>OY728131.1:844682174-849482174 GCA_963277665.1 Viscum album | reverse complement strand
TTTATCCCATATTCTTAGTAGGTTATGTTTTAAACAAATCCCTATAACACGCACCTCTATTCCCCTAGGTTTGGCTATACTTTTCAAAAATACTTGGGTGAGTGATAAAACCTAGGTAATTCTAAAAATAAGTAAATATTATGATTTATAAGTACTCATTTTATAGATTCATAATCAACACAGTTTTATAAAAATGAATATAAAATTTTTAAGTCAAAAAAGAAATTATTTTAAAATCATAAATTGATTATCCCTGAAATTCAATATTTTATTTAAAATATAATTCTATAAATTTTAGAAATTTAATTTGGTAAAATTGATTTTAGTTTTTATAGTAGTATATAAAACTTTTCATAGGGGTATTTGTTTAATTTTCTGAATTTTTTTAATTAAATAGAGAATTTTTTTTATTTTTTAAAAAAATTCACTAAATCATGTTATTTAAAAAAATAATTCTATATTTTATTTGTTAATAAACTAAAATTATATAAATTTTATTCAACATAATCTAAATAAATCAGTGTATACAAATAGTATATTTCAATTTTCTATAAGTTATGTTTTTAGGAATAAAAACATTTTTCTAAAAATCATCTTCTTTACGATTCACGAAATTACATTAAAATTAAATTCATACAGATATAGAAAATTAATCTATAAAGATTAATTAAATATTTTTAATTATTATTTTATAATTTAATAATGTTTTCAACTTTATTTTTGAAAATTATGAATAGAAAATATGGTAAAAATCGGTGACCATAGTAAATGATAAATCATACTAATTAAAGAAAATAGTTTGTGATAAAGAAAAGAAAATAAATCTAAAATTACATGGTTTCATACATTATTAACCATTAAAAAATTATATCCAAAATTTGATATTTTTTTCTTACATATAAATATATTTAATACTTCTGAAATATTTAAATGTTTTGAAAAAAATATAAGTGTGAAACTCTACTAACAAATGGAAGGGAACTAATAATTTTCTTTTCCTCAAAATTTATTAGAATTTTAGGAAATGAAATAACTATGTAAATACCACCAAAAAATTCCTCCACATATATATAAGGACCTATTAGCACCAAAAGATCAAAAATTGAAATTTAATTGTGTAATTCAAAGGGGTATTAGTAATGTGTAGGTATGACTCTTAACTGGGAATTTCATGCTTATTTCAACTTCTATCTAGTTAAAAGATTCTTTTAATATAATAAAATTATAAAAGTATTATCTTAATGATAATAAAATATTATTATTATTATGTTACAACCCTTTTTACTCTGTTTTTCCATTCTATGGGAAATACGAACAATGCTTTGGTGTGCATTCTCACTACCACATCCACAAAGCGATGCATTTCATTTTCAATTACATAATTATATAGATAGTTATGATGATGGATAAATTGAATATATATTATATTCATTTCATAATTTTGATTCTTTATATATGGTATATTACTTATCTCTTTACCCTTTATATCCTTTAGAAATTGATAATGCTTCTCATCCGTAAGTGTGGAATACCACCTCTTTAAAGCAGTGAGATTCACATTTTATTTCAATCATAAAAGGATGGTCATAAGGATTATCATAATGAATAAATATTTCATTTATAACATATTTATCATTTTTTAAGTGAAATATTATTTACTATATTTCTATTATACTTAGTAGAATAATGAAATCATTTTTCATGCAAATGTATGAACTATCATCTCAATGAAATGACATGAATAAATTTTCATTATCATGTTACATAGTTGGTTTTAAAGTTTATTTAATTTATAATTATGATAATAATACACTTTAATATTATTTTGGTAATTTAACCATATCCCCTTTTACAGTGTCCAACACACTAATGTTTCCTTGTTATAAACTGAATGACCCCAAAACAACCAATAATAACATAACCATTTAGAAATAAAATAAAACATGTTATGAAATGAAATAAAAAGAATAATAATTATTAAATACAAATTATGATGTCTATTATGAATATATAAATATAATATAATTTTTTCTCTCGAGAGTTAGAGAATATATGAATCAATATAGGACAACAAGTACAATATTTTTATTTGAAAAATTATTTTATAATATTCCATTAAAATACATATCATTTATATTTATGTTCTTCAAAATATTTCATTAATAATATTATTTATACATAAAAGAAAGTTCAATTAAATTTTTATAAAATATTTAAAAATAAATCTTTAAAATATTTACCATTCGAGCCATTTTTAATTTTCATACAAATGTAAAAAATGATTTTTTTAAGTTATAAGACATGACCTACTTTTACCACCATAATATCATTTATTCATTAACAAGATTACTCTATAGGATAAAATATTTTTTAATATTCTCAAAATTTATGTTATTTATCATTTCTAATAGTTTCCAAAGAAAAGGGATATTTCCCTTTATTATTATGAGAAAATGGAAAGTGTTTTATTATGGGTTAAAAATCTATTTGAGGGGTTTTAAAAATAAAAAGTGAAAATTTCCTAATTTTTTTCATGATACTATAGATAGTAATTTTGTATGATAATGTGTATGCCTGATATAGATATTGATGATTATCAGGCCTGGTATAACTCTGTGATGCATTGGAAAATGATGAAGTCTTTGAAGAAAAAACAATTGATATTAATGTGTTCGTTACCTTATGGATGTAATTAGGAATAAATTATTCTAAAATGAGTTAAAAACCTGTGTAAATGAGTTGTGAATATGGTTCCCTAAGATTTCTATATCATGCTTTCAAAAATGAATTTTTATGAAAATATTTTGATTGCATGCTGTAAATAATATTTAACGGTGAAATGTTTATTTTCTAAATGAATGTTTTCAGGATTTCTAATATTTCATAGAAATCCATCAAGATTTCTCAGATGCTTGATAATGTGTTTTAATGGTTTTCATTGAGAAAATTCTATTTTCACTTTTTTAAATTTTGTATTTATATGATCAATGTAGTATTGTGAAAAAGGGAACACATCCCCATGAGTTTTTATATTTTTGACTACATTAACAAGATTTCATTATTTTTATACTCATTATTGAGTTTTTTTAATATAACATATATTCAAATGTTCTTCACAGGATATGTGGATTTGTATAAATGTTATAATTTTCATGATTTTCCATTCAGTTTACACATATTAAATGAATTTTTTTTGAATGAATCATAAGTGTAAAATTAAATATAATATTTATAGAAAAAATGAACACTGTGTGAAAGAATCACCATATTTATGTATTGTTTTACCAAATTCATTAAAAATATAAACAAAAAATATATTGTAACTTTTATAAAGTTCAACCCTTCTAATATATCGTTTAATTATGGTTTGTTCATCTTAGGTTTCATTATATTTTTTATTAGAAAACCAGTTTAGATTGATTTACTGGTTAAAAAATTTCCAAAAAAATTTAAATAGACTCAAATTTCTTATTTTTATTATAATGAGATAGATTTATAAGATTTCAAGGTGTTTTAATTTATTATTTTTTTCCATAATGGTTTTACCTGGAAGAAAATTCGTCTGAAGTATGAAGGCATCGAGAGAGTAATAACAATTTAGATAGACATTCTATAATTGATTGAATAAATCATTTTTTATCATATTATATTTTCTGACATGAGCTATTAATGGTGCCACCCATTAAAAATAGTGACCATATTCTTTATATTCGAACAATTCTATAGTATATCATTCCATAAAACCCGACCCTCATACATTCGGCGTTTCATCAAAGCTAGTGAATGTTGACGGATGGATAAATGAACTAGAAAATATATTTATTTTTTTGGGATATTAGAAACCTAATAGTGAAACCCTTTCAATTTATAATTTTTAAGGTAAATATGGTATATGGTGGTCTTTGAATAAAAATAACATTGACTAAAATACGTTATTGATTCAATGGAGTGGATGGAATTTATTGATATTTTTCTTGGGATGTATTTTCCTAATTATTTTAAATATATAATGGAAAGAAAAATTCTTTTCATGATGAAAAAGGAACCATACATAACGTTATATAATTAGGATAATTTTTAAAAAATTATAAGGTATGAAAAAATTCATTTTCTATCATGATTATAAAATTGATATATATTTAAATAGGTATGACACCATGTTTATAAAGAGATTTACCCTCTCATGAATTTAAATTTTATAAAGAATTTTTCTATTATACAAAGGGAATTGAGATGGAGTTTACCAAAACATATATACTTCATGAAAATAAGAGTATGAATTTTCGATGGTGGAATGCAACGAAGAATCCTTAAGCCAATAAATCTAGAGATAAGCCCCAAAAATGGTCCAAATTTGGTAAAATATATTTTAAGGAATTTTTAGTGGGATTAGGTAAGTATTTATGATGTGATAAATATATCACTTGGTTCATGACTTTAAGGAAAATATTTTTGATTAGGATTTTATTGGGAATCTAGTAAGTTAATAAAAATGAGTTGTTTTATATTCAATGAGTTGGGTCATTTTTCTAATGTATGTTTTATATTAGTTAGTCTTGGTGATAATCATTATGATCCAAGGATAAAAATTGTGGAAAATTCATTTGATACAATAATTATTGATGATGGAATAAAAAAAATTAGTTGTTCTAATTAAATTAATTTTTTTTTTCAAATATGCATGTTTTTTTTTGATTTGGGATACATATATTCATTTATTTTTTATATATTTTCATGAAAATTTAAAATAACATCTTAAGAAATTATGTAATGATTTTTGTAAAAACTACTGGGCATAATATAAAGGAAATAAAAATTTATTTAAATAACTTTGTTTTTATTTGTGTAATTATTTTTTTTCAAAAAATATTTCTCCCTTTCCTATTGTAGAGTTCGATGTTATTCTGGGAATGGATTTGTTTTCTATTTATAATCCCATAGATATTTTATAGAAAAAAATTCATATTCATTTTTTTGAGTTAGTTTAAATTCATATAAAATAATTATTTTATTACATTGATAACATATTGAGAAGCTGAGATACTATTAAAAGATAAAAGTGAATGTAATCTTGCATATATTGTTGAGAAGAATGTAACTTTAAAAATTAGTGATGTTCTAGTAGTAAATAAATATCTGTATATATCTAATGATGATTTATATGGTTTTATACCTATCTATTATGATAAATATAATAATTATGTAGTCCTTGGAATTAACAAAAGTTATAAAAACCATTATCGAATGGATTCAATTGAGTTTTTATAATTAAAAATTAGTCACACGAGTTTCTTGATATGGGTTCTATTGACCCTAGCACTTCACCTTGAGGAGTTCCTATTTTGTTTGATAAAATTATTGATAGTTCCATGTGTTGTATAATTTTTTATAGAGATCTAAAAAACAACATTGGTAAGAAAAATTATTTATTTCCTCATAATGATGATTAGTTTTATTTGGTCTCAGGTTCGTTGTATTATTCAAATATTGATATTAGGTTAAGGTATCACCATTTAATGGTGAAGGAGGGAGAAATTCTATGAATGATTTTAACTCTACATATGATCATTATTAGTTCATGGTTATACACATTTAGTTTATTAATGCACATTTTCTACAAGTGAATGTATTAAAGAGATATTTCTATAAGTTTTTGGCTAAATATTTAGTGGTTTCACTACATGAAAACAATGTTTTAATGGCTGTTTTTTGCGGCGGTTTTCAAAACCACTACTACATATTTTGGAGATTAAAAACCTTCTTTGATTAGTGGGTTAATATGGATATTTTGTAGCAATTTTTTCTCTTTTATCATGGAACAATCTTAAGGTAAATCAATATGGAGTTTAATAAATCAAGATAATGGAATGTTATATATGTTTACATTAATTGAAAATAATAATGGTTAATGCTACATTGTAATATATACACATATATATATTAAATTATTTATTTATATTGATTATTTCATAATGGAATTTGGTTTCTCTTAATGAATGATGATTATGTGATTGAATATGCTTCACCACAATTAAACTTCTAAGAAAATAATTACCATACATATGATCTTGGTATTTTATTATCATATAATATTTTATAAATTTTGATGGATATTCTATATTATGTAAAAAATTAAATATATATTAAACATAAATTATTAAATCATATATTCACTTAAAATGATTTGAGCATGAGGTAGAGAAATTGGATGGAAAATATAATGAAATATGTTATCATGATTCACTATCATCTAGGTAATGAAAAAAATAGATGATTCTTTGAGTCAAAAAGATAATGTATAATTAACCCTGTTACATTACAAACATGATCCTTTTGTTATGGATTTAATGAATATTGGCCATGAAATTGTGAATGTAGAAACTTCTTCTATATTTACATATGTATGAATGTCATCATCATTGTTAGAAATAATTATTTAGGCTTGGATAGAAGATCATGGTGTTAAATAAAGAGTGGAAACAATTAATAATGTTATTTTTTCTTAGTTTATTGTTGATAATGAATATGTTATCTAATATTGAAAGAGATTATCTTTTTTGAGAAAATATTACTTGGAGAAAGAATTATTATGTAAAGCTCAAATTACCCTATTTTCATTCCATATTAGAATAAATAATATATACAGTGACCTACATGAATTTTATTAATGGGATGTAATCAAGAAATATATTTCTAATTTTATCATGAATTGACTTACTTTTCAAAAAACATAAACCTGAGAGGAAAAACCAAAGGGTATGCTTCATCATTTTCCAGTTCCATAATGGAAATGAGAGAATATATCAAAGTATTATTTTGTGGGATTACCGAATACATATTGATGTAATAATGTGATTTTGGTTATTGTTGATTGGTTGACTAAATCATCATAATTTCTTCCTATTCTACAAATTATGTCTCTGGATAAACTAATAATATTTCATAGTAAAGGTATAATCATATTACTTGGGTTCCCTCACTCAATTATATTTAATTGTGACCATAAATGTACCATAATTTATTTCTAATGGAAATTAAAAGTCACTGGGAACTAAATTAAATCTCAAAACATCCTTTCATCCTTAATCCAGAATAAATTTTTATTGAACAATTGAAAAATTAGATGATATTATCTAAGTATTCTAATTATATTAACAATGAATTTTTAGCCAAAAATCATTCATTAGTTTCTTTTAGAATAAAAATATTCATTATAGTAAATATATAGATCATTTTAGGGAATTTTATGTAATCCGGGTTCAAACTTGATCGTTTTGGGATGAAGTTGGTGAAATTTAATTTTTATCACCATAACTGGTAGTAAAAATGTTAAATAAGGTTAATATGATCATGAAGTAGATGTGTACATCTCATAGAAGGTATACGAGTCAGGAAGATCCTATGGGAAAAGATCCCTAGTCTGAGGTAGGCGATCATGTTTTTCGTAAAGTATCCCCATGGAAAATAGCAATGTGTTTTGGCTTAAAGGGAATGTTATGTCTACAGTTTCTTATACTACATGATTTTTTTGGAAAAAATTCAATCATTTTTATATCAGTTAGAATTAAATCCATGTTTATATCCAGTACATTATGTTCTTAATATTTCATCTATATGGAAGTACTTACCTGATGAATCTCATGAACCATCTCTAAAGTTGTACAGTAAGAGGACAATATTATTTATGATGAAATTAGGTTTCATATTTTTCATCATAGGGAGTAGGTACTATGAGATAAGGTGTTTCACCAGGTTAATTTTTTATACAAGAATCACATGATTGAGGAAGAAATAACCGAATCAGAAAATACTATGAAGGAAAAATACACTAACTTGTTTCTATAATGAATAAAAAATCAATGGTTCAGTTTCAACAAGGGGGAAGAATTTGAAATACCAAGGGATTATATAGATAAATCAATTTTATAATTCATACATATTCATTATATGGATTCATAATCATCATAGTTTTATAAATAATTTTATAATAGTTTTCAGTCAAAAAGAGAATAGTTTTATTTATCTAAATTAGTTTTTTGTGAAATAATTTTATTATTAAAAAAATAAATCATTATATTTTATTAATTAAAATTTATAAAATGGACTTAATTTTATGATACGAGGATAGAAAAATGATTCGTAATGTTAACTATGGGGATTTTTCTGAGATTACCGATTTTTGTGTGAATATTGATAAATTCTGATTTTTGAAGAACAATAATTTTTTATTTAAATTGAGTAATTTAAAATATTCAATATGTATTTTTATTTAAATAAATATAATATATATTTATAAAAAGTAATATAAATAAATCTATAGGAATTATCCTTTTATTTGATTTTTGTATGAGTTAATTTAAAGTAAAAAAATAACATTTTAAAAAAATTGTTTTTATTCATTTTGTGCACCTATATTAAGAGTAATTTATACTAAATCATGAAATGGAATATTGAAAATGGTAGTTACTAATTTCTATTAGGTTCATCGAATTTATTTATGAGATCAATTTACTTTTTATTATTATGAATAGTAACCATGGTAAAAATTGGTTGCCCTCTTAAAGGTTTATCAGATTAATTATGTTAAATAATATGTGATATGGAAACAAAATTTCATTATAAATATTATAAGAAGATTTAATCTTGAACCTTATCACTATATCACAAAATATTTATAGTTCTTGAGTCCCCTTACATTGAGTGATACATTTACAATATTTAAATGTTTAGAAAAATTACAAGTGTGTCATTCCACTCAGTTAAGAAACGGAACCTCGACTCCTCTCTTACTAGAATCATTTTAGAACAATAAATAAGAATATGTCTACATAAATATATCTTTGAAATACCTCAACATTTAAATTAGATCATGGTCTCACTAAAAACACAATCATAAAAGTTTTATTGTGTATGCCAAATGATGCTTCCAAGATAAGAGGCATAACACTTAGCCTGGTGTTCCTGTATTATTTCTTATTATACAACCTCTAATTATTTTGTAAACATGATGATATAATGAAATATTCATCTAAAATATACTATATTTTAATTATGAATATGGTATATCCCTTTTTCATATACTTTTATATCTTAAGGGAAATGAAAACATCACTCGTGTGTACTTGTGGACTACCAACTTCCTAATATGGTGTGTTTTATTTTTCATCACTGGATTATATAGATGGTTAAAATGAAGAATGAAAAGTAAATATATTATAATTATTTCATAATAATGACTTTATAATGGTAATATATTACTTAAATTTTTACCTTTTCTATCCATTGATAATTGTTAACGTTGCCTATTCATAAATGTGGAATACCACCGCTACTAAGCTATGTGAATCATTTTTTGTTTCTAACACCCAAGGATGGTCAGAAGGATGTAAATAGTTTTTAAATATAAAATCCTTAACATATTTAAGATTCCATAGAATTTGAATATTATCTAATTTATTACTTTTCCATTTATTATAAAATTGAACATTCATTCATGCATACGTAAAAAAACTATTTCAATGAAATGACATGATTAATTTTTCATGACCATCTCAGATGATTGGTATTAAAATTGTATTTCATATATAAATATGATAATTAAAAAATCATTAATAATATTTATTTTGTTTAACCAAAACCCATTTTACCATAGTTAATACAGCAAGTTTTTTTGATGTTATAAACTAAATGAACCTAAAACATCTAATGTAATGTTAAGCATTTTAGAAACCAAATAAATCATGAGAATAAAATAAAAAATTGAATAATAAAAATTAAATGAACATTAAAGTGGTTTTCAATAATGTACAAATTAAATTAAATTTTATTAATTTGTATTTATAAATTGTATGAATCTCTACGATACTTAAGGTAAGAGAATATTCATTTATATATTGTTTTAAAGTATTCCTTTCAAATATTTATCCTCAATATCCATGTTAAAAAAATGTTACATGAATGTTCTTATTTATAAATAAACTATTGTTAAATTTCATTTTAATTGATTTTTGAATTTCATTATAGTTGTTTAAAAATGAATCTTTTAAACATTTTCTATATTTTTCATTTTGTGTTTTTTTGAAAAAGTACAAAAAAATGTTTTTAACATATACATCTTGACCTCTCATTTACATAGGCATACTCATTATTAATTATAAAAAATATTCTATAAGTTAATCAAGTTTTTAATTTATCTCATATTCATTCTCTTCTAATAATTTTTCTTATTTAAGGTCATCTAATTGACAAAACATATTTCTCCTAGTAATTATGTAAAAAATTGAATGTGTTTTATTTATGGGTTAAATAATTTTTTAAATGGGGTTGATGATAAAATGGTGAAATATTATATTTCTTAACAATAAATTGTTTCATAATTATGAATTATGATGTTTCGTCAAGATATAAATCGGGATGATGGGGGAGCCCGATATATCTCTCCAATGTAAAGGGCGGTGTTGTTTTAATCAATTGTTAAAAAGAGGAAGATAACTAGGTTGGTTACACATATGGAATTAATTGGGATTTAGTCATTTTCTGAAGGTTAAAAAATTGAAAACCAATCACTACTAATATTCTCCATGTTACTTATATAATGCATGATATTTTTTTATTAAAATGTTATTTTTTATGAGAGAAGGAATGATTAATTATGAAATGATTTTTATCGATGGAATGAATTCATAAATTCCAAAAACCATCAATATACATTTAGGGTTTATCCTATTTGTTATTTATTTTTCAAAATTCTTTCTTTGATAATTCGTTTATGTGGGTAAATGTTTTATTTATTTGTTCATTGTTTTATGGTGAGAAGCCTAAATGTCGTCTGGGGTTTTCAGGGTTTTTAATAAAAAAAGATATTAATTTATTTTTATATTTCTAATTTAGGTTTATGTTTCTCATCCCATGTATTAAAATTCTTTCCATAGGATATAAGGATGAGAAGAAATAGTAGAAAGGCTATGATTTTCCACTTGGTGACTCATTATAAATGATAAAAAAGTGCCCGGAATAAAATATGTGTGTAAACATAAAGATATTATTTAATGGAATAATTCTTTTATATTTTATAAAATTTTATATGTAATTATAAAAAAATTATAAACCTAAAAGATCCTTTAATGTAATAAAGAGAGACCCATATTATGAATCATATAATAAAATGTTTTTTATATAATGGGATATTATAGTTTGTATTAATGAAAATTATTAGAAAACATTATAGGTTAGAATAATTTTAAAAATATAATTTAAACATAATTTAATTTATGGTTATTTTATCATGATATAGCCATAAAATATTTCCCTATCACTTTATCAAAATAATGTATGTTTTTAATGGATTTCTATTAAGAAAACGTGGTATCTAAATTATGAAGGAATCAAATGGATAAAAACATTCTAATGAAATGTGATCGAATGGATATAATAGATTATTTTGTGTATATGTTAACTCAGTTGAAATAAGTTATTGATAGTGGAACCCAATAGAGAGAGTGACCATATTCTCTATAATCAAAACATGTTTACCGTTGATCATTCCATGAAACAATACTCTTTAAAATTTCATGGATCATTGGACCTGATGAAAGTAGAAGGATGGATACATGTATCAGAGAAGATCTTTAATGTTTTCGAAGAAATATAAAATCAAAAGGAAAATGTTAATTTTTATCATTTTGAAGGTGAATATAATAAATTGTGATCTCGGAAAAAATACTGATTAAAAGTGATGATACTGATTCCATGGAGTAGACAAACATTAAATATATTTTTATTAAGATGGTTTTCTTATTTATCATTGGATTAGTATAAAGGATAAATTTATAGATATGATACTAAAAGGAGATTAATCCACGAGCAACTATGAGGAAAATTTTACAATACTATCTATGTATTCACCAAACTTTATTATAGACTGTTAGATTAAAATTTATTGATTTTACAAAGGTCTAAAACCACATTTATAAATGGATTTAGTCTCTCATGAATTTAAATGTTTTTAGGAAATTTCTTATTGTGTCAGGAATTTGAAGATGTATATTTCTTAGATCTATGTACATCATGAAAACAAGATTATGATGTGATCAAGGTGGAATAAAATGGAAAATTATTCAATAATGAAATCTTGAGGTAAGAAAACCCATGTTTTTTTGTTAGGTGTTAAATTTGTTGTCAATGATGCTCCAATATTTGTTTGGGGACATGTAGTGATGTATTGGATTATAATTATTGATTGAGCTGATCTTCAATTTCGAAGACATGTGTTTACAAGACAACATTTCATTCAATATGTAGAAGTTCATGCTAATGTTTGTTTTCAAGAAGTGAAGAAGTGGGATTTAATAAGACCATGATAAATAAAAATTTTTGAGAAAGATTATGTGTTGAATAATCCATGAAAATTATTATTATATAATTTTATGATGAATAATGAACATGTATAATGGTGGAATTGGAAATCAATTCCATACATCTTCCTATATATTTCAATGATCCCTTAGTAAAAAATGGGGCCAACCATAAAACCCATGGAAGAAAATACATCATCATAAGGGAGAAAAGGCCACGTGGGAGTTATCCAATATATGGAAATCCCTGGTTATAGAATGATGAAATAAAAGAATTTATAGCAGTAATGGTTGGATAGTATATAGGCCAAGGAGTTCTCGGTTCAGAGTGGAAGTGATAGTGTTCTAGTGGGTTAGTGCATGTCGGTGCGACCTGTGAGGCTTCCAGTGCATGTGTACGCGGGTGATGATCCCCTAATTATATATAAAAATGGCCACAACATGAGAACTATTATTAAGAACCTCTCAACCATAAACTAGAATGATATGGGAGAAAAGGGGTGCATATACTATTCATCCATCATTAAAATGATATATGTAACACTCATCTCTCAATATAAATGATCATGGTAATTAAATTATACATATATCATCATATTTAACCTCTAATGATGATTGAGAGTTATATTATGCTATATTAGATGTCTATCCCACTATTTATCATTCACGTGGTCTCCATAGTTGTTATGAGATTGTGATGTGGAGTTGATTAGATTAATGACCTCCATGCATGGAATCTTTATTTTGCATGCATGTACATATTCAAAGGAGAGAATGTCTCTAAATGAAAATAAATGTGTAGTTGGCTATTTAATCATCCACCATGGATGGGGCAGTTCAATATTTAGAGGATAATGTAATATAAAGAATGGAAATGAGGATTTCTTCATAAAGGAATAGGTGGCTTGATTTTCATCATAATAAAGAGTAAATTATATAGAAATCCACAGTCAAAAATAGACATGAAAATATATCTGGGAACAAAAATAATTTCTAGACACTGTATTATTTTCAATGTTTGAGGTATTTATGGAAAGAATATAAGATTTAAGTACTTTCTAATAAATGGTGAAGTATCCAGATGAGAATGGTGCTTCATATTTTTAGGGGTTCTCATTTTTACATGAAAATAGGAGACCATGAAATCCATAATTTCATGAAGTCCAAGGAGATTCCATGAAGAATCCGTGTTTCATAAATAAGAATAATTATGTGACATTTTGAGATGAAAATCACACACTTACGGGGTTCATGAAGAAAGTGAGAATCATTTTTGACACACTTATGTGAACCCATTCAAGTTTTAATGGTATAATTAAATGTAGTGAAATTGGGAAATTATGAATCAATCTTTATAATATCACAATGTTATGAGAATAAGAAACATGGAGCTAACCTGCATACCAAATGAATCATGAAAACATGATTTGTGATAAGTGAGCTTGATAATAATTGGGATGTGAGTGCATGCTATTTTTTTAAGAAAAGTACATGCATGTATACATTCTCTTGAACACATGTTTAAATACTATAGTAAATGTCCTCAACATAACATGAAAGTGATAACATAACATTATAAAGGTATAGTTACACATGATCATGTTTTTGACAGATTCCTATCACATGGCATGGAAACATAAAATTTCTAATTGATTTTTAGTGTAGTACAATAGATGTCCAGGGTCATATCACTTGATTATATTCACTATTTATTCAATAAATTATTCTAATTCAAGTAAATATAATTCATTTTGTTTTTTTATTATTTTCTAAAGACAACTATAATTTAGGGGTTTTAAATAATACAATTCTATGCAATTATAAATTACAATGAATAAGAAAACCAAATGAGGTTAGGATTGAAATCAAGATCCCCTGAGAGATTTCCAAGGAGCTAATTCATTTTCTTATTTCAAATCTTCATAATGAACAAAGTCAATTGTATGTGTCCAAACATTTTTCTACCCCATTTGTGAATGAAATGTTATCTAAAATAACTTCTATGATTACTCCACATACAACTCCTCAACTGAGGGATAATAGTTGTAAAATCATTCTAAGATTAACCCAAATATGAAATGAAATATATAATTAGGTTAAAGAACTAGATTAATCCCCTAGGATATTCCTAGAGTTAACTACTCATCATCGTTATTATAATAGATCACAACGGTTCAATAAATATAGACTAGTAGATAAAAAATTAAAATAATCAGAATGAGAGAGAGATAATTATAGAATAAAAATAAAATAAAACAGCGTAAAATTATGAAAATAAAATGGAGAGAAGAAGAAAAATATGAATAAAAATAAGAATAAAGAGAAGATATATCAAATAAGAAGAAATCAGTGTGAGAACAATAGAATAAAAAAATTATTCAAGAATTATTAAACTATAAAACTAGATTAATATTATATTATGAATAAAAAATATAATAAAATAAAAATTAAACAAAAAATAAAGAAAAAATAATATGAGAAGCTTCATCCTGGTAGTCATGCAGCCTCTCCTCCCTTGGTATCCAACTCTCTTCCTCGGTGGGAAGCCTCTAAATTTATTTATAATAAAGAAAAAACAAATCTTTATCCTTCTTCGGCAAAGTTTGAATCTTTATTTTAAATTTATATATCACTAATTATATCACTATGATATGAGGAATATATTTTTAAAGATACACAGAAAAGAATGGGTGTTTTCTAATTTCGTTAAGGTCATCATGGTCATGAAGTGGGTTCACCTCTAGTGTGTATACTATGTGGTAGCATGGCTACATTTTAGTTATTGTGAAATGGGTATGGTGATCCTTGCCTCTTCCAAAACCTATAGTATTCTTAGTAGCTAAAGGTAGTGTATATATTCATGCATGGGATCAGTCATTCTTGAAAGACCGTCACAGAGGTCATCTGAGGCAAAAGAGGTGATTTATGGTGGCTTAGAGCAGCAATAGTTGTTCATAAGACTGAGCATGAGATTACGGGTGACTATATGTGGTATAAATCTAGTGATGTAGTGGTGGTTGAAGACTTTAATAAGTGATGCAATAATAGAGACAGCAGCATAGAAATGTTCCCAGAAGAGGTTATCACGTGACTAGAAGAAACACCATAATTTTTCTAACAAGATCTTGAAGTGAAAATAATCTTGGCCCACATAGGACTAGAAATACGAAATAAAACATTAATAAATTAAA
The DNA here is from genome assembly GCA_963277665.1 of Viscum album. Taxonomy (NCBI): domain Eukaryota; kingdom Viridiplantae; phylum Streptophyta; class Magnoliopsida; order Santalales; family Viscaceae; genus Viscum; species Viscum album. The sequence goes on along the minus strand of OY728131.1, from coordinate 849,466,630 downwards.
TTTTGGCACTTCTCATGTTCACAACACTTCTTTGTTGATGGGTACCCAGAACACTAGCGAACATGTGAGCCATCAAAGCCCATGTAGGCTTTGGCTCACCAATACATCCATAATATCTCAGTATAGGTCAGAAACTATGTATGCCTAATACCATGTTCAACTCACTTATTTGATTCATAGAGTAGTCCATCTTAGGGATTGCTTAGCAAGATAACCCATACAACTTGTCGGCTATTTGGCAAGCTGGCCTGTTTGAGGGATAGCTTGATCTTGGCCCTACTTTTACCTAAATAAGAGGTTAAAATAATTATAATAAAAGTTGACATAGTATTTTTTCAATAAAATAAATTATTATTAGGATACACATTTAAATATATTTTATTTTTTTCTATCACATTCCCAATGTTTTCATGAAATAATACTTTCCATGGGATAATTCATTTAAAACATTGAGAATAATAAAAAAATCAAACTATGTAAGAAAAATTAGTTAATAAAATACCACCATACATAAACTATGCTTATCCTCAAGAAATAAACCTTAATAATGAATTTCAATGGGAAAGAATGTTACCATTTTTAAAATATTTAAAGTAGTTAAATACAATGATCTTCAATGTTAAAATAAAACTTTCAAGAATCAACATTGAACTTCAATTTAAAATCTACATCTTCAAAGAAATAATCAAATCAATTATTTTACTTTTTTTTATAAAAAATGGGGGATTATCTTGTTTTATTCATTTAGCTTTCTCAATTTATTGTTGTTAAAATTTCCAAATAATGATTAAACTAACTTTTTAATATTTTCTCAAAAAAATTATGATATAAATTATTTTTGATTTATTCTCATATCCGAAGATCATTATGTTTTTCCATAGGCTTGAAAATGAACTAATTTCTCAAAAATGTGATGAAAAAACCCAATAATGTCATGATGAACTTATGTTTATAATGTATCTGAGGCTTAAGGTTTGTAAGAATTGTTGTTTAATAATTATGGAATAAAGTAGGGGTTAACCTATAAAGTATAAATAATGATATATAATGTAATATATTAATGAAATCTCCAATCAATGTTTGGGAACTCCCATCACCCAAGGTCAATGTAAGGTTATGAATAATTAATGCATAATGAATAATGTGAACCTTCTTGAGTTTTATATACTTTTATAATTTTTTTAAAATTATTATTTCGATTTTTTAATATTTTGAATGTTATGATAGGATTTAATCACACTAGAGCCACCTAAAATATATGATAAAAATTATATGTATAGTAATGGTTATATTTTTTTCTTACCAGTCCCAACCCATTTCTATATATTTTTTTATTTTTTTTCCATTTTTAAATTTTTTTCCTGAAGTGAAAATAATAAAATTTCAATGTAAAAATAAAAAACCACTCATATAAACCATAGTTATGCCCCCAAGAATTTTATTTAAAAAGTATTTCATTCCTTTTAGGATGAATTCACCGACTCCTTCAATTTATCTATAAAATATTAAAAATAATAATTTGAGGGTAAGGATCGATAAAAACCAATTGAAATAAGGGTAATCCATAAAGGGTCATACATTGTCTCTGTGGGATTAATATAGATTGATTTAAAAGGGATATAAAGGATTTGGTATTATTAAAATATTCCTTAACTATTTAAAATTTGATTTTATTACTTTATAGATTTGATAAGATTCATTACAAGTAATATCTTTTTTCATGCGAAAAGATCATTCAAGAAATATTTTCAAGAAAAAATATGAAAATTTGGGTTATAAATCCTTTTGATAATGAGAAATATAATGTTATAATATCTCTCGTTGAAATATTAATAATAAAAAATAAATTTCCCTGAATTTCAGAAATTCAAAGAATGAAAAATTCAATGGAAATTTCATTTACATTAATTAATTAAATTCCTCAAATCGTGGGACTCATTTCAATATCCACTATTAACATTGATAAATCAATTCTCCCTCTTACCCATTCAATGTCATTATCATTAAAATCTATTTCATGATAAAAAATGGTTCCTAAAAATCTCCTAATTCATAGATATGTAATTTAAAGAAACAATTCAATAATGGGCACATTTTTTTTATTTAAATCAAAAAAATAATTAAAAATAATTGGAGTGGAAATTAAATAAGGAATTTAAAACTCATACTCCCATTTAAATGATGATTCGGTTTGAATTAACAAGGTTCTTCTTCAGTTTATTATGTGAATCCATTTCATAATTTTAATTTTCATTACACAGCCCTATTCTACAACACTTCCATTACATGTATTACATTCACTATTTCAATTCAATTCTTAATTTGAATTCTCTCTAGTTATTTTATTTTATACTTAATTATATTTGATTACATATGAATGGAACTACAAAATAAAATTAGTCTTGTAAGACATACGACCGTGTAAATTATATTTATAATGATATAGTGATCAACCATTCATGCTATACTAATCATAAGAGATAATATATTAAGTCTTATAAAGAATTGATAAATATAAATCATAGTTTAATCCCCCATGTGGGACATAGATTTTTAATTCCCTTAGAAGGTTATTACATAATATTCTCCACAACATGATGATGGTTGGATATTCATAGATGTGAACCACCACATGTGAATTATCCTAGCTTCCACTTCTTTTTTTCTGCAGAGGAGTCCATGGATAGAGGATATTAGATCCATCCCCTTAATAATTTAGTATGTGTTTTATTGAAGGTGTGGGATAAAGTGGATGGAGGTAGGTATTCAGGATCCTCAATATTTTCATCAAATTTTACCATGGGTGGTTTATTCATAATCCACAGATAGAAAAAGTTTCTCAGGTGATTATTGTTAAATCTCTTAAATGAAAAGATCCCATTGCATTATCTCCTCTGCATGATCACTCCAAAAGTGATCTAAATATTTTCCCGTATTACTATCAACATGTGAGTCTTCATATCCACTCTATAAATCTTTATTTTAGTCTTGACTATAGATCTAAAAAAGTATGGGTTATTAATATTTTTATGGGTTGTATCAGCCTTATGGTTTCCATTAAAAAAATTTGGGTGCAGTAAGGGAACATCCTCTAGTTAAGGTTTCACTTCCTCAACAAATACATTTAAATAGTTAGTTATCCAATAAATTTTTCCCTTCAGATATTGAACCTTATACTCAATATTTTTCAACTCATATTTGATGCTTTCCAGCCACTTATTCATAGTATTTCACTAAAAAAAATTCAACGGAATGTTTTGAGGGAATTACGAGTGGTATTATTATTTCTATTATTTTCCTTGAAAAAACATCTAGAAGTACTCCTAGAGTTAAATTAATTGTCTATCAAATTAATTAGATAATTTTTGTTTGACCATCATGTTAAGATACTATATGAGTCCCTTGAATATCCCCAATTTTATAATTAGGTTCTAGGCTCTTCTAATATATCTATAAAACAATGAATCACCATCCTATACAAACCAGGGTGAGTAAAAAAATTTCTAAATTATTATGAATACATTTAAAAAAAATATATAATGTAAAATTAGAAAAATGAAAAAAACTACTAATTAAGTCCAATGAAACAATTCATTTATTGATGCATTCTTATCATGGGGAATGGAAAAATGAAAAAATTTAATTGTTTCTTAGTATGTCATAGTATTTGACTGGGGTCCTCCCACCTAAGTAACATCATACTTGGTTCACTTCCATATTCTCATTCAAATAAATATAATATTTATTTCTTTTCACATTTTATTAAAATAATTATTATTTTGGTTATTTACTATTTTTGATGATATTAAAATATCATGGAATTCTAAATTAACATGAAATGTAAAAAAATGAAATTAGAAAAGAAACAATGTCGTCCTAAGAGTTTTATAGGGATAGCCTTCATATTCTTAAAAACATTCCACATAGTGAACTCATTCTATCCCATGAATTTATAAATTTATATAACCCAATTTTGAATGAAATGTGTACTTATGAAATGACAAAAACACTTGACATCCACATCCTTTATCGATGGATAATGGTTATAGAATAAGAAAATAATATTTAGACTATAAGATTTAGGATTAAAAATATTATAAATCATATTTATATAATACCAAAGAAGAAATTAAACATGGATATGGGTTTAAGATCCCGATTAATCCCATATGATATTCCACATTCCATTTTCTTATCATCATGAGTGTGAGAGATCACAATGGTGGTAGAAAGAGATAAAAATAGAAAAATAATAAAAAATAATAAGAATGAAAGAGAGATAACAACAAAATAAAAATAAAATAATAGTTAAAAAATTATGAAGTTAAAATGGATAGAATAATAAGAAGAAGAATAATAACAATATGAATAATGAAAAGATATGAAGAAAAAGATGAAATTTGTGTGAAAAAAAAGAATAAACCAATATGAATGAATTATTAAACTAAAAACTAGATAAAAATTATATAATGAATGAAAACTAAAAAATAAAATTAAAACGATGTAAAATTAAAGAAAAGAAAAAGTGAAGTAGTTTTTACTTGTATATTATATGGAATATCTTCCATTAGACTTAATTAATCAAGGTAGTATGTTAATTTTATATTTTGAATCCTATTATTTTATCCCTGTGATATGGGGAATATATTTTCAAAAAATAAATAGCAAAATGTGGTGTTTCTTTTTTTTCATCATGGAGAGTATATTTGAGCATTGTGTTAGCCTACATTGTGTATCTTTTAAAGATACAAGTTTGTATGGCTATAGTGTTGCAAAGCTAGTGATTTGGGAAACCGCTTTCAAACCCTCCAGAATTCTCAGTGCCTAGTGGGAGAATTGATCTTCATCAATATAATCACTCATTCTTAAATGAGATCCACTGCGGTAGTTTGATGTAGTGTAGGTGATTTGTGGTAGCGTAGAGTGGTGTAAATTATTCACCACATCAGGAATGAGCTTCCTGGTGGCTATCCATGGTAGTCCTTGAGTGATATAAGATTTCCAAAGATGTTTACTGATAGGGAAATGATGTTGATAATGACATAGAAGTTTCCAAGGCCAATGGTTTCATGTGTATGGATGAAACAATGAAATTTTTGTAAATGAAGTAGTAAAAGTAAAAATATTTTCTAGCTTTATAATGGAGACATGGTGGTCAAACTGTATAAAATAAATTTTACAACATCCTATAACAATCCAATCCGGTGTGTTTGGACTCAGTTATAAAATTCCTTTTATAGATATTTTTATAAAAGATAAATAAAAATACACATCAAATTTATATTTATAAAAATTTTATCATTCTAGGTTGTAAATAAATAAATAATTAATTTAATTTAGACAAAATAATAAAAATAAAATTAAATATACTAAATAATATTCACTACACTGCCTGTATAATGAAACAAATATCACTGAAAAATATATTAATCCTATAAAAATTAATTTAAAATATAGGGTGAGGATTTAAATAACCCATTAGGATGTTTTAAAAAAATAAATAATTTTTTTTAAAACATTTAATTGATGTAATTATACATACTCGAATGTATATTTTCCTAATATCTAAAATCTATATAAATAAATTTAAAAGACCATTAATTTCTCAAAATAATTTTAATTAAAAATAATGTTAGGATTTCCCCATTAAAAATAATAATTTTTGGTGGGTCATTTATGATACATTGAAGATCATAATAAAAAATATAATGCTACTAGTAATTACTCATATGGAACAAAGTTACATTGTGACCTATGGGTACACTCCCCATAATATTACAAAACCAACTAGTTCTAATTTTTGAAAAGAATTTCAATGGACCTACCATTCTCAATCCAAACATAAAAAATATCAAAAATACATAAAGAATATTATTTTATTTAGAAGAAAATAACCTTTATTATCACATGTCATTAGGATATTATTGAGCGTTTCTCATACATTTTTTAGGAGAATCAGATGCTTGAAATAACCATAATTATTTTAAAATAATAAGTAAAATAGATAAACAATTAAATGCATAATTGATCGGAAAATTCATTGTATGTAATTTATAATTTAGATGATGACCATACCTAATTATTAGTGAAATACCAAGGGGTGATGCTATAATTGTGCACATATTATTTAATAACTTTTTTAGGATCAACACATAAAATAATAAATATTAACATTTTAAAACTGAGGTCACACATAAACATAAACTATAATTTGTTAGATTGAGGAAAAATTCTAACAATTGTGTATTGATTTTGAAGTAAAAGATTAACTCATTTTTATAAATAAATTTATATGAATAAAATTATATACATATATATATAAATCATTATATGTTATACATAAAATGATGTTTTGAAAACATAAGAAAACCCTTTGATAAAATATTTTTCATACAACATATTATCTTAGAGATAAAATTTAAAACCAAACTTCTATTTAATAAAATATATAAGATATAAATATAGTTATATATATATATATATATATATATATATTTATAATCCAAAAAATTTACCAATAATAAAATTATACCCCAGAAAATGGTTAGATTATAATTGAAATTTAAAACAAAAACCATTATATTATATCATATGAAAATATTAGGTTATATAGTTTGATATAAATTCATATATATATATATATGTATAAATTTACAAAACAATATAATTTGATAAAAAATAATTAAAACCTTAAACATTGTTGCTTTTAAAAATAAATATTTAAATCAAAACCCTTATCTTATATTTTCTGAAAATATATAATCATATATGTATATATATACACACACATATATATTTAATATATATATGAAAATATATAAGTAAATATTTTTAAAACAATGATAATTTGATAAAACAAATAAACCTTACATTTTTTTGGATCAAATGAGGGATGACAGCTTATAGAATTTGAGGTGAACAAAAAATGGGGGACCTGGGAAGATAACGGTTGGGTGTTATTGGGTGAAAGGAGGGATATATATATATATATATCTTATCCCATGTTTTAATTTAAAATTTTGGTAACTGAAATCTAAAATTGACCAAATATTTAGCAAAAAATGATAATTTGTAAAAAATCATAATCAATTCGGGTTGATTAACAATATATATATATATATATATATATTTGAAATTTATTAGGTAATTCGAGTCATGGGATATCGATTTGGTTTAAAACAAAACATTTTTTTGTTTTGATGTAAAAAGAACAGAGTTGGGGCCATGGTGGGAGGAGGAATCGATATTGGTGGAAACATGAGTTTTGAAGGATAACCTATTATGTGACATGGACTAGTGAGACATAACCTGGTTTCCAATGGAGAAGACAATCAAGGATTGAAAGGGGTAGATGAGATCACAACTGGACAAAACATAGGGCTGGGATTAAACGCACCTTCATAAAAGGTAGGCAGATCAATGAATGGGATGGATAGTTCAAATTGAATGGTTCTTGATCAAAAGGCTGATAAAACACTCGCAGACACATACTCAACGTGTAACAACCCCCCCCCCCCTCCTCAACAACCAATTTCTAATTTTTTAAAATTTAAATTGGATTTTAATAAAATAAAATAATCGTATTATTATATATGTATAATTTCATATGAAATATAATTTCAAAATCTTATCAAAATATTTATAATATACAATCATTGTTTTAGATAGATTTTTAATTGTATAATGTAATAATAATTGAAAATAATATTACACAAATTTTCAGAAAAAGATATCATAATTTTTAGTTTATAATTAAACATATTTATTTATTTATTTATTTCAAAATATATCACATTTAAATTTTAATAAATAGTGAATATTAATAATTAGATAATGTTACATACATGTTAATATTACAAAATTTAATAATCTAAAATTAAATTTTATTTAATTTACTCATAAATTTTTATGGTTAAATTAACATAATATATTAAAAAACAATGAATCTTTTTATGAAATAATTTTTGTGATTCAAATTATCAATATTTAATAAAATAAATCATATATATTTATTTATATTAAAATATCACTATTAAACTATATTTTTAGAATACTTATTTAAAATTAAATTGAAAACAATAAATTTGAATTGTAATTATTTATGTTTCATATTATTTATTAAAAATGAAATTATTTACAAAAGATAATTGAAATTCCTATTTTTTATAACATAATGTTTTTAAATTTATAAAACAAATCACCCAGGTGTTACATTGTTCCCCCATAAAAATAATTGCAACCTCGCAAGTCGTTCTTTGGGCTTAAAAAAATTCCAAATATCCTTTATGAGAATTAAGAAAACTAGGACTGGTAAACTATTAACTCTACCACTTATACAACAAAATCTAATATCTAATGTTGTCTAAACCATTTCTATTATACCATGTATAACTACTTGAGCCCATCCTTCTAGACTCAATGCTTAAAAGGATGTCTATTTTTTATAAAAGGTAAATAAAAATACACATAGCAATTACATTTCAAAAATACTTATACCGGTCTAGATTATAGAGAATTATATAAAAATTGTAAGTTTCAAAAAAATTGTAAAAAAATAAAATTATGCAAACAAAATAAACTTTGGTGCGCTACCAACAAATAGAAAAATACTTCACTAATAAATATATTGAACCTGTAAAAATGAATTTAAACATACCGTGTGATTTTAAAATTCCAAATAAGGGGTTTTAAAATAATTGTTAAATTCTTTTCAATCATTCCCATGATATAATCAAAAATACATAAAATTATATTTTCATAACATTTTAAATCAAATTAAATAATTTTAGAAAACAATTAATTTTTCTAAATAATTATAATTGAAAGTACACTGGTATTTCGCCTTTGAAAACAAAAAATTTGGGTGGGTCATTTATGATACTTGAGAGACCATAAAAAAGAAGGCCACTGGTAATAAATCATATAAAATAATGTTCCCTTAAGAATTATGGGTTCCCTCCGCATAACGCCAAATAAGATACTTGTGCCAAATTTTAAGAACACATTCTATGGACCTATCTTTCTCAATCATAACCCAAAACATTTCAAAAATACATAACTAATATTATTTTTGTTAAAATAAAATATGATTTATTATCATATGTAATTATCATATTCTTGAGTGTTTTGAAAACAATTTATAATAGAATATAATGATTGAAATAACTATCATTAATTATAAATCAGAAATAAAATTGATAATGAATAAAATTCATTCTTGATCTAAAAATTCCTGGGATGTCATTTATAATTTTTAGGATGGAAAAATCTAACTACTCAGGATATACCGATAGGTTAAGATATAATTATCACATAAAATAATAGTTTTTTTGGATTATCACATAAAATGATAAATATCAATATTTTTAAAATAAGGTCACACATAAATATAAACCATAATTTGATTAATTGAGGACAAATTCTAACATTTTTAAATAGATTTTGATATAAAATATTAACCAATTTTTATAAATAAACTGATATTTATATATTTATATACACAAATATAAATCATTATACCTTATACATAAATTGATGTTTTGAAAACACATGCAATTTTATTGATAAATGATTTTTCTAACATCATATTAGCTGGATGATAATATTAAAGAAAGAAAAAATAAATTTAAAAAAAAATCTAAAATATATAAATATTGATATATATGTATATTTATATCTTTATAGTCAAAATAATTTTACCAATAACAAAATTAAACCCATGCAATGTAAAGACCCAAAAAATTCCACGTAATTTTTTTAATTATACGGGAATATTACGAGTCCGTGAAAATTGGCGGTGCGTGATTCTGAGGTTCGGTGTTCCCAGAATGAAATTATGAACATTATTTTAGATATGTTCAGTAAACATGCAGGTGGTTTTTTGTAACTTTTGAACTGTTGCTCAAAATTGAAATCCGAGTACACTGTTGAACTCACAGCACCGATATTCTCTTAAGGACACCTTCACCTTCACTGTAGTAGGACGATGATGAATGTTTTTTTGGGATTTTCTTAGGAGAAAATAAAATAAATTAGCTTTATTTTATTTATGGAATTTAATCCTCCCAAGTTGTTTTTTTGGTAGTGGGGACCACCAGAACTTGAGAACTCCTAATTTGAATTCAATGGTGGGGACCTCCCGACCCATGAAATCCCTCTTTAATGGGAGGTAACTATTGGTTTTCCCTCACATTGATGTTCTGACTCAATTATTTTAATAAATAAACATAAACTTATTAATTTGGAATTTCACCTATTGGTTAGAGGATTTTTTTAGCAAAGGAGAGCTTAGGATAATTGTGGAGAAAAAATCTATGTAACAAAAAACAATCTCTCAAATGAAGAACTCCGTTGATGGATCCAAAATGAGGAATGTATTAAACAATGATGAACTGATGTCCGTCCATTCCTCTCCTCACCGACATCAACGAGCAATCAAGGAATGGATTGTTTCTTTTGTATTCCCCTTATCTTTTCTTGTCATTCTTCTCGATTAAAGAACAACCATACCCCATGCTACCGTTCAAACGCAGAGAGTGCGGGCCAAATGAATCCATCCCAACATCTCCGCAACCCTTGTGGATTTTGGTGTTCCTTGTGTATTGTTTTTGGGTTGAGAAATTTCCAACCGTGGTGGTATTGAATTGATGGTGATGTCCCGAGACAACTGATGGAGTTTACAGAATGAAGAACGGTCCACCGGGGTGCGCCCAGTGACATGAGGAATGTCGCTGGCAAGAGGTGCCGGTGACCGGCAGAAGAAGGGCTCGAGAGCGGCGGGCGATACTCCGGCCAGCTGCGATGATGGCGGCGGTGCGATCGTGCCACATTGCTTGCAGGAGCCACGACACGAGGCCGCGGAGGTGAAGGAGAGTGGCCGACTTGCTGTCGGCCACCGGGGGTGGTGCGATGCGCAATCGTGCAACAGAGGAGGGCAGACCGTCTGACTCGCCGGGGAGTTGAGCGGCACCTGGGGTCCTGCATGCTTGTTGCTGGCGCCACATGGCACCGACCGTATTGTCACCCAACCCGAATGGCCTAACCGTTCGGGGTACCCCGGGGGTGCCTCCCATTGGGTGACGGCTAGGGTGGACCCCACTAAGGCGCCACCCAGTCGCGGACCAATCTTGGGCCCACCATGGGCCAACCATCTCTAGCCGTATCACAGGCTACCCAGCGTGGTCCATATCGCGGCCCACCTAGTGCGGGTCGGGCCGGACCGGACCGGACCCGGACCAGGTTCAACCCTTTTTCATTCTTTTGGCCATAACATGAGCTACGAGTATCCATTTGATGAACCGTCTATGGTGCCAGAAACCATGGATCAAGACGGTCCTTTTGGTATAACCCACATGAGATTTGGATAAATTTATGGTATTGCTGGGATGGATAGAACATGAATCCAATTAGGCCCTCGGGACTAAAAATCCAATAACTTACAGACCGAGTGTCCAATTGATGCACCGTTTGTTGCATTAAGACCCCTATTTCATGGTGGGACTTAGAGATACTTGTTCATGGGACTTCATGGTAGTCGTAGTATTGAATTGTGTCTTGAGGAGCGGACCCTCCCGGAATCCAGCGAGTGTAGTGAGGGAACCCTGTGGTTGGCTGTAACATCAGAAAGGGATCCTATGTGGGTCTATGAATTGGGATCCTACGTGGGTCTGTGATCCAGTGTCCCGCTTGGATCCACTCTAGGAATCCATTTGGGACAACTCTAGGATCCTACATGGGTCTGCTATACTAGGGTCCTACGTGGGTCTAATGATTTAGGATCCTATGTGGGACTACCTCTAAATAGAGTAAGATGATTCAGTAGTTATATATAATCATCTTTACTACAGTACCTAAGTTATACCATGTGTAAGATGAGTCTTTACCTTTGTTGTATTCCTTCTTTCATGGAACAGTTGAGCTTTGGGATTCGAGTTGGGCCTGGTGTTGAATCACGATTGAGATGGGTATACTCGACAACTTTGGTATATATATGGGAATATACCTAAGTAGGGTTTTCAGTTGTTTTCATTCTTTGTGGTTTATCCTTTGTGGGTTTTGTGAGACCTTAGAGGGTCTCTGGGTCCCTACTGAGTATCGTTATACTCACCCTTGCAGGGCTATGCCCGCACCTTGTAGTGTTTGGTGCAGACAATAGAAAGTGCTGACTGTGGACGTGAGTACCAAGACTGGAGGTAGCTCGGAGGTGGACATTTGACGTGGCATACTATAGGGACGACTGTTCAAGAGCTGTACCTACCCTTCAGGTCGGATCCTTTGTGGGTGTTCATAAAATCTGTTCTTAGTTATTCTTGTACTTTTCAGTCATACTTGTATTTTAGTTGGGCTTGTATACTAGCCCCTGATTTCCGCACACTTTTTACTGTAGTAGTTAATTTTGGTTACTCCTTTTTTTATATTCAGACGATGTGTTACAGGTTTTAAAGGAATTTCCATCCAGATTACTGGGATATACCTTTTAGTGTTAGTCACCATCCCCTAGGCTATGGAAGGCGAGCATGGGGTAGTCATGGCATGGGACCCGAGGATGGGTCATGACCAATTTGTATCATAGGAGTCAGTTCTACCATAGAACATTGAACACTGATATTTTAACAGAAATAGTGTTAACTGTTATGAGCGTGGTTATCAGTTTAGGGAATCCAGTGTTGGTACGACGACAAATGTATCCTCACACCAGGACCCCGACTTCTGATTTCTGAGTCACTACACGAAAACATTAATTGCGTGTGTGTTTTGAAAAGTTTTCTTTGTTATATATTTGTGTTAGCTCACCAGGTATAAATTATTAACAGTATCTCACATATTTATATTCAGAATGCCTTCATGCAGACAACTAACTAGGGTTCCTAGAAGATTATGTGATGACGGCCCATCGAGCGACGATGCCTCAGTGTATGGATATTTATCAGTAGACGCACCAATAGAGGCACCAATGGTACCATTACCAGTTGGTCCACTGATGCCACCATCCCCAGCAGTGGAGAGTGCACCCCACATGAGCACGTTGCACAATTTCCCGTACTAGAGGCCTCTTAGGTTCAATGGTGATATGTACCTACAAGCGTATGGGGATTGGCTGGAGGGCGTGGTGAGAGTCTTTCGACTGGTAGGGACCCCAACTGATCTCATGGTGATCCTTACCGCAAGTCTTCTATAGGAAGTAGCTGGAAAATGGTGGAGCATGATGCTCTAGGTCCTGGATGAGGTTACACATCTCTAGGTGGACATTGAGAGCCTATTTCGGGTAGAGTTTGTCCCAGATACCCTTTGCGTAGTGCACATACAAGATCTTATTCATCTGCACCAGGGCAGCACGACTGTGGCTCAGTACTTAGCAAGGTTCACTGACCTCTCACGCTACTCCACTGATATGTCGAGGAACCCATTCTTCAGGTTCCGGACCTTTGATAAGGGACCCAGGAGAGATATAAGGGCTTGGATGATTTCTCTCAGCATCCCGACCTAGGCGGGGGTGTTAGAGTGAGCCCTCTAAGTAGAGAGTTTTCTTGCTGAGCAGTCACTTGCAGCGAGACCCACACTGGTAATCACTTCACGGAGACTTTTACATCTGGAAGCAGAGAGATTTCCTAGAGGTCAAAGAGGACCTGACCTATAGGTGGACGACCACAGGATTCAGGGTTGGTTGTGCAGGGTACCCGATACAGAGCCAGTCATGCGAGGAGCAGGCAGTGTTAAGCTTTCAGTGGGCAGGGTCACATGGATCGTGACTGCCCAACCCGCCTTACGGATGATCAAAAGAAGGTCGAAGGACCGCCTAGGTAGAGACATAGGTTTGACCGAGGATCTCCATAGGGATCATGCGGACGTGGAATAGGTGTCAGCCATGCAGTTGGCAATTGGTGATGATTCTAAGTGTTACTACCACCACCACCAGGTGGTCCACCATTACCAAAAAGAGCAGGTGGATAGGGGTGAGATCAACATCAGGCAGCTGAGGCATATGACCACGACACTCTGGAGATGATACGAGTTACGATCTGTGTCTACTCCACCTTAGCTGCATTAATTATAGACATAGGTTCTGGTCAGTCTTTTATTGCCACCACCCTCGTTCGGAGCTCGGAGATTCTGGTGGAGCCGTTGGATAGATCCTTGTGGATAGAGACTCCTACGGGAGAGGATTCAACAATTACAAACTACTTCCGGTAGTGTGAGCTTACTGTAAGAGGTGAGAGCTTTGGCTGGGATCTTCTAGTAGCGGCCTCGAGGCCTTACGACATCATCTTGGTTAAGGATTGGTTATCTACACTTCATTCCTAGATTGACTACATTAGGCGAAAGGTGTGATGTATGAATGAGGATGGGTCTAGGTTTACCTTCACCGGTGATAAGGGAGCCTTAGCAGCATAGGATGGACTTAACCGGATGAGAGTGTAGCTAATCACTCATCGGTTGGCTAGCCTTACCCTTGGAGTGGTTGATGTGCAGAGTCCGAGCTATCTTGTAGTGGTGGAACAGTTTGCAGATGTCTTCCCTGATTATGTTCCGAGTCTACCTCCTCGAATGGAGGTTTAAATTTAGATTGACTTGTCCCTCGGGATGGAACCATTATCTACACCAACATATTAGATGGATCCCATGGATCATCTTGATCTTCATGTACAGCTGGAGGACTTATAGGGGAAGGGGTTCATCTTGCCAGGTGTTTCGCCTTGGGCAGTACCGATTTCTTTCGCCAAGAAGGTGGATGAGAGCTCGAGACTATTTATTGACTATTAGTGCCTGAACCAGGTGACCATGAATAAGAAGTACCCAATTTCAAGGATTAAATGTATTTTTGATCTTCTTATGGGAGCACAGTGGTTCTCGAAGATAGACCTCAGGTCAGGCTATCACCAGCTCAGTGTATGAGACGAGGATGTGCAGAAGATGTCTTTCAGATGTCAGTATGAATATTATGAGTTTTTTTAGTATCGTTCGGTGGGACCAATGCTGAAACAGTGTTCATAGGACTCATGAATATGATCTTTTAGCAAAAACTTGATCACTTTGTAGTAGCCTTCATCGATGACATTCGGATTTACTCAGCTACTGAGGAGGAGAATGCCAATCATTTGATGGTAGTACGAGACACACTCTGAGAGCACCAGATTTATAGTATGATCTTGAAGTTCTAGTTCTAGATTCTAGAGGTTCAATTTCTAGTACAAGTCATCTCGGAAGCTGGAGTTTCAGTGGATTCAGAGAATGTTGATGCGGTACTTTCTTGGGAACCACCCAAGAGTGTGACCAAGGTATAAAGTTTCATGGGTTTGGCCGGATACTACCATAGATTTGTGCCAGATTGCTATAGAGTTTCAGAAACTTTATCAGTGTTGATGAAGAAGGGGAAAACCATTGTGTGCTCAGAGAGATGCCAGTGGAGTTTTCAGGAGCTGAGGTAGAGGCTGACTAGTTCCCCATCTCATGGCTTCTGGAGGATGGCATTGAGAACGTAGTCTTCTGCGATGCATTAGGGACCGGGCTTGGATGTGTCCTGATGCAGGAGAAAGCATTTATAAAATATGGTTCTTCACAGCTGAAACAACATGTGATGAAATGTGCTACCTATGACCTTTAGTTAGCAGCACTGGTCTTCGCTTTGAAGATGTGGTGACACTATCTGATGGGAAAGCATTTGACAATCTACTCTGATCACCAGAGTCTCAGGTATATCTTCTACCAGAAAGAGATGGACCTCATACATCGACATTGGATTGAGTTCCTCCTAGACTATGACTTCTATATAGTCTATACTCTGGGGAAGGGGAGCATTTTAGCAGATACACTAAGTAGAAGATCTGGCATATAGCTGCTAGGTGAGGCAACGGGGCGGCTGGATGCGTTATAGTTATCCTCTGAGGATTGATATGGAGTAGGTTTTTTTTCTTCAGTCTCTTATAGTCACTTACCCACTCCTTCAGTGAGTCAGGGAGGAGCAGCATGGGGACACTGACTGTGAGGCTCGATGTGTTCAGATATCAACCGGAAAGGCACCTAATGGATTTTCGGAATGTGGGGAGCACATCATCATTTTCAGTGGACGTACCATGGTACCCAGGTCACTTCAGGAGGAAGTATTGAAGTAGTTCCACACATCCCCTCTAGCGGTACATCCAGGAGTGGAAAAGATATACCAGGACCTCTGATGACAACACTTGTGGCTGGGAATGAAGAAAGAGGTAACAAAGTTTGTCTCCCGGTGCCTCACTTGTCAGCATGTGAAGGTTGTACATCATGTACAAACATGCTTAGTTCAATATTTAGAGGTCCCAGAGTGGAATTAAGACATAATATCCATGGGCATTGTGACAATACTTCAACTTACATCCAGGGGTCAAGATTCAAGCAGGGTGATCGTCGACTTACTCACCAAGTCGGCCCACTTCCTACCGATCAGAGAGCAGGGTTCAGTAGAGATCTTGGGACACCTCTTTGTGCAAGAGATTGTGCGGCTACAAAGAGTACCCTTGACGAGTGTCTCCGATTGGGATGATAGTTTCACATCCTAGCTATAGAAGGTTTTACATGATGCTTTCGAGATGTAGCTTCATTTGAGCACCGCCTTCCATCCTCAGACAGATGGATAGATTGAGCTTAATATTCAGACCCTCGAGGACATGCTGCGTGGATGCGTCTATCATTTTGGACGCAACTGGGAGGATCACTTTTCCTTTGTGGAGTTTGCAGTAAAAAAAATCTATCACACCACTATCTGTATGACACCATTTGAGGCATTTTATGGTCGACCTTTCATATCACCATTATGTTGGATAGACATAGTGGAGTCAACACTAATGGGAACAGAGATGGTATGGGCTTCCACTAAGAAGTTGCAGATCATGATGTAGTGGATGAAGACAACATAGAGTAGGAAGAAGTCTTATACCGATAGGAGATAGAGACCACTGGTGTTCGAGGATCGTGACCATGTATTTCTATGGGTCTCACCCCAATGAGGATTGCAGAGATTTTCCAAGGGTGTAAAAGTTATCTTTGAGGTTCATCGGACCCTTTCAGGTCCTTAGTAGAGTAGGTGAGGCGTCTTATCTCTTAGCTCTTCCACCTGAGCTGCACCTGGTGCACGATGTTTTCCACATATACCAGCTGAGGAGAAACGTGCATGACCCATATCACATCATCAACCATGGAGATCTAGACATTTACGATGGGGCTACATTTACGGAGGTTTCAGTAGAGATTAGGATCGACGAGAGTGGGTCCTTCGTGGCAGTCAATACCTCGGGTGCACGTTCTCTGGAAACAGGGGAACCTCTAGGGGAGAACATGGGAGTGGGAGGCTAAGAAACGTGCTCAATACCTCCACCTGTTTTATTAGTTTTTGTGATGTGGATTTCAAGGAAGCAAAGTATTGAAGTGGGGATAATGTAATGACCCAGAAATTCAATGTAATTTTTTTTAATTGTATGGGAATATTACTAGTCTACGAAAATCGACAGCGCTTGATTCTGAGGTCTGGTGTGTCGGAAATGACTTTCTATACTTTTTTAGGGTACGTTCAGTAAACGTGTGAGCGAGTTTTTGTAAATTTTGAACTGATGCTCGGAATTGATATCTGAGGACACCATTGAACACGCAACACCGATATTCGCTTAAGGAGACCTTCACATTGATAGTAGTAGGTCAAGGGTGAAGGTTAGTTTTTGTGCTTCTCATGGGAGAAAATAAAATAAAGTGGATTTATTTTATTTATGTTATTTAATCCTCTGAAATTAATTTTTGGCGGTGGGGACCACCCATTTTTGAGAACTCCAAATTTTAATTCAATGGTGGGAACACCCGACCCTTGAAAACACCCTTTAATGGGTGTTAAATCTTGCTTTCCACTCACATTGATGTGCCAACTCAATTAGTTTAATTAATAAACTTAAAATTATTAATTTGGCATTACACCTCTTGGTCGAAGGATTTGGTTGGAAGAGGAGAGCTTGCTAGAATTATGGAGAAACAATCTCTCCAAAAAAGAACACTTTCTCCAACAGAGAAATCCATTGAAGGATACACAATGAGGAATGTCTTCAATTATGATGAACCGATGTTCACCCATTCCTCTCCTCACCAACTTTAATGAGTAATAAAGGTAGGGATTGTTTCTTTTGTATACCCCTTATCCGTTCTTGTCATTCTTCTCAATTCAAGAACAACTACGCCACTCACTACCATTCTAACGCGGAGAGTACGGGCCAAACGAACACGGACCAACCTCTCAGCAACACTTGTGGATTTTTGTGTTCTTCACGGCTTGTTTTCGGGTTGTCAAAATTCCAACAGTTGTGGTCTTGAATTGATGGCGACGTCCTGAGATGAGTACAAGAGTTTATGAAATGAAGAACGGGCAACCAGGGCGCGCCTGGTGACCCGAACAATGTCACCGGCAACCGGAGTTGGCTATTGGCGCCAGAAGGGATTGGGAGTGGCGGATGACACTTCGTCCGCTGCAATGATAGCGGTGGCGTGACCGCATCGCTGGAGAAGGGTCGTGGCTCATCGGCCAAAACGGAGTAAGGGCAGTCACCGGCGCACGAACAGCCACATAAACAAGGCAGCGACATGCCACCGCGCCGCCGGGCATGCAGGAGCTGCGACACCAGTCCATGGAAGCGCCGTAGTGGGGCCGGCTCGCTGCCGGCTGCCGATGGTGCCACGACGCGTGACTGCGCCACGGAGGAGGGCTGGACATTCGGCCAGCCGGGGTGCCGATTGAGACTCGAGGCCCTGTGTGCCTACTGTTGGTGCCACGTGGGGCCTTCCGGACGATCACCCAACCCGAACGGCCCAACTGTTCAGGGTACCCAGGCGGCACCTCCACTTTGGTGGCGGCTAGGGAGGACCCCACCGCGGGGCCACCCAGTCGTGGACTAGCTGTGGGCCAGCAGTGGGCCACATTGTGGGACTCCCAGTGTGGGCCACCTAGCACGGGCCATATCACGGGCCACCCAACTGGCCAGTTCAGACCCAGGGTCGGACCTGGGTTGGGACGGGTCGATCCGACCAGGTCGAACCAGACCCGAACCAGCTTTGACCCATTTTTGTTCTTTTGGCCATAATATGAGCTACGAGTATCTGTTTGACGAACCATCTAAGGTGATGGAATCCTTGGATCGAGATGGTATTTTTGGTAGACACCAATTGATATTTGGATAATGTTGGTGTATGTCTGGGTTGGATTCAACATGAATCCAACTGGGCCCTCAGGACTAAAAGTCCAATTAATTATAGACCGGGCGTCCGATTGATGCACTGTCTATTGCGTTGGGACCCATATTATTTGGAGGTCCTTTAGGATACTTATTCATGGGATATTGATGCCATTGGAGTATCAACAAGTGGATTTAGGAGTGGACCCTCTCAAAATCAAGTGAGCTTAGTGAAGGAAACCAGCGGCTGGCTATAACATGAGAAAGGGATCTTACGTGGGTCTGTGCTTTGAGATCATACGTGGGTATGAGTTCTAGAATCCCACTTGTATACACTATAGGAATCTGAATGGGACTAATCTAGGTTCCTATGTTAGTCTGTTTTTCTTGGATCCTATGTGGGTCTATTGATTTAGGATCCTACGTGGGTCTTCCTCTCAATAGAGTAAGATGATTCAGTAGTTACATCTAATCATCTTTACTACCGTACCAAAGTTATACCTGGTGTGAGATGAGTCTTTACATTTATGGTATTAATTTATTTATGGAACATTTTAGCTTTGGTATTTGAGTTGGGCATTGTGTTTCCTCATGATTGAGATGGGTATACTCAATAACTTAGGTATATGTATGGGCATATACATAAGTATTACTGTCAGTTGTTTTCATGATATTTGGTTTATCCTTTGTATATTTTGTGAGACCTTTGAGGGTCTTAGGGTCCCTACTGAGTATTGTTATACTCACCCCTACATGGGCTATGCCCGCACCTTGTTTTGTTTGGTGTAGATGACAGACAATGCTGACTGAGTATGTGAGTAACAGGACTGGAGGTAGCTCGGAGGTGGACATTAGAAGTGGCACACTGCTGGGACGACTGTTCTAGGGATGTACCTTCTCTTCAGGTAAGAATTAGGCTGGGTGTTCACTGGATTTGTTCTCAGTTATTCTGGTAATTTGTAGTTGTACTTGTACTTTCAGTTGGACTTGTATACTGGACCATGCTTTCCGCCAACTTTTTACTATAGTAGTTACTTGTGGTTACTCATTGTTGTATTTTCAGACTGTGTGTGTTACAGGTTTTAAAGTTAATGCCTTCTTGATTACTAGGACATGCCTTTCGGTGCTATTCTCCACAGCCTGGCCTATGGAAGGTGGGCTTGGGGTTTTCACGGAACGAGCCTTGAGGACTGGTCGTGACAAGAAAATCATAGCCTTCGAATTAAAATTCAAAAGAAAAAACTTTATCTTATAACATATGAAGACATTATGTTATATATATAAATTCACATATATATACATACATACATACATACATACATACATATATGTATGTATATCTTTTTAAAACAACATTATTTGATCAAAAGTATTTAAACCCTTACAAACTATAGGTTTTAGAAATAAAAATTTATATCAATACACTTATATTATATTTTCTAAATATATATAATCATATATGTATATATATTGTCACATATATATGTAATATACATCCACATCTATATGTAAATAATTATGAAGTGAAGATATATATTTTTTTTAAAAATCCCTTACTTGGTTTTGGATCAAATGAAGGATGAGAGCTCCTGGAATCAGTGCAAAATAAAAATGAGGGACTTGGGAAGATGGGGGTTGTGTGTTGTTGGGTGTTGAGAGGGATATATATGTATATTATATCCCATGTTTCAATTAAAAAATATGCTAATTGAATTTTAAAAGTGACCAAAGAAATAGTAAAAAAAGCATTAATAACAAATTATAATCAATTTGGGTTAATTAACAATATATATATATATTCGAAACATTTAAATGAAGATGAGACTTGGGATAAGGATATGGTATAAAATTAAACCGTTTATTTCATTGTTATGGAAGAAGAAGTGAGTTTGGGACATGTTTGGAGGAGTCATCGAATGTGGAGAAGAAAAAAGGGTCCACGGATGACTGACTTTGTATCACAGAATAGTACGGTGTGACCTGGTATCCAACGGAGAAGAAAACTGAGGCATGACAGGGATGGTTGAGAACATTCTTGGAAAATAAAGAGGGCCTAGATTAAACATGTTGGATTTAAAGGGAGACCAATCAGAGAATGTGGGACATTTCAAACCAAAAAGGGCCCGATATGAAGGATGATAAAACTCCCACATTCACCATCTTAGTGTGTTCTGAACACCCCAAAACCGATTTCTTCTTCTTTTATCAAGGAAATTAGATTAAAAAAAATAAAATTATCATATTATTATATATGTGTAATTTCAAATAATAAATAATTTTAAAATATTTTCAAAATAGTTATAATATAGAATCATAGTTTCATAAAAATTTTCAATTGTATAATATAACCATAATTGAAATGAAATTTATAAAAAAATTCAAAAAATAATTTTATCAGAATTTATATATTATAATGAGACATGTTGCTTTATTTATTTATTTAAAATTATATCCCATTAAAATTTTAATACAAGGTAAATATTAATAATTAGGTAATGTTACTTTCATTTTAATATTACTACTTGTAATGCTTAAAACAATAGTTTATTTAAAATATTCTTAAATAGTTTTTCTTAAATTAACATAACATATTGAAAAAAAATTCCTTTTTGATAAAATAAATTTTTTATTCAAATTATCATTGTTTTTTATAAAAGAGACCAAATAGATATATTTATATTAAAATAACACTATAAAACTGTAATTTTGGAATATTAATTTAAAATCAATTTAAAAACTATAAATTTGAATTATAATCATTTAAATGTATTATTATTAACATATAATCATGTTAATTTAAACCATAATTTAAATTGTTATTTTTCTTATGTGAATGTATTTATATTTATAAAACAAATTACTTGGGTGTTAAACATATCATTCTCAAAAGTCTACTAAGAGGATGGGCTCTTAGTACACACAAACACACACCCACACCCACATGGGCCACCATGACCCATGTGGGCCTTGGACCACAAATACATGTGTATGATCTCACCTAGGACCACACTATGCATGGGAATGATCACCTAGTAGAACTCACTTCCTCTCTAGCTTAAGCATGCCCTCCCGCTACTAGCTTGGCTAGTTGGCCTATATAGTTGGAATGCTATATAGTGGGATGGTTTGTTTGATTAATATATTGAGGTAGTCCCAATTTTTATACTATATAAAATTTTTAAATATTATTAATAAAATTCCCAAAAAATATTCTTCAACAAAATAATGTATTAAAATCCACATTTAAATTCATTTTTTTTAAATTTCCCAAATTTTTAAAAAACAATTATATTACTTGCGTATATTCATTAAAAACTCTTTATAATTATAAAAACACATAACATTATGAATGAAAAAAGAGTTGTTCATTTTTTTACCTAAGAAGACCATGTAATTCCTTCATAATTTGAATTGAGAAATCATAAAGACATGATCAGGAATTGTGCATGATATTCATACATAAAATAGTAGCTAACGATATTTGTTCACAACATAAACACATATTAGTGGGGATGAGAGTTCAGCTTCAGAAGAAATATTTTTTGATGTAGAGTTTCACTGAGGCAACTAATCATTACAAGTGATATGATATTTATGAATGACAAAGAAACTCGGCCAATGGTTATTGATGGTTCCTAAATTATACACGAGAAAGTCGGATTCTACTTGATCATGGATAAATTGAAAAAATCTTCCTTTATTGGATCAGGCCTCGAACATAGGTTAATTATTCTACTTGGTACTAGGAGGAGGTGAAGTCTTCTTTTTAGATCAAGGATCAGAATGAGTCTATTAGTTTGAGGTATAGTAAGAATTATTTTGATTAGATCTGAAAAATAGAGAATCTCAATTAGATATATAGAAATGTCTTTAATTTGGATCTAAAATGAATATAGGTCTCTAAATTGGATGTATTATCCATGTAATAACATGTTTGATAATGAATAATTTGTAATATTGGGAAATAACCAGTAGCCACATGAATTTGAATTTTGTTATAAGTTTTAAATACTATGTGCTATATGTATACATTATTAAAACTCTCCCCAAGGACATATTAATAAATAATATGGAGTGTATTCAAATTATTAATAATTAAAGGGGTTTTATTTGAAATGAAAATGAATTTTTAAAATGAAACCAATGATTCAACCCTCCCTCTCACTGGTCAATCCATTATGGGGCTCAACAAATGGTATCAAAGTATAGGATCCTCTAATGATCCAATAAAGTCATTATAAAATTTATATCTCATGAAATAAGTGAGATACATCCTATGGGGAAAAGGATTTTAATAACAAGGATAGTAATCTGGATATTTATATGATTTCTTAGAAGAACAGAAAGAAAAGACATGAAATGAAGATGAAGAAAAATATTCTGGAAAAGACACAGACACCAGGTAATCAAAGTTCTATATCATTAAATAATTTTATTTTTTATGACTCATCTAATCAATAAATATTAAGCTCTAATTAAAAGGGATCACTTATATATAATCATTTTTAATTAAAATAACATCTAAAGAAACATTTCAATGATGTTTTAAATTATATTGTTAGAGGATTAAAGTCTCTTCAGATGAAAAATTAATGCTAGAAGAAGAATCTAATTCCATTAAAGTGGCACTATATATGAAGGCTTGTATATAGATTACTCACAAAAATTATGTGAATGAAAATGATGAATTAATTTATCTTTTATATGGATGATATGAGGATTATTTTAAAGAACATAAACCATGTTTGAGAGAATTATTTCATTGAAATTTTATATGTTGATGTTTTCTAGAAAATTGAAATATTTCATTGAGTTTCTAAGGATCTAAAAGCTCATCAAATAAAAGATGATTATAACTGGATAAAGTTGCATAGAAATTATTTACATGAATCAAGAAACATACAAGAATAA
Source organism: Viscum album (assembly GCA_963277665.1). Classification (NCBI taxonomy): domain Eukaryota; kingdom Viridiplantae; phylum Streptophyta; class Magnoliopsida; order Santalales; family Viscaceae; genus Viscum; species Viscum album. The sequence continues at coordinate 849,442,541 of OY728131.1, read as the reverse complement.
TAAATGAATAATTTGAAAGAGAATTTGGAAGAAAAGATGAGATCAGATGAGGATGGGAAGAACACCCTCAATTTAATTTGTTTATAGATAGAGGTGAGATTAAAATATTATGAATCATAAAATGTTAGAACTTCCCAAATAACTGAATGAAGAGAGGTTTCCACTCAAATTTCCATGTGGTACATTGATTTCAAAAGAAGCCTAATATTATCCTCAAATAAAAAATAAATTATCCTTTATAAAGAAGTAATCTATTAAACAAGAATCTTTATAGGGTACTAATATTGGTTCAGGTGATGGTAAAAATTTTAGAACAAACTCTATGAATTTGGTATGGTAAAAAACTATTATTCCCCACAAAATCTAGGGTGTATGTTAAAATATTCATGATGATTTGTTCCACAAGATGTTTCCCTAAGTGTTTATGTTCCACTCATAAGTAGAATGTTTCAAAATATATGAAATCCAAATTTTACTACACCACATAATTAAAGGAGAAGGTTCATATGGTATTTTTTGGAATATTTGTAAAAATTCATTACAATGTTATAAGAACATAAAAATTCATGAGGATAATTGGAGGCCTTAATTTTATAGGATAAAATCTAAATAAAAGGGATGAAAAATAGTATATACTATAAATCCATATAAAATGAATGGTTAGTAATTATCCCTAGATATGAACTAACTACTAAGAATAATGATACATATTATATTAAATAAAAGTGAGAAATATTTATTTAAATAAGATAATTTACACCTAGGAAAATATTGATCAATTTGAATATGTTCAACAAAATTAAGTATATTAATAGAATACATATAAAAGAGAAATATTCTTGTTTAGAGGTTGTTGATGGTTTTATGAATGTTATGGGAAAATGGAAAACTCTTTATAGTATAACATGTCATTTTACAGATGCAAGAATTAATCATGGTAGAGTCATAGTAATTATATGAGAATAATATCTCAAATAAAGATTATTTTGACCATGAATTCAAACCAAATGACAAAAAAATTGATAAGAATCCTTTAAAAAAGATTGTGGAAATGGACTCATAAAGGGAAAAAACATGATAAATGCATAACCAGACTGATATTTGATATTCCCTATTATTGTAAATGTAATATGATTCAATAAAAAATAATAGAAATAGTTGTTTTTATTCTGATATGATAGAAAATATATTGAAATAATCCCTTTTTTTTGCCAAACCCACTAAAATTGGCTAAAAATTTGGAGGAAGCTTGGAAAGGTACAAAATCTAATGAAGAAAAGTTGTCTATGAAAATGAGGTGAATGATGGTGAAATGATTTCCATTGGTGGAAACATGATGACCCAAAAGACAATGGTTGGAAAAGATATTAAACAATATTAAAAACATAATAAAGAATATAGTTAAACCAATAAAACAAAAAAATATTCACAATAAATATTCCCATTACGAGTTCAGTAGAAAAGAATGGCCCATATTGTAAAGAATATCCTTGTCCAAATATTTTTTTCTAAGATTTCACGAAGGCCTTACTTATTACCTGATATGTATATATATATATCTGTGTGTGTGTGTGATTTTGTACAATAATTCAGGGAATTGAAGGATAAGGATGCATCCCTTGCGAAGGAGAATTGATGAGATAGATATATAAAATCTTCCACACACATTGACTGTAGGATTTCTGAATAGATTTAAAAATTTGGAAATTGAGGTATTCTAATTAAATTTCCATCCCTAATTGTTAATAGAATTATTAATTTCAATTATGGGGGTTTTAATGGTTTATGACAAAATTAAACAACGAGTGATATAAACCTTTTTCGCCTGATCTTTATTAGGTGATTGTTGAAGTCTGTGCATGATTTAACACTAAATGAAAATAATCCGATTTATGGAAACACCTTAAATGAGTTCTGATAATTTATAAGAATTATTTACCAAAGGTGGTACTTTATATTCAACATATAAATCCTATGTTATATATCTCTTTTATTCTTCTATAGGATAGTCCATGTAGACATAGTGTTGATAAACTACAGGTTGATTCTAATAAAACCACATAATATCATGTAGAAAACCCCCACTTGTCATTTTCTCTTTTTTTTCGAAGGGGATAATTGTTTTGGACTCATATTGATATTTAAATATCTTATGTGTTATTTAAAACAAAATATAGTGGGAATATTGTTTATCCCAATGATAAATATTTTGTTAATTATTTGTCAATATGTTTTAGAGGAGAAGTATTGATTCCTTGAACTGTGATGATTGATAGAACCAATCATCAATGTAAAATACATGTGCTTTGTAGAGTACATAGCATTCTATATTTAATTGTTTATATAATATTTTTTAGAATTTATGAAGCCAAAATAATGAAGACTATGCCAAATTATATTTATTTTACATGATGATTTTTTAAATAATTACATGAAATATTTTATCCAACAATTTTATGATAAAGAATTAATTTTAATTGAGGAGGGTTAATAATTCTATTATATAATTATTATATTATAATTTACATTTCAATTAATGATTAGAAAAAAATTTGGGAAACCATGACACCAAAGGGGGACTATTTAGCCATATACAATAGAAAAGGACATGGGGTTACTAGACATTTTGAGAACATTTGTGGTGGAAAAATGAGTCATGTTGAGTTCCCACAAGAGGCATAGTGGGATAGTTTATAGTCCCATGGGAGTGCATCGGGGAGAGCCCATGGGCTGGATTTTAGTGTTCCAACATGGGTGAGCATGATCCATGAGGCATGCGATTTATGTGTATGAAGGTGATGATCCCCCACTTTCAGATCAAATCGATAGAAGTATGTGATCTATTATTAAGAATCACATGACCTTACACCAATCCTATGAGGGAAAATGACATATCTACCAATCCATCATCCTTAAAAAGATCCACATAACACTTACCACTCTATCGATCTGAACTTGTCTGCTTGATCAGATGTTAATCATTGTATTCAACATCAAAAAATATTTGAGAGTTCCAATTACTATAGTAGATGGTGGTACCAAAATTTATATATTTATAGGTATCCATTTCTATTCTTGTCCTGAGACGTGAATTAGATGATATGAAGGACCTCCATGAATGAAATATTGGTCTTGCCTACATGTAAATATTTAAAGGATATAATAATGCCAAACGAAAACAATGTTGCGGTTGGATGTTTAATCATTTTATACATATGGATGAATTTAATAATTGATGGATTATTTGATAATAATAATAATGGAAATATGAATTTAATATTGAAATATTGTAATAAGGAATAAAAAAAGTAAATTAGTATTCTATAATATATTTCGAAATATATATTGTAATTAATTTATTTTCTAGAAATGTATTTTTTTGGAGGATGATGAGGTGAAGGAACAATACTAATATATTTGGTACTTTTCCTAAAAATGATAGTTACCCCAATGAACAATGCTATTGAATATTTTGAGAGGCCCTCATTTTTATAACAAAATAGATCCCAATGAATGAAACTATTTTATAAAGGGATGATATATACCATGGATCATATTTCTTGTGTGAAGAAGAAGCATCATACGACCTCCTAAATGTTGATGAATGCACTTTGGGGTTTCATGAAGGATCTATGAATCTTTGATGGTACCCTTATGTGAATAAATTATTTTTTTGTCCTAATTCTTATTTACAATGAAATTGGGACATTATTAAACAATGTTTATAATATCGCTATGTTATGTAAAGATGTAATACAAATCTGACCCAAAAATATAAGGATCAATTTATACCTAATTATTTTGAAGGAAACATGAGGTGTAACACCCCATTATTTCATAGTGTGTTATTTCTTCAAATTAATTCAATAACTTTCACTACACGCAACACCGAGTTCAAGCGCACCATTTCTTACCAAACAAGCCGTTCAAAAGAGGTTATGAATATTATTAACTAAATTTTAAACTTTATATAATCCTTATAATTTTAGAATCCATAATATGAGTTTCTTAGACATAATGTAAGAACAAATTCATTTTCAGTATTGCACTTTTACCAACTTTTAATAGTGATCCCTTTTTAAATCCAATATTCTAAACTTTTATATATTAAATTTGACTAAATAAATTTAATTTTTATAATGGGGATATCAAAAATTTACAATGAAACATCTGAAGCTTCCACGGTACGCTTTCCTTTGAATAATATAGTAGGGTGTGTTGTACGCAACTTCAAGTTCTAACACACGCCACAACCAGTCAAACTAACCATTATGAATAGTAATAACTACATTTTGAAATTATATAAATTTTATCTCTCAAAATGAACTTCATTTTTTTATTCAGAGTATTGAATTTACCCTAAGGTGAAATTTTGGCACTTTTCGGATAACATTTATATTTTGATGAATATTGAAAATTACTTAATTTATTTAAAAACACCTTTTTTAATCGAATTAATTTATATTGATAAATTATGAATTTGAGTGGTTTTAAAGTATATTTAGAATATATTTTTACTATTTAATACAATTTTGGTCATTGTACATAATTTCACAATTAAACCGGACATAAACAAGTGTCAATCTTTTGATAGTTATTATCTCATAAAAACACGCTATTTGTTTTAATGACGGGAATTAATTTTTAAATTAATTAATGCAACTGATATGTTTTGAATTTGGTAAAATAGACATCATTTTTGAAATCATAATATAAAATATAACTTAGGCCTATTTTTTGGTATTTTTCTAGAAACATTCAATTTTTGATCAATAGTGAAACCACTAAGTGGTAGTTAAAAAATTGAATTTTTCATAAAACATACTTTTACCTCTTCTATGAGTGGAATTTTGAAAATCAGAGAGACACGGTTAATATCAAGGAGTAAAATGTGGTTCAATGAGATGAAAATAATTTTTGGCGAATAGTAACTTTTTACTTTTATTTACCACGTTTAAAAGTAAATAGGGTAATTAAGGGTAAAAATGATATTAATATTACCATAACACATGTACTAATTCTATTGGACAACTGTATATTGACCAAAAACAACCTTAGGAGTAAAATATTATCATTTAGGTCCACTTGTATTAGATTATGACATTTGTTATTATTTAATTCAAAGAAGAGTTAAAAGAGTTAAAATCAAGGTTTATTTAATAAAACATTTTTAATATTGGGTTGTACATAAGATAAACTCAATTTAAAATATTCATTAGAAAGATAAAAATATTTCCTAAATAATGGTACTTTATTCATAATTTTTAGACATTAAATAATTTAATTTATTTATGACACAATGGTGATGCAGTAATTACCTAATTAATGAAATATTAGAATAATTGATATTATAAATACCCAAATAAATGTAATTTGAGATTTTTTATAAATACCAATAATTTTATATGTTAATATGTCATTTTGGGATTGATTTAATTACCGTGTTTCTAAGTAATAATTCTGTTATAATTTATAAAAAAATCAATTATTGAATATTTTCAAAATTGTCATAAAAGAGTTTTTAATACAAATATTATATTATTGATTGATGTTAAATTATTAAAAATCTACGGTTCGTCCAAGAGACTTATATCATGATAGGTGTATCATTAATGGAACACTAGGGGGTCTCTTGTTTGTATGTAGTATGTTTATTAACCATATAATATAAAAATACAATGAGACATTGTAAAAGTGAAACTATTTAACTAAGAGTTAATACTTAATGATAAGGTTAATATAATAACCCAAACCTGTCTAAATTCTATTGGCTGAGTGGATTTAGAACCATACCCACCTTAACATTTAAATAATAAACTTTTGAGCCATTAGAAACCGAATATTAATTTATTATAAACTAATATTTCTAGCTTTTCCAAAGTTGCTGCTCACCCCTCTTATAAAAGGGCACCCCCCTTCTCATTAATTAACACCTTAAAAGCCTTTTGGTTCTGCCAAAACCTACCCAAATACTCTCTAACCTTCCCTCACTTCATCCTAGAGGCCTTACTTTAGTCAGAAATCCAACCTAAGGAGCCCTTTCGATCAAATCAAAAGGAAGAACCCGAAGACGAGGTAATGATTTCACCACCCCTTTTCAAGTACCTTTCTTCTTCCACTTATTATATCTTTGTTATTAACTTTATAAAATAATACCTCTAGTATATTATATATAATTTGATGTTATTATAAACATGATGCATCCATATTTCAATATTCTATCCATCCTTTGAATGACATGTCACCATACATGCGTACGTACAGCTTACCGTCTCCACGTCGTGGTGTAATTGTTATTCAAAACATTATTATTTGGATGGTAATAATAATGATGTTTAATTCATGTAAATATTAAATATAAAATGATAATGATTCTTTATATATGATATATCATCCAATTGAATATTATTTTAATATCAAAAGAATTATATTGTCGCTCGTGCGTACGTACAGAATACCATCTCCACAAACGCGATGAGATTCAGTCCCCATCGTATCCATTCAAGTCTAATTCTCATTTGAAGATTAATAATAATGTTTAAGGACTTAATATTATTCTGGATGTGAATAACATACAACCTATACATAACAAACATGGCTTACATAAAAAAAAATTTAAAAGAAAATGAGTAAGTTAACACACGAAACGATTATAATTCTAAAATATTATTAACAAAGCAATGTTAAAAGATCATATATGATATCATATTAATATATATGATTCTTGTATAATTTAATAAAAATTATTTAACCATTATATAGGATGTTAACCTACCCCATCCAACTAAAAGTAAAAGGTAAGGGTTTATTTCGCAATCTCTTCATTATCTGAGGTTGTTTATACATAATAATCTACTGGGACTTCTTTATCATCTACATCCATGTTTCTTAAAAATGTATTTCAAAACATTTTTACTATTTACTAGAATATGGGTTAAAGTCATTTATACCCTTTTTTACTTTTATAAGTGGTTTATAAAGGAATATTTCTATCGTTTTCCAAACAAGGTCCTTTTTAACTTTTTCGACAGAATTATGGTAAGAATGTTTTTTTATCCTATACGGCAGGTGGGGCTATTTTCCACCATTATAAAATCGTCGAAGTTTCCCTTACAATCTTATAAGAATATTTTCAAAGAAAATGTTTTATTTTATAAATATATGACTCTTAAATTATTTAAATGTAGAAAGAGATATTTCTCTAAAAAGAGTTTTGATTTCATCTATGTCAACATCCTTCGATGGATTTTACACTTATTTGAAGTTGATTTATTATGATACAAAACTTCTTGATTATATTTAAGGTTTTGTGATATGTTTGACTGTGGATTAGTTATTTTTATACCATTCATGGTTTATGGATGAATTATTTACATTTTGTAAGCTAGTTTTATTACGAATGTTTATGTTATGCTTAAACCTTTTCATATGGGAATGCGTTAGACTTAATATGTGATGGGTGGAGCCCACTATAGCTCCTCGATGCATCGATTGCTCTCATGAGACAAACTAGTGTCTTTGCATCAGGACTTGACCAAATCATATTTGTAGTCTTGGCACGAGGCCTTGGCTTTGTGGTTATGATAGTCTGGAATTATGCATTCCATCATTATGAATGTGGTTATTGGTATTGAATGTTATTATTAGATTAGTAGAATATCCATGTGAATAAGTAAATGGCATTATTTCATTTTATTTTTTCCATACTATGATGAAGTTAAAGTTTAAAAGTCTTTTGTATTAGTTATACGTTGCCTAAAATGTTAATTCTTATTTATGAAAGTTTTCGCTATATTGTTATCCTTACTAGGCATTTGAGCTCACCCCTTTTCTATGTTTTATTTTTCCTAGGATGTGAAGAAGTAATTTACGAATGACATGCAGGGATAGTATGAGGGGATAAGAGTGTGGACTATGGAGACTATGTTGTTATAGTTTTCATTTTTATGATGTAATGTAAAACTTTATGAATATATCTAGTGTTTCCAAGGCTACTAAACTAATAAGTCTTTCAAGATTTGATCTTTCTTGTGATCATGCCAATGTTATGTAATATTGCACCGACTCTGGGTAACTGGGGTCGGGGCGTTACAGTTGGTATCAGAGGAAGTTTATTACAAACCTTGAAAGATAGATTTAGATACACTCTTATTAGAGCACATAGATCTAAGGTGGACTTTGAGGATTAGTATAGAAGAACATCCTTGAATTTTGGTATTGTAGAAATTTTGAGAGTTTTCCAAGCAATACATCCCTATCTGGATACGAGCAGGTAGAGGCGGATCTGGCACAGATGTACCTAGGGGTAAAACCCAAAGACACCGCATTGAGCTAGACTCGAATGGGAACTGGTGCACGACAACATGCCTTGTTGCACTCTTCATTACGACACTCCCGGGGGATATGCTTAGGATAATTATCATTTTATTTACAAACCATTATGAAGGGTTTATGAGTATATACTTCCTCAAAGGAGACATTTTTATGATTATGGATTATATCCATAAACTATTTAATTTATGTTATGGGTTTTACAAGTTTGGGATTAGGTATTGTTATTCATAAACTAATCTAGTGTATGCCATTATTTAGAAATGGCGCCCAGTAGAATGAATGAGAAATCTATCAATGCACATGATCCAAAGAGAAACAAGGATCATATCTTTCAGGTTCTTAAGCCAGAATTTATAAGAGAAATAGTCTCCCATGTATTATCATCATATAAAGAAATAATATCATGTGTTGATAAGATATGTAAAGAGTTTACTAAGTTCTATGGCTTTGAAGGGAAGCAAGAGAAGAAATGGATGGAAGAGAGAAGGATGGATAAAGGGAAGGGGGAAAGAAGAATTTTCACATATATGATAACTATGGGAAGAAACACCCTGGAACTTGCCTAAAAGGAATGGTAGTTTGTTATAAGTGTTGAGGAAACGGGCACAAAGTACTTGACTTCAAGGGTAAGAAAATGGTTTCAAATGTACAACGCTTCATTTGCAAGGAGTTTGGACACTACGTGAACCTATGTCCCAGTCATCAGACTATGCCTCAAATTATACTATTGGATAATAATCAAGTTATGATACTACCACAGATGAAGAGGAAATATTAAAGTTCTTATGTTGATTATATTAATTGAGTGTTGTATCAACAATGTACTTGTTATAATAATTATGGAGTATATAAGGATTGTACTGCAGTACTATTTCCTTAAGGACTTGAGATTGTGTGGAACAAAGAAAAGTGACTCAATAGCAGGATAAATTTTTGGAAAATATATGGTTGAGAGAAAGATAAACCATAATATGGTTCTGATACAGAGGTAGTGATTTTAGAATAATACATGATTGATTTGGATAAATTATATTGGATATTATTGACTACCTTGAAACTAATTAATGATTAGTATATTCTATCATTGTTGGGGTTTAAAACATTTTTGGATTGAAGGAGTATATCTATTATTCATTAAGGAATAAGGGATCATGAATGTAATCAATATGGTTTTATGGTAATTCAGGATGTTGCAGTGTTTTAAAATAATACATGATGAAGGTGTTCACATGTTATTACGTGGTAAAAATGATCTTTATTGTGTTTAACTTCCTTATAAATTTTTGACTGAAGTATTTTGGATAGTTCTAATTTGGATTATTTTGGATTTCCATAAAAGGACAACCCGGAGGTCGGGCGGCAACCCATCGCTTTCGGAAAGGCCGCGAGACTTGAACCCACAACCGAAGGGTGACAAAGGTGTATCACCTACCACTGACCCACATGATGTCCTGGATTGAATAATGTTGTTTTCAATGGTTCTGCTAGATGAATTATAAATTAATTTTTTAACCCTATAGGAATAGGATAAATAGAATATTATTTTTAAGTTCTATTATCTTTTAGAGTGAAAGATGAGTTTTTGGTTAAACGTAGTTAAAGGATGAGACTCTAATTGTCATGTATATATTTTTCTTCTTCTCTTATTCAATGAATTAATTAATTCTTATACATTAGTGAAGGGATCTTACAACAAAAAAATGTGTTATCCTAATACCATATGTTTTGCTGAACAGATGGTATTTTAAAACATCATAAATTAATGAATTTAAGGCCCTCAATTTTACACTTGTTTGTGATTGATTACCTCAATCACTACCTATAAATATTTACATTTTTCCTCCTATTAAATGTCTCTAATTTCCACCAATGTTCTCCGAATATAGATCATAATTTGTTGGTGACCCTTTCATTTCTCTTTTCCTCTTATTAAGACTAAATTTTATTAACCCAATTTATGATTTGGGTTTTCTCACAAAGATATTTTCTGTAGTAAACCCTTTATTTTCGAAGAACAATTTCAAATTGTGAGGACAGAATTTATTGAAGGAGGGTAGAATGTAACACCCCAAGATTTCATAGTGTGTTATTTCTTCAAATTAATTCAATAACTTTCACTACACACAACACCGAGTTCAAGCGCACCATGACTTACCAAACAAGCCATTCAAAAAAGGTTATGAATAGTATTAACTAAATTTTGAACTTTATATAATCCTTATAATTTTAGAATCCATATTATGATTTTCTTAGACATAATGTAAGAACAAATTCATTTTCAGTATTGCACTTTTACCAACTTTTAATAGTGAACCCTTTTTAAATCCAATATTATAAAATTTTATATATTCAATTTGACTAAATAAATTTACTTTTTAGAATGGGGACATCAAAAATTTACAACGAAACATCCAAGCTTCCATGGTACGCTTTCTATTGAATAATACAGTAGCGTGTGTTGTACGCAACTTCAAATTCTAACACACACCACAACCAATCAAACTAGCTGTTATGAATAGTAATACCTACTTTTTGAAATTATATTAAATTTATCCCTCAAAATGGACTTCATTTTTGTATTCGGAGTATCGAATTTAGCCTAAGGTGAAATTTTGGAACTTTTCGTATAACATTTATATTTTGATGAACAGTGAAAATTACTAAATTTTAATTAAAAAATACTTTTGTAATCGAAATAATTTATATTAATAAATTATGAATTTGAGTGGTTTTAAATTATATTTACAATATATTTTTACCATTTAATACAATGTTGGTCTTTTTACATAATTTCACAGTTAAACCGGACATAAACAAGTGTCAATCTTTTGATAGTTATTATCTATTAAAAACACGCTATTTGTTATGACGACGGGAATTAATTTTTAAATTAATTAATGAAACTGATATGTTTTGAATTTGGTAAAATATATATCATTTTTTAAATCATAATATCAAATATATCTTAGGCCTAATTTTTGGTATTTTTTCTGGAAACTTTCATTTTTTGATGAATAGTGAAACCACTAAGTGGTAGTTTAAAAAAACTGAATTTTTCATAAAACATAATTATACTGCTTTTGTGAGTGGAATTTTGAAAATCCGAGAGACATGGTTAATATAAAGGAGCAACATTTGGTTCAATGAGATGAAAATAATTTTTGGTGAAAAGTAACTTTTTGCTTTTATTTACCATGTTTCAATGTAAACAGGGTAATTAAGGGTAAAAATGATATTAATATTACCCTAAAACATGTCATAATTCTATTGTAAAAGTTTATATTGAACAAAAACAACCTTAGGAGTAAAATATTATCATTTAGGTCCACTTGTATTAGATTATGACATTTATTATTATTTAATTCAAAGAAGAGTTAGAAGAGTTAAAATAAAAGATTATTTAATAAAACATTTTTAATATAGGGTTATACATAAGATAAACTCGATTGTAAATATTCATTATAAAGATAAAAATATTTCCTACATAATGGTATTTTATTTATAATTTTTAGACATTAAATAGTTTAATTGATTTATGACACAATGGTGATGCGGTAATTACATAATTAATGAAATATTAAAATAATGGATATTATAAATACCCAAATAAATGTAATATGAGATTGTTTACAAATACAAATAATTTTATAGGTTATTATGACATGTTGGGATTGATTTAATTTCCTTTTTATAAGTAATAATTCTGTTATAATTTTTTAAAAAATCAATTATTGAATAGTGTAAAAATTGACATAAAAGAGTTTTTTTAAAACAATATTATATTATTAATTGATATTAAATTCCTAAAAATATAAGGATCGTCCATGAGACTTATATAATGATAGGTGTATTATTAATGGACCACTTGGGGGTCTCTTGTTTGTATATAGTAAGTTTATTAACAATATAATATAAAAATACGAAGAGACATTGTAAAAGTGAAACCAATTAACTAAGAGTTAATACTTAAGGATAAGTTTAATATAATAACCCAAACTAATATAAATTCTATTGTTTGCGTGGTTTTTGACCCATCCCCACCTTAAAATTTAAATAATTCACTTTTGAGCCATTAGAAACCGAATATGAATTTATTATAAAATAATATTTCTAGCTTTTTCAAAGGTGCCCCTCACCCCTCTTATAAAAGGGAACTCCCCTTCTCATTAATTCACACCTTCAAAGCCTTTTGGCTCAGCCAACCCCTGCCCAAATACTCTCTAAACTTCCCTAACTTCATCCTATAGTCCTTCCTTTAGTCAGAAATCCAACCTAGGGATCCCTTTAGATCAAATAAAAATTAAGAACCCGATGAAGAGGTAATTATTTCACCACCACTTTTCAAGTTCTTTTCTTCTTCCACTTATTCTATCTTTGTTATTACCATTATAAAAAATAACTCCAGTATATTATATATATTTTATGTTTTTATAAACATGGTACAACCATATTTCAGTATTCTATCCATCCTTTTAATGACATGTCACCATACATGCGTACGTACATCTTACCGTCTCCATGTCATGGTGTAATTGTTATTCAATGCATTTTTATTTGGATGGTTATAACAATGATGTGTAATTCATGTAAATAATAAATATAACATGATAAATATTCAGTATATATGATATACCATCTAATTAAATATTATTTTAATATCAAACGAATGATATTGTCGCTCGTGCGTACGTACGGACTACCGTCTCCACCAACGCGATAAGATTAATTCTCCATGATATACATTCAAGAATAATTCTCATTTGAAGATTAATAATAATGTTTAAGCACTTAATATAATTATGGATATAAATAAGATAAAACCTATACATAACAAAAAAGGCTTACATAACAAAACATATAAAAGAAAATGAGTAAGTTAACACCCGAAACGACGATAATTTTAAAATATTATTAACAAAGCAATGTTATAAAATCATATATGATATCATATTAATATATATGATTCTTGTATAATTTAATAACAATTATTTCACCATTATACATTATGTTAACCTACCCCAACCAAGGAAAAGTACAAGGTAAGGGTTTATTTCGCAATCTCTTCATTATCCGAGGTTGTTTATAAGTAATAATCTACTGGGACTTCTTTATCATCCACATACATGTTTCTAAAAAATGTATTTCAAAACATTTATACTATTTACTAGAATATGGGTTAAAGTCATTTATAACCATGTTTAATTTTATAAGTGGTTTATAAAGGAATCTTTTCATCATTTTCAAAACAATTTCTATTTTAAGCTTTTCAACAGAATTAATGTAAAAATGTTTTTTAACTTATACAGCGGGTGCAGAAATTTTCCGCCATTATAAAATCGTCGAAGCGTCCCTTACAAGCTTATATTAATATTTTCAAAGAAAATGTTTTATTCTAAAAATATATGACTCATAAATTATTTCAAAATAGAAAGAGATATTTCTCTAAAAAGAGTTTTGATTTCATCTAGGTCAACATCCTTTGATGGATTTTACACTTATTTGAAGTTGATTTATTATGATACAAAACATCTATATTGTATTTAAGGTTTTGTGATATGTTTGAATATGGATTTGTTATTTTTATACCATTCATGGTTTATGGATGAAGTATTTACATTTCATATGCTAGTTTTATTACAAATGTTTATGTTATGTTTAAACCTTTTCATATGGGAATTCATTAGGCTTAATATGTGACGGGTGGAGCCCGCTATAGATCCTCGATGAATTGGTAGGTCTCGTGAGAAAAACTAGTGTCATGGCACAAGGCCTTGACAAAATCTTATTTTTAGTCTTCGCACAAGGCCTTGGCTATGTGGTTATGATAGTCTGGTATTATGCATTCCATCATGATGAAAGTGGTTATTGAAATTGCATGTGATTATTCGATTAGTAGAATAACCATATGAATAATTAAATGGAATTATTTCATTTTATTTTTTAGATAATATGTTGAAGTTCATGTTTAAAAGGCTTTTGTTTTAGTTATACATTCCCTTAAATGTTTATTCTTATTTATGAAATTTTCCTCTATATTGTTATCCTTACTGAGCATTTGAGCTCACCCCTTTTGTATGTTTTATTTTTACCATGATGTAAAGAAGTAATTTATGAATGACCTATAGGGATAGTATGAGGGGATATGAGTGTGGACTACGGAGACTATGTTGTTGTAGTTTTCATTTTTATAATGTAATGTAAAACTTTAGGAATATATCTAGTGTTTCAAAGGCTACCAAACTAATCGGTCTTTCGAGATTTGATCTTTCTTGTGATAATGTCGATGTTATGTAATATTGAACCAACTCTGGGTAACTGGGGTCCAGGCGTCACATGAGAAGAATTGGAAAATAGATTCACAATATAGAATTAGTGAATTTACATGAATGTATACATTCTCAGGAAAATGATTATAACCACTCAAGGAAATATCCCAAATACACCTTGAAAGTGAAAAGAAATAATAATAAAGGTATATTTATATGTTTTATGGTTTTTACCTGATAGTACCATGAAAGTTAATTAGAGAATTTAATAATACATAATTTGACACTGTGTAAGTTCTTAATGCTTAAAATAATATTTGAGGAATTCCTATGAACTACATGCACACATATAAGTGAGGCTAGGACTTCAGAATCGCAAGGAATAATTGACCAATTAAAATTTCATAGTGGAAATTTGTAATTAAGTGTGATCAAATCGTAAATTATAATAGAGTAATATTTGTAGATCATCCCACAAAGGATCAATCCTTGAACAAAGGTGAATCCTTCTAGTTGGTGCTTGTAGAATGCGATGTCTTCTAGTTGGAGTGATGAGAAGAAATATTCCAATGGATAGAGTCAGAGAAAGAAATATTTTATTTAGTGGTAGAATGAAATTGAGTTGCTTGGATGGAGATCGAAGAAAATCCTTTCAGTTGGAGTAGAAATCTGAGAAGTATCCCAATTGGTGTGTACTGGCCCTGACCTATCTTATCCATTACATTGTGGGATATCTTGTGATTTAGGTTTTTTTGGGAGGTCACGGTGGATTATTTTGACACTCTTCAAAAATTACCACAATCCAATGTTTTTCAATGGAATCTCATCCCAGCAGTGTCTCACGCCAACAGTGTCACCCTGGGGGTGTCACCCTGGTGGTTTCACCCCGACGGTGTCACCCCAGGGGTGTCACCCTATCGAGTCTCTCCATGGAGGTGGATCACCTGACAGTGCCTCATCTGACAGTGTCTCAAGAATACTGTTCCCAGTTCATCCAATTTTCCCCTTTTAATGTCATTAATTGACTTAAAACTTGTTTAATTCTGTATTTGGAAGGATTTGAGACTGATTCAAAGTCTGTAAAATGTATCATTATTTCCTAATATTCTGGAGGACTTTAATTGGTCGAACGCACGGTCCTGACTAGATCTTCCATTATTGGAAAATTAGAATAGTATCTAAACCCATGGATCCATTTCAACCATCCAAAAGTTGAGATATATTTGACCTTTTTCTTCCTTATTTATTTCTCTTTCTATGGGATATGTTGAATCCTTATTCCCATCAGAACCATGTGGCCTACAATTGGTTTAGGTTTTTCAATGTGAGTACTTGTTCTGAATACCCATATTTTCGGTGTAACCTGAATGTGTCAATTTTCCTTCTTCAAAGTTGGGTTTCCTTCATCTTTATTAATTATGCATAATCTGTATGGGTATATAGATATTTTAAATTTGAAGATACCTGATCCCAGATTAATAGAGATAATTATATTGGTTTAAGATCAATATAATGACAGTTGAGAAAAGTGAAACATGTTCTTGTTGTGTAATTTTTGTTGATATTATGGTGTGTATGAAATAACTACTAACTAAAAATCATCGTCATTGAAGGTCCTTGTTTTTACAATGAATGTTTTAATGAATGTAAGTTTCTTGGTTTCTATTGAACTATTATATATAATAGTTTGTTAACCCTATATAATTAGATAATAAATGGACTCCCCAAAATATTTCAATTTCTATGATAACCCTAAATTAACATGTGGAATTAGAGAAGGGATACCTTATTAAATCAAAAAATATGTTTTGTTTTTGTTGGTGTAGTTATGGGGTTGTGGGAACATTTTTGAAAAGGGGGTTATTTTTTTCCATATGGTAATCTGGGTGTGGTATGATGATTCAGTATGGATACAGAGCTAGTTTTGCTTTAGTATATTATGTGATGTGGTAGTGAGTTGGGGGTTTGTTTTGGGTTGGTATGGTGGTATGGACATGATGAATTCTAATAAGGACATTAGTGATTATTATTGGTGGTTATCCATTGACAACATTGTGAAATATTCACCTCATATCTAGAGATTGTGGTACAATGTGTCTTTAATGTGAAGTGTGTTAATTTACCATGAATCTTACAATATCTCTTAGATTCCAGAGTATTAATAGAATGAATAAATAATTTCCTGGTAATGTTCAGATGACATGGGTTTGCTTGAATAATTGAATGGAAATGTTTAATGAAATGTTAATTGGTAGGTTTTTTGGTTGAATACGAATGATTATAAATAATTATATAATGTCCATTTGTCCTTATAATTAGATATAGTGGTAGAAATAATGTGGGGAAGTCATGGGATGGTTAGTGTTTTGTTTATAAACCCACAGGTTGGTCTTGATTCCTTTCCTCTATACATATGTATTAATTTTACATTCTTGTGATTTTAATATGCACCCGACCCAAGTAGAGCATGATGCGCTGACCACCCCTATCATCTCGAGGGAGGGTGTTATTCCCTACATCGAATAAGGAGTAAAGATGGTTGGGTGCCTACTATTTTACACTCTCTCTTCCAAGAGAGTTAGGTATTTAATAAGATTTGATGGATAGAGGTATGTTAGTGATTTAGATAGTGGTTGTGATGGATCCGGTGTCTTCGTGTAATATGTGGTAGCCCATGTGTTTGTGGGTGAGGTGGTTTATTTCCAAGGTGTATTCAGGATGAGTTTTGATGTGCTTTCCTAGGTGTCTTCGGGATGATATGTGATGTGTTGTGAGACCCAGCTGTGTGTGGTTGGGATGTGTTTTGAGGCCCAGGTGTGTGAGAGAGAGATGTAATGTAGTATACAGAAGGGATGAGAGCACCAAGATGGAAGATGTTTGTCTTAGCAGAATACCCATGGGAATGTGGTGGTATGTATTCTATCTTCGATGCTTCATACTTTATATTAAATTATATGGATTGTGTTATTTGGTGACCACTCAATAGAGTAGTTGGGATGGTTAGTATACATATTTAGGTGTTGTTTGGTTCTATTATTTTCTCATTGGAGCATTAGTATTCTTCTTTCACATGTGCATGAGATACTATAGTTTTCATATTTGGTACACTTTTATTCTCACCCAATATACATAAAACTATTTTAAGATTTCTAGGAGGATTTTTTGGAACATTATGGACTTTACTATCTTATATCTTTGCAGTTTTCGTGTCACTGCTTTAGATTTACTTATGAGTATTCACATTAGAGACATTATTGTATTATTCTTATATCAGTAATATTTTATACATGCAAGTGGTATGTTTTTAGATTTATTATATATTTTTTCTTAGATTTTCATTGATGATGTTTCATCTTATCTATTTATATTTAAAGAAAAGGTATTGCCTCCCCTATTGCACAATGTGTACACCCTTGGTGCTAGTCCCCAACCCAGGGCCTACTAGCGGTGGGACACATCAGTTGTTATCTCTTTTTCTGCATTACCATCCAGGGATGGGTATATTTGGAGGTGGGAGCTATGACAAGGTTCTTGGAGTAATGTAATCCCATCATTAATATTGAAGAACATGTAACAAGTGGAATAACTTGTTGTAGTAAAGAGTATGATTTTCCCAAACCATGTAAATAATTTTCCATAATCCCACTCCATTATTTCAACTATATATAAGGTGAGTTTGAGAAACAATATTGAGTGGATTGAGAACATGAACATGTGAAAAACTATAAATTGAAAAAAAAATCGTGAAAAGAATCCAATGATTCACCCATCTACAATCAGTGGCCAATTCAGTTTAGGGCTCTAAAAAATTGATCAAAATGTAGTAAAATATATTTTGATGAATGTTTAGTAGGATTTATAAAGTTTTATTGATGTTTTTATATTTTAATTAGGTTCTTGACTATAAATAATAGAGTTCAAATCATACTAGTAATGAGAACGTAGTTTGTCAGAAAGTGGTGAGATGATTTAGTAGAAATGATTTGGATCATTTTGATAAAGGATGTATGCAGTTAGTTTCTAAATATGAGAATCATGAAGTCTAGAATACAAAAATTATGGAAAAGGATTCTTAAATTCCAATGAGAAAGGTTATTTAATAAATTAATTGGTTTCACTTACATTACTAGTTTATAAATAATTTTTCAATTTATTTGTTGATTTGGGATACGTACACTATTTTATTTTTGTATAAATTTCATATAAAATATAAATATAATCACAGTAAATGATGTTATTAATTTTGTTAAAATCATATGGGGGTTTAATAAAGGCAATAAAAATTTATTTTTATATTATTTTTATTATATATTTAATGTTTTTCCTAAAAAAATTGTTTTATTAACCAATATAGTGTTTAATATTATTATGGTTATAAATTGATTTCCAATTTTCTATTCTATGGTTCATTTCATATCTAATGAAATCATATAAACATTAAAGATTTAGTTTCAATTAATATATAATAATTTTTTTAAACCTTTGATAAAATATTTAAAAGAATTGAAATTATTAAAATATGGAATTGAAATTTCTCAAACACATGTTATTAAGAATAAATTAATTGTTTATATTAGTGATGTTACACTTGAAAAGGATTAGTTGGATGTATTTTTGGAATATTTTCAGGGTTATATTCTTGAACAAGATGTTAAATTTACTTTAGAATTAGTGGTTGATGCTAATATAATTTTGAAAAACCTTATCAAATGACTTCATTTTTGTTAATAAAATTGAAAAATATGTTACTAGAGTTTCATAATAAGGGGTTCACCCACCCTATAACATCACCACGAGTGATCCTATTTTTTCCTTAAAAATAAGGCTTGATCTATGAGATTTTTCATTGATTATATAGAACTCAAAAATATCATTATTAATAAAAAGGATTAATTTCCTTGTATCGATGACTTATTTGATCATATATGGGTTCTTATTATTTTTATATAATTGATATTATCTCACGGTTCACTAGGTGAATGGGAAGGATGAATACATTCAAAGGATAAAGGTCAATACTTGGTATAGTAATTATTATTTCATGTGTCACGAACCAACCCGGGTCGACCCTGAACCGGTCACCCGAGCCGGTCCGCGACAAGTCCCGAGGGGCGTTCCCGATCCCCCCGGGATGGCAACCAGTGCCGGGCGTTAAAACTTTAATCGTTGGGAACGATTTCAGCCCAAGCTAAAAACAGGATCGAAAGAACAAATATAAACTAAACAAACAGACAAACACTAAAGACACAAACAAAACTATACCACGACATACCTCCATGTGACCTCGCGGGTCACCACCCAACTACAACCAACGTCGCTCCCACACTGAGCGACTCAAGCAGGAGAACCTGAAAAAAAGGAACCTGCAACTGAAAAGGTAAAAGATAGGCGTGAGCACAAAAGTACTCAGTAGGTGAGCCCCACAAAAAATCCCAATGCACTGCCAGTAAATAAAGAATCTACCTATTCCAGGTTTGAACTACAAAGTATAAAAGTATGCTTTTACAATGTTTCACTTGAAAAACTAAACACAAGACATCACCCTTATTCCTTTTTAAAAGTCGAATTTCTTTTCATTGATTCTAAATTCGTTCTGAACGATAAAGAAGTGTTACACTTTCAGTTTTACTATACAAGAGAAAAAAACGCATTTTTATTTGAAAACCATTTTCGCAAAGCAACCAGTACGAGCGGTAAAGAAGAACTGAAAGTAATCAAGCAGGAAAGAAAGAAAGTGAAAGTAGAAGTAAACAGGCAAGGAAAAACCAAGTGCAAGTAAGAATAAACCAGAAGTTATCAGCAATAACCATGGGCACACACGCACGCACTCACACACACACACACACACACACATACTCACACATGCACACACTCACACGCAAGTGGTCCCCCGTATGCCGACGAAAGGCACCACGCCAGAGATGGTAGAGCACTATGGGTAAAACCCCTAAGGTTCATCTAGCTCGCGTGGGACCCTAGAACCTCGTGTCTCGGTGAAACGTGGCTTAGAAGGCCACGACCCTCAGAAAACGTGGCTTAGAAGGCCACGACCCTCAGAACACGTGGCTTAGAAGGCCACGACCCTCAGATATCATATGTTTAGTTAGTGTTGCAAACGTCAATCTAGCTAAGTGAAACAGGGACGACACCCATCCGGCTCACTAGCGCACTAGTTCTAGTCCGCCCACCTAGATACCCAGGGTTTCCCGTGTGCTCAAACAAGCTTCACATTCACATAGTACATTTCTTCCTCATATCGCAAGCCAAACCAGATATCGCACACAAAAGTCACCATTTCCACACCCAAACAATATTTCAAAACTCACGCACGTCAAAATTACCTTTCTGAAAATATAAATGTCATTTCCCAATCATTTCGCAAAAACCCCTTTCTTTGAAACACTCAAACAAGAACATAACCAACTTTCACAACCTAGAAAACATTATTTTTAATAACACAGCAAGGGAAAACATCTTTCGTCAACCAAGAACCACACGTAAAGTTTCCAAAAACAGTTTCAAAAGGTCACACGACGTTTTCTCTAATCAAGGTTATAAGAAAACACCATTTTCCATAAACAGTACCTTTACTAATTTACACACGCCAAAAACATTTCAAAACCCAATTCAACATGTCTTTCGTTACTCAGGAAAAACCATTTGGCGACATTACTATGAAATCCCACAATTGAAACCAAGAAAACACTTTTAATGAAATGCTAGAATTAAACAGTTTGCATTATCAGCAAATCACCACACTATAAAAACTACTTAATATTATTTTCTTAAATTTACTGAAATTTAATAAAAGGACAAGGTATAAATAAATTCTTAATTTAGAGGAAAGTGAATAGGGAGACCTACCTCAAGACGCAGCTCGGAACGAAACGACACGGCGCAAGACTCCCGTTGCGAAAATGGCGCATCGAATTGCGCCGTCAAACAGATCCTAAAACAGTAGACCGAAAAACGGGTTTAACGATCAGTAATAATAATATAATAGCAATAACCAGTATATAATGTTAATATCAGTATTGATATAATAACAATAATAATATAGTCATAATAATGACAATAATAATAATAATATAATTAGCATAATAATAATACATCAATAATAGCAATAATAATAATATCATAATATTAATACAATATTAATAATAGGAACAATGTCAATTTAATATAATCATAATATATTAATAATATAATAATGATAATAATATAAAATAATGTCAACATAATAATATTAATAATAGCATAATAATAATGATAATTTAATAATAATAAAAATAGTAATAATAACATAATATAATAATAATAATAATATAGTAATACAATAATAATACTAATAGAATAATATTAACATAGTAACACTATAACAATAATATAATCAAAAAATAATAATAATAATATAATATTATGGACATCAACATATTAAATATAATACTGCTAATGTAATAATAATAACTCAAACAGAATAATAATAATATTAACAATAAATAATAATATAATAATATTACATAATAATAATAATAAGAATATCATAACATGATAATAATAATAAAGATAATATGATAATAATTAAAATAATAATAAATATATTAGTAGTAATAATAATAATAATATAATAATAATAATAATAATAAAGTAATATTAACATAATAATAATAATAATAAAATAATATTAACATAATAATAATAATAGAACAATAATAAAATAATTATAATATTATTAATATGATAAAAAAAATGATAACGTTATAAGATTAACAACAAAACAAAACAGAATAAAATAAAATAAAAAAAAATAAAAAAAAATAAAAACTTACAGCGGAGCACCGGTAAGGGAGGAGGCGCAGCCGGGGGTGGGGCGTAGCGGCTGGGCGACGCAGCAGGAGGGGAGCGGCGGTCGGAACGCAGGAGAGGGAGGCCGGGTGGGAACATGGACAGCGGTGAGGCCAGCAGGTGCGGCGGGGTGTGTCGCCGCGGCGGAGCGAGGCAGGAGGAGGGGGCAGACGCGGCGAGCTCGGGACGGCGAGCAGGGAGAGGAACGGCTGGGGCGGAGCCGGGATGCGCAGAGGAGAGGAAAACCGCCGGACGGGAGGAGCAGCAGGGCGACGGCTGGAACAGGCAGCCTCGCGGTGAGGGTTGATGATGCGAGATGCGGGTATGGAGTCGGGACCGGAGATGCCAGATTTGAGATGTGAGGAAGGCCTGGGATGCAGCGGGAGGGAAGCCGGATAAGCGAGATGCGAGGGGCCGGAACGGCTTGGATGTGCGACGGCGGGAGATGAGCGGGAGGCGAGGCCGGGGGTTGGTCGCACCGGTGCGGGAGCAGGGAGGCGGGGACGACGGGGCAGCGAGCGGCGCTGCGGGTGCGGGAGGAGGACAGCGCAGAGGGTCGCGCGGGGGAGAGATAGGGCGAGAGGGAGCGCCGCCAGGGGGGGGAAAACCGGGTTAGGGTTAGGAGGGGGTTAAAATATATACATATATAATTGATAATTATAATAATAAAATACTAAATAAAAGAATGAAAACTAATCTTAATAAAAATAAAAATTTCTAACAATAATATTAATAAGACCTTATAATAATAATAATAATAAAATAATGATAATAAATAAAAGTTAGTTAATTTTTAATAATAATTTTTTTATAACCAAAGTATTTAGAATAATAAAACCACCAAAAAGAATAATAATAATAATAATAAGAAAACACATATATATATATGTATATATATACCTACAAACATATACACGCAATTACAATAAACACATATATATGTATAACATATATAGACCTAAACATATATATGCATATATACACATATAGACATATATATATATATACATTAATATACACGTCTATAAACATATATAAAAATGCTACAGTAATAGTAACGCAACTCAAATAGTAATAATAATAAAAAGTCAACGTAAAAACTTTAATATTTAAAACGCCGGGTGGACACATCGTCCCTCGGGCCGAACGCACGACCATCGCTAGCGATGCGATGACCGCGCACCGGCGCGAAACCACCAATCACAATTAATCTTCGAAAAATTTAAATCGGGACCAAGAAAAGAGAAAAATTACGGACGTCCGCGGTCGGGGTGTGACAATTCTCCCCACCACAGACACTTTCTGCCCCCAGAAAGTCACCAGGCCGCAAGTCAACTAAAAACCAAGTCTATGCCCAAACATAACTAAAGGAACCAGAGAGGATTGAGAATCTCGGGGATGACCTTACTCAGCATAGGTCACATCCGACCGATTCAAGAGAGAACTGGGGTCCGAGATTGAGGGGAGAACACGAAGGGGTTCTCCCCACCACAAGAACTTAACTAGTGTAGAAAAGTTGACCATCTAAATAGAAAACCCCGGGAAGGGGGGGGGGGTCGACGCGGGAACTCCCAACCAACTCAAACCAACTCTTATAGCACGATTACCACAACACCTCTGTCGAAACCTTGAACCCACGACTAGAGTCAACAACCTTCAATACTAGGGGAAAATCCATAGAAAAACATTCAGCCATTATCCAATTGGAGACATGATCCACCGAAGTCCACAAAGCATAACCACATCGACAACCTAACCAAAACGAGGACAACCCATACGAGAGTCAAACACACTTTTAAGAAGGAAACACGATTTAGAATATCACCTCCACACGACAAGTCTGCTGAGATTATCATAGAACCAGCCCATCATCACTTTATAGAAAAACTACGCATTTACAACGCTGTTGAAACTTCAGTAGCAGGAAAACAAGTATGGAAGAGGTTTCTAATTGTTTCACCGTCAACACAGAAGACAGAACTTGGACCAATGCTTCACAACCCTGGGGACTCCTGACTGTGCGCGAGCTTCACCCCGAGACTTGTGGCTGGGGCTCTGATGGCTGAAGCATCTTCTTCCTCACAGTCAGGTACTGACGTTATCCCATCACGATGTCCTCTTTAAGTGACGCTTCTTGCAAAACTTCTCCAGATGACCCAGACAACTACAGCGATGACACGTCCTTGGAGGGTTGCGACAAGACGGCTTTAAATGGCCGAAACGACCACACTGATAGCATACCCTCGAATGATCTGACGAACTGGAAGCTGAGACCAAAGGGGATAACTCCTTAGGAACAGGTATCTCTGGCGCCTCTTCCTCACCAGAGGGGGAACTCTTACGAACAACAACAGGGGACACTGAAGTATTAACCACCCGTACACCAGAAACTAACTCAGCCAAGAATGCTTCCTCCACGAGCTTCTCGAAACAAGGGTCTTTAGAAGGGAGGACTCGCTCCTTGATCTCTGAACGAAGACCCCCAGTGAAAAGAGAGGTCTTCATGAGCTCATGCAACGCTACATCTGGAGAAAAGGAAATCAGTTCCTTGAAATGGTCAACATATGTCTTCATCGTCCGTTGACCTTGTTGAATATGCACAAGCTCCCTCTTTTCTCCAGCTTCACTTCATCAGGTACAAACCATTGGATGAAAACCGTTTTAAAGACATCCCACGTCATTTCACCTTGCATTGATGATGGGGTAACCCTCTTCTATTGGTCCAGAGCTGGACCCTCAAACAACTCCATAATTGCACGAACCTTAACATTATCGGGAGTTCCCAATATTCTAAAGACACGTTCTACTTCTTCGAGCCATTTCACTGCCTCTAACGGACCCTGATCACCACGGAGAATAGGCAAAGTCTGAGGAGGACCAAAAACTGGGCTTGACATATCCAAATCCTTAGAGACCTTTCTGGGCGGCATTTCCTGAGCGATATATAAAACTCAAAGCCAAAACCAACATCAAATCGAAGCAATCATCAATAAAAGTGTCTTCATCAAAACAGTCAGCACAAGGACTAAACAGATACAACACAACCCAAAACAAAATCTCCTCTTTAAAATTCCCTTTTCATTTCTGATTTCAAAACCACCCTTTTTCAAGATCACTTTCCAAAAACCAATCCACTTTCAAACCAAAACTTTCCAAAACCATTTCCATTTAAAACAAATTTAGAAAACAAAGTCAAGCCTTTAATTTCAAATACACACCCTGGTAATCTCATGAACCGTTGCACATGTCTTCATCCACATTCCATTTATACGTGCATCAACACACACTTTCCATGCATTCTCACACATGTGCAAACGTTCATAAAGAGGAACCGAGGTTTCAACCCAAATCATTCTTATCCAATTCCAAGCAAACAACAGATTTTCAAATCAAGAGATTTCAGTTTCAAAACCCATTTTATACATTTAAAGTCTTTTAAAAGAAACCAGTCAAATTTTTCAAAAACCTTTTTCATTTCCAACTACGCACTCACACAGACCAAAACAAAAACAACATCCAAATTTGCATCAATCGCTGAAGTGAGGGACTAGTAGTCACACTCAACCTGGCGACATGGTAGTGAGCCATGTCCCAAGTCAGTGTCGACCACCAGGAGGAATTCAAACCGCGTACTCAAACTCCACATGGGTCACTACTCCATGTGAAATCACGACGTAACATCGGCTTGCCTCCATTTTCATCTCTCAATCCAAGACAAACCAGAAAAGACAAGGACACAATTCCCGAACTACCCCTGGTAACTCGAGGATCAGTGCGAGCAAGAGTTCGCGACGCTCTTCCCGTACCTACCCCTCGAGTTCCGACAGTCCTAATCTCCTTCTACCGGACAACCCAAATAACAAGAACCACCTCTGATACCATTTTGTCACGAACCAACCCGGGTCGACCCTGAACCGGTCACCCGAGCCGGTCCGCGACAAGTCCCGAGGGGCGTTCCCGATCCCCCCGGGATGGCAACCAGTGCCGGGCGTTAAAACTTTAATCGTTGGGAACGATTTCAGCCCAAGCTAAAAACAGGATCGAAAGAACGAATATAAACTAAACAAACAGACAAACACTAAAGACACAAACAAAACTATACCACGACATACCTCCATGTGACCTCGCGGGTCACCACCCAACTACAACCAACGTCGCTCCCACACTGAGCGACTCAAGCAGGAGAACCTGAAAAAAAGGAACCTGCAACTGAAAAGGTAAAAGATAGGCGTGAGCACAAAAGTACTTAGTAGGTGAGCCCCACAACAAATCCCAATGCACTGCCAGTAAATAAAGAATCTACCTATTCCAGGTTTGAACTACAAAGTATAAAAGTATGCTTTTACAATGTTTCACTTGAAAAACTAAACACAAGCCATCACCCTTATTCCTTTTTAAAAGTCGAATTTCTTTTCATTGATTCTAAATTCGTTCTGAACGATAAAGAAGTGTTACACTTTCAGTTTTACTATACAAGAGAAAAAAATGCATTTTTATTTGAAAACCATTTTCGCAAAGCAACCAGTACGAGCGGTAAAGAAGAACTGAAAGTAATCAAGCAGGAAAGAAAGCAAGTGCAAGTAGAAGTAAACAGGCAAGGAAAAACCAAGTGCAAGTAAGAATAAACCAGAAGTTATCAGCAATAACCATGGGCACACACGCACGCACTCACACACTCACACACACACACACACATACTCACACACGCACACACTCACACCCAAGTGGTCCCCCGTATGCCGACGGAAGGCACCACGCCAGAGATGGTAGAGCACTATGGGTAAAACCCCTAAGGTTCATCTAGCTCGCATGGGACCCTAGAACCTCGTGTCTCGGTGAAACTTGGCTTAGAAGGCCACGACCCTCAGAAAACGTGGCTTAGAAGGCCACGACCCTCAGAACACGTGGCTTAGAAGGCCACGACCCTCAGATATCATATGTTTAGTTAGTGTTGCAAACGTCAATCCAGCTAAGTGAAACAGGGACGACACCCATCCGGCTCACTAGCGCACTAGTTCTAGTCCGCCCACCTAGATACCCAGGGTTTCCCGTGTGCTCAAACAAGCTTCACATTCACATAGTACATTTCTTCCTCATATCGCAAGCCAAACCAGATATCGCACACAAAAGTCACCATTTCCACACCCAAACAATATTTCAAAACTCACGCACGTCAAAATTACCTTTCTGAAAATATAAATGTCATTTCCCAATCATTTCGCAAAAACCCCTTTCTTTGAAACACTCAAACAAGAACATAACCAACTTTCACAACCTAGAAAACATTATTTTTAATAACACAGCAAGGGAAAACATCTTTCGTCAACCAAGAACCACACGTAAAGTTTCCAAAAACAGTTTCAAAAGGTCACACGACGTTTTCTCTAATCAAGGTTATAAGAAAACACCATTTTCCATAAACAGTACCTTTACTAATTTACACACGCAAAAAACATTTCAAAACCCAATTCAACATGTCTTTCGTTACTCAGGAAAAACCATTTGGTGACATTACTATGAAATCCCACAATTGAAACCAAGAAAACACTTTTAATGAAATGCTAGAATTAAACAGTTTGCATTATCAGCAAATCACCACACTATAAAAACTACTTAATATTATTTTCTTAAATTTACTGAAATTTAATAAAAGGACAAGGAATAAATAAATTCTTAATTTAGAGGCAAGTGCATAGGGAGACCTACCTCAAGACGCAGCTCGGAACGAAACGACACGGCGCAAGACTCCCGTTGCGAAAATTGCGCATCGAATTGCGCCGTCAAACAGATCCTAAAACAGTAGACCGAAAAACGGGTTTAACGATCAGTAATAATAATATAATAGCAATAACCAGTATATAATGTTAATATCAGTATTGATATAATAACAATAATAATATAGTCATAATAATGACAATAATAATAATAATATAATTAGCATAATAATAATACATCAATAATAGCAATAATAATAATATCATAATATTAATACAATATTAATAATAGGAACAATGTCAATTTAATATAATCATAATATATTAATAATATAATAATGATAATAATATAAAATAATGTCAACATAATAATATTAATAATAGCATAATAATAATGATAATTTAATAACAATAAAAATAGTAATAATAACATAATATAATAATAATAATAATATAGTAATACAATAATAATACTAATAGAATAATATTAACATAGTAACACTATAACAATAATATAATCAAAAAATAATAATAATAATATAATATTATGGACATCAACATATTAAATATAATACTGCTAATGTAATAATAATAACTCAAACAGAATAATAATAATATTAACAATAAATAATAATATAATAATATTACATAATAATAATAATAAGAATATCATAACATGATAATAATAATAAAGATAATATGATAATAATTAAAATATTAATAAATATATTAGTAGTAATAATAATAATAATATAATAATAATAATAATAATAAAGTAATATTAACATAATAATAATAATAATAAAATAATATTAACATAATAATAATAATAGAACAATAATAAAATAATTATAATATTATTAATATGATAAAAAAAATGATAACGTTATAAGATTAACAGCAAAACAAAACAGAATAAAATAAAATAAAAAAAAAATAAAAAAAATAAAAACTTACAGCGGAGCACCGGTAAGGGAGGAGGCGCAGCCGGGGGTGGGGCGTGGCGGCTGGGCGACGCAGCAGGAGGGGAGCGGCGGTCGGAACGCAGGAGAGGGAGGCCGGGTGGGAACAGGGACGGCGGTGAGGCCAGCAGGTGCGGCGGGGTGTGTCGCCGCGGCGGAGCGAGGCAGGAGGAGGGGGCGGACGCGGCGAGCTCGGGACGGCGAGCATGGAGAGGAACGGCTGGGGCGGAGCCGGGATGCGTAGAGGAGAGGAAAACCGCCGGACGGGATGAGCAGCAGGGCGACGGCTGGAACAGGCAGCCTCGCGGTGAGGGTTGATGATGCGAGATGCGGGTATGGAGTCGGGACCGGAGATGCCAGATTTGAGATGTGAGGAAGGCCTGGGATGCAGCGGGAGGGAAGCCGGATAAGCGTGATGCGAGGGGCCGGAACGGCTTGGATGTGCGACGGCGGGAGATGAGCGGGAGGCGAGGCCGGGGGTTGGTCGCACCGGTGCGGGAGCAGGGAGGCGGGGACGACGGGGCAGCGAGCGGCGCTGCGGGTGCGGGAGGAGGACAGCGCAGAGGGTCGCGCGGGGGAGAGATAGGGCGAGAGGGAGCGCCGCCAGGGGGGGGAAAACCGGGTTAGGGTTAGGAGGGGGTTAAAATATATATATATATAATTGATAATTATAATAATAAAATACTAAATAAAAGAATGAAAACTAATCTTAATAAAAATAAAAATTTCTAACAATAATATTAATAAGACCTTATAATAATAATAATAATAAAATAATGATAATAAATAAAAGTTAGTTAATTTTTAATAATAATTTTTTTATAACCAAAGTATTTAGAATAATAAAACCACCAAAAAGAATAATAATAATAATAATAAGAAAACACACATATATAGATGTATATATATACCTACAAACATATACACGCAATTACAATAAACACATATATATGTATAACATATATAGACCTAAACATATATATGCATATATACACATATAGACATATATATATATATACATTAATATACACGTCTATAAACATATATAAAAATGCTACAGTAATAGTAACGCAACTCAAATAGTAATAATAATAAAAAGTCAACGTAAAAACTTTAATATTTAAAACGCCGGGTAGACACATCGTCCCCCGGGCCGAACGCACAACCATCGCTAGCGATGCGATGACCGCGCACCGGCGCGAAACCACCAATCACAATTAATCTTCGAAAAATTTAAATCGGGACCAAGAAAAGAGAAAAATTACGGACGTCCGCGGTCGGGGTGTGACATCATGGTTACTCCTTTCATGTAAAAAAATTAAGAAACTATTCTAGAACCCCAAGGTTTTAAAAATAAAATATAAATTCATGAAACTTTTTTAGGTATATAGTTAAAAACTAGCCTTTAATCATAATTTTACCGCTTCTATGGGTTGAATTTCAAAAAATGGTCACGTATGGTTATGATTTGTAAGTTATTTGGAGTTTGATAGAACCAAATTTTTTGTTGAATAGTAACATACCCTTATCAATATTAAAATGAATAGTAATATGACCCTTATGAATATTATCACATATTATTATTTTAATTTTGTAAGTTTATATGATAATGGGATCTTGGTTATTTTTTCAGGGTGATATTAAATGAGTTATAGTTTTAGAATTATTATTTTCTAATAAAATATGAATTTATTTAAAACATAAATGAATACAACATAGAAAATTATTTTAAAAAAATGGATTTCATTTTATTAACTCCACACATATAAAAATGGTTTGGGTTTTTTGGGATTTTTCTGAGATAGTTGAATTTTTGGTGAATAATAAAAATATATTTTTAGGTTTTTGGGTGTTTAATGACATTATAATGATGAAATATTTATGGTCGACTATTGAGGATTTAAATTTGTTATGGGGTTTCCCATGTGTACAATACTATGTAAAAAACCATGATAATGCCCATGGTTTTCAAAATACCACTAATGAGGTGTCCTTTAAAATTAATTTAAAAATATCTTTCATTCACTATAAATACCACCCTCAACCCCCTCTTCTTATCTCACCTATAATGCTTTGATAATTTTAAAAATTATACCCAATCCCATTCAAAAGGAACATGCACACATCCAAGACCTACAGTTCTCCCCAAAAGGCCCAAACCAAAGTTGTTATGGAGGATTTCAAGGAGAAGAGATCAAGAGGTGAAGATCCTCTTCATTTTTCTTCTGAATTCTTTTCAATTATTTTCTTTTTCATATACTCTATTCACCTCCACATAACCAATAGTCATGTAAGAATGATTATCATATATATGATATATTTTTGTCATGTTTATGGAGGAATTAATCATCATTCTTCTTCTCCTCTTCCTCTTATTCTAAAAATAAAAACATTGTCCGTGAGGTGTTGATTTATCGACATCATGGATGATGGGTCTCCAATTTTGATTATATCCTTTGAAGATGGTTTTAAGACGAATTTAATGGTTGAAATAAATTTTAGTGTGTATTATATGAACTCTCTTATGTTATGTAATTGTCTTATATGCATAATATTAAAGTTATATGATGAATCATGTTCATGATTATCGAAGAACTGGTAAAATTATCTAAATGAATATCTCTAATGATTGATCATATTATTCATCCCCATAACATATAACCAAAATGATATATGTAATAATTTAATACTCAGGATACATACTAACAAAATTTCATTCCACTTCATTAGTTTTCTTCCATTCAACAAGAAAATCCATTATGAACCAGCCATTGAAATCATGTAAAGAACACACCTAAAACAATGGAAATAAAATTTTATTATTAATAAATGGGTCAAATGAAATTATAAAATGATCATATAAGGTGTCATATAATTGAATTTTTTTCTTTAAAATAATAATTAATACATTTTAACCATTATACTTTATTATTAAACAATTTTGATGTAAGAATATCCTGATGTAAGGGAATTCATATCCCATTTTCAATTCATTGGGTTACCCTTATACTTCATTAATTGTGTGATAATAAGATCATTTTTTTAAGATTATTTGTTTATATATTTTTTTATTATGTGTTATTATATTATATAGACATTTTTTTCTTTATATCGACTCTCATATCAATTTTATGTTATTTTTAAAAGACTATTTGTATAAAATCCTCATTGAAACATATAGTTTTACAAAATTCTAAGTGAATGTTTTTAAGTAAATATCCATGTTATATTATTACTTTTTGTTTCTTGTGAATTGTTTATTATGAATGGTGGGATATATATCTCCATCAAATGCATTGGGTATGTGTAAGTTAGAGTTTGGACAAATGGTTACTCAAAGTGTAATTGTGATGGTTATAAAATAAGGTAGTCATGAGGGATACATTGTAAGGTAGCCGTGAAGGTTACAAATCACAAGGTAGACACAAGGGTTAAAATATAAGTATTTAATGCCTAAAAATGCCTTTATGGATTTAAATATATGTTATTTAATGTTTTATGGAGATCTCAGGTTTCACAAAGTAAGTATATATGTGTGAGAAGTATTTATTTGTGAAATGATTTCATATGTTTATAAGTATTCATGGAATAATGGTTTCTTTTCTTCTTTCTATATCCCTTAGTGAGATTTTTATTCTCATCCCATTTTTTTAATTTATTTCATAGTGTACAAGGATGTGTAAGAGAAAAATGGAATTCATTTTAATTGTTATGATGTTTGCCGAGGAAATCATGTTGTTGTTTTCTTTTAAATGTTTTAGGTTTTTGAAAAAATGACATTATATTAGTTGTACCGACTTTGTATGTTGTTTGATGATATGTATGAGTTATTTCCTAACATCATAAACACTAAACAAAAAAAGATTTTTGGGAATGTAAGGGAGTGAAATCTTGTAAAAATATCTAGATTATGATATGTTTATGGTCAGGTCCTTATAGCTGGTATCAGAGCACAATTTAGATTACATTAGGAGTTTGTGTGATGTTAAAGGAATACCCTAAATAGTTTTTACCTTATGTTAATGTTGAAATGATATATCATTTAAAGCTAACCATGTTGATTCATCTAAGATATTTATATTTAAAATAGTTTTTCGTAGAAGAAATAATGAAGCTGAAGTTGGATGGAACCAAGAGCCTGACATCCTTCCGAATCCGCAACAAGGAATGGTGGAAATTAGAACTTAGTAGTTTTTGACAATAATATCTCAACGTATGTTGTGAATAAATGGAGGTGGAATCCATGCAAGAGGAAAACAAGTGATACCATAATGGAACATGATGCTAGTGGAACATTTTTTGAGGCAACACCCTACTGCTTTCAGTGGATCTTCTGACAAATTAGTAGTTGATGGATGGATTAAATAACATGAAAACATAATAAATGTTATGGGTTTTCTTAGATAATCAAAAGGTTAGTCTTTCTATTTTTCATTTTGAATGTAATTTTGATCAGTGGTGGTCAAGAGTCAAGAATATCAGGGACATATAGGAGGTTGAATCCTTCTAGTGTAATGAATTTAAAATAATATTCATTGAAAAATATTTTCCTAAAGTGGTTAATAATAAAATGGGGAAGAAATTTATTAAATTGAGGAAAATAAGGATGATTAGTTGGCCATGTATGAAGTCATCTTCACCCGACTAGAAATTTATGCTCCAAATCATATTCGGGATCTCGATAGAAAAATCAACCATTTTTTCTCAAGATTGAAGATAAGATATCGAAGGGAACTGTCTCCAAAGAATTCAAATGTTATGATAAACTTGTACACTGTTCGTAGAGGATATAAATAGAGTTTTCTGATGATCATGTGTACTTTGATAATAAAGAGAAGTAGAGGTCTAGACGATAACTTTTGGGTATGAATCAATCAATGAAATTTGATTTTAGGGAATTTCATTTTTCGGTTTGTGAAAGGTGTTGTAAAAGAACCATGGGGGAAGCCTTATTAAAACTAAGAAGTGTTTTTGATGTTTAATGTTTGGACATATGGCCAGGGATTTTAATGAAAATTATCTTAACTTCATTTGTGATAAAAATATTATAAGTTGTTTCAAATGTGGTGAGATGGGTCATTATGACAATTCCTGCACAAAAAAGATTGTGAGTGATGGAAAACAGCCAGAATATAAGCAGAAAGTTGTAGTGAGATCATTTGTGAAAACTTTTTCTGATGTCAGGTCATCCAATGAAGTGTTATCGAGTAATTTGTTTATTTACTATGATTTTTCAAATGTCCTATTTTAAGGGGTCTACAAATTCTGTTATTTTTTATAACGTTTCTGTTAAATTAGAAATATCACCTCAACAAATTAGACTAGAACATATTAGTCAATCACCATGAGAAAATGATACAATAAAAATGAATTTTAAGAATCTTCTTATTTTTATATGTGGAATGACATAACGTGAAATCCTTGTTGTTTTCCCCTTATTTATGATTATTGTTATAAGATTCGTTGTAAAGATAAATATGTGTTTTTTTAAAATGAATTTCAGTTTGTATACAAGAATGAACCCATACAATTGATAAGATATCTGGAAGTTGAGAAACTGTTGAAATATATAAATGAATGTTATCATGATAATATTTTTGAAAATAAGGTAACTATTCAAATAAATTATGTGACAATAGTAAAGTAATATTGTGATGTTTTTTATGTGTTAAGCAGTATTAAACATGATGGGGAAGTTTAATTCATAGTTTACTTAGTTCCTAATGCTCATCTAATTTCAAAGCCCCCTTATCGAGTGGATCAAATGGAACTTCTTGAATTGAAAAATCAGTTGAATTAGTTTCTTGATAAAGTATTCTTTTATCATAGAACTTCACAATGTGGTGGTCCTATTTTGATTGTTAGAAATAAATATGGTTACATGAATTTTTAATTGACTATAGAGCTTGGAATAACATTGTTATTGAGAATAAGTATCCTTTTCCTCACATTGACAACTTGTTTGATTAGATCTAGGGATCTCATTATTAATCCATGATTGAATTGATATCTGAGTACCATTAGTTGAAGGTGAAGGATGAATTCATTAAAAAATTCATTTCGAACTAGATATGGTCATTATGAATTCATTGTTATATTGTTTGGGTTAACTAACAAAGCTACTGTATTTATAGATCTTCTTAATTGAATATTTCATGAGTTCTTGGATTTTTTTTTTATTTTTTGTTGATTATATTATAAAATATTCTAGAAGTAAATAGTATCCTGATAAATCATATAAGTGTTGTTTTGAAAACCATAAATGAAAAGAAAATTCCTGGAAAATTTGGAAAGTGTGAATTTTGGGTGCATCTAATTTCTTTCTGTGGTCACATTATATTTAAATATGGGATAATTATTCTTCCTTCTAAAACTAATGTTTTTGAAGAGTGGAAAGGACCCACAAATATAACCGAGATTTGTTGTTTTCATGGTTTGGTAATCTATTAGTGGAGGTTTATTTAAATTTTTTCATGGTTTTCTAGTCTGCTGACTATGTTTACTTGAAAAGGAGATAAATTCATTTGAAAATAAATGTGATGATTATTTTCAGGAATTGAAATGAAGATTGGTGAAATCTCATGTTCTGACCCTACCATATAGAATTATTGAGTCATTCATCTAATTTGATGCTTCATTAATGTGACTAGTTTTATTATGAATAATGATTAGGTAATTTATTATTCTTCAAGACAACTAAAACATTATTACTTAAGTTATATCACAAATTATTTTAAATAGAACCATTTATTTTTTCATTAAAAATTTTGAGGAATCATTTATTCAAAGCCAAAAGTGAAATATATAATCACCATAAAATTCTGAAGTATATATTCACATATAAATAATTAGACATGAGGCAAAGAAGATGGCATTAATTAATAAAGGATTAAGATTGCAAAATCTATTACCATCCATGAATAGTAAACAATGTGGTAGATGATTTTAGTCGAAAATATCATGCATCATTAACTATGTTACAGTTATAACAATACCCTTTGATTAATGATTTGATTAATTTCATCTTAGAAGATGATGGTGCAGAAAATTCCTCTATTTTGTTTCAGATTTCAGTGCAGTCATCAGTTCCAGACAATAATTGACGAAGACAAAAATTTAGAAAGGGAGCTATAGAAAATTAAAGAATTGGTGAAAATGGTTAAGTTTACATTGAACATAATTATCATCATTCAAAATATCAGTATTGAGTGTATTATATGTTATCGAAGAGGTAGAATTTATTTAAAACAAATATTTCATAAATTATAAGGGTCTTAAAAACATTCATCCTTTAATAAATTTAATAATCTAAATTTTAACTTTCTCTTGGAAAATAATGGGTTGTCATTTAAAAACCCATTTTATTAGAAACCCACATTGTAAATTTTTTAATAAAATATGCAATTAAAATTTTGGAAATAGAACTATGATGGCCATCTAGAATAATATGAAAGAAGATATTAGAGGGGAGAAAAAAATAAGGATATAGAAGAAAATCATAAATAAATATAGAGAGTGATTATGATCATTGATTACAACAAAGTGAATGATCAAGGGAAAGACAATGAACACAAAGCCATAAATATGTATTGGGTAAATATTCAATTTATTGATAAAAATGAAGGAAAATGTATATTTTTTTGATATAATTTTACAAAATTTCAAGGAATACTTTACCCCATAAAATATCATTATTTATGTCCTTTTATTTCTAAATCACAATTTCATCCTTTGGTTATACATCAATCAAATTCCTCTTCATTTCTTATAAAATGAAATGAATATCAAAGATGAACTTTTTATTCCCAAATCAATAAGATTAACTTTTGGTGGATCATATAATAAAAAAATGGGACAAGACATTATGTAAATAATCTAATATTTACCAACACCAAAATAGTTAGCATAAGTTAAAAAATATAATACATTAATTTCTAAAACCACAAGAGAAAAAAATAATTGTAAACACAACACATTACAAAATTATTTATCCTATAACCCTTTAGATTACATATTCAAAAAACATAATATAATTCCTCTTAAACAATCATTTCTGTTAAACATAATTATTATATAAATATATCAATAAAATAATACATCTCTGTAATATCATTAATCTCCTTAATATCAAAATAATAAAAAAAGTAATTGATCAACATAATATTTATCATTAAAAATTTTGAGTGAAAAAATATCATATTAACCAGTACATCACATAATTCATTTGTTGGCTATACACCCTTATCACCCTTCATTAATGAGTTTAAGCCCCATAACCTTTCTAGATGTGATGTAATTTCATCCAGAATTTGGGTTATAAAATATATAAAAATATATTTATATAATTTCTAAAATGAATTCAAAAATATTATATATATCCTAAAAAATACATTAGTTATGAAATCGATTTTTAACACTAATATTTTAATATACCTTCTTTTTTCCCACAAATATGATAATCATAATTTAATATTATTACCTTAACAACACGGATCATATTAACCTAAACAGAAATCAATATCTTTTAACATATTTCCACAAAATGTAATGGAATTACTAATAAAAAAAATCTCTTAATCCCATACAATTACCTATAATTATATTACCATGAATGTCTCCAAAAATCTCTTAGTCATCCTGGAATTCAATGACATGAAACCATAAAAGGGAATTGTATAGCTTTGAACATATGATAAACCATTATCTCAAAAACCATGGATGGTATTAATAACCGCATAGTGAGCCCTCATCCAAATAAACTAGACCTCTCGGACAGACCATTAAGGCCATTTACGAAGAAATGTTACATAAATGGGTAATCCCTCATCCAAATATAGAACCTCATTTGTCTTTTGAAACTTACTAATGCATCAAGAGCCTATAGTGAGCCCCGCCCATCACATACTAAGTCCAATTCTTTCCTTATATAAAAAGGGAGAATCTTAATAAATGTAAACATTTTTATTGAATGACTATCATAAAAACTATTAAAATTTTTCCATATCAACAACAAAAATCAACATAAAAATTCTTGTTATAAAACTAGTGTATAAATTTTAATACTTTCACCAATAAGTAAAAATATTCCTAAAACATTCATAGTACTATGGAGAATGGTAACAAAATAGTACATCCAAACCAAGCTAACAATAAAACATCCAGATAAATAATAAGCATGGTATCTTTACAATACATTCCCAATAGGAAAGGATGGAGACCTAGCATATCTTCTATATCCTGGTCATATTATGACACCAATCTACCTAAGTGGAGATTAGTGTGTTGTCATCCATTATCAGATATTTTCCACATGTGGAAAATCATATGGTCGTACTGTTTTTTATGGTGGTTTTAGGGGGTAAGGTGAGGAAACCCTCTCTATGTGGTAGGGTTTGGTAGATTCATAGTGAATTTTTCTTGGAGGAGACTTTCTGGTGACATGAGAGGTGACGACGCCACAATGTGATGATGATTCACTCATGCTGGATATCGACATCGGACGCGGATCGAGTGGGATGATCTCGACAGTGACATTTTGGATCCTTGTGGTGGTGACCTTGTGTCACATTGACAATGGTGGGTTTAACAGGAAGATGGTTGGGGTTGTAGGTGATGACGTCCTAATGGGAGCCATTAGAATTGGGTCTCGGTGTCTGTGGGAGACCAGGGGTTTCACCCGATGGTGGTGATTGCCTCGCCTATCAGTGAGGTTTAAGGTGCCTTCGGCCTCAATTTGTTTTGGTCGGTGATATACTTTATCTTGAGGTGTAGTCTCTACTAAGCAAGATGGAGGATAGGGATGAGGGCGGCCTCGTACGGGTGATCTCCAGCTCTCTAGTGGATGGCCGTCCGTGTTTCGGCAACGTGATTGGCATGATCCAGTGGATAGGTGGCCTTTGTTAGGGCACCGTTAATGGAGTTTCTATTGCATATGGGGACGACCTAGAATTGATGGGTTGACATGGGGTTTTGTGAACCGCCATGTGGTATGGCATGGTGAGGGATGCAGGAGTATGGATCTGGGATCTTGGTGTAAAAAAATGATCTGGTCCGTTGCATGATGAAAAATGTTGGGTGGCGACCAATTGAAAAGTAATGAGGATGTGCATCTATGGAATGGACTCAGTGGTAACCTTCGAGCCGATGCGGTTGGAAGAGGATTGTCAATGATGTCAATAGGGAGCAGGTATGAACCTCACTCTTCATCGAGATCTGATGAACGACGTGCTGGATTCAGATCCGTGATTCATGTGGGATAGATCCATGACTTGGTGGTGATATATTGGGTGCTACCAACACTGTGGTGGTGGTGCATGAGATGTGGACCTCTATGTGGGGTGTTTCAATGCGATAACCTTGAGCAACCCTTGGAAATCGGGATTCAGTTTTTCGATTGGATAGTTCCATTGGCTACTTTTGTGTACGTGTGATAACGACAACCCAGAATGTGACGAAATGGAGGGTTGGCAAAAACCTGGCCTCGATTATGGGTAGATGTATTGCACTACAGCTGGGTGCTTGGGATTCAGGTAAATCCCTTAGGGAGAAGTGATTCCTGGAAATGAATGCACACTTAGATATCTCATGGATTGCTCAGACTATCGGTATGGTAGAGCAATGAATTTTATGGGCCTTTGGGCCATTTTTTTGTGTGCCTTCAATTAAGGTGTGGTTATGTTCCTTTTTAATTGGGCCTATGTTCCATGCACTTTGTGTTCAAGCCTTCTTTCATGTGGACCATCTTTGTTTGATTGTTTTTTGTGTAGTAATGTCTGCCATTTTTGTGTATGGAAGTGCATTATGCACCACATAATATGTGTTGTGTTGTTCTGATTTTATTTTCTCTAATAAATTTTTAGGACCATGCTTTTTTCCGGCTCCTGAACATTCTGGTATTCCCAATAGAACAACTGTTAAAATGAGGGTTATTATCATTGATGAATATAAATTCCCTAAAAAGTCCATTAAAAACATATTTTACAAAAGTACCCTATTAACATTAAAAATAAATTTTAAAGACTAATAATTTAAAAAAACTAGGAAACCCATTTTCGTTGAAATGATCCTTGTAAACTTATATTGTATTATTTAACTGAATGAGTGGTCATGATGGTGGGAATGTTACATTCATATAAATTATGTTAAAAAATATTTTCCATATTTTTTATAAAAATTAAAAAAGTTCATTTTTGGAAAATGTAAAAAAGAATAATATTAGTATTTTCATAAAAAAATATTCATTGGTAAAAAAAATTATAAAATCATATGAGGATAATTAAAATATTCTTGATAACATTTTTAAAATGAATTATTTTTAGAGAAAATAAATTTTTGACTCAAGAGAAACATACAATCTCTTTTACATAAAAACGAATTATAAATCCTTATAAATACCAAAGACATAAAAATAGAACTATTACATGGAAATTTAGTGATTAAATATAGGAGAATAAAATTAAATGATATTATTAGACAATGATCAAATATTTTTTTTCAATTGAAATTCAAGCATAAATAATCTCGATTAAAAATATATTTTGAGATAAACCCATATAATGATAATAATTATGAGGTGAGAAATAATAAAATAAGTGATTATGTGCGTCAAATAAAAATAGGGATATTTTTTTTGAAATAAAATATTAATTATAAAAACAATTACCCACATAATCATAGAATATGAAAAATAATTATAATTTATATAACCTAATAAATAGATATTGAGCAATAAAATTCCATACCACTTGGTAACATTCAATTCAAATACCATTGGATGAACTAATTATAATTGAAAATTAATATAACATAATGTTTTAATTTTTCATGATATATAATGGAAATTTGTTATTATATATACATTATATAAAATAAATTACATGAAAAACATTAAAATATGAATCAATGAAGAGAAATTTATACGATGTCCCATAACTTATGTCTGGTTTCCTTCATACTTATTAGAAAATATTTTATAATAAATGTGTATTGATTATAAATATATTATAATATGATAATTATATATATATATATATAATTATATGATTAAATTGTAATATATTATCACTACTTTATTAACAAATATTTGTTAAAATCACTTTTTTGGGTAATAACTACATTTTTTTCTAGTATGTTTTCTAGTTTCAGTCCATGTATTGTATGATGGTTAAATAATATCCATAATTTTAATCATGATATAAATATATTATATATTCATTATATAATTAATCATATTTTTCCATAAAAGATAGATTTAGGTGAATGAGTTACACTATTTATAGAGATGGTGGGCCTTCTGTACGCATGAACATTGTTTTCAATTTTTATAACAGATGGTCAAGATATAATATTTAACCTGTTAAAAAAATATTATATAATGTTTATATTATATATCATATATATTCATTAAATTTATTCTTATTACTATCCATTAAAAAATAAAGAAAACATATCACATTAATACATAGAGGCCACACTCCACACGTACCCATGAATGATGTTATAATTTTCAAATGGATTGGAAGGTAAGATGGTATTTGTGTTATTATAGTCAAATAAGTTTAATTTTTTCATAAATAGAATTTATATACATTAAATCCAACATTATATCATGATGTGACAAGCAGTGATGGAATATGAATTTCATCGGTTCGTGAGGCGGTTGTCTGCTGTACACATGATTGATAGTTTCATATCAAATTTGATGGAAGAGGAGATAGAAATAGGTCATGAAATTGTTATAATAATAATTTATAATATTTAATATACCTGTGTTATTATTTTTTCATAATTTATGTATACTGTAGGGATTTAAAGGAAGAAATAAAATTAAAACACATGGTTAAAAACCATACTTCTTTCCCATAGAACCTCCGTAGGTTTATACCTAAGGAATTACTAAAATAGATTTAGGATAAAATAAAATTTATATAAGCAATGGGGAAGGATTTGAGTAATGTATTTTAGTAGTTATTTTCTAAACCAATGATCTTTGGAGGTGCAAAAAAGTGGGGATAGTGAGTTCCCTTTTATAAGTTGGGGAGAGAACACACTTAGAATTTTGGAAAGGATTAAATTATACCCAAATTATAAAAATTAAACCAGTTAAAAAATGTTTCCATCTAGATAATTTTATGATATATGTAAGAGTGTTTCCATTATTTTTTAATTGTATAAATTGTTATGTATTTTTAACCCTTAACTTCTTATTTTGACCCATATGTGAACCTATTTTACACATTACCATAGTTAAAACATTTTTCTTTTTTATTGTTAATGATGAATATAAATTATGTTTAAATTATAATATAATTTTAATTATTATGAATAAAAATATATAATTTATTTTTAATAATTTAATTTACGTAAGTGATATAATTAAATTTCAAATTAAACATAAATAAATGATGAAAAAGCAATTTTCCATAGGAAATGTTTTCACAAGAATGAAATGTTATTTATTCAATAAATAATCATATAATTGATGAAATTGGTATATTAACTATTAATTGTAATATAATTTAACTATTTTTTTTTTCAAACTAGTTTATCTAAAATTTAACTCTACAACTTTATTAAATGAAAATTTAGTTTTTAATAAAAATCATAATTTTTTCCATGACAAAAAAATTAATCATTTCAGAAAATTGTAAAAACCCAGTCTTTGAAAATTTAGATAATTTAATTTAAAAATAAATTTAATTTTATCATTATTTTAAAATTTGGTAAAAAAATAGTTTTAATATAAGCCTGAGAAAAGTGACAAAACAACTTTTAAAAAAATAAAATTTGAAGACTAAAAAAATATTAATAAATATATAATTCTTATTAAAAATTATATAGGAATTATAAAACATTTAATTAAATATATAATATAATAAATTCATTAAATTATTAGTTTAATAGTTTCAAATTTAATTTACTAATATGAAAATATAGAACAGAAATAAAAATTGTTTTTCAGAC
The DNA here is from genome assembly GCA_963277665.1 of Viscum album. Classification (NCBI taxonomy): domain Eukaryota; kingdom Viridiplantae; phylum Streptophyta; class Magnoliopsida; order Santalales; family Viscaceae; genus Viscum; species Viscum album. The sequence goes on along the minus strand of OY728131.1, from coordinate 849,399,458 downwards.
AAATATTAATTTTATATTTAAATGATTTTTATTTTTTTGCGAATTGACTGATAAGTAAAAAATTTATTTCATACATGTTTAAACCATATAATTTTCATAATTTAGTTATTAATATTAATAACTATATTTTTAAAAAATAGGTTATAACATCCATAATTAAATAATATATTTTACGGCACATTTATGCTTAGAGTTGTGTGTCGTAAACACTATCAAAAATAATGTTTTTTTAAATATCTGGTTTTTGAGAATCAAAATTCTCAATGAGGTTAATTTTTTTATTTAAAATAAATATTTCAAAATGTCTTTGGGTGTTAAAAAATATATTTCTAATTTTAACATGAAATATTATATTATCCAATAAGTTAATGATGAGTGACAACTACTAAAGGGGATTCATTAAAAATTATTAGTACCTGAATGGAAATTAGTGTATATATATGGATTGTTTTAAGATTTTACAATATAAATATTGAATATTTAATGATAGTAGGGATATTTTTTATCACCTGACCAAATAATATAATTTTATTCATATTCTAGAGACATTTTCTTTAGAAAAAATTACCAGTATTTATCTTAAATAGGTAATTAGATTCCATGGCATCATTTTTTATTGTATATGACTATGATCCAATATTTACCTCATATTTTTTTATAGGGAATAAAACCTAATTGGGTACTAAATTGAATTTGATCACATCCTTTAATCCACATTCTAATTGATAGTCTGAGTGATGATCATGATTTTGAAGATATGTTATGTGCTCACTAATTGGATTACTAGGGATGCTGGTATCATCATATTTAATTTGTGAAATTTTGTTATTATTGTATTTTTTATTCAATAATACATATGAAACCATTTGATACATTATATGTAATGACTTTTCAAGCTTCATTATGTTGGGACAATGCCATTGAAATGGATTTATTGGGTAATAGAACAGGTAGAAGAAGAGGTAGATAAGGTTATGATTATTTAGTGTAATATTATTAAAACTCAAATAAGGGAAATTTGTTTTGAAATTCAGATGACGAAAGATATGTTCTTTAGAGTAGGTGGGCATGTTATTATTAAACTACCTCTATGTAAAATTTTTATATCTTTTCGAATAATACTACAGTTTATTGGGTAGCATGAAGTAATGGATTTTTTTTGATTAGTTTATTATTAGGTAGACTTAACCCCAAATTTATCAAAATTACATGTTGTTTTTAATAATTATTTTCTGTGAAATTATGTACATGATGCATCACCATTCTGTATCCATTAAGTTGTACAGTTTAAATGGAATTTCTTTTATGAAGAAATGTTATCACCAAATTTTATATCATGGAGATTAGATAAGGTGAAATAATTTGATTCACTAGTTTAATTATTTATTGAAGAACACATCATTGAGGAAGAAAAATGGGTATCAAAAAATTTATGAGGGAAACCAAACTTCACTTATTTTTAATAATGGATAAATTATTCAGAAAAATTTTCATAAATGGGTAATAATGAGATAACCCATGAAATTATATAAATAAATCAGTATTCTGATTTATAGCATTTATTTTTATGGATTCATAATCCTTCTAGTTTTAAAATTATTGTATTTTATATTTTTTGTTGAAAAAGGAATATTTTATTTAACTAAATTGATTTTCTATGAATGAAAAGGATTTATTTAAAAGGTAAATATTTTTTTATAAATATAATTTTATAAGATGTAATTTATTTTTGATATAGACGTATAAAACATCTCTTAAAGTGATTATTTGGTATTTTTTTAATATTTTATTTTTGACTAAATATTGAGAATGTTTTTTTTGTAAAATGATAACTTTTTATTCTAATAATGTAATTTAAAACTTCTATTATGTTTTGGATATCATGTTAATATAATATAATTTATTTTTTATTATAAAAATATCAATAATTCATTAGGATCCAATATTTTTTTTATTTTTGGTATATATACATTCTATGCATAAAACAATTTTTTTTAAAAAAACTATATGTCCTTACATTTTACATATATATAATTAAATTAATTTAGAAAACTTATAGAAATTGAATCAGAAAAATATATTCCAAATTTTGAATAATGGGATTTGAATATAATAATGCGATCAATTTTATTTTTGATTACTGTGAATATAATCCATGGTAAAAATGGGCCAAAAAAATAAATGTTAAATCAAGTAAATTAATGTAAATACATTATAATAAGTGAAAAAAATTTCATTTTAAATTTTATTCATTGTTTGTATTTATACTAATATCAGATTATATAAATAAATGTATATTTTTTGAGGCATGTTAACATGATTGAAACATTGATAATATTTAATAGTTAAAAAAATAGCAATTGTGTAACTATCATCAATTTTAGATGGAAACCACCTCTCATCTATTCATCACATATTTTAATAAAACTATATTATTTAATACCTACATAAATATCTCCCTAACAACCCTCCACACTTCCAATAGATTCTAGTTTAACAAAATTCTTAATCCAAGAATGATTAATGTTTTGTAAAATCGAGGATTCCCAAAGTAGTGGTATAACTCTTAGCCAAGTACTTCATGTTTATTTCATCTTCTAAATCATTTATATATTCATTACCCATGATAATAAAATAAAATTAGTATCATCCAAGTAATAAAATTTTATTATGATTATTGTGTAACCATTTTTTATCTCCATTTCCATTATATAGAAAATAAAAGCATTATACCTACGTATATGGGGACAACCCCTAAATGAAGTGTTGTGTTTCATTTCTCATCACCGTATGAATAGTTAAAAATGATGGATTATATAAATATATACTATAGTTAATTTATAATCATTATTCTATATAGGTAATATATTAATATCCTTCTAACCCTTTCTGTTCTTTGAAAACTGATAATGTCGCTCACGTGTTTGTGTGATATACCAACTTTATGAAGTTATGTGATCCATTTTTCATTTCCACCACATAAGGATGGATACATGATGGAAATTAATAATAAATATATCCTTTATAAAATATTTATGATTCTAGAAATTTAAATTTTTTTAATACCCTAGATCTTAATATATGATTACCATTAAATTAGTCAATGTCATTGATAACATTCTCAACATGCAACATGAAACATAATGGAAACCAATAATTTTTTAGTTAAAAATAAAAAATTTTAGTATTAACACTAAAAATAGATATTTATTTCTATTAAGGAATATGTATATATTTATTATGAATTATTTATAGAAATAAATTAACGACTTCTTGTAATGTAATTGAAATTCATTTAGTATAGGTAAAATAACTAAAAAAATTCATTTTATTTTTAAAAATATAATTTTCAAAAATCAGTTTTTTTTTGAAAAACAATGAATATTACGATTAGATAATAATAAAACATATTTATAATATAAAATTTATATTACTATCAATTTAATTAGTACTCGATAGGAAATAATGACAATTATTATTTATCATTATTAAAAGCTATTTTTCTATATGAATAGTTCTCCACTATATTTTCGGATTTTATTAATATTTTGAAATATAAGATTTTATAAATTCAAATTCAAAAAAATTAACAAAATTGATGTATTAATCATAATAATATATAATAAAGTTGAATTTTGGGACATTTATAATAAACATGTTTTATGCTCACAATTGGTAAAATTAATTTTGTCTATATATATTAATGATATTTGATAAAATGGGATTTATATTTAAAATTAGTATGTAAAATATTGAAATTATTAAAATATTATATTTATTAATTTAATATATATTACATAGGATAAATATTAATTACCATGGTAAAAGCATAATGGTTATTTTTAAATAATTTATTTCATAAGAGTTATATCTTTGTTGTCCAAATAAATTTGATATATCAGCATTAAAATATGAGTCTAATATGTTTTTAAAAAAACTTAAATATATATATAAATATTGTTTCAATTAATTGTTAATAGGGGATAATGTTAAAAACCACATAATATTTAAAAAAATATTTTTCTATAAGAAAGGGGTTTTCTATCTCTTTGCTTTAAATTCACCGTTAATTATATAATTTTTATAATTTTTATTTGGAAAACTGGTTACCAAATTTGGATTTAGAAAATTAATACTTGTTAAAAAAGAACTCTTGTATTTTTAGTAACAAAAAAAACCATGGTGAAATTTTAATCATGATTAACAATATTGTTATCAGTAAATAAGGTACCAAGATTTTTTAATATTTAAAAGGCCAGATACACATTTTAGAAAGGCTATTTATGTATTAAAGTGATACCCACATGTATCGACAACTATTTCTCCTCTGAAATTCCCTATATTTAATTAAATTACATTCTTATAACATGAATAACATTCTTTTTCAATATTAGACCCTCTTTTCACCCTATTTAAGGTGATTAAACACCTTCTACATAAAATGACATATATATTTAAAAATTCCATTTAAATTATACTAAATTTAATTCTTCTAGATCCCAACTACATTCTTGGAAGCCCTAGTCTTAAAAAAGTTCTAAAAGTCCTTTACTTACTAAGGGATGCTTTAAGAGAAAATCCAAATTCTCAATGTATGTAATGCATACCCATTCAGTTTAATTCTTTATCCTTCCCATCTCCCATACTCCAAACCCATTCCAACCAGTTGTATAGAATTATATAGCGATGAATAATTATAATTATTTTATTATATTTATTTTATTGTCATTATCTATTATCCTCACATTCAATTATAAAAATGAAAAAGATTCTCATACGCTTGTCCGAACTACCGCCTCCATGGGTGACACGTATCAGTTTTCATCAACACCTTTTATATATGGTTCTCAATATGGGTTTTTGAGTATATATTTTATTTACACCATATTTTTTATTATATTATTTCATATTAGTCAATAGAGAATTAATATTAATAATATGTGTTCATTGTGACATTTACTTTCCAAAATAAGCGTACTATAGGGAAAATCTTTTTATTCATACTTGGTAATATTATCATTTCCATTAATGATTCATAAACATATTGAAATTTTCAAATATCACAATAATATAAACTAAATAATATAATTATGACTCTTGTATGACTATATTAAAATTAAAACTCCACATAACCATCCATCAATCATGTTAGGTTTATGTTTTCATAAGTTTAATCACAACCTTGATCAGAACATTGAAATTATTTCATGATTGACTGTGATATTTTTTTTAAAATTTATAATAATATATTAATATTTAAATTACATTTTGGTTTAGAATATAGTATTGTTATATCAAAATTTAACTAATTATTTTTGAAATCACCCTTCATTTATTAAGAATCACCGAAACTTAATCGTTGTCGATTTCAATTTCATGGATCGTAGCCAAAACTAACATGGAATGAAAATTTTACTACATACTATATATTTTAAAATATATAAATATATATTATGATATAATTGGGAAGTAATTTTTAAAAATAATAGACACCTACACCATATTTATGAAACTAGTTCGAAGTGATAACGGTTAATTATGCTTAGTGTTGAAAATATATATACAAAATAACATATATGTATATAATAATAATAAATTATTAATATAAGTTGTTACAGTTATTAATAATGTTCTTGGTTATTTATTTAATAATCCTAATTTACTTAGCTTGTATTTTTTTGGGTAATTACGGATCAAATCCGGACTAAGGAAAGGTTTTTTTCACAAATTAATCTCTTTGAGACAAGTTTGGAATTAAGGACTTAAATTCATAATTATTTTGTATATAATTAATATTTTAGATATAATATCCTGAGTTAAATTTTAATAATAGTATTTGAATAATCCCAATATATCAAAATGGTTTTTATTAAATTGTTACTCAAGCATCAAGGAGTTTTTATCTCCATTATAATTCTTTGAAACATGTTAAATTTTATACCCCATTTTCCTATGTATTTTTATCTATTTATTTGTTATGCCGTCACTGTTATATAAATAAATTCAATCTAACTAATGGGATAGAATATTCAAAATTATTTTCTACTGTTCAAATTCATTTTAACTGATGGTTTACTCCAATCATATGTGTTTTTGGTAACTCAATTTTCATTCATTGAGTTTGGATCATTCAATTGAATTTATTTTGTTATAATTTGGTTAATTATACCATATTACTATATTATAATTAATTATCTATGTTTTTATGTTTTTTATAACACTTAATCTAGTAACTAAAAGTTAGTGTCTTACATTACTACATTGGTACAAGATTCAATGAATCACATCCTGAAGGACATAATAGTTTAGTTGCAATAACCAATAATTTTATAAGAATAAAAACATATTTGATTGAGTAAAATAAATAAAACATTGATTTAATATTGTGTCGAAAAAAAAATTATTTAAATTTAGTAACACAAAACCCATTTATTTCTATGTTATGTAGAGTATTCAACACACTACATCAAACTTAAACGAATAATGATATATTTTATCATAATAGTATAGCCATTAAATTGGTGAGTATAAATGGTAAAAAAATACACTATTAAATATATATATATATGTCTTACATAACACAAATTATTGATACATTTTTAGTAAATAATTAATCAATTTCTAGTAATTATATTTTATTCATAAAAATATGTTCCTTTTCAAAAATGTTTTTATAAAATTTTATGAAAATATATAAAAATTAATTTCTGTATATTTTAAAGTTAATTTTTTTTATAAAATGAAAATCATTTCTGTAATCATAATAACATAATTTACATTGGATTATATTTTAGAACCTTTCATTAAATATAGATTTTTTAGGGAAAAGGGAGAAATACCATTTTTTGTAAAAACCCTATTCTTTAAAAATAAATTAAGAGATTTAAAAGTACTAATAAGTTTTGAATATGTTTTAATGTAAAAAAAATTTATTTAGTTTTATTTATACCACTTAATTAATTTTTAATGAACTTTATGTTGGTTTTTAGAAATAGTTTGATTTTGGATAAAAACTGATGTTTTCAAATTTTTTTAAAATGCATTTTGTTAATCCATTTTAATTAATTTCTATATTACCTAATGGGAATTATTTTAATTCATTTTACAGAATATATTTTCTTAAATATAAATATTAATACAATTATTATTATATTTTCATAGAGATATTATATAATTTTCATTTAAAAAAATTCTCTTCTTAAAACCTAATATCTCATAGAGACAACGAGATTGATATTAAATTAAAAATTTTTAATTCTATCTATTGAATTGGAAAAATGGATTTCATATTTTGAATCAGAATAATTTATAATATATAATAATTCCAACACAATTTTTGACCATAAGTATGAGTGAAAATAATTAATATTAATCACAAAAATTAAGGTAAAACAAGTTTATCTAGGGATTAAAGATTAAAATGAAGGGCTAAAATGACATATGAAATTGTCGAACACCCATTATATGGACATATTTTAAATGTCCTTATCCATAAAAATTACATAATCTTGAGATTATTCAACAAAATGACTTTAATTAAATTTGACGATCTTTTAAGGTTAAGATATTTAGATAATTAGGTCATAACTCATACATAACAACTTAAATTTTAAAGTAGTCACTTCTACTCAGTATCAATTTTTTCATTAAAAATAACTTTTTAAATAGAAACATTGTTAATTTCATGTTTAAACAGCCTAGATTTTCCTCGATCCCATCCTTGACACTGTCTTCTTTATGTTATGTGAAAAACATTTCAAAGCATGGGAAGATAATAAAAAGCTCGTTAAGGGAAAAAAATAAAGAAAACTATTACTCTTGGGATAACATGAAAATAATGAATACATTGTTATAAATTAATACTTTCCACCTTTAAGAAGTTTTAAATAAACTTCACTAAATATAAGCTCACTACATACCATTTTTAACTAAAATATTACCATACACCATTAGAAAGAAACATATAACCTATAAATGTAACTTGGGACATAAACATTCTTAAATTTAATAACTATATAGTCAAATTCTACACATTTCACTAAATAGAAGAGCCAAATGACTGAATTCCATACCAAATGCATTGGAGATTATAATGTAAGCAGATGTCGATGGATTATCACAAAACCATAAGATAATGTTTTATCACATAACAACTAGTAATTGGTTTCTCATGTAAAATCCCATCAAATTTCCAAGAACCATTATATAATCATAACACATAAAGATTGAAATTATCAATATTGAACTCGTACTATTTCATTTTCGATCACAATAAATCATTTTAAGATTTTGAAATAGTAAATCCACTCTCAAAAGTATTTTCAAAACCAAAACACCAAAAAAGGTTATAAGGTATTTATTTTCCTTTTAAAAAACATAATGGTATATAGATGAATGCAAATATGAAATAATGATTACGGCGGTGGAGAGTTCTTTGTTGCCACATATGTTAAAAAATTCCTATTTTTCATTTACTAAAACACTTCAGAGAAAAATATTTATTTTGAAATAAATTATAATTCAAATGGGTTTATTATACCATGTACATAGAAGGTCATGTATAAATTAACATATGCCTCAATGAAAGGAGATTGAGATGAAGTCCCTTACCTTGAGTCTGACTCATGACATACAATCATTATGTTCCTGAATAATAAAATTCGATTACTTTCTACATGATTATTAACCTTTTTCAGGATTATTATTCCTTTTATGCCACTTATTACCAATTAATAACAATGACATAATTATTTAAGTCTACATCGGATGTTTTGTTGATATTTGATACTTGAGTCGAAAATGAACTTATTTTGATATAAATAATCCATGTTTTTAGAATTATATCATCTCCAAAATAGTATTCATGATTTTGATATCATATATATATATATTATTTATAATATCCATAATATTTGGAGATAAAAAATGAAATTCACCTTTCATGGAGACGGTATGGCGTACATACTCTTGAACATTACTTTCATTTCTTTGTCATATTAAACGAATAATAATCAAATGACACTAATGAGTATTTTCATTCTATTATTATATTTATTTAATGTTTGTATCATAGGATTAAGAAAAACATCCTTTATTCAATCCAGGTATAGCAGGAACGAGTCACATCACTTTGAGGGGTGGTAGTCCACACTTCCTCAAACAAAATCATCCTCTATACACATAATGGAAAGCATACAGGTATGCTATAAATAGAAATTACATAATAATAGAGACAATATAAATATAATATATATCATAGATAAATATAGTTCCATTATAATGTCCAACATGGGAGGTGGTAGGAGAAAATTGAACAATCATATTTTCGTGAGGCTGTAGTTCGCCATACAAAGAAACAATATGTTCTATATCAATTAGATGGAGGTGTGTGTTATTGTAATTATGAAACATAGAATAAAAATATCATAATATATTGATTTTACTTGTTTTGTAATTATATAATGTAAAAAAGAGATGTTATGCAGTTGGAGAAACAAAATAAATGAAAGATTCTTGAGAGAAAACCTTTCCTTCAAATAGGGTATCTCCTTTTGAATTGAGAAAAAAGGCTTCTTGAGTTTCTTTATATAGAAGGTAAGTATTCTAGGAGGAAGTTAGGGATGTTCGGAGCTTATTTTTGCATATTTTTGTTGAGACTAGGGACTATAGAGGTGTGAGTAAGTGGGTTTAGGTGGTGGATTTTTATAAGAGGGGGGAAGGGTTCTTTATGAAAGTCTTGAAATATTATTTTACTATAAATTTATATTATAATTATAATAGTTAAAAAGAGAAATATTTATAGTATAATATGATTATGGGTATAAATAATTTCAACCAAAAGGTTTTAGACAAGTTTAGGTCACAAATGTAGCCTTATCTTTTGGCATTAACCATTAGTTAAATAAATTAACTCAAATTCTGTCTTCTTGTATTTTTACAATATATGGTTAACATGGTCACTATATAATTCCATGATAACCAAAATCAGATCATTAATAAAAATTTTAACATTTTATAAATCATTTGGCCGAATCAAATATTTTTATGGGTATTATACCATTTAATAAAATAGTATTTGTTTTAAAATCTCATTTGTGTCAATTTTGAAACAATTTAGTAATTGAATTTTGTTAAAGTCATAACAATGTTATTCCTTAAAAATAGACATTAAATAAAATATAACATGTCATAAGAATCCATAAAATTCATGGATGGCATAAAAAAATTCAAATTACACTTACTTTAATATTTATAATATCATTTATTTAAATCATTCATTTATAAGGTAACGACTGCATGATCATTGTGTCAAAAATAAACTTATTTATTTAATGAATAAAAACTATAAATAAAATACCATGATGTTGGAAATATTTTTATACTTATATTTCCAATTTTTAGTCAAAGATACCATTTAATATATCCATGTTTAAATTTTCTAATTAAAAAAATACTTGTTTATGTTAGATTTCTCTTTACATTAAATTAATTATTATAACATCTCCTTATCACACTAAAGTGGATCTATTGGGTTCCAAAATCGACCCAAGGATTCTCATGGTCGACAATATCTAATCCAATGGTATTAAAACATGTTTTTGGGTTGTTTTATATTATTATCATATTGTTATAACCACTATTTACTTGATTTACCATTTAACCACGGAAAAAAAGAAATATTTACTAATGTTACTATTAATAATGACTAAAAATAAAAGGGACCTATTTACATAACATGGTCATTTATATTAAAAAAATTTAATCCATTTTTTCAAATACCAAACAATTTATTTGTGTAATTAATATAAAATTAACTCTCTTTGTCAAAACCAGAAAGTGAGTTTTTAAGAAGTAAAAACTATCAAAAGATTGACTTGTGTTTCTGTCCAATTTAAATGTGAAATTACTTCTAATGAAAAAATGGATACAATGATAAAAACATAATCCTATTACACTTTAAAACCAAATAAAAATATAACCCAACTATATAAATAAGTTATACTAAAAGTGTGTTTTGAATTAAAATGTAGTATTTTTCACTATTCAATAGAATTTGAATTTTATCCAAAAAATAAAAAAAATACAAACCAAAGTAAATATGAATGTCACACATCTAATTAAGAAGTATATTTTAAAAAATAGAAAATATAAAAGTGAAAAAAACTATATTTAAAAAGATTTCACTATCAAATGTTGGTAAAACGTCCTTTAAAAATATTAGAGAATTTTATGCATAAAATCAGATTCATTGTCATTTTAAGCCTCTAAAATTTATTTGATAAATGTAAAAATATTTAATTATATTTTAGTTAGTTCCATTCATTAATTCCAATAAAACTACTCTGGGTTAACTGCCATATAAATTAATAACAATATTATTGTATTATTTTTTGGTCTAACTCAATTTTGTGTGCAAAAAACGATTTCAGATAAACGTATTGTTTCTTATAGAGTATTCTATCAGAAAAAGATACCCATTTAACATAAAATTGATATTTTTTCAGAAAAATGTATAGATAATAAAATTAATTATTCTCTAAATACCAGGGTTGTTACATCCTTCCCACTTTTGGAAATTACATCCCTGTTATTTTATTTTCTTGTTAAATAAGTGGAGGTATCTCTACCTCATAGAATTTTCATATTTTCATGTGTCATCTTCAACCTTATGGTTTTTTAAAAATAACATTTCCTTGATGAATTATTTTACTCCATAACACTCTCTCTTTATGGTCATGAATCTGTATCGGTTGTTCCTTATAAGAAACATTTTCTTCCATTTAAACTACATATGGACTCATAACATGAGATAGTTCCAATATATTCTTCCTCAACATCTAAACATTAAAAATATTGTGTATGTAGGATAAACATGGAGGTAAAGCCACCTTGTATGAAACCGATCCATGTTTCTCAAGGATTTCATAGGGTCCAATGAACCGAAGACTTAGTTTTACCTTTATAACAAAAAATATAAACCTTTTCCATGCAGAAATGTTGATAAAGACATGATCAATTACCTAAAACGAAATATCCTTCCTCCGGTTATCCTCATATATTTTTTCCTACTCTAAGATGTCCTGATGTGTTTATAAATCAAATGAATTTTTTTACCACCTCTTTTAACAATTCTGTTCCCATCAAAATCCTTTCACCACCTTCATCCAAAAAACCTGGAGTTCGAAACTGTGTTTAATATAATGCTTTAAAAGGTTCCATTTTTAAACTGGAATGAAAACTGTTATTATAAGAAAACTCAACCAAAGAATGATGTTGATCTTAACTTCCCTGGTAATCCATTTAACAAGCTTTTATCATAACCTGCAAGGTCTGAATGTTTTGTTTTGACTTCCCAAATGATTGAGGATAAAAATCAATATTGAAATTTAATTAACATCCCAATTAATTATGAAGGCATTTCCAAACGTTATACATGAACCTATGATAATGGTAAGATGCAATGGAGAGGGGAACTCCAGGTAACCTGACTAAGTCTTTAATATAAGATCGAGATAGTCTATATAGATATAGAGTATCTTGAAAAAGAAGAAAATGTGTAGATTTATTCAATCGACCAACAATATCCAAAATTGCATTTTTACCTCAAGATATCATCATGAATCCAACAACAAAGTCCATGGATATATTATCCCATTAAAACTATGGCACTGTCAAAGGTTGAAGCATCCCATTTGGAAATTATCACTCTTCTTTATCCTTTCACCACTACATTTTATGATCCCACATCAACCATAGTAGTAGAAAATGGTTTTCCCAAACCCTTCTACTTTCGATCATGTTGGTCTCCACCCTAGGTAATCAATATTGGACACAAATTGGAATAATTTCCTATCTCATTACAAATAAATCATATTAACAATGGGTTTTCATTGCCTTCATGATCATATTCCTTACATTAATGAGAAATACAACCAGTAATTTCATATTAGAATCACTTCTCGAACTTTGAGTGGCATTCTCTAGGATTCTTTTTACCACAATTCCCACAAGTATGATTTTTTTTTCTTCCATCCAAGATTCTTTAATGAATTCTTTTCCATTTCCTCTAAATTGGACCACTTATTTTGTTTCTTACCAGGAAACACATTCCCATCAGACAACTCTATTTCTACCTTCTTAGCACATTGGACATGTTTCTCATCAATTTCGAACTCATAAGAGGCTAACGACCTTTGATATTTCAACCTCAATCCTAGGAAAAACTTATTTATCTTAACATCAATACCCAGAATAAAACATGGGATGTACCTTAAAAAACACATGATATTTTATTTTTTAAAGACATAGAATCTTCCTCTTTTTCTCTCAATTATAAGAATTTATTTTCCATCCTATATCGTAATTCTTTAGTAAAATATTTCTTAACGAATATATTGTTATATTCATCCCATTACATGGTGTTGATCTCTTCACTTACTCTGGTATTTATAATAATTGGCCACCAATACTAGGATTATCCATCAAAATTATGAACATCAAGACCAACCTTTGGATTTTCTGAACACCCCATTACAAGAAAATTTATTTCCAGTTCTTTAATCCACCTGTCATCTTGCATAGTCTCAGATGATCCCTCAAATTATGGGGGAAATTGAATCATGAAATGATCCACTATTGACATAATCCTTTATGGTCCATCTTGTTCATCTCATGCATGGACACCACCACCATTTTTCACTTCAATCAACTGAGCCATCACTGCAATAAACTATTCTTTTTCAATTCTGACCATCTCTAGATGTTGATTTGGAATTTCATCTCCCCCAATATGACTTCCTAGAACAACTACCCAGTTTCCTCTATGGAAAACCATTATAAAAAATATATCACTGAATAAGTAACATGGTTATATTGAAATTTTATATCATTTCAATTTGACCACAAATTAAAAATAATTTATGGATTTTCTATTTAAAATATTCTAACTCCTAATGTTATCTAAACTGACATATAATACCAACTATAAGGACCCATCCTTAAATGTTACATAATCTTGAGATAAGTCATCAATTTGACATTAATTCAGTTTGAGGATCTGTTTATGTTATATCTTTAGATAATTAGTTCATAACTCATACAAAAAACATAAATATTCCAAGTATACACTTAAACTCACAATCCAGTTTTTCATAAAACAAATTTTTTTTTAAAAAAGAAACATGTTTCGTTTCATGATTAAACAACATGAATTTTCATTGATCCCATCCTTTACTCTATTCTTCTTTATGCCATGTGAAAAATGTTTCAAAACAAGTAATGAACATAACCAGATCGATAATGAATAAAAAAATAAGTAAAACTGTTTTTCATGGAATAACATGAAACCCATGGATATTTTATTATAATGTAATACTTTCAACCTTTAAAAAGTAATAAATATACTTAAATAAATATAAGCTTATTTATTACCATTTTTGTAACTAAATTATTACCATAAACACATATAAATAAAAATTTAACATATAAAGGTAACATGGGACATAAACAATCCTAAATAGAATATCCATGTGGTTCTCTTCTACACATATCATTAAATGAAATAGCCAAATGGTTGACTTCCATACCCAATGCATTGTAGGTTATATTGTATCAACTCCATTCATGGTTTATAATGGAACCACCAATATTTTTTTATCATGTAACCACTCTTATTTGGCTTATTATGTTGCAACTCGTCCAATTTCTATGTACCATTATATAATCATAACACATAAAATTGAAATTATCAACATTTCTCTCTTATCATTTAATTTTTAATCATATGAAATAATATTTGGATATTGAAAAATTAAATACAAATTCGAAACCATTTTCAGTACCCAAACACCCAAAAATGGAATAAGGGAACACTTTTCCATTTATAAACATAAAGGCTTATAGATGACGAAAAATATAAAATAACAGTTACAAAGATGGAGAGGTCATCATCGCCACATAATTCAATAATATTAATTTTTTCATGTAGTAAAAAACATCATAGAAAATGATTCCCTTTGAATTAAATTTATAGTCAAAGGGTTTTATTATACACCATACAAAGAAACCCGTGTATAAATTTAAATATACCTTAATGAATGGATATTGGGATAAATCCTCTTACATTGAGTCCAACTCATTAAGTAAAATAAATATGTTCCTGAATAATAAATATATGTTATTTTTTTTACATTCTAGTGAAGAAATTTCATGTTTATTACTCCTTTTGTATCACTTAATACTATTCTATAAATACTAAATAATTATATAAGTTCATGTCGTGTGTTTTTTCAATATTAGGTACCTGAGTCGAAAATGAACCTGTTTTGATGTAACATGCCTATATTGTCAGAAGTCTATAATATCCAAAATATTATTAATTTTTTAAATATCATATATATACACTATATATTTATTTAAAATATTCATAATATTTGGTTATATGAAATGAAATTCCCCATTATTGGAGACGATAGGCCGTACATACGCATGAACGTAAGATCCATTTATTTTTCATATTAAAAGAATAATAATAAAATGATATAAATTTATATTATAATAACAATAATATATTAATTTTATTT
Organism: Viscum album; assembly: GCA_963277665.1. Taxonomy (NCBI): domain Eukaryota; kingdom Viridiplantae; phylum Streptophyta; class Magnoliopsida; order Santalales; family Viscaceae; genus Viscum; species Viscum album. Next base: position 849,383,877 of record OY728131.1, on the reverse strand, counting down.
ATGTCTCATAGCTTTAAAAAACCATCATTTATATGATCCATGTATATAGGGAATATGTCACATCACTTTGAGGGGGCGGTAGTCCACACTTCCCAAACGAAATTATCAAATTTACACAACATGGAAAGTATAAAGGTATGTTATAAATAAAAATTACAGAAACATAGAGACATTATAAATGTTATATATATCATATATAAATATTGTTCCATCATAATGGAAACCATGATAGGTGTTACGAAAAAATTGAACAATCATCGTTTCGTGAGACTGTAGTTCACCGTACACAGAAACAGTATGTTCTATATCCATTGTATGGTGGTGTGTGTAAGTGTAGGATAAATCCTTGTCATAAAAAATCCTATTAAATTTAGTATATTGGGTTTTTATAATATAATGTAATAAATATACATTATGGGGTTGGAGAATGAAAATAAATGAAAGGATCTTAAGAGAAGACCTTACCCTTAAATTTGGTAACTCATTTTGATTTGAACCGGAAGGCTTCCTTGAGTTGCATTATGAACAAGGTATGTATTATAGAAGTAAGGGAGGGATTTTGGGAGATTTGTTTTAGTATAATCTGGACAATACAAGGGTCTAGGTTTGTTTTAGCGAGTTGGTATCAGTGGTAGCCTTTTATAAGACAGAGGGGGAAGACTTTATGAAAGTATTGAAATATTATTTTATTATGAATTGATTTTTGAATTATTATAGTAACAATGTTATATATTTAGAGGATAATATGCGTATAGGTTAAAATAATCCAAACCAATAGGTTTTATACATGTTTAGGTCACAAATCTGACCTTATCTTTTGGCTTAACGCATAGATAAATTAATTAACTCTAACCAGGTCTTCCTATATTTTTACACTATATGGTTAATATGGTTAAAATATAATTCCAAGAGAATGTATAGTGGATCATTAATGAAAATTGAAACAATATATATGTAATTTGATGGAATTTAGGATTTTTATGACAATTATATCACTTAATAAAATATTATTTATTTTAAAAACCAATTTATGTCAATTTTGACACAATTTAATTATTGATTTTTTGTAAAGTCATAAAAACTAGATTGATTAGAAAACACAACATTAACTAAAATAAAAAATTTTATAATAACCCATAAAATTCATTAATGCCCCCAAAATAAAAAAATAAAATTTATTTTAATATTAATATAATTATTTATTTTTATCTTTCATTTTTAAGGTAATCACTGAATCATCATTGTGTCATAAATAAATATATTTATTTAATTTATAAAAATTATAAATTAAAATATAATAATATAGGATATATTTTTATCGTTATATTTTATATTTATTGCCGAATATATCATTTATATAACATCACCTTAAAATTTTTTAAGTAAAAAGATACCTATTTATGTTTCATTTCGCTTTTATTTTAATTAATTATTATAACAAGTCATTATCTCACCCAATTGGCTCCATGGGGTCTTAAAAATGATTCATGGATTCTGATGTTCTACCATATATTATCCAATATGATTATAAAACATGTCAGTTTAATTTTATATTATTATAATATTATTTTTTAACCTTATTTACTTGATTTAACCTTCAACCACGATAAATATGAAATAATTAATGATGTTACTATTAATAATGTCAAAAAATAAAAGGAACTTATTTTAGTAAAATTATCCTTTTTATTCCAAAAAATAGAATTCAGTCTTCCAAAATCTAAACACTGAATTATAGTAATTAATTTAAAATTAATTATCGTTGTCAAAACTAGAAAGTGGGTTTTTAACAAGTAAAAACTTTCAAATGATTAACATTTGTTTATGCCCAATTTAAATGTTAAATTACTTCTAATGACCAACATTGGATATAATGATAACAACATAATACAATTACATGTTAAAACCAAGTATAAATAAATTCTAACTATATTAATAAATGAGATGAAAATGCAGTTTTGAATTATAATATAGTATTTTTCACTATTCATTAAAATATGAATTTTATCTGAAAAATTACAAAATTTCAACCAACATAAATATTTATGTCCTACTTATAAAGAATATTTTTATTTATTCGAATAGAGCATATAAAAGTGAAAAAAACTACATGTAAAAAATTTTCTCTGTTAAAAGGGGGTCAAACATCTTTTCTAAAATATTAGAGTATTTTATGCTTAAAATCATGTTCATTCTCATTATAAGCCTATAAAATTTATTGGATAATTGTAAAAAACCATTTAAAAACATCAGTAATCATTTTTTAGTTATTTCTGTTCATTCCTGCCAATACAATGGCTAGGTGTTAACTACCACTATAAAGGATAATAATATTATTGTATTATTTTTTGGTATAACCCAATGTTTTGTGCAACATAAGATTTCAGAGAAACCCGTTATTCCGTGTCAAGAACACTATCAGACAATGGTCCCAATTAACATAAAATTAATATCATATTCATAAATATTAATAAATATGAAGATTTTATTATTCTATAAATATCGGGGTTGTTACATCCTTCCCCCTTTGGGAATTTGTGTCCCCACCATTTTCTTTACTTCTCATGTAAGTGGGTGTATTTCTCCCTCATTGAATTTTTAGATTCCAATGTTGAATCTTCAACCATATGGTATTTTCTACAAAACCATTACATAATGATTCAACTTATTTCACAACACTTTAAATCTGTGGTCATGAATCTGTACTTGTATTTCCTCTTACAAAAGATTCTCTTTCAACTGAACTACCTATGGACTCAAAACATGAGAAGGATCTGGAATAAACTTCATCAGCATTAAAACATTAAAAACATAGTGTACCTGGGATAAACATGAAGTTAAACCCACCATGTAGGTAACTGTTCCAACAATTTCAATGAGTTAATAGGTTCAAAGGAACCGCATACTCAAATTTCCCTTCATTCCAAAACAAATCACACATTTCCATGGAGAAATTTTGATAAAGATATCATCACCTAACGGGAAATAAAGATCCTTCCTCTGGTTATCTTAATAAATCTTCGGCCTACTCTGATCTCTCCCCACGTTATTCTCTATCTAATGAAATGTTTTCCATATCGTCTACCAATTATGGTCTAATCAACTTCTTTTCACATACCTCATCCCAAAAAGCTGGAGTTTGACGCCGATTTCTATATAATGCTTCGAAAGGTGACATTTATATACTGGAATGAAAACTGTTATTATATGAAAACTCAACCAAACAAAGATGTTGGTCCCAAATTCCCTGGAAATGTATTGTCCAAGAATGTAGAATATCCTCCATGTTATGAATTGTTCATTCATAATACCCATCTAATTGAGGATGAAAAGTTGTACTAAAATTTAATTTATTCCCAATGACTTCTAAAGGACTTTCCAAAAGTTAGAAGTTAACATGGGATCATGATCAGATACAATGGAGAGGGGAACTCCATGTAACCTGACTATCACATTAATATAAAATAAAGAATGTTGATATTGAGACAGAGTATCGATAATATTTAGAAAATGATCAGATTTAGTCAATAAATCAACAATAACCCAAATTACATTATTACCTCAAGATGTCTTTGGTAATCATACAATGAAGTTTGTGGATATATTATCCCATTTAAACTCTAGCACTAGAAAATGTTGAAGAATCCCCTTCGGAAACTATATTTCAACTTTCACCTCTCACAAATTAATTTGATGGTCCCACGCCCAATATAGTAGAAGCAATCGATTTTTCCATGCCCTTATATTATCGATCAGTTTGGTTTCCACCCTTAGTAATCAACTTTTGACACACATTGGAATAATTTACTATCTCATTTCAATAAAAGAATCTTACCTCGTTTTTTTATAACCTGCATGGTCATCTTCTATATAGGTACAAGAATCATGACTTGTCTTACCACATTGAAGCCATTTCCCAGAAATTGAGATGCATTCTACATGATTCTTTTTACCACAATTCTCACAAGTTATAAGTTTGGTTTTCGTTCCTCCATGCATCATTGATGAATTATTTACCATTGGATGCTAACTAGATCACTTCTTATGTTTGATCTCATGGAATATATTCTCATTAGAACACTCCATTTATACCTTATCAACACAATTGAAAATTTTCACATAGATTTTGAACTCATGAGAAGATAACGCCATGTGATATTTCAGTTTCAAAACTCTGTAAAACCTATTTATATTACTATCAATACCCTAAATAAAATTTGAGAGGTACCTTGACATATGGGTGAAATAATCTTCTTATAAATCCATAGATTCTTTCTACGTTGGCTCAATTCTATGGATTTATTTTCCATCATAACTCGAACAACCTATGGAAAATATTTCTCAAGGAATATATTCTTCAATTCATCCGATTTCATGGCATCAGTCTCTTCAATTCCTCATATATTTTTTTATCATTGACCACCAGTGATCGACTTCACCATCAAAATAATAAACAATAGGACTAACCTTTTAATTATCTGATAACCCCATTACATCAAAAATATCTTCTAGTGGGTTAATCCAACATTCATCTTGCATAGCGTCAGATGATCATCTGAATGATGTGGGATGTTGCCTCATGAAATGATCCATTATCGAAATAATCGTATGCATTTAGTCGGGTTGATCTCCTGGATGGACACCGCCCCCATATATTACCGGAGTGAACTAATCCATCACTACAATAAACTATTCCATTCCAATTCCGACCATCTCAGGATGTTGATTTAGATGGTCATTTCAATCTGTATTCCTCCCCAGCATACCTATCCTATTTCCTCTATAGAAAACCATTCTGAACAAACATATCATTGATAAAGAAATGTGGTAATCTTTAAATTCTATATCATTTCAATTTGACCATAAAGCTAAAATATTTTATTGATATTATTTTATAAATATTCAATTTCCAAAAGATGTCTAAAGTGACCTCTAATACCAACTATAATGCACAATCCTTAAACATTAATCAATCTTTAGATAAGTGTACAATTTGACTTTAATTAACTTCAATAATCTTTTCAGGTTTTGGGATTTAGGGAATCAGGTCATAACTCTTATATTCCAAAATAAATATTACAATTAGACAATTAGAATCAGTATCAGATTTTTCATAAAATAATAATCTTTTTAAAAATAAACATGGTTTGTTTCATGTTTATATAGCACAACTATCTTTGATCTCATATTTGACTATATTATTCTTTATGTCTGGTGAAACACATTTCTTTACATGGGATGAGCCTAAAAAAGCTATGTAAGGGATTCCAAAAGAAGAAAAACTGTTAGTCTTAGGTAACATGAAAACCATGAATACTTTATAATAAAGTAATTCTTTCAAAATTTAATATGTAGTAAATATAATTCATTTAATATAAGATCATTTCATATGATTTTTGTAACCAAATGATTACCATAAATCCATATAAAGAAGCATTAAAAATATAAAGGAAACTTTGGACATAAACGTACTTAAAAGTAATAACCATAAGGTCGACTTCCACTGATATCATTAAATAGAATAACCATACGTCCGACTTCCATACCCAATGAATTGGAGGTTATAAATTAACAACCCATCCATGGTTTATCACAGAACCAACTGTCATTGTTTTACCATGTAACCAACCATATTTGGTCAATCATGTAACCACCCACAAAATTTCCATGTACCATTATATAATGATATCACATAAATATTGAAATTATCATAATTTTACTATTAGGATTTCATTTTCAATCACAAGAAATCATTTTACAATATTGAAATAGTAATTCCACTGTCGAAACAATTTTCAATACAACAACACCCACAAAGGAAATAACAGGTCTCTTTTCCTTTTAAAAACATTAACGCTTATATTGGATTCCAAATATCAAATAATGGTTACAATGACAGAGAGGTCGTTGTCACCGCATATGTTTTAGACAGTCATTTTTAATTTAGTAAAATGCTTCGTCGAAAAAGATTCCTTTTAAAAGAAAATAAAAGTCAAAAGGGTTTATTATACACCGTATAAAAAAGGTCATGTATTATTTAAAATAATATTAAATGAAATGATATTGATATGAAGTCTCGTTCCTTGAGTTTGACACATCACGTACTACTGTTATGTTCCTAAATAAAAAAATTAGGTTAATTTCTACATTGCTGGGAACCCTTTTTATGTTTATTATTATTTTAACATAATTATTTCCATCTTATAAACATTACATAATTATTTTTGTTAATGTTATAAGTTTTATCGATATTTAGACATTGAGTCAAAAATGAACTTGTTTCGATGTAATTTGTCCATATTGTGAAAATTACCTCATCTCCAAAAAATTATTCATGATTTATATATCATATATTATCAGTATATATGTATTTATAATATCTTTATTATTTGGAGATAAGAAATGTAATACATTGTTCAATGAGACGGTAGGCCGTATGTATACACGAACAATAATTGTATTTCTTTGTCACATCGAAATAATAATAATCAAATGATAAATGTATTTTATAATACCAATGTTATATTAATTTAATGTATTCCACATAGGTTTTATAAAACCATCCTTTATATGTTCCTTGTATAGAGGGATCAGTTCATAATGCTTTGCGGGGGCGGTGCTCCTCACTTCCTCTAATGAAATTATCATATTTACACAACATGGAAATCATAAAGGTGTATACTAAATAAAAAATATAGAATCATAGAGAAAATAAAAATATAATTTATATAATGTATAAATGTATTTCTATCATAATTTCCACCATGGTTGGAGGGAGGAGAAAATTGAAAAATCATCATTTCATGAGGCAGTAGTTCGTCGTACATAGAAACATAATGTTATGTATCCATTAGATGTCAGTGTGTGTAAGTGTAGGTTGACCCCATAACATTAAAACATTTTATAATATTGAGGTTAATGATTTTTTTATAAAATAGATTATTCATAATATGTTAGGGGGTCGTAAAATAAAATTAATGAATGGAGCTTGAGAGAAGATGTTGCCTCTAAATTGGGTAACCCCATTCTATTTGAGCTAAAATGCTTCTTTGAGTATCCTTAGGCCAATTTTAAGGCTTATAATAGGTAGGTGTATATTTTGGGAGCTTATTTGAGTATAATTTGGATAGTTCAAGGGTCTTGAGTGGTGTGAGTAGCTGGGTAGAGGTGGTGGCCTTTTATAAGATAGAGTAAGGTCACATTAGGAAAGTCGTGGAATATTAATTCAGTATAAATTTATTTTCAAATTCTAATTGTTCCAAAGTGATATATTTCTTGGATTATTTGATTATGGGTATAAATCCTCTCAACCAATAGAATTTTGACAATTTTATGTCCCAAATTAAACCTTATATTTTTTACATTAACCCTTAGTTTAATAAATTAACTATTACCATGTCATCTTGAATATTTGCACTATATGGTTAAAACGATTACTATATAATTACAAGGGAACCTAAAGTTGATAATTAATGAAATTTTTAAAATTATATATCTCATCTGGGAATGAATAATTTTTTATGACTATTATATCATTTAATAAAATATTATTTGTTTGAAAAACTCTTTTATGTCTATTTTGACACTATTTAGTAATTTTTTTGTTAATTTCATAACAACTTGATTTGTTAAAAAACATTAACTCAAAGGAAAAATTCCATAAACATCCATAAAATTCTTTTATGTCATCAAATGGTTCAAATTAAATTTATTTTAATATTTATAATATCATTTATTTGAATCATTCATTTATATTGTTATCACAACATCAATATTGTGTCATAAATAAATTTATTTGTTTAATGTCTACAAATTATAAAATAAATTTCATGATGTAATAAATATTATTAGAATTCTAATTAATATTTGTAATTAAACATATCATTTATATTACCCCACCTTAAAAATGTTTAATAATAAAAATTCAGGTTTACATTATATATATCTTTACATTAAAATAATTATTATAACATGTCATTATCACACTAAAGTGGATCCATAGGGTCTTAAAATAAACCCAAAGATTATCATGGTGGTCAATATCTCATACAATATTATTAGGACACATGTCAGGGTAGTTTTATATTATTATACTAATATTTTTTCCATTATTTACTAGATTTACCCCTTAACCATGGTAAATAAGATATAATTTCCAATGTTACTATTTGTAATGTCAAAAAATAAAGGGGCATATTTAAATAATTTGGGCCGTATGATTCCGAATATGGAATCCATTCCTCCAAACTTGAAACACAGAATTATAGAAATTAATTTAAATTTAAATCTTGTTGTCAAAACTATAAGGTTGGTTTCAAGAAGTGTAAACAATCAAAAGATTGACTTGTGTTAATGTTTAATTTAAATGTGAAATTATATATAATGACCAAAATATGGTATAAATATAAAAACATAATCAAATTTCACTTTCTAAAATACTAAAATGATAATATAACAATAAAATTAAATGAGAATAGTTTTTTTAAATTAAAATGCAGCATTCTTCACTATTCATTAAAATATGAATTTTATCTGAAAAATACAATGATTTTAACCAAAGTAAATATTGATGTCCTTATTCTAAATAAGAAGTTTATTTATTCAAATAGAACATATAAAAGTTTAAAAAAACTGGACTTCAAAATGGTTCACCCTCAAAAGGTTGTAAAACTTCATTCTACAAATATTAGAGTCTTTTATGCAAAAAATCATTTTCATTCTCATCTATAAGCATAAATAATGTATTCTATAAATGCAAAAACATTTAAAAAACATGTGTAATCATATTTTAGTTAGTTTTATTCATTCCTTCCAATACAACGGCTTGGAATTAACTACCATTTAAAATAATAATAATAATATTTTACTATTTTTTGGTATAACTTGATGTTGTTTGGAACAAAAGATTTCAGAGAAACCAGTTGTTTTGTGTTAGGCACCCTATTTGAAAAAGTTTCCTCTTAAATGTAAAATTAATGTATTATTCATAAATATTAATAGATATGAAATTTTATTATTTTATAAATACCAAGGTTGTAACATATATATACCCTTATGACATTAGAATCTATTTTTTTTTCTTTTTTTTGTGACACTTTTCCATGAAATTTACCCCTATAATATGTTATGTAAAGAGAAATATAAAAAGTACAATTTTCCATTTTAGGTACTATAATGCTTTGGGATAGGGAAAATAATTATATAAGTTCAATTATAATTAATATTTTGATTGATAAATACATTATTTCTATTATTATAATTTAGTTTAATTTTTTAGATATTAAATGAATACTTTAAATACTAAAAAAATTCCAACGCAATAATAATTTTTTAATAATTAACTAAAATAAATGATAGTAAAAACGTTAAAAGTTATATAAATTAAATAAATAATTTCCTCTAATAAATTTTATTATAGAATATGTCATTTTAAATAGGTGTTATCATACTATATTCTAATTCCAAAATTTCATTGATAATATTTTTAATTAAATCTAATTAAATAATTTCTAAATTTTTAATCATTCTATTTTATAATAATTTATATTTCATAAATGATTTAAAATTAATAACCATGATATTTTTAGAGGCAAAAAATATGAAATATGTTCCATTAATGGTCCAATTTCTCTATTATAATGAATATAATGACCCTAAAATAATAAAAACTTTGTTAGCACAATTAAGGATAAAACATTTTATTTTCATGACCATTCACTTTAGTTAAAATTAATTATTCAAAAAGTAATTTTATTTGATAGATATGATTTTATATTTCTAATAATTGGGCCAAAATAATATAATAGTTCTCACTTTAATTTAATCTTAAAAAATAAATTACCTAGGATAGAAAACTAGTTACCATAATGAAAGTCAAGAAATTAAAAATTATAGCCCTTAGAAGTTAAGGAAAATAATATTTAAAACATGTGTTTGACTATTTTTTGGTGGTTTTTCCTAACAATATACTCCACAAAAAAATAATTATCAATTTTGGAGCCATGTTATGTAATATTAACCCCCCAATAAGGAATACATTAGATTGTTTACAAGAATTACAGTCCTCCGTAACTATAAAAGAGAACTCATTCTGCTCACTAATTTAAAACAATAATAGAAACTCGATATTAGAATACAGGTATATTATATCATTTTAGATGAATATTAATTACGTTACTAAAATAAATTCTCATGGACAATAATTGTTTAGTATTTTTCGAAACCATGAAAAAAAATCTTCTATCCTAGTGAAAGAGCTTAATCAACTCCCATAAATATTCCTCCAATAGTAAATCTACCTAAATCATTTAATCATGACATTTACAAAGTAAACATAAGATATTGATGAGCTCAGATGCATTGTAATTGTAAATAAAGTAAATTTTTGAGTAAAACATGAACAGAAGGGTATAGAACATGAGGATAACATTTTAAAGATCATACCCTGTATATAACAGATCTTTATAAATATGAAATTTTCATAATACATGGATGATCAGATAATTAAAAGAATATTTAATTAAATCATAACACAAGAATATAAAATATAATATGTACAATTCATAATTTTTAATAATGTTATGAACATGTATAAGTTGATTCATGTTCACTGATTAAGTTAAGGGCATGGAATCAGGACCTCACATCAACTTATGGAAATGAAACAAGATCCATTCCTGACATTGTGAAGGTGTAATCAGGATCACACATAACCTTATGGACATGAAACAAGGTCAATGCATAACATTGAGAACATATAATTAGGTTCACACATAACATTGTGAACATGTAATCAGGTTCACTCATAAACTTATAGACATAAAACTAGGTCCATGCATAACATTGTGAAAATGTAATAAGGTTCACTCATAAAATTGTGAACAATAATATTGTGAACATGTAATCATGTTCAAACATTAACTTATAGACATAGAAACTGATCTATGAATAACATTGCGAATATGTAATCAGGTTCACACAAAACATTTATACACATGATTCATCATTCGTTACCCAATGCATTGTAGGGAGATATAGTTTCCAATAATCTCATAATAAAAGCATTCATACATATGTCACAAGATAATAACACATTCATCATATCATGACCCATAAAAATACATAGGTTTTATATACATCAAATCATAACACATTAAATGAAATTAGTATCATTAACTTTTCATCACATTAAACCTATTAAAAGAGTTAGTTATCATAATAACTTCATGAATGTATAACCCTCGAAAAGAAGTGGGTTTCAAAAGTATACAACCAGTGGAAGTGAAATAGGTGTCTTACGAATCATCCCAAAAAAACATAAACAACTCAAGAAAGAATATTAATGGAAGATTTGGATAATTTCCTAGAAGATCATGGGTAACGTAAACCGATTTTTTCATTGTTGTAAAATAACATGGAAGGATATGGTGAAAATATTTCTTCAGGTAAATGTCCTTTCTTCTTCGAAGAAGCCTTTATTACACATAAAAAAGTTTGAAAATCACTATCCTAGAAAATAAATTGAAAAAATATAAAGAAGACTTGAAATCATATTGAAACATTTTTTTCCTAGAAAACATATAAAATAATCATCAAAATAGGAAACATATTTCTTTGAAAACAATATGAAAATTTATAAAGAAAGATTAAAAATGTTTTGAAATCCTTTCTACATGAAAACATGTGGAAGAAGATTAAAAATTCATTGAAAAACTTTTTACATGAAAGAATATGAAATAGTATTGATTTGTTTTGAAAATCTTCTTACATGTGAACATATGAAAGAAGATTACAAATGTTATGAAAAAACATCATTGAAAATAATTTGAAAACATATGAACAAGGCTTGAAAAAATTTATAAAAACATTTCATTTAAAAAACATTGACAAAATATATAAAAATATTTTAAAAAAATAAAAAAATTAAAATCCATTTTCATTAAAAATTAAATTCAATGATCATTTTCAAATATTTCTGAAAACATTTTTCAAAAAATGGTTTTGAAATAAAACAGATTTCTGGCCAAAGTGAGATATATGGTCTGATTTTTCAATAGACCATTTTCATAAATAAATTAAGTACCAAAGAGTAATTTTTTTACTAATACCTAGATATATCTTTAATAGTCATATTATAAGTAAAATGATTATTTTTATTTACAGATGTATCATATGATTTCATCAAAAGAAGCATAATCACTAACAATCACGAAAAGAGATGAGATTGTTTCAATAACCTCTAACCACATGGTTACATGGGATTATACTATTAGTATACAAAAATTAAATTAAATTAATCATAAAATATCAAGACAAAATTAGATTCAGGATATAATACGACAATTAGAAGCACATGAACCTTGTTAAGGAATATAGATGTATAGAAAAACATGTAACTCAACGAAGGTAATTTGAGACAATGTTACTTTACCAATTTGGTATCTTTTGAAACATAACCCCATGAAATAAATATCATAGAATTGATATTTAAAAACAAATAAATTTAAGTATATAAGAAATATAAAACATTAATGGGTATTATATATACAACATAAAAGATGTGAGGGGTGAATAATGAATGTTTTGCACGGGCAAAAAGTGAGATGTAATCCACTAACATTCTGTCTTCACTCTCATTATAAACATTCAAAACAACTATATAATATATATAAATTTTTTATAAAACCTTAACATTACTATATTATTATATCTAATACCATGTATGGTTGGATTATGACCTTATTTTAACTGCTTTATAGCAATCATATGTTACGGTTTTACATTACGTAACATTTCTTTAATTCTTCGCATGTGTCTTAATTTGTTATATATTTGGTCTTTATACCAATATAATGTTTTTATGGAAATTAAAAATGATATAAATATTAATTAAATAAAGTATATATATATATATATATATTATAATAATCTTTATAATACATAAGTATGAAATAGAGAATATCGTTCATGGAGACAGTAGGCCGTACATACGCTTGAACGTTATTTCTGTTTAATTGTTGCATTAAAAGGAAAAAGTAAAAGATATATATGTATATATATAATTATCACATTATCTATATTATATCATATATATATAATATATATTCACTAATACCATTATTCATACATCAATGTAGTGTATGAACAAATCACATCGCTTTGGGTGGGTGGTAGTCCACACTTCCTAAAACGAAATTATAGTATTAACACAAAATGGAATTTAAAAAGATTTATACTGTAAAAAGGAAAAAATAATATTAAATAAATAATAACTATAATTTAAGACATATATAAACAGAGTGTCTAACATAATGCCCACTATGGTAGGTGGTAATGGAATATGAACGATCACCATTTTGTGAGGCAGTAGTTCACCAAACACAGAAACAATATGTTTATTAATGATTAGATAGAGGTGTGTGTATGTTTAGGTTGAGCCATTTAACTAAAAACAACCAATTATATTTATGATACAATTATTTCTATAGAATAAAATAATGAAGAGATTTAGAGGGGGTGGAAATGGAAAATAAAAAAAAACAAGTTGAGATAAGATGTAATATCCTAATCAGATAACTCCTTTTGGTTTGTGTCAAAGGATTCCTTGGATTTGATTATTCCTATGGAATGGATTATAGGAGAAAAGTAAGGATGTTTTAATATTTATTTGGAAGATATTTAAAAATATAGAGAGGTTTGATAGTTTTTATGATGAGGGAGAGGTGGTTGCGTTTTATAGGGATGGAAAATGACCCCTTGTAATTTTTGAAAACAAGTGAGTTGTATATATTTTATAACATAAAAAAGTAATATAAAACCAGGAAAATAAAAACTGAATGTTTATTAAGATTAATTTCCATTAAATGGATTTTTTACAAGTGGGTAGTTCTTTTTGTCCTTTATGATTGATGTTTAGTTCCTAATAATGCTTAACTTGTCCTTAATCGTTGTGATTATTTTAAAAGACTTTAAATAATTTTTTTCTTAAAAATTATGTTCATATTTCCCAACGCTCAATATTATACTAATTTAAATGTTTTATGTCACGTTTTTTAAACTCAATTCACAAAAGAGGAAAAATTAAGATTATTGTCAATTTTGTAGATGAGACGAAATAATGGGGATTAAAGTATAAATTTGTTCAAAAGTTTGTTATGTTTTTATAATCAATTTCAAAGTGAAATTTATTATAATTACCTAAATTTTATTAATAGATGTATAATTAATATAATGTTACCTTATGGAAAATTTCACATATAATTTAACAATAGTAATTATCTAAATCAAATGGCAGTTGTTAACAGAAACACAATATTTTTCACTATTTACCAAAAAATGAAGTTTCTTAGAAAAATCCCGAAAATTCACCCAAATATAATTTCAACATTATAAATTTAAAAATTGTTTATTTTATCAAATTAAATTTCAATATTTTCTCTAAATTAATTTTATTATTAATAGTGATTCATTTGAAAAATAATAATATTTTTAAACATAAAAGGACTTTACAAGAATCATATATTTCATTTCCAATATGATTTATCAATATAAAAATTTATAAATAATAATTAAAAATTATTTATTACTATCCATATAACTATTTTTTGTGTATATTTTATAATTTACTCATTTGAATAATTATAACAATAAAATGATGTTTCATAGAAACATCGGTGTTGCGTGTAACATATGCCAAGTTAGTTTTGCAAGTAGAGCAAGCCAAGTCGGTATTGAGTATATTGAAAGACAGTTTGGTAATGTCTGAAAGAACTATTTGAATTAGTGTTTTGATATATATATATATATATATTTATATTTATAAATATTTCTAAGGGTCATGTGAAATGAAAAATATTAAAACGATAAATAAATTTGAAGAAAAATAATTCACAAAATTTTAGGGTGCTACATTCAACCCCCCCGCCCATAAATTAAATTTATCCCTTGAAATTATTCTAGGTTAGGAAAGGTTTCATACATAAATGTTTCATTCATAGAAACCCACATCGTAAAAATGAATACTAAAACATCCCATAAAATGGAATGTTGGGACAAAAACCATTACCCAAAGCTACATATAAATGGGTTTCTAAATAGGAAAACATAGGTTGGAAGTGAAAACATGAACATGGAATAAAAATCATACAATCTTGTTCTGATGGAGAGTGATAGAGAACATGTTATAGAGAATGTTAACAAATAGAAAGCGATAAATCTTCGATGACCCGAGGGACATTCTAATTAATCAGAAATGAAGGTACAAGGACAACATTTTTACTTTCAAGAACATTTTTCTTATAGTAGAAGAATTTTCTTGAAAAGATACACTTACATATCTTCAAGAAACCTCACTCTTTGTTGTTAGTTGATCCAGTTCACCACATTCTCTAAAAAGGAAGTTAGATTTTTCATTCTTGAAGTACTAATAGATCATTGGATCCATGATATGCCATTCAATTTTTCATCATTTTTCAGAAACACAATGTAGTTTGAGAAGGCTATCCAATATGCATAAATCATCATATGGAGAGATTACACTATAAGCATACTGAAATCATTTGAAGTTTAACTTAAACATTCAATAATTCTTTAACCACATAACCCTTAAAAAAGATGATGATCCAAATCATTAGAAAGAATGTCATGGAATTAGCGTAACCTTGATCCCCTGTATATCAAAAAGTACCACTTTTTGTCACTTTCCAATCATGTGAATACCCTTAACGTTTATTCCCTTGAAACATGGTACAAACCATAATTACCATAAATCCATTTGGAAAACATGAATGCTTCTTCAATTCGATGATTATTGGATCTATTATTTAAATCAAAGAAGTCTTAAACATCGTCGTTGATGGCATAGAGAACTTTTTCTGCAAATCGATAATCAAATCCTAGTTAATTAGTACTAGAAAATCCACTTATTAATATCTGCAATTTCCTTATCCAAAAATCATTAACATAGAAATAAGAATAGAATAATGGTTATCTTTCCCTGAATATTATGCTCTCCATAAATATCACATTGTCATTAAATCATCTATCTTATCCGACCACTACGGAAAAAATTTCCTTTTTTCACTGGCTGGTTGTCCCATCGCAAATAATAGATATTTGTAACGGGGTGATAAGGACCTTTCACAAAAGGGTTGGCATGAAATGAACCCCAAACCATAGGTAGGAGTATTTAATACATGTTTATATTCCCGTCGCAGATGCCCGATGGCAGTTTGTAGTATTTGCAATGGGATACTTGTCTCGTCACAAATAGTAAGTCAACAGGTGCACATTTGCGACGGGGCTCGTCACAAATATCTTTTTATCGAGTGACCGGAATTATTGCGGGCATCGGGTATTTGCGATGGGTCCCATCACAAATAATCTATCCTATATATACCCCCATTCATTTTTCTCTCATTATACCCCTCTCTCAACTTCTCTCCCAATTCCAAAGAATTATCTTTTAAATTTTTTGTAGTTTAAACTCTTAACTCGGTGCATAATCCGCGACTTTTATACTCTATATGCTTCGGTTTCAAGATATTTATGTGTTTTTATGGTTCAGTTAATTTATTTTTTTTAAATTATTTATAATTTTGGTTAATTAGAAGCAATTAAATTAAATTAAAAATATATATTTGTTTTTTCAGTATTTATTTTTATGAATAATTTTATGTAAGTGTTAACTAGAAATAATTCGTAATAACTTGTAATAATTAGTAATAAATTGTAATAATTATCAATAATTTGTAATAATTAGTAATAATTAGGATTTCATAGTAATAACTAAAAATAATTAGTAATAATTAGAAATAATTAGTAATAATTAGGATTAATTATTATTAATTAGTAATAATTAGTAATAATTATTACTAATTAGTATTAATCAGAAATAATTGGTAATAATTAGTAATAATTAGTACTAATTAGTACTAATTAGTTATAATTATTATTAACTAGTATTAATTAGTAATAAATAGTAATAAATAGTAATAAATTTGTAATAATTTGTAATAATTAGTAATAAATTTTAATAATTAGTAATAAACGGTACTAATTAGTAATAAATTATAATAATTAGTAATAAATAGTGTTAAATAGTAATAAATTGTTATAATTATGATTAATTAGTAAAAATTAGAATTAATTAGAATTAATAAGGAATATGTAGGAGTAATTAGTATTAATTAGGATTAATTATTATTAATTTTTTATAACTATGACTAATTAGTAATAAATTGTATTAATTAGTAATAAATTGCCATAATTATTAATAAATTGTAATAATTATTAATAAATTGTAATAAATAGTAAAAAATTATAATTGATTTTAATAATTTGTAATAATTACGATTAATTAGTAATAATTAAGATATATTAGTGTTTATTAGGTTTAATTAGTAATAATTAGGATTAATTAATAATAATTTGTAATAATTAGTAATAAATTGTTTTAAATATTAATAGTTAGGATTAATTTGTAATAATTAATAATAATTAAGAATAATTAGAAATAAAAAGTAATAACTGGTAATAATTGGAGGAAATTAGTATTAATTAGTATTAATTAGTAATAATTAGAAATAATTAATAATAATTAGTATTAATTAGTATTAATTCTTAATAATTAGTATTAATTAGTATTAATTAACATTAACTAGACTTAACAAGTAATAAATTGTAATAATTATTTATGAAATTTAATAATTAATAATAAAGTCTAATAATTAGTAATAAAT
This sequence comes from Viscum album, assembly GCA_963277665.1. Taxonomy (NCBI): domain Eukaryota; kingdom Viridiplantae; phylum Streptophyta; class Magnoliopsida; order Santalales; family Viscaceae; genus Viscum; species Viscum album. The sequence goes on along the minus strand of OY728131.1, from coordinate 849,366,139 downwards.
TGTAATAATTAGTAATAAATTGCATTAATTAGTAAAAAATTGTAATAATTAACAATAAATTGTAATAATTAGTACAAAATTGTAATAATTAGTAATATATTATAATAATTAGTAATAAATTATACAAACTAGTTATAAATTGTAGTAAATTGTAATAAATTGTAATAAATAAAATTAAATAGGAATAATTAGTAATATTTTTGATTAATTTGTAATAAATTGTAATAATTAGTAATAAATAAGATTAATTATTAATAATTCCTAATAACTAGTAATAAATTTTAATAATTTTAATAAAATTAATAATTTATAATAAATTGTAATAATTATTAATAAATTATAATAATTAGTAATAAATTGTAATAATTTGTAATAAATTGTAATAATCAGTAATAAATTGTAATAATTAGAAATAAATTGCAATAAATCAAAATAATTGGGATTAATAAGTAATAATTAGGAATAATCAGCATTAATTTTGATTAAATGTGATTAATTAGAAATTACTAGGTTTATTTAGTATTAGATTCTAATAATTAGTAATAAATTGTAACAGTTACTAAAAATTAGCATTAATTAGTAATAATTTTTAATGATTAGTAATAAATTGTAATAATTTACATTAATTAGTAACAATTATGAATAATTAGAATTAATTAGAAATAATTAGGATTAATTAGTGGTAACAATGACTAATTAGTAATAGTTATGATTAATTGGTACTAATTAAGATTAATTTGTAATAATTGTTATTAGTTAGTAATAATTAAGAGAAATTTGTAAAAATTAGGAATAATTAGAAATATATAATATTAATTATGACTAATTAGGATTAAATATTAATAATTAAAAATAATTAATAATAATTAGTAATAATTTTTAAGAATTATGAATAATTAGGAATAATTATGTATAATTAGAAATAATGTGGATTAATTTGGATTAATTATGATTAATTATGATTAATTAAGATTAAATAGAAATAAATAGAAATAATTTGGATCAATTAGTAGTAAATTGGAAAATATTAGTGTTCTTTGTGATAAAACAACACAATTTCCAGTGGATTGGCAGAATTCCTTTTAATCGACACCTTAACACCTTACAAATTCCTCCCACTAAAATTAGTATGAAAAATATTCTCTGACATACATTGGAGAAGATTTTTCATCATTATTGATGTTGTAGAATGATTCATAGAGGTGAGATGTCAGACAAAAGAGACGTTTTTACCCAACAACTCATATATTTGGAACTACTCTGATTGAAACCACTATGAAAAGTACGCTCCAATGTATTGATATCAATTTTTGTATGCATGACCATGGAGAGTAGTATAGTGAGGCCTCCCTGGTCTCCTTCATCGTTCATATTAAAATTTAAATTTATACATTAGAGAATACATTTCATAATGATTATTGTCAAAGAATGTTGCATGTGGATGAATCTTCAGGCAAAATAGCTTCCACCAATATTCTGAGAATTGTGCCACCGATAATTAAAAATAATTTTTACAAAATAACTGTAATTAATTGTAAATAGTGTTAATTATAAATTTTTTTTATTAATGTGTGTATATTAGTATAAAAGATTAAAATATAGTATAAATAACTATAAAATAATAGAAATTATTATTAATTTATATAAAAGATAATTTTATTGTCTAATATTTTTTCGATAGTGTTTATCATACATCAAATTAATAAAAATTACTAATTATTTCATATTTTTTAGAAAAACATGGAATAATGAAGTCGACAATAGTATTTATTAGATGTTCATGCTCGGATAAGTCAGCACATGAATCCCAATATTTCTAGTTTAAATACTGTATATATTGATTTTGTTCAATCTTTCTAATCATTTTCATCATAAAAAAAATCAGAAGGGGAAATTATGTGTCCTTGTAAAAAATGTTCTATAAGGACGTATTGAACCATTGGAAACATTGGAGGTTATTTATTGCATTTTGTTTTTTAAGTAGATTATGATTTTTGGTATCAAAATTACAACGACCCGAAATTTTGAATAAATCTTGTTTTCTAATTTTATGTGTTATTTTATTTTATTTTTATACTCAAAAAAATGTTTCATTTGATAACATGAGTATAATTAAAATGAGACTGTTGGGTTTTGACTATTACATGTCCATTGGTCAATATGACCGCTGGAAACTAAATGTTTTGATTATTGTCTCTAAATACAAGTAATCTTGGTTAATTAATATAGAAAGAAGATTTGATGGCCTCACCCAGTAGTCTTGGACCGATCAAAGCCCATTTAATAGAACTTGGGAAGGAGGTAGCACCATTGGGCTTTGCTCTAGACCAAACCCAAGCTGAACATCATCGTGTGAAGCTAGAATGGGATTGCCTTCGCAGGAAATTCAAACTGATAGAAATTACTACTCGTGCGATGTTGGTCGTGCCTCCCTCAGATTCTCTCACCTTAGCACACCTTACACTTAGGTCCTATTCTGGTGTGATAAGGGGCTATGTAAGGAGACCGTAACTGACTTGTGTAATCCTTTGTTTTAAATAAAAATTGGGATTTCTTCTTATGATGATGTTTATGACTTTTTAAATGTCCGGATAAATATAGTATGCATATTTTTGGTAAATTTCAGAGAAAGGATATTTTAAAATATGTTTATGTAAACCTTAAATAATTAAAAATGTGTAATTATTTTCAAAAAACGGTCTTCCATAATTATGTTCAGAACAAAATTTAGAGTATAATAAGATCAACTTAATTTTTGATGAATAGTAAATTATGAATAGTGATTTTATGCTTAGGATTATTAATGTAACCAAATGGATTAGTAATCTCACTTAAAGAAAGTATTAATATAATCTAGGCACCTTGATTAAGTAATGTGATTCAATAAAATGGGTAAATAATGGTTTCATAAATTATTATTCAAGTATTAGTTTTTTCGGGTGAATAGTGTTTTTTAATTAAAAATTAAATTAAAAATATTTAGAAAATTATTTTTATAAAATGGATTTCATTTTTGAACTCAGAGCATCGATATTATGTTAAGGTAAATTTTGGGGTTTTTTCTGACAAAAATGAATTTTCGGTGAATAGTGGATTTATTTTAAAAAATAAATTTAAAATATTTAGAAAATTATATTTATAAAATGGAGTTCATTTTTGAAATCAGAGCATTGATATTTTGTTAGGGTGAAATTTTTAGATTTTTCTGAGAAAGTTGAATTTTCAGTGAATAGTAAAAATACAGTTCTAGGGTTTCGGTATGTTTAATGACATCATAACTATTTCATGATGCTTTCATGAGATATTTTATGGGTTGGCCGACCAAAGTTGATGAATTATTGTATTGGGGGCCCCATGTGGCCTAACTTCATGGGAAATATCTTGGGAGAGCACGTGGTTTTGAGAAACCCACTTATGAGGTGTCCCTTCGCTATTAATGTCTTGTCCCCTAACTTTCCCTATAAATACCAAGCCCTTATCACATCCTTTGGACTCCAAAATCATTATCAACGAAGTTCTGGTCTCCTTACATACCAAGGAGTCCTCCCAAGGTTCCCCCAATCCCTCAAGGTCCAAACCTTTGAGTTTTAAGAGTTAAGTTTTAAGGTAAGGGATCCGACCCCTCTCATTCTTTTTTTAGTGATCTCTTTTATGTCATTTATTTTATGATCCATATTATTATGTTGGAGGAGGTTGTTTTATATTCATTATACTGTCCTTTTTATGTTCATATGATGAGAGAACCCCTCTTAATCTCCTCATTTTGTTTTAAGAATGTTAAGTGGCGTCGTTAGGCTGCCGAATTTTAAGGGATTCTTTCACCCTTCTAATTTTCAAGTTCTATTTTCTTGTCAAGTCACTAAAGTTACTTTATGTTGGGATATGATATCTATATCTATCATACTGATCATTTATGTTCATATTATGAGAGACATTTTTTGATCTCATTAATTATTATTTTTTTGTAGTTTAAGTGGCCCCGTTAGGCTGCCGAATTTTTAAGGGATTTGTTCACCTTTCTCGTTTTCAAGTCCTACTTTCTTGTCAAGTCTTCAAGTTACTTTTTATTATGTTGGGGTCTGATATCTATATCTATCATACTGATATTTTATGATCATATGATGAGAGACCACATTTGATCTCTTGAATTTAGTATTTTGATGTTTTAAGTGGCGCCATTAGGCTGCAGAATTTTTAAGTGGTTCTTTCACCTTTCTCCTTTTTCAAAGGTCTAATTCCATGTCAAGTCTTGAAAGTTCCTTTTTATTATGTTGGGGGTATGATCTATATATCATGAATACTGATATTTTATTTTCATATGATGAGAGAACCTATTTGATCTCATCAATTCATTTTTGGTTGAATTTTATGTGACGCCGTTAGGCTGCAGAATTTTCATAAGAGAAATCTTATTTTGTCTTCCTTTCATGTTTTTAATTTCAAATGGAATGTCCTTAAAATTTCATTACCATGATTCATATCCTTTATATTCTGTCCCTTTACTATTTTTATAGATCATTTATGAGTGGGTGACCCATATCCCCTCTCTTTTCAATGTTTTCTAAAACCCTGTAACATAGCCGTTATGCTGCAGAATTTTCGTCTCAAAATGCCTCTCTCTTTTTCTCAAAATTATTTTATGTTATGAAGTGAATACTCAAAGCTATTTATTCTATAGGTGTATTCACATATATATCAATATGTTCTATTTTAAATTCTGGTATTTACATAAATGAAACCCGCTTTCCTTTTTCCGTGGGTTTAAAGTGACATAAAGATCGTGTCTTAAAAGCAGTTTTTAAAAGGTTATGATTATGAAATAAAACCCATTTATTTGATGATATTTGGGTTATTTATAAAATTTTGATGATGATATATGTGTCTCACATGATAATAAAGGCAAATTTAAGGGTGCGCCCTAATAGCACTCCAATGCATTGGGTAATGATGTAACCACTAGAGATTACAGTTTTCACGATATCTTGGTGAATAACCTTGGTAATTTTCAAATGACACCTTGGGGATGGACCTTGGTGACATGTTCATGATGGTCTATGTTAAATGATGTACCAGCATCTTAAAGTTATGAAAAATGTTATTTTTATTATGATATGCCACATGATTTCTTTCTTATGACTTAAAGTTCTTTTTCATGACATAGTTAATGTATCTCAAGTTGACATGTTAAATGTTTCTCTTGTTCCCTTACTGGGCCTTCTGCTCACCCTTTCTTTTGATGTATGTCCCCAGGTTATGAGATGCAGTAATGAACTTATGATGAACTTAAGGAGAATCCTTTCAAGTGTTTATGAATAATGTTTTATGTTGTTTTCATGAATTATGTTCCTGGTTTCCAAGACACTAAACCTTAAAGATCGTCAGTTTTGTGTATTATAATGAATGATTATGTTATAAAAAGGTGGGATGCTGTAGTTGGTATCAATGGATTGTATAGTTATTTGTGGAAATTAGGATATGAAAACTTTAGGAAGAATCCTATAGAAAAGATTATATATAGGAAATCATCCTGGTATTTTGGTGAGTATTGAGTAATGGGTTGCCAAGAAAATACATCCCTGTCTAGATACGAGGAGGTAGAGGTGGTTCTGGCACAGATGTACATAGGGGTAAAACCCGAAACCACAGCTTTGAGCTAGACTCAAACAGGAACTGGTACACGACAACGGGCCTTGCTGCACTCTTGGTTACGACACTCCTGAGGGATATGCTTTGGTAAATTCATAAGTTTAGTATGAACCATTGTTAAAGGAACAATGATAAAATAAAATAAAGATTCACATAAGGATATATGATCATGGATAACCTAGATGAGAACTTAGGGAATCACATGTTAGGGTATACTATTCTTCTACAAGTTATCCTTATATGCTTTAAGTTCCTTTTCATGATTATTGGCTATGTATTTTACGCCCCTAATTATACTTTCTCTTCTTAGTTAATGGTGGGAAATGGAAGAACATTTCCCAACAACCAATGTGATAGGAAATGCAATGATTGCCGTATTAATATGACATAAATGATTAGGGGATTAAAAGATCATTATTATTTTGGAAGATGTTCACTATTTTGGGGACCTTATATGATCGAGGTAAATAGATTACTACGATATTTTCATTGAGGAGGCAGGTTGACTTATATTTTGAAGAATCGATGAATTTAAGGTGGACTTATATAAATTTAGGTTACTTATGGGAATGATTAACCTATATTGGGTAAAATATGTTTAGGTTAGCTAATTTTGTTATAAGATGTTAGGAGTGGTTGATGTTGTTTAGAGATGAACAATGAAGTTTATTTTGGAAGACTATGTTATCAAATCCTTCTTGTATTTGGGTTTCAATATTAGTTTGGTATATTTTGAGGAATTTTACGGACCGTTATTTATGGAATGGTCTATTATGAACTTTGAGTAGTACCATGGAACTTTTAAGGATTAAAAGTAGTTTCCATTCCTATGCGATTCTTTCTTTTTGAAGAGTTGTTTTACCTTAACCTTTCTGTTTTTTGGATAATGTTTAAAGAAAGAAGAAATAGATAGTTAATCGTTTGTGGATAATGTGATTCTCTAGAAGATGATTCTTGTGTTTTGATGAGACCAAGTAGTTTTGAATCCTCATCGTTTAGAGAAAAGATTAGTTTTGGTAGAAACTTATTAAAGCATGAAACTATACATGATGGTAGGTATATTTACTTATATTTTTGTTCTATGTAGTAAATGAATTCGTCAAAATTATGAAAAGAAACATAAAACAAAAATGTTGTTGGTTTATGTTTCCTACTAGGTAATCAAAGACCGTTTACACACATCATAAGTTTGGAATTTTCTCATGGTCAACTTTCTCCTAATCATGTTTTTTATCACTCTCCCCCAGAACTTGACCCTTTGTTTTTCTTCCATATCCATGTTTTCCTCCATGGAATCCTAGTATGGGTTAACTCGGGTGACCTTTTTACTTCCCTTTCTTTCTTTTAAAGTAATAGTGTTACTTACTCCTTTTCCGATGTGGGACTTTCAATGAAATTTCAAAACCCAATTTTAAAAATTGCGAGGATGCAATTTCTTAAGTGGGGAAGATTGTAACGACCCGAAATTTTGAATAAATCATGTTTCATAATTTTGTGTGTTATTTTATTTTATTTTTATACTCAAAAAAATGTTTCATTTGATAACATGAGTATAAATAAAATGAGACCGTTGGGTTTTGAATATTATATGACCATTGGTCAATATGACCGCTGGAAACTACACGTTTTGATTATTGTCTCTAAATACAAGTAAACTTGGTTATTTAATATAGAAAGAAGATTAAATGGACTCACCCAGTAGTCTTGGACCGATCGAAGCCCATCTAACAGAACTTGGGAAGGAGGTAGCACCATTGGGCTTTTCTCTGGACTAAACTCAAGCTGAACTTCATCGTGTGAAGCTAGAACGGGATTTCCTTCGCGAGAAGTTCAAACTGATAGAAATTACTACTCGTGCAATGTTGGCCGAGACTCCCTCAGATTCTCTCACCATAGCACACCTTACACTTAGGTCCTATGCTGGTGTGATAAGGGGATTTTTAAGGAGACCGTAACTGCATTGTGTAATCCTTTGTTTTAAATAAAAATTGGGATTTCTTCTTATGATGATGTTTATGACATTTTAAATGTCTGGATAAATATAGTATGAATATTTTTGGTGAATTTTAGAGAAAGGATATTTTAAAAAAAATTTATGTAAACCTTAAATAATTAAAAATGTGTAATTATTTTAAAAAAATGGTCTTCTACAATTATGTTCAGTACAAAATTTGGAGTCTAATAAGATCAAATTAATTTTTGGTGAATAGTAAATTATGAATAGTGATTTTATGCTTAGGATTAGTAATTTGAACAAATAGATTAGTAATCTCACTTAAATAAAGTATTAATATAATATAGGCACCTTGATTAAGTAATGTGATTCAATAAAATGGTTAAATAACAGTTTCATAAATTATTATTCAAGTATTAGTTTTTTCAGGTGAATAGTGTTTTTTAATTAAAAATTAAATTAAAAATATTTAGAAAATTATTTTTATAAAATGGATTTCATTTTTGAACTCAGAGCATCGATATTATGTTAAGGTAAATTTTGGGGTTTTTTCTGAAAAAAAAATTGAATTTTCGGTGAATAGTGTATTTATTTAAAAAAATAAATTAAAAATATTTAGAAAATTATTTTTATAAAATGGAGTTAATTTTTCAAATAAGAGCATTGATATTTGGTTAAGGTGAAATTTTGGGATTTTTCTGAGAAAGTAGAATTTTCAGGGAATAGTAAAAATACAGTTTTAGGGTTTTGGTATGTTTAATGACATCATAAATATGTCATGATGAAGTCATGAGATATTTTATGGGTTGGCCAACCAAAGGTGATGAATTATTGTATTGGGGTCCCCATGTGTCCTAACTTAATGGGAAATATCTTGGGAGAGCACAAGGTTTTGAGAAACCCACTTATGAGGTGTCCCTTGGCCATTAATGTCTTGCCCCTCACTTTCCCTATAAATACCAAGCCATTCTTTCATCCTTTGGACTCCAAAATCATTCTGAACGATGTTCTGGTCTCCTTACCTCCCAAGGAGTACTCCCAAGGTGCCCCCAATCCCTCAAGTTCAAATCCTTTGAGTTTTAAGAGTTACGTTTTAAGGTAAGGGATCCGACCCCTCTCTTTCTTTTCAAGTGATATCTTTTATGTCATTTCTTTTATGATCCATATTATTATGTTGGAGGAGGTTATTTTATATTCATTTTACATTCCTTTTTATGTTCATATGATGAGTGATGCCCTCTTACTCTCATCTTTTCGATTTAATAATGTTAAGTGGCGTCGTTAGGTTGCCGAATTTTAGGGGATTCTTTCACCCTTCTCATTTTCATGTTCTGTTTTCTTGTCAAGTCTTTAAAGTTAATTTATGTTGGTTTATGATCTCTATATCTATCATACTTATCATTTATGTTCATATTATGAGAGAATTTTTTTGATCTCATCAATTCATTTTTTTTTTGAAGTTTAAGTGGCGCCGTTAGGCTGCCGAATTTTTAAGGGATTCGTTCACCTTTCTCATTTTCTAGTTCTACATTCAAGTCAAGTCTTTCAAGTTCCTTTTTATTATGTTGGGGTATGATCTCTATATCTATCATACTGATATTTTATGATCATATTATGAGAGACATCATTTGATCTCTTGAATTCAGTATTTTGAAGTTTTAAGTTGCGTAGTTAGGCTGCCGAATTTTTAAGTGGTTCTTTCACCTTTCTACTTTTTCAAAGTTCTAATTCCATGTCAAGTCTTGAAAGTTCCTTTTTATTATGTTGGGGTATGATATATATATCTATAATACTGATCTTTTATTTTCATATGATGAGAGACCCTATTAGATCTCATTAATTCATTTTTGGTTGAATTTTAGGTGATGCAATTAGGCTGCAGAATTTTCATAAGAGAAATCTTATTTTTTCTTCCTTTCATGTTTTTCATTTCAAATGGAATGTCCTTAAAATTTCATTACCATGATTCATAACCTTTATATTATTTCCCTTTACTATTTTTATAGATCATTGATGAGTGGGTGACCCATGTCCCCTCTATTTTCAATGTTTTCTAAAACCCTGTAACATAGCCGTTATGCTGGAGAATTTTCATCTCAAAATGCCTCTCTCTTTTTCTCAAAATTATTTTATGTTATTACCTGAATACTCAATGCTATTTATTCTACAGGTGTATTCACATATATATCAAAATGTTCTATTTTAAATTCTGGTATTTACATACATGAAACCTTCTTTCCTTTTTCCGTGGGTTTAAAGTGACATAAAGATCATATCTTAAAAGATGTTTTTAAAAGGTTATGATTATGAAATGAAACCCATTTATTTTATGCTATATAGGTTATTTATGAAATGTTGATGATTATATATGTGGCTCACATGATAATAATGGCAAATTTAATGGTGCACCCCGATAGCGCTCCAATGAATTGGGTAATGATGTAACCACTAGAGATTACAATTTTCAGGATATCTTGGTGAATAACCTTGGTAATTTTCAAATGACACCTTGGGAATGGACCTTGGTAAAATGTTCATGATTGTCTATGTTAAATTATGTAGCCGCATCTTAAATTTATGAAAAATTTTATTTTTATTATAATATGCCACATTATTTCTTTCTTATGCCTTAAAGTTCTTTTTCATGACATAGTTAATGTATCTCAAGTTCACATGTTAAATGTTTCTCTTGTTCCCTTACAAGGCTGTCTGCTCAACCTTTCTTTTGATGTATGTCCCCTGGTTAGGAGATGCAGTAATGAATGTAGGATGAACTTAAGGGGAAGCCTTTAATGTGTTTATGAAGAATGTTTTATGTTGTTTTCATGTATTATGTTCCTGGTTTCTAAGACACTAAACCTTAAAGATCCTCAGTTTTGTGTAATGTAATGAATGTTTATGTTATAAAAAGGAGGGATTCTATAAAAATGGTGAACGTAATTCCCAAGAAGATATTAATAATTTGGCATCGAATCAAAAATGGTTTTAAAATGTAGTACATGGTGCAGCAGATCCGTATTTTCAACAAACTGATGCTCGGGATGATTTTTATTTAACAACATAGATCGAACTGTATCATTTATATGAGTTCAAGGTTCGTTGATGGTGCCTTATATCCTAATTAATGATAAGAAATTCCGAATCATCAGATAAATTTATTGCTATTAAATCAGATAATAGAATTTCAAATTTTTGTTTTAATATTACATATTATTTATTAAAAACACTATTACCTATGGGAAATGTGTTGCCTACAAATTTCTACAATAGAAAGAGGCTAGTTCATAATCTAGGTCTTGGTTATGAGATTATTATTGCATATTCAAATGAATGTATCCTATATTATGTTCAAAATGAGTCGTCGGAAAGTTTTCCTACATATCGATAATGTAGGTATAAAGAAGCTCAAGAAGGGATGAATGGATTTATTCCTATAATAAAATTGAGATATTTCCCACTCACACCTATATTTTAGTCATTCTTTATGTCTCAAAACACAATCACATAGATGTCATGGAAAACAACCAATATTTAAGCTTGTAAACGCTTAAATAATCCCTCTGATGGTGATTCATGGATACATTTTGACCAAGTACATCATTCTATTGATTTATGAGCCTTAATAATGAGATTATTACTTTCTACTAATGTATTATGTCCATTCTGTCCTTACAATTTACCTCCATGGATGTTGAGGATGAAGACATATATATTTTTGACTATATTAATTCTGGTTCATCCAAAAATGAATATTGATGTTTATTTGAAACCATTTATTGATAGGTTAAATTCATGGTGGAGTAATAGTGTCAATACATTTAATCTTACTGTGAAACAAAATGTCCCACTAAAAACTGCATTGATGTGGAAAATTATTGACTTCCTAACATATGGAATGTTATCTAGCTGAATTATAAACGGTCAAAAGTAATTTCCATTATATATGAGATACAACAAAAAATTTATGCTTTCCCAATAGAAAAAACATTGTCTTTCGACTACCATCACAAATTGCTTCCAACCGATCATCCTTTTTGAAGAAACAAATATCATTTTAGAAAAGGAACTATTGAAAAAGATGGGCTTCCAAAAATGATCTCAGGTATAAAGATAAAATTTATTGTCTCTTAATTACCTCCCTTCTTATTTGAACCAACAATAAACCAATAAGTTTGGAAAAGAGCACAATTGTATAAAATAGATCATTTTTTTGGATTTCCCATATTGGCCTGATTTCTTGGTCAATCCAATGTTGGATGGGATTCATATTGAGAAAAAATATTTTTATAATTTATTTCATACTATTTTCGATACACAAAATAAGACCAAAGATATTATAATGGACTGATTTGAACTTTCAAAAATTTTCAAATGACTTGAACTTGAACTATTTGAAAATTTCAGATAACAGAAGTTAATGAATCCAAAGGTAGCATAAACATTTTCCAAAGAGAGTTGTTTATTATTTGGTTAGTGGATTGAATATATGAGACTACCGGATGGTTGCGTTTCTAATTTGGGTAGATGTACCAAAAATGGTCATATTAGCATTTTGAGAAGTCCTGACTTCCATGTTTTAATAGAAATTATTCAGCTTAATTGATTAAGATGTTTATGAAATCCTATTATTTGGGATGTGCTAACAGACAAGTCATATTTTTTTCAAGACGTTTGTGCATGGAAAACAAACTATAATGCCGTAATAAAAATGAAATAATATGTCATTTTAATTTTATATAGACGAGAAAAAAATCTTTCTCCCATCTTTGTTTGACTCAATGGGACATTTGATATTACAATTTATGCATGAAACAAAATGTGGTGGTTCAGTACAGTTCTAATGGGTGTGCCCATTCAAGAGATGAATGCAAAAATTATAGAAAATGTATGTAACAATGCATCCATTGATGGCTCAATTACAGAAGCTTATTTGTAAGAAGAAATTTCTCTTTTCTACTCTCATCGCTTTTAATCAAAATATCTCTCAAAACACAACTTCATGGGTTGTAATGAGGGAATTATTTATGATGACATGATCAATCAATTATCAGTTTTTAATGATCCCAAACATGTATTTGGTGGAGTTCATGAAAGTTGGATTTTAGATGATGAACATCATAGAGCGCATACATATATTCTGCTCAACTATGAGGAAATGAAACCATTTGTACTGTGAGTGCTCCAACAATTATACAATAATTTTTATAACAATAAATTAATATGATTTTATTTTCATGTTATGTGATAGTCATATAAAGAATTATTTTTTAAAAATTACAGTAGCTTCTCATGATTAACGTCGTCAAAAAAAATTTCCAACAAGTTTAAAAAACTGGTAACATAAATTATTTTTGATTTCACATAAAAAATCAATTTAATAAATGTTATATTGATAATTGTTTTACAAATTTTCAAGTATCTCAACATGCTGATAAAATTGATAATCAATTGTATGTATTGGGTAACCCACCATCCGAAATGGTTATATCTTACAATCCATATGTAGTGAATAATTCTTTATTTCATACACATTCATATGGGAAATCAAGAAAATAATGAATAGTAGTGTTTACGTAAGAGGATCTCATCATAAAGAAACAGAAGTAGACTTTTATGGAAAGATGGAATAAATCATTGAACCATGTTATCTAGGACAACATTACATAATGTTGTTTAACTGTTAGTGGTTAGATACTAAGAGAGGATTTCATGTTCATCTGATCCCTAGAATCGTAGATATTAAATATAAAATATTTCTTATAGTAAACAAACCATTTTTATTGGCTCATATCGAACATCCAATTTATTATAAAAATTACAATTCAACTTCCAGAGAGTTGGGTGATTGGTAGAGGATAATGAAAATTAAATATCAAGAGAACCAGTTTACTAAAAGTGAATGTGTTTCAATTGAAGTGCAAGGAATTGAAATTTTCAAAAGAGGTTTCTCTAAATCCATATTTTTTCCTAAGATACTAAAATATCATTGAAGACTACCCCATAGTTACGGAATGATGGTAATGATCATGTCAATGATGTTACACCAGAATTTAAAATGACAAGAGATAATGATACTAGAACTAATATGAAATTGATGATGTTGGTGAGGAAGATTAATACATTGACATCGAAAGATTTGATGATGAGGTGAATATGGACATTGACATAGTTAAATGATGGTTATAATCAGATAGTATATATATCTATATATAATAGTTGTATTAAACTATTCTCCAAAAAAAATCATTTTTTGTTTCATAAGGACGAGTATCTGTATCGTCTGTTGCAGGAGGCTAATCTACCTTTAGATGATAAGTATGTCAGATCATATGACCCTAAACTACTGGCAGTCCAGGGATCACTGGGTTGGGGCATGGTTTTTCCCGACTAATGATTCCACACCCTATCTCTGAGTTTCATCTATGTCATGGGTTTGATACACAGACACAATGATATATTTACCTAGGTATTTTAGTTATTTTTCATTAATTTATTTATATTATACATTATTGATTAATTGTTATTTTTAACTGCATTATACATATAGCTATTTGATAGGGTATTGTTATATTACATAATTATTTTTCTGAAGCATGAGTTTCATGGGATCAGATTCTTGTTGATGTTCAACACCGCATGTTCAATCATTGGCTGGTAGGTATATAAGAAATATTTATATTGAAATTAATATAATTAAAAACATGATATCATTAATTATTTTTTGTGTTTATAGTATCCCATTGATGAGAGCATATGTGTGGTAATATGTAAGGCATGGTAGGGTGTTATACATCTACGTTTGTCTTAATTGTCACACAACATGAAAAGGAAAATAATAGAGAAAGCAAGAGTGATATAGTTTGATGTGACATGTCACGTCCAACAACCGGTTTATATTTAATCTTATGGTTTGGATGGATTATGTACACGCTGGTTGAGTAGGAGATTTTAGAGTAGATCAACAGTATGTCATCAAAACTAGGAGAGACAAGAGGTGACAAATCATGCCGGTAGTCATACATTTAGTATGCATAGGGATCATATGGTAAGGAAATTTTTTTAAGTATTATATATAACATTAAATGTAAATGGTTTATTTTATAATCATATAGGTAGTCCCACATCCCAATATTATGGAGTACCCTATTTATTGGAGAATGTATGGTGATCCAGCCAGTTGAGTGATTAGAGTTTCCCACCAGTGTTAGATTGTGGTCAGTATATATTTTTTAGTTTTAAATTCAATATAAATACTATTTTAATTATTTAAAATATAATTGAAATTTATGGACTCATATGTGGCCATGGCATCTCAGAAAAATAGTGAGAGTCAGGCCAATACTGATGGTCAGACCAGTGCCCCCCGATTTGGTGAGGCATCATGGATGCAAGTGACCTAGTACGCTTTAGAGAAATGACGAGTTGTTTGTATCAACTCTCGATTGAACCCTAGTGGTTTTCATGGAACCTTTGCGATGTCGGCTTCCAGCTCAAGTGTATCTCATGGAGAGTCATCGTCCTATCAGGAATAGTATCAATAGAAGCTACAAGCTCAGAGTGAGATTCTAGAGATTATGCGTAGGGAGCAGGGGGAGATGCATTAGTGGCAGCAACAAGAACAATAGTAGGAAAAGTTTCAATGATTGTAGTAGTAGCAGTAGCTAGGGATGCATGATGATATGCATTGATGGGGGCATCAGCATGAGTAGAAGCAGATGGAGTACATGTGATGTGTGAATCATAATTTAGGGATGGAGTTCCCTCTACCATCTCCTCCAGCTCTTCTAGACGACCCTCCCCCTTAGTGATGTGTTATAGTAATGAAACATTTGAATATATATTTTTTGTAATATGAACTATTTAATGTTTGAAATAGTTTATTTTTTATATTTTTGTGAATATAACATTTTTTATTATTTATTACATTTTTTATTATATAATTATTTTATTAATTAATATATTTTAATTTTATTTTGAATAATATTTTTTTTATATTACTAATAATGATATGATTATTTCATTAATAATAATAATAATATTATTATTATATTATTTAAAAATTTAATATTTAATTTTATTATACTAATATTAATATGATTATTTCAATTATATTAATATTATTATATTAGTAATAATATTATTATTTTATAAATAATTTAATTGTATTAATATTATTATTATAATTTCGTTTATATTATAATTATATTATTATTAATATTATTTTATTTTATTTATTTTTTTATTTATTTTAATTTTTTATTTTCCCCACTATTTGAGATGGGCCTCTCAAAAATTCTAATCCCGACAGCCCATCACAAAAGGTTTATAAGAAATTGGGAAAAATATTTGCAACGAGTGGCCAGCACGTCACAATAGGTTTTTTTAAAATACTCACTGATATTTAACATAAACATTCCATAAATTGTATATTTGAGAAACCATATTAATTTGACTTAAAATTTCCATAAATTTCATAAACACAATGTAGTTTGAATAGGCTATCCAAATGCATAAATCCTCATATAGTGAGAAAACACATTAATCCTACTATCTTCGTCTGAAGTTTAACTGAATCATTCCAAAAATATTTAACCACATAACCCTTAAAAAATATGATAATCTAAATCTTCAGAAATAAAATTTTGAAATTAACGTAACATTAACCCCCCATATATTAAAAAAGAACCACTTTTTTACACCTTCCATTCATATGAATACCCTTAACGTATTTTCCCTTGAAACATGGTAAAAACCATAATTATCATCAATAATTTTGAGATAGCACGAATTCTTTCTCATTCTAATAATTATTGGACATATTATTTATATCCAAGAAGTCATAAACATCATCCTTGATGACATAGAACACATTATCAACCAATCAATAATCATATCCAGGGTAATTAGTACTGAATAATTCAATTATTTATATCCAAATTTTCTCTTATAAAAAAATCATTATCATAACAAAAAGAAAACACCAATTGTTATATTTCCCATAATCATGTTCTCTCCAGGAATATCACTTTTTCATTCGATCAATTTTCTTATCCATCATAACTATTTAACATATTCATGAAAATCCATAGTGAAAAAATAAACTGAATTATCCTTAAATAATTCACAATTCACAATTCCTGGATTTAATTACATAAATACTACAATCCTTCCCCTTTAATGGTTAGCATGGAATAAGCCATTCCTTGGTTTTGATGTATAATCTTATATATGTTCATTGAGTTGGGTAATTTCGGTGTTCTTAATAGACGAGATATTGAACTCCATGATAATTAATCACTCTATAACAATTTTTCACACATAGATAACATCCTACCCTCTATTTGCTGTATTCATTAATGTTTTTCATACATTCTTCCTGACATGTAGGAATCCAAATATTCTTTCCTTTATGTTTCTTATAATTTTAAAAGTTATAAAAGTCCACCTTCCTCTTATGAAATGTGTTAATAATACCACCAAATTTTATATTGTTAATCATATATCCTAATAGATGATTACACAAAATCACAACATCATTATCTCAAATCATTATCCTATTTATTTTCTCATTACCAAAAAATTTTCTATCACACATCAGCATTTAAATTTGATTATTTATTTAATTTTTTCTTGTCTCAGTGTTCTCTCTATGAGGATTGGGACGAACACAGCGTTAAAATGTTTGTGGATTGTTAATTTTGGGTTTTTATTATTATAGTTATTATTATTATTATTATTATTATTATTATTTGTTCTTAAGAAAAATGATTATAATTTTTAATAAATTATTAATATTATAAATTTAGTGCTATTATTAATAATAATAATATTATAATAATAATAATTATTCTTATTCTTATTCTTATTATTATAAAAATGTAACACTAACCAACCTGGTGCCCCTTACCCCAAACCCACTTCACAAGGAAGGCCCCAGCCATTTTCCTTGGTTTCCACAACATAGCGTCACCACCCCAGGGAAGTGGTTACCCCTCTTCTTTGCCGGCCAACTCCACTCCTGGCGGTGCCGGTCCAATGACACTGGACAACGCCGCTCCAACGACGCCCGATGTCAACCTTCTCCTCCTCCCCCTAGGCATGTTCACGTACAACCCAGACACCACCGTGGTCAGGTACGACCTCCCTCCCACCCAACGCGTCTCCAAAAAACCCCATTCCATGCTTTGTGTGCAGTGTCATCACCCTAAATCTTCTCTTTGCATGTGCAAAAGTCTCCCTCTCGGGAGTTTTTCCCTATGAATTCTGTTTTTCTCCATTCAAAAGAACCTAGGGTTTAAATATAACACTTGATTTTTGTGTTTTAATTTCACTAGTATATTAGAATGGTGTCTTGGGACACATTGGTCCATAATTTGGCAACTGATGCCAAGGGAGAGGTGGAAGGAATCAAATTATTTTTCCACCGTTGTTTCGGGTAAGAGTCTAAACCCCCTAATTGGTTTTGTACAACATAATTTTGGGTCATATGGTTTATATGAGTGCCTAATATATATTTATATGTGCATTGGGCTTGGTCTCTTTAATGTTCGGTACCTAATAATTAATGCAGTGGGTTTTTAATGTCCTTAAGGGTGCACACACATAAACTGAGGTATTAATATATATAAATATAGATATATCTCATATGCATGTTACCTCATGGAACATGGAACACATGCATTAGGATAAGGGTATATATATATATGGGTGTATGTGTGTGCGGCTGTGGGACTTCTTGAGACACAAAGCATCAACTTGGTTCTTTGTTGGGGTTCCGTTGTGTTTTCTCTTGATTTGTGGTTGCTGAATCCAAATTTTCCTTTCTGGAACGACCCTTCAACATATTCATGTTTCTAATTACTTTTAAAATATTTTTCACACCATTATTGTACTCATGGCTAGATGAAAATGTTGGTTTCTTGATGAATAAACTGATTAAAATAAGGTTTTCAATGGAACTTGTGTAAAATGTGTAGATTTTTGGCACATAAGGTGTTTAATATAAATGTTATTGTTCTTAAAAAGTTCAATTGGGTGGGGGGGTTAAGATAATTGTAGCATTAATTTTGTTGTGATAGTGTTTTTTGTTTATGAATATGATTTTGTGTGGGTAATCTGGTTATGATGTGGTTTGACAGCTGTGTTAAACATCTTAAAACGGTATTTTGGTTTTAAGGGGGTGGGTGGGTGGTTTGTGATCCTTTAAAAAAATTAGGTGAATCTATTGGGTTTGGACTAAAAAGGAATGGTGGTTTTGTGAAATAGGGTTATAGGTATTTTCTTGGATTCAGAGTTCCATTGGATGTTGGCACATCCCTGGGTGCACTAGGTGCATGCATGGATGGCCCCCCAAATGATGATGGTGTTTTATGTGATGTTTCCTATAACCTTTGGTTTCTAAAATAGACAAGGCATTGTAAATGGTGTTGGTATTTTCATGTGGAATTAAAAATGGTTTGAAATGTAATATTATCATGTCTACCTGTTTGGATTTTGGTGTGTGTTTTAGTGAATGTAACTGGTAAAGGCCTTTGGTATCATTGTGATGTGTTTGGGTGTGTGTTTGGAACATAAGGGACTATTTGGAATTGAAAATGTAAAAGTGGTATTTGTGTGATATTTAGGGTAATATTTTGGGTCACGTAAAGATAAAGGCCTGATTAGAATCACTTGTGTTTTCAAATAAGAGATTTAATTGTTTATGTAATGTGATGGCCCGTTCGGTACCTCCAACCCAAATGATGATGTTTATATGATCTTTTAGAAAATATTGTGCTGAGAAAGTATGTACCCCCATGGAAACCTTATTGTTTTTTGAAATGTTTTAGATGTTTAGATATTGTAAAGGCCCCAATAGAGCTTTTTTAAATGTGAAATTATTGAATTTATATATGGGGTGATCGTATATATGGAAACCCTTTATGGTTGAATGCATAAGAGGCATCCGTGTTTGGGCTAAGCAAGTGTGGTGATGACAAGATAAGTTGAGTCAAGCGTGTGAGGGCCTCCTACTTACATAGTATTATTATTATAACCACCATGGGTTCATTTTCATCTTTTAGTTGATCATGTGATGGTTTCATATTATCCCTGATTAGACAGGTTGGAACCCACTAGTAGGTATAGAGGCTAGATGGGAAGGGTCGCTTGTTTCTTTTTCAACAAGGGTGTCTAGTTGGTTATAGACTTAGGAGATTCACCATACACTGGAAGTTGGTTCTGAACTGAGTACATACATGGGTCCTCTATGGATGTTTACTATCACATATGGTTATATTATATATTTCTTGGATACTTTCTTTACCTTCTTATTGGTATTTTAATACACCTAGTTTCCAGTTTTCCCTATCAGTTTATTTTTATAATAGACCTAGTATCTTTGGTTTGTTAATTATTTATATATTTGTAGTTTTATTTCAGAATGGAAGGTGTGATGAGTTGGTTTTAAAAATAGTGGAGGGATATTGTTTGTTTATTAAAAATGTAGAAAAGTCATTTTTATTATTGTTTTTCAAAATAGTGTTAATGGACTGTTTTGGGATAAGAAAAAACATGGTTTCTGTGGTCATTTTCTACTGATAATTTCTCCACTCACACCTATTTTATCATTTTAGTTGTAGGTTTAGTTTCTTGTTCAGGATCTTGGTAAGCTTCTCAACATTGTATCAAGCTTGGATATGAATTTAGTGGTGACATTGAAGGTCACAAACAGGTATTTAAAATTTATTTTTTACGATGCTAGTTTTATTTTTATATTCAGTAATTATTTTTATCTTTATCTGTTTTGGTGAAAATAATTCAAAATGATAAAGTTTTGAAACCCATCACTAGATTCCACCCCGGATGGATTGGGAATTCCACTTGAGACAAGTTGCAGATAGGCTCAGGTGACAGGCTCAGGGTAAACAATGGATGGTTTGTGAAAAAATTTCCCAAGGGCCTGTTTGGAAACACTTGTGTTTTCAAAGAATTTAATTAACTATTTATGTAAGGTGAAACCCCGTTTTGTAACTCTAACAAAAATTATGATGATTATATGAACTTTTAGAAAAGATTGTGTTTAAAATCTATGTTCCCTCTTAGAAAATTTATTTTTTTCTAGAAATGTTTTAAATCTTTATATGTTGTAATGGCTCGGTTTCCACTTTGTTTAATGTGAAATGATCAAATGTATATATGAGGTTATCTTATATAGGGTAACCATTTATGGAAGAATGAATCAGAAGAATCTGTGTTTGGGTAGGCAAGCGTGATGATTGTATATTATGGTGAGTAACAGGTGCAAGGTCCTCCTACTTACACAGTATAAATATTATAACAACCATGGATTCCAAGGTAACTTTTAGTCAATCTAGTGATTGTTTCTTATCAAACCTGATTAGATGGGTTGGTACAACTTGTAGTTATAGAGGCTATATGGGATGTGCCGATGATTTATTATTCTGCAAGGGCGGCCAGTTTGTTATATACTTAGGAGCTCCACCATACGTCAGCAGGTGGTTCCGAACTGAGTACATCTAGGGGCATTCTAGGGATGTTTAGGATCACCCATGGTTATATACTATTATACTTGGATACATTATTTACATTCTTTTTGGTATTTTACTACACATTATTTTCTATTTTCCTTCTGTTTCTATTTTTAGTATAGCCCTAGTGTCTTTTGGTCTGGGTTATATTTAATAAATGGTAGTTTTCTTTCTAAATGGAAGGTGGGTGTGTTGGTTTTCAAAAAAATATTGGAAGGATATTGGTTGTTTATTAAAATTATAGAAAACCCATTTTAGTTAATTTTTTTCAAACTACTGTTAATGGCCTATTTTGGGAAAGGAATACATTATGATTCTGTGGTGATTTCCTACTCAAAATTTTGGGTTATTAGGCCTATTATATCACTTCAGTTACAAGTTATGTTTCATGTTTGGGTTCCTGGTCAGCTCCTCAATGATGGATCAAGCATGGTTTTGATTTTTTTGGTGAGCTAAAAGGTCACAAAATGGTTTGTGCACTTTATTTGTTCCCCTGAATGTTTTATTTTTATCTTTAGGTTTTAGTTTTCTATTTATCTTTTTTTTCATGGGAAAAATCATTCCAAATGATTAAATTTTGATGCCCGACACTATTTTCCATCCTAGATGGATCGAGAACACCCATCGGGACATGTTGCAGACTAGATCTGGTGACTAGATCAGGTTCAACTTAGGATGGTTTGAGACATAATGGTATTAGAGGAGTCCCTTATTATTTGTGATATCTGGTAAATGGAGATTATAACTATAGAGACTCAAGAGGTAGGTGTAGGGGTAGCTTTCTAATCTATTTCTCACACTGATGATCGAGTCACTATGGGTTTTACATAGTTTGAGTCTTCTATATTAGGTTGTTTCAGATTGGGAGATGATAATGGAGGTGAATCGTGTTATGTTGCAGCCTCACATGGGGTGGTGACCCATGTGGAGTCCCTGTTCCTAGTTCAAGGTCATCTTAGTGTTTTTCCATACTTGGGGCATTTCTCACCACCATGCCGCCGAGTTAAACATATAACCTAGTCCCTTATTTTGATGGGTTATCATTGGTTGTGTTTCATTTTGATTTTAGTTGATGTGAGTGCGTATTGATATTTTATGTGGACTTTTATAGTGAAAATGGTATTGGAATGGGAGTTCTTTCATCAAATGGTTTTAAATGGCTATAGTGGGTTTTTAAAAGGGGAAGTGCATTGATTTAAAAGGTTTGTTTTTTTGGATTTGATAAGGAAAAGAGATACTCGGACCTCGGAATTTTTTATGGAGGTTCACATGTGCTTGGGTATGTATGGAGGGTGGGTGTGGGCGCTTGTAGGTGGATGATGTAACCAAGATTATATGAAATCACATTTAATGTTTTATAAGGTTGCATCGTTGAGCTTTCAAATTTATTAGAAATGGTTGTTTTGGAAAAGTAATTATTTCTTGTGTTTCTATATGTTTGGATAATGGGAATGTTCCCATTTGCTTTGGCTATTACATTAATTGAGTTTTTTCTTGATGCCGATTTTATTTGTATTTTTGTTTTGTTAGAAGTTTTCCCATCCAGAAAGGTAGCTAATGATTATAGAGATTCATACACAGTTTCTAGTTCTTCTCACTTGTTTCATGTCCTTCAAGGAGTTTAAGGTCCGTTAGAAGTAGTGGAGTGTCTTCATAGGAGCAGGAAATTTCTTCAGGTGGTTGGGAACTTTTGATTTAGTTAGAGTCTGAATTGTATTGGGTTTAATGGAGGGTCTAACATTGGACTAGTGGAGGAGGAGTACCTCATAGATGTTAGTATTTGGTGTGTGGTTAATGGGTAGTCAGTTTTAATGAGGGTTCCCTATTTAGAAATCAGGGAGCGATAAATGAACATTTTTAAAAAATTCCTTTTCATTGGTGTCGACCCCCATGTTTTAATACCATTATCTTATGTTCCATCATTATGGTCAGTTTCGTCACTATAATCCATCATGTTGCATCCATTTGAAAAAGATCCAACATTCTAGTCATTTGAATCATCGAGGGGAATAAGTACTTAGGGACCGGAGGATAAAAATGTCTGACTGAGAGGTATGAGATGCTTAAACCGTCAGGGTCCCAACCATATGTCTCGGGGTGAAACTCACACATAGTCAAGAGTTTTCGAGGGTGTGTGGAACCTTGGATTGGATCATGTTTTTATCATTGGGATGGAAATATACAAAGCTCCATTGTTCTATTCTTGTCACCGTCCTAAGCTCACACCAGTTGAGGTGGTGTGATGAGCTTGTTCTACCACAACCCATGGGGCCTTATCCACTCGTAGCATGGTTTCTAAATCATTTGATTTACTTGAAGTGTGTTGGGACCATGAATAAATGGACCCATTCTAATTTAGAGTTGGTATTAGATATGATTGTTAGTGGGATGTAAAGTTACGTGAAATAAAGGTGCGATATTTTGGCCCATTTCTTAGTTCATACGCCACTTTATGGGTTTTCCTCCAGGGTGTTTCTATTTTGTTGGGGGTTCCTCCATCCTAGTTTCCCGGTGATCCAGTTTTCCTCACAATGGTTTTACATCAAGTGGTTTAGTTGTTTTTTTAGTGTTGATAATGTGGGTTGAGTTTGGGATATGAAATCCCTAGTCTCTTGTAACAGTGAGGATTTTATTCGGTCGGTGTGGTAGTGTGTTTGGATTTCAAGGATTTGTGTTAGTGAATTATTATAGTGGATTGAACCCTCCCCTACTCTCCCCTAAATCTCGGGTAATGATTTTTCATGAATTGGTTGTGTGTGATGTGAGTTGGGAATGGTAACCTCGATGCTCTCTGTTTCCATTATTTTGGTTTGGGCATGGACTCCAGTGTATCAACTATTGGCTAGGGGACATTCTGGTGGAAAAATTTTTTGTGGTGGGGAGAATTGTCACACCCCAAATTTTGAATTTATTTATTTATTTACCTATTTTGGCTCAGGGTTCTCTCATCGAGGATTAGATTAAAAGAGGGGTTAATTTTTTTGAGGATTGTGATTTTTGATATTATTATTATTATTATTATTGTTAGAATATTTATTATTATCAATATTATTCTTGTTTTTGTTTATAAGAAAAATGTTTATAATTATTCATAATTATTATTGTTATTATATTAATGGTATTATTATTATTATTAAGAATGTTATTATTATTTTTATTTTTATAAAAAAAGTAACACTAGCCTACCCGAAGTCCTCCTTACCCAATACACGTGGTAGCCCCCCTCCCTTATTTTCCATGGCACATCGCAACCCCTGAGGCATCCATTTCCCCTACTCCCTCACCGGCCAGCTCCCCTCTTAACGAAGCACCTATGACGACACCCATAAGTGGCCTTCTATGCCTTCCCCTAGCCTTGTGCATGCCTGACTTGAACACCACCCTGGTCTAGAGCAGCCTAAACCCCCTATCCTGATGCACCTCTAGTGATCCTCATTCTGGCATGTGTGAGCACAGCTTTCTCCTTAGGTCTCATCTTTGTGCATTTAATAGTCTTCCCCTACGATGTGTTTCCATTTGAATTTTGTTTTTCTCCATTTGACAGAGCTTAGGGTTTGAAGATGACTCCAGATTGTTGTGTTCTTATTTCAATATGATATGTGAATGGTGTCTTAGGAATCATTGGTCCATAATCTGGCATGTTCTGCCAAGGGAGAGGCAGATGAACATGAATTTCATTGTCACCATTGTTTCAGGTAAGATTATAAACCCGCTAATTGTATATTCAGTGCTTAATTTAGGTCCATATGGTTTAGAGGATTCCATGGATTTATTTATAGGTGTGTTTGTCTTGTTCACTTCAATGTCGGGTCCCTAATAATTATTGCAGTGGGTTTTGATCATCCTTACGAGTGGGAATGCATATAATCAGGTATAAATATATATATATATATATATATATATATATATATATGCCATTTAAGTGTCACCTCATGGTATGGTGGAAACATGAATTGGGTTAAGAGTGTGTATATATATACATATGGATGTATGTGTTTACTAGTGGGGGACTGCTTGAGTTAGAGAGAATCAACTTGGTTCTCCATTGGGGTTCTGTCATTTTTTCTATTTTCTTGAGGTAGGTGAATCCAACATATACTTTTTAGAATGTCCCTTTGGCACTCGCATATTTCTAATTTCCTTTAAAATTGTATTCACAACATTTTTGTACTCAGGGATACATGAAAATGTTGGTTTCTTGATTATTGATCTTATTAAAATCATGTTTTGAATGGAATTTATGTGAAATGTCTAGATTTATTGAACCTAGGGTGTTTAAAATAAATGTAATTGTTCTTTAAAAGTGCTATTGGGGGGTTTAAGAGATGGGTATCATTAATTGTGTTATGATGGTGTTGTTTCATTATGAATGTGGTTATGTGTGTTTTATTTGGTTATGCTACGGTTTTAGAGTTCTATTAAACATCATAAAAAGGGATTTTGGGTTTTGGGGGGGGGGGGGTAGTACTCTTATAAAGAAAACTAAATTAACTCAGTTGGGTTTGGTTTTAAAATGAATGGTCGTGTTGTGGAAAAGGGTTTTAAGTGTTTTATTGGATTTTGGAGTTCCATTAGATGTTTTCAGATCCATGGGTGCACTCGGTGTACACATGGATATTCCCCCAAATGAATATGGTGTTTTAATTTGTGTGTACTCTAACCATTGGTTTCCAAAAAGGTACTTTCATTGTAAATAGTGATGGCCTCTTCATGTGGATTTACAAATGGTTTGAAATATAATCTTATAGTATCTTAATTTTTGGATTTTGGTGTGTGTTTTGGGGAATGTAAGGGGTAAAGGACTGTTGTTTTGTTGTGATGTGTTTTGGTGTGTGTTTGGAACTGAAGGACATGTTTGGAATTGAAAATGTCAATGTGGTATTTGTGTGATATTTTGGGTACTTGTTTTTTAGGTAAAGATATTGGACCTATTGGAAACACTTCTATTTTAAAGAAGTGAATTAATTTTTTACATAATGTGTTGGCCCATTTGATACCTCCAAATGAAATGATGTTTGTATGGACTTATAGAAATGATTGTGTTTAAAAACTGTGTCCCTACTTGGAAACCTTATTGCTTTGTGAAATGTTTTAAATGTTTAGATGTTATAAAAGCAAGGTTAGAACTTTTTTTAATTTTTAAATGATTGAATGTATATATGGGGAGCTAATATCTAGGGTAACCCTTTTTAGGGGAATACATAAGAAGAATTCACGTTGGGGCTAGGCAATGGAAGTTACATCATGATAAGGTGAGTGACGCGTGCATTGTAACATCCCGGACCCGGGTGCCATGCAACGGGTTCCCTGAAACCGGTTTTCCACATGACCTCAAGAGCATTTCCCCAAACGCCAGAGGCTGCCGACTAGCAGCGAGGTCCTAGGTCTGATAGTGGGGAAACTATTCCCTCATTTGTCAAATTGTAGCACAACAGAATTGAAATAAATTATACAATAATAGCGGAAGCAGTAAACCATACACAACTAAAATAACCAATAGTAGTGGATATGACCAAAAATATATAAGTAATGATGCTACATGTCTCAAGTTCTATGAAAACAGCCAGACCATGTTATACATCAATACAGTTCAACAAAAGCAGGGTACAGAAAAACAAAACAAAATAGCTGGCAGCGGCATCGCAGGCCTAGGCTCGGTCTCATGCCCTCCTACTCCCCAGCAATAGTCAAGTACCTGTGTAGGGACTCTTGCCCCTATCCACACCTACAGAAACGTAATCTGTTTGGGCCAAAATTTGTGACCCAAACAGGGTGTGAGAAATGTATCTCAGTAGGCACCAACCAAAGGCTCGTGCCCAACTGCGTGTAAGCATGCGACAACAGTGGGCAATAGTAAAATGCAATAATGTAAGAAATACTCAAAAGTAACTAATTACCAGTTATATTTCCATTTTATCATTTATTTAATCCATTAAATATTAGAAATCACCACAGTGCATTTCTAAGTAAACAGTCCACGTCCTCAGACAAGAAAAACCTTACCCTCAGGTAAGCAGAATCCAACCCATTGGTATAGCCCTCAGGCGTAATAGAAATTGCCCTCAGGCATAGGAAGTGTCACGCTCAGGCATAGAAGTCAAGCCCTAAGACACTAAAGGTTTCCCTCAGGAGAAATAACTACAGCCCTCGGACTAAATAGTGCAGTGCCCTCAGGCTAATCACAACAATGCCCTTAGGCTAAATACAACAACTCCCTAAGGCTAAATAGGTTACCGGGCCATGCACAACAGGTAAACAAGCAGTAACAAGCAATTCCTCTCAAGGAAATTCTACAATTACTACTTTGAAGGAATACACTCGGGTATCCTGGCCAACTGGAAAAACATGGAACACAACCCTGTGGTGGTTCCGGATCCAAGCAATGATCCCAACCAACATTTTATTATCATAATTAAATACCTAATCAATTTTAGGTGTTTAAATATAGAAATGGCCTCATCCACACGACAACCCAACATGGGTTTGTGGCACAAAAACACACAAAACACACGACAGTTGGAAAAACAAACACCAAGCCACCTACCTTATACGCCAACGAACGTTATACCCGAACTCCGACTCCAGGAACGCCCATGAATGATGTAAATCTGATGAAGAACAAAAACCATTCAAATGTAAATAACTCCTGTTAAGAGATGAATTGGAAAGAACCAGCCAAGGAGGTGGAAGCCTTTACCCGTGCGGCTCCAACGGGATTGACCGAGGCAAAAACCAATTCCAGAAAAAAAACGGTGGATCATCAAAGTTCTGACCTCCTCATTTGGATCCAAATTAGCTCAAGCGTCTCCTCTACCAAATGAGGAGGATACTGCCTGTTTTAAGCCGAAAAAAACAATGTACACGGCGTGTACTTCTGAGTACATGGCGTGGACTTCTTTTATTTAACTGTTCATTTGGCGGCACCACCACACTGTTCAACCGTCGACATGAGTACACGACATTTACTCTAATATACAAGGAATGTACTGTCGGCTGCTCCACCACCTTACTGTTTAAGCCTGCCAATTGACTACATGGCATGTAAGGTACCACTACACGGCGTGTAGTCAGTTCCTACACCCCTCGTTGTCAACAAGGCTACAAGCCCCGTGTACCCATTCCACACGGCCAAAAGTACACAGCGGGTGGAAAAGTACACGGCGTGTAGTTCCAAAATTTAGGATTTTTCCCTATTTTCCATATTTTCTCAAAAACACCTAAGGAAAATGAAAAAGAAGAAGCCCGTAACTCGAAAATAAGAACCGGTTTCTTAAAAACTTCCCCCCTTATAGAAATTCGTCCACAAATTTCCCTTCCAAGGGTGGTGAAGATAAATCTCAGAATAGATCTAGCCACTGGGCACATACGTCGGCCTCCCTCTCCCAGGTCTCGTCCTACACTTGGCCATGCTGCCATAGCACCCGTATGAGAGGAACTGACTGGCCTCGGATAACCTTCATGCTCCTTTAAATTATACGGATCAGATTCTCCTCAATGGATGCATCTTCTTCCAGATCAAACTCCATATGATAAAAAACATGGGACAAGTTTGAATGATAGCGGCAGAACTGAGACATGTGAAAGACATCATGCATGGCTCGGTATCGCTGCGGTAGCTGCAACCGATAGGCAACCAGCCCGACTCTTTCTAGAATCTCGAATGGCCCCACATACCTCGGTGAAAGCTTACATTGTCTCCTGATCCGCTTGGGTCCCAGCCTCGGGGAAACACGCAAGAAAACCTGATCCCCAACCACAAACTCTAAAGGTCATTTTCGGTGATCAACATAAGACTTATGTCGAGACTGTGCAGTAGCCATCTGCTTCCGAATCAACTAGACCTGCTCAGATGTCTCCTGCACGAGCTGTGGCCCTAGTAAAGCTGCCTCACATGCCTTTATCCAGCAAAAATGTGATCGGCATGGCCTACCATATAAATCCTCGTATGGTTCCATCTTAATAGTCTCCTGAAAACTATTGTTATAGGCAAACTCGACTAAGGGTATATGCTTCTACCAAGAGCCCCATTATTCTAGGACGCATGCACACAGCATATCCTCAAGCACCTGTATCGTACGCTATGACTGGCCATCTGTCTGAGGGTGGTATACTATACTCAGAAGCACCTGTGTACCCAGTGCCCTCGGAAAACTCTACCAGAAACGAGACGTAAAGTGGGCGTCCCGATCAGAAATGATAGAACAAGGGACCCCATGAAGACGTATGATCTCTCGAATATACATTCTTCCGATCTAATCCACACTGAAGGTATACTTCATCGGCAATAAGTGATCTACCTTCGTGAGTTTGTCCACAACAACCCACATAGCGTCATTGCCACGAGGTGACCTCGACAATTCCGTCACAAAATCCATTGCGACATTATCCCATTTCCACTCTGGAATGGGTAACTGCTGTAACAGCCCTGCTGGGCTCTGGTGCTCTGCCTTCACCTGCTGACAGGTGGAACACCTTGTAACAAAACCATTTATCTCTCTATTCATACCCGGCCACCAGTACTGACGCTTCAAGTCACGATACATCTTGGTAACCTCGGGATGAACTTCCCAAGCTGAAGCATGAAACCCCAACATCTGCTCCTCGCGTATATCCCATGGAACCCACACTCGTCCATAGAAACACAAATCCTCGGCATCTCCTATCGTCCAATTGGGAGGAGGGTCCTCACTTGCCACCGACTCCCATAGAACTAGCCCTTCTGAATCCAATAGCTACCTCATCCTCACTCTGTCCGGGAGGGTAGAAGTCACAGCTAACGAGGAAAGATAAGTTTTCCCCTCACTGTCATGCACCTCTAGATGTATCTCAGAGAACAAGACCATGAGATCCCACTCACCACTGGCCTCCTGCACCGCCTGTATCTGAGTCTTCATGCTCAGTGCATCGGCTACTGCATTACCTTTACAAGGTGTATAGGTAAGCTCAAAATCGAAGGACTGTAGGTACTCGACCCACCTCCTCTGCCTCAGATTCAGGTCACGATGAGTAAAGATAAACTTGTGGATTTTGTTGTCGGTGAAAACCACAAAATTCTCCCCCAATAGATAATGTATCTAATAGTGCAACACATGAAAAACTGCAGCCAACTTGAGATCATGCGTCGGGTAATTCTTCTCATGTGTCATCAACTGCCGAGAACCGTACGCAACAACTCGGTCGCCCTGCATCAAAACATTTCCCAGACCAATCCCTGATTCATCACAGTAAATTGTATAGCCCTTCCCCTGCTCTGGGAGTATCAGGATTGGTGCTGAAGTCAACCTTACCTTCAGGTCTTGAAAAGTTTTCTCGCAAGCTTCTCACCAAACGAACTTCACACCAATCTTTGTCAGACCTATCAAAAGTGCTACTAAGTGGGAGAAGTCTTGTATAAAGCATCTGTAGTAACCAGCTGGCCATAAGAAACTCTGTATCTCAAACATGTTCTTATGATGCTCCCAAGAAACTACTGCCCTCACCTTCTCTGGTTCTAATGCAACTCTTGCCTCTGAGATGATATGACCTAGGAAGTGAATCTCGTCCATCCAAAAGTGGCACCTCAAGAGCTTAGCATATAGCCGATGCTCTCTCAGTGTACTCAGTACGATCTCAAGATGGCTTCCATGGTCGTGTCGAGTGTGAGAGTACACCAAGATGTATTCCACAAATACAACCACAAAAGAATCAAGATACGGATGAAGCACACGATTCATCAGAGCCATGAAAATTTCCAGAGTGTTCGTTAGTCCGAAAGGCATAACCGTATACTCATATAGACCATACCTACTTTTGAAAGCTGTGAGGGGTATATCAGATGGTCTAACTCGTAGCTGATGATATCCGGATCTCAAGTCAATCGTTGAGAACACTCGTGCTCCACGAAGGTGATCAAAAAGATCATCAATCCTCGGCAAGGGATATTGGTTCTTAACCATTATCTGGTTCAGCTTCGAATAATCAACACAATTTCTGAGGGTACCATCCACCTTCTTCGCAAAAAGGACCGGAGAACCCCAAGGAGAAATATTGGGTCAGATAAAGCCCTTTGCCTGCAACTCCTCCAACTGCCTCTTGAGCTCCTGCAGCTCAAGTGTATCCATCCTATAAGGAGGAATAGACACCGGTGCTGCTCCTGACACAAGATCAATAGAGAAATCCACCTCATGCACTGGAGGTAGACCCAAAAAGTCATCCGAGAAGACCTCCATGAAATAATAAACAACTGGAGGGAAATCTGTTTGACAAGTCCCCTGATCATCTAGATATAAACTCGCAATATGGGCTGTGACTCCACCTCGCCCAGGATGCTCTAGTCTAGCTCAACTTGCCTGAACATTCCACTCGCCCTTGTATAGAAACTCTCCGGCCTCTGGTGACGTGAAACACACCCTACGATGATAGTAGTCTACAAAGGATCGATATGGAACCAACCAGTCCATCTCAAGAATGACGCCATAAGCTGTCATCTCTAAGACATAGTGGTCCCAATGAAAGTGACAACCTCCAACCTCAAGGGGGAACTCCTTACACTGACGCACACCAGCCGTTCTAGTCCCCAATGGAGTGTCTAGCATCATGATATCAGGAGAAGAAGAAACACAAATCCCAAGGCTCTCCACAATGGGTACAGATATGAAACTATGTGTAGCACCCATATCGAAAAGTACTGAAGATAAGACAGAAGCTACTAAAATATTACCTATGACTGTCGAAGGTCCAGGATCCTGCTCATGCTGGGTCTGTTGCACTGCATATGCCTGCCCAGTGCCGTGACCCTACGACATAGCCTGGCTACCCTGAGCTGTCCCGCCCTGCTGCCTTTGAGATCCTGGTGTCTAGCTACCTCCACCATGACCACCATCTCTGCATGCACGCCCTGACGCATTCCAGTTCCCTGACTGGTAAGAAGCCACTGGTCCTACTCCCACATGCGGAGTCTGCACAGAACCCCTCTCACTAGCCATTGGTAGAAACTCCCTACAAAAGCGCTACAGATAACCCATCTTGCCGCAAGCTCGACAATCCACTGGGACTCGTGGACACTACGGCCTATTGTGCCCTTCTCTTCCACACTGGTTACACCTGATCGGGCCACCTGAAGAAGCTGCCTGGCTGGTACTGCCACCCTGAGACAAGTCCATCTATCTCTTCCTCTTGCCATTAGAAATAGTACCAGTAACTGGTGTTGAACGTCCCTGGCCCACACCACTAGATTCCCACAGGTTCCTCTAAGAAATCAGCACCTCGTTTACAATAGCGTGTACTAAAGGCAACCGAAAAACATTCACCAGCGCTCGGATGTCATAATGAAGACCGTCCTCAAAATGTATAACTCTCAACATCCCACCACCCACCAGCACGGGTGCAAAATGCTGAAGCTCCGTAAAACGAACAGAATAGTCCATCGCCGACATAGCACCCTGCTGCAGATTCATGAACTCTCGAGATATATCTTCCCTCAGCGTCTCGGGAAAGATGAAGTCATAGAAGACTGCTTAAAAATCTTCCCACGTCATGTCTCTATGATGCTCTGACTGAGTGGTAACATCACACCACCTCTTGGAGGAATCACGCAGCATATACGTCGCGAGCATGACCCTCCGCCCTGGAGGCGTCTCAAAATTATTCAAAATAGTCTACATCGATCCTAGCCCAGACTCCACATCCTGCGGTCCGCCATCCCCTGAAAACCTAGGCAGATGCTACTGCTGGAATATATGAGTCAGCTCAGCCATAGATGTAGCAGCCTGCGGTGCTCCCTGAAAGGTCTACATGAACCGCATAAAGCCTTCACAGAATAGCGCCTCCACACCTGTGTCCGGTATAGTAGCTGGCGCCGCATCTGGCTCTGCTGGAGGATCAACTGGTAGCCCATGGCCCACCATCTCTGGAGTATAATTACCACCGCTCTCCTGGCGAACAACTCGCGGTCGTCTAGGTGGCATGACACTATAGGGTCAAAAGAACGTCTCAGATTCAATATTATTATCACCAAAAAGCGAAGGAACCAAAAAAGAAACAAGAGGAAGAAGGAATTTAAAATTTGAAATACAAGACTACACTGCGTGTACACAGACTACACGACGTGTAATTGACTTCCGTTCCCCTGCTCGGGTCCTTCTACACGGCTAAGCCACACGGATTTCATTCAACAAAACTAAACGACGTGTACATAATATATACGGCGTGTATGGTGTTATTTTTCCAACTGACTATGTTGTCTATGACACGGCTGACTACTCGACTTGACATTACACGGCGTGTTACACCCGCACACGGTGTGTACACCATCCCATTTCCTAGCCACATGACTAACACCACACGGTCTGTCCTCAGACAAGACTACACGGTGTGTCCCATAGGTACATGACGTGTTCAGGGAAAGGTGACACTGGCCCGTGTTGTTAGTTACACGGCCGAGTCCCCAGGTCACACTACACGACGTGTCTATAATTGAAACAGCATGTTCTATCAAGGATTTCACCGACCCGTGTTATTAGTTACACGACCGGACTTCGGGTCACACTACACGGCGTGTTTTACCCAAGACTTTCCCTATCCCGTGTCGCCACCCACACCGTTTGTGAAACAGGTAGAGACTACACGGTGTATACTCAGGGTACACGACGTGTACTCAAAAAAATTATTTTTCTTCCCGAACAGATGAACATACATGGCGTGTATAAAAAACTACATGGCGTGTATACTGGGATTCCGGACAGTATGCCTCAGAAACTTCCCCGGAACCCAGAAAATACTAAAACAAACACCTAAGTGTCAAATTCTGACCCGTGGGGGCCCATAATCCCCACGAATCAATGTTTGAAATCTCATATGTGTTATAACAAATAAACAATCAATGATCCACAAAACTCCAGTCAATGGGGGCCTATACTCCCCAAAAACCAAATATTGGCCTCCATTCAATAAACAAGCTCACACAAAAAATACCCTGTCATAGAGCAGGTATTTATCAAGAAGCTATCACAATAACATGCTATTTTTAATGCACCTACATGGCATGGAAACTATGCCTGGAATGTTATTTCTAGCATGTTCCTATATGATGCATGAGACGGCATACCCTCATCTCATCGGGTTGCAACTAAAAAGTTCCCATAGATAAAATATAAACTGCGTAATCTCAAAGTGTGTCACCCAACGGTGAAAACATATCAACTCTAATATTTAAAATATCAAAAGAAAGCAAAATATGAGGTTGACTGGATTTTCCCTATATACGGGTTAGCTACGCCCGGGAACAGCTTATTACCAACTACCGTTCTTCCTATCGCTGACTATGGATCCAAACAGTAATTCCAAGAAAAGAACCCCTCTGATACCACTTTGTAATGTCCCAGACCTGGGTGCCACACAATGGGAGCCTCGAACCCAGTTCGCCATGTGAACTCAAGCGCATTTCCCCAAACACCAGAGGTTGCCGACTAGCAGCGAGGGCCCATGTCTGATAGTGGGGAAACTATGCCCTCATTTGTCAAAGTGTAGTGCAGCAGAATTGAAATAAATCATACAACAATAGCGGAAACAGTAAACCATACACAACTGAAATAACCAACAACAGTGGATATAACCAACAGTTTATAAGTAACGATGCTACATGTCTCAAGTTCTATGAAAACATCCCCAACATTTTATACATCAATACCGTACAACAAAAGCAGGGTACAACAAAACAAAACAAAATAGCTGGCAGCGGCATCGCGAGCCTAGGCTCGGTCCCATGCCCTCCTACCTCTCAGCAACAGTCAAGTACCTATGTAGGGACTCTTGCCCATATCCAAACCTGCAGAAACGTAATCTATTTGGGCCGAAAAGCGTGACCCAAACAGGGTGTGAGAAATGTATTTCAGTAGGCACCCACCAAAGGCCCATGCCCAACTGCGTGTAAGCATGCGACAAAAGTGTGAAATAGTAAAATGAAATAAAGTATGCAGTACTCAAAACTAACTAATTACCAGTTATATTTCAATTTTATCATTTATTTAATCCATTAAATATTTGAAATCACCACAGTGAATTTGTATGTAAACAGTCCACGTCCTCAGACAAGCAAAACCTTACACTCAGGTAAGCAGAATCCAACCCACATGTATAGCCCTTAGGCGTAACAGAAATTGCCTTCATGTTTAGGAAGTGTCGTCCTTAGGCACAGAAGTCATGCCCTCGGGCACAAAAGGTTTCCCTCAGGCGAAATAACTACAGCCCTCGGGCTAAATAGTGTTGTGCCCTCAGGCTAATCACAACAACGCCCTCAGGCTAAATACAAAAATTCCCTCAGGCTAAATAGGTAACCGGGCCATGTCCAATGGGTAAACAAGCAGTAACAAGCAATTCCTCTCAAGGAAATTCTACAATTACTACTTTGAAGTCATACCCTCAGGTATCCTTGCCAAACGGCTAAATAGTGGAACACACCCCCGGGGTGGTTCCGGATCCATGAAATGATCCCAAACAACATTTTATTATCATAATTAAATACCTAATAAATTATAGGTGTTTAAATATAGCAATGAACTCAGTCACATGACACCCCAACATGGGTTCGTGGCACAAAAACGCACAAAACACATGACATTTGGAAAAACAAACACCAAGCCACCTACCTTATATGCCAACGAACGTTATACCCGAACGATGAATCCAGAAACGCCAAAGAACACTGTAATTTAGAAGAAGAAGAAAAACCATTCAAACGTAAATAACCCATGTTAGGAGAAAAATTGGTATGAACCAGCCAAGGAGGTGGAAGCCCTTACCCGTGCAGTTCCAACGGGATCGTCGAAGGCGGAAACCGATTTCAGATGAACACCCGGTGGATCTTCAAAGGTCCGGCCTCCTCCTTTGGCTCCAAATCAGCTCAAGTGTCTCATCTTCCAAATGAGGAGGCTACTGCCTATTTTAAGATGAAAAAACAATGTACACGGTGTGTACTTCTGAGTACATGGTGTGTACTTATTTCATTTAACTGTTCATTTGGTGGCACCGCCACACTGTTCAACCGTTGACATGAGTACACGACATGTACTCTAAAGTACACGGTGTGTACTGTTGCCCAGCTATTGGCTACTCCACTGACTTACTGTTTAAGCATGCCGACTGACTACACGGTGTATAAGGTACCACTACACGATGTGTAGTCAATTCCCACATCCCTTGTCGCCGACAAGGCAACACGCTCTGTGTACCCATTCCACACGGCCAAAAGTACACGACATGTGGAAAAGTACACTGTGTGTAGTTCCAAAATTTATGATTTTTCCCCATTTTCCATATTTTCTCAAAAACACCTAAGGAAAAGGAAAAAGAAGAAGCTTGTACCTCGAAAATAATAACCGGGTTCTTACATGCATGGTCCTCCTACATACAAAATTTTATTATTATGACCCTCATGGGTTCCTGGGAGTCTTTTATGTGATCAAGTGATGGTTTCTTATCATCCTCAATTAGATGGGTTTGTACCCACTGATAGGAATAGAGGCAACATGGGAAGTGCCACTTGTTTATTTTTTGTGAGGATATCCAGTTAGTTATAGACTTAGGAACTTCACCATACGCTGTAAGGAGGTTACAAACTGAGTATGACTAGGGGTATTCTATAGATTTTTAGGATCACCATTGGTTATATTCTATACATCATGGAAAATTTATTTACTTTCATGTTGGTGTTTTAATTCCACTAGTTTTTTGGTTATCGTGTCTATTTGATTTCAGTATATCCCTAGTATCTTTTGGTTTTGGTTTTATTTATAAAATTGTAGTTTTCTTTAGAAATGTACGGTGGCATAGATTGATTTTAAATAAAAGTGGACGTCTAATTGGTTTTAATTAAATCTGTAGAAAAATCATTTTTATTAATGTTTTCAAACTAATGTTAATGGACTATTTTTGGAAAGGTAAACACTCAGAATCTGTGGTAATTTTCTATTGAGCATTTCGATGTTCACGCCTATTATATCCTTTCAGTTACATGTTATGTTTCTTGTTTAGGTTCTTGGTCAGCTACCCAATGTTGGAGTAGGCTTGGTTCTGAGTGGGTGGTGACCTGGAAGGTCAGAACGAGGTATGTGCATTTTTTCCACTGCAATTTTTATTTTTATCAATAGATTTTATTTTTCTATTTATCTTTTGTTCATGGGAAGAATTGTTCCCAATGATTAAATTTTGATAACTGACACTAGATTCCATCCTAGAGGGATCACGAATGCCTCTTCATACATGTTTCAGACTGGATCAGGTGACTGGTTTAGGGGCCACGCAGGCCGGTTCATTTCATTTTCCATCAGACTCGATGTTAAACTAGATTCTTATTGTCTCCTCCATTAACTAAAACCAAACATCATAGCGAAAGATCAAAATAGAGATGTAGATGATCAATTTACAAGAGGGGGGGGGGGTGGATTGTATGTTTAAAAACATTTTTTTTATCCTTACGGAAAAACTATGTTTAGAAAAGTTAAACAAGGTAAATTCATATGACATCTTTTAGTTCTACAATCTTGATATTCTGAAAATATGATTCCAAAAATGAAACTTAAGGAATGTTTACAAGGAAAATATTTTACCTTAAATCAAATAAAACGTTTCTTATCATAGTATAAAAAAGTATAAGATGGTATAAGAATGATATATTTTCATCCTTTATAAAATTACAATTGAAATAGACATGAAACAAAACATGTAATAAGTATGAAATATTTTAACTCAAAGAGTATGGTATCCAACAAACTTGGATAATGGTCTCTTTATTTATAAATTCATGAAATTCTTTCTTACCCACACTAGGATAATCCCCCAATAGCAATATATTAATCTATCTTTCTATCCCCGTAAGCCCTCAACCTTTAATTTAGTCGACACCTCTGTTTTCCTATCCCCAGAAGTCCTCAAACATTAAGTTAATCAAAACCTCGGTCTCCCTATCTCCGGAAGTCCTTGATTGTAATCAACAACAATAAGAGTCGTATGAAGCTATCTGAACTTGATTTTCAGAACCACAAAAAGCATGAGAGTCGCTATTTCTATAAATCAATTCAACAACATGTAATATCTAGAGTGAAGGAAATATTGTTGAGCTCGTTCAAATGAGTTTATATTTATAGGACTTTCTCCAATAGTTGGATCCCTCCTCCAATGGTCATACATTATATTGAATCTTCGAAGGACATGTACATGTGTCACTCAAACAATGGTTTGTTCGAAATAGATTATATGCCATCGTTTCAAAATATGTGTAAGTAAAATGAATTTGTTTACCCAATTTATTTTTCCGATACAAGGAAAAAATAATGTGGGGAATCTAACTATATAAAAAATTATAGACTATAAATCATGGTAATTCGGATATTATTTTACAAATATATCAGAATCTAAATTCTATATAATTCGTAGTATGAATTCCCATGACATCATAATATGAATTCTGAGGAATTCAAAGTCCGAATTATGAGGAATTTGATGTCTGAATTCAGATTATGAATTCTGAGGAATTAGGTGTATGAATTCTATGTAATTGAGAGATCGAATTCTAAGGAATTTAGATTCTGAATTATATTGAATTGAGAGTCATATTTCAGAGGAATTAAGAGTCTACATTTAGAGGAATTCAGAATCTAAATTCTGAGTAATTCGGAGTTATAATTCTAAGGAATTTAGAGTTTGAATTATGAGGAATTAAGAGTGTGAATTTCAAATAATTCAGAACATGAATTTCAATTAATTCCAAACTAGAATTTCATATAATTTGGAGTCGGAATTTTAGAGAATTCGGAATCTGAATATCTGAGAATTCAGAGTAAGGATTTCATTGAATTCAGAGTCTAAAAATAGAATATTCTATAACCAAGGATTTATAGGATTACGAGGATTTAGATTTAAAACTGAATATTATACATAGGAAAAGAATGAGTTAGATTTAGAGAGACAATTAAATGAATAATGAAATCAATGTTAAGGACAAAAATTTCCTTTGGGAATAGAAATTTTCCATAGAGATTATAAATTGTATTTATTAGAATAATTATTAGGGAAAATACAATTTTCATTAAAATTATGTGTTTGATATTTTCAAAACATAGAGTAATGAAAAATTCATAAGGAAACCTTACTGACTCAATAATATCCCCCTTTTTAGAAACAACAATCATCTTTACGAAAAAGAATATAAGGACTTAGAATTTTTCATTATGAACATGAAAATAAAAACATATAACCCATTACATTTGAATAATTGTTAATATAACTTACTCCCCCTTAAGTTTATAAATATATAAAGATAATATTCTTGACTTTCTGAAAAAGAATTTACTTTTTCATGCATAAAGAAATATACTTTGATTAGAACTCCTTCTTAGATAGACTTCCCCATACTTAGAGAATTATTTTCTTTACTTATTATTATTATTATAATTCCTTTCTCCCCCTTTGTGATATTTTAAAAGGAATAAATGGACTGAAAAAATGGTACATGAAATATTAGTACTATACAACAAAATATATGATAAATTTTTTTTTATTATGATTGAAATGATTTGTACAAAAAAAGAAATACAACAAAATATCAGACTGGAAAAAGTTATTCTTATTTCTCTATCGACAATATGTTCTCCAAAAATGGTTTTCATCATCTTAAGATCCTTGTGATCATATTCAACACACTTCAGAAGCTGATCGAGATCTTCATTTTGCTTCCCCTAGGCTTTGATCTTTTCTTCTTGAGAATTAACAATTTCTGCTTGATCCTTCTATATATCTTCATTCTTATTGAGTACTCCTTCAAACTCAATTTTAAGATCTCTTTGCCTTTTCTAATTCAATGCAACTGAATTAAGAATCCGATTAAGATCTTTGACTTTTTTTCCTTCTAGGTTGATTGTTCGAGAATTAGAATCTACTAGAAAAATTTAGTAAGTTCTTTGAACTTTCCATCTTTGTTGTCAAAAGCAACCTTCACACTTTCTTGAAAATCATCAATCATTTTCATCTCTGCAATTTTTTCCGTGACCACTTTGTTATTTCCTTGCTTGAAATTTTGTGGGACTCAGATCCAATGAATAAGTATTAAAAATCATCCTCAATCATGAAAAATATATCCAAAAGCAAGGTAACTTAATCTGATTTCTGATTAAACGAGTGATGAAGAATTTGGAACCTCGAGTCTACACTCGGAAATAGGGGAATGGTATCAACCATCTTAATAAATGTTTGGACAAAAAAGTCATGTCTAAGAGTGGAGGATTCTAAAACCAATTTTTTGGTTGGTGAGAATTTGATTTCTCTCTCTTTAGCTTGTATCCTCGATAAACCACCAAAAAATTTCTTTCTCACTATATATTTCCTAGGTGTATCAACCAAAACCTATTTTCCCTTATCAGATTTTGGAAAGCTCCTGGCTACTTTTGGCGATTCATTTTCACTATCAGATAGTTGAACAATCTTATCTTCCTCAACCTTTTCTTCTTTCAGCATATTCCACTAGATCCTATTGCTGAACAAAGTCATGGTTTCTATATTCTTCATCAGATGGATTATCCACCTTTTCCTACTCCTTATCCTCTTTTCCTTGTGAAATGATTTTGGTTGATTCATTTTCACCTTTTCGAAGAGATACCTTTTTATAGGGACTCTAATTCTCATGACATGACACTACTTATCTTATCATATCACCTGTATCATCACTTTAATCTTCTAATTCTTCCTTCACTTCCACTTCTTGAACTATTTCTTCTTCTTCTTCAAGTTCTAGAATTACCATTTTATTTCCTAGAGTCATTGGGAGTGAATCTTGCAAAAATTATTCTGGTACCTAAACATGTTCAGAATCTTTTTTAGTATCCTTGATAAGAGATTGAACAATCTTGGCTTCAAAAATTTTCTTCTTTTCATTATTTTCTTTTACTTTCTTCTCAAGATCCGTAGCATCCTTTATCTTAAAAGATTTTTCCTCAACCGGGTCCAATAAAAAACTAGGCTCACCTTACTTCTTATCATTCTTGTCTTCTCTCCACTTAGAAACTACTTCATCCAGATAAGTCAATTTCTTCTTAGTCTTAGGTGGGGATTATTGAGTTTCCTTTGCAGTTAGAGATTTTTGTTTCCTTTTCTGATTCTTTATACATTCCCTTCATACCACCCTTCTTGGAAGTCTAATCCAATTTTGGTTTCTTTGATAAGGATTATATTTCAAATTCAAAAAAATCATAAAATTATCATGGTTCACAAGTGAAACCAACCATTATTCTCCTAAGTGTATCATCACTCAACAACATCCATTTAAAATTTCTTATCTTTGAACTACAAGGGATTATGATCGATTCTAGATAGAGAACTAAAAAATGGAGAGAATAACTAGATACATGATTATTTGAGATTTGAGAGTCCCATTTTTGATATTCATTATTGTAAGACAAAATTCACAAGATTAATCTTTCTGAGATTCACCAGAAATTACAAAGCATAAATATCACTCTTCTTAATGGTATCCTTATCACCTTTTATAGGAATGAGAAATCTCTAAACCCATATCTACAGAATCTGGAGATTTTTAGAGAGATGGATAATCTTCACAGTCTTCAGTTCTTTCAAACTAAGAAACTCTAAAGAATTTTCCTTATCGAACGATCCTGATACATTTGTTAGCCTATGGGTACAAATTTCTGCTTCACCCTCATAAAGAATTAGAATTATATTTGTATCCTTACTAAAGGAAAATGAATTGGTCTTTCTGTAGCCCTTAAACGAAAACATGTCTCTCCCTCCTTCACTAAATAAACATATAGATTCATATAATTCTATCAGCAACTCTAGAAAAACCAGATTCTGTGCCTTCAGTTTGGTTATTCATAAGCACTCTTAGCCATTCAACATGATGTTTGTTGAAATAATAAAATCATACATAGCAACAAATCTCATAACTACTAACATTTCTTTTTATATCTGCCATTATGAGATTTCCTTGACTAACGACATTTGTTTTTAAGGGGAACTATCCAAAGACATTCGGATTTGAGGATAACCTGATGATTTGGAACGATCTATAAGTAGAGGAGTAGAGCTTCAACATGAAAAGACTTGAAAATCGATGTGGTACAACCATCGAGAGGTCTTTACATAGGTGTTTCAGGTGAAAATTACTCTTCCCAAAAGGATCCGTTGGTGGAAACATACTTGATCAGATATTACAGTTGAGATGATAGTAGAAGAAGAAATTTATCAGGTTCTTATCTTTTGATGGTTTTAATATAAAAATTCGGATTTATCAGAAAAGTGAATCTGAAAAGTTTTCTTAAAAAAGATGAAAATAACAACATGTAATAAAATTTGATTATGAAATTTTAATAAAGGAAACATACCTTCTGTAATAATATGAATTTTATTAGTAAAAGGAAAATTCTTCTTGAAAATTTTAGATTCCACAAAATTTTGTTATGTAATGAATTTTTTTTAAATTGATTTTTTTTTGTACAAAACAATTGAGTGAAAATTTTGATTAAGAAAATTTTTATTACTAAAGAAAATGTACTCCCCCTATGGAAAAAAGTTTATTACTGTAAGAAGATAGATTTCAACAGAATGATAATATAAAAGAATAACTTATGGTTATCATTCATAACTTTTGTTTATTGTATTCAAATATATAGGAGGGTAATGATTTTGTGAAAGTATTAGAAAGTTCATCTTCAGTTCCGATAAATTGAAGAATAAAATATACTTTTGTTTGTGGTCCCTAAAAAAGTGATGCCAAAAATTTATGTGTTTTTCATGAGAGTCATGT
Organism: Viscum album; assembly: GCA_963277665.1. Taxonomy (NCBI): domain Eukaryota; kingdom Viridiplantae; phylum Streptophyta; class Magnoliopsida; order Santalales; family Viscaceae; genus Viscum; species Viscum album. The sequence goes on along the minus strand of OY728131.1, from coordinate 849,323,220 downwards.
GATTTGTTTTTACATGTGAAATGGAACGAGCGTTATCACAAAATATTAGTGTCTTGAAAAAACTCATACCATAGTCTGTGAATGTGTGTTGCATCCACAACACTTGAGCACAGAAACATCCAACTGCTACATATTTTACTTCTACAGTGGAAAGTGCTACTGAGTGTTTCTTTTTGAATTACCAAGAAACTAATGAATCTCCTAAGAAATAAAAATAATTGTATGTACTTTTACTATCCATTCAAAATCCACCAAAATCAGCATCATAAAAACTTTTTAGAGCAAAATAATTTCAAGAAGTATAGAAGAGTCCTACATCCATGGTTCACTTTAAATAGTGAAGAAATATTTTTACTGATTTTAAATGAAATTCCATAAGATTGGATTGATATCATTCACATAATGATACTAAAAACATCAAGTCTGGATGACTAGCTATCAAGTATAGTAAACATACTATCAAACCAATAAATTATATTCGATCTACTGGTATCCCAGTATCATCATTATCTAGTGATTTTGAGGTACCAGTGGGAGTACTTATTCTTTTAGTGTTGTCCTATCCATTATTTTTTTTATAAGATCTTTAATATACTTATGTAGATATATATAAGTTCATTCTAGTTTTTTGGGAAATTTTAAAGCCTAGGAATTTTTTTAACTCACCCATCATTCTCATTTCAAACATAGATTTAATAATATTTGCAAATCATTCGGTTAAAGATTGATGAGTTGAACCAAATATAATGTCATCAACATAAATTTGAACAATTAAAACATTTTTATTATCTTTCTTTATAAAAAGGTTGGATCAACATTTCCCTTATCATTATTTTTGTGTATCAGAAATCTTGAAAGTCAATCATACCAAGCTCTAGGGGATTGTTTAAGTCCATATAACGATTTGGTAAGTTTGTCAACATTTTCAGGATTTTTTTTTGTCTTCAAAACCCATAGGTTGTTCAACAAAAACATTGTCTTGAACATATCCATTAAGGAAAGAACATTTTATATCTATTTGAAATATTTTAAATTTAAAGAATGATGCAAATTCATGTAAAATTTGAATAGATTCATGTCTAGCTCCTGGAGAATGGGTTTCATCATAGTATATTCATTCTTGTTGATTAAAGACTTTAGAAACTAATCTAGTCTTGTTTCATACAATGATTCCATTTTCATCACTCTTATTGTTTAATACCCATTTTACTCCAATAACAAATTTTTTCCTATGTCATTAAACAATGTTCCAAACATTATTCTATTAAAATTCATTTAGTTCATCTTGGATGGATTTAATCTAATCATCATCACATAAAGCATCATTAGTGATTTTTGGTTCTAATTGGGTATGGAATTCTAGATGTTATACTTCATTTCATAAGGATATTTTAGTCCTTACTGGTTTATTTACATAAAAAATGATACTATCATTTGGATTATTTTTAAGAAACAACGGATTTGGGTTTTGTAAAACTTATTAATCAACATATAGTAGAAAATCGTCTGGGTAAATGCTTCAAACCCATTTTATTAAACATTTTCCTTATCAAAAGGTTCTTCTTTTTAGGGTTGATAAGATGTTTTTTAAAACACAACAGAATATGTATATTGAGATTGTTTAAAAACAGAAGGACCAGTTTCATCAAATTTAACATGAGCTATTTCTTAAACAGTGTAAGGGTTTTTATTGAAAACTCAACAATCCTTAGAAGTTGTGGAGTAGCCTATAAAAATTCATTCATCGGATTTGGGTGTGAATTTATTTAAATTATATTTAGTATTAAAAATGAATAATTTGAAACCAAATAATTTGATGTAGGAATGTCTTCATTTTCTACCATTCCACAATTTTTAGGGGGTTTTATTAAGAAATGGTCTAATCAATACACAATTTATAGTATAAAAAGAAGTACTTACAGCTTTAGAAAAAAAATGTTTATCTAAGGAATATTCACCGAACATGGTTCTAATTACATAATAATGAATTGGAATTCTTGTTTCAACAACACCATTCTGTTGCGGGGTTCTTGGAGATGAAATGTTATGAGTAATGCCTTTTATAGTACAAAATGATTCAAAATTAGAATTCATAAATTTTCCTCCACGATAAATATGAATTGTTATGAATGAAATGTTTTTCTCATTTTTAACTTGGAATCTATAAATTTTGAAATAATAAAGATCTTCATATTTCTTTTCTAGAAAACAAACCCATGCGAATCTAGTGTAATAATAAATAAAAACAAACAAATTATATTTTCCTCCAATGATTACATTTTGTGTTTGTCCAAAAAGGTCCATATTCACTAACTATAATGAATCACAAGTTGAGACTTCCCCAATTGATTTAAAAAAGGTTTTATATTGCTTTTCATTTTGAGATGGATCAGAAAATTTTTAAGAATCAAATACAAGCTCCGGTAGATCCTTAACAATAATTTTCTTTGATATTATACATAATTTCTTAAGGTTATAGTATCATAAATTTCTATTCCATAAAAATGTTTTATTTTCCATTACCCTGAGGCAAGTTATATTTTGTCTCCTATGCTATTCTATATTTAGTGTGTATTCATTCTCTTGCCTATGGGCATAAGAAATAATCTTTTCCTTAGAATTATGTACTAAGCACTTATCATTCCTAAAATTTACAGGGAAAATTCATCACATGATTGAATTATGCTAATTAGGTTGTTCTTAAGACCCTTAACAAATAAAACACTTGAAATCAAAGTTTTTCCATGAAGAACAATTTTACCTATAAAAAAATTATCCCTAATAATTATCTCCAAAAGTAACTTTTCCTTCATTTGTCTTGATAATATTTTCAAATAAGTTTTTTTACTAGTCATATTTTTCGAACATCCACTATCCATGTACCATATATTACTATTGGTACTATCATTATGTTCCTGAAAATAAGAGTGTTAGACTTTCAGAATCCAAACTCTCTTCGTACTGGAAATTTCAAAAAGAAAAATTTTAGGAATCCACATTTTCATAGAAAAACAACCATTATGAGAACCTAAAGATTGAGTTTTGTCTAAAGAATAATTTTTTTCCCAATTTCCACCACACTGACATTTAGTGCAGAATGGAGAAATTGGAGGAACAAAATTTTTATTAATAAAAACTGGTTTAGAATGAGAATTACTAAATCCATAACTATTTATTAGAGGTCGAATATTGGAATACATCTTGATAATATTTTCCTTACAAGAGGCAATGTTTTCAAACACATCCTTTAAGAAAATATTTCTGACTTTAGTTTTATAACAATGTTTTTATCCTAAAAAAAATACATGTTTCTGAACTAGAGTCAGTCTCAAAAATATTTTTCATAGAAATTACATTTTCAAGATCCTTAGAAAGTTTATCCTTTTTAGAATTAACTTCCACAATGTTTTTGGATGTACTTTTAAAATCATAAATTTCCATTTCATGATCATTATAATGTTCTAATACTTCTTATGTTAAAATAGAAATACAAGAATTTGGGTTATCATGTTTTTTTGGTGTTTAGAATTTTTATTCTCAATAAGATTAAGATTCCTAGACAATTCTTCATAAGAAGGTAATGTATTACCTCCATCCGAAAAAGATTTTTCATCTAAATACTTATAGTATTTATCATTAGTATAATTTTCATTTAATGATACATTAGTGGTAGATTATACATTATGTACCTTGGCCATTAAACAATGATTTTAAATGGGAAACATGGATAGTAGACCGAGATTCTTCTGACAAAAAGATTCATACTCCGAGGTTTCATGAGAAGAGTCTCCACCACTGGCACTCTAGGTTTCATTGGCTTTCAAAACTATCTTATCGTTAGCCTTGTAGCACTTCTTTCTATTTTTCTCAAAAATATTTTACTTTCTATCTTTTTTCTTAATCACAGGACAATACAGCTAGTTATGCCCTGCTCTTTTGCATTCAAAACATGTATCTTATAAATATTTATTTTCTTTTCATTATTTCTTCTTATATTTATAGTAAAAGTCGTTTTTTCCAACTTTCTTGTTCATCCTTTGAGCAAGATTAGCATGTTCATTATCACTATGTTCACATTCCCTAGATTCAGATAAAATATTGACTTTCTACGACTTGGATCTTGTAACCCATTCAAGAGTCTTGGAATTAGTAGTAGTAAAGGGTACACATCCATATCCATTTTTCTTTTTATTCACATGAACATCTCTTTTAATTCTTGTCTCATTTTTAAGAAGAGTTCCAAAATTGTCATCAAATGTAATTTGAGATACTTTCCAACTCTCATCAATATTTATTCTCTTAGATTCATACTCATTAGGAATGATATCTATTATCTTTTCCACAAGTGCTTCATCATCTATACCTTTCTCTCTGATTGATTGTAGGAAATTAAAAATAGTCATAATCCTTTGTTGCACCTTGCATATTGGCTCTCCATAGGGAAATAGAAATCCATTATATTCTGTTCTAAGCATATCTATTGTAGTTTTTATAACATTGGATGTACCAAAATGATTAACCTCGAATTTCTTCAAGATACAGTTAGAAGCTTCACAAGAAGAAATACTATTATATATATTCCTCATCATGGATATCAAAAAATTATTACATACCCTATATTTTAGATAATAATATAACTTCTCTTGATTGGTGAATGTTATGACTTATTTATCAGGAATCTTGTCATCTTCAGTAAGCATAACAAAATTGTCTTCTATAGTATTAATAACTAAATTATTCATATGATCTCTCCAATAATCATAATCATTCCAATAAAATATAGGTTGTCTTGTTGGATATAGATTGAAAATCGAACAAACATTCATTTCTGCAATTATATAAGAAAATATCTTTCTACAAAAACATGTTAATATTAAAAGTTGGTAAATAAGGATAAAAATCTCCAAGGAAGGAAAATATTTAAAATAATTAAAACATGATAAAGAAAACTTGTATGTGAATATATGTATTTCAGAGACCTCATCTAATACCAATTAGAGGATCAAAATAGTGATGTAGATGCTCAATATACAAGAGGGGGGGTGAATTGTATGTTTAAAAACATTCGTTATTAACCTTAAAGGAAAAATATGTTTAACAATGTTAATCAAGTTAAATTTACATAACGCCTTTTATTTCTACATACATGATAGGTTCTGAAAATATGGTTCCGAAAATGAAGCATAAGGATATTTTACAAGGAAAATATTCTACCTTAAAGAATATAGAATCAATCTTATATGAGTATACAAAAGTACAAGAAAGTATTAGAAGGTTATAATTTCTTCCATTAACATATTACATCATAAATAAAATTCAAAAAAACATGTAACAAGTATGAAATATTTTAACCCAAAGTGTGGGGTATCCAAAAAACATGGATAAAGGACTCTTGATTTATACTTTGAAGAAAGTCTATCTTACCCACACTAGGATGATCCCTAGATTGGTATATCATAAGATATCTTGCTATCCCTGAAATACTTCAATCATTAAGGTAGTCAGCACCTCTATCTTCCAATCCCCATATGTCATCAAAATTTAAGGTAGTCGGCACATCTGTCTTCTTATCCACGGATGTCCTTGATAGTACTCAACAACAATCGGAGTCGCACAAAGCTATCTAAACAGGAATTTAATGACCACACAAATCATGAGAATCTCTTTCTATAGGAATAATTTCAACAACATGTAATCTTTAGAGTGATGGAATGGTTGTTGAGCTCGTTCATATGAGCTATTATTTATAGACACATCTCCAACGGTCATCTCCTTCCTCCAATGGTCATATATTTCCTTTAATCTTGTAGGGATATGTACATGTGTCACAAAAACAATGGTTAGTTAGAAATAGATTGTATGACATAGTTTTATAATATGTGTAAGGAAAATGAAGTCGTTTTCCGAATTTATTTTCAGAGTCTAGGAAAATATAATTTTCGGAGTCTAACCAAATAAATATTCAGAGACTATAAATCATGGTTATTCGGATTCTGTTTTACAAATAATTAAGAATATAAATTCTATATATATCGGAGTCTGAATTCCAATGAATTTGGAATATGAATTCTAAGAGATTTTGAGTCTGAATTTCGAGGGATTCGAAGTAAAAATTCTAAAGAATTCGGAGTCTGAATTCAGAGGAATTCGGAATATAAAATATAATGAATTCAGAGTCTTAATTATGAATAATTAATAGTCTGAATTCTAAGGAATTCAGAGTCTTAATTACAAATAATTCAGAACCAAAATTTCCCAAAATTCCGAACCTGAATTTTAGAGGATTCAGAGTCTAAATTTTAAAAATTTTGAAGTCAGAATTTTGGAGAATTCAGAGTCTGAATTTCAGAGAATTCAGAGTCAAAAAACATAATACTCTATAATTGAGGATTTATAGTATTCCGATGTTTTAGATGTGAAACTGAATATTAGACTTAGGAATAGAATGAGTTTGATATATAGATCCAATAAAACGAAAAATGAAAACACAGGTAAGGATAAAAAATTCCTTAGGGAATAGAAATTTTCCTTAAGGAATGTAAATTTTCTTCATGAGAATAATTCTTAAGGAAAATATAATTTTCCATCAAATAAAGTGTTTGTGATTTTCAAAACATAGAACAATGGAGAATACCTAAGGAAGCCTTATTCACTCAACACATAGAGTGAGCATTACTTATCAAAGTACAAACCCACATATTCATGAAAATATTTGCGTATGGGATGCCTGAATCTTGACATCTTCCTTAATATAGGACACCCAAGATTCCTCATAGTTTATTCATGTGAAACTATATCTAAATCAATCCTACAGTTTGTGAAGAGTTTCTTGAATTCGAAAATCATATCCTCTATGAGTTTCAAACTAGGTGTGTAGCAAGGCCCGTTGTCATGTACTAGATTACCCTGATTTGGGCACGAAAAATGTTATATTAGTAGCTAGCCCTAGGTATATTTGTGGTAGAGATACATCCACTTTTAGTATCCCGAGAGGGATCTATTTCTTTGAAACTAATAACTCTATACATTTCTAGAATTCTAAAACATTTTTCTAAACATTGACTAATCCTTATATTTATCCTTTCATATATCCCTAGACATATCCTTATAAATATACCTCGGGATATCACTAATGTTTACTCATACTAGACTCCAATTGATGAGTAATCCATTACTTTGGTACCAACTATAGAGACCTAGGATGAGCATACAAGGATATTTTATCATTTTAGATGAATATTCTTTACATTAAAAAAATATGTGATCAAATACCATAATAGTGTAGCAATATTGAAAACATGGAAACAAAATCTTTTATCCAGGTGTAATATCTTCATCAACTCCCACAAAGATCTCCACCATTAGTACTTCTACATAAAACATTTATTCACATCCTCTGAAAAGGAAAAATATTAAAGGGGTGATCTTAAATTCTCATTAAGGGTAAATAAATGAAATGTGTAATTATAATATGAATGAAAGGGTATTGAACTTGAGCATAAAATTTTAAGATCATACCATTCATATTAGAGATTATAATAAAGATAGGATTTTTATATGAAAAATATCAAAATAGATTTAAGAAAATATGTCCAAAAAACATTACACAGAAATCAGACATGTAATTTCTGGCATACACATTTGTATATAATGTTGTGGAAATGTATGAGTAGAAAACAAGTTCACTCATTATGTTATGGATAAGAAATTAGGCCCTCACATCATCATATGGACATCAAACTAGGTACATTCATAACATTGTGAATGTGAAATCACGTTCACACATAACCTTATAGACATGAAACTAGGTCCATGCTTAACATTGTGAACATGCAATCAGGTTCACGCATGACATTATGAAAATATAACCTGGTTCACGCATAAAATTATTGATGTAAAACTATGTTCATGGATTACATTGTTAATACATAATAGGGTTCAAAAATAACTCTATGAACATTTAATCATGTTCACACATAAACATATGGACATGCAACCAGGTCCAGGCATAATATTTTTAACATGTAATATAGTTTACTCAGACTCTTTTGGACATGAAACTAAGTCCATGCATAACATTTTGAAAATGTAATCAGGTTAACGCATAAAATTTATACTCATGAATCATCTTTATTCCCCCAATGCATTGGATGGAGATATAGGTCCCACCCATATCATAATAAAATAATTCATACATGTGCCACAAGATAATAAAACATTCATCATATCATTTCACATAAAAATACATTGGTTTTATACTCATCAAATCATAACCCATGAAATTAAATGGGTATATTTATATTTCAACACATAATAACCAATGAAAAGGGAATGCTTTCATAATCACTTAGTGAAATCATAACCTATGAAAATAACTTTCTTTCAAAAGCATAAATGTAGATACACAAAGCTTGATATACATGGACATTAGATTACCTTTTCAGAATACTTAGTACATAACCAAAACAAACACACAAGGACCGTAATAGTTTAGTGTCTTTGGAAACTCGGAACATAATCTTCTAATCGTGGTGAAAGATCTTCAACATTTCCCATAAAGATCTTCCCCGTTTTTTCATACCTAAAACCTTTCTTTATATCCTAGGGAAAAGAAAACATAGAAGGGGTGAGCTCAAATTCCCAGAAAGGGTAAACATAGAGAACATAAAACAATCCATAAACATTTGAATGCAAAAACATGAACATAAAATCTAAACATAAAAATCTTGAGAAAACACATGAATCTTGGAAGTAGGTAAGGCATATATCATAAGGGAACATCAATAATGATAAAATAGTATGGGAATAATACATGTAATTGTGGAAACCATTAAACACATGTTATGATTTCTATAGTAGCCAAGGCATTACTTCCAAGACCATCTCAGTGGACAAATTCCCTTTCTGAATCGAGTTCGATCCTCGTTTCAGTCCTGTAACACTGAACTGGATTAACTTACCATTCTAGCCATGTCTATCTCATGAGATATAAATCATTACCCAATGCATTGGAGGGGGATATAGGTCCCACCCATCTCATAATGAAAACATTCTTACTTGTGCCACAAAATAAACATACATCATTCATAATAGCCTAATAAATAAAATGGGTTTCATAAACATCATCCCATCATCACATAATCCATATAAAAGAAATGGATATCATTTTAGAATATGAAAAGTGAAACCATGTAAATCATAGAGACATGATACATGATACATGAATCATACACATATGAAATAATGTCATCTTAGATGAAAAAGGGTTTTGATAAAACACATGAAATGAATTCTTGAGGAAAATATCCTTTCTTCTTAAAAATCTTTTTATTTTCAAAAAATTCCATGCACTTTTAAAATAATAGTATTTTTTTGAAAATTGACATAATATCTTGTAGAGTATGCTTCACGATAATGAGGTGTTATAAAACCGTAAAAATCCATTCATGTTGTATAAGTTAAAAATAACATTTTTCTCGTACTTTTGTCAGAAAAGTCAAAATGTACCTCATAGAAGAAAGATTACAAACATACCATGTAGTAAAAGTCAAAAATGGGTAAAAAGGACATTAAAAATACATGAAACCATTTTTAGGAAACATTGACATGGATGAGAACAATAACCCCAGTAAATACTTTCGAATAAACAATCTCGAGATTGGAAAACTTATCCCTTACCTTAGGTCTGTATGCTTCATACGTTTCCAAAACTCCTATATAATGATTTAAATAATGTCATTTACTTATTACAGAATCATATTCATTGTTATGATATCATATATGGTTCACTTATGACTTTATATTACCCGTTCTTTTGTAAGTTCCATGTTAAATCAGTGTTTTGGGTTAAATCGTTTTATTTATCGTATGTGTCTGGACTTCTTGTTCTTGATATTATTACTTATATCCTGATTTAATTAATTCCAAAATGCAAAACATTATTTATATATAATATATATTCAGTATATATATATATATATATATATATATATGATATATCGATTGAATGGAATGAAATACACCGTTCATGGAGACGGTAGGTCGTACGTACGCATGAATGCTGATTTCGTTTCCATATTGAATTGAATGAATTTAAGTAGATGACATACATATATATACACATAAATACATTATAATTATTATGTCATATATTTCATGATTACTTATTATATACACTTTATAATCATTCATGAATGGTTAACATGCAGAATGAATCTCATCGCGTCGTGGAGACGGTAGTCCATACGTATGCACGAGCGGTGATATTATTCACATGATCATGGAATTGCATTGAAGTGTATGTATAATATTTCAGAATCAATATCAATTTTAAATAATCATATATAGTTATTTATTTACACCATTATACCCATCCAAGTAAGGTGGTGGTCAAAACTAGATTACACCACGGCATGGAGACGATATTCCGTACGTACGCACGCGTGGTGATTTCATTGTCCGTAGGATGGATAGATGGTGATATAGGGTTGTTTCATACTTATAATAACATATCAGTATATGCGTGATATTGATGTTATCACTTCATAATGAAACCACTAAATAAGAAGAAGTAGAAGAAGAAATAAAGTTGAAAGAATCAGTAACAGATATTACCTCTTCTTTCGACACGCCTTTTTAAAACCTCCTCTTAGGGCACTAAGATTGGTCTTGGAAGAAGAAAAGAACCTCTAGGATGTTTCTAGGGAAGTGGAGAAGAGAAATTGTTAGTGGTTGTCCGAGATTGAACTCTCAAAGTGGTGTGAGGAAGAGAGGGAGGAGGTGCCCTTTCATAAGGGAGGAGAGGGGCACCTTTAGAATAACTAACAATATTTTTTTATTATAAAGTCATATTCGGTTTTTAAATGCTCCAAATTGACTTATTTTGAAGCTAAGGTGGGTATGGGTCCAAATCCCCTCATCCAATATAATTTATACAAGTTTAGGTTTCTATTTTAACCTTATCATTTAGATTTAACTTTAAGATAAATAAATTTTCTTTTTCGTGTCTTCTTGTTTTCTTACACTATAAGGTTAATAAACTTAATATAACAGTAAAAATTAACCCCAAGTCATTTATTATTAATCTAAATAACCTTATCTCAGTCATTTGGCCGAACCATAGATTTTTAGGAATAAAATAACAATTAATAATATAATATCTCTTTTAAAAACTATTTTATGTCAATTTTGACACTATTTGGTAATTGATTTTTGTGAAAATAATAAATGAATTATTAGTTCGAAAAAAACATTACTAAATCACTACGAACATGTCATATTAACCTATAAAATTATTGGAATTCATAAAAAGTCTCAAATTACATTTATTTGGATATTTATAACATCAATTATGTCAATATTTCATTAATAAGATAATTACTGTATCATCATTGTGGCATATATAAATTAAATTATTTAATGTATAAAAATTATAAATAAAATACCATTATGTAGGAAATCAATTTTTATTTCTAATGAATATTTATAGTCTAATTTATATTATGTATAATTCTATATTAAAAATTATTTAGTTATTAAACGTTGATTTTAACTATTTTAACCCTTCTTTAAATAAATTAATAATAAATGTCCTAATCTAATCCATGTGGGCCTAAATGGTCATAATTTATTCATAAGGTTGTTTTTGGTCGAATTACACTTATCAAATAGAATTAGGACATGTTTTAGGGTAATAATAATATCAATTTTACCCTTAATTACCCTATTTACTTTTAACGGTGGTAAAAAAAGTAATAAGTTACTATTTACCAAAAATTATTTTCATCTCATTGAACCACATTTGAGTCCTTGATATTAACCATGTCTCTCGTATTTTCTAAATTCTACTCACAGATGTGGTAAAAATACGTTTTACGTGAATTTGCAAATTCTCCTAGGAGGTGGGTAAAAGACGGTGAAAAGTTCAATAAAATTTTTATATATCTAAAATTATTATAAAATGACTCCAGTGACTTAAATTGAACTTATATAGGTATTATGTATCAATTTTGACCTAAAATAAATTTAAATAAAATAAATAATTATATAAAAAGTCAGTTTTTGAATACTAACCCAGTGTTTTCACTATTCATCAAAAATTGAATGTTTTCAGAAAAATACCAAAAATTCACCCTAGGATAATTTCAATATTCTGAATCCAAAAATGAAGTCCATTTTGAAAGATAAAATTTATAAAATTTCAAAAAGTGGGTATTACTATTCATGACAGCGTGTTTATATAATATATTATGGTTTAGCGAAACTCGGTATTGCGTACAACACACACTATCGTGGAAGGTCGTGATTGCGTATAATTCAAGCCAAGTAAGGGATGCTTGTTGTACAAGCTCCTTTTGGTTTATAGTACAACACAAAATATTAATGAAATTAAAAATAATATTTTTCATAAAATCTCGGGATGTTACATTCTACCCCCTTAAAATAAATTTCGCTCTCGAAATTCGTCAGGGTTATAAATGGTTTACTACTCAATAGTTTCTTTAATAGAAACCCACATCATAAAAAGGATTACCAAAAATTATCTTTAAAAACTAAGGTATGAAATGTAACGGTTACCCAAATTAACTAATCACTAGGTTTCCATATAAGAGAAGATAGGTGAAAATATGGATATGGAAGAGAAATCTAACCATCGTGTTCTGATGGAGAGTGGTAAAGAACATGGCTATGAAAAATCCAACAATCACAAGCCATAAATTTGTGATGATCTAGGGTACCATCTGATTCATTGGATATAAGGGCACTAGGAAAACATTTTTTTTTTCAAGATCATTTCCCTAAAGTTGAAGAATTTGAATTAGAATAAATACTTACATTATTTTGGTATAATCTCACCATTGTTCATCCATTGAACAATGTCCACTTCATCTCTTTAAGATATGAATTTGAATTTGTCTTTCGCGATGTTTTAGCAGATCATGTGATAGAATGATAGTTCATTCCATCTGTCTCAAACATAAGTTAGCAAAAGTTATATACATAATTCCATCTATGGTGAGATGAATCATATATGGTTACAAAATGGACTTATACTTCATCTATCCCCTTTATAATAAAATAAAACTAGTTTCTACTAACCAGGGACATCCTGTAGGCCAATGGTAGGAAATAAAGGCCTTTCGGACTTCAGTTGTGGGTTCGATTCCCACAGCCTTTTCCGACGTGACGGGTTGTCGCTCGTTCTGCAGGTTGTCATTTTGTTTAAAAAAATACAATACTAACTTATGCCCAACATAATCCATTCCAATCTTTAGGCTTATCCATAATATTTCAGTCCATTCTCATATTACAGTGAAAACAATTACCCAAGATTTCATATAACAAGCATGTTAATACCATTATTGATCCCCATATATCATAAGATATGTCTTGTTGGTCACATTCCAAACATTCAAAGGCCTTAATCATGTATTCAATTGAAAAATGAATACCCCTTGAATCATAGTGAAAACATGAGTGCTGTCAAAAGTTAACTCCTTCCACATTCCAAAATCCCAAAATTCTATATACTCAAACCATCTTATAACTATTTCCTTATATCAGTCATGAGCTCATGAATACTATCAAACATTTAATTTTCTCCTTTTCCCTTCATTATGCGCATATCATCTTCTTTCAAAAAATATCTCAATCACTTTCCTTAGTCACCGGTACCATAAAATTATTGAAAACCACAATAGACCAATACATAAATATTCCAATATTCCACGATACTATATACAACATTTTTTTGGAACCCCATTACATAAAAACTTAATCATTCCACCACATCGTTGTCATATTCAACATCACCAATAGTGATCTCATGTGAATTCCCTTTGTCCTTTTCCTTATGTGGTTGCTCATGTAGATCATCCTTAACCCTTGGATTAGGGCATTGATTAGCATAATTCCCCATCTCATTGCACTTGAAGAATTGAAGTGTTGGTGGTGGGTTCTCTGCAGTCTTTTCTTTATTCACATCATTAGCGACCCTTTTTCCATTACTTCGACACTCAGCTACTCGATGACCATCTTTTCCACACATAAAATATTTTCTAGTCCCTTTAAGACAATCTCCACCATGCTTCTTTCCACACTTTGAGCATAAGGAAACATTCATCTTCTTTTCACCATTATTCTGAGATTTCTCCTTAAACTCCATCTTTAATTTCTTGTCAAAACCATGAGATGTATATGTAACACCAACTTCCATTTCAAACTTGATAGCACACCGCACAATTTCATCATAGCTACTAAAGTCTCTTATAGATAACTCCCTTTAAAGATTTGGTTTTAATCCACTGAAGAATCGATCAACTTTACTTTCAGGTTGGATGATAAATCCAGATTCATACCTTGCAAGCCTGGAAATATTCACTTGGTATATACCAACAGATTCATCATCCTTTTTATTTAGTTCAAAAAACTCCTTCTCCATCTTTGTTCGAAGAATACGAGGGAAGTACTTATTGAAAAATAAGTTCTTGAACTCATCCCATTCCATGGACTCAATTTCATCTCGTGGCCTCATATTCTTGATAACATTCCACCATTGATCAGCTTAACCTTCCAAACGATATACTACTAAGATGAATTTATCATGTTCATAACATTGAAGAACTGAAAATATCTTTTCAGTGGTACTGATCCAATGTTCAGCAACAAGTGGACCTGATGACCCACTGAAAGAAGGTGGACGTTGCCTCATGAAGGACTCAATAGAATATTGTTCTCTTCTCTGCACATTTGGAAGTCAAGAATGATTCATAGCTTGTGTAAGTATAGAAATAATAGTTTTCACTCCATCTCCCATAACATTTGTTTGTTCAGGAGGACAATCATTGCATTGTCCATTACATTGATCAACAAGGTCCCTTCGGGTTCTATCCATCGTCTAAAACCTAAAAAGAATAGTGTGAGAGGGAAAATAATGCTAGGGAAAACAACATAATAATGCGGGAGTACCTTCAATATCTATCATCTTAGGTTTAATTCTAAGACCATTACTGTAATTCTAGGTCTATAACCTATACTTATACTTAACCTTAGGGACATCCCTAGACATACCTTAGAAATATCTCTAGGGATCTCACTAAAGTTCTCGCATCCTAGTTTCCAAAGGTTGACTAAACCTTTCCTCTGATACCAACTGTAGAGACCCAAAGCTTGACGTACATGGACATTACATTAATTTTGTAGAATACTTATTACATAAAAAAACAGACACACAAGGACCGTAATAGTATAGTGTCTTTGGAAACTCAGAATATAATCTTATAATCGTGATAAAAGATCTTCAACATCTCCCTTTAAGATTTTCCCCTTTTTTTCTTACCAAAAACCTTTCTTTATATCCTGGGGAAAAGAAAACATAAAATGGGTGAGATCAAATGCCTAGTAAGGGTAAACATAGAGAACATAAAACAATCCATAAAAATTTGAATGCAAAAACTTGAACAGAAAATCTAAACATGAAAATCTTGAGCAAAGACATGAATCATGGAAGTACGTAAGGAATACATCATAAGGGAACATCAATCATGCTAAAATAAAATGGGAATAATACATTTAATTGTGGCAACCATTAATCACATGTTATGATTTCCATAGTAGCCAAGGCATTACTGCCAAGACCATCTTAGTGGACTAAGTCCCTTTCTGAATCGAGTTCACTCCTCGTTTCAGTCCTGTAACACTGAAACAGATTAACTTACCATTCCATCCATGTCTATCTCATGAGATATAAATGTTTACCCAATTAATTGGAGGGAGATATAGGTCTCACTCATCTCATAATGAAATCATTCTTACTTGTGCCACAAAATAAAAAATACATCATTCATAATAGCCCAATAAATAAAATCGGTTTCATAAACATCATCCCATCATCACATGATCCATATAAAATAAATGGATATCATTTCATAATAAGAAAATTCAAACCATGTAAATCATAGAGACATGATACATGAAACATACACATATGAAATAATGTCATCTTATATGAAAAATGGTTTTGATAAAACACTTGCAATGAATTCCTGAGGAAAATATCCCTTCTTCTTCAAAATCATTTTATTTTCACAAAATGCCATGAAATTTTAAAATAGAAGTATTTTGTTTAAAATTTTCATAAAATCTTGTATAGTACGCTTCATGAAAATGTGGCATTATGAAACCGTAAAAATCCATTCATGCCGTATAAGATAAAAATAACATTTTTCTCGTACTTTTGTCAGAAATGTCAAAAAGTACCTCGTAAAAGAACAATTCCATACATACCATGTATTAAAAGTAAAAAATGGGTAAAAATGACATTAAAAATACATGAAACCATTTTTAGGAAACATTGACATGGATGATAACAATAACCATAGTAAATACGTTCGAATAAACAATCTCGAGATTGGAAAAGTTATCCCTTACCTTAGGTCGGATATGCTTCGTACGTTTCTGAACCTCCTATATAATGATTTAAATAACGTCATTGACTTATTAAATAATCATATTCATTGTTATTATATCATATATGTTTCACTTATGACATTATATTACCAGTTCTTTTGAAAGTTCCATGTTAAAGCATCGTTTTGGGTTAAATCGTTTTATTTGTCGTACGTGTTTGGACTTGTTGTTCTTGATATTATTACTTATATCCGTATTTACTTAAATACAGAATGTAAAACATGATTTATATATAAACTATATTCACTATATACATATATATATATGATATATCGATTAAATGGAATGAAATACACCATTCATGGAGATGGTAGGCCGTACGTACGCAGGAACGTTGTTTTCATTTCCTTATCGAATTGAATGAAATTAAGAAGATAAAATACATATATATACACATAAATATAGTATCATTATTATTTAATATATTTCATGATTACTTATTATATATACTTTATAATCATTCATTAATGGTTAATATGCAGAATGAATCTCATCACGTCGTGGAGATGGTAGTCCGTACGTATGCACGAGCGGTGATATCATTCCCATGATCGTGGAATTGCATTCAAGTGTATGTATAATATTTCAGGATCAATATCAATTTGCAATAATAATATATAGTTATTTATTTATACCATTATACCCATCCAAGTAAGGTGGTGGTCGAAAAAAGATTACACCACGGCCTGGAGACAGTATTCTGTACGTACGCACGCGCGGTGATTTCGTTGTCTGTAGGATGGATTGATGGTGAAATTGGTTTGTTTCATACTTATAATAACATATCAGTATATGAGTGATACTGATGTTATTACTTCATAATTAAACAACTAAATAAGAAGAAGTAGAAGAAGAAATAAAGTTGAAAGAATCGGTAACAGATATTACCTCTTCTTTCGACACGACTTTTTGAAACCTCCTCTTAGGGCACTAGGATTGGTCTTTTAAGAAGAAACGAACCTAGAAGATGTTTATAGGAAAGTGGAGAAGAGAAATTGGCAGGGTTTGTCCGAGCGTGAAGGCTCAAAGTGGTGTGAGGAAGAGAGGGAGGAGGTGCCCTTTTATAAGGGAGGAGAGGGGCACCTTTAGAATAACTAAAACTTTTATTTTATTATAAAGTCATATTCGGTTTTTAATAGATCAAAATTGAGTAATTTCGAAGCTAAGGTGGGGATGGGTCGAAATAATCTCATCAAATAGAATTTAGACAAGTTTAGGTTTCTATTTTAACCTTATCATTTATATTTAACTTTAAGTTAAATAATTGTTCTTTTACCGTGTCTTCTTGTTTTCTTACACTATACTGTTAATAAACATACTATAACAAGCCAGAATAACCCCAAGTTGTTTATTATTAATATATATAACCTTATTTATGTAATTTGGACGAACCTTAGATTTTTAGGAATAGAATAACAATTAATAATATTATATTTGTTTTAAAAACTATTTTATGTCAATTTTGACACTATTTGGTAATTGATTTTTTTAAAAATCATAACAGAATGATTAGTTAGAACAAAGTTACCTAAATCAATACTAGCATGTCCTATTAACCTATAAAATTAGTGTAATTCATTAAAAGTCTCAAATTACATTTATTTGGGTATTTATAACATCAATTATGTCAATATTTCATTAATAAGATAATTACTGCATCATCATTGTGTCATATATAAATTAAATTATTTAATGTCTAAAAATAATAAATAAAACACAATTATTTATGAAATATTTTTATATTTATAATTAATATTTATAGTCGAATTTATCTTATTTATATCCCTATATTAAAAATGATTTAGTTATTAAACATTGATTTTAACTATTTTAACCATTCCGAAAAATAAATTAATAATAAATGTCCTAATCTAATCCAAGTGGGCCGAGATGGTCATATTTTATTCCAAAGGTTTTTTTGTCGAATTACACTTATCCAATAGAATTTGGACATGTGTTAGGGTAATAAAAATATCAATTTTTTTAGTCATTGATATTTACCGTGTCTCTCGGATTTTCAAAATTCCACTCACAGAAGTGGTAAAAATAAGTTTTATGTGAATTGGAAAATTCTCCTAGGAGGTGGGTAAAAGACGGTGAAAAGTCAATAAATTTTTTTATATATCTAAAATTATTATAAAATGACTCCAATGACTTGAATTGAAAATATATAGGTATTATGTATCAATTTTGACCTAAAATAAATTTAAATAAAATAAATAAATATATAAAAAGTCGGTTTTTGAATAGTAACCCAGTGTTATCACTATTCATCAATATTTGAAAGTTTTCAGAAAAATATGGAAAATTCACCCTAGGCTAATTTCGATATTCTAAATCCAAAAATGCAGTCCATTTTGAAAGATAAAATTTATAAAATTTTAAAAAGTGGGTATTACTATTCATAACGGCTAGTTTATATAACATATCGCTGTTTAGCGAAACTCGGTATTGCGTACAAGACACGCTATCGTGGAAGGTCACGCTTGCGTGTAATGCAAGACAAGTCATGGATGCGTGTTGTGAAAGATCATTTTGGTATAGCATATAACAGAAGACATTAATGAAATTAAAAATAATATTTTTCATAAAATCTCGGGATGTCACAATAAAACTCATGGATGTGAAATGGGTGTCTTAAGCATCATTACTGAAAAACATAACCACTCAAGAAATAATAAGAATGGATTCTTTAGATCATTTCCTAAATGGGTGTGAGTGACATAAACATATGTTATCATAGATGGAGAATAACTCAGAAGGATATTATGAAAAAATTTGTAGAGGTAAATATCCCTTCTTCTTTGAAAAATCCATTTTAATACAAAAAACCCATTTTAAAACAATCCAGAGAAAATAACATGAAAAATAATTAAGAAGCCATGAAATAAATTTGAAAACATTATTAATTTGTTACTAATAAAATAAACTTTAAAAATATTTTATAACCATTTTTCTTTTAAAACCCTTCAAAAACTTATAAAGTAAGAATGAAAATGCCTTGAAAAACTTTTTACATGAATACTTATAAAAGAATCTTGAAAATGAATTTAAATTTTTCCTAAATGAGAAAATCTGTAAGAATATTGAAAATGTTTGGAAAATTTTTTTACATGAAAACATATGAAAAATTATTGAATATGTTTTGAAAAAAATATAGTTCTTCAAAAATAATTTGAAAACTTATAAATATGGATTGAATTTTTTTTGAAAGCCATTTCATTGAAAATAACATTAAAACATATAAAAAAATCATTAAAAACCATGACACATTTTTTAAGATAATATTTCATTGAAAATAATCTTTAATTATAATTTGAAAATATTTTGGAAAACATTTTCAAAAACATGGTTTGAAATAAAATAGATTATCCGACTGAAGAGAGAGATACAATAAATTTTTTCTTAAAAACATTTTATTAAGAACTTAACTAAATAAGAGATAAAAAATAGTAATCGTACATTGATATATATTCAAAAAACATATTAAAATTAATTTCATTTGTATTCATTAGATATGTATCCTAATGTTTCTTTAAAATAAGAATAATGACTAAGAATATCTAAAAGAGATGAGATTGTTTCAATAAACTTTTACCACTTGGTTACTTGGGAACATACACTTAATGTAAGATGATAAAATTTCATGAAGAATAAAATATCATGAAAATTAGTATATTCATGATATAACATGTCAATTGGAATCTTATAATCCTTTTTAAGAACATAGGTTCATATCAAAACATGTGTCTCAAAGATGGAAATTTGAGACAACGAAACATTACAGATTTTGTAACATTTGGAAACATTAACCCCATGAAATAAAAATCATAGAATGGATATTTAAATACCAATTAATTTAATTATAATAGAAATATAATACATTCATGGGTGTTATATATACCATAAAAAATAATTGAGTTGTGAATGAAGCATGTATCTCATGGAAATAATAAGTGAGATGAAATCCCCTTACCTTGTGTCTTGACTATCATCGTACTCATTAAGACCTCCTGTATAACAAATATAAATTTATTATAAAAATTTTATAGAAAATTATTCTTATATCTAATACCATATATGTTTTTATGACATTATATTACCTGCATGTAAACAATCCTATCTTATCGTGTCACTTCAGGAAGTATTCGCTTTAATTTTCACATGTGTCTCAATTTGTTATATCTGTTGTCCTTTTACATATATCATGATAACCATAATTTAAACAATTATATAAATATAATTTATATAAAGTATAATTGTATTATAATAATATATATAATATACATTTTTTAAATGGAATATACCGTTCATGGAGATGGTAATTCGTACATATGCATGAATGCTCTTTCAGTTTAATTGCCTTGTTGAAAGGAAGAAAAGTAAAATAAATATATGTATATATATTTGTATATATAATTATTACAATAGCATTATTATATAATATTTATATAATATATATTCACTAAACCAATACTTAATACTTCCATTTAGTGTATGAAGGAATCATATCACTTTGAGGGGGTGGTAGCCCACACTTCCTCAAACAATTTTTTTATGAACACAAAATAGAAACTAAAAAGATACATTTTGTAAAAATGAACAAAGAATATTAAATAAATAATGAATATAATATATTACATTTATAAATAGCATGAACATCATAATTTCCAATATCATAATTATCAGTTTTTAATCAGCCCAAACATGGCATCGGTGGAGTTGATGAAAGAATGATTTCAGATGATGAACTTCACAAAGATCATACATATATTCTTCTCAACTTAGAAGAAATGATAGAATTTTTACAGTGAGTTATCCTATCAATTATTCAATAATTTTAATAATAATGCATTAATATTATTTTATTTTTATGTTAATTAAAAATAATATGAAGAAATATTTTCTGCAAATTAGAGTAGCTTTTCAGGATAAACGTCGTCAAAAAAATTTCCAACTGGTTTCGAAAGCTGGTAACATAAATTATTTTTTATTTCACATAAAAAATATATTTAATACATATTATAATGATAATTATTTGAGAAATTTACAGGTATCACAACATGCTGATAAAATTGATAATCGATTGTATGTATTGTGTAACCCATCATCCAAAACGGTTAAATCATGCAATTAATATGTGGTGAATGAATTTCGATTTCATACACATGAATATGGGAAAAAAATAATGAATAGTTGTGTTTACATAAAAGGATCTCATCATAAAGAAACTGAGGTTACATTTTATGGAATGATGGAAGAAATCATTGAAATACGCTATCTAGGACAACATTGCATAATGATGTTTAAATGTCAGTGGTTGGATACTAAGAGAAGATTTCATGTTCATATGATCCCTGGAATCATCGATAATAAATATAAAATATTTCTTATAGTAAATGCACCATTTTTATTGGATCATCAGGCACACCAAATTTATTATAAAAATTACTATTCAACATCAAGTGTGTTAGGTGATTGGTGGAGAATAATGAAAATTATATATCAAGAGAATTAGTATACAAAACATAAATGTTGTTCAATTGAAGTGAAAGGAATTGAAATTTTTCAAAAGACATATATAAATCCATATTTTTCTCTAAGATACAAGAATATCATTGAAGATGACCACATAGTTAAGGGATGTTGGTAATGATCATGTTAATGATGTTACAACTGAATTTGAAATGACAAGAAATAATGAAACTATAACTAATATAGAAATTAATGATGTTGGTGTTGAAGATGAAGACATTGACATCGAAATCTATGATGATGAGGATGAAGATGGGCACTGACATAGTTAAATTATAGTTATAATCATATAATATATATATCTATATATAATAGTTATTTTTTTACTATTCACTAAAAATAGTCAATTTGTGTTTCAGAAGGACAAGGATATGTATCGTCTGTTGCAGGAGGCTAATCTACCATTGGATGAGAAGGATGTTAGATAATATGATCCTAAACTACAGGTAGTCCAGGGATCACTCATAGGGGGTGTGGTTTTTCCCAACTAATGATTCTAGACACTATCTCTGAGTTATGTCCATGTCTTGGGTCTGATCCACACACACATTGGTATATTTACCTGGGTATTTTCTTTATTTTTCATTAATTTATTTATATGATAAATTAATGATTAATTGTTGTTTTTTCACATCATTATACATATAGATGTTTGATAGGGTATTGCTATATTACATAATTATTTTTTTGAAGCATTAGTTTCATGGGATCAGATTCCTATTGATGTTGTGCACCACATGTTCAAGCATTGGCTAGTAGTTATATAATAAATATTTATGTTGATATTTATATAATTAAAAACATGACATAATAAATTATTTGTAGGGTTTATGGTATCTCATCGATTTGAGCATGTGTGAGGTTATCTTTAAGGCATGGTACGGTGATATGCATTTGCATTGCTCTCAATTATCGCACAACATGAAAAGGAATATAATAGAGAAAGATGGGGCGATAGAGTTTGATGAGACATGTCACGTCTAGTGACCTTATTATATTTAATCTTTGGTTTGGATGGATTATGAATACACTGGTTCAGTAGGTGATTTCAGAGTAGATCCACAGTATGACAACAAAACCAGGGGAGACATGAGGTGAAAAATCGAGCCGGTAGTCGTACGTTTAGTATGCATTGAAATCATATGGTATGTACAATTTTTTAAATACTGTATATAACATTATATATAAACAGATTATTTTATAATCATATATGTATTCCCACATTTTTATATTATGAAGTACTCCATTTATAGGAGAATGTATGGTGATGCAGCCAATGGAGTGATTGGAGTTTCCCACCAGCGTTAGATTGTGGTCAATATAATTATTTTGTTTTTAATTTAATAAAAATATTATTTTATTTATTTAAATATTAAATTGAAATTGAAGGACTCATATGAGGAAATATTGATGCAGGTGACCTAGTATGCTATCGAGAATGGAAGAGTTGTTGCTATCAGCTCATAATTGAACCCTAGGGGTTTTCATGTCACCTTTTTTATGTTAGCTTCAAACTCAAGTGGATCTTGTGGAGAGTCTTCCTCATCTCATGCATAGTATCAATAACAGCTAAGAGCTCAGAGTGAGCTTCTATAGATTATGCGCAGGGAGCAGGAGGAGATGTGTCAGTGGAAGCAACAACAACAACAGTAGGGAAAGTTTCTATGATAGCACTAATAGTAGTAGCTGGAGATGCATAATGAGATGTGTCGATGGCATCATCAGCATGAGCAAAAGCAGATAGAGTACATGTGATGTCCGACTCATAGTTTAGGGATGGAGTTCCCTCTACCATCTCTTCTAGCTCCTCTAGACGACCCTCCACCTCAGTGATGTATTATTGTAATGAAACATTTGAATGTAAATTTCTTTGAAACATGAACTCTTTAAAGTTTTAAATAGTTCAATTTTTATATTTTTTTTAAATATTACATTTTATTATTATTTATTACATTTTTTATTATATAATTATTTTATTAATTAAAATATTTTTATATTATTTTCAATACTATTTTATTTATTGTACTGATAAAATTAATATTATCATTTCATTAATAATAATAATAATATTATTATCATATTATTTAACAATTTTATATTTAATTTTTTTATAGTAATATTAATATTATTATATCATTTATAATAATATTATTATATTATTAATAATATTATTATTTTATAAATAATTTTATTATTATAATAATATTATTATTATTTCATTTATATAAATATTATTTTATTAATAATATTATTTTATTAATTTTAATTTTTTATTTTCCCTACTATTTGAGATGGGCCTCTCAGAAATACTAATCGTGATAGCCCATCGCAAAAGGTTTATAAAAAATTAGGAAAACTATTTTCGACTGGTGTCCAGCCCGTCACGATAGTTTTTTTAAAAAACTCACTAATTTTTATCACAAAAATTCCATAAATTGTATGTATTGAGAAACCATCTGAATTTTGACTTAAAATTTCTATAAATTTCATAAAAACAATGTAGTTTGAATAGGCTATCCAATATGCATAAATCCTCATATAGAGATAAAGCACATTAATCTTACTGACTTTATTTGATGTTTAACAGAAACATTCCAAATTTTTTTTACACATAACCCTTCAAAAATATGAAAATATAAATCTTCAAAAATAAATTTGTGAAATTAAAATAACTTTGATCCCCCATATATTAAAAAGTACCCCTTTTTTCACCTGCCATGCCTGTGAATACCCTTATCATATATTCCCTTGAAACATGGTAAAAACTATAATTACCAAAAATCGTTTTGGAATGCACAAATGCTTCCTCATTCCGATGATTATTGGTTATATTATTGAAATTCAAGAAGTCATAAACATCATCCTTGATGACATAGACCACATTATCAACCAATCAATAATCATATCTAGGGTAATCAGTACTGACTAATTCAATTATTTATATCCAAAATTTCTCTTTTAAAAATTTCATTATCATAACAAAAGAACACATTAATTTTTATACTTTCCATAATCATGTTCTCTCAATGAATATAACCTTTTCATAAAATCACTTTTCATATCCATCATAACTATTTAACATATTCCTAAAAATCCATAGAGAAAAAAATTAACTGAATAATCCTTATATAATTCACAATTCATAATTTATGGATGTTATTACATAAATACTACAATCCTCCCCCTTTAATGGTTTGCATGGAATAAGTCATTCCTTGGTTTTGAAGTATAATCGTATATCTGGGCATTGATTTGGGTAATTCCCAAGTTCTCAATAGACAGGACATTGACCTCCATGATAATTAATCACTCTATAACCCTTTTTCACGTAGAGATAGCATCCTCACCTCTATTTTCAGTATTCCCCAATGTTTTTCTTACATTCTTCTTGACATGTAGTAATCCATATATTCTTTCCTCTATGGTTTATATCATTTTAAAAGTTATAAAATAAAATATTTCTCCTATGAAATGTGTTAGGAATACACCAATGTTCATATTGTTAATCATATATCATGATAGATGACTAGACATAATCACAATATCATTCTCTGAAATCATTATCCAATTTATATTTTCATAACCACATGATTTTCTATCACACATCGACTTTTATATTTGATAATTTATTTAATTTGTTCTTGGTTCATGGTTCTCTCTTTAAGGATCGGGTCAAACGAGGGGTTAAAATGATTGAGGATTGTTAATTTTGGGTTTTTTTATTTGAGTAATTATTATTATAGTTATAATAATAATAATAATAATAATAATTATTATTATTATTAGTTCATAAGAAATATGATTATAATTTTTAGTAAATTATAATTATTATTATACTAACGGTATTATTATTATTAAGAATATTATTATGATTATTATTTTTATTATTATACAAATGTAACAATAACCTACCTGGCGCCTCCTTACCCCATACACACTATATGCTGAAGCCCCCCCACTTTACCATGGTCTCCACAACATAGCACGAGCACCCCAGGTAGGCTGTTATGTCACGAACCATCCTCGGGGCCCTTGTCGTGACTACTCCTTTCCCGCCTTCCATAGGCCAGGGGCTGGCGACTAGCACCAAGGCGTAATTACCGATAAAAAGTGAAGGCATTGCCTTTTTAAAGTAAACAAACACCACAGAGCAAGAATGCAGTAGAAGTAAACACTAAGTAAAAACTGATACAAATGTAAGTGCAGAAAAGTATGTGGGCCAGTATACACACCCAAAATGAAAGTAAAGTACAACTGGAAAGGGAAAACAGCAACTGAAAGTAAAGCTGCAGCCTCGATCCGTCCATTGGAAGTCCCACCTGAAGGGTGAGTATAGATAGCATCCACATCTCCTTGGGTCCAGCCGTCCGCTCCAAGTACGTCCCGCCCAGTGATCCACCTCCAGGTACCAACATGCTCCGCAAGCCTGATCCACAGTTAGTGATGTCCATCGTCTGCAACCAACACAAAGTAGTGCGGGAATAACTCGTGCAGAGGTGAGTATAAGCTACTCAGTAGGGACCCTGAGACCCCCGAAGGTCACCCAGAATCCACAAAGGATAATCCAAAAAGTAAAGATATAATCACGAAGTATCATCCAACACTACTTAGGTATATGCCCATACATATACCTAAGTCATCAATTCTCGTTCGGCTCCAACATCTGTGCCCAAGTTCGATCACATACACATAGGATAGCAAAAAACAATCCACATAGGAAAGCAAGTCAAGATTCAGATCACAGAGGTATACTTCTTCATAAGACAATAGAGATAATCAGATGTAGTTACTGATTCATCTAAGCCGTCGGAACCACAAAGTATTGATAGGTACTAACCCCCGCAATGACCCACAAAGGATCTATAGGTAACTAACCCCCGCAATGACCCACACAGGATCAGACCCACACAAGATCTGTAGGTGCTGGCCCACACAGGTCCGCAGAGTTCTGACCCACATAGGATCTTACCCACATAGTATCGGTAGCACTGATCCACATAGGATCGTTGAGTGCTGTAGTCGTCGCCGTTGAATCCACAGAGGATTCCTGCACAGTCGTCATTGTCATCGTAGTCGCAGCCAGCTCTAAGGTTCCCGCACACAGCAAGCTCGTTCAGAAAGGTCCGCTCCATGAGCTGAAGGGCTGATACATCAACTGACACATATTCCAGATTTGATGTATCCAAAAGTTCTGTATCATCAATAAGAACTTTAACGTCACAGACGACGCGTTAATCGGACGCCCGGTCTGAGAGTTATCGGCTTTTTCGTCCAAGGGCCCGGTTGGATTTTAAGTCAAAAACAACACGACCATACTCTAACTATGTCCAAACCTCGAGCGGAGTAATCCAAAAGGTCCGTCTCACTTAGAGGAAACCATCAAAGTCAACGGCACGTCAATCGAACGTCCGGAACTCAAGTTATAAGCGTTTCTGATCCGATGGCCCGGTTGGTTTCGTGTACAAACCAACCCGGCCGAACCCAAAGTACTCTGAAACATTGACTGTAATATACCTAAATGACCATCTCGATGCAAGGATCTCTATGCAACTGACGTTGCATCGATCGGTGGTCCGTAGCCCATGCTATGAGAAACAGACCGAAAAGTCCGGTATTAGGGGGGTTCTGGCCTGGTCCGACCCTGCCCAGTACCCCTTGGGTCAGCCCGAACTGGGTCGACCCGACCCGGGTCCGGGTTCGGCCCGCTTGGGTGCGGCGCGCCCCAGCCCGGCCTGGGCACGGCCCGGCCTGGCTGGCGCGGACCCGTCTGGCGGACAGGCCGGGGCAGCCTGCCCGGCGCACTGCCGCCAGTAGGTGGCTCGGCCGTTTGGCCGAGCGGATGGGGGGGGGGGGGGCTGCCGCCCATTTTGTAACCGCGACCCCATTATTGGGGCTACTCAAGATGGCCAGCCAGGGGTTGTAACCCCCGGCTCATCCCCTGTCCGGCCGGCCTGCTCCGGCTGGCCGGCTTCTACCGCCATGGGACTGGCAAGGCTGGTCCCCCCTGTTCCGACGCCGGCGGCCCGGAACCGGCTGTCGGTTCCCCTGCTCTGCCGCGCCCCAGAACTGGCCGCGGCCTTGGTTTGTCCGGGGTGGCGTGACGGCGCCATGCCCCTCTGTCGCGGCCCCGCTCCGGCCGCGGTGTCTTCAAGTTTTTCAGTTGTGGTGCGACGGTGCCTTGGCTTGGTTCAATTTTTCAAATGTGCAGCGCGACGACGCCGCACATCCTTTTCACTCGTTCCCGCGTGGTGTGATGGCACTGCCTCACTTTCCTTCAAACCGCAACAACAAAAATAATAATAAGGGAGGAGGGTAGGTCCTGTTTGTGCGATCTGGCCCCCTCCTGTTTAACGATATCAAGCGGTTGACGGAGGAATTCACAAATAAAAACACATAAAACCCCTACCTCAATGTTGTCGTCGAACGACAGTTCTTCGCAGAATTAACCATCGCGGAAGAAGAGGATCGTCACGGAAAAAAAGGTCATTAGCATCGCCGAGAAATGATTCGTCGATGTCACATCGCCAATCTCTGAGGAATCAGGCATTCTTCGCTTTCTTCGTGTTCTTAGTCTAAGAAGAAGAAGAAGTTCCTCAACTTTTCTCCCAAGACTCACACAACAAGGTTCCAACCGAAATAAAATAAGTTCATCTCTTATTTTATTAACATAACATAAGCATTTGAATTTCAAACATTCACACTTAACTCACTTAATTAATTAACATAAGTTGTCAAAAAATTAATGGGGAGTTGAGGGGGGTTAGAGAATATGAAGGGGTGGGGTTCGTATGGGCCCCACCGGCCTCATAACCTCTCATGGGAAGTTGGGTGGTTACCCAACTTCCACCCAAAGGTTAAACGCATAGAAAGATAAATAAAATTTGTCGTTTAAATTTTATTTTAACTTCCACAAATTTTAACAACTTCACCCATGAAAACACAACTTCGTAAAAGGTGTTCCTAAGAAATTACCGGCACTGTGAATCCATCGGTTCCCTCAGAATTCGATTCCAAGCACCAATGCAAAAGTTATAAAAACTCGCTCGTTCGTTCACCGAACGTACCCGAGCTGAAGTTCGGATAGAAATTCCAGGCACATCGGGCCTCAGACTCATGTGCCGTCAGAAACCGCGTTCTTGTAAAATCCCAAAAAAGATTAAGAAAAAATTATCATTGAATATTATGGGTCTTTACATTACTCCCACCTAAGGGCTTTATATCCTCGTAAAGATACATCGAAAACTAGGGAAACAAAAGTTGGTACTGAGCACGCATCTGAGCCTCCCGCTTGCAAGTGCTCTCCTGGATGTTCCCGTGCTGCCATCTGATGCGCACTAGAGGAATCAACCATCCACGTAGGACCCGCTCCTGTCGATCCTCGATCTCCACTGGAACCTCCGCAAAATTCGCCCCATCATCAATGTCCAACTCCCCATGGTCAATGATATGCATTGGGTCTTGCACTTATCTCCTTAGCTGAGATACGTGGAAGACTTCGGGCACCCGATGCAACTGAGGTGGTAGAGCCAGGCAATAAGCCACCTCACCTATCCTTCTGGGGATCTGGAATGGTCTGATGAAGCGCAGAGTCAACTTTCCGCCTCGGCCAAATCTCCGTAATCCACGTCGAGGTGACACTCGCAAGAAGACGTGGTCACCATCCTCGAACTACAGTGGCCTCCGCCTCCTGTCAGCATAAGACTTCTTGCCGGCTCTGAGCTGTCATCATCGGCTCCTGGATGACCTGGACCTTCTCCGTCAGGGCCTGGACCATCTCCGGTCCCACAAGTGCTGACTCCCCAGGGTCTATCCAGCACATAGGTGACCTGCAAGGTCGGCCATACAACGCCTCCTATGGTTCCATCCTAATGGTGGAATGGTAGCTGTTGTTGTACGTGAACTCCTCCAAGGGTAGGTGATCCTCCCAACTGCGACCAAAGTCGAGGATACTTGCGCGGAGCATGTCCTCAAGAGTTTGAATGGTCCTCTCCGTCTGACCATTAGTATGAGGGTGAAAGGTGGTGCTCAGACGTAGTTGTGTCCCAAACGCCTCCTGCAACCCCTTCCAAAGCTAGGAAGTAAAGCGAGCATCTCGATCAGAGATGATAGATGATGGCACACCATGTAGTCATACAATCTCCTGAACGTAGAGACGTCCCATGCTCTCTACTGATCCCTTCTCTCTAATGGGTAAAAAGTGAGCCATCTTGGTGAGTCAGTCAACAATCACCCAAATGGAGTCGTGACCTATGGAAGTACGTGGAAGTCCAGTCACGAAGTCCATAGATATCCCGTCCCACTTCCACAACGGGACCTCCAAGGGCTGTACCAAGCCTGCTGGTACCTGGTGCTCTGCCTTCACCTGCTGGAAGGTGAGGCATCGAGAAACGAACTCTGCCACAACCTTCTTCATTCCTGGCCACCAGTGCTGTCGTCTATGATCCTGGTATATCTTTGCCACTCCAGGATGTAACGCCAAAGGGGAAGTGTGAAACTTCCTCAGCACCTCTCTCGTAAAGAAACTAGTACAAAGGTACGTCCTCTGAAAAGGACGTCGTGCTCTCCTCCCACGGATAATATATCAGGTGCCTGTCCTGAGGATATCTGTGCATGCCACATCTCACAGTCAGCGTCCCCACGCTGTGCCTCTCTATCCTACTACAGTAGTGGAGGAGTGACTGTGACTGACTGAAGGAAGGCTGCTCTATCGCTATCCACGAAGGACATCTGCAAAGCGGCTAGCTGCTCTGTTGCCTCCCCTAGTAGCTGAATTCCCGTCCTCCGGCTGAGGGCATCGACTACTACGTTCCCCTTTCCAAGATTATATACTATCTCAAAGTCATATTCCTGGAGGAACTCGATCCATCGCCGCTGTCTCAGGTTCAGTTCCTTCTACGAGAAGATGTACCTAAGACTTTTGTGGTTAGAATAGACTGTAAAGCGCTCACCCATCAGATAGTGTCGCCACATCTTCATAGCGAAGACCACTTCTGCTAACTCCAGGTCATGGGTAGCATAATTCTGCTTATGCTGCCTCAACCGTCATGATCCATAGGTGATCACAGCCCGCTCCTGCATCAGGAAACATCTGAGTCCGGTCCCTGATGCATCGCAGTAAACCATGTACCCAAATCCCTCCTTCGGAAGCCTCAAGATATGCGCACTGGTCAAAATCTATCTCAGCTCCTAGAAGCTCTGATGACATCTGTCTGACCACACAAAGGGTTTCCCCTTCTTCTTCAAAGCTAAGAGTGGTGCCAAAACTCTAGAGAAGTATGACACAAATCTCCGGTAGTACCCAGCTAGTCCCAAGAAACTTCACACCTCTGTCATGCTCCTGGGTGGCTCCCAAGCTAGCACTACCTCGATCTTCACAGGATCCTCTACAACTCCCGCCTCAGAGATGACATGACCCAAGAAGTGGACCTCGCGTATCCAGAACTGACACTTCGAGAGATTACCATAATGCTGGTGCTCTTGGAGTGTGTCTAGTACAACCCGTAAGTGGTAGGAGTGCTCCTCCTCAGTGGTCGAGTAAATCAAAATGTCGTCGATGAAGACCATGACAAATCGTTCGAGGTATGGCTGAAAGATCCTGTTAATTAGGTCCATGAAAACTTATGGAGCATTGGTTATGCCGAACGGCATAAACAAGAACTCATAGTGGTCGTACCGACATCTGAAGGTCGTCATTTGCACGTCCTCGTCCCGAACTCTGAGCTGGTGATTTCCTGACCTGAGGTCTATCTTCGAGAACCACCGTGCTCCCTTGAGATGATCGAAGAGGTCATCAATCCTCGGTAGAGTATACTTGTTCCTCACAGTCACCTGGTTCAGGAGATGATAGTCGACACAAAGTTGTATGCTCCCATCTGCCTTCTTGGCAAACAATATCGGGGAAGCCCACAGTGAAACACTGGGTCGGATGAATCCCTTGACCTGCAAGTCCTCCAAATGTACCCGTCGCTCTCGAAACTTAGTGGGGGCCATCCGATATGCTGGAGTGGATATCAGGGCTGTCCAGGGGTACATGACAATATAAAAGTCTACCTCTATTCAAGGAGGTAAACATGGAACGTCTTCGGGGAAAACGTCTGCATACTAATCCACCACAGCAGGAAAACCAGGACTCCGCACGTCAACTGCTCCTTGGATGAGGCTAGCCAAATGATGAGTGATGGGCTATCCTCTCCTCTGTAGAAGTCCATCATGTGCTGCGAAGTCTCCCTTCTCACCGGTGAAGGTGAACCTGCTCCCATCGGTGCATACAAATCGCACCTTGCGCCTAATACAGACAATATGAGCATGGACTATAGATAACCAATCCATGCCCAAGATAACGTCGTAAGGCCTCGATGCCACTACAATAAGATCCCACCTGAAGATCTCTCTTCCTAGAGTAAGCTCACACTGCCAGCACCAGTGCATAATCGTCGAGTCTGCTCCCGTAGGAGTCTCAAGCCATAAGGATCGAGCCAACGGCTCAGTCGGAATCTCCAAGCTGCGAACAAGGGCAGCGACTATGAAATAATAACTCGCTCCTGTGTCTATAAGAACTGCAGCAAGGGTGGAATAGACAAAGATAGTACCTAAAATCATCTCAGGCATGTCGTGGTCTTAGGCCTACGCTACCTGAAGCTATGCCTGTCTCTTCCCGCCAGCTCCCTGTGGTCGGGGTGGACCTCATAGTGGTCGTGGTGGTAGAGCCTCAATGTGTCGCCCACCACCTATTGCTCAGCCAGATCCTCTACCTCGTCCACCTGCTCCCTGAAGACCACCACGGTCGACCCTCTACCTCTTCTTGGGTGGTCCCTCAACCGTCTGTTGCTCCTCTGCACGGCAGGTCGGGCTGTCACGTGCGATATGACCCTGCACGCCGCATGTGTAGCACTGTCTGCCTCTCGAAAGACTGGTTCTGCGCTGTGTGCCCCACAATGCTGACCCAGTGTCCTGAGGTCGTCTGCCTGAGGGTTTGGTCTGCCTGGACCCATGAG
This sequence comes from Viscum album, assembly GCA_963277665.1. Taxonomy (NCBI): domain Eukaryota; kingdom Viridiplantae; phylum Streptophyta; class Magnoliopsida; order Santalales; family Viscaceae; genus Viscum; species Viscum album. The sequence goes on along the minus strand of OY728131.1, from coordinate 849,290,224 downwards.
TCATCCGTCGACTACCTGCTGCAGAAGTCTCTGCTACGTGCCGCCCTGCTGTTGGTCTCGCTGCTGATATAGGCTCAACAAGGAAGCTCTCGATCAGAAGGGCTCGCTCCAGTACACCTGTCTGAGTCGGAATGCTGAGGGAGATCAGCGATACCCTGATCTCATGCCTCAAACCCTGCATGAAGGTCCATGACCGGAAGAATGGGTCTCGTACCATGTCTGTCGAGAAGCACGAGAGATCAGTAAATCTCGCCGAGTATTCGGTGACCAACATGCTGCCCTGCCACAGCTGAAGAAGCTCCTGGATGCACACCGCACGGTGGGTGGCTGGGACGAAATTAGAGCAAAAGAGGATCTCAAAGTCTGTCCAGAGGAGAGATGCCTCATCGTGCACCTGGATCATCAAGCTCCACCATCTGCCTGCTCCCACGTGCAGTAGGCTCACTGTGAGGATCACCATGAGGTCTGCTAGTGTCCTCACTAACCTGGAAACTCGTACAACTACCTCCAGCCAATCCTCTGCTGCCTGAGGGTCCATCTCCCCGTGGAACCTAGGCAGTCGCTGGTGCTGAAACTCATGCAGTGCACTAAGGTGACGTGCATTGTCAGCGGCTAGGGCTAGAAGAATCGGTGGATCGGCGGGTAGAGGTACCACTGGTGCCTCTGCAGTCAAAGGGCCCTGTATTGAGGCCTCATGGCTCGGTAGGCTGTCGTCACATACAACTCTCAGAACCCTAGCTGTCTGCCATCGTGGGGCCATCCTGAAAAGAAACAGGTGCGCCATGGTCAAACATTATACCTGGTGAGCTCACACAATGTAATCATAATGAAAACTTGAAACACATATGTAATCAATGTTTCCATGAATTAAGTCTTAAATCAGAAGTCACGATCCTGGTGTACGGATACGTCGGCCGCCGCACCAAAACTGGACTCCCTAGACTGTTAACCACAATCAATACGCTTAACACTATTTATTCACATAGAAAAAGATCAGAGTCCAAAGGTCTGTGGTTGAACCGAACTCCTCTAATACCAATTTGTCACGACCCGTCCTCAGGGCTCGTGCCGTGACTACCCCATGCCCACCTTCCATAGGCCAGGGGCTGGCGACTAGCACCAAGGCGTAATTCCCGATAAAAAGGGAAGGCATTTCCTCTGTAATGTAAACAAACACCATAGATCAAGCAAGCAGTAGAAGTAAACACTATGTAAAAACTGATACAAAAGTATGTGCGAAAAGGTAAGTGGGCCTGTATAGAAACCCAAACTGAAAGTAATGTACAACTGGAAAGGGAAAACACCAAATGAAAGTAAAGCCTCAACCTCGAGCCGTCCACTGGAAGTCCCACTTGAAGGGTGAGTACATATAGCCTCCACAGCTCCTCGGGTCCAACCGTCCGCTCCGAGTACGTCCCACCCAGTGGTCTACCTCTGGGTACTGACCTTCTCCACAAGCCTCATCCACGATCAGCGCTGTCCGTCGTCTGCAACCAACACAATGTAGTGCGGGCATAACCCGTGCAGAGGTGAGTATAAGCTACTCAGTAGGGATCTCGAGACCCCCGAAGGTCACCCAGAATCCACAAACGATAATCCACAAAGGAAGGATACAATCACCAAGTATCATCTGACACTACTTAGGTATATCCCATACATATACCTATGTCAATAATTCTCGTTCGGCTCCAACATCCGAGCCCAAGTTTGATCACATCCACATAGGATAGCACAACACAATCCACATAGGAAGGCAAGTCAAGATTCAGCTCACACATGTATACTTCTTCGTAAGACGATAGAGATGATCAGATGTAGTTACTGATTCATCTAAGCTGTCGGACCCACAAAGGATTGATAGGTACTACCCCCCCCCCCAATGACCCGCAAAGGATTGATAGGTAACTAACCCCCACAATGACCCACACAGGATCGGACCCACACAGGATCTGTAGGCGCTGGCCCACACAGGACCACTGAGCACTGACCCACACAGGATCTGACCCACACAAGATCTGTAGCACTAATCGATGTAGGATGGCTGAGTGATGTAGTCGTCGTCGTCGAATCCACGGAGGATTCCTGCACAGTCGTCATTATCGTCGTTGTCGCAGCCAGCTCTACGGTTCCCGCACACATCAAGCTCATTCGGGAGGGTCCACTGCACGATCCGAAGGGCTGATACATCAACTGACACATAGTTCGGAGTTGATGTATCCAAATGTTCCGTATTGTCAACAGGAACTCAACGTCACAGACGACGCGTCAATTGGACGTCTGGTCTGAGAGTTATTAGCATTTTCGTCCAAGGGACCCGGTTGGTTTTTAAGTCAAAACCAACCTGACGGTTCTCCAACTACGTCCAATACTCGATTAGATTAATCCAAAAGGCCCGTCTCACTTATAGGAAACCATCAAAGTTTACGACACGTCAATCGGATGTCCGAAACTCAAGTTATAAGCATTTCTGCTCCGAGGGCCCGGTTGGTTTCATGTACGATCCAACCCGGATTATCCCGAAGAACTCAGAAACCTTGAGTGTAATATACCAAAATGACCGTCTCGATCCAAGTATCACTACGCAACTGACGGTGCCTCGATCGGGGGTCTGTATCCCATGTTATGGGCAACAGACCGAAAAGTCCGGTATTAGGGGGGTTCGGGCCCGGTCCGACCTGGCCCTCTACCCCCTGGGTTGGCCCGAACCGGGTCGACCCGACCTAGGTCTGGGTTCGGCCCACTCGGGCGCGGCCCGGCCTGGCTGGCACGGCTTGTCTCGGCCAGGGCACGGTCCGACGAGGATTGGGCGCGGCCTGGCGGCCCAGTCTGGCGGACCGGCTGGGGCAGCTGGCCCAGCGCGCTGGCGCACTGGCACCAGCAGGTGGCTCGACCGTTTGCCAGAGTAGATGAGGGGGGTGGGGGCGCCTGCCCCCCATTTTGTAAACGTGGCCCCTATAATGGGGCCTTCTCAAGATGGCCAGCCGGGGGTTGTAACCCCCATCTCATCCCCTGTCTGGCCGGCTTCTGCCGCCACGGGACATGCAAGGCCCATCCCTGCTGTTCTGACGCAGGTGGCCCGGAACCAGCCGCCGGTTCCCCTGCTTCGCCGCGGCCCGGAAGAGTCTGCGACCTTAGTTTCTCCGGCGTGGCGTGACGGTGCCGCGCCCATCTGCCGTGGCCCCGCTCTGGCCGCGGTGTCTTAGGGTTTTTCCGGCGCGGCGTGACGGCGCCACGCATCCTTGCCGCTCATTCCCGCGTGGTGCGACAACACAACGTCACTTTCCTTCGAACCACAAAAACAAAAATAATAATAAGGGAGGAGGGTCGGTCGTGTTTGTGTGGTCAGGCCCCCTCCCTTTAAACGATATCAAGTGGTCCAAATGAACGAGGATAGTTGACAGAGGAATTAAAAAATAAAAACACATAAAACCCCTACCTCAACGTTGTCGTCGAACGAGTGTTCGTCGCAGAATTAACCGTCGCGGAAGAAGAGGATCGTCGCGGAAGAAAAGGTCATTGGCGTCATGGAGAAATGATTTGTCGGTGTCGCGTCGTCGATCTCCGAGGAATCCGGCGTTCTTCACGTTCTTCGCATTCTTCATTGATGAAGAAGAATAAGATCCTCAACTTTTCTCCCATGACTCACACAACAAGGTTCCAACCCAAATAAAATAAGTTCATCACTTATTTTATTAACATAACATAATCATTTGAATTTCAAACATTCACACTTAACTCACTTAATTAATTAACATAAGATGTCAAAAAATTAATGGTGGGTTGAGGGGGGTTAGAGAATATAAAGGGGTGGGGTTCGTGTGGGCCCCACCAGCCTCATAACCTCTCATGGAAAGTTGGATGGTTACCCAACTTCCACTCCAAGGTTAAACACTTAGAAAGATAGATACAATTTGTCATTTAAATTTTATTTTAATTTCCACAAATTTTAACAACTTCTCCCGTGAAAATGAAACTCCAGAAAAGGTGTTCCTAAGAAATTACTGGCGCTGCGAATCCATTGGTTCCCTCGAAATTTGATTCCGAGCACCGGTTCAAAAGTTAGAAAAACCCGCTCGTTCGTTCTCTGAACGTACCCGAGCTAAACTTCGGATAGAAATTCTGGGCACACCGGGCCTCAGAATCGTGTGCTGTCAAGAAACGGCGTTCTTGTAAAATCCCAAATAAAATTAAGAAAAAATTTTCCTTGATTTTTATGGGTCTTTACAGTTTACCCCTCTTCCTTCCCGTCCAACTCCACTTTGGGTGTTGCTGCTCCGACGACACACAACAACGCCCCTCTAATAACGCTCGACGACAACCTCCTGCTCCTCCCCCTAGGCCTGTTCACGTGAAACCCAGACACCGCCTATGTCCGATGATCCCCCCCATCCCAACGCGTCTACAAAAAACCCCATTCCATGTTATGTGTGCAGTGTCGTCCCCCCTCAATATTCTATTTTCACATGCAACTGTCTCCATCTCTGGTATGTTTTCCTTTAAATTGTGTTTTTTCTCCATTCAACATAACCTAGGGATAGAGGACAACATTTTATTTTTGTGTTCTAATTTCAATAGTATATTAGAATGGTGTCTTGGGACCCGTTATTCTATAATTCAGAAACTGACGCCAAGGGTGAGGAGGATGGACTTGGATTATTTTACCACGGTTGTTTTGGGTAAGAGTATAAACCTTTTAATTGGATTTTTACCACAAAATATTGGGTCTTATGGTTTATATGAGTGCCTAGTATTTATTTACAGGTGGGTTGGGCTTGGTAACTTTAATGTTGGGTCCCTGATAATTAATGTAGTGGGTTTTTAATGTCCTTAAGGGTGAACATGCATACACTCAGGTATTAATATATATAAATATACATATATCTCATATGCATGTTCCCTCATGGATTGGGAGACACATGCATTGGGTTAATGGTATATATATATTGATGTATGTGTGTGTGGATGGCAGACTTCTTGAGATAGAAAGCATCGAATCAGTTCTCTATTAGGGTTCTATCTTGGTTTGAGGTATGTGAATCCAAATTTTCTTTTCTATAACGACCCTTCATCACTTTTCTATTTTTAATTACATTTAAAATGTTATTCTCAATTTTTTTTGTACTCATGGAAAGATGAAAATGTTTGTTTCTCGATGATTGAACTGATTAAAAATAGGTTTTCAAAGGAACTTGCGTAAAATTTCTAGATTTATAGCACATAGGGTGTCTAATATTAATTTTATTTTCCTATAAAAGTGGAATTGGTGGGGGGGGGGGGGGGGGGGGGGTTAAGAGTCATGTAGCTTTAATTGTGTTATGATGGTGTTTTTTGATTATGAATATGGTTATGTGTGGGTAATTTGGTTATGATGTGGTTTGAGGGCTATGTTAATCATCATAAAAAGGTATTTTGGTTTTAGGTGGCGGGGGGGTTGGTGGGTGGGTGGGTGCTTTGTTCTCCTTTAAAAAAATATCGTGAATCAGTTGGGTTTGGACTACAAAAGAATGGCAGTTTTGTGAAAAAGGGCTTTAGGTCTTTTCGTGGATTTTCGAGTTCCATTTGATGTTGGCACATCTATGGGTGCACTAGGTGAAAACATGGATGGTCCCCCAAATGATGATGGTGTTTTAAGTGGCGTGTCCTCTAAAATTTGGTTTTCAAAATAGAAAATGCTTTCTAAATAGTTTTTGTATCTTCATGTTGATTTCAAAATGGTTTGAAATATAATATTATCACGTCTGGCTGTTAGAATTTTGGTGTGTGTTTTAATGAATTTAACTCGTAAAGGCCGTTGGTTTCGTTGTGATGTGTTTGGGTGTGTGTTTGGAACATTAGGGTCTATTTGGAATTGAAAATGCAAAAGTGATATTTTTGTTTTATTTAGGGTAATATTTTATTCCAGGTAATGATAAAGGACTGATTAGAAACAATTTGTTTTCAAAGAAGTGATTTAATTGTTTATGTAATATGATGGTTGGTTCGGTACATCCAACCCAAATGATGATGTTTGTATGAATTTTTAGAAAATATTGTTTTTAAAAGTATGTACCCCCTTGGAAACCTTATTGTTTTTTGAAATGTTTTAGATGTTTATATACTATAAAGGACTGATTGGAACTTTGATAAATGTGAAATTATTGAATTTATATATGGGGAAGTCATATATAGGTAAAACATTTATGGTTGAATGCATAAGAGGCATCCGTGTTTGGGCCAGGCAAGTGCGGTGACGACAAGATAAGGCGAGTCGCGCTTGTGAGGGCCTCTAGATTAAATAGTATTATTATTACAACCACCATCGGTTCATTTTTATCTTTTAATTGATCATGTGATGGTTTCTTATTATCCTTTATTAGATAGGTTGGTTCCAACTAGTAGTTATAGAGGCCATATGGGAAGTTCCGCTTGTCTCTTTTCCCACTAGGGTGTCCTGTTGGTTATAGAATTAAGAGATTCACCATACACCAGATCATGGTTCCGAACATAGTATATACAAGGGTCCTCTATGGATGTTTAGGATAAAAAATGGTTGTATTCTATATTTCTTGTCTACTTTCATTACCTTCTTATTGGTATTTTACTACACCCATTTCTAGTTTTCCCTATCTGTTTATTTTTAGAATAGACCTAGTATCTTTGGTTTCGTTTTTATTTAAATAATGGTATTTTTCTCTCAAAATGGAATGTGGAATGATTTGGTTTTAAAAAAAGCGTAAGACTATTGTTTCTTTATTAAAAACGTAGAAAATTCATTTGTATTAATTTTTTTCAAACTACTGTTAATGGACTGTTTGTGAAAGGAAAAAACATGGTTTCTGTGGGGATTTTCTACTGAGAATTTTAGTGCTCATGCATGTTTTATCTTTTCAGTTATAGGTTTAGTTTCTTTTCAGATTCCTGGTAAGCTTCTCAATGTTGGAGTAGGCTTGTTTCTAGGTTTGGTGGTGGTGTAGAAGGTCACAAGGAGGTATGTGAAGTTTATTTTTTACGTTGTTAGTTTTATTTTTTTCACCAGTAATTATTTTTATCTTTCTCATTTTTTGGTCATGGGAAAATTCATTCACAATGATAAACGTTTGAAGCCTGACACTAGTTGTCATCCTGGATGGATCAGGAATGCCACTCTATACAAGTTGTAGACTACCTAGGGTGACTGGATCAGGGTTAACATGGGCTGGTTCGTGACAAAATGTTACAAGGGCATGTTTGGAAACACTTTTTTTTCATATAATTGAATTAACTATTTATGTAATGTGACAACCCGTTTGGTACCTCAAATATAAAATTTGATGATTATATGAACTTTTAGAAAATAATGTGTTTAAAAACTATGTGCCCTCTTAGAAACCTTATTGTTTTTTGAAATGTTTTAAATGTTTATATGTTGTATTGGCCCAGTTTATACATTATTTTATGTGAAATGATCAAATTTATTTATGAGGTTCTCATATCTAGGGTAACCCTTTATGGGAGAATGCATCAGAGGAATCTATGTTTGGGTAGGCAAGTGTGGTGATGGAATATTAAGATGAGTCCCACATGAGAGGACCTCCTACTTACACATTATAAATTTTATAACCACCATGGCTTCCTAAGAGTCTTTGAGTTGATCGAGTGATGGTCTCTTATCCCCCATGATTAGATGGGTTGGTACCCACTGGTAGGTATAAAGGCCATATGAGAAGTGCTGATGATTTTTTTTTCTGCGAGGGCGGCCAATTTGTTATAGACATAGGAGCTCCACCATATGATGGTTAGTGGTTCCAAACTGATTATGTCCTGGGGTATTCTAGGGATTCTTATGATCACCCATGTTTGTATTCTATGATACTTTGATACATTCTTTAAATTCTTTTTGGTATTTTACTACACATAGTGTTCAATTTTCCTAGTGTTTTTATTTTCAGTATATCCCTAGTATCTTTTGGATTGGGTTTTATTTAAAAAATGGTAGTTTTATTTTGAAATGGAAGGTAGTGTGTGTTGGATTTCAAAAAAACATCAGAAGGATATTGGATGTAAATTAAAATTATAAAAAACTCATTTTTATTAATTTTATTCAAACTTTTTTTAGTGGCCTATTTTGGGAAAGGAATACATTAGGATTCTTTAGCGTGTTGCTAATGATAATTTTGGGTTATCATTCCTATTATATCTTTTCTTTTTCATGTTATGTTTTGTTTTCAGGTTCCTAGTCTGCTCCTCAACGCTGGAGAAACAATGGTTTTGAGTTGGTTGGTGACCTTGGAGGTCACAAGGAGGTATGTGCACTTTATTTTTCCACTTCCTGTTTTATTTTTATCTTTAGTTTTTAGTTTTCTATTTAACTTTTTTTCATGGGAAAAATCATTCCCAACGATTTAATTTTGTTTCCCGGCAATATTTACCATCCCAGAGGGATCGAGAAGACCCCTCGTGACATGTTGCTAATAGAATCAGGTGACTGGATAGAGGTTAACTAAAAATGGTTTGTAAAATAACGGAATTATAGGAGGCACTTATTATTTGTGATATCCTGTAAAAGGAGATTATAACTATTGGGACTCAGGTGGTATGTGCGAGGATAGCGTAATGAAATATTTCTCACATTGATTCTCGAGTTACAAAGTTTTTTCTATGGTTTGAGTCTTCTGCCATGGGTTGTTTCAGATTAGGAGATGATACTGTAGGTGAATCATGTTATGTTACAGCCTCACATGGGTTAGTTACCCATGTGGAGTTTATTTTCCTAGTTTAAGGTCATCTTAGTGTTATGCCTTACCTGGGGCATGGCTCACCACCATGTCGCCGAGTTAGACATATACACTAGTTCCTCATTCTGATGGGTTATCGTTGGTTGTGTTCCATTGTGATTTTAGTTTATGTGAGTGTGTAATGATATTTAATGCTATCTTCTAAAGTGAAAATCATTTTGGAATGGGATTGTTTTCATGAAATGGTTTTAAATGGATAAAGTGGGTTTTTAAACGTGTAAGTACATTGTTTTGGAAGGTTTGGTTTGTTTTTGAATTTGATAATGAAAAGAGATGCTTGGAACTTTGAATTTTTTATGGAGGGGATCATGTGCATGGGTATGTACAAAGAGTTGGTGGGGGCGCTTGGCTATGGATGATTTAAGTATGATTGGATGAATGCACATGTGATAGTTTATAAGGTTCCATTTACGATCATTCCAATTAATAAGAAATTGTGTTGTTGGGAAAGTAATTATTTCTTTTGTTTATATATGTTTGGCTAATGGGCATGTTTCCATTGGGTTTGGCTATTGGTTTGATTTAGTTTTGGATTGATCCTGATTTTAGTTGTATTTTTTGTTTTTTTCGAAGTATGCCTTCCAAGAAGGTCGCTACTATTTATAGAGAGTCATGCATAGTTTTCAGTTCTTCTTAGGTATTTCTTGTCCTTTACGGTGTTTAAGGACCATTAGAAGTAGTGGAGTGTCTTCAGAGGAGAAGAACATTTCTTCAGGTGGTTGGGAACTATTTAGTTAGTCAGATTCTGTATTGTATTGGGTTTAATGGAGGGTCTGACATTACAGTTGTGGAGATGGAGTACCTCATCGATGTTAGGATTTGGTGTGTGGTTAAAGGGTAGTAATTTCGGATGAGGGTTCCCCATCTAGAAATCACGGTGCGATAGAGGAACATTTTTCTAAAAAATACCTTTCCTTGGTGGTGACCCCCATTTTTTCATACCATTATCTTGTGTGCCATCATTATGTTCAGTTCAGGCATTCTAATCCATCATGCTGCGTCCATTTGAAAATCAACCACCATTTTTTCCATTTGAATCATTGGGGGGAAGAAGTAGTTGGGGACCAGAGGATGAAAATGCCTGACTGTGAGGCAGGAGATGCTTCAGCCATCAGGGTCCCTGCCACAAGTATCAGGGTGAAACTCACACATAGTCAATATTTTTCGAGGGTGTGTGGAACATTGGTCTAGATCATGTTTTTAGCATTGGTATGGAAATATCCAATGTTTATTTGTTCTATTAATGTCACCGTCCAAAGCTCATACCAGTTGTGGTGGTGTGATGAGCTTGTTCTACCACAACCCAAGCGGCCTTATCCACTCATAGTATTGTTTCTAAATATTTTGAGTTATTTAAAGGGTTTTGAGACCATGAATAAATGGACCCATCATAATTTAAAGTTGGTTTTAGATGTCTTTGGTAGGGTTATGTCTAGTTTTATGAAATAAAGGGGCGATATTTTGGGCTATTTCTTAGTTTGGACGCCACTTTATGGGTTTTCCTCGAATGTGTTTCTATTTTTTGGGGGCTTCCTCTATCCCAGTGTCCTGATGCTCAGGCATTCCTCAGAATAGTTTTACATCTAGTGGTTTAGTTTTCATGTTATTTTTGATAATGTGTGTTGTTTTTGGGATAGGAATTCCCTAGTCTCCAGTTACGATGAGGATTTTATTCGGTCGGTGTGGGAGATGTTTGAGTTAATTTTTCATCCTAATGTTTCTAGGTATTTTCATAGAATGATTTCTATTTAATTCTATGTGGTGTTGTTTAATCCATATAGATAAATTTAATGGGTTCAGTTTGGGAGATCCCTTGTTGGCTTCACATGGGTACTGTGTTTGGATTTCAAGGTTTTCATGTTAGTGAATTAGTGTAGCGGGTTGAACTCTCTCCTATTCTCCCCTCAAGATCGGGTAATGATTTTTCTTGAATTGGTTGTGTGTTCCATGTGTTTGGAATGGACCCCTCATGGCTCTCTATTTCCATTGGTTTTGTCTGGGCATCGATTCCAGTGTGTCAACTATTAGCTAGGGGACTTTCTGGGGGCAAATTGTTTTGTGGTGGGGTGAATTGTCACACCCCAACTTTTGAATTTTTTTATTTATTGTTCATGGCTCAAGGTTCTCTCATCGATGCTCAGGTTGAAATAGGGGTTAAATTTTTTGAGGATTGTTATTTTAGATTTTATTATTTATTATAATAAGAATATTTATTATTATTATGATTCTTTTTGTTGTTTATAAGAAAAATGATTATAATTATTCATAATTTTTATTGTTTTTATATTAATTATATTTTTATTATTAAGATTATGATTATTATGAATATTATTATTATTATAAAAGTATCAATAACCTACCTAGAGACCCCCTTACCAACTGCACGTGTCAACCACCCCCTATTCCCTTATATTCCATGGCATATTGTGACCCCCAAGGTAGGTGGTTCCCTCACTCCCTCGCCGTCCATCCCCCCTCCCAATGATTTACCTTTGACGACCCCCAACAGTGTCGTTATGTGCCCCCTAGCCCTGTGCACGCCTGACTCAAACACCATCCAGGTCCAAATTAGCCTGAACCCCCCATCCCAATACACCTATAGTATAACGACCCATACTTTACATACATTGTTAATATTTCAAAATTGAAGGATACTTATTACAACATATAACAAAACCATGAAAGGACCGTACAGGTATAGTGTCTTTAGAAACTGGGAAACATAAACAACTGGTTCATAAAGCATCCGCTTTGAATCCCATTTATTTCATCATATCTAGAGTCCCTTTTTGGCATATTCTACTTAATAACCTTATTCCGGACCTGGGGAAATAAAACATACAAAAGGGTGAGCTCAAATGCTTAGTAAGGGAAAATAAAAGAAATATCAATCACATTGTATACATAAGCACATAACTTTTGGAAATCTTAACCTGCAAAAGAGATCATAATTTCATAACATGGGATAAATCATGGTAGTGAAATGTAATCACAATAATCATAACTTAAAACATGAAACTTTGTGGCATACACACATAATCATAGAGAATCATATCTTATTATTCAAGACTCATTTCCAAGACTATCTTAGTGGACAAAGTCCATTTCTGAACCGAGTCACCCTCGTTTCAGTCCTGTTTCACTGAATCAGTATAACCTACCCCTCTAGCCAAGTCTATCTCATGATATATGAACTCTTTACCCAATGCATTGGAGGGAGATATAGGTCCCACCCATCTCATAATGATACCATTCTTATGTGTGCCACAAAATCATAAACCATACATCATAGCATAACCCATGTAATAAAAATGGGATTCTTAAACAACATGACATCATAAAACAATTCATATAAGATAAAGGAATTCATAAAAATATTTCCATCACATCATAATCAAATCCATGTAATAATAGGGATAGAAACAGAACCCTCTATTATCTTAGATGGAAAATAATTTTGATAAAACACTTGAACTCCATTCTTGAGGAAAATATCATTTCTACTTCAAAAACATTTTCCTTTCTTAACATGTCTTACAATTTTAAACTAAAAGAAGTTGATTATAAATAAACTTGAAAACTTGTAAAGTAATCTTCTTGGAAATAATGTTTTAAAAATCCATTCATGACATATAAGTTAAAAAAACATTCTTCGTACTTTTGTCGGAAAAGTCAAAAATTACCTCGTACAAAAAACGACAAAAGATTCTTTTCATATCATTTACTCAAAACTCACCGAAGGGTAAAATAGGATTTAAACAATTTTAGGTGAATGGAAATAATATTACATATTGAGGAAACATGGATGTGGATGATAAAATACACCCTAGTAAATGCCAAAGTATAAACAATCTCGGATAAAAATAAGATTGTGATATTTCCCTTACCTTTGGTCCGTTTTGCTCCGTAGGTGTCCGAACCCCCTGTATAATGATTTAAATAATGTTATTGACTTATTAAAGACTCATAATTATTTTTATGATATCATATATGGTCATATTCTTAGCTTCTTAGTAGTAATATTTCATTGCTACTTGTTATTCGGGTGTTTATAACTTTTTGTTCTTATGCGTGTTTTGTCGAATAAATTCTTATTCTTCTATTTAGGTTATAGATACCTCATTTACTGAATGTTATTATTGTAATATATATCATATTAATTCATCCAATTCATTTATATAATCATTATGAAATGAATATCATGTAGAACGAGTCGTATCACATCGTGGAGACGGCATTCCGTACGTACGCACGAGTGATGATGTCCTTCCTATGATCGTGGAATTGTATTGGAGTGTATGTATACTATTTCATAATCCTTATCACTTTATAATAGTCATATATAGTCATTATTTACACCATTATACCCATCCATGTAAGGTGGTGGTGGAAAATAGATTACACCACGGCGTGGAGACGGTATTCCGTACGTACGCACGCGCGGTGATTTCTTTTTCCGTAGGACGGATAGATGGTGAAATAGGGTTGTTTCATATTTATAATAACATATCAGTATATGAGTGATATTGATTTTATTACTTCATAATGAAACAACCTAAGAAGAAGAAGTGGAAGAAGAAATAAAGATGAAAGAATCGGTAATGGGCTTTACCTCTTCTTTGAAGTGCTTCTTTGAGACCTCCTTTTAGGGCACTAAAATGGGTCATTGAAGAAGAACAGAACCTCTAGGATGTCTCTAGGGAAGTGGAGAGGAGGATTTGTCAGGGGATGTCCGAGCTAGAAGGCTCAATGTGGTGTGAGGAAAAGGGGGAGGAGGTGTCCTTTTATAAAGGAGTAGAGGGGCACCTTTGGAATAACTAAAACTTTTTTTTATTATAAAGTCATGTTCGGTTTTAAATAGCTCCAAATTGATATATTTAGAAGCTAAGGTGGTTATGGGTCGAAATACTGTCATCCAATAGAATTTAGACCAGTTTAGGTTCCTATTTTAACCTTATCATTTAGATTTAACATTAAGTTAAATAAGTTTACTTTTACCGTGTCTTCTTATGTTCTTATACTATAAGGTTAATAAACATACTATAAGCAGAAAAACGAACCCAAAGTTGTTTATTATTAATATATATAACCTTATCTAAGTCATTTGGATGAACCTTATATTTTTAGGAATAAAATAAAAATTACTAATATAATATTTGTTTTAAAAACTATTTTATTTCAATTTTGACACTGTTTAGTAATTGATTTTTGTGAAAATCATAACAGAATTATTAGTTCAAAACAAGTTAATTAAATCAATACTAACATGTCATATTAACCTAGAAAATTAGTGTAATTCATAAAAAGTCTCAAATTACATTTAGTTTGGTGTTTATAACATCAATTATGTAAATATTTCATTAATAAAATAATTACTGCATCATCATTGTGTCATAAATAAATTAAATTATTTAATGTCTAAAAATTACAAATAAAATATCCTTATGTAGGAAATCTTTTCAGATTTCTAATGAATATTTATAGTCGAATTTATCTTATGTATAACTTTATATTAAAAATTATTTACTTATTAATCATTGATTTTAACTATTTTAACCCTTCTTTAAATAAATTAATAATAAATGTCCTAATCTAATCCAAGTGGGCCTAAATGGTCATATATTATTCCTAAGGTTGTTTTTGGTCGAATTACACTTGTCCAATAGAATTAGGACATGTGTTAGGGTAATAATAATATCATTTTTCCCTTAATTACCCTATTTACTTTTAACCGTGGTAAAAAAAGTAAAAAGTTACTATTCACCAAAAAATTATTTTCATCTCATTGAACCACATTTTAGTCCTTGATATTAACTGTGTCTCTCGGATTTTCGAAATTTCACTCACAGAAGCGGTAAAATTAAGTTTTATGAAAAATTCAGTTTTTTTAACTACCACTTAGTGGTTTCACTATTCATCAAAAATTGAAAATAATCAGAAAAATTCCAAAATTTGACCCTAGGATAATTTCGATATTCCATATCAAAAAATGAAGTCCATTTTGAAAAATAAAATTTATAAAATTTCAAAAAGTAGTTATTACTATTCATAATGGCTAGTTTTAATAATATTTTAATAGCATATCGTTGTTTAGTGAAACTCGGTATTGCGTACGACACAAGCTATCGAGGAAGGTCACGATTTCGTGTAAAGCAAGCCAAGCAAGTATTGTGTATAAAAAGATTCCTTTGATGATTTTTATAACATAAAAGTCTCGAGTGTTACATTCTACCCCCCTTAAAATGAATTTCGCCCTCGAAATTCGTTACTTTGTAACAAACAGATGAGGATACCTCTCCCTCATCATATCCTCAAGCTCCCATGTAGCTTCTTCTAATTGGTGGTTCCTCCATAAAACTTTCACCAATCGAGTGGTCTTGTTTTGTAGGAAATTTTCGCTACGATCCAGAATCTCTATCGGTTGTTCTTCATAAGAAGATCTTGCTCCAGCGGTACAACTTCTGAGGTAAGTACATGTGAAGGATCATGTATGTACTTTCTCAGGAGAGATACATGGAACACATCGTGAACTTGAGAGAGATTCGGTGGAAGCGCCAATCGGTAAGCTACCTTCCCAACACGATCCAGTATTTCGAAAGGACCGATATATCTAGGGCTCAACTTCCCCTTATTTCCAAATCTCATAATCCTCTTCCAGGGAGATATTTATAATAACACTTTATCAACCACTTCAAAATCTAGGTCTTTTCTTTGGTTGTCGGCATATCTTTTTTGTCGACTCTGAGCTGCTCTTATGTGTTGTTGAATAGATCTAACCTTTTCTGCCATTTCATCAACGAGATCAGGTCCTAACAGCTTTCTTTCCCTAACTTCATCCCAGCAAGTTGGAGTCCTGCATTTCTTTCCATAGAGAGCTTCATAAGGAGCCATCTGAATACTGGAGTGAAATCTATTATTATAAGAAAATTCCACCAAAGGTAGGTGTTGATCCCAACCACCATTGAAATCCATAGAGCATGCTCTCAACATATCCTCTAGGGTTTGAATTGTTCTCTCAGACTGACCGTCTGTCTGAGGATGATAAGCAGTGCTGAAACTCAACTCTGTATCCAGAGTATGCTGAAGACTTCGCCAGAACTTTGAGGTAAATCTCGGATCCCGATCATATATAATAGAAAGTGGTAATCCATGCAATCTTACCACTTCCTTTACATATATCCTGGAAAGCTGATCCAGATAGAAATCCTCTCTAATAGCAATGAAATGTGCAGACTTGGTAAGATGATCAACTATGACCCAGATAGCATTATTGCCTTTGGATGTTTTAGGAAGTCCTGTGACAAAGTCCATAGTGATGTTTTCCCATTTCCATTCGGGTATGGGTAATGGTTGTAACATCCCCTTAGACTTCTGTCTCTCAGATTTAACTTATTGACAAACCAAGCATCGAGAGACATATTCAGCAACATCTCTTTTCATGCCATCCCACCAGAAGTACTCTTTCAGGTCCCTAAACATCTTCGTGCTTCCAGGATGAATAGAGAATGAAGAACTATGAGCCTCATCCAGCAGCTCCTTCTTTAATTTGGGGATGGGAGGAACACAAACCCGATTCTTGAACTTTATTATCCCATCACAATCAAGGTTGAATTCAGGAACATTTCTCACCTTCTTTTGTAACTCGACATCTTCTTTCTATGCCTCTTTAATGTTCACATGTATAGATGGTTGAACATTCATTTGAGAAAGATAAGATTTTCCCCCTTCCATTATAATTCCAAGATCCATCCTTTGTAAATCCATAAATATGGGATCTTTTGTGATCCTCATCATGGATAAACTAGCATGGTCTTGTCGACTTAATGCATCTGCCACCTTGTTTACTTTCCCAGGGTGGTAATGGATTGAGCAGTCGTAATCCTTAATCAGCTCCAACCATCTTCTTTGACGCATATTCAGGTCCTTTTGTGTGAAAATATACTTTAAACTTTTATGATCAGTATAAATATCACACCTTTCACCATAAAGATAATGCCTCCAAATCTTCAATGCAAAGATTACCGCCGCTAAATCCAAATCATGTGTTGGGTAATTTTTCTCATGGATTTTCAACTGTCGTGAGGCATAAGCTATCACCATATCATTTTTCATAAGAACACACCCCAATACCTTCTTGGATGAATCACTATAGATCACAAACCTTTCTCTACTACAAGGCAGTGTGAGCACAGGTGCACTGGAAAACCTTCTTTTCAACTCCTTGAAATTCTCTTCACATTCTTCCGTCCAGACAAACTTAACTCCTTTCCGAGTCAACTTGGTGAGTGGATTAGGTAATCCTGAAAAATCATTCACAAAACGTCGATAATATCCATCCAAACCAAGAAAACTTCGGATCTCGGTTACTGTTGTTGGTCTCGACTATCTTTCGATAACCTCTGTTTTTGCTGGATCCACAGATATCCCCTCTTTTGAGATTATGTGACCCAAAAATGCAACTTTTTGAAGCCAAAATTCACACTTGGTAAATTTGGCATAAAGCTTCTCCTTTCTCAAGGTCTTCAATATAATTCTCAAGTGATCATCATGTTCTTCCTTGCTCTTTGAATAGACAAGAATATGGTCTATAAAGACTACCACAAATTGATCAAGATAGTCTCTAAAGACTCTATTCATCAGATCCATGAAGATAGCAGGGGAATTAGTAAGACCAAATGGCATAACTATAATTTCATAGTGTCCATACCTTGTACAGAAAGCCAACTTTGGTATATCCCCCCTTTTGACCCTTAATTGATGATAACCTGAACGATGATCAATCTTGGAAAAGTATTGAGCTCTGCGTAGTTGGTCAAACAGGTCATCAATGCGTGGGAGAGGATATTTGTTCTTGATGGTGATCTTGTTAAGTTCTCGATAATCAATGAAGAGTCTCATTGATCCATATTTCTTCTTAACAAATAGAACAGGTGCTCCAAAAGGTGACGCACTAGGGTGTATGAATCCCTTATCAAGATTCTCTTGGAGTTGCTTCTTCAATTTCTGCATCTCAATTGGGGCCATTCTATAAGGTGTCTTTGAAATTCGCAAATCACCCGGTACGAGTTCTATTGAAAACTCAACTTCACGATTTGGTGGAAGACATGGTAATTCCTCCGGAAAGACATCATCAAACTCCCATACAATGGGAATATTTTTAATCATGAGTTTCTCACCAACCATTTGAGACAAATAACCTTCATTTAGTTGAATCAATACCCATAAAATGGAAGAAATTTCCACTGGAAGATTATGTTCATCCTTCCATCGATAGATGATCATAGATTGATTTGGAATATGAAATGTGACTTCCCTTCTTTGGCAATTGATGTGAGCTCCATGTAGAGAAAGCCAATCCATGCCAAGAATAACATCAAATTCCACTATAGGAAGGACCACAAGATTTGCACGAAGCACTTTCCCACAAACTTCTATCGGAGAAGAATTATAAACTTTTGATGCGACTGTTGTGCCATTAGGTGTTGTCACAGCTAACTCAACATCTAATTATTGAGGTAATACAGTGATACCCTTAGAAAATTTTTCAGAAATAAAAGAGTGGGTGGATCCAGAATCAAATAAAACATTTGCTACTTTGGAGTGGATGGTAAGTGTACCTTTCACCACATCGTTATCGTACTCCACATCGCTGATAGAAATTGCATGTGACTTTCCTTTTTCTTTAGCCTTAAGAGTTTGTTGATGTCGACCATCATCATCAACCCTTGGATTAGGTCATTTATTGGCATAATGTCCCATATCCTTGCACTTGAAACATTGAAGTGTAGTAGGTTCATTCTGTGTATCCCTTCATTTTTTTGCATCATTAGACATCTTCTTCCCATCATCGCGACATTCAAATGCCCGATGACCTTCCTTTCCACATTTGAAAAATTTACTTGTCCCTTTAAGGCAACTCCCTCCATGTTTCTTTCCACACTTTGAGCATAAGGGAAAGCTCATCTTCTTTTCAGTGTGCTCTTTAGATTTTCCTTTGAATTCCATTTTCCTCTTCTTATCAAACCCATATGACTGATGAGTTACTCCAATCTCTATCTCGACTTTGAGAGCACATCGAATGATTTCCTCGTAGCTATTGAAGTCCCTTATGGCTAACGCCCTTCGAAGGCTTGGTTTTAAGCCACTAAAGAATCGATCGATCTTACTCTCAGGTTGGATAATAATACCAGAAGCGTACCTTTCAAGTATTGTAAAATTTGCTTCATAGGTACCAACAGATTCATCATCCTTTTGCTTTAGTTCAGGAAACTCTTTCTCTATCTTTGTTCGGAGAATACGGGGGAAGTACTTATTGAAAAATAAGTTCTTTAACTCGTCCCATTACATGGACTCAATTTCATCCCATTGCCTCATATTCTTAATAAGATTACACCATTGATCAGCATCTCCTTCCAAACGATACACTTCTAGGATGACTTTATCATGTTTAGAACATTAAAGAACTAAAAATATCTTTTCAGTAGTACTAATCCATTGTTCAGCAACTAATGGATCAGTAGACCCGCTGAAAGAAGGTGGACACTGCCTCATGAAGGATTCAACAGAATGTTGCTCCTTCCTTTTCTCGTTTAGAAGTCCTGCATGATTCATAGCTTGAGAAATTTGTGTGAGCATGGCTACAAGATTTTTCATTCCAGCTCCCTTAACATTTGGTTGCTCAGGGGGACAATCATTTCATTGCATGTCGCATTCCGCATTAACACGGTTCCTTCGGGTTCCAGCCATTGACTAAAACCAAGAAGAATAGTGTGAGAAACACTAATTATAATAGGAAAACCACATAATCAAGAATAAAATTTCACACTTAAGGCCTTATCCTAGGTTATTCATGGCCATTTCTAAAACACTAAGATTGTGTTCTATGCTTAGACATATCCGTAGGATTCTTACTAAGGCTTTCACATCCTAGTTTCCAAAGGTTGACTATACCTTTCCTCTGATACCAACTATAACGACCCATACTTTACATACATTGTTAATACTTCAAAATTGAAGCATACTTATTACAACATATAACAAAACCACTAAAGGACCATATAGGTATAGTGTCTTTAGAAACTGGGAAACATAAACAACTGGTTCATAAAGCATCCACTTTGCCTCCCATTTATTTCATCATATCTAGAGTCCCTTTTTGGCATATTCTACTTAATAACCTTCTTCCTGACCTGGGGAAATAAAACATACAAAAGGGTGAGATCAAATGCTCAGTAAGGGTAAAAAAAAGAAATATCAATCACATTGTATACATAAGAACATAACTTTTGGAAATCTTAACCTGCAAAAGAGATCATAATTTCATAACATGGGATAAATCATGGTAGTGAAATGTAATCACAATAATCATAACATAAAACATGAAACTTTTTGGCATACACACATAATCATAGAGAATCATATCTTATTAGTCAAGACTCATTGCCAAGACTACCTTAGTGGACAAAGTCCATTTCTGAACCGAGTCACCCTCGTTTCAGCCCTGTTTCACTGAACCGGTATAACCTACCGTTCCAGCCATGTCTATCTCATGAGATATGAAATATTTACCCAATGAATTAGAGGGAGATATAGGTCCCACCCATCTCATAATGATACCATTCTTATGTGTGCCACAAAATAATAAACCATACATCATAGCATAACCCATGTAATAAAAATGGGATTCTTAAACAAAATGACATCATTAAACAATTCATATTAGATAAAAGAATTCATAAAAATATTTCCATCACAACATAATCAAATCCATGTAATAATAGGGATAGAAACAGAACCCTTTATTATCTTAGATGGAAAATAATTTTGATAAAACACTTGAACTCCATTCTTGAGGAAAATATCCTTTCTACTTCAAAAACATTTTCCCTTCTAAACATGTCTTACAATTTTAAACTAAAAGAAGTTGATTAAAAATAAACTTGAAAACTTGTAATGGAAGATTCTTGGAAATAATGTTTTAAAAATCCATTCATGCCGTATAAGTTAAAAAAACATTCTTCGTACTTTTGTCGGAAAAGTCAAAAATTACCTCATACGAAAAACGACAAAAGATTCCATTCATATCATTTACTAAAAACTCACCGAAGGGTAAAATAGGATTTAAACAATTGTAGGTGAATGTAAATAATATTACATATTGAGGAGACATGGATGTGGATGATAAAATACACCCCAGTAAATGCCAAAGTATAAACAATCTCAGATAAAAATGAGATTGTGATATTTCCCTTACCTTAGGTCCATTTTGCTTCGTAAGTGTCCGAAACTATTGTATAATGATTTAAATAATGTTATTGACTTATTACATACTCATACTTATTTTTATGATATCATATATGGTCATATTCTTAGCTTCTTAGTAGTAATATTTCATTGCTACTTGTTATTCGGGTGTTTATAACTTTTTGTTCTTATGCGTGTTTTGTCGAGTAAATTCTTATTCTTCTCTTTAGGTTATAGATACCTCATTTCCAGAATGGTATTAGTGTAATATATATCATATTCATTCATTCAATTCATTTATATAATCATTATGAAATGAAGATCATGTAGAACGAGTCGCATCACATCGTGGAGACGGTATTCCGTACGTACGCACGAGTGATGATATCGTTCCTATGATCGTGGAATTGTATTGGAGTGTATTTATACTATTTAAGAATCCGTATCACTTAATAATAGTCATATATAGTCATTATTTACACCATTATACCCATCCAAGTAAGGTGGTGGTGGAAAATAGATTACACCACGGCGTGGAGACGGTATTCCGTACGTATGCATGCGCGGTGATTTCTTTTTCCGTAGGATGGATAGATGGTGAAATAGGGTTGTTTCATACTTATAATAACATATCAGTATATGAGTGATACTTATGTTATTACTTCATAATGAAACAACCTAAGAAGAAGAAGTGGAATAAGAAATAAAGATGAAAGAATCGGCAATGGGCTTTACCTCTTCTTTGAAGTGCTTCTTTGAGACCTCCTTTTAGGGCACTAAAATGGGTCTTTGAAGAAGAAAAAAACCACTAGGATGTCTCTAGGGAAGTGGATAGGTGGATTTGGGAGGGGTTGTCCGAGCTAGAAGGCTCAATGTGGTGTGAGGAAAAGGGGGAGGATGTGTCCTTTTATAAGGGAGGAGAGGGGCACCTTTGGAATAACTAAAACTATTATTTTATTATAAAGTCAAGTTCCGTTTTAAATAGCTCCAAATTGATATATTATGAAGCTAAGGTGGGGATGGGTCGAAATCCTCTCATCCAATAGAATTTAGACAAGTTTAGGTTCCTATTTTAACCTTATCATTAAGATTTAACATTAAGTTAAATAAGTTTACTTTTACTGTGTCTTCTTATGTTCTTATAATATAAGGTTAATAAACATACTATAAACAGCCAAACGAACCTCAAGTTGTTTATTATTAATATATATAACCGTATCTAAGTCATTTGGCCGAACCTTAGATTTTTAGGAATAAAATAACAATTACTAATATAATATTTGTTTTAAAAACTATTTTATGTCAATTTTGACACTATTTAGTAATTGATTTTTGTGAAAATCATAACAGAATTATTAGTTCGAACCAATTTAATTAAATCAATACTAACATGTCATATTAACCTAGAAAATTAGTGTAATTCAAAAAAAGTCTCAAATTACATTTATTTTGGTGTTTATAACATCAATTATGTCAATATTTCATTAATAAAATAATTACTGCATCATCATTGTGTCATAAATAAATTACATTATTTAATGTCTAAAAATCAAAAATAAAATATCATTATGTAGGAAATCGTTTTATCTTACTAATGAGTATTTATAGTCGAATTTATCTTATGTATAACCTTATATTAAAAATTATTTACTTATTAAACTTTGATTTTAACTATTTTAACCCTTCTTTAAATAAATTAATAATAAATGTCCTAATCTAATCCAAGTGGTCCTAAATGGTCATATTTTATTCTAAGGATGTTTTTGGTCGAATAAATTTGCCCAATAGAATTAGGACATGTGTTAGGGTAATAATAATATCATTTTTACCCTTAATTACCCAATTTACTTTTAACCGTGGTAAAAAAAGTAAAAAGTTACTATTCACCAAAAAATTATTTTCATCTCATTTAACCACATTTTAGTCCTTGATATTAACCGTGTCTCTCGGATTTTCGAAATTCCACTCACAAAAGCGGTAAAATTATGTTTTATGAAAAATTCAGTTTTTTTTAACTACCACTTAGTGGTTTCACTATTCATCAAAAATTGAAAGTTTTCAGAAAAATACCAAAATTTCACCCTAGGCTAATTTCGATATTCCGAATCCAAAAATGAAGTCCATTTTTAAAAATAAAATTTATAAAATTTCAAAATGTAGTTATTACTATTCATAACAGCTAGTTTTAATAATATTTTAATAGCATATCGTTGTTTAGTGAAACTCGGTATTGCATACGATGCAAGCTATCGAGGAAGGTTGCGATTTCGTGTAAAGCAAGCCAAGAAAGTATTTTGTAGAAAATGATTC
The DNA here is from genome assembly GCA_963277665.1 of Viscum album. Lineage (NCBI taxonomy): Eukaryota > Viridiplantae > Streptophyta > Magnoliopsida > Santalales > Viscaceae > Viscum > Viscum album. Next base: position 849,266,918 of record OY728131.1, on the reverse strand, counting down.
TTTTGATGATTTATATAACATAAAAGTCTCGGGTGTTACATATAGCGAACCCCATTCTGGCATGTGTGTGCACCGCTTTCCCCTTAGGTCTACTCTCTCTGCGTGTAATAGTATTCCCCTCCGATGTGTTTGCATTTGAATTTTGTTTTTCTCAATTTGACCGAGCCTAGGGTTTGAAGATGACTCCCAATTGTTGTGTTCTTATTTCAATAGGATATGTGAATGGTTTCTTGGGACTCATTGGTCCGTAATCTGGAATCTTCCACCAAGGGAGAGGCAGATGGACATGAATTTCTTTATCGTCAATGTTTTGAATAAGATTTTAAAACCACTAATTGGATTTGCACAACTTAATTTAGGTTTATATAGTTTATATGAGTCCATGGATTTATTTATAGGTGTGTTATTCTTTTTTTCATCGATGTTGGGTCCCTAATCATTATTGTTGTGGATTTTGAACATCCTTAAGGGTCGTAACACATATTCTCAGGTATGAATATATATATATATATATCTCTGTGTGTGTGTGTGTCTCTGTGTGTGTGTGTCTATATCCCATTTTCATGTTCCCTATGGGCATATGGGACACATGAGATGGGTTAAGAGTATATATATATACATATTGATGTATGTGGGTACTAGGGGGGACCGCTTGAGTTAGAGAGCACCAAATTGGTTCTCCATTGGGGTTCTATCGTGTTTTCTATTGGTTTGAGGTAGAAGAATCCAACATATCCTTTCCAGAATGACCCTTTGGCACTATCATATTTCTAATTTCTTTTAAAATTGTATTCAAACCTTTTTATACTCATGGATAGATGAAAATTTTTGTTTCTTGATGATTGGTCTTAATAAAAATATGTTTTGAATGGAATTTGAATGAAATTTCTAGACTTATAGTACCTAGGGTGTTTAATATAAATGTTATTGTTCTTTAAAAGTGGTATTGGTGGATTTTAAGAGACGTGTATCTTTAATTGTGTTATGATGGTGTTGTTTCTTTACGAATTTGGTTATGTGTCTATGATTTGGTTATGCGGTGGTATGATAGTTGTGTTAACATCTTAAAATGGGATTTTGGTTTTAGGGGGGGGGGTTCTCTTTAAAAAAAATAAAATTGACTTGGTTGGGTTTGGTTTCAAAACGAATGGTGGTTTTATTAAAACGGTTTTTAATTCTATTATTGGATTTTGGAGTTCCATTGGATATTTACAGATCCATGGGTGCACTAGGTGTATACATGGATGTTCCCCCAAATGAAGATGGTGTTTTAATTTGACGGTCCTCTAACCATTGGTTTCCAATATGTTCTTTTCCTGTTAAATAGTGATGGCCTCTTCATGTGGATTTACAAATGGTTTCAAATATAATCATATAGTGTGTTACTTTTTGGATTTTGGTGTGTGTTTTGGGGAATGTAAGGGCTAAAAACCAATTGTTTAATTGTGATGTGTTTTGGTGTGTGTTTGGAAATGAAGGACCCGTTTATCAATGAAAATGTTGAAGTGTAATTTGTGTAATATTTTAAGTAATTTTTTAGATTGGTAAAGATAAAAGGCCAGTTGGAAAGACTTATATTTTCAAATAAGTTATTTAATTTTTTACGTAATGTGATGGAACATTTGATACCCTCAAAAGAAATGATGTCTTTATGGACTTATAGAAATATTTTGTTTAAAAACGGTGTGCCTGCTTGGAAACCTTATTTTGTTGTGAAATGTTTCAAATGTTTAGATGTTATAAAGGCCTGGTTAAAACTATTTTTCATTTTTAAAAGATTTAATGTATATATGGGGAGCTTATATCTAGGGTAACCCTTTTTGGGGGAATTACATGGAAGCATTCACATCGGGGCTAAGAAAGTGAAGTTACATCGTGACAAGGTGAGTGACACAGGCATGGTCCTCCTACATACACAATATTATCATTATGACCCTCATGGGTTCTTGGATGTATTTTAGTTGATTGAGTTATGGTTTCTTATCATCCTCAATTAGACGGGTTGGTACCCACTGGTTGGAATAGAAGCAACATAAGAGGTGCTGCTGGTTTATTTTTCTATGAGGATGGCCAGTTAGTTATACACTTAGAAGCTTCACCATACACCGGAAGGAGGTTTCGAACTGAGTATATACAAGTGTCATCTATATATTTTTAGGATCACCCATGGTTATATTATATACTTCTTGGATACTTTCTTTACTTTCTTCTTTGTATTATATTGCCCCAAGTTTTATAGTTATCGAGTCTATTTATTTTCAACATAGCCTTAGTATATTTTGGATTGGGTTTTATTTTTAAAATCGTAGATTCCTTTTGAAATGTAAGGTGGCATAGATTTCATTTCAATAAATGTGGATGTCTATTGCGGTTTTGTTAAAACTATAGAAAACTCATTTTATTAATGTTTTTCAAACAAGTGTTAATAGAATATATTGGGAAAGGTAAACACTCGGATTCTGTGGCGATTTCCTATTGAGAATTTTGGCACTCATGCCTATTATATCCTTTCAGTTGTAGGTTCAGTTTCTAGTTCATGTTATTGGTCAGGTACTCAATGTTGGGGTAGGCTTGGTTCTGAGTTGGGTGGTGACCTAAAAGTCCACAAAGAGGTATGCTCATTTTTTCCATTGATTGATTTATTTTTATCATCGGTTTTTATTTCTCTGTTTATCTTTTGTTCATGGGACAAATTGTTCCCAATGATTAAATTTTAATGCCTGACACTATTTTCAATCCTTGTGAGATCACGAACGCCTCTCAAGACATGTTTTCGACATTCTCAGGTGGCTAGATTAGGGTCGACCCCGACATGTTCATGACATTTTCCATCAGACTCAATGTTAACCTGGTTTCTTATTGTCTCCTCCATTAACTAAAACCAAGAATCATAGTACAAGATCGAAATAGTGACGTAGATGATCAATTTATAAGAGGGGGGTGTATTGTAATTTTATAAACATTTTTCTTTATCCTAAAGGAAAAATGTTGTTTAAAAAAGATAAACATGCTAAATTCACATGAACTATTTTAGTTCTACAAACTTTATATCTTCTGGAAATATGTTTCCAGAAATGAAGCTTAAGGAATGTTTACATGGAAAATATTATACCTTAAAGTGTAAAGAATCATAATTATCAGAGTATAAAAAGTACAAGAATGTATAAGAAGGTTATATTTTCTTCCATTAAAAATTGAAACCGAAATAAACTTGAAACAAAACAGGTAACAAGTATGAAATATTTTAACCCAATGAGTAGGGTATCCAACAAACATGGATAATGGTCTCTTAAATTATACGTTTAAGAAATTTTATCTTACCCACACCAGGATAAACCCTCAATTGGAATATCGGAATCTCTCTTGCTATCCCCTCAAGCCCTCAAACATTAAGGTAGTCGGCACCTCTATCTTCCTATCCCTAGATGTCCTCTAACATTAAGGTAGTCGGAACCTCTGTCTTCCTATCCACAGAAGACCTTGATTGTACCCAATAACAATCAGAGTCGTAAGAAGCAACCTGAACATGATTTTCAGAACCGCACAAATCATGAGAGACTATCTTTCTAGAAATAAATTCGATAGGTTGTAATCTCTAGAGTGGTGGAACTATTGTTGAGCACATTCAAATGAGCTTCTATTTAGAGGTTTTTCTCCAATAGTTGGATCCCTCGTCCAACGATCATAGTTTTCCATGAATCTCAGAATGACCTGTACACGTGTCACTCAAACAACTGTTAGTTAAAAAATATTGCATGCCATCATTTCATAATACAAGTAAGGAAAACAAAGTTGGTTACCCAATTTATTTTTTAGAGTCTAGAAAAAATAATTTTCAGAGTCTAACCATATAAAAAATTAGGAGAATATAAATCAGGGTTATTTGGATACTATTTTACATATAATTAATATTCATAATTATATATATTTCAGAGTTTGAATTCCCATGAATTCAGAATCTGAATTCTGAGAAATTTGGTGTCCGAATTATGAGGAATTTGAAGTCTGAATTTGGAGTCTGAATTTTGAGAAATTAAGAGTATGAATTATGAGTAATTTGGAGACTGAATTCTGAGTAATTTGAAGTCTGAATTATGAGGAATTCGGAGTCGGAATCCATAGGAATTCAGAATTTGAATTCAGAATCTGAATTTTGAAGAATTCAAGGTCATAATTCTGAGGAATTCAGATTATGAGTTATGAGGAATTTGGAGTCTGAATTGAAAAGAATTCAGAACCTGAATTTCAAAGAATTCTAATCCAGAATTTCAGAGAATTTAGAGTATAAATTTTATAAAATTCAGAGTCTGAATTTCAGAGAATTCAGAGTATTCATTTTAGAGAATTAGAAGTTTGAAAAAAAAATATTCTATAACCAAGGTTTTATTGGATTCCATGGTTTTAGATGTAAAACTGAATATTAGAATTATGAAAAGAATGATTAATATTTATAGAGACTATTAAATGAACAATGAAATCATAGGTAAAAGTAAATATTTCTGTAGGGGATGGAAATTTTCCTTAGAGATTGTATATTTTATTTTTTAGAATAATGTTTTGGGAAAATATAATTTTCCTTAAAATAAAGTGATTGCGATTTTCAAAACATAGAGGAAAAGAAAAGTTATAAAGAAACCTTATTGACTCAATATTCTCCCCCATTTTGGAAATCACAAACATCCTTATGAAAAATAATATAAGGACTTAAAAGTTTTCATTAGGAACATGAAAATAAAAACATATGACCCTTTACATATGAATAATTGTGAATAAGACTAACTGGCCCTTAGGTTTTGAAATCCCTAAGGATCGTATTCTCAACATCCTAAAAGTGATTTTACGTTTTCTTTGATAAGGAAATATTTATTGATTAGAACTCCTCCTTAGAAAGACTTCCCCTTACATAGAGAATTATTTTCTTTACATATTATTATTTTTATCATTCCTTTCTCCCCCTTAGTGATATTCAAAAAAGAATAATGGGAATAAAAAAATTTTTTACCTGAAATATTAGTACTATTCAACAAAATATATTATGAACAACCAAAAATATCATTATGATATAAATGATTTTTACTAAAAAGGTAATAAAAAATCATATTGGGAAAAATTATGCTTTTTTTCTCTATTGACAATAAGTTCTTCAAAATGGTTTTCAGATTCTTAATCTCTTTGTGATCCTCTTCAACATGCTTGAGCAGCTGATACTGATCTTCTTTTTTCTTCTCCAAGGCTTTGATCTTTTAATCCTAGGTATTAATATTTTTTGCATGAGCCTTCAAAAGATTTTATTTCTTATTGAGTTTTTCTTCAAACTAAATTCAAAGATCTCTTTCCCTTTTTTAATTCAATGAAATTGAATTATGCTTCCCATTCAGATCATTGACTTTTGTGCTTTGGGGTTGCGTGATCGAGACATAGATTATCCTAAAAATATTTATTAAGATCATTGAACATCCCACCTTCCGTGTCAAAAGAATCCTTCACACATTCTTGAAAATCATCAAGGATTCACATCACTTCAATTTTTTCCTGGACCACTTTGTGATTTTCTTGAATGATCGTTTATGGGATATATATCCACTGAATAAGGATTGAAAATTAGACTCAAGCCTGTAAAATTTATCCATAATCATGATAAATGAATCTGATTTCAGATTAAAAGAGTGTTGTAGCATTTGGAACCTCGAGTCTATACATGAAAATAGAAGAATGGTATCAACCAGCTTATTCAATGTGTGGACTACAAAGTCATGTCCAAGAGAGGAGGATTCCGAATCCAATTGTTTGGATGGTGAGGATTATTTTTCTATCTCTTCATCTGTTCTCTTTGACAAACCACTAACAACTTACATTCTCACTACAGATTTTTTAGGTGTATCAACCAAAACATGTTTTCCCTTATCAGCTTTTGGAATTCTCTCAGCTTCTTTTAGCAATTCATGTTCACTATTAGATAGTTTAACTATCTTATCTTCCTCATCTTTTTATTTTTTTAGTATCTTCCACTAGATCCTCTTGTTGAACGATGTCATGGTTGCTACATTCACCATCAGATAGTTTATCAACTATTTCCTACTCCTTATACTCTTTTCCTTGTGAAATACATTTGGATGATTTATCTTTAGATTTTCAGAATGATAAATTTTCATAATTACTCTCCTTCTCATGATATTTCACTTCTTGTCTTATCATATCATCTGTATCATCACTTCCTTCTGCTTCTTCTTTCACATCTTCTTCTTGAACTATTTATTCTTCTTCTTCTAGTTCTGGAATTACCATATTCTTTCCTAGGTTCAATGGGTATGTGTCTTTAAAAAATTATTCAGGTACCTAAACATGTTCAGAATCATTTTCAGTTGCCTTGAGAAGAGATTGAACAATCTAGGCTTCAAACATTTTTCTTCTTTTTCTTCTTTTGTTTTTCTTTCTAATCAAGATCCTCTACAACCTTCAACTTTAAAGGTTTTTTCTCAATAGGGTCCAATCCGAATCTAGGCTCCCCTTCCTTATTATTCTTCTTGTCTTCTCTCCCCTTTGAAACCACTTCATATGGACAAGTCTTTTTATTATGTAGATTAGGTGGTGATGATTGAGTTTCCTTAGTAGTAAGACATTTTCTATATTTTCTAATTCCTTATCCATTCTCTTCGTACTACCCCTCTGGGAAGTCTCATCCACTTCTGGTTTCATTGATAAGGCTTCAATTTGAAATTCAGACAAATCATAAAAATATCATGATTCACTTGAGAAACCAACCTTCATTATATTAAGTGTATCATCATTCAACAACATCACTTTGAAATTCATTTTCTTAGAACTACAATTTATTATGAACTATTTTAGACAAAGAACAGTAATCTTGGAGTGAATAATGATATACATGATTATTTTACATTTGAGAGACCCATTCTTGATATTAATGATTATATGTAAAACATAATTCTCATGATTAATCTTTCTGAGATTCACCAGAATGTCCAAAGAATAAATATCACTCTTCATCAGGATATCCTTATCACCTTTTTCTCGGAATGAGAAATCTTCAAACCCATATATCATGAATCCAGAGATTTTTATAGAGATGAATAATCTTTAGATTCATAACGTATTTTAAACCAAGATACTTTATAACATTTTCCATATTGAATGATCCTGATACATCTTGTTGCTTATGGGTACAAAATTCAGCTTCACCCTCATATAGAATTCCAATTAGATTGGTATCCATACTAAATAAGGGAATTGGTCTTTCAATAGTTAATAAACAAAAACATGTCTCTCCCACCTTCATTAAATAAACATATAGATTTATAGAATTTTACCAGAAACTCTAGATATTTTAGATCCTGTACCTTCTGTTTAGATACACGTAATCTCTCCCATCCGTTCAACTTGATGTTCGTTGAAATAATAGAATCATACAAAGAAAGAATTTCATATCTTCTAACCTTTCTTAGTATATATTCCATTTAGAGATTTACTTGACTGACGACGTTTTTTTATGAGGAGACGCTTATAATGACATTTGGATTTGAGGAAAACCGGATGATTTGGAACGATCCTTAAGTAGAGGTGCAGATATTCAGCACGAAATGGCTTGAAAATCAATTTGGTAAAACCATAAGGGAGTCTTTATATCGGTGATTGAGGTGACATTTCATCTTCCCAAGAAAATCCAATGGTGGAAACACTATAGATCAGATCTTATAGTTGAGATGATTGCTGAGGAAAGAATTTGGAAGGGTATGATCTTTTGAGTTTTTTAAGATAAAAATTCGTATTGAAGTAAAAAGTGAATCTAGAATATTTTCATAAACAAGATGAAAATACATACACGTAAAAAAATATGATTATTAAAATTTAATAAAGGAAACAAACCTTCTATAGTACTAAAAAATTCATCGTGAAAACATTAGATTCCACATCATTTTCTTATGTCAATAAATTTTTTGAATTTGAGAGTTTTTTACTATGAAAATCATTTACTATGAATACTTTTGTTAAAAAAATTCTGTTTATTAATTATAATGAACCCCGACTAATAAAATGAGTTTATTATTATACAGAGATAGATTTCAACAGAATGAAAGTATAAAAGATTACCTTATGATTTTCATTCATAACATTTTTTTATTGTATTCAAATCTATAGGTGGGTAATGATTTTGTGAAAATATTAGAAAGTTGATCTTGAGTTTAGATAAATTGAAGAATAATATCTACTTTTGCATGTGGTCCCTAAGAAAATGATGTCTAATATCTATGTGTTTTTCATGAGAGTGATGTGCATTGTTTTTATATAGGGAAATGGAACTAGTTTAATCTCACAATATTTGTGTTTTGGTAAAACTCATACCATAGTCTGTGAATATGTGTTTCATCCACAATACATGAGCACAGAAACTTCCAACTGCTACATATTTGACTTCAGTAGTGGAAAGTACTTCTGAGTGTTTATTTTTGAATTTCCAAAACACTAAAGAACCTCCTAAGAAATGACAAGTTATATATGTAATTTTACTATCCATTATAAATCCATCAAAATCATCATCTAAAAAACGTTTTAAAACAAAATCATATCCATAAGTATAAAAGAGTCTTAAATCCATGGTTCCCTTTAAAAAGAGAAAAATTCTTTTCATAGCATTTAAATGAGATTCCTTAAGATTGGATTGATATCTTGCACATATGCATACTGAAAACATCAAGTTTGGACGACTAGTTTTCATGTATAGTAATCATCCTATCAAAACTCTAGATGATATTTCATCTATTGGTTTCTCAGATTCATCAAGATCTATAGAATTTGAGGTACGAATGGGAGTACTTATACTTTTATTGTTTTCATATCCATTATTTTTAAGATGATATTTAATATACTTATGTTGAGATATATATGTTCCTTCAAGTTTTTGGGAAATTTGAAAACTGAGAAAAATGTTAACTCACCCATCATACTCATTTCAAACATAGATTTCATAATATTTGCAAATGAATTGGTTAAAGATTACTGAGTTAAACCAAATATAATGTCATCATCATAAATTTGAAAAATTAAAACATTTTTATTATCTTTATTTATGAGAGGGTTGGATCAACATTTCCCTTAACATAATTTTTTTGTATCAAAAATATTGTAATTCTATAATACCATGCTCTAGGGACTTCTTTAAGTCTATATAACGATTTGGTAAGTTTATAAACATTTTTAGGATGTTTTTTGACTTAAAAACCTAGAGATTGTTTAATAAAACATCCTCTTAAACATATCCATTAATGAAATAACATTTTACATCCATTTTAAAAATATTAAAACTAAATAATGATGAAAAGGAATGTAAAATATAAATAGATTCAAGTCTATCTACTGGAGAATAGGTTTCTTTGTTGTCTATTAATTCTTGATGATTATAGCCTTTAGAAACTAATATAGACTTGTTTCATACAATGATTTCATTTTCATCACACATATTTATTATGACCCATTTTACTCAAATAACATATTTTTCCTTAGGTATTTCAACAATGGTCCAGAAATTATTCCTTTCAAATTAATATACTTCAACTTTCATGGAATTAATTCAATCATCATCACATAAATCTTCATAAGTGATTTTTTGTTCTAATTGGGAAATGAATGCTAGATGTTAAACTTAATTTCTTAAGGAACTTATAGTCTTTACTGGTTGATTTACATCACAAAATGATAATATAATTTTGATTATTCTAAAGAAACAACTAATTTAGGTTTTGTAAAACTTGTTCATCAACATATTGTAGAAAATATTCTAGGGTAAATACTTTAGAACCATTTTCTTAAACATTTTTCTTTATCATAAGGATCTTATTTCCAGGGATGATAATCAGTTTTTGAAAACACATCTGAAGATATTGATTATTATTTTTTTAAAAACAAAAGGTTTAGTTTCATCAAATATAACATGCACTATTTCTTCAACAGTACACGAGGTTTTACTGAAAAATCTATAAGCCTTAAGATTTTTGGAGTAGCCTATGACAATTATTTCATCATATTTGAAAGTTAATTGAATAAAATTATCTTTAGTATTAAAAATGAATAATTTAAAACCAAATAATTTGAATTATAAAAGTATTGATTTTATACCATTCCATAATTTTTAGGGGGATTAATTAAGAAATATTCTAATAAAAACTCAATTTATATTATAACAAGAAGTACTTACAAATTAATCTAAAAAGTGATTATCTATTGAATATTAACTCAAAATTGTTCTAGTAATCTCTTGAAAAATTGTATTTCTTCTTTAAATAACACCATTCTGTTGAGGAGTTCTTGTAGATGAGATAATATGAGTAATGCCTTTCATTCTATAAAAAGTTTCAAAATCATAATTTTTAAAATTTCCTCCATGGTCACTATGAATAGTTATCAATGGAAGGTTTTTCTCATTTTTAGCTTGGGATCTATAAATTTTGAAATAATAAAGAGTTTCAATTTATTTTTTCTAGAAAATAAACCCATGCGAATATAGTGTAATCATAAACTAAAAAAACACATAATATTTTCCTCCAATGATTCTAGTTTATGTTGGTCTGAAAAGGTCTATATGCACAAACTGTAATGCGTCAGTAGTTAAGGCTTCACTGATTTATTTAAAACATGATTTATGTTGATTTTTATGTTGATAAGGATCACAAAATTTATAAGAATCAATTCTAAGATCTGGTATATCTTTAACATGTATTTTCTTTCAGATTTTGCATAATTTCTTAATGATATAGTATCCTAATATTCTATTCCATAATATAGATTGATTTTCCATCACACTGAGGAAAGGTATATTTTATATCATATGGTCTTCAATGTTTAGTGTGTATACATTCTCTTTCCTATGGGAAGAAATAATAAACTTTTACTTGGAATTGTGTACTAAGCACTTATCATCCCTAAAATTCATGGGGTAACTGTCATCACATAATTGACTTATAGTAATGAGGTTGTTCTTAAGACCCATAAAAAATAAAATATTTTAAATCAATGCTTTTCCATGAAGAACAATTTTACCTATACAAAAATTTCTCCGTGAGCATTATCTCAAAAAGATACTTTTCCTTTATTCTTCTTGATAATATTTTCAAAGAAGTTTTTATTGCCAGTCATATTTGAGTAACATCCATTATCCATATACCACGTATTAATGTTGGAACTATCATTATTTTCTTAAAAATTAGAGTGTTAGACTTTCAAAATCCAAAATTTCTTGGTTCTGTAAATTTCAGAAATAAAAATGTTAGGATTCCATATTTTCTTAGAAAAATAAGTTTTATGATAACCTAATGATTGAGTTTTATTTATTGAATAATATTTTTCCCAATTTCCATCACACTGAAATTTAGTGCACAATGGAGCACTTTGAGAAACAAAATAGTTATTACTAAAAACTAGTTTAGAATGAGAATAACCGAATCTAGAACTATTTATTTGAGGTTGAATTTGGGAATACATCATGTCAATGTTTTCCTTACCAGAGGTAATTTTTGGAAAACAATTCCTTAAGGAAAATATTTCCGAATTTAGTTTTATAATGAATTTATCATCAGAAACATTAGTTTTTGACTTAGATTTAGTCTCTAAAATATTTTTCATAGAAATCACATTTTCAATATCCTTAGAATGTTTATCCTTCTCAGAATTAACTTCCTTAAAAATTTTAGAAGTACTTTTAAAATTAAAAATTTTTATATTAAGATCTTTATAATGTTTTGATAATTTTTTAGTTAAATTATAAATCCTAGAATTTTCCTTATCATGTTTTTTTGTGTGTTTAGAATTTTCATTGTCAAGAAGATTATAATTCCTAGAAAATTCTTCATAAGAAGGTAATGTATTATCTTCATCTGAAGATTATTTTTTATCTGAAGACATATAGTATTTATCATCAGTATAATTTAATTTAATGATAGATTACTGATAGATTAAATGTTATGTACCTTGTCCATTAAACAATGATTTTCAATGGGTAACTTGGCTAGTAGACCCACTTTTGACCAGAAGATTCATACTCCGAGGATTCATCAGAAGAGTCTCCACAACTGGAACTCCATGTGTCATTGGATTTCTAAACTATCCAAGCTTTAAAATTGTAGTAATTATTTATATTTCTCTCAGAATAATTTTCATTTGTATCCTCTTTCTTAAGTATAGGACAATCTGACCTGTTATACCCTGCTCCTTTGCATTCATAACAAGTATCTTCCGAATCTTTCTTTTCTATTATTTCTTTCTTCTTAATATCTATACTAAAAGAATTTCTTTCCAACTCTCTTGTTTATCCTTCGAGTAATATTAACTAATTAATTCTCACTATCTTCACGTTCCATAGATTCAGATAAAATAGTGACTTTCTTAGACTTGGATCTTGTAACCATTTCAGGAGTCATGGCTTTAGTAGTAGTGTAGGATACACATCCTTTTCCATTTTATTCTTATTCAAATCATCATATATTTTCATTCTTGTCTCATGTTTAAGAATAGTTTCAAAAATCTCATCAAGAGTAATTTGAGATAGTTTCTTATTCTCATCAATAGATGTTCTCCTAAATTCCCACTCATTATGAATGATATCAATAATCTTTTACACAAGTGCTTCATCATCTAAACCTTTCTCACCCATTAATTGTAGAATATTAACAATAGTCATAATACTTTGTTGCACCATGCATATAGGCTCTCCATAGGGAAATAAAAATCCATGATATTCTCCTCTATGCATATCTATTATAGTTTCTATAACATTGGATATAACAAAATGATTAACCTCCAATGTCTTCCAGATACAGTTAGCAGCTTCATAAGAAGAAATGTGACTATATATATTCCTCGTCATGGAAAAAAACAAATTATTACATACCTTGAATTTTAGTAAATTTTTTGACTTTACTTGATTGGTGAAGGTTCTGACTTCCATATCAGGAATCTTGTAATTTCTAGTAAGCATAAGAAAATTTTCCACTACAGTATTTATAACAAAAGTCTTCATACGATCTCTCCAATACTCTTAATCATTGCGATAAAATATAGGTGGTCTATTTGGATATATATTGAAAATCTAACCAACATCATTCCGACCATTCTAGAAGAAAATATCTTTCTACAAAAATATGTTAATAGTAAAAGTTGGAAAAAAGGATAAAAATCCCCAAGGAAGAAAAATATATAGAATAATGACTGATTGAGCATGAAAAATTGTATGTGAATATATATATTTCATATACATACTCTGATACTAATTGTAGGATCAAAATATTGATGTAGATGTTTAATTAAAAATAGTGGGTGAATTTTAAGTTTAAAAACATTAGTTTTTAACCTCAAGATAAAACTATCTTTAATAATGTTAATCAACATAAAGTCACGTGATATATTTTAGTTCTACAATCATGCTATGTTCTGGAAATATGGTTCTAGAAATGAAACATAAGGACATTTTTAAAGGAAAAGATTCTACCTTAAAGCATATGGAATCTTACTTATCAGAGTATAAAAATGTACAAGAAAGTATAAGTAGGTTATAATTTCTTCATTTTTCATATTACAACGTAAATAAAAATAAAACAAAATAAGTAACATGTATGAAATATTTTAACTGAAAATATAGGGTATCCAACAACCTTGGATAAAGGACTATTGATTTTTACATCGAAGAAAGTCTATATTACCCACACCAGGATGAGCCCTCGATTGGTATATCAGAATATATCTTGCTATCCTAGAAATCCCTGAATCTTTAAGGTATTCAGAACCTCTCTCTTTCTATCCCCAGATGTCCTAAAAAATTAAGGTATTCAGCACCCCTATCTTCCTATCCATAGAAGACCTCGATTATACTCAACAATAATCGAAGTCGCACAAAGCTATCTAAACAAGATGTTAATAACCACACAAATCATGAGAGTCTCTATCTCTGTAAATCACATCAACAACATATAATCTCTAGAGTTATGGAAATATTTTTGACCTCATTCAAATGAGCTATTTTTTATAGTCACTTCTCCAAAGGTTGTTTCCTTCCCCGATCGATCATATTTTTCATTGTATCTCGGAGGGACAAGTAAAAGTTTCACACAAATAATGGTATGTTAGAAATAGATTTTATGATATCATTTCATAATACATGTAAGGAAAATGAAGTTTTAATACTAAATTTAATTTCAGACTGTAGGAAAAAACAATGTTAAGAGTCTAACCCAATAAACATTCAGAGACTATAAATCATGGTGATTTAGATTCTGTTTAACAAAGAATTTAGAATTTGAATTCTATATACATTATAGTCCTAATTATAATGAATTCGGAATCTAAATTCTGAGGAATTCAAGGTCTGAATTTTGAGGGATTCAGAGTATGATTTAAGTGTAATTAGGTGTCTGAATTCTGAGGAATTCATATTAAATATTATGAGGAATTTAGAGTCCTAATTATGACGAATTGGGAATGTGAATTTTCAAGAATTTGGATTCTGGATTTCAATGAATTAAGAACCCAAAATTCAGAGAATTCAGAACCATAGTTTAGAGAATTCAGAGTATCAATTTCATAGAATTTGATGTCTAAATTTTAGAGAATTTAGAGTCTGAATATCAGATAATTGAGATTTTAAAAAATACTACTCTATAACCAAGGATTTATAGGATTTAGAGGTTTTAGATGTGAAACTGAATATTAGACTTTGGAATAGAATGAGTTAGATATAGAGAGACTATAAAAAGAACAATGAAAACATAGGTACGGTGAAAATTTTCATTAGGGAATGGAAATTTTCCATAAATATTGTAATTTTTTATGAGAATAAATCTTAGGGAAAATATAGTTTTTCTTTAAAATAACGTGTTTCTGCTTTTCAAAATATAGAGTAATGGAGAAGTCATAAGGAACTATTATTGACTTAACACATAGAGTGAGTGCTACTTATCAAAGTTTAAACCCACATATTTATGAAAATATATACATATGGGTTGTCTAAATCATTAAAACATCCTTAATATATGACACCCTAGAATCATCATATGTTATTCATGTCCAACATATATCTAAATCCTTCATGATGGTTAATGAAGAGTTTCGTGAATTCCAAAAGCATATCCCCTAGGAGTTTCATACTAGGTGTAAAGTAAGGCCTGTTGACATGTACCAGATTACCCCGATTCAGGCTCCGAACATCTTGTATGAGTTGCTACCACTAGGTATATCTATGCAAGAGCTAAATCCACTTTTAGTATCCAGATAGGGATTTATTTCTTTGAATCAACTCACTCTATCCATTTCTAAAATTCTAATTCAGTTTTCTAATCATTGAATCATCCTTCTATTTATCATTACATATATCCCTAGACATATCATTATACATATACCTAGGGATCTCACTAATGTTTTATTAGTTTAGATTCCAATTATTGAGTAATTCATTCATTTGATACCAAATATAGAGACCTAGGATTAGCCTAAATGGATATTTCATCATTTTAGATTAATATTATGTACATTAGAAAAATACAAGCTTGAAGACCATAATAGTTTAGCACTATTGAAAACATGGAAAAATATTCTTTTATCCAGGTGAAATATCTTCATCAACTCCCACATGGATCTCCACCTTTAGTACTTCTACTGAAAACATTTATTCATAACCATTGAAAAGTAAACATAAGAAAGGGGTGAGCTTAAATTATCATTAAGGTTAAATAAATGAAATGTGTAATCATAATAAGAATGAAAGGGTATTCAACTTGAGCATAAAATATTAAGATCATACAATTTTTATTAGAGATTAAAATAATGATATGATGTTTATAAGACAATGATCAAAATATATTTAAGGGAATAAGTCCTAAAATCATAACACATGAATAAGGCATGTAATTTATGGAATACCCATTTTTTTATAATTTTGTAGAAATGTAGAAGTAAAAACAAGTTCACTCATTTTGTTAGGGACAAGAAATCAGGCCCTAAAAACAACATATGGACATGAAACTAGGTATATGCATAACATTGTGAATGCAAAACCAGGTTCACAAATAACCTTATGAACATGAAACTATGTCCATGCATATCATTGTGAACATGCAATCAGGTTCATGGATAAAATTGTGAACATATAATCCAGTTCGTGCATAAAATTATGGACATTAAACTAGGTCCATGAATTAAATTGTGAATATATAATAGGTATCACTCATAACACTGTGAACATCTAATTATGTTCACACATAAACATATGGACATGCAACTAGGTCTATGCATAATATTTTTAACATGTAATATGGTTTAGAGATAAAATTTTGGACATGCAGCAATGTCCACGCTTAAAATTTTAAACATTTAATCAGGTTCATGCATAAGATTTATATTCATGCATCATCCTTCACCACCCAATACATTTTATGGAGATATAGGTCCCACTAATATCATAACAAAATAATTCATGCATGTTCCACAAGATAATAAAACATTCATCATATCATGACCCATAAAAAGGCATAGGTTTTATAGTCATCAAATCATAACCCATGAAATTAAATGGGTACATTTATATTTCATCACATCATAACCAATGAAAAGAGATAGGTTTTATAATAACTTCATGAAATCATAACCTATTAAAATAAGTCTGTTTCAAAAGTATAAAATTCATGGACGTGAAATGGGTGTCTTAAGCATCATTACTTAAAATGAAAAACCAAACAAGATATAATATGAATAGAAGCTTCAGATCATTTCCAAGAAGGGTGTGCGTGACATCAACATAAGTTATCTTATATGTAAAATAACTTGGAAGGATATTTTTAAAACATTTGTTGAGCTAAATATCCTTTCAACTTTGAAAAATCCATTTTAATACACAAAACCCATTTTAAAACAATTCATAGAAAATACCTTGAAAAATAATAAAGAAGACTTGAAATAATTTTGAAAACCTTCTTCATTGATAACTAATAAAATAATCTTCAAAATATTTTATAACACTTTTCGATTTAAAACACATTGAATACAAATAAAGAAAGTAGGAAAATGTCTTGAAAACCTTTTTACATGAAAACTTATGAAAGAATCCTAAAAATGATTTGAATTTTTTTTAAATGAGAACATATTTATGAATATTGAAAATGTTTTGAAAACATTTTTTCTTGAAAACTTATAAAATAATATTTAAAATGCTTTGAAAAAAATGCGGTTCTTTGAAATTAATTTGAAAACATATAAATAAGGCTTGAAATATTTTTGAAAGCCATTTCATTGAATGTAACATTAAAAACACATATATAAATCATTTAAAACCATGAAAAATTTTTAAAAATATTTTTTCATTGAAACTAATATTCAATTATAATTTGAAAACATTTTGGAAAACATTTTGCAAAACATGGTTTGAAATAAAACAGATTTCTGACTGAAGAGAGAGATACAATCAGATTTTTATTAAAAACTATTTCATAATAACATAAGTAAAAAAGAGTTAAAATATTGTAATAATACATGGATATATATTCAATGAACATAGTATAATGTAAATCAATAGTATTCTTGAAAAATGTATCCTATGATTTCTTTAAAATAAGAACAATCACTTAGAATATCTAAAATAAATGAGATTGTTTCAATAAAACTTTACTACTTTGTTACTTGGGATCTTACACTTAATGTAAGATGATAAAACTACATGAATAAAAAAATATCATAAAAATTATGATATTCATGATATAACATGTCCATTTAAATCTTATACACCTTTTAAATAACATAGGTGCATATCAAAACAAGTGTCTCAGAGAAGGAAATTTTAGACAAGGAAACTTTACAGATTTGGTAACATTTTGAAACATTAAGCCCCTGAAATAAAGATCATAGAATAGATATTTAAATACCAATTAATTTTATTATAATATAAATATAATACATTCACGGTTAGTATATATACCATATAAAATAAGTGAGTTGTGAATAAATCATGTATCTCATGGAAATAATAAGTGAGATGAAATCCTCGTACCTTGTGTCTTGACTATCGTCGTACTCATCCCGACCACCTATATAACAGATATAAATTTATTATAACATTTTTATAGAAACATATTATTATATATAATAACATATAGTTTTTATTATGAATTTATATTACTTGCTTGTAAACAATCTTATGTTAAGGTTTCACTTCAGGTAATATTCTCTTTATTCTTCACATATG
The DNA here is from genome assembly GCA_963277665.1 of Viscum album. Taxonomy (NCBI): domain Eukaryota; kingdom Viridiplantae; phylum Streptophyta; class Magnoliopsida; order Santalales; family Viscaceae; genus Viscum; species Viscum album. Next base: position 849,248,686 of record OY728131.1, on the reverse strand, counting down.
TCTCAATTTGTTATATATGTGGTCATTTTACATATATCATGATTACTAGAATATAAACTATTATTTAAATATATTTTATATAAATTATAATTGTATTATAATAATCATTATAATATAAATTTTTTAAATAGAATACACCGGTCATGGAGACGGTAGGTCGTACGTATACATGAACGCTCTTTCAGTTTAATTGTCGTATTGAAAGGAAAAAATGTAAATGAAATTTATGTATATATATTTATATATATAATTATTATAATTACATTATTAAATCATATATATAAAATATATATTCACTAAACCAATATATAATATGTCCATTTAGTGTATGAACAAATTATATCACTTTGAGGGGGTGGTAGTCCACACTTCCTCAAACAAAATAATCTTATTAACACATAATGGAAATTAAAAAGATACGTGTTGTAAAAATGAATAAAGAAGATTAAATACATAATAAATATAATATATTACATATATAAATAGAGTTAACATCATAATTCCCCCATTGTAGGTGGTATTAGATAAATAACAATCAATATTTTGTGAGTTAGTAGTTCACTATAAAGGGAAACTATATGTTATTTACCCACAAGATAAAGGTATGTGTAAATGTAGGTAGATCCATTTACATAAATACAAAATTTTATATTTAGGGTATTTTTTTTATATAATCATATAATAAAGATATTTTGAGGATATGGAAAAGGAATATAAAATAAAGGACTTGAGAGAAGTCATTACCTCTTAATTAGAAAACTCATTTTGGTTTGTGCGAATAGGATTCCTTGGATTTACTTATGCCCAATGATTAGAATCAAGGTGAAATTAATAGATTTTGGAAAAAAATTTTAGTTGATATTTTTCTAACCGATGTGGTTTCAAAGGTTTTATGAATAGGGAGATATGATGACCTTTTATAGGGAAGGAAAAGTTCTGACTTGGTATGTTTTAAATCATGTTTGGTGTACAAATATTCGTATATAATTTTTTTTAAAAAAACTAACCTTACTCAATAATGGAAGGTTTATTTCTGAATAATGGATAGTAAAAGGGTATTTATAAATTTTTATAAGTCATTTGGGCCCACAAAGATTGAGATTTAATCCCAAATAATGATTAATTTGACCTTAATCGCTGTGGTTAATTTTAATCACTTTTAATGATTTTTTGTAAAAATAAATTTGATAATAATATAATATAATGATTATACTAACTAAAATTGTATATTTTGTTTTTTATAAAATAAATTCATTGAAGTGGGAAAATTAATATTGTTGTTAATCTTATCGAGAGAACGAAATAATGGGGTTTAAAGAAGAAAAATGTTCAATTTTTTTGTTTTTTTAAATTAAATTTCACAATGAAATTGATTATCATTAACTAAATTTTAATAATATATGAATAATTGATCTAATATGACCTTAAAACAAACTCAAATTATAATTTATCATTAATAATTATTTAAATGATATGGTAGTTATTAACTAAAACGTAATATTTTTCACAATTAAACGAAAAATGACCCTTCTAAGAAAAATTGAAAAATTCACCTTATGAAATTATCAACATTTTTAATTAAAAAATATTTTTTATTTTATCAAACTAAATTTATAAATATCTCTAAAAATTAAATTTATTATTCAAATTATTTTATTCGAGAAAATGGTATTTTTAAATATTTAAGAACATTACCAAAAATAAAATCATTCATTATCAATACGTTTTATCTATATAAAACAATTATAAATAATATTTGAAAATTATTTATTACTATTCATATGACTATGATTAATATTTAGGTTATAATTATCTCATTTAAATAATTATAATAATAAAATGATGTTCCGTAGAAACATTAATATTTCATGTAATGTATGCCAAGTCGGTGTTCCATGGAGCACACACCAAGTCATTATTGTATGTAGCATAATAAAATATGGAAATTTGTGAATGTAATATTTGAATAAGTATTTATATATATATAACTATTTCAAATGTCACGGTAAATGAAAAATACCAAAATGATAAATTAATTCATAAATAATAATTCACTAGATATCGAGGTATTACACCTACCATTGAATTTGGATCATTGAAAACTAGATACAATAACATAAAATAATTCATCCTCTCATTATAGAGGCCTTAATTTGAGAATAAATCCAACCAAGGAAGCCATTTGGTGTAAAACTAAAAGGACTTAACCAATGAATAATTAACATTCATCAATGCAAATTTTTGTTTTACTTATTTCTCCACCCATTTAATTATTATTATAAAACAAATATATTATAAAATAAATTTATTCCATAAACTTATATATTTTTACATTAATTTTATGGTCTAAAAAACACTTATATGAAATTGATTATGAATTCAGCATTCGTGAGTACGGCGGACTACCGCCTCACGAAAAGATGTCAATTATTTTATCCATTACCACATCTCACAATTGGTTATAATGATGTATTTAAAATTTATATGTGATATTTATAACATAAATACACCTATAAAGACATTATATCATATATAAAATTTTGCATTCCCTTCCATATGTGAATGGATAAGATCGTTCATGTGTACAGTGGACTACGTCCTAGAAAAGTAGTGGGATTCTTTTTTAACTAACGTGTTACATGAAATGTAATATGGGTAATGATAGTAAATATATATGATATAAATGAAATATTTACCATATTAGTAACATAATTATCATAATATAAATATAATATATCATTTTATTTAAAATTGTTTACTCACTGAAAGAATTATAACTTCGTTTGTGGATGTGTGGAGTACTGCCTCCTCAAATCGATTTGTTTCCCATTTTCATCACAAAATAAAATGAATGATATATATAGGTATATATAATTAACTAATATTGTATTTATGATTTAATAAAATTATTGAAGGATAAATTATTACTTAGGTTATTTCTATAATGATCATTGAAAAATTGATATTTTACTCTTGTGTACTTATAACCAATCGTCTCCATGATTGTGATATTGGTTAATTTTTCATAAAAATAATTCATGAATAGCATTAAAAGTATAATTGATGTATAAATATGAAATTTATTTTATAATTAATTTTATTTATATGTTTAAAAAATTATCAATTTTACTATAGAAAACCGACCAAATTAATTATTTACACATAAGGGGAATTATGCTAGAATATCATACATAAACTTAATTGAACAAGATATCATATATAATGTGATAATAAGTGAAATTAATGTAATAATAAAAATATAAATGGTTATCAATATAATATATAATTTTTATACATATTTTATTTGTGAATATAAATAACAAACATGATGAATCAAGCTCAAGACAGGGGTTTTTCCTATCTAACGTTCATTTCTATGAGATATATACAATATTCCCCACTTATTTTATTTGTGTGGGGTATATGATACAGATGAATGTATTTTATTATTACTAAAAACATTTATGGGGATTTACATATAAAATTTTGGATTTCTCTTTCATGGGGTTTACAGTTTCAATGATACTGAACCGGTAAGGGATTGTTGTCTTAATTTCATTTCATTGGGGAATATGTTATGTTAAACACCTATCTTATTTTATGTGGTGCATATAATGGTACTTTTAAATTGCATATCATGAGTACATTTTTTGATTAATGATATTATATGTTTCCTTTAATTTCATACTTTTATTTGGATTATTATTCAATGTTACCAAAGTGGAAATCCTTTTATGTTACTGTCTCACCGTTTATCAGGTTTATTTATGATTATGCATACAACAATGAAATCTTATGATATATCTATCAAAAAAATCAGGAATATCATCCTCCTATGGTTATTTCATGAGAATAAATTTTTATCTTATTTTATCCACTTTTAATGTACTTAGGATTTCAAAATAATATTTTTATTAAAATTTTCATTTTCAGTTGAAAACTCTTTTTCTATGAAATCCATTTATTCTAAATATTATTTAAAAAACATTTTTAAAATGGTTTACATATAGAAAGGGATGTTTCCTTAAGAAATGTTTTAAATCATATTTCTATATTGCATTATATGTTTTCATGGTTATTTTTAATGAAAAATATTTTCTAATTATTTTATGATTTAAAAAGAGACTGTCAATATGAAGCGGATATTTTTCTCAAGAATATTTCCATAAAACATATTATGAAATTTATATTCATAAATAAAAACAACCCATTTCTTCTTACACAAATGGGTATATGTTTTATTGATTCCATAATTTATTTTTCTATGGATTAATTAATATTGTTTTAGTGACATTATAATTCAACCCATCTCTTTTATATGTTTTAAATACGTCTAAATGAGTTGAAAAAGTTAATTTTATAAATGCTAATAATGTTTCAACAATATTGACATGAAACAATTTTTTTCCAATGTTTTGATTGAGTTATAGAAAAATAATTTTTTTTATATCAATTTTGTGATGAAATATCTTTATAGATTATTCATGATGTAGTTCCATGAGAGTATTTATAATGGGTTCCCCCAGATAGCATCGGTTTATCACGATATAGTTTATACGAGGGGTTCAAACAGATATATCTCCATTTTATTTGGTAATGATTATGATATGTGGACAATTATATGAGAAGTTGGACATATGGATATTATATGTTGTAAGAGTTCTCTGGGTGTTTTTAAGGGTTATATGAGGTGATGTTCCAAGATACCAATATGTTTAAACTATTATTGATATGGTTTTATAATGTTTCATTTGATCAATATTGATATCCCATGGATAATGATTATTCATTATGTTGACTATTTCCTTTTTATATACATACTCTATGTCCTCATGTTTTATTTTCCAAGAATTGCTGGGTATAAATATTCTTATATATTACTCATTCACATTTACTATGTCATCATACATTTTTTCTCTTCTTATACTCACTGATGATATTCATATTTTAATTCTTATGTTTTATATTAACAGGAATTTAAGATCTCCCCTATTATGTTTCATTTCCCATGTCATAAATAAAAGGTTAAATGTGTCATGTCTATAATGTATTTCATTTGGATGATGATTATGTCTTAATGGGAAAAATAAATGTTAGGTCAGGTGGGAATATACTCATTTAATGTCATGGGAATTTTTAATGTATATGTTTTTCATAATTCTGTAAAACTCAAAACCTGAAAGGACTTTGAGATTTTCTGTTTAAATGTGGTGAGGTTGGATAGAAAAATATTGGGTCATAATTGTAGGAATGAAAGATGAAAATGAAAGGCTTACAATTTTAGCACAAGATATAGGAGTCTGGGTTTGGGTCTATTATAGTTGGTATCAAAGGAGTGTTCTAGAGAAAATTGGAGATTATGAGGCTTTCATGAGAGGCCATCTTAAGTGTTACAGATTCCATAATAGGTTTGTAATATTAATGTTTATAATATGATCAAATTAATAAACATCCCATTTAGTTTATAATGGATGTGATTTTAAAGTATTTAATTATATTTTAGGGTATATTTTAATATTTTGATGTATTTATAAATTGATGGTTTGACATGAAGTGTGAATTATTTTTTAAAATGATATTTAATTTAATTATAAACATTAGGGTTTATATGATCCAAGATATTTATGAAAAAGTTTTAAATTATTGGTAACTGTATGATTGATATGTGATTTGGTGAATAAGTGGTTATTGTTACATCAACAGAAGATCGCTATATCTTTTGGTCAGAAATATGAAATGTTTAATATAACCTTTAGGGATAAAAAATTGCATTATATTGATGTTATTGAAGTTATTTGGGATATATGGTTATGGAATTATTTAGTTCCAACATGGGGTATTACTATTTAATTTTATTAGTATTGTATCGTATGAAGGTTTATTCATTTTGAGAATTATCATACCATGCGATTACCATTTTGATATTTTTCATATTTGAAGACTGTAGAAATATCTTGTTATCATTTTAGAGATTATGTGGTACATTAATATTTTATTTTAGTGCTTCATAGATGAAAAATTCATCCTAAATAAACATTTTTTTGATAATAGAATGAGGCTGTGGTGTAAAATTATTAAATATTGAAATTATATTCATTAAGATTGTATATTTCCATATTTTATTAGTTTATATGGTATTCCAATTATTAAAAACTTGAAAAAATGACCCTTATACAAAACATTTTTTCTATTACTTTAATTTATGATCAAACACTGATATTTTTGATTACCATATATTTATGGTTTTCAGGCCCCTAACATTACATTGAACATTCACTTACTTAGTATCAATGACCTCAATCAATCACTAAAATTATTTATTCATTCCATCAATTACTATATATGTTCACCTTTATAGATACATAGTTCTGCGTAATTACATATGTACTCTGTACTTCCCTTTATATATGATCAACTTGATTATTTATTTACTATCTTTCAATCTTCATTTGTGATAATATTATTTTTAAATTCAGAATCATTTATTATTGAGATAATGGTCAAATCTATGAAGAAAATTTTTATTGGGTGGGGGGGTTTAACACACCACGATTATAAAAGAATAAAATTATATTCAATGGAGTAAAGGACATGAAAACTATGTTTATCTTGAGCTAAAAATAACAATAAATCTATCTTTCATTACATGAAACCTAGATATTTTTATGTTTGAGAGCATATTCAACACACAACAACGAATTTAAATGAACAATTATATATTTTACCCTTATAACCTAGTAATTAAATTGGGGGATATGTATCGTATTTACTAAATTATAAATGTTAATATAAATATTTGTATATATATGTTTTAGTCAATATAAATTATTGATTCATGTTTAGTAAATAATCAATCAATTTCTAGTAAATTGATTTTATTATTCAATGAATTTTTTTTAAAAAAATGTTTTTACTTCTTTTTATGAAAAAATATTATAATATGTTTTATGGAATTTTTTGAAACATTATTTTATAAAATAAAATTAATTTTTTAATTGGAATATAAAAATTTATGGTAGAAATTTGGGAAAATTTTCCAAAATGTTTCTTCTTTTGTGAATCGTGAAATATATTGATTTTTTATAAAAAAAATATTTTTAATAAATTGTGTAATTTAAAAATCAAAATATGAATTTAATACATTTTAAAGTAAACCAATTATTATTTAGTTATATTTAATTTTTTTAATTACTTCTAAATCAACTTCATATTTATTTTTATTATATGTTTATTTGATTATAAACTCATTTTTCTAAAAACGGTTTTCAAATGAATAATGTTTATGCATTTTAATTAATTAATGTTTATCTTTAATTGGTATTGTTTTAATTTATTTTTAAAAAATATATATTATTTATTATTTATTGAGTTTCTTATAATGATTATTATTTTTCATATTGTTAAAAAATAATCATCTATTTTGAAAAAGTAATATTCTTAAAAACGTGAGCCCTCATAACGTTTACGAGATTAATATTAAATTAACATTTGCAAATTATGTGAATATAATTTAGGAAATTTAATTCCATATTTGGAATTATATTAATTTTTAATTTATAATAAGGTCAACATAATTCATGGCTATAATTATTTGTGAAAGTAGTGAAAATTAATCACAACAATTATGGAATAATGAGTTTACTTTAAGATTAAACATTAATCTTAAGGGATAAAATGACCTAAAAATTTGTTCAAACCCCATTTTATGTCAATATTTCTACCATTATGACCAAAAGATTTATTTTTATGAGTATTTGGGATAGGTTTCCATGAAGGAGACCTATATAACAAGTTAGGTATAGAAAAATAAAAAATTGTGTCATTTCCCTTATAATTTTAATGAAGCATTATGATAGTGGAAATAACAATATTGGTTTGGTTGTAAATATTATTTTGTTATAGAAATGATTCATTTATCATGATAATTTGTATTAATTTTTTTAAAGATTTAATAATTAAATAATATACATTAGAAACCAAAATGCAGAAATAATTTAGTTAATAATTAACTGAAATAAATGATTCTAAAAATATTAAAAGTTAAGTAAATGGAATGAAATTTTCTCTCCCATTGTTTTTTTAAATTAATATATCATTATAAATTGGTTTTGAAATAATATATTAAAAATTCCACTATTGTATTTGAATTTTTTAAAATTTAATAAAATGAATAATAAAAAAATTTACGGTAATGTTATTTTATGAAAATTCATATTTGGTTATATGATATAAAATTACAAAATATCTTATAATATGACCGGTGTTTTTGATTTGAATATAAATATAACATATTATCCATTTATGGTAGGATTATTCTTTTATAATTTCTATAATGGCCACAATATAATAAAAGCTATGTTTTCACATTTATGGTTATATAATTTGTTTTCACGATCATGCACTTTTTTTAAAATAAATTATCAACACAGCAGGTATTTTTATTTGAAAAATTAAAATTAATGTTTATAATCAATTTTCCTAAATTATCTAATAATTATCACTTTAATTTTGTCTTAATTGATAATTTACATGGGTTAGGAAACTAGTTACCCTAATGAAAAACAAAAACAAAAAAAAGGATACTTATATGTGAAGGAACAAAAGGCTTAAAACATGTGATTAATTGTGGGGTGTAGATATGTATCAATCACATAATCCATTAAAATAATTAATTATCAATTATGGGGCCACTTTATGTAATATTGACATACCAATAGTGAACACATTTGAGTATTTACAATAATTCCACTCATCAAATATAAAAGGGAAGTCACTCCATTAACTTATTAACACCTCTAAAGTAATATGGATCCAATAAGACATACTGAGAAAACTTATTAAATTGCCATATATAATTATATAATTCTTTATTTTGGAATAAATCCAACCATGGAAGGAATTTTCTGTAAACCATAAGAAGTTACATGAAGAAGAGGAAATGTTCATCAACGATCATTTTTCTTTTACTTTTTTCTCCACACCTTCAATTCTTCATAGAACATAATGATATAAAAACTAATATAACATTAATATACTATGATTTTGTTATGTTTTAGGTATGAATTACGAATAAGAGTCGGTGTCATAGACCAAACTTGTTTTATATTGATTGAATAAATATTTAATATATTTAAATATTATACATCTTATTACATATTGTTCATTATTCTGCATGACTATAGTGTTTTAATATCCTGGAATATTTTTCACATTGACATAGTCATAGAAGATCCCCTCTATGATGAGAAACTTTATGTAAAATTAAAATATACATAAATATAGTTCTTATGTAAGATGACATACTATAATGGTCCATGTATTATAAAGACCATTAGGTACGATTACTCATAAGAAGAGCAGACTTCCTTTGATGAAGTTCTTACTTAGTAATCTCCAGGATGAGAGATTATGAGAAAAAAACCACCTCTAGAAATTCCACATGTTTTTGATTCATCAAATATTCTTATCTGTGAGCATGTTTAAGGATCATTAGACTTTAATATTCTCATTAATATGTGTCACAAATGACTCAAATTGATTTACTGATGAAAACCATCATGTATACAGTTGTCTAGAAGTATAGTACGTTGGGTGCGTCAAGAGTGACATTCTATTAATGGATAAGTTGAGGAAGTATTTGTCCCATACATTAATGTATACTGATATCTCAGACCTTTTATGGAAATAGAACCGTTGAAAAACATTCTATGGATATGGTGTAACGATGAGTTTATTTCAGGTCGTCAAGGAACAACGTATCACACACAAAGATTGATGACACTATCATGAATCCTGCTAGATGAGCTATTGAGCCAAAGGGATTATATTATGAAATGAGAATTTATATGAAGATGTTATTATTGCTACATTATGTTCTCTCTCTTGGGTGCCTTGAACCGTTTATTTTTAGTACTCTTTGACATTAGTTAAGACCTCCGAATCCAAAAAAGAAATAATCCTATAGGGTTACACATTATGTGTTTTTGATTGCCTCAATTAAATTCTATTTGAAATTAATTGATAAAATAAATATTCTTTTCAAGACCGTGGAATAATTTTATTCAAGTTAAAATGAATGCATAAACTAATAAATATTTGTTCACTAGATTGTGAGATAAATATATTTATTTATTTTATTTAACATTTAATAAATATTTATTTAGTAATTTGTAAAAAAATATTTATTAATGAAAATAAATAATTTATTTATTTACTCGAGTGTTCAATAAATGGAAGTAGAGATTGAGTGGACCAAGGTTGTTCTGGTAGTAAAATAATTATTTGAAAGATAGAAAATAATTATTTAACTATTTGGCACACGTTAAAATAATAATAATACTGCTAATATTCTGTGACACGTAATTTTTTTTATAATTCCATTTTGTGAAAGTTGGATCACCCTAAATAATTATGCGGTATTATTATTAAAATAAAGAGTTTCTATATTGTTATGAATGTTTTTAATTGATGTTACACAATTAAATATTTTAACTGAAGACCCATTTTGATAAATAGACATCTACATCTATTGTGAAATGTACTCACATATAGGCCTAGTGAATTAATGATTGATGATCTAAATAATTTCTCTCTAGAATCTTCTTCTCATTTCTCTCATGAATGAGAGATGTTCTTCAAGTCTAAAAAAGAAGTGATCAAGAATGATCGACACAAGACACTGGCTTCGCCGCACTAGCACCAAGATATTGAGTGGTGTCAATCGGAGGCCACAGATCACGTGTGGATTAACACTAGATAGATTCTTGTTTGGATCCTCCCAAGCACAACAAGATAACCAATAAGGGCCATTATAGAAGATTAACATCATTAATGACGAAAATATTGAAGATGAAGGTATTTTTTCTATATGAAATTAATTAAATTAATTCAAATCGTTATGTGAATGATCCTCGATAGATTTTTTGGGACTCTTACTTCTTTATCTAAATATTTGATACAATTTTGTAGAGACTAGAGTTCTTCATCGTATTGATTCGAGAATAATCATTGATAATGGTAAAAAAAATAATGTTAGGTTTCAGCAGAAACATGCTTCAGTTGCACCCGTAATCTTCATCACAAAAAAAACTCACATCTAATGTGTTAATTAATCATCAATATTGTATAAGGCGGACTACCACCTCACAAATCGATGCCATTCATTTTTCCATTACCAAATCTCAATGTTTGTTATGATGATAAATTTAGAGTTCATATATGAAATTTATAACATAAATATATTTATCTTTTGATTATATGATATATAGTCCTTTACTTTCCATTTTTTAAGGGATATGATAATGATGTTCGTGTGCATGACAGACTATTGCCCCGTAAAAGTGACATCATTCATTTTTAAATAACGTTTTACATGGAAGGTATTTCTGATTATGATAATAAATATTTATGATATAAATGAAATATTAATTATATTAATGATATAATTATCATTATGAAAATATAATATTTCATTTTATTTTTACATGTTCACTCACAAATTAAATTATATCATCATTCATGGACTTGTAGACTACCACCCCCTCAAAACGATGTCATTAAATTCATCACCACAACATCATAAGAATTATATATATTAGTATATAATATTTAATGATATGTTACTTATGATATAATTATAATTATAGTATGAAAAATATTACTTACCTTTTTTATATTGATCATTGAAAAGAGAGAACATTACCCATGTGTATGTACGACCTACCATCTCCATGATGGAAATGTTATTTCAATTCTATTAACCATCATCATTTATTGGTTTTAAAATTAACATTTATGTAAAAATATGATATTTATTTTAGGATTAATATTCTATATATGTTTAAATGATGACCTCATTGATCATACTTGACCTACCAATTCCATTTTTGATACAGAAGCTGAGTATGGCAGAACATCAGACATAAAATTAATTTATTAAGTAATTTTATATAACATGATAAAAATTGAAATAAACATAATAACATACTATATATATTTTCTCAATATAGTAAATAATTAACCTAAAATTATTATTTAGGAATGTAATGAACAAGCACGGGGAATCCGACTCAATGTTAAGGTTTTTCTTGCCAAACCTTTATTTATGTGATATATATGCCTTATATACCACATATATTTGTTATCATGGGTATAAAATTATCCATAATATATTTTTATTATTATTATACATTAAATTATTTCTATTTACATATTCACTTTATCCTATCACGTTCACGAGATTTACTGTTTCAACGTTACCAATGTAGTACGGGAGTTTGATCTCAATTTTCCTTGTTTGGGTTGTATGTTGTGTTATACACCTTTTATATTTATAAGATTTATATAATGATACATTAACATGTTATATCATTTATATCATAATTTTAGTTAATGTCTTTATTTTATGTGGATTATGATTCCATGATACAAGTGTGGTAAGGGTTTTATGTTATAATTTTTTATTTAACTGAATTGGTTATGATTATGAATAATGATGAAGTATTATACTAAGGATATGGAATTTTAATAAATAATTTTCATTAATTATTTCTCTATTTATGTACTAATGAGTTAAAAAAAAATTTATTTAAAACCAAATTTCAGTCAAAAAACATTTTTTTTTCAAAAAGCATATTTTAGTATTTTTTTACTTAATTTTTTTTAAAATATTTTCCAATAAAAAAGGGTAGTTTAATCAAGAAATTATTTCAATTATTTTTAAATGTTAAATTATATTTTTTAATTTTTATTTAAAAATAAAAGTATTTTCAAAATGTTTTATGTTTTAAAATTTGATTTCTAAATTAAAAGGTTACATTCCTTAAGAATGTATTTACGATATTTTATGGAGTATATAAATAGTGGTATTATACATTATATTAAAATATAAAATAACCATATTAATATTAATATTATTATATGTTATCATTTTTTAACATATTATCAACATTTAATTAGTAATCTATTATTATTTTTGTTATTTTAGGTGTTAATTGCCATATCTTCACATTCATGGTTCATCATAAAAGTTTTTTTCTTATTAATATTATATAGTAACATCATATTATGAATAATAATAATGAAAAAATAATCATATTAATATATTAATTATAATTTAACCCTAATCATGAAATGTTATTTTGATAAATGATGTACATTATGATCAGTGAGACGACATGTCATAAGTACAAAAGAGTAACACTTCCATTTTTCAATGATAATTATAGAAGGGAGGTAAGTAAAAAATTTCCATTAAAAATGATAATAAAATCATAAACACAATATAATTTCATTAAATATAATTATAAAAAATATCATTTGGGTGTTTTGATTAAAATCGAGTCGCATCACTATGTGAAGGTAGTAATCCCCACATTCACGAATGATTGTATCATCTTTCCGTGACTGAGAAGGTAAAAGAAAGAAAATGATGAATCATATTTAAAAAAATTTAAATATTTCAATAATATCATAATTATTTAATTCATATCACACATAATTATTCTCTTTATCCTTGTCACCTTCCATGTTAGGACTTATTGAAATACAAATCACTTCTCTTCATGAGGTGGTAGTCCGTTTTACACATGAGAAACAATATTTTATCCCCTACAGAATGATAATTAAAAAGATATATATGTATATAAATTACCCCAAAGTTATATTTACATTAAAATATAATATATAAACATTACATCCATCCTCATACACAACTATTATAGGTGGTACTGTAAAAATGAATGACATCGATTCACGAAGCATTTGTCCTCCATAAATAAAAATGATGATTTTATAACCAATTTGATGGAAGTGAAGGTTTTTGGTAAGGAAAATAACATAAAAAATCTCTATATATTTAAGATACTAATAATATATAATGATAATTATTTTAGAATAATTGAATGTGGTCTTGGAAGAAATAACATTAAAGTGATCATTAAAGGACGTTGCATCTTCTTTGAGTAACCTCTGTACGATTCCCCAAAATCCTTAGGAAGATGGATGTATTACCACAATAATTAATATTTGATGAATGGAGGGATGTTTTTATGGACTTTTATGTCTTTTTTTAAGAAAAAAATATGATTCTGTGATGAATTATGGAGAGTTGGGTGACATTTTATATGCGAGGTGAGTGGGAAAACAGTATTCTTTGGAAATAAAAATGTGTTCACACAATTTTCTAATGTAAAAGGGTCCAAAATGGATTATTCTCAATACTTATATAATATATGTTTGGTAAATTCCAGAAAATATATTTTATAAAATTTTTAAGTCACTTGATAACTTATCTTTCTTGTTTAACCCATGGTAAATCTATTTTTACCTCAACCATAGTAATTTTTTTTTTACTATTTTGACTATAAAAATTGTTCAATGATTATGTTGAAGTTATTATATTATATAAATCATTATGATTCCAAATTTTAATTATATTTTTTGGGATTCCATTCTTAAAAGTCTCAAATTTTAATTTAAAATTAATCCTGCAGCCGTGATGAGAAAACAGGTTTTTGAAGAGATAATGTTCAACATTCTAGAATGTTTTAATATAATAATTCAACATGAAATTTATTCCAATAAACTAAATGGGATTAAAATATATAAAAGTTAACTAATTTTATTTTAAACTAAGAAAAAAAATTAACATTATAATTAATTTAAATGTAAAATCAATTTCAAATAATAATCAATATTTTTTAGTATTAATCAGAAAATTAAATAACAAGTAAATATCTAAAAGAGACATGATATGATAAAATAGATATTATTATTTAAAAAATGTTTTTATGTTTATCAAATAAGTTTTTGTTTTGGTAAAAAATAATTTTTATTTATATGTGAAAATCACAGGTAAAAAACCTTTTAGAAAAAACCCCATTTTTGAGAAATCCATTCATTTTCGTTCAAATGATTCTTATATTATTTATAATAAATAGAAAACCATAATATTAAAAATTTAATATGTAATATTCATATCAAAATATATATCCTCTTGGTTATAATGGTATACTATATTATGATTTAGTTAGAATAAGGGTTTCCTTTCCCCCAAGATATTGAAGTTATTAAATTAAAATAAATATATTTAATTGTTTCTTTAAAATAAATGTTCCATGTCACATAATCTATCTAATAAAAATTTCATACTTTATAATTTTTTGTTATTATATTTTCCCCACTCAAAATAAATTTCATCCTCATAATTTATACTTGATCACAGTAATAAATGGTATGATATATGAAAATTCCATTATTAAAACCCCCACATTGTAAAAGGATTTATAAAATAACATCGTAATAATAGAGAAACAAAGTAAAAATATCAAATGAAATAACAAAAAACTAGGTTTATACAATGGATAACATTAGTGGAAGTTGATGATATTGAATATTTATAAATGTGTAAGTAATTATAGAGAGTGATAGAGGTCATTTATTATGAGAATGTGAATGATCAATGGAATTTAATGGAACTCAAAACCAAAAAAAATATGAAGATATAAAAGGACATTGACTAACATAAATAATTTTATTTTAATTACAAAATTTCAATATAATTTTCTTGGATTTTAAAATTTCCATTACCATCTATACTGAGAATAAATGGAAATATACTTACATGTTATCTTTCAATTTTATTGGAAAAATTTCACCCCTTAATCCGGATTTTATCAATTTAAAATCTATAATTTTCCCTATAAAATTAAAATAAAAAATGAATGTTTTATACTTGAAGTACTAAAATTCACATTTCATGGATCATAATTTCAATAATAGAATGATTAGATATTCCATTGATCTCTACTAAATATTATAAAAAATGTTTATCATAGGTTATTAAGTACAAATATATCTCCATATGTTCAAGTGATACATTAATATCTAAAACCTCAATAAAAGGTCAAAATAACAATTTCACAAATGGTTAACCATATAAAGCATCCCAAACATTAAGATCAAAAAATTTATAAAGATGATCAATGAATTTTGAAGTTGAAATTATCCTTAAACACCCTAACAACTTGAAGTATATCATAATCATTATATACCAAACATATAAAGATTTTATCATTTATTCTCTTGAAACATGTTTGTAAATATAATTACCACAAATATATATTAAAAACATTAATTATTTCTAATTCCATTATTAAAATAAATATTATATGAAATATCTGGTAATTCAAAAAATGTTGTAAACTCAATTAATGATTTCATGAACTATTGGTCCATAAATCATTAATCAGTCCCAAAGTACTATGTACTATCAAATTTACAATATCCATATCACTCAACTATTTATCCAAAAATTATTACCAAAAAATGAGGATCATATTAAGGGTTATATATTCCTTAATCATGTATATTCCATGAATTTAAACATCCCACAGAATCATTTTCTTGGTTATTGGTACCTTTCAACATAAGAAAAAAAAAACCATAATGAAAATGTATTGTAGAAAAATTCCTTTACATTTAATATTTATTATAACTAGGGTATCTGGGGTAATATACTCAAATTCAATAATTACTGAATAATAAAATAATAACATTAATCATAAAAATTCATATTTGGTAACCTTATAAGCATGAATAGGATCCATTGGTCTCTTTTGGGGTATCTTCATTTGGTGCCTGAGAAAATTATTTTCATTGTGAAACATCTTTTTATAGTTAAAGTATTATACATGTGAAACTTTTTTCATTCTCTTTCACTCTCAATCATAGTGTTCTGTATCTTCATAATTGAAGAAATCTCCCATTCCTTTAAATAATGAACTATGGTGTTTATTTTAATAATTATAACATGGGTGAAATCCATCTTTCCCTTCACCACTTAATCCATATATTCCCTTTCATCATTCCATTCTATTACATCTCATGGAATCCATAATTGTTAGATAATTCATTCTCTATCTTGTTAGAACATGATACCATGTAGTCATATGATGAGAATGTTTTAGAGAAAAGTTCCCTTTGAAAATTGGATTAAATCCATCAAATAAATGATCAATTTTACTCTTTGGATTATGTGCATTGATGAGGATCCCATTCCTTCTACTAGTAACCATTTCTAAATGATGACATATACTATATTTATGAAACATAATATATAATCCCAAAAATAGTGAAATAGTTAATATAAATTAAAAAATATGCACAACTAATATTATAATCAAAATCATGGTTTCATTGTGGATATATCTATTTTGAAATTATTTATAATGGTTTGTAAAGAAAAATTGAATTATCGTAAGAATATACATATGGAGTGTCAAAAAAATGGAATGTAAGGTCCATTTTTATGCACAATGTGATGATCGAATCAATCCCAATGCTCCCTTTTCATACTTATTACCGCTAGGAATGTTTTTCCCATAACAACATCCGCATGTAGAATCCAAAAAAATATGTATATATAGGAAAACTACATAATCTCTTACTGTCCATAAATTTTGGATGTTCGTCCATGATTATCCTCAAATTTTATCATTGGGTTATGTTTCATAATCTATATTTTTTTAATATAGTGTTCGTGTTTTATTGTAAAATTATTTTAATACAAACTATAACAACCGAAAATCCATTAACCTAGAGTTGGTGTTTTAATTTATCTTATAGGCATATGATATAAGGAATCATATCATGAGAGACTAAATAGTTTAGAGGGCTTGGTATGCTAGATTCATACTCGAGTATTGTATTTTATTTGAAAACAAAAATAACAACATAATTTTTTTTTCAATGATTAATATTATTCCATATATTATAACCTAACATATAAATTATCATACACATCATTTATTACTTCTAAATAAAACAAAATAACGATGATATTAAATACATCATATGTGTTATGTATAAGAATCAATATCATGAATCAATAAGAATAATAAAAATGTAAAGGTAAATATATAAATAGAAATTCCATCTAAATAACTAGAGAAGGAATAATCAATATTTCAAGTTAAATAACTGAACACATATTACATTTAATTAACTAGATATGTCATAATAAATTTGAAATATAATGTAACTGAAAACACATTCCATATAATCAATTTACTAAGAATGAAATTCATATTGCGATAATATCATTGTGAAAATATCATGAATAATAATAACTGAATTCATAATGAATGAAGTGATTAATTAGTATAAATCATGTCTCAGGAACATTATAACTCTTCCATCAACACATCTGATATGATAGTTTAAAACTACTTCATATAAACTCATCTAGTTCGGATAACTGATTAAAAACTACTGGGTAACAACATATCTGGTTTAGCCAAATGATTTGTCTCATGTAACATATTGATGTATCGACGGGATATATTATATTTTTATCCCGACACATCACTACATTTCCCCATTCACTACTCAAATACCGAATAATATATTTAATTTATAAATCAATATTCATTACTATTTAATATTTTTTTAATGTAAGAATATGAATTATCAATATTTCCATTACCAATAAAATAACATAAAAAGTAAAAGACATATATAAAAATTGTATATTATTTATTCAATAATCAAATTGATGGTAAATAATATAAATATTTATTGGAAATGTTATGCCTAATGATCACAAAAAAATTGAATATTTTATGGGAAAGTAAATGACTAGAAACATGACTAAAAAATATAATATGAATTATTTACTAATTCAAAATGGTCATAAACCATACATTTGAATAAAAATTATAGTATCAATACAACATAACTATAGTGGAGTATATGTATAATAAGTGGGTTTTAATTTATTAATAGAAATAAATTTAAAATAAATTTATATAATTTATTGAGGAAAATAACATTTTCATTTTGAAAATCACATTTTTTAATAAATATTTTTCCAAAAGAATTTTTTAAATAATTTTATTTTCAAATAACAAATGAAACTTATAATATATGAATTAAATCGTTTGATTTTTATTAAAGGATGTATTGTTTTTCACTGTGTACATGTTAAAACAAATATTCCATTCACTTGTTTGGTAATAGCCAAATTGGAATTTGTTTGAAAATGAAATGAAGATTCCATTAAAAATATTTTTGTAAAAGGTATAAATTAGAAAAAATTACATTAAGAAGAAATTTGAAAAATTTTAAAACACAAATTGAAAACATTTTCAGAAATCACAGTTTTGGATGAAAAAGCATTTCCAACCATAGAGAGAAATGTTGAAGAATTTTATCAAAAAATATTTCACTATTATTTTTAGTACCATTGAATAGAATATGGTAGTATTACTTGAAATATTTCATAAATAACCATTTAATTTTAAAATAATTTTTTTAAACAATGTGAAAATAAATCCATCAATATAAATTCCTATTTAAAAATTGCCCGATTAAAATGAGATTGTAAAATACACTCGTGAAGATATCATAAAAGTGAGTTGAGAATTAATCAATGAACCAATTGTGTGTATCAAATTTAAATTAAAAAAATATATATTAAAAATTAAAAAAAATCTTATTTCATTACCCACATAATCATATAATATCATATACAATAAAGAAGTAATATAATCAAATGAAAGGATATTGGGGTATGAATTTTTTTCCAACTAGTGACTATTAATTGAAATCACATTAGATGAATCAAATCAAATAAAAAAATTAAAATAACATTAATTATTATTTAAAACATATATTAGAATAATAATGTTAATTTTATACACTATATAAATGAAATTTGGTTCATAACGTTACAATATGCCAATTTTAAGAGAAATTGAGATGATGTCACATACCTCACACATTCTTTTTTTTTCGAACACAATTTATCTTCTAGAATAGTTATTATAAACATGTTATTAACTTATAAAAGAACCATATTAATATTTATAGTATCATATATTATACTTTTACAATATATTTTTTCAGATATTCAGTATTAATTTTCATTGTCGTTGTTGTTTAAGTTGTTAATTGCATTATTTTTTCATTAATTATTTCTTATAAAAGTTACCATTATTATGATCAATATATAGTTCCATTATGTATAGAATAAATTTTTTGAAATAATTATCATATTTATATATTTATTATAATTTTTGTACCAATCATGAAATACAGTTTTGAAAAGTTATGTGTGTTACTCCCATGGAGATGGTAGGTCATATAAATGATTGAGTAACATTTCATTTTTCAATGATCATTATGGAAAGAAGGTAAGTAGAATTTAATCATCATAGAATGATAATAATATCATAAATAACATATTATATCTTTAAATATAATTATATATATATAAATTATCCATGTGGGTGTTGATGAAAATGAAGTCACATTGCTTCATGAAGCCAGTAGTCCACATGTAAAAAAACAGTGTCATCATCATTTAGTGAGTGAAAAGGTAAAATAAAATAAAATTATGCATTATATTTTCAGAAGGATAAATATTTAATTATTATAATAATTATTTCAGTTTTGTAACATATTATTATTTACATTATACTTATAACCTTCCCTATTAAATGTTAGTGATAGATAAATCACATCGTTTTGTGTGATAGTAGTTCGTAGTACATAGGAGCAACCATAACATATACCCAATAGAATATAATGTAAAAATCTATATATTATAAATTGTTTAAAAAAATTGTAATTACGTTATAAAAATCATATATATATATATACTTTATATCCATCATCATGCCCTATAATGATACGTAGTATTAGAAAAAACGAGTGACATCGGTTCGCGAGGCAGTAGTCAGCCATACACTCAAATGATGATTTCATATCCCATTCAAAGGAAGTAGAGATGATTTTAGTTTACTCACATAAAATAAAAACAATTATGTATTTAATAAATATAATTTATTATATCAAAATTGTTTAATAATAATCCATGGATGTGGAGGATGAAATAAAATAAAAACGCTCATTGGAAAATGTTACCTATTATTTGAGTAAACAACATTGGTTTTCACAAAAATCCTTAATAGGTTTTCATTATGTAGAAAATAAGTATTATTGGATTATAGAAGATAATTTGGGAAGTTATCTGTATAGTTATTGGATGAAGAAATAGGATGTGAATGTGTGAAGAAGACAAGAGATTTGGGTGGCTTTTATAATTTAGTTGAGTGGAACACCTAACATATTTGGGAAAAAGGGTACCCACGTTTTTCACATTATAAAATGGTCCATTATAGGTAATTACCTAGATATATAAATTTTAGTTTCTAAATATTTCAATAATATAGATTTTATACACGTTTTTACATCATTTTAACACTTCTCTTTTCAGTTTACACCCTAATAAATCCATTTTTCCTTAATAGTGATAAATAATTTTTAATGTTTTCAATATTAATTTAAAAACAAATTTAAATATATCATATAATATATATTAGTAATATTATTAATATGGAATTTATTTTTTTATATTTCATTTATATAATTCAAAATATTTATTATAAAATTAAGCACCTAGACCTGACGAGAAATCGAGGTTTCAAAGAGAAAATATACAAATGTTTTGAATGTTTTTATATAAAAATTGAACAAAATAATTCTTATGTTAACCTACATTGGATAAATATAAAAAAAATTAACTAATTTTACTTTAAATATATTTAGTAAATTAATTTAATATTATGAATAATTTAAACCAAAAATATTTTTTAATTAAAATTATGTTTTTTACAATTTTCAAAAATTGAAACATTTCATAAAAATAACAAAACCAATTCCTTATATTATTTTTATATTAAGATTTAAAAATTATGTAATTTTTATCAATTAAATTTTATAAATGTGGAAAAAAAATTAAATTACAAGCACAATCCCATAGTAAACAACATTTACAGAAATAAATATTTTTACAAAATATTATTTATTTATCTTTTAAATGAATATTAATTTATTTGTAATAAGTTAATAAGCATAATTAAAATAATTTATTTATTATTATTTATAATCTCCAGTTTCATAGCTATGTTATAACGATATACTGTATTGTGGTATATTAAGACAAGGGGTTGCTTGTTCGACAAGCTATCGAAGAGATTAAATTTAATGAAATATATTTCATTTGATGTTTATGCTCAGTGTTGTGCTTCACGTAGGATAAAAATCAAAATATTCATATATTATATGATTTTTATGTTAAATATTTTCCATATAAAACAATTTCCAAATGTTTATAAAATTTTTTAATCAGTTGCCCATAATGTATATTGATAACTCAAGTATCCTTTCCTTGAGTAATATAGTTTTATCATGTAGTTATTTATTACCTGATTGGATTATGCCACCCTAGTATTCTATTATACTATTATTTACTTTTATTTGTGAAAATTAATTTTTAATACCAACTAATAAGTTATTAATAATCCTACAATAATTGTTTTGAAAAAATATTTTTTTTGATATAATAGAAATGCTATTCTATTCACTTTCGAATTTTCTATCATTGTCTCAAATCTTCCCAAACATAAAAAATATTTATTTTCAGGGATTTAGTATTAGAGATTATTTTTTAATGTAAATGAATCAAAAATCATTCATGTCACCTTTTTTATGTTAACTTTGAATGAAAAATATAAATTTATATTTTATATCATTGATAAAAATGTTTTAAAAATATATGTTATGATTATAAATTAATTTACCTTATCATTTTCAAAAGGAAATAACCCAATAGGCATTATGTTTCATGATTTTACCAATCATATTAATATGTTATCATTTTAGAGATGAAGAAATGGTATAAAACATTTTGATTATTCATCACTTTCTTTGTGATAATATTTGAAGCATTCTTTTCCAAGGATTTTTTTCATCCACATCAATGTCCTTATTTGTTTCTTTTGTAATATAGGGTTAAGTACATTTGAAACCATCCTTCTTCTTTCAATTGATGTATTATGATCATGTTATTCTATTTTGACTTAGATTTTAATTGATTTATCTATATGGCAACAACACCAATTTGTTTCACAATTAGATTATTTTCAACTAAAAAGAATGTGATTTTTTATGGGGAATTTCGTGCAATTAGGTATTCTTCTATTATAATTTTTATAATTATTATAAATAAGACTATGTATTGGTTTAACATTCACATGTTTTCTCTATATGGGTTCTCACCATGATATCCCTTTTATTTTCATGGGTAAAATTATTGATATTGTTGATAATTATTTAGTGATAATTCTTGTTTATCATGTATTGAAATTCTGTGTCATTCATTATATAAATAGTGGTGTTTTATTCAGTTTTTGGTTTCATAGATAATAATATGAAATGTCTTGATTCCTATTATAGTGAATGCATCATCCTTAAAATAGTGAAAGGGGGGAATCATAATCATTTAGAAACTATATACATCAATATTCCCATTGAGAAAAAACATGTGGGTTTTGTGGTTACATATACCCATAATAGTATAGTGTCATGCAACAAGTCCATGAAATAATGATTGTAATGCCTAAAATTATGAATTCTCTCTAGATGGGTTTAATATTATTGATATCCATGTTTTAATTTATTTCCATGGATATACACTTATCTCTATTTCAATTTGATTATGGACCCATATTATTTTTTTATTATCTCCATATTACTTATGCCATGATTTTAACATGTTTTCCACAGGTTTATTTATTCAGTTACTAATAATTTGACTGGAATCCTTTTTTTATTTAAATTTTCTCAATTTATGAAAAAAATTGTTATATATGACATGTTTAGAAGGATAATAGGTGTGAAATTATTTAAGGGAAATGTTTTCTGATAGGGAGAAAAATGTATTCTTGATAAAATGAAAATGGTATATATTAGTTTACGTGTTTTCCCAATCTTATATGTCATTAAACCTCAAAATAGCATAAAAATGTAAGAGACTTAGTTAAAATTTTGAATTATTTAATTAAGGATGGATATATATATGCTTTTATTATTTTTATCAATGTTTATATGTAATGTATGTGTTTATGAAACTAGATCATTGTGGTCCCAAGGTATCAAATTTTGTTTCCAATGAAATATTTTGATAAGTTTATATATAAAGTTGTTTGTTGATGATAATTTAGAATATGATAAGTTATGGTTGATGAAAATTTCAAAAATATAAATAACCCTTGGTAAAATTAATTATTTAATTCAAAGGTAATAATGAACATTTTATTTGTTGATTTGGAATATATATCCTTATTGAAAAAAATTTCATTAAATAATTTTATTTGTTAAAATCATGATATTTTGGAAAAAAATTGATATATGAGTTTTTCCCTAAGAAGAATTCCCCCAATGGATATAGGAAGGAGGATGTGACTATAGAATAAATGAACCTAGGGGTTATTTCCCTAAAAATTGATGATTTAGAAATGAATCCCTATTCACTCTATAGCACTCTGAATTGTACTGAGACTCCAATTTTTTCTAGGCACTCCTGGGGAATATGCTATTGTTTATTAACATTCAATCTAATAAAACATTATGAACTATTTGAGCATGATGATAACTACTTAGGTTTGAGAACTGAAGAGGAAAATGGTCAAAAACTACAATTTATTGAATAAAGATAGTCAGAGGTTGAACTAAATGTATCATTTGATAAAAATGATAATTTTAAAGGGGAATAAATCATTGGATTAATGTTTTCATATTTAAATTTTTGGTGTTATAATAACCATTTTTTTTGTATATTGTTGAAACAAGATTTAGAAAATGTAGCTCAAAAGGTATATATCTAGAAACTATTATGCATTGTCATCGAATAATAGATCATTCTTAAATGGTTTGGAATCATATTATATATTTATTATTATGAAAAAGATAAATTTACAAATCTTACCTTTGTTAGTGAGGTTGATATCATAACAGAAAATTATTCACGACACTCTTAACTATTTTAATTAGTTGATTTTTATTTGTTAATTATTTATTCATATTTTCTAACAGTTATTGGGGTTTATGGGAAACCTCTATGGATTTTCATTATTATTTTTTCATTAATGGTTGGAAATTATATACTAAATAACATCATAAAACTTGAGAAATATTTTCATAGAAAGGTTATGTTTTTGGAGATAATTATTTATGGAAAGTTGTTTGAGGTATGGATACATTTTAGGTTTACTATATGTTTCATATTTATGCAATGAAGGGATAATTTATTTTTCAAAATGTGAGTCAAATAGTATTGATTCCCTTATTATTTATTAATAATTAAAATAATAAACTAGTACATGATATTTTTTGGGGTGTCAATCTAATTTTTTGATTTAAAATATACATAGCCTAGTGTGTGACTTTATAAATTAGCGGATGAAGATAAAAGTTAAATTTTTATGGAATATATGGTTTCTCTATGATTTAATGTATTCGATATTGAAAGGAAATATGGAAATGTATGTTTCAAATAAAATTGTATAATGATATTTATACACATGGTTACATGATTTTATAAATTATTAATGTTTATTGAATAATGAAATGTAATTGGAAATAACATAAGGAAGTAATGTAGATTTCAAATTAGAGGTTATATCATAAATAATAGATTGATAGGAATTCAATAACTAATTTTACTCCATGAGTAAAAATTAAAATTACGAAGAAAAAATTTTCTTTGAGGGTGGATATAACACCCCAAGATCTTAATATATGATGACCTTTGAATACATCAATGCATCTAAAAGATAACACCACACTCAACACTAAACATAAATAAAACCTTGGTATATTTAGTTAAAAATAAAAATATTATGTATGAACATTAAAACCTTTACATTTAATTAGTAGGAGTGAATATAAGTTAACACATTATAGAATATTTATAGAATGAAAATACTGAAGATGTTTAATATTAATGAAATTCAATTATATAGAGAAATAAATATGAAATGCATTTTATCTTAAAGAAAATATATTTCGAAAATCAGTTTTTTAATTCATGAATGTATGTATTTTATGAATATATTGTAATAAAATATATTGATAATGTAAATAATAAATTTACAAAAAAATCATTAGTAATTGGTAGAAAATAATAATAATGTATAATAAACAAATTAAAATGCTATTTTACTATATAAAATGTTCCAAACTATATTTTTTCATTTTTTATTAAATATTATGTTAAGAATTTTTTTTGATTTAATTTGAAAAAAATCAATAAAATTTATTATTATTAATAATAATACTTACCCAAGATAATTTTTTTGGGATTTATCTAATAATGGGTTTCATACGCGCAAATATAAAAACTAAATTTACAAACACAATTAATTTTATTTAATAAAATGTACTCTATATAGACAATCAATTGATTATAATTTGGAAACTATTTCAATCTGATTTTTATTCATTGAAAATAAATTAAATAAGATAAATATTAATTACTAGGGTAAATATATATGGTTGTTTTTAATGAATTAGTTTTACAAGAGTTTTATAATTTTTATAATAAATAATTATATCAATATAAAATATAATATAAGATTAATTTTTTTTAAACATAAAAAAATAAAATTCATTAAATTAAAAATCAACTGGAAATAATGATAAAAACATTTAATTTATATAAATTGAAATTTCTATCTAAATAATTTATCCAGTATCATATCTTTTTATTTAAAAGCTAATTGTATCATATTAACAATAAAAATTAAGTTAATTAGATGCCAAATTATGATTAATCTACTACAACATTGTTTACAGGGGAATCCTTATATTTTTAATAGTAAAATATTTACAATATTTATTTTTAAATTATGATTATTAAGGGTAAAAAGAGTAAATAAGGTATTTGAAATGTTTAATAAATTAACAGTCAGATGAACCTTATAAAAATACTTATTAGGAATTAATTTTAGTCCGACACGTATAATCTATCATTTCTCAATCTAACTCACCCAAATATCATAAACTGTTATTCTACTCCATAACCCAATATTATTTTCCCATGATTTTCCTCCTTTTCACCTATAAAAGGAGTTCACTTCCTTCCATTGAGAGAAACACCAATAATTTTTAATTACCATTACACTCAACAAAATTTACATTTTATAGATCCCATAAAAAATTTCTTCCACTACAACCCCATTAATGGTCCTTGAGTATGTTTATAAAGGATGCTTCAAGAGTAGATCCAAATTATCAACATAATTTTTACTCACATTTTTACATTTATTCTTTGTTATTTCATCCACACTCCCCCAAACCCATTATAATGATATGAATATAATGCGATCTGTATAAATAACACACATAAATTTTATTATTTTTATTACATAAAAATTATGTATTCCCCTCCAATTCATTTGAAAAAGGAAAATGTTTCTCTTGGGTGCGGAATACCGCCTAGATGAATGATACATTTAATTTATCATCACCACTATTAAAGGAAGGCACTAAATATAAATTCATTGAATTTATATTTTATTTATAAATATATTTAAAATATATTTAAATATTAATTCTATACTCAATAATTAATATTATTATTAAGCAATCACTGTAACATTAACCACCTTAAAAAAGAAAACTCTAAGGAAAATATTTTTATTCATGATACATAAGATCATGATATCCATTAATTCTTCATAAAATAGATGAAATATTAATATACAAAACTAGTAAACATTCAATATTATATTTATAATTTTGGTATAATTATATTACAAATAAACACATCATAATCTCCCATTAATCATGGTAGGATCATGTTTGGGTCGGTTTAACCATGTACTATATAAATAAATTATATTTATATGACGTTTGAATTTGAGAAATTATTTTCTAGTACAATAATAATTAAATATTTTAACAATATTTTTTTTGTTTCAGGTCAGTTTATATCAACATTTAATTCATTAAATAAATAATCACCCTTCATTCATTATGAATTAAAAAAATGATCATCGCGGATTTCATCCTCATAGATCAGAACGAAAATGGCCAAAGAATAGAATTATAAAATTATAAAATATATTGAAACATCTATTATTGTATGTTATTCTATATAATATTTTTATAATTTAGAAGAATTATACATACCAACAAAACATTTATGAAAATACTTCAATGTGATCAAGATTACTTACACTAGGTGTTGAAAATATGTAATAATTAACAAATAAATAAATGTATTCAATTATTATAATTAAAACGTATAAATGGTTATAGTTATAAATAAGTTTATTTTTTATGTATTTAATGAAATTAATGTAATTTTTTTGGATTTTTTAAGTAAAAAATATATCAGGACCGATGTCAGGGTTTTTGTATGAAATTCCTCTCTTTTATACATTTTTTTATTTTGAGACTAAATTAATTTATGTAGTATATATAGTGCCTATATGAGATATAATATCATGGAATATATTTTAATCATGTTATTTAATGTTCAATTATAATACTACTCTTTCAAGAGAATTTGATTATTGTGTTACTCAAGAAATAAGGGGATTTTGGTCTCTATTATGATTCTTTGAGTCATGTTACACATTATGAACTATATATATTTGTATGGTGTTATATTTATTTACTATATATTGAATGTTTTATAAATTATTTAATTTTATTTCATGGGATAAACTAATCCAAATAATGTTATTTTATTCACATTCTTTTTGACCCATTTGTTACTCCAGTCATAATAGTTTTTGGTAACTCAATTTTCATTCAAGGAGATTTGATAATTCACTTGAAAAATTTTCTTATATATTGGGTATATTTTCAAGTGGATATATTATATTGTATTTTCTCATTATTTATGTTTTCACCACAAAAAAATAATTCAAAAGGATTCATTCCTCTTGGAGTATATTACATAAAATATATATTTATAACTCATGTCTTTTTCCCCAGAGCTATTTTTTTCATCATGAATTCATTATATAATACTTTGGATATTTCTCCCTAATATTCTATTATAATATGTATTATTTTTTTTAATGATGGTTTTATAAAAATAAATTCTTTGTAACTTCTATTAAAGTGTTTAACACCCAATTATTTTACGGTACGTCTTTTTTTATTTTAACTTCTTTGATATCCTACATTAGACATAATAATGAGCTTAAATAAATTCTTAATTATTATTAGTTAATTATGATAGTTATCACCCAGATATTGAAATATATAGACTGAATAAGTTTAATTAAATTATGAAGATATAGTTAATACATATTTATAAAATCAATTCCTCAATTACCAACTGATTATAAATAAAAATAAAAACAAACTAAACATAAAGAATTGGTTTTTGATAAATAGATATTTTTTGTTAGTAAAATAAATTATTTAATATTAGTGAAATATAATAATAAATTAAAATTTTCATATGCATGATCAATTGTTTATAAATTGAACTAATATGTTTTACAGGAATATAGAAAGAATAAATCCAATTTTACATATAAAAGACAATATTTATAGAGATAATTTTACAACCTTTTAATGGAACACTTATTTTAAAAAACAATTTTGACAATTTTACAAATTATATTCAAAAAAATAATCTTTGTTTTTAAAATAATAGTTTAAAAATTATCTTAGAGTGAAATTTATGTATTTCGCAAAAAATATATATTTTCCAACGAATAGTGAAAATAATGGTTTATCTTAAATATTCTATTTCATTATATTTAAATTTTATTTATCATTATATTAATAACCACACATATTAAACTATAAATAAAACTTAGGAATATTATGAATTAAAATATTATATATTTATATCATGAAATATGTAAATAAATGTTTTAAAAATGATAAATTATGTATTGGTAATTTTGGGAAAAGTAAATCATAAATTAAAATTATAAAATTAATCTAATGATTTAAAAGAAAATATATTTTCCAAAAAATATATTCATAAATTAATAATTTGATTTCTTATTATTATGGAAAATATTTATGATACATTAATTAATTTTTCAATGTTTTACAGAATCTGTTATAATTTTAATATTAGTGTTATTTGAATAAATGATGATTTTAATTAGAAATTAAAATTTTCATATTTAGAAAATAATTTTCATAAAATTGATTACATTATTTAAATATAACTGTTCAAAAATTGTGAGGTAGAATATTTTGTATTTTCCTAAAATAGTTTAATTTTTAGTGAATAGTGAAATATTGTAATTTACAATATTTATATATTATATGTTAAATATACACTTTGTTGAGTCATTTAAAATGTAATAGACATTATATTAAACTCTTTTTTTTCATATTATTTATATTTAGTCATGGTAATAAAAATTATTCATAGTTCTGAGTCAAAATATAAAACTATTGAATAAAAAACACAACTCTCCTTAATTATAAATACCACCCATCACCACACATTTTACTAACACCACCAAATCCATGATGATTTTTTATATTATGATAATTTACACTCTCAAACATCTCCCCCAGGTTCTGGTCTAGATGGTATCACAAAAAGACAATTTCAAAGTCCTTTTAGGAGGATCTCAATGAGGTGAAACTCAAGAGGTAAAACAATCTCTCTCACTATCTCTTTTAATTTCTTTTCATTTCGTATCATTCCATCACCTACTCTATATAAAGTGAGAAAATAACTCTCCTATACTATATATAATTTATTTTAATTATTTTAATTTTATATGAACCATATTTTCTCTTCACATCTCATTTTTGTTCTAAAAAAGAAAAAAAAATTTGTGCTAAACAGAATTACCGCATTCATAGAGGATGAGTTTAATTTTTTTGATTCCGCCTTCAAGGATGATTTTAAATAAATTTTTATGGTTGAAAAAGTGTTTAATATATTTAATAATACTTATTTAATGTTAGTTAACAAGTAAATATTCATAATCATAATTTATATGGTAATACTAGTACGAGATTATCAAAAAAATGACAAAATAATCTAAATGTTTATCATTAACACTTTTTCCTATAAATAATCGTCATTATAAAAAATGATATATAAGACCATTAAATATTACATAGTATCATTAATAACGTATAATTTTAATTCTAAATAACTATTTCCATTTTACATTATCTTTTATACATGTATGCAAGAGATCCAATCATGAAATCCAAGGAAATTAACACTCATGAATGTCGAAATCGAATATAATATCTTATGAAAATAATCATGAATTAAATTAATAAAATTATAATAAATAAAATAATAGTATAATAGGTTAAAAATTAAATTATTAATGAATCAAATATCATTATCCTTGACATCAATTATAAGTGAAGAATACTTTCAGACAAAAGGTGTGGGGTTTCTCATCCCACTTTTATTTCAATGAGATATTATTTATTAATCACTATTTCATTTTTTATGTAAGTATACATCAAATTAATGTATTATATATGGCATATTTTTATATAAAAGGTTATCAATATTTTATTTTATGCTCATTAGTTCTATGGATCTTATTTTTTGGTTGTCTTCCACGTGGTAAGAGTTTCTTCCCAAACCTCCATTTTTTTATTTGTGATGAAAATTATCTCTATTTACCCCAATTTAATTATTATTTTATCTTATTTACATAACATAATTTTTGTTTTTGTTTTTCAATAATATTTAAACACCCAATTAATTATTATTTGTTTGGTTAAATTCATCTTTTATAAGGTTCTCTTCCCAATTCATCACATTAAGAAAGCCCGATTAAAAAGAATTTCACTATTTCTTACCCATTTTCAAGTACCATATATAATCTATTTTAAGACCAAATTATTTTTCAAAAATAAAAATTTTTATCATGAAAAACATTCTTTGTTCAATTCTGGTTTTGTTAAAAAAATTATGACTTTTTCAATTTTAAATAGTGTTTTATATTTTATCTTAAACTACACTAAAGTGGCCCAATTATAACGTTTTTTTAAAAAAATTATATATAGGATATCCTTTATTCTGTTAAAATAATTTAATTATAATTACATTTTCATTTCTGGGATATACATGTTTAAATTATTATTTTTATAACAAATACAAATTAATTTTCCAAAGTAACTCTTTTTTACAATGCAAAAAGTTTACTTCTCTCTACAGTTCCAAGATGATTTTTTAAAGTATATTCATCTATATAAAAAACCTATGTGTAATATTATTTATAATTTGGATTTATCTTTTTATGATATCATCTATGATAGTTTATCGAATGGTTTATGATGTGTTTGATTGTAGATGTTCTATCTTATTAACATTCACTATATTAATCAAAATGGATAGTGAGTATGTTTACTGATTGGGGAATGTTATATACATTTCATATACATATGTTGTATATATTTAACCCCATTCATATGAGGATATAATTGGTATTATTAAGTGATAATAAGGTCATATTATATCCCATAGATAAATTCTTAGGTCTCATGAGACAAAGTAGATGTGGACATGGTTGTGGCCCTGCCAATTTATTATCAGATATGGATTTGGTTGAGACCCTAAATATTTTAATTTAGAAATTTTACTAAGGGCATGAAGGTATGTTTCATCTGTAAAAAATTATTCATTTCATCAGTATGATATATTTGATTGATAATTATTTTTATTTTCAACTATTAGAATATCTATGGTTGCATTTCATTATCATACGATTATTTATATTACATTATTTAATCATATTTTATTCATATAATATTATGCTCAAGATTATTTTTTAATCGAATTTGTATTTCTTTATTGACGTTGAATTATTGTTTATGTTTATTCATAATAGCTTCTAATTAATTTCATACCCTAACTATCATATTTTCTCACCCTTTCATTTGTTTTATTTATCACTTTAATGTGAAGATGTGTATTATGAAGGAATTTAATGGTAAATATAAGAGTTTTTTGGTTATCCCCAATAGAGTTTCTAAGGTTTTTCCATTCAAAGAAGTAATGTAATAATTATATTTGTATCTATTTTTACAAATATATCAATCTATTAGGTTCTTTAGGATGATAATTCCTTGTTTATTATACAAATAAAATAAAGCAATGCATAGACTCTAGGAAACTAGGTTAGGGGTCTTGATAGTTAGTATTAGAGGATGTTTATTAGAAACCCTGGAAACATGATTTAGAAAATAGTGATTAGGGAACATAAACCATGGATTGGCATTTGAGATAATCATTGAATAACATAAAACAATTTCTATAATGTAGAGATTATACGAGTCTTCTTAGAAATACATCCCTATCTGGATACTAAATCTAGACATGGTTCTATTATAAATGTATCTAGTGGTAAAATATGTAACTAGGTACATCGAGTGTAACTTAGTGTAACCTTGTAAAAAACAATGGGCCTTACAATGAACATGGTTTGACACTACTATAAGACATCTTAAGACACTTCAAAAATTCATTATAAACCGTTATGAAGGATTTAAATGTAAATATATACCTATAGAAACCATGTTTAATATTATGAGAATAACTAAAAACAAAATTTTCAATTTATTTTAAGTATCAAATATTATGTTTCATAATTATATTATCTAATTTAGTGTATGTAGTCATTTAGAAATAGACCCTCACATAACGAATGAGAACCTCACAAATACACATGATCTAGAGAGTTCAGATTATAAGATATTTTATGGTATTGTGCCAATATGTCAGTGGGAAAAAGTATCCAAAACATTCTTATCATATGATGTCACATTATCATGTGATAAATAGAAAAATATTTTGTTTTATAAGTCTTATATATTTATAGGGAAGAAAGATAACAAATGAATAACTTAGAAAAAGCTGGTTAAAGGAAACAAGAGAATGAAGTATTTTTCCAACTTGTGATAATTATGGAAGTAGACACATTGACACATGTTCAAATGGAATGATATATTTCTATATGTTTGGAGTGAAGTTCCACCGATATCCTGTTTGAAAATGAAATAAATATGATATACAATGCTTCAATTTTATGGGGATGGGGCACTGCATAAATCAATTTCTCAAGTGGGAAAATAATATTCCCCAAAAGTGGGAAATGGATCATGGTAAAGCTTATGATACTACCACATACGAAGCTGAATTATTATTATTCCAATGTTTGGATTTAAGAATTATGTTATTTGAGTATTTTATAAATAATAATAATATTATAATAATCATGAGATATATGATTATTTTAATAAAATACATATTCTTTAAGCAATTGATATAATGTGATAAAAGTCACCAGTAATCACGAGGAGTGTTATTGGTTTATGTTAATCATCCCAAATAAACATGACCTAGGAAATATAACACTTAATGAATTCTTTACATTTAGATAATAATAAAGAGATGTTTATGGGATAATATTCGTGACCATGAAGGTGGTTAGTTATCTGATAATTTATGTTGTGCAAAATTTATAGGATGTTTGGATTTAAGGAATTTATAATAAAAAGATAGCATACTCATGGAAAAGTACATGTTTCATAAGGTTTTAATATATATTTAGGAATTTATATATTTTTATGTGACAATAAGAGATAAATTATATTTGGAATTGTATGTTATTTTGATTTTGTAAATTTAGTAACCTTCCTTTTAAATTTTTGGTCTCCAAATTTAGAAATACAAAATTTTCACAATTCATAGATTTAAATACATATGGAATGGATTAAAGATATTATTAATTAAGATTTATGTATTATTTATCACATTGGATAACCCATACTGAACATATTCATTTCACTAAACATTTAAACACTAATGTAATTACGTGTCGATCTTATGATTAGTAAAAGTTCTTAAAGAATAAATTTTTTTCTTGAATAACAATCTCAACAATTAAGAAATGACGCAGAGATAGATTGAAGAACAACCAATGTACAAGACTATTATATGGAATGGAATACATTTTGTATCATTTCTGATGTAATTATTTGGACAGTAAAATAATCCCTTAACTATAGGAAAATTATTTCGGAACAATAATGTTATAAATTTACTTTTATTTATAAGAAATCAATAGTATTTTAACTGATCACAGTTTTTTGGTATTTTGATTGTTAAAATAATGATGATGATTTTTTCTATCACTCCCCATCCAAAAAATGATGGTTATATTTTTCTTCTATGTATATAGTTTCCCTTTACACTAATTTATCTTATTTAAATGTCCTATTTTGTGGCAACCTTAAATTTTCCCTTTCCCACTTTTTAAAATAATTTTTTAAGCCTTTTTAGGATGTGGAATTTCAATAAGTGTATTTTAAACTAAAAAATCCCTTATTTCCAATAAAATGATAAAATTTTGATTATGAAATTTTTACAAGGAGGATACCATATTACAACCTAATATTTTATGATACATTTTTTTATATTAACAAATTCGATGGCTCAAGTTAAACATAACTCTGTGATTCAACAACTAATTAAATATCATTTTATAATTCAGATAGTTATAACCTAGCTATTAAAATGGATATATTGATTGAGATTAATTAAATTAGGTAAATATAGATTATAATTGTTTATAAAATTAATTCATTGGTTACCAATTAATTAAAAGTGGAAGGAAAAACCAATTGAACATAAATGATGATTTTTTATAAGAAAATAATTTTTTAATAAAGTAAATTAATCATTTAATTTGAAAGATCATAATAAAATTAAAATGTAATATAC
Source organism: Viscum album (assembly GCA_963277665.1). Lineage (NCBI taxonomy): Eukaryota > Viridiplantae > Streptophyta > Magnoliopsida > Santalales > Viscaceae > Viscum > Viscum album. The sequence continues at coordinate 849,213,090 of OY728131.1, read as the reverse complement.
TGAATAAAATTTTCTTAAATTCAACCAAACTGATTCATAGGATTAAGAGAAGAATAAATCAAATTTTATGCCTAAAAGACTATATTTTTTAAAAGACAGTTTTATCTCCATTTAAAGATGCACATATTTTAAATCTAAATTTTGAAACTTTTATAAATAATATTGAACAAAATAAACATGAGATATAAATCATAAATTTAAAAACTACCTTAATGTGAGATTTTAGCATTTTTCTGAAAATATTAATCTTCCAGTGAATAGTGAAAAATATGGATTTTTGAAAAACTTTTATATTTCATTATATTAAAATTATATTTATGATTAGAATAATAACCTCACATATGAATTTATAAATAAACTTTTGGTATCTTATGAATGAAAATATAATATACTTATATCAGGGAATTTGTAAATAAATTTTCTCAAAAGGATACAAAATTATTTTTATTTTTTTGAAATGTAAATGATTATTTTAAATTATATAAATACTATAATGATTTAAAAAAATTTATTTTCACAAAATTTATTAATAAATTAATATTTTGATTTCTTATGATTATAATTTAATTTTATGAAACCTTAATTAATTTTTCAATATTTTACAAAATAAATTATAATTTTGAATTCAATATTTCTTGAATAAATGATTATTATAAATTAAAATTATTTTAAAGTATTTAGAAATATATTTTCATAAAATGGAGATTATTTTTTTAATTCAACATGTTGAAAAATTTTAAGGGTGAATTTTTTGGATTTTTCTAAAATAGTTGAATTTTTTGTGAATAGTTAAATATGGTAATTTAATGTATATATACATTATAAGTTAAATAATAGATTTCTTAAGTAAATTTGACATAAAAACCCTAATATCAAACTATAATTTCCTATATTATATATTTAGTCATGGTAATTAACATAATTCATATTCTCATTCCAAAATAATAAATTAATGAATAAAATAATCAAAAACACCACTATCCTCCGTTACATATAACACTGTCACCACCCCTTATCCTGACACCTACATAGATGTGAATATTTATTTTATTTTACAAATTTACATTACCAAAAATATACCCCATGTTGTGGTATTTAAAGTATCACCAGAAGGCATATTCATAGTCCATTAAGGTGGTTCTCAAGGAGGCGACACTTAAGAAGTAAAACCTTATCTCTCTCTCCCATTCAATTTTATTTTATTTTATTCCCATTATCTCACCACCAATGTCCAATGTGACATAATAAATACAATATATTTTATGTATTATAACTTTTTTTAATGTTTTAAAACCATAAGTTGTTTTATCTTTCCTTTTTTCTATGAATGAAAACATTGTCCATGGGGTGTTGATTTACTGCAATCGTGGATGGCGAGTTTTCAATTTTTGATTCCTCCTTCATGGATGGTCATGAAAAAAATTTATTTTTAAAACATAAATTATTATATGTAATGAAAAATATTTAATTTTCTATAATCTGTAAATATTCATAATATTAATCCATAAGCCAAAACTAATTTGTGATGATCGAAAAAATGCCAAAATAATCTAAATGGTTATTGTTAACACTTTATCTAATGAATCATCCATATATATACAAAATTTCATTTTAGAACATTAATTATTATATATATTATTTAGTAATATATAATTTCTAATATATATCTATTTACATTTTACATGATCTTTCATACAGGTATACAAGTGAACCAATCAATAAAACCAAGGAAATGAACACTCCCGAATGAAGAAATTAAATCTTATAACTCACAATAAAGGACATGAATGAAAATAATAAAATTATAATAATTCAAAAAATTAGAATCAATTTTTACTTTAATTATAATTAAAACTAGTTTTATTATCCAAAAAATTAAGTACAAGTTCAGAACACTTTTAGACTAAAGGTTAGGGGTTTCTCATATCACATTTATTTTTTTAAGATATGTCTTATAAACCACTATTTACTGTATGTAGAGTTTTTATACATCTCTTTTTTGTGTTATATAATTAATATATTTATATTCACGGTATTAGACATTTAATTTTATGGTCATTAATTCTATGTCGCATACAGTTTGACTATTTTCAAATTGGAATGGGTTTCTTCATGAACCTCCACTTTTACCTTTAGGATACACATTTTATCTCTCACTTTACCCCAATTTAATTCTTAATTACTCTTATTTAATCATCCTAATTTAGTTTTCTATGGTTAAAACGTATTTACCAATCTCAATTCGACTTTCTTTATAGGGAAAATTCAAGTTTTATAAGGATTGCTTCCCAATTTAACCCGCTATGAATGCCCAATTAAAGGGAACATCCCAATTTCATTCCCATTTTCAATTACAATACATAATATATCTTAAGAGGCCATTATTTTTCTAAAAGAACTATTTTTTTCTTCAAACACACTTTTTTTAATTTCTTTTTTAATTCAAAAAATTATGACCTTTTCAGATTTAATGAATGTTTTATATTTTCTCTTAAACCACACTAAGGTGGAACAATTCTAATGTCTATTAAATCATTTACATGTTAGATATAATTTATACCTCAAATATTAGTTCATTATCATTCAATATTTTTTTGTTATTTAAAGTTATTAATTATTACTTTTATAAAAAATAAAAAGTGTTTTTCCAAAATAACTCATATATGCAATGTAAAAAAGTGATTGTATATACAAAATTCCTTGATGTTTTTATCAGAGTATTTTCATATTTTTTTTGAAATATTGAATATTATGATTAACTGGGATTTATATTTTATGATATCATATACCATATTCGATCAAATGGGTTATGTTCAGTTTGTCTACAGATATGCTACCTTAATATCATTAACCATATTACTCAGAATGGTTAAAGAATATGTTAATTAATTAGGTAAATGTTTATAAATTTCATATGTATATCCCATTTATATTTCACCACATTCATACAAGGAATTGGTGGACCATAATAATTGACAAGAGGTGCCTGATATAGCCCTTTGATGCATTGATAGGTCTCATGAGATAGACTAGATATGGACTTGGTCGGGGCCTTACCCATTAATTTTCAGATATGGTTTAGGATGAGGCCTCAAACATGTATTTCCTGATATCTTGGATGAGGCCTCCATTATCTGTTTCATTTTTCCAACATTATTCTATCCATCATTATGATATTTCTATTTTATAATCCATATGATTATTCAATTACTAGAATATACATGATTAGGATTCATCCTCACATGACTATTCAAATGTCATTATTTAATCATATGTTTTTATGTCAAATTATTCTCAAGATTATGTTCTAATGGAATGTGTTTTTATTTATTTACCTTAAATTATTGTGTAAGTTTATTTATGATAGAGTCTCATGTATTTCTTAGACTTATAGAGAATATTATGTGAAAAACATTTCCTACGATGTGAAGATGTATATTACGAGTATCTTGAACGGTTTTTCTAGGAGATTTTGGATGTCCCTAATGGAGTTTCAATATTATTTTTCTTTTCAAAGTTGTAATGTAATAATTATATTTTTATCAAGTTTTCCAAATCTACTAAAAAGTTCAGCACAACAGGATGTGGATTCCTTGATTATTATACTAATGCAATAACATAATGAACCATATCTGGGATACTGGGGTCGGGGTATTTAAATAATTTGAGTTTTAAAAATTGTTATTTTGACTAAAATAACTGGGTTTCCCTTTCACTTCCAAATGTTTGGTCTACATATCCTCATTTCTCCAACATAAGCCTTATGTTTTATTAAAGATAATTTATTTTATATTATATTTAAATGTAAATACTTTCAAAATATTAACTATAATCTATTTAAAATTTAACATGGAAATAAACATTTAAATTTACATATTATTATAATTTAAAAAGAATTCCTAAAATATTAATAATTTTTTTCTTCATTTTACCTTATGATATTCCAAAGGAATTACCCAAATGTGGTTCATTTTTGTAATTTTATTCTATAATATGTTTATTTTATCATTTTGAGGATTAATTCCATGATATCATACAATTAGATTCATGATCCCTTTTTTTATAGTGATCAAAAAATTCTTTTTTCAAAGACATTTCTGTTTTTTATTTATTACACTAGAGTTATATAATTTTGATACCGTCTACATTCATTATATTGATAGATTATGATAATGTTATTATTATAATGATTTATCTATAATTTTTTAAGATAGTCTAATTATCACATTTTAATGTGATTTTATGTTGTTCACCTAGAAATAGTGTTATCCATTCACATAAGGAAAATTAGTTTCATTTTGAATGATGATATTCTAATAAAGATGATTATTGTAATGCTAAATTTGGATTTTTTACCATAAAACATTTCTCTCTAGATGGGTAATGAAAAAGTTTCCCCTTTTATTGACATGGGGAAAAGTATTGAAATTATTTATTTTTACATAATGCTGGAATAGGTTGATCAGATATTGAAATTCCATATCATTCATTATAAGAATAAACATGTTTATTCAGTAATAGGTTCCATATGGAATAGTATGACAAGTCCTATTGGAAATTATAATTAATGCATTGGGGTAATAAAATTATTGGTTGGGTTATGGAAATATGTCATCTTATTGTATTAATAGGTATAATGAGAAAAAAAGGTTTTTTCCTACACACTCTGGACAGTTTGAAACTGAAAGGGGAAAATGGATTCCTAAATCCATGAAAGAGCCTGTGGTATCTTGGGATGACCAGGCAGAGAAAAAGAATCAGGAATTAGAGGGACATGCCATCAACGAAAAACTAAAAAATGAAGATTATCAGATTAATCATATCCCCTTGATTGAGTCTCACTCCAAAGCTGACCTTGGGTCTTCCCTAACCTTGGGACATGGCATTATTCCTAAAGATTCTCCTATAGTTTCTGATTCTCAGACTTGAATTCATAAGGGTGAGTCCTCCTTGACCAAAAGTGTGGCTGGCCCATCTCCTGGAACCCAGCTCACACTCTACCACCCCATTACTGTTTCAGACAGTTCACCAACATGTTTTCAAGATTCACCCATCTTCTGATAAAATTGAATGCAATAATCAAGATTCCACTTAAATTCCTTGTGCTATTCCCACTGCTCCTTTGGTTAAAAACAGAAACTCCTCTCCACTTACCTGCTTTGCTTCTCCCATTAACTAGCCTTATTTATCTGTAGGTTGTTCTAACACTGTTACAATGCAGACTTCTCCCACTATTTTTGTTGATGCCATTATTTCAGCCTCCGAACCCCTTGAAACTGATTTAGTATCAAGGGATTTACCCTACTTTTCTGAGTCTGTGAACCTCCATCAGGGGGTTTCTGTTTTGTTTGATGGAAATCCCCCTGCTCTGGTTGATGCCACAGTCTCAGATTTGGGTCCCTTGGATACAACCCCTATTTTCGATTCTGCATGCTTGTTGACTAATTGTGAAATAACTGATTTAAAGGCAGGAAGAAAAACTGTTAAACCTGTGTCTCCCATAGGTTAAAAGGATAAAACTTGTACTTCCAATAAGAACACTTCCCCTAGTAAATATAGAGGTCAAAGTGATGGAAATAAAAAGAAGGGGGGGTCAAACCCCAAGGGTAAATAATAATGCATATTCTCTACTGGAATTATTAGGGGATTGCAAACCCTGACACCCTTAATGTTTTGAAACATTTTATTATTACCCATCGTCCTATGCTGCTTTCCATTGCTAAACCCAAAGTTGTCTTTTCCCCGAGATTCCTACATCTATGAAATCTTGGTTTTTCTTTCTTGGGTGCTTGTAACAATGGTTATGTTGATTCTCTTTGGATTTTCTTATCACTCTTCACTGCAAAATGTCAACATTTTTAGTCTCTCTGATCAAGATCTAACATGTGATTACTACGAGGATAGCAATCACATTTTCAATACTTTTTTTATTCAAAAAACATGTCCCTTGATCAATGATCTCTTTGGAATGAGATTTCAGACATCAATGCCAAGATTCAAGACCCTTGGGTCTTGGTTGGTGACTTTAATGCTATTTTTTCACCCTCTGAAAAAATTGGTCATTATTTCTCCTCAATTACTGCTAGAGAATTCAAAGCTACCATAGAATATAGTAATCTTATTGAGATTAACCTTATAGGTGACCAATTTACTACGTATAGACATCATTACAACCGGGTGGTGGCAAGTAAACTCGATAGAGCATTCATTAATGAGCCTTACCTTGATAAATGGAACCAGATCTTGTGTGCTACCCTCACTAAACTTGATTTTGATCATCATCTGATCTTAGTCTGCATCCCTCAAAATTTTTGGAAACTTTCTCTTCCTTTCATATTTAATTTGGCGTGGTCTTTGGACCATGAGTGTGTTTCTCCTATAAATTCTTCCTGGACTAATATGGGTAACCACAATGACGCCTTTGCTTACACCACTAAGTTGAAAAACCATAAATTCATTCGTAAAAAGTGGTACACTACTAAAAATTCTTTAATTGATAAAGATATTCAGGATTTTGAGAAGGATTTGACTCTCCTTCAGAATAATAATAGCATATCCAGTTTCAATACTGATCCCCGAGAAGAAATCAACATCTCTTCTAAATTGATCTCTCTACTTAACATTAAAGATAACATAAAGAAGAAAATAACAAAAACAAAATGGCTCGATGATGGTGATAGAAACAACAAATTTCACAACTCTCTTTAGTGTGTTAGGAAATCTTGTAAGCCTTTCTCTTGTCTAAGAGTTGATGGTAAACTCATCGATTAGAAGGAACAGATTTCTAATCATGTTGTTTCCTACTTCACTAACATTTTCAACAGTCCCAACATTAACAATGATATCCTACCAAACATTATCCCATGCATGGTTACTTTGGAGGATAATTGTTTTCTCAACAGCATCCCCCTTGATTTGGAAATTAAAGACACCGTCTTCGGTCTTAATCTAGACAATGCTCTAGGTCCGGATGGTTTTAACAATGGATTTTATCAAAAACAATCAGATGCCCTTCAAAAAGACGTCTGTAATTTAGTTAAATCTTTCTTTGAAAAATGGGTTCTCCCCCACACTCTCAACTCTCAATTTCTCACGTTAATTCCTAAAGTTGGAAACACAGACAAAATTCACCTTTTCCGACCCATCTCCCTCTAAAATTCTCTCTTTAAAATTATCACTACGATCCTTGCTAATATGCTCTCTAATATCAGCAACAAAATTGATTTCTAGAACCAGTTAGGCTTTATTAACGGAATATCTATACAAGATTTCATTTTCCTTACCTTGGAATCCAATAATTTATTGAATAGAAACACTGGAGGTGGAAATGTTGCTCTTAAGCTGGACATCACAAAAGCCTTTGACACGATTGACTGGACCTTCATCTTTATAGTCTTCTCTAGTTTTGGCTTTAATGATTCCTTTGTCAGTAAAATGAAAAACATCTTCAACTCCAGAAATATCTCTATCCTGATGAATGGTTCTCCTAGGGGATACATCAAATGCTCCAATGGAGTCAGACAAGGTGACCCGCTCTCTGCTATCATTTTTTCTATTGCCGAAGACTTCATTAGAAGACTGCTCTCCCTAAACGTTGAGCGAGGCAGAATCAAACCTATTATTGCTTACAGAAATATTCATGCTCCCTCACATGTTCTCTATGATGATGATATTATTCTCTTCCTCCACGGAGTTAAAAGAATTATCAATAAACATAAATCCATCATTTCACACTATGAGGAGGTCTCTGGCCAGTGTATTAACTAGAATAAATCTTTTATTTACTTTGGTAAAAATTTCCCCTCTAATAGGAAAACTCTTATCACCAATGTCTTAGGGGTTAAGGAAGGAACCTTAACTTTCACTTACCTTGGTGTCCCTATATTCTGGGGTCATCCCAAAGATTGTTATTTTCAACACATTATAGATGAAATTCAAAAAACAATTTTATTCCTGGAATGGAAAATCCCTTTCAATGGCTGGAATAATTTTCCTTGTCAAATCCACCATTGTCTCTAAGCTGGTTTATTCCATGATGGCCTACAAATGGATTTTGGTCTTGATTAAATGGTTAAATACTGCTATAAGAAACTTCAACTGGAGTGGAAGTAATGAGGATAGAAAATTGGTTACGGTCCCTTGGGCCACTTGTTGTAAACCCATTGAAAACGTAGGCATTGGTATAAAGAATCAAAAAACCTTTAATGAGGCCCTTCAAGCTAAAATCATGTGGTCTATCATACATAATAACTCTCTTTCCATGAGATTCCTCAAAACTCGTTTCCTTGAAAATCTTAAATCAGTTCATTTTCATTACATGACTTCTTCTATATGGCCGTCGTTCAAAGCTTCTTTTCACTCTATATTGGAAAATTCTAGATGGCTTGTTAGTAAGAATTCTTCTTTTAAATTTCTGTTTTGATAACTGGAATGTATCCCCCCTCATATCGGATATGCCTAATACTTTCTCCGATAATCCCAAAAACTGCTCTATCAGGGATATGATACCTTCCTCTGGTTCTCAACTCCCGGATCCTGTCAAGGAGATTGTTGATAATTATTATTTCACTTCCAATGATGATTTTCTGGTTTGGGAACCTACTCATAATGTCCTGTTAGATTCTAAAAAATATTATTACCATCATTTCACATATGAGGATGAAAATTTTAATTGGATTTCCAAATTCAATAAGGCCTGGATCAAGCCCTCTCGTCTTACACTCATGCGGCGTATTTCTCATCAAAAATCCCAAATGAAGTTTTCCTGAAATCTTATGGCTTTTATCTTTATTCTAAATGTCGATTGTGCAATCAACATCAAGAGGACATTAATTATTGTTTTTATCTTGTGATACTGCTATGGACCTTTGGCATTATATCTTTGACCTTTTTGAGTGCAGATGTCTTTTGGACACATTTATTTTATCACAATTGAAAAGAATGTTAGAGTTTCCGAGGTCCCCCCAAATTAAGAATCACATTCTTATTACTGTTGCGGAGCTTCTGCATAATCTATGGTATGGTAGAAATGATTCTTTTTTCAACAATAACTCTTTTAATTTTAATGCAGGTAAATTGAGGATTCTTCTTACTATAAAAGAGGCGGCCACAATCCAAAAAGGATATTGGGAAAATTCTATCATAGACCTTGAAACCCTTCACCGAATTGGTGTCAAAGGTAATTTTATGATGCCACACTACACTATTTAAGTCTTCTGGCAGGATCCTCCACCTGGATGAATTAAAGTTAATGTGAACAGAGCCTCAAAAGGAAACCCTGGACTTTCGGGATGCAGAAGAATTTTCAGAGACCATCTGGATCGGATCCTCGGATGCTTCTATGGAAGCTCTGGCATTGCTTCAGTGCTGGAGACAGAAATGCTTGCTACCATTCATTCAATCTCTTAAGAAATTCTTTTCAACTGGAATAATTTCTGGATCAAGAGCTACTCCACTACTATTGTGCAAGCCATCTGGAAGGGTGATGCTCATCATTCTTGGTCTCTAACCCCTCACTGGATGGACTGCCTCACCGTGCTCAATGGCCTCAACTTTATTGCCACTCATACCTATCATGAGGCTAATACGATCGCTGATGGGCTTTCCAACATGGGTGTCTCATATGAGTTCACTTGGAGGAATGACCTCCCTACGGATTTGACACCTTTTTTTATTAAGGAATCTAGAAAATTGCCCTCTTTCCATCTCATGTAACTTGTATGCTTCTCTTTTCTTTTGAATAAATCTCTATGTTCCGGTCTTTTGACCAGAACTCACCATTTTAAAAAAAATGAGATTTAATGGTTTGGATTTTGTGCATATCATTCCCCATAAAATGATAATTCATTTAAATTAGGCCTTAGAGAAAATATTTTGATGATCGGCATTATGAATTCCATATGTATGTGTTCAGAATTATTGATATCCTTATTTTCATTTGTTAACATGGAAGTAGAATTTTTCTAGTTTCCTATTTGTTATAGATTTATGGGGATTAATTATTCTTTACATAATATTAATGACGTATTTATTCCATAATTACCTCAGTTTTCTGCATTCCCTTATTGAGCATTTAGCTCACCCATTATGAAATTTATTATTCTATAGGTCATAAATAAATGTAGTACATTTGAAAAATTTAGAGGTATAAAATGGGTGAATTCATTTATTAGTGAAACAAAACAACAATTTTTAATTGAGTAGATTTATAGTGGAAAACAATGTTCATAGCATACAAAAAACATGGTTTTTTTAGATAATGTTTTTTATATAATATACAAAAAATAAATACATAAAAAAATCATCAAAATATAAGATCTGTAATAATCTATTTTACTTTTGAAGCAAAGGATGGAAAAATATAGGATTTTATAGTCGGTATCATCGTGAGTTTGTAATGTTTGTGTTTAAGGAACAATATTTAAGAGTGTGGGTCCGAGAATTAAAAATATTATCTACATTATTTATTTTACACCCAGTAGTAAAATGAAATAATAATTTATTATTACATATAGACTACCATTACTATAAAACGATTTGATTAATTTTTCATAGTCTCCATACATGGTTGATATTAAAAGTGTATTTAAATTATAAATAAGATATTTGTAATATTCTTTAAAATTCTATCTAAAATGAAACCACAACCCATCTTATCATGCTCATTACATTGATTTCTTTTGAAGTCATAAAATGAAAAACCCCAAAATTTACATTACAAACTTAACCATTTTAGTAACAAAATAAAATATGGTAACAATGAAATAAATGGAATAATAATAATGAAATTAAATATAAAAGTTTATTAATGAGGTATAAATATGATCTATTTTTTTTTGTTTTATTGTTATAGATTCTATGAAGCATGATGAAACATAGTGTAATTTATTTTTATTTAAAACATAATTTTATAGTATCCCTATAAAAACATTCTACATGATGTCACTGTTCTTCAATTATTTCCAGGAATATTATTATTTATATAGAAAGGATTTTATATATTTGTTTTATCCAAGATTTAATATTATTTTGACTGTTTATTAATGATGTTTTATATTTATCATTTGGTAATGTTTTTAATGTGAAAAAAATTATTTTTAACATATATGACATAACAAAATTTTCCTCACTATTATTCATTATCAATCATACATTATATGTTTACATGTTTTATTAATACATATCATTTTCCCAAAATCATAGGAATTGTTATTTTTTATGAGTTTATATAGAAATTTGTATTTTTCATTACGATTATAAGAAAATGTAAAGTATTTAACTTATACCTTAAAATGTGGTTTTTAAGGGATTTATGAAGAAAAAGTGAAATGAAAAAAATGTATTTATTTCAATGATATATTATGTGAGAACTATATGTAGAGACCCAAAGCATAACGTACATGTACATTACATTACTTTTGCATAATACTTAGTACATAAAAAAAACAGACACACAAGGACCGTAATAGTTTAGTGTCTTTGGAAACTTGGAATATAATCTTCTAATCGTGGTGAAAGATCTTCCACATCTCCCATAAAGATCTTCCTTTTTTTTACCTAAAACCATTCTTTATATCCTGGGGAAAATAAAACAAAAAAAAGGGTGAGCTCAAATGCTCAGTAAGGGTAAATAAAAGAAATATCAATCACATCATATTCATAAGAACATAACTTTTTGAAATCTTAACATGAAAAAGAGAGAATAATTTCATAACATGGGATAAATCATAGTAGTGAAATGTAATCCCAATAGTCATAACATAAAACATGAAACTTTTTGGCATACACACATAATCATAGAGAATCATTTCTTATTAGTCAAGACTCATTGCCAAGACTATCTTAGTAGACAATGTCCATTTCTGAACCGAGTCACCCTCGTTTCAGTCCTGTTTCATTGAACCGGTATAACCTACCGTTCCAGCCATGTCTATCTCATGAAATATAAAATCTTTACCCAATGCATTGGAGGGAGCTATAGGTCCCACCCATCTCTTAATGATACCATTCTTATGTGTGCCACAAAATCATAAACCATACATCATAGCATAACCCATGTAATAAAAATGGGAATCTTAATCATAGTGACATCATAAAACAATTCATATATGATAAAGGAATTCATAAATATAATTCCATCACAACATAATCAAATCAATGTAATAATAGGGATAGAAACAAAACCCTTTATTATCTTAGATGGAAAATAATTTTGATAAAACACTTGAACTCCATTCTTGAGGAAAATATCCTTTGTGCTTTAAAAACACTTTTCCTTTCTTAACATGTCGTACAATTATAAACTAAAAGAAGTTGATTACAAATAAACTTGAAAACATGTAAATGAATCTTCTTGGAAATAATGTTTTAAAAATCCATTCATGCCGTATAAGTTACAAAAACATTCTTCTCATACTTTTGTCAGAAGAGTCAAAAAGTACCTCGTACGAAAAACGACAAAAGATTCCTTTCATAACTTTTACTAAAAACTCTCCGAAGGGTAAAATTGGATTTAAACAATTGTATGTGGAAGGAAATAATATTAAATATTTAGGAAACATTGATGTGGATGATAAAATACACCCCACTAAATACCAAATTATAAACAATCTCGGATAAAAATGATATTGTGACATTTCCCTTACCTTATGTCTGATATTCTTTGTACGTATCCAAACCTCTGGTATAATGATTTAAATAATGTCATTAACTTATTACAGAATCATATTAATTGTTATGATATCATAAATGGTTCACTTATGACTTTATATTACCCGTTATTTTGTAAATTTCATGTTAAAGAAGCGTTTTAGGTAAAATCGTTTCATTTATCGTAGGTGTTTGGACTTGTTGTTCTTGACATTATTATTACTTATATCATGATTTACTTACTTCCAGAATATAAAAAATTATTTACATATCATATATATTCAGTATATATATATATATAATAGATAGATAAATGAATTGAAACACACCATTCATGGAGACGACAGTCCGTACGTACACATGAACGATGTTTTCCTTTCCTTATTGTCTTGAATGGAAGTAAGTAGATGACATACATATATATATAAATACAGTAGATTTATAATGTCATATATTTCATTATTATTTCTTATATATACTTTATAATCATTCTTAAATGGTTAACATGGAGAATGAATCTCATCGCGTCGTGGAGACGGCAGTCCGTACGTACGCACGAGCGATGATTTCGTTCTCGTGATTGTGAACTTGTGTTGAAGTGTATGTATAATATTTCAGTATAAATATCACTTTATAATAATCATATATAGTTACTCATTACACCATTATACCCATCCAATTAAGGTGGTGGCGGAAAATAGATTACACCACGGCGTGGAGACGGTATTCCGTACGTACGCATGCCCGGTGATTTACTTTTTATGTAGGATGGATAGAAGGTTAATTTGAGTTTTTTCATACTTATAATAACATATCAGTATATAATAAATACTGATGTTATTACTTTATAATGAAACAACTAAAGAAGAAGAAGTTGAAGAAGAAAGAAATTGAAAAAGATCGGTAAAGGATATTACCTCTTTTTGATGCGCCTTTTCTTAACCTCCCCTTAAAGAACTAAGGATGGTCTTTGAAGATGACCAGGACCTCTAGGATGATAATATGGAAGTTTAGAAGAGATTTCGGCAGGGTTTGGCCGAGATTGAATGCTCAAATTGGTGTGAGGAGGAGAGAGAGGAGGTTTCCTTTTATAAGGGAGGAGAGGGGCACCTTTGGGAAAACTACAAATATTATTTTATTATAAAGTCATGTTCGGTTTTAAATAGCTCCAAATTAATATATTTCTAAGATAAGGTGGGGATGGGTCGAAATAACCTCATCCAATAGGATTTAGGTTATTATTTTAACCCTATCAATTAGATTTAACTCTAAGTTAAATAATTTAACTTTTACTGTGTCTTTTTGTTTTCTTACACTATATGGTTAATAAACTTACTATATCAAGCCAAACGAACCCCAAGTTGTTTATTATTAATATATATAGCCTTATCTAAGTAATTTTGCCAAAAATTATATTTTTAGGAATAAAATAACAATTAATAATATAATATTTGTTTTAAAAACTAATTTATGTCAATTTTGACACTATTTGGTACATGATTTTTATGAAATTTATAATAGAATTATAAGTTCTAAACAAGTTACTTAAATCAACAAAAACATGTCATATTAACCTATAAAATTATTTTCAGTCATAAAAAGTCTCAAATTATAATTATTTGGGCATTTATAACATCAATTATGTTAATATTTTCTTGAAAAGGTAATTACTTCATCATCGTTGTGTCATAAATAAATTAAATTATTTAATGTCAAAAAATTACAAAAAAAATATAATTATGTAAGAAATATTTTTATCTTTCTAATTAATATTTATAGTCTAATTTAGCTTATGTTTAACTGTATATTAAAAATTATTTACTTATTAAACATTGATTTATACTATTTTAACCCTTCTTTAAATAAATTAATAATAAATGTCCTAATCTAATTCAAGTGGGCTTAAATGGTAATATTTTATTCCTAATGTTGTTTTTGGTCGAATTAAACTTATCCAATAGAATTATGACATGTGTTAGGGTAATAATAATATCATTTTTACCCTTAATTACCCTATTTACTTTTAACCATGGTAAAAAAAGTCAAAAATTACTATTCACCAAACATTATTTTCATCTCATTGAACCACATTTTAGTCCTTGATAATAACCGTGTCTCTCGGATTTTCGAAATTCCACCCACAAAAGTGGTAAAATTAAGTTTTATGAAAAATTCAGTTTTTTTAACTACCACTTAGTGGTTTCACTATTCATCAAAAAATGAAAGTTTCTAGAAAAATACCAAAAATTAGGCCTAAGATATATTTGATATTAGGAATTCAAAAATGATTTCTATTTTATCAAATTTAAAACATATCAGTTACATTTACTAATTTAAAAATTAATTACCGTTGTCAAAACAAATAGCGTGTTTTTAAGAGATAATAACTATCAAAAGATTGACACTTGTTTATAACTGGTTTAAATGTGAAATTACATACAATGACCAAATTTATATTAAATTGTAAAAATATATTCTAAATATACTTTAAAACCACTCAAATTAATAATTTATCACTATGAATTATTTCTATTAAAAAAGTTGTTTTTAATTAAAATTTAGTAATTTTCACTATTTATCAGAATATGAAAGTTATCGAAAAGTACCAAAATTTCACCCTAAGCTAATTTCGATATTCCAAATCCAAAAATGAAGTCCATTTTGAAAAATAAAATTTACAAAATTTCAAAAAGTTGTTATTACTATTCATAACGGCTAGTTTTAATAATATTTTAATAGCATATCGTTGTTTAGTGAAAACTCGGTATTGTGTACACACTATCGAGGAAGGTCGTGATTGCGTGTAATGTAAGGAAAGTCAAGGATGCATGTTCTGCAAGCTCCTTTTGGTGTAGCGTACAACACAAGACATTAAATAAAAAGAATATTTTTCATAAAATCTCGGGGTGTTACATTCTACCCCCCTTAAAATGAATTTCGCCCTCAAAATTCATCGGGGTTATAAATGGTTTACTATTCGAAAGTTTCTTTGATAGAAACCCACATCGTAAAAAGGAATACCAAAAACAATCTTTAAAAACAAAAGTATGAAATGTAACAGTTACCCAAATAAACTAATCACTGAGTTTCCAAATAGGTGAAAATATGGATATGGAAGAGAAATCCAAGCATCATGTTTTGATGGGGAGTGGTAGAGAACATGGCTATGGAAAAACCAGCAATCACAAAGCCATAAATTTGTGACGATCTAAGGTACCATCTGATTCATCAGATATATGAACACTAGGACAACATTTTTTTTTCAAGATCGTTTCCCTAAAGTTGATGAAATTGGAATTAGAAGAAATACTTTCATGATTTCGGTATAGTCTCACTATTGGTCGTTCTTTGGACAATTTCCACTTCATCTCTTAAATAAATGAAGTTGAATTTGTCATTCGTGATGTGATAGATGATCATGTGATAGAATGATGGGTCATTCCTCTATCTCAAACAAAAGGTTATAAAAGTTATCAAAAAATACATAAGTCCATCTATAGTGAGATTAATCATATATGGTTCCTAAAATGGACTTATACTTCATATATCATACTACTTAATATAATAAAACTAGTTTCTACTAATCAGGGACTTCCTTTAGGCCAGTGGTAGGCGATAAAGGCCAGTCGCATTTCGGTTGTGGGTTCGATTCCCACAGCCTTGTCCGACGCGATGGGCTGTCGCCCGTCCTGCAGGTTGTCCTTTTTCTAAAGATATATTACTATAACATCCAATAAACAATATCAAAAAAAGTTTTATCCTTAAACAATACTAACTTATGTCCAACATAATCCATTCCAATCTTTAGGCTTATCTAAAATACTTCGGTCCAAGCTCATAGTATAGAGAAAATGATCACGTGAATGCCATCATTTATCCCTCATATATCTTGTTCGTCACATTCCAGTCATGTGAATACCATAATCATGTAATCTCTTGAAAAATGAATACCCATTGAATCTTAGTGAAAACATGAGTGCTGTCAAAAGATAACTCTTTCCACATACCCAAATCCTCAAAATTCTATATACATATTCCTTATATCAGTCATGATCTCATGAATACTATAAAACATATTATATTCTCTTTATCACTTCATTATGTGCATATCATCTACTTTCCAAAAATATTTCAATCACTTTTCATGGTTACCGATGTCATATTCTTATAGAAAACCACAATGGACCAATACATAGATATTCCAATATACCATAAAAGTACCTCAATAACATTATTCTTGAATACCAATACATAAACACTTCAAACTATCATCTTCAATGATTGTACTGGAATAAGTCCTTCCTTAATTAGAAGTAACTTTTTAGGTCAGGGCATTGAGTTGGGTAATGCCCATGTTCTCCAAAAATAAGACATTGAACTCCATAACAGTCTATCACTCTATGTCCCTTTTCTCCACACAGATAACATCTGTCCCTCCATTTGAGGTATTCCTCAAGGTTCTTCTTCCCTTCTTTAGAAATCTCAATCTTTCTTTCTTTATTCTCCTCAACATGCGAACATGCATAAAAGTCTATCTTCCTCTTATTTAATGAATTAGGAATACCACTAAATTTCACCTTGTTAATCATATATCGCGATGACTGATTTGGCATAATCACAATATCTTCCTTTCTAGGCATTACGAAATTTTGTTGATCATAGTCCTCAATTTGTCCATTGGATTCAATGCTAACCAAATTCATTCTGGTTCCCTCCATTGACTAAAACACAAAAAGAATTCTGTGAGAGGCAAAAATCATACAAGGAAAATAACATAATCAAGGGGGATTATCCTCAATATCTAACCACTTAGGTTTAATTCTAAGATCGTTAGCGCAATTCTAGGACTATAACCTATACTTATACTTAACCTTAGGGACATCCCTAGACATACCTTATAAATATCTCTTGGGATCTCACTAACGTTTTCGCATCCTAGTTTCCAAAGGTTGACTAAACCTTTCCTCTGATACCAACTATAGAGACCCGAAGCTTAACGTACATGGACATTACATTACTTTTGCAGAATGCTTAGTACATAACAAAAACACACACACAAGGACCGTAATAGATTAGTGTCTTTGGAAACTCGGAATATAATCTTCTAATCGTGGTGAAAGATCTTCATAATCTCCCAAAAAGATCTTCCTTTTTTTTTACCTAAAACCATTCTTTATATCCCGGGGAAAAAAGGGTGAGCTCAAATGCTCAGTAAGGGTAAACAAAAGAAATATCAATCACATCATATTCATAAGAACATAACTTTTAGAAATCTTAACCTGCAAAAGAGAGCATAATTTCATAACATGGCATAAATCATAGTAGTGAAATGTAGTCCCAATAGTCATAACATAAAACATGAAACTTTGTGGCATACACACATAATCATAGAGAATCATTTCTTATTAGTCAAGACTCATTGCCAAGACTATCTTAGTGGACAAAGTCCATTTCTTAACCGAGTCACCCTCGTTTCAGTCCTGTTTCAGTGAACCGGTATAGCCTACCATTCCAGCCATTTCTATCTCATGAGATATAAAATATTTACCCAATGAATTGGAGGGAGATATAGGTCCCACCCATCTCTTAATGATACCATTCTTATGTGTGCCACAAAATCATAAACCATACACCATAGCATAAACCATGTAATAAAAATGGGAATCTTAAACATCGTGACATCATAAAACAATTCATATAAGATAAAGGAATTCATAAATATAATTCCATCACAACATAATCAAATCAATGTAATAATAGGGATAGAAACAAAACCCTTTATTATCTTAGATGGAAAATAATTTTGATAAAACACTTGAACTCCATTCTTGAGGAAAATATCATTTCTGCTTCAAAAACACTTTTCCTTTCTTAACATGTCGTACAATTATAAACTAAAATAAGTTGATTAAAAATAAACATGAAAACTTGTAAAGAAAGCTTATTGGAAATAATGTTTTAAAAATCCATTCATGCCGTATAAGTTAAAAAAACATTCTTCTCGTACTTTTGTCAGAAAAGTCAAAAAGTACCTCCTATGAAAAACGACAAAAGATTACTTTCATATCTTTTACTAAAAACTCTCTGAAGGGTAAAATTGGATTTAAAAAATTGTAGGTGGATGGAAATAATATTAAATATTTAGGAAACATGGATGTGGATGATAAAATACACCCCAGTAAATACCAAAGTATAAACAATCTCAGATAAAAATGAGATTGTGACATTTCCCTTACCTTATGTCCGATATGCTTTGTACGTATCCGAACATCCATTATAATGACTTAAATAATGTCATCAACTTATTACAGAATCTTATTCATTGTTATTATATCATATATGGTTCACTTATGACTTTATATTACCCGTTCTTTTGTAAATTCAATGTTAAAAAAGCGTTTTGGGTAAAATCGTTTCATTTATCGTAGGTGTTTGGACTTGTTGTTCTTGAAATTATTATTACTTATATCATGATTTACTTACATCCATAATATAAAACATGATTTATATATCATATATATTCATTATATATATATATATAATAGATAGATAAATGAAATGAAACACACCGTTCATGGAGACGGTAGTCCGTACGTACGCATGAATGTTGTTTTCCTTTCCTTATTGTCTTGAATGGAAGTAAGTAGATGAAATACATATATACATAAATCCAGTAGCTTTATAATGTCATATATTTCATTATTATTGATTATATATACTTTATAATCATTCTTAAATGGTTAACATGGAGAATGAATCTCATCGCGTCGTGGAGACGGTAGCCCATACGTACGCACGAGCGATGATATCGTTCTCATGATCGTGGAATTGTGTTGAAGTGAATGTATAATATTTCAGTATAAATATCACTTTATAATAATCATATATAGTTACTCATTACACCATTATACCCATCCAATTAAGGTGGTCGTGGAAAATAGATTACACCACGACGTGGAGACGGTATTCCGTACGTACGCACGCGCGGTGATTTCCTTTTCCCATAGGATGAATAGAAGGTTAATTAGAGTTGTTTAATATTTATAATAACATATCAGTATATAATAAATACTGATGTTATTACTTTATCATGAAACAACTAATGAAGAAGAAGTTGAAGAAGAAAGAAATTGAAAAAGATCGGTAATGGATATTACCACTTTTGACACGCCTTTTCTTAACCTCCAATTAAAGAACTAAGGATGGTCTTTGAAGAAGACCAGGACCTCTAGGATGATACTAGGGAAGTGTATAAGAGATTTGAATGCTCAAATTGGTGTGAGGAGGAGAGGGAGGAGGTGCCATTTTATAAGGGAGGAGAGGGGCACCTTTGGAAAAACTAAAAATATTATTTTAATATAAAGTCAAGTTTGGTTTTAAATAGCTCCAAATAGATATATTTCTAAGCTAATGTGGGGATGGGTATAAATCCTCTCCTCCAATAGGATTTAGGTTATTATCTTAAACTTATCTATTAGATTTAACTCTAAGTTAAATAATTTAACTTTTACCGTGTCTTTTTGTTTTCTTACACAATATGGTTATTAAACTCACTATATGAATCCAAACGAACCCCAATTTGTTTATTATTAATATATATAACCTTATATAAGTCATTTGGACGAACCTTAGATTTTTAGGAATACAATAACAATTAATAATATAATATTTGTTTTAAAAACTAATTTATGTCAATTTTGACACTATTTGGTACATGATTTTTATAAAATTAATAACAGAATGATAAGTTCGAACCAAGTTACTTAAATAAACAATAACATGTCATATTAACCTAGAAAATTAGTGTAAGTCATAAAAGGTCTCAAATTACATTTATTTGGGCATTTATTACATCAATTATGTTAATATTTTCTTAAAAAGGTAATTACTCCACCATCGCTGTGTCAAAAATAAATTAAATTATTTAATGTCTAAAAATTAAAAATAAAATATCATTATGTATGAAATCTTTTTATCTTCCTAATGAATATTTATAGTTGAATTTATCTTCTGTATAACCCTATATTAAAAATTATTTACTTATTAAACATTGATTTTAACTATTTTAACCCTTCTTTAAATAAATTAATAATAAATGTCCTAATCTAATCCAAGTGGGCTTAAATGGTCATATTTTATTCCTAAGGTTGTTTTTGGTCGAATTAAACTTATCCAATAGAATTATGACATGTTTTAGGGTAATAATAATATCATTTTTACCCTTAATTACCCTATTTACTTTTAACCGTGGTAAAAAAAGTCAAAAGTTACTATTCACCAAAAATTATTTTCATCTCATTGAACCACATTTTAGTCTTTGATATTAACCGTGTCTCTTGGATTTTCGAAATTCCACTCACAGAAGCGGTAAAATTAGGTTTTATGAAAAATTCAGTTTTTTTAACTACCACTTAGCGGTTTCACTATTCATCAAAAAAATGAAAGTTTCCAGAAAAAATACCAAACATTAGGCCGAAGCTATATTTTATATTATGAATTCAAAAATGATGTCTATTTTATCAAATTCAAAACATATCAGTTACTTTTACTAATTAAAAAATTAATTCCCGTCGTCAAAACAAATAGCGTGTTTTTAAGAGATAATAACTATCAAAAGATTGACACTTGTTTATAACTGGTTTAAATGTGAAATTACATCCAATGACCGACATTGTATTAAATTGTAAAATTATATTCTAAATATACTTTAAAACCACTCAAATTAATAATTTATCACTATTAATTATTTCTATTAAAAAAGTTGTTTTTAATTAAAATTTAGTAATTTTCACTATTCATCAGAATATGAAAGTTATCGAAACGTACCAAAATTTCACCCTAAGCTAATTTCGATATTCCAAATCCAAAAATGAAGTCGATTTTGAAAAATAAAATTTAAAAAATTTCAAAAAGTGGTTATTACTATTCATAACGGCTAGTTTTAATAATATTTTAATAGCATATCATTGTTTAGTGAAAACTCGGTATTGCGTACACGCTATCGAGGAAGGTCGCGATTACGTGTAATGCAAGGAAAGTCAAGGATGCGTGTTGTGCAATATCCTTTTGGTGTAGCGTACAACACAATACATTAAATAAAATGAATATTTTTCATAAAATCTCGGGGTGTTACACTATATATGATAACATATAATCCTGATAGAGATCGTGATTATGGGTGAGCTTTATATATCAATCAAATTAATTTTGTAATGTTTTAGTATTGGTAGAAAACATTGAGGGAGATATATAGTATGTTCGCCTTTATAAAATTATCATGTATTTAGTTATTTAGAAATAATTTAATCATGAATGAATACATGTTACAAATATGATGATCCAAGATACATATATTATATAAGGGAAAATGGTTCTTGTGAAAATAAATTGATTTCAAGAGGTAAGGGAAGATTAAATGTGAAAGTATTGATTCTAAAAATAATTAATTCTTACATTCCCACATTCTTTATGATTCCTTCATAGATTATTGTAATATTGATAATGGGATTCAATGATTTTCAATGAGAAAATATTTATTTTCCCAAATGGAAGTGTTTCATTTTAGTGGTCTATGTATTATTTTGAAAAATGTAAAAATAGTAATAGGTATTCATGTTTTTGAATTGAATAATGAGATTTATTTATATTTAATTCCATTAATAATATATTTTTCACATCCCTTATTTTTAAATATTTTTCATGTGTTCAATGGATGAGTACAATTATTTTAAATGTATGATTTTAATGATGATGACTCAACACAAATGAAGAAAATGATTTTTGAATGAAATCGAGGTGTACATTTCAAGATCCATTTTTGTGAAAAAACTGAAACCATTTGAATATCTCCATTTTTTATAAAATTTTTAACTTAATTCTATAAAACTCTACAAACAAAAATCCATGAAATTTATGTAAGTTCACCTCTTGTTATAAATCAATTAATTATGGGTTTTTATGTTATTTGTTTTTATATTTAATTGGATATATAAAATGATATTGTGATAGTTGAAATAAATATAAACAATTCCTTCCATTTCTAGGGAAGAGAAACAAATCAAATATTTAAAAAATGTAATTTATTTTTAAAAAAGGAAAAAATATTTTTTTTACAATTTCATGGGTTGGAAATTAAAAATCTATAAAATTATTTTGTTTTTGAGATTAAATAATTATTAGATAATTGAACTAAAGATACTTTATTTTTTCATTAACAGATAGTTTTATTATAAATACTATAGGAAACTATTATTGAATTAGTTTATTTTGTCTATGAGATATTAAAATTAACTTATTGTATAATAATAGAAAAAATTAAGTTTTTGGAATCCAAAAAAGATCAAGGATTTTGGTTTTATGAAGATATTACATGTACACATTTTTATTTTACCTCTAATTAGTACTGATAACCCCATAGTTTTGAATAAAACCAGAACACTAATGAGAAATAACTAGAAAATTAATCAACATTGAAATATTGTAAATGGAAATATGAGATAATCTTGATAATGGTGATGAGAGAATTCTGAAATTAAAATAATTTTTTTTGAATGAATTTAAAATTAATAGGATAAAGAATAAATTAAAATAAATAATAAAGAAAAGGATTTTTAGAATCTATGAATAAACATGACATATAATGTAAGTAAGAAGACCACAATTTTGATATTATGCTAAAAAAGATGATATTTTTAAACAAATTCCTTTTCACTATATCCTAGTGGTCGATATGGATAAAGATGACTAAAATGGTATTGTTTCTTTGATTCCTAAACAATTAAATGTTTTGCGTTTTAGGGAAATTGAATACTAGGTTGATAATAACCCAAAATATTAAAGCTCAATATCTATAAATTATATTAACTCATATTTTAAAAATGATAAAATGAGAAATATAGATATAATTTGGGGTAATTTTCGAAGAGATAAAAATTAAAAAGATTTTTAAAAAATTTTAAGGGTCAATAAATTTTATTGACATGGTTCCTCCCTTCGGTCCCATAGTATTTAGAATTTATAATCCTGAGTTAAATGAATCAATAGTAGTAATAAATTTGTATCATGAGATAAAAGTTTTATAGAATTTTTTTCCTTTGTGATGTGTGTTTGGTGTGTGCGAAAATATCCATTTACTTGAGATCAAATTTAATACTTAAAAATAATGGTATAAACATATAATATATCCTCACTAACCTATTAAATCATTTTTACCATTAATTACCGTCATCTATATCAAATAATATTTAATCTCATTGATCACCCACACATTATTGTTCTTGATTAAACAATTAAATACCATTATATCTATATTTTTATAATATATATTACCCTTATAATTACCACTCTTGGATCCCCCTTAGATCAACATAATGGAAACCCTTATAGATATTGAATTCAATCTATGACTCCTACGTATGAAACTCCAACAATGTCAAAACAATGAAATAAGAGGAATAATGAAAACCACCTCTATAAAAAAATCATGAGGATAATGTATGAGGTATTTACTACTGCTGAAAAAAAAAATTCATCAATAATGAATGTGGATATTTTTATAGGCTTTAATACTGATGGACTAGTGTCCCATAATTGAAGATGTTAAAAAAATTAAATTATGATTAAATAGAAATATTCGAGTAGTCATGTAAATAACTCCTCTCTTAGTGAATACTTATGCACTTATAGGACTGGACCAGGGTTCTATGCATTATTAAGAATCATACAAACCCACATGAAAAATACATGCCTTTTTATCGTCCTAATAAACTATATTAACCATCATTGAATTCTTTAAACACAATTCACATCTCATTCTTATTTTATTTTCTCCATTTTCAAAACATAATGGTTATGATGGATTCAGCATGGATCCTTGAATAATACAAAATGTGATCAATACTCTCCTATGGTCTATATCATCCATGGATGATCACCATCTGGATTTTATGTTATGTATAATACATATTTGAGAGGAAAAATTAAAATTAAAATATATTTGATTTTAGGTCAAATAAATCCATTTATAAAATTTTTCTTTTAATCCTTATTTCATAAAATTTGTACATATCCCAGATCAACCAAATTATTGATAGTCAAGATTTATCAATGTCAAATTACATTCAATTTGATGTTAATAAAACATTTAATTAATATATGGGTTTAATTTTCAAATAAATCATGTGGTCACTCGAATAATCATGTGGTATATTAGATATCTTCCTTTTGTAACTTTAAAAGAGGCATAATCAGTCAATATAAACATATGGAAAATAGAATCCTTTTTTATAATTTTCAGCATTGTTAATCACATTGAATCTTAAACATGTAGTCAATCATGGAATGGAATAGTCTGTTGAAGGGAAAAACTGGATGATCACTTTTCCATTTTAATATTCGAAAAAGAAATAGTGAATGTCACAATTCCAACGAAAAATATTTATTTCGGTTAAAATGAAAATGAATGAAAATTTGTTATAATATTATTTAATGACTTTAGTATGTTAAACACTAATGTATAAATTTTAATATACACCTTTAATTAATTCCTTAAATTAATTAAACACCCAAAAAATCCCATATTAAGGAATTTATCTTTTCAAGGGTGTATTTCACAATGTAAGTGAAATCAATGATTTTATCATGTTATACCAAGATTGGGGGGTTATTTTCTATTTAAAATCAGGTAAAAATTGGGAAATATTAGCTTTTATCACCCCCAATAAAATATTATTACACTCCTAGTAAATAAATAGATAACTATTTATTAAAAAAAATTTCCAACCTAGACTTATGTATATTAACTAGTGAATAATAAAATCATAATTCATCCTTTAATTGAAATTTCATATATAATATATAAATCTAAGACACATTACTCAATATAATTTTTATAATTTTTATGTTTTTAGTATTTTAAATATAATTGATTTAAGGGAAGTAAATATTTTAAAAATTGGATCCTTATTAAATTCATCTCCACAAGGATTACCTTCTCAACATTCATTTTCACACTTCATTAAAATTTTATCAATGATATTCAAGTATATCATCTATCCCTCATTCATCCATGTTTATAATCTCAAAATATTTTCACCCCATATACAATTATCAAATATTTTATGACTCTAACTAAACTCTGAGTTATACCGTCCCCTGAAGGTAGGTATCCATCAAGACTAATTTGAAAAGTCACGAAATAGAAGATAAAGTTTATCATCCTTCTATAAGGTTGATCTAATTATTATTTCATAAAAAAACTAACTCAGACACGTATTATTATGTTGTATTAAGTATATTTATATATTAGTTCCCATATTTTTGTTTTACTCTAGTTTATATGAGTGTTGAAAATATATTTTAGGAGGTTCTCAAAGGTGTTAATTAATTTCTAAGATTAGGTTACCTATGTATTATTTAACAATTCATGTATCTTTCTGTAATAATTTTTTTTCCACTATATTCTTCCACATGTTCAAATCCTTATGCAAGTTTTAGGAAAATAAATTCATGAATCAATTTATCTGATACAAATCAAACTCATTCAAATCCATAATTTTTTAAATAAAAAAATCTCTCGCACTATATTGGTATTCAATTATAGGGATGTCTGAATTAAACCATTAATTTTTCTATTTGAAAAGGTACTAATAATAAATAAACTAAGTAAGTGAATGTTATGTATATAAGTTGAATAAATCTTAAAAAAAATTATTTTTCATAAATTCAATAATAGGAAAATACAAACAGAAATTAAAATCTGAAAAATTATATGCATATTAATTTACATATACCACTCTCGGAAATGTATCATAGACCAACTTAAAATTATATTCCGTATGCATATTGCAATGGAAAACTGACATTAATAGTTATCATAATGACTAACTTGAGGTAAAGAAACATCATAGTTGTAACACCCTAGACTATATGATGTATTTTTATTTTAAATAAATATAACCACTTTAATAAAAAAGTTATATGTGTAACATTGATATTTTAAAGGAACATCATATTATTTTGATATTCTATACTACACGAAACATCATGCTTAAATGACCTAAAAAAATGTTATTTAAATATGATCATTATAACATAGCCATTATAATGATGTGTATGAATAATAATAAATAAACTAAAATAATTATCGATTAAAAATTTATAAAATAAATTCATTATTTATTATTTGACAAAATGTATCAAAACTAATATTAAAGAAATAGAAATATATTTCTGAATAACTATTTAAATGCGCACAATGTATTTTTATCGTAATAAATTAAATAATTTAGTATTTGTTTAAAATTTTACTAAATTATTATTCCATATATTCAATAAAATATTTTATCATTCATTTATTATTTTTACTATGTATTACATAATAATAAAGCATATTATATACTTAAAAACTGCATTTTTCTAAAAAGTAGTTTCTTCATGATTTATGAAGTTATTCAAAATTTATATTTTTCCATTTAATAAAATTTATTTTAGAAATTATCATCTTTTAAATCATGATGTAAAAATTTACATAGGTTTAGTTTTTGAGAATGTTTATAATTTTTTTGATTGAATGTGACAAAATATGGTTTTTTGTCAAAATCAGCCCTTTGATTTAATGAATTTACAATGTTCAATTTTTTTTAAAATATTATTAATGTAAAATTATTTTAAAAGTTTAATAATTAATGATATTTAAGTCATTGGAAGCAATTATATGTTTAATTTTTATATAAAACCATTTTATACTAATGAAATTTTATCTTCTGTAATAATGATTTTCAGCATGACTATGGGAATAAAATTAAATTAAAATTTTCCACATCATTGAATTGAATTTAAGAAAATTTAAATAATTTTTGGAATAAAAATAATAAATTTTATATTATAAGTAAAACATACATTTTTGTTATAATTAATAGTAAAAATTTTAAACATTAATTTCCTTTTTTATGGGTAAAATAGGTTTACAAAGGATTAATTTAAGAAGATATGGTTTAAAAGGATTCAAAAAATTATTTAATTACTATTTTGTTGCTATGTTTCTAACATATATCATATATGGTTCAATAATTACCCATTTTTCATCCTCTCATAAGGTTAAGGATTAGGGTACAATTTATTCATTTCAAATATTCACAATGCGTCCTTTCCCCCACTTATAAATGGAAACCCCCTCCCATCCCAACCTCACACATCAAATTCCCATTGGTTTTGAAAATAAATGACCAAATAACATCACTAAATATTTGTCGTTGACCTATATTAATTTGTTTCATCTTAAAACTAATCCTGGGTGGATTTAGTTATAAACTAAAAGAGGCTCTCTAAAGAAGAGGTATCGTTCTTAACTATGCTTTTTAATTTTATTTCTTCTATTAAATCCATAAAATACATATAAATTGGTATAAAATTTAATAAAATGTGCCCCTAATATAGATACATGTTATTAATTTAATTTAATTACCTATATATGTCTCTTCTTTTATAAAATGTGGAATGAAACCATTAATAATTTGAAATGTGGACTGTCACCTCAAAAATCATGTAATTCGTTTTCTATCACCACTACTCAAGTATGGTTATAATTATGGATTTAATTTATATATATATATATATATATTATACTTATGAAATAATTACCAATATTAAATTATAATATCACATAAACCATTTTACCATCATACCTATTGGAAAATAATAAAGTAATTTGTGTGTACGAGTGCAGTACTTCCTCCAAAAAGCATTGTGATACATTTTTTAATTTTATATTTTCATGGACTGTAATATATATAGTTTTATTAGAAATATATGATACATGTTGTATAATAGGATTCTATAATGTGAAAATATTATTTGTAATTTTTTTATCCATTAATAAAAATGAAATATATGGTCATTTGTACGTATAATATACTATCTCCATAATTATGTAACTAATGTTTATATCTCTAAATTTTATAGTAAATTAAAAATAATTATATAATGAATATATATTATATTTATATCACTATTAAAATTTTATATATTATTGAACCATCTTAAAAGTACAATTATTGAAAATACCAAACCAAAACGTAACTAAAAAAAATTATTTATTACCAAAAAAGTGATTTTAACCACGAATTATAAATAAAAATTTTATAAAAGACTATAAAGAAATCATATAAGACATTATATATATTATTATGGTAATGTAATAGATTTTCAATAAAGAAAAACGTTTTACAAATGTTTTTTGAACAAGTTTTACTAAAATTAGAACAGAGGTAAGGGACCTAATCCCAAATCCCCTTCATTGAGGTATATTTTAATGTTATACACCTATTATACATATATGATTTTTATAATACCCCTTTCACATGAATTATCATAAATAATTAATTTTTAATTTTAGTTTGTGTTTAAATATTAATTATTCTCTCAATTTGGATTTTAATTAAATGTTTCCAACTAGTAAGGAATTTAATAACTCAATTTATTTTCAATAAGTAGTATTACTTCAACACTATTTCTAAAATAATGGGATTATGTGTGCAATGTATTCTGATTATTTTACATTTTACTTAAATAGTTCATATTAGAATATATTTAGTATAATCCTTGGAAACTAGATTTAGGAAAATATTTATGATGGAATGTATCCCTATGAATAAATTTTTATATATGTCTAATTATAGGTTAACATCCTATTGTTTTTGGTAAGGCAGCGATTATGTAGTTTTCCTAGATGTAAATACTTGTCTGGATACTATTGTGAATTTACCTCTATCACAATTAAACCTAGGGTTATGAATTCAAACGGGGTGAATTGGGATATGACTCGATTATTAAATATTGTGGAAAAAATGGACCTGATGGACATATTTTTTGACACTCCAAAGGGAGTTCATGGATTAATTCACATTAAATATATGAATGGTTATAAAGGATTTGAATATATAACGAATATTCCTGACTTATATTTAGCCTGATGTATTCCATATTGAAAAACATTCTTCATTATTTACACCTACTATAACTGATTATATTATTTTATACTATTATTAATGTTTATCAAGGAATTTTTTTAAATTTATGTTAAGGGATGGAAACTATTGTAACAATGTTAACATTGCAAATAATGGAAGATCTGGTAATTATGAGAAACCAAATGTGTTTATAAACTGATTTCAATATATCTCGATTTTAACAAACAAATTATAAAGTAAAGACCTAGAAATTATATATATATATATATTAATTAAATTGAATTATTACAAGAGTGATAAAATTCACAGCACATGATTACATGGGCCGAAAAACCCTGAATATCATTTTGAACCTTTTTTAAGGTACATTCAGTAAAAGTGTTGGATTTAATCCTTATCATTTGAACTGGTGATTAGATTGAAAATACAGGGGCACCATTGAATTCAAAGCGTTAGGATTTGCATAAGGAATGCTTAACATCAACCAGAAATAGTCAGACAAAAAAGTTAATATTTTTAATTTTCAAAGAAAATACTAAAACAACTATTTGAGTTATTTTAATCTATCTTTAATATTGTTGAGCAATGGGGGTGGGACCGCAGAGCTAACAGGTTATTTAATAACACGATTTACTAAGATGTGTAAATTCACATTCAGGTAATTAACGTGTTAATTAATTAATTAATTAATTAATCACATTAATGAGTAGAGAGTTAAACTCGTTAACTCTTTTGTAAAATAAACTATTGGCGAAATGGATTGGACAATCACAAGGGAACTCTTGACCAAGCACTAGTAGAAATAATCTCCAACGAAGAATGAATGATTTTGTTGTGGATTCGATCTAGGGATCAAGGAACACCAACAAACGTCTTTGAAAAATAGATTCTCCTCCTTCGTCATCAGTGGAATACAATGTGTTCAAGGTAGGGTTATTGATTAATCAATGTGAATTACTGATTAAACCTACACTATTCTTGAATTCTATGACGAGTGTGGGTTAACCAACTAACAAGATGATCCATGATACACTTTCAACTATGGGTAGTAATTGTGAGAAATTAATTTGGGAATTGTTTTCATTACATTCCCTTGTTGAAACACTAATGAAAAGTGTGTGTGATAGTCCAAAGAAGGCCCAGACCCTTCTCCAATCTCAGCTCTGATGCATTCATTATGGACAAATGATCACATTGATGGAAAAACGAAACTGAGGGCCATGCAGTGAAGGAAGTGTCCCAGGAGGCCTGTAGGCATAGAAGGAAGAATATCGGACCACCAAAGCTTCACCAGCGGCCTGCGGATGTGCCGTTAGCATGGAACCACCTGTGCGATGGCGACGATTGTCTTTCACTGGCCGCATTGATGATTGGATTCATGATGTGGTAGCGTGTCACGAAGGAGGTGTCAGAGATCCAACCGTGCCAGTGGAAGACCCGCATCCGTAGTTCCCAAACTAGTCCGGTCCACCAGACCGGTCAAACGAATATGTAGTGCCAGCCTGGTGACGTCGATTAAACACCGAACGGACAGAGTCCATTCTCTGGAGAGCTGGGACCGCACCCAGCTGGCAGCCGCACCAGCCGGAAGACCGGAACGGGTCTAGTGGGCTGGGTGAACCGACATTGGGGTGGACCCAGGACGGGTCAGGACCGCCCAGAGTGGGTTAGGATGGGTCAGTCTGATCGGGTCGGACCAAACCCAGAGCCAGTTTGACCTAGTAATTCGCAATGGTCCTTAACTCCTAAACCCGATGTCTATTTGACAAATCATCTATGGGACTAGAACCCTTACTATATGGTGGCCCTTTTGAGATAATCTATATGGGTTTTAGAGAATGTTTCATTATAGTAGGGATAGAATGGACTCGAATCCAAATGGGCCCTCCACACCAAAATGTTATAACCTACACACCAGGAATTCGATTGACACGTCGTATGTTGTGTCAGAACACTCATGACATGGTGGTTATTTGGGTTAATTATTCTTGGGACTTCATGTAAGTTGAGTTATGACTGTTAAATTGAGGACACAATATATGGAACTCAAGCGCATCATGTGCGCAAGTCCTACGACTGGATGACCAGTTATGTACAATCTTTTGTGGATCGATATTAGAATGACCCTGTGTGGATCATCAGTAGAACGACCCGATGAGGACTAGCCTTATAGTGGCCTATCGTGGATCAGACACTTATGACCCAGTGTGGAACGACGACTTACAATCCTATGTGGATCGAAGGCTTACGACCCAGTGTGGATCGATAACATACAACCCTATGTGGATCAGCAGTAGCATGACCTGACGAGGACCATCCTTAGAGAGACCCATCATGGATCAACAACTTATGGCCCTATTAGGATCGTTGACTTATGAACTCATGTGTATGATCGACATACTACCCTGTGTTGGTCTGTGAATTATGAAATTGTGTGGATTTGCAGTAGAATGACTTCTTCATAGTTTAGTAATCCAACTTCTTAATGGAATAATGTTGATTTATCCTTTTGAAAAATTATAATTAGTCATGTTTTTTGAGTTATATATGTAGTGTGCGATGATTCTTTTAATTTGTTCTTTGTGATTGAGATCATGCTTTGTGGGTTTTCCTTTGTAGAATTCCAGGAGACCTTTTGGGGTCTCAGGGTCCCTACTGGGTATTGCTACACTCACCCTTGGATGGGATTCACCGGCACCATGTTGTGTCTTGTGCAGATGACAGAAAACATTGAACGAGGTTAGTGAGACAATACTAGATGGTGAATGGAGGCGACCAGTTTACATAGAGTGCCGTAGTGACAATATATACCTACCCATCATGTAAAATCTTTGGGGGATGACCTAAAGATCTTTCCCCCCATTTTGATGTATTTTCAATTTTCTTGGTTTGTATTCTAGCCCATTCAGCTTCAGTTCAAACATTTACATTTAGCAGTTATACTACATGTTTTTTTCTTGATGTGTACCCGGTCTAAGGGTTTTTATGCATAATGGTAATGCCTTCCCATTTTAGGGATATTTCTTTCTGGTGCTAGTCGGCACCCCCTAGCCTAAGGAAGGAGGGATATGGTTAATCATGACATAGGCCCCAGGGGATGGGTCATGACAAATTGATATCAAAGGAGTTGGTTCTATTGAAGAAATACGACTCTGATATTTTCAATGGGGCAATAGTGTTATGTATTATAGAGTTCCATTTTTAGTTTAGGGAGTCTTGTGTTGGTACGATGGACATAATATCGATACACTAGGAACCAAAATTCTTATTTCTGACTTGACACACAAAAACACTGATTTCATGTGTTTTGGAAATGTTTTTCTTTTGATCTCTTTTGAGTCATCTCATTAGATATAACTTTTTGACTGTGGCACATCTTCTTCATTATAGTATGATGCCATATAGACATCCATCCAGGATTCAAGAGAGATTTCACGATGATGTCCAACAGAGCTATGAGGCTTCGGTGTAACTACCTATTATGGTGATGGTACGTTCAGGTGGTATACCGGAATCACCAATAAATTTAGGGTAGTAATTTCCAATATCCCCACCTACAGATAGTATACACTGACTTAGTGTACTTCACGAGTTCCATCTATAGCGCCCTCCAATGTTTCGTGGAGATATAGATCCACAGGAAGTAGAGGACTAGAAGGAGGATGTGGCAAGAGTGTTCTCCCTAGTTGGGATAGGAGCAGACCTGATGGTGATCCTAGATACTAGCCTCATTTGGGACAAGATAGGGTGATATTGAAGCTTGACACTCCAGTTTCATGATGTGGAAACCCTCACCTGGTTGTACATCGGTAGCCTCTTTAGGGATTATTTCATTCAAGTGAAACTACACACTCTGCTTATACAGGAGCTTCTGCACATACAGTAGGGCATCCTCACAGTAACTCAGTACTCAGTGAGAATCACCAACCACTCTCACTACTCCACCAACATGGTACTAGATCCTTTTTTTCTAGGCCCAGTCCTTTGAGCAGGGTCTCTGATGGGATATCAGAGAGTTGATGATATCAATCAACAACCTGACGCATGAGAGATTTCTAGAGAGATCACTTCTGATGGAGAGCGTCATAGATGAGAAGGAATCAACAACAATGGCCATCACTCAATGACACAAAGCTGGGTAATCTGTAGAACATAGTAGGAAGATGATGCAAAGGCCCAAGTGGGCCAGACCTTTTGGTTGATGACCCCCTGATGTAGGGTTGGAGGTGAAGAGCTCACAAGATATTGTAGGTCAGAAAAGGAGAAGATTATGCTACTCATGTGGTGGGAAGGGTCACCTGGCTTGTGACTACCTGACCCGCTGCACTGATGATCAATAGACGATCGAGGTACTGCCGAGGAAGACGTAAGATTCTTGCAGGGATGTTTGCAGAGTGGTGGACTTGGGATAATAGTTGTCCATGCACCAGGTGGTGGGTGGCGATTTGAGGTACTACATCCACAAACCCTAGGTGGTTCACCCTGACCCCATGTAGTAGGTGGAAAATGATGAGGTTGGATTCAATTAGATGAGTCCTATTACCACAGTTCTCTAGAGATGCTTCAAGGTATGGTTTGTGTCTACTCCACCCTAGCTACAATTCTTATAGACACAGGTTCCAGTCACTTTTTTTATTTCCATGACTCTCGTTCGGAGTTCTGATATTCTGATGGAGCCTTTTGCTCAATTCTTATGATTAGAGACTCTTATCTAAGAGGATTCTTTGATTAAGCACTGGTTTTGTAAGTGTGAGATCACTCTAGGAGGATGGAGTTTTACCTGTGATCTCCTAGTAGCAGTGTTGTGTCCTTACAACGCCATCTTGCATTTGGAATGTCGATATACAGTACATGCTCAGATTGTCTATTTTAGGCACAAAGTGCGGTGTGTCTGGAAGGATGGGACCAGGTTTATCTTCACTGGTGCTAAGGGAGCCTTTGAAATTCAGGATGGACATTCTCAGAGGAGGGTGCATCTGATCACTCATTAGTTGGCTAGCCTTACCCTCAGGGAATTGGATAAGAGTAGTCTGAGCTATCCTGTAGCGGTAGACCAATATATTTATGCCTTTCTTGAGGATGTTCCAAAAATACCTCCTCATAGAGAGGTATAATCATAATAAATATGTACCCTGGGATGACACCGATATATTCACCATCATATCAGATGGCTCCTACTAAGCATCGGGAGTTGAGGGAACAACTAGAGGACTTACATGGGAATGGGTTCATAAGGCTCAGTGCTTCTCCTCGGGCAGCCCCGATTTTATTCTCCAAGAAGGTAGATATGTGTTTAAGGATTTGCATGGACTATCGATGCGTGAACCTATTGACCGTGAAGAATAAGTATGAAATCCAATGGAATGATGATCTCTTCGATCATCTGAAAGGAGCTTAATGGTTTTCAATGATAGTCCTAAGATCAGGATATCATCACATCAGGGTACGAGACGATGATTTAGAGAAGATGGCCTTTAGATACTGCTATGGCCACTATGTGTTCTTGGTGATGACCTCTGGAATGAAAAATGACCCATAAATCATAATGGGACTCATGAACAGGATCTTCGTGTCTTACCTAGATCGCTTCATGGTGGTCTTCATTGGTGACATCTTGGTGTACTCAGTGACGGGGGAGGAGCATGCCACCCATATGTAGTTAGATTAAGATACACTCTGAGAGAACTAGATTTATAGTATTCATTCAGTGTTCTAATTCTGGATAAAGGAGGCCCACATTCTGGGACACGTTATCTCGAAGGCTAGAGTTGTAGTGGATCCAGCGATGATAGAGGCAGTTCTTTCTTGGGATCCACACAAGAGTGTGACCGAGGCACGGAGTTTCCTAGGGTTGGATGGGTACTACTAGAGATTCATACCTAATTTTTTAAGAGTAGTAGAACCCTTTTCATCATTGAAAAAGAATGTACATCCCTTCTTGGGGATAAATAGATGCCATCAGAGTTTCCAGGAGCTAAGGTGGAGACAGATGAGTGCCCCCATCATGAGTATACCAAAAGAGGGCATTGGGTATGTAGTCTACAATGATACAACTGGGATCAAACTGGGTTGTGTCATAATGAAGGAGATATTGATGATAACCTATGGCTCATGATAGATAAAGAAACATGAGTAGATCTATGAAACCCTTGACCTAGAGTTAGTAGAAGTGGTCTTTTTGTTGAGGATGAGGAAGCACTACTTGATGTGAGAACAATTTACTATCTACTTTGATCATAAGAGTCTCAAATATATCTTATAATAGAAGGACCTACTCATGAGATAACAACAATGGCTGGTGTTCCTCTAGGACTATGTATTTGAGATAGTATACACTGTAAGGAAGGGGAACATGGTGGAAGATGGACTCAGTAGAATATCTGGTTTATAGTTGATGAGTGAAAAGATAGTGTAGTTATTCGTGTTGTAGTTATCCTTCATGGATATTTATAGAGTATCTTACCTGTAGTATATAAAATTCACTCCCCACTCCTTCAGTGAGTCAGAGAGGAACAACATGGGGACATTGACTATGAGACCTGACAAGCTCAGATATACTCATGACCGGCTCCTGATGGATTTTTTAAGGGTAGGGAGCACATCATTCTTTTCAGGGGATGCACCATGGTACCCGTGACATTACGAGAGTGGGTGTTGAGGGATATCAACACAAACCCTTTCGTAGAACATATTGGTGTGAGAAATATGTACCAAGTCCTCTGGAATCATTACTGGTGACTAGTTATGATGAAAATAGAATCAGTGTTTGTTTCACGATTCCTCACTTTTCATCAAGTGAAGGCTATGCACCAGGTTCCAGTAGCATTCACTCAGCCACATGAGGTGCCATAATATAAGTGGGATGGCATCTCCATGAACTTTGTGATAGGGCTAAAACGTACATCTAGGGGCCACAATTTCATTTGGGTGATCGTTGACTAACTCACCATGTCTTCCCACATCCTACCCATCCAATAGTTGGGATCATTTGAGGGTTTGGGACACCTCTACATATAGAAGATATTACAGATTCATGGGTTTCTAATGATGATCGTCTCAAATCATGACACTCATGTTACATCCCAGTTGTGGAAGGAATTTCAGGTGGCATTAGGGACACAACTACACTTGAGCACTGCCTTTCACCCTCAAATAGATGGTCATATGGAGAGGACCATACAATGACATGGGGACATGGTCCGTGCTTGCATCCTTGATTTTGGCCGCAGTTTGGAGGATCACTTTACCTTGGTGGAGTTCGCATACAATAATAGAAATCAATCCACCAGCGACATGGCACTATTTGAGGCAATGTATGTGCAACCATGCATATTAGCTCTGTGCTAGATAGATTCAGAGGAGTCATCACTTATTGGTCCAGAGTTGGTACGAGATACCACTGAGAAATTTTAAATGATCTAGGAGCAGATGAAGACTAAAAAAAGTAGGAATAAGTCTTATGCCGAAAGGAGACAGAGATCCCCTGGAGTTTGAGGAGGGCCGTCATGTTTTCCTTCGGGTCTCCCCTCAAAGAGGATTGCAGTGATTTGGCTAGGGTAGAAAGTTATCTCCATGGTTCATCAGACTATTCCTGATTCTAAACATAGTTGGAGAGATTTTGTACCGCCTAGATCTTCCTCAATGGATGCATAGGATGAACGATGTTTTCCATGTGTCCAAGATGAAGAGATACATCCATGATCCAACGCAAATCATTGAATAGGGTGAGTTGGACATTGATAATGAAGAGTCTATTGTGGAGTTCCCAGTGGGAATAGAGGATCGAAAGGAGTAGGTCCACCATGGATGGTTGATACCTCTTCTGTGTGTTCTGTGGAAATAGGGGAAGCTCTTTGAGAGAACTTGGGAGTGGGATTCTCAGATTCGTGTTCAATATCCCCATTTGTTTTCATAACCTTTTATGCGTCTTTTGGGGATGAAAATCCATAAGGTGAAGAGAATGTAATGACCGGAAAATTCTATATAATTTTTTTAATTAAATGGAATTATTAAAAGACTTCAAAAATTGACGGCACATGATTCCAAGGCCTGGAGATCCCGGAATAGAATTTTGAACTTTTTAAAGGTATGTTCATTAAACATGCGGGCGTGAATTTCTATCTTTTGAACCAGTTCTCAGATTGAAGATCTAATTGCACTATTGAATTTGTAATGCCAATATTTACTTAAGGGAAGCAAATCATTTTCTGGAAAGGGGCGGTCAAAAAGGTTAATATTTGGACTTTTCAAAGAAAATAATAAAGTATCTAATTGAGTTTTTTTATTCTTCCTTTTAAACCGTTGATCAGTAGTGGAGGGACTGTAGAGTTAGAAGGTTATTTAATAACTAGATTTACTAGGTTGGGTAACTATACATTTGGGTAATTAATGAGTTAATGAATTAAATCATTAATTAACCACATTAATGAGGAGAGAGTTAGACTCTATAACTCTTTTGTTAAATAAACCATTGCTGAAAGGGATTGGACAATCGCCAGAGAACACTCGAAAAAGTTCTGATGGAAACCCCTTACAATGAAGAATGAATGATGCTATTGAGTATTCAATTCAGAGATCGATTAATGTCAATAAACATTTTTTAACAATGGATTCTCCTACTTCGTCATCAGTGGAATCCATAATGTTCTAGGTAGGGGTTTTTTATTCAATGTGAATTATTGATTCAAAGTACCCCATTCATGAATTATATTATTAAGGCTGATCAAACAAATAATGGGTTGATCCGTGATATGTTTGAATCTGTGGGTGGTTATTGCAGAAAATTAATTTGGGAATTGTTTTGATTACATAACCTTGTTGAAACACAAATGTGGATGGCATGGGACAATCCGAATAAGGCCCAGACCCTCCAAATCTCATAGTTTTGATGTCTTCTATGTGGGTGAATGTTCAATATGGAATCAATGAAAAACAAAGGGCCACATAGAGAAAGAGATATCTTGGGAGGCCCATAGGCATAGATGGAAAAGTGATCGGGCCACTAGAGCTTCACTGGTTGCCCGTGGAAGTTCTGTTGCCGTGACGCCACTGGTAACTAGTGGTGGCGGCCAGCTGTCGCTAGTTGTGAGGAGGAAGTATTTCCCGTAGGCACCACATCATATAGGGGGTGGCCAACTAATGCTGACCATGTTGATGATGGGCGGTGTGCCATGGAATCCCACCACCGAGGCTGTGCGGTAGTTCTAGCCATAAAGGATCAACAATCGCGGGTCCTTCCCTAGATAGGTCCACCGGACCAGTCAACCGATTAGGCGGCATTAGCATGGCACCACTGCTTGATGACCAAACAGACAGAGTCGATTTGTTGTGGAGCTAAGACCACACCAAGTTGGGGGCCACTCCATGCCGACAGACCGGACCGAGTCTCCCCGTTCCGGGCTGGGCCCTGGCAGATCGGGTCGGGTCGGCCCTTGTTGGCTCATACCCGGGGTGGGGTTGGTTCGGGTCAGTCTGACTGATTCAGACCAAACTCAAACCCAGTCTGACCCAGTTGTTCTTAAATGGTCTTAAATAATAAACCAGATGTCTGTTTGCCGAACCTTCTATGGTTCTAGAACCATTAGGATTAGGCGGGGAATTTGAGAAAATCCATATGGGTTTTGTAGAAATTTGGAGTACAGTCAGGATGGATCAGACTCAATTACAAGAGGGTCCTTGGCACAAAAATAGATTTAACTTATAGACTCTATGTCTAATTGAAATTTACTCTATTGCGTCAGAACACTTATGATGTTGAAGTTCATCTAGTTACATTTCGGGGGATTTAGTGGCATTGGATTAATTATCAATGGATTGAGGATTAGAATCTGTGGAAGTCAAGTGCATCATGTGCAGTAATACTATGGCAGGATGACTAGTGAAATACAACCATTTGTGTATCGGTATCCGAATGACCCTATGTGGATCAGTAGTAGAGTGACACAAAGAGGACCATCCATAGAGTGAACCATCGTGGATTAGAGACTTATAACCCTGTGTGAATCGACAACTTACGAACCTCTGTGGATTAAAGAATTACGACCTTATGTGGATCGACGACTTACAACCCTATGTGGATTGAAAACATATGACCTTGTGTAGATCAGCAGTAGTGGGACACAACAAAGACTAGATATAGAGTGGCCCGTTGTGGATCAGTGTCTTACGTCCCTGTATGGTTTGACGATATACGACCCTATGTGGATAAATAACTTATGACCCTACGTGGATCACTGACTAATCAAATTGTGTGGATAAACAATATAATGACTTCTTCGTGGTACAACGGTAGAACATCTCAATATAATAATGTTGATTTAGATTTATGACTAATCATCATTATTCCTATTATTTATGTTATATACCTAGTGTGATATGGGTCTTTTATATTGTTCTTTGTGATTCAGATCATGCTTTGTGGTTTTTTTTTGTAATTATGGGAGACTAATGGGGGTCTTGGTGTCCTACTAGGTATTGTTATACGCACCCCTGCACTGGAATCGCCCACACCTTGTTGTGTCTTGTCTAGATGAATGACACTATTGACTGAGGTTAGGGGTCTAGGACTAGACGGTTCACAGAGCTGACCGGTTGACGTGGATAGCTGTAGTGACGATCTGTACCTACCCTTCATGTAGTATCCTTGGTAATCGATCTCTAGAGTTGTTTCCCCTTTTTAAGTTTTTTATTTTAGTTTGGTTTGTATTCTATCCCATTCTGCTTCAGTTCACACATATACTTTTAGCAGTTATACTATATGGTTTGTTCTTATTGTGTACTTGGTCAGTGTGTTTGCAGGTTTAATTGAAATGACTTCCCATTTTAGGGATATGCCCTTTTGGTGCTAGTTTCCAACCCCCAACCTATGGAAGGAGGGCTTGGTTTAGTCACGACATAATCCATGGTGGAGAAGTCATGACATATCATGTAATATGATTAAACACATACACTAAAACCAACTCTGATACTCATTAAATTAGAAAATTACAGATTTTGTTAATTACTCAAGTGGTGGAGTACTGGGAAGAGAAAAAGAATAATTATGTTTATGTCAGAAATTTGGAAATAATCACCTAGGAAAATGTATTAATGATTTAATAATTTTTTTTGCATGGAAAATAAGTTATTGAGTAATTAATTGAAGAGGAAATGTGAGAACTAAAAAGGATAAAAATAAATTTCATCAAAGAGATCAACAAAATTGTTTGTTTTAAAATGTTTGGGGATAATGGGAATTATTTGAGTCAATACTTTATTTTAATGTTTATCATAATGACCAAATAATAACATATGATATTCCAATAATTGAAGTAAGGATGTTGAAGAATATATGTATTGGAGTCCAATAATTATGATGTAAAATTATTTTTATCAATGGTATATTGGTTATATGAATCATGAAACATATAAGGATTATGTTATTTTTTATAATTATAAATATCTTCATCTAATATTATAATAAGACTTTTTAATGCCATCATGGATTTATGATTTTAATGGTGATCAATATTTTAATGTCTTAAACTCATATTTTAAGGTTTTAAGTCATGTAATCCATGATGATTATGATTATTTTAGGACATATTTATTGTAATATAACTCTTGCTATTGTTAAGGGATTGAGAGAAAAATTTTGAGGAATAATTCAATTAGTTTTTTTGAATAAAATTTAAGGTGTTCACTAACATTTTGGTCAGTATAATCATTTATTTTAAGGTAATATATTCAATTATGATTATCATATTTTACCAAAAAATAAATAATACTTAAAACCAAAATAATTACACTTTTACTTGATGAGCAGTATTATTTTTGAGGATGTTCATAATATTTTTTGTATCATTATAGGAATTATATGAATATTGTTTTTAAAAAATTATAACCATCTTGTCGAGTGAAAACCTATAAAATATGGAAAGGAAGAGGGGTTTAAACCCACAATAGAAGGGTGAGAAGGGTGAATGACCTACCACTGGGCTTTCTGACATACATGTAAATATGATATCATTTCTAATTAATTAGATTAGTGGATAAATATTATATTGATCTAATATTTTTTAATTCACATGACTCTTTAATGATTAATGATATATCAGGAGCCATTTTACATAGTTGTGATAATTACATAACCTTTTTGTATAACATAATGGATTGTTTATGAAGAATATTATTATGTTTTTGGAGATGTAAGATGATGTTTTTTAAGGATAAATACTTATGGAATGGATTAATAATTACTTTCGGTATTACTAATGAGTGTTAGAAATTTATTTATTATATTAGTTATCAAATATTAAAAATTGTTTTTCTAAAAATTTACTATCATATAGATTAACCTGTCACATAATTATAGATCTTAATATTCATTAAATGTCAATTTTATTTCTTCTAAAATAAAAACATTCATCTTGTATATTCAATTTTTGAAGTATGAAATGTTGGGGAACTTGATCGAACCATAAGAAAAAGATGAATGTGTGCCTGTAAAAATATATATATATAAAAACTATATTTTATAGTGTTTTATATAATATTAGTATAATAATCCCTCAATTTTAGGAAATGAATCTTGAAATAAAGATGTAATACATTTAACATAATTTGTTAGGAATTAATGCTCTTTTCACCCAATACAGATTTATGTACATGTGGTCATTGAGTTTATGTAGATAATTTACTTTTTTTCATCAATGATCTTGATCACTCTCTATAACTATTTTATAATTTCTTCCTTGTTCATTTTTTAATTCCCCCTAATATTTTCATACTAGAAAAACTAGTTATGTGCTATTCTATAAGACATTCATATTTATATTTCCCTATTTTTGGAGGATGTTTTATTTACCCAATCATGATGTGTGCTTTATAAAGAATTAATTTTCTAATGTCAAGCCATTTCTTCTAAGAGATTGATAAAATTATGAGGATGAAATTTATTGATGTAAGGATAAATATAACACCTTCTGAATTTAACATATTATTATTTTATATAAATTTATCATCCCTTATAAATTTTGATGCCCTCAACCAAGATATTTTAATAGTTGAACATTATGTTCAATATAGTATATGAAACAAAACAACGAGCATATATAAACTGGGAAATATATTATTTAAATATGATTTTCATGACCTAAATTTTAAAATAATGTTTATATATAGTAATAACTAACTTATGAAAATTATAATATTTATACATGTACAAAATTAATTAATTAGTTATAAACCAATTATATATAAAAATAAAAAACATTTGAGTGTAATAGAAAATATGATCTAAAAATATGTTTTATTCACGTGGTGTGTTTTTATATTGTTAAATTATAATATCCATTATTAAAGATTGATTTTAATTAAATTTATATAATATATTTTAAAATTAAATTTTTTATCATTCATCAAATATTTTTTAAACAAGTGACAAGAATAATCATTATTTTTTGCAGAAAAATAGTATTTTTTAAGATTATTTTTTCTTCATTTTTTAACACTTATATTGAAAGTGATATTTACCAATTTTTTTAAAAATATATAAAAAAATGAACTATATTTTTAGAAATCAGCATATCATAATTATCCATCATTCATTTTTTGTTATCTTTCTAATAAGATTATTTTTTCAATGAATAGTAAAAGTACAAATTTTTTTAAGACGCCTTATCATTAAAATAAATTTCATATCCACATTAAAAAATTAAAAGGAAAATAGTTCATTTATATAATAATTAATCTAATTTAACTAATTTTAATCAATTATATATTCAATTTATATATAAAAAACATTTTATAGTTATAAATATATTTCTATTGGAAAAATATTTCTTTTGTCCCATCTAGGGGTTTAACATTACATAAAACTCCGAAAATTATAAAAATATAATTTTGAAAATTGGAATTCATATGTTGAATATGATTATTTAATATTATATAAAAATTTAAATTTAATTTTGACCATAATTAATAGTAAAAAAATAAAAACAAT
The DNA here is from genome assembly GCA_963277665.1 of Viscum album. Lineage (NCBI taxonomy): Eukaryota > Viridiplantae > Streptophyta > Magnoliopsida > Santalales > Viscaceae > Viscum > Viscum album. The sequence continues at coordinate 849,169,494 of OY728131.1, read as the reverse complement.
TATTATAACTCTAAAGAGTAAGAGAGGTCTACCAGGGGATTAAACAAAGATGATAAGGGGTAAAATACAGTAAATATTTCCATATCCTAGTTTATATAGATAGTTAGACCTTATATCATCAATGCTTTAGAAATTATAATTTGTTGTGACTTTCATTAATTAAAAATATTTTTGAAATTTATTCTTCTTAAAAAATCCATGGGTGTCATCTCCCCCACTTATAAAAGGGAAACCCCTATCCACTCCTATTCAGAATTAAAAAACCAATTTGTTAGGGAAAAAACATCCCAAATACCTTTATTAAATCTATACTCATGACATAGATAATGTTTTATTTATTTTGACACCAATCATGTAATGATTTCTGTATAAACATAATGAGGTTCTCTGAAGTTGATGTACTGTTCATAAAAAGGCATTTTAAATTTATTTCACCCTGTAACTCCATAAAATATCCATAAAATTTGTAAAACTAATAACACACATATTTAAAATATACACATATATTATTATTTTAAATTAATTATTTAAATCTATATCTTCTTCCATCAAATGGGGAATGAAGCCCTCTATCATGTGTATGGCAGACTATCGCCTCGTGAGCAGGTGTAATTCGTTTTCCATCACCAACTCCCATAAATGGATATAATGGTGGCTTTAAAGATTATATATTATATTTATAATAGACTAAAACATATGAAATTATATTATCACATATACCATCTTACCTTCCAATCCATTGAAAATAAATAAAGATGATCATGAATACATGTAGACTACTATCTCTACGTATCAACGTGAAATGTTTTCATTTCAATTTGAAATGATTTATAATAATGATATATTTAATATATATATATATAATATATATTATTTAAATTTTTTTGTTTAATGATGATATATTATAACGTTCCTGGATCTCGTCTATTATAAAATAATGAAAACAATGTATGTGCGTACTTATGACATACCTTATCTAGATACGGTGCAACTCATTTTTCTATCTCTAACTTTTATAAGATACTTTATATTATCATTTAACTAATATATAGGATATTTATATTTTTATTTATATTATTTATATTATTGATCCATAATCAATGTTAAAGGACTAAAAAATCCATACAAAAACATGTATGAAAATGAAGCAATTATTTACCGAAATAGTAATTTTAACAGTGATTTAAAAATAAAAGGGTGATAAACTAATATAAGTAAATTATATCAGGTGGACATATTTGATTATGGTTATATTATATATTTATAATAAATATAATGAAATTATATTTTATTTTCAAACACAAACAAATGGAATAGGTCTTGAGGTAAGGGTATTCATCTCAATTTCCCTTCATTGGGGTAATTTTTTATGAACATATTTATTTAATATGGTGTATATACAGTCCCCTAAACATATAATTTCATGAATAATTAAAAATAGGAAGTATTTAAAGATTCAATTTTGTTTATATCATCCAATGGGATTTTAATTTAATGTTTCCAAGGGATAAAAAATTTCATAATTCAATTTTTTTTGTTGGGTTATATTACTTATTCACAATATTTGACATTCTAAGATTACGCATGTAGTGATTTTGGAGTAGCTTTGGTTATATTTTAAAAATAATTATTAGTATTTTCCATTGAATCACATAATCACATCTTCTATTAAAAATCACTTCAATTTTATTACCATTTAAACATATTATTTCACAATATCATTTTAATAGAGATAATTTATGCATCAATTTCCGTTGATGTAAATTTTTTTATAATTGTCTGATTAAACAAATTAAATTTCACCTATTATAGTTAATCATTAAATTTTCATGTATTGTACCATATTCCTCACTTTGGTACCTAAAATTACTATGAAATGTTTTTAAATAAAATATGACATTATTTATCTATTCAATTGAAAATCAGGTTTCTTCATAACTAGGTTTTTAAAAAATGATTTCAAGATTATTTTTAATAATATCCTAGGAATTTTAATTTCATTATTACCCATTATATGATTATTAAATTTTTTTAAAAAAAATATATACCTTTTGTCTTTTCTTACAAAAATGTGAAAAGATTTTTTTAAAGTAATCATATTTCAAAAAACATACTGCCATCATGACCACTCATTAATTTGATGTTTCATTTAAAAAATTACAGGGTTCAATTATAAAAAATTCAGTTATAAAATTTTTTAGTTTTTTGAAATGCACTGATGGTTGTCTCCTAACGACCGGTCAAAGTTCTGATGCTCCGCTAATGTGTATAGTAGCACTCGGGTCGAATCCTCGGTGATGATACTTTTTAATAGTTGTTTGTTTTTAGTTGATTGTAATCTGATTGGGGGTTTGTTTGCAGAGCATAAATGAATTGATATATGATTGGTTTTTTATTTAACAATTTGAAAAATATTGGGTTGAGTTCATTTTCAGGGAGTTAAGCTTGTAATATCCTTGAGCTTTGCTTTATATTGCATTAAACTGAACACCCACTTTGCAAGATAATGTTTATTCAAATTAATAAGTTTTAATGATTTAATCCAATCCATAACATAACTTAGGGTTTTAATATCAATCAGAGATTATTGATGGTAGTGTATTTATGGTTCCAATAATCCATGGAAACCACACATTAAACAAAACAAGTAATTAATCCATGACATGTTTAGTCCAACATACACAATGTTAAATTATGAATATTCATCAAGAAAATACTCAATCACTTAACATCCCAAAAATTTGGCTCACCCCAATAATATATTTACTCAGCCATTTATGTTAATATTAATATGGTTTATATATTTATGATGACAAATTTACAAGAGAAGAAAAATAAATGGATAAGAAAGGAGTTTTGCATCAAACACACACACACACAAACAATGATGAGAAATAAAAATCAAATTTTGATTGAATGAGGAAGGAAAAGAAGGGAAAGAGATTACAGTGTATTTATACAATTTTAAGAACACTAATATTAAACTACATAATTATGATGGGAATAAGAGATATTGAAGAAGAAACTTTCATAAAACAAAATTACAAAAAATAGACTTACAAGATTACAATAATGAAGAACACAAAAGTAAAAGGAAACAAAGAGAAGAGGAAAAGTATCTCAAGTAAAAACATGATTATGGAAGGTCCTCCCAAGACTTTTTAAAAGCTTTGGTCGTGAAAATTGATTCTCCACAATTCTGAAATTCCAACTCTATTGGAGGAGAGAAGGGGGATGAATTTATAGCCCATGAAAGTAGACTGTTTGCATTCCAAATCTGTTCCTCCACATGGATTGACGATTTGGAAATCCAGACATCCAAATCTCGAGCTATATCCCTCTTCAAAGTTGTATATAATAATTTTTTCCGGCCTCTCTCAAAATAATGTGACATTCGGACCATTGGAGCGAATGTTATGGCCGGTTGATTAAACAATTTTAATATGTCCATTTCAAATCAATTTTTTGAAGTCTAAATTGTAAAAGGGTTTTTGAATAGGATGATGCCTTCAAAGATGGGTTATTTAATGCATAAAGTCATCCACCTATATCTCTTCTTTCACACTACAAAATATGATCTCTATTTGATGATTACATCATGAGATATGTCAGGAATAATGTCTGGATTTTAATTCCCATCCAGAAAGGTTAGATGGACTTCAAGGCCTTAGTTGTTCCCCTTTGTCTAGTAGTTGGAAATTAAAATTTTTATCCAAGATTCCTTTGGATAATATAGAACAAATTGTTCAGTTTCATGGAATCTGTGACTTGGGATTTATACTACTAACTCGATCATCATTGATGGTCCAGTTTCATCCCAAATTCATTGGGTCTTCTTATGTTGACCATATGAGCCTTCAAATGGCATAATGGGCCGATGATTCCATATAATGATATGTGAGAAATTGAATAAGGAATACCAAAAAACAAGATCCATGAAATTTTAACCAGTAGGGTGAGAGTTATAAATACAATATTAAACTGACACAATTCGACTACTTCAAAAAAATGCTCAAAAATTATACATAGTATTAAAAAATTAATATTTCACAAAAATTATGCACATTTTTATAAAATTAGTGAAGGGAGTATATAATAAGTCATGAAAATATTTATAATATCAACTCCCCAACACTTAGTCCGGTGCATGACCTCATGTGAAACAAATATAAAAACACAACAAAATCATTTTCACTCACCATCAAAAATTAAATTTTTTTTCTCCAATCAGGGGAGGTTATACTATTTAACTCATCTATTTTGAATTCAACCACAAGTTGTTATAGAAACAATGTTCCAAAACTAATTTATTTTTTCATGCTCAATTTTAGAAAAAGAAAATGTGGACACTCAAAACTCACACCTCTCAAGATGATAAAATTCATTTGTGGAGGATCACTCTTTCACCAACCAAAAGTGAAAATCAAAGAGTTTGAATGAGATCTCAGCTTCCAATACCCATCCAAAGTCCACAAGAATCAAGAGGTCTTTTTAAGGGGGTTTTCTATGGCTATGGGATGGTAGTAATATAATTTCCAAGAGAGATAAGAAGAGGGGTAAACCACCATCATAGAAAATGATATGCATATTTTTTTGAAATAAAAAAGGGAAGGAAATGACAACACATATTTAAAATTGAATGATTGTGTGAAGAAAGTCACAATAGAGGAAGAAACATTTATGGGTATGAGAAGTTAAAATATTTAAAAACCACAAAAATTCTCCCAATGACATAAGAATATAATGCAAGTGTTCATATTTTTATTTTTATTTTCTCTTTTTTCGAAAGTTGAACTTGGAAAAGATCTTACACTCATATCCCAACGCAAGATTGATCTCATCGGGACAGTAATTGTAATAGTTATAATAAGATCAATGGTTTATGAAGATTGATTTTTGACATACCCAGGACACAACCGAATTTTTGTTTTGATATTTTTTTGATTTTTTATTTTATTTGATCACTTGTCAATAACATTTAAAAAATTACATAAATGAAAGTACATCACATTCCCCAAAACACACTGAATGAGAACCTTTCCACCACACTTAAATAGATTCTTTCCCTCAAACATATGATAACATGGTGAAATCAACAAATGGTACCCATAATGAAATCCATTCCCCCACACTAAAATTTCAAAAAAAAAATATGCAATGAAAAATCCATGTTGATATTGGGTGGGAAATGGTATTGGTCTTGTAATGTGGCTATCAATGAAAAGGTTTTCATAAGCTTGAAGGGGATTTCAAAAGGAGGATTAATTTAAGGGAAATGGGAGGTTATTTGGATACTGTGATTCTCATGTGGTTTAGAAATTGCCTCTATCATATTAATGCACACTAAAGTATCAAATTCAGCTCAAAGGTCTACAAACTAAAGAACCTCAAATGTGGGTGAAAACACACATTTTCAAAATATGGCTATTGGTTGCCTTGTCATGAAAGAAAATATTGGTTCACATGATTGGGGAAAAGCAATTTTCAAATCCATAACTGGGCATTCAAAATGTATTATTTTTGACAAAAAATTCATTATCCAAATATATAATGAAAAAAAAATTATTTGAGATGAAACCATGTCTCCTGACACCCCAAAATGGTTGGACAAAATTTGAAAATTGAATGGTGAGTAATCACGACTCTTGATTTTTTGTATATTTTTTTTGTTATGATGGGTTTTTTGTTTTTTTAGGGTTTTTTTAGTTTCTAATAAAAATACACCTACATAATAGAGAAAGTGGAAAAGAAAGGGTTTGATAAAAAAAGTGGTAAAAAATGAAATAGAGAGGAAGAAGAAGAAATATTGATAGAGAGGAAGAGATAGAGAGAGTTAATGGGAAAGAGGTGCCCCCTGGTTTAGATTTTGCGGGTCACCATCTCCATCTTGTGGTGTGTAAACTATTAAAGAAAGGGATCCAATGGATGTCAAGGTGGCTCCAGGGATGTGTGTCCTTTCATGGTGATGCTTTAACTGATGTCCATTAACAATTAATGCTCTTTTGGATGAGGGGTCTTGGACTTAAACTGCACCAAATAGGTAAACATTAGTAACAACAAAAGGACCTTCCCAATGAGAATTAAGCTTACCTGGGTGAAACCTAAATCATGAATTGATTAGCATTGCCTTTTCACCATCATGGAATACCGTTCATAGGATGTGTTTGTCATGGAGTACATTGGCCCTTTCTCTGTACAAATTATAATTCTTATAGGATTCAAGTCGAAGCTCCTCTAGTTCATCCAATTGCAATAATATTTCTTCACCAAATTTTTCACAATTAAAATTATAGGTTTTCACATCCTAAAATGACTAATGTTGGATTTCAACTGGAAAATGACAGGTTTTACAAAAAACTATCCCAAATAGAGACATTATAATGGGTGTTTTATAGGCGGTTCAATAAACCCAAAGTGCTTCACCAAGTCTTTCATGGCAGTCTTTTCTGGTGGGTTTTAGAATTCTCTCAAGAACTCTTTTCACTTCTCTATTATAAAGTTCATCCATCCAATTTGTTTGGGGGTGATATGAAGTTGATGTTTTATGTACATCCCCATTTTTTGAAATGCGATTCCATGGTTCTATTATATAAATGGGTTCATATGTCACATATCATGGCATGTGGTGTGCCAAATAGGTGGAAGATGTGTGTCTTTAGGAACTCAATAACAGTATGTGAATCATTTTTTCTAGTGGGATTGGCCTTGAGCCACCTAAAAACATAATCAAATATAAGAAAGATGTATGCGAATCTATTGGAAGGGGGAAATAATCCCATGAAATCGATTCCCCAAACATCGAAGATCTCATAGAAAATTAATAGTGTTGGGGGAATTTCATTTCACATTGAAATTGTGACAAACTTTTGGTAACTGGGACATGAATGACAGAACTCATGTGAGTCCTTGAAGAGTGAAATCCAGAAGAATCCAGAGTATAGGACCTTTTGGGAGGACATTTGTGGTCCAAAGTGGCCACCACCAGGCATTGAGTGACAGAATTCTAATATGGAAGAATATTCATTTTCATCGACACAACTCTTTATTACCATGTCAGCCCCAGTTTTCCAATGTTTATTTTCTTCCCAGAAATAATCTTATGAATCACTTTTCGACTTCATTATTTGGAACTTAATAGATTGGTCCGAAATTTATCTAAGGAAAAAACCACTGCTAAATGTTCATTTTTAGTGACAGTGTAGTGAGATTGAGTTTCATTCAATGTTTTTGAGGCATAACAGATGACATGAAGAATCTTTTCTATTCTTTGACCAACAACAGCCCGAAAAGCTCTATCAGAAGCATCACACATCATCTCAAAGGGTATGGCCCAATCTAGGGGTTGTATTGTTAGGGAGGATGCTAGAGTAGTTTTTAGTTCAACAAAGGCTCTCTTGCAAACCTCATCTAAATGGAAAGTGATAACATTTTGGAGAAATTGAGTGAGTTGGAGAGAAATCCTACTGAAGTTATAGATGAATCTACGATAGAAACTGGCATTACCGAGAAATGAATGGATGTCTTGAACAAAAGTTGGTGGAGGAAGTGATTGGATCCCTTCAATTTTGGTAGGATCGACTTCAATACCATATTTTGATACTATTTTCCCTAGAACAATCCCATTTGCAACCATGAAGTGACATTTTTCAAAATTTAACACAAGGTTACACATGACACATTTTTGGATGACTAGTGAGAGTGAATTCAAACAAGAATAAAATGAGACACCATAAATGGTGCTGTCATCCTTGAAGACTTCCATGAAGTGGTCACAGAATTTAGAAAAGATACTCATTATACACCTCTAGAATGTTGCAGGGGCATTACAAAGGCCAAAAGGCATTATTCTATATGCATATGATCCAAATGGGCATGTGAAAGTAGTCTTTTCTTGGTCCTAAGGTGTGATTGAGATTTGGAAGTAGCCGGTGTATCCATCAAGAAAGCAATAGTGTGACTTTTCGGCTAATCGTTCCAGCAGTTGATCAAGGAATGGAAGAGGGTAGTTATATTTTATTGATTCAACATTCAATTTCATATAGTCGATATAGACACGACATTTGTTCATCACTCGAGTTGTGACTACCTGTCCCTGTTCATTTGTGACAACAGTTATTCCACCCTTCATAGGTACAACTTGAATTGGACAAACCCATTCACTTTCAGAAATTGGGTAGATAATACTAGCTTGAACAAGCATGGTGATCTCTTCCCTAACTACCTCAATTATGAGTGGATTGAGTCTTCTATGTGGTTGTATAATTGGTTTGGATGACTCCTCATGATTGATGTGATTCAAGCAAAGGGCAAGGTTGATTCTTGATATGTCATCTAGGGTCCAACCTGTGGCCCTTTTGTTTTCCTCTAACACCTGAACAAGTTTGGACTTTTCGGTTTCAATAAGTGAAGCCAAGATAATGAAAAAATATGAGTGATCATAGAAATGGAATTCATATTTAAGGTGTTCAAGAAGAGGTTTTACAATAGAGTCATCTTTCATTTTTATGTTATACAAATTAGGAATGGAATAAGGGACGTCATTTTCTTCAGATTCATTTTCCTTAATACTGTAGAAGGTGGAGCAGTAGAGATCAGAGTTGATGTGGGATTCAAGAGAGTTTTCAGGATCCTCTAGATTGATAGTGTCTATGAATCAAAGGTCCACATCAAATTAACAATTGATGACTTTGTTAATCATGGTGAAAATTTCACAAGATCATTTGTCATTAGAACATAATTAACGTGGTGGATTGGAGTTCGATTGACTCTTAGAAGTGTCCTTAGAAGAATGGATTAAGAACGCAGACTAATCCTCAGATGGGTATCACATGGCTTGGAAAATGTTGAACTTGACCAGTTGTTCACTGATTTCCATGGATAATATTCTTGAATGGACCTCAATCTTGGTTCTCATAGTCATGAGGATTGGTCTTCCAAGAATTAAGGGATATCGATAAGATTTCATCTCACCATCCATATCGAGGATATAGAAATCATCAGGGAAGATAAGATCATTGAGTTGGACAATAACATCCTCAATTTTTCCCTCAGCAATGGTTATGCTTCGATTGAACAATTGAATGAAAACACCCATTGGATGTAAGGGACCTTGACCAAGGTTGGAGAATATGGATTTGGGTATAAAATTAATTGATGCTCCTAGGCCTATGAGTTCATAATAAAAGTTGGAACTTCCAATTTGGCATGGAACACTAAAGGTCCCTGGATGTTTTCTCATAATGGTTATGGACTATTCGGTTAAAACATTTTCAATGGTCCTAAGTTGCCTCTTGTGGGTACACAACACCTTGAGATACTTGGCATACTTAGGAATTTGTTTTATGGCATCTAAGAGGAGAATGTTGACTTAAACATGTCTAAACATGTTGAGCATTTATGGATCGGGTTCAAAGGACTTCTTTGGATTAAAAATGTCTTGAGGAAAAGGAATTTAGTTCTTATGTGGAATAGAAGGAGGTGAGGGAATGGTTTTAGATTAATTTTGATGTTTGTTCTTTTCATTTTTATGGTTAACATTTAAAGGGGGTTGGATGACTTATCTTGAGGCATAGAAAATTTCTTTCCTGATCTAAGAGAAATTTCACTTACATTACCCATGGGGTTGGGTAAGGGTTGAGCTGGGAGTTGGAATGAATTGGATTTTTGCTGCTGACTAAGTTGGGATGCAAGATGAAAAATTTGGGTTTCAATGTCCTTAAGGCTAGAACGTGTTATGGAAGAAACATCATCCACTACAAATTCCCATGGTTTCTTGGAAGAAGAGGCTTGTCCTAGATTGGGATTACCTAGATTTCGGTTCTTGGGAAAGCGATTGTACTGGTTTTGGAATTGGGAGGGCTCACTAGGATAATGGAATCTAGGAAGAGGATTATTCCTTTAAGGTTGAGCTATAAAAGGATAAGGTTGTTGGAAGTTACCAACACCTTGACCATATTGAAACTGGTTTGGGTTTTGAGGAGAGAATTTAGGGGGATGAGATATGGGATAACAATACCTAAGGCCATGGTTATAGGAAGAAGAGAAGAGATCTGAGTGAGGTTGGATGATGATTCTAACAAACTGACCTGATAGTGGAGGGTGGGTGTTCCATTGATCATATGTTGCATTGAGCTCCATTGGTACAGATGAATCAGATTGATCCTCTGGAAGTTGTGGACTTGTGTCAGTTGGATGAGATGATGAGTTGATGTTTACATAGTTTTTAACAGGTCGAGGAAATATTGATTGTGGAGAAGATGAAGTTGGGGATTTGGAAGCCACAACTAGTTGTCACAAAAGACTTGTAAGTTCACTCATCCACTCAGTCATCTTGTTCAGCTCTATTGATTTATTTTCATGGGCTTTTTTCCTTGAGAATTTGCTCGAGTATGGATTTTTTGTGTGTTTTCAGCCATGTTACTTGTGAGATCTCGTGATGGTGTGGGTGTATTATCAACAATAGAAACACCACTTTCGACAACAATGAGAGTTCCCTCCATAGCCAATAACCCCGCATAGAAGTTTTGGATCAAGAGTTATCCAAGAATTTGGTGATGTGGGCAGGTTTCAACAAGATTTTTGAACCTCTTATAGTACTCATGGAGCGATTCACATAAGAGCTGAGGAATACCACTTATTTCCTTTCAGATAGAAGCAGTACATGAAGCAGTAAAATTTTCTCTAAGAGAAGTCGCTTCATGTCATTCCATGTGGTTATGGAACCAGGAGGAAGGTAGTAGAGACATGACTTAGCAGTGTTAGTTCGGGAGAATGTGAAATCTCGGAGTTTTATTTTTTTCGTAGAAACCCTTTGAGGAATCATGGTAGAGCACAACACTTGGAACTCTTTAAGATGAAGATGTGGATCCTCACCGAATAGCCTATAGAAATGAAGATGTAGATGAATCAAACAGAATTAGATTTTATAATCATCCTCTATGATTGGATATTAAATACCAAGAAGTTGGTAATTCATATCGTGGGCACCAAGTTCATTACGTTTTTGTTCCCTGGGATTAGACATATCTAATTCAACTGGTTGGACAAGGACTGGTTCTTGAATGAGTTGATTTTCTCTTAAGTTCCTCCTATGTTGGCGAAGTGTTCACTCAATTTCATATTAAAACAAATCTGAGGGATAATTTGGGAGGCTACGAGGCATTCAGATAGATTTTTGAAGAAATAGGAAGATGAGTTATTCTTTGAGTTTTTTTTCATGTTTATGATTTTTATGAGAAGGCAGGTTTTTCTTTTGGGTTTTTTCCAAATTTCTTTTTAATTATTATTTTTTGGTTTTTTTAAAATTACCAGAAACTAATGACTATTTAATTTCACCATCCCTGGAAAAGGCGCCATTTGAAACACACGACCGATTGTCACCTATCGACCTGTCCAAGTTCTGATGCTCTGGTAATGTGTATTGCAGCACTCGGATCGAATCCTCGATGATGATAATTGTTAGTAGTCATTTGTTTTTAGTTGACTGTATTCTTATTGGGGGGTTTTTTCAGAGTTTAAATGAAGTGATTAATGATTGGTGTTTTATTTAACAATTTGATAAATATTGGGGTGAGTTCATTTTTACGGATATAATCTTGTTATATCTTTGAGCTTTGCTTTATATTCCATTTAATTTAACACCAACATCGCAAGATAATGTTGATTGGAATTACTAAGTTTTAAGGCTTTAATTCAAGCCTTAACATTACATAGGGTTCTAATCTCAATAAGATCTTGTTGATGGTAGTGTAATTGTGGTTCAAAAAATCCATGGAAACCACATGTTAAAAAATGTTATTAATACATGACATGTTAAGTCCAACAAACACAATGTTAAATTAAAGAATATTCATCAAGAAAATACTCTCAATCCCTTAACATCCCTAAATTTTGACTCACCTTAATAACATATTTTCTTATCCATTGATATTAATATTAATCTGGTTTATATATTTATGATGATGAATTGACATGAGACGAAAAAAGAGATAATAAAGGGGTTGTGCATAGAACACACACACACAAATGATGATGAGAATTAAAAAAAGAGTTCCGATTGAATGAGGAAGAAAATGAAGGGAAGGGGATTAAAATGTATTTAAAATATTTTATGAACATTAATATTAAACTATATAATTTTAGATGGGAATAAGAGATATTGAAGAAGAATCTTTCATTAAAACTGAATTACAAAAAAAATCTTACAAGATTACAATAATGAAGAACAGAAAAGTAAAGGGAATCAATGATAGGAGGAAAGGCCTATAATGTAAAAACATGAGTATAACAAGTCCACCCAAGGCTTTTAAAATGATATTTTCATGCAAATTGATGCTCCTATCTTCTAAAAATGCCATATACTTTTAAGGGGGGAGGGGGATACATTTATAGCCCAATGAAGTGAGCTGTTTTCATTCCCAATCTGTCCCTCCACTTGGCTCGACTCTTTGGACATCCAGACAGCCAAATCTTGAGCTATCGCATTCTTAAAAGGTGTAGATAATAATGTTGGATGAACTTTCTCAAATTTTGGATTAATTTGGACTTTTGGAGAAAATGTTATGTACAGTTGATTAAACAATTTAAATCTGTCTATTTAAATCCAATCTTTTCGAAGTCTAATATGTGAAAGTGTTTTTGAAAATGATGATTCCTTCAAAGCCGAATTATGTCTTCAACAAAGATGGCCTACTATATCTCCTCTTTCACACTGAAAAATCTCAGCTCTATTTGATGATTAAATTATGTGATATGTCATGAATAGTGTACGGATTGTAATTCCTGGACAGAATGGTGTTCTGGACTTCAAAGAATTCTTTGGGATCCTTGTTCTTGTAGTTGGACCTTACAATTTTTATCCATGATTACTTTAGACAATATAGAACATATGGGGGAGTTTTATAAAATTTTGGCTTTGGTATTTATACCAGTAACTCAGTCATCATTGATGGTCCAGTTTCATCAAAAACGTTTTGGGTCTTCTTGTGTTTCCCATACGAGCCTTCATATGGCATAATTGGCCCATGATTCCTTCTAATGATATGTGATAAATTGAATAATAAATACTAAAAAATAGGAACCACACAAATTTAATTAATAGGATACAATTTATAAATAAAATAGTAAACAGACTCAATTAGACTACTTCTAAAAATGCTCAAAAATTATACTTAATATTACAACATTAATATTTCTCAAAAATTACCACATTTCATATATAATCAGTAAAAGGGTATATAATAAGTCACGAAAATATTAATAACATCATTTATAAAAGTAATATTCAAATTAAAAACTACACTATACTTATGAATGTTGTTAATGTTATTTTAATTGTGTTTATATTCATCAACAACAACGTCCCTTAGTTTAGATTATAATATACAACAGATTTATTATAAATATACCATCCAAATAATTTTTCAAGATGTTTTATGATTAGTTTCAATGTGATGATCTATTTTTATACCATTCCCGACAAACACTAGATGGTTTATGATTATTTTTATTGGTGGGGGAATGTATTGAAATTAGTATAATGGTAAGATAATATAAATACTTATATTGATTATTTTTATTATATAAGAAAATTATTATGTTTTTGTAAGATAGTTTTTCAAGGTGAATGTTTATTTTATTTATATTTCTCCACATTGATATGATAATTGAATTGTAATTAGATGATGACAAGGGATGGTCGATATGTCCCATCAAAGCAATAGTAGTTTGAATGAGAGAAACTAGATTAGTTATTTTTCTAAGGCATTATCCATTTATGAAATATGTCTTAAAACGATACATTGATGATATATTTATGATGTCTGAAATTATGCATTTACTCATTACTATATTAGTTATTAATGTTTTTATGATTATTCGATTAGTTAGAATATCCACATATATATTTTAAGCTTATGTGAGTTTTTATATAAAGTTATTTTCATCATTAGCAAATCCTTTCATATTATTATTCATTTTTATGTTATTAAATATATGGGATTTATTTATTTATGTTTCCATATTTATTTTATCTTATTTGGTCATTATATATTCGTTGTATGCATACCCCTAATGAACATTTTTCATCACCATTTTCTTATCTTTTCTTTCCTTGATATATTGGGATTTTTATTATGATGGATTAATTGGAATAATTAAAAGGAATAATGGTGTTTCCAAGGAAATAATATGTGTCATTTTATGTTTTCAAATATAATGTGACATTCATGGATAAATATATTTTTCCTAGACTTTAAAATTATTCAATCATTTTCTATATGTTCTCTTGAATCTTGCACTAATATAAGGATGAAACAAATGACTCTGGGATACAAGGTTTAGGGTATTTACAATTACAATCCATTATTTATAATAAGTAGAGAGGCATTTTGAATCCTCAATTGGTTCCCTCTAAATATTACTAAGCCATTGTTTTAGATTCAATTTGTTCACCTTAAATGGGTGAATTGATTCCCCTCCTTTGATATGCACTGCATCGAATGAAAATATATTAGTCCCAATTAGTATTAAATTTTTTTGGGGTAAAGATTATCATACATGACACTCATTAAAGAAGGAAAATGTATCAATTTATCTCCCACATCATAAATTATTTTATAATTGATTTTATTGTTGACATAAATGTATTTATATTTATAAAATAACTTTTTATAATAAAATTATTTCCTCACATCATCGAGTTAAATAATTTAATACTTTATTCTCTCTAGGTTTTCAAAACATTGAGTTTTAATTCATCAGAACCATGTATTCCCTGTGTTGTAGCTCAATAGGCATGAGTAAATTCATTACATAAACTACTCTATAATGTGAGGGATTTCGTAAAAAATGTCACATATTCGCATTATGAATATTCTATTTTCTTTCTCTTATATCACTAGGTGTTATTCTATATTTTTACCAAAATAATATCAATTTTCTATTAGAGAACATAATATGCACATTTATTAATGGGAATTATACAGTTTACATAATCTCCTGCATTCCATAATTTAACATAATGGATTCCATGGTCCTATTACATAATTGTGTTAGTTGATCACTAATTATAGATTAATTAATTCTAATCAGAAAAAATAGTTTTATTAGAGAATTTCAATCAAACAATTTCCATTATTGGTTTGGGTTGACTTTTCATTAATAAATTTTCAAACATAGTCTTCTTATAATAATATTTTGTATAAACCAAATGAAATATAGAATGATACCATGAAATATAATCCCCCAAAATAAAGTGCATCCAGAAAAATTAAAGGTTTTTGGATAATTTAATGCCTTTTTAAAATTACACCAATAACTGGACAGTTAGGATATGCTTTCGAAAATATATGTGATTCGTTAAAAACTGATGGAAAAAATATCACATCATACAAAAGATTCATATATTCATATTATGGAAAAAAAGTGGCCTCCACATGAATGTTCATGAAAAAATATGTGTACAAAAATTACATGTTCCTTATGGATACATATATTAATCACTTAATCATTAAATATTTTTTATAAATTAGTTTCCTTGAAGAGATAGAATTTTAACTCATAATATAATTTAGGTTTTTGATTCTTATTATTTCATTTGGTTATAGTTTTTGACTAAAAAATTCACAACCTTAATTTTGAAGGTCATTTTTGTAACTCTTTATAGCTGCTCACATGTGAAGAAGTTGTGTAGTTTTATTTCTATAGGTGGATCTATGTAGGAAGTTTGAGGAAATCATATCATGGAGTCTACAATGATATATTCACTACCCTTACCATACATAATCCCCATGTCAATTATTTTAAAAGAAATATCCATCACAATATTATTTTATTTTCTTCATATTTCCTAATAAAATACCTACTTACATTAATTTTTTAAAAGATAGACAAATTACATCATAATAAATATGGCCAAAAAAACTGTAATGGAAAATAATTTATTTATTTTTTATATTTTTGTGTAATTTATTTGGTATTTTTCCTTTCAATATGAAATATAGGGTATAATTTTGGGATTAAATCAATATTTTTTAGGTAACACGACTCCAATATCATTGTTTATTGCATAACATAATATCTCACTGGGAGTTATCCAATCATGTGGGAAAATCACTTGTCTTATAGTAATGAATTATTTTAATTTAAAAAAAATATTCATTTCATAAATCATCAGACAAAAATTCTTTCTCCGTATTCTAAAAATTATTCAAGGCCATAAAAAATTTCCTAACATATCTAAAAAATATTATATAAAATACAACATGACCAAATATTGATCTAATACATTTCATAGGTGACATTTATAGATGTTTATAAATAATAAAACTTTGGGCTTATCCACTTTAATTCTATATTTATAAATTTTTAAGCCCAAAAAATATCTTTTTCTATTATGAAATAAAATTTTCCAATGTTTAAAATTTTTTGATTCTCACTTAATTTAAATAAAGGTCCCTAAATTTTTTCATGGAAGGATATAAAAAATTAACTATAATTAATAATTTCATCATGAAATATCTACAAGAACCTCTAAATATGTTCTGAGAATTTACATTCCATGATTCTTTAATGATTAGACAGGGGAACTAAATAATCTAAATAGAATCCTTTAGTAATTAAATGAATCAAAATAGAAGTTGAATATAATCATGTATTAGACATATATATCTATAAAGAAATTTAAATACAAATAAAAACTATCAATGAAATACTATTGATCATTCCCATATAGCCTCTATAACATTTGGTATATTAGTAAATAGGGAATTAGTCTTCTAAAGTCACAATATTCAATTTTCTACATTTAATAAAAACCCTCCAACCGTACTGAATTATTTTTTAAATTATCTTATCATTTTCATTTTGTATGATTTTTGATACCATATTTTTAGGAAATATCTAAATGGGGATAACCCATTTTGGGTAATATATAGAGTAAATTATTTCGGATACGAATAATAATTATTTTTTTTATTAACAATATCTCTAAGGTTTTGGTTCAACTTACTTCATGGTGGCCTCATAGGTTTAGATTTTGATTCTATCCAAATCCAAAGTATATATATGGTAGATAAAATCATTAGAATTTCTTTGAATTACCAGCCTATGGATATATGTTTTCTAAATGATTTGTAGAATTTAATTCTCTTGATTAGGTAAAATATTATGGAAATTATAGTATACAATTTATCATTTTCTTTTAGAAATACATATTTAAAAAAATTGAGGGATAAGTTTCAATTCTTGATTAGGGGCTTCCTTGAGTGATGGGTTCATATTAGTGTTATATATTATTGAAAAACACACACATATGGTTGATTTTTTTAGGTGTATTTTGGGAATATTATAAAAATAAATTTTGTAAAAATAAAATTCCCTAGAAAAAAAATTGGTTCAATATTTAACTCATTTTTTGCATGAAGATTCATTAGAAAAATAAATTAATTACAATAAATTATCCAAATAGAAGTGTGTAAAACCTATTACAATATATTATACATGATAAATATGTACTTCAAAATTGTTATATTTTAACACATATTTCTCATCATGGGGTTATTTCATCGAATTCGAATAGTTAATGTTCATACTTGTTTATTAAAAAGATAATAAAAATTTACCTTAATTAATATTTATTATTATCATTGTATTCATGAAGTATAAAATACATAAAATAATGGTATAATTATATTGACCTCTTTTTTCTTCCATGTATAGAAGATAAAAATCAATATTCAATAACAATAAATTAATTCTTACCAGAACATATTCTAGATTTACAACATGGTTGGTATTGTTTCAATAATTTATATGAGAAATTTCTTTGGTGGGTTTCATCTTTTATAATTGTGGGAATAATAAAAATCGAATTTTTTACATTAATTGAGTCTCTAAAATAACAAAACAATTTTTTTCTGAGTTCTATTTTGGTTAATGTGATAGCTAATGTATATGTGTCTCGTTATTTCTTATGTAAATTTGGGATACAAAGGGATGTGACATTTTTACCTATATTTTACCTTTCATTCTCCAAAGGTTTCATTTTATTAGTTCACATATCCATGAAAGATCTTTCATTACATGAAATTTGGTGTATGATCTCATAAAAATGGGTAATACCTCACGATTTTGGAATATATTTTTCTTTAAATAGAATATATTTTTTCATTAGCTTACTTTATATTCAAAACCGAGTTTATTTGATCTACGATATTGTAAAACATTATAAAATATCCATTAGATTGGATGGTATTAATATAAATAAACAATTTAAAAAAAATATGTAAATTTTTTTTAAATTAAAATATCTTTATAATTCATAAATAATAATTAATCAATTTTTAATAATGTAATTTTATTCTTAAAAAATACGTTTTCATCTAAAATGTTTTTTGTTACATTTATAACATGAAATTTACTGTTAATTTAAATATTTGTTGTAATGGTATTTTAGGATTGTAATTTAATTTTTAAAGTAATTATGTTAATATTATCTTTTAGTGAATTTTTAGGACTTTGGTAACAATATTTATTTTTTAGTGAATAGTGAGAAGACAAATTTTTTAAAAAATTATCATTTACTATCAAGTAAATGTATAATTTGTTTTTGAATATGATCCTAAAGTAAAAAATTTATAATTTAATTATAAATTTTATTATTAGTCACATAGGAATAAATTTTATAGTTCATTTTTGTATAAGTTAATGTTTGGGCTTAAAATCACATTTTAATAAAAATTGTTTTTATGCACAGAACATGGTTTTATAAAAATAATTAAATTTAATATACATATTTGAGTATTTTTTATTAAATTTTAATGTTATATATTCAATAAGATATTTTAAAATTCATTTTTTAGAGGTATAAGATTGATGTAAATTTAGTTTTATGACTAAGAATTCATTTTCTCAAAAATGTGTTTTCATTACTCAGTTTTCATTAAAATGAAGTTAAATTATGACACATATATTATTTGAATATATTAAAATTTATTATATTTTTATAATAATAATAATATTCAATGTAATTAAATGTTTTTTATTTTTTGGTGATAGTGAATAGTAAAAATATTAAAATTTGGTTACCTTGGTTAAAAACAAAACAAGATTATTCGGGGTTAGAAAATTGTAACAGGGTATTATTACCACAAAAACCAAAGTAATTCAAAATTATTTTGGATATTATGACCTTATGTTATCTTTATATCAAATATTATTCCATTTGGAGCCACATTTTAATGAATGTGACCTTTTATAATTGAAATAATTTTAGAAATTCCATGAGTCTCCCTCCCCCACTTATAAAAAACACATATAATCCTATGTTTTTCACAACATTAGATCATTATATATTAGAAAATAAATTATCAAAATACTATATATATTCCTCACCTTCATCATAATTTTGTTTCTTCAATTAAGACCAAAACTTCATGGATTAATGTGTAATAGAAATGGGGTCTCCCAAAGAAGAGGTAGAAATCATAAACAAGTTATTTCAATTTTATGTTTTCTTATAAATTATATAAATATATTTTATCCATAAAAAATAATTAATACACTAATATAACAACAATAAAATTTTATTATGATTATTTCATAGTCATTTTAAATCCTATTTTCCATAAAATGGGAAATAAAAGTGACGCTCGTGTGTATATGTGGACTAATGCCTATACACAGTGAAAAAATTTATTTTCCACCATTGTTATACTTAAATGGTAATACTGATGCATTTCAAGTTCATATATGATATTTATAACATAATTATTATTATTATTTTAATTATTTTATCTAAATTTTTACATTCCCATGAAGTGGTAAATGATAATGTCTCACATGCAAACATGGACTACCCCCTCCATGAATCAATGTAATTTTTTTCACCATTTACACATTACATGGTTGGTAAAAATAAATTATTTAATTAATATATATTATTTTTATGATAAAATAATGAATCTGGAATGTTTAAATAACATTTAAGCTTTATTCATTCCATCTAATAAAGAGAGGTAACCTCACTTGTGTGTACTTACAGATTCCCATATTTATGTAGTGATTTCATTCATTTTTTATCACCACATAATATGAATGGTTTTAAATATGTATCAAATGAATATATATTATATTTATATCATCATTAATATTATAGAGGTTGAAGAACCATGAACATTGTTAATGGATAGTATCTAGAGAACATACACATGCAGGAAAAATAAAGATGTTCAAACACAAAATGATTACTTTAATAAAGAATAGTTAATAAAAAACTGTTGAAATGTTATAAGTATATAATATTTTATATTTTATGTATTAATATGGTTATGTTTTATAATTATAATAAATACAAATTTATTATATATTATTATATAGGATTTATAAATAAATATCAACTTGAGCTAAGGGTTTCATTATCACATATTCAAAATCACGAGACATGTGTGAAATGGTGCACAATAATTTCATTTGTGTTGTATTATTACTTAGTAATGAATTAAATATAACATATTAATGGTATAAAATGGATTTTATCATCCATTTAAATTTCTTTCATTACATGTCATTCAAATACAAAGAAACTAAAGTTATAATTGTGTTGAGCCCTCTGGAAGATTGTTGATTTCATATCTATGATTGATGTTTTAATAATCACAAATCATCACATACCATTAATTCTTAATCTGGTTTGATTTCTCATAAACTTAATTACAATCTGTTAATGAATCTGTTACCACATTTTTGTCTATGCTTATTGATGTACAAAGTATTTTGGAAGCACCGATTCAATATCAACAGACATCGGAAGCACTGATCGCATATCAAAAGACAACGGTCACACCGATCCAATGCAAATGACTCACCGATGCAAATGACTCACCGATGCAAATGACTCACCGATGCAAATGACTCACCGATGCAAATGAGTCACTGATGCAAATGACTCCCCGATGCTGATCAAATGACTCATCGATGCAAATGACTCACCGATGCAAATGACTCACCGATGCAAATGAGTCACCGATGCAAATGACTCACCGATGCTGATCAAATGACTCACCGATGCAAATGACTCACCAATGCTGATCAAATGACTCACCGATGCAAATGACTCACCGATGCAAATGTGTCACCGATGCAAATGACTCACCGATGCAAATGACTCACCGATGCAAATGACTCACTGATGCAAATGAGCCACCGATCAAATGACTCACCGATCCAATGCAAAATGGCTCACTGATGCAAATGACTCACCGATGCAAATGAGCCATCGATCAAATGAGCCACCGATCAAATGACTCACCGATCAAACTGACTCACTGATCAGATGACAGACCGATGCTGATCAGTCTAATTCACCGATGCTGATCTATCTGAGTCACCAATCATTACTCACTAATGCTGATGACCTACCGATCACTTGATTCTCGAATAGTCATAAACAACTGTTTGAATTTCTTTTTCTTTTTCTTTATTTAATCTAACCAACGGTCATATTAGGTATATTTTAATGCTCTGTCAAATTATTAATAAAGGTTGTCGGATGTCAGGAAACCGTACCTCGTACCTGCGGAAAGGAAACTTTTTCTGTCTTCCGAAGCACGTGACATAAATACAAGAAGACTCTGCTGAAGATAGCAAGGGTGTTGATAGAAGAACACAAGAGAGATACATAGAAAAAGAAAGAGAAGGAAGAACCAAGGAGAACAGAACCTTATACACAATCAAGCCTACTCAAGAAGAGTTCTGTGCATACAAAATGACATTGAAGAACTTCATCGACTACATCTCACTGCCTTTGAGCCTGAAGCATACGACACTCTTCCTCTCAAACAAAAACGATAAGAGGACTCAGAATAAATTCTGACCAAATACAAAAGAGTCCAGAGCTACACTGAAATCACCAGAGCCATTTCTAAACTCTACATCCTTGCTCTATGATACATTTGTTTTACATTTTGAGCAGTGTGTGTTATCTGCTGTATTAAACACACACACTGACTCCTGTACTTTCACTGGAGGATCTGTAAATCCTCAGCAAACCTTTCTTCACTTCATTTCCCACTGTGGATAGTGGTAGAGGTCGTATGAGACCTGGACAGCTCTAAGCTATTGTTTGTTTTCCCACACAGAACTGTGGTAGAGGTCTTGTGACCTGGACAGTGTGTTCACTATTGTTAACCACGATCCAGGGTGTGGATCATTTTTATATAAACTTTTGAGAGGACTAAGTCTCGGCTTGAGACTGAACCTCTTGGTTAATTCTCTGTGTTTGTAGCTACATACTATATCCATACTACATATTTATTTCATATTCCACTGTTATTACTTTGAAATATAATTTATTTTCAAAGCTACTTTGATAGTTAAACTCGCAAGTGTTTATATTTATTATAGACCAGTAAGTTAGTTTCAAAGGTTAATTTAATCATAAGATTAAGTTAACTGAGAACTAATCAATCTTTGAGAAACTAATTGAACCATTATAATCTGTATAAATTCACTAGAGTTTAATCTATTTTTGAAATAGGGGGATTTTAATCAACATTGTTTTTAACAGAAAATTTTAATTGGAACTCAATTCACCCCCCTCTTGAGTATCCACTCCGACCAACACTTGGTATCATAGGTTGTTAATGTTTTCTAAAAGTACTCTGTTTTCAAATGTGATTTTAGTTGTATTTTAAAGTTCTTAAAATTTCTGTTATTTCTAAATTTTTATCTCTTTAAAATTCTTTTTGTAATATCCTGGATAATAGACTTGAGGGTGCTGCTACTAACCGGCCACCTTTCTTTAATGGAAACAACTATGCTCAGTGGAAGCTAAAAATGAAAATTCACTTAGAAAGTATGGGCTTTGATATATGGACTGTCATTGAAGCTGAATATAAAATTCCCAGTAGTGATTGATCTACTTGGGATGAACCTACAAAGACTACTTACAATAATAATTGTAAAGATATGAATAATCTGTACTGTGCTCTAGGAGATGGAGAATTTAATAGAATTTCTGCATGTAAAACTGCATATGAAATTTGGGATACCTTAGCTGTTTCTCATGAAGGAACAACTAATGTTATTAAGTATGATAATTTTAAGATGAAGCCTGATGAACCCATTTCTGATATGTATCTCAGGTTCAATGAAATTGTCAACACAATGACTTCTCTGGGAAAGGATGTTCCAGCAAAGGAGCAAATCATGAGAATTTTGAGATGTCTACCTGAAAGATGGAGAGGAACCTCTGTCTCCATTAGAGAATCCTGTGACATTGGAACACTGCCTGTCAAAGAATTAATTGGTAAGCTGATGATTTATGAAGAAGAGCTTAAAGTAAATAAAGAAGAAGATGATGAACCTAAAAGGAAGTCTATTGCCTTCAAGACTACAACCTCAAAGAATAAGGATAACGAAAAGCCTCAAGCTATCAATAAAAGTTTAAGTAGTGAGGAAAGTGAGAATGATTCTGATAGTGATTCTAAGATGGCACACATTCCTAGAAGATTTATGAAATTCTATAGGAAGAAGAAGTTTTTCAGAAAGTCAAACTACATAGGCAAGTATGATAACAAAGGACACTAGAAGAAGGATTGGAAGAAGTCTGATAAATCAGATGAAGTTGTCTGTTA
Organism: Viscum album; assembly: GCA_963277665.1. Lineage (NCBI taxonomy): Eukaryota > Viridiplantae > Streptophyta > Magnoliopsida > Santalales > Viscaceae > Viscum > Viscum album. The sequence goes on along the minus strand of OY728131.1, from coordinate 849,145,861 downwards.
TGAATGCAAAAGAAAAGGACACATAAAAACAGACTGTCCAAAGCTGAAATACAGAAAGAAGTATGAATACAAGGATTACAAGTACAAGAAATCCATGAAGGCTACTTGGAGTGCTTCAGAAGACAGCACAAGTGAAGCTGAATCTTCCGACTTTGAAAGGAATCGAGCAAACATGTGTTTTATGACAAACACTTCTGAGGTAACATCAGAAACTCCTGCTTCAAATTCATATTATTCTGGAGATGATTCTGAAGTTGATAAAATGTCTAATTCTGAACTGTTTGAATACTGCGATATGCTTGAAGAAACCTGTAATGAGCTTAAAGATAAATATAAAGGTTTAAAGAAACAGTATGCTTTAAGTGTTATGCATAAATCCGATCTGGATATAGAAGTAGAAAAGAATTCTCAGTTGCTTAAAGAGAATACTGAACTAAAATTGTCTAATGAACAACTCAGAAAAGACTTAGAGAAGTTCACAAATGGAAAAAATACTCTAACACAAATTCTGGGAAAGCAAGTTGCACCTAGATATACTACTGGTATAGGATACCAACCTGGACAAAGAAAAGTTTCCAAAACTAGATTCATTCCTAAATCTGGACAGAGGATAGTTAATTCTAGAACTTCATATGCCTCATCCAGTTATATTCATAGTTATGGATCTAATAAGGTTTATCTTTCAAAGAATTTTAATTCTACAAATTATATGAGACCCATTAGACAAATATGGGTACCTAAAGTATCATTGGATAACATGTCTGGACCCAAGAAGATCTAGGTACCAAAATCATCTTCCATCTAAATTTGTTTTGTAGGAGACCTGCTTGAAGAGCTGTCACAAGAAGATATGCTACATAGACAGTGGATGTTCAAGACATATGTCAGGAGACTTTTCATGTTTCAAGAGCTTAGTAAAAGTTGATGGAGGCTTTGTCACTTTTGGTGATAATTCAAAAGGAAAAATCATCGGCTTAGTCCAGATTGGTAACACTGATTCAATCTTGGTTTCTGAAGTTTTATTTGTCGATGGACTTAAATATAACTTGTTAAGCATTTCTCAATTGTGTGATGATGGTTTTTATGTGATATTTAAAAATGATCCTTGCAATGTTTTTAACTCTAAAAATGTTTTAGTATTTTCTGCTTTAAGAAATGAAAATGTTTATGCTGTTGATTTAGATTCCTTACCTAAGCAGAATATTCCTTGCTTAAATGCTTTTCATAAAGAGTCTTGGCTTTGGCAAAGAAGATTAGGACAGTGCAATGTACACTCACTTAGAAAACATTCTAGGAAGAACTTAGTTAGAGACTTACCCAAACTTGAATTTCTAGCAGACAAAGTTTTTAATCCCTGTCAAAAAGGAATGCAACATAAAGTTTATTTTAAATCAAAGAAAGATGTGTCAACTTCTCAACCTCTCGAGTTGGTTCACATGGATTTATTTGGACCTTCTAGAGTTTCTAGTTTAAATTGGAAGCACTATTTCTATGTTCTTGTAGATGACTTTTCTAGATATACTTGGGTATATTTTCTAGCTCACAAAAGTGAAGCTTGTTCTTACTTTGTTAAATACTCCAAGTCTGTAGAAAATCTTAGTGGAATCATGATTAAGACCCTGAGAAGTGATCATGGTCGTGAGTTTGAAAATCATGAGTTTGATTCTTACTGCTCACACAATGTCTATAGTCACAATTTCTCTGCCCCTAGGACACCCCAACAAAATGGTGTAGTAGAGAGAAGGAATAGAACCCTGCAAGAAATAGCTAGAACCATGCTCAATGAATATGAACTGCCTATTTACTTTTGGGATGAAGCTATAAATACAGCTTGTTATGTCATTAATAGAGTCTTGATCAGACCAATTCTTAAGAGGACCCCTTATGAGTTGTGAAACCATAGGAAACCTAAGGTTAACTACTTCAATGTTTTTGGCTACAAAGTCTTCATTCTCAATACTAGAGACAATCTTGAAAAATTTGCATCCAAGAGTGATGAATGAATTTTCCTAGGTTACTCTATCTCTAGTAAAGCCTATAGAGTTTTCAATAAAAAAACCAAATGTGTGGAAGAATCTGTTCACATCAAATTTGATGAAACTGATCCACATGAACCTAAAATCTCTCTTGATGATGATCTCTCTGGTTTGAATCTCAATGATAAATACAATGGACCTATAGTTAAAGCATCCAGCTCTGGAAATTCTCCAGAACCTGCTTCTGTTGAACCTCAATCTATAGATGAATCTGAAATCTCTAGCCCTATCATTTCAAGACCATCTAGGACTCTAAAGAACCATCCTTTAGATGCTATTGTAGGAAATCTAGATAGAGGAACATAGACTAGAGCTTCTCTAAGAAATCAGGTTGAACATCAAGCTTTTCATTCACAGTCAGAACCTAAAAATATCAATGATGCTATCAATGATGAGTTTTGGGTAATGGCTATGCAAGAAGAACTAAATCAATTTGAAAGAAACAAAGTCTGGAAATTAGTAGAAAGATGTAAGGACTTTTTGACCATAGGCACAAAATGGGTATTTAGAAACAAAGTTGATGAATCTGGAAACATCATTAGAAATAAAGCTAGGCTAGTTGCACAAGGTTACAATCAAGAAGAAGGAATTGACTATGAGGAAACCTTTGCACCTGTAGCTAGATTAGAGGCTATTAGGATCTTACTTGCCTAGGCATCACATCTGAATTTCAAGCTATATCAAATGGATGTCAAAAGTGATTTTCTAAATGGTTTTATTGTTGAAGATGTTTTTGTAGAACAACCACCTGGTTTTTTAAATCCTCATTTTCCAAATCATGTTTTTAAACATTATAAAGCTTTATATGGTTTAAAACAAGCTCCAAGAGCTTGGTATGAAAGGCTTTCAAACTTTATTATCTCAAAAGGATTTACAAAAGGAGTAGATGATCCCACTCTTTTTATAAAAATGATTTCAAAAGGTGTATTAATAGTACAAATCTATGTTGATGATATTATTTTTGGATCTTCTAAAAATTCCTTATGTACTGATTTTTCAAAGGTTATGCAAAATGAATTTGAAATGAGCTTAATGGGAGAGCTTAAGTATTTTCTTGGTTTTCAAATTCTTCAAACTAAAGATGGAATTATTTTAAATCAAAGTAAATATAAAAAAGATCTTTTAAAGCGTTTTGGATTGGATAGTATTAAGGAATGTGATACACCTATGAGTACTACCTGTAAATTGGATACATATGAAGATGGGAAACCAGTGGATCAAACCAATTACAGAGGTATGATTGGGAGCTTACTTTATCTTACTGCTAGTCGACCAGACATTATGTTCAATGTATGTATGTGTGCTAGATTTCAAGCTAATCCTAAAGAATCACACTTACTGGCTGATTAAAAGGATTTTTAAGTATCTTAAGTATACTATAAATTTAGGTTTGTTTTATCCAAAAGGACAATCATTTAACCTAACTAGCTATTCAGATGCTGACTTTGCTGGATGTAAGTTAGATAGGAAGAGCACATCTGAAACATGTCATTTGCTTGGAAAATCCCTAGTATCATGGTGTAGTAAGAAACAAAACTCAGTTGCATTGTCTACTGCCGAAGCAGAATACATAGCTGCTGGTAGTTGCTGTGCACAAATTCTGTGGATGAAACACACTCTATTGGATTATGGATTTGATCTTAAACATGTTTCAATTAACTCTGACAATACTAGTGCAATAAATATATCTAAGAACCCTGTGTCTCACTCTAGAACTAAGCACATTGATGTCAGACATCACTTTCTGAGAGATCATTATCAAAAAGGTGATATTTCTTTGAAATTTATTAGTTCTGAACATCAATTAGCTGATATCTTCACAAAGCCTTTATGCTCTGAAAGAATGAAATTTATTAAACAAGAGTTGTGTATGATTGATCTGTGAAACTGATCTGTGAAACTGATCTGTGAAACTGATCTGTGAAACGGATCTGTGAAACCGATCTGTGAAACCGATCTGTGAAACTGATCTGTGAAACCGATCTGTGAAACCGATCTCTGAAACTGATCTGTGAAACCGATCTATGAAACTGATCTGTGAAACCGATCTGTGAAACTGATCCCTGCAACCGATCTGTCATACAGATTTTATTATTATTATTATATTGTAATTAATTAGTAAATTTCTTTTATACTTTTTATGGGAACCCTAAATGATAAAATAAATGATACGCGGCTATTTATCCTCCCTAAACCTTTGACCTTTCATTTCTCGCCGAAACTTTCAACCTCTATTCCCCTCTACTTCGAACCTTCGAACTCCTGCCTTCCCAAAATCCTCGAATGGCTAAGAAAAAGAGACCGAGCAAAGGACCGGATAGCCCTGTACCTTCAAAGCGTGCTCGAGGCGAGTCAAGTAGTACCTATCAACAATTAGTAAATCCGAACCTGGAAACTCGGATTGTTGCTGTAGAAAAAGAAGTAAGCTCTGTGTGGCTTTTGTCAAGTAAGTCACTGTTTCTACAAGTTCTTGAATCGCAAGGATGGATAGACTGGTTTTCTGAAAACTTTTGAATAGACTACCCGAAGCTGGTACATGGGTTCTATATGAATCTTGAAATCACTTTAGATGGTGTGGAGGCTACCAGGATGTCGTCTGTGGTAAAAGGAAAGAAAATATCCTTCTCATCTAAGCAGTGGGCTGAGTGCTTGAACGTACCTCATGAAAGTCGGTATGAGGATTATGCTGGGAATATTCCTCCAACATCTGATTACTTCTCTTATGAATTAGCTCTGGAGCTTCTGACAGGAAACAGAGAGTCACGGAGAATTACAGCTTCAGAATTAGATGGTGAATGCAGACATCTTTTCAAGTTTATTCAGCACCAACTTTGCCCTAGGAGAGGAGATTTTGCTGCTGTAATGTACCAGGAGGTTTTCCTGTTGTTTCTTCTGAAAACACATGAGAAAATAAATTTGTGTAGATATGTGATAGTACACATAGGTGGAATGATAAAACCGTCCAAGAAAGCCACTGCCTTAATTTATTCAAAGATGATATCTACCATGCTCAAGAATCTAGATTGTATTGATGAAGATGATGAAGTTAATGAAACAGATCATACCTTCTATCTCAACAAAGAGATCTGCCAGAGGATGAAGATAAATTGGAATCCATGGAAGAAGTGCTGGGTTGCAGATGAAGATAAATTGTATGAAGCCTACATTCCCATAGATCATGGAAAGAGGCCAAAGTATTTGAGAGACCCTGGCTTGAAACCAAATGAGGAACCAGTTTATTCTGATGATGATGAGCAAGAAGAAGGAAAGGCTGAGGCCACCGAAACCCAAGAGCAAGAAGAAGCTGTGACTGAGGAAGGAATTATGTCATCTCCTGATGATAGGAGTGATCCTGACACTGCCAGTCCAAAAAGAAGAACAGAATTTGGACCTGCTAGTCGACCCTTAGCCCTACCAGATTCAGAACCTATTCTTGGTGATGAAGAAGATTCTGACACTGAAGAATATCACAGTGAAGCTTCTGAGAAGAGTGATGATGGATGTGCTAATAAAGCTGAGGCTGTTGCTGATGGTGATAACAGACCAGTGGATGGTCTTTATGAAGATCAAATAGAATCACCTCAATCAGTACAAGAAATACATATCAGTGGCAAGGATGATTCACCAAAAATCAGTGGAACAGCAAGCTATGAGACCCAAAATACACCCTCTGTGCTGCTGTTTGGGATGACTACCCTGGTTATGCTGTGTTGGGCTTAGAATATTCTGAAGATGAAGAAGCAATGCTAGAATCTGCTGCAGCTGTGAAGAGGAACCTCCCATGAGAAGCAAGGTCTGTTCCTGCTATTGATCCTACAAATAATAATTTCCCTGGTTTAGGAATCTCTCAAGCTGATCTTGACAAGTTTCAGATTGAATTTCTAACCGCTGTGAGAGCCACAGTTAGAGAAGAAATTTCTAATGCTCTTACTCAAGTGTCTATCCAAGTTTCTGAACACTCATTGGAATCCTTCTCACAAAGAGTATCTAATGCTGTGAAGCCAGACCTGGCAATACTGGTGAACTTATTGGAAGGCAAATAGCCTTTTTGAATCAGACTATGAAGGATCTTCACACTGGCCTGGAATCTCTATCAAGCGAATTTCGATCAACCATCTCTGGTATGATGGATGTTTTGAGAAATTTGATTGAACATCTGAACAAGTCTGACCTGAGGAAGTTAAAAGCTGAGTTAACTCACATAGTTAGCCAAGCCAGTACAGGCAAGGTAACCAAGATCACTACCCGTGAGATAGAAGCTCTAAGAGAAGTTTTGCATGATGAGTTAGCTGCTGTAAGACAAATTCTTGATTTAGAATCCTTGAGGAATATGAAAGAGCTCTGTGATAACAGTCATAAGATGGCATTGGTGTATGATTCTAAGAAAGCTCTGCAAGAGATCAAAGAGAAAGTTGATAATTACTTTTCTAAGATTTCTACAAAACATGAGATGACTGCAAGCTTCAAGGTGTTGGCAGAGAATCTGAAATTACCTCCAGTCACTCAGGCCTTCAAAACTCAAGTTCATCAGTTGCAAGATTTTGTCCCTTCCTTGGCACAGTTCATGGAGAATAAAGACAATTTTGAAAAATCTATGAAGTATGGAGCAGAAGTCATTCAGGACTTTATTCATCTTTTGAAGCCCTATTTGAATGCACAGGCCACTGCCATAGTACTTCCTACTTCTGAACCTCTCAGTGACTCTGATATAGCTCCAAATCAGCTCTCTGTTGCTCAAGCTCTCTCTCAGTTAAGACCAGTTCCTCAGCAAGCTTCTCAATCAGCTCATGTTTCTCAACAACAACCCTCAGTGGTACCTGCTCCTACACCTGCCCGAGTTGTCCTACCACCACTTCAGATTTGCCAAGACCAGCCTGCCTCCAAGCCTTCAAACTTACCAACTATTGATCCCAAAGACAAATGCAAAGCCCCTTTGTATCCCAACAAATAGTTGTGTATTGTTTTTGATGGGGTGAACAATGTGCTACTTGTAATAGTCTGTACTTTCTCAAATATTTTTCTATGTATACTCTCTGCAGACTACTTTTACTTTCACTTTCTCTTATCTGTATTCCCTCCTTTTTGATTATCCCAAAGGGGGAGAAGAACAAGAATACTTTATGTGGGAGAAGAAAATTTATGGGAGAAGAAAATTTTATGGGAGAAGAAAAAGAATACTTTATGGGAGAAAAGATGTATATATCTCAGGGGGAGAAATCTGTATAATATATATGGGTAATCTAAATTAAGGGGGAGATTTATATATCTCTTTATTTTCTTTTTATTCTTCTTATGGTTTAATTATCATTATGTTTTTATTAATGATATATCATATTATTTATATTTAATGATAAAGATTTGTGATTATCAAAAAGGGGGAGATTGTTGAGCCCTCTGGAAGATTGTTGATTTCATATCTATGATTGATGTTTTAATAATCACAAATCATCACATTCCATTAATGCTTAATCTGGTTTGATTTCTCATAAACTTAATTACAATCTGTTAATGAATCTGTTGCCACAGTTTTGTCTATGCTTATTGATGTACAAAGTATTTTGGAAGCACCGATTAAATATCAACAGACATCGGAAGCACTGATCGCATATCAAAAGACAACGGTCGCACCGATCCAATGCAAATGACTCACCGATGCAAATGACTCACCGATGCAATTGAATCACCGATGCAAATGAGTCACCAATGAAAATGACTCACCGATGCTGATCAAATGACTCACCGATGAAAATGAATCACCGATGCAAATGACTCACCGATGCAAATGAGTCACCGATGAAAATGACTCACCGATGCTGATCAAATGACTCACCGATGCAAATGACTCACCGATGCTGATCAAATGACTCACCGATGCAAATGACTCACCGATGAAAATGAGTCACCGATGCAAATGACTCACCGATGAAAATGGCTCACCGATGCAAATGACTCACCGATGCAAATGAGCCACCGATCAAATGACTCACCGATCCAATGCAAAATGGCTCACCGATGCAAATGACTCACCGATGCAAATGAGCCACTGATCAAATGAGCCACCGATCAAATGACTCACCGATCAAACTGACTCACCGATCAGATGACAGACCGATGCTGATCAGTCTAATTCACCGATGCTGATCTATCTGAGTCACCGATCATTACTCACTAATGCTGATGACCTACCGATCAATTGATTCTCCAATAGTCATAAACAACTGTTTGAATTTGTTTATCTTTATCTTTATTTAATCTAACCAATGGTCATATTAGGTATATTTTAATGCTATGTCAAATTATTAATAAAGGTTGTCGGATGTCAGGAAACCGTACCTCGTGCCTGCGGAAATGAAACTTTTTCTGTCTTCCGAAGCACGTGACATAAATACAAGAAGACTCTGCTGAAGATAGCAAGGGTGTTGATAGAAGAACACAAGAGAGATACAGAGAAAAAGAAAGAGAAGGAAGAACCAAGGAGAACAGAACCTCATACACAATCAAGCCTACTCAAGAAGAGTTCTGTGCATACAAAAGAACATTGAAGAACTTCATCGACTACATCTCACTGCCTTTGAGCCTGAAGCATACGACACTCTTCCTCTCAAACAAAAACGAGAAGAGGACTCAGAATAAATTCTAGCCAAATACAAAAGAGTCCAGAGCTACACTGAAATCACCAGAGCCATTTCTAAACTCTACATCTCTGCTCTGTGATACATTTGTTTTACATTTTGAGCAGTGTGTGTTATCTGCTGTATTAAACACACACACTGACTCATGTACTTTCACTGGAGGATCTTTAAATCCTCAACAAACCTTTATTCACTTCATTTCCCACTGTGGATAGTGGTAGAGGTCATATGAGACCTAGACAGCTCTAAGCTATTGTTTGTTTTCCCACACAGAACTGTGGTAGAGGTCTTGTGACCTGGACAGTGTTTTCACTATTGTTAACCCCGATCCAGGGTGTGGATCATTTTTATATAAACTTTTGAGAGGACTAAGTCTCGGCTTGAGACTGAACCTCTTGGTTAATTCTCTGTGTTTGTAGCTACATACAATATCCATACTACATATTTATTTCATATTCTGCTGCTATTACTTTGAAATATAATTTATCTTCAAAGCTACTTTGATAGTTAAACTCGCAAGTGTTTATATTTATTATAGACCAGTAAGTTAGTTTCAAAAGTTAATTTAATCATGATATTAAGTTAACTAAGAACTAATCAATCATTGAGAAACTAATTGAACCTTAATAATCTGTATAAATTCACTACAGTTTAATCTTCTTTTGAAATAGGGGGATTTTAATCAACATTGTTTTTAACAGAAAAGTTTAATTGGAACTCAAATCACCTCCCTCTTGAGTATCCACTCCGACCAAAAAATTGTTTTCTCTCAATTTTTCTTTTTTGAGGCATGTTTTCATGTTATCCCCCATTTTCCCTTTTCCTTGGTGTATATACATTCCATGAATTAACATTTAAATAATAAATAATTTAATAACATATATTTATTGAATCATAAGATATTAAATCATTTAATAATAATAATTTCAAAAATTACATGATCCAAATGAATTTTTTGCCTCAATTTTCATTCAATGAGACATGTCTGAGGCTATAAACATATCTTATTTCAAGATGTTTATCTAAATATTCATTGATATTTGTTATCCTGAATATTTTTATGTCTAGTGAATTCAATGTTTCATTTTAATTCAAATCCATTATGGGGGTTATGGTTGAAAAGATATCATAATGGTAATGGTTTTTGGTTATAATCTTATTTTCATTCATATTAAATATGATTAAATTTTTCAACGATGATGTTTTATGCTCTATCTCTGAAAAATAATATGTATTCTCTTGTAAACTTGTTATTTTAGTATATTTAATTTTTTCCTTTCATTAACATCCCTTTAAGTTCTTAATAAACAGAAATAATAATGTTAATGAAAACCATCTTTGTTTGCCTCATCAGTCATTAATATTTTCATTAAATGTACATATTTTATTTAAAAAATATTCAAGAATGTTCTAAATATTGTTAATATATTAATTTCATTTAGTTCCTCCAATTTTATTACTTTTAGAAAAAAAATCAAATTAAACAAATTTCATTTTATAAAACAGTTTATTCTTTCTTTTAATAAAAAATGTGAAAGGAATTTATTTTGTTTGTATATACAACACATGAATGGATTTACCCACTATCATGAATAATTTTTATAAAAATAATAATTGATTTTTTTACATTTCCGTTTTTGAATAAATAATTTTCCTTAAAAAATTAAAAAAAACTATTAAAATATTTGATTTCAAATAGAAATGATATATTCATCAAGAAATGTTCTAGTGATATTTTAAATTTATTATCATATATAAAATAATCCTTTGATTTTTATTTTTTTTAAATTTGTTGTGATCCACTGTTATATTATTTATTAATAATCTGAATGGTATAAGATTACAATGATGAAGTGCTTATGAAACTAATTTCTTTTATATGAGTTATGACATAATGATATAAGGATTGTTTTATGCTCTTATGGAACACATATGCATGATATTCATTATGTTATTGGTGGTTCTATTGTAATCCATGGATGGGGGTAATGTAATAATAAAATAATGGGTGCTTTTATTATATCCAACTTATACATTGTGTAAATGAGGATTTATTGTGAGATAATAAGTACAAAAAACAGAGAGTGAACCAAGCTCAGTAAGGGAAACTATCCAATATGAGAATATTGGGAGTGACCCTTGAGTAAGGATATGATGTAATGGAGACTAAACTAAATACACTATAATATTTTTTTGTTGTTATCCTTGATATATAAATAATTTAAAAGATTATTTATATACCATAAAATTATGTCTTCTGCATATGATAAGTTATCATAGATCGTGATTGATTATTAATGATTTTATAGTATTATTTCTTATGATCATTTGATTTATAAAACATTATGTCATGTTTCATGATTATGATTTATAAATTGATAGGCATGATTTTATATTTGTATTCTAATGTTCCCATAACCTTTTTCTTATCTTATTCTCACTCATGAATATTTATTGACATCTCTTGTGTTTACCCATATTAAAAATATGATCACTCCATTTCAAATTATTCCCTTCTCCATGTAATGAAATAATGTTAAATATATGATATTTTTATGAAGGGATATAGTTTTCAATAAATTTATAAAAAATTATGTAGATATGTTATATTACACTTAATTAAATATCTATATTACCAATGATGGTAAACTTCAACAGTCCTTAGGTACGTATTATTTTTAAATGTATTTAATATTCTTTTGAAAATATGTAAAAATTTTGCATGGAAATTGTAGGATTATATAGTTAGAAATGTAGGTAGGATTTAATATTGTGTTGGAAAATGGATGATATATATTTGTTGATTTAACTTTGGATATTACTCTTTATAGGATAACAGCATATATTATGGTATGTAATGAAGTGTGGTTTTCATAAAACAACAAATCATGATTAGGATAATATAAGTGCATTTAGTTTTGGAACAGATGCATCCATGGATTATATCCCAAAATGTAGGGATGAGTTTATATCAAACATAATTATGTTGAATTATTTTTAATATCCCTGTAACATCATGAGTTTTAATAAAGAAGAAATATCTTCAATAGCATACATGATACAGTAGATCGAGCTTAAATGAACAACTAAATATTTAAATGATACCATTATAACATATTAGTTGGACTGGAGGGAATGAATTATATCAACATAATTATGAAAATATGGTTTACGCATGTTTAATTAATTATTCATTTGTTACCAAATTTATTAGAAATGTAAAAAAAACCAATTTAATATAAAAGATGTGTTTTTATGAAATCCTATATAAAAAGAGAATATTTATGTTTATGAAATAATAACACCATTTCTGGAATTTTATTTAAAGAAAAATATATTTTATATATCCAATTTAATGTTTTAAATTCATCTTATATGTTTTCTTGATATGATATAATGACAAATTCAATATTTTATATAAAAGAAGTATTTTTCTAAAAATGTAGTTTTAACTCATTTTGATAGAGAACACTTTTTTAAATTTAGTTTTGATACATATATATGTTATATTTTACATAATAAACAAACTTTTTAGAGGAGGGTCATCAAAAAAAATTTGGATTGATTTTTGATATTTTTCTCACAACTACCATTTTTTGATGAATAATAAAAATATGAAAAATTTTCATTGAAAACAACTTTTCCATTGAGATAATTTATATTCATAAATAATATTATTTAATGAATTTAATGAATAAATTGAATATATTTTTATCATTCAATCCATGTTTTATCATTATATGTAATTTCACATTAAAATTGTACATAAACAAATGTCAATCGTTTGATAGTTTTTACATCTTCAAAACCTGCTTTCTGGTTTTGACAATAGTAATTAATTTTAAATTAATTAATAAAATTACTATGTTTTGATATTTTGAAAATTGATTCCATATTAGGATTTATAATTTCCATGTTATATAAATAGGTTTCATTTATTTTAGGACATTATGAATAGTAACTTCAGAAATTATTTTAATTTATCATGGTTAAAGGGTAAATCAGGTCAATAAGGGTAAAATAATAATATAATAATAATATAAAACTACCATAAAATGTTTCTTAATTTTATTTTATGAGATAAATCTGAACACGAGAATCCTTAGGTCTATCTTTTGTAATTGGGGAGCCACTTGTGTGTGAAAATGACATTTTATAATTTTTAATCTAAATAAAAGGGTAATATAATATAAAAATTTATACTTTAATAAAAAACTTTTTATATTTGGTTATATAACTGTTATATATGACTATTAATAGAATTTAGAAATCAGAAAATGTTTCCTAAATCATGGTATTTTATTTGAAAAATTATAACATTAAAAAAATTATTTATGACAGAATGATGATGCAATGATTACCTTAGTAATGAAAGATTCTAATAAATTATATCATAAATACTAAAATAAATATATTTGATAATTTTTATTACATAAAAAAATCATCTATATGATTATTACATATTATATTTGAGTTAATTATTTTTTTTAATGGAATCAGGTAGGTATGACTTTAACAAAAATCAATTACTAAATAGTGTAAAAATTGATATAAATGAGTTTTTATAAAACAACTATTTTAGTAAATGATATAATTGTGATAAAAAATTAATATTCATCGAAATGACTTATATAAGTTTAAAAATATCATTAATTGTGTACTTATGGATCTATTTGAATTTTATAGTAACTATAGTAACAATATATTATGAAAATACAAGAAGACATGGTAAGAGTTAATATTTTTAACAAAGGGTTAAAGCTAAAAGAGAAGGTTATTTTTATGACCTCAACATGTATAAAAACTAATAATTTAGAGAATTTAGATGCATAATAATCTTATCATATAATTACATCACTTATGAGTTATTAGCATTCAAAAATCATTTTTTAATTAAATAATATTTCACCACATACTTAAAGAACCCCTACTCCTTATAAAAGGCCACCAAATCTACCCACTTAATAACACCTCTAAATCCCCTTGTCTCATACTAATTGTTCTCAAATAATCTCCCAAATCCCTCCAATTATCATATAATCATTTACATGTGCATAAGAAAATTCATGAAAGCCTTTTGGCTCAAATCAAAAGAAGTTACCCGATTTAGAGGTAACATCTTTTTTCAAGATTCTTTTCCATTATTTTACTTATACACACCTTATGATCTTATTATTAATCAATTAACTGAATATTGTTTCCTAAATATACTAGTACGTTTTTATGATAATTATTTGAACGAAACTTATACACACCTCCATCCAATGGATACGAAGATACAGTTTCTATGTATGACGAACTACTGCCTCACGAAACAATTATTGTTAAATTTTCCCCTACCATCTCTCATGGTGTCCATTATGAAAAATATATATTTATATATGATATATATTAAATTTATATTGTCTCCATGATTATTTATTAATTATTTAAAACATACCTTTAATCTTTTCACGATGTGTAAATAAGACAATTTCATTTGAGGAAGTGTGGACTTCTTCCCCCTCAAAGGGATATAACTCATTCATGATATACATGGAATATAAAAATGATAATATTATTAAAACTATGAGTCATAAATTAAAAATATAATAATTGTATTCTTATATAGATTTATATAATTTTATTATTATTTTTTTAATATGACAATGAAATGAAAGTAGCGTTCAAGCGTACATACGGTCTACCGTATCCATGAACTGTACATTTGATTTCATATATCCAAATGTTATAGAATATTATAAATACATATATACAGTATATATATGATAGTTAAAAAACTAATATCATTATGGATATTATGGAATTTTTCCCACATCGACAATTTACATAAAAAAAGCTCATTTTTGTCTCAAGTACCGAATATCGACAAAACAACTGATGTGATATTGAATAATTATTTGATTGTTTTAAATGTTAATAAGTGATATATAAGGAATAATAAAATTGAAATTGTTATAAAAATGTTTAAATTAACTTAAATTGTTATTTAGAATCATTGTAAGGGAATTAATAAACATAATTTCCACTCATTGGATTTTGTGTATACTTCGATGATTATATTTTGCCAAGATTATGTGTAGAATCACTATTTATTTATTCATTTTTATTTTAAACTTAAATTTGTGTGGATATACTATTTCTAAACATAACCCCATTGATAAAATCATACATTATTTATATGAACATTTTAAGGGAAATCATAAGTTAATCACATTTATTTTAGTTAAATATCCATGTCATTGGTTTTGTTTTTCCAGGAATATATGTGAATGACCTTGATTGTTTTACACTGAATATCTTCTTATATTGGGTGTATTAATATTTCTCCATATAAACATGTAACTCATTTATCCTTAATCTAAGGATACAATATTTTTAAGGGATTTTGTCTCAAATTACATTCCTGTGAGATATATTTGTTGTTATGAACCAATTCCATTTTTGGGGTATATACTATCCTATGACATATTATACCATGAATCTCTTTATTCTAATGATATTATAAGTTTTATTTAATTTTATTCTTTAATTATTTTTATTCACATATTTTCTCATGTGGTAAGGGACTATTTAACTAATGCATCATTTTAAATGATTTAGATATTTCTTCTTCTATATATTTATTATTAATTTATATGTCTTAAATATGGTTTTTCGATTTATGCATATGGAAATGAGTGTTTTAAAGTTTAAATTCCTTTGAAAAGATTCAAAGTTGTATGGAACACATTGATTAAAAAATATTCTTTGTAAATTTTTAAATGGTTTTTGGAAATGTATTGAATATTTAAATATCTTTAATTTATTTCTTGTGATTGATAATTGATGTGTTAATAATTTCAATCTCTTATGTCTTATGATTATCTAATAGTATATGGACTTATTATGGGTGGTTACGTGATAAACCAAATATGGGTGGTTCTGTGATAATCTTAGGGTAGGTGATCTCGTGATAACTGTCTAATGTATTGGGTAACATGACATAGGTAAAAATTAAGGTTTCCCCTAAGAGAATTAATGAACATACTATGATGGGTATTCTAAATGTAATCATGACGGTGAATCCCTATGTCGCTGTGAATGATACAATGTATGTATGTTCTTGATTCCATATGTAACCTTTATGATTTCTGTTTTCTATGAATCATTCATAAATATTATGATTTTAAGAGGTTTGTTAAAGTGATAATGTTTTATGAGTAGAAATTATGGTTTCATGCATTTCTATGTTGTCGTGGATTAATGTTTACAATCCATATTTTATATCCCTTACTGACCTTTTTATGCTCCTCCAATGTTTTTGATTTTTTTACCCGGTATAAGGAAGCCTATGTGAAATGATGAATTCATGTAGATATTTATCAGAAAATAATTATTTTTTAATTAAAGAGTTTTATTAATTAGAAAAAATTGGATATAGTAAGGTGTTTAATTTTTAATATTTGGGATGAAATGTAATAGTTATGTCCAAATTTTCAAAAACTATAAACCTATAAAAATCCTCAATTTTAAAGAAAGTAAATTCTCAATAAAAACAGAAGATTATGTAACGTTTATGGATGGAGCCTTATAGTTGGTATTAGTGGATAGTTTAGAAAATATTTGGGATTAAGAGTTTTTAATAAACACATGGTATGTATTTATGTCTATTATTTCTATTAGATCCTTGTTTTATATATTTTTTATCTCAAGGAAGATCTTATACAAATTTAAATAGAATTATCTCAAAAAATATCCATATATCTTCATAATGACATTCTTGAAATAATTATTGCGAAGTCATGTTTAGATGATTTTGAAACTTTTTCTATCATACAACTCACTTGAAAAATGTTTTTTGAGATATCAAACTCCTTTACTATACCTCGATTCCATTGTGGATCAAATGCTATATTTAATTAGATCCTATTTTATCAATATTTTTATATTTTCATGAATGGTAAATATTATCAAGGAATTTAAATTTTTTTAATTTATCAAAATATATTGAATAATATTATGATTTTAAAAAAATGATAAATAAGGGGACCCTTAAGAAATTTTTTTATATTTTCTTTTAAAATATTGTATTTTAGAACAACCTTATGTAATTTTAGTAGGACCATTTATTGAATGTTTCAATCGAAATGTGGTCAGACTGTTTTATAAAAATAATATTTTATCTGATGTTTTGAATTTATATGTCAAACATGACTATTTTAGTAATCTATTTTTCTAGGAACACCCATATAATCCATGTTGTACAAGGTGTATTTTGATAAAGGAATAAAAGTATTTTGAAGGGTATCTAAATAATTGATTCAATGCATGAACCTTCTATCTATATGAATAATGTGACGATGAAACCAGGAGGACACCATGATCAAGGTACGATGTTATTTCTTTGGAAATAGTTCTATTTTCATCATTTGGAGGGGAAATAAAAAAACAATATATACTACATTAAGAATTAATATGTTTATGTCATTATGGGTTTTCATGAAAGTGATAGGTATAAGACAACCATTTATGTTAAAACATGATAGGGTTATTTTCGAGTTTTATAAAATGGAAAACCTGGATTATTGGTGACAACCTCTTGTGTATAGTAAGGTTGCATGAATCTACGTAAAATTTATAGTTAAATGATTTTACGGATAAAGAATATATTGATTTTGGGAAATTATGTTTTATTAAATAGAAATATTTAGTGTATTAATATGATTTGATGATTAAGTGATATATGTTATTTTTGTAATACTTTTGATATTTTGGGAACACAATATGAATAAGACAAATAGAATACTATAAGATTTTATTTGAGAAGAAATGGTTGAATTTTTTGTTGGAAGAATATATGTTTTTACTGTGGGCATATGGAGATTTAGGTTATTTATTGAAATGCATAACATATCATGGAGAATATGTGATAAGGTTAATTACTTTTATATATTAGAATTTAAGATTATTTGATGTTTTTTGGAGAAAAATGTTAATATTTACCATGGAAGACTTTGTGATAAAATACTTATGAATTGTGTGTCTTAATCTTAGTCAATATTATTTTGATGAATTTTATGGACAATTGTTTATTAAATGGTCTTTATTGATCTTTGGGTATTGTCTGTTTAATTTTTGATATTACGAGTAGTATTTTTTTAGAAATGATTATTCTTTTTGGTGGATTATATGATATTTTTCTATCCTTTTTGTTTTTGGGTCAATGTATAAAGATAGGGTAAATATATAGTTCATATTCTGTGGAATATGATATTTATAGATGTTGATTCTAGTGCTTTAGGTTTAACCAATTCATCTTAAATACACATCATTTGGAGAAAAGATGAGTTTTGATGGATATTTACTAAAGGATTTAACTATAATTGAAAAGTAAGAATTTTTCCTTATGTTATAATTATATGTAGACAAATAATTCCTCTACTTTTTAAAAGTACCTTATAACAAAAACAGTTTTCATTTACTTTTCCAATTTTGAAATCAATTGAACATTTAACCTATCACATGTTTATGGTTTTCTAGTTCTTAACTTTGTGCTAATTTTTTATCAATCTCCAATAGAACATAACAATTTATTTTCTTCCAAATCCATGTTTTTTTAAATTTAATGTTTTAAATTCATCTTATTTTTTCAATATATGATATAAGAACAAATTCAATTTTCCAGAAAAAAGAAGTATTTTTATAAAAATGTAGTTTTACCGCCATTTGACGGAGAACCATTATTTAATTTAGTATTAAAACCTTTCTATGTTATATTTGAAAAAATTACCTCCTTCATTAAATTAATGATATCAAAATTTACTTTGGAATAATTTTTTATATTTTTATCATATTTATCATTTTTTTGAATAGTAAAAATACGCTAAATTTTAATTGAAAATATCTTTATCCATAGAGATAATTTTTATGGTTAAATAAAATTATTTAATTTTTTTAAAGTATTAATTGGATATATTTTTATTACTTATTCCAATTTTAGTCATTTTAAGAAATTTTACATTAAAATTGGATATAAATAGATGTTTATCTTTTGGTAGTTTTTAATTTTCAAGAAGACGTTTTCTGGTTTTAATAATGAGAATAAATTTTAAATTTAATTCTATATTTTTTGTGTTCTGAATTTTGAAATATGGATTTATCATTTGGAATAATACAGTATAATTTTTTTAAATAGCTACATTTTATTTTGGACATCTGGAATAGTAACTTCATTAATTATTTTTATTTACCATTGGTAAAGGTAAATCAGGTAATAACGGGTAAATAATAATATTATAATAATATAAAAATACTCTAAAATAAGTCTTAATCTTATTGGATGAGATATTTAAGAACATGATAATACTTAGGCATAACCTCTAGAATTTGGGAGCCAATTGGGTGTGAAAATGAGATTTTATAATTTAAATATGAAATAAAACAAAAATATAACATAAACATGTATCTTTTAATAAAAAAATTATTATTAGGTTATATAACATATCTCTATTACTATAAATAGTTATTATAATGATAAAAAAAATTTACATCATTGAATTTTATTTATTATTTTTAGATTTTAAATAAATATATTTATTTATAATATATTTATGATCCATTGATTACCTTATTAATGGAAGATTCAAATAAAAGATATCGTAAATATTAAAATAAATTTAATTTTATCATTTGGTGAAATAAAACAGTTACATATATTATTATGGAATATTAGATTTTAGTTAATTTTGTTGGTTTTACAGAATAAAGTTGTTGTGACTTTAATAAAAATCAGTTACTAAATACTTTCAAAACGGACTTAAATTAGTTTTTAAAACAAATTATATTTTATTAATTGATATAATAGTCCTAAAAATATAATATTCAGAAAAATAACTTATAAAATTTTTAAAATATCATTAATTATCCAATTATGTTTCTATTGGAATTTTATTGTAATTATAGTAACCATATATTTTGAATATATATGAAGACATAGTAAGAGTTAATTTTTTTAACAAAGGGTTAAAGATAAAATATAATGTTATTTTTATGACCTTAACTTGTTTAAAAAATATTTGTTGAGAGGATTTAGACCCATTATAATATTATCCATTAATTATACAACATTTTATCTATTATAATTTGAAAATAATTTTATAATAAACTAATATTTCAAGACTTTCCTAAAGTGCTCCTCCTCCCTCTTATAAAATCCACCTCTTATTCCAACTTACTCACATATATAATTCCCACTTATTAATAAAAAATAGGATGAAATAATCTCCAAATATCCCTCCCTTACTCATAGAATCATTAACTTGGTGATAAGAAAATTAAATACAACATTTTTTCTCAAATCAAAAGAAGTTACCGATTTAGAGGTAATGTCGTCTCTCAAGTTCCTTTCCTTTATTTTCTTTATCGACTACCAATGATATTATTATAAATTTATTAAATAATGAAACCAGTATACTAAATATACTAGGCTTTTTTTATGGTAATTATTTGAACTAATCATACACACGCCTCCTTCCAATGGATACGAACATACTGTTTCTGTGTACGGTGAACTACTACATCACAAAACAATGATTTTTCAATGTTCCCCTACCACCTCTCAAGGTGGAAATTATGATTTAAATGTATTTATATGTGATATATAATAATTTTATATTGTCAATATTCTTATGTAATTATTATTTATAACATACCTTTATGCTTTCTATGATGCGTAAATGTGATAATTGCATTTGATAAAATGTGGACTACCGCTCCCTCAAAGTGATATGAATCATTCATTCTATACATGTAACATATAAAGGATGATGTTATTAGAACTATGAGACATATATGGAAAAAATATAATAATGGTATTATAATATAAATTTCTATAATTTTATTATTATTCTTTTAATAAGAAAAAGAAATGAACGTAGTGTTCATGCGTACACACAACCTACCATCTCCATGAACAATGAATATAATTTCATATATCCAAATCTTACGGGGTATTATATATATATATATATATATATATATATATGATATATATGATATTTAAACCAATTATATAATTAGGTAGATGATGGAAGTTTTACTAAATGGACAATTTACATCAAAACAAGTTCATTTTCAACTTAAGTACCGAATATCGACAAAATGACCTATATGTACTGGAATAATTATATGAATTTTATAACAAGGTATTTAGTGATATAAGAGGAATAATAAAATTGAAAAAGGTTCTCAAAAAAATAGAAATTAATTTATATTTACTATTCCATATGAATAATTAACATATGTGACGATTTCACCATAAGGTAAAGGAATTTCTAAACTCAATTTCCACTCACTGGGTTTTACGGCTACATTGTTGATTATCTTATTCCAATATTATGCGTGGAATCAGTATTTATATATTTATGTGATAATTTCTACTTCCTGTGTGTGGATATATTATTGATACACATTATCACCCCATTGGAAAATTCATATGTCATTTATACGAACTTCTTAAGGGAAATTATAACTCAATCCCATTTCATTGAGTTAAATATCCATGTTATTTGTTTTATTTTTTAAAGAATATGTTTGAATTATGTATGGTTGTATTACATTGAATATCCTTTTATATTGGGTTTATATATATATTTCACACATAATTATGTCATTTTTTATCTTTAATCTAAGGATATGATCTTTGTAAGGGATTTCATCTCAATTTACATTACATTGAATCATATTTTTTATCATGCACCAATTCACTTTTTTATTTTGTATATAAGTCCCTTAGATATATTATATCATTATTCTCAAGATATTATATGTTTTGTTTAATTTTATTCTTTAATTGTTTTTAATCAAGTCTTTTCTCAATTGGTAAGGGACTCTTTAACTAAAAATCATTTTAAATGTTTTTGTTATTTTATGTTCTAAAAATTTATAATTAATTTCCATGTATTAAAAATGGTTTTAAGGATTCATGTATATGGATAAAAGTGTTTTAATGTAAAAATTCCTTTCAAAAGTTTCATTTTTATGTGGGAAACATCAATTAAAATATCATCTTTTTAAATGTTTATATGGTTTTGGAAATGTATTGAATATTTTAATATCAAGAATTTATTTCCTGTGATTGATAAGTGAAATGTTGGTAATTTAAATCCTTTATGTGTTATTATTATGTAATGGTACATGGAAATTTTATGGGATGTTATGTGATAAACCAAATATGGGTGGTTCCATGATAAAACTAGGGTGTGTGATCGCATGATATCTCTCCAATGCATTGGGTAATGTGATGGAGGTAAATGTAGAAGTTTATTGTAATATAATTAGGGGATATAATGTTATGGGTATTTTAAATGTGACCAAGAAGGTTACTCCCTATGTGGTTGTGAAAGGTACAAATCATGTATGTTATGGATGCCATATGTTATCTTTATTATTTATGGCTTCTTTGAGTTTTTCATAAATAATATTATTTCAAGATGTTTATTAATGATCTTATGTTTTATGAGTAAAAAATATGTTTTCATAGATATGTATGTATTCATGGACTAATGTTTTCAATCCTTATTTTATATCCCTTACTGGACTTTTTAATGCTCATTACAAGTTTTTTAAATGTCTTCCCAGGTTATAAATATGGGTAAAAGAAAAGAATAATTAACGATGATTATTATCAATAAAAAAATTATTCTGTAATTTAATGAGATTTATTATTGTGAAAATATGGATAGAGTAAAAGTGTCTACTTTTTAATATTTGACATGTAATGTAATAGTTATAGCCTAATTTAAAAAAACATATCCTGAGAAAGTTCTAAATTTGAAAGAATGTAAAATATTGATCAAAACTCAAGATTATGTAATTATTATTGATTTGGCCTTAAATTCCCAGTAATTTTAGAAAATAATATTTCAATATCATATACGACACATAACACTGAGCTTAAATAACCAAAAAATATTATAAATTGATGACCTGTGAGACCCAACCACTGGATTGGTGGTTAGGAATAATATTAATTGAAATATATATATATATATAGACTAATCAATAAAAATTTTATTATAAATGCTTAAAAAATAACTACTCAATATTTTATTTAAATTCATATAAGTCTTCAAAATTTTGTTTTAATTAATAAAAACTTT
The DNA here is from genome assembly GCA_963277665.1 of Viscum album. Lineage (NCBI taxonomy): Eukaryota > Viridiplantae > Streptophyta > Magnoliopsida > Santalales > Viscaceae > Viscum > Viscum album. The sequence goes on along the minus strand of OY728131.1, from coordinate 849,123,052 downwards.
ATTTCCATTTATATAAGAATATAATAATTTTTTATGTAACTATTAGAGTTTTTTTAATAAATAGTATTTTTTATTCTTAATTTCAAAAATATTTTTACACATTTTTTGTGAATTTTCAAAAAATATTGATTTTTTATTAAACAACTAAAAATGACAATTTTCGTAAAACTATAATTTCTTTTCATTAAATAATATAATAATAATACACCATAATTATTTTAAATTCAACTAAATTTAGAATTAGTTTTATTTAATTAAATATAGTATAATTAATTATATTTGAATCATAATTATAGCTAATTTTTGTATATGTTCATTTTTGTTCTTCAGAAATCAATTTTTCTAAAAACTGTATTTAATTAGATTTAGAAATGTATATTAAAATTGAATTCTCCACATAAAGAATGTGAGTATTGAAATTTTTATTCCATATTTTTTATCAAGATGTTCTAATTTTCTAAACATAAACCTTTTATATTTGGACATTAAGAATAGTTTTCATAGTATTTTTGGTACAAGAATAAAGATAAAACGGTTTAATTTGGGATAAAACTAAGGTGTTATGGCTTTAAATTCATTAAATAAATTTCTATTAGTGGATAATTTATTTCATCTATAATCATTGATTAATTTAAAATATGACCTCTTGTTTCTATTTATCTTTGATTTGGACCTTTATAATATTTATGTAAAAATAACAATACAAAATATCACTTCCTTTATTTTGATATCTAAAAATATTTTTTCTTAGAGTTATAAAATGATGCAAATTTCTAATGGTTATTGTAAAAATTAATTAATTTTTTCCATTCCAATTTATTTTTTATTATTAATGATCGAATAATTACAAAAAAATGAATATGCAACACTAATATAGTACTTGTGGAATTAGTAGAAAATCCAACTAAATGTTATTCTAGATATCTAAAAGTAATATTTTTTGGATGATTCATAGTTTCCTATGAATTTCATAGATCAATATATCAAATTAGGTTTGTGCTGAATTCTTATATTTTAAATCCATTTCTATATTGTTTTCATCAAAGTCTAACCAAATAAATAGTGTCAAAAATGACATTAATGCTAATTTGTGTTAAATAATATTTTAATAATTTATTAAATAATTATAAAATATTTAAATTTAATACTAGGATTTAAAATTTTATGACATGTTATACCTCAACCATTTATTATCCAATTGTTACTATATAATTAAAATTATAACCCATTAATATCGACAATCTTATTATCATGGTTAAGGTAAAAATTGGTTAACTAAGGTGTCAACACAAAAGGAAAGGTATTAAATGATATAAAAACACAAATAAATCGGATTTGGTGATTATATAAATATCATATACTACATATATTATGATAAAAGTAATTTTGAAATTATTTTACATCAGTTATAAAAATATTACTGATAAATAATTCATGTATTTTTAAAAATGAAATTAATGATATTTGTAATTAAATAATATATTAATAAATTATTATAATTTTTTAAAAATCATAGCATTTGAAATTTAAACATTATTGTGTTTATAATATCATCCATTTTCTATTTATGATTCAAATTTCCTTTTAGAGTAACTTTCTTCACTACTAAAGTATAAAAAATAGTGGTATCACGGTAATTATAAAAATGTTTAAGATAGTGTAAAAACCAATATATAAGGGTAAAAATTTACCAAAACTTATGAAAATTTTATTATGTAATAGTATTTGGGAACATAAAAATTTTATATTCAAACAATATCTTTTTGAATCCATTTTTAATAATATTAATTTATATGAATCTAATAATTTATTTAATTCTAGAAGTTCTCCTCCCCTAACGTTTAAATGGGTACCCACCTTGTCACATCTTCACAATTCGAGAATTTCTTAGGACAAAACATTCTCAAATGTACCACCCTGGGATTTTGTGAATTATTGTTTTTCAAATTAATTTAATCATTTCGATATTTTTTATTTCAGAAAAAAAAAATAATTTATTTTATATTGATGCAATATGAATGGATTTTTTATACACAAAAACAAGTTAATTATGCACTATATGAAACATAAAGTTTATATTTCTCTACACGGAACATTGAGGTTAGATTATGTTATACATAAGTGAGACTTTCCTCGATATCTTATGTAACATACATGACCTAGTGTTACCAAAAAATATTTAATTATTCAATTACTAATATTTAATAGGATATAACATGACCAATAAATTGAAAATTATAATATTAAATAAATTATATATATTGTTGAATTCAGTGGTTACAAATTAATTAGAAAATAATATATAAATGAAATTATTGTAAAGGGACGTATTTAATAAAATTATTTTTCGTGTGAAAAAAAAGATTTATATTAATTTGTGAAATTAAATACTAAAAGTGAAAAAAATTAAATTAATTTATATTTTATATATTGAAAAAATTTATTTTTTATAATAATCCATTATATTTTGTTGATATAAGATAAGAAGAAAGAAAATTTTATCCTTAAAACCATATATTTTTTTAAAGGTAGTTTTACCACCATTTAATGGGGAACACGTTTTAAATCCAATTTTGGAACTTTTATACATTTAATGTGTCAAAATAAATATTATCTTTCAATGCAAAACAAAAAAATTTATGTTATTATAAGTTTTTGATATCTTTCAATAAGGTTTCATATTTATATGAATAGTTAAAAATAGTAAATTTTAATTTGAGACTCTTTTATCCACTAATTCATATATAAGGTAAAATTATATTTTAAATTGTATGTAATGTATAATTAGAAAATAATTTTATAATTTAATCAAATTTAGGCCATTTTAATCAATATCACTTTGAAATTTGGTATAAAGACATTGCAAACATTTGGAGGTTTTTGCATTAAAACCCAAAATTCTCATCCCATCAACAAGATTATTTTTAAATGAATTTCTCCTAATTATGTGATTATAATTTAAAAAAATTGATTCCATATATTTAATAATAATAATTTCTAATTTTTAGTAAGTTAAACTTAATTTTTTCCAAAAATATTTGTGAACTCTGTTAATAATAGTTACAATGAATAATAGCCAAATTAAGATAACAAATTAATAAACCTTAAATTTAATACTTTAGAAGATATAGACACTTGTTAAAGACCCATTATATAGAAATAAATTTTATGTATAACCTCTTTTATTTTCTTGGGTAATTTTGGTATGATTATTAGGTAAAAATGTGAGTATACCTATCTTTTTTTTCAAAAATTCAATGTGTGTCTTTTCCCATCCCTATAAAGGGCCCCCACATCTCCCTCTTTATCAGGCCAATAAAACCAATTATATTCATAAAATATTTTTCCAATACAATTCCACATATCCCCCCATCATCCAAGAATCCTCCCCTTAGGATGAAATCTATCCATGAAAGCCTTTGGCATAAACCAAAAAGAGTTACCTGATTAAGATGTTTTGACTTCTCTCCAACTCCTTTCTTTTATTTTCTATCCCCACCCCTATACTCTCTTTATTACATGATGTTTTTAACAAAAATAGTATCTTAAATATACTAGGATAATTTTATTCTATTTTCTGACCTATTCCTACAAACACATCTCTCAAATGGGTAACGAGCATACTGTTTATGTGTTCAACGAACTACCGCCTCACAAAGAAACGATTGTTCTTCTTTCATTACCGCCTTTCATAGTGTAAATTATGATGGAAAATATGTTTATATAAGTTATATATTATATTTTTTATGGATTTATTCTTTTGAAATTATTATAAAATACATTTCATTATACTATGAATTTTAGCCGCAATACCATAATTTTGTTTGAGGAAGGGTGGAATTGGACACCCTCAAAGCGATGTGATTCTTTCCGACACTATATGAAATCTATTAAGGATGAGATTAGTGAAATTATAGGATATAGATGATATAATACTTCTCTTATATTCACAATATATATAAATTTATACATATATGTCATTTTCATTCTTCCTTTCAATATGAAAATAAAAACATAAATAGATTTAATGCGTATGTACAACTTATCATCTCAATGAATTGTGTACTCCATTTTATATTGATTATTATAATAAAAATATAATTAATATACATTACATTTATATAACGGTTTAAATTCTATAAATAATGATATAATTATAAAGGCCATATATATTACAAGTTAAGACATATGCAATAAATAAAGAAATTATTACCCAATGTGAAACCTTAAAATAAGATTGTTAACAATAAGGTCATATAGGTACATAATAAAACCATATATTCTATTATATTTAATAATATAGTTATTTAAAAATTTATAGTAAATTTATATCGATTTTACAACTAGTTTGAATGAGTACGATGAGTGGCTAGACAAAAGGTAATGGAATTTTTATCTCACTATTTATTTTCATAAGATAAAAGATTTATTCCACAACCACTCATTTTTGTGTGTTGTGTATACTTCCCATGGATATATTATATTATTATTATAATTGTAATTTTATGTATTTATATATAAATTTTATGTATCTTTCTTTCATGGGATTAATGTTTCCATAGTAACCGAATCAGAAATGCAATTTTGTCTCACTTTAAATTATCTGAGACACATTCCATGTTATTCAGCAATATTATTACATGAGGTTTCTATATAGATATCAATATGGTATATCATGAATCTACTTATTTTCATGATATTTTAAGATTAATACATAATTATTATGGTTGAAAGTCACAAATTGGATAGATTTTATTGAAACAATCTTGTCACTTTGTGAGATTTTTTATGTTTATGTTTCCATTAATGAGATTTTATGATCCATATCCCATGAAAATTCATGGATTTAATTCTCCTCTAGTTATTCATTATTTATACATGTATGGGCACCATTTTTCTACTATTTGATACATAAGATTATTAATAAAGTGATATTATGATATCCTGACATTACCCTCCCTTCAATCATAAATTTTTTTTCTTTAAAATAATATTTTTGAAATTTGTTTTTCCATGAATAATTTACTATTCTACTATAATCTGAAAATAATTTTTTTTACTTATTTATTTAAAATGTTTTTAAATGGAATATTCTTTTCTATTTCTTAAGTAGTCATTTTTTATCCTTTTAATATATAATAGGAATGCTATTCTTACCTCAAACGATATGTACAGAATTACCTTCCTTCTTTTTGTGAAGCATCCATTTCATATTTAAAAGGATTATATTTAGGAAAATATTTTTTAAAAAATAATTTTCAAAGAAATTGTTTTCAAAAGGTTATTAATGTATTATCATGTGTTTTAAAGTTATTTTTCAAGGAAAGTGTTCTTCATGTGGTTTGTATTATTTTTTATATCTTTTCATGTAATCTTGTTAAATAAATGTTTTCAAACAAACTTTATAAATTTCAAGGAAAATTGTTTTCAAGATATTTTATAACTTCTTGTAGATGTTTTAATGGAAATTTATTTTCAAAACTTTTTCAATATTGTTTTATATGATTTTTTATGAACAAAGGTTTGGAAATTAATTTCATGAATAATTTATACATTTTAATGTATATTAAAGAAATATTTTTCAAACAATTTTCAATCTCCTTTTGTAAGTTTTTTTGGAAAATGGTTTTCAAAATTTTCCCCAACTTTATTTATATTATTTTAACGAAAAAGGTTTGGAAATATTTCATTATAATATTTCACATTTATTATTAAGAAAACGGATTTCAAATGGTTTTTATATTTAAAAATCATTTTTCAATGAAGAAAGGGTATTTTACTGAAGATTTTTTTTACTGATATTTAAAAACTATTTTCCATCTAATATGACATAAGTTGATGTTACTCATGACATTCAAGGAATCATCTAATGGATCCATTCATATTATTTCTATGAATATGATATTCATAATGTCATTATATTTATTAAATATGTTTCTTTTTCATGTAATATATATTTTAAAAATATGTTTCTTTTTATTTTGTTATATTAATTTGAAATACATTTCTCTTTCACAAGTTATTTTTTTCATCAAATGACAATTAATCATGTATATTTTTTCCAAATGTTATTATATGATTACATGGTAATGATACCCATTTAATTTTATTGGTTATAATATGATTTTTAATGATATCGTAGAAGGTGTATGTATGATTTCAATATGAGATGGGTGGGACCTATATCTCACTCCAATTCTTTGGGTAAATATTTATATCGTGTGAAATTTAAATGGATGGAATGAGGAATAAACATGATTTAGTATTATAGGGGTGGAATCATAAATTATATTGGTTTAGTATTACATGGATAGAATGAGTAGTGAACTAATTTCAGTAATACAGGGCTGGACCAGGGAGTGAACCCGGTTCATTAAAAGACATTATCTACTGAGATGTCCTTAGAAGTGATGCTTTGACGACTTTGGAAATAATTATATATGTGGATGTGTTTTCAAAAAATCCATGTTTTCTTCATATGATATTATTTCATGGATTACATTATTTATTTACTAATGATTCATGTCTTATTAGTTTTCAATCATTATGCCCGGATTAATATATTTGATTTGTGATATACAAGGTATGATCTTATATTTTCTCAATCATGTTCTCATACCCTTATGATCATGATTATTCTTATATTTCCCCCCTTTTAACCTTACATATCAATTGGTCTCACCCTTATTTATGTTTCCTTTCCCATGTTATAATGTTATGAATTAGGATTCTTGTCATTAAGAATGGTTCTAGTCAAAAGAACACAATGGTAGATAATATAGCTAATTTATCCACCAGTGTTTCTATTTCTATATTTACAAATGTATTAGACTAATATGGATTTTGGTCATCTCTTGGATTGATGGTTCATGTATTCAACAAAAGTTATGTAATCATAATGTATAAAATCAAAGGGTCCCTACAGTTTCTATCACATTAATGGTTTGTTTATCCTTTGAAATCATGGATGAGAAAACCTTAGTGAAAACCCTAAGGACATGTCAAACAGTATGTTTAACTATAAGGAAATGTATAATAAAACCTTCAGTTATTTTGGTGAATAATGGAGTGATTTGATTTCTTGAAATACATCCATGTTTGGGTATTACATGTGGATGTTGCTATGGATCAGTTGTACCTAGGAGTAACTACTCCAAAATTTTGTTTTAGGCCCAACTTTAGGTAATATGATACATCAAAATTGTCCTTTGTATAAAACTAGTTTTATAGTCTATAGGGATATGTTTAGGAATTCACAAACTCTTCACATACCGTCTTGAAGGATTTAAATGTTATTTCGCCATGAAAATCCTACTATAAACCAAGGGTGTCATATATTAAGGATGGTTTCATGATTTATTCATCCTATAAGTTATTATTTTCATTACTATTTTGTTTTTAATATAATATTCAATTCACACAATATGCTTCTACTTTCATTTAATTTCAGTAACTAGAAGGAATAATGTTAAATTTAATGGATGATTTCCTAATGAGTAGTCAAGTGGGACGATCATTGGAATAAAAGATGTTGTGATCATTCCTAATCAGTTTTCATAGAGAATGATTAGAAAATATTACCTTAACTAACTCTAAAACTCACTACGGATGAGAAAGAAAGAGTTAGATTAGAGTTTGGTTAATGGAGGCCATAAAGGAATGTACATTTGGTTTCTTTTATGTTGAGAATTTGGAAAGAATAAATTAATTTAATTTAATAGAGGAAAAAGAAGATTTCCTGACTATGGAAAATAATATCATAAAGAAAGTGACTATAAGATAATAATTAAGAGTTTTTTTATTGAAATGGATTAGAATAATGGCCTCCCTGTGAAATCATCAAATTTTAATTGTTTTAATTGTGGAATAAGTTATCATTTGGAAACACAATTTACCAAGAGGAAATATCCTAAAGAGATTGAACAAAGAGGTTTGAGTAAAGGTTATATTTCTGGAGATGATGAGACTACAAATTATATTTAAAAAGAAAGAGATATTGTATAATAAGATGAGGTATCCTTTATATGGATTATGTATGTAGTGGAATAATCAATGTTTTTAGGTATTTTGGATTCAATAATTTTGTTATATGAATGATGTAATAAACAAGTATTTTCTAGTTTATGTTTTTCTATAAGTATTTAAAAGATTATTTGGAATGTTTATAATATACTAGAGAGGTGATTTAATGAAAATATTATATTTTAACAAATAGAATAAAACATCACATATGTAGCTTATGTTAAGATATTGTTTTTTGGAAAACAATATATGGGATACGATTAATTAAATTCGATGGTATTGATTACCTCAGAACTGATAAAACATATGTTAAAAAAGTAGAATATGTTATCATCAATGATGTTATAAAATTCTTGAATTTATGGAATATATCCAGTAATATTTGGAATAAGGGATAATTAATGTTTTCTAAAAGGATTTATTGTAATTCATGTTATTACCATGATCCATGTGAATTTACATTGAGGGCATTAACTTTTTTCCAAATGTGACCACAAAGAACTATTTTTGTGATATATTGGGGATTAATTTTATTTTAATTTGGTGACTTTGTTTCTAATGTTTTTAATTTTCTTCATTCAGAAGGTTAATAAGGTTATCCATTCATGAAATGTTTAGGTTAAACATTTGAAGATGTATTTATGTATTGAGATTACATTGAAAACCTTATTTAATGGTCTATCCAATGATTATCATTATTTCAAGGATTTCCATCATATTTATTTTGAAAATTATAGTATTGTGGTCTTATAAAAGTAAATAATGTATGTAGAGTGACTAAAAATAATATTTCGAAATGCCATGGGTCTTGAACCCACGACCAAAGGATGATATGGATTTCACTCATACCACTGGTCTATGTGACTTCCTAGAGAATGTATAATTATTTTTGATGAATATTTATTTTTAAGGAAACAATATTTCTACTTTTTATATCTATAAAGTAATGTATAAACCATATTTATTTTTAATTGTTTTTAGTGAAAAATATTTATAATTTTCATTCTTTTGTGAGCCTTAATATCTGCTAAACGTGTATTTTAGTGCTTCGAGCATCAATTTAAATTTGTAGACATCCATTAACATAGGTAATGGATTGAAATGTCTCATAACCTCCAAGTATTATTTTTTTATATTGTATGGGATTATTAAGAGACCAGGAACTAAGACAATGTGTGATTTCGAGGCATTGTGTGTTCAGAAAAATTGATGTATGAATATTAAAATATTAATTAGCATGTGTACACAATTTTCTTGAAAAAATGGAATTAGTTATATATGAGTGCACATATCATTTATTTTAGGAATCGTTGAATTTAGAATAGAGACTTTACCATAGGAGGGGAATAACATTGACCAAAAAGGGTCGACCATGAAAGTTAGTTTTTGGACTTATTGTTAATAAATAATTTAATAAAAATATTTTATTTTGATGAAATTACACTTTTTATTTTAATAAGGTATTCTAAAGAATCCATGGTAATCACTATAACCCTTGAATTACCTTGAGAAAAGGAGAAATAAGTTATCTCAATGGAGGCGGCGTGAGCCATATTTGGCGGCCACAACATTGACCGGGAAAGTGGCAAGGAGGCAGCGTATGCGGCGAGGGAGGCGGGTCCACATGGATCCTGTGAAAGCGGTAAGGCTGTAGGGTATGCAGATGGAGGGACAACCATGTGGATGCAATGTGGCACAACATAGAAACAAGAAGAGCACGGTCGGTGTGGACCGCATGTGGTGAAACAAGAAGACCCAAAACGTGAACCTGACCATGGGAAGCCAAACTGCTCCAGTGACCTAGCATGTCGGACCTAATGGCATAGTGGGTCGAGATCCAGTAGGCCCTATGAGCTTAGCTTTAAGGTCCAGTCTAGTTTTGGTTGATCCAAACTAGGATGGGTTGGGTCAGCCAAACCGGGAAGGGTCACTAGAACCAATTCGGGTTGACCTGTAGGTCAAGTAGGGTCTGATGAGTCAGATAGAACCGAGTTTGGACCGTGGTTGGACATTTTTACAAAAACCACCACAACATTCAAACCGTGGGTATGTTTAATGATCCTGTTATGGTTCTTGGACCCTTGTAATGTGATAGATATTTTCGTATACTCTATGTCAGTTTGTGTGGATGTGTGCATATGAACTAATGGCTTGAAAATTAGGTTCTTCTAAAACGAGCATGTTACGAGAAAAATCTTGTGGCTGTAAATGACCTAGAACCTCTGGGACATAGAAAAAGTTTGGCTTAGAACTTGTTTGTTTTACTTATAGATTGTGTGTCTTACAGATATAATGTGTCTTATAATGAAGGTGTGTCTTACTAAGTTTGTGTGCTTTATAGGGACTATGTGTCTCATAGAGACTGTGTGTCTCATAGAGACTGTGTGTATCATGGAGATTGTGTGCCTAATTTGATTGAGTATATCATGACTTTCTTAGAATATATGATTTATACCTATACATATGTGTGATGACTTTATATCATGAATTTATTGTTGGTATACTTCATGAATTTGAATGTGGTTTACTTCTTGTATTTATTTAGTGGTATTCTATTGTTATTTCAAAGTGTCCTATTGGGTATTGTTTTACTCAACTCTGAACAACTTTTCTCACACAAGTCATGTCTTGTAAAGATAACCATTTCGTTGATGGATTCATAGGGAGATCAAGACTAGGTGGTGTTTAGAGAGAGGAGACAGTCAAGGTGTGATACTGTGACTTTTGATGGATTTTATTATACCTACCCTTCATATAGGGTTTTTTGTAGATGAGTTTCAAGAACATGTGTGTTCCCTTTTTACAGGTTCTTACTTTTAGTGGGCTGGTATTATGGACCTATTTACATTCAGTTTCCTATTATCATACTCTGTTGTTAGTATCTTAGTTGTATGCATGCTTGTTTTCATGGTGTTCATTTCACATTTTGGGCTTGGAGATGTGCGTGTGTATAAAAGTACTTAGGAAAATGTCACGCATTTTTGGGATATTCATACTCAGTACTAGTCATCTACCCCAAACCAATTAGAGGCGGGATTGGGGTAGTCAAATAATGGGACAGTTGGGGATTGGTCCTGAGAGTGTGGTACCAGAGGTCGTCAGTTCTACTTAAGGATCAATAGTCTGTGAGATCAGTTTGGGTAATAGTGTTAAGTGTTTTGAGATTAGCATTAAGGCCAGGGAATCCAATGTTGGTATGGAGGTTGACATATCTGTACACCATATCTCTAAACCATAATTTTTACATGATTCTTGAAAACAATAGTTTCAGGGAAATTAATGATACATGCATCACATAGGATTTGGGTGTGTTCTAATGTCCTTCTTGAGTAAGCTCATCAGGTACAATCTACTGATCATTGTACATCTTGTTCTATTTCAGGACATTTCGACACATATAGATAGAAAAAATTCCATTGCGTGATTATGAGTATAATCCTTCTAGTGACAAGGTGAGAGTACATGGGCATGTACTAGATACAATACCTCTGGGTGGTTTACTAGTGGTACCACCACCCATCAAGTATCAGTTACTACCAATGCTATGAGTTCAGGATGCAAGTAGGATGAGTGCATTGCCTGAGTTAAGGAGGAAATAAAATACCTAGTTTAGGGGTGATACATACACCCAGGTAGATGATCATTAGATAGAGTTTGGTACACATTCCTATAATGTTATGAGGATGCATTAAGACTAAATGGAAGTCTTATCCATGAGTCTTGTTCAAGGCATAGAAGGGCGATGGTTGAGCATAGTGATCTAAACACATGATGAGACGACACTCTCTTATTAAAAATTTTAGAATCTCATTAGGGTGGAGTTATTTTTATCTACGTTATGCTCATTGTGCATAAAAAAGCTTCTTCATCTACAGTTGGGTCGTAAGATAGTGACTGAAAATTTGTTTGGATTTAATAATCCTATCGTCACTCCATGGATATGGTATGAGACCTGTTCTTCAAGGCTCCAACCTTCAATCGTAGATTATTTCAAGATATTCCTACATCAATGATATCCATTTTAATTTGTACATATAATGGGGAAAAGGAATGATCACTGGTAGTAGAGATATTTCTAGCAGAGCAAACATTGTTAGTGGGAGCTACCACCGGGCACCATGTAGTTAATACTTCAATATTGGGTAGCCGGATATAATGACATGGACCCATGTGGGATACAAACTCTAGGGGATGAAATAAGGACATAGGATCTGCGGTGTGGGGATCCCATGGTAGAGTGAGTCAGCCGAAGAACTTGTTGTGTTACTTGTGTGGTAGTCAAGGAAATTTGGCAGAAGATTACCATACCCATCATGAAATCAATTAGGAGAAGATCAAGGGAACTATGAGATAGAAGAGGGGGTAAGAGAATGGTTGTCCTCATGGTGGAATACGTGACAGAGGATTAAGCTATATAGTAGGTGCTGGGAAAATATTTGGGGATTTTCCACCACCACCCCAGGTGGTCCATCACCTTCTTAGGGAGCTGGTGGATTGGGACGAGGATAGATTTAGGTGATAGGGGCTTATAAACCAAAGGTTGTAGGATTGATTAGAGTTGAAATATGTGTCTTTTACATCTTAGATGTTATTTTTATAGACACATGTTTGAGTCGTTCTTTTTATTCCACGACCATTATTCGATACTCGATGATTCCTATCGAACTGTTGACTCGACCCATATGCTTAACGACTCATATATGAGGGGATAATATGATCAAGAACTGGTGCTGACAATGTGCACTTACTCTTGGGGTTGTGATTTTCGGTTGAGATCTCCTGGTGGCTGCATTGAGGCCTTATAGTGAATTTCTTGAAATAGACTTTTTATCTATATTTTTTTCTCAGATTGATTTAATTACGAGAGAGTGTAGTGTGTTAGTGGTGATGGGACTAGGTTTTAATTTTTTGGTGAAAAGAAAAACCAATTAGCACGAGATGGACTCATGTGTAGGAGGGTGCACCCGATCACACATCCGTTGGCTAGCCAGGTCCTAAGTATAGTGGATTATATGATTCATATGTTTCCTAGAGTGGTGGATGAGTATGAGGATGTTTTACATGGGGATGTTATTTGATCACTCTCTCATTGATAGGTGGACTTCTAAATTGATCTATACCCATGGATGGAACTGTTAATTAAACTTGTATATCATATGTACATTGTAGATCTTCATTATCTAATGGTAAAGTTGGAGGAAAAGTAGAAGAAGGGATTTGTGAGACCCAGAGCTTCATCTTGGACATTCCCAGTTTTTCTTCCATGAAAAAATATGGGATGTTGATGTTGTGTGTGGACATACAACACCTTACCTTGGAGACTACAATGAATAAGAATCCACTACCATGTATTGAGGATCTCTTCGATAAGTTGAAAGGGGATCTCTGGTTCTCAAAGATAGACCTTAGATCTGGTTATCACCAGCTATGAGTGCAGGATGAGGACATCCCAAAGATAGATTTTAGATGTCGTTACGACCACTATGAGTACTTAGTGATGTGGTTTTTCATAATGAACACCCCAATAGTGTTCATGGAACTAATGAAAATGATCATCCATCCTTATACCAGTCAATGGTGGTATTTATTGAAGGAATCCTATTGTGCTCAGTGTTTGAGGAGGATCACACGATACTCTTAACGATGGTCCTCGACATACTCTAACATCACAAGTATTAAAGGATTCTCTTGAATTGTCAGTTCAAGATTTTATAGGTCCACATTCTAGGACATGTCATTTCAGAAGCTAGAGTTTTAGTGGAGAAAGCGAAGAATTATGTGGTTCTTGCATCAGAGCCACCAAAGAGCATTACCAAGGTGAGGAGTTTCCTTGGTTTGGATAGGTACTATCAGAGTATTGAATCTAGTTTTTCTAAATTATAATAATTCGTGATAGCTTTAGAACAGATGGGAAGAACTTTTATGTGGATGGTAAATTCCTAGGAGTGTTTTCAGCAGCTTAGACAGAGATTGATGAGCACTCCTATCTAGAGGTTTCCGGATTAGGGTTTCAAGTAATTTTTTTTCTTTGATGCATCATTAACAGGACTTGGTTGTTTCATAATGTAGGGGAAAGTGATTATTTCCTATGTTTCATGATAGTTGAGACCACTAGGGTAGAACTACGAAACCCATGATCTTGATTTGGCAGTGGTAGTATTTGAATTGATGATGTGGGGACACAACCTTATGGTCGGGCAATTTATTTTCTACTCGTATCATAAGATTCTCATGTATATCATTTTTTAGATGGACCTAAACATGCGATAGAGGTAATGGATAATGTTCTTCTATAATTATTACTTTGAGATTTCCTATACTCTTGGGATGGGGAATGTGGTGATTGATTCTCTCAGAATAAGATCAAGTTCGCAACAACTATATGAGGCTTTAGATAATTTGGTCTCATTATAGATTTCATTCGTGTACGAAAATGATGTAGCTTAGCTCCATTCGATGGGTTTAATCCCTCCACTCTTACATAATCTCAGCGATTCAGATCATGGGGATATTGATTATGAATCCTTAGGTTCTCATATATTAACATGAAATGCCCATGATGGATATTTGAAAGGTGGGGAGCAAGTCATTCTTTTTAGAGGATGAAAAACTATAATAGTTATGTTATGGGGGGAGTTCATGAAGAGATAAAAAAATCCCCTTTGGAAGTACATCTGAGTGTATATAAGATGTAACATGACCCCCACAGTCAGTTCTACTGGTTGGGGATGAGTAATGTAGTGTAAGAGTTTTTTTCTGGATACCTGCCTTGTCTATAAGTGAAGGCTGAGCACTAATTTCCATCAGGCATGACCCGACCCCTTGAGGTTCCAGAGTAGAAGTGGGATGGGATATGATGGACTTCGTGATGTTTTTATGACACACATCCAGGGGACATGATTCTATCTATGTGATCATTTAATGAATCACCATGTCATCTTAATTCCTACCTATCTGGTAGAAAGTTTTAGTAGAGAGTTTGGGATACCACTACATGCAAGAGATAGTTCAACTATGTGGTGTTCCGTTGATGATAGTCTCAGATTATGATTCTAGTTTTACATCCATGTTATGAAATGGATTAAAAGATTCATCTGGGAATCATTTGTGCTTGAGCACAAATTTTCACCCATTGAAGGATGACCATAATGAGTAGACCATTTTGGTTCTGGAAGACATGTATGTGCTTGAATCCAAGATTTTGGCTGTGGTTTGGATATTCAACTATCTTTGATGGAGTTTTTTCACCATAATAGTTACCATTCCACCATTAGTATGAAACCATTAGAGGCCTTGTAAGGGTGACATTGTAGGTCACCACATTGCTGGACGGACCCAGTAGAGTTAACATTCATGGGCCTGGAGTTAGTGCAGGTGACAACAGAGAAGGTGCAAGTAATCCAAGAGTAGATGAAGACTATATAGAGCCATCAAATGTATTTTACTGAACATCAATGGAGGCCCGTGGAGTTTGATGAGGGATACCGTTTATTCTTTCAGGTCTCTCCTCGACACAGGATACAAAGATTTGACATGGGTGACAAGCTATCTCCGAGGTTTATTATCCCTTTCCAAATAATACACAGAGTTTATGAGGTGGTGCACCACTTGGTATTACAAATGTATATAGAGAAGATGCATGATGTCTTCCACAAGTAACCAATGAGGACATAAATTCATGATCTATCAAACATCATTGACTAGGGAGAGCTAGATATTGACGTAGGGGGATTTTGTGGAGTACTTGGGGGAGATCAATGAATGAAAATATATGATCCTTTATGGGTGGTTGATTCCTTGATTGCATTTTCAGTTATATCACGAGAATCTCCATGAGAGACAATGGGTGCAGGAGGCTTAGATTCGTGCTTAGTACCCCCATTAGTAGGTATGGACTCTTTTTATGGATTTCAAGAATGTATATACATAAGGTGGGGAGAATGTAATGTATTAAAATTTCTATTTATTGTTTTTATATATTATATATGATTATTATTGGTCTATGAGCTAATAATGCTTGTGATTCTGAGGCCGGTGGTCCCCAAAAAATTTCAATTAAAATATTAAAATATTAAATAGAACACGTGTAGAGTTTTCCTTAAAATGTTCAATAACATATAAACAAGATCCATAATAAAAAATTTAAAGGCACTATTGAGGTAAAAGCAATGAATTTACCTTAGGTTTGGACTATCATCGACTGGTTTGGGTCAACTGTGAAATTTCTTTTTTGGCCATATCGGTAAAAATTTATTTAATAAAAATATTTTACTTCAACAAAACAACTATTTTTTTAATAAGGGTTTTATACGATTCTAGGGTTATCACCATAACCATAGAATTCTTATAACATAATGATAAGGGTGTTCTCTTGATAAAGAATACATAATTGAGATTGGAATGTGGTTTTATGATCAGTGATGTCCCTCAGATTCCAAGGATCTCCCTAATGAAGATGACAGAACAATTCATCTTCTTCAATGAGCAATCCAAATCCAGGTAGGTAGTTTCGTCTTACAGTGATTTCATTTCCTCATTTAAGATTCAATTATTAATGAAGACCCACCAATAAACATGTTGATATGTGGTTAGATCGCTCTTGCGGGATAGTAAAATTGTTGGGGTTTGACGTGTTATACATCTCTCTGAATATCCTTTTTTCCGCTCTCTTATAACATGAAAAAACAGTGCTCAACATGAAAAAAAGCCAATATAAATTCTTCGAGTGTTCATGGATATTAATTCTCTCCCCTCAATCACACTCATTCATTGTGTGTTCTTCATATCTTCTCCACACATTGAATCCCCTATGAGAATGATCGATCATTGGGTATCATATTAATGGTGAAATGATCTGAGATCAAATATCTGACCCCATGAAAACACAAAAGAGGTGTGACGATTAATGAATGATGTGATTTGGCTAGGAGATCAGTGTATGTAGGTACATTCGAGAGTGATACGCTTGGGATAAGGTGAGCTGGTAGGGTGAGAACGCCAGTGGGGAGGTTGGTGGAGATGGAACGTGGCATGGGGACGTGTTGAAGCCATAGTGGTGGGGCTACCAACAAAGATGGAACATGATAGGGGGAATCCCTAGAGCTACTACGACAGAGCATTCCATGAAATGGAGGAGCAATTTTGACAAGGGATGCAGTAAGGAGGATGCATATAAGGAAGATGGGGGGGTTGGATCTTAAGATGGTGACGAGGATATGGGATATGCTGATAGTGGGATGACCATGTGGATGTAGTGCAGAACAACGTGTAGCCGGGAGGCACGCAGTTGGGGTGGACTACTTGCGGCGTTGCAATTCGGCTCAAAGAACATGCTAGACCAGTGGAATCGAGGACATAGTCCTTAAGGCCAATTGGGCTATTCTAGTTAAGGCTGGACTAATCTGGGGTCAGGTCTGCTGGGTTAGATTGGAGATTGACTGGACCCAGGACTGACCTTCCTATGAAAACTGCCACAACTTTCAAACCACGTGTCTGTTTGAAGATCCATTTGTATCATTGGGACCCCCAAGGAGCGAAGGTTGCTTTAGATACTCTATTTTTGTTTTTTGGAAGTGATAATATGACCAAATAGATGTGGAGTAGGTTCTCCCAGAATGAGTGTGCAATGATTAGAATCAGGTGGCTGTCTCTGACCTTGAAGATCTGTGGCCTATAAATTGTGTGACCTACAAGCTATGATTATTTCATAGAGACTTTTTAACTCACAGAGAATGTTTTTATCATAGAGACTTTGTGTCTAATAGATAATATGTGTCTTATAATTATTGTGTTTCTTACCGAGAATGTGGGTCTTACCGAGACTGTGTGTCTCATAGAGACAATGTGTCTCATAGAGACAATGTGTCTCATAGAGACAATGTGTCTCATAGAGACAATGTGTCTAATTTGATTTTTATATTGATTCGGTCGTACAATATATGATGTAGACAAATACCTGTGTGAGATGAGTGTACATCATGTATTTATTTTTGGTATAAATTTTTTATTACCTTGTGCAATACTTCATGTATTTACATAGTGGTATTTCTTAGTGGTTTTAAGGTGTCCTATTAATTATAGTTTCACTCACCCATACAAATTATTTTTATGGATGTGTTGTTCCATGTGCCCATAATCTTTGCTTTGAACGATTCGTAGGTTGACCAAGATGATGTTGTGTTTAGAGAGACTTGAACGTCGTGGTGTGGTGTTGCGACTTCAGATAGTTGTTTCTATACTAACACTTTGGGTATGGTTTTTTACGGACATGTTTCAGGAAGATGTGTTTACACTTTTTATAGAATCTTAATTTTTGTTGTATTTTATTCTGTCCATGTTTACTTTTAGTATCCTATTATCACAGTATTATATTGGTATTTTAGTTGTATGAATTATTATTTACTTAGTTATTACATTTCACCATTTTGGGCTTAGAGATGTGTGTGTGTGTGTACAGATAATTAGGAAAATGCCTCCCATTTTTCGGATATACCTACATGGTGCTAGACACCTTCCCCTGGCCAATTAGAGGCATTTTTCGAGAAGTCACAGAACGGGCCCCTTTTGGATTGGTCATAAAACGTATGAATTAGAAATACATAAAATAATAACAAAAATATGAAATTTTGTTTATAGAATCATTAAAAGTAGATATATTTCTTTACATTCTTGGTCAATCAATGAATTACTCAAATATTGGATAGTGATAAAAAAATTGTTTTCTTGAAACCATATTTTTGTTGAACCTGTGGCCTTTTAAATCCTCACATATTTATGAATTTGAAACCCTCACATTTTCATTGATCATTTAGTTGTTTTTGATTTATGACCTCAATAAATTCCTATGAATATTTAATATTTTCATCTATGTCCATGTTTTCACATGCAACATATGAAATGTTATGTAGAACCCTAGTTATATATTTCTTTGGGTGACTGTTATGTTTCTAAAACACCCTTTTTAAAGAATGCTTTAGGACTCATTTTTACAGTGTGGGATTATATGAAAGGAACTTTAAAATATTAATCCATTGATAAACTGGATGAATTTTAACAGTGAAATTCATTTGAAGGGGGGGTAGAATATATCACCCAATGATTTTGTGAATTTTTTTTCAAATTAATTTACTCTTTCTGGTATTTTTCATTTAACACAATACATAATATTATTCATTTTATATAAATTCACTGTGTATGGATTCCATTATATGGAAGGACAAGTTAATGTTATACTACATACAACATAAGTTTTAGATTAATCTTAATGAATTAATGAGGTTAGATTAAATTTCATGCAAGGATGACTTTCTTCAATGACTTACTTAACATGCAAGACTGAGTGTTATTGAATAATAATTCATTATTAAAATATTATTATTTAATAGAATATAACATGGCTATTAAATTGAACATTATAGGATTAACTAAAATATGAATATATATATAGTTGAATTTATTGGATACCTATTAATTATAAAAAATATAGAAACCAAACGAATATAAATGGATAGATTTTATTAAAGTATCTTTTTATGTCAATAATCTGATTTATATTAATAAGTTAAATATATATATTTTATTTAAGTATATTAATTACATTTATATGTTATATATTCAATAAAAAATTAAAATCATCCAATATATTTGATAGGTATAAGATATTAAAAAAACCCAATTTAATGCTTAATAACCTATATTTTTATAAAGATATTCTTACCACCTTTTAGTGGAAAATCTATTTAAAATAAAATTTATTGGTACTTAAATAGATTTTATATGAGACCATAAACTGAAATTTTAAATAACAACATAAAAATTAGGTTAGAATAAATTTTTACTATTTTTTAGTAAGGTTTCATTTTTTAATGAATAGTTATATTTCTGAATTTTTATTCAAAACTATATTTTCTTCTACTTAATTTTTAATGTTAAATTATATATTAAAATGGTTTTAAATTTTAATTATATAATAATTATAAAAATTAACCCACTTTAGGCCATTTAAATAAATTTCACTATGAAATTGTGTACAAAAAAAAGCAAACTTTTGGACTTTTGTAAATTTAAACCCTATAGTTTCATCGATCAGAGAGATTATTTTTAAAATAATTTATACAAATTATGTGATTATAAATTAGAAAAATGGATTCATTATTTTGATTCAGAATTATTTCCAATTTTAAATATGGTCAAACTTTTTATTTACCAAAATGATTAGTGAAAGAGATTAAAATTAATTACAATGACTAAGAGAAAAAATAAGTTAACAAAGTACGTAACCAAAAGTTTAGGAAAAAAATGACCTATAAACTTTTACAACACAAATTGGATATACATTGCTAGTAAATGAAGCACAAATATTGAGTTATTTTGCCTATTATGTCATATTTAGGTAAAAGAGTGGGTACACCTAACTTGTTTTCAAAAATGCCAAGTGTGTCATTTCCTTTCCTTAAAAAATCCACCAACTCTCCCTCTTATTAAAACCTCTAAAACATCTTAGGTTTGGAAAATATATTTCGAATACACTTCCCAAAACCACTACCTTCCTCCAAGAAGTACCCCCTTTTGATTAATGATTTACTTGTAATCCTTTTGGCACAAACCAAAAGGTGTTTCAAGATTAAGAGGCAACGACTTCTCTCAAACTCCTTTCTTTTCATTTATTTCTCCAAACCGTCATCCCTATTTATACAATGATGTTATAAAACCAATATATTCAATATAACAGGTTGTTTTTATTCTAAGGGTTTGACCTAAATATACAAACACCTCCATCTAATGGGTTAAAAACAAACTATTTATGTGTAAGGTGAACTAACGCCTCATAAAACGATGATTTTTTATTTTAAATATTCACCCCTCATGGTGGAAATTATGGCGGACACTATGTTTATACATGTTATATATTATATTTATTATGTAATTAATATAATATAATTATTTTAAAATTCATGTATTTATACTTTCAATATTATATAAATAAGAAAATTTTGTTTGAGGATGTGCGAACTACTACCCCCACAAAGCAATGTGATTCATTCACACGCTACATAGAATGCATTAGGGACACATTTAGTGAACTGATATGATATATATGAAAACATAATTATAATTTTATTGAAATATATATATATATATATCATTTTCTTTCTTTCATCTATTATGATAATAAAAACTGAAACATCATTCATGTGTATGCATGGCTTAATGTCTACACGAACAATGTACCCCATTTTATAATTATATATTATATAGATTTTTAATATACACATATAATGAAAAAAATGAAATTTATATAATTTTTTAAATTATGGAAATTAGGATATAATTATAAGGGCCAAATATAGAACAAATTAAGTCACATGCAAAAAACAAAAGAAATATTACCCAAAGTAAAACCTTAACATTTGATTCTTAACAGGAAAGTAATATAAATTTACAATAAAACCATATGTGGTATTATATTTAATAATATGGTTCTTTAAAAGACCCGTAAAAAATTATATTTTTATATTGGTGGTTTCAATTAATACAATGTGAGTCAAGACACAGGGTAAGGGAATTTTTATCTCCCTGTTTATTTCAATGAGAAAAATTCTTTATTCAACACCCATTACTTTTTTGTGATGAGTGTATTTCAAAATGATGGATTCTATTATTATCATAATTAAAATTACGGGTATTTACATATCCATTTTATTATATTTATTCAATGGTATTTATGTTTCAAATGTAATTAAAATGATAATGAAAAGTTTTTTAATTTTTATTTATTTGAAACATTCCATGTTATGGACCTATATTTTTTCATGAGGTGTCTATACATACATTGAAATGATATATATTGATTCTCTTTATATTCATGAAATTTTATGCTTTTTACAAGGGTAGTATGGTTAACAGTTTGAAATTATTAATATACCATAATGGATGGGGTCAATCCCCCTCATTAAAAAGATGAGAAAAAGGAAATAGTATCCTCTTTTAAACAAGGTAAGAGAAAACTCATCACATGCCTGTTGGGCTAGAGGGTTCATACCACTACAACCCTATAAAAAACCCATTACAGCTGCCCAAAATCATAGTGGGAGATAACCCATCACATGACCTTAGTCTAGATATTACTCAATGGTTCAAGAGCCAAGAGAGATAAAACCAAATAAAAATCATTGAGCCATAGGGAACACAAGAAACCATAAGAAACCCTAAAAAACACTACTATAAATGAATTCCCACTGGCTCAGTCCAGCACCAATACAGTCCAATGCCACTGAGGTCGTTGCTATATCCCTCCATCCTTGTCCTCATAGCCTTACCTTGATCTCAAGTTCCCAAAGAGACCACCACCAAACACACATTACCTTTGCGGTCCCCCACTTCGCACACACACCATCCACCCCCATTTCCATTCCCATTATCCACTAATAGATCATGTCGATCCGTGATCCATAAACCCTCACCAGAGAAAGACTCCTCTTCTACAAGAGGGAGCTATTCCCGAAACTGCATCCCATGCTCTACCACACCTCATGCCAAAAGTTGATCCCTTCATAGACGATGTCATCATCAAAGACAATCAATGGCACTGTATGAACCAACTGAGCCTCCCTCTATCTGGATCCACTATAGATCTACTCCTAGAACAAAAAATGATTTTTTCTATCATTTTAATCTGAAAAATTAATGTAATTCTTACCTCATACAAAACATAAAAATTTAACCAACATCATTTCTATGATTCTTCTGTTTAATTTTTAAATATTTAATTATTAGGAAAATGTTTTCAAAAAAATAAATTTCAATTAAATAATTTTCCAAATATTAAATTATTTTGTCATATTTTTTCAATTTATTTTTCAGGGAATTTAGTTTTCAAATGGTTTTTAATTTTATTTTGCAAGGCTTCATGGAAAATTATTTTTGAACATGTTTTGAAATTATTTTATGCGTTTTCATGTAAAATTGTTTTAAAAATAATATAAAGAATTTTTCATAAGTTTTCAAGTAGTTTTTTAATAAAAAGGATTTTATCATTATTATATATGATATTATGGAACATTATTTTCAATATATTTTCAAGTCCTGTGTAAATGATTTCAAATTATTTTCAATGAAATGTTTTTGAAAACATTTTCAATATAATTTTACATGTTTTCAATGAAAATGGTTTTAAAAACATTTTGATGTTACCATTAAATAATTTTAAATCAAATGATTTCCAAATTTTTTTCAAATATTTCATTATATTATTTTAGTTTTATTTTCAAGGAAATGGTTTTAAAAATGATTTTATGTTTTAAAGATCCATTTTCAAATAAGAAAGGATGTTTTCCTCCGGAAATTCAATTTTATAGATATTTAAAATTAATTATTCCGCTAAGATGACATTAGTTGATGATAATCATGACATATAATAATGATATAATGGTTTGATTCATATTATTTATGTGAATGGGTTATTATTAATGGAATGATCTTTATGAAACCCATTTCTTTTCCACAGGTTATATGTTTTAGAAATTTATTTCTCTTTCATGTGTTAATTATTTAGGAAATCTTTTTTCTCTTTCATGAGTTATTATTTTAGTAAAATTATTATTATTCGTATAACATTTTCTATAAGTTATGATATGATTACATTTTAATGATACCCATTTCCTTTCACATGTTATTATTCAATTTCTAATGATCCTATGCAATATGTATGTATGATTTCTCTATGAGGTGGGTGGGACCTATATCTCCCTCTAATGAATTGTGTAAAGATTTAAATATCATGATATATAATTGGATGGAATGAGGAATAAACTCGGTACATATTACAAGGGTCGAATGAGAAATGAACTTTGTTCAATGTTATAAATATTTAATGAGGAGTGAACATAGTTAATAAAAAAAGGTTGGAACAAGGAGTGAACCAGATGAATTAAAGGACTTTTTAAACTAATATGGACATGGCATTGATGCCTTGAAAACTATGTAAATCATTATATATGCCTATGTGTTTTACAAAATTCATTATTTTGTTCTTATGATACGCTTTCATGGATTATATTCATTATTTACATATGATTCATTTCTTGTGAATTTCAAATAATTATTCCACGATTCATATATATGATCTGTGATGTACAAGGTATGATCTTATATTTTCATGATCATGTTATCGAACCCTTATTCTCATTATTATGCTTACATGTCTTTGTTGATTACATTTCCTTAGCATATGGTCCCAACCATTTTTATGTTTCATTTCCAATGTTATAATGATATTTAATATGTTTGTTGTGTCTAAGATTGTTTCTATTCAACAATAACCTAGTGGGAGACAATGAGGTTCATTTGTGAAGCAGTGTTTATTTTTCTATGTCTCCCAAGGAACTAGATTAATATGACCTTGGAGTCTTTGTTTTTATAATGTTGTATGTATTATCAAAACGTTGTGTAATGTGAATTTATGAACAGTGTGGGTTTATATATAAAATAAATTCCTAAAATTATTTAATTGGTTGTATTTTTATTTTTAGGTTAATAATTTCCATCATAGCAGGCCTAAATAATAAATAAAAGGGAGTAGTTCGAAGGATATGTTTAAATTTTAAACACATGTTTTAGAATTTTTTTTTCACTTTATACCTACTTAAAATATTACTCATATGTGAGGAAATATTAATAAAATTATATTAAACCTATTGATATGTTTTTTATTTTATTTGAATAACCCATATCTATATCCTCTTCCACCAAATTGGAAACAAAACCATCATTTAAATGAATAAAAACCTACCACCTCCTAAACTGATGTAATCTATTTTCCATTACCACCTCTTTTTGACAGTTAATATAATCTATTTCATTTATATATATATAATAACCATAACATAATTATCAATATTTTAAGATAATATATTTATTTTTCTTATTTCCTTTTCATCCATTGAAAAACAATAACATCATTCATGTGTAATTGCAGATTATAACATCCACAAAGCGATGCGATTCGTTTATCATATCCAGAAAACATGGATACTCTATATATATATATATTTAAATTAATAATATGAAATTTATCATTATTATTGGAATGAAAATAAATACATTTCTTCTTTGCATTATAGTTTCTGAAAAATGTATATGTTACTCATGTGTACATATGAATTACCATCTCCATAACTTTAACATAGATCATTTTTAATAACCATAAATCATGGTTGGTTTTAAAATAATAATAGATAAATAAAAATTAAAACAATTTAATTATTATTATTTATTATATTATAGATCAATTATCTCTTTGAGAACAACCAATATACCATGAGTTTTGGAAATTATGAACTGAACATCCTCAAAATACACAATACGAACTTAACCGATTATCTAATAAAACATGACATTAAAATTAAAATAAAATTGACTAATAATAAATCAATAAATCTAAAAATAGTTATTAAAAATGTAATTAATTGAAATAAATTTATTAAAACGAATTATGGGCCATACATTTAATGTCTATACTCAAGGAAAGGGATTTTGTCTCATTTTATCTTAATTGGGGAATATATAAATGGAATAAACCTAATTTATTTTATATGGAGTCTATAGTAATTTTTTTTACTATTTTTACATCATAAATATTTTATAAATATTATTTTATGATTTAATTAAAATAATTTCATTCATATGGATTATAATTGAATGCTACCAAGTGGTAAGGTGTTTCTTTACTCAATTTACATTCAATGGGTTATATCCCATCTTTATAGAAATTAATATTACCTTATTATGTGTGAATTTCACTCTATATTTTTTATTTATTTAATTAAACTTGTCTTATTTCATATTACTTGTTTTCTTATAATCATATTATTGACTAATTACCAGTTCAAAATCTGTGATATTTTTAAGGAATTTCTTTGTATATATCTAATTTTATTCAAACATCATTAATTTTGTGTACCTTTTTTCCATTAATGGTGTACTTACTACCTCATTAGTTAATTTTCATATATTACTTCTAGAAAATCATGATATTTTCAGATCCATAACTTGTTATTTTTCTAAATAAATAATTTTTAAAATTACCAATGTAACAAAAGTTTATGTTTGAATATTTTTTATTGAAATGAATGTTTATATTCAAGGTTATTTTATGATAAATCATATACTCTTATTTTTTAGAACCATATTTATTTTATTCTTAAAATTCAGAAATGTGTTTTATTATTTTAATTTATATTCTCTCCCTATTTAATTAAAAAATCATTAGAATGTTTTTTATGTGGTTTTTATCAGGTGACATCTTTTAGATCAAGAATATTTCTATTCCATAACAATGTTTTATGAAAAAATTTCAAGAATTTTTTTCCCATAAAAAATAACTTCATATTGTTTTTTTACACGTTTATTGAAATTTCGGTAAAAGTATCTGAAAGGATTTTTATTAACGTATTTCTCATGGGCCACTTTTTATGCTCTTTCCACAATGTTTGAAGTGAATTATTATTTATAACATTTATAATAAGAATGGATTTTATAGATATCATAACTATTAATTTAAATGGAAATTCAGTTATATGTTTCCAATGTTAATTCTAACGATCTATATTTTCTAATATTTTTTTTTATTTTTAAATAGTTTTTTTAATGTTAAATGGTATTATTTCAAGAGTTGTTTTAATTATATTTTTATGATATAAGTATTCATCAACTACACAAACCAATGTTGTTTATTATGATCTAATGGGGATAATTTTAATGAAAAAATATGTATTCTTTAACTAAATGGTTTTTGGTTATTTCAAATATATTTTCATAGAACCCATTTCTTTCTTTCAAGATAATATATTTTTAAAAGGAATAGTGGGGTTTCTATGAGTTTAATGATTAATGCATTATATATTTACTTTAATAATGATATAGTTCTTGGAAATTTTTTATAATTATGGGATGTTCTATTATAAACCATGTATGGGTGGTTCTATTATAAACCACAGTTGGGTGGTTAAATTAAAAACAAAGGATAGGTTGGTCTGTTATTGACCTCAAATGATTTGGGTAGTGAATATGTTCTCTAGATATTTGGGATTGAAATTGATCATATTTGTTATTACACTTGTATTGATTTTTTAAGGGATCAATAAATATAATGTTCCTCGATACAAATAGTTTTCGATTTTTCTTTATATGTGTATTTGATATTTCTTTTGATCATGCTCGATATCACATGGCTCATTATTATTTATTTATATGACTCTTTCCTTTGTTATTGATTTATTCAATCTCATATGTTTTTTGATCAAGGTATTTAGAGATCCGAATTTTACTATGTTATTATCATGCACTTTGATCATGTAATATTACTCTTATACCCATAATAATATAACTGATGAATTTTAAGTGTTAATTCTTAAGTATATCCTTTATGGTCCTTTAAAATCACCATCATTATTTTTACATTTTCACTGGTTCATGAGAATATTTGTTAAATTATTTTTATATAGAAAGTATTTATGAGTAGAGATATTTACTAAACATGCTGAATAATATTTTGAAATAATAAAATATGGGAATAGTTGTAAAAATGGTCACTTAAGGACAATGGAAATACTGTATAATAGATTTTCCAAAATATATAAAATATAATGATAAAAGGTACATGGGAATATAAGTTACCAAATAATTTATTTTGATTTTATAAGTTATCGATATTTGAATTTGGGTCAAATTTATTGATATTAGTACAAAAAATGTAAAGACTATGTTTTTTTCACTAAATTTGGGAGTTAGGTTTCAAGACTGTAAAAGTTAGAATTTTAGATTCATTTTGATAACTTTGTATATTATAATCTTTTAATTTATAGATAAATTCAGAGTTGTGGATAATACCTTGTGTCTACTAATTTACGGTTTATTCTAATTTTTATGTCATAGACACTACCTTTTTAGGGTTTATAGGATTGGATATTGATGTGAAAGAAGTTTTTATTGAATTTATGGAAGAAAATTATAATGAATATTAAATAACCCGTTGGTTAGTATCTAAATATATTTCAATATATTTTGGTAAACATCATTACATTATAATATTATCTTAGAGATTACATAATATTTTGTGATATGTTTCACTAGATTGAGGTATATGTAACCCTTATGATTAACATGTGATTTAACATGATGGACTATTTAAAAATAATTAATAAATGTTTTGGATAATAAATTATGAAAGATAAAATATAAAAATTCTTTTAAAAATTATTTATTATTTGTATTATTGATGGTATTTAGGAAATAATGTTAATTATTTATAGAGTGATATACATTGATTCTTTTAATGTTATTATATAAATTTTAGGTATTAATAAATAATTTATTTATAAAGAGGTTTATAAATTTTTTATATTAAATAATATTTTTGAAACAATTTTTGTTTTTCTTACTATCAAAATATAGGATGATTAACAAGTTATCATTTTTTGTAATTATGTGATCCCAATAAAGTTTATTTTATCGATCTATAAATTAAAATTACATATTTAATACCCATCATTTTGAGTAATAGTTTAAATAAAAATGGAAGTTTACTATAACATGAAACCAAATGATAATAATTTATTTTATGGTTTTGAATAAAATCAAGTCAGAATAATATGGTATTTCCATAGTCTATTTGATAATGTAAATCCTGAAAATTTGGAAATGTATCTTGAAAATTCATGTTATCATATTACCTTCATTGCTGATGAATCTAGGGTATTTTAACTCCTATTTGTTTTTATTATTTCGTGGTCATTAGTTTTCTTATAAACATTAACTTTCTTGGGACCAATGATCTCCATTACAATCCATATTTTTTTTGAATAATGTTATTTTTCTCCATGTACACATTTTCATACCCCACTAATGATCTCGTATTTCGATACCAATTTGTATGTTATTGCATTAGATCTTCATATTTCTCTTTTTCTTATTTTTAAGAGGAAGTTTGATTAACCCTTTTTCAGATTTGGGGTTGCAAAAGACGATTATTAAAATGTCAAACCATTTATTATTCAGATCATATTAAAAAGGAAATTATGAAATGTAGTAAATGATTAAGAATGTAATATCCTAGGATTTTAAAAGAACAAAAGTTTTGATAGTGTATACAGGGAGAAACACTAATCTAAAACAAGCCACAAAATATAATTTCTATTTGATAATTTTAACATAGATATTGAATTGATTGGTATGAATTGTTCCAACCAAATTAATAAATATATTAATGAAGGTACTAATCAATAAAAAAATTCTAGAAATGAAATATGAACCCATTTTTTTAGAATGAAAATTTATTATTCAAAAATTAATTTTATTCAGTAATGATTGTAATTTTTTTAGAGTGAAAACTATAATTAATTTTATGAACATTTTTATGTTTTATTTGAAACAAATAAATCCTTTTTGAGTTCATCATGTTAATACTATTTGAACGTGTATATTGTAGATCCTTTTGAAAAGATTGATTTTTCAATGGATTGTAAATGATTCCAATTTACGTAAATTACCATATATATTTATTAAAAAAAATTATTTAAAATTACAACTATGATTATAAATTTTAATTAATGTAATACATGTATTAATTTCTTATTTATAAGAAAACTAATTACATTTGAATCATTATTTATAATTCTTTTGGAATAAGTTTATTTTTTTCCTATAAAAACTTCTATCAAAAAAAATATTTTTCATTAAATTTTACGCATTTATATTATCATTCATTTTTTCACTTTATGAAATTTAATCATGAAAAATGGATTTTAAATTTTGAATCATGATGGCCAAAGATTGTAAATAGGTCTATTTTACTATTGTCTATTAAAAATAGTAACCACAATAATTTTGTGTTACCACAATAAAAGAAAAATAGAATAATTAGGGTGAAGGACAATATTATATGGATTCAAATTCATTCAAAAAATATTCCATACATTCATTTTATGAGTATATTTCATCTATCATAATTATAAATTAGAACATAAGTCCATATTATATTTAGTACTAATTTCAACTTTATACGGTTGAAGTAAAAGAAAAAGATACAAATTTTAGTCCCATACATTAAAAATATTTAATATATTTTCACATGGAGTAAAATAAATTATCTTATATAATCATTTTTATATTAAATATTAATTAATTTTTTTATCATGATATTTTTTTTGATCTTTTTTTGATGAAATAATTACTTTTAATGCTTATAAAATGACGACACATGGCTTTTTCATGTTATAGAAAAATAAGTAACTTATTTTAAAAACTATGAAAGCAATATTGGTTGAGATATTTATAGCATACCATGATTTTAATATTCCAATATTGCATATTAGGTATGTATTGAATGTTTATATACAAAATAAATTTCTATATTCATTTTAATACAGTCAAACTAAATGAATAGTCTCAAAAAAGACATTGATGATTTTTTATGTTAAATAATATTTTATTTAATTATTTATTTATTGTGAAAATATCTAAAGGGGACAATGAGGACATGAAATGGTTAAAATTTTCATCCTTCGACCATTTACGAGTCAATTTCCTCCTTAAAATTAATATTTATATCCCTGTAATATAGGAATAGCCCTTACAACAGTTAATGACATAATTACATAACAAGGGGTTAATCCAAAAGAGACAATTTTAAATGATATCTAAATATTTATAATTTTTATTAGGTGATTATATTAAAACTATGTTCTCATTTTTTCCATATCTATTTTATTTAATATTAATTTTCCATGATCAGACACATATTATATTATAATATATCATGTAATTTTAAAAATTACATTAATGATATTTTATAATAAAAAAATAAATTATTAAATGATAAAAATTAATAAAAAAGAAATCATTATCAAGTTGAATTTGATACGGATGAAAATATCATCCACGGTAAATTTATGGGTCACTTTTCCTTTTCTAGTAACTTTCATGAATTTTAAAGAGTAAAAAATATTGATATCCTAGTAATTGTCAAAAAGGGAAACGTTGAGTTAAAACTAAGAGATAGGGGTAAAAGTAAACAAATCTTGACCAGATTTAATTAAATAGAAGTATATAAAAACATCATTATACTTTATTAAAATTATATAATTTTGATCAAATTTTACATTTATTTTAATTTTTATCAATTTAATACTTTATGTAATTCTAATAGTGCCCCTCCACTTATAAATGGGAACCCTTATCATATCCCCTATAAAATTCAAGAATCATATTTATTCAAAAAATACTCACACATATATAATTCTAAACTTCCACCAAATTTCTACTATTGATAGTTTTGGAAAAATTTCAACGTCAGAGGGATTATGGTGTTAAGAAAGGGAGGTTGTTTGAAGAATAGATTTGGGTTTTAACATAATGTATTAGTTTTATTTCACTATTTAACTCATTAAAAATTATTCAAACATGACGAAATAAAAAAATCTTAAATGTACATAGATATTTTTATTCATAATTAACAACCCAGATCCATTCCCCCTTCTATCTATTTGGAAGTATAACCCTCATTCGTGTGCACGATAGAGTACCACCTAACGAACATATGATATTAAATTTCCTTTACCACCAATCAAGACTAGTTATAATGATGAATCTAATATATATATACATATATATACATATATATATGATAATCATTAAATAATTATCATTATGTAAAGAAACAGTGGCATTTACTTTCTTACCTTTCCATCCATTGAAAATTGATAATGTCATTTGTGCATATGTATGGATTACCACCACTACGATGTGATGTGATTCATTTATCATAACCACATCACATAGATTCTATATATAAGATTATTAAATGAAATAATATTATATTTTTCATCATTATTTATTTACAAAGTAATACATTTATTTATTTTACCATGTTAATTGAAATATCGAAACGTTACTCATGCATACCCATGACCTACCATCTATATTAATGTTACATAGTCAATTTTTTATAACCTTAATTCAGGGATGTTTTTAATTTTAATTGATAAATAAAAATTTCATTTATTTCTTTTATATTATTCTCGATATTATGTAACAACTTTCACTTTGAGAACAATCAACATAAAAAATGTTTTTTTGAAATTATGAACCAAACATCCTCAAAATACATGACGTGGACTGAATCAATTATGTAAGTAAATATTTTGGAGTAATAAAAAAAATTATAATAAAATAATAAACCTTGAAAATGTTATTATACAAGTAATTAAATAATAAAAGATTATAGTCTAATATTTAATGAAAATGCATTGAATATATAGACTTAAGTTAAGGGATTTCATCTCAACTTCACTTTCGTAAGGAATATTTTATTATTGTGAACCAAATTTATATTATATGGTGTATACGATTCACCTTATTATATGTTATATTATTATTAATTCAGAAGTTATTTTATTTTTGGTTTAAACTAAAATTATATTATATAAGGGGATTTCATTTCATTGGTAAAAGTAAAAAAGGAGTTTCATAAATCAGTGTCCTTCAATTAGGTTATAACTCTTATTTATCGATTTTATTACGAATTAATTATGCATGAATTGATCTATAAATTGTATTATTATATATTTAATCATTATTTATTTAGATTTATATTTTTTCACATGATAACCTCATTATTTAATTATCACTTAATATTTTACGATCTTTTTAAGGGGTGTCTTTGTCTCAATCTCATTTTTTGAAAAACGATTCATGTCATGCACCATGAATTACCCCTATGTTATAATTAACACCTAATAAATGAATTTGGGGATATTAGTTCATCAGATTCTTGATATTTATAAATTCATATAATAATATTTCATTCATTGAATTTTGATCCAAAATAGAAAAAGCTATTACAAATTTATGTTTTAATCCCCTTTAATGTAAATATTGGTCAAGTTTTAGGTTATTTTAGTGGAAATAATATTTCCTTTGTAAGGAAATAAATTTAAAAATTACATATTCTTGTTGTGATAACTCGTAAATTTCAAGGATTTGTTTTTCATAAATTCATTGGAATTTTACAAGTACGCAATTTCTGATGGCACATGATTCTGAGCCCTGGTGTGCGTGGAATAATTTTCTGAAGATTAACTCGGGTACGTTCAGTGAAAAAACAAGCAGATTTTTCTATCTTTTGAATTAGTGCTCAGAATTGAAATTTTAGGGCACTGATGAACTCGCAGTGCCGGTATTTTCTTAAGGGGACCTTTACCACAGTTTTGTTTTATGCGGGTCAGACGTTAATTTTTGC
The DNA here is from genome assembly GCA_963277665.1 of Viscum album. NCBI lineage: Eukaryota > Viridiplantae > Streptophyta > Magnoliopsida > Santalales > Viscaceae > Viscum > Viscum album. The sequence continues at coordinate 849,089,736 of OY728131.1, read as the reverse complement.
GGTTTATTCTTAAACTAAATAAAATTTTGTGGTACACGATTTTATTTGTGAATTGGATATTTCCTCCCAACTGTGGATTTTTTTGAGGTGGGGCCCACACGATCCCCAACCTTCTTTTCCCCATAACTCTCCTCAACCCCCATTAATTCCCTGCTGTTTCCTTTGACAACACCTCATTAATGGTGGAGCCTTCCCACCTCCCTCTTCCCATTAAATTAGCCAAATCATATAAGTAATTTCAGCATTCATTAAATGAGACCTCTTTGAATTAATATATGAATTACATAGAAATTATATTCATTAGAGAGCCTACTTATTTCTTTTGCATTGGAAAATCACTTGTCGAAAAAGGGGCTCTAGAGAATTAAAGAGAGGTGATCCTTCTCTGACGAAGAACACTGTTATTCAATGTAGAACATCCCCAGAGAAGAATGGGAAGGACTTCTTCCCATTAGACATCTTCCTCAGATGCACCTCGACGTCAAGGAGCCTACGTCGTCTACGACAATGACTCTTCCTCTATCATTGACGGGACGACACCGTTCTTACGCAACGCCCAACTACAGTGACGCTCGTCCTCCATGGATCGAAAACAAACGACGTCAACTATGAGGTAGAGAGATTTTTATATTTTTATTTATGTAATTTACACCATTGAGCATGACATTTAATTGTTGAGTGATGATTTGAACCACTAACACGGTGTGTACGGACTAACGAACAAGTCCGGACCCATCTCCATATTGATCTTGATGTACAGTATTTTGCGACAACGAAACAGGACTGCAACGGGGATTTGGAACCTTCACAGGGAAGTCTGAGTCCCAAGACGACCGTAGGCGCAAATGGAAGAAAAAACAAACCACCAAAATGACTTCGGTGGCCCACAAAAGACGGCGGCGACACAGGGCAGCGGCGCGGCGCCGCTGGCGAATGGAGGCAGCGGTGGGCGCCGGCCGGCCGACTGGAGGCCACGACTCCCCAGTGTGCCGACGTCGGTAGCCCGCCTCGGCACCGACTGCGGTAGTGAGGAGAGGATCTCGAGACCGTGCTGGATCAAGGAGACAAGCGGCGCCAGCCTGGCGCCCTGTTCACAGAACCGGGGGCCGTGCCCCCCGCTCGGCCAGCTGGTCGAGCCACCCCCCCCCCCCCGGCCAAGCCGGGGTGGGTTACACAGGCAGGGCCGCACCCCAGCGGGCTGGACTCGGACTCGGGTCCACCCAGGATGGATTGGGTTGGGTCAGACTGTAGAGACCCGAAACTTAACGTACATAGACATTACATTACTTTTGCGGAATACTTAGTAAATAACAAAAACACACACACAAGGACCATAATAGTTTAGTGTCTTTGGAAACTTGGAATATAATCTACTAATCGTGATGAAAGATCTTCAACATCTCCCATAAAGATCTTTTTTTTAACCTAAATCCTTTATTTATATCCTGGGGAAAAGAAAACATAAAAGGGTGAGCTCAAATGCTCAGTAAGGGTAAACAAAAGAAATATCAATCACATCATATTCATAAGAAGATATATTTTGGAAATCTTATCCTGCAAAAGAGATCATAATTTCATAACATCGGATAAATCATAGTAGTGAAATTTAATCCCAATAATCAAAACTTAAAAAATGTAACTTTTTGGCATACACACATAATTATAGAGAATAATTTCTTATTAGTCAAGACTCATTGCCAAGGCTATCTTAGTGGACAAAGTCCATTTCTGAACTGAGTTCACTCCTCGTTTCAGTCCTGTTTCACAGAACCGGTATAACCTACCGTTCTAGCCATGTATATCTCATGATATATAAAATATTTACCCAATTCATTGGAGGGAGATATAGGTCCCACCCATCTCATAATTATACCATTCTTATGTGTGCCACAAAATCATAAACCATACATCAAAGTATAACCCATGTAATAAAAATGGGAATCTTAAACATCGTGACATCATAAAACAATTCATATAAGATAAAGGAATTCATAAAAATATAATTCCATCTCAACATAACCAAATCAATGTATTAATTGGGATAGAAACAGAACCCTTTATTATCTTAGATGGAAAATAATTTTGATAAAACACTTGAACTCCATTCTTGAGGAAAATATCCTTTCTGCTTCAAAAAACTTTTACTTTCTTAACATGTTGTACAATTCCAAACTAAAATATGTTGATTAAAAATAAACATGAAAACATGTAATTGAATATTCTTTTAAATAGTGTTTTAAAAATCCATTCATGCTGTATAAGTTAAAAAAACATTCTTCTCGTCCTTTTGTCGGAATAGTCAAAAAGTACCTCGTATGAAAAACGAAAAAAGATTCCTTTCATATCTTTTACTATAAACTCACCAAAGGGTAAAAATGGATTTAAAAAATTTTAATTGGATGTATATAATATTACATATTGAGGAAACATGGATGTGGATGATAAAATACACCCCAGTAAATACCAAAGTATAAACAATCTCGGATAAAAATGAGATTGTGATATTTTCCCTTACCTTAGGTCCGATTTGCCTCATAAGTGTCCGAACCTCCTGTATAATGATTTAAATATTGTCATTGACTTATTCCAGAATCATAATCATTGTTATGATATCATATATGGTTCACTTATGACTTTATAATACCCGTTCTTTTGTAAATTCCATGTTAAAGAGCGTCTTGGGTAAGATCTTCTCATTTGTCGTTCGTGTTTTAACTTGTAATTATTCATATGATTTCTTTGATCATGATTAATTAAATCCATAATGTAAAACATGATTTATATATAATATATATTCAGAATATACATATATATATAATAGATCAGTAAATGGAACGAAATACACAGTTCATGGAGACGGTTGGTCGTACGTACGCATGAACGCTGTTTTCGTTTCCTTATTGAGTTGAATGGAATTAAGTAGATGACATAAAAATATATACACATAAATCTAGTATCATTATTATGACATATATTTCATGATTACTTATTATATATACTTTATAATCATTCATGAATGGTTAACATGGATAATGAATCACATCGCGTCGTGGAGACGGTAGTCCGTACGTACGCACGAGCGATGATATCGTTCTCATGATCGTGGGACTGTATTGGAGTTTATGCATAATATTTCAGAATCAATATCACTTTAAAGTAATCATATATATTTATTATTTACACCATTATACCCATCCACGTAAGGTGGTGGTGGAAAATAGATTACACCACGGCGTGGAGACGGTATTCCGTACGTACGCACACGCGGTGATTTCATTTTCCATAGGATGGATAGATGGTGAAATAGGGTTGTTTCATACTTATAATAACATATCAGTATATGAGTGATACTGATGTTATTACTTCATGATTAAACAACTAGAGAAGAAGAAGTGGAAGAAGAAATAAAGGTGAAATAATCGGTAACAGACATTACCTCTTCTTTGAAGTGCCTCTTTGATACCTCCTCTTAGGGAACTAAAATTGATCTTTGAAGAAGACCAGGACCTATAGGATGTTTCTAGGGAAGTGGAGAAGAGAATTTGGCAGGGCCGGTCCAAGATTGAATGCTCAAAGTGGTGTGAGGAAGAGAGGGAGGAGGTGCGCTTTTATAAACGAGGAGAGGGGCACCTTTGGAATAACAAAAAATATTATTTTATTATAAAGACAAATTCGGTTTCTAATTGCTCCAAATTGATATATTTCGATGATAAGGTGGGTATGGGTCGAAATCCTCTCATGAAATAGAATTTAGACATGTTTGGGTTCTAATTTATCCTTATCATTTAGATTTAACATTATGTTAAATAATTTTACTTTTAACGGGTCTTCTTGTGTTCTTACACTATAAGGCTAATAAACAAGCCAAACGAACCCCAAGTTGTTTATTAATAATATTTATAACCTTATCTATGTCATTTAGCTGAACCTTAGATTTTTCGGAATAAAATAACAATTAATAATATAATATTTGTATTAAAAACTATTTTATGTCAATTTTGACACTATTTAGTAATTGATTTTTGTGAAACTCATAACAGAATGATTAGTTCAAAAAACGTTAGTTAAATCAATAATAACATGTAATAGTAACCTATAAAATTAGTGTAATTCATAAAAAGTCTCAAATTACATTTATTTGGGTATATATAACATCAATTATGTCAATATTTCTTTTATAAGATAATTACTGCATCATTGTAGTGTCATAAATAAATTAAATTATTTAATGTCTAAAAATTACAAATAAAATACCATTATGTAGGAAATCTTTTTATCATTCTAAGGAATATTTATAGTCGAATTTATCTTATGTATAACCCTATATTAAAAATTATTTAGTTATTAAACATTGATTTTAACTATTTAAACCCTTCTATAAATAAATTAATAATAAATGTCCTAATCTAATCAATGTGGGCCTAAATGGTCATATTTTATTCCGAAAGTTGTTTTTGGTCGAGTTAAACTTATCCAATAGAATTACGACATGTGTTAGGATAATAATAATAACACTTTTACCCTTAATTACCCTATTTACTTTTAACCGTGGTAAAAAAAGTAAAAAGTTACTATTCACCAAAAATTATTTTCATCTCATTGAACCACATTTTAGTCCATTATATTAACCGTGTCTCTCGGATTTTCTAAATTCCACTCATAGAAGCGGTAAAATTATGTTTTATGAAAAATTCAGTTTTTTTAACTACCACTTAGTGGTTTCACTATTCATCAAAAAAATGATGGTTTCCAGAAAAATAACTAAAATTAGGCCTAAGCTATATTTGATATTATGAATTCAAAAATGATGTCTATTTTATCAAATTCAAAACATATCAGTTACATTAACTAATTTAAAAATTAATTGTCATCGTCAAAACAAATAGCGTGTTTTTAAGAGATAATAACTATCAAAAGATTGACACTTGTTTATATCTGGTTTAAATGCCAAATTACATCCAATGACTAACAATGTTTTAAATTGTAAAAATATATTCTAAATATACTTTAAAACCACTCAAATTAATATTTTATCACTATTAATTATTTTTATTAAAAAAGTTGTCTTTAATTAAAATTTAATAATTTTCACTATTCATCAGAATATAAAAGTTATCCGAAAAGTACCAAAATTTCACCTTAAGATAGTTTCGATATTCTGAATCCAAAAATGAAGTCCATTTTGAAATATAAAATTTATAAAATTTCAAAAAGTGGGTATTACTATTCATAACGTCTAGTTCATAATAATATTATAATAATATCTCGTTTAGTGAAACTCGGTATTGCATACTACACACGCTATCGAGGACATTCGCGATTGCGTGTAATGCAAGGCAAGTCAGGGATGTGTGTTGTGAAAGATCCTTTTGGTGCACCGGTTAACACAAGACATTAATTAAAAAGAATACTTTTCATAAAATCTCAGGGTGGAACATTCTACCCCCCTTAAAATGAATTTCTCCCTCGAAATTCGTCGGGGTTATAAATGGTTTACTACTCGAAAGTTTCTTTAATATAAACCCTCATCGTAAAAAGGAATAACAAAACCAACCTTTAAAAAAAATGTATGAAACGTAACGGTTACCCAAATAAACTAATCACTGGGTTTCCACATAGGTGAAAATATGGATATGGAAGAGAAATCTAACCATCATGTTCTGATGGAGAGTGGTAGAGAACATGGCTATGGAAAAGTATAACGACCCATACTTTACAAACATTGTTAATACTTCAAAATTGAAGCATACTTATTACAACATATAAAAAAACCACAAAAGGACCGTATAGGTATAATTTCTTTAGAAACTGGGAAACATAAACAACTGGTTCATAAAGCATCCACTTTGCCTCCAATTTATTTCATCATATCTAGAGTCCATTTTTGGAATATTATACTTAATAACCTTCTTCCTGACCTGGGGAAATAAAACATTCAAAAGGGTGAGCTCAAATGCTCAGTAAGGGTAAACAAAAGAAATATCAATCACATTGTATACATAAGCACATAACTTTTGAAATCTTAACCTGCAAAAGAGATCATAATTTCATAACATGGGATAAATCATGGCAGTGAAATGTAATCACAATAATCATAACTTAAAACATGAAACTTTGTGGCATACACACATAATCATAGAGAATCATATCTTATTAGTCAAGACTCGTTGTCAAGACTATCTTAGTTGACAAAGTCCATTTCTGAACTGAGTCACCCTTGTTTCAGTCCTGTTTCACTAAACCGGTATAACCTACCATTCCAGCCATGTCTATCTCATGAGATATGAAATCTTTACCCAATGCATTGGAGGGAGATATAGGACCCACCCATCTCATAATGATACCATTCTTATGTGTGCCACAAAATCATAAACCATACATCATAGCATAACCCATGTAATAAAAATGTGATTCTTAAACAACATGACATCATAAAACAATTCATATTAGATAAAGGAATTCATAAAAACAGAACCATTTATTATTACATGTAATAATAGGGATAGAAACATAACCCTTTATTATCTTAGATGGAAAATAATTTTGATAAAACACTTGAACTCCATTCTTGAGGAAAATATCCTTTCTACTTCAAAAACATTTTCCTTTCTTAACATGTCTTACAATTTTAAAATAAAAGAAGTTGATTAAAAATAAACTTGAAAACTTGTAAAGTAAGATTCTTGGAAATAATGTTTTAAAAATCCATTCATGCTGTATAAGTTGAAAAAAACATTCTTCGTACTTTTGTCGGAAAAGACAAAAATTACCTCGTACGAAAAACGACAAAAGATTCCTTTCATATCTTTTACTAAAAACTCACCGAAGGGTAAAATAGGATTTAAACAATTGTAGGTGAATGGAAATAATATTACATATTGAGGATACATGGATGTGGATGATAAAATACACCCCAGTAAATGCCAAAGTATAAACAATCTCGGATAAAAATGAGATTGTGATATTTCCCTTACCTTAGGTCCGTTTTGCTTCGTAAGTGTTCAAACCTCCTGTATAATGATTTAAATAATGTTATTGACTTATTCCAGACTCATAATTATTTTTATGATATCATATATGGTCATATTCTTAGCTTCTTAGTAGTAATATTTCATTGCTACTTGTTATTCGGGTGTTTATAACTTTTTGTTCTTATGCGTGTTTTGTCGAATAAATTCTTATTCTTATCTTTAGGTTATAGATACCTCATTTACAGAATGGTATTAGTGTAATATATTTTATATTCATTCATTCAATTCATTTATATAATCATTATGAAATGAAGATCATGTAGAACGAGTTGCATCACATCGTGGAGACGGTATTCCGTACGTACGCACGAGTGATGATATCGTTCCTATGATCGTGGAATTGTATTGGAGTGTATGTATACTATTTCAGAATCAGTATAAAATTATAATAGTCATATATAGTCATTATTTACACCATTATACCCATCCAAGTAAGGTGGTGGTGGAAAATAGATTACACCACGGCGTGGAGACGGTATTCCGTACGTACGCACGCGCGGTGATTTCTTTTTCCGTAGGATGGATAGATGGTGAAATAGGGTTGTTTCATACTTATAATAACAAATAAGTGTATTAGTGATACTGATGTTATTACATCATAATTAAACAACCTAAGAAGAAGAAGTGGAAGAAGAAATAAAGATGAAAGAATCGGTAATGGGTTTTACCTCTTCTTTGAAGTGCTTCTTTGAGACCTCCTTTTAGGGCACTAAAATGGGTCTTTGAAGAAGACCAGAACCTCTAAGATGTCTCTAGGGAAGTGTAGAGGAGGATTTGGCAGGGGTTGGACGAGCTAGAAGGCTCAATGTGGTGTGAGGAAAAGGGGGAGGAGGTGTCCTTTTATAAGGGAGGAGAGGGGAACCTTTGGAATAACTAAAACTATTATTTTATTATAAAGTCATGTTCGGTTTTAAATAGCTCCAAATTGATATATTTCGAAGCTAAGGTGGGGATGGGTCGCAATCCTTTCATCCAATATAATTAGACAAGTTTATGTTCCTATTTTAACCTTATCATTTAGATTTAACATTAAGTTAAATAAGATTACTTTTACCGTGTCTTCTTATGTTCTTATACTATAAGGTTAATAAACATACTATAAGCAGCCAAACGAACCCAATGTGGTGTATTATTAATATATATAACCTTATCTAAGTCATTTGGCTGAACCATAGATTTTTAGGAATAAAATAACAATTACTAATATAATAATTGTTTTAAAAACTATTTTATGTCAATTTTGACACTATTTAGTAATTGATTTTTGTGAAAATCATAACAGAAATATTAGTACGAACCAAGTTAATTAAATCAATACTAACATGTCATATTAACCTAGAAAATTAGTGGAATTCATATAAAGTCTCAAATTACATTTATTCTGGTGATTATAACATCAATTATGTCAATATTTCATTAATAAAATAATTACTACATCATCATTTTGTTATAAATAAATTAAATTATACAATGTCTAAAAATTACAAATAAAATATCATTATGTAGGAAATATTATTAGGTTTCTAATTAATATTTATAGTCGAATTTATCTTATGTATAACCTTATAATAAAAATTATTTACTTATTAGACTTTGATTTTAACTATTTTAACCCTTCCTTAAATAAATTAATAATAAATGTCCTAATCTAATCCAAGTTGGCCTAAATGGTCATATTTTATTCCAAAGGTTGTTTTTGGTCGAATTACACTTGTGCAATAGAATTATGACATGTGTTAGGGTAATAATAATATCATTTTTACCCTTAATTACCCTATTTACTTTTAACCGTGGTAAAAAAAGTAAAAAGTTACTATTCACCAAAAAATTATTTTCATCTCATTGAACCACATTTTAGTCCTTGATATTAACCGTGTCTCTCGGATTTTCGAAATTCTACTCACAGAAGCGGTAAAATTATGTTTAATGAAAAATTCAGTTTTTTTAACTACCACTTAGTGGTTTCACTATTCATCAAAAATTGAAAGTTTTCAGAAAAATACCAAAATTTCACCCTAGGCTAATTTCGATATTCCGAATCCAAAAATGAAGTCCATTTTGAAAAATAAAATTTATAAAATTTCAAAAAGTGGTTATTACTATTCATAACGGCTAGTTTTAATAATATTTTAATTGCATATCGTTGTTTAGTGAAACTCGGTATTGCGTACGACACAAGCTATCGAGGAATGTCGCGATTTTGTGTAAAGCAAGCCAAGCAAGTATTCTGTAGAAAAAGATTCCTTTGATGATTTATATAACATAAAAGTCTTGAGTGTTACATTCTACCCCCCTTAAAATGAATTTCGCCCTCGAAATTCGTCACTTTGTAACAAAAAGATGAGGATACCTCTCCCTCGTCATATCCTCAAGCTCCCATGTAGCTTCTTCTAATTGGTGGTTCCTCCATAAAACTTTCACCAATCGAGTGGTCTTGTTTCGTAGGACTTTTTATCTACCATCCAGAATCTCTATCGGTTGTTCTTCATAAGAAAGATCTTGCTCCCGTGGTACAACTTCTGAGGTAAGTACATGTGAAGGATCAGGTATGTACTTTCTCAGGAGAGATACATGGAACACATCGTGAACATGAGATAGATTCGGTGGAAGCGCCAATCGGTAAGCTACCTTCCCAACACGATCCAGTATTTCGAAAGGACCGATATATCTAGGGCTCAACTTCCCCTTCTTTCCAAATATCATAATCCTCTTCCAGGGAGATATTCGTAAGAACACTTTATCACCCATTAAAACTCTAGGTATTTTCTTCGGTTGTCGGCATAACTTTTCTGTCGACTCTGAGCTACTCTTATTTGTTGTTGAATAGATCTAACCTTTTCTTCCATTTCATCAATGAGATCAGGTCCTAATAGCTTTCTTTCCCCAACTTCATCCCAGCAAGTTGGAGTCCTGCATTTCTTTCTATAGAGAGCTTCATAAGGATCCATCTGAATACTGGAGTGAAAGCTATTATTATAAGAAAATTCCACCAAAGGTAGGTGTTGATCCCAACCTCCTTTGAAATCCATAGAGCAAGCTCTCAACATATCTTCTAGGGTTTTAATTGTTCTCTCAGACTGACCGTCTGTCTGAGGATGATAAGCAGTGCTGAAACTCAACTCTGTATCCAGAGTATGCTGGAGACTTTACCAGAACTTCGAGGTAATTCTCGGATCCCAATAAAATATAATAGAAAGTGGTACTCCATTCAATCTTACCACTTCCTTTACATATATCCTGGCAAGCTGATCCAGAGAGAAATATTCTCTAATAGCAATGAAGTTTGAAGACTTTGTAAGACGATCAACTATGACCCAGATAGCATTATTGCCTTTGGATGTTTTAGGAAGTCCTGTGACAAAGTCCATAGTGATGTTTTCCCATTTTCATTCGGGTATGGGTAATGGTTGTAACATCCCCTTAGACTTCTGTCTCTCAGCTTTAACTTGTTGACACAAACCAAGCATCGAGAGACATATTCAGCAACATCTCTTTTCATGCCATCCCACCAGAAGTACTCTTTCAGGTCCCTATACATCTTCGTGCTTCTAGGATGAATAGAGAATGAAGAACTATGAGCCTCATCCAGCAGCTCCTTCTTTAATTCGGGGATGGGAGGAACACAAACCCGATTCCTGAACTTTATTATCCCATCACAATCAAGGTTGAATTCAGGAACCATTCTCACCTTCTTTTGTAACTCGACATCTTCTTTCTGTGCCTCTTTAATCTTCACATGTATAGATGGTTGAACATTCATTTGAGAAAGATAAGATTTTTCCCCTTCCATTATAATTCCAAGATCCATCCATTGTAAATCCATAAATATTGGATCTTTTGTGATCCTCATCATGGATAAACTAGCATGGTCTTGTCGACTTAATGCATCTGCCACCTTGTTTGCTTTCCCAGGGTGGTAATGGATTGAGCAGTCGTAATCCTTAATCAGCTCCAACCATCTTCTTTGACGCATATTCAGCTCATTTTGTGTGAAAATATACTTTAAACTTTTATGATCAGTATAAATATCACACCTTTCACCATAAAGATAATGCCTCCAAATCGTTAATGCAATGATTACCGCAGCTAACTCCAAATCATGTGTTGGGTAATTTTGCTCATGGATTTTCAACTGTCGTGAGGCATAAGCTATCACCATATCATTTTGCATAAGAACACACCACAATACCTTCTTGTATGTATCACTATAGATCACAAACCTTTCTCCACTACAAGGCAGTGTGAGCACAGGTGCACTGGATAACCTTCTTTTCAACTCCTTGAAATTCTCTTCACATTCTTCCGTCCAGAAAAACTCTACTCCTTTCCGAGTCAACTTGGTGAGTGGATTAGATAATCATGAAAAATCATTCAGAAAACGTCGATAATATCCAGCCAAACCAAGAAAACTTCAGATCTCAGTTACTGTTGTTGGTCTCGACCATCTTTCGATAACCTCTGTTTTTGCTGGATCCACAGATATCCCCTCTTTTGAGATTATGTGACCAAAAAATGAAACTTTTTGAAGCCAAAATTCACACTTGGTAAATTTGGCATAAAGCTTCTCCTTTCTCAGGGTCTTCAATATAATTCTCAAGTGATCTTCATGTTCTTCCTTGCACTTTGAATAGACAAGAATATCGTCTATAAAGACTGCCAAAAATTGATCAAGATAGTCTCTAAAGACTCTATTAATCAGATCCAAGAAGATATCAGGGGAATTAGTAAGACCAAATGGCATAACTATAAATTCATAGTGTCCATACCTTGTACGGAAAGTCGTCTATGGTATATCCTCCCTTTTGACCCTTAATTGATGATACCCTGAACAAAGATCAATCATGGAAAAGTATTGAGCTCCGCGTAGTTGGTCAAATAGGTCATCAATTCACGGGAGGGGATATTTGTTCTTGATAGTGATCTTGTTAAGTTCTCGATAATCAATGCAGAGTCTCATTGATCCATCTTTCTTCTTAACAAATAGAACAGGTGCTCCCCAAGGTGATGCACTAGGGCGTATGAATCCCTTATCAGGATTCTCTTGGAGTTGCTTCTTCAATTCCTGCAACTTAATTGGGGCCATTCTATAAGGTGTCTTTGAAATAGGCAAATCACCCGATACGAGTTCTATTGAGAACCCAACTTCACGATTTGGTGGAAGTCCCGGTAATTCCTCCGGAAAGACATCATCAAACTCCCGTACAATGGGAATATTCTTAATCGTGAGTTTATCACCAACCATTTTAGATAAATAACCTTCATTTAGTTGAATCAATACCCATAAAATGGAAGAAATTTCCACTGGAAGGTTATGTTTATCCTTGCATTGATAGAAGATCATAGATTGATCTGGAATATGAAATGTGACTTCCCTTCTTTGGAAATTGATATGATCTCCATATAAAGAAATCCAATCCATACCAAGAATCACATCAAATTCCACTATAGGAAGGATCACAAGATTTGCAGGAAGCACTTTCCCACAAACTTTGATCAGAGAAGAATTATAAACATTTGATGTGACTGTTGTGCCATTAGGTGTTGTCACAGCTAACTCAACATCTAATTGTTGAGGTAATACGGTGATACCATTAGAAAATTCTTCAGAAATAAAAGAGTGGGTGGATCCAGAATCAAATAAAACATTTTCTACTTTAGAGTGGATGGTAAGTGTATCTTTCACCACATCGTTATCGTACTCCACACCGTTGTAAGAAATTGCATGTGACATTCCTTTGCCTTTAGCCTTAAGAGTTTGTTGACATCGACCATCATCATCAAACCTTGGATTAGGGAATTTATTGGCATAATGTCCCATATCCTTGCACTTGAAACATTGAAGTGTAGTAGGTTCATTCTGTGTATCCCTTCCTTTTTTTGAATCATTAGACATCTTCTTCCCATCATCACGGCATTCAAATGCCCGATGACATTCCTTTCCACATTTGAAACATTTACTTGTCCCTTTAAGACAACTCCCTCCATGTTTCCTTCCACACTTTGAGCATAAGGGAAAGCTCATCTTCTTTTCAGTGTGCTCTTTATATTTTCCTTTGAATTCCATTTTCCTCTTCTTATCAAACCCATATGACTGATGGGTTACTCCAATATCCATCTTGACTTTGAGAGCACATCGATTGATTTCCTCGTAGCTATTTAAGTCCCTTAGGGCTAACACCCTTCGAAGACTTGGTTTTAAGCCACTAAAGAATCGATCGATCTTACTCTCAGGTTGGATAATAATACTAGAAGCGTACCTTGCAAGTATTGTAAATTTTGCTTTATAGGTACCAACAGATTCATCATCCTTTTGCTTCAGTTCAAGAAACTCTTTCTCCATCTTTGTTCGGAGAATACGAGGTAAGTACTTATTGAAAAATAAGTTCTTGAACTCGTCCCATTACATGGACTCAATTTCATCCCTTTGCCTCGTATTCTTAATAAGATTCCACCCTTGATCAACATCTCCTTCCAAACAATACACTGCTAGGATGACTTTATCATGTTCAGAACATTGAAGAACTAAAAATATCTTTTCAGTAGTACTAATCCATTGTTCAGCAACTAATGGATCAGTAGACCCGCTGAAATAAGGTGGACGCTGCCTCATGAAGGATTCAACAGAATGTTGCTCCTTCCTTTGCTCGTTTGGAAGTCATGTATGATTCATAGCTTGAGAAAGTTGTGTGAGCATGGCTACATGATTTTTCATTCCAGCTCCCATAACGTTTGGTTTCTCAGGCGGACAATCATTGCATTGCCCGTCGCATTCCGCATTAACACGGTTCCTTCGGGTTCCAGCCATTGACTAAAACCAAGAAGAATAGTGTGAGCAACACTAATTATAATAGGAAAACCACATAATCAAGAATAAAATTTCACACTTAAGGCCTTATCCTAGGTTATTCATGGCCATTTCTAAAACACTAATATTGTGTTCTATGCTTAGACTTATCCTTAGGATTCTTACTAAGGCTTTCACATCCTAGTTTCCAAAGGTTGACTATACCTTTCCTCTGATACCAACTATAATGACCCATACTTTACATACATTGTTAATACTTCAAAATTGAATCATAATTATTACAACATATAACAAAACCACGAAAGGACCGTATAGGTACAGTGTATTTAGAAACTGGGAAACATAAACAACTGGTTCATAAAGTATCCACTTTGCCTCCCATTTATTTCATCATATCTAGAGTCCCTTTTTGGCATATTATACTTAATAACCTTCTTCCTGACCTGGGGAAATAAAACATACAAAAGGGTGAGCTCAAATGCTCAGTAAGGGTAAACAAAAGAAATATCAATCACATTATATACATAAGCACATAACTTTTGGAAATCTTAACCTGCAAAAGAGATCATAATTTCATAACATGGGATAAATCATGGCAGTGAAATGTAATCACAATAATCATAACCTAAAACATGAAACTTTGTGGCATACACACATAATCATAGAGAATCATATCTTATTAGTCAAGACTCATTGCCAAGACTATCTTAGTGGACAAAGTCCATTTCTGAACCGAGTCACCCTCGTTTCAGTCTTGTTTCACTGAACCGGTATAACCTACCATTCCAGACATGTCTATCTCATGAGATATGAAATCTTTACACAATGAATTGGAGGGAGATATAGGTCCCACCCATCTCATAATGATACCATTCTTATGTGTTCCACAAAATCATAAACCGTACATCAAAGAATAACCCATGTAAAAAAAATGGGATTCTTAAACAACATGACATCATAAAACAAATTCATATAAGTTAAAGGAATTCATAAAAATATTTCCATCACAACATAATCAAATCCATGTAATAATAGGGATAGAAACAAAACCCTTTATTATCTTAGATGGAAAATAATTTTGATAAAACACTTGAACTCCATTCTTGAGGAAAATATCCTTTCTACTTCGAAAACATTTTCCTTTCTTAACATGTATTACAATTTTAAACTAAAAGAAGTTGATTAAAAATAAACTTGAAAACTTGTAAAGTAATCTTCTTGGAAATAATGTTTTAAAAATCCATTCATGCCGTATAAGTTAAAAAAACATTCTTCGTACTTTTGTCGAAAAAGTCAAAAATTACCTCGTACGAAAAACGACAAAATATTCCTTTCATATCTTTTACTAAAAACTCACTGAAGGGTAAAAGTGGATTTAAACAATTGTAGGTGAATGGAAATAATATTACATATTGAGGAAATAAGGATGTGGATGATAAAATACACCCCAGTAAATGCCAAAGTATAAACAATCTCGGATAAAAATGAGATTGTGATATTTCCCTTACCTTAGGTCCGTTTTGCTTCGTAAGTGTCCAAACCTACTGTATAAGGATTTAAATAAGGTTATTGAATTATTACAGACTCATACTTATTTTTATGATATCATATATGGTCAAATTCTTAGCTTCTTAGTAATAATATTTCATTGCTACTTGTTATTCGGGTGTTTATAACTTTTTGTTCTTATGCGTGTTTTGTCGAATAAATTCTTATTCTTCTCTTTAGGTTATAGACACCTCATTTCCATAATTGTATTAGTGTAATATATTTCATATTAATTCATTCAATTCATTTATATAATCATTATGAAATGAAGAACATGAAGAACGAGTCGCATCACATCGTGGAGACGGTATTCCGTACGTACGCACGAGTGATGATATCGGTCCGATGATTGTGGAATTGTATTGGAGTGTATGTATACTATTTCAGAATCAGTATCACTTTATAATAGTCATATATAGTCATTATTTACACCATTATACCCATCCAATTAAGGTGGTGGTGGAAAATAGATTACACCACGGCGTGGAGATGGTATTCTGTACGTACGCACGCGCGGTGATTTCTTTTTCCGTAGGATGGATAGATGGTGAAATAGGGTAGTTTCATAATAATAATAACATATCAGTATATGAGTGATACAGAAGTTATTACATCATAATGATACAGCCTAAGAAGAAGAAGTTGAAGATGAAATAAAGATGAAAGAATCGGTAATGGGCTTTACCTCTTCTTTGAAGTGCTTCTTTGAGACCTCCTTTTAGGGCACTAAAATGGGTCTTTGAAGAAGACCAGAACCTCTAGGATGTCTCTAGGGAAGTGGATAGGATGATTTGGAAGGGTGTGGACGAGCTAGAAGGCTCAATGTGGTGTGAGGAAAAGGGGGAGGAGGTGTCCTTTTATAAGGGGGGAGAGGGGCACCTTTGGAATAACTAAAACTATTATTTTATTATAAAGTCAAGTTCGGTTTTAAATTGCTCCAAATTGATATATTTCTAATCTAAGGTGAGGATGGGTCGAAATAATCTCATAAAATAGAATTTAGATAAGTTTAGGTTCCTATTTTAACCTTATAATTTAGATTTAACATTAAGTTAAATAAGTTTACTTTTACCGTGTCTTCTTATGTTCTTATACTATAAGGTTAATAAACTTAATATAAGAAGACAAAAGAACCCCATTTTGTTTATTATTAATATATATAACCTTATATAAGTCATTTGGCAGAACCTTAGATTTTTAGGAATAAAATAACAATTACTAATATAATAATTGTTTTAAAAACTATTTTATGTCAATTTTGACACTATTTAGTAATTGATTTTTGTGAAAATCATAACAGAATTATTAGTTCGAACAAATTTAATTAAATCAATATTAACATGTCATATTAACCTATAAAATTATTGGAATTCATAAAAAGTCTCAAATTACATTTATTCTGGTGCTTATAACATCAATTATGTCAATATTTCATTAATAAAATAATTACTGCATCATCAGTGTGTCATAAATAAATTAAATTATTTAATGTCTAAAAATTAAAAATAAAATATCATTATGTATGAAATATTTTTAGCTTTATAATGAATACTTATAGTCGAATTTATCTTATGTATAACCTTATATTAAAAATTATTTACTTATTAAACATTGATTTTAACTATTTTAACCCTTCTTTAAATAAATTAATAATAAATTTCCTAATCTAATCCAAGTGGGCCTAAATGGTCATATTTTATTCCTAAGGTTGTTTTTGGTAGAATTACACTTGTCCAATAGAATTAGGACATGTGTTAGGGTAATAATAATATCATTTTTACCCTTAATTACCTTATTTACTTTTAACCGTGGTAAAAAAAGTAAAAAGTTACTATTCAACAAAATATTATTTTCATCTCATTGAACCACATTTTAGTCCTTGATATTAACCGTGTCTCTTGGATTTTCGAAATTCCACTCATAGAAGCGGTAACATTATGTTTTATGAAAAATACAGTTTTTTTTAACTACCACTTAGTGGTTTCACTATTCATCAAAAATTGAATGTTTTTAGAAAAATACCAAAATTTCACCCTAGGCTAATTTCGATATTCCGAATCCAAAAATGAAGTCCATTTTGAAAAATAAAATTTATCAAATTTTAAAAAGTGGTTATTACTATTCATAACGGCTAGTTTTAATAATTTTTTAATAGCATATCGTTGTTTAGTAAAACTCGGTATTGCGTACGACGCAAGCTATCGAGGAAGGTTGCGATTTCGTGTAAAGCTTGCCAAGAAAGTATTGTCTAGAAAAAGATTCCTTTGATTATTTATATAACATAAAAGTCTAGGGTGTTACAAAAAGACAGCAATCACAAAGCCATAAATTTGTGACGATCTAAGGTACCATCTAATTAATCAGATATAAGAGCACTAGGACAACATTTTTGGTTTTCAAGATAATTTCCTCAAAGTTGATGAAATTGTACTTAGAAGAAATACTTTTGTGATTTTGGTATAGTCTCACCATTGGTCGTTCTTTGGACAATTTCCACTTCATCTCTTAAATAAATGAAGTTGAATTTGTTATTCGTGATGTGTTAGCAGATCATGTGATAGAACGATGGGTCATTCCATCTGTCTCAAACAAAAGGTTAGAAGAGTTATCAAAAAATACATAAGTCCATCTGTAGTGAGATTAATCATATATGGTTCCTAAAATGGACTTATACTTCATATATCATACTGCTTAATATAATAAAACTAGTTTCTACTAAACAGGGACTTCCTGTAGGCCAGTGGTAGGCGATAAAGGCTAGTCGTACTTCGGTTGTGGGTTCGATTCCCATAGCCTTGTCCGACGCGATGGGCTGTCGCCCATCCTGCAGGTTGTCCATTTTCTAAAACTACATTACTATAACATCCCATCAATAATATAGAAAAAAAAGTTCTATCCTTAAACAATACTAACTTATGTCCAACATAATCCATTCCAATATTTAGGCTTATCTAAAATACTACGATCCAAGATCATAGTATATAGAAAATGATCACGTGAATGCCATCATTTATCCCTTATATATCATAAGATATATCTTTTTGGTCAAATTAAAAACATGTGAATACCTTAATCATGTATTCTCTTGAAGAATGAATACCCATTGAACCTTAGTAAAAACATGAATGCAGTTAAAAGTTAAAACTTTCCACATACCAAAATCCTCAAAATTCTGTATACTCAAAACATGATATCACTTTGTCCTTATATCAATCATGACCTCATGAATACTGTCAAACATTTCATTTTCTCGTTTTCCCTTCATTATGCGCATATCATCTTTTTTCCCCAAAATATCTTAATCCCTTTCCATGGTTACCAGTACCATAAAATTATTGAAAACCACAATAGACAAACACATAAATATTCCAATATTCCACGATACGATATACAACATTATTTTGGAATCCCATTACATAAACACTTAATCATTCCACCACATCGTTTTCATATTCAACATCGCCAATAGTGATTTCATGTGACTTGCCTTTGTCCTTTGCCTTAAGTGGTTTCTCATGTCGATCATCACTAACCCTTGGATTAGGGCATTTATTAGCATAATGCCCCATTTCCTTGCACTTGAAGTATTAAAGTGTTGGTGGTGTGTTCTCTGTAGTCTTTTCTTTATTCACATCATTAGAAACCCTTTTTCCATTACTTCGACACTCAGCTGCTCGATGACATTCTTTTCCACACTTAAAACATTTTCTAGTCCCTTTAAGACAATCTCCACCGTGCTTCTTTTCACACATTGAGCATAAGGAAACATTCATCTTGTTTTCACCATTATTCTGAGATTTCTCCTTGAACTCCATCTTCCATTTCTTGTCAAAACTACTAGATGGATAAGTAACACCAACTTCCAATTCTACCTTGATAGCACAACGCACAATTTCTTTATAGCTACTGAAGTCTCTTATAGCTAATACCCTTCAAAGATTTGGTTTTAAGCCACTAAATAATCGATCAAATTTTATTTCAGGTTGGATGATAAAACCAGATGCATACCTTGCAAGCCTTGTAAAATTTGCTTCGTATATACCAACAGATTCATCATCCTTTTTCTTTAGTTCAAGAAACTCCTTCTCCATCTTTGTTTGATGAATACGAGGGAAGTACTTATTGAAAAATAATTTCTTGAACTCGTCCCATTCCATGGACTCAATTTCATCTCTTTGCCTCATATTCTTGATATGATTCCACCATTGATCAGCTTCACCTTCCAAACGATATAATTCTAAGATGACTTTATCATGTTCAAAACATTGAAGAACTGAAAATATCCTTTCAGTGGTACTGATCCATTGTTCCGCAACAAGTGGATCAGAAGACCCACTGAAAGAAGGTGGATGTCGCCTCATGAAGGACTCAATAGAATATTGTTCCATTCTATACTCATTTGGAAGTCCAGAATGATTCATAGCTTGTGTAAGTATAGCAATAAGATTTTGCACTCCATCTCCCATAACATTTGTTTGTTTAGGAGGACAATCATTTCATTGTCCATTGCATTGATCAACACGGTTCCTTCGGGTTCCAGCCATCGTCTAAAACCCAAAAAGAATAGTGTGAGAGGAAAAAATCATTCTAGGGAAAACAACATCATAAAAGGGGGTGTACCCTCAATATCTAACCTCTTAGGATAAATTTTAAGATCGTTAGCGCAATTCTAGGACTATAACCTATACGTATACTTAACCTTAGAGACATCCCTAGACATACCTTAGAAATATCTCTATGGATCTCACTAAATTTCTTGCATCCTAGTTTCCAAAGGTTGACTAAACCTTTCCTATGATACCAACTGTAGAGACCTGAAGCTTAACAGACATAGACATTACATTACTTTTTCGGAATACTTAGTACATAAAAAACACACACACAAGGACCGTAATAGTTTAGTGTCTTTGGAAACTCGGAATATAATCTTCTAATCGTGGTGAATGATCTTTAACATCTCCCATAAAGATCTTCTCTTTTTTAAACCTATATCCTTTCTTTATATCCTGGGGAAAAGAAAACATAAAAGGATGAGCTCAAATGCTCAGTAAGGGTAAACAAACGAAATATCAATCTCATCATATTCATAAGAAGATATCTTTTGGAAATCTTAACCTGCAAAAGAGATCATAATTTCATAACATAGGATAAATCATAGTTGTGAAATGTAATACCAATAATCATAAAATAAAACATGAAACTTTTTTCAATACACACATAATCATAGATAATCATTTCTTATTAGTCAAGACTCATTGCCAAGGCTATCTTAGTGGAAAAGTCCATTTCTGAACTGAGTTCACTCCTCATTTCAGTCCTGTTTCACTGAACCGGTATAACCTACCGTTCCAGCCATGTCTATCTCATGAGATATAAAATCTTTACCCAATGAATTGGAGGGAGATATAGGTCCCACCCATCTCATAATGATACCAGTCTTATGTGTTCAACAAAATCATAAACCATACATCAAAGTATAACCCATGTAATAAAAATGGGAATCTTAAACATCGTGACATCATAAAACAATTCATATAAGATAAAGGAATTCATAAAAATGTAATTCCATCTCAACATAACCAAATCAATGTAATAATTGGGATAGAAACAGAACCCTTTATTATCTTAGATGGAAAATAATTTTGATAAAACACTTGAACTCCATTCTTGAGGAAAATATCCTTTCAGCTTCAGAAACAATTTTTCTTTATTAACATGGCGTACAATTCTAAACTAAAATAATTTGATTAAAAATAAACTTGAAAAAATGTAAAGGAAGCTTCTTGGAAATACTCTTTTAAAAATCCATTCATTCCGTATAAGTAAAAAAACCATTCTTCTCGTCCTTTTGTCGGAAAAGTCAAAAAGTTCCTCGTACGAAAAACGATAAAAGATTTCTTTCATATCTTTTACTATAAACTGACCAAAGGGTAAAAATGGATTTAAAAAATTATAAGTGGATGGATATAATATTAAATATTGAGGAAACATGTATGTGGATGATAAAATACACCCTAGTAAATACCAAAGTATAAAAAATCTCAGATAAAAATGAGATTGTGATATTTTCCCATACCTTAGGTCCGATTTGCTTTGTAAGTGTCCGAACCTCCTGTATAATTATTTAAATAATGTCATTGACTTATTAATGAATCATAATCATTGTTGTGACATCATATATGGTTCACTTATGACTTTATATTACCCGTTCTTTTGTAAATTCCATGTTAAAGAGCGTTTTGGGTAAAATCGTCTCATCTGTCATTCGTGTTTTAACTTGTAATTATTAATATGATTACTTAGATCATGATTACCTAAATCCAGAATGTAAAACATGATATATATATAATATATATTCAGAATATGCATATATATAATAGATCAGTAAATGGAAAGAAATACACCGTTCATGGAGACGGTAGGCCGTACGTACGCATGAACGTTGTTTTCGTTTCCTTATTGAGTTGAATGAAATTAAGTAGATGACATACATATATATACACATAAATACAGTATCATTATTATGTCATATATTTCAAGATTAGTTATTGTATATACTTTATAATCATTCATGAATGGTTAACGTGGATAATGAACCGCATCGCGTCGTGGAGACGGTAGTCCGTACGTATGCACGAGCGATGATATCGTTCTCATGATCGTGGGACTGTATTGGAGTGTATGTATACAATTTCAGAATCAATATCACTTTAATGTAATCATATATAGTTATTATTTACACCATTATACCCATCCAAGTTAGGTGGTGGTGGAAAATAGATTACACCACGGCGTGGAGACGGTATTCCGTACGTACGCACGCGCGGTGATTTCGTTTTCCGTAGGATGGATAGATGGTGAAATAGGGTTGTTTCATACTTATATTAACATATCAGTATATTAGTGATACTGATCTTATTAATTCATGACTTAAAAACTAAATAAGAATAATTGGAAGAAGAAATAAAGGTGAAAAAATCGGTAACGGACATTACCTCTTCTTTGAAGCGCCTCTTTGATACCTCCTCTTAGGGCACTAAAATTGGTCTTTGAAGAATACCAGGACCTCTAGGATGTTTATAGGGACGTGGAGAAGAGAATTTGTCAGGGCTTGGCCGAGCTTGATGGCTCAATGTGGTGTGAGGAGGAGAGGGAGGAGGTGCCCTTTTATAAGGGAGGAGAGGGGCACCTTTGGAATAACTAAACATATTATTTTATTGTAAAGTCAAATTCGGTTTTTAATAGCTCCAAATTGATATATTTCAAAGATAAGGTGGGTATGGGTCTAAATACCCTCATACAATATAATTTAGACAAGTTTGGGTTCCAATTTTAACCTTATCATTTAGATTTAACATTAAGTTAAATAATTTAAATTTTACCGTGTCTTCTTGTGTTCTTACACTATAAGGTTAATAAACAAGCCAAATGAACCCCAAGTTGTTTATTATTAATATTTATAACCTTATCTAAGTCATTTGGCCAAACCTCAGATTTTTAGGAATAAAATATCAATTAATAATATAATATTTGTTTTTAAAACTATTTTATGTCAATTTTGACACTATTTAGTAATTGAATTTTGTGAAACTCATAACAGAATGATTAGTTCGAAAAGAGTTACTTAAATCAATAATAACATGTATTATTAACCTAGAAAATTAGTTTAATTCATAAAAAGTCTCAAATTACATTTATTTGGGTATTTATAACATCAATTATTTCAATATTTCTTTAATATGATAATTACTGCATCATTGTTGTGTCATAAATAAATTAAATTATTTAATGTCTAAAAATTAAAAATAAAATAACATTATGTAAAAAATCTTTTTATCTTTCTAATGAATATTTATAGTCGAATTTCACTTATGTATATCCCTATATTAAATATGATTTAGTTATTAAACATTGATTTTAACTATTCAAACCCTTCTTTAAATAAATTAATAATAAATGTCCTAATCTTATCCAAGTGGGTCTAAATAGTCATATTTTATTCCTAAGGTTGTTTCTGGTCGAATTACACTTATCGAATAGAATTATGACATGTGTTAGGGTAATAATAATAACACTTTTACCCTTAATTACCCTATTTACTTTTAACCGTGGTAAAAAAAGTAACAAGTTACAATTCACCAAAAATTATTTTATCTCATTGAACCAAATTTTAGTCCTTGATATTAACCATGTCTCTCGGATTTTCTAAATTCCACTCACAGAAGCGGTAAAATTAAGTTTTATGAAAAATTCAGTTTTTTTAACTACCACTTAGTGCTTTCACAATTCATCAAAAAAACGAATGATTCCAGAAAAATACCAAAAATTAGGCCTAAGCTATATTTGATATTATGAATTCAAAAATGATGTCTATTTTATCAAATTAAAAAAATATCAGTTACATTAACTAATTTAAAAATTAATTCCCGTCGTCAAAACAAATAGCGTGTTTTTAAGATATAATAACTATCAAAAGATTGACACTTGTTTATATCTGGTTTAAATGTCAAATTACATCCAATGACCAACATTGTATTAAATTGTAAAAATATATTCTAAATATACTTTAAAACCACTCAAATAAATAATTTATCACTATTAATTATTTTGATTTAAATTGTTTTCATTAATTAAAATTTAATAAGTTTCACTATTCATCAGAATATGAAAGTTATCCGAAAAGTACCAAAATTTCACCTTAAGCTAGTTTCGATATTCCGAATCCAAAAATGAAGTCCATTTTGAAATATAAAATTTATAAAATTTCAAAAAGTGGGTATTACTATTCATAACGGCTAGTTCATAATAATATTATAATAATATCTCGTATAGTGAAACTCGGTATTGCGTACTACACACGCTATCGAGGAAGTTCACGATTGCGTGTAATGTAAGGCAAGTCAGGGATGTGTGTTGTGAAAGCTCCTTTTGGTGAAGTGTGTTAACATAAGACATTAATTAAAAAGATTACTTTTCATAAAATCTCGGGGTGTTACACAGACAGGGCCCAGACCCCACACTTCATACCGTTTTTCGGTCTTTTGCCCATAACGTGAGTTTTGGACCTCCGATCGACGCAACGTCAGTTTCGTAGGAATCCATGGATCAAGATGGTCGTTGATGTATATTAAAATCAAGGTTTCTATGATGATTTTGTACAGCCAGCTTGGTTCTAACATGAAACCAATCGGGCCCTTGGAGCGGAAACGCTTATAACTCAAGGACTGGACGTCCGATTGACGTGCCATCAACTACGTTGAATTCCATTTGAATAGAGGGTTATTTTGGAATAATACATTTGAGGTTTGGACACAGATAGAGTATGGTTGGGTTGGTTTTAGCTTAAAAACCAATTGGGCCCCTGAAACGGAAAAGCCAATAACACTCAGACCGGACGTCTGATTGACGCACCGTCTGACGCATTCGGTTTCTTTTCATGAGATGGAACTTTGAGATTCATCATCTCTGGACATCATGAAAGTTGATGTATCAACCTCTTTCTCAGGGAGTGGACCCTCCCGGAATCGAGCATGCTATGTGCGGGAAACCTAGAGTTAGCTGCGACAGCAACGACTACGGTACTGGAATCCTCCATGGGTTCAACAACGATGACTATCTTACTGGAATACTCCATGGCTTCGATGACGATGACTACTATTCTTGTATCCTATGTGGGTCTTGCAGTATTGGGCTCTGTACTTATATCCTGTGTGGCTCTAGGAGAGTAGCTGGTCTTGTAACCTATGTGGGTCTGACAGCTTAGCTGGACTTGTATCCTGTGTGGGTCTGGCAGAGTAGCTGGTCGTGTATCCTGTGTGGATCCGACAACTTAGCTGGACTTGTATACTGTGTGATTCTGACAGCTTAGATAAATCAGTGACTACATCTGATCATCTTTATCACTATACAAAATATGTATACCTGTGTAAGCTGAGTCTTGACTTTCAATCCTTATCATCGATATGATTGACTTATTTCCTGTGTGGACTGGGTTTTGCTTGGGCTTGGGAGTTGGAGCTGAACTGAGATTGGTGACTTAGGTATATGTATGTCCATATACCTAAGTATCGTTGGTTGATTCTTCATGATTGTATCTTTTATTTTTGGTTTATCCGTCATGGATTCTAGGAGACCTTCAGGTGTCTCGGGGTCCATACTGAGTATCGTTATACTCACCCATGCACGGGAAATGCCCGCACTACGTTGTGTTGGATGCAGATGACGAACATCGCTGATCGTGGAAGAGGCTTGTATAGCTGGACGGTAATCAGAGGTGGATCACTTGGTGTGACATACACAGAGCAGACAGACGGTCCTGTGGTTCTTGGAGAGACTATCTGAACCCACCCTTCTGGTGGGATTCCCAGAGGATGACTCAGTGGTTGCTACTTTACTTTACTGCTGTTGTACTTTCCTTTTCAGTTGTACTGTACTTTCGGTTGGGTTTGTATACTGGTCCATTTACTTTTCAACACTTACTTTTGTACTCAGTTTTATTTAGTGCTTACTTCACTTATGTACTCTGTTGTGTTGTTTACTTATATGAAAATGAAATTCCATCCATTTTTATCGGGATTTACGCCTTTGGTGCTAGTTTCCAGCCCCTGGCCTATGGATGGAGGGCTTGGGGTAGTCACGGAATGGGCCCTGAGGATGGGTCATGTCACTTGTGACATTAAATATTAGTTCTAATTATTATATTCGTAATGATATTTTTGGTTTATATTTCTATAGAATTAGTTCATAACCATTACTAAACACGGGCATATTTTATAAATTTGATAATATTGATTAATATCAATTTGTCCCACAATATAAATCATTTAAAAAAAAAATTATTATCCTTTAAAATATTGGTGACTTCTACATGACTTCTCTATTTACCTTACCTATCCCTAAAAACAAGTGAAATTTTTTTAAAGTGTGGGATGAGAAAAAAATATCAATAGGGGACATTAAAAGAAGAATTATTTTAGTCTAATGAAAAGAATAAAAACAAATGAAATGTTTACCTTTTAGTAAATTATATTTGAGAAAATTAAATAAGTTATTTCAATATGGAAAAAAACAGACACGTTTTTTAAAATAAAACCATCAAATCAAATGAAAAAATAAAAAACCATTTTAAGAATCATAGAGCATAAAATTCATAACCCATTAATAAACTCATTACAGAAATTGTTGGAACATAGTTAAATCCATTAGAGTAATTCTTATTTAACTCCGCCCTTCATTCCTCAAAAGTAAATATACAATACAAAATTTTATAGATAAATAACTACTACACCCGTCATATAAGTTATAATGGGATCACCAGACACTGTATGGGTCCACCCTTTGTATAATCTATATTAGGGTCACTCATGAGCTATAACGATGACTAACCCTTGTTAGATGCTATATTGGGCTCACCTATGTGCTATAATGGTGCTTAAAACTTTGTAAACAATTTCAAATGACTATATAAATAATAAATTCCTTGTAAAATAATTTTTACACCATACCCAAAAAATTTCACATATCAAAATATTCATTCTTCGTTAAAAACAAATTTCAACAAAAATAAATACCACTAAAAATTAAAAAAATGTGTTTTCTTTGAAAAAAGAATCTTTACAAACCTTTTTCTTGAAATTAACCCTTCCATTTTAATGTCAAGTTAACAAATACAATTAAAAAATACAAAAAATTTATGTGAAATTATTCTTATAAACATATAATGAAATATTTAGTAAAATGATTTTTCATAATGGTGGGAAATTTTTTTATTTCCATATAATATTGAAATTATTTCTTTCATAGTTTTATCACAAAAGACAGAAAGTTAGTTATTTGGAAGATAATAAGAATATTCCTTTGAAACCATTTAGTTATATAAAAAATATTGGTAAAAAAAATTATAAAATAATGGGAAAACATTAAAATTATTCTTTAACTTTTTTTTTCTAAAATATGGATTTTTGAGAAAAGAAAATTTCATGTGAATCATTAAATGGGGATTAAAAAAAGACACTACGTTGTACCAAACTCATCATGTATGTTTTTCATAATTTTGTATAACATATTTTGGGTAAATATTTACTTTCTTATGAAAAAATGTCATATTTTTATTATTTTTACTTCATCACATACCATGCCATATTAAATTACTTATTGAATTAAATTAAAATTTTTCAATTTGGCAATATTCGGTTGATATGTCCCCAATGACATGGGTATGTTGATCTTCGTCCATGTGGAATTTACTGAACCATATATAAAATCCTAATAATTTAATAATTATCACTTTTATTCATATATTATACTTTTAATTCCAACCATTAAATATAGATTTAATAAATAATCTTTTTTGTAATCATGTAGATGGTTGGACAGACATATGTTTGAGTATCATTAAAAATATTCAACAATCAATATAGAAAGGAGGTATGTTATATATTATAAATAAAGAGTTATATTAACATCCAAAATATCGTATTAGTTATTTAATAATGCTAATATATATCATCTATGTGATGTGGTGTTTTGAAACTAACAACATCTCTTGATGGAGGTGGTAATCCAAATATACACCAGAACGATGTGATCATTTTTAGTGAAAACAATGGTAAGAGGAAAAATGATATTTTATTATTTTATAATGAAAAATTTATAAATAATATAATATATAAACACAAATTATATCATTATAAGAACTATTTATTGATGGCGATGAAAAAAAATTATATCGGTTTGTGAGGCGGTAGACCTTAGTACAAATGAGTGAAGAATTCCTCTCCCAATTGATGTAGGTTGGATATGGATATTGGTTATGATATTTAAATAATAACGCCTAATTATGTTAAATATATTTGTGTTATTATTTAATTGTGGTTGATGTTTATTTTATAGAGGAGGAAGAAGAAAAAAACAAAATCATATGCATTAAACCATATATCATATTGGAAAACATCTTTTCGTAATACCATATGACCTAATGAATTTGTATTATACCAAACACAAGGCCTCAAGAATTATTGGATAGATTATATTAAGATATTTGGTATTTTATTTGATGACTAAATTGTGTTTTGATGTTTTTAGTATTGAGAAGAAGATGTTCCCTTTTATAATATGGGAAAATGGAACTATTGGAATTTCAAAAATTATTAAAATAATATAAATTTACATTCAATTCCATATAGAACAAAAAATTACTTTTAATATAGTATTACATTTGATAAAAATAATTTTAGAAATTAATAATTATAAAAAAATTAATCACATTTTTACCCACATAGTTTGGTTTTAATACCTCATCAACCCCTTTCATGTATAGGGAGGAAACATGAATTTTTACTCTTTGAGGGTCAACATAGTTAATATAAATGAAAAAACATCATATAATTGTGTCATGTTTGATATTATCAGTCATACACTACCCAATTATTTGAATTTAATATTTTTAAGACTTATATATCATTTAATAAAATATTATTTATTATAATATATCACTAATATGAATTTTTAAAACATTCAATACTTTTATTTTATTGACATAATGAAAAAATTAAAAATTAAATAAAATATTAATATATATCTAAAAAATTAATTTTAAAATATAAAATTAATTTATCACATTATCTCTCGCAAATGATATCTCTTTTAATATTTTTAATGCCATTTATTTTAATTTCCAATGATTGACTAATTACAGCATCAATTTTGAGTTATTATTGAAAGAATTTATTTATGTACTAAAAATAAATAATAATGAATAAGATAAGCATTTCAGAATTTTTAATTAATATTTCTAAACAAAAATATATATAGTTTTCCCCCATGATAAAATTGTTATAGTTATTAGAATCAAAAGTGTGTTATTTTTTTCTTTTCGTTAAATAAAATATTATAAAGGCCATAATCACAAAAAATGACAAAATGTCATATATTCGATACATGGAATATTATTAACATGATATAATCTTAAATTTAAATTTAGGAATTGGTTAGGGTAATTTCATAGTCCTTATAATACAATTTTAACCCTTAATTACCCAATTTACCCATTAACATGGTGAAATAATTATTACAGTTAGAATTAATATTTTAAAAAAATAAAAAAACTATTTAATAAATTTATACCCAATGATCCCAAATATAGTTTCCATTTTAAAAAAATTCAAAACATATAAGTCGTATAAAATTAATTAAAATTAAACCATAAAAACATGATGAAAACAAATTTTCAGAAAAATGACCATTGTAATGTAAAAATATTATTATAAAAAATTCAAGTATAAAATTCATTTTAAAAACAAAATTGAATTATTTTATATCAAAATTAAAAAAAAATTTCCAATCTAATAAAAATTAGAAATTTATATTACCTTTACTTTGAAGTTAAATTTGGGATTCAATAAAAATAGAATTTTCACTCTTCAATGAAAAATAAGAATTTTCCAAAAAAACAAAATAATTCATTGTTAGATAATTTTTATACTATTATTTCAAAAAATTTATTAATTATTTAATATTTTTAAAAAATAATTATATTATTATCTCTTAAAATGTAATAAAAACATTTTTTATGAAAATAATTTTTCGGAAGAAGAAAATGAATTTTTTTATTTGATAGATTGTTTTATAGACATTAAAAAAATACTTTTTTATTTATTAGAAACCATATATATTTAAATATTGGTTAATTTTAGAACCCCTGGTTTCAATCAAGTAACCATATCATTATGATTTTTATGTATGTAAAGATTTTTATTGAAGTTGAGGAGGGTTCAAATGAATTTTTGAATGTTTTGGGGGATTTTATGAAGGTTCATGGAATGAGAATTTTTTATGAAAAGTTGAATCTCCTACAAGAAAATGTGCATACAGAGATATGGTCTAATGGGAAGTTACATGATTTTTCCAAACCATGTGGCCACCCTAGAGAAACCATGAGTACTGGGACAAGATGATTTTTCGTGGTTAGTGTACAGTGTTTCTAACTATTCATAGCAACATTGAGAGGTAGTCCATGAGGTAGCTGATAGGGCATGGGTAGTGCATGATTTTTCTAACTATGTGACTAACCATTCACAGTTTAATAATGGATTCTAAAAAAGTAGATCTAGGTTGATATTAAGTTTTAACCCCTCAATCTCCAATAGTTTGGTCCAAACTGAAGAATTATACCTCCCAATGGCCATGGAACATTTCGACATCTATTTAGAAGAAATCCAAAGGGTATCCTTAGTGAATTAAATCCTAGCTAACTTAGTATATACATATTTATTATATATTTCAATTGTTTTTCATAGATCAACTTTATTACCTCTCTCGGTTTATTATATCAACTCAACTATTGATAGATATAATTTTTTTATGACATAAATTGTTTATTTTTACCTTATTGATATTAGTTAAAGAGATCATAGGAAGGTTATTTTTGTGATTCAACCCAGTTCTGTGGATGTATTTATGTCTTTCTTTAATTTCACCATATTTCCTAAGGTTGGTTGATTCACGCAAGACTCATATTATTAGAAAATTTATTTATAGTTTAAAATTGATAACATTTCATGAACCTAATTGTGAAATTGTTGTTAAAATCATGGTAGAATCTATCTTTAGTGATTTTATATGCTTTTTTGGTTTTATGGAAACAATTTTCCACTGCAAAGTTCTTTGATTATGAATTTTAAAATGATGATTCTAAAATATGATTTTTTTGGTTTCATGAAAAATGTTTTTTTAAAGGAATTCAATAAAAATTATTTTTTATTAATGTGGATTGAAATGGTTGTTCTTTATGGTTTTGGAATACATGGTTTTGAGTCAGTTTATTATTTTTATGTGACCCAAAATAAGTTGACTGTAACATTAGGGTACAAAGGGATGTGAACATGGATTAGGTGTGTGTGTGTGTCATTGGGGTACCAGGAGATTGACCAATTTGTAAATAATTATAGTATATAGATGATAAACTGATCATGAGTATGGATCTATCACTGGAGCATGAATGTGTGGGTGTGTTTTGAAATCATGGAATGAATTTTCTAAAAAAGAATTTGAAATGGTTTAATGTATTTTTTGTTTGGAATCTTGGAAAATGTTTTGAAATGAAACTATTAGTCTCTATTAAAAAAATATGAACCATTCAAAATTGATTTTCAATAAATGGGTTTTATATAAATGTGCTAAAATGTTTTATCATAGTGTTGTGGGGATGAAATTTTCAGAAAGCATATTAGTTACATTACTCACCCATTCTTGGAACATTGGTGCTTTTGTAGATATTGTTCACCAAGAAACATGAAAAAGAAAATGCATCAAACCTCTTTAATAGTGTTTCATGATACTTGGGTTATACTATAGAGTTGCATCATAGAGCATGTTGGGAGTTTTGGAGTTTTCTTTAGTGTCATTGAGTTGCTTTGGTTTGTCTCTTACTATGTACTTTGATGTTAGTTTCCTTACAATATGGCAGTATATTGTAGTTTGGTTTGGATATCATTTTTATTACATTGAGTTGTTTTACATTTTACCTTGAATCTTGTAGTTTTATTTTTTTGCATGTTTTTTTTTTTGCTTTTGTTTTTATCATTGGGAAAATTGACCCCAAATTTTATTGAAACACTTAGCAGTTACTGCCTTCATTTAGTGCTCTGGGTATGTTTCTTAAGGCCAAGTAACAATTCTACCAACACTCATGACAATTAAGGGGTAATAATGTAATAAGTGGTATATTCTTTTTTAGTACATTAATTTCAAGTAATATTATTCTTGTTCGGTCATTGATTCAGTTATCTTTTGTAGCATTGTTGTAAAATTAATTCTTTTATATTTGTTTAGTTGGGTTAGTATAGAGAAGTTATATTTTTAGTACATGAAATTTTGAGAATAAAAATACCAAGATAACATGTTTATACCATAGATTATGTTACAAGGGAGTTGGGTACATAGGTTTTTAGAGAAACTTATAAGATTTGGATTTTAATTTTTATTTTTTAGCCAATGAGATGAGCATGAAATTAATCTTATAAATGATGTACCACTATGAGTTAAAATTTTATTTTGAGTAGTGATATATGTTATTCAAAAATAATCATGATTTTCTATAATTTTTAAGGTTGTTTTCAGGTGAAATATTTTGAAAAGGCATGAAATAGTTATTTTAAAAATTGTATAGTTATTAAAAACATTGAAAAATTATTAAAAATAATTGGATGTGGAAAATATTGAATTTTGGAAATAATTTTTTTGATATATAATGTCGTACAGTTCTAAATTTGTATCAATTCAGTTGTTATAGAATGAAACTTATGGAATTTGGTTTCTGTATAAAAAATGGCACAAGGTTGGTAACATATTAACCTACAGGAGGATTTTACTGAGAATGTGGTTTCTCTTGAGGCACAAGTGTACCAAAATTTAGTTATGAGTATAGTTAAATCCATTAAAGATGTGGATAGAGGGATTAGGAGGGATAAAAGAAAGAAATTGGATCATCGAATCAAGATCTAGATGTATAATCCACCCATCTTTTGAGGTGATTCATGAAAACAGATGTCAGAGGTGTGGATGAATAGAATTAATCAAATTTTCGATTTCCTTGGCACACCCGCACAGTTGAATGTCAAGATGGTGATGTATATGATAGTGGATCATTAAATAAAATTGTAGGATATATCAGTTCAGGGTAAATTTTACCATGTCCTTTCATTAAAAGATTTTAAATAATTTGTAACAAATAATTATACCCTCATTTAAAATGGATTGAGTGAGTGGAAATTTTGGTTACCTTAACATAAGAGATCCTTACAGAGACAGAATACATGATTTTTTTTAATTTATTTTTATTTTCACTCAAATTTTCTACTAGTGCATCTTTGATGGAACACTTTTTTCAATCACGGCTGGGGTTGGAGATTCGATTTAAAATTTGTGTGCTCTGGATAGCAGATTATATGAAGATGGTTAATAGAAAAATAATGGAATAATGAAATAAAAAATGAGTTATGGGTGGAGGTATAATGTTGATACCAATAAAAAATGGTTGACACTATAATTATATGAGAAATATAATGATGGGAACATATTACTAAGGTATATGGATGACTCAGAATCAAACAGTTGTATTTGTCACTCTTACTCTATGAACCAAGATAAAAGAGGAATGTTTCCAATATGGGTTGATAGACCACAAGAAGGGTGCGTGTACTTCACCACCTAGAGCATTCCACAATTGTAGAAAAATGGGGAATCTTCAATGATATTATCACAGTACTCCATGCTCGGGTGTTCAGAAAACATATCATGTGTCATAGACATCATTTGATTTCATGGGAAGAGAGGCGCCGAATTATTATAATTAGTAGATCAATTATAGCCATAGTAATTCTAGTAATATCCTAACTCATCCTAAAGGGAATTCTAAATAGGGAAATAAAGAACAAACTGAAGTATGTAAGCAGTTCTATTGAGATGAGAACTTTATTTTTGATGATCAATCTGGACCATCAACAATGCAAGGTAAGATTATTTTGAACTCTTCCCTTATACCTTATTCATTTAGTACATGTGAATCATATTTTTTATTTCATATCTTGTTTATTATTTACTGTGTTTATGTATTGAGATGATACCTTTTGTGTTAAAATATATCTTCTTGGTCAAATATGATGCAAATCCATTATGTGTAGTGGATGTTCTATAACTGTTGATGGATTAAATATGACATGGGATTTTTAGGTTCTTGAAATGGAGGTCTATGATATAATGTTGGTAATGGATTGGTTGAAAATTTCCAAGGCTCATATGGACTATTATTCCCAAAGGGACATGTTTGTGACTAACGATAGTGTCGAGAAACTATTTAGAGGTAAACAGAATGTAAATATAGGTCCAACCTGATTCTTGGAACCAAATGTTGGAATTATGTCATTCAAGTTGGATATTTTTACTTTGGAATTATTGTAAGAGATCAATAATGGATGTTTTTGAGTAGTTGTTTATTATTTTTTATATGTTTTTCCCAAAAATTTCCAACGATTTCCAACCACAAGATAAGTAGAGTTTATAATTGATATCCTTACAGGGACCAATAATATTTTCATTCTTTATTATCAGATTAAACCAACATATTTAAAATAGATAAATGTGCAGTTAGATGTTCCCAAAAGTATTGGGTTCTTTTGGCCCATCATGTCTCTCTAGGTAGTACCAATCATGGTTGCAAAAATTATGATATAGATCATTGGTTATGTGTGTATTTTCATTATATTAACAATGTTACAATAATTAATCGATATACACATCCACAAATTTATGATATATTATATTAATTGAGTGGGTATTAGTAGTTATTTATGATTGACATTAATCAAGATATCACCAATTGTGAGTTCATGGGAGGAAATTCCAAAGACAACATTTAGTAGTAGATATAGTAATTTTGAGTATGTCGTTATGACTACAGGTATAAAGAATGTACTAGAAGCATTTATGTAATTGATTAATAAGTTATTTCAAAGATATCTATATTATTTTATGATGGTTTCGATAGATTATGCATTGGTGTGTTAAAGGACAAGTTAGGTCATGAGAATAACTTAACACCTAAGTTCAAAATCATGTTGGATCATCATATGTTTTCAAAACCATCAATGTAAGATGTATAGATATATTAACTATGTTTCCTTGGAAAAATAATCTTATAATGATGTGTCCCCATGAATCCAAAAATGATTTAGTCTGTTATATCATGGAAATCTTCAAATAATTTCATTGAGATACATAGTTTCATTGGGTTGGATGGTTACTACTAAGGTTTTATACATGATTTTCACAATTGAACTCACGAATGAAAAATTTAATAAGGATGAATGTTCCATTCCATTTGATTTATTAAGGTTGTAATTCCTTACAAGATCTTAATGTTTTCCTTATATCATCCCCAATAATCATATATTCAGAATCCGGATAAGGGTACATGTTATATTCTGATTCCTTAGGATCGTGGTTAGGGTAGCTTATCATGCAAGGAGATCATATTGTCTCCTATAGGTCAATGCAGTTACGGTTAAATGAAAATAACAACACACAACCAGATTTTGAGTTATCTGTCAAAGTCTATCTTTGTAAACATGGCGTCATTAACTTTTTTGTGAGAAATTTATTATGTTTACTCACAATAAAAGATTTATT
This sequence comes from Viscum album, assembly GCA_963277665.1. Lineage (NCBI taxonomy): Eukaryota > Viridiplantae > Streptophyta > Magnoliopsida > Santalales > Viscaceae > Viscum > Viscum album. The sequence goes on along the minus strand of OY728131.1, from coordinate 849,054,168 downwards.
TTTTTTATCATAACATGATTTTAAATTTAGACAAATTAGATGGTTGGAGTGTCTATAAATGTATGATTTATTTGGATGTATACACTGGGTAATTAAAATTGTTTTGTAGATTAATTAAGTAGAAATTATTATTCTTAGTTGGAGAAATGAAGCTTCAGAGGAGTAGAAGTTGATAGCCATCCTAGATTATATGAACTTGGAATGTGAAATTAGAGGAGAAGTTGTATTTTTCCTTCAATTTTCATTTATTCTTCATTTGGATGAGAATTTTAAGGAGGAACATGCATCAGATTTAGAATTCATTGCTACGAGATCAGAACTGAATATTGGGGAGACTGTTGAGGCCTGGAATCTCGTTGGGAGATTAGTGTTGTGGTTTAGAAATCATATGGTCGTACCTATATCTTTTTAGAAATTTTTTTTCATTTTTACTATAACAACCTGAGATTTTATGAGAATCATTATTTTTAATTTCTTTGATGCCTTTTGTTGTACGCTACACTAAGATTATCTTTCACTATACGCAACACCGTATTAGCTTGCAGTATACGCTACACAATTCTTGGATCGTGTTACACACAATTTCATGTTTGTTTGATAGTAGTTATTCTACACAACATTGAGTGTATATATATATTAAATGTATAAATGAAATATGGTTGGATTCTATTATACGCAACAACAAAGGAGACTTTCACTACATGAAACCCTGACATGTCTTACATTACACACAATCGTGACCTTTCATCATATTGTGTTTTGTACGCAATACCGAGTTTCACTAAAGAACGATATGTTATTAAAATATTTTACAAACTAGCCATTATGAATGGTAATACCCAATCTCATAATTTTTTTAAATTTTATCGATCAAAATGGACATCATTTTTGGATTTGGAATATCGAAATTAACCTAGGGTGATGTTTTGGTATTTTTCTGAAAACATTCAATTTTTGATGAATTGTGAAAACATGGGGTTACTATTTAAAAACTGAATTTTTTATTTAAAAAATTATTTATTATATTTAAATTTATATTAGGTTAAAATTGATACATAATACCTATATATGTTCAGTTTGATTTATTATAGTCATTTTATAATAATTTTAGATATATATAAAATTTATGGAACTTTCCACCGTCTTTTACCTACCTCCTAGGAGCTTTTTGAAAATTTACATAAAACATAATTTTACCACTTCTATGAGTGGAATTTCAAAAACCCAAGAGCCATGGTTAATATCAAGGAGTAAAAGTTGGTTCAACTACATAAAAATATTTTTTGGTGAACAATAACTTTTTACCTTTATTTACCACTATTAAAAGTAAATAGGGTGATTAAGTGTAAAAATGATATTATTATTACCCTAACACATGTAATAATTTTATTGGATAAGTTTAATTCGACCAAAAACAACCTTAGGAATAAAATATTTCCCTTTAGGTCCACTTGGATTAGATTAGGATATTTATTATTATTTTATTTAAAGAAGAGTTAAAATAGTTAAAATCAATGTTTAATAACTAAGTTTTTTTAATATAGGGTTGTAAAGAAGATAAATTCTACTATAAATATTAATTAGAAAGATAAAATAATTCCTTCATAATGGTATTTAATTTGTCATTTTTATAAATTAAATAAGTTAATTTATGTATGACACAATGATGATGCAGTAATTACCTTATTAATGAAATATTAACATAATTGATGTTATAAATACCCAAATAAATGTAATTTGAGGATTTTTAAAAATTCCGCTAATTTTATAATATAATATGACATGTTAGTATTGATTTAATTGACATGGTTTGAACTAATCATGTTTTTGTTATTTTTAAAAACATCAATTACCAAATATGTCAAAATTGACATAAAATAGTTTTTAAAACAAATATTATATTATTAATTGTTATTTTATTATTAATAATCTAAGGTTCGGCCAAATGAATTAGAAAGGCTTATATATAATAATAATGAACCACTTGGGGTTCATTTGTCTTGTTATAGTATGTTTATTAACCATGTAGTGTAATAAAACAAGAAGACACGATAAAAGGTAAATTATTTAACTTAGAGTTAAATCTAAATGATAAGGTTAAAATAGTAACCTAAACTAGTCTAAAACCTATTGGTTGAATGTTATTCAACCCATACCCACATTAGCTTCTAAATAAATTAATTTGGAGCTATTGTAAACTAAATATTACTTTATTATAAAATAATATTTTAAGTCTTTCCAAAGGTGCCCCTCTCGTCCCTTATAAAAAGGGAACCCCTTCCCTCTTCTCTTCACACCCTTTTATGCCTTTAAGCTTGGTAAACCCCTGAACATTTCGCTTATCCAATTCATTAGATACATTATGGAGGTTAGGATATTTTTCAAAAGACCAACTCTACTTCCCTAAGAGGAATCTTAACGGAGGTGCGTCGAAGAAGAGGTAATCTCTTCTTCCGATTCTCTCGAGTTTCTTTCTTCGTCTACTTATTCTTCATTAGTTTTATCATTATAATGTAATAACATCAGTATTACATATATAATTATATGTTATTATAAATATGAACCAACCCTATTTCACCTTCTATCCATCCAACGGAAAATGAAATCACTATGCGTGCGTACGTACAGAATACCATCTTCACGACGTGGTGTAATCTGTTTTTGACCACCACCTTACTGGGATGAGTATAATAGTGGAAATAAAAAACTATATATGATTATTTTAAAGTTATATTGATTATAAAATATTATACATACACTTAAAATACAATTCTACGATCATGGGAATGATATCATCGCTCGTGTGTACGTACGGAATACTGTCTCCACGACGCGAGGAGATTAATTCTCCAGGCTAACCATTCATGAATGATTATAAAGTATATATAACGAATAATAATGAAATATATTAAATAATAATTATACTGGATTTATGTATATATATATATGTATGTCATCTACTTAATTCCATTCAATTCAATAAGGAAACGAAAACAGCGTTCATGCGTAGGTACGGCCTACCGTCTCCATGAACGGTGTATTTTCATTCCATTTATCGATCAATCATATATATATATATATGAATATTCTGAATATATATTATATATAAATCATGTTTTAAATTCTGTAATTACGTAAATCATGAAATAAGTAATAATATTAAGAACAACAAGTCGAAACACATACAATAAATGAAACGATTTTACCAAAATCGCTGCTTTTACATCGAATTTACTAAAGAATGAGTAATATAAAGTCATAAGTAAACCATATATGATATCAGAACAATGAATATGATTCTGTAATAAGTCAATGAAATTATTTAAATCATTATACAGGAGGTTCAGATACATACAAAGCATATCGAACATAAGGTACGGGATAATTACTCCAATCTCATTCTTATCCGATATTTATATCCGTAAATATTTACTGGGGTTATGTTTATCATCCATATCCATATGTTCTCAAAATTTATTCATAAAATGTTTAATTTTCTTCCATGTATGTTAATAGTGTTTTTACCCTTTTTTACTTTACCACATCGTATGGAAGGAATCTTTCTTTTTGTTTACCATATGAGGAACTTTTTGACTTTTCTGTTAAAAGTACGAAGAGAATGTTTTTTTAACTCATATGACATGAAAGGATTTTTACAGTTTCATAACACCATGTTTTCATGAAGTTTACTCTACAATATTTCTTGGTTATTTTCAACAAAATCCTTTTCTTTTAAAATTTCATGGAATTTTGTGAAAATAAAATGATTTTTAAGAAGAAATGATATTTTCCTCAATAATTATTTTCATGTGTTTTATCAAAACCAATTTCCATCTAAGATGACATTATTTCATATGTGTATGTTTCAAGTATAATGTCTCTACGATTTACATGGTTTTAACTTTTCTTATGATTAAATGATATCCATTTGTTTTATATGGATTACGTTATGATTGGATGATATTTATGAAACCCATTTTATTCTTTGGGATATGATGAATGATTTATGTTTATTTTGTAGGACAAGTAAAAATGATTTCATTATGAGATGGTTTGGACCTATATCTCCCTACAATTCATTGGGCAACGATTTATATCTCATGATATAGACATGGATGGAATGGTAACTTAATCATGTTCAGTGATACAGGACTGGAACGAGGAGTGAACTCAATTCAGAAAGGGATATTGTTTACTAAGATGGTATTGGCAGCAATGCCTTGGCTTCTATAGAAATCATATCATGTGCTTAATGGTTTCCACAATAACATTATTTATTCCCATGCTATTTTATCATGATTGATGTTACTTTATGATATATTCCTTACGTACTTCAAAGATTTATGTCTTTGCTCAAGATTTTGATGTTTAGATTTTATGTTCATGTTTTTTCATTCAAATGTTTATGGATTTTTTTATGTTCCCTTTTTTTACCTTTACTGAGCATTTGAGCTCACCCTTTTTATGTTTTCATTTTCCCAGGATATAAAGAATGTTTTTAGGTAAGAAAACCAAAAGGGTAAGATCTTTATGGGAGATGTTGAAGATCTTTCACCATGATTAGAAGATTCGGTTCCGAGTTTCCAAAGACACTAAAATAATACGGTCTTTGGGCGTCTGTTTTTGTCATGTATTAATTATTCCTCAAAATTAATGTAATGTCAATATACGTTAAGATTTGTGTCTCTACAGTTGGTCTCATAGCGAAGGTTTAATTAACCTTTGGAGACTAGGATGCAAAAACTTTAGTGAAATCCCTAGAAATATTTCTATGGTATGTATAAGGGTGTCTTTAAGTATAAGTATACGTATAGGTTATAGTACTAGAGTTATGGTAACGATCTTATAATTTATCCTCAGATGTTAGATATTGACAGTACTCCCCCTTTATTATTTTTGTTTTCCCTAGCATGATTTTTGCCTCTCACACTATTATTTTTGGGTTTTAGACGATGGATGGAACCCGAAAGAACTGTGTTGATCAATGTATTTGACAATGCAATGATTTTCCTCCCGAACAAAACAATGTTATGAGAGATGGAGTGAAACATATTATTGTTATACTAACACAATCTATGAATCATTCTGGATTTCCAAATGAGTAGAGAAGGGAACAATATTCTATTGAGTCATTCATGAGGCAACATCCACCTTCTTTTAGTGGGTCTTCTGATCCACTTTTTTCTAAATAATGGATCAGTACCATTGAAAATATATTTTCCATACTTCGTTGTTCAAATCATGAAAAATTCATTTTGGTTTTTTACCATTTAGAAGGTGAATCAGACTAGTGGTGGACTCTAATTAAGAATACAAGGCCCCAAGATGAAATTGAATCAATGGAATGGGATGAGTTCAAGAACTTGTTTTTTAATAAGTACTTCCCTCGTATTCTTAAAAAAAAGATGGAAAAGGAGTTTCTCAGGCTAAAGAAAAAGGATGATGAATCTGTTGGAATATACTAAGTGGATTTTACAATGTTGCAAGGTATGCATCTGGATTTATCATCCAACCTGAAATTAAAGTTGATCTATTCATTAGTCGATTAAAACCAAGTTTTCGAAGGGCATTAGCTATACGAGACATCAGTAGCAATGAACAAATAGCGCGTTGTGCTATCAAGGTAGAAATGGAAGTTAGAGTTACATATCCATCTCATGGTTTCAACAATAAACGAAATATAGAGTTCAATAAGAAATATCATAATAATGGTGAAAAGAAGATGAATGTTTCATTATGCTCAAAGTGTAGAGAGAATCATTGTGGAGATTGTCCTAAAGGGACTAGAAAATGTTTTAAGTCTGGAAAAGAAGTTCATTGAGTACCTAACTGTCAAAGTAATGGAAAAAGGGTTGTTAATGATGTGAATAAAGAAAAGACTACAGAGAACGCACAACCAGCACTTCAATGCTCAAGTGCAAGGAAATGGGGCATTATTCTAATCAATGCCCTAATCCAGGGGTTAATGATGATCAACGTGAGCAACCTCTTAAAGAAAAGGATAAAGGTAAGTCACATGAAATCACTATTTGTGATGTTGAGTATGACAATGATGTAGTGAAATAATTATGTTTTTATGTAATGGGATTTCAAAATAGTATCATGGAATCTCATTTATGGAATCATGGAATTTTGGAATATCTATGTATTGGTTTTCAATAACCATGAAAAGAGATTGAAATATTTTTGGAAAGAAGATGATATGCGCATATTGAAGCGATAAAAAATGAAATGAGCTCATGACTGATATAAGGACAAAGTTATATCATGGTTTGAGTATATAGAAAATTTTGGATTTTGGTCTGTGGAAAGTGTTAAATTTTGACAGCATTCATCTTTTAACTAAAGTTCAATGGGTATTCATTTTTCACGAAAATACATGATTAAGGTATTCAGATGTTTGAAATGTTACCAACAAGATATATCTTATGATATATGAGGGATAAATGATGGTATTCATGTTCTTGTTATGTGACCTTTCAAGTAATCGTTTTCTTTATACTATGAGCTTTGACCGAAGTATTTTAGATAAGCCTAAAGATTGAAATGAAATATATTAGACATAAGATAGTATTGTTTAAGGCTAGGAAATTTATCGATATTATTACAGGAATGTTATAATAATATAGTTTTAGAAAAAGGGACAACCTACAGGACGGGCGATAACCCATTGCATCATACGAGGCTGTGGGAATCGAACCCACAACTGAAGTGCGACGGGCCTTTATTGCATACCACTGGCCTACAGGAAGTCCCTAGTTAGTAGAAACTAGTTTTAATTTATTAAAAACTATGATAGATGAAGTATAAGTCCATTTTTTGAACCATATAAGAAAAATCTCACCATAAGATAGACTTATAACTTTTCCTAACATTTTATTTGAGATAGATGGAATGACCCATCATTCTATCACATGATCTGCTAACACATTATGAATAAAAAATTCAACATCTTTTCTTTAAGAGATGAAGTGGAAATTGTAAAAGGCCTGAACATTAGTGAGAATGTTCCGAAATAAAGTATTTCTTCTAATTATTCAACCTTAGGGAAATGATCTTGAAAACCAAAAATGTTGTCCTAGTGTCCTCATATACGATGAATCAGATGATACCTTAGATCATCACAAATTTATGGCTTTGTGATTGTTGGATTTTTCATATCCATGTTCTCTACCAATCTCCGTCAAAACTTGATGGTCAGATTTCTCTTCTATATCAATATTTTCACCTATGTTCTCATATGGGGAAACCCAGTGATTAGTTAATTTGGGTACCCATTACGTTTCGTAATTATGTTTTTAAAGTTAAGTATTGGTATTCCATTTTACGATGTGGGTTTTAATTAATGAAACACTCAAGTAGAAAACCTTTTATAACCCCGACGAATTTCGAGGGTGAAATTCATTTTAAGGGGGTTAGAATGTAACAACCTGAGATTTTATGAGAATTATTATTTTTAATTTCTTTGATTCATTTTGTTGTACGCTACACCGAGAATATCTTGTGCTATACACAACACCGTATTAGCTTGCGGTATACACAACACTATTCTTAGATCGTGTTACACACAATTTCATGTTCGTTTGATAGTAGTTATTCTACTCAAAATTGAGTATATATATATATATATATATTAAATGTATAAATGAAATATGGTTGGATTCTGTTATACACAACAACAATGAATTCTTTTACTACATTTAACCCTGACTTGGCTTACATGACACGCAATCGCGACCTTTCACGATAGCGTTTGTTGTACACAATACCGAGTATCACTAAACAATGATATGTTATTAAAATATTATACAAACTAGTTGTTTTGAATAGTAATTCCCAATTTTTGAAATTTTATAAATTTTATCTTTCAAAATGGACTACATTTTTGGATTTTGAATATCAAAATTTTCCTAGGGTGAATTTTTGGTATTTTTCTGAAAACTTTCAATTTTTGATGAAGAGTGAAAACACTTGGTTACTATTTAAAAACCAAATTTTTTATTTAAAAAAATATTTATTTTATTTAAATTTATTTAAGATAAAAATCGATACATAATACCTATATATGTTTAATGTGATTTATTGGAGTCATTTTATAATAATTTTAGATATATAAAAATTTTATTGAAGTTTCCACCATCTTTTACTTACCTCCTAGGAGCTTTTTCCAAATTTACATAAAACTTAATTTTACCTCTTCTATGAATGAAATTTAGAAAATCTGAGAGACAAGGTTAATATCATAGAGTAAAATGTCGTTCAATAAGATAATAATTATTTCTAGTGAATAGTAACTTTTTTACTTTCATTTAGCATGGTTAAAAGTAAATATGGTAATTAAGGGAGAAAATGATATTATTATTACCATAACACATGTCCTAATTCTATTGGATAAGTGTAATTCAACAAAGAACAACCTTAATAATAAAATATCGCCCTTTACGTCCACTTGGATTATATTAGGACATTTATTATTATTTTATTTAAAGAAGAGTTAAAATAGTTAAAAACAATGTTTAATAACTAAAAAAATTTTAATATAGGTTTATAAATAAGAAAAATTCGACTATAAATATTCATTAGAAAGATAAAACAATTTCCTATCTAATAGAGTTTTATTTATAATTTTTATACATTAAATAAGTTAATTTATTTATAACAGAATGATGATGCAGTAATAACCTTATTAATGAAATATTAACATAATTGATGTTATAAAAACTGAAATAAATGTAATTTGAGACTTTTTACAAATTACACTAATTTTATAGGTTAATATGACATTTTATTATTGATTTAATTAATTTTTTTTGAACTAATCTTGTTGTTATGATTTTCACAAAAATCAATTACCAAATAGTTTCAAAATTGACATAAAATAGTTTTTAAAACAAATATTATATTATTAATTGTTATTCAATTCTTAAAAATATAAGGCTCGGACAAATGACATAGAGAAGGTTATATGTATTAATAATGAACCACTTTGTGTTAGTTTTTCTTGTTATAGTAAGTTTATTAACCATGTAGTGTTATAAAACAAGAAGACATGGTAAAAGTTAAATTATTTAACATAGAGTTAAATCTAAAAGGTAAGGTAAAAATAGTTAACTAAACCTGTCTAAAACCAATTGGTTGAAAGTATTTAGAGACATCCGCACCTTAGATTCTAAATAAATTAATTTTGACCTATTATAAACCGAATATTACTTTATTATAAAATAATAGTTTAAGTTTTTTCAAAGGTGCCCCTCTCCTCCCTTATAAAAAGGGCACCCCTTCCCTCTTCTCTTCACACACTTTTGAGCCTTGAATGTCGGCCAAACCCTGACCATTTCTCTCCTCCACTTCCCTAGAATCATTCTGAAGTTTTTGGTCTTCTCAAAATACAAACTCTACTTCCTTAAGAGAAATCTTAAAGAAGGTGCGTCGAAGAAGAGGTAATCTCTTCTTCTGATTCTCTGGAGTTTCATTCTTCTTCTACTTATTCATCATTATTTTTCTCATTATAAAGTAATAACATAAGTATTACTTATATACTGATATGTTATTATAAATATGAAACAATCCTATTTCACCTTCTATCCATCCTATGGAAGACAAAATCACTGCACATGTGTACTTACAGAATACCGTCTCCACGCCATGGTATAATCTGTTCTCGACCACCACCTTACATGGATGGGTATAATGGTGTAAATAAATAACTACATATGATTATTTTAAAGTGATATTGATTCTGAAATATTATACATACACTTAAATACAATTCAACGATCATGGGAATGATATCATCGCTCGTGTGTACATACGGACTACCGTTTCCACGATGCGATGAGATTCATTATCCATGCTAACCATTCATGAATGATTATAAAGTATATATAATGAATAATAAGGAAATATATTACATAATATTGATACTGTATTTATGTATATATATATATATATGTCATCTAATTAATTCCATTCAACTCAATAAGGAAGCGAAAATAGCGTTCATGCGTGCGTACGACCTACCATCTCCATGAATGTTGTATTTTCATTCCATTTATCGATCTATCATATATATATATATATGATGAATATATATTATATATAAATCAGGTTCAACATTATGGAATTATGTAAATCAGGATATAAGTAATAATATTATGAATAACAAGTTGAAACACTTACAATAAATGAAACGATTTTACCCAAATCGCTGCTTTTACAACGAATTTACAAAATAACAGGTTATATAAAGTCATAAGTAAACAATATATGACATCATAACAATGAATATGATTCTAGAATAAGTCAATGACATTATTTAAATCATTATACAGGAGGTTCGGATACGTATGAATGATATCATACATAAGTTATGGGATAATTATTCCAATCTCATTCTTATCCGAGATTGTTTATTCGTAAATATTTACTGGGGTTATGTTTATCATCCATGTCCATATGTTCTCAAAATTTTTTCATAAATTTTTTCTTTTCTTTCATGTATGTTTAAAGTCATTTTTAACCTTTTTTACTTTTACCACATCATATAGAAGGAATCTTTCTTTTTGTTTACCATATGAGGTAATTTTTGACTTTTCTGTTAAAAGTACCAAGAGAATATGTTTTATGTTATACAACATGAACGGATTTTTACGGTTTCATAACGCCTTATTTTCATGAAGTTTACTCTACAATATTTCTTGGTTATTTTCCATAAAATCCTTTTCTTTTAAAATTTCGTGGAATTTTGTGAAAAGATAATGATTTTTAAGAAGAAATGATATTTTCCTCAAGAATTCTTTTCATGTGTTCTGTCAAAACCATTTTCCATCTAAGATGACATTATTTCATATGTGTATGTTTCAAGTATAATGTCTCTATGATTTATATGGTTTTACCTTTTCTTATGATGAAATGATATCCATTTGTTTTATATGGATTACGTTATGATGGGATGATGTTTATGAAACCCATTTTTTTCTTTGGGTTATGATGAATTATTTATGTTTATTTTGTGGCACAAGTAAAAATGATATCATTATGATATGGGTGTTACCTATATCTCCCTCCAATTCATTGGGTAAAGATTTATATCTCATGAGACAGGCATGGCTGGAATGGTAAGTTAATCCGGTTCAGTGATACAGGACTAAAATGAGGAGTGAACTCAATTCAGAAAGGGACTTTGTCCACTAAGATGGTCTTGGAAGCAATCCCTTGGCTTCTATGGAAATCATATCGTGTTCTTAATGGTTTCCACAATCAAATGTTTTATTTCCATTCTATTTTATCATGATTTATGTTCCTTTATGATATATGGCTTACGTACTTCCAAGATTTATGTCTTTTGCTCAAGATTTTGATGTTTAGATTTTATGTTCAAGTTTTTGCATTCAAATGTTTATGGATTGTTTTATTTTCTCTATGTTTACCCATACTGAGCATTTGAGATCACCCTTTTTATGTTTCCTTTTCCCCAGGATATAAATAAAGGTTTCAGGTAAGAAAACCAAATGTGGAAGATCATTATGGGAGAGGTTGAAGATCTTTCATCATGATTAGAAGATTGCGTTCTGAGTTTCCAAAGACAGTAAACTAATACAGTCTTTGGGTGTCTTTTTTTGTCATGTATTAAGTATTCTGCGAAAGTAATGTAATGTCCATGTACATCAAGATTTGGGTCTGTACAATTACCACCATTAAATATGGGTTATTCAACATGGAATAAGAAATATTTATAAGGAACTGAAAGTACATTTTTTGTGGTTCGGTATAAAAAGGAAGTTGGATGAGTTTCTTTTTAGCCGATTAACTTGTCAGCAGGTTAAAGAATAACATCAATGACTAGCAAGAACGTTTTAGTCTTTACCTATCCATTTTTGGAAATGGGAGCATAAAGTCAGGGATTTTTTAATAGGTCTCCCTAGAATGGATTGGATGCACAATACTATATGAGAGATTCTGGTTCATCTCACAATGTTGGATGATTTCATTTATTCTTGTGAATCTCATCAGTGGAGGAGTTGTTTAAAATCTCTATCTGATAAGTGGTAATAAAAAATGGGGTACCAATATTGATAGTATCAAATAGATATCCAAGTTTCAAATTTCATTTTTGGAAATACTTATAACAATCCCATTGAAATCAGTTGTCTATGAGTTCATTTTATCGTCTTCAAATGGAACGAAAATTCTAAAACACTGATACAAAAATTGAAATACTTGTTTCAAGCTTTTGTAATAGATTATTGTTGCTTCTGGGAGGATAAAGTATAATTATAAGAGTTATCATATAAAAATAATTATCTTGCCTCGATACATATTGATCTTATTGAATCATTATATGAGTTTCCTATTCATTATCCACATTGTTTGGTTGAAACATGCGAGACATTACTGGATGGGCCAAGTAATTTCAAAGAGACTATCGAGAAGAATCAGTTGATCAACAAATAGATTCATACAACTATTATTTATCATAAATCATATGAGTATCATCGACAATGAACATTTTAATTCTAGTTGAGTGATAATTTTTTTTAAGGATTTATACAAGGACTAGAAATAATAATTATGGGAAGTGGGTGAAGTTGTCTCCTCAATTCATTGGCCATTTTATGATACATGAACGGGTTGGTGATGGGGAATATTAGATGGATTTTTCCCCACAGTTTTGTGCAGTGTATAATGTGTGTCAGGTATCTTAGTCAGAAAGTATTATCCTGTTATTAACCAAGTGATTTGATGGTATCATATTGAACTAGACCGAGATGATTTTCAGGTGCATATTCTAATACATATTTTGGACATGAATGATGAATTATTCAATGGAAAAATCATCCGTCTCGTGTGGGTTTTTTGGAAACATGATTATATTTTGAAAGATACATGGTAATATGATAATGAAATGGTTTAGAAATTTCACTATATCGTTTGGAACAATAGTGGGGTTTTACATTCTAGGTATGGAAAGGGCAATGGTATGGATAATAGAGTAGCCCCAATATTAGGTAATTGGTACTTTCCAAATTATTTTTATGTATATAAATTATTTAGGTGATGTTTGGGATGGTTGGATGATTTTTGAAATTGTTTGGGGAGATTTTATAATGGTTGATAGTTTGAGAATGATTCGTAGAAATAATGAACCTCCAATATGAATCCATTCACATTAAGTCATGAAATAATTTGAAGGATCATTGTTAGGTGAACTATTTGAAAAAACCGTGTAACTACACTAGAAAATCCATGAAAAGTGGAACATAGCTATTTTTCATGGTTGGTGCATGATTTTTCTAACCATTTGGACAAAATCAGTGAAGTACTCCTTGAGGAAGATACATGTGCATGATTAACGCATGGTTTCCCGACTTATATGAATAACCATGAATGATTTAAAATCTAGATCCTATAAAAGCTTATTGAGGTTTGGATTAACTATTAACCCCACTATATTCATCCATTTTGGCACTATGTCTTTAATTATTCCTCCTTATTTTTTTGGAATCTTTCTCCATCAAATCAGAATCATTCCAAAGGTGTTTATAGGTTTGTTGAATCCTGATAAAAAATGGTAAGTAATAACTTGTTTTAGTTTTCCTGGATAGTATGAGATCTATTTTTCTTCCCCTATTGTTTTCTTAGATCTAGTCCACTATGGATAGATCTACATTTTTTGTAGGCCTATAATGGTAAATTTTTGCCTTGTTTATATTAGGGAATGAGATCTATGGTAGGTATTGGAGATTCAATCAATTTTTTTAGGTGTTTTTTATTCGTTGTTATTTTTCTCAATAAATACGGAGGTATGTATATTCACTATCAACTCATATAGTTATAACATGAAGTCTTAGTTTAAAATTGAATAAATTAGATGATATTTATTATAAAATTTCTGATTATAGAATCATAGAATCCTTCTATAGTGATGTTTGGATGTTTTTTATTTTTTTGTAGAAATTTGTTTTCATGTAATTTGCATTTTTTATGAATTTAAAATTGAATATTTTAAAATATAAAAATTAATTATTTCTATGAAAATCATATTTTGGACTGGTATTCAATACAAATTATGTTTTAATTAAGTATAACTAAATGGTGTTTCTTCATGGATTTTTAAAAAATGGTTTGTGTGTGTTCATGCATTCGATGAGACCTCAAATAAGGGAATCTAACATTGGGGTACAATGGGACATGAACCTGGATAAGGGGAATGTGTCATTGGGGAACATTAAGATTGGCCACATAGAGAAAACCTAGTGGATGTATGAAAAACTTGTCATGAGAATATAGCATTCACTTGATCATGCATATGTGGGTGTGTTTGGAAATAGTGGAATGGGTTTGAAAAAATTAATGTTAAATGGTTTAAAATATTATTTGATTGATTTAAATGTAAAATATTTTTGAATTAATCTTTTTGGTTTGTTATATATTATTGATCTGTTTAAAATGGTCTATATATAAATTTTTATATAATTGTGGAATCATGTTTTAAACTTGTTGTTGGAGTGGTTAATTTTTTTTGGAGAGCCTACTGAGATTCACTACTCATCCATACATGTTAATTTGGTTCATCTACATATATATTTCATCAAGGAATATTAAAAGGTAAAGTATCACACTAATTTAGTGGTGTTTTGTGATACTTTGTCTCTATTTTGGAGTTTGATAATGGATTATGTTGGGAGCTTTGGTGTTTGGTTTGGTGTCATTGGGGTTTTTGGTTTTTAATCCGCTTAGTACTTGGATGTTTGTTGTCTTATATTATGGTACTCTATTGTAGTTTTTCATTTTTATCAATGGTATTAATTTGAGTTGTTCTACATTTCTCTATTCATTGTGTATTAGTATTTTTATGGAATGTATAGATGGTTTGTTTATTTTCTCCATTGGAAAATTGTCCCCTAATTGTAATGAATACCTTCTTATTTATTTCCTACTTTTAGCACCTTGGGGATGTCTCATAAGGTAATGTAGGAATTCCACATCCACTCAAACCAAAGAGGAGGGGGTGTTATGTCACATCAACCCTATTTATACCCTCCAATTTATTTCCTACGTTCTTCTTTTCATATTTATATGATAATAATTCATTTTTTGTTTAAGCTCGATGTTGTCCAACTTTTACTTTATCAACTATATTAATAATTTTCAATTTATAAGGATATTAAATGATTACAACATTTAAGAAATTTCATCCTTGAAGTGTTAACTTGGGTTTGACGATTGAGATTTTTATTTTTAGAATACATTTTTTAAAACCCACATAGTAAAAATTCTTCATAAATAATTTTCATTAAAAGAGGAATAGGGATGTTCAATGTTCTTCTATAATGAAACATAACTAGGATTACAAATATGAAAACATTTTTGGATGTGAAACCAGGGATATTAAAGAAAAAAATAACACCCAAGGACTGTTAAAGAGTGATTGAGAACATGGTCATGAGAATGTTAACAATCAAAATATAATAAATCCCAGATGGGTTAAAAGGCCATTGATTTCATGATAATAAAATTAAAATTATATTTTCATTCAAAATAATTTTCCCATAGGTTTGGAATTCCATTTCCATCTAGAATAATTGTATAGGGATATATTTTTAATTTTTATGTTAAATTTAATCATGTAATCAATTCCCACAATAATCTCATATATTTTACCCTATAATTAGTATTCATGTTTAATTTTTTATACCTAATGAAATAGATTAAAATTTTACAGATCAAAAAATCCTCAAAGGAATAATAATATATACAATTTTTTTATAATTAATAAAAACCCAAAATGTTAGAAAATGGAATGGAAATTACAAAAAATAATAAACTTTATATGATGAAAACTACTTTAACCATCAAATGTCTCTAGTAATACCTAAATTTCCTTAAAGATCATTACAAATATATATAAATATATACATAAAACTAGTCAATAATATTATATAATAAGAATTAAACAAAAAAATTATAAACATTTAATCACATTGTATTCCTAGATAAATTTAACATTTATCTCTAAAGAATATCAGTCACCCTTAATTTCTCATACCAAAAATGTAGATTACCTAATCACATAATCATTCAAATATGATATTCATTTATATAAAAAACATCGATCACAATAAAGACACATTTACACCATAAATAAGACAAAAATATAATTCAACCATTACTTCTCTAATAAAATCCTTTAATTTTATGATAACCTAAATCCTGTAACGACCCACAAAATTATAGTGATCTTATTAAAAAATAAAAGTAATAACTTAATCACCAAATAATTTTTCAAACTCATAGTTAAATATATGATTAAAAATATGTTCCTACAGTGAAGATAAATTTCATATATCATATTGATTAAATAAAAAATCATACTTATCAGGACATCACGTGGGCTAGTGGTGGGAGATGCACCCTGGGCTCCCTTTCCTTGTGGGATCAATCTTCACGACCTTTCATAATGAAATGGGTTATTACCCAGCCTGTGGGATGACATCTTCCTGAAGCTATATTAATAAAATCCATATATCATTCCATAAAATGTTATAATAATTTTAAAAAATAACCTTAATATAATAAAAATTAAATAGATGTTTTAAACTCAATAGTTATCTCAAACATATCATTTTAGATCCCAAAAATTTAATATTTCATAATTAACATAAATAAATGATCATATAAACCCAAAAGGTTACCCATAACGTTGAAAATATGTCCATATAATAAAAAATATATTTATTTCTCAATTAAATATACATAAGGGTTATTTATACCTCAATCTCAATAAAATTATCCCATTGTACACCAATCACCTAAATAGAATTAATTATAATTAACATATGATCATCATTAAAGATACCATAACCCTTGATACCATTATTTATAGAGGTATTAATCATTAAAAATAATTCACAATCCATTATCCATGAATTTACATATTATTCCTTAATAACTCATTCCTATAATCAAAACTTTGTACCAAGTCATATGATTTAATAATAAAAAAACATAAGGCAAAAAATAATTCATTTCTTGAGTATTCCATTTTCAGTTTCTGCATAATTAGTTATACATTAATTAGTTATCAATAAATATATATCTATATAGACTTTCAGATTCCATTCATGGTATTTCCCCCATAGGACATCAACTTTCATAATGACCATTTTCCCCATATTTAAAACATTTCATTGATGACTTAGGAATAGCTTCTTTCAAATTTGTGGATTTATTAAAATATTCTATTTTCCTTGGTATATAACTTATTTATGACACCATTACCACATAAATAAAATCTTCTGATTCTTTTAATGATTTTTTCTGGTAGATTCTTTAAATATTCTTGACACATTGGTCGTTGAATATATATACCTTTATTTTAATTATCAAATAAATTCCAAGATTCTTTATTTATCTAAACCACTAAGTGTTATGAAACATACATAGATTCATTTTTTAATTGAGAAAACATGAAATAAAGTTAATAATAACCATAATTTATCTTACTACATCTCCATTTTTCAGTTTCTCATTCATACAACCAACACATTTTCCTTCACATCTGTTGTTACATTGTTTCTCACTGAATATATCAATTGAATAAATCCAAAAAGGATTTTGTGGATATATCAATATAATCATAATAAACTATCTTATTTGGATGACAAATTGTAATAAATTCTTAACAATTTTTTCTTATATTCTATTTATTTTTCCAAAAATGTATAATTTTCCAAGAAATACTATCCATTATAGTTATTGAAGAATTGTAAATTTTTTCTAATAACATCATAAAAACTATGGATATATAATACATTATATTATAAAAACATTAGGGACATGTCCTTTAATATTACATATTATACTTACGTTGAAACAAAATTTACTTTCCTACGTTCTAAAATATCTTTTATGTTTACAGTTTTATAGAATTTTTTATAAAACATACATAAAATACCAATATTTTACAATGTGGACACATTAGATCCATATATTTTTTTCCATTACATAAATCCCTTAAAATAAAAAAACATTTATTTTCCTAAAAAATCACCATGTCTTCAACTTTATTTATTTATTTACCTTATCCATACAAAAATCAATGATTGAATGTTTTTATAATGTGGGATGAGAAAAAAAAATTAATAAGTGAAATTAAAAAAAGAAAACTATTATTCTAGTAAAGTACATGAGAACCCATGAACTATTTACCATTACCTTTATGAAAATTTAGAAAAATTATATAAATACATTCCACATGAAAAATTCAACGAAAATTCCAAATATAGTAATATTAAATCTTATAAAAATAAAATAAAAATCATTTTTGGGAACTTATATCATTTAATATATAACCTAGAACAGAAATATCTAGAGACCCATTAAATAAATAGGAGAACCCCTTTGAAGAATCCTTCCTTATTTCAACAGAAGACATGTAAATTACACAATCCAGTGGAGGACAATCTGGGAACACACATCATCTAAGCTATAACAGGCGCACCCAACTCTACCTATGTGAACCCAATATATATGATATATGACGAAAATTCTTGAACAATAATGAGGCTACACTTATCTTATAATTTTTATCATGATCACCCATTCCTATAATGGTGGTCGACCCTTCGTACAAATTGTCTATGGACCATATCATGAATAAAACCCTTCAAAAACTCTTTTAAACCCCTCTGAACACATTTCATATATAAATATACCGATTCTTATTTAAAATAAAATTTAAAGAACAATTTATCTAGAAAAATGGAATATTGGGTTTTATTTAATGAAAACAATGCTGGAAAACATTCTTGACGAAAATGACATTACCATTTGAATTTTTTTATAAACATAGAAATTTAAAAGGAAAATGTTATCATTGAATAGAACCTTTTAAAATTGTAAACTAAGATTTAATGTAATGATTATTAAAAATGGAATGAAAATACGGTCATAATTTATATGTTAAAAAACTACTCATTTTGTTCTATTAATAGAAATTTCTCAACGTTCTATATTTAGAAGATGATAAAAATAAATTTTACAAATGGTTTTTTAAAATATAAAAATTGTTTAAAAGTGAACATAAACAATAACATGATAATATAAAATTTATTTTTTAGTTTTTTTATAAAAATATTGATATGGAGGGAAATATATATTTTTATGAATCACTAAAAGAGGAATGTTTTTAAAAGAAAATCCCTTACATTGAGTCTAAAACATCACATAAATTCATTATATTCAAGAATATTAAACATAAATTTATTATTTACAAACAAGTTTCACATTTTCAAGATTATTATTACTTTTATTGTATCTATTAACATTTATTATCAAATTTTGTAATAATCTAAATGCATATAGGATGTTTTCGTTATACTCGGTTCATAAGTCCAAAATGACTTGCGTTTGTTGAAAATGGTCAATGTGGTCATTAATAAACCATGAAATAATTATCAAACTTGTACATAAATTATACATATAAATATGAACATTAAATATTTTAATGTGAAAGGAACTATTTTACAGTCATGGACATGGTAAGATATATAAACATATGAGTGAAGTTCTCATATTTCAATATTTGTAATGAAATAAATATAAGTACTCTAATTTATTTATTTAATGATAATAATATCATAAATATCATATTAATTATTTAAATATAATTATGTATGCATCATCTTTGTGATGTGGAAATGAACAAAATCACATCACTTTATAGAGGTGGTAGTCCACATGTACTCTTAAACGACGTTTTTATATTTCAGGGAATGAAATGATAAGAAGATAAATAATATATTATACTTTTATAATGATAAATATATTAGAAATTCCATATATATAAATTAATTCCATCATTATAATTAGTACATAAACATGGTTATGGAAAAATATTACATCGGTCTGAGAGGAAAAATTCTTCATTACACATGAACGATGAATTCCTCTCTAATTTGATGGTAGTTGGGGATGAATATAGATTATGATATTAACATATTAATATATAATTATATGGATTATACTGGTTCTATTATTTTATCATGGATTATTAATGGATTAATTAGTTGAAAGTAGAAAGAAAAAAAACATGCGGGTAAAAACTGAAGCACTTGTTTGGAAAATTTCATTTTCATAATAGTTATAGACCACTATGATAAGAATTAATATCAAACTAAGGAATATATAATCATTGTATGGATTGTAATAAGTAATTTGGGGGAAATATCATCAATATCAAATGTTTTAATGGGGTGTGAGTAATTGTGAATAAGATATTTCCTTTTATAAGAGAGCATAGGGGACTATTTGAATTTCAAAACATATTTAATTAAAATAAATTTTTTTTCAATTAAAAATCACCCAATACTAATTTATATAGAATAAAATATGATGAAGGGTCGCCTTAATTTCATAAGAAATTATACATTATTGGATCACATTTTTACCATTATCGTTCTTTCTTAACACATCATTAACCCCATTCAATATTACCATGACAATAAGAATTTTTACTCTTTGAGGGTCAATATATTTACAATAAATGGAAAAATTACCATAAAGAGACGATATTTGATATTGTAAACCATATATGAATCATTGGGATAAATATATTATATTTAAGAATTTTATATCATTTTATAAAATATGATTAATTATAATTTATAATTAATGTATTTTTTTAGAATTATTCATTACATTTACTTTAATAACATCATGAAAATAGTTAAATTGTATCATCTAAAAATATTATCAATGGAAATTATATTATTATAATTATTTAATATTTTATAAAACCCATAAATTTACTTTTTTAAAACAATAAAAATTTTATAAATGAATAATCAATGAAATTTGCGGCATTTCTTGAATTTAAGGAAACTTTACCAATAGAATAGTAACTTGACACTTGGAATAGTAATGTGACCATTAGAAAGAGTAAATTAGAAAATAGAATAGTAAACTGATATGTGAATGTATAAATAAAATTTAGACATCACATAAATAAAAATATGCTATAGTTTATCATATTATATGTAAATAAAAATATATAAATTACTAAATAAGTGTGGATATTTTTATTAAAAATAATTGTTTATATATGATTTTATTATAAATATTGTTATTAAAAATAGAATTTATTTTCTTAACTTTCATTTATAAACTAATATTTTTTTTCTTACTAAAATAAAAAAAATAATGAAGAAATTATTATTTATCCACTGTGTATAGAAACAATTATAATTTTAAAATTGATATTTTACAAGTAAATGATGATTTTAATTAAAAATTAAATTTCACATATTTCAAAATTCATATTCATAAAAAGGATTTATAATTTTTATTATAATTTTTTAAAAATTCTTTGGTTCAATTATTTGGGTTTTTTAAATGTACATGAAATTATGGTTAATAGTAAAACATGATAATTTATAAAAAAAATGCTAAATACCTGTATTATTGAAACCTAGATAACGTATAAATGATGAAAGCCCAATATATGGAACCCTCATTAATTGTTTTAATATATTATTTCATAATTCTTAAACTATTCTTAATCTTGATCCAAAACAATAATATAATGAACAAAACAATGAGAAAACACTTTTATCCTCCCCTATAAAAGCCACTGCTCACCACCTCTTTACCTCACACCTTCAAATATTTTAGAAATTTTAAAATTCAAAAAAATACTTTTCCCAGAGCCATCCCCACATCCATAATCCCCTATTATTATCAAGAGACTAAATTGTTATCCCTATATAGGTTCTTGAGGAGGATAATTCAAGTGGTAAAATCCTCTTTATTTTTCTTCTATTTTCTTTTCAATTTCATTGTTTTCTTATCCTATCATCACCTACACCTATACACAATGAATTATAACTCTAGTATCCTTTATATATAGTATAATGTGATTATGTCAATAGAAGAATTCATCTTCAAGTATCTTCCATTTTCATTATTTAAAACATGGAAACATCACCTGTGGTGTGTTGTTTTACCACCACCGTTGATGATACATTTTCATTTTTCACTAACTCCTTCATTTTTTTTCCTAAAATATTAATTTTGGGAAAATAATATTTTATTATACATTTTGTATGTTATATAATTTTTTGGATGAAATATACAAACAATATGTAAGTAAAATAATGTAAAATTATAATGGTTATAAAACTTCCTAAATTTATTAAATCATTTTGATTAACATCCAATGTAACCAATCATCCACATAAAACATAGAGAAAATATGTATAAGACAAATAAAAATAATTTATATTCATTAAAAACAATAATTTCGAAACATTATAATTTTACATGAACTTCAAAACCCATATACAAGTGAACTGATAATGAAAATCAAGAAAATGATCACTTCCGAATGATCAAACAAAACACTATAACATATCAAAATTCCCATAAATGAACCTAAAAAAATTATATAGAATTAAATTCATGTACATATGTTTTATGATTTTTAACTTAATTTACTTATTTTTATTATCCATTATATTAAAGTTAATATATCATTCATACAGAAGTACTTGGATTATCAAACCCAACTCGATTCTTTTGGGTTTTCCCTCTTTCACCCATTTTCAATATGGATGTTTAATTAATTTTACATAAATATCATTTAATTATCCTTCCCATTTATTTTCTATATATACTATAAGGCCCCAGCCTTAAACATTACTTAATCTTGAATTACTTCAAGAATACACGTTGAGGATCTTTTCAAGATTAGAGTTTAAGATAATTAGATCATAAAACATGAATTACATTCCACATTTAAACAAAGTGGTTACCTAAAAGATAGTACTCATTGTTTCCATCAACGGAAACATATTTAAAATAAAACATGGATTCTTTATTGACACTTTCTTGACACTATCATCACATCATGTACCTTTCCCTTGACCAGTGAAAAAAATTTCACAAACATGGGATGAGCATAAAACGATCAGTAAGGGATATAAACGTACAAAAAGTAAACATTAGTCCATGTACGAAATCATACATTACTCATAAAACATAAGAATTTTAACATACCACATAAAATCATGAACAAATCATAAAAATCATAAGACAAAAAGGTAACTAGAGTCATTCATAACATTCTTTCGTAGGGAGTAACCCTCGTGGTAACGTTTGGAATACCCATCGTAGTATATTCCCTAAATCCCTTCGGAGAAACCTTAATGTTTAACTCTTTGATGTTACCTAATGCATTGGAGAGCTATATCTGGCTCACTCTCCCTTAGTTTATCACGGAACCACCCGTCTTCATAATAATGCCCATGAACCATAACATAATCGTATCACATAAAACATGCATAAAGGAAACATGACATTTCCACTTTTCAATCACAAGATATCAATAAAACACATTGATATAATGACATTATTAAAACCATTTTCAATACCAAAATGAAAGAAAAGTAAAACATGGTATTTATTTTTCATTTAAAAAAAGGTATGGCTTGTAGAGGAAGCCGAAACTCAAATAACGGTCACAGCGGCAGAGAAGTCGTTGTCGCCGCATACGTACGACAAAAACATTCCCTTTTGTCATTTAGTAAAACTCTTCATATAAAAAATATTCCTTTTGGATAAAAATAAAAGTCAATGGGGTTTATACACCGTATAAAAGAAGGGTGTGTATAAAACAAAATATGCCTCAATGAAAGGAGATTGAGACGAAGTCCCATACCTCGGGTCCGACTTGTCTCAATCGTTCTTTAACGTCATGAATAATAAACTTGAGTTAATTTATACTTTCTTAAGATCCTTTTTCAAGTTCATTATTCCTTTTATATCACTTATTACCATGTTATTAACACTATGTAATTATTTATGTTAATAATGGTCGTTTTTTCGATCATTGATACTTGAGTCAAAAATAACTATTTATAATTACAAGTTGTTCATGGGGTAAAATATCCATTATATCCATAATTAAATTCATGATGTAGATATCATATATATATTTTATATATCCTGTATATACATGCATTTATAAGATTACATAACATTTAGAGGTAAGAAATGAAATTCACCGTTCAAGGAGACGGTAAGCCGTACGTACGCATGAACGCTACTTCCATTTCTATTTCATATTTAATTGAATCAAAACATAATGATACATAATACTATTATAATTCCAGTATGGTATCATATATAACATCATTAAATCCATCATTTATATGTACCACATATGGTATTAACGAATCAAATCACTTTGAGGGGGCGGTAGTCCACACTTTCTAAAATGAAATTATCGTGTTTACCCATAATGGAAACCATAAAGGTAAGCCACAAATGAAAAATAATGAAGCATGAGGAAAACATAAACAAAATAAATGTCATATATAAATAGTGTGACATCATAATGGCCACCATTTAAGGTGTTATATGAGTGTTGAACAATCCTCATTTCGTGAGGCAGAAATTCTCCATCCACAGAAACAGTATGTTCTTTAACCATTAGATGTAGATGTGTGTAAGTGTAGCTCAAATAATTCTTATAAAAAAATCCTAGTATATTGAGGATTCCGGTGTTGTTAATAAATAAATGAATAAAAAGATTTTAGGGGTTTGGATATGAAAAATAAAACAAAAGAACACAAGTGAAGACATTACCTTAAAATCGGGTAACTCTTTTTGATTTGAGCGCAAAGGCTTCCTTGAGAAGACTTCTGCCCAATGTGTGGCTTCTAGGAGTAATATAGGGATTTGGAGAGACAAAATGGTCATGGGTTGGCCGAGTAAAAGGCTTGAGAGGTGTGGGTATGGTGGTAGAGGTGGTGTCCTTTTATAAGAGCAGAGGAGGGGCACTCTTGGAATGTTATAAAAGGTTACTTTATTATAAAATGATTTTCGGAATTTAAAGGTCCCAAAATTATATATTTTGAGGATAAGGTTATAAGAGTTCTATTTACACCCATCCAATAGGTTTTTGAAAAGTGTATGTCTTAGATTATACATTACTTTTTCATTTTATTTAAATCGTTAAATAATGACATAATCACCGCATCACCAGGGTGTCATAAATAGTTTAATTTATTTAATGTTTATCAATTATAAAAAATATAATGATGTATGAAATCTTTTTAGATTTATAATGAATATTTATAGTGAAAAATATGACTTGTATAACCCCATATAAAAATTGTTTTAGTAAACAAACTCATGATTGCGACATTTTTTTAACATTAAATAAAAAGTTATTAATGTCAATTTCCTACCAAAGTGGATCCATGGGGTCCCCAAGATGACCCATAGATTTTCTTGGCCGGCCATGACAAATCCAATAAGGGCAGGACATGTGTCAAGGTCATTTCATATTATTAAAACATTATTTTTACCTTAAACTACACTAATTACCTCTAATCGCGATTAAAAACCTAAAAGGTACTATTCACCACAAAATTATATTAATCCCATTGTACCAAATTTTACATCCTAATGACAACCATTTATGTCAAAATTTTTAAAATCAAATCACAGAACTGGTAAAGTTTGATTTAAATGAAAAATCAGTTTTTTTTAACTGCCACTTAGTGGTTTCACTATTCCTAAAAAATTGATGTTTTTCAAAAAAATACCAAAAATTCACCCTAAGCTATATTTGAAGTTATGAATTCAAAAATGGTGTATATTTTACAAAATTAAAAACATATAAGTTTCATTAATTAATTTAATAATTAATTCCCACTGCGAAAACAAATAGCGTGTTTTTATGAAACAATATGTATCAAAAGATTGACACTAGTTTAAGTCCAATTTCAAAGTGAAATTAATTCCAATGACCGAAATTGGATTAAATGGTAAAAATATATTCTAATTTAACATTAAAACCAGTTTAAAATATAATCTAATCATATAAATAAATTATATTAATAAGAGGTTTTGAATTAAAATAAAACATTTTTGACTATTCATCAAAAAATGAAATTTATCAGAAAAATACCAAAAATTTACACGAAGTAAATTTTGATGTCCCGATCCTAAATAAGAGTTTTATTTGGTCAAATATAATGTATAAGAGTGACCAAAACTATATTTATAGAGGGTTTTCCATCAAAAGACGATAGTTCGACCTTTTAGTGAATATTAAAGTATCTATGCCTAAAATTGAATTCATTTCTTATTTTAAGCCTTTATCTTTTATTGGATAAATGTAAAAACATTTAAAAAACATATATAATCATATTCTAGTTATTTTTATTCATTCCCTCCAATACAATGGCTACGTGTTAACTACCATTTAAAATAATATTATTATATTACTAGTGTGCAACGTAAGATTTCAAAGAAACTCATTGTTGCGTATCAGGTACGCTATCGAACATAGCAACCACTTTAAAGTAAAATTAATATTTAATTCGAAAATATTAATAAATATGAAAATGTATTATTCATTATTTACCTGGGATGTTACATCCTTCCCCCCTTTTGGGAATTGTGTCCCCGCAATTTATCTACTTATCGAATAAATGGGGGTATTTATCCCTCATTGCATTTTCAGATTCCCATTTTGCCTCTTCACTCATGTGGTTTTTCCACAAAACCTTTACTTGATGAATCACCTTATTCTACAACACTTACTCACTGTGGTCAAGAATCTGGACCTGTTGTTCCTCATAAGAGAGATTCTCTTCCAGCTGAACTACCTTAGGACTCAAAACATGAGATGAATCTGGCATGTACTTTCTTAACATTGAAACATAAAAAACATTGTTTATTTGAGATAAACTCAAGGGTAAATCCACTTGGTATGAAACTAATCCAACTCTCTCTAGAATTTCATATGGTCCAATGAACCTTGGACTCAACTTTCCCTTCTTACCAAATCACATCACACTTTTCCATGGTGAGACTTCGAGAAAAACATGATCACCTACCGCAAAAGATAGATCCTTCCTCTGGTTATCTGCATAACTCTTCTTCCTACTCTGAGATGTTCTCATGTGTTTCTGTATCAGCTGAACTTTTTCTGCCAACTCTTCTACCAATTCTGGTCCCATCAACTTCCCTTCACCCACTTCATCCCAAAAAGCTATAGTTCAACACCGCTTCCTATATATTGCCTCAAATGGTGCCATCTGTATACTGTAATGAAAACTATTATTATACCAAAACTCAACCAAAGAAAGATGTTGGTCCCAACTTCCCTGATAATCCATCGAACAAGCACGTAGCATATCTTCCAATGTCTGAATTGTTCGTTCTGACTGCCCATCTGATTGAGGAAGAAAAGCTATACTAAAATTTAATTCAGTACCCAACGAATTTTGAAGGCCCTTCCAAAAGTGAGAAGTAAACATGGGATCTCGATCAGACACAATAGAGAGAGGAACTCCATGTTACCTAAATATCTCTTTAAGATACACACGGGAAAGTTGATCTAGGGAAAAATTATCTCGTCTAGCAAAGAAATGATCAGATTTAGTCAAGCGATCAACAATAACCCAGATTGCATTATTACCTCGAGTGTCTTCGGTAATCCCACAACGATGTCCATGGCTATATTATCCCATTTCCACTCTGGTACTGGTAAAGTTTGAAGCTTCTCTTTAGGTAACTGCCACTCTGCTTTAACCTGTTGACAAGTCAAACACATCACAGTAAAATCAGCAATATCCCTTTTCATTCCGTTCCACTAGTAATACTCCCGAATATCTCTATACATCTTAGTACTTCCTGGATGAACTGAAAACGGAGAACGTTGAGATTCACATAACAACTTTCTCTTCAATTGTGAATCAAAATGAACACACAATCTCTTCCCAAATCTTAAAACACAATCATTAACAATGTTGAATTCAGGAAACTTACCCTTCTGAACTAGCTCTACCTTTTTCTCCAACTCACTATCTTGCTTCTGTTCTTGCTTAATTCTATCTGATAGAGAATATTTCACTGATACCTGAAACAAAACAGAAGGACATCCTGCACCAACTACTTCTATGCCAAATTTCATCAAATCCTTAACCAAAGGATCATGTTCCAAACTCAACATTGGTAATGATGCTTTACTTTTTCAAATCAAAGCATCAGCCACATTATTTTCTTTTCCCGGATGGCAATGAATTGTACGATCATAATCCTTGATTAATTATATCCATCTCCTCTATCTGATGTTCAATTATTTCTGAGTGAATATATACTTTAAACATTTGTGATCAGTATATATTTCACACTTTACTTCATACAAATGATTCCTTAAAAATTTTAAAGCGAAAAAACAGCAGCTAATTCCAAATCACTTGTAGGGTAATTTTCCTCATGAGTTTTCAATTAACATAAATCATAAGAAATTACCTAATCATTCTGCATTAGGACGCAACCAAGTCATTTCAATGAAGCATCACTATAGATAACAAACTCCCCATTCCTGGATGGTAGTTCCAAAATTAGAGCATTCATCAATCTTCTTTTTCAGTTCATGAAAACAATCTTCACATTTTATTGTCCAGATAAACATAACACCCTTCCAAGTTAGCTTAGTCATTGGACTAGATAACCATGAAAAATTTCTAACAGACCTTCGGTTATATCCTGCCCAACCAAGGAAGCTATGAATCTCAGTTACATTTTTTTGGTCTTGGCCATTCATCCACAACCATTGTTTTTGCAGGATCAACGGTTATCCCATCTTTAGAAACAATATGACCAAGGAATGAAATTTGTTGCAACCAAAACTCACAATTGATGAATTTCCCATACAATTTCTTTTCTTTTATGGTTTAAAAAATAACCCTTAAATGTCTTTCATGATCTTCTTTAATTTTAGAAAACACCAAAATATCATTAATGAAAAAAACCTCAAACTTATCAAAGAACCCATTGATGATTATATTAATTATGTCCATGAATACAACAGGTGCACTGGTTAGCAAAAAAGGCATTACTTCAAATTCATAATGGCCATATCTTGTACAAAAAGCAGTCTTCGGAATATCTACTTCCTTTACCTTCAACTAATGGTACCCCGATCTCAGGTCAATCTTTGCAAAATACTGAGATCCCTAGAGCTAATCAAACAAATCATCGATATGAGGAAAAGATATTTTTTCTTAACATTGATGTTATTCAAGGCTCTATAATCAATGCAAAGTCTCATAGAACCATCTTTGTTTTTAACAAATAAAATAAGAGCACCCCATGGTGATGTGCTAGGTGGAATGAAACCATTATCTAATAAATCATGCAATTTCTCCTTCGACTCTAAAAGTTCAATTTGAGCCATTCGATAAGGGTTTTTTTTAATTGGATTAGAATCAGGAACTAAGTCAACAGTAAACTCAACTTCTCTATCTAGTATTATTCCAGGAAACTCATCAGGAAAAACATCAGGATAATCATTTACCACTAGGACATCATTAATCTGAACAGTTCCCCTGTTTTCAACAATATGTGCACGGTTATATTCATTTCCCTATTTTAAAAGTTTCTTAGCCTCTTGATACGTTATAAATAGTAAGGGTTCATTCTTGTGCACAAAATGAAATTATTTATGAAAAGAAACTTTTTTAGCTCTACAGTCATTCTTAGCATAGTAAATAGAGAGCCAATCCATACCCCGGATAACATCAAACTCTACTAGAGGCAAAACAATAAGGATTGAAAGTAGGTTTTTTCCACGGATAAGGATATGATGATTCTTATAAATTCTTTTTTCCCCAACATTTCCCCCAGGTGTTTTTACCACAATTTTAGGAGTCATATCTTGAGATGGTATTCCCATTTTACAAGAAATGTTTTCAGAGATGAATGAATGTGTAGACCCCGAATCAAACAACACACTGGCATAATCTGAAAAAACAAACAAAGTACCCGATACCACTTCATTTGGTGTCCCGACATCTGCTGAAGTAGTTACAAAGGATTTCACCATACCTTTATACTTATATTCTAACTCCTTCCCATCACTCGAGCTCTTTGTTGGACACTTTTTTACATAATGACCCATCTCATTGCACTTAAAACATTTCTATAACTGTAAATCAAATTTGGTCTTACCATCACCCTGATCTTTTTCAGTGTAATAATGAGACTTATGTCCCATCTTACCACATCAGTAGCGCTTTACAAAATTCAGAAGACATTCCCCAGCATGCCTTTTACCACATTTATCTCAAACTGGAAACATAGTTTTCTTACCATTAGTCATTTTTGAAGAATTATTCCCTTTCTCCTGCCACCTTGGTCTCTTCTTATATTGGTTTTTATAGAACACTTAATCATCGACAAACGCCATTTACACATTCTCATCACATCGAACATGATTTTCATAACTCTTGAACTCGCGATAAGCTAAAGCCCTTCGATATTTTTGTTTTAATCCTGAGTAAAAACGATTCATTTTACTATCAAGGTCTCGGATAAAATTTAGTGCATACCTTGCCAATCGAGTGAACCTTTCTTCATAAGCAGCCACTTATTCTTCCTCTTGCCTCAATTCCAAGAATTGTTTTTCCATCCTAAGTTGAACAGCCTTAGGAAAATACTTCTCAAGAAACATACCTTTGAATTCATCCCAGTCGAGATCATCAATCTCATCAGCGTCCATGATATTTTTAACCATCGACCACCATTGATCTGCATCAACCTCCAAACAGTAAATAGCAAGACTAAACATTGGATTTTCTGAACACCCCATGGCATCAGAAATCTTCTCCAGTGCTTTAATCCACTCTTCAGCTAGCACAGGGTCAGATGACCCTTTGAATGATGGGAGATATTGCCTCATGAAATGTTCCACCACTGACATGTTCCTCTGTGGTTGATCTGGCTAATCTCGTGCATGGATAATACCACCATTTATTTCTTGAGTCAACTATGCCATTACTGCAACAAACAGTTCAGTTCCAATTCTGACCATCTCAAGATGCTGATTCGAAATGTCATTTCCTTCTGTATATCTTCCTAGCACTGCTTCCCTGTTTCCTCTGCGGAAAACCATTCTGAAAAAACATGTCTTAGATGAAGCAATATGGTAATATTCAAATGCTATATCATTTTAATTTGACCATAAAAAAATATTTTTAGACTATCATTTAATAGAATTCTAACTCCTAAAGTTATCTAAACCATCCTCGGATACCAACTATAAGGCCCCAACCTTAAACATTACTTAATCTTGAGTTACTTCAATAATACACATTGAGGATCATTTGAGGTTTAGAGTTTTAGAGAATTAGATCATAAAACATGCATTACATTCCACATTTATACAAAGTGGTTACATAAAAGATAGTACTCATTTTTCCCATCAACGAAAAAATATTTAAAATAAAACATGTATTATTTATTGACACTTCCTTGACACTATCATCACATCATATACCTTTCCCTTGACCTGTGAAAAACATTTGAAAAACTTGGGATGAGCATAAGTAGTTCAGTACGGGATATAAAAGAATGAAAAGAAAACATTAGTCCATGTTTGAAATCATACTTTACTCATAAAACATAATCATTTTAACATACCTCATCAAATCATGAACAAATAATAGAAATCATAATACATAAAGGTAACATGAGTAATTCATAACATTCTTACATAGGGAGTAACCCTCATGGTTACGTTTGGAATACCCATCACAGTATATTCCCTAAATAGCTTCAGAGAAACCATAATGTTTAACTCCTTCGCATTACCCAATTCATTGGAGAGCTATATCGGGCTCACCCACCCTTAGTTTATCACGAAACCACCTGTCTTTATAATAATTCTCAAGAACCATAAGATAATCGTATCACATAAATCAGGCATAAAGGAAACATAACATTTCCACTTCTCAATCACAAGATATCAATACAACACATTGATATAAAAACATTATGAAAAACATTTTCAAAACCAAAATAAAAGAATAGTAAAACATGGTATTTATTTTTCATTTAAAAAAAAGGTATGGCTTGTAGAGGAAGACGAATCTCAAATAATGGTCACGGTGGCAGAGAAGACGTTGTTGCCGCATACGTACGACAAAAACATTCCCTTTTGTTGTTTAGTAAAACACTTTGTATAAAAAAGATTCCTTTTCTATAAACATAAAAGTCAAAGGTGTCTACACAACGCTAACTCTGTGAAGCCGGAGGGGGCGAACTTAATTCGAAGTGATGCCCTATGACTATATTATTTTAGGCCCCCCTAGGCCGATGAGGCTAGGCTGGAATTTATGATGTTTTTATTTTCTTTTGAATAATTTTATAACAATGATGATGATGATGATTAACGGGTTTATTCACCGTATAAAGGAAGGTTGTGTATAAAACAAAATATGCCTCAATGAAAGGATATTGAAACGAACTCCCATACCTCGTGTCCAACATGACTCGATCATTATTTAAGGTCCTAAATAATAAACTTGAGTTAATTTCTACTTTCTTAAGAGCATTTTTCAAGTTCATTATTCATTTTATATCACTTATTACCATGTTATAATCACTATGTAATTATTTATGTTAATAATGGTTGTTTTGTCGATCATTGTTACTTGAGTCAAAAATAAACTCTTTATAAGTACAAGTTGTTCATGGGGTAAAATATACATTATATCTAGAATTATATTCATGATGTAGATATCATATATATCATATATATCCAGTATATACATGAATTTATTATATTACATAGCATGTATAGGTATGAAATGAAATGCACCGTTCATGGAGACGGTAAGCTGTACGTACGCATGAACGCTACTTCCATTTCTATTTCATATTTAATGGAATTAAAACATAATGATACATAATAGTATTATAATTACAGTATGTAATCATATATAATATCATTAAATCCATCCTTTATACTTACCATATATGGTATTAACGAATAAAATCACTTTGAGGGGGCGGTAGTCCGCACTTCCTAAAATGAAATTATCGTGTTTACCTATAATGGAAACCATAAAGGTATGATACAAATGAAAAATAAATATGCATAAGAAAAACATAAAAATAATATATATCATATATAAATAGAGCGACATCTTAGTGGACACCATTGAAGGTTTTATAAGAGTGTTGAACAATCATCATTTCGTGAGGCAGAAATTCGCCATCCACGGAAACAGTATGTTCTTTAACCATGCGATATAGGTGTGTATAAGTGTAGCTCGAATACTTCTTATAAATAAATACTAGTATATTGAGGATACTGGTGTTGTTACAAAATAAATTAATAAAAATAGTTTAGGGGGTTGGAGAAGAAAAATAAAACAAAAGAACACAAGTGAAGACATTACCTTAAAATCGGGTAACTCTTTGATTTAAGCTCAAAGGCTTCCTTGGGAAGACCTCTGCCCAATGTGAGGCTTCTAGGAGTAAGATAGGGATGTGGAGAGACAAAATGGGAGGGGGTTGGCCGAGCCAAAGGCTTGAGAGTTGTGGGTATGGTGGTAGAGGTGGGGGCCTTTAATAAGAGGAGAGGAGGGGCACTCTTGGAAAGTTATAAAAGGTTACTTGATTATAAAATGTTTTTTGTATTTTAAAGGCCCCAAAATAATATATTTTTAGGATAAGGTGATAAGATTTCTAAATAAACCCATCCAATAGGTATTTGACAAGTTTAGGTCTTATATTTTACATTATCTTTTCATTATATTTAAATCGTTAAATAATGAGATAATCCATGCATCATCATGGTGTAATAAATAATTTAATTTATTTAATGTCGGAAAAATATAATAAAAAATATCACGATGTAGGAAATATTTTTATCTTTCTAATGAATATTTATAATAAAAAATATGACTTTAATAACTCCATTTACAATTTTTTTTATTAAAACAACTAATCTTTGTGACATTTTTATTTTAGCATTAAATAAAAAGTTATTAATGTCATTTTCCTACCAAAGTGGCTTCATGGGGTCCCCAAGTTGACCCATGGAATGTATTGGTCGTCCATGACACATCCAATAATAGTAGAACATGTTTCAAGGTCATTTCATATTATTAAAATATTATTTTTACCTTAAACTACACTAATTACCTCAAATCACGATTAAAAACTTGAAAGTTACTATTCATCAAAAAATTATTTTAATCCCATTGGAACAAATTTTACATCCTAATAACAACCATGTATGTTGATATTTTGAAAATAAAATCATAGAAGTGGTAAAGTTTCATATAAATGAAAAATCAGTTTTTTTAACTACCACTTACTTGTTTCACTATTCATCAAAAATTGAAGTTTTTCAGAAAAATACCAAAAATTCACCCTAAGCTATATTTGATATTCCGAATTCTAAAATGATGTCTATTTTTCAAAATTCAAAACATAAAAGTTGCATTAATTAATTTAATAATTAATTCCCGCTGTCAAAACAAATAGCGTGTTTTTATGAAACAATATGTATCAAAAGATTGACACTAGTTTAAGTCTAATTTCAAAGTGAAATTAATTCCAATGACGACAATTGGATTAAATGGTAAAAATATATTCTAATTTTCTTTGAAAAACAATTAAAAATATAATCTAATCATATAAATAAATTAGATTAAAAAGTGGTTTTGAATTAAAATACAACAGTTTTCACTATTCATTAAAAATGAACTTTATCAGAAAAATACCAAAAATTTACAGAAAGTAAATTTTAATGTCCCGATTCTAAAGAAGAGTTTTATTTGGTCCAATAGAATGTATAGGAGTTTCCAAAACTATATTTAAAGAGGGTTCTCCATAAAAAGGCGACAACTTGACCTTTTATTGAATGTTAGAGTATTTATGCCTAAAATTGAATTCTTTTCTTATTTTAAGCCTTTATAATTTATCGGATAAATGTAAAAACATTTAAAAAACATATATAATCATATTTTAGTTATTTCATTTAATTACTTCCAATACAATGAATACGTGTTAACTATCATTTAAAATAATATTATTATATTACTAGTGTGCAACGTAAGATTTCAAAAAAACTCGTTGTTGCGTATCAGGTACGCTATCGAACATAGAACCCCATTTAAAGTAAAATTAATATTTAATTTTCATGTATTAATAAATATAAAAATGTATTATTCTTTATTTACATGGAATGTTACATATACATTATTATATTTAGATTTCTTTTAAAAAAATGATTTTCCTAGAAGAACTCTTCTTCAGAAAAACATAACATTTTTACATCCCAGGGGACTATTTCTTCATCACTCTAGATTGTTGATTCTTATAACAATTATGTACTTCCCAATTTATTTTTTGAAAACCAAATTTTATTAATTAATGTATTAATTATGAAATTAAACCCATTCTATTCAATGGGTTACTTTATATAAATGATTATTCCATGTGGCATGCATGATAATGTTAATGTTAGGATGTGATGTGTGTGTCTAGAATTATATAGCGCATTGAAATATTATGATGTAACGAGTGTTTCCAGAATTATATAGTGAACCAATTAATTGGATTGTGCGATGTATCTCATGAGATAATGTATAATATTCTTGGACCTGATGGATGATTTTTTTCACAACTATGTATGGTATTTGACCACTAATACATGATGTTTCATTCTTATGGTTTTCCACATGCCTTGCCTATATGTAACATTTCCTCTCATGTTTATTATGCTGATGATTATTCAGACACATTTTATATTGATTCATGTTCTAAAAGAAACCCTTACTGTGATTTCATCTCACCACTTTTCTAATGTATATCCATAGGTGAATACCTATACTAAGGAAAAAATGAGGGATAATAATAATATAGAGATGAAGGAATTAAATAAGTGTTTGTATTTTATTATTTAAATGTTATGCATGGTCATAATTTCAACATGACAATAAACATATTGATACTCGATTTTTTGCACTATTATATTGTTTATCATTAAAATTATGTAATAGTCATGTAAGAGACACTATGGTCACTACATTTGGTATTAGAGAATAGTTCAGTTAATTTGGGAATTGATTTTATAAAACATTAGCGAAAAACATTAGTATGAGAGTAAGTATGTGAAACCACACAGGAAGCATAGTTTTAGAGAATATATGAAAAAAGGTATCCTATAAGATATTCCTTCGGAGTTTATTTCGCAAATGAATAAATTATTTATTCACAACATGTTGAATTAGGTTTTGTTCAAACCATTATATTTTAGGAAATGGGGGAAACAATGAGAACCAAATACAAAAACCCCTTCCAAGGAAAATGTAGTGATTTCTTGAACAATATCCCTAATTCTTTGGGAGGTGGAGTTCCAATTTTCCTAGATATTCTTCCCCAGATTTATCAGGCTATGGAAAATAACTTGAATAATATGGAATTTTTTCCTTAACCTAATATTGATCAACTAGATAAAACGTCTTTTATTAGGCAATGACCACAGACATTTAGTTGATCTCCTAATAAACTATTTGTAGAATAGTTGGTAAAATAAATAGAGATTATTTCTTCTATGATCCACTTTTTTGAGAAGTAGAAACTGAATTTGGAAATTTAACATCATGATTAAAAGGAAAATCAGTAGTGGGCATTGATTAAAAACGTCATTCCAAATGACGAAATTAAAGAGATGGAGTGGGAAGAACATAATATGATGTTTACTAAAAAGTATTTCCCTCAAACTCTTAATAAAAATATGGAGATAAAAATCATAGATCTGAACAAAAAGTAAGGTCAATCATTCACAGAATATGAACCAAATTTCCCAAGGAATTTAATGTATAGTTTGTGGTTTTATCAACAACAAAAGAAAAATAGATAGATTCACTTTTGGTTTAAAACCACACAATATAAAGGTTATAGAAATTATAGTCATTGGGAGTTATGAAAAAGTTGTTCTATATGCACTAAAGGTGGAGATATTTTTTGGGGAATGGTCCCCTATCATTTCTAATAATAAGTGAAAGATAGATTTTCAAGCTAGGGGATCTAATGATAATGGTGGAATGAAAAATCAACCACTCACATGTAAAAAATATAGTAGGTTGTATAATTGGATATTCTTAAAAGGGATGAGGAAATGTTATTACTGTGGGAGAGAAGGACACCATGCTCATGAATTTCTAAGAGACATAATGAATCCATCCAATATGATGGAGGAAAGGAGATCACCACCCATGGTTCAATGCATAAACTATTTAGAGAAAAAAAACTATGAATGCCATTTCATTAACCCTCGAGTCCCAT
Source organism: Viscum album (assembly GCA_963277665.1). Lineage (NCBI taxonomy): Eukaryota > Viridiplantae > Streptophyta > Magnoliopsida > Santalales > Viscaceae > Viscum > Viscum album. The sequence continues at coordinate 849,017,004 of OY728131.1, read as the reverse complement.
GGGTAATCCCCACCATCAGCCACCAATGCCAGTGGAGAAAGGTAATTCTTATGACATCACTACTATTGTGGAGGATCCTGAAATTTATATGGTGACTGGTATATTAATTATTCATTCATAAATAGAAAACGTACTATTTTATTCTTGTTATATGTATTATTTTATATATCACAATTTTAATAGAACTTTTCAAGAACCACCTTAAAATATGGAGGTTGAGTTATCTATGAGGACAAAAAAAGGGAAATTATTTAATCTAATGTATATAACACCACACTGGTTAATTGTTTTGGATTGAAACTGATAAAAAATATTATTTTACTTCCTTTGGTGGAGTTTCATGCTATATTGGGCATCAATTGTCTATTTTTATAAAAATACAACATTGAATGTTAGGAGAGAGAGATCTGTCATCAAAACTGGAGGCATCATCCAATTCGGTGCATGTGTATAGAGAAGGATGAATCTCCATCAGAAATATCTTCTCAATTGTGGATATTATGTCCATATGATAAAGAATATCTTTCTCCAATGATTAACACAATAGAGGGAATTATGCACCACGAAAAGCCCATTATTGTGGACAATACTGATGTGTTCCACCAATAGTTTCCTGGCCCTCCTCCTAACCAAGAGACAGTGTTATAGATTTAACATATTCATGGATCTCTACCAATATCAATAAAACACTATCGAATATTAATTATTGAGAAGAAATAATCGAATAAGTAGTTATATGAGAATGTAGACAAGGGTTTTGTATGCCCTAGTGCATCACCCTGGGGTGCACCAGTACTCTTCATCATGAAGAAGGATGGATAAATGCACCTCAACATTGATTATTGTAATCTCAACAAAATAATGACAAAGAACATGTATCCCCATCAATGGATTTATGACCTATTCTATAAATTATGTGGGTCTATATAATTAACTAATATGGTCCCCCAGTCACGATATCACTAATTTATTATAAGGAATGAATCTATTACTAGGGATACATTTAAAACAAAGTATGGACACTATGAGTTCATAGTGATACCTCTCAGCTTCACTAATGCTTCAAAAATATTCGTGTATGTAAATAATTGTGTCTTTAGTGATAACCTTGTCAAATTTGTTGTAGTTTATATAGATGATATTATAATATACTATGAGATCAAGAAAGAACATTAAGAGAATTTGAATGTTAAGTTAATGACATTATTATAGGGAAACAAAATGAAAAGTATAATAAATGTGAGTTCAGGATGGTGGAATAATCATTCTTGGGGCATTTTATCACCAGTAATGGAAAATCGATAGACCCTTATAAGACAAACAGAACCAAATAGTGGCCTAGGAAATCATCTTTAAAAGTGATATGTAGATTACTTTGTATAGTTGGGTATTACAAGTGAATTTAAAATAACATCTCACAATTTTCAAACAGATTATCCAAGATGAATCGTAAGGGAAAAATGTTTTTCTAGGACAATGAATGTGAATATTGCTTCAAATATTTAAATAAGAGGATTATCACTATTGAAGTACTCACAAATCGTAAAAGTGGGGAACTATGTTTCATATACGATGATATGTTTATTCATGAAAAATGATATACATATAGCCTACGCCTCAAGGTAGTTGAAAATTAATCTGAAAAACTAACCCAATCCTGTATTTGACTTGGAATCTGTGATCTTTACTTTGAAAATCATTTGATGTTATCTCTATGAGAAGAAGTGTGAAATATATATTGATAATAAGAGTGATAAATTTATATATTCACACATAAGGATTTTAATATGTGCATATGAATATGTTAAGATTTCATCAAGTATTATAACTACTCAATCCACTACCATCATGGAGATGCAAATAATGTGGTAGATGATATAAGTAAAAATGATCTTGCAATAGTATAAAAAATGAGAATTGAGAAGCATACATTATTTGTATATTCTCAAAGGATAGACATGGGGATAGTTAGGGAAGGAACATCATGAATCATATCCTAATAGATTTCTCAGCAAACCCTCATGAAGAAAATAATGGATGCTCTTTGAAATGATGTGAAAATTTAGAAGATGTTGGAAGCTATGAGAAGAGGGAAGTCATCAGTGTTTATAATTTATGAGGAAGAATGTTCATGATCTTGGTCACGACAATGTGTACCATATGATCAAGAGATAAATAATGAGCTTCTGCCTGACCAAATTGTTCAACCTTTTCTATTCACCTAGGGAGAAGAAAGATGTATCGAGATCTCCAAGAGAACTAATGTTTGGATAATATGAAGAATGTTATAATTTAATATATATCAAAGTGAATGGTATTTTATAAAATGAAGGATGAAAGGAAAAAGAATATGAGTATGATGAAACTATTAGACATACCAACATGGAAAAATAAAAAAATCATCATGGACTTTGTCCTAGGATTTCTGAATACATCCACATTAAAGAATGTTGTATGTGTCGTTGTGGATTGTATTACAAAGACATAAAACATTATCAAAATTTTAGTGTACTTATATCTGGATCAACTTGAATGGATATACATCAGATAAGTGGTATGTATTCATTGATTTCCACTATTTATTGTATCTAATGTGGATCTATTATTCACATAAATGTTCTTTAAATGTATCCAACATTTTTTAACACTAAGATAAACTTCATTATGTGTTATCATCCACAATATAAAGCCAACTCTGAGTGGACTATTCATACATTAGAAGAAATTTTTAGAGAATGTTCTATGGACATTAAAGGAGAATGATATTAACATCTTCCACTATCAATTTTCTCTTATAAAAACAATTTACACTCAAGCATCCAAATGGATCAATATGAATCTAAATATGGGGAAATATGCATAACACTAAAATGTTGGGATGATTTCATTGAACATAAGCTTCTAGGACCTAAAACAGTTGAAGAAATAGTCGAATAGATGAAAGACATTAAGATGTAAATCAAGGCATCCCAAAGTCGATAGGCGACCCATGAAGAAAATCATCAATATGGCTTAGTGTTTAAGGTTTGGGATGGGTTATTACTTGGAATATCTCCCTGGAATTGAATCCTGAGATATGTGAATAAGGTATAGATGTGTCCTAGGTACATCACCTCCTTAGATATCCTTGATCATGTTAGATGTGTGGCCTATCTACTAACACTTCTACCTACCATGTCTCAAGTACATGATGTATTATACATATCCCTCTTGAGGAAATACATAACAGATCCCACGGAGGTACTGAATTAAGAGGTGGTATAGTTATAGAACGATCTCTCTTATTTGGATCATCCAATGAAAATATTGGACCATATAGATAATGTTTTATGAAACAAGACTACTCACCTAGTCAAATTACTATCACAGAACTATTTTAGAAAACAATAAATATGAGAATATAAGGATGCGATGAAGGACAAGTACCGTCACATGTCTTCAAAATAGAATTTAAAATTAAATCTTGAGGGAAAAATTTCATAAGGGGAAATAATGTAACGTCCAAAAATTTTATCAATTGCAATTCCCTTCTTATAATTATGTAATATGGTATGAAACACATAATATCACTATGATAACACAATAAAAATGTTATAAATGGAGAATTAATGATATTATATATATTTTAGAAGCTAAGGAACCCTAGTAAGGGAATAGTAACATGTCCTTTAGAATATTAATGTGACCATTAAAAGTAGTAAATTGTCAATTTGAATAGATACCTCATTTATGAAAGTATAAAAACAATTAGGCTTATCATAAATGATTATATGATATAATTATATCATAGTATAAGTAATTATATACTTTAAAAATTATTAATTAAGTGTTCGTATTTTTATAAAACGTAATTTTTTATTTTAAAATATTACATTTATTATAATGATTTTAAATAATATTTATTTTTCTAAAATAGATTCATAAACCAATAATTTGTTTTTTATTACTACAACATATTTTAGGAGAACTTAATTAATTTTTCAAAGTTAAATAAAATCATTATAATTTTTTAATCGATATTTTAAAAGTAAATGATTATTTTAATTAGAAATTAAATTTATCAAATTTATAAAATTATTTTAAAAAAATGGAGTTCATTTTTAAATTCTATATGTCAAAAAATGGTCTGTGTAATTTTTTTTTTAAATTTTCTAAAATAATTGTATTTCTAGGGAATAGTAAAATACGATAAATTACAATATAAGATAAATAAATTAATTATTGGGTCATAGATTATGTATGGCTAATGAATGAAAAATATCTAGAACTAAAATTCCTTATTTAATATATTTTGTAATATTGTTAAAAATAATTATAGTCCTAGACCAAAATAATAAAATAATTAATAAAATAATGAAAAAACACCCCTCGCCTCCCCTTTAAATACCACCCTCACCACCTCTTCTCCTCACACATTAAAAGATTTTATAATTTCCCAAATTCTAGAAAATAATATTCCCAAGACCCTCCCCCATGTCAAGGATACCTTGGTCTCTTCAAAAGACCGAACCCTTTTCCCTAAGGAGATTATCGAGGGGGATAAATTCAAGATGTAAAATCCTATTTATTTTTTTTTACTTTATTTTATTTTATTTTATTATCTTAATATAATATAAAAATGAAAAACAATATAAGGGACATTATAACTCCATTATCGTTATAATATATAATAATATTATCTTATTGGAGTAATTTATCTTCATGTCTCTTCCCTTTTTCTTTTTTTCTACACATGAAAATATTACGTATGGTATTTCGATTTACCCCCACCTTGGAGGATGCATTGTAATTTTACAATACTACATTTTAGGGTGGTCATAAAAATGTTTTTATTGTTAAATATTATTTTATTATACATATTATAGTTTCTATAATGTTCAATAAGAAATATATAACGACGATGTTAACTAAATTGATATAATCATAAAATAGTCGTAAAACACCCAAAATTAGTTAAATCATTTTTATTAATGTCAAAACAAAAAAATCATCTGTATACCGTATAACCAAAATATATATAAGACAAAAAATTATATATTTACATTAATAAAAATTATGAATAATCATTCTCATTTTTCCTGAAGATCCATAGTAATATTAAAGTGAACTAATCATTAAAACCAAGAAAAGAGATCACTCTCAAACATTATAATCAAACTATATAAATCATCAAAAAGAATAAAAATGAACAAAATATAAATATTATGAATAAAATTAATGTACTAAAGGTTTTTTTCCATTAATGAATTAAATTTTAGTATATAGGATATTAAAAAAATGCATTCAGACATAAGGTAAGGTAATTCTCAAACACAATTATCTTCCTATTTGTTTTCCCTCTTTTAACCCATATTTAGTTTTGATATTCCATTAATGTTCTTTAAGTATAATTTATTTATCCTACACATTTACTTTCTGGATATAAATGTTTCCAATATATTTGATTGAATAATTCAATGATTTTTTCAAAAGAACTCTTCTTCTAAAAAACAATTTATTTACTTCTTTTGATAGTTTTTATTCATAGATCAAGATTGATGATTCTTATACCAATTATGATATTCCATATTTTTTTGGAAATAAAATGTTTATTCATTAATAAATTGTTCATTAAATGAAACTCATTACTATCCAATGGATATTATATGTCCATGATTGATATACGATCTATGTGGTATTCATGATAATGTAAATGTTATGATGTGATGAGTGAACCAATAATAGTAAAGTGCATGAAATTTTATGATGTGATGGGTGCCCATAGAATTATATATAACTCCAATTCATTGGGTAATGTGATGTACCTCATTAGATAATGTGAAATACGAGTGAACATGATGCTAGCTTTGTTCACAACTATGTGTAATATTTGACAACTAATACATGAAGTTTTATTCTTATACATTACCACATTCCATGACTATATCTAATGTTTCCACCCATGTTTTTGAAAATGATTTTATGGTGATGATCATCCGCACCCATGTAATATTGATTCATGTTGTTATCTATCATCCTATAGGGATTTTAGCTCACCCCTTGTTATGATTTATATCCATAGGTGAATACTTGTTCTAAGGACAACATGAGTTCCAAAAGAATATTGAGATTAAGAAATTAAAAAAATTATGGTTTATTATTTAAATGTTATGTATGGTCTTAATTTTAACAATATATTAAAATTTTAGATCCAATATTTGAAGTAGTATTATGTTTATTATCATTATAATGACGTAATAGTCATGTACGAAAAAATTAGGGTCTCTATAATTTCAAAAAAAATATTTTCTATGAAATATATACTATTTCAGGGTCATAATGAAAATTTCTGGGTCATATTATTTGAATCCAATAATATAAATTTTATCATTTTTATCTCCATTTTATTTTAGTTTTCATATTAATTGATTAATTATAACATCTAGATTGTTTAAATATTTATGTAATTTATATCATCCATGAAAAATAATAATAATTTCCATAATGAATATATAAATTTTATAATTCCAAATGATATTTGTAACCATACATATCTCCTATTTTTGACACATTATAATTATTATTAATAGAAAAAACAAGAGTGTGACATTTTTTGATTTTTTTGAAATAAAATATATTTAAGGTTATAATCACATTAAAATATCCAAATGGTCATATAACTTACGTTTGGATGATTATGGATGAGATATAATCTTGCAATAAAAATTAACCATGTGTTATGTAAATTTTATAGTCCTTATCATATCATTTTAACCCCTAATTAGATGGTTTTCCCCTTACCATGGTTTTTTAATTAATAAGATAAATATTCATATTTAAAAAATTGAAATATTTACTAAAATTAGATCCAATGATTCCAAATATTGAATCAATATTTTAAAATCCACGACACGTATGTTTCAGAAAATAAATTGAAATTAGACCACAAAAATGTGATGAAAAATAAGTATTCATAAAATGATATTTTTAAAGTAAGAATTTTTTCATTATAAATTAATGAATAATATTCATTTTGAAACTATTTTAGAATTATATAATATCAAAATGAACTAATGATATTTTAAGAAAAATCTATATTTAATTTGACTTTAAAAGTAATTTAAAAAAATACAGTCTTCAATAAAAATCTATATTTTCACTATTACTTGAAACTAATTATTTTAATAAAATTATAAAAAATACATCCTAGTATTATTTTGATATTCTGATTTCAAAATTGAAATTAAATGAATTGAATAAAATTTATAATTTTTTATATACAATATATTTTATGATCAAAAAATAAATTCATTTGTTGATGAAAATGGTTTTCTCAGAATAAAAATACTTTAATAATAAATGTGTTATTATTTTATGTTAATTAATCAATAAATTGGTATTTATTGGGAAAATGTTATCTATTTTAGAAAATATATAATCATATTTATACCTCATAATTTAACATCTAGGATATTAAAATTATATTTTAAAAAATAATATATCATTTTTTGTTTATACTCGGTGTTACATTTCTTATATGCTGTGGATCGTATTTTTGTATCTAAAATATTGTGATATAAGAGTTTTTATTTTATTTAACGAAATAAATTTTCTTCTCCTTTGGTTGTGAATTTTTTCTACATAGTTAGTTTACATTTCCTCCCCTTGTGATTATATTATCATTATAGAAGTTATTAATAAGTGATACTGAATATGTATCTTACTTTAGATCAAAAATAATTTTCTTCAAAATAAATGTTTTAAAAAATCAATAATTATTTTATATGCATATATTATTTCCAAAATATATTTTACATTATATTTGACCCTTTTTTAAATATTTGCGAAAGAAAATTGTCAAATTCTTTCTGAAGTTGTCACATTGCAATATCTTTCCAAGATTATCAGAAATAATTATTATTTTAAATGTATATGATAAGAATGGATTAGCCCACTATAATAACCATTATTTTTTTGGGATATCTATTTACATGTTTCTGTTTTTATCAACGAAATATTTTTTAATATTTTTTTGTGAATTTGAATTTTTTTAAGTTATTTTAAAAGTTTAAAAGATATTTTCCTCAATAATTTTTTTAATTATATTTTTATGATAATTTTATTGATCAACAAAAATGACCCTTAAAGTTTATTATACAGTAATGGGGATATTTTAAAATAATGAAACGCTTTCATAGTCTGAAAGGGTTATGATTATTTTAAATATATTATCATAGATAATTTTCCATTTCCATGGGTTATTCAAGTTATTAATGGAATAATGTTTGTTTCTATGTGTTTTATGAATGATTTGTATACTTTATCCATCTTATGTTTGATATAATTTTTTTTAGAATTTTGGGTTATTCCATTATAAACCATGTAAGGGTGTTTACTTTATAAAATAAGTATGGGTAGTTAAACAATAATCCAAGGACATGTGGGTTGGTTTTAGCCTTCCAATGCAATCTATAAAGAATTTATTCTCTATTTAATTGTATATAAATTTGTTTGTATTGTTTATTCCACATGAAAGGGTTCTTTTATGGGTTTTATTCATATAACCTCCCAAGACACCATTATATATTTTTTATTCTTACTATGGGTATTTTATATTTTCTTAGATCAAGATTGGGGTTACATGAATCATGATTATTTATTCTTATTCCACCTTTATTTTTTAAAACATTATACCTTATAACATTTTTTATGATCAAGTTATTTATAGGTATGAAACATCTTATGTTATTCTCATACACTTATATTATATCATTAAACCCCTATGCTTATATTATTCTCTCTAATGAAATCCTATTAGATCAGATTATGTGAAACGATACTGATAATATAAGTTGACCATTCGTAGGTTTTATTTTGAAAAGGATATGTTGAATAAAATTCAATGATATTTTCATATAATGACTTAATTTATGCAGGATTTTATGTTTGGATTTGATGATATTTTTGAAAGAAGAAAACTAGTGTATTGATTGAAAAATGATCACTTTATTTCATGGGTAGTGTTATATAATAGTTAGTCCCAAATCACTAAAATGCTAAACCAAATACCTCCATGGGTATGTAAGTGATCAATTATTTACAGTTGAGGGGGTATGTTTAGGATGGTTGAAATTGGGTCACATTTATCGAAATCAAATCAAAAAATTCAATCATTATGTTTTTATCTCTCAATCATAGAGTGGATGCTTTGTATTTATATATAGTGAAAGGGATATTATTATAAAAATATTTTGACACTCTCAGTGGGATTTTACATGGTTAAATCCTTTTTTATTTATTATCTTTTATGATGAATTTGGATAGATAATGACCCTATATTTCGTAGGTAAAACCTATGGTTTAATAGCCTGAAGAGATCGTGACGTGTTTTAGAAATCATAGGAATTCTTTTCAAGAAAACATGACTACCCAATATTATTTCTCAAACATTGATTTTGGTATTATTAATTGGTTAGACCTCTGATAAATCATTTTAATTATAGATATGATGGATGTTTTAATGATTTTTCTCATGAGAATCGAAGTGACATTAGAGATAAAATGTGAAATGTTGAATTTTTTAAAAAAAATGATACTTCCTTATATGATAAACTTCCTAATCATTGGTGAGAATATTAATGATACAAATCATTGAAAAATTTTGTTTCATGAATAACATGTATGATTAATTATTCATATTTATTTTTTCCAGTAATGTAACACCCCAAGCTTCTACGGTACGTTTCCCTTCGAATAATGTGATAGCGTGTGTTGTACGCAACACCGAGTTCTAACACACCATAACTAATCAAACTAGCCGTTATGAATAGTAATACCTACTTTTTGAAATTATATATATTTTATATTTGAAAATGGACTTCATTTTTGGATTCGGAATATCGAATTCAGCCTAGGGTGAAATTTTGGTACATTTCGGATAACTTTCATATTTTGATGAATAGTGAAAATTACTAAATTTTAATTAAAAACAACTTTTTTAATCAAATTAATTACTAGTGATAAATTATGAATTTGAGTGGTTTTAAAGTATATTTAGAATATATTTTTACCATTTAATATAATTTTGGTCATTGGACATAATTTTACAATTAAACCGAACATAAACAAGTGTCAATCTTTTGATAGTTATTATCTCTTAAAAACACGCTTTTTGTTTTAACAGCGGGAATTAATTTTAAATTAATTTCTGCCACTTCTGTGTTTTGAATTTAGGAAAATGGATTCCATATTTGGAATCAGGATGTTCAAATTGTGTAAATAGGTAACTTTTATTTTTAGACATTTTGAATAGTTACTGTGGTAAATATTTTATTTACCATGGTTAAAGGGTAAATCCGGTAAATAAGGGTTAAAAAATAATATTATAATAATACAAAATTACCCTAAAACGTGTCCTAACCTTATTGGTGGACACATACCCGACCATGGGCATCCTTGGGTCAATTTGGGGACCCCTTGGAGCCACTTGTATGTGGTAGGGACACTTTATATTAATAAAGTTAAAATAAAAATAAAAATGGCATAAGCTTACATCTTTTAGAAGAACAATTTTTACATAGGGTTATACATGTTTGATTTTCGATTATAAATATTCATTAGAAAGCTAAAAAGATTTCCTACATAATGATATTTTACTTATAATTTTTAGACATTAATTAATTTATTTTATTTATGACACAATGATGATGCAGTAATTACTATAATAGTGAAAAATTAAAATAAGTGATATTATAAATACCCAAATAAATATAATATGAAACTTTTAATGAATTAAACTAATTTTCTAGGATAATATGATATATTAGGATTGATTTAATTGACATTGTTCGAAGTAATAAATCTGTTATGAGTTTCAAAAAAATCAACTAATGAATAGTGTCAAAATTGACATAAAAGAATTCTTAAAACAAATATTATATTATTAATTGATATTAAATTCCTAAAAATCTAAGGTTCGGCCAAGAGACTTATATCATGATAGGTTAATCATTAATGGACCACTTGGGGGTCTCTTGGATGTATGTAGTAAGTTTATTAACCATAATATATAAAATACAAAGAGACATTGTAAAAGTGAAACTAATTAACTTAGAGTTAATACTTAAAGATAAGGTTAATATAAGTACCCAAACCTGTCTAAATTCTATTGGATGAGTTTCTTTCGACCTATCCCCACCTCATCATTTGAATAGTCAACTTTGGAGCCTTTAGAAACCGAATATGAATTTATTATAAATTAATATTTCTAGCTTTTCCAAAGGTGCCCCTCACCCCTCTTATAAAAGGGCACTCCTCCTTCTCATTTCTTCACACCTTCAAAGCCTTTTGGTTCGGCCAAACTCTGCCCAAATACTCTCCCAACATCCCTCAATACAACCTAGAGGCATTAGTTTGATCAGAAAGCCAACCTAAGGAGCCCTTTTGATCAAATCAAAAGGAAGAACCCGAAGAAGAGGTAATGATTTCACCACCCTTTTCTAAGTTCATTTCTTCTTCCACTTCTTCTTCCTTTGTTCTTACCATTCTGAAATAATAACTCCAGTATCTCACATATACTTTGATGTTACTATAAATATGGTACAATCATATTCAGTATTCTATCCACCCTTTGAATAACATGTCACCATACGTGCGTACGTACGGCTTACCGTCTCCACGTCGTGGTGTAATTGTTATTCAATATAATATTATTTGGATGTGTATAATAATGATGTGTAACTCATGTAAATAATAAATATAACATGTTAATGATTCTGTATATATGATATACCATCCATTTATATATTATTTTAATATCAAAAGAATGATATTGTCGCTCGTGCGTACGTACGGACTACCGTCTCCACGAACGCGATGAGATTCATTCTCCATCGTAACCATTAAAGCGTAATTATCATTTTATGATTTAAAAATGATGTTTAAGGACTTGATATCATTCTGGATATGAATAATATAAAACCTATCCTTTACAAACATGTCTTACGTAACAAAACATATGAAAGAAAACAAGTAAGTTAACACCCGAAACAACGATAATACTAAGATATTATTATCAAATCAATATTAAAAGATCATATATGATATCATATTAATGTATATGATTCTTGTATAATTTAATAACAATTATTTCACCATTATACAGGAGGTTAACCTACCACAACCAAGGAAAAGTACAAGGTAAGGGTTATTTCACAATCTCTTCATTATCCGAGGTTGTATTATACGTAATAATCTACTGGGATCTCTTTATCATCCACATCCATGTTTCTTCGAAATGTATTTCAAAACATTTTTACTATTTAAAAGAATATGGGTTAAAGTCATTTATACCCTTGTTTGACTTTTTATAAGAGGTTTATAAAGGAATCATTCCGTCGTTTTCAAAACAAGGTCCTTTTTAACCTTTTCGACATAATTGAGGTAAGAATGTTTTTTTTAACTTATACGGCGGGTGCGGTTATTTTACGCCGTTATAAAATCTTCAAAGCTTTCCTTACAAGCTTATAAGAATATTTTCAAAGAAAATGTTTTATTTTATATGGATCTTAAATGATTTCAAAATAAAAGGAGATATTTCTTTAAAAAGAATTTTGATTTCATCTATGTCAACATACTTTGATGGATTTTAAGATTATTTGAAGTTGATTTATTATGATACAAAACTTCTATATTGTATTGAAGGTTTTGTGATATGTTTGACTGTGGATGTGCTATTTTTATACCATTCATAGTTTATTGTGAAAGTATTGACATTTCGTATGCTAGTTTTAATACGAATGTTTATGTTATGTTTAAACCTTTTCATATGGGAATGCATTGGACTTAATAAGTGACGGGTGGAGCCCGCTATAGCTCCTCGATGCATCGGTTGGTCTCATGAGACAAACTAGTGTCTTGGCACAAGGCCTTGACAAAATCTTATTTGTAGTCTTGGCACGAGGCCTTGGCTATGTGGTTATGATAGTCTGGCATTATGCATTCCAACATTATGAAAGTGGTTATTGATTTTTGCATGTGATTATTCGATTAGTAGAATATCCATGTGAATAAGTAAATGGCATTATTTCATTTTACTTTTTCCATACCATGTTGAAGTTCAAATTTAAAAGGCTTTTGTTTTAGTAATGCATTGCCTTAAATGTTTATTCTTATTTATGAAAGTTTCCGCTATATTGTTATCCTTACTGGGCATTTGAGCTCACCCCTTTTCTATGTTTTATTTTTCCCAGGATGTGAAGAAGTAAATTATGAATGACCTGCAGGGATATTATGAGGGGATAGTAGTGTGGATTATGGAGACATTATGTTGTTGTAGTAGTTTTTCATTTTATGATGTAATGTAAAACTTATGAATATATCTAGTGTTTCCAAGGCTACTAAACCAATCGGTCTTTCGAGATTTGATCTTTCTTGTGATCATGCCAATGTTATGTAATAATGCACCGACTCTGGGTAACTGGGGTCGGGGCGTTACAGTTGGTATCAGAGGAAGTTTAGTACAAACCTTGGAAGCTAGATTTAGATAAACTCTGATTAGAGCACATAGACCTAAGATGAACTTTGAGGATTAGTATAGAAGAACTTCCTAGAATTTTGGTATTGTAGAGATTTTGTGAGTTTTCCGAGCAATACATCCCTGTCTGGATACGAGCAGGTAGAGGCGGCTCTGGCACAGATGTACCTAGGGGTAAAACCCGAAAACACCGCTTTGAGCTAGACTCGAACGGGAACTGGTGCACGACAACGGGCCTTGCTGCACTCTTGGTTACGACACTCCCGGGGGATATGCTTAGGATAACTCTCACTTTCTTTACAAATCATTATGAAGGGTTTATGAGTGTATACTTCCTCAAAGAAAACATATTTATGATTATGGATTATATCCATAGATAGTTCAATTTATGTTAAGTGTTTTATAAGTATGGGATTATGTATTTTGATTCATAAACTGATCTAGTTTATGCCATTGTTTAGAAATGGCGCCTAGTGGAAGAAATGGAAACCGTATCAATGCACGCACTCCATGTAGGGATTGCCCTCCTGCTCAAGATAATTATAGTGGGGCTGGTGATGCAACTGGTGCTGATCAGCTAATCACCGTACTGGGACAACTTACTCAGGTTATGAATAATAACCTTACCCGTATGGAGCACCCTGATCCGCAGCGTGGAGGATCAATGTTAGATCGATTCATGAGACAACAACCACCAACGTTCAATGGGAGTACAAATCCCTTAGTAGCTGAGCAGTGGATATTTTCCCTAGAGAAAATATTTCAGGCTTTGGGGAGTAGTGAAAGGGAAAAAGTTACCATGGCAGTTTACCGCCTCACTGGAGATGCTGATCAATGGTGGTCATTGATTCAAAACATGAAGGAAGATGATGAAGTATCAAACATGGAATGGATGGAGTTCAAAGATCTGTTTTTAGAAAAATACTTTCCTCGCGACCATCGAGCAGATATGGAAAGGCAATTTCTGAGTCTGAGACAAAAGGAGGATGAGAATGTCACAAAGTATGAGGCTAACTTTACAAGGTTAGCGAGGTATGCTGGAGATTATATTCGCAACCCAAGAAGTAAGATTGATCGTTTCTTTGATGGGTTAAAACCATTTCTCCGTAGAGCATTAGTCTCACAATCCTTTTCATCGTACGAAGACATTGTCTCATGTGCTATCAAGACCGAAAAGGAATTTTCTAAGTCTTATGACTTTAAAGCAAAGCAAGAGAAGAAGAGACCTGCTGATCAATCTGGGAATGGAAATAAGGGGAAGAAGGGAAAGGTTGAATATCCATCTTGTGGTAAGTGCGGGAAGAAACACCCCGGTGCTTGCCTGAAGGGAATGGGAGTTTGTTACAAGTGTGGTGAAAAAGGCCACCAAGCTCATGATTGCAAGGGGAAGAAGGAAGCTACCAACGTTCAGTGCTACAATTGCAGGGAGATGGGGCATTATGCAAATGTATGTCCTAAGCGTCAGGATAACTTACCTCAGAAAAGGCCAAGGGATCAAGGCCAGGCTTATGCTATCACTACTGCTGAGGTAGAAGCTCCGAAAGACGTGGTGGCAGGTAATTTAATGGTTTCCTCAAGTTTAGCAAATGCATTATTTGATTCTGGATCATCGAATTGTTTCATATCTTCCTAGTTTGCTAAGAAAATTAGATATTTCCAATTTGATTTAATAAGGGAGTTGTCAGTTAAAACTCATAAGGGAAGTATCGTTGCAACAAAGTTTTGTGAATCAGTCCCCATTAGAGCACATAAATTTTCTTTATCTGCTGATTTCATCGTCATACCTATGATTGAGTTTGATATAATCCTCGGTATGGACTGGCTTTCGGACTATGATGTGAAGATTTATTGTAAGAAGAAAGAGGTTACGATTCTTGATGATAATAATAAGGAGCACCTTATTTTTAGAGCAGAATCGTCACCACCTAATTCTTATTTAGATCCACCCCCTGTAGCTCAACTTAATTCAATTATCGGGGAGGAAGAGAATGAAATAACTGTCGGTGAGGAAAGGAATGTTCAAATAGAGGATGTACCTATTGTGAAAGAATTTGTAGATGTATTTCCGGAAGATTTACCTGGACATCCTCCAGAACGAGAAGTAGAGTTTTCCATTGATTTAATTCCTGGATCAAGGCCTATATCGAAGACCCCTTATAGAATGGCCACTGTAGAGCTAGTCGAACTAAAGAAACAACTAGAGGAATTGAGTAATAAGGGATTTATTCGCCCTAGTGTTTCTCCATGGGGAGCCCCTGTTCTTTTTGTTAAAAAGAAAGATGGATCTATGAGGTTATGTATTGACTACAGGGAGATCAATGCTATAACGATAAAGAACAAGTATCCCCTACCTCGTATTGATGATTTATTTGACCAACTGCATGGAGCTCAATACTTTTCAAAGATTGACCTTCGATCTGGATACCATCAGTTGTGTGTGAAGAAGGAAGACATTCCGAAAACAGCATTTCGAACCAGGTACGGGCATTACGAGTTTACTGTAATGCCGTTTGGATTGACCAATGCACCCTCTGTATTCATGGATCTGATGAATAGAGTTTTCAAGGAGTATCTCGATGAATTTGTGGTAGTATTTATTGATGATATATTGGTATACTCCAAAACCTATGAAGATCATGAAAATCACTTGCGCATTATCTTGAAGACTCTGAGGAGGCATGAATTATATGGAAAGTTTAGCAAGTGTGAATTCTGGCTTCAGGAGATTTCTTTTCTTGGACATATTGTCTCTAAAGATGGAATCTCTGTTGATCCTTCTAAGACCAAGGCAATCCAAGAATGGCCAGCACCTACGAGTATAACTGAGGTACGTAGTTTTATTGGTTTGGCAGGTTATTATCGACGTTTCGTCCAGAATTTTGCCCGATTGGCAAACCCATTAACGAAGCTCACACGTAAAGGGGTTAAATTTGTTTGGACAAAAGAGTGTGAATAATGTTTCGAAGAACTGAAGAGAAGATTAGTCAATGCTCCTATATTGACTCTACCATCGGGGAATGATGGGTTCGTTATTTATAGTGATGCATCAAAGAAAGGACTTGGCTGTGTCCTTATGCAGATTGATA
Source organism: Viscum album (assembly GCA_963277665.1). Classification (NCBI taxonomy): domain Eukaryota; kingdom Viridiplantae; phylum Streptophyta; class Magnoliopsida; order Santalales; family Viscaceae; genus Viscum; species Viscum album. The sequence continues at coordinate 849,000,405 of OY728131.1, read as the reverse complement.
GAGTTATTGCCTATGCATCACGACAGTTGAAAATTCATGAACAAAACTATCCTACTCATGATCTTGAGTTAGCAGCTGTGATCTTTGCTTTGAAGATATGGAGGCACTACCTCTATGGTGAAAAATGTGAGATTTATACTGATCACAAGAGTTTGAAGTATATTTTCTCACAAAAAGAACTCAACATGAGGCAAAGGAGATGGCTTGAATTACTCAAGGATTATGATTGTACGATACACTACCACCCGGGGAAGGCAAACAAGGTGGCAGATGCTTTGAGCAGAAAAGACCATGGAGTTTTGAACATGATGAGAATTGAAAGGGATCCAATTTTCATGGATCTAGTGAAGATGGACATGGGAATAACCAGGGAAGGTGAAACATCAATGCTTTTTCAAATGGTTGCCAAACCATCTTTACTAGAAAGGATTAAGAGTTCTCAGACCGATGATGAAGAATTTCAGAAGAAGATTAAAGCTGTGAATGATGGGAGATTGAGAGACTTTGTGTATGAAGATGGAACTTTGAAATTTGGAAAGAGACTTTGTGTTCCCAATATACCTGATCTAAAAAGGGAATTGCTGGATGACGCTCATAGTTCTAATTTCTCTATACACCCTGGGAGCACCAAAATGTATAGAGATTTGAAGGAACATTTTTGGTGGGACAACATGAAGAGGGAGATTGCTGATTTTGTGTCAAGATGTATGATTTGTCAACAAGTCAAAGCTGGAAGGCAACAGCCTGGAGGAGTCATGCAACCTCTTCCCATACCGGAGTGGAAATGGGACAATATTACAATGGACTTTGTCATGGGGCTACCAAAGACTCCTAGAAGGAACGATGCAATATGGGTTATTGTTGATCGTCTTACCAAGTCAGCACATTTTCTTGCTATAAGAGAAGATCTACCCCTGGAACGTCTAGCAAGACTATACATTAATGAAGTTGTGAGACTTCATGGAGTACCCCTATCGATTGTTTCTGATCGTGATCCCCGTTTTACTTCAAGATTTTGGAAAAGTCTTCAGAAATCCCTGGATACTGAACTTCATTTGAGCACTGCTTACCACCCTCAGACAGATGGACAATCAGAACGGACTATTCAGACCTTAGAAGACATGTTGAGATCTTGCTCCCTTGAATTTCAGGGTATGTGGGATCAATATTTACCACTGGTAGAATTTTCCTATAACAATAGCTTCCATTCAAGTATTCAGATGGCACCATATGAAGCATTATACGGAAAGAGATGTCGTACACCAACCTGTTGGGATGACGTTGGTGAAAGAAAACTTGTAGGCCCAGAACTGGTGGAGGAAACGGTGGAAAAGGTGAAGGTAATCCAAAATCACATCAAAGCAGCTCAAAGTAGGCAGAAGAGCTATGCCGATAATCGAAGGAAGGATTTGGAATTTCAAGTCGGTGATCATGTTTTCCTGAAGGTATCTCCGTGGAAGGGAGTCATACGTTTTGATAAGAAAGGAAAATTGAGTCCCAGGTACATCGGACCTTTCGAAATTCTAGAACGAATTGGGGTTGTAGCTTACCGATTGGCAATGCCGCCAAGTCTCTCCAAAGTTCACGATGTGTTCCACGTATCTCTGTTGAGAAAATACATGCCTGACCCAACGCATGTACTCACCTATGAGGAATTAGAACTGGAACCGGATCTGTCTTATTGTGAAGAGCCCGTCAGGATTCTTGATACAAGAGAACAAGTACTGAGAAACCGGACGACGCGTCTGGTAAAAGTTTTGTGGAGAAATCATAAGATGGAAGAGGCAACGTGGGAACCCGAGGAACTTATGATGAAGAACCACCCGAGTCTTTTTATGCAGTAATACCCTAGAAATTGCGAGGACGCAATTATTTGAAGGAGGGGAGAATGTAACACCCCAAGCTTCTACGGTACGTTTCCCTTCGAATAATGTGATAGCGTGTGTTGTACGCAACACCGAGTTCTAACACACCATAACTAATCAAACTAGCCGTTATGAATAGTAATACCTACTTTTTGAAATTATATATATTTTATATTTGAAAATGGACTTCATTTTTGGATTCGGAATATCGAATTCAGCCTAGGGTGAAATTTTGGTACATTTCGGATAACTTTCATATTTTGATGAATAGTGAAAATTACTAAATTTTAATTAAAAACAACTTCTTTAATCAAATTAATTACTAGTGATAAATTATGAATTTGAGTGGTTTTAAAGTATATTTAGAATATATTTTTACCATTTAATATAATTTTGGTCATTGGACATAATTTTACAATTAAACCGAACATAAACAAGTGTCAATCTTTTGATAGTTATTATCTCTTAAAAACACGCTTTTTGTTTTAACAGCGGGAATTAATTTTAAATTAATTTCTGCCACTTCTGTGTTTTGAATTTAGGAAAATGGATTCCATATTTGGAATCAGGATGTTCAAATTGTGTAAATAGGTAACTTTTATTTTTAGACATTTTGAATAGTTACTGTGGTAAATATTTTATTTACCATGGTTAAAGGGTAAATCCGGTAAATAAGGGTTAAAAAATAATATTATAATAATACAAAATTACCCTAAAACGTGTCCTAACCTTATTGGTGGGCACATAACCGACCATGGGCATCCTTGGGTCAATTTGGGGACCCCTTGGAGCCACTTGTATGTGGTAGGGACACTTTATATTAATAAAGTTAAAATAAAAATAAAAATGGCATAAGCTTACATCTTTTAGAAGAACAATTTTTACATAGGGTTATACATGTTGGATTTTCGATTATAAATATTCATTAGAAAGCTAAAAAGATTTCCTACATAATGATATTTTACTTATAATTTTTAGACATTAAATAATTTATTTTATTTATGACACAATGATGATGCAGTAATTACTATAATAGTGAAAAATTAAAATAAGTGATATTATAAATACCCAAATAAATATAATATGAAACTTTTAATGAATTAAACTAATTTTCTAGGATAATATGATATATTAGGATTGATTTAATTGACTTTTTTCGAAGTAATAAATCTGTTATGAGTTTCAAAAAAATCAACTAATGAATAGTGTCAAAATTGACATAAAAGAATTCTTAAAACAAATATTATATTATTAATTGATATTAAATTCCTAAAAATCTAAGGTTCGGCCAAGAGACTTATATCATGATAGGTTAATCATTAATGGACCACTTGGGGGTCTCTTGGATGTATGTAGTAAGTTTATTAACCATAATATATAAAATACAAAGAGACATTGTAAAAGTGAAACTAATTAACTTAGAGTTAATACTTAAAGATAAGGTTAATATAAGTACCCAAACCTGTCTAAATTCTATTGGATGAGTTTCTTTCGACCTATCCCCACCTCATAATTTGAATAGTCAACTTTGGAGCCTTTAGAAACCGAATATGAATTTATTATAAATTAATATTTCTAGCTTTTCCAAAGGTGCCCCTCACCCCTCTTATAAAAGGGCACTCCTCCTTCTCATTTCTTCACACCTTCAAAGCCTTTTGGTTCGGCCAAACTCTGCCCAAATACTCTCCCAACATCCCTCAATACAACCTAGAGGCCTTAGTTTGATCAGAAAGCCAACCTAAGGAGCCCTTTTGATCAAATCAAAAGGAAGAACCCGAAGAAGAGGTAATGATTTCACCACCCTTTTCTAAGTTCATTTCTTCTTCCACTTCTTCTTCCTTTGTTCTTACCATTCTGAAATAATAACTCCAGTATCTCACATATACTTTGATGTTACTATAAATATGGTACAATCATATTCAGTATTCTATCCACCCTTTGAATAACATGTCACCATACGTGCGTACGTACGGCTTACCGTCTCCACGTCGTGGTGTAATTGTTATTCAATATAATATTATTTGGATGGGTATAATAATGATGTGTAACTCATGTAAATAATAAATATAACATGTTAATGATTCTGTATATATGATATACCATCCATTTATATATTATTTTAATATCAAAAGAATGATATTGTCGCTCGTGCGTACGTACGGACTACCGTCTCCACGAACGCGATGAGATTCATTCTCCATCGTAACCATTAAAGCGTAATTATCATTTTATGATTTAAAAATGATGTTTAAGGACTTGATATCATTCTGGATATGAATAATATAAAACCTATCCTTTACAAACATGTCTTACGTAACAAAACATATGAAAGAAAACAAGTAAGTTAACACCCGAAACAACGATAATACTAAGATATTATTATCAAATCAATATTAAAAGATCATATATGATATCATATTAATGTATATGATTCTTTTATAATTTAATAACAATTATTTCACCATTATACAGGAGGTTAACCTACCACAACCAAGGAAAAGTACAAGGTAAGGGTTATTTCACAATCTCTTCATTATCCGAGGTTGTATTATACGTAATAATCTACTGGGATCTCTTTATCATCCACATCCATGTTTCTTCGAAATGTATTTCAAAACATTTTTACTATTTAAAAGAATATGGGTTAAAGTCATTTATACCCTTGTTTGACTTTTTATAAGAGGTTTATAAAGGAATCATTCCGTCGTTTTCAAAACAAGGTCCTTTTTAACCTTTTCGACATAATTGAGGTAAGAATGTTTTTTTTAACTTATACGGCGGGTGCGGTTATTTTACGCCGTTATAAAATCTTCAAAGCTTTCCTTAAAAGCTTATAAGAATATTTTCAAAGAAAATGTTTTATTTTATATGGATCTTAAATGATTTCAAAATAAAAGGAGATATTTCTTTAAAAAGAATTTTGATTTCATCTATGTCAACATACTTTGATGGATTTTAAGATTATTTGAAGTTGATTTATTATGATACAAAACTTCTATATTGTATTGAAGGTTTTGTGATATGTTTGACTGTGGATGTGCTATTTTTATACCATTCATAGTTTATTGTGAAAGTATTGACATTTCGTATGCTAGTTTTAATACGAATGTTTATGTTATGTTTAAACCTTTTCATATGGGAATGCATTGGACTTAATAAGTGACGGGTGGAGCCCGCTATAGCTCCTCGATGCATCGGTAGGTCTCATGAGACAAACTAGTGTCTTGGCACAAGGCCTTGACAAAATCTTATTTGTAGTCTTGGCACGAGGCCTTGGCTATGTGGTTATGATAGTCTGGCATTATGCATTCCAACATTATGAAAGTGGTTATTGATTTTTGCATGTGATTATTCGATTAGTAGAATATCCATGTGAATAAGTAAATGGCATTATTTCATTTTACTTTTGCCATACCATGTTGAAGTTCAAATTTAAAAGGCTTTTGTTTTAGTAATGCATTGCCTTAAATGTTTATTCTTATTTATGAAAGTTTCCGCTATATTGTTATCCTTACTGGGCATTTGAGCTCACCCCTTTTCTATGTTTTATTTTTCCCAGGATGTGAAGAAGTAAATTATGAATGACCTGCAGGGATATTATGAGGGGATAGTAGTGTGGATTATGGAGACATTATGTTGTTGTAGTAGTTTTTCATTTTATGATGTAATGTAAAACTTATGAATATATCTAGTGTTTCCAAGGCTACTAAACCAATCGGTCTTTCGAGATTTGATCTTTCTTGTGATCATGCCAATGTTATGTAATAATGCACCGACTCTGGGTAACTGGGGTCAGGGCGTTACAAGTAAAGTGGGAAGAAGCACCTGGGAAAATGACTTAATGGAATGATAAGTTGTTTTACGCGTGAACAATAATGACCAAATGCTAGTAGTTTTTATGAAAAAAGTCAAGAGTTTAATGGAGGGAAATAATTTATACCCTATGGTATAATTAATAGTTAAATATTTTAGGTTTAGGGAACATGGAAATTATCCAATCGAATTACCTAATTAATGGTTTATCTCATGATCAAAGGAATGGTAAACACTATGACAGTAATTGATGTGGAATAATGTATGTGCTTTATGATTTTTTTAGAATTCTGTTGAAGAAGTGTTTTATTAATGATATTATTGTCATAAAAATCATGAAATGTTTTTTTGTTGATCAAAAATTGTTTACTTTCTGTGTTTTCATTTATTCACATATTCATAATTATAACATGGAAAATTGATTTAGTGATAAGGTGATGTTTTTGGAAAACACATGACTACGAGATAGATAAACCCTAATATGTTCTTGACATTGATATGATATTTTTATTCTAGTATAATGATATTAATGATTTTCATAATGAAAATTCGATAACATTTTTTACAATGAAATTGAATAGATATTTAATGAAATAGTGGCTTATGTTATATTTATTGATGTTTATTGTATTTTTAGATTTATGTAATATATTTAATACTATGTGATTATATTTTATGAATACTAAGAGGGTTATTTTTTACTTAATATATCAGTTTTTTTTGGATTTATGGTGATTCATGTTATTTTTTGGAAGGATTATAATGTTTTATGAAAATATATGTTCATTGTATTCACATGTTCATTATTTGAAATTAAGTGATAAAATTATCTTATTTAGGGAGGTAAGTTAATTTATTTTTTAAATATAGTTTCCTATTTCAAAATTACTTATTCATGATATTTTTTAAACCAATTTTGGAGTCATTTTAGGGTTAATAGACTATAGAAATGTATACATTGAAATCTTAGTGTAATTGTTGAGGTTTTACAGATTAATGTAGTATTTAAGAAAATGAGAGTTATTATGTATCGTATATCTTTTGGTATGTATTTTCATATGGATAATGTCCTGACCAGCCTTCAATAACATGAGGAATGGGATACCAAACTATCGGATCCTTCCTTCCTCAAGATGATAGAGAGATAATGAACGCCTCGAGTCCCTCCTTCAATAGGCCCTGGTGTGGAAACTAGAACCAACAGTATATAATCACACATAATATTGAAGGCATTACCATTTTTAGTTAGTAGTATCAGATGATATGATGTAAAAACCCAACAACTCCAAAATTGAAGGTAAATATAATGCCAAAACCCATTCCAATATTCATTTTCAAAGATAAACTAATAAATGTATAAGAAAAATCCAAATGGAAAGTACCAAATGGAATTAAATAGCAATGACAATTGTCCCAATATCCGTGCAAGTATGGTCCCACATAGTCCCCAAAGTCCTCCTGGAAAATTGAATGAAATTTTATATACGTGGGGTGATTATATAGGTAGACCCATTGGGGAAATCTAAATGCTCTCGTGCATAAGTGGGGAGGCATTCTAATGTCCTGTGAGATAAAAGAGATAACCAAAGAACCAAACAAGGAAACTATCCATCCAACCTCACCAAGTCACACTCCCTAAATAACACAAATCAGGTAAAATAATAGTAATATCACATCAATATCTTTGTATCATGTGCCACATTACAACTTTTTATTGAAGGAATCCTAGGCATAAGACATCCCCAGCAATTTTCACTGTAGTCCCACTTCCACCCAATAACAACCAATTGGGCCACCACAACCACATATTCTTCCTACTGACACCTAGGCCACCACAACCATGAATTCCACCTGCAAACACCTAGGCCACCAAAACCATAAGTAACCTTCCCCATAGACACTTGGGCCAGAACATCCACTACAATGCCCAAAGACACCTGATCCTCATCCCAATGACAATTGGGAAACAATACCGCATGCACACACCGGGGCTAACCACCACAACCAAACATATTGAATTATAATGGGAAAAAATGGGACTCAGAACATCATAGCATATCTTAAGAGTTTTGAGCTACTCTGGAGAGGGATTATAAAGGAGCTAATAAATAGCCACCAAATAGAATGTTGGAAGAAACACCCTTCCCCATGAAATGGTGGTGTTCGACACCAATTGATAAACATGGGTGGGGTGAAAATAATAAACACAAAACTAAATTTATATATATTGTTAAACAAGAAATCATCCCAACCTAAGGGTTCCAAAACCATCCAATACACAAACATACTCACTACTTTCCATTCATACAAATGACCATCAATAATAACCACAACAGAACTCCTTTCTAGAAAAAAATTACCCAATGAAGCCTTTCATGTAATCATATTTAAGTTATTCCATTTAAATAATTCTTCACTACTGGGGAACTAACAACCATAACAACAAGTCAAATAATGAAAAACAACCAAGCTATAATTTAAGAATTCACACCTGTTTCTCTTGTAATGTCACAACAACAAAAGGGATCTGTGAGATCACTCGATTTATTAGAACCAGGTGAAGCCACGTTGTATGACCCCATAGGGACTCAAGTCCACTACCAACAACTCAAAAATGGGGATCCCATCCCCATCCACATCACCTCAAAATGAATCCAACTGATCAATGATACATATCACTAGAGCAGAGAATGGGAGTTCTCAATTTTAATCACACCATTAATTATGGTTCGTCTGACCATTTAGTTATCTAGGGTTACCATAGAAGGATTCATGTTCATTGAGAATTTGTTTAATAAAACAAATTTATGGGATTAACTGGTTTCCATGTTACATCCATTCAATCACAGGATTATCTAGAAAATATAGGTTCATTAGTGCTCAATAAAGGACCACCAATGACCATGATTTTCAATGGATATAATCCATTATAATTGGAATCTTATAAGAAAAGATATAATATTACAATTAAATCCTCAAACACACCAATTAATTATTTAAAAAAGCAATTTAGTATCTTTGTTAAGGTTTTGTTTCCTACATCCCTGAAGGAAAATTATCATTCTCGCCTGACATGATACATAATAAAGGGAGAAAAAGAAAAACCCAACTTGGATGATCAAAGATCAATGTTTTCGTCATCACAGAAATAACTGGGATGCACGACATTCATTGGAGGAAATCCAAGGAATCCAAGTGTGAGTAGGAAAGGATTGGGCATACAACTTTCCTTGGGAATTGGGACTCCAAATACACCAAGGAATGGAAAATAGACCATCCAAGAAGAAGAAATAAACTCCATGAGATAAAAGGCATGATCCCAGAGTTATGTGATATGAAATCATGAATGGTTATAAAGGTGTATCATGGTTTCTCTATAGATTTGGGTGGTTACACATGAAGGAATTAATTTTTATTTAATAATTCTCCTTAGAGAGGTGGCAATAATGAATGTGAGTTTGACTGTTTCCTTAAAATGGAGGGAAATATATAATAGTGGCATAACTGTAAATTATTGGAAAAGGGTTAACACCATGGAAAAAGACACAAATTTTGTAAGTCAAGGGTCACCCACCTCTTAGTAGATTTAAGATATCATTTATGGGCTTTAAACGGCATTGAAAGCGGTATTAAAACAATTTTATGTCCAAAGATACGTTGCGGGAGTGGAACTGGGAAAAGTCAAAAATTGCAACCAAAAAACAAAGGTGGGATACCATTTGGTGATACACTATAATGGTTCCACCGTCATGGTGCCACCATCAAATTGCTACCATAATAGTGCCCCCAGTTCAGTGGAACACCGTCCACGGTGCCACCATTTTAGTGTGCAATCATGATTGTGAGACTGTAATGGTGCCAACAGTTGGGTGGAACACCATAAGTGGTGCCACCATTTCGGTGCGAGACCATGACTATGTGACCACTATGGTGCCACCAGCATGGTGCCTCCATGATCGGTTCCACCATCACAGTGTCGCAGATACTAGTGCCACCGTTTCAGTGGAACCATTTGGTGGAACTGAGTTTTTGTGAAACTCTTTAATGAGTCACTGATGGTCCGCATGATACTCCAAACACCAAAAATTTGTAAATGTAATAGACTAAGAGGGTCCAATACCTTACATCATATACCCCTAAATCTATTTTCATCTTCAATAATACATGATTAAACCAGAAGAAAAGAGAGGGGGCCCTAACGACCACCTCAAAGGATACCTATCAAGAGTATACCACCTTGACATATATGAACACCTCTCCCTAATACTGATCAACTACATAGGCAATAATACTCCCCTCTATTAATAATCCACACATACATTAATAGGTTCTACCGTGCATTCATATGGATTTTCTTCCTTCATGTCATGATACTATACGCTTTGGGCAGCATTGACTCGTCCTTACAGGTTTAACCACATCCCACTTGATGCGTCTTGGTTAGGGATCAGGGCCTCTCCTCCCCACAGTCAGGACTAATCAGAGACATTCAATAAACATCGGAAACAACCCATATCATAGTTAACAATGTAAAGAATTACATCACATTCAAGAAAAAACAACATTGAAAAGAACTCGAAACAACTCCCGGTAATATGCACGCTTCTGCGCCTCTCGTTCCCAGGTATACTCCTCCAGGCCACCATGCCTCCATATCACACAAACCAGGGGAATGGTTCTCCCATGAAACACCTTCTCCTCCAAATACATTATACTCACAAGTCACTCTACAAACATCACATTCTCCTTGATATATAGCTTCCCCCAGTCGATGATGTGGAAATCATCGTGTAGATACCGACAGAGCTCAGACATATGGAAGACTTTGTGCACCCTTAGTAGCGGCAATGGTAGCGCCAGCTAATAAGACACTTCACCAACCCTCCAAAACACCTTGAAGTGTCTAATGAACTTGGGAGAAAGATTACATCCCCCTCCAAACCTTTTTTTCCCATTCCTAGGGGATACCTTCAAGAACACGTGGTCTCCGACCTTAAACTCCAAGGGTCACATCCTATGATCAACATATGACTTCTCCCGGTTCTGAGTCACCTTCATCCTCCCCTATATAAACTGAACCTTCTTTGTCGTGATCTGTACCACCTTAAGGCCAAGTAAAACTACTTCCCTGACCTATATCTAGCACAGGGGTGAACGAATAAATTTTCCATACAAGGCTTTTAATGGAGCCATTCTTATGGTAGAGTGATAGTGGATGTCGTCGGAAAACTCTACCAGAGGAAATTGTTGCACCCATGATCCTCCGAAGTCTATATCACATGCCCAGAGTATACCCTCCAATGTTTGGATGGTATTATCTCTCTACCCATAGGTCTGGGGGTGGAAAGTAGTGTTGAGGCATTGATGGGTTCCAAAAAAATGTTCCATTCCTTTCTAGGCCCATGAGGTAAACCGTGTGTCCCTATCCGAGATTATGGACCTATGAACTCAATAAAACCACACCACCTTGTCCATGTACCCATGTGCTAAGGCATCTATCACACTGGACTCCTTAATTGATAGGAAGTGAGCTGGTATCGTCTGCCGGTCCAGAACTATATAGATGGAATTACAACCTCCTTGAACCCTGGTTAGTCCCACAATGAAATCAATCGATATTGCATCCCACTTACAATCCCAGAAATATAAAGTCTAAAGCAGACCACTTGGAAAGAAATGCTCACCCTTCACCTATAGACATAGGTGGAACTATTCAATGAACCCCACCACTACCCGTTTCACCACGTGCCACCACAATAGACTCCTCAAGACTTGATACATTATGGGAAATTTTGGCTATACCGCCTGGGGTGCGTTTTGGAACTCACTATGAACTCTCTCGCACATTTCCACTAGGACGAACAACTTTCCATGAAAAAACATCTAATTCTGTCTATATTCTGACCATCATTTTAGAGCATTTCCCTATCTAACATAACCGTGCATCACTTCAAACTCTATGTCCCACAATTATTCTCCTCCACCATCTACAATAGAGATAATTGAACAGTCATTTGAAATAAGAAGTCTCTACCATCCTCCACCTTGCATCCATGTGTACAGAAACCAACTCTACGATAGCCTTCCAAGCATTTTCCAAATCCCGAACCACATACTTTTGTTACTTAATTCTCAAGGAATCAACCACCGTGTCCCCTTTTCTAATGTGTAGGAAATATCGAAGTCATAGTCGTGAGGAAACCCTACCCACCTCTACTCCCTCATGTTCAGGTCCCATTGGGAGAAGATATAACATAGGCTATAGTGGTCCCTAAATACCACTATGTGTTCCTTGATGAGGTAATGCCACTAGAACATTAATAAGAACATGACCGCTGTAAGTTCCAGATCATGGGTGGAATAGTTATGCTCATTGGTATGTAACTATGTAGACCCATAAGAGACCACCCAAACTATTTCATCAGTGCACACAACAGACCGTGGCCCGAAGCATCACACGACACCTCAAATTCCTCCACTTCAATTGGAATCCTTAGTAATGGGGCACTAACCAAATTCCCCATCAGGTAACTATGGGCTACCTAGCACTGCTCGCTCCATTAAAAACCTGGGTCTATCTTGGTCAAGGATTTAAAAGGTGCTGAAACTGGGGAGAAGTTGGGCATGAATCTCCGATAGTAACCTGTTGGACCCAGGAAACTATAAACCTCTTAAACATTATTGGGCCCTTTCCACGAAAAAATTGCTTCTACCTTCAATGGTTCCACTGATATTCAATGCTTGGATAACACTTTTTCATGGAAGTTCACATCTCATGTATAGAACTTGCAGTCGGACAACATCTCATATCGATGGTGTGGTCAGAGGACCTCTAAACCTATCCTTAGATGCTTGGTGTGATCCTCCTCTGATTTCTAGTAGATCACAATATATTCAATAAACACAACTACAAACTGGTCCAGAAATTATTGAAAGAAATATTTCATGAGCCCCATGAACACAGAAGGCGCATTCATAACACCAAATGAAATAACCATGAACTCAAAGTTCCCATATCTGGACCTGGAGGCGGTCTTAGAGATTTCACCCTCCATCACCATCAATGGGTGATATTTGGGCTACATGTCGATCTTGGAGAATAATCATTTTCCATTAAACTGATCAAAAAGGTCTTCAATCCTCGGGATAGGGGTAAATGTTCATGACCATCACTTGGTTTAGCCTCTGTTTGTCTATACACATCCTAAGACCACTATAATCCTTCTTTGCAAACATGACTGGGGATCCCCATGGTGACATGCCTGATTGGACAAAAGCATTATTCATCCGATCATCAATCTGAATCTGTAACTCCTGAAATAACTATGGTACCATCCGATAGTGAGCCATCAAAATCGGACGGTCACGAGGTTGCATGTATATCCCAAACTAAACATTAGGTCGAGGGGGAAGAGTCACCACCTCTCTAGGGAAGATGTACAAGAACTCACTGACGATCCCCGGGATGTCAACCATCTCCCTATCTACCTACTCCATGGATTTCTCAGATAACAAGAAAATAAGGGGATCGACTCAACGGCTACCCTAATGGAAACCCCAATCATTGTTGAATGTCACATGTTGTCTGTCTATATCTGTAACACCCCATGTAAATAAAGAATATAAAAATTTTATATTTATCCATATATGTGAATAAAATGTTAATATTAATTTAAAGGGAACGCTATGCTCGATGGCGTACCTAATACACAACAACGAGTTTTTGTGAAATCATACGTTGCACTCTAATAATAAAATAATATTATTTTAAATTGCAGTTAACGCCTAGCCATTGGAATGGTGGGAATGAAAAAAACTAAATAAAAAATGATTATATATGTTTTTCACTTATTTTTACTTTTATCTAATAAATTTTAGAGTCTTAAAATGCAAATGAATCAAATTTTAAGTGTAAATATTCTAATATTCATTAAAAGGTCGTTTAACTGCCTTTTGATGGAGAACCCTTTTTAAATCCACTTTTTTACAATTTTATATGTTATATTTGACAAAATAAAATTCTTTTTAGAATTGTGACACCAAAATTTACTTTTTATAAATTTTTGGTATTTTTCCGATAAAGTTCATTTCTTAATGAATAGTATAAAATGTTGTATTTTAATTCAAACCCACCTTTTAAACTAATTTATTTATATGATTATATTATCTTTTGAATTGGTTTTAATGTTCAATTACAATTAATTTTTACCATTTAATCCAATGGTGTTCATTGAAATTATTTTCACTTGGAAATTGGACTTAAACTACTGTCAATCTTTTGATATATTTTGTTTCTAAAAAACACGCAATTTGTTTTGAAAATGGGAATTCATTATTAAATTGATTAAGGCAACTAATATGTTTTGAAATTTGTAAAATAGACATCATTTTTGAATTCGGAATATCATATATAGCTTAGGGTGATTTTTTGGTATTTTTCTGAAAAACATCAATTTTTGATGAATAGTGAAACCACTATGTGGTAGTTAAAAACGATTTTTTCATTTAAATGAAATTTTACCAATTTTGAGATTTTATTTTCAAAAATCCTACATACATGGTTGTAATTAGGATGTAAAATTTGGTTCGATGGGATGAAAATATTTTTTTGGTGAATATTAACTTTTAAGTATTATTAATCGCGATTAAATGTAATTTGTGTAATTTAAGGTAAAGATAATGTTATAATAATATGAAATAGCCTTGACACATGTCCTACCCTTATTGGATGAATCATGTCCGACCAATAAAATCCATGGGTCAACTTGGGGACCCAATGGAGCCACATGGGTAAGAAAACGACAATAATAACTTTTTATTTAAAGTTAAAATAAAAATGTCAAAAACATGCATTATTTTACTAAAACAATTTTTACATTGGGTTCTACTAGTCATATTTTTACTATAAATATTCATTGGAAAGATAAAAATATTTACGATATCATATTATTTGTTTTATAATTTATAGAGATTATATAAATCAATTTATGTATGACACCATGATGATACAACGATTACCTCATCAATGGATGATTTAAATAAAATGAAAAGATAATGTAAAATAAAAAAAATACACTTATCAAACACCTATTGGATGGGTTTATTTAGATCCCTTATCACCTTATCCTCTAAATATATTATTTTGGGACCTTTAATATCCTGAAATCATTTTATAATAAAGTAACGTTTCATGACATTCCAAGAGTTCCCCTCCTCCTTCTTATAAAAGACCCCCACCTCTACCTCCTTACCGACACCTCTCAAGCCATCGGCTCAGCCAAAATCTACTCATTTTATCTCTCCACATCCCTCTCTTAATCCTAGAAGTGTTTCCTTATGCAGAAAGCTCTTCAATAAACTCTTTTTGTTCAAACAAAGAAGAGTTTCCCGATTTAAAGGTAAAGTGTTCCCTAATGTTCTTTTGTTTTATTTTGCTTCTCCAACCCACTAAAATATTTTTATTACTTTTTTTTGTAACAACACCAGTATCTTAAATATATTGGGATGTTTTTATGAGAAGTATTCGAGCTACACATACAAAAAACTCTGTCTAATGCTTAATGAACATACTGTTTCCGTTGATGGCGAATTACTGCCTCACGAAACGATGATTGTTCTATCTTCTCCTACCATCTTTTATAGTGGCCATTATGATGGAACTATATTTATTTATGATATATATAAAATTTATTTATTCTCTATGCTTCTGCATTTTATATTTAATACATACCTTTATGCTTTTCATGTTTTGCACATGCGATAATTTCATTTGTGGAAGTGTGGACTACCGCCCCCACAAGTGATGTGACTCGTTCATGCAATACATGGAATTTATAAAGAATTAAATTTATTAAATTACATGACCTATATAAAATATATATTATACTGTAAATATGTTATATATATATATATCATGTTTTAATTCCATTAGTGTGCCAAAGAAATGAAAGTAGCGTTTATGCGTACGTACACCCTACCTTCTCCATGAACAGTGCATTTCATTTATTTTTATCTCCAAATGTTATGGAATAGTATAAAATGAATATTTACTGGATATATATGATATTTAAATTATTACTACTATTCTGGAGTTGATTTAACTATAACTACATGGAAAATTCTTTTCTAACATGTTCAATTTTTACTCATGTACCGAACATCGACAAAAAAATATGATATGAACTCACATTTTTAACCAATTATTATAACATTATAATATGTGATATGAAATGAATAATAACCTTTAAAAGGGGTCCTTAAGAAATTATAAATTGACCAAAGTTTATTATTCAGCAATATAATGAAACTAACAAGACAAGTCGGACTTGAGGTAATGGATACTACCTGTCTTTTTCTTTTTAAGTACTATCTTTTATGTAATTTCCTTTAAGCTCATCGTTATTATGTTTTGGGATATTATTTAATAGTCCTCATACTATAATTTTTATGTTAATATTACGAGAGACCATATTTGATCTCATAAATCAATTTTGGATGTTTTAAGTGGCACCGTTAGGCTGCCGAGTTTTCGTAAGGGATTTTTCATCTAACTTTTATTCTTGTGAGATTTATTCTACATTTGCCACTATTTTCATTGAGTGGTGTATGTAATTACCTTTATTATACTATTTTTGTAACATAATTTCTTTTATGTGTATTTATATCAACATTGTATATTCCTTCTTTCATGGGGTCCACGTTTCAAAAGTTACCGAAATCGGTAAGGGAACCATTCACCCTCCTCTTCTTTAAAAAGGCATATTTTTGTTATGTCTTTCAATTTACATCTTCATATGTTGGGATATGTTCTAATATATCCTTTTTTCTGTAAATTTAATTTAAAATTAATGAGATACACTTTTTATCTCTCATCAACTCATTATCTGAATTTTGAAGTGATGTCGTTAGGCTGTCGAATTTTTGCAAGGGAACTTCTTAACCCAATTTTGATTCTTGGGGTTAAACTTGTACTATTTGAATATTTCATTCCAAGAATATGTGTGAATAACCTCTTATTTTATTACACATAATATCCACTTATATTTGGTGTATTATTTTGTCACACATAATTATGTAATTGATTTATCCTTAACCAAAGGATATCATCTTTGAACAGGACATCGTCTCAATCTCCATTCATTGCGGCATATTTTGTTTTATACATAAATTTATTTTATACGGTGTATAAACCCCTTTTAATTTTACTTTTATTTAAAAATAATCTTTTCTATACGAAGCATTTTACTAAATGAAAAAATGTTTGTTTCTTTTTAACATACTCGGTGACAACGACCTTTCTGCCACCACGATTATTATTTGATCTTTGGCTTCCTCAACAAGTCGTAATGTTTTTAAAAGTAAATAAATACAATATACTATTTTATGTATTTTCTTATTGAAAATGGTTTTGATAATGGATTTGTTATGTAAATATATTTAAGGGATATATTGTGATTGAAATGTGGAAATGTTTTCTTTCCTTTATAATTGTTTTATGTGTTATGATTTTGTAATGGTACTTGGACATTTGATGGTTGGTTACGTGATAAACCATATGACGGGTGGTGCCATGAATACCTGGATGGGTGGTTATGTTATAACCTCCAATGAATTGGGTATGGAAGTCAGTCGTATTGCTATTCCATGTAGTGTTATGTGTGGAGGTTGACCATATGGTTATTTTATTTAAGTATGTTTATGTCCCAAGTTACCTTTATATGTTATGTGTTCTTTATATGGGTTTATGGTAATCTTTGGGTTAAAAAGGGTAAGTAGTGATCTTTTATTCAGTGAAGAGTATTTATTACTTCATAAAGGTGAAATGTTTTACTTTGATAAAGTATTCATGGTTTACTTGTTGTTTTGGAAAAACAAACAGTTTTCCTTCTTTGTGTATCCTTTACTCGGCTTTTTATGCTCATCCCTTGATTTTGAAATGCTTTACACATGACATAAAGATGAATAGTGTCAAGGATGGGATCATGGAAAGACATGCTATCTAAAACAAGGAACTATAAATGTTTCTTTTTAAAAGTTTTTATTTTATGGAAACTTAGTATATGTGTCTACTTTGTAATCTTTTGATATCTAATAGTTATGTCCTAATTCTCTAAAACTCGAAACCTGAAAATATCCTCTATGTGAATTATTCATTTAATTCATGATTATTTAAGATTATAAGGCCGGGTCCTTATAGTTGGTATCAAAGGGAGGTTTAGACAACTTTAGGGATTATGAGTTATTGTTAGACACATGGTTAGTACCTATATGTATTATGTTAGTTAAATACTTGTTTAATAACTTTTTTCAGGTCAAGTGAAGTCATTTATGAATGGAAGGAGGGGGATCTCAAACGAAATTCCTATCTCTTCCTGAGGTCATTCCTGCAATAATTATTGCAAAGTCATGTTCGGATGATTGTGAAACATTTTCTAGAATACAACTCACTTGCAAGCAGTTGTTTGAGATATAAAACACCTCCACTATACCTCGTGTTCAACATGGATCATGGGTTGTATTTAAAAAAAATACTATTTTCACAATATTCTGATATTTTCATGAAAGGTACATTTTCTGTGAACACCCATATGACCCTTGTTGTACATGGTGTATTTGGATGGAGGAAGAAAATTATTTTGAAGGATCTCTAAATCATTGTTGCAATGCATGGACCTTCTACCTACGTGAACATGATGACGATGAAACCAAATGGGAACCATGATCAAGGTATGGTGTTCTTTATTTTTGGGAATCGTTTTATTTTATCTTATGGTGGTGAAATAAGACTTCAAGAATTAATATGTTGGGATCATAATGAATTTGGTTGAAAATGAGAGCTTTAAGGAAACCATTGAGGTTAAAACATTTTAGGGTTATTTTTGAGTTTTATAAAAAGGACACCCCGTAGGACGGGTGACAACCCGTCGCATCTGGTAAGGCCGTAGGAATCAAACCCACAACTGAAGGGCGACAAGGGCGCATCACCTACCATAGGACTACGTGAAGTCCCTGGTTAGTATGACTTATTAATTTTAGTTATAATATCCTGTGAATCATGAGTAAGTTGATTTTGGGTTTTCTTTGGAAATGATTATCCTATCATGGTGGATATATGATTAGGTTAGATACTTTTCAGTACGAGACTTTAAGAGTAACTGATGTTATTTGGAGATATATGTTAAGATTTATCTTGGAAGACTATGTGATTAAACCCTTCTGAGATTTGGGTTTCAATCTTAGTTTGGTTTACATTGAATAATTTTATGTAAAAATTGTTTATCGAATGGTCTTCGTTGAACTTTGGATTTTATTGGACAAATTTTGGAGTTTAGGAATAGAATTTCTTTTTATAAAGGATTACCCTTTTGGGGATTATTTGATCTTGTTCTAACAATTATTGTTTTGGTTAAGGACTAAAGACATGGGAATTATATAGTTCTATTTTGTGGGTTAGAAGATTCTCTAGAAGTTTATTATAACTCTCTTAATGTGAACATGTCACCCTAAATACTCATCTATTGGAGGAAATATGAGTTTCTGTAGGAAATATAGTAGGAGATGAAAGTCTACACGACAAGTAAGTATGTTTCCTTATGATTTAGTGAAGCTTATAAATAAATTCCTCAATGAAAAGTAACGTAAAAACAAAAAAAATTCTATTAACCTTTTCTACTGGGGAATCAAATACCATTTAACCCATCACCTGTTTGTGATTTTATAGAGGTTAACTTTATCCTAAACATGTTTTCTATCACTCTCCATCAGAACATGACACTTTTTTTTCTCTTCCATGTCCATGTATTCCTACATGGAATCCTAGTATGTGTTAACTCGGGTGACCTTTTTACTTCCATTTCATTCTTTTAAAGTGACAGTTTAATTGACTCATTTTCCGATGTGGGGCTTTCTATTATGTTTCCAAGCACAATTTTCTAAATTACGAGGACGAAATTCCCAAAATTGGGGAGGGATGTAACACCCCACTAAATAAATAATATGAAATTTTCATATTTATCCATATTTTGTGACCAAAATTTTAATATTAAGTTAAAGGGATGACTATGCTCGATGGCGTACCCAATACGCTACAACGAGTTTTTGAGAAATCTTACGTTGCACTCTAATAATAAAAGAATATTGTTTTAAATTGTAGTTAACGCCTAGCTGTTTTAATGGTGGGAATGAACAGAAATAACTAAAAAATTATTATATATGTTTGTCAAATATTTTTACTTTTATCCAATAAATGTTAGAGGCTTAAAATGAGAATTAATCCAATTTTAAGCGTAAATATTCTAATATTCTTTAAAATGTCGATTAACCGCCTTTTGATGGAGAACCCTTTTTAAATCCACTTTTTGAAAATTTTATATGTTATATTTTACAAAATAAAATTCTTTTTATAATCAGGACATCAAAATTTACTTTGTATAAATTTTTGGTATTTTTTCGATAAAGTTCATTTTTTTAATGAATAGTGTAAAATGATGTATTTTAATTCAAAACCTCCTTTTAATATAATTTATTTATATGATTAGATTATATTTTTAAATGGTTTTAATGTGCAATTAGAATTTATTTTTACCATTTAATCCAATGGTGTTCATTGGAATTAATTTCACTTTGAAATTGGACTTAAACTAGTGTCAATCTTTTGATATTTTTTGTTTCTTAAAAACACTCTATTTGTTTTGACAATGGAAATTAATTATTAAATCAAATAATTCAACATATATTTTTTGAATTTTTTAAAATAGATATAATTTCTGAATTCGGAATATAAAATATAGCTTAGGGTTAATTTTTGGTATTTTTCTGAAAAAACTTCAATTTTTGATGAATACTGAAACCACTAAGTGGTAGTTAAAATACTGATTTTTCATTTAAATGAAAATTTACCACTTTTGTGATTTGATTTTCAAAAATATTACATACATGGTTGTCATTAGGATGTAACATTTGGTCTGATGGGATAAAAATATTTTTTGGTTAATAGTAAATTTTAATGTTTATTAATCGCGATTAAATGTAATTAGTGTAATTTAAGGTAAAGACAATGTTATAATAATATTAAATGGCCTTGAAACATGTCCTAAACTTATTGGATGAATCATGGACGACCAATAAAATCCATGGGTAAACATTTGGACCTCATGGAGCCACTTGGGTAAGAAAATTACATTAATAACCATTTATTTAAAGTTAAAATAAAAATGTCACAAACATGTATTGTTTTACTAAAACAATTTTTACATGGGGTTATACAGGTCATATTTTGGACTATAAATATTCATTGGGAAGATAAAATGATTTCCTATATCACAATAGTTTTTAATAATTTTTAGACATTAAATAAATTAATTTATTAATGGCACCATGATGATGTAGTGATTGCCTCATTAATGAACGATTTAAATAAAACTGAAACAATAATATAAAATCTAAGACATACACTTGTCAAAAACCTATTGGATGGACTTATTTCAAACCCCTAACACTTTATCCCCTAAATATATAATTTTGGGACCTTTAATATAAAAAACTCATTTTATAATAATGTAACTTTTCATGACATTCCAAGAGTGCCCCTCCTCTCTCTTATAAAAGGCCCCCACCTCTACCTCCTTACCCTCACCTCTGAAGCCATTGGATCTGCCAAACTCTACTCATTTATCTCTCCACATCCCTCTATTCATCATATAAGAATTCCCTTAGTCATAAAGCTCTTCAAGAAACCCTTTTTATTCTAACCAAGAGGAGTTATCTGATTTAAACGCAAAGTCTTCCCTATGGTTCTTTTGTTTTTTTTTGTCTCTCCTACCCCCTAAACTCTTTTTATTACATTATTTTGTAACAAAAACAGTATCTAAAATATTCTAGGATGTTGTTACGAGAAGTATTCGAGCTACACTTACAAAAACCTCCTTCTAATCGTTAATGAACATATTGTTTCCGTATACGCCAAATTACTGCCTCACGAAACGATAACTGTTCTATGTTCTCCAACCTCCTTTCATGGTGGTAATTATGATAGAAATATATTTATTTATGATATATATTATATTTATTTCCTATCTATTATTCTATATTTTATATTTAATACATACCTTTATGCTTTTCATGTTGTGCAAATGCAATAATCTCATTTGAGGAAATGTGGACTACCGCCCCCTCAATTGATGTGACTCATTCATGAAATACACGAAATTTATAAATAATGAAATTTATGAACATATGTGACCTATATAAAATTTATATTATACTATAAATATAATATATATATATATCATCATTTTTTAATTACATTAATTTTCCAAATAAATGAAAGTAGCGTTCATGCGTACGTACGGCCTACCATCTCCATGAACGGTGCATTTAATTTATTTTGACCTCAAAATGTTATGGAATAGTGTAAAATGAATATATACTGGATATATATGATATTAAAATCATTAATACTATTCTGGAGTTTATTTACCTATAACTAAATGGAAAATTCTTTTCCAACAAGTTCAATTTTTACTCATGTACTGAACATCGACAAAAACATCTGATATGAACTCACATTATTAACCAATTATTATAACATTATAATATGTGATATGAACTGAATAATAACCTTTAATGGAGTTACTTAAGAAATTATTAATCGGCCAATGTTTATTATTCAGGAATATAATGAAACAAACAAGACAAGTCGGACTTGAGGTAAGGGATACTACCTCTCTTTTTCTTTTTATGTACTCTCTTTTATGTCATTTACTTTAAGATAATCTTTATTATATTAGGGGATGTTCTTTAATATTACTAATACTGTACTTTTTATTTTAATATTATGAGAGACCATATTTGATCTCATAAATCCATTTTTGGAAGTTTTAAGTGGCGCCGTTAGGCTGCCATGTTTTCGTAAGGGATTTTTCATCTCACTTTTATTATTGTGAGATTTATGCTACATTTGCCAATATTTCCATTGAGTGGTGTATGAAATGACAATTATTATACTATTTGGGTAATATAATTTCTTTTATGTGTATTTACATCAACGTTGAATAGTCCTTCATTCATGGGTTGTACGTCTCGAAAGTTACCCAAATCGGTAAAGGAACCTTTCACCCTCCTCTTCTTTAAAAAGGATTCTTTTTTTGTTATGTATTTTAATTTACATATTCTTATGTTGGGATATGTTCTCATATATCATTTTTCTTCAAATTTAATGTACAAGTGATGAGATACCATTTTTATCTCTCATCAACTCATTTTCTTAATTTTGAAGTGACGCTGTTAGGCTATCGAATTTTTGCAAGGGAACTTCTTAACCCAATTTTGATTCTCTGGGTTAAACTTGTACTCCTTGAATATGTCATTCCATGAATATGTGTGAATATCCTCTGATTGTTTTACACTTAATATCCTCTTATATTTGGTGTATTCTTTTGTCACACATAATTATGTAATTGATTTATCCTTAATCAAAGGATACCATCTTTGAACGGGACTTCGTCTCAATCTCCTTTCATTGAGGTATATTTTGTTTTATAAACAACTTTCTTTTATACGGTGTATAAACCCCGTTGACTTTTTCTTTTATTTAAAAGGAATCTTTTCTATACACAGTTTTTTACTAAATGACAAAAAGTATGTTTCTTTTTAACATACGCGGTGACACCGACCATTCTGCCGCCACAAGTATTATTTGATATTTGGCTTCCTCAACAAGCCGTAATGTTTTTAAAAGTAAATAAATACCATATACTCTTATTTGTATTTTGGTATTGAAAATGGTTTTGATAATGGATTTGTTATGTCAATATATTTAATGGATATATTGTGATTGAAATGTGGAAATGTTTTCTTTCCATTATAACTATTTTATGTGTTCTGATTTTATAATGGTACTTGGACATTTGACGGGTGGTTACGTGATAAACCATATGATGGGTGGTGTCGTGAATATCGGGATGGGTGGTTACATTATAACCTCCAAGGCATTGCATATAGAAGTCGGCCGTATGGCTATTTCATGAAGTGATATGTGTGGAAGTCGACCCTATGGTTATTCCATTTAAGTTTGTTTATGTCCCAAGTTACCTATATATGTTATGTGTTCTTTATATGGGTTTATGGTAATATTTTGGTTAAAAAGGGTAAGTAGTGATCTTTTATTCAGTGAAGAGTATTTACTACTTCATAAAGGTGAAAAGTATTACTTTGATAATGTATTCATGGTTTACTTGTATTTTTGGAAAAACTAACTGTTTTCCTTCTTTGTGTATCCTTTACTGGGATTTTTATGCTCATCCTATGTTTTTGAAATGTTTTCCATAGGACTTAAAGATGAATAATGTCAAGGATGGGATCAAGGAACGACATTTTTTTCTAAAACATGGAAATAGAAATGTTTCTTTTTAAGAGTTTTTATTTTATGGAATCTTACTAGAAGTGTCTACTTTTAATCTTTTGAGATGTAATAGTTATGTCCTAATTCTCTAAAACTCTAAATCGGAAAAGATCCACTATGTGAATTATTCATTTAATTCATGATTATGTAATGTTATAAGGCTGGGTCCTCATAATATCTGAAAGCACAACCCTTCTTCAGAAGCAGTTGATAATGGAATACATAATGAACATCCATTGTATGCCTAAAAACACATCATACAACTGCATCTATAGAAAAAGAAGTTCCCCACATGACTGATGTGGCCCCAACATCAGTCTGCATCCCCAGAAAAAATAAGAAAAGTTGGTATGACCTTCAACTGGCGTACTCAAAACCAAGGGCATGAGAAGTATTTCGACATCTAAACCCATAGTTTGTGCTGTAATGGGTGCAAAAAAGGAGTGTGAAACTATTGAATCAAACAAGGTGCATGCAAGAGTACTAAACAAGATGGTCGTACCTTGAACATCTTTTGGACCTACTGGCACTACTACCTCTGTGATGTGAAACTTCCCATACCCATCTTCTCTCTCCCTCGAATGTCAGCCCCTCCGCTACTACACCTTGGTTGATATCCCTAAGGATCACCCTAAGGTCATACTCATAATGCAATGCCTTCTCTCGGAGGAGCAGTATATCACATTCCCAATTGGTGCTACTAAAAGGGACTAGCTAAAAACTCCTACTGCTGAGTTGGGCGTTGAACCTTACCACCCCCACTGTACTGAACATAGTCTGGGCATAAATTCTGAAGGTTCCCATGACTGCCACCGATAATGAATATCTGTCTCGGGCTAGAAAAGAATGGGTGTGGACCGAGAGATTGAAACTAGATATTTGTGGGCCTGCTCCCCACTGGCCGAAACATGGAAGGCCCTAACACTAGTGACCTGATGGTGATGGCCTTCCCATTTGATGAGCCCAACTGAATCCCTTCTCATGGCACACCTCCCAGCATGTGCAGCCTTTCCTCCACTTCATATTTCTTTTAGACTTCCATGTGCGTCGATATGATGAATGGAGTTATTTAATACTGAAGTGATGTTCGGAGTTCCTCCTCTAAATGTCCCTCCCGATACTCATCATCCAAAAAAAGTCCCTGAGACAGATGAAGGAGATCCTTGAACATGATCCCTTGACCTCTCATTGATACTCCCCTACTGAATAGAGAGTAGATCCTGCAACTTCTCTGCCTTCATCATAGAAGAAAGTAATTCCTCTCATAACTCTTTATTGAAGTCAACCCATTAACTCTCACTCTCCATCCTCCCCCCGAGGTAGAGAACCCACAACTGAGGTGTTGATCCCCTCATCTGACTGATAACCAATGGAACCCAGTACTTAGCCACAACCCATATCAAGATGAAGGACATCACTAACTCCTCGAGCCATATTTATGTCTCCGTGACTAAGATGCTACCCTCATACATCCCGAAAGTCTACTGTAGAACGGCATGAATCATATTATCTCTTTTTTTAATCATAGTTCCCTCGATCATTTCTCCACTGATTCTCCAGATCATCCTCCTAGGCTTGGATCGTCTGCACTACTCGTGGTCTTCGTTTGGGTGTTATAATAGCATAGTAAAAAAGGAATTCCTATGCCCGAGTACTGTGGAAGTTTTCTTTTAAATTTGGACAAAAAATGTTATTTATTTAAATTCCAATATCACCTAGAACAATCATAAATAAAATTCAATATTATGCATGTAACTTTCCTAGGGTTTCTACCCTGCAATATGTGTAGCCTCACTTGGTCGATCAGTAGATCCGGAGTCCTTGCATCAGATCACGGGGGGCCCTAAAATCAAGTGTCCTATCCAGTCTTCCCTGGCCTATTTCATGCACCAATATTGGATAAAACTATTTCCCAACCACCCCATTAAATCCTTACCATGACTAACCCTGAGCTCCATCCTCTCTCTCAACCATCCCTTTGATACCATTCTCTCACGACCCTCCTTCACCAAGATAAGCAAAGGGATGGATAATGGTGGGACCCTTGTTTCTACATGTTATAAGATATATAATGAAATCATGAGTCCTGCCTTCAATAGGCCTCTGATTGGAGACTATAACAAAGGGTATTGAATCACACGTAAAATAGAATGAATTAACCTTTTTTATTTAGTAGGATCAAGTGATATGATGGTAAAAACAAAAAAACTCCAAAACTGATGGTAAATTTAATGCCAAAACCCATCACCATATGCATGTTCAAAGATAAACCCATTCAAGTTCAAGAAAACCCCAATTGGAAACTACTAAAAGAAAGAAAAAAACTACATAAATCTATTCTGACATCCGAGCTAGTACGGTCCCACACGATCCCCAATGTCCTCCTAGAAACCTGAAAGAAGTTTTATAAATGTATGGTGTGTATACATGTATAATTAGTAGGGAAAAACAAAATCTCTAATTCACACGTGGGGAGGAATTCTAATGTCTTGTGAGAAAAAGGAGATAACCAAAGAACCTAGAAAGAAAACTATCCACCGATCCTCACCATGGAACACCACCAAAATATAGAAAGTCATTTGAAATAATAGTAATCGAACATCATTGTTTGGGTACCCCACACCACTTTCTAACTGGTTATTGAAGTCATCCTATGCATCAGACCACCCCCACTATTTTCACTGTAGTCCCACGGTCGCCCCCAACAATAACCTTATGGGCCACCACAACCACGTATCCTACCTGCAGACACCTATACCACCATATCCACATATCATTCCCACCAACACCTGGGTCACCACAACCATATATAACCACACCGGCAGAATCCTAAGCCAAAACAACCCCCGCCATACCTGAAGACACCTGGGCCTCATCCCGAAGACACATGGGAAACAAACCCACCCGCACACACCTTGGCCAACCACCACAACCACCCTTACCAAATATTCATGGGTTATAATGGACCTAAAACCCTTATATGCTTCTCCAAGTGTGTTAGGTTTATCTATAAAGGGAGTAGAATGGAGCTAATAACCATCAATCCAATAGGATGTTGGAAAAAACACACTACCCCATGAAAGAGGGTGTTCGGCACAAAGTTCTCAACATGGGTGGGGTGAGAATAAGAATCACAAAAATAAATTTATACATATAGGTAAACAAGCACTCATCCCAACCTAAGCGTTCCAAAACTAGACCATACGAAACACCCATGCTACTATTCATTCATACAAAAGCACAATAGCCAAAACCAGAGCCCATATCCTTCCGGAAAAACAATTCTCCGTTGAACCCATACTTGTTATCATATTCAAGTGATTCCGTTTAAATAATTCTTCACTACTGGGAAAATAAAAATAATATCCACAAGGTATGAAAGGAAAAACATACCAGTAATAATTTAAGCATTCACACCTGGTTCACTTGTAAAGTCACAACATCAAATGGAATCTGTGAGATCCCTTGATGTACTGGAACCAAACCAAACCCCATTGTACAGAACCACATGACCTCAGGTCCACAAACAAAAACTCAAAAATAGGGGATCCCATCCCTATTCATGTCAACCCACAAGGCATCAAATAGATCAACCATACAAATTACTATAATAGAGTATGAGAGTTCTCAGATTTAAACACACCATTTATCATGTTTCTTCAATCCGTTTGGTTAACCGTGGTGATCATAGAAGAATTATTTTTCAATGGGGATCCATTTAATCATCCAACTATACGTGATTATCCCGTTTCCTTGTTATATCCATTCAATAATAGGATTACCTAGAAAATAGAGGTTCATTAGTGCACAATAAAGGACCACCAACGACCACGATTTTACATGGACATAAGCCCATGTAATTCAAAATATATAAGAAAAGATAAAAGAGTTCAAAAAACTCATCAACCCCCCCCCCCTTCATTTTACAAAAAACACCATTAATTATCTTTGTTATGGTTTGGAATCATCCATACCATATGGAAGATTATCGCACCCACCCCGCATGATACACAATAATGAGAGATGAAGGAAAAACCTACATGGATGATCAATGATTGAAGTGTTATTCCACCCTCCATGAACTAGGGATGTGTTACATGCAGTGGAGGAACTCCAAGGTCTCCTATAGATAGTAAGAATTCCATGGGTGCAAAACTATCATCACAAAGAATGACTCCAAACCCACCAACGAAAGGAAATGATACAATCCATGAAGACAAATAAAACGATGTGCGATAAAAGGTGAGATCCTGGAGTTATGGGATATAAACAATTGAATGGATTTAATGGAGGATAGGGGTATATTCATGGGTTTGGATGGTTACAATTGATGGAATTAATTGTTATTTATCAATTCTTCTCGGAGTGGTGTTGATAAGGGTTGTGAGATAAAGGGTTTACATTAAATTGAGGGAAACATTTAATAGGAGTGGAACTGGAAAGTATTCGAAAAAGGGGTGTACGTGAGGAAAAATCAAATGTTTTTGTAATTAGAGGGTCACTTGGATCATGTGGGGTTTTAGATATCATTTATGGGATATAAATTTCTTTGAAAGTAGTATTAATACACTTTTATGTCAAAAGATACGTTGTAGGAGTAGAAATAGAAAAATTCTGAAACTGGGATAAAATAAATGGTAGAAAACCATTTTATGAGAACCCGTAATAGATCCACCATTATAGTGTGACCATTATAGTGCCACCATCACAGTGACATTGGTACATTGGAACACCATAATCGGTGATACCATTTCAATGGGCGTCAGTGATGGTGCGAACTTTACTATGAAACATTCATGGTGCCACCGTCATAGTTGCACCATTTCACTGGAACCATTTGGTGGAACCGGTTTTTTAGAAAATAACTTAACGAGTCACTGATTGTCCCCTGGATACCCCAAACACCAGAAATTCGGAAAAGTACTGGACTATGAGGGTCCGTGCCATTACAGGAAACTACAAAGAGACATTAGAAATAAATTTAAATTGTTTTATTGATATTATATATTATATAAAGGAAATATTATCACCTATTACATGCAACATTTAAATTGTTTGTTCATTTTTGTTATATGTATAAAAATTTGGAGAAGAAAATTCAATCATTCATGCAAAATATAAAATTATGGTATTGGATTTGATGATATATATATATATATATTATCATGTTACATTGTAAATAAATTCATCAACTCTAGGAGAAATGATACTGAAAATTATAATTTTTTTTACAGTTGTTTCTGGGCTGTTGATGGTTTTTCTGACCCATCACTGAGTTATGGTTTTTTTGGTAATTAACAATCTCATGACCATGTTATCTATCACCCTATATTATTATATAGTCATTATATGTCTCTTATATGTGGTTATCTTAACTTCTCCAATGTTTTCTCTTTATTTTGGAATCCGATTATGTGTTTTTAGTGTAGGCATTGTGTTTTTGAGATACTTCTTCAATAATAGGTTTTATTATTTATCTTCCAAATGAATATTTTAAGCAAATTTATTTTATAATATTGAAAATAATATTACTAAGATAAAATTATCAGTTGAAATATTTATTTAAGTGGTGGGGGGATATATAACCCAACGATTTTAGAGTATATATTTCTTTAAGTATAAAGTAATTATTTAATATATTTCATTGGATACAACCGTGAGTATATTTAAATCATGATATACCCTTGTAAGATAGTCTTGTATTTTGAAATTATGAATTTTAATAACAAATTCATAAAAAAATATAATGGTTTTTGTTAATGAAATAATAATCATTTATGCATGATAAATAAGTACTCAATTTTGTGTACAGTCAACATAGGCTTCAAAAATAAGATTTCTTAAAAAAGGTTCTTATCACATATTTTCATGTGAAAATTACAATTAAATTATAAAATTTATAGAAGTTTTATTGTACAGATTAAATAAATTTTGAAAATAATAATTTCAATTTTATATTGAAGTGAATTTTTAGGATTTTCTGGGAAGATTTATTTTTCATTAAATAGAGAAAAATAAAATTTTTTGTAGAAATAATAATTTATTTTCATATAAATCTACCATTATATTTTTAATTTTATACTAAGTTTATATTATTTTAATTTCATTATATATAATTGATATAATTATTTACAAATCATTATTATACTTTATTTTAGTATAAGTAAATTTTTAGGCTTAAAAACTAATTTTCTAAAAAAGATTATACACGCAATGTTGGTTTATCATAATAAATTAATTTTATTAGTATTAATTAATGATTGTGTTTTGTAATTTATAGATTATATATTCAATATTTTTTCAAATATATTTATGGTTTTAGAAGGTATTAAATAGAATAAAAAATGTTTAATGCATGAAAATTCATTTTTTAAAAACAAAATTTTATTGTGGTTTAGGTGGTTAAATGAAATATAATTCTACCACTTATTAAAATATAATCTGAAAAAATGGATTTCAATTTTTTTTCAAAATATTTAATCTAATTTAATTCTTCTACCTTAATTTTTGGCCATGTTGAAAAAAAAGACAATAATTTATTTTAACACTATTATGGTTAAAACGAGTTTACCTAGGGAAGGGGTCTGGGTGTAACGACATGATAAGTATAGGATTTCCCCCAAACAAATATAATTCCTATTTTATGATAATATGTAAACCACATAATATTATATAATTTAATATCTATAAATATGGAGTCACTATCCTAGGAAAGTGACTTTGTATAATTGAAATTAGTTATGAAATTATATGTGTGTTCATCCACATAATTATAAATGGGAACCACTCCTCCTAGAATATTTACTCCATTTGAGACTTCTATATCATCCACTAACTCTTAAAGATTCATCATATAATCCTTCCCTTTATCATATATCATCGGTTCTTATATAACAATCAATCCTTTAAGGGTTAAGATGTAAGCCAAATGTGGTCTATTAAATAAGAGGTGTAAATCAAAATCTATATCTTTCAATGTTATTTCTTCATCAAATGTATATAGAAATTTTGTATCCATAATTAATTGATGAATTTAGTCTTATAAAGTTAATAATAATTTATAATGATGAAGGAAATTCAATTTTACAACCCTTATCCATCAATTTAGAAACAAAGAACTACTCATGGGTATGTGTGGACTACTGCCTCAATGTTGAAATTAAATTCATTGTGCATCATCATATTTAATGGGTGAATACAATGATGGATTTAATTTATATATAAAATATGAAAAAAAATAATTGTTCTTCTATAATATTATTATCTTTTACACTTTATTACCATCCAATCCATTACTAAATGATAACATAACTCATTCATGCATGTGGATAACCAACTCTATAATGAGATGTGATTTTTTTATCATTTATGACTTACATAGATGGTTACATGAATATATTTACCGAAAAATATAATTTTTATTATTTATTACTGTCTTTTTTATGGGTAATTATCATTTACATTTTATTCATTACATCCTTCAAAAAGTGGAAACATCACTTGTGTGTATTTAAGAATTACCATATTGAAAAAATAATGTAATTAATTATCCATCACCACAAAATATGAATTGTTATAAATATATATTATTAATATATGTATTAAATTTATATTATGATTAATGTTTTGTATATGGGGGAACCATGATCAAATAAAAAGCACTATAACTTCTAAACTAAAACACACATGAAAAATGAACCATTTAAAACCCAAAATGATGGTTTTAATAGAAAATTGTTATGAAAATAGTTCTGAAATGATATAATTGTATTATAGATGAAATTATATTTGTTAATACGGTTTATGTATATAATTATAATCAATTTAAATTTATTCTAAATGAGGCTAGTGAAATCACAAAGAAAAAATGACTTGAGGTAAGGGATTCTTTTTCTTATTTACAAATTCATAAGACATGTGGAAAATTTCACACTATCATTTATTTAATGTGGAATTAAAAAAAATGAACATATTTTCAAATATTCATGGAATTCATGGTGTTTTTTGATCATTAATATTTCTATTCTTGACCCCACCATCAATTTTATGTGTTTTTTATTAGTTTCACATTATTGAGACAAGTTTCAATGGTATGCCTCAATTTATTATCATTTTGGTTTATTTCAATTTCCAAAATGAATTTTGGAAAATAAAATTTTACAATTCATTGTATTTATTAATATAATGTGGTCTAGAATATTTTATTTATATTTTTAAAAAATTACTAAATCATTAAGTGTTCTTCGTCTCAATTTAATTTCATTGAGTCATTTTTTTTATACACCTATATTATTTCATGAGGTATATCTGATTACGTACTGATATTTTTATCATGAATATAATATTTTTATTTAATCTTATGTTTCATTTCATGCAAGTCCATTTTTATGGGTTACAATTCAAAAGAAACTACAATGGGAAGGGTTTTGAGTTACCATCTCAAGATTACGAGGATTGTTTATACAAGAAAATTTCCAATAATTAAATTTTATATTTTATCTCTCCAAACACTTTTATATTTTCTTCCACTACGGTTATTTCTATGTATTTCTATTTTCATTACATTTTCCTCTCTCTATGTGACCATGAAACCAATATAACATTAATAATGAAAATTTTCATTATTTCCATCCTTGGATCATAACCATTTCCTACCATATAAATTTTTATTAAAAATAATGTTTTTAGTACTATGTAAGGATTATTTAATTTAATTTTTTTTCTATTTTTACATAATATTAAAATTTCTTAATGTAAAATTAATATTTTTTTCTAAATGAGGTGCTTTTGTCTTCTTATAGAAAATGAGAAAGTAATTTTTTGTTTTAACAAACAATGCATAAATGGATTTCCCGAACATAATGTATACATTTTATTGAAATATTACTATATAGATATACTTTTTATCTTAAAAAAATTGTTTTATGTTATATATTCGCAATTTTTAGATTCTAAATAAGTGATTTTAGATAAAAAACATTATTTTCATTAGGAAATAATCTTCCGTTATATTACTGATATTCCCATATATAACAAAATTATTTATTGTTTCCCATGATTTAAAATGGATATGATCCAATGTTTCCATTAATATAGTTTCTCTAGAAAAATTTTAAATATAATGATAAATGTTTAATGCATGGTGTATCCCTTGCATGGTAAATGATTGGAATATATGGAGATTTATTTAATGATCTTGTTTCACATATATGTCTGGTTTTCATTATTGGATAGGTGGTTCTAATTTAAACTGTATATTTTTTGTTATAATTTAGACAAGGGTCAGGTGGGTCTATTATGTACTTCCAATGAATTGGGTAATGAATGATATCTAATGATATAATATATACCATAATAGAGAGTGAAACTAGTTCAATAAAGGACATTTATAAACTAGATAGTTTTGGTAGTCAATATAGACAATGGAAATTATTTTAATGTGAGTGATCCAAATCCACTATGATATTCATGGAAGTGATGCTTGTCTAAGGAAATGATTTTTCTCTATTATTGACATGCCATAAACCAAGAAATTTTTTTTATTATATGTTCACAGGGGCTATGATTGATTATTGGTGATTCCACACTCTTATTTCTTTTTTATTTTATTTAATAAAACTTCTTTTCATGTTTGATTATTATGATATATTAATTGATGGGTATGATTTTCTATTTTTGAGCTCATTTACTCATACCATTATGATTATCCTATGATAGATTATGATCATTGATTAAAATATCATATATTTACCCTTACTGAGCATCTATTATCCCCTTTCTTATGTTTACCTTCACCATGTTATGATGACTAGTTGTAGCCAGGATATATCAATAAAGGTTGATGGTTTTCAAGTACATAATTGTAAATTATGTAGAAATTTTTTGAACTAGTTTTTTATTTATCTTTTTTTCCAATGAATCTAAAATTATAGGGTGCTTATTTATGTATTCTTATAAACATTATTGA
Source organism: Viscum album (assembly GCA_963277665.1). NCBI lineage: Eukaryota > Viridiplantae > Streptophyta > Magnoliopsida > Santalales > Viscaceae > Viscum > Viscum album. Next base: position 848,966,360 of record OY728131.1, on the reverse strand, counting down.
TTACTCATATGATAAGATGTAATATTTATTTATGAGAAGATTAAGGTCAATAAAAAATGTATGTTGATCTATAGTCATTTGAAATTATCCATCATCACTTCTATTATTCCTTATTCATTGGGTTTTTAATAATTTATCCGTATAGGTAAGGGAGGATGGGGTTGATGTAGGTATTCCAACCCAGACATTTGCTTTATATTCTTTACTAGTTTCATCTTTATATTCACTCTCTCTTCTTCTTTCATTTCAGAGATAGACCATTTGTGTTCAACAGGATTTCTACAACCAGATTTGATATCTAGTTGTGATTCATTATTATTTTCCAACTCAGTTCCTCTCACTAAATAAATGAAATTAGCATCCCTATTGGTTATAGGATTTTACATAGTATTTCTTTTTCCTGAAAAATGGGTTTTTATGTTATTGAGGTAGATCATGATCTTGAAAAAATTCCCATCTGGTTTCTTTAACATTGATCCAAAATTGATGGGGATATATTTTTGACTATTATTAAACTTAAAAATCTATTTTAGAATGTATTACATTAATATTAATTGTGTTTTTATTTATTGTATTCTGTTATCTAGTTTATTAGTTGTTTATTAAAATAGTGGTACATAAAAGGTTTTCAGAAACCCAACTGGAAAGGTGTTATTGATGGTTGATGGTTTCCCTTTCCGAATTGAGTATTAGAATTATATATGAATCCTAGATTTAATGTCAGTTATTTCAAGTATTTGCTACAGATAAATATATCAGATCTCTTATAAAATTGAGGAAAATAATATGTGCGGTGCTCTGAGTAGAATGTTGGCATACTCTCGGGGGTGTTATAAGTCATATATTCAATAATTTGTTAATGTATTAGAATAAAGGATAGTTATTGTATTTTATTTTCATGTGAAGGTATGTTAAGACACATTCCTATAGGTACACGCCTAGATTTAGATTATGTGTTTAATTATTAGTTGTTTTGTGAGATCGTGTGTATATGTTCTATGACTTTAGCGTGTCATTTTTTGTTAAGTGATCCTGTAAATGAAGTATATATGATTTTTTGGTCATTTTCATAGAATAGATCATTATAGAATATAGGGATGTAGTAGTCTTAAATGAAAAAGTATTGTATGGATGTTATTGAATACTTAAATCTCTATAAAAACACATAAATGGATTCTCCAATAACCTGTTTGATTCCATATATTTTTATCACTTCCTGAATACTCATTATGGTTGGCATGAATTTATGAGGAAAATCTTTTATAGTCTATAGTAGTTTTCATCTTATCTCTAATATAGTTAATAGATATCATCCATAAACAATCGTTAATGGGAAAATGGTAAAATAATTTATTATATTTTATCTTATGAGACTCCTACGAGAATTATGTTACTAAAAACAACAATAAATTTTATTATGAGTTTTTAGGGTACTTTCACATCATGCCATGAATAATTTTTAAGAGTCAGATCATTCCAGTTCTACGATTATGTATCTATTGTATTTTGAGTTTTAAAATATAGTTACACCTAATGATATTAGGGGAATATAACTATATCAATTTCCTATTAAATTTTTCTAGTTTTTCAAACATGTTTACACTAACCAATAATTTTTTTGTAAGAGTAGGATGGGGATGGTGAATTTTGATATGGGATGGTGAAAATATTCATTTTCATATATTTTAGTGATCTTTAGTCCTCTAATTATTTCCATTACAATTATTTCATTATTTGGATGAAAAAAATGAGATGATTTGAAGTAGATCTAGTTATGTTATGAAATCCTTTTAAATGAAAAAAATTAAAATAAAAAAAAATTCTCCCTAAATATCGTTAATGGTTGATAAGGTGCATTTTATGGGCCCCTTATAATATATTATAAATCCGAGTCATATGCATAAGAAATAGGACATGGGTAGTTTCTGTATAGGTATGATTTATAGATTTACTTTTCCATTATTATGTGTGCTTAATGTTTGGGAAAATAGTGATTAATTATGGTTTAAATGTAGTACATAAAATTAGTATCCAATCCTTTTATAATATCATCACTCTCTTTTTGAATCATTTCATTAATTAATTATTATACTATCTCTATTATAAATAAAAATTTCATTGATTCCCCTCACCTAATTGTATTATATTGAATAACGAAATAAAATAATCAATGTATTATTACAATATTGACTTGCCTTATGATCATATTAATCTTATATATCATAGATCAACCCATATATCACCTTTATATATTGTGAATTAAGTCACAAAAATAATAATTAGAAAGATATTATTGATATGCAACAAATAAATAAAACCTCTTCTATCAAAAGAGAACCATAAAATACAATGAACATGAGATTGGGGTATTTCAAATAATAATTTTGTTTTTCTGAAAATTAAGCCTAGATGTTACGATTGATGGAATTGTGTTACATCTAGGCGAACTTACAAAAATTAAAAAATGAAGGAAAAAATAAATTCTTAACTTGATGGATTAGTGGTAGTTGTAACCCCTTTCTAGAACCAAATTACACTCTTATAAGAGTTTTACATGGTTACATTCGTGGTTTATAATCATCAGATAAAAATTTGTAACCTGGGTCTCCAATTTATCCTCAAAAAATTATAGACCCATTAAGACACCCCTCCAACTTATTTCCAAATAATTATTTGTTTTCCTCCATATACACTACTTGATGGTCAAAATGGATTTAGCGGGAATACTTAAATCTTACAACTCATGATCGAAGCTCCACCATGATATCTAACTTCTTCATCTTCTCATGTTATCATTATAGGAATATTTTGATCCAATATCAATGTTAAGAGAGTAGTGAAATCTATTTTAAATTTTATTTTAGGTCGATTTATGCAATTTTTTTTTAGGTCATGGGTATAAAACATGAAATAATGTCATGGTTGATCAGAATCAATCTGTAATTGATTTTATAGAATTGCTGATTTTAATCAATTCGATGATGTTACTATCACATCAATTATATGATCAATTTAATATTACTAGAATCAGTCAAATATACTCTTGCAATTAATTTTAGAGATACACAGTTCGTCAGCATCAACCTATAGTCTATCTAGCACATTCCATAATTATTAACATGGTCAGCCTTGTTATATCATTAATCTGTGTTCGATCATAGATAGGAATGTTCAGTTGAGGGGAACATTCCCTTGAAGTCCTTTCATTTTTTATTTATTGGTTGATATAATAAAAAATAAAATCCATAGTTTCAATATAGGATTTAATTATAATCGATATGAAATTTTATGAAAATATGTATGAACATATTTAAATTTTATTAATAAGTTAAAATCCAAAATTCTAATGATCTATTTATCATCTCTATTAATCACAAATATTTATTAAAAATCAAATAACAAATATTATGTCATATATCATTTTATAAAAATATTTCTTAATGTAAATATGAAAATGATTTTTGGAGATTTTATCTAGAGTAATGGGTTAACATCTATTTTAAAAAATAAAAAAATAAAGAATTATTGTAACTAATTAGTGATCTTCCATATTTTTAATGTATATACCCACCAATTTTCAATGTTCACTAGATGAAGATGTTAATGGAGTGAAATTTGTAGAAATAATAATTGATGATAATATTCTAATTACAAATGAATAATTATAACACACAATTCGAGAAAAGAAGAAATTATTATAAATGGGTACTTAGTACTGAGGTATGTGATAAATTTTAACAATTATATGAGAACAGTATACATGAGGAATTCATATTACCTACTAAGAATTTTAAAGTGCCCTAAATAATTTTTAATACAATTTTTTATCACCTTTTTAATTTATATTTCAATTTATTAAATAATTTTTTACACTCAAATAGATAAGAAATTTGGCTAAAACACTTAGAGTTTAATAGTGTCATTTCTTTATAAAAGTTACTTTTATTTATATATTAAAAAATATTTAAAATTTTATTAAAAATAATAATTATTATAGTTTGATAAAATTAGCGTCTAATTTTTATATAGACACCCAAAATTATATAATCTTGATATTTTAGGATATTTATACAAGACTAATGTTTAGGTAAATAGTGAAATATAATGTTTTCTTAAGTAATGTCATATTTACGACATAATTATGGTATATGAATGAACCAAGAGATTGTGAAAACATTTTCATAGACAAAATAAATATTTAATATATAAAAAATCATTTTAAATTATTATTTTTAATTTAGAAATAATTTAATATATTTTAAAAATAGATTGAATCGTTAATGTAATTAAAAAACTATTTTTGATCCTTTTATTTTACTATGTAATTAAATTGTTACATTATATATTGAATTGGTCTTAATTCCAAATAAATATCATTTTTTTATTTATGATGTAAAAAATTTAATGACAATCAATTATATAAAATATTTTTTATTATATTAATGTATATATTTAACAAGATATTTTTTATAATTATATTTCTTCCTTTTTATTTTTGGTACTTATATATAATTGAATTTTTACCCCTGGTAATTTAATATTTTAAAATATATTCCAGATTTTAAATAATAATATTTAAAATATTTAATAAGTACCATTTTATTTTTGTAATTATGATTTGTTAATGTAGTAAATAATTTCTTTGTAATGGTAACAATTATAATGGTTAACGAGGGTGTTAATCTAAGAGATAATGATTATAATAAAACTAAAAAGAAGTATCAATCTGAATGGTTGGGTGTATTTATGCATTAAAAGATAATATAATAAATATTTACTTGAATTTGAATCAATTTTCTTTCAGAATAACATTAAAATATAGTTAATTGTAAGAGTATTTATAATATTTACACTCCTATCACTTCTAAAATGATACCTCATCTGCTCACTTATAAAAACACATTTGTGCCTCTTATATTAACCAATATCTTTAAAACTAGATTTCCAGTAATCCTATCACTGAACTAAATAATTTGGTCTTCCAAAAATAATACATACTAATATCCTTAAGGAATTTATCAAAAGTTACTATCCATGGAAGATATTTAGATTCGTAAAAAACACTTTTAAGGTTCATTCTTATTGAACCTTCCTAATTTATTCTCTAACCACTGTGAAAAAATTAAATAATAATATTTAATATTTTTCTTTTTTAATATGAAAATTATTTTCAATCCCTATTTGATCCAATGGAAAACATTTTACCGATTCTTATGTGAAATCTTGTACCTCCATAAAGTGAAATATTTCTTTTTTCTTACATTTCCAAAATTTATGGTAATATAAATGGGTTTAATGAGTTAATATTTGAATAATATTTGTGATAAATAATATTTAACAATTTTTTTTTATTTTTTTAAATACTTTTTTTGGGTATAAGAATGTTTTTTTATCCCTAAAAATAAATTTTCAATGATAGAAAGAAAGAAGTTGATCAATACTGATGTTACAGAATGAAGAATTATTTTTTGTGGAAGATTTTTGAAAGTGGATGTTGATACAGATTGAGAAGTCTAATGTTAAAATATTTTTCAAACATTATAAACAATATTAAATGATGATTTATGATCACGAATTCCTCAAAAATAATGAAAACATTCATGATATATGATATTGAAGAAATGGTTAAGATGCTTGATGAAACTAGAACCACTAAAAAGAAAAAAAAATCAGGTAAAACATTTTTTTTGTGAAAATAAGAACAAACATTCTGCACAATTCAGAACAATCATTCTTCACAAATCGAAACGAGAATTATGAACAAATTGGAACTAGCATTCTCAAAAATCAAAAACAACATTATGCACAAATCGTAACCAGCATTTTATACAAATTGGAACAAGAATTATCCACAAATAAAAACCATCATTCTATACAGATATGAACCAGCATTTTGCACAAATCAAAACCATCATTATAGAAAACTCGCAACCATCATTCTACATAAATTGTAACCTTCATTCTGCATAAAACAGAAAAAGATAGAAGATAAATTCACAACTTGTTTTCTATGAAAATCGGATCCATATTTTTGAAAACATTAGAACCGGTTTTTTGAGAGAAATGGGAACAAAGATTCTATGAAAATAAAAACTAGTTTTTTCAACAAAACAGACCATGATTCTACAGAAAATAGAACCAACATTCTTTAAAAATTGGAACCAAAATACATCATTGTTATTCCGATAAAGATATAAAATATTTAACAAGTAAAAGATGAATTTCAATTTTTCATAAATCTCAGATAAATTTATGGAATTTTGAAAAATTCATATATTGAACATTAAATGTGATTGATTTTTTGAGTTTTTGAGATTTAAGTGACTGTAAAAGATTTCATGTTTCCCAACGTTGATTTTCATGTTTCCTATAAATAATTGCTCAGATAATTCAATCATTTGTAACTTTTTTAAAATTTTCAAATGTTGATATGATGTAGAATTCAAATTGAAAAGTTTCCACTATATAAAAGAAGAGTTTTATTGAGTTTTTTATGAAGAGACAAATCTGAATCACTATTATGAGAAAATTAGAACCACTATTCAAAGAAAATTGGAGAAAATATTCAAAGAAAAAGAAAACCCAATATTCATCAAAAAATAAGAATTGCTATTTGAAGAAATAAAAGAACCCCTATTCTAAGAAAATCAAAACAACGTTTTTGACTAAATCGGATCCATCATTCTACAAAAATCAGATCCAACATTCTGAGTATGGAGTAGATTCAAAAAAGTATTTATTATTTTGTTTGGATCAACAGTTTTATAAGAGAATATTGTAAAATTATTGGTGTCAGTATAATATTTCATATCGAGATATATAAGGTGACTAACCAAATTTGGAAAAAGATGTATTCATTTCTTTATAATATTGATCTTTCATAGACCAACAGGAGTGGCTATGGGAGGGATGCAGGTTCTCAAACTGAATCTGAACCATTGAAATATTGTTTTATTTTATTTCTTACATCGTTCTTATGCAATAGTATTTACTTATTGTTGATAAGGATATATATCTTAATAGGTTGTTGGGGTTATGTTTTTAAATGTTTTGAAACTTATAAAATGTGAACAACTGATTCAACACCCCCCCCCCCTTTAGTTGTTATTTGATCCTTGAAACATCAATTGGTATTAGTTAGAAGGATCCCCTATTAAATCATCATCAGGTATAATATAAATTTATTCAATAGTAGATGAATTCATACATTAAATGTAAAATATTATTATATATGAAAAAATATGATGATTCCCTATCTCTTATCTATTAGTTTTGAAGTTGTTGATGCTGCAATTATTTTTTATACCTATTGAGAAAAATTACCATATGATGTTTCCTAATAATAGAAATGTGTAAAACCCTGAGATTTTATGAGAATTTTTTTATGTCTTATGTTATTCGCAACACCAAAGGAATCTTTCAAAGTACACAATACCGACTTGGCTTGCATTACACGCAATCGCGACCTTCCACGATAGCGTGTGTAGTATGCAATACCGAGTTTCACTAAACGAAGATATATTATTATGGACAAGCCGTTATGAATAGTATTAACTACATTTTGAATTTTATAACATTATTATTCATCTTACACATTTTCTAGGACATGTTAAGAGAACAAAATAAATTTTTCGGGTAAAATAACTATTTTTCAAAAAATGCAGTTTTTCCGCCTTTAGATGGAGCACCCACATTAAATATAGTTTTTGACATGTTTATAAGTTTAATTTGAAAATATAAATTTTTTTCTTTTGAATCAGGATATAAAAATTTACTTTAGATAAATTTCTGATATATTTCTGATAACTTTCATATTTTGATGAATATTAAAAATACGCTAATATGTAATTAAAAACAACTTTTTTCATAGAGATAATTTATATGGATAAATTAAAATATTTAATGGTTTTAAATTATAAATAGAATATATTTTTACCATTTAATATAATGTATGTCATTAGCATTAATTTCACATTGAATTCATAGGTAAAAACATTTCAATCTTTGGCAATTTTTTAACTTCTAAAACCCGTTTTCTTAACAATAGGATTTATTTTAAATTAATTACTGCAACATATATGTTTTGAATTTTGAAAAATGGATTCCATATTCGGAATCAGTAGGTCTAAATTATGTTAATATGCTACTTTTTATTTTTGGGCATTGTGAAAAGTAACTACGGTAAATTTTATTTACCATAGTTAAAGGTAAATCGGGTAATTAAGGGTAAATATAAGATTAAAAAATTACCCTAAAACATGAAAAAATCATATTGGATGACTAAAGGTCGACCCATATCACCTAAGGGTCGGATTATATTCATTTAATGGACTTTTGTCCATGAAAATAATTTAATTATTATTAAAACCAAAGAATGTGACAACATGTCACTTTCTTAAATCTTATATGTATAATAAATTTAATTTAGTGGTAAACTTAATGAAACATCGAAAATTAATAGTCTCCAAAAATATAATACAATTATATACATCATATAAATTTATTAAGAATTTTTAGTTATTAAATAATTATCATTAAATATGACACAATAGTGATGTTGAAAATATTTTATTAATTAAAATATCAAATAAATGGTTTTAAAAATATTAAAATAAATAATATATGAACTATTTAATGTGATCCACTAATTTTCTAGATACATATGACATTTTATGAATATATTAAATCTTTTAGTTTGAAAATATCTTCTGTATATATTTTATTTAAATTCAAATAAATAAATAATGTCAAAATTGACACTATTGTAATTTTAATAAAATAACATATTATGAAATTGTTTAAAAATCACAAAAATATTTAAAAATTATAAAGTAAAATTTATATGGTCAACAATGTTATAAAGTGTCAAATTATGGAAAATTCACAACACATATGTAATTATTTATAATAATTTAAAATTTAGAATATTATTACCACAAATAACATTAAATTGATAAATAAAGATAAATCAAGTTGATAATGTTTAAAATAAATTACTAACATGTCTAAATTTTATTTTTTGATGATATTACAACCATATCTCATCTAATCATTGGATATGAGTCATTTTTGAAGTTATTATGTGGGGTTGGGGTTTAATATAATCTAATATTTCCATATTTCCAAAGGTGCCCCTCTCTTCCCTTATAAAAGGGAACCTACTCCCTCTCTCCTCACACCAATTTGAGCCTTCCAGCTAGGAAAATACCTGCCCATTTAACTTCCCCACTTCTCTATACACACCCTAGAGGTTCTTGTCTTCTTCAAAGACCAATTTTAGTGCCCTAAGAGGAGGTCTCAAAGAGGCCCTTCAAAGAAGAGGTAATGTCCATTACCGATTCGTTCAACATTATTTCTTCTTCCACTTATTCTTATTTGGTTGTTTCATTATGAATTAATAATGTCAATATCACTCATATAATTATATGTTATTATAAGTATGAAACAACCCTATTTCACTATCTATCCATCCTACGGAAAATGAAATCACCGCATGTGCGTATGTACAGAATAACGTCTCCACGCCGTGGTGTAATCTATTTTCCACCACCACCTTACATGGATGGTTATAATGGTGTAAATAATAACTATATGTGATTATTGTAATGTCGTATTTATTCTAAAATAGTATACATACACTCCAATACAATTCCACGATCATGGGAACGATATCATCACTCGTGCGTACGTACGGAATATTGTCTCCACGATGTGATGTGATTTGTTCTACATGATCTTCATTGCATAATGATTATATAAATGAATTTAATGAATCAATATGATATATATTTCACTAATACAATTATTGAAATGAGTTATCTATAACTTAAAGATAAGAATAATAATTTATTCGACAAAACACGCATAAGAACAAAAAGTAATAAACACCCGAATAACAAGTAGTAATGAAATATTACAAATAAGAAGCTAAGAATATGACCATATATGATATCATAACAATAATTATGATTCTGGAATAAGTAAATAACATTATTTAAATCATTATACAGGAGGTTCGGACAACTACGAAGCAAATCAGACCTAAGGTAAGGGAAAATATCACAATCTCATTTTATCCGAGATTGTTTATACTTTGGTATTTACTAGGGTGTATTTTATCATCCACATCCATGTTCCCTCAATATGTAATATTGTATCCATCCAACTAAAATTTTTTAAATCCAATTTTACCCATCGGTGAGATTTTAATAAAATATATGAAAGGAATCTTTTGTCGTTTTTCGTACGTGGTACTTTTTTGACTTTTCGGACAAAAGTACGAGAAGAATGATTTCTAACTTATACGGAATGAATGGATTTTTAAAACATTATTTCCAAGAAGATTACTTTACAAGTTTTCAAGTTTATTTTTAATCAACTTCTTTTAATTTAATATTTTATGACATGTTAAGAAAGAACAATGTTTTTGAAGTAGAAAGGATATTTTTCTCAAGAATGGAGTTCAAGTGTTTTATCAAAATTATTTTCCATCTAAGATAATATAGGGTTCTGTTTCTATCCCTATTATTACATTGATTTGATTATGTTGTGATGGAATTATTTTTATGAATTTCTTTATCTTATATGAATTGTTTTATGATGTCATGATGTTTAAGAATCCCATTTTTATTACATGGGTTATGCAATGATGTATGATTTATGATTTTGTGGAACACATAAGAATGGTATAATTATGATATGGGTGGGACCTATATCTCCCTATAATGAATTGGGTAAAGGTTTTATATCTCATGAGATAGACATGGCTGGAACGGCAGGTTAAACCGGTTCAGTGAAACATGACTCAAACGAGGAGTGAACTCAGTTTAGAAATGGTCTTTGTCCACTAAGATAGTCTTAGAAATGAGTCTTGACTAATAAGAAACGATTCTATATGATTTTATGTGTATTCCACAAAGTTTATTGTTTCATGTTATGATTTTTGGGATTACATTTCACTACCATGAATTATCCTATGTTATGAAATTATGAACTCTTTTGTAGGGTAAGATTTCCAAAATGTTATGTTCTTAGGAATTTAATGTGATTGCTATTTCTTTTGTTTACCCTTACTGAGCATTTGAGCTCACCCTTTTGTATTTTTTATTTCCCCATGTCAGGAAGAAGGGTATTAAGTAAGATATGCCAAAAAGGGACTACAGATATGTTGAAATAAATGAGAGATAGTGTAGATGCTTTATGAACCAGTTATTTATGTTTCCCAGATTCTAAAGACACTATACCTATATGGTCCTTTCATGGTTTTGTTATATGTTGTAATAATTATGCTTCAATTTTTAAGTATTAACCTTGTATGTAAAGTATGGGTCGCTATAGTTGGTATCAGAGGAAAGGTATATTCAACCATTGGAAACTAAGATGTGAAAGCCTTAGTAAGAAACCTAAGGATATGTTTAAGCAGAGAACACAATCTTAGTGTTTTAGAAATGGCCATGAAGAACCTATGATAAGAACTTATGTGTGAAATTTTATTCTTGATTATGTGGTTTTCCAATTATAATTAGTGTTGCTCACACTATTCACGTTGGTTTTAGTCAGTAGCTGGAACCCGAAGAAATTGTTTTAATGCGGAATGCGACGAGCAATGGAATGATTTCCCCCCTGAGAAACCAAACATTATGGGAGATGGAATGAAAAATCTTGTAGCCATGCTCACACAGCTTTCTCAAGCTATGAATCATGCATGAATTCCAAATGAGCAAAGAGAAGAGAAACATTCTGTCGAATCCATCATGAGGCAGCGTCCACCTTCATTCAGCAGGTCTTCTGATCCATTAGTGGCTGAACAATGGATAAGTACCACTGAAAAGATATTTTCAGTTCTTCAATGTTCTGAACATGATAAAGTCATCTTAGCAGTGTATCGTTTGGAAGGTGATGCTGATCAATGGTGGAATCTTATTAAGTATACGAGGCAAAGGGATGAAATTGAGTCCATGGAATGGGACGAGTTCAGGAGCTTATTTTTTAATAAGTATTTCCCTCGTATTCTTCGAAAAAATATGGAGAAGGAGTTTCTTGAACTGAAGCAAAAGGATGATGAATCCTTTGATACCTATAATGATAATTTTACAAGACTTGCAAGGTACACTTCTGGAATTATTATCCAACCTGAGAGTAAGATCGATCGATTCTTTAGTGGCATAAAACCAAATCTTCGAAGGGCGTTAGCCGTAAGGGACTTCAATAGCTATGAGTAAATTGTTCGATGTTCTCTCAAGGTTGATATGGAGATTGTTGTAACCCATCAGTCACATGGGGTTGATAAGGAGAGGAAAATGGAATTCAAAGGAAAATCTAAAGACCACACTAAAATAAAAATGGGTTTTCCCTTATTCACAATGTTTGGAAAGAAACATGGAGGAAATTGTCTTAAGGGGACAATAAAATGTTATAGGTGTGGAAAAGAAGGTCATCGGGAAATTGAATGTCGAAATAATGGGAAGAAGATGTCTAATGATGAAAACAAATGAAGGGATACACATAATGAACCTACTACCCTTCAATATTTCAAGTGCAAGGAGATGAGGCATTATGCCAATCAATGCCCAAATCCAAGGGTTGATGATGATGATCGACTTCAACAAACTCATAAGGCCAAAGACAAAGGAAAGTCACATGCAATTACTATCGGCGATATGGAGTATGACAATGAAGTGGTGATAGGTACACATATCATCCACTCTAAATTAGAAAATGCTTTATTTGATTCATGATCCACCCACTCTTTTATTTCTGATGAATTTTATAAGGGTATCACCGTATTACATCAATAATTAGATGTTGAGTTGGCTGTGACAACTCCTAATGGCACAACAGTCGCATCAAAAGTTTACAATTCTTCTCCAATTGATGTTTGTGGGAAAGTGCTTCCTACAAATCATGTGATCCTTCATATAGTGGAATTTTATGTGATTCTTGGCATGGATTGACATTCATTATATGGATCTCATATCAATTTCCAAGGAAGGGAAGTCACATTTCATATTCTAGATCAATCTATGATCGTCTATCGATGCAAGGATGAACATAACCTTCCAGTGGAAATTTCTTCTATGTTATCGGTCTTGATTCCACTAAATGAAGGTTATTTATCTAAAATGGTTGGAGAGAAACTCACGATTAATAATATGCCCATTGTACGGGAATTTGATAATGTCTTTCCGGAATAATTCCCAGGTCTTCCACAAAATCGTGAAGTTGCGTTTTCAATAGAACTTGTACCGGGTGCTTTGGCTATTTCAAAGACACCTTATAGAATGGCCCCAGTTGAGTTGCAGGAATTGAAGAAGCAACTCCAAGAGAATCTTGATAAAGGATTCATACTCCTAGTTCGTCACCCTGGGGAGAACCTGTTCTATTTGTTAAGAAGATAGATGGATCAATGAGATTCTGCATTGATTATCGAGAACTTAACAAGATCACTATCAAGAACAAATATCCTCTCCCATGCATTGAAGACCTATTTGACCAACTACGTGGAGCTCAATACTTTTCCTAGATTGATCTTTGTTCAGGGTATCATCAATTAATAGTAAAAAGGGAGGATGTACCAAAGACGGCTTTCCGTACAAGGTATGGACACTATGAATTTATTGTGATTCCATTTGGTCTTACTAATAACCCTGCTATCTTCATGGATATGATGAATAAAGTCTTTAGAGACTATCCTGATCAGTTTGTGGTAGTCTTTATAGATTATATTCTTGTCTATTCAAAGAGAAAGGAATAACATGATGATCACTTGGGAATTTTATTAAAGACCCTAAGAAAGGATAAGCTTTATGCCAAACTTACCAAGTGTAAATTTTGGCTTCAAAAAGATTCATTTTTGGGTCACATAATCTCAAAAGAGGGGATATCTGTGGATCCAGCAAAAACAGTGGTTATCGAAAGATGGTCAAGACCAACAATAGTAACTGAGATACGAAGTTTTCTTGGTTTGGCTGGATATTACCGACGTTTTGTGAAACATTTTTCAAGGTTATCTAACCCACTCACCAAGTTTACTAGAAAAGGAGTTATGTTTGTTTTGACGGAGTAATGTGAATAAAATTTCAAAGAGCTAAAAATAATGTTTGCCAGTGCACCTGTGCTCACACTACCTTGCAGTGGAGAAAGGTTTGTGATCTATAGTGATGCATCAAAGAATGGACAGGGGTTTGTTCGAATGAAAAATGATATGGTGATAGGTTATGCCTCACAACAGTTGAAAATCAATTAGAAAAATTACCCAACTCATGATTTGGAGTTAGCTGCAGTAATTGTTGCATTAAATATTTGGAGGCATTACCTTTATGGTGAAAGGTGTGATATTTATACTCATCATAAATGTTTAAAGTATATTTTCACACAAAAGGAGCTGAATATGCGTCAAAGAAGATCGTTGGAGATGATTAAGGATTACGACTACTCAATTCATTACCACCCTGGGAAAGAAAACAAGGTAGAAAATGCATTAAGTTGATAAGACCATGCTAGATTATCCATGATGAGGATCACAAAAGATCCAATATTTATGGATTTACAAAGGATGGATCTTGGAATTTTAATAGTAGGGGAGAAATATTATCTTCCTCAAATGAGTGTTCAACCATCTATACATATGAATATTCAAGAGGTACAGAAAAAATATGTCGAGTTACTAAAGAATGTGAGAAATGTTATTGAATTCAACCTTGATTGTGATGGGATAATAAAGTTCAGAAATCGGGATTGTGTTCCTCCCATCCCCGAATTAAAGAAGGATATGCTGGATGAGGCTCATAGTTCTTCATTCTCTATTTATCTTGGAAGCACAAAGATGTATAGGGACCTAAAAGAGTACTTCTGTTGGGATGGCATGAAAAGAGATGTTGCTGAATATGTCTCTCGATGCTTGTTTTCTCATCAAGTTAAATCTGAGAGACAATAAGTATAAGGGGATGTTACAACCATTACCCATACCAGAATGGAAATGGGAAAACATCACTATGGACATTGTCACTGGACTTCCTAAAACATCCAAAGTAAATAATGCTATCTGGGTCATAGTTGATTGTCTAACAAAGTCTCCACACTTCATTTCTATTAGAGAGGATTTCTATCTAGATCAGTTTTCCAGGATATATTTAAAGGAAGTGGTAAGATTGCATGGAGTAACAGTTTATATTATATCTGATCGGGATCCGAGGTTTACCTCAATGTTCTGGAGAAGTCTTCAGCATACTCTGGATACAGAGTTGAGTTTCAGCACTGCTTATCATCCTCAAACAGACTGTTAGTCTGAGAGGAAAATTCAAACACTAGAAGATATGTTGAGAGCTTGTTCTATAGATTTCAAAGGTCGTTGGGATCAACACCCACCTTTGGTGGAATTTTCTTATAATAATATCTTTCACTATAGTATTCAGATGGCTCCTTATGAAGCTCTCTATGGAAAGAAATGCTGGACTCCAACTTGCTGGGATGAAGTTGGGGAAAGAAATCTATTAGGACATGATCTTGTTGAAGAAATGGTAGAAAAGGTCAGATCTGTTCAACAACACATAAGAGCAGCTCAGAGTCTACAAAAAGGTTATGCCGACAACCGACGAAAAGACCTAGAGTTTGATGTGGGTGATAAAGCGTTCTTACGAATATCTCCCTGGAAGAGGGTCATGAGATTTGGAAAGAAGGGAAAGTTGAGCCCTAGATTCATCTGTCCTTTGGAAATTCTGGATCGTGTTGGGAAGGTTGCTTACCGATTGGCGCTTCCACCAAATCTCTCTCAAATTTACGATGTGTCCCATGTATCTCTCCTGAGAATGTACATATCTGATCCTTCACATGTACTCAGCTCAGAAGTCGTACCGCTAGAGAAAGTTCTTTCTTATAAAGAACAACTGATAGAGATTCTGGATCTTAGCGAAAAAGTCCTACGGAACAAGACCACTCGCTTTGTGAAAGATTTATAGATGAACCACCAATTAGAATAAGCTACATGGGAACTTGAGGATATGATGAGGGAGAGGTATCCTCATCAATTTGTAATGAAGTGACAAATTTCGATGGTGAAATTCATTTTAAGGGGGGTAGAATGTAACACCCTGATATTTTATGAGAAATTTTTTCTATGTCTTATGTTATACGCAACACCAAATAAATCTTTCACAGCACACAATACAGACGTGGCTTGCATTAAACACAATCGCGACCTTCCTCGATAACGTGTGTAGTACGCAATACCGGGTTTCACTAAACAATGAAATATTATTATGGACTAGCCTTTATGAATAGAATTAACAAAATTTTGAATTTTATAACATTATTATTCATCTTTCACATTTTCTAGATCGTGGTAAGAGACCAAAATAAATATTTCAGGTAAAATAAGTATTTTTCAAAAAATGCATTTTTGCCGCCTTTTGATGGCGCACCCACATTAAATCTAGTTTTTGAAATTTTTATCAGTTCAATTTGGAAAAATAAAATTATTATTTTTAATCAGGATATAAAAATTTACTTTGGATAAATTTTTGACATTATTCTGATAACTTTCATATTTTGATGAATAGTAAAAAAACGTTAATTTTTAATTAAAAACAACTTTTTTCATTGAGATAATTTATATGGTTAAATTATAATATTGAATGGTTGTAAATTATAAATAGAATATATTTTTACCATTTAATATAATGTATGTCATTATCATTAAATTCACCTTGAATTCATAGGTAAAAACATTTCCATCTTTGGCAATGTTTTAACTTCTAAAACCCGTTTTCTTAACAACGGGATTTATTTTAAATTAATTACTGAAACATATATGTTTTAAATTTTTAAAAATTGATTCCATATTCGGAATCAGTGGGTCCAAATTATGTTAATAGGAAACTTTTTATTTTTGGGCATTATGAATAGTAACTACGGTAAATTTTATTTAACATAGTTAAAGGTAAATCGGGTAATTAAGGGTAAATATAAGATTATAAAATTACCCTAAAACCTTCCAAAATCCCATTGGATGACTAAAAGTCGACACATATCACCTAAGGGTCGGATTAGATACATTTAATGGACTTTTTTCCTTGAAAATAATATAATTATTATTAAAACCAAAGAATGTGACAACATGTCACTTTCTTAAATCTTATAAGTATAATAATTTTAATTTAGTGATAAACTTAATGAAACGTCAAATATGTATAGTATACAGAAATATAATACAATTATCTACATCATAGAAATTTATTTAAAATTTTTAGGGATTAAATAATTATCATTAATTTTGACACAATAGTGTTGTTAGAATTATTTTATTAATTGAAATATCAAATAAATGGTTTTAAAAATATTAAAATAAATATTATATGAACTATTTAATGTGATATACTAATTTTCTAGATACATAGGAAAATTTATGAATATATTAAAGCTTTTAGTTCGAACATATATTCTGTATATATTTTATTTAAATTCAAATAAATGAATAGTGTCAAAATTGACATTATTGTTAATTTATAAAAATAACATATTATAAAATTGTTTAAAAATCACAAAAATATTTAAAAATTATAGATTAAAATTTATATGGTCAAAAATGACATAATGTGTTAAATTATGTACAATTCACAGCACATATGTAATTATTCATAATAATTTAAAATTTAGAATATTATTACCACAAATAAAATTAAATTGATAAATAAGGATAAATCAAGTTGATAATGTTTAAAATAAATTCCTAACATGTCTAAATTTTATCGGTTGATGATATTAAAACCTTATCCCTTCTAACCTTTTGATATGAGTCATTTTGGAAGTTTTTATGTGGGGTTGGGATTTAATATAAACTAATATTTCTTATATTTTCAAAGGTTCCCCTCTCCTCCCTTATAAAAGGGCACCTCCTCCCTCTCCTCCTCACACCAATTTGAGCCTTCAAGCTCGGCCAATACCTGCCCATTTCACTTACCCACTTTCCTAGAAACACCTTAGAGGTCCTGGTCATCTTCAGAGACCAATTTTAGTGCCCTAAGAGGAGGTCTCAAAGATGCACTTCAAAGAAGAGGTAATGTCCGTTACCGATTCATTCAACATTATTTCTTCTTACAATTCTCTTTTTTTAGTTGTTTCATTATGAATTAATAACATCAGTATCAATAATATACTAATATGTTATTATAATTATGAAACAACCATATTTCATCATCCATCCATCCTATGGAAAATG
This sequence comes from Viscum album, assembly GCA_963277665.1. NCBI lineage: Eukaryota > Viridiplantae > Streptophyta > Magnoliopsida > Santalales > Viscaceae > Viscum > Viscum album. The sequence continues at coordinate 848,948,146 of OY728131.1, read as the reverse complement.
AAATCACCGCACGTGCGTACATACAGAATATCGTCTCCACGCCGTGGTGTAATCTATTTTTCACCACCACCTTACATGGATGGGTATAATGGTGTAAATAATTACTATATGTGATTATTTTAAAGTGTTATTGATTCTGAAATAGTATACATACACTCCAATACAATTCCACGATCATGGTAACGATATCATCGCTTGTGCGTACGTACGGAATACTGTATCCACGATGTGATGCGATTCTTTATACATGATCTTAATTGCTTAATGATTATATAAATTAATTGACTGAATGAATATGATATATATTACACTAATACCATTCTGGAAATGAGATATTTATAACCTAAAGGGAAGAATAATAATTTATTCGACAAAACACGCATAAGAACAAAAAGTAATAAACACCCGAATAACAAGTAGTAATGAAATATTACTAATAAGAAGCTAATAATATGACCATATATGATATCATAATAATATGTATGATTCTGTAATAAGTCAATAACATTATTTAAATCATTATATAGTAGTTTCGCACACTTACGAAGCAAATCAGACCTAAGGTAAGGGAAAATATCACAATCTCATTTTATCCGAGATTATTTATACTTTGGTATTTACTGGGGTGTATTTTATCATCCACAACCATGTTCCCTCAATATGTAATATTGTTTCCATCCACCTACAATTACTTAAATCCAATTTTACCCTTCGGTGAGTTTGTAGTAAAGAATATGAAAGGAATCTGTTGTCGTTTTTCGTATGAGGTACTTTTTTTACTTTTCTGACAAAAGTACGAGAAGAATGTTTTTTAACTTATATGGCATGAATGGATTTTTAAAACATTATTTCCAAGAAGCTTCCTTTACATGTTTTCAAGTTTATTTTTAATCAAATTCTTTTAGTTTAAAATTTTGTGACATGTTAAGAAATGAAAATGTTTTTGAAGTAGAAAGGATGTTTTCCACAAGAATGGAGTTCAAGTGTTTTATCAAAATTATTTTCCATCTAAGATAATATAGGGTTCTGTTTCTATCCCTATTATTAAATTGGTTTGATTATGTTGTGATGGAAATATTTTTATGAATTCCTTTATCTTATATAAATTGTTTTATGATGTCATGATGTTTAAGAATCCCATTTTTATTACATGGGTTATGCAATGATGTATGATTTATGATTTTATGGAACACCTTAGAATGGTATCATTATGAGATGGGTGGGACCTATACCTCCCTCCAATGAATTGGTTAAAGATTTTATATATCATGAGATAGTCATGGCTAGAACGTCAGGTTAAACCGGATTAGTGAAACAGGACTGAAACGAGGAGTGAACTCAGTTCAGAAATGGACTTTGTCCTCTAAGATATTCTTGGCAATGAGTCTTGACTAATAAGAAATTATTCTCTATGATTATGTGTGTATTACACAATGTTTCATGTTTCAAGTTATGATTATTTGGATTACATTTCACTACCATGATTTATCCTATTTTATGAAATTATGATCTCTTTTGCAGGGTAAGATTTCCAAAATGTTATGTTCTTATGAATTTGATGTGATTGATATTTCTTTTGTTTACCCTTACTGAGCATTTGAGCTCACCATTTTGTATTTTTTCTTTCCCCAGGTCAGGAAGAAGGGTATTAAGTAAGATATTCCAAAAAGGGACTATAGATATGTTGAAATAAATGGGAGACAGTGTAGATGCTTTATGAACCAGTTGTTTATGTTTCCCAGTTTCTAAAGACACTATACCTATACGGTCCTTTCATTGTTTTGTTATATGTTTTAATAAGTATGCTTCAATTTTGATGTATTAACCATGTATGTAAAGTATGGGTCACTATAAAATGTATATGTTGATGTAATGTGAATAAATGGAGTCCTTATTTATTTATCAGAAGATATATATCAAATGGTAATTGGTCTAAAAACAACAAATATTTAATGGGACAAGCTCAAAAGTGTTTTATAAGGGAATATAAATGTCAAGGATGAAAAGATACAAATATTGCATAGTATATATGACGACATCAGATTGAGGGGCAGGGAAACTACAATACTGTTATATTAAACATCACATAATCTCGAGTTTAAACTTGAATTCATATTCAGAATATTTTCATGTTTAGTGTTTTTATGAATTAGGCCATTATTAATACATATCATCCCATAATCATACAAGAAGATACTATCAAAAAAATATCGAATTTTTACCCCAAAAGAATCCCTTTTAAAAATAAAATATGATTTTATTATTAATAAAAGTCTTTTTTACTTCTTCCTTTCTCTTACACAACATTATACATTTTGAAAATGTTTTAAACACATGGTATGATCCGAAAACATCAATAACGGATTAAATATGGAAATAAAATGTTAGTACATAAATATTTATAAAAGCATGATTTCGTAAGAACCATGAAAACATTATACCAATCATAAATCATCATGGTAATGTGTGGAAATCATATCATACTTACATTGTATCTTTAACATCTATATAGGGATTAACATTCATGGTTACGTTTGGAATACCTATCACAATTTGTTCCATAAATCTCTTAAAAGAAACCTGAATGTTTATGTCTATCACATTACCCAATATATTAGAGAGTTATCATGGGATCACCCTCCCCTGGTTTATTAAAGAACCACATGTATACATAAGTAATTCCCAAGAACCTTAACATAATCAAAATATATGAAAAACAAATCTAAAAAATAACATTTCCATATCTCAATCATAAGACATCATTTCAGTATATTTATATAATAAATAAATTCCAAAAAACATTTTTCAATAACAAGTACCTAAAAATGAATATGGTATTTACTTTAATTTTTAAAAAAATTACAGATTATAGAGGAAGCCAACTAACAATTAATGGGCACGATAGTGGAAATCTCATGATCGTTGCGTACATTAAAAAATAATTCCTTTTACATTTAGTAAAATTCATTATAGTAAAATATTCCTTCTGAAAACCGTTGAATGAAATTAAAATAATAAGTGGGTTTATTATACAACATATAAAATAAGCTGATGTATGTTATCAAAATATTCCTCAATGAAAGTAGATTGAGACGAAGTCCATTATCTTGAGTTCAAAATGTCTCATTAATTCATTAATTTCATAAATAATAAACATTCATTACATTATACATGGTTCATAATCTATTTCATGTTATTATTAATTTTATATAACTAATTACCATGTTATACTAATTAGTTACTTTTATAGATCATATTGGACATTTTTTCAATGTTTTATACATGAGTCAAAAATGAAATTGTTTGGATGAAAATTTTCAATGTGTTTGTAATTAAATAATCTTAATAATTATCTTCATGATTTAAATATCATATTTATAAAATTTTAATTTATTTATATGAGTCTATAACTTCATGAGATATGAAATGAAATGCACTGTTCATGGTGAATGTAGGCCCTACATACGCATGAACGCTACATATATTTCCTTCTTATATAAAAGGAATGAAAAATTAATGATAAATAGGTATATTAAAATTCCAGTAAAATATAAATGTAATATATGTTACATATGTTCATTAACATTATCTTTTATACATTTCATGTATGGCATGAACGAGTCATATCAGTTTAAGGGTGAGGTATTCAAATCTTACTCGAATGAAATTATATTATTTAAACATTATCGAAAGCATAATGGAATGTTGTAAATAAAAATGAAAGAAGCACATAGACAATATAAATATAATATATAATATATATAAATATATTTACATCATAATGGACACCATGAGTTGTGTTAGGATAAAATTAAACAATCATCATTTCGTGTGGAAGAAGTTCACCATACACAAAAATAGTATGTTCTATATCGTTTAGATGAAGGTGTGTGTAAGTGGAGTTCAAAATCAATTAATAAAAACATACTAGAATATTCATGATACTAGTTTTGTTATAAAAAAATTGAATAAATAGAGGTTATGAGGATGGAGAAGGAAAATAAATGAAATGAGTTTAAGAGAATATATTACCTCTAAATAGGGTAACTCCTTTTGATTTGAGACAAAAGGCTTTCTAGAATTAACTTCTGCCCAAGGTAAGGATTCTACGAGGAAGGGAGGGATTTTTGGAGATTATTTGAGTGGAATTCGGATATTCATACGAGATTAAGAGGTGTGAGTAAGTGGATAGAGTTGGTGTCCTTTTATAAGAGAGAGGGGGAACTTTAGAGAAGTCTTGAAATATTATATCATTATAAATTTAGGATCGAAATATAACTGATCAAAAGTTATATATTTAGAGGATAAAATGATAATGTGTTTCAATCCTCTTATTAAATGGGTTTTTGATAAGTTTAGGTCACAGATTTGGCCTTATTTTGTTCTTTTAACCCTTAGTTAAATAAAATAGCTCATACCATGTCTTCTTGTATTTTTACACTATAGGGTTAATATAGTTCCTATGAAATGAAATAAGAATCTAAAGTCGATCATTAATAACATTTTAAACATTATCTATGTTATTTGGCTGGATATTATATTTTTATGACTGTTATATTATTTAATAAAATTGTATTTGTTTTAAATACTCATTTATGTCAATTTTGAGAAAATTTACTAACTGATTTTTTTAAATCAATAACAACCTGATTCAATCAAAAATATAAATTAAATAAAATATAACATGTCATAATACTCTAAAATTTATTTATATAATCCAAAGTTTCAAATTACACTTATTTTAACATTTATAATATCATATATTTGAATCTTTCATAAATAAGGTAATCAATGCATCAGCATTACGTAAAAAATAAATTCATGTATTTAATGTTTAAAAATTATAAATAAAATACCCTGACATAGGAAATATTTTTATATTTATAATTACTATATATAGTCAAAGATATCATTTATATAACCATATATTGAAATTGTTCTAGTAAAAGGATGTATGTTTATGGTATATTTCTCTTGAATTTTAATTATTTATTATAACATGTCATTATCACAGCCAAGTGGATCCTAAAAGCCAAAAATTCAGCCTAATGATTTTTTAGTCTCACATGACTCATAAAATATGATTAAGACACGTTTTAGACAAGTTATATGTTATTGTAATATAATTTTACCATTATATACCTAATGTACAATTTAATTGTGATAAATATAAATAATTACTGATGTTTCTATTCATAATGTACAAAAATAAAAGATACATATTTACATAATTTAATCAATATGATCCCAAATATGGAATCCATTTTTCCAAATTAAAACCACATAATTTTTATTAATTAATATAATATTAATTCATGTTCTCCAAAGGAGAATGTAGGTTTTTAAGAAGTAAAATCTATCCAAATATTGACATGTGCTTATGTCTAATTTAAATATGAAATTACATCAAACGACCCAAATTTGAATAAATGATACCAACTTAATCAAATTACACATTAAACCAAATTAAGGGTATAATGTATCTTTATAAATAATTTAGACAAAAAGGATGTTTTAAATTAAAAGGTAGTGTTTTTCATTATTCATTAAAATATAAATTTAATCAGAAAAAACAAAAATTTCAACCACGGTAAATTTTGAAATATCTATTACAATAAATAAGATTATTTGGTCAAATATAACTTATAAAAGTGAATACACTATTTTAAAAAAATTTCCCCCATAGAATGTGCAAGAATGGACTTTTAAAAAAATTTGATATTTTTATGCTTAAAATTGGATTCATTCTCATTTTAAGAAACTAAAATTTATTTTATAAATGTGAAAAAATTTACCAAACATGTGTAATAATATATTAGTTAGTTGTATTCATTTCCACAAATACAAAGACAGAGTGTTTAATACCATTTAAAATAATAATATTAGTTTTTCTCATTTTCTAGTTTAAGTCAATGTTGTGTGAAACGTAAGGTTTCAGAGAAACATTTTATTGTTTTTTCAGTGAGATATCAAAAAATGTGTCCTCATAAGGTAAATAAATATCTAATTCAATAATACTAATGGGGCGGTATTATTCTATAAATATATAGGATGTTACATCCTTCCCCCCTTTTGTTAATTGTTTCCCTAAATGTTTTTTACATATCAAATAAGTAGGGGGTATTTATCTCTAATATCGTTTTCAAATTCCAAAATTGTCTCTTAATACATATGGGATTTCCATAAAACATTTAACTAATCAATCACATTATTAAGCAACACTTTCTCTCTACAGTCCATAATCTGTACTCATTGTTCCTCATAAGAAATATTATCTTCCAACTGAACTACTACTGGGCTCAAAACCTGAGTTGGAATCTAAAAAAAATTTCTCAACATTGAAACATGAAAAAATTTATGTATCTAGGATAGCCATGGGGGTAAATCCACTCTGTAGGAAATTTATCCAACTTTCTCTCAGATATCATAGGGTTCAATTAACAATGGATTAAACTTTCAACTCTTAACAAAACACATCACAATTTTCCACAGAGAAACATTGAGAAAGACATGATCATGTTCCTAGAAATAAATATCCTTCCTCTAGTTATCTACTTAACTTCTCTGCCTACTCTATGCTTCCGTCATGTTATTTTGAATAAAATAAACTTTATCTGCCATCTCTTCTACCAATTTGGGTCCAATCAACTTCCTTTCACCTACATCACCCCAAAAAGTTGGATATAGACATCGCTTTACATATAATTCCTCAAATGGTTCCATCAAAATAGTTTAATGATAACAGTTTTTATAAGAAAAATCATCCAAATAAATATGTTGATCCCAACTTCCTTGGTAATCCATTGAATAAGCATGTAGCATATATTCTAATGTCTGAATTGTTTATTCTCACTACCCATCTGATTGAAGATGAAAAGTTGTACTAAAATTTAATTCATTTACTAATGACTTCTGAAGGCCTTTCCAAAAGTTATAATGGAACCTCGAACCATGTTGAGATACAATTCAATGGGTAAGTCCATGTAACCTAACTATCTCTTAAATATACAATCACCAATGTAGATCTAGAGACAATGTATATTGAATAAGAAAAAATTAGAAGATTTATTCGATATATCAAAATTAACCCAAATGGAAATTAAACCATGAAATGTCTTTGTTAACCCCCTACGAAATCCATCTATATAATTTTCCATTTCCACTCTGGTACTTGCAAAGGTTGAAGCATCCTGGTAGGTTACATCCACTCTGATTTAACCAATTTACAATTCAATCACATCATTATAAAGTCAGAAATATATATTTGTATTTTATCCCACCTATAATACTCTCTAAGATCACTATACATCTTAGTAGATCCAGGATGAAATCAAAATAGATAACATTGAGTTTCGGATAACAACACTTTATTTAATTTTGAATCACAAGGAAAACATAATCACTTTAAAACCTCAAAACACAATTTTTGAAATGTTAATTTCACATAACATACCCTTCTATACCATCTTTACGGTTTTTTAGAACTCACCATCTTCCATCTACACTTGCTTAATTCTATCTAAGATAGACAATTTCACTGAAACCTGAAAAAATAGGAATTTCCTAAACCAAAAAAATCTATTACAATGTTCATCAAATCATTAATCAAAGGATCTCATTCCAAACATAGCATGGTTGGTGTAGCATTAAATTTTCTACTCAAATCATTAGCCACCTTATTTTCCTTTCTAGGATATTTATAAATTAGGCACATATAATCGTTAATTATTTCTAGCAATATTCTGTGTCTCATGTTCAATTATTCTGAGTAAATACAAAAATCAATATTTTATGATTTGTATATATTTTACATTTTACTCCATATAGATGATTCCTCTAAATTTTTAATGAAAAAACAACTGCTTCTAATTCCATATCAGGAGTATGGTAATTTAACTCCTGATTTTTCAACTAACATGAATCATAAGAAATTACCTAATCATTATACATTAGGAAATAGAATATTACTTTCAATGAAGCATCAGAGTAGATAAAAAATTCACCATTATTTGAAGTGGTTCAAAATTTGAGCAATCAAGAATATTCTTTAAAATTCGTGAAAACGTTCATCACATTATTTTGTCCTCATGAACATAACACATTTTCGAGTTAACATAATTAGTGTTCTAGATAAATCTGAATATTTTTCAACAATCATCAGATAATAACATATTAAACCAGGAAAAACTAAGAATATTAGTAATATTTCTATTTCATTTCTATTATTAAACACCTTTTTTAGCAGGATCAATAGTTATTACATCTATAGAAACAATGTGACCAAGGAATGAAATTTTTTGTAACCAAAAAACACTCTTGCTGAATTTCCCATACAATTTATTCATTTTATGGTATGATTTAGAAACCTTAAATTACATTCATTCTCCTCTTTACTTTTAGAATATACTAAAATATCATTAGCCAACAGAACCACAAACTTATATAAGAAATCATGGAATATTGTAGTCATATGATCCCAGAATATAGATGGTGAATTAGTTAACCGAAATAGAATAACTACAAATTCATAATGGCCATATCTAGTATGAAATGTAGTCTTTAAAATTCCTAATTCCTTTAATTTCAACTGATGTTACCCCAACCTCATGTCAACTGTTGAAAAATACCAAACTCCTTGGATATGAATAAAACTAATTGATATGTGGAAAAAGATAATTGTTCATAAAAATGTTGTTATTAAAGGATATATAATTAATGAAATGTATCATTGAACTATACTTAATTTTAATAAAGAAGACTGTTGGACCCCATGGGGATGTTCTTGGTCGAATGAAATTTTTTTCTAATATCTCATATAATCGCTTCTTTAACTCTAAAAGTTAAATGTGATCCATTGGATAAGGGGGTTTTAAATTTTTTTATTATCAGTAACCAAGACAATAATAAATTCAACATTCTGATCAAGTATAATACTAGGAAAATATTCAGGAAGAACATCAATATAATCATTTAACACTGGAACATCATTAATCTAAACAGTTCACATGTTTTCAAAAATATGGGCAGGTAATATTCAATTCTATCTTTTAATACTTTATTAGATTCCGGATATGTTATCAATAGTAATGGTTTATTCTTCTACCCAAACTGAAATCCTTTTTAAAAAGAATATTTTTTATCTATACAATAATACACAGAATGGTAAAAAGAAATAAAGTCCATACACAGAATAATATCAAACTCATCTAGAGTCAAGTCAATAAGGTTTGTTGGATGATTTTTTTCACAGAATGGAAAAATAAGATTCTTATTATTTATTTTTTTCTCAGAATTTCAAATTTATGTTATTACAATATGTTCTGGATTCATTTCAGGACATGGAATTCCGAATTTTACTAGAAAATATCTCATAAATGAAAGGATATGTAGACCTAGAATCAGAAAACACATTAGTATAATCTGAATAAACCAAAAAATTTACCAGATACCACATTATTATGATAGCCCAACATCTGATGAAGTAGTTTCAAAATATTTTACAACACCTTTCTGCTTATAGTTCGACTCAATCCATTCAATCTAATTCATCATTAGACACCCATTCTCATAAATAACCATATCATTACATATAAAAAACTTCACTAACTATATATCATATTTTTTTCTTACCATTATCTTTTTTAGTGTAGTTATGAGCCATATAACCCATTTTACCACAATAGAAGCACATTCTAGAAATCAAATGGCATTTAACTATGTGTTTTTTACCACAAGTTTCAAAAATTATAAACATAATTTTCTAACCATTAGACTTTTTTAAATATAACTCTCATTGTTCTTCCATCATGACCTCTTATTATACATATTGTAAAAGAACACAAGATCATCAGAAAAATAAATTTTCTAATTCGTTGCACATTGAACATGTTTTATAAAACTTTTCAACACATGAGAGGCCAATGAACATCGACTCATGGGATTTAATCCAGATTAAAAATGATTGATTTTTCAATAATGATCTCATATGAAATTTGGATCATACATTTCCAGTCGAGAGTGTTTTACTTCATAAGCTACCACTGAGTCATCCTCCTACCTCAATTCAATGAATTGATTTTTCATATCAATTTGAACTACCTTAGGAAAATATTTCACAAGAAACTAAAATTTTAATTGATCCCAATCAAGAGAAAAAATCTCATCACTGTCACTGATCTTCTTAACTATTGACAACCACTGATCGACTTCACCTTCAAAATGGAAAGAAGAAAGACTAACCTTTTGATTTTCTATAAACACCATGAAATCAAAAATATTTTTTAGGGAATTAATAGACTATTAATATAGAACATGGTTAGATGATCCTTTTAATGATGGAGGATGTTTCCTCATGAAATACTACACTACAAAAATTTCCCTATATTGTTGATCTGGAAGATATCATGTAGGGATACCACCTCCATTTATTGCCTAATTCAACTATGACCTCATTGAAACTAACTATTCAGTTCCAATTCCAACCATCTCAGGTTGCTAATTTGGAAAGTTTTTTTCCTCTGGATATCATCCCAAAACAGCTGCACTATTTGTTCTACAGAAAACCATTCTGAATTGACGTGTCTTAGATGAAGAAACATGGTAATCCTATAATGCTCTTTCAATTTGACCATAATGTAAAAATAATTTATGGATATTATATTAATAATATAATAACCCTTAATGTTATCTTAATTGACCTATTATACCAAATATAATGCCCCGCCCTTAATAATTACATAATCTTGAGTTAAATCAAGAATTCTCATTGAGGATCTTTTCAGGTTTAGAGTTTTAATGAAATTGGCCATTATTAATACATATCATCCCATAATCACACAAGAGGATACTATCAAAACAATGCCCATTTTTTCCTCAAAGGAAACCCATTTACAAACAAAAAATTATTTATTTTCTTAATAAAAATCTTCTTGAAATAATTTTTTAATTTAGTCATCCTTATACCTTGTGAGAATATTTTAAAACATTGGGATGATGTTTATGAAACCCATTATATTCTTTGGGTTATGATGAATGATTTATGTTTATTTTGTGGAACAAGTAATAATTATTTCATTATGAGATGGGTGGGACCTATATCTCCCTCCAATTCATTGGGTAAAGATTTTTATCTCATGAGATATACATGGCTGGAATGGTAAGTTAATCCGGTTCAGTGATACAGGACTGGAATGAGGAGTGAACTCAATTCAGAAAGGGACATTGTCCACTATGATGGTCCTGGCAGCAATACCTTGGATTCTATGGAAATCATATCATTTTCTCAATGGATTCCACAATCACATGTTTTATTCCCATGCTATTTTATCATTATTGATGTTCCTTTATGATATATGCCTTACGTACTTCCAAGATTTATGTCTTTTGCTCAAGATTTTGATGTTTAGACATTATGTTCAATTTTTTGCATTCAAATGTTTATGGATTGGTTTATGTTCTCTATGTTTACCCTTAATAAGCATTTGAGCTCACCCTTTTCATGTTTTCCTTTCCCCAGCATATAAAGAAAGGTTTTAGGAAAGAAAACCATAAGTGGAATATCTTTATGAGAGATGTTGAGGATCTTTCACCATGATAAGAAGATTACATTCAGAGATTCCAAAGACAGTAATCTAATATGGTCTTTGGGCGTCTATTTTTGTCATGTATTAAGTATTCTTCAAATGTAATGTAATGTCCATGTACATCACGATTTGGGTCTCTACAATTACCACCATTCAATATGTGTTATTCAACATGGAAGAAGAATGATTTATAAGGAACTGAAAGCACATTTTTGGTGGTTTAGTATAAAAAGGATGTTGGATGAGTATCTTTTTAGATGATTAACTTATCAACAGGTTAAATAATAGCATCAATGACTAGAAGGAACGTTTTATTCTTTACCTATCCTTTTTGAGAAATGGGAGCATAAAGTCATGGATTTTTAATAGGTCTCCCTGGAATGGATTGGATGCACAACACTATATGAGAGATTCTGGTTCATCTCACAATGTTGGATCATTTCATCTATTATTGTGAATCACATCAATGGAGGAGTTGTTTAAAATCTCTATATGAGAAGTGGAAATAAAAAATGGGTTACCAATATCGATAGTATCAAATAGAGATCCATGTTTCAAATATCGTTTTTGGAAATACTTATAACAATCTCTTTTGAATCATTTTTCCATGAGTTCACTTTATCATCTTCAAATAGAATGAAAGTTCTAAAACATCTATAAAATAATTGGAAGACTTGTTTCGAGCTTATGTAATAGATTATGGTGGCTTGTGGGAAGAGAATGTATAATTAGCAGGGTTATAATATTAAAATAATTATCTTGCCTCGATACATATGGATCTTATTGAATCATTATATGAGTTTCCTATTTATTAACCACATTGTTTGGTTGAAACATGTGAGACATTACTGGATGGACCATGTAATTTCAAAGAGACTATCGAGAAGAATCAGTTGATCATGAAATAGATTCAAGCGACTATTATTTATCATAAATCATATGAGTATCATTGTCAATGAAAATTTTCATTCTATTTGAGTGATAATGTTGTTTAAGGATCTATACAAGGACTATAAATCATAATTTTGCGATGTGGGTAATGTTATCTCTTTAATTCATTGGCCATTTTGTGAAACATGAACGAGTTGGTGATGGGGAATATTAGATGAATTTTTCCACACAGTTTTGTGCAGTGTATAATGTGTTTCAGGTATCTTATCCAGAAAGTATTAGCCTGTTATTAACCAAGTTATTTGATGGTATCATATTGAACTTGACCCAGATGATTTTATGGTGCATATTACAATACATATTTTGGACATGAATGATGAAGTATTCAATGGGAAAATCATTGGTCTAGTGTGGGTTTTTTGGAAACATGTTTGTATTTTGAAAGAGACATGGTAATATGATAATGAAATGGTTTAGAAATTTCTCTATCACTTTTGGAACAATAGTGGGGTTTTACATTCTATGGATGTAAAGGTAAATGGTATGGATAATGGAGTAGCCCCAATATTAGGTAAATGGCCCTTTAAAAATTATTTTTAAGTATATAAATTATTCAGGTGATGTTTTGGATGGTTGGATGTTTTTTGAAATTGTTTGGGGAGATTTTATAATGGTTGATAGTTTGAGAATGATTTTTAGAAATAATGAATCTCCAATAGGAATCCATTCACAGTGAGTCATAGGATAATGGGAAGGATCATGGTTTGGTGAACAATTTGAAAAACCCAAGTATCTACACTAGAAAATCCATGAAAAGTGGGACATAGATATTTTTCAAGTTTGGTGCATGGTTTTTCTAACCATTTGGACAAAATCAGTGAGGTACTCCTTGAGAAAGATACTGGTGCATGATTAACGCATGGTTTCCCGACATATATGACTAACCATGTATGATTTAAAAACTAGATCCTATAAAATCTTATTAAGGTTTGGATTAACTATTAACCTCTCTATATTCATCCATTTTGAAACAATGTCATGAATTATTTCTCCTTATTGTTTTGGAATCTTTCTCCATCAAATCAGAAGCATTCTAAAGGTGTTTCTAGGTTCGTTGAATCCCGATAACCATGGTAAGTAATAAATTGTTTTAGTTATCCTGGATAGTATGAGATCTAATTTTCTTCCTCTATTGTTTTCTTATTTCTAGTCCATTATGGGTAGATCTACTTTTTTTGTAGGCCAATAATGGTAAATTTTGGCCTTGTTTACGTTAAGGAAAGAGATCTAAGGTGGGTATTGGAGATTCAATCTAATTATGTAGGGGATTTTAATTCGTTTTTATTTTTCTCAATAAATACGGAGGTATGTATATTCACTATCAACTCATATTGTTATAACGTGATGACTTAGATTCAAATTGAATAAATTAGATGATATTTATTATAAAATTGTTGTTTATATAATCATAGAATCCCTCTATAGTGATGTTTCGATGTTTTTATTTTTTTGTAGATATATGTTTTCATGCAATTTTAATTTTTTATGAATTTAAAATTGAGTATTTTAAAATATAAAAAAATTATTTCTAAGAAAATGTTTTTTTGGAATGGTTTTCAATAAAAAATATGTTTTAATTAAGTATAATTAAATGGTGTTTTTTCATGGATTTTTAAAAAATGGTTTGTGTGTGTTCATGCATCGATGCGACCTCAAATAACGGCATCTAACATTGTGGTACAATGGGACATGAACCAGGATAAGGGGAATGTTTCATTGGGGAACATTATGATTGGGCACATAGAGACAACTTAGTTGATGTATGAGAAATTGGTCATGACAATAGAGCATTTACAAGATCATGCAGGTATGGGTGTGTTTGGAAATAATGGAATGGAATTGAAAAAATGAATGTTAAATGGTTTAAACTATTGTTTGATTGATTTACATGTAAAATATTTTGGAATTAATCTTTTTGGTTTGTTATATATTATTGATCTGTTTACAATGGTCTATATAGAAATTTTTATATAATTGTGAAATCATGTTCTATCTTTGTTGTAGGAGTAGTTAACTTTTTTTGGAGAGCCTACTGAGTTTCACTACTCACCCCTACTTGTTAATTTGGTTCATCTACAGATATTTTTCATCAAGGAATATTAAAAGGTAAAGTATCCCACTACGTTAGTGGTGTTTTGTGATACTTTTTCTCTATTGTGGAGTTTGATAATGGATCATGTTGGGAGCATTGGTGTTTGTTTTGGTGTCATTGGGGTTTTTTGGTTTTTCATCTGCTTAGTGCTTGGATGTTTGTTGTCTTCTATTATGGTACTCTATTGTAGTTTTTCATTTATATGAATGGTATTAATTTGAGTTGTTTTAGATTTCTCTATTCATTGTGTATTAGTATATTTTATGGAATGTATAGATGGGTTGTTTATTTTCTCCAATGGAAAATTGTCCCCTAATTGTAATGAAGCCCTTCTTATTTATTTCATGCTTTTAGCACCTTGGGGATGTCTCATAAGGTCATGTAGAAATTCCACATCCCCTAAAACCAAAGAGGAGGGGGTGTTATGTCACATCAACCCTATTTATACCCGCCAATTTATTTCCTAGCTTTTTCTTTTCATATTTATATGATAATAATTAATTTTTTGTTTAAGCTCGATGTTGTTTATCTTTTACTTTATCAACTATATTATTAATTTTCAATATATGTGGATATAACATTATTACCACATTTAAGAAATTTCATCCTTGATGTGTTAACATCGGTTTGAAAATTGAGATTTGTATTTTCAGAATACGTTTATTAAAAACCCACATAGTAAAAATTCTTCATAAATCATTTTCTTTAAAAGAGGAAAAGGGATGTTCAATGTTCTTATATAATGACACATAACTTGGATTACAAATATGAAAACATTTTTGGATGTGAAACCATAGATATTAAATAAAAAACTAACAACCAAGGACTGTTAAAGAGTGGTAGAGAACATGGTCAGGAGAAAGTTAACAATCAAAATATCATAAATCCCGGATGGGTTAAAAGGCCATTGATTTCATGATAATAAAATAAAATTTTTATTTTCATTCAAAATAATTTACCAATAGTTTTGGAATTCCATTTTTATCTAGACTAATTGTATATGGATATATGTTTACTTTCTTTGTTAAATTTATTCAAGTAATCAATTCCCACAACAATCTCATATATTTAACCCAATAATTAGAATTCAAGTTTAATTTTTTATACCTAAAGAAATACATTCAAATTTTACAGATCAAAAAAATCCTCAAATGAATAATAATATATACAGTTTTTCTTTTATAATTAACAATAAACAAAAATGATAGAAAAAGGAATGGAAATTACAAAAAATAATAAACTTTATATGAAGAAAAATACATTAACCATCAACTGTCTTCAGTAATACCTAAATTTCATCAATGATCATTACAAATATATATAAATATACATAAAAGTAGTCATTAATATTATATACTAATATTTAAACAAAAAAATTATAAACATTTAATAACATTGTATTCCCAGATAAATTTAACATTTATCTTTAAATAATATCAGTCACCCTTAATTTCTCATACAAAAAATGTAGTTTCCCTAAACACATAATCATTAAAATATGATATTCATTTATATAAATAACATAGATCACCATAAAGAAACATTTATACCATAAATAAGAAAAAAAGATAATTTAACCATTACTTCTCTAAATAAAATCCTATAATTTTGTGATAACCTTAATCCTGTAACGTCCCCCAAAATTATAGTGATCTTATTAAAAAATAACATTAATAACATAATCACCAAATAATCTTTCAATCTCATAGCTAAATATATGATTAAAAATATGTTCCTACAGTGAAGATAAATTTCATATATCATATTGTTTAAATAAATAATCATACTTATCAGGACATCACGTGGGCCAGTGGTGGGAGATGCACCCTGGGCTCCCTTCTGTTGTGGGATCAATCTTCACGACCTTTCATGATGAAATGGGTTATTTCCCAGCTTGTGGGATGACATCTTCCTGAAACTATATTAATAAAATCCATATATCATTCCATAAAATGTTATAATAATTTTAAAAAATAACCTTAATATATTAAAAATTAAATAGATGTTTTAAAGTCAATAGTTATCTCAAACAAATCATTTTGGATCCCAAAAATTTAATATTTCATAATTGACATAAATAAATGATCGTATGAACCCAAATGGTTACCCATAACGTTGAAAATATGTCCATATAATAAAAAATATATTTATTTCTTAATTAAATATACATAAGGGTTATGTATACCTCAATCTCAATAAAATTATCCCATTGTACACCAATCACCTAGATAGAATTAATTATACTAAACATATGATCATCATTAAAGATACCATAACTCATGATACCCTTTTTTATAGAGGTATTAATCGTTCAATATAATTCACAATCCATTATCCATGAATTTATATATTATTTCTTAATACCTCATTCCTATAAACTAAAATTTGTACCAAGTCATATGATTTAATAATAAAAAAACATAAGGTAAAAAATAATCCATTTCTTGAGTATTCCATTTTTAGTTTCCTCATAATTAGTTATACTATAATTAGTTATCGATAAATATATTTCTATATATTCTTTCAGCTTCCATTCATGTTATTTCCCCCAAAGGACACCGCCTTTAATAATGACCATTTTCCCTGCATTTAAAACATTCCATTGATGCCTTAGGAATAACTTCTTTCAAATTTGTGGAGTTTTTAAAATATTCTATTTTCCTTGGTATATTACTTATTTATGACACCATTTCCATATATATAAAATATTCCCAATCTTTTAATTAATTTTTCTGGTAGATTCTTTCAATATTCTCGACACATTGGTCGTTGAATATATATACCTTTATTTTCATTATCAAATAAATTCCAAGATGATTCATTTATCTTAACCATTATGTGTTTTGAAACATATATAGATTCATTTTTTAAATGAGAAAACATGAAATAAAGTTAATAATAACCATAATTTATCTTACTATATCTCCATTTTTTCAATTTCTCATTCACACAACCATCACATTTCCTTCACATCTGTTGTTACATTGTATCTTACTGAATATATCAATTGAATAAATCCAAAAAAGATTTTTTGTATATATCAATATAATTATAATAAACCCTCTTATTTGGATGACAAATTGTAATACATCCTTAACTATTTTTTCTTATATTCTATTTATTTTTCCAAAAAACAATAATTTTCCCAGAAATACTTCCAATTATGGTTATTTAAGAATTGTAAATTTTTTCAAATAATATCATAAACACTATGGATATATAATACATGATATTATAACAACATTAAGGACATTTCCTTTAATATTACATATTATAATTACATTGAAACAAAATTATCTTTCTTACTTTATAAAATATCTTTTATGTTTAGAGTTTTATAGAATTTTTTATAAACCATACATAAAATACCAATATTTTACAAAGTGGACACAATAGATACATATATATTTTTTCCATTACATAAATCCCTTAAAATAAAAAAATTTATTTTCCTGAAAAATCACCATGTCTTCAACTTTATTTATTTATTTACCTTACCCATACAAAAATCAAAGGTTGAATGTTTTTTAACGTGGGATGAGAAAAAAAATTAGTAAGTGAAATAAAAAAAAGAAAAATATTAGTCTAGTAATATACTTGAGAACCCATGAACTATTTACCATTACTTTGATGAAAATTGGGAAAATTTATATAAATACATTCCACATGAAAAATTCAAAGAATATTCCAAATATAGTAATATTAATACTTATAAAAATAAAATAAAAATCATTTTTGGGAACTTATATCATTTAATTCATAACCTATAACGGAAATAACTAGAGACCCATTAAATACATAGGAGAAACCCTTTGAAGAATCCATCCTTATTTCAATAAAAGACATGTAAATTACACAATGCAGTGAAGGAAAATCTGGGAACACACATCATCTAAGCTATAACAGGCGCACCCAACTCTATCTATGTGAACCCAATATATATGATATATTAATAACATTATTGAACAATAATGAGGCTCAACTTATCTAATAAGTATTATCATGATCACCCATTCATATAATGGTGGTCGACCCTTCGTATAAATTGTCTAAGGACCATATCATGAATAAAACCCTTGAAAACCCCCTTTAGACCCCTCTGAACACATTTCATATAAAATATACCCATTCTTATTTAAAATAAATTTTCAAGACCAATATATCTAGAAAAATGGAATGTGGGGTTTTATTTAACAAAAAAAATGTTGGAAAAATTTGTTGAGGAAAAAGACATTACCATTTGAAAAATCATTTTTTATAAACATAGAAATTTAAATGGAAAATGTTATCACTGAATAGAACCTTTTAAAATTGTAAACTAAGATTTAATGTAATGATTATTTAAAATAAAATAAAATATGGTCATACTTTATATGTTAAAAAAATACTCATATTGTTCTATTAATGGAAATTTCACAACGTTCTATATTTAGAAGATGACAAAAATAATCCTTAAAATGGTTTTTTAAAATATAAAAATTGTTTAAAAGTGAACATAAACAATAATATGATAAAATAAAATTTATTTTTTAGTTTTTTTATAAAAATATTGATATGGAGGGAAATATAATTTTTTATGAATCACTAAAAGAGAAATTTTTTTAAAAGAAAATCCCTTACATTGAGTCTAAAACATCACATAAATTCGTTATATTGTAGAATATTAAACATATATTTATTATTTACAAACATGTTGCACATTTGAAAGATTATTATTACATTTATTGTATCTATTAACATTTTCTATCAAATTATGTAATAATCTAAATTCACATAGGTAGTTTTCGTTATACTCAGTTCATAAGTCCAAAATGACTTGGGTATGTTGAAAATGGTCAATGTGGTCATTAATAAACCCTGAAATAATTATCAAACATGTACATAAATTATACATATAAATATGAACATTAGATATATTAATGTGAAAGGAAATATTTTATAATCATGGACATGGTAAGCTATATAAACATATGAGTAAAGTTCTCATTTTTCAATATTTGTAATGAAAAAAATATAAGTACTCTAATTTATTTATTGAATGATAATAATATCATAAATATCATATTAATTATTTTAATATAATTATGTATGCATCATCTTTGTGATGTGGAAATGAATAAAATCACATCACTTTATAGAGGTGGTAGTCCACATGTACTCTTAAATGACGTTTTTATTTTTCAGGGAATGAAATGATAAGAAGATAAATAATATATTATAATTTTATAATGATAAATTCATTAGAAATTCCATACATATAAATTAATTCCATCAATATAATTAGAAAATAATGATGTTTATGGAAAAATATTACATCGGTCTGAGAGGCAAAAGTCCTCAGTACACATGAATGATGAATTCCTCTCTAATTTGATGGTAGTTAGAGATGGATATAGATTATGATATTAACATATTAAAATATATTTATTTGTATTATACTGGTGCTATTATTTTATAATGGATTATTAATGGTTTAATTAGTTGAAAGTAGAAAGAAAAAAACATGCGGGTAAAAATTAAGCACTTGTTTGGAAAATTTCATTTTCATAATAGTTATAGACCACGATGATAAGAATTAATATCAAACTATGTCATATATAATCAGGGTATGGATTTTAATAAGTAATTTTGGGGAAATATCATCAATATCAAATGTTTTAATGGGATGTGTGTAATTGTGCATAAGATATTTTCTTTTATAAGAGAGCGGAGGGGACTATTGGAATTTCAAAACATATTTAATTACAATAAATTTTTTTTCAATTAAAAATCACTCAAAACTAATTTATATAGAATAAAATATGATCAAGGGTCAGATTAATTTCATAAAAATTTATACATTTTTGGATCACATTTTACCATTAGGCTTTTTTCTTAACACCTCATTAACCCCTTTCAATATTACCATGACAATAATAATTTTTACTCTTTGAGGGTCAATATAGTTACAATAAATGGTAAAATTACCATAAAGAGACCATATTTTATACTGTAAACCATATATGAATCATTAGGCTAAATATATTATATTTAAAAAATTTATATCATTTTATAAAATATGATTTATTATAATTTATAATTAAGGTAAATTTTTAGAATTATTCATTACATTGATTTAAATAACATCATGAAAATAGTGAAATTGTATCATCTAAAAATATTATCAATGGAAATTATATTATTATAATTATTTAATATTTTATAAACCCCATAAAATTTACTTTTTTTAAACAATAAAAATATTATAAATGAATAATCAATGAAATTTTCAGCATTTCATGAATTTAAGGAAAATTTACCAATTGAATACTAACATGACACTTGGAATAGTAATGTGACCATTAGAAATAGTAAATTAGACAATAGAATAGTAAACTTATATGTGAATGTATAAATAAAATTTAGACATCATATAAATGAAAATATGCTATAGCTTATCATATTATATGTAAATAAAAATATATAAATTACTAAATAAGGGTGGTTATTTTTATTAAACATAAATGTTTATTTATGATTTTTTATAAATATAGTTATTTAAAATAGAATTTATTTTCTTAACATTCATTTATAAACTAATATTTTTTTCTTACTAAAATAAAAAAAATTATGAGGAAATAATTGTTTTTCTTCTGTCTATAAAAACAATTATAATTTTAAAATTGATATTTTCCAAGTAAATGATGGTTTTAATTAAAAAATAAATTTCACATATTTAGAAATTCATATTCATAAAAAGGATTTATAATTTTTATTAGAATTTTTGAAAAATTCTTTGGGTGAATTAGTTGGGTTTTTTAAATGTACAGGAAATTTTGGTGAATATAAATCATGATAATTTAAAAACAATATGCTAAATATAGGAATTATTGACACCTAGATAACGTATAGATGATGTAAGCCCAAAATATGGAACCCTCATTAATTATTTTAATATATTATTTCATAATTCTAAAACTATTCTTAGTCTTGATCCAAAACAATAATATAATGAAAAAAAATAACGAGAAAACACTTTTATCCTCCTCTATAAAATCCACCACTCACTGCCTCTTCACCTTACACCTTCAAAGATTTGAGAAATTTCAAAATTCAGAAAAATGCTTTTCCCAAATCCATCCTCACATCCATAATCCCATGTTATTATCAGGAGACTAAATTGTTATCCCTATAGAGGTTCTTACGGAGGATAATTCAAAAGGTAAAATCCTCTTTCTTTTTCTTTTATTTTCATTTCAATTTCATTATTTTCTTATACTATCATCACCTACACCTATACAAAATTAATTATAACTCTAGTATCCTTTATATATAGTATAATGTGATTATGTAAACGGAATAATTCATCTTCAAGTATCTTCCATTTTGATTTTTATAACATGGAAACATCACCTGTGGTGTGTTGTTTTACCACCACCGTTGATGATGCATTTTAATTTTTCAATAACTCCTTCAATGTGTTTCTGAAAATATTAATTATGGGAAAATAATATTTTATTATACATATTGTAAGTTATATAATGTTTTGCATAAAATATAAACACTATATGTAAGTAAAATGATATAATGATATAATGGTTATAAAACCTCCAAAATTAATTAAATCATTTTGATTGACGTCCAATGTAATCAATCATCAAAATACAACATCGAAAACATTGTATAAGACCAATAAAACTAATTTATATTCATTAATAACAATTCTTGAGAAACATTATCATTTTAAATTAACTTCCAAACCAATATACAAGTGAACTAATAATGAAAATCAAGATAATGAACACTCCCGAATGATGAAACAAAACACTATAACATATCAAACATACCATAAATGAACTTAATAAAATTATATAGAATTAAATTCTTGTACAAATGTTTCATGATTTTTAATTTAATTTACTTATTTTTATTATCCATGATATTAAAGTTAATAAATCATTCATACATAATGTACTAGGATTATCAAACCCAACTCTATTCTTTTGGGTTTTCCCTCTTTCACCCATTTTCAATATGGATGTTTCATTAATTTTACATTAATATCATTTAATTATCCTTCCCATTTATTTTCTATATATACATTTTTCTATTTAGATTTCTTTTAAAAGAAATGATTTTCCTAGAAGAACTCTTCTTCAAAAAACATACATTTTTTACATCCCAGGGGACAGTTTCTTCATCACTCTAGATTGATGATTCTTATAACAATTATGTTCTTCCACATTTCTTTTTTTAAAACCCAAATTTTATTAATTATTGTATTAATTATTAAATTAAACCCATTCCATACAATGGGTTACTTTATATCAATGATTAATATACATTCTATGTGGCATTCATGATAATGTTAGTGTTAGGATGTGACGAGTGTGTCTAGAATTATAAAGCGCATTGAAATATGATGATGTAATGAGTGTTTCCAGAATTATATAGTGAACCAATTAATTGGATTGTGTGATGTATCTCCAGAGATAAAGTAGAATATTATTGGACTTTATGGATGATTTTTTTTCACAACTATGTGTGGTATTTGACCTCTAATACATGATGTTTCATTCTTATGGTTTTCCACATTCATTTCCTATATCTAACGTTTCCTCTCATGTTTATTATGCTGATGATTATTCTAATTCATTTTATATTGATTCATGTTCTAAAATAAGCTATCAATGTGATTTTAACTCACCACATTTCTAATGTAAAACCATAGGTGAATACATATACTAAGGAAAATATGAGGGATAATAATAATCTAGAGAAGAAGGAATTAAATAAGTGTTTATATTTTATTATGTAAATTTTATGCATGGTCATAATTTTACCATGACAATAAATATATTTATACTAGATTTGTAGCACTATTATATTGTTTATCATTATAATGATGTAATAGTCATGTAAGAAATAGTATGGTCAGTGCTGTTGGTATTAAAGAATAGTTCAGTTAATTTGGGAAATAAGATTAGAAAACCTTAGCGAAAAACCTTAATATGAGAGTAAGTTTGTGAAACCCCACCAGGAAGCATTGTTTTAGAGAAAATATAAATACATGTATCCTAAAAGATATTCCACCAGAGTTTATTTCACAAATAAATAAATTATTTATTCACAACAAGTTCAATTTTGTTTTTTTCAAACCATTATATTTTAGGAAATGGTGGAAACAATGAGTGCCCAATACAACAACCCCTTATAAGGAAAATGTAGTGATTTTGTGAACAATATCCCTAATTCTTTGGGAGGTGGAGTTCCAAATTTCTTGGATATTATTCCCCAGATTTATCAGGCTATGGAAAATAACTTGAATAAAATGGAATTTTATCCTTAACATAATATTGATCAACTAGATAACACATCCTTTATTAGTCAATGACCACAGACATTTAGTTGATCTCCCGATCAACTCTTTGTAGAATAGTTGAAAAAATAAGCAAAGATTAGTTCTTCTATGATCCACTTTTTTGAGAAGGAGAAGATAAATTTGGATATTTAACATCAAGATTAAAAGGATAATCAGTGGTGGGAATTGATTAAAAACACCATGCCGAATGACGAAATTAAAGAGATGGACTGGGAAGAATTTAAAATGATATTTACTAAAATGTATTTCCCTCAAACTATTAATAAAAATATGGAGATAAAATTCATAGACCTGAACAAAAAGTAAGGTCAATCATTCCCAGACTATGAACCAAATTTCCCAAGGAATTTAATGTATAGTTCTTGGTTTTATCAACAATGAAAGAAAAATAGATAGATTCACTTTTTGTTAAAAACCACACAATCTAAAGGATATAGAAATTATAGTCATTGGGAGTTATGATGAAGTTGTTCTATATGCCCTGAAGGTGGAGATAATGTTTGGGGAATGGTCCCCTGGAATTTCTGATAATAAATGGAAGATGTATTTTTAAGCTAGGGGATCTAATGATAATGGTGGAATGAAAAATCAACCACTCACATGTAAAAAATCTTGGAGGATGTATAATGGGATATTCTTTAAAGGGATGAGGAAATACTATTACTGTGGGAGAGAAGGACACCATGCTCATGAATTTCTAAGAGACATAATTAATCCATCCAATATTATGGAGGAAAGGATATCACCACCCATGGTTCAATGATTAAACTATTGAGAGAAAAAAACTATGAATTCCATTTCATTAATCCTCGAGTCCCCATGGGTAATTCCCACCATCAGCCACCAATGTCAATAGAGAAAGGTAATTCTTATGACATCACTACTATTGTGGAGGATCCTGAAAATTATATGGTGACTAGTACATTAAATATTCATTCATAAATAGAAAATGTACTCTTTTATTATTGTTATATGTATAATTTTATATATCACAATTTTAAAAGAACTTTTCAAGAACCACCTTAAAATATAGAGGTTGAGTTATCTATGAGAACAAAAAAAGGAAAATTATTGAATCTAATGTATATAACACCACACAAGTTAATGGTTTTGGATTGAAACTGGTAAAAAATATTATTTTACTTCCTTTGGTGTATTTTCATGCTATATTGGGAATCAATTGTCTATTTTTATAAAAAGACAACATTGAATGTTAGGAGAGAGATATTCTTCATCAAAACTGGAGGCATCATCCAATGCGGTGCAAGTGTATATAGAAGGATGAATCTCCATCAGAAATATCTTCTCAATTGTGGATATTATGTCCATATGATAAAGAATAACTTGCTCCAATGATTAACACAATAGAGGAAATTATGCACCAAGAAATTCCCCTTTTTATGGACAATACTGATATGTTCCACCAAATATTTTCTTGGCCGTCCTCCTAACTAAGAGATAGAGTGATCAATTTAACATATTCATGGGTCTCTTCCTATATCAATAAAACCCTACTGAATATCCAATATTGAGAAGAAAAAATCGAATAAATGGTTATAAGTGAATCTATACAAGGGTTTTTTATGCCCAAGTGCATCACCATGGGGTGCACCAGTTCTCTTCATCATGAATAAGGATGGATAAATGCACCTCTACATTTATTATTGTGATATCAACAAAATAATGACAAAGAACACGTATCCCAATCAATGTATAGATGACCTATTCTATCAACTATGTTGGGCTATATAATTACTTAATGTGGTCCCCCAGTCAAGATATCACTAATTTATGGTGAGGAATGAAGCAATTATGAGGGATACATTTCAAACAAGGTATGGACACTATGAGTTCATAGTGATACCTCTCAGCTTCACAAATGCTTTAGAAATATTCATGGATATAAATAATTGTGTCTTTAGAGATGACCTTGTCAAATTTGTTGTACTTTATATAGATGATATTATAATATACTATGAGATGAAGAAAAAACATTAAGAGAATTCGAATTTTATGTTAATGACATTGTTATGGGGAAAACATTATGAAAAGTATAATAAATGTGAGTTCCGGATAGTGGAAGAATCATTATTGGGGAATTTTATCACCTGTAATGGAAAATCTATAGACCCTTATAAGATAAGCATAACTAAAGAGTGGCCTAGGCTATCATCTTTAATAGTGATATGTAGATTACTTTGTATAGTTGGGTATTATAGGTGATTTTCAAATAACATCTCACAATTTTCAAACACAATATCCAAGATGAATCGTAAGGGAGAAATGTTTTTCTAGGCCAATGAATGTGAATATTTCTTCAAATATTTAAATAAGAGGATTATAACTATTGAAATACTCACAAATCGTAAAATTGGGGAACTCTGTTTCATATACGATGATATGTTTATCCATGAAAAATGCTATATTTATAGCCTACGCCTCAAGGTAGTTGAAAATTCATGTGAAAAACTAACCCAATCAAGTATTTGACTTGGAAACTGTGATCTTTACTTTGAAAATCAATCCAGATTATCTCTATGTGAAGGAGTGTGAAATATATATTGATAATAAGAGTGATAAATTGATATATTCACACATAAGGATTTTAATATGTGCATGTGAATATGGTCAGATTTCATCAAGGATTATGACTACTCAATCCACTACCATCATGGAAAGGCGAATAATGTGAAAGATGATATAAGTAAAAAAGGATCTTGCAACATTATCAAAGATGAGAATTGAGAAGCATACAATCATCGTATATTTTCAAAGGACAGACATGGGAATCTTTAGGGAAGGAACATCATGAATCATATCCCAAAGGATTTCTCAGTAAACCCTCATGAAAAAAATAATGGATGCTCTTTGAAATGATGTGAAAATTTAGAAGATGTTGGAAGATATGAGAAGAGGGAAGTCATCGGAGTTTATAATTTATGAGGATGAATGTTTATGATCATGGTCACGACTATGTGTTCCATCTGATCAAGAGATAAATAATGAGCATCTGCATGACCAAATTGTTCATCCATTTCTATTCACCTAGGGAGAAGTAAGATGTATCGAAATCTCCAAGAGAACTATTGTTGGGATAATATGAATAATGTTATCATTGAATATATATCAAAGTGAATAGTATTTTATAAAATGAAGGATGAAATGAAAATGTATATGAGTATGATGAAACAATTAGACATACCAACACAAAAAAATAAAAAAATTATCATGGCCTTTGTTTTAGGATTCCTGAATACATGCACATTAAAGAATGTTGTATGGGTTATTGGGGATTGTATTACAAAGACATCAATCACTATCAAAATTTTAGTGTACTTATCTTTGGATGAACTTGAATGGATATACATCAGATAAGTGGTATGGATTCATTGATTTCCACTATTTATTGTATCTAATGTAGATCTATGATTCACCTAAATGTTCTTTAAAACTCTCCAACATTTTTTAACACTAAGATGAACTTCATTATGTGTTATCATCCACTATCTAAATCCTACTCTGAGTGTAATTTTATATGTCAAAAAATGGTCAAAAAATGGTCAAAAAATGGTCTGTGTAATTTTTTTAAAATTTTCAAAAATTATTGAATTTTTAGGGAATAGTAACATGTGATAAATTACAATATAAGATAAATAAATTAATTATTGGGTCATAGATTATGTATGGATAATGAATGAAAAATATCTGGAACAAAAATTCCTTTTTAATATATTTAGTAATATTGCTAAAAATAATTAGTCCTGGACCAAAATAATAAATTAATGAATAAAAGAATGAAAAAACACCCCTCACCTCCCCTTTAAATACCAAACTCACCACCTCTTCTCATCACACATTAAAAGATTTTATAATATCCAAAATTCTACAAAATAATATTCCCAGGACCCTCCCCCATGTCAAGGATACCTTGGTCTCTTCATAAGACTGAACCCTTTTCCCTAAAGAGATTATCCAGGGGGATAAATTCAATATGTAAAATCCTATTTATTTTTTTTACATTGTTTTTTATTTTATTATTTTCTTATAATATAAAAATGAAAAAAACTATAAGGGACATTATAACTCCATTATCGTTATATTATATAATATTATTATCATATTGGAGTAATTTATCTTCATGTATCTTCCCTTTTTGATTTTTTCGACACATGAAAATATTACCTATGGTATTTTGGTTTACCCCCCCTTGGAGGATGCATTTTTATTTTTCACTAATACATTTTAGGATGGTCATAAAACTGTTTTTATTGTTAAATAATATTTTATTATACATATTATCGTTTCTATAATGTTCAATAAGCAATATATAATGACGATGTCAACTAAAATGATATAATCATAAAATTGTCATAAAACACCCAAAATTAGTTAAATCATTTTTATAAATGTCAAAACTAAAAAATCATCTGTATA
Source organism: Viscum album (assembly GCA_963277665.1). Lineage (NCBI taxonomy): Eukaryota > Viridiplantae > Streptophyta > Magnoliopsida > Santalales > Viscaceae > Viscum > Viscum album. The sequence goes on along the minus strand of OY728131.1, from coordinate 848,919,726 downwards.
TCGTATAACCAAAATATATATAAGACAAAAAATTATATAATTACATTAATAAAAATAATGAATGATCATTTTTATTTTTCTTGAAGTTCCATAGTCATATTAAAGTGAACTAATCATTAAAACCAAGAAAAGAGATCACTCTCAAACCTTATAATTAAACTATATAACTCATCAAAAGAATAAAAATGAAAAAAATATAAATATTATTAATAAAATTAATGTACTAAGGTTTTTTGTTTTTTATTTAATGAATTAAATTTTTGTATCTAGGATATTAGAAAATGCATTCAGACATAAGGTAAGGGAATTCTCAAACACAACTATCTTCCTCTGTGTTTTCCCTCTTTTAACCCATATTCATTTTTGATATTCCATTAATGTTCTTTAAGTATAATTTATTTATCCAAAAATTTTCCTTTATGGATATAAATCTTTCCAATATATTTTTTTTGAATAATTCAATGATTTTTTGAAAAGAACTCTTCTTGTAGAAAATAATTTATTTACTTCTTTTGATAGTTTTTATTCATCGATCAAGATTGATGATTCTTATACCAATTATGATATTCCATATTTTTTTAGAAACAAAATGTTTATTCATTAATAAATGGTTTTTTAAATGAATCTCATTACTATCCAAAGGTTATTATATGTCCAGGATTGATATACGTTCTATGTGGTATTCATGATAATGTAAATGTTATGATGTGACGGGTGAACATGGAATTGAAAGTGCATGAAATTTTACAATGTGATGGGTGCCCATAGAATTATATATAACTCCAATTCATTGGGTAATGTGATATACCTCATTATATAATGTGAAATACGAGTGAACATGATGTTAGCTTTGTTCACAACTATGTGTAATATTTGACAACTAATACATGACGTTTTATTCTTATGCATTACCACATTCCATGTCTATATCTAATGTTTCCACCCTAGATTTTGAAGATGATTTTATGGTGATGATTATCCTCACCCATGTAATATTGATTCATGTTGTTATCTATCATCCTATAGGGATTTTAGCTCACCCCTTGTTATGATGTATATCCTTAGGTGAATACTTTTTCTAAGGACAACACGAGGGCCAAAATAATATAGAGTTTAATAAGTTAAAACAATTATGTTTTATTATTTAAATGTTATGTATGGTCCTAATTTTCACAATATATCAAAATTTCGGATCCAGTATTTGAATTAGTATTTAGTTTATTATCATTATAATGATGTAATGGTCATGTATGAAAAATTAGGGTCTCTATAATTTCAAAACAATATTTTCTATGAAATATATACTATTTCAGGGTCATAATAAAAATTTCTGGGTCATAATATTTGAATCCAATAATATAACTTTTATCATTTTTAAATCCATTTTATTTTTATTTTCATATTAATTGATTAATTATAACATCTAGGTTGTTTAATTATTTATGTAATTTATATTATCCATGAAAAATAATAAAAATCTCCATAATGAATATATATATTTTATAATTCCAAATATTATTTATAACCATACATATCTCATATTTTTGGAAAATTATAATTATTAATAATAGAAAAAACAAGAGTGTGACATTTTTTGATTTTGTTAAATAAAATATATTTAAGGTTATAATCACATTAAAATATCTAAATGGTCATATAACTTAAATTTGGATGATTATGGATGAGATATAATCTTGCAATAAAAATTAATATTGTGTTATGTAAAATTTATAGTCCTTATCATATCATTTTAACCCCTAATTAGATGGTTTTCCCCTTACCATGGTTTTTGAATTAATAAGATAAATATTCATATTTTACCAAAAAAAATTGAAATATTTACTAAAATTAGATCCAATGATTCCAAATATTGAATCAATATTTAAAAATCCAAGACATGTAAGTTTCAGAAAATAATTTGAAATTAGACTACAAAAATGTGATGAAAAATAAGTATTCATAAAAAGATATTTTTAAATTAAAAATGTTTTCATTATAAATTAATGAATAATATTCATTTTGAAACTATAGTAGAATTATATAATATCAAAATGAGCTATTGATATTTTAAGAAAAATCTATATTTAATTTTACTTTAAAAGTAATTTTAAAAAATACGGTCTTCAATAAAAATCTACATTTTTCACTATTAATTGAAACTAATTATGTTAATAAAATTATAAAAAAAATACATCCATGTATTATTTTGATATTATGATTTCAAAATTGAAATTAATTTAATTGAATAAAATTTATAATTTTTTATATACAATATATTTTATGATCACAAAATAAATTCATTTTTTGATGAAAATGGTTTTTTCAGAACAAAAATACTTTAATAATAAATGTGTGATTATTTTATATGAATTAATCAATAAATTGGTATTTATTAGAAAAATATTATCTATTTTAAATAATAGATTATCATATTTATACCTCCCAATTTAACATCTAGGATATAAAAATTATATTAAAATAAATTAATATATTAGCTATTGTTTATACTCGGTGTTGCATTTCTTATACGCTACGAATCAAATTTTTGTATCTAAAATCTTGGGATATAACACTTTTTATTTTATTTAACGAAATAAATTTTCTTCTCCTTTGGTTGTGAATTCTTTCTACATAGTTAGTTTACATTTCCTCCCTTTGTGATTATATTATCATTATAGAAGTTATTAGTAAGTGATACTGAATATGTATCTTATTTTAGATCAAAAATTATTTTCTTCAAAATACATTTTTTAAAAAATCTATAATTTGTTTATATGCATATTTTATTTCCTAAATATATTTTACATGATATTTGACCATTTTTTAAATATTTGGGAAAGAAAATTTTCGAATTCTTTCTATATTTCTCACATTCCAATCTCTTTCCAAGATTATCAGAATGTATGATTATTTTAAATGTATATGAGAAGAATGGATTACCCCACTATAATTACTATTATTTTATTTGCATATCTCTTTACATGTTTCCGTTATTATCAACGAAATGATTTTTAATATTTTTTGTGAATTTGAATTTTTTAAGTGATTTTAAGAGTATAAAATATATTTTCCTCAATTATTCTTTTAATTGTATTTTTATGATTTTTATATTGACCAAAGAAAAATGTCCATTGAAGTTTATTATACAATAATGGGGATATTTTAAAATAATAAAACCCTTTCAATGTCTGAAAGGGTTATGATTATTTCAAATATATTTTAATAGAACATTTTCCTTTTCCATGGGTTATTCAAGTTATTAATGGAATAATGTTAGTTTCTATGTGTCTTATTAATGATTTATATACTTTATCCATGTTAGGTTTGATATAATTTTTTTTATAATTTTGGGTTATTCGATTATAAACCATGTAAGGGTGTTTACTTTATAAAATAAGGATGGGTAGTTAAATAATAATCCAAGGACATGTGGGTTGGTTTTAGCCTTCCAATGAAATCTATAAAGAATTTATTCTCCATTTAATTGTATATAAATTTGGCTATATTTTTTATTCCACATTAAAGGGTTATTTATGGGTTTTATTCATATAACCTCCCAAGACACCATTAAGTATTTTTTATTCCTTCTATGGGTATTTTATATTTTCTTAGATCAAGATTGGGGTTACATGAATCATGATTATTGATTCTTATTCCACTTTCAATTTTTAAAATATTATACCTTGTAACATTTTTTATGATCAAGTTATTTATAGGTATGAAACATATTATATTATTCTCATACACTTATATTATATCATTAAACCCTTATGGTTATATTATTCTCACTAATGAAATATTATTAGTCCAGATTATGTGTACCCATACTGATCATAAGAGTTTACCATTCTTAGGTTTTATTTTGAAAAGGTTATAAAGAATAAAATTTAATGATATTTTATTATAATGACTTAATTAATAAGGGATTTTATGTTTGGATTTGATGATATTTTTGAAAGAAGAAAACTAATGTATTGATGGAAAAATGATCACTTTATTTCATGGGTATTGTTATATAAGAGTTAGTCCCAAATCTATAAAACGCTAAACCAAATACCTTCATGGGTATGTAAGTGATAAATTATTTACATTTGAGGTGTTATGTTTAGGATGGTTGAAATTGGGTCACATTTATTGATATCATATCAAAAAATTCAATCAATATGTTTTTATCTATCAATAATGGAGTGCAGGCATTGGATTTTTATATAGTGAAAGGGATATTATTATACAAATATTTTGACACATTCAATGGGATTTTACATGGTTAAATACTATTTTTTTTGTTATCTATTATGACGAATTTGGATGGATAATGACCATGTATTTCATAGGTAATACCTATGGTTTAATAGCCTAAAGATATAGTCCCGTGTTTTAGAAATCATAGGAATGCTTTTCATGAAAACATGACTACCCAATATTATTTCTCAAACATTGATTTTGTTATTATTAATTGGTCAGAACTATGATAAATCATTTTAATTCTACATAAGATGGATGCATTAATGATTGTTTTCATGAGAATCTAAGTGAAATATGAGATAAAATGTGAAATGTTGAATTTATGAAAAAAATGATACTTCCTTATATAATAAACTTCCTAGTAATAGGTGAGAATATGAATGATCCAAATCATTGAAAAATGTTGTTTCATGAAGATCATGTATGACTAATTATCCATCTTCATACTTGCCAGTAAAGTGGGAAGAAGAACCTGGGAAAATGTCTTAATGGAATGATAAGTTGTTTTACGCGTGAACAATAATGACCAAGAGCTAGTTGTTTTTATGGAAAAAATAAAGAGTTTAATAGAGGGAAATAATTTATACACTGTGGTATAATTAATAGTTAAATGTTTTAGGTGTGGGGAACTTGGATATTATCCTATCCAATTACCTAATTAAATGTTTATCTCATGAACCAAGGAATGGTAAACACTATGACAATAATTGATTGGGAATAATGTAAGTGCTTTATGATTTTTTTAGAATTCTGTTGAAGAAGAGTTTTATTAATGATATTATTATTATAACAGTCATGAAATGTTTTTTTATTGTTCAACAATAGTTTACTTTAGGTTTTTTCATGTATTCACTTATTCAAAATAATAACATGGAAAATTGATTTAGTGATAAGGTGATATTTATGGAAAACACATAACTATGAGATAGATAAACCCTAATATGTTCTTGACATTGACATGATATTTTTATTCTAGTATAACGATATTAATGATTTTCATAATGAAAATTCGATAACATTTTTAACAATGAAATTCAATAGATATTTAATGAAAACGTGGTTTATGTATTATTTGTTGATGTTTATTGTATTTTTATATTTATATAATATATTTAATACTATGTGATTTAATTTTATAAATACTGAGAGAGTTATTTTTTATTTAATATATGACTTTTTTGTGGATTTATGGTGATTCGTGTTTTTTTAAGGATGATAATGTTTTATGAAAATATATGTTCATTGTATTCACATGTTCATTATTTGAAATTAAGTAATAAAATTATCTTATTTAAGGATGTAAGTTAATTTTTTTTGTAAATATAGTGTCGTATTTCAAAATTCCTTAGTCATTATATTTTTTAAACCAATTTTGTAGTCATTTTAGGGTTAATAAACTATATAAATGTATACATTGAACTCTTAGTATAATTGTTGAGGTTTTACGGATTAATGTAGTATTTAATAAATTGATAGTTTTTACGTATCGTATATATTTTCGTATGTATTTTAATATGGATAATGTCCTGACTAGCATTCAAAAAAATAAGGAAAGGGATAGTAGACTATCAGATCCTTCCTTCCTCAAGATGACAGAGAGTTAATGACCGCCTCGAGTCCCTCCTTCAATAGGCCCTGATGTGGCGACTAGCACCAACAGTATAGAATCACACATAATTTGCAAGGCATTACCATCTGTAGATTGTAGTATCGGAAGATATGATGGTAAAAACCCAAAAACTCCAAAATTGAAGGTAAATGTAATGCCAAAACCCATTCCAATATTTATTTTCAAAGATAAACCAATAAAAGTATAAGAAAACTCCAAATGGAAAGTACCAAATGGAAGAAAATAGCAACGAAAAATGTCCCGATATCCGTGAAAGTATGGTCCCACATAGTCCCTAAAGTTCTCCTAGAAACTTGAATGAAATTTTATATACAGAGGGCGAGTATATAGGTAGACCCATTAGGGAAATCTAAAAGCTATCGTGCACAAGTGTGGAGGCATTCTAATGGCATAGGAGATAAAGGAGATAACCAAAGAACCTAACAAGGAAACTATCCATCCAACCTCACCAAGTCACCCTCCCTAAATAGAAAAAGTCAGGTAAAATAATAGTAATATCACATAAATGTCTGTGTATCATGTGCCACAATTAAAACTTTTTATTGAAGACATCCTAGGCATAATTCATCCCCTGCCATTTTCACTACAGTCCCACTTCTTCCCCAACAACAACCTTTTGGGCGACCACAACCACATATTCTTCCTGCTGATACCTGGGCCACCAAAACCATGAATCCCACCTGCAAACACCTAGGCCACCAAAACCATAAGTAACCTTGCCCATAGACACTTGGGCCAGAACATCCACTACAACACCCAAAGACACCTGATCCTCATCCCAAAGACAATTGGGGAACAAAACCGCCTGCCCACACCGGGGCTAACCACCACAACCAAACTTCTTGAATAATAATGGAGAAAAATGGACCTCAGAACATCATAGAATATCTGAAGAGTCTTGAGCTACTCAGGAGATGGATTATAAAGGATCAAATAAACAACCACCAAATAGGATATTTGACAAAACACCCTTCCCCATGAAATGGTGGTGTTCGACACCAATTTATAAACATGGGTGGGGTGAAAATAAGAACCCCAAAACTAAATTTATATATATAGTTAAACAAGAAATCATCCCAACCTAAGGGATCCAAAACCAACTCATAGAAAAACACACTCACTACTTTTCATTCATACAAATGACCATCAGTAACAACCACAACACCACTCCTTTTTGGGAAACAATTCCCCAATGAAGCTTTTCTTGTAATCATTTCAAGTTATTCTTTTCAAATAATTATTCACTACTGGGGAACTAACAATCATAACAAAAAGTCAAATAATGAAAACAACCAAGCAATAATTTATGAATTCACACCTATTTCTCTTGTAAAGTCACAACAACAAAAGGGATATGTGAGATCACTCGATTTATTGGAACCAAATGAATCCACATCGTATGACCCCATAGGGCCTCAAGTTCACTACCAAAAACTCAAAACCGGGGATCCCATCCCCATCCACATCACCTCAAAAGGAATCCAACAGATCAATGATACATATCACTAGAACAGAGAATGGGTGTTCTCAAATTTAATCACACCATTAATTATGATTCGTCTATCCATTTAGTTAACTAGGGTTATCACACAAGGATTCATGTTCATTGGGAATTTATTTAATAAACCCAATTTATGTTATTGACTGGTTTTTATGTTACATCCATTAAATCACAGGATTATCTAGAAAATAGAGGTTCATTAGTGCTCAATAAAATACCACCAATGACCATGATTTTCAATGGATATAATCCATTATAATTGAAATCTTATAAGAAAAGATATAAGAGTACAATAAAATCCTCAAACACACTAATTCATTCTTTAAAAAACAATTTAGTATCTTCGTTAAGGTTTCGTTTCCTACATCCCTGAAGGAAAATTATCATTCTTAGCCGACATGATACATAATAAAGGGAGACAAAGAAAAACCAAACTTGGATGATCAAATATCTATGTTTTCTTCATCACATGAATAACTGGGGATGCACGACTTTCTTGGGAGGAACTCCAAGGAATCCCAGTGTGAGTTGGAAAGGATCGGGCACACAACTAGACCTTGGAATTGGGACTCCAAATACACCAAGGAATGGAAAACAGACCATCCAAGAAGAAGAAATAAACTCCCTGAGATAAAAGGAATTATCCCAGAGTTATGGGATATGAAATCGTGAATGGTTATAAATGTGGATCATGGTTTTCTCCACAGAGTTGGGTTGTTACACATGATGTAACTAATTGTTATTTAATAATTCTCCTTAGAGAGGTGGTGATAACGACTGTGAGTTTGAGGGTTTCCTTTAAATGGAGGGAAATACATAATAGTGGCATAACTGGAAAGTATGGGAAAAAGGGTTGACACCGTGGAAAAAGACACACATTTAGTAAGTCAAGGGTCACCCACCACTTAGTAGATTTAAGATATCATTTATGTGATTTAAATGGCATTTAAAGTGGTATTAAAACAATTTTATGTCAAAAAAATAGGTTGCGGAAGTGGAACTGGAAAAAGATAAAAATTGCAGAAAAAAATGGTGGGACACCATTTGGTGAGACACCGTAATGGTGCCACTATCACAGTGCCACCATCAATGTGCTACCATAACAGTACCCCCAGTTCAGCGGAACACCATTAGCGGTGCCACCATTTTAGTGTGCAATCGTGACTGTGCGACTGTAATGGTGCCACCAGTTGGGTGGAACACCATAAGTGGTGCCACTATTTCAGTGTGAGACCATGACGGTGCAAACACTATGGTGCCACCAGCACGGTGCCTCCATGACCGGTGCGACCATCACAGTGTCACGGATATTAGCGCCACCGTTTCAGTGGAACCATTTGGGTGAACTAATTTTTTTTCAAACTCTTTAACGAGTCACCGATGGTCCGCATGATACTCCAAAAACCAAAAATTTGGAAATGTAATGGACTAGGAGGGTCCAAGAAATTACATCATATACCCCTAACTCTATTGTCATCTTCAAGAATCTAAGAGTAAACCAGATGAAAAGATAGGGGGCCCTATCGACCACCTCAAAGGATACCTATCAAGAGTATACCACATTGAAATATATGAACACCTCTCCCTCATACTGATCAACTATAGAGGCAATACTACTCCCCTCTATTAATAATCCACACCGACATTAATAGGTGATACCATGTAGTCATATGGATTATCTTCTTTCATGTCATGATATTATCCACTTTGGTCAGCATTGACTCGCCCTCACAGGTTTAACCACATCCCACTTGATGCATCTTGGTTAGGGATCAGGGCCTCTCCTCGCCACAATCTGGACTCATCTGAGACATTCAATAAATAAGGGAAACAACCCATATCATAGTTAACAAATTAAATCATTAAATCACATTCAAGAAAAATCATCATTGAAAAGAACTCAAAACAACTCCCGGTAATATGCACGCTTTTGGGCCTCCTGTTCCTAGGTATACTTCTCAGGGCCACCATACCTCCATAACACACAGACCAGTGGAATGGTTCTCCCATGAAGCACATTCTCCTCCAAATACATGATACTCACAAGTCTCTCTACAAACATCACATTCTCCTCGATATCCTGCTTACCCCAGTCGATGATGTGAAAATCATCGTGTAGATACCGATAGAGCTCAGACATATGGAAGACTTTGTTCACCCTCAATACAGTGGTGGTAGAGCTAGATAATAAGACACTTCACCAACCCACCAAAACACCTCGATGTGTCTAATGAACTTTTGAGAAAAATTACTTCCCCCTCCAAACCTCTATTTCCCATTCCTAGGGGATACCTTCAAGAACACATGGTCTCTGACCTTAAACTCCAAGGGTCACATCCTATGATCAACATTTGTCTTCTCCTGGTATTGAGTCACCTTCATCCTCCCCTGTATATACTGAACCTTCTCTGTCGTGATCTGTACCACCTCAAGGCCAAGAAAAACTACTTCCATGACCTCTATCTAGCACAGGGGTGAACGAAACAATTTTACATACATGGCTTTTAATGGAGCCATTCTTATGGTAGAGTGATAGTGGATGTTGAAGAAAAACTCTACTAGAGGCAATTGTCGCACCCATGATCCTCCGAAGTCTATATCACATGCCTAGTGTATACCCTCCAATGTCTGGATGGTATTCTCTCTCTACCCATCTATCTGGGGGTGGAAAGTAGTGTTGAGGCATTGATGGGTTCCAAAAGATTGTTCCTTTCCTTTCCAGACCCGTGAGGTAAACCATGTGTTCCTATCCATGAATATGGACCTATGAACTCAATGCAACCACACCACCTTGTCTATGCACCCATGTGCTAAGGCATCTATCGCACTCGACTCCTTAATTGATAGGAAGTGAGATGGTATCATCTGTCGGTCCAGAACTACTCAGATGGAATTACAGCCCCCTTGAACCCTGGTTAGTCCCACAATGAAATAAATCAATATTTCATCCCACTTACAATCAAGGAAATATAAAGTCTAAAGAAGCCCGCTTGGAAAGCAATGATCACCCTTCACCTACTGACACATGTGGAACTTTTCAGCGAACCCCACCACTACCTGTTTCACCCCGTGCCACCACAATTGACTCCTCAAGACTCGATACATTTTGGGAAATTTTGGGTATACCACTTGGGGTGTGTTTTGGAACTCACTATGAACTCTCTCGCACATTTCCACCGGGACGAAAAACTTTCCATTAAACAACATCTGATTTTTTCAATATTCCAACCATCCTTTCAGTGCATTGCCCTAGCTAATATGATCTTGCATCACTTAAAACACTTTTTCCTCTAATTATACTCCTATACCTGCTACAATAGAGAGAATCGAATAGTCATTTGAAAAAAATAGTCTCTGTCATCCTCCACCTTGCATCCATGTGTACAGAAACCAACTCTTCCATATCCTTCTAAGCATTTTCCAATTCCCGAACTACATCCTTTTGTTAATTCCTTCTAAAGGAATCAACCACCATGTCCCCTTTTCTAATGTGTAGGAAATATCTAATTCATAGTCCTAAGGAAACTCTACCCACCTCTACTCCCTCAAGATCAGGTCCCATTGGGAGAAGATATAACATATGCTATAGTTATGTATTAAGATAAAGAAGTGTTCCCCAATGATGTAATGCCACCAGAACATTAATAAAAACATGACCACTGGAAGCTCCAGATCATGGGTGGCATAGTTATGCTCATTGTTATGTAACTTTTTAGACCCATAGGAGATCACCCCAACTATTTCATCAGTACACACAACAGACCTTAGCCCGAAGAATCACAGGACACGTCAAATTCCACGACTTTTATTGGAATCCTCAACACTAAGGCACTAACCAAATTCACCATCAGGTAATTGAAGGCTACCTAGCACTGCTTGATCCATTAAAAACCCTGGTCAATCTTGGTCAAGGATTTCAAAGGTGCTGAAACTGGGGAGAATTTGGGCATGAATCTCTGATAGTAACCAGTTGGACCTAGGAAACTATAAACCTCTTCCACATTATTGGGTTCCGCCCAAGAAAAAATTTCTTCTACAATCTACGGTTCCACTAATATTCAATGCTTGGACATCAATTTTACAAGGATGTTCACATCTCATGTACATAACATGCATTTGGACAACATCTCATATCGATGGTGTGGTCAGAGGAACTCTAAACCCATCCTCTGATGCTTGGAGTGATCCTCCTCTGATTTCTAGTAGATCACGGTGTCTTCAATAAAAACGACTACAAATGGGTCCATATATTATCGAAAGACATATTTCATGATCCCCATGAACATAGAAGGTGCATTTATATAACCAAATGAAATAACCATGAACTCAATGTGCCCATATCTGCACCTGAAGGCGGTCATAGAGATTTCACCCTCCATCACCATCAATTGGTGATATTTGGACTGCATGTTGATCTTGGAGAATAATCATTCCCCATTAAACTGATCAAAAAGGTCTTCGATCCTCAGGAGAGGGTAACTGTTCATAACCATCACATGGTTTAGACATCGTTTGTCTATACACATCCTAAGACCACCATAATCCTTCATTGCGAACATGACTGGGGAACCCCATGGTGATGTTCTTGAATGGACAAAATCATTCTTCATCAGATCATTATTCTGAATCTGTAACTCCTGAAATAAATATGGTACCATCCGATAGTGAGCCATCAAAAATGAACGGTCACCAGGTTACATGTATATCCCAAACTAATCAACAGGTCGAGGGGGAAGAGTCACCACCTCTCTAGGGAAGATGTCCAAGAACTCACTGATGATCCCCAGAATGACTACTATCTCCCTATCTACCTACTCCATGGATTTCTTAGATAACAAAAAAATAAGGGGATCCACTCACCAACTACCCTCATGGAAACCCCAATCATTGTTGAATGTCACATGTTGTCTGTCTATATCTGTAAAACCCCATGTAAATAAAGAATATGACATTTTCATATTTATCCATTTTTCTGAATAAAATGTTAATATTAAGTTAAAGGGAACGCTACTCTCAATGGCGTACCCAATATACAACAACGGGTTTCTGGGAAATATTACGTTGCACTCTAATAATAAAATAATATTATTTTAAATGGAAGTTAACGCCTAGCCATTGTAATGACGGGAATGAATAGAACTAACTAAAAAACGATTATATATGTTTGTAAAATATTTTTACTTTTATCCAATAAATGTTAGAGGCTTAAAATTCAAATGAATCAAATTTTAAGAGTAAATATTCTAATATTCTTTAAAAGCTCGATTAACCGCCCTTTGATGGTGAACCCTTTTTAAATCCACTTTTTTCCAATTTTATATGTTATATTTTAAAAAATAAAATTCTTTTTAGAATCAGGACATCAAAATTTAATTTGTATAAATTTTTGGTATTTTTCCGATAAAGATAATTTTTTAATGAATAATGTAAAATGTTGTATTTTAATTCAAAACCTCCTTTTAAAATAATTTATTTATATGATTAGAATATCATTCTAATTGGTTTTATTGTGAAATGAGAATTAATTTTAAGCATTTAGTAAAATGATGTTCATTGGAATTAATTTCACTTTGAAATTGGACTTAAACTAGTGACAATCTTTTGATATATTTTGTTTCTTAAAAACACGTTATTTGTTTTGAAAATGGGAATTAATTATTAAATTTATTAATGCAGCTTATATTTTGTGAATTGTGTAAAATAGACATCATTTTTGAATTCGGAATATCAAATATAGCTTAGGGTGAATTTTTGGTATATTTTTGAAAAACATAAATTTTTGATGAATACTGAAACCACTAAGTGGTAGTTAAAAAACTGATTTTTCGATTAAATGAAAATTTACCAATTGTGTGATTTGATTTTAAGGAATCCAACATACAAGGTTTTCATTAGGATGTAAAATTTTGTTCGATGGGATGAAAATAGTTTTTGGTGAATAGAAACTTTTAAGTATTATTAATCGCGATTAAATGTAATTAGTGTAATTCCAGGTAAAGATAGTGTTATAATAATATGAAAATGACCTTGACACAAGTAATACCCTTATTGTATGAATCATGGCCGACCAATAAAATCAATGAGTCAACTTGGGGACTCAATGGAGTCACTTGAGTAAGAAAATGACATTAATAACTTTTTATTTAAAGTTAAAAAAAATGTGAAAAACATGTATTATTTTACTAAAACAATTTTTACATGGAGTTATAAAGGTAATATTTTTTACTATAATTATTCATTTTAAAGATAAAAATATTTCCTATCTCATAGTATTTGTTTTATAATTTTTAGAGATTAAATAAATCAATTTATATCTGACACTGTGAGGATACAGCGATTACCTCATTACTGAATGATTTAAATAAAATGAAAAGATAATGTAAACATTAAAACATAAACTTGTCAAAAACCTATTGTATGAGTTTATTTAGAACCCTTATCACATTATGCTCTAAATATATTATTTTGGGACCTTTAATATCCTAAAATCATTTTATAATAAAGTAACTTTTCATGACATTCCAAGAGTGCCCCTCCTCCTTCTTATAAAAAGCCCCCACCTCTACCTCCTTACCCTCACCTCTTAATCCCTTGGCTCGGCCAAAATCTGCTCATTTTATCTCTCCACATCCCTCTTGTAATCCTAGAATCCTTCCCTTAGGCATAAATCTCTTCATGAAACCCTTTTTGTTCAAACCAATATGAGTTACCCGATTTAAAGGTAAAGTCTTCCCTAATGTTCTTTTGTTTTATTTTGCTTCTCCACCCCCTAAACGCTTTTTATTCCTTTATTTTGTAAAAAAACTAGTATCTTAAATATACTAGGATGTTGTTATGAGATGGATTCGAGACACACTTACACAAACCTCCGTCTAATGGTTAATGAACATACTGTTTCCGTGGATGGCGAATTACTGCCTCACGAAACAATGATTGTTCTATCTTCTGCTATCATCTTTCATGGTGGCCATTATGATGAAACTATATTTATTTATGATATATATTATATTTATTTCTTCTATATTCTTATTTATTTTATATTTAATATATACCTTTATGCTTTGCACGTTGTGCAAATGCGATAATTTCATTTGACGAAGTGTGGACTACCGCCCCCTCAAGTGATGTGACTCGTTCATGAAATACATGGAATGTATAAAGAATTAAATTTATGAACTTACTTGACCTATATAAAATAAATATTATACTTTAAATATAATATATATATATATACATATCATCATGTTTTAATTCCATTAATGTGCCAAAGAAATTAAAGTAGCATTCATGCGTACGTATGGACTACCGTCTCCATGAACGGTGAATTTCATTTATTTTTATCTCCAAATGTTATGGAATAGTATAAAATAAATATATACTGAATATATATGATATTTAAATCATTAATACTATTCTGTAGTTGATTTACCTATAACTACATGGGAAATTCTTTTCCAACATGTTCGATTTTTACTCATGTACCGAACATCGACAAAAACATCTGATATGAAATCACATTATTAACCGATTATTATAACATTATAATATGTGATATTAAATGAATAATAAACTTTAAAAGAGTTTCTTATGAAATTATAAATTGAACAATGTTTATTATTAAGTAATATAATGAAACGAATAAGACTAGTCGGACTTGAGTTAAGGGATACTACCTCTCTTTTTCTTTTTAATTACTATCTTTTATGTCATTTCCTTTTAGCTCATCTTTATTATGTTTGGGGATGTTATTTAATATTCCTGATACTTTACTTTTTATGTTAATATTGCGAGAGACCATATTTGATCTCATAAATCCATTTTTGGATGTTTTAAGTGGCGATGTTAGGCTGCCGAGTTTTTGTATGGTATTTTTCATATCACTTTTATTCTTGTGAGATTTATGCTACATTTGCCACTATTTCCTTTGAGTGGTGTATGTAATGCCCATTATTCTACTATTTGTGTAATATGCGTTCTTTTATGTGTATTTACATCAACGTTGTATAGTTCTTCTTTCTTGGGGTATACGTTTCGAAAGTTACCCAAATCAGTAAGGGAACCTTTCACCCTCCTCTTCTTTAAAAAAGACTTATTCTTGTTATGTATTTTATTTTACATCTTGTTATGTTGGGATATGTTATCATATGTCATTTTTTCTGTAAATTTAATGTACAAGGGATGAGATACCCTTTTTATCTCTCATCAACTCATTTTCTGAATTTTGAAGTGATATCTTTAGGCTGTCGAATTTTTTCAAGGGAACTTCATAACCCAATTTTAATTCATTGGGTTAAACATGTACTCTTTGAATATTTAATTACATGAATATGTTTTAATAAACTATGATTTTTTACACTTAATATCCACTAATATTTGGTGTATTATTTTGTCACACATAATTATGTAATTGATTTATCCTTAATCAAAGGATATCATCTTTGAATGGGACTTCGTCTCAATCTCCTTTCATTCAAGTATATTTTGTTTTGTACACAACATTATTTTATACGGTGTATAAAACCCTTTGACATATACTTTTATTTAAAAGGAATCTTTTCTATACGAATCATTTTACTAATTGACAAAAAGTATGTTTCTTTTTAACATACGCGGTGACAACGACCTTTCCGCCGCCACGAGTATTATTTCATCGTTGGCTTCCTCAACAAGCTGTAATGTTTTTAAAAATAAATAAATACCATATAATCTTTTATGTATTTTGGTATTGAAAATGGTTTTGATAATGGATTTGTTATGTCAATATATTTAAGTGATATATTGTGATTGTAATGTGGAAATGTTTTATTTCCTTTATAATTGTTTTATGTGTTATGATTTTATAATGGTACCTGGACATTTGATGGGTGGTTACGTGATAAACCATATGACGGGTGGTGCCGTGAATACTAGGATGGGTGGTTATGTTATAACCTCCAATGCATTGGATATGGAAGTTGGCCGTATGGCTATTCCATTTAGTGATATGTGTGGAAGTCGACCATATGGTTATTCCATTTAAGTATGTTTATGTCCCAAGTTACCTTTATATGTTATGTGTTCTTTATACGGGTCTATGGTAATCATTTGGTTACAAAGGGTATGTAGTGATCTTTTATTCATTAAAGAGTATTTACAACTTTATAATGGTGAAAATTATTACTTTGATAAAGTATTCATGATTTACTTGTTGTTTTGGAAAAACTAAGAGTTTTCCTTTTTTCTGTATCCTTTACTCGGATTTTTATGCTCATCCCATGTTTTTGAAATGTTTTACACATGACTTAAAGATGAAAACTGTCAATAATGGGATCAAGGAAAGACATTCTATCTAAAACATGGAACTATAAATGTTTTTTTTATGAGTTTTTATTTTATGGAAAATTAGTAGAAGTGTCTGCTTTGTAATCTTTTGAGATATAATAGTTATGTCCTAATTCTCTAAAACTCTAAACCTGAAAATATCCTCTATGTGAATTATTCATTCAATTCAAGATTATGTAATGTTATAAGGCCGGGTCCTTATAGTTGATATCAAAGGGAGGTTTAGACAACTTAGGGATTAGGTGTTTTTGTTAGACACATGGTTATTCCCTATATCTATTATTTCAGTTAAATCCTTGTTTTATAACTTTTTTCAGGTCAAGTGAAGTCAGTTACGAATGGAAGGAGGGGGATCTCAAATGAAATTCCTATCTCTTCTTAAGGACATGCTTGCAATAATTATTGCAAAGTCATGTTCGGATGATTGTGAAACTTTTTCTAGAATACAACTCACTTGAAAGAAGTTGTTTGAGATATCAAACACCTCCACTATACCTCATTTTCATCGTGGATCATGGGTTGTATTTATACAAATACTATTTTCATAATATTCTGATATTTTCACGAAAGGTAAATTTTATCATGGAATTTTCAAATATTTTACTTTATCACAAGATTTTGAAGCATATTATGATTTTAAAAAAGGTGATGAAGAAGGATACCCTTATGAAACCTATTTATATTTACTTTTACAAAATATTTTCTCAGCACATACCTATTGTATTTTAAAAGGACCATTAATTGAATGTTTCAACTCAAAATCGGTCCAACAGTTTTATAGAAATCATGTTTTATCAGATGTCTTGAAATTATATGTCAAACATGATTATTTTCCAAAACAATTATATCTAAACACACATATAACCCTTGTTGTACATGGTGAATTTGGATAGAGGGAGAAAATGATTTTGAAGGATCTCTAAATCATTGTTGTAATGCATGCACCTTCTACCTACGTGAATAGGATGACGATGAAACCAAATGGACACAAGGATCAAGGTATGATGTTATTCATTTTAAGGAATCATTTTATTTTATCTTATGGTGGTTAAATAAGACTTCAAGAATTAAAATGTTGAGATTGTAGTGAATTTGGTTGAAAATGATAGGTATAAGGAAACCATTGAGGTTAAAACATTTTAGGGTTATTTTTTGAGTTTCATAAAAAGGACAACCCATAGGATGGTTGATAACCTGTCACATCTGGTAAGGCCGTAGGAATCAAACCCACAACTGAAGGGCGACAAGGGCGCATTTCCTACCACTGGACTACGTAATGTCCCTGGTTAGTATGACTTATTTTTTTAGATAGATGATCTTTTTAATCATGAGTAAGTTTATTTTGGGTTATCTTTGGAAATGATTATCCTATCATGGAGGATATGTTATTAGGTTAGTTACATTTCATTATGATACTTTATGAGTAACTGATGGTATTTAGAGATAAATGTTTAGATTTATCTTGGAAGACTATGTGATTAAATCTTTCAGAGATTTGGGTTTCAATCTTAGTTTGGTTTACTTTGAAGAATTTTATATACAAATTGTTTATCGAATGGTCTTCATTGAACATTTGGTTTTATTGGAAAAATTTGGGATATTAAGAATAGATTTTCTTTTTATAAAGGATTACCCTTTTGGGGATTATTTGATCTTGTTCTAACAATTATGGTTTTGGTTAAGGTCTAAAGGCATGGGAAATATATATTTCAATTTTTTGGGTCAGAAGATTTTCTAGAAGATGATTATAACTCTCTTAATGTGAAAAAGTCATCTTAAATACTCGCCTATTGGAGAAAATATGAGTTTTTGTAAGAAATCTAGTAGGAGATGAGAGTCTACATGACATGTAAGAATGTTTCCTTCTGATTTACTTAAGCTCATAAATAAATTCCTCAATGAAAAGATACTTAAAAACAAAAATGTTGTCTATTAACTTATCCTACGGGGGAATCAAATACCATTAACCCATCACCAGTTTGTGATTTTCTAGAGGTTAACTTTCTCCTAAACATGTTTTCTATCACTCTCCATCAGAACATGACCCTTTGTTTTCTCTTCCATGTCCATGTTTTCCTACACGGAATCCTACTATGGGTTAACTCAGGTGACCTTTTTACTTCCATTTCATTCTTTTGATGTGACAGTTTAATTGAATCATTTTCCGACGTGGGGCTTTCAATTAAGTTTCCAAGCCCAATTTTTAAAATTTCTAGGACGTAATTCCCAAAAGGGGGGAGGGATGTAACACCCCACTAAATAAAGAATATGAAATTTTTATATTTATCCATATTTTTAAATAAAATTTTAATATTATGTTAAAGGGAACTTTATGCTCGATGGCGTACTCAATACGCAACAACGAGTTTTTGGGAAATTTTACGTTGCACTCTAATAATAAAATAATATTATTTTAAATGGTATTTAACGCCTAGTCATTGTAATGGAGGGAATGAACAGCAATTATTACAAAATGATTATATATGTTTGTAAAATATTTTTACTTTTATCTAATAAATGTTAGAGGCTTAAAATGTGAATGAATCAAATTTTAAGCATAAATATTCTAATATTCTTTAAAAGTTCGATTAACCACCTTTTGATGGAGAACCCTTTTTAAATCCTCTTTCTGAAAATTTTATATGTTATATTTGAAAAAATAAAATTCTTTTTAGAATTAGGACATGAAAATATACTTTGTATAAATTTTTTGTATTTTTCCGATAAAGTTAATTTTTTTAATAAATAGTGTAAAATGCTGTATTTTATTTCAAAACCTCCTTTTAATATAATTTATTTATATGATTAGATTATCTTTTGAATTGTTTTTAATGTAAAATTAGAATTTATTTTTACCATTTAATCCAATGGTTGTCATTGGAATTAATTTTACTTTGAAATTGGACATAAACTAGTGTCAATCTTTTGATATATTTTGTTTCTTAAATACACGCTATTTGTTTTAAAAATGGGAATTAATTATTAAATCGTTTAATGCAACTTATATTTTTGTATTTTTGTAAAATAGACATCATTTTTTATTTTGGAATATCAAATATAGCTTAGGGTGAATTTTTGGTATTTTTCTGAAATACTTCAATTTTTGATGAATATTGAAACCACTAAGTGGTAGTTAAAAAACTGATTTTTCATTTAAATGAAACTTTACCAATTTTTTGATTTGATTTTAAAAAATTTAACATACATGGTTGTCATTAGGATGTAAAATGTGGTTCGATGGGATGAAAATATTTTTTTGGTGAATAGTAACTTTTAAGGTTTAATAATCATGATTAAATGTAATTATTGTAATTTAAGGTAATGATAATGTTATAATAATTTGAAATATCCTTGAAACTTGTCCTACCCTTATTGGATGAATCATGGGAAACCAAGAAAATCCATGGGTAAACATGTGGACCGCATGGAGCCACTTGGGTTAGAAAATTACATTAATAACATTTTACATAAAGTTAAAAAAAATGTCACAAACATGTATTATTTTACTAAAACAATTTTTACATGGGGTTATACATGTCATATTTTTGACAATAAATATTCATTGGAAAGATAAATATATTTCCTATATCATAGTATTTTTTTATTAATTTTTAGACATTAAATAATTTAATTTATTTATGATACCATGTGATGCATCGATTACCTCATTAATGAACGATTTAAATAAAACTGAAAAGATAATGAAAATTCTAAGAAATACACATGACTAAAACCTATTTTATGGGTTTATTTCGATCCCTTGTCACCTTATACTCGAAATATATAATTGTGGGACCATTAATATTAAAAAATAATTTTCTAATAATGTAACTTTTCATGACATTCCAAGAGTGCCCCTCCTCTCTCTTATAAAAGGCCCCCACCTCTACCTCCTTACCCACACCTCTCAAGCCATTGGCTCGGCCAAACTCTGTTCATTTAACTCTACACATCCCTATCTTCATCCTATAAACCTTCCCTTAGGTATAAGGCTCTTCAAGAAACCCTTTTTATTCAGACCAAGAGGAGTTACCTGATTTAAAGGTAAAGTCGTCCCTAATGTTCTTCTGTTTTATTTTTCTTCTCAAACCCACTAAACACTTTTTATTCTTTTATTTTGTAACAAAAACAGTATCTTAAATATACTAGGATGTTTTATGAGAATTATTCAAGCTACACATACACACACCTTCGCTTAATGGTTAATGAACATACTGTTTCCGTGGACGACGAATTACTGCCTCACGAAACGATGATTTATCTATCTTCTCCTACCACCTTTCATGGTGGTAATTATGATGGATATATATTTATTTATGATATATATTATATTTATTTCCTCTCTATGCTTCTGTATTTTATATTTAATACATACCTTTATGCTTTTCATGTTGTGAAAATGCGATAATTTCATTTGAGGAAATGTGGACTACCGCCACCTCAAGTGATGTTACTCGTTCATGAAATAGAAGGAATGTATAATGAATTAAATTTATGAACATATGTGGCCTATATAACATTTATATTATACCATAATTATAATATATATATATATCTCATAAAGTTTTAATTACATTAATTTTCCAAAGAAATGAAAGTAGTGTTCATGCGTACGTACGGCCTACCGTCTCCATGAACGGTGAATTTCATTTATTTTTATCTCCAAATGTTATGGAATAGTGTAAAATAAATATATTCGGGATATATATGATATTTTAATCATTAATACTATTCTGGAGTTGATTTACCTATAACTACTTGGAAAATTCTTTTCCAACAAGTTCACTTTTTACTCATGTACCGAACATCGAAAAAAACATCTGATATGAACTCACATTATTAAGAAATTATTATAACATTATAATATGTGATATGAACTGAATAATAACCTTTAAAGTAATTCCTTAATAAATTATAAATTGACCAAATTTTATTATTCATGAATATAATGAAACAAACAAGACAAGTCGGACTTGAGGTAAGGGATACTACCTCTCTTTTTATTTTTATGTACTCTATTTTATGTCATTTTCTTTAATATCATCTTTATTATGTTTGGGGATGTTCTTTAATATTCCTCATTCTGTAATTTTTTTTTAATATTATGAGATACCATATTTGATCTCATAAATCCATTTTTGTATGTTTTAAGTGGCGTCATTAGGCTGCCGAGTTTTCGTAAGGGATTTTTCATCTCACTTTTATTTCTGAGAGATTTATGCTACATTTGACACTATTTCCTTTGAGTGGTGTATTTAATGCACATTATTATACTCTTTGTGCAATATAATTTCTTTTATGTGTATTTACATCAATGTTGTATAGTCTTTATTTCATGAGATGTACATTTCGAAAGTTACCCAAATCGGTAAGGGAACCTTTCAACCTCCTCTTCTTTAAAAAGACTTATTTTTGTTATGTCTTTTAATTTACATCTTCTTATTTTGGGATATATTCTCATATATCATTTTTCTGAAAATTTAATGTACAAGGGATGATATACCCTTTTTATCCCTCATCAATTCATTTTCTTAATTTTGAAGTGACGCCGTTAGGCTGTCGAATTTTTTCAAGGGAACTTCTTAACCCAATTTATATTATTTAGGTTAAACTTGTACTCCTTGAATATGTCATTCCATGAATATGTGTGAATAACCTCTGATTGTTTTACACTTAATATCCACTTATATTTGGTGTATTCGTTTTTCACAAATAATTATGAAATTGATTTATCCTTAATAAAAGGATACCATCATTGAACGGGACTTCGTCTCAATCTCCTTTCATTGAGGTATGTCTTGTTTTATACACAACATTATTTTATAAGGTGTATAAACCCTGTTGACTTTTACCTTTATTTAAAAGGAATCTTTTCTATACGAAGTGTTTTACTAAATGACAAAAAGTAAGTTTCTTTTTAACATATGTGGTGACAACGACCTTTCCGCCGCCACAAGTATTATTTGATCTTTGGCTTCCTCAACAAGCCGTAATGTTTTTAAAAGTAAATAAATACCATATAATATTTTTCGTATTTGGGTATTGAAAATGGTTTTGATAATGGATTTGTTATGTCAATATATTTAATGGATATATTGTGATTGAAATGTGGAAATGTTTTCTTTCCTTTATAATTGTTTAATGTGTTATGATTTTGTAATGGTACATGGACATTTGATGGGTGGTTACATGATAAACCATATGACGGGTGGTTCCGTGAATACCATGATGGGTGGTTACGTTATAACCTCTAATGCATTGGGTTTGGAAGTCGGCCGTATGGCTATTCCATGTAGTGATATGTGTGGAAGTCGACCCTATGGTTATTCCATTTAAGTATGTTTTTGTCCCAAGTTACCTTTATATGTTATGTGTTCTTTATATGGGTTTATGGTAATATTTTGGTTACAAAGGTTAAGTATTGATATTTTATTCAATGAAGAGTATTTACTACTTCATGAAGGTGAAAAGTATTACTTTGATAAATATTTCATGGTTTACTTGTTGTTTTGGAAAAACTAACAGTTTTCTTTCTTTTTTGTATCCTTTACTAGGATTTTTATGCTCATCCCATGTTTTCGAAATGTTTTCCACGAGACCTAAAGATGAATATTTTCAAGTATGGGATCAAGGAAAGACATGTTATCTAAAACATGGAACTAGAAATGTTTCTTTTTAAGAGTTTTTATATTATGGAATCTTACTAGAAGTGTCTACATTGTAATCTTTTGAGATGTAATAGTTATATCCTAATTCTCTAAAACTCTAAACCTGAAAAGATCCTCTATGTGAATTATTCATTTAATTGATGATTATTTAATGTTATAAGGTTGGGTCCTTATAATATTTGAAAGCAGAAACCTTCTTCAGAAGCAGTTGATAATGGAATACATAATGAACATCCATTGGATTCCTAAAAAGACATCATACAGCTACATCTATAGAAAAGAATGTTCCCCACATGACTGATGTGGCCCCAACATTAGTCTGTATCCCAAGAAAACAAAGGAAAAGTTGGTCTGACCTTCAACTAGCAAACTCAAAACCAAGGGCACAAGAACTATTTCTACATCTAAACCCATAGTTTGGGCTGGACTGGCTGCAAAAAAGGAGTGTGAAACTATTGAATCAAACAAGGTGCAAACAAGAGTGGTAAACAAGATGGTCGTACCATGAACGTCTTTTGGACCTGCTGGCACTACTGCCTTTGTGATGTGAATCTGCCCATGCACATCTTCTCTCCCCCTCGACTTTCAGCCCCTCCCCTACTACACCATGGTTGAGATCCCTGAGGAGCACCCTAAGGTCATCCTCCTACTGTAACGTCTTCTCTCAGAGGAGCGGTATATCACATTCCCTATTGGTGATACTAAAAGGGACTAGCTAAAAACTTCTACTGCTGAGTTAGGCGCTGAACCTTCCCACCCCCACTGTACTGAACATAGTTCGGGCACAAATTCTGATGGTTTCGACGACTACCACTGATAATGAATATCTGTCTTGGGCTAGAAAAGAATGGGTGAGGACCGAGAGATCAAAACTAGAACTTTTTGTGCCTGCTCCCCACTAGCCGAAACTTGGTAGGCCCTAACACTAGAGTCCTAATGCCGATGGCCTTCCCATTTGACGAGCCCGATGGAATCCCTTCTCGCGACACACCTCCTGACATGTGCATCCTTTCATCAACTTCATCTTTCTTCTAGACTTCCAAGTACGACGATAGGATTAAGGGAGTAATAGAATAATGGAGTGAAGTTCGGAGTTCCTAATATAAATTTCTCTCCCGGTACTCATCATCCAAAAAAAGGCCCTGAGAAAAATGAAGGATATCCTTGAACATGTTCCCTTGACCTCTCACTGATACTCCCCTAGTGAATGGAGAGTAGATCCTGCAACTTCTCAACCTTCATCATAGAAGAAAGGAATTCCCCCCATAACTCCTTCTCGAAGTCAACCCATTAACTCTTACTCTCCATCCTCCCCCTGAGGTAGAGCATTCACAACTGACGTGTTGATCCCCTCAGCTGACTGACAACCAATGGAACCCAGTACTCAGCCACAACCCGTATCAAGATGAAGTACATAACTAACTCCTCGAGCAATCTTTCTATCTCCGTGACAAAGATGCAACCCTCATACTTCCTGAGATTCTAATATAGAATGTAATGAAGCATATTCTCTCATTTTTCATCATCCTCCCCTCGATCAGTTCTCCACTGATTATCCAAATCATCCTCCTAGGTTTGGACCGTCTGCACTACTCGTGGTCGTCGTTTGTGTTCTATAACAGCAAAGTAAAAAAGGAATGCCTATGCCCGAGTACTGTGTATGGTTTCATTTAAATTATGAAAAAACATGTTATTTATTAAAATTCCAATATCACCTAGAACAATCTTAAATAGAAGTCAATATGATGCATGTAACTTTCCTAGGGTTTCTACCCAGCAATATGTGTAGCCTCACTTGGTCGATCAGTAGGTCTGGAGTCCTCGCATCATATCATGAGGGGCCCTAAAATCAAGTGTCATATCCAGTCTTTCGTAGCATATTTCATGCACCAATATTAGATAATACTATTTCCAAACTACCCCATTCAATCCTTACCATGCCTAACCACGAGCTCCATCCTCTCTCTCAACCATCCCTTTGATACCATTCTCTCACGACTCTCCTTCCCCAAGATAAGAAATGGGATGGAAAATAGTGGGACCCTTGTTTCTTCATGTTAAAGGATATATAATGACCTCCTGAGTCCTGCCTTCATTAGGCCCTTGATTGGAGACTATAAAAAAGGGTATAAAATCACGCGTAATATGGAAGGAATTAACCTTTTTTATTAAGTAGGATCAAGAGATATGATGGTAAAAACACAAAAACTCCAAAACTGATGGTCAATGTAATTCCAAAACCAATCACCATATTCATGTTCAAAGATAAACCCATTCAAGTATAAGAAAACTACAATGGGAAACTACTAAAAGAAAGAAAACCACAACAAACACTATTCTGACGTCCGAGCTAGTACGGTCCCACACAGTCCCCGAAGTCCCTCTAGAAACCTGAAACAAGTTTTATATATGTATGGTGTGTATACATGTATAATTAGTATGGAAAAACAAAATCTCCAATTCACAAGTGGGGAGGCATTCTAATGTCTTGTGAGAAAAAGTAGATAACCAATGAACCTAGAAAAGAAACTATCCACCCAACCTCACCCTCGAACATCACCATAATAAAGCATGTCAGGTAAAATAATAGTAATCAAAGATCATTGTTTGGGTACCCAACACCACTTTCCTACTAGTTATTGAAGTCATTATATGCATCAGACCTCCCCCACTATTTTCACTACAGTCCCACGGCCGCCCCCAACAACAACCTTATGGGCCACCACAACCACATATCCTACCTGCAGACACCTACACAACCATATCCACACATCATGCCCACCAACACCTTGAGCACCATAACCATATGTATCCACACTGGCATAATCCTAGGCCAAAACAACCCCTGCCATACCTGAAGACACCTGGGCCTCGTCCTGAAGACACATGGGAAACAAACCCACCCACACACACCTTGGCAAACCACCACAACCACCCTTACTAAATAATCATGGGATATAATTGACCTAAAACCCTCATATCCTTATCAAAGTGTGTTAGGTTTCTCTATAAAGGGGGTACAAAGGAGATAATAACCAGCCATCCAATATGATGTTGGAAAAAACACCCTCCCCCATGAAATGAGGGTGTTCACCACAAAGTGCTCAACATGGGTGGGGTGAGAATAAGAAACACAAATCTAAATTTAAAAATATAGGTAAACAAGAACCCATCCCAACCAAAGGGTTCCAAAACTAGACCATACGCAAACACCCTTGTTACTATAAATTCATACAAAAGCACAATAGCCAAAACCAGAGCCAAAATTCTTCCTGAAAAACAATTCTCCACTAAACCCATACTTGTTATCATATTCAAGTGATTCCATTTAAATAATTCATCACTACTGGGAAAATAGCAAGAATAGCCACAAGGAAAGAAATGAAAAACATACCAGCAATAATTTAAGCATTCACACCTGGTTCTCTTGTAAAGTCACAACATCAAATAGAATCTGTGAGATCCCTCGATGTACTGGAAATAAACCAAACCCCATTGTACAGACCCACACGACCTCAGGTCCACAAACAAAAACTCAAAAATTGGGGATCCCATCCCCATTCATGTCACCCCACAAGGCATAAAATAGAACAACCATACAGATCACTATAATAGAGCATGAGAGTTCTCAGATTTAATCACACCGTTTATAATGTTTTGTCAATCCCTTTAGTTAACCGTGTTGATCACACAAGGATTATTTTAAATTGGGATCCATTTAATCACTCAAATATACGGGATTATCCAGTTTCCATGTTACATCTATTCAATAATAGGATTACCCAGAAAATAGAGGTTCATTAGTGCATAATAATGGACCACTAACGACCACGATTTTACGTGGACATAAGCCCACATAATTCAAAATATATAAGAATAGATAGAAGAGTTCAAAAAAAATAATCAACCCCCTCCCCTTCATTTTACAAAAAACACCATTAATTATCTTTGTTATGGTTTGGAATCATCCATACCCTAAGGATGATTATCGTACCCACCCCGCATGATACAAAATAATGAGAGACGAAGGAAAACCCAACATGGATGATCAATGATTGAAGTGATATTCCTCCCTCCATTAACTAGTGATGTGTTACATGCAGTGGAGGAAAACCAAGGTCTCCAAGAGATAGTAATAATTTCATGGGTGAAATACTAGCATCACGAAGACAGACTCCAAACCCACTAAGGAAAAGAAAAGATACAATCCAAGTAGACAAATAAAACTATGTGTGATAAAAGGTTAGATCCTGTAGTTATGGGATATAAACTATTGAATGGATTTAAAGGAGGATAGGGGTATATCCATGGGGTTGGGTGGTTACAAATGATGGAATTAATTGTTATTTATCAATTATTCTCAGAGTGGTGGTGATAACGGTTGTGAGATAAAGGGTTTACATTAAATAGAGGGAAACATGTAATAGGGGTGGAACTGGAAAGTATGGGAAAAAGGGGTGAATGTGAGGAAAAATCAAATGTTTTTGTAATTAGAGGGTCACTTGGATCATGTGGGATTTTAGATATCATTTATGGAATATAAATTTCTTTGAAAGGGGTATTAAAACACTTTTATGTCAAAAGATACGTTGTAGGAGTAGAACTTGAAAAATTCTGAAACTCAGAAAAAAAAATTATAGGACACCATTTTATGAGAGAGAGTAATAGTCCCACCATCACGGTGTGACTATTATAGTGCCACCATCAGAGTGCCACTAGATCATTGAAACACCGTAGTCGATGATACCATTTCAACAGGCTTTAGTGATGGTGCGACTGCTACGGTGCCACTGGTTCGGAGGAACCCCATAAGCGGTGCCACCACTTCGTTGTGCGATCATGACAGTGCAACCTTTAATGTGAAACTTTCATGGTGCCACCATCATAGTTGTACTATTTCACTGGAAGCATTTGGTGGAACCTATTTTGTAGAAAATAACTTAACAAGTCACTGATTGTCCTCTGGATACCCCAAACACCAGAAATTCGGAAAAGTAATGGACCATGAGGGTCCGTGCCATTACAGGAAACAATAAAGAGATAAAATAGATACATTTAAATTGTTTTATTGATATAATAAATTATATAAAGGAAATATTATCACTTCTTACATGAACCATTTAAATTGTTTGTTCGTTATTGGTATATAGATACAAATTTGTAGAAGAAAATTCAAACATACAAGCAAAATATAAAATTATGGTAATGGATTTAATGAAATATATATATATATATAGTATCATGTTACACTCTAAATAAATACAACAACTATAGGAGAAATGATACTGAAAATTACAAAGTTTTTTTACAGTTCTTTCTGGGATGTTGATGGTTTTTCTCTCCCATCACTGAGTTATGGTCTTTTTGGTAATTAACAATCCCATGACCATGTTATCTATCACTCACTATTATTCTATAGTCATAATATTTCCCTTCTATGTGGTTATTTTAACTTATCCAACGTTTTATCTTTATTTAGGAATCTGATTATGTGTTTTTAGTGTTGGCATTCTGTTTTTTACATACTTTTTCAATATGAGGTTTTATTATTTATCTTCCAAATGACGATTTTAAGCAAATGTATTTTATAATATTGAAAATATTATTACTATGAAAAAATTATCAATTGAAATATTTATTTAAGTGGTGGGGGGATATATAACTCAATGATTTCAGAATATATATGTCTTTAACTAAAAATTAATTATTTTATAGATTTCATCGGATACAACCCTGAGTATATTTAAATGATGATATACCCATGAAAGATAGTCTTGAATTTTAAAATTATGAATTTTAATAAAAAAATTCATAAAAAAAATTTATAATGGAATTTATTAATGAAATAATAATTATTTATGCATGATAAATAAGTACTCAATTTTGTGAACAGTCAACATAGGCTTCATAAATAAGATTTCTTAAAAAAGGTTCTTATCACAAATTTTCATGTGAAAATTATAATTACATTCTAAAATTTACAGAAATTTTATTGTATGGATTGAATAAAATTTTAAAATAATAATTCCAATTTTATATTGTGGTGAATTTTTTGGATTTTCGGGGAAGATTTATTTTCCATTAAATAGTGAAAAATACAAATTTTTTTAGAAATTATAATTTATTTTCATATAAATCTACCATTATGTTTTTAATTTTATACTAAGTTTATATTATTTTAATTTAATTATATATAATTGAATACAAATCATTATTGTACTTTATTTTAGTATAAGTAAATTTTTAGGCTTAAAAACTATTTTTCAAAAAATGATTATACACGCAATGTGGTTTTATCATAATAAATTAATTTTATAAGTATTAATTAATGATTTTTTTGTAATTTATAGATTATATATTCAATATTTTTTTACAATTATATTTATGGTTTTAGAAGGAATTAAATAGAATAAAAAAATGTTTAAATCATGAAAATTCATTTTTTTAAAAAAAAAATTATTGTGGCTTAAGTGGTTAAATAAAATATTATTCTGCCACTTATTAAGATATAATCTGGAAAAATGTATTTCAAATTTTTTTCAAAATATTTAATATAATTTAAATCTTCTAACTTAATTTTTGGTCATGTTGAAAAAAAATAATTTATTTTACCACTATTATGGTTAAAACAAGTTTACCTAGGGGAGGGGTTAGGTGTAACCACATGATAAGTGTAGGATTTCCTCCAAACAAATATAATTCCTATTTTATAATATTATTTAAACCTCATAATATTATATAATTTAATATCTATCAATATGGAGTCACTATCCTAGGAAATTGACTTTGTTTAATTGAAATTAGTTAAGAAATTATATGTGTGTCCATCCACATAATTATAAATGGGAACCACTCATCCTAGAATATTTACTCCATTTGAGCCTCCTATCTCATCCACTCACTCTTAAAGATTTGTCATATAATCCTTTCGTTCATCATATATCATCTGTTCTTATGTAACGATGAATCCTTTATGGGTTAAGATGTAATCCAAAGGGGGTATATCAAATAAGTGGTATAAATCAAAATCTATATCGTTCAATGTTATTTCTTAATAAACCATATATAAATTTTTTTATCCATAATTACTTGACGATTTTAGTCTTATATATAAATAATAATTTATAATTATAAAGGAAATACCATTTTACAACCCTTATCCATCAATTGATAAACAATGTACTACTCATGGGTATGTGTGGACTACTGCCTCAATGTTGAAATTAAATTCATTGTGCATCATCATATTTCATGGGTGCATACAATGATGGATTTAATTTATATATAATATTTGAAAAAAATATAATTCTTGTATAATATTATTATCTTTTATACTTTATTACCATCCAATCCATTACTAAATGATAACATCACTAATGCATGCATATGGATAACCACCTTTATAATGAGATGTGATTTTTTATCATTTATGACATGCATAGATGGTTACATGAATATATTTTCAGAAAAATATAATTTTTATTATTTAGTACTGTTTTTTTATGGGTAATTATCATTTACATTTCATTTGTTACATCCAAAAAAAATTGGAAACATCACTTCTGTGTTTGTAAAAATTACCATCTCAAAAAAAATAATGTAATTAATTATCCATCACCACAAAATATGAATTGTTATAAATATATATTATTAATATATGTATTAAATTTATATCATGATTAAAATTCTGAATATGGGGGAACCATGATCAAATAGAAAGCACTATAACTTCAAAACTAAAACGCACATAAAAAATGAAGCATTTAAAACCCAAAATGATGGTTTTAATAGAAAATTTTTAAGAAAATAGTTTTGAAATGATATAATTGTATTATAGATGAAATTATATGTGTTAATACGGTTCATGTATATAATTATAATCAATTTAAATTTATTCTAAATGAGGCTAGTGAAATCACAACGAAATAATGACTTGAGGTAAGGGATTCTTTTTATTATTTACAAATTCATAAGACATGTCGGAAATTTCACATTATCATTTATTTAATGTGGAATTATAAATCACAATTCATGGTATTCATGGTGTTTTTTGATCATTAATATTTATATTCTTGACCCAACCATCAATTTTATGTGTTTTATATCAATTTCACTTTATTAAGACATGTTTCAATGGTATGCCTCAATTTATTATCATTTTGGTTTATTTAATTTCCAAAATGAATTTTGGAAAATAAAATTTTTCAATTCAATGTATTTATTTAATAATGTGGTTTACAATATTTTATTTATATTTTTCAAAAATTACTAAAATGTTAAGTGTTCTTCATCTCAATTTCATTTCATTGAGTCATCTTTGTTATTATACACCAATATTATTTCATGAGGTATATCTGATTACGTATTGATATTTTTACCATGAATATAATTTTTTTATTTAATTTTATGTTTCATTTGATTCAATTCCATTGATATGGGTTACAATTCAAAAGAAACTACAATGGTAAGGGTTTTGAGTTACAATCTCATGTTTACGAGGATTGTTTATACAAGAAAATTTCTAATAATTAAATTTTATATTTTATCTCTCCAAACACTTTTATATTTTCTTACAATATGGTTATTTCTATGTATTTATATTTTCATTCAATTTTCTTCTATCTATGTGACTATGAAACCAATATTACTTTAATAAGGAAAATTTTCGTTATTTCCCTCCATGGATCGCAACCATTTCCTACCATATAAAGTTTTATTAAAAAGATTGTTTTCAGTACTATGTAATGATTATTTAATTTAATTCTTTATCTCTTTTTACATAATATTATAATTTCCTAATGTAAAATTATTATTCTTTCTAAATTGGGTGCTTTTGTCTTTTTACCAAAAATGAGAAAGTAATTTTTTTTTAACAAAAAATGCATAAATAGATTTCCCCAATATAATGTATACACTTTTATTTAAATATTACTCTATAGATATACTTTTTATCTTAGAAAAAATTGTTTTACATTTTATATTATCAATTTTTAGATTCTAAATAAGTGATTTTAAATTAAAACATTATTTTCATTAGGAAATAATCTTCTGTTATTTTAATGATATTATCATATATAAAAAAATCAGTTATTGTTTCCCATGATTTAAAAGGGATATGATCCAATGTTTGCATTAATATAAGTTCTATATAAAAATTGTAAATATAATGGTCAAAGTTTAATGCATGTTGTATCCCTTGCAAGGTAAATGATTGGAATATATGGAGATTTTTTAATGATCTTGTTGCACATATATGTATGGTTTTCATTATTGGATAGGTGGTTCTAATTTAAACCATTGATATTTAGTTATAATATAAACAAAGGTCAGGTGGGTCTATTATGTACTTCCAATTAATTGGGTAATGAAGGATATCTAATGATATAATATCTATTACAATAGAGAGTGAAACTAGTTCAATAAAAGACATTAACAAACTAGATTGTTTTGGTAGTCAATGTAGACAATGGAAATTATTTTAATGTGAGTGATCCAAATCCACTATGATATTCTTGGAAGTGATCTTTGTCTGAGGAAATAATTTTTCTCTATTATGGGAATGCCATAAACCTATAAATTTTGTTTATTTTATGTTCATAGGGTCCATGATTGATTATTGGTGATTCTACACTTTTATTTCTTTTTTGTTTTATTTAATAAAACTTTTTTTCATGTTTGATGATTATGATATATTAGTTGATGGGAATGATTTTCTATTTTTGAGCTCATGAATGCATACCATTATGATTATCCTATGATAGATTATGATCATTGATTAAAATATAATATATTTCCCTTTACTAAGCATCTACAATCCCCTTTATTATGTTTAACTTCACCATGTTATGATGACTAGTTGTAGCCAGGATATATCAATAAAGGTTGATGGTTTTCAAGTACATAATTTGAAATTATGTTGAAATTTTATTAAATAGTTTTTTATTTATCTTTTTCCAATGAATATAAAATTATATTGTACTTATTTATGTATTATTATAAACTTTATTGATTAATCATTTGAAAATATGTGATATTTATTTATAAAAAGTTTAACATCACTAAAAATGGATGTTGATCTATAGTCCTTTGAAATTATCCAAGATCGCTTCTATTATTCCTTATTCATTGGGGTTTTAAGAATTTATCTTTATAGGTAAGGGAGGATGGGGTAGATGTAGGTATTCCAACTCAGACATTCTCTTTATATTCTTTAATAGTTTCATCTCTATATTTACTCTCTCTTCTTATTTCATTTCAGAGATAGATCATTTGTGTTCAATGGGATTTCCACAACCAGATTTGATATCTAGTTGTGATTCATTATTATTTTTCAACTCAGTTCCTCTCATTAAATAAATGAAACTAGAATCCCTATTGGTTATAGGATTTTACATAGTATTTATTTTACCTGAACCATGGTTTATTAAGTTATTGAGGTAGATCACGATCTTGAAAAAATTCCCATCTGGTTTCTTTAACATTGATCAAAAATTGTTGAGGGTATATTTTTGACTATTATTAAACTTCTAAATCTATTTTAGAATGTCTTACATTAATATTTATTGTGTTTTTATTTATTTTATTCTTTTATATGGTTTATCAGTTGTTTATTAAAATAATGGTACATAAAAGGTTATCGGAAACCCATCTGGAAAGGTGTCATTGATGGGTGATGGATTCCCTTTCCGAATTGAGTATTAAAATTCTATATGAAACCTAGATTAAAAGTTAGTTATTTCATCAATTTCATATAGAAAAATATATCACATCTCTCATAAACATGAAGAAAATAATATGTGCGGTGCTCCGAGTAGAATGCTGGCATACTCTCAGGGGTGTTATAAGCTATATATTCAATAATTTGTTAATGTATTAGAATAAAGGATATTTAATGTTTTTTATTTTCAAGTAAATGTGTTTTAAGACACATTACCATATGTACACGCCATGTTTTTGATATTGTGTAGAATTATTAGTTTTTTTGTGAGATCCTTTGTATATGTTCTATGACTTTAACGAGTGATTTTTTGTTATTTGATCCTCTAAATAAAGTATATAGAATGTTTTGGTCATTGTCATATAATAGATCATTATAGAATATAGGGATGTAGTGGTCTTAATTGAAATAGTATTGTAAGGATGTTATTAAATACTTGAATCTCTATAAAAACACATAAATGGATTCTCCAATAACTTGTTTGATTCCATATATTTTTATCACTTCCTGAATACTCATTACGGTTGGGATGAATTTATGTGGAAAATATTTTATATTTTATAGTAGTTTTAATCTATTACCAAATATAGTTAATAGATATCGTCCACAAACAATCGTTAATGGTAAAATGGTAAAATAATTTATTATATTTTATCTTATGAGACTCCTATGAGAATTACGTTACTAAAAAAACACTAAATTTTATTACGAGTTTGATAGAGTACATTCAGATCACGCCATTAATGATTTTAAGAGTTAGATCATTCCAGTTCAATGATTATGGATCTATTGGATTTTGAGTTTTTAAATACAGTTACACCTAATGATATTACGGGAACATAATTATCTCAATTTCCTATTAAATTTTTGTAGTTTTTCATACATGTTTTCACTAACCAATAAAAATATTTTGTAAGAGTAGGATGGGGATGGTGAATTTTGATATAGCATGGTGAAAAAATTAATTTTCATATATTTTAGTGATCTTTAGTAATCTAATT
This sequence comes from Viscum album, assembly GCA_963277665.1. Classification (NCBI taxonomy): domain Eukaryota; kingdom Viridiplantae; phylum Streptophyta; class Magnoliopsida; order Santalales; family Viscaceae; genus Viscum; species Viscum album. The sequence goes on along the minus strand of OY728131.1, from coordinate 848,884,643 downwards.
ATTTCCATCACAATTATTTTATCATTTGGATGAAAAAAATGAGTTGATTTGAAGTAGATCTAGTTATGTTATGAAATCATTTTAAATGAAAAAAATTAAAATAAAAAAAATAATTTCCCTAAATATCGTTAAACGTTTATAAGGTGAATTTCATGGGCCCCTTATAATATTTTATAAATTTGAGTCATATGCATAAGAAACAGGACATGAGTAGTTTCTATATAGGTATGCTTTAAAGATTTACTTTTCCATTATGATGTATGTTTAGTGTTTGGGAAAATAGTGATTAATTTTGGTTTATATATAGTACATAAAATTAGTATCCAATCCTTATATAATATCATCACTCTCTTATTGAATCATTTCATTAATTAATTATAATACTATCTCCCTAATAAAATAAAATTTCATTGATTCCCCTCACCTAATTGTATTATATTGAATAACGAAATAAAATAATCAATGTATTATAATAATATTGACTATCCTTATGATCATATTTATCTTATATATCATAGATCAACCCATATATCACCTTTATATATATTGAATTAAGTCGCAAAAATAAAAATTAGAAATAGATTATTGATATTCAACAAATAAATAAAACCTCCTCTATCAAAAGAGAACCATAAAATACAATGAACATGAGATTGAGGTATTTCAAATAATAATTTTGTTTTTCTGAAAATTAAACTTAGATGATACCATTGACATGAAAATATTTATAATATTTTCATGTTTAGTATTTTTATGAATTAGGTCATTATTAATACATATCATCCCATAATCATATAAGAAGATACTATCAAAACGCATCACAATTTTCCATAGATAAACATTGAGAAAGACATGATCATGTTCCTAGAAATAAATATCCTTCCTCTAGTTATCTACATAACTTCTCTGCCTACTCAATGCTTCCCTCATGTTCTTTTGAATAAACTAAACTTTATCATCCATCTCTTCTACAAATTTGAGTCTAATCAACTTCCTTTCACCAACTTCACCCCAAAAAGTTGGATATAGACATCGCTTTACATATAATTCCTCAAATGGTTCCTTCTAAATAGTTTAATGAAAACCGTTATTATAAGAAAAATCATCCAAATAAATATGGTGATCCCAACTTCCTTGGTAATTCATTGAATAAGCATATAGCATATATTCTAATGTCTGAATTGTTTATTCTCACTGCCCATCTGATTGAGGATGAAAAGTTGTACTAAAATTTAATTCATTTACTAATGACTTTTGAAGGCCTTTCCAAAAGTTATAATGGATCCTTGAACCATGTTGAGATACAATTCAGTGTGTAAGTCCATGTAACCTAACTATCTCTCAAATATACAATCACTAATGTAGATCTAGAGACAATGTAAATCGAATAAGAAAAAATGATAAGATATATTCAATATATCAACAATAACCCAAATGGAAATTAAACCTTGAAATGTCCTTATTAACCCACTACGAAATCCATGTATATAATTTCCCATTTTCACTCTAGTACTTGCAAAGGCTAAAACATCCTGGTAGGTAACTTCCACTCTGATTTAACCAATTGACAATTCAATCACATCATTATAAAGTCATAAATATATGTTTGTATTTTATCCCACCTATAATACTCTCTAAGATCACTATACATCTTATTAGATCCAGGATGAAATCAAAATAGATAACATTGAGTTTCGCATAACAACTCTTTCTTTAATTTTGAATCACAAGGCAAACATAATCACTTTAAAACCTCAAAAAAAATTGAAATGTTAATTTCACATAACGTACCCTTCTAAACCATCTTTACCATTTTTTAAAACTCACTATCTTCCATATATGCTTGCTTAAATCTATCTGAGATAGATAATTTCACTGAAACCTAAAAATTAAATAGGAATTTCCTAAACCAAAAACCTATATTACAATGTTCATCAAATCATTAATCAAAGGATCTAATTCCAATCATAGCATGGTTAATATAGCATTAAATTTTCTACTCAAATCATTAGACACATAATTTTCTTTTCTAGGATATTAACAAATTAGTCACTTATAATCATTAATTATTTCTAGCAATCTTTTGTGTCTCATGTTCAATTATTCTGAGTAAATACATACATCAATATTTAATGGTTTTTATATATTTCACATTTTACTCCATATAGATGATTCCTCTAAATTTTTAATGAAAAAACAACCGCTTCTAATTCAATATCACGAGTATTGTAATTTAACTCATTATTTTTCAACTAACATGAATAATAAGAAATTACCTGATCATTTTACATTAGGAAATATCATATTCCTTTCAATGAAGCATCATGGTAGATAAAAAATTAACCATTATTTGAAGGCGGTTCAAAACTTGAGCAATCAAAAATCTTCGTTAAAATTCATGAAAACATTCATCACATTATTTTGTCCTGATGAACATAACAAATTTTCAAGTTAACATAGTTGGTGTTCTAGATAACTGTGAATATTTTTCAACAAACATTAGATAATAACATATAAAACCATGAAAAAATAAGAATATTAGTAATATTTTTATTTCATTGATATTATTTAACATCTTTTGTTTTAGCAGGATCAATAGTTATTCCATATATAGAAACAATGTGACCAAGGAATGAAATTTGTTGTAAGCAAAAAAACACACTTGCTGAATTTCCCATAAAATTTATTTATTTTATGATATGATTTAGAACCCTTAAATTACATTCATTCTCCTCTTTACTTTTAGAATATACTAAAATATCATTAGCCAACACAACCACAAACTTATATAAGAACTCATGGAATATTTTAGTCATAAGATCCCAGAACATAGATGGTGAATTAGTTAACCCAAATAGAATAACTACAAATTCATAATGGCCATATCTAGTGTTAAATGCAGTCTTTAAAATTTCTAATTCCTTTAATTTCAACTGATGTTACCCCAACCTCATGTCAACTATAGAAAAATACCAAACTACATGGATATGATTAAAACTCATTGATATGAGGAAAAGGATAATTGTTCATAAAAATGATGTTATTAAAGGATATATAATTAATGAAATGTCTCATTGAACTATACTTATTTTTAATAAATAAGACGGGTTCACCCCATGGGGATGTTCTTGGTTAAATGAAATTTTTATCTAATATCTCATATAATCGCTTCTTTAACAATAAAAGTTAAATATGATCCATTAGATAAGGGGGATTTAATTTTTTTTATTATCAGTAACCAAGAAAATAATAAATTCAACTTTTTGATCAAGTATAATAGTAGAAAAATCATCAAGAAGAACATCAATATAATCTTTTACCACTAGAAAATCATTAATCTAAACAATTCACATGTTTTCAAAAAATATGGGGAATGTATTATTCATTTCTATCTTTTACTAGTTTCTTAGATTCCTGATATGTTATCAATAATAATGGATTATTCTTCTACCTAAACTGAAAGCCTTTTTAAAAAGAATCTTTTTTATCTATACAATCATACATAGCATGGTAAAAAGAAATAAAGTCTATACGCAGAATAATATCAAACTCATATAGAGTCAAGTCAATAAGGTTTGTTGGATGATTTTTTCACAGAATAGAAAATTAATATTCTTATTATTTATTTTTTTCTCGAGATTTCAACTTTATGTTATTAAAATAAGTTCTGGATTCATTTCATGACATGGAATTCCGAATTTTACTAGAAAAAATCTCATATATGAAAGGATATGTAGACCCGGAATCAGAAAACACATTAGCATAATCTAAATAAACAAAAAATTTACTGGATAGCAAATTATTTTGAAATCCCAACATCTGATGAAGTAGTTTTAAATTATTTTACCACACCTTTCTGCTTATAGTTCGACTGCATCCATTCAATCTAATTCTTCATTATACACCCATTCTCTTAAAAAACCATATCATTATATATAAAACACTTCAATAACTATATATCATATTTTTTTTCTTAACATTATCTTTTTTAGTGAACTTACAAGCTATATACCCCATTTTACCACAATAGAAGCACATTCTAGAATTCAAATGGCAGTGAACTATGTGTTTTTTACCACAATTTTCACAAATTATAAACAAAATTTTCTAACCATTATACATTTTTAAATATTACTCTCATTGTTCTTCCATCCTGATCACTTGTTATACTTATTGTAAAACCAGACAAGATCATCAGAAAACTAAATTTTCTAATTCCTTGCACATTGAACAAGTTTTTAATAAAAAAATTCAACACATGAGAGGCCAATGAATTTCGACACATGGGATTTAATCTGGATTAAAAATTATTGATTTATCTATGTTGACCACATATGAAATTTGAATCATACAATTCATGTCGAGAGTGTTTTACTTCATAAGCTGCCACTGAGTCATCCTCCTACCTCAATTCAATGAATTGATTTTTCATACCAATTTGAACAACCTTAGGAAAATATTTCTCAAGAAACTAAAATTTTAATTGATCCCAATCAAGAGAAATAATCTCCTCACTATCACTGATATTCGTAACTATTGACAAACACTGATTGGCTTCACCTTCAAAATGGAATGAAGAAAGGCTAACCTTTTGATTTTCTATACACACCATGACATAAAAATTATTTTCTAGGGAATTAATACAATATTGATCGAGAACATGGTTAGATGATCCTTTGAATGATGGAGGATGTTTCCTCATGAAATACTACACTACCAAAATTTTCCTATATTGTTGATCTGGAAGTTCTCTTGTAGGGATACCACCTCCATTTATTGCCTAATTCAACTATGACCTCACTAAAACTAACTATTCAATTTTAATTCCAACCATCACAAGTTGTTAATTTGGAATGCTTTTTTCCTCTGGATATCATCCCAGAATAGCCGCACGATTTGTTCTACAGAAAACCATTCTGAATTGACGTTTCTTAGATGAAGAAACATGGTAATCCTAAAATTCACTTTCAATTTGACCATAATTAAAAAATAATTTATGGATATTATATTAACAATATACTAACCCTTAATGTTATCTTAATTGACCTATAATACCAAATATAAGGTCCCACCCGTAAGAATTACATAATCTTGAGTTAAATCAAGAATTATCATTGAGGATCTTTTTAGGTTTAGAGTTATAATGAATTTGGTCATTATTTATAAATATCGTCCCATAATCACACAATAGGATACTACCAAAACAATGTCCATTTTTTCCTCAAAGGAATCCCATTTACAAATAAAAAATTATTTATTTTCTTAATAAAAACCTTCTTTAAATATATATTTTTTCATTTAGCCATCCTTATACCTTGTAAAAATATTTTAAAACATTGGGATGATCATTAAATCTAAGAAACGAATAAAATCTAGAATGAAAATGGTATTACATGAATATTTATAAACACATTAATTCAATAGAATCATGAAAATTTCATGGAAATAATAAATCATAGAGTTGACGTATGGCATTCATATCATACATGCATTGTTTCTTTCATAGCTATATATGGATTAACCTTAATAGTTATGTTTGGAATACCTATCATAGTGTATTCCCATAATCTCTTAGGAGAAACCATAAAATTTACCTCCATTATATTAAACAATGTATTGGAGAGCTGTCAAATGATCACTCACCCTCAGATTATCACAAAACCACCCATATACAAAAAAAATGCCCAAGAACCATAAAATAATCATAACTCCAGAACAAGCATAATGGGAAAATAAAATTTCCAATTTATAATAATAAGACACCATTTTAAGATAATGATATAATAAATCCATTATCAAAACCATTTTCAATACCAAAATACCTAAAAATTTAATATGATATTTATTTTTCTTTTTAAAATAATTACAACTTGTAGAGGAAGAAAAATACCAAATAATGGTCACGGTGGTGGAAAGGTCATTGTCACCGCGTATGTTAAAAAAACATTCAATTTTATAGTTTAGTAAAGGGATTTTTTGAAAATGATTATAAATTAAAACTGTTGAATAAGATTATATGTCAAATGGTTTGGTTATAAAGCAAATAAAATAATGTGGTGTATATTTTCGTAACATGCCTCAATGAAATTTGATTAAGATGAAGTCCCTTACCTTGAGTCTTCCTTATCTCATTGATTCATTAATTTCATGAAAAATAGACATATTTTAATTTATACTTGATCAAAAACCATTTTAATATTTATTATTCATTTTATATTACTTATTACTATATTATATTAATTAGTTAATTATTTGAGTTTATATTGGACTTTTTGTCGATGTTTTGTAATTGATTCAAAAATGAAATTGTATTGATAAATATTGTCCATGTGGTCATAATTCCATCATCTACCAAATGATATTCATTATTTTAATATCTTATATATCCAATATATACATATTTATAAGAGCCCATAACATTTTGGGATAAGAAATGAAATGCACTGTTAATGGAGATGGTAGGTTGTATGTACACATGAATGCTACTTTAATTTATATTACATTTTAATTGAATGAAAAATAAATGATACATAGAGGTATTATAATTCTATTATAATATATATGTTATATATGTTTCATATGTTCATTAATTCTATCCATTATACATTCCATTTATGGCATGAATGGGTCATATCACATTGAGGGGGCGGGTGTCCACACTTCCCCAAATGAAATTATCATATTCACATAACATGGAAAGAATACAGTTATGTGTTAATTAAAAATTAAATAATCATTGATAAAATATAAATATAATATATATCAAATATAAATTCAGTTCAATCATAATGGCCAGTATGAGAGGTGGTAGGAGAAAATTGAACAGTCATCGTTTTGTGAGGTAGTAGTTCTTTGTACACCAAATAAATATGTTCTATGTCCATTAGATAGAGGTGTGTATATGTGTACAACTAATAATTATCATAAAAACATCCTAGTATATTTACAATACTATTTTTGTTATAAAATAATTGAATAAAGATAGGTTAGGTAGTTGGAGATGAAAAATGAATAAAAGGATCTTGAGAGAAGATGCTATCACTAAATATGGTAACTCCTTTTCAATTGATCCAAATGGATTTATTGAATTTCATTATTCCCATGTTAAAGACTATTAGAGGAATTGAGGGTTGATGGGAGCTTATTCTCGAATAATATGGATGATCCAATGTGCTTTAGAGGTGTGAGCAAGTCGGTAGAGGTGGTATCCTTTTTTAAGAGGGAGGCGGGGGACGTTAGGAAAGTATTGAAATAATATTTTATTATATATTTATATTCGAATTATAATATCTATAAAGTGATATATATATTATAGGATGAGTATGGGTATAAATCATCTCAACCACTAGGTTTTAGAAATGTTAATGCACAAATTTAACCTTAGTTTTGGCTTTAAACCTTAGTTAAATAATTTAACTCTTACCATGTCCTATTATATTTTTACACAATATAGTGAATATAGTAACTTTAAATGTAAAGACCTTTAAATCATATTGATATATTTTTCTTAAATACATGGGAATTTTATGAGTACGCGGTTTCTGACGGTTCTTGATTTCGAGGACTGATGTGCCCGGAATCAATTTTTCATGTTATGTTCGGGTACGTTCCTTAAACGTACATGCGGGATTTTATATATTTTGAACCGGTGCTCTGAATTGAATTCCAAAAACCCCATTGAACTCACAGTTCCAGTATTCTCTTAAGGGGACCATTACTGCAGTTGCCTTATAGAGTGTTTGAAAGTTAGTTTTTTGGGTTTCATAAAAAAAGTAAAATAAAAATAAGTGATGGACTATTTTTATTTTAGGTAGTTAAAGTCTCTAAGTGGAGGTCAGAGGTTGGGCCCACCACACCCTAACCTCCCTTGGGTGGATATAACTAGAGGTGGGTCCCACTAGCTTGAAATCCATTAACTCCCCTTTAACTCTTTAAACCCCCAATTAAGGAGAATGAAACTCTCCCTTTATTTATTTTGGAGCCTCTTCACTTCCTCGCTCCAATTTACTGATCCAACCCATGTTTTTAATTAATGGATGTAACTTAATGAATTTTAATTGTTTTGAATTCATTAATATATTATTTTAATAAGTTGTGTTATTTTATTTTATGTTGTTTGGCACGTAATACCTTGGTGGAACTTTGGAGAGTTAGAGAGAGAGCATTCTTCCCACGAAGAACACGAAGAACATCTCCAACAACCCCCATCCGCGTTAAAGGAGTAGACGCCACCCATGGAGAACATCCCCAACAACGATGTCATCTTCTCCTGACGTTAATAGAACGACATCGCCTTCCCGTGACTCTTCCAAGAGAACACCGATTATAGGTAGGGGAAAATATGATTATTTTTATGTACGAGTTCTACTCTACTTTCCTCATCATGTGTTGTGCCCTTGATGCCGAATGTTAACAATGTAACGAGGAGGGTTTGGACAGCGAGAACACGGTCTGACCCTCCCCCATTTTTTTGTTGTTCTCATTGTGTTGACGATGAAGACGGATCTGTTAGGGCGTGGTGCCGTCACACTGTGCCGGAGGAAGGGGACCGCAACTATGCGGGGCGCGGTGGACGTAAGAGGCGGTGGCGCTGGAAACCAGAGGCACCGGAATCCAGAGGTGATGGCGGCAGTGGCGGCCGTGCAACTGGCCGTGTGGAGGGACCAGTGGCCGCTCGGGCTGCCCGGTCCATGGGATGACTGGCTGACCAATCTAGCCGGCCCGCTGGAACATCGCGACGCTTGCAGGCGCCGTGTGGAGGAGGACGCGGGCCACGTTCACGGGCCTCTTGACTTCGTGAACTGGCCAGCCGCGTGCCGGCCAGGCTGAAGAACTGCAGCGCCCACAAGCACCACTTGGGAAGAATAGTGGCCCGCATCGTGGGTTGTGTGCGCCGGGCCGAACCTGCCGGCTATGGTCGGCCGGGCAGAGGAGGAGGCAGCGACACTTGGCGCCACTGGGTGAACCGGACAGGCCTGTAGCGCGGGCCGGTTCCACAGGTGAGCCGTGCCCCACCAAGCCGGGCCGACCCCCAGCCGGGTTGGACCTGCCAAGCCATGCTGGCCCGACCCCAGTTGGGTCAGACCCACCAAGCCGGGTCAGGCTGACTCGCCAGCCCACTGGGCTTGACGGGTCAGGCCCGTCTTCGCTTAAATGAAAATAACTCATAGACCGCGTGTTTGGACGATACGTTGTCTGTGGAACTGGGAACCTAAATACATGTAGGTACTTTTTAATTATACTAAGTGGGTTTTGGAAAAATTATGAAAACGTTCGGGTTGGATCGAGCGTAAAATCCAACCTGGACTCTGGAATGAAAATTCCAATAACTCTAAGAGCAGGCGTCCAATTGACGCTCCGTTTGTTACAGTGGGTTCCTTATGATGAGATGAAATTACATGATACATCAAATCAGGTACCTATGATAGTTGATGTATCAAAACATGGCTCGAGGATTAGACCCTCTCAGGATCGATCATGCTGTGTGCAGGAACCCTATGGCTAGCTACGACGATAATGTACTGGAATCCTCGGTGGGTTTGACAGCGATGACTACTATCCCTGAACCCTCAGTGGGTTCGACATCATTGACTAACAAATCGGGATCCTCCATGGGTATGATAGTTCTGACTTATGTTCCTGTATCCATTGTGGGTCCGACAGAATAGATGGTCCGGTTTCCTATGTGGCTCTGATAGCTTAGCTGGTCCTGTATCTTGTGTGGGTGTGAGAGCTTAGAAGAATAAGTGACTATGACTGATCATCTCTATCACTCTATGAAAGATGTATAACTGGGTGAGATGAGACTTGACTTTCAATCAGTTATCTTCGAGGTGATTGACTTTACTTCTTATGTGGACTAGGTTGTGTTGGGCTCGAGAGTTGGAGCCAGACTATGACGGGTAACTTATGTATATGTATGTGCATATACCTATGTAGGGTTGGTTGACACTTTGTGATTGTATATTTCTTTTTTGGATTATCCTTTTTGGATTTTGGGAGACCTTCAGGGGTATCAGGGTCCGCTACTGAGTATTTTTATACACACCCCTGCACGGGCTTCACCTGCACCTTGTTGTGTTCTGTGCAGACGATGGACAATAGTGATCGAGGTAGGGGTGATAGACAAGAGTCTTCTGGGAGCTGGGCTAGACAGGAAATACCACATGGATGTGTTGTTCGTGTTCTGTACCTACCCTTCAGGTAGGATTCCCCGGTGGACGATCCAGTTGTTGTTTTCCCTTTTCACTGGTACTTGTTGTTTAGTTGGGTTTGTATACTGTCCCACTTACATTCAATACACCTTACTTTTCTATTTTAGTACCTTTTCCCTCTACTGCATGTGTTTAAAATGTGTGTGTTACAATTTTAAAAGGCAATGCCTTCCCTTTTTATCCGTGATTCACCTTTTGTGCTACTCGCCATCCCCTGGCCTATGGAACGAGGGCTTGGGGTAGTCACGACATGGGTCCCAAGGATGGGTTGTGAGAAATTCGTATCAGAGGAGTCAATTATACCGTAGAACTTGGACTCGTGATTATTTTAATTGAAATAGTGTTATGTGTTTTGGGTGTGTTTATCAGTTTAGGGAAACCGGTGTTGGTGCGGCGGCTGACGTATCCATAAACTAGGACCCTGACATTTGATTTTTGACTCAGTGCACGAAAACACAGATTACGTGTGTGTTTCCTTTAAAAAAGATTTTTTCTTGATTTCTACGTGTAATCTCACCAGGTATAATGTTTTAACCGTGGAGAAACTTTTTCTTTTCAGGATGGCCCCATGAAGGTTTCCACCTAGGGATCTGAGTTTCATACGAGATGATAGCCCACCGAGCGACGAGGCCTCCATGCAGGGCCCCATCACATTATAGGTACCAGCGGTACCACTACCCGCTGGGCCACCGATACCACCGACTCCAGCAGCATAGAGTGCATGCCATCTGAGTGCATTGCACGAGTTCCAGAACCAGAGGCCACCCAGGTTCCGGGGAGAGACAGACCCACAGGCAACTGAGGATTGGCCAGAGGCTGTCGTGAGAGTTTTAAGATTGGTAGGGACACCAACTGACCTCATGGTGATCCTTGCCATGAGTCTCCTACATGCGGTAGAAGAATGATGGTGGAGCCTGATGCTCTAGGTTCATGACGAGGCATCATTACTCTAGATAGACTTCGAGAGTCTCTTTTGCTCAGAGTTTTTTCCATCCACCCATTGTGCATTGAGGATTCGGGAGTTACTTCATCTAGAGTAGGGCAGCATGACAGTAGGTCAGTACTCAGTGAGGTTCATCAACCTCTCGTGCTACTCCATGGATATGGTTTGGGACCCATTCTTTAGGGCCCGGACCATAGAGCAAGGACATAGGCATGAGATCAGTGCTTCGATGATTCCCCTCGGCATCCCGACACAGGCAGGGGTGATGGAGCGAGCCCTTCTAGTGAAGATTTTTCTCCCTGATCAGTCAGCAGTAGGGAGACCCACCACAGGGTGACACAAAGCAGGGTCTTCAGCAGCCGGATATAGACAGATATCACAGAGGTCCAAGCGGACCAGGCCATCTGGTGGGTGACCCCAGGATACAGGTTTGGTTGTACGGGGAACACAAGAAGATTTTACGATTACAAACTGGTGTCGGTAGTGTGAGCTTACTCTAGGAGGCATGCGCTTCGGTTGGGATCTTCTGATAGCGGCGTCGAGGCCTTACGACATCATCTTGGTTATGGACTGGTTATCCACAGTTCATGCCATGATTGACTATATTTGGTGCAATGTGTGGTGTGTTTGCACGGATGGGACCAGGTTAACCATCACCTGTGAGTAGAGTGCCTTTGCCGCGTAGGATGGACTTACACAGATGATGGTGCAACCGAACATCCATCAGTTGGCTAGTCTCATCCTCGGAGCTATTAATGTGTGGAGTCAGATTTTTTCTATTGTGGTGGATCAGTACGTGGATGTTTTCCCTGACAACATTCTAGGACTACCTCCTCGCAGAGAGGTAGACTTCTACATTAAAATGTACCCCTAGACGGAACTGATATCTACTCCAGCATATCGGATGGCTCCCACTGAGCTTCATGAGTTGTGGATACAGCTGGAGTTCTTTCAGGGGAAGGGACTTATCTGACCCAGTGTTTCACCATGGGCATCCCTGATTTTGTACGCCAAGAAGGCAGATGAGTGCTTGAGACTATTTGTTGACTATTGTTTCCTGAATAAAGTGACTGTGAAGAACAAGTACCCACTCATGAGTATTGATGTCCTCATTGATTAGATCAAGGGAGAATGGTGGTTCTCGAAGATAGACCTTAGGCCATGCTATCAATAGCTCAGAGTTCGAGACGAGGATGTGCATAAGACGACCTACAAGTGTTGGTATGGACACTACAAGTTTTTGGTTATGCCCATCAGTGTAACCAACACTCCAGCAGTGTTCATGATTCTCAAGAATAGGATCTTCCAGCCTTACCTCGATCTCTTTGTCGTAGTCTCCATCGATGACAAACTGATCTACTCAACTTCTGAGGAGGAGCTTGCCTACCATTTACAGGTAGTACTAGACACACTTCGAGAGAACCAACATTATGGTAAGCTCTCAAAGTTCCAGTTCTGGATTCAAGAGGTTCATTTCATGGGACATGTCTTCTAGAAGTCTAGAGATGTAGTGGATCCAGAAAAGATTGAGGCCATAATTTCTTGGGAGTCACCCAGAAGTGTGACGGTGGTGCAGAGTTTCCTGGGACTAGTTGGGTACTATCGAAGATTTGTCCCAGACATCTATATAGTTGCAGCACCACTTTCATCATTGAAGAAGAAGGGGAAACACTTCATGTGTTCAGTTAGATGCCAGCAGATATTTTAGGATCTAAGGGAGATATTAACAAGTGCGAACATCTTGAGGCTACCAAAGGAGGGCGTTGGATACACAGTTTACTATGATTCATCAGGGACCAGAATTGGGTGTGTCCTGATACTGGAGTGAGCGATGATAGCTTATGGTTCTCGTCAGCTGAGATATCATGAGAAGAACTACGCTACCCATGACCTGGAGTTAGCAGTAGTGGTCTTCACCATGAAGATGTGGAGACACTATCTTATGGGAGAACATTTTACATTCTACTCTTACCACTAGATTCTATGGTACATCTTCTTTCAGAAGGACCTAAACCTGAGACAACATTGATGGCTTAAGTTCCTCCTGGACTATGACTTCAAGATAGTCTATACTCCTGGAAAGGGGAACATTGTAGCTGATGCTCTCAGAAGGAGATCATGGATTCAACTGCTAGGAGAGGTGACAGAGTAACTGGACACGTTATATATATCCTTTGTGTATTGAGATGAAGCAGCCTTTCTATAGTCTCTCATAGTCACTGTTCCACTTTTCAGCAATTCATGGAGGCACATCGTGGGGATGTTTATTGTGAGATGCGACTTTCTCAGATATCCTCAGGGCAGGCACCTGATTGGTTTTTTTAAGGTAAGAAGCACCACATATTCTTCAGAGGATGTACCATGGTTCCGGGTTCACTATAGAAGGATGTGTTGAGAGAGTTCAACAGTTACCCACAAAAGGTTTATCTAGGAGTGGAAAAGAAGTATCAGAACCTCAGACGACAGCACTGGTGGCTAGGTATGAAGAAGGCGGTAGTAGAGTTTGTCTCGTGATGCCTAACTTGTCATCAAGTAAAGGAAGAGAACCAAGTTCCAGTAGGATTGGTTTAGCCCTTAGTGGTCCCAAAGTGGAAGTGGGATGGGATATCCATGGATTTAGTGATAGGACTTCCATGTAAATCCATGGGACACAACTCTATCTGGGTGATCGTAGACCAACTCACCAAGTCGGACCACTTCCTATGGATCAGGGAGTAGGGATCAATAGAGATCCTGGGATGCATCTACGTACAATAGATCATACGGCTTCATGGTGTGCCATCAACGATAGTCTCCGATCGAGATTCCAGTTTCACTTCCCGGATATGGAAGTGGTTGCAGGAGGATTTCGGGATACAACTTTGCTTGAGCACCACCTTCCATCTTCAGATGGATTGTCAGACTGAGAGGACCATTCAGACTCTTGAGGACATGCTCTGTGCATGTGTCCTCGACTTTGGTCGTAGCTGGGAGGATCAGTTACCCTTGGTAGAGATGGTTTATAACAACAGATACCACTGCACTTTCGCGATGGCACCTTACGAGGAACTTTACAGCCGACCTTGAAGATCACCTCTATGCTTGAATGACCCAGTGGAGTAAGCATTTGTAAGACTAGAGATGGTGCAGGCTACGACGGAGAAGGTGCAAATAATCCAGGAGAGGATGAAGACTGCACAGAGAAGACAGAAGTCCTATGCTGATAAGATATGGAGACCACCAGAGATTGAGGATGGTGAAGAAATATTTCTACGGCTCTCACCTCGACGATGTATATGGATGTTTGGTCAAGGTGGCATGGTATCTCCATGATTCATTGGACCTTTTCAGGTCCTCAACAGGGTAGGCGAGGTGGATTACCGCATGGCTCTTTCACCTTAGTTGCACCAGGTGCACAAAGTCTTCCACGTATCTCAGTTGAGAAGATACATGCACAACCCATCCCACATAATCGACCATTGGGAGCTAGACATCAATGACAGGGTGACGTTCATGGAGGTTCCAGTGGAGATTGTGTATCGACATGAGCGGGTCCTGTGTGGACAGTCGATTCCTCTACTGTGTGTTCACTGGAAACATGGGAACCTACACAGGTGGGCCGCGCCCCACTAGGCCAGGCTTATCCCAAGCAGGGTCGGACCCACCGAGCTGGGTCGGGCCGACCCGCCATCCCACTGGGCTTAACGGGTCGGGCTAGTCTTCGCTTAAATACGAATAACTCCTAGATCGCGTGTCCGATTGACACACAATCTATGACATTGAGAATATTGAGACGAGGTGGTACTTTTGGAATACACTAATCATGTTTTCGAAAAATTTGGAAAATCTATGGGTTGGATCGAGCATAAAATCCAACCGGGCCCCAATAATGGAAATTCCAATAACTCTCAGACCGGGCGTCCGATTGAAGCACTGTCTATCGCATTGGGTTTCATAAGATGAGAAGGAACTATTGGATACATCAACTTAGGTCTATGTGATTATTAATGTATCGACACTTTGCTGGAGGAGCACACCCTCCCGGAATCGGGCGTGTTGTGTGCGGGAACCCTTGGGCGGGCTACAATGATACTTTACCGGAATCCTCTATGGGTTCCACAGCGATGACTACTGTACCGAAATCCTCTATGGGTTCGGGAGTGATGACTACTGAATCGGGATCCTCTGTGGGTCCCACAGATCTAAATTCTGTTCCTGTATCCTATGTGGGTCTGACTGAATAGCTAGTCCTATATCCTGTGTGGGTCTGACAGCTTAGATAAATTAGTGACTACATCTGATCATCTCTATCACTCTACGATTGATTTATACCTGTGTGAGTTGAGTCTTTACTTTCAATCATTTATCATCTAGGTGATTGAATTTACTTCCTATGTGGACTGGGATATGCTTGGGCTCGAGAGTTGGAGCCGGATTGTGAGTGGTAACTTAGGTATATATATGGGAATATAACTAAGTAGGTTTGGTTGACACTTTGTTATTGTATATTTCTTCTGTAATTTATCCTTTTTGGATTCGAGGAGACCTTCAGGGGTCTCGGGGTCCCCTACTTAGTATTGTTATACTCACCCATGCACGGGCTTTTCCTGTACCTTGTTGTGTTCTGTGCATACGACGGACATCAGTGCTCGAGGCTAAGGGTGACGGATGAGAGGTTGCTCAGAGCTGGAATAGACGGGACATAACACAGGGATGATTTGTTCATGTTCTGTACCTACCCTTCAAGTAGGATTCCCCGGTGGATGATCCAGGAGATGTTTTCCCATTCGTATTTGTACTTGTTATTCAGTTGAGTTTGTATACTGGCCCACATACATTCATCACACCTTACTTTTCTATTTTAGTACTTTTTGCCTCAAATTATTGTGTTTACATTGTGTCTATTACATGTTTAAAGGAAATGACTTCCATCTTTATCAAGGATTCACCTTTAGTGCTAGTTGCCAGCCCCTGGCCTATGGAAGGTGGGCCCGGGGTAGTCATGACATGGGTCCCGAGGATGGGTCCTAACATTAAAATCCCTAGAGAATATCAAGTGGATAATTAATGAAATTTTTAATAATATATAAGACATTTTTTCAAATGTTATATTTTTATGACTATTATATCATTTCCTAAAATAGTATTTTTTTAAAAAATCAGTTATGTTAATGTTGAAAAAATTTAGTAATTGATTTCTGTTAAATCCATAAAATATTTATTAATTATAAATTACATCATTAAATCAAAAATAAAATGTCACAGTCATCCATAAAAATAGTGTATCATACCTAAATTTTTAAATTTATAGTTATTTTAATATTTATAAAATCATCTATTTGAATCCTTCTTTACTTAGGTAATCAATGGATCATCATTGTGTTATAAATAAATTTATTTATTTAATGTCTAAGGATTATAAATTAAATACAATGATTTAGGAAATATTATTATCTTTATAATGACTACATGAATTCAAATCGATGAGTTCCATAACCTTATATTAAAATTGTTTTAATAAAGAGATACATGATTATGTTATTGTTTTCATTCCATTAAATATATTATTATAACATGTCATTATCAAACCCAAGTGGCTCCCAAATTCCAAATGTTCAGCCTAAGGGTTTTTTTGGTCACCCATGACCCATACAATAATATTATGACACATGATAATGTATTTTCATGTTATTGTAATATTATATTTACCCATACTTTCCTAATATACCCTTTAACCATGGTAAATAATAACAATTAGTGATGTTACTTTTACTGATGTCTAAAAAATAAAAGTAATGTATTTAAATAATTTAGAATTTATGATTCAAAATATAGAATTAATTTTTCCAAATTTGAAACACATTAATTTCATTAATTAATTTAAAATTAATTCACATTGTCAAAATAATAAAGTGGGGTTTTAAGAAGTCAAAACTATCAATAGATTGACATGTGTTTATGTCAAATTTTAATGTGAAATTATATCCAATGACCAGAAATGGATTAAATTATAAAAAAATTAATCCAATTCCACATTAAATGCAATAAAATGGAAAATGTATCTATATAAATAAATTAGACAATAATGTTGTTTTGAATTAAAATACTGTATTTTTCCATATTCATTAAAATATGAATTTCATCAGAAAATTACTAAAATTTCATCCAATGTAAACATGGGTGTCCTTATTCCAAATATGATGTTTTTTCATGTAGAACTTATAAAAGATAAAAATATTAAAATGGATCTCCATCAAAAGTCATTAAAATAGCCTTTTAAAAAATAGAGTTTTAATGCTTAAAATAAGACTCATCCTCATTTTAAACCTCTAAAATATGTTGGATAATTGTAAAAGCATTTGAAAACATGTGTAATAATATTTTAGTCAGTTCCATTCATTCTTTCCAATACAATGGCTAGGCGTTAACTACCATTTAAAATAATAAAATTAGTATTTTATCATTTCTTGTTATAACTCAAAGTTGTGTGAAACGTAAGATTTTAGGGAATCCCATTGTAGAATGTTTAGTATGATATCAAAAAAATAATCCCCCTATCATAAAATTAAGATATAATTAATTAATATTAATGAAAAAGGATTATTATATACATTCCTAGGATTTCACAGAAACAATTGATAATTACTTCACCATAGTTGATGAAATTGTTCGCAACATTAGAGGATTCAAATAAATCTTTGAAGATTCTACAATTGAGAAGAAACATATTAGAAACCTTCCCAAATGAATTGATTATAAAATTTCTTCTTTGGAAAATAAGGATAACATATCTATTGATGAAATTTATAATATTTTTGTGACATATGAAATGATGAACGAAACAAATTTTTAAAAAAACATAAAATTTAAAATTTCTTTTTAAGCTATGAGAATATTGAAAATCCAAGATTGTGATGTAGAAGACCATTGTGAGTTTAAAGATAAAGAGGATGAAGATCTGAATAAAAACTATGTGACACTTATATATAAGAACAATCAAAGGGAAAGATGAATATATAGAGGAAAAATTACTCTCTAATGTTTTGTGTGTGTTGGAATGAAACACTTTGATCTGAATTTGCCTAAAAAGAATTTTAGATAATATTTAGATGATCCTCATGAGAACCAATGGTGTTATAAGTGGAAAAAAATGATAAATAAGAAAAGTCTTCAAACATATATGAGAAATTTTTTTCTGGAAATAAAATAAGTCTAATGAGGAAGAAATTTGAATTATACTCAACTGAAAACAATTCATCTAAAGATGAATGTTTAGAAAATTTTCAAATCTTTTTTCCAAAAGTAGAGAATGGAAAAGGTTCCTCAGAAAAAGTTGAAGGTGATGAAGAATCATAATGAGTGTTTTAGATCAGAACGAAATTTATTGAATGTATTGATAAAAAACACTCAAGAAATAAATTAGAGTAATGAAGAAATATCCCAAAGAAGTTACTGATGGAAGAAAATATGTCATCAAGCAAGAGGATGAAAACATTTAGCAAATTCTAGTTTACATACATAAAATTTTTGAATTGGTAAATATGATTGAAGATCATAACAAGAATATTGCTTCTAACGAAGTAGAAGTTAACAAGATTCAATAAAAACATATTGATTATCAAATAAACTGGAAGAAGATAAATCAAAACATCAACAAATATTTAGAAGTAAAATCCAATAATTCTGATTTTACTAAGAAATCTCATAATGAGAATAATGTTAAATATTTTCTTACCAAAAATAATTTTTCATTTGATTTCTTTAACCTTTTGAGTTTCGGAAAAATTATTATGAATGATTGGGTGGAGAGAGAAATTTTTAAACCTAACAACTATACAAATGTTGAAAACTCGCTCAAAAGAAAAGATGGTCAACATCGTAAGCCTGTTAGAGTTGAAAGAAGTCAATAACCTCAATAATGATTCTATTGAGAATGATTGTTCTTAATAAGAAAATTCTAATTTTATGGGTATTTCTGGAATTGTGTAATATTTTAGAGTAGATATTATAATTGTTGGAAAAATATATCTTCACCCAGAAGAAGGTTTTAGAAAAATAGAATATACTGTGAAATAAGAATTAGTAACTTTCCTAACATACAAGAAGATGAAAAGATGAATTCTTAATATGTTGGAAACATTTCAACAATGAAGAAATTTAAATATCATGATTACTTTATTGGAAGATGTGATTAGTCTAATAATTATTTTGTAAGAGGTATAACACTCCTTGGAGAAAAAAGTTTCATATGATAGAAAATATAATAAAGTTGCAATAAACAAGGCTAAGGAAATAGATTTTGTTGTTGAGACATCTTTGAAAAAATGTAAGAGGAAAAAACTTTTGATACTTGATATTGGTTATTCTTTTCATATGACAATTGATATATAAATATTAAAACATGTTCAAAGTTATGAGGTTGGAGCAGTTTCTATTTTCAAAGATAGTTCCTTAAAAATCATTGGAATCGAAATGACAGATATTGATGTAGAAAAATTGAGATCAAAGAATTTTTTACTAGTTGATGGGATAAAACATAAAAAAATTACTGTAAGTCAACATTGTGATGAATAAAATAAGTAATTTTTAGAATAGATACTTATATCATCAAAAGTATGATGGATGGAAAAGTAATTACAAAAAGAGAAATAACCAATAGGAATATCATTCAAATAAGATAATTCAACAACTCATGTTACTTGAGTGATGTAGATGAAATCAATATGTGTCATCGAAGACATCGCCACCTTGGCCAGAAAAAAATGAAGAAACATTATAAAGTTGAGGTTGTTTGAAATTTCCCAAAATTAAAAATAGATATGAATATGTTTGTATTACTTGATAGAAATGAAATATGACTAACAAAAGTCATAATAGAGTAGAGATTCAATCTAACAGACCACATGAACTTATTCATTATTATTTATGTGAACTTATGAGACATCAATCAATACAAGGAGACGTAAACTTAATCACCTCTACTGATGATTTCCCTCTGATGACAAACATCTTGTTCAAGAAGCCCAAGTCAGAGGCTATTGAAATGTTAAAATTATTTAGAAAAGATGTTGTGAAACAATTGGAGGTTTCCATCATGAAATTGTGAGCATAGAATGGTACCAAATTTGCAGAATAAAATTTAAGAATCTTATCTGAGAAAACATGGTGTCAAAAATTCTTCTAGTTCTTCCTATAATACCTGGTAAAATTGATTAGTCGAAAGAATGAATATAAGCCTGGTGGAAATTTGTTGATGTATATTGGTAGAATACAATCATTCAAAATTCCTTTGGGGATAAGCTATACTAATGGTTTACATATTCAAAGTAGATTATTTTTTATACAGAAAACCAACATGAATGATTTTAAAATTTTCTATAACATAAAACCTTCATTGAATAACTTCAATATTTTTAGAATTTAATCTTTGTTCAAGGTGAAAAATACAGATTTGGTAATGTTTTATGATAAATATAAGGAATGAACTTTCATGGTTTATTCCCCAAATTGGAGAAGTTTCAAATTTTGGATCAAAAATGTAAAAAAATTGTTGGAATCATATGATTTCAAGGTAATTGAATATAGATGTTCCTTAACAATGATTGTTGAGAATGTTGAGGAGGTTAAATTGGATATTTTCAAAAATAGTGAAAGTAATTCAAAACATTCTTATTAAGTATCAAAATAATCATGTTATGAATAAATTTTAGATGGTAATTTCTTTTTGAAATTTCATTCCCTTAAAAAAATTATTGAATATGAAAATGTTTTTGGGAATATAAAGGAATTAGTTTAGAAAAGAATGAATCTATGTTTTGAAAAGTAGACATGATGTATCTCAAAAGATGAACTAGAAGAAATTTTAGAGGCTATTATTCATAATGAATGGGTGGATTCAGTGATCGACAAGTTGGATTATATTGAGAAGAATAAAACCTAGGAACTTATTCAAAGGCCATTAAATAGAAATTTTATTAGAAAAAATTGGATATATATAAACAAATTGAATGAGCATGGATATGTTTTAGTAAACAAAGAAATACTTATTTTTAAAAGATATGCATAGGTGGAAGGTGAGGATTCTGATGAAACCTTTGACTCTATTGTAGTGATATAAACTATTTGAATGATTCATTCAGAGGTTTCTCATCCAAATTACAAATGTTATTCGGTGGATGTAAAGTCATTTTTCTTAACTGTCTATATTTTTGAATAATTTTAAATTGAGAAACCATGTGGGTCTCAACTTGATGAGTATGAAATCAATGTTTTTGAATTGAATAAGTATTTGTCGGGGTTAAAACAAGATCCACATTCTTTTAATGCATAAGATGAAAATTACTTGGGAATGATGTCCCTTTAAAAGAACATGATAGATACTTGTATGTGAAATATTCCATAGAATTAATTGTAATTGTTTATATGGATTATATAATATTTTTGGGGGATTAAGAATATTTTTTGAAGAGTTTTCTAAAGAAATGTAGAAGAATTTTTAATTTTCAATTATGAGATAATTAAAAATATTTTCGTGGATTAAAAATTCAACAAATGGAAAAATATAATTTATTACCTCAAGAAATGTATACTAGGGAAATGGTAATGATGTTTCGGACAGATTAATGAAAAGAAGATTAAACTCATATTTCATCAGGAAGAAATTTGAGTAAAGATAAATTAAGAATAAGTGTGAATTAGAAATACTTTCTAAAGATTACATGAAGTATTCATTGTCATACTAAATCAAGGATTGATATTGTTTATTATGTGACATTATGTATCATCTATCAATGTAATATTAAAGAATCACATATGTTTGATGAAAAAGGGATTTTAAAATATGTCAAAGGAACAAATTCACCTGGGTTATTATACAAAAGAAATAGTGTGATGATGTTTCATGGATATACTATTTTTGATTGGGCTATAGATTGTAATGATAGAAAGAAAACCTCAGGAGGAACAATTTTTTTGGGGAATGTTTTGTGAGTTGTAAAATAAAGAAATAAAGTTGTGTATCATTGAGCACAAATGAATCTACATATGTTATATCCACCCAGTCTTGTACATAAATGTTATAGATGAAAGTTCCGCTGGAAGATTTGAAAGAACATATTTCTATCCCATTGAAGATAATTTTTTATAATAAGAGATCTATTGATATTTCTAAGAATCTTTTCCAGCATTCAAGATAAAAAAAATTTTATATGAAGTTTCACATTATAAAATAGAAATTTATTACTAGATATGTTTTGATGGAATACATTTCAAAAAAGTATGAGATTACTGACATCTTAAAAATATCAATGTCGAAGGAAAGGATTAGTGAATTCATCCTACAACTTCACATTTATCCTACTCCCATGAATTCCTAAACCCTATAAGAAACATCCCCCATTTTGCATTAGATTATGTTGGCAATGGCGGAGAGAAATTAACAATGTATCAATTTTTTACTTTGTGAGATGTTTTACTTATATTTTTTTAATACGAAGTTGTCGTAATCATATAATAGGGGAGATAAAATAAAAATATAGAAAGGAAAATATAATATTAAAAGAAGAAGAAATGTTAGGTGGAGTTATCATTATATGGATGCAAAATTTTCTATCTACCGAGGGATGGAATTTCATAAAAAACATTACATTATCATGTAGTGTGGAATTGGGACACTATATTTTATAGAAGGTTATGTTTCTAGAAATTATAAAAACATGAGTTTCAAGAAAAATATGGGTATTAAAAAAATCTAAGAGTGGGAAAAGTTGGCAATGAGGGTTGTCAACAAATACAAAACAAGAGATTGCGGTAAATTTGTGATAAATTTTTGTATAAAATTTTTGTATTTTTTCACAACTAAATTTGTTTTGTATAAAAATGTTATTGATATATAGGAAGAAAAATGTTTTTATGTAATAAAGAGAAATGTTTAACAAGATAAAATATTCAAAATGAAGATTATTTTTTCCTGGAGAGTTTTAAAAGAGGATGTGGTTGAAGATTTAGAAGTCTGATGTTCGTATGTTTTTCAAACATTATAAACAAAATCACATGATTCATTACAGATAATGAATTTCTAAAAATCATGAAATAATTCATGATAAAATCTTTTGAATAAATGGTTAGGATGTTTGAACAAATCAGAACTACTAAAAAAATAAAAAATTTGGATCTGTATTATTTCTATGAAAATCAGAACCAACATTATTAAAAAATCAGAACTAGAATTCTACAAAAATCAAAACAATAATTATAAAAAAGATTGGAACCATCATTTTACAGTAATAGAAACCGAAATAATTCAAAAATTAGAACTAGAATTCTACACAAATCCGTACCAGGATTCTGCACAAATCAGAACCTTCATTCTTCACAAATTATTACCAGGATTCTGCACAAATCAGAACCACCATCTACACAAATCAGATCCACCATTCTGCACAATTCGGAACCTGTTTTCTAAGAAAACTAAAACAAGTTTTTTTGAAAAAAATCAGAACAAGTATTCTGAGGAAATTAGAAACAAGTTTATTAGTCAATTAAAAAACGATTTTTCTGAGAAAAAATGGAACCACGATTATGAGAAAATAGAAACCATCTCTTTGTGAAAAAAATCAACTGATATTCTAAGAAATTAAAACCACTTTTATTGGAAAAACAAAAATAAAGATTCTTCAAAAATAAGATCTAACATTATGTGAAAATTAGATAATTGCTCCATCATTTTCATTCTGAGAAAAATATGAACTATTGAAGAAGTAAAACATTAATTTCAATTTTTTATAAATCTCAGAGAAATTTAAGAAGGATTGAAGAATTCTATGATTGAACATTAAATATGAGAGGTTATCATGGTTTTTGTTATTTATGGAAGCAGGATAGATGTCATGTCTCCCACCTTTTATTTTCTATATGCTTATAAAAACATTCATAGATAATTCATTCATTTGTGAATTTTTTTCATACGTGTAAAAGGAAGAGCACTAAATAATTCAAAGTGAAAAGTTCCCACCAGATTGAAGAATTGTTGTCTGGAGTTTTTTGGGTAGGAAAAAATAACAATCTCTATTATAATAAAATC
Organism: Viscum album; assembly: GCA_963277665.1. NCBI lineage: Eukaryota > Viridiplantae > Streptophyta > Magnoliopsida > Santalales > Viscaceae > Viscum > Viscum album. The sequence goes on along the minus strand of OY728131.1, from coordinate 848,860,426 downwards.
AAAACCAATATTTATGAAAATCAGAATCAGTATTCTGAGAATAAGTGGAACCACTATTCTGAGAAAATTTGAACCACTATTCTATGAAAAATCAAAACCGTTATTCTGAGAAAATCAGAACCACAATTCTGAAGAAATTATATCTATATTTATGGAAAAATAATATACATCATTATGAGTGTGGAGTTGATTTAATAAGGCCGTTATTCTTTTGTTTGTCTCAATTGTTTTATAAGAAAACATTGTAAACTTATAGAAGTCCATAAAATATATCATATTAGGAAATAGAAGGTCTATAACAGATATTGGCAGAATTTTTATTCAGTTCTTTATAATAGAAAATTTTCATAGACCTCCCTTTTAATTCAATTGTATTTACTAAATTTTGATAAGGATATAAATGTTAATATGTTGTAGGGGTTAAGCATCTGAAAGTTATGAAGCTTAGAAAAAGTGAAAAACTAATTCAACCCCCTTCTAAGTTGTTATTCAATCCATGGAACAGAAATATTTGATTTTTGACATAATTAATGTCCTATAATAATAAATTAAATATAAATTTCATTCCACCCATTGAATAATTTAATCTCGACTCATGCCTGCATCCAAAATACCACTTATATGATGGGAATATTTATATTTTTTCATAAATGACTTTCATGGGTGGTTATAAAACCTTATTTAATGTATAAATATGATATATATATATATATTATTTTATTAACATTCTAAAACTTATTAAATAATAAAAAAGTTCCAAGGTTTTGAACTGCTGAATCAAAACAGGCATGAGAAACAAAATAGTTTACACCTAAATTACGATTTTTAATAATTAATATTAAAAAAATGCATAAAAGAATATAATGTATAATTGATATCCAATAATATTGAATCATATATTGATATTATATATAATATATATAAATTTTCTGTAATTAGTTTGGATGTTGAAATATTTTTGACCAAGCACGAATCCAAGTTAAGAGTCTATTTTACAATCTCATTTTTTTGGATCGTTTATGTTTAAATAGGAATTTTGGGAATAATATGGTCTTTATCTCCCAAAAAATATTTATTTTATTTACATATATTTATTTATTATTTCATTATGTATTCATTCCATTTAAAATATCTTTGTTCCTCAAAACCACAGAGATAATGTTTATAAGAAAATACACCTTTATTTATTCGTTTTCGGTAAGAACCCATATATTTCATATCAATAAACTTTAATTGATTTTAAATAATATTTTGATATAAATAAATGGTTATGAAAGGTCAATTTATATTTACAATAAGTTTCTTTTCAATGATTTAAATGGAATCGTTTTAGCTATTCCTATATAAGAAAATTTTGAATTTTATAAAAAACGTTGAAAAATATTTATTTCTTAAATGTTTTTCATATGAATAAATTTTTCCCCCATATTGACCATTACTTTTTATTTGGATCTATTTATATGTTTTTATAATTAATATCTATACGTATTATTATGTAAAATTTTGAAAATAAAATATTTTCTTAATTTTTTTAAATGTTATTTAATTCAACATATGTATATGTTTTCCTTCCATAATAGATTTCAAATCTATAACATTATTTCCTTTTAAGGATTAATTATTTTTATAAATTTTGACTAAAATAAGTTTTTTTAAATCCTATGGATAAATATAAATATATTATATCATCAAAAACTCTTGTAAATTAAATATATGTTCTTTCTTAGCCATGGTGTCCCTATCGACATTAAGTAAAGTTGATATAGTCTCTTGATGAAATGCACAAAGGGGTAACAATCCTACAAATGATTTTTCTTGTATTAACTCATTCATCACTCTTTTTAATGCTTGTAGGGACAACTACACCAATATTTTAAAAATAAACGGGAATGTGATTTATATTTTTCAAATACTCCTTTACAAACCATAAGGCCTTATCTGAATATATTTATTTTTAATTTATGTTGTTTATCAATATTTATCCCTCAATTAGAATTAATTTTCTCCTTCATTTCCATATTTCTTAGTTTTATGAATATATTTTCATGTATAAATATCTGTATTGTATCACATTTTTATACATAATATAACTTGAACCAGGATTAATAATAATGTAATTCCATTGATTGGGGAATTATTAATGTTTCATATACTAAATTTGATAATGTTATTTAGTGAATTCTAAAGCTTATTAATAACGATTTTTTATGTTCTTCCATTCAATAAGAAAAAATTGGTCATGTGTAAGTGATGTATGGGGTATGTTTTATCCATTGTATGTATTAGTAACTATCATGAGACAATCATGAATAGATATTACATTTTGTATGCCAACTGATATATTTATGATAAGATGCCATAACAATAATATCTTGATATCTTTGCGTGATCCCTTAATAATAATATATTATGTCTTAGAAAGATGCTTTGGTTGGGAGATCATGACACCTAAGAATAAGGACTTGATTGTAAGATCATGATTTATTAGCTCAGGGATTAAGATATAAAACATTAAGCATTCTATAAAAATTAAATCCATTATTATTATTATTATTTAGTATTTAATCCTTAAATATATTCCCTGGACTAGTTGTTGAGTGTAGGAAATATTTTTTTATTATTGGAACTTTAATATTGTTTTGTCATTATGAATTTATGATTTAATCCATCGTATCCAAAACATACCAAGAATTTGAGGTCACCATTTTTAATTTTTTACATTCCCCAACTCATTAATAATGGATGTTGGAAATATATCTATAATGTAGTTATATAAACAAGAATGATTTCAAAAATTTCAAAATTCAGGCTTTATGTTTCTAATGTAATATAGAAATATAAATGTGTCTAGTCATGAAGGACTGATGACTTATTCAATCCCAAAGAGAGTGGTCTATATTCTATTGTTCTAATTTAATATAGTACCAACTGTATCTTGGTTAATTGAGTTAGTTTCTTTTCAATGATATATCAATCAAACTCCCTTTGAAAACTTTTTCTCACGTCACTTTCCCTATTGATAGTTTCTAACTAAAATTGTATCTCACAATCATTATTATTTATTCTAATTATTTTTCAGGAAATTATTTATGGAATTTTTATTTATTTATTGAAATATTTTTAGTTTATTAGGTTTTAAATAAAGGCAAAGAACACTACCTCACCATAAATATAGATCGACCTAGCCTTAAACTATACTTATGTGACAAGGGGATATAAATTTAATTTTTTAGTATGATGACTTACTGTAGGGATTCACTGGGTGTATTGGATAAAAGAAGAAAATTTATTATTTGGATATTCTTTACATTTCTATATTATATTATTATCATAATAATTTTTATGATGTGTGATTATATAGAGAAGTTAATGTGATGACTAATGAGTGAAATTGAGTATAGTAGGAATGTTATATACCAAAGTCATCATTTTAGTAATAAGGGTGAAAGGGACCCAATTTTTCTCATATTTACAATATTAGGACCATGTATCTAATTTTTATGGTAATAAATATCTTTTTCTACCCATGGTTACATTCTGGAGAGATGAAACCTTATACTAAGGATGTAAGTGAGTTAGTTCCTCTCATGATCCCATTATTGTTACCCAATATCTCATATTGAGAATTTTAGTGAATACATTTCTCTAATAGTCTTCTTATGGGTACTGAATATCTTCTACTATAGATGGTAGTGATTGGGGACCCATGATTCCATATATAGACCATATAAATTATTTTAGTTATAGAAAATCCTTTTTAACTGATCTTGTATGATATAAAATATTCTATGGCATTATTTAATGCATTTGGGGTTTTGTGTTGTTGTATGCCTGATAGAAAATAATGACCAGACATGATATAACAAAATGTGTGTGCTAAAAAATTTTAATTCTCTTATATATACACAAACTATGCTTTGGAATATTTTAGTGTCCCCAATGATGGTGTTTTATGAAATTTTATGATCATTCCATATGCATTAATATTTATGACCATATTGATATTTTTTCTATGTAGGTTAGTGCACAAAATGTACATGTCATCGTGTTAGAGTAGATTGAGATAAACTATTACAAAATCATCTTTTAAGAGTGCTACAAATGGAAGGTATCAGTAGAAGAAAAGTACTAACTATTAGAGTCGGATTAAATGATTGAGTCTCTAATCAGTGATAAAAACATTCAGATATAGGGGAATACTACAGTGTACTATTACAGTACCCTACAGCACCAGTTTAGTGTGTTGTAATAGCACACCGTAACATCCAAAATTACCATAGAATAAGAAAAATGTATTACGAATAAATAATTTATATGAAGATAAAACAATTTATTCTGGTTTTCTTCAGGTTGGAGATGTGTTGTGCATTTTAAAACAAAATGATTGTAATATATTGAAATTTTTTGGAGTCATACCAGTCAAACCATGCAACAAATTGTGGTGCGACTGTTTCTTAAATGTCTCAAATGACTTATGGATCATTTTCCAAAAGTATTAAAACAATAGGAATGTTTTTTCTCATTTTTGATTATGTCATTTTTTACTAAAAAGTAATTTTAAACGTGAAACATACACTTTGACTCATACCAGTCACATCAAGTGGTGGTTTGACGTGATATCGATTCCTACAGACCACAAATGAATAGTTTATTCTTTTAGAAATTATGAATTCAATCTGAGTGTGATATCTTTTTTTTCTGTGAGTGTCACATTTGACAGAAATGTTCATTTTAAACTAATAACAGACATAATGAGCCATACCAAACACATCATGTGTCAGAACAAGGTGTGGTTGATTACTAAACATATCAAAGGACTTATTTTAAAATTTTCTAAAGTATAAATACAATTATAATGTGTTTTATAAGTTTTTAGTGGGTGAGATTCATTTTTTTCTAAAATTGATATCAAATTTAAACAAAAAGAAGCACACGAAGTCATATTAGTCACCCCATGCATCTGATTGAGGTGATGAAAATTCCTACACATTCCAATGGTTTATGGATCGTTTTTATAATGGATCCAAACAATATGAATGTGTTTACTCGGTTTTGAGTACATCAATTTTCATTTTTACTAAAATTTCATTTTAAAATGGAAAGTGTAACATTGAATCATACCTATCACATCATGTATGTGTTTTACATTATACAGACTCTTGTACGTCAAAAACTAATTATGAATTAATTTTTTAATTTATCAAGAAAATATGGGCATGTTTACTAGATTTTCAGTGAGTGACATTTTTTTAATTAAACTGTCGATTTTAATTTTATAACAGCCACATTGAGCCCTATGGGGCACATCCTATATTATATTGAGGTGAAAATATTTACTATATATAAAAAAGACTTATGTATTATTTTCTTTAATGCATCAAAACAACTTGAATTCATTTTATTGGTTTTTAAGAAGGCCAATTGTACTTTTAAATAAAATTGATGTCCATTTTACATAAAAAGACAGACATGGAGTCATATCGGTCATAATGTGCGTATGATTGAGGTGGGGATAATTAGTAAACATCCCAAATTTATTATGGATAATTTTGATAAATTATGAAAACAATCCAACTGTTTCTACTTGGTTTTGAGAACGTCACTTTTTCTTCTCACTAAAATTTCATTTTAAAATGGAAACACAAACATTGAGTCATACTGATCAAATAATGAATCCTTTTAATGTGAGGACGATTCCTACATCAAAAAAATATATCGTGAATCAATTTCAAAAAATATCAAGAAAAACTGAGACTGATTTTTTTTTTGTATTTAGGGAGTGACATTTTTATGAACTAAACCGTTGATTTAAAAAAAATAACATACACATTCAGTAATACCAGGAACATAATGTATTGTATTGATATGTAGATAATTATTACTTTTTAAAATTTAATTACGGATCATTTTACTAAATTGTCAAAATAATCAAAGCATTTTTCCTAATTTTTGCGTATGTGGGTTGTCATTTTTACTAAAAATCATGTCAATTTAAAATAGTAAGAATTATTTAGAGTTATACCAGTCACACCATGAGTCGTATTGAGCTATGGTTGATTCATCTACATCCTAGAGTCTCAAAAAAATCCTAATTTCAAATGTAACCATGATTCCATTTTATTGATTTGTCTAAATTCATACATGGAAAATTGAAAATATGTTTTTACAAAAAATTTTATTCTCATTAAAAGTTAGAAGAGATGAATAAACTCATATTCCCATTGTATCATGATAAGTCACCCAAATGGGCACATGAGCTTCCTCTTATATCCTAGTTATTAACAATGAGATAATTTTTTAGATGACAACATCAAATAAAAATGGAGTGTTGGTAGTTCGACAAAGCAATGACATGAATTTGGAAAACATGGTTACATTAGATGAAATAATCACTTTATCAATTTTATAGCTTATTATAGATAGTTGAAAGAAATATATGAAATTCCAAAAGATTTATGTGAAAATATAAATAATTATTAGATAAAAATGATATGGATATTAACATACAAATTCTAGATAAAACTATGAATTTTTTTATTAAATTAGTAGTAGGAATTCACCATTTCCTGATGGTTGTATGAATTCTTGATTCAGTTCCTTTTTTTCATTATCTATGTTGAAGGATTGATGTTTATTCCCTCACAATCATGAGTATCTATGAACAAACCACCCCAAATCAAAAAAAATTAAACCACCTATACAAGAAATCAATTATTATATGTGTAATACTAAAAAGAAATAAATTGAACATAAATATGAAACAACAGATTAATTCTATGGATAATGAATTTATTATGAAATCATTTTTGACTAGAGGGATATTAATGATGAAAAAATCAAATAAATATCACCTAACAATAAATCAATGAGTGATTAGGATAGGGAGAAAATAAGATACATTGGATTTAAGAATTGAATCATCTGAGAGAATGTAACGATATCCTATTGGGCTCATAAGCTATTCATTTTTTATAATAAATAAACAAATATACATAATATATTGATTATCAAAGGTCGATGCCTCCCATTTGTTATATTCACATGGATGGAAATCAGAGATTCCTAATGGTGGATCCAAAAGGCAATTTTAAAGAATGATATATATTTAGATGGATTAACATAACTTATACATAGTGTTTATTGATTGTGAAATGAAATGAATTAAGTAATTATTTAGAAGTATTAAGTAATGGGTTATCATTACAAAGATTGTTATATTTTTAGAATCTATAAGAAATAAAATCAACAATGGAATCTATGAATAAAATTTCATTATTGATTGGAATGTTATACTGAATACTTGAAGGAGTAATAATCTACAAAAAACATCATTTTTTCCTTAGTAGAGTTTATATGATTTGAAGAGGCTTACAAGAATTATAGTTGGATGAAATCTATACATGAGGAGATTTATCTGAATAACAACAATGTTACATGAGGATCTTGATCCAAATAAGAACAATGAAGGCTTCTTATAAATCCATTTGTTGCATATATTGTCCTAAAAATGCACAATAGTTTAAAAATAAATGATTTTTTTAATATGATTACCTAATTCTGTTAAAAACATTACATTGAAGGTCATTATAATCTATTGTAATGAAAAGTTATATATGTTATGTAATTCAGATAGTCAGAAATGTGGGGAATCATATTACCATAAGATAGACATAAAAATGGATTTATGTTTATGTTATTTAACCACCAAATTAAATAGAATTAGTGATCCAGAGTGAACATAGTATTTCATTAAATTATTAAATCAAAACTAATAAAGATTACATGATCTGAGATTCTAAATAGGTATTGATTTTATCCCGGAAAAATAAATTTTATTTCGACATAATAAATTCTATTTGAATTTATTTATTTAATACAAATAAATCAATATATATATTTTATTTTTTCAAAATTAGTTAAATCTAGTGGTATAAGATTTGTTCTTGAATGATTTAAAATATCCTATAAAAAAAAGTAGTAGAAATAATTTCTCATAAAATAAGTAGATTTTCAAAGGAAATATAAAATTTAGAAAAACATTGATCAATCCTAATGACTAAGATTAATAAATTCTATCAACAATGTACAATTCTTGTACACCACATAATGAAACATTATTCTGTTACTTAAAACCCCATGATGTTGATGTTTTTCCTAGAAAATGACACATTCCAATTGATATTTTCATGTCTATATTTCAAAAACCAAATTCAAAATATCAATTTCATTTTATCTCAACATAAGTATTTCCTTTACAAGATAGTCCAAGGATTATAGATCCTTAAACCGCATTGATTTTTTTCTTATATCATATAATCTCTATAATTCAAATTTATATTTAAATATTTTAAAAATAATAACTGAGAACATTATATTTTTTTATAAATTAGTTAAATACATTACAAAAATAATCAAACAAATATGATGTTTTTCTCATCTATTTTACAAATTCATTTAAATCATTTTATTGTTGCATCTCATAAATGACTCCTAAATCAATCCCATGTATCATGAAACAGTTTAAATCCATATTAAAAAAATTAATTAATTATATTTAATATTTCAGTTCTCATTATCCTAGGAAACAAATTCAAGAAAAATCACTATATAGTTGTTCCCATGTGTTAGATATTTTATTATCCATGTTTTGGAGAAAAACATCTAGAATTACATTTCAAATAGATGGGATAACCCTAAAATTCAATCAATCCTATCTCAACCCACTCATTTCCAATTAGTACACGATATAATAAAAGACCAAAATGATGTAAGATATTTCATCATCTGAGAGATTTTCAATGAGACATTCAAAACCATTGACAACATCGACTACTATATGGAAGAATTTTCAATAGATTATGATTGAAAAATGTCGGTTTCCTATAATATCGTTATTGGGAAACTATCATACCTCACAAAAAAAGTCCTAACATTGGGTTTGTCATATTTCCACCCACATAGTACTAATGATGTCCCAAGGAGAAACACAGGATATGGAGGAAGGTGATACTTCAATATATCTAAAAATAATGAATTTTCTCTTATTTTATTATTGGATAGATCAAATACACATGTTGGGATACATAGATGTAGGATTTAAAGGTTCAGTGGATAACTGAGAGAAATTAGACATGTTGAAAAACAACAATTTCATTCTAGTCATGGTTGATTTGAAACCATAGATTGATTTTGAATTGGAATCAAGAATTATCATATTCATATCCTTAATTTGGGCCAAGATTTGAGCTTGGATTTGACAACAAAGAGATATAGCAGTACGTTTCTTCCATGAGGATCATTGAATATTATGAACTGGTTTGCGATGGATAGGGTTCTCAAAATAGACCCTGAAATATTTATTTGTGCTTCAAAAAATGTGCAGATAAAGATAACTTCTATTAGCGCTTTATTTCGGTGTGATAAAGATAAGAATTTATCAGTGATAAATAAGTGCTGATGAAATCAATATTTATCAGTGTTAATGGTTTAGCACTAATAAAGATTGATTTTATTTGTACTGTTTAATAGAATATAAATCATTACATTTATCAGCACTAAAAAAGCATTGATAAATATTTACAATGATTTTTTAAAAAAAAATTTTGTTTTAAAATGTATAATTATTAAAAATAATTATAATACTTATAATAAGACTTTGTATAAAATAAGAATTTTAAAATTATTTTAATATATAATTATTTATTTATATCTATATAAATAGTTTTAAAAAATATATTTATATAACAATATATATTTTTATAAATATATATATAAACAAAGTAAATATATTCATTATTTAAATAAATTTATTGTAAATTTATAAATAATTATAAACAATTATATAAATTTTTTTTAAAAATATATTATTTATTTATTTGTTGTTATAAATGTATAAGAACAATTAATATATAATTATAAATATATTTATAGATAAATATTTGTTTACAAATGTATTTTTAACATTATTAATGAATATTAAATCTTTAGTTCATGCATGTTAAAAATTATTATAATTTATTAATTAAAAATGATTACAATATATTAAATGTTTGGATAAGACTGATTAATATAAATCATTAAAAAATTGATATATATAGAAATAAATATGAACACATATTGAAAATATTAATACACAGTAAAAAATATATATAATAACTAATATATATTAAATAAAGTTCAAAAAATATATTTCTATATGTGCATATGTATAAAATTCATATATCTGAAATAAATATAGTATGTTTGATCAATGTAATAAACTGAAAAATAAAACTACATTATATTATGTCCATTAGTCGATGAAATTAGTTTGGATTTTAAATTCAAAATAATTTATAATTATAAAATCTTATTGACTATTTACATTAATATTATTTTAAAGAATAAAAAATATTTGTATTATATATAACATATCTATATACATTAATACATATATATTTATTTTAAATATATTATTTAGTACTATTATTAATAATGATCTAATTAAAAAAATGTTTAATATTTTTCACAATGTAAATATTTTTAAAATTAACTTCTTTAATTTTTATTTTTCATATATCTATATATTTTATACATAGTATTTATTAATATTTATAATTAATATATATTATAATCACTCTATTCATTTCTATCCAATAATTTTTAATTAATAAAATATGTAAAAATATTTTTTTGTAAACCAATTTTTTATTTTGTATTTATTTAATTAGTTATTTTTATTTATTTATAATTTTATCTACCCATAAAAAGTACTGATAAAGGATTCAATTCTGAGCACTAAAAATATAGTACTGATAAAGAGTACCCTTTATCAACACTGAAAATAAAGCATTGAAAAAGGATCCCATTATCAGCGCTAAAATTAATGAGCTGATAATGGGAACCCTTTATTAGCCCTAAAAATAATGTGCTGATATATGTATACTTCATCATCTCTAAAAAATCCTTAATAATGGGTTAAATTTATTAGCAATTTTATCAAGTATAAAGAATCCATTTATTAGTTATTTTTCAAGTGGTTATAAATACATGTGCCGTTAAACACATGTTTTGTAGTAGTGAAAGATTAGAGCTATAATTTAAGAGAGTATATGGATTATTTTACCTGGATCCCCTTATGTATATTTATTTTAATTTAATTTTTTAAATAATTAAATAACCCTAAGGATGATCCCTTTGGAATATGTATTGTACAACTTATTTATTGTATTTTGATATTGGATTAATATATATTTTATGTTTACATGTAAATATTGTTTACACCAATATTTTTAAATCGTGGATAATGATTATGGAATTTATTTTTTTTAATAATTCTGATCTCAAGGATATAATCTCCCCAATTTTAATCATTTACCCTCACAACTAGTTGGCATTCTCTAGAATATGGTGACAAATACCTAAGTTCAGATAGAACCATCGAAATAGTCACTACTTGAGGACACGTCAAAAGAGAATTATTGAGATTTCCGATATTTATGTGTTTTTTATAACCTATAGTTTCAATTCATTCCCTTATCCATCCAAATGTGTGGTTATATTTTCCAACTTAATTATATTATTTTTCTAGGTTGGGGTATCAATAATGGTGTTACATGAAAATATTCTATTTAAAGGATGGTTGGGGTGGTTCTTATTGTAGATATAGGTATAGTTTTATTATGTAATGGGGAACTGGTATAATTGAAATTATTTTATGTTACAGACATGGAAAAATTATTATATATGAAAATTTATCTTGTGATAATATGAAAGGAACACAACCATTTCCTAACCATTACTATAGGAATGTCTATATTCAATAGGGTATTATTTTTGGCCCGGGACATGCCTGAATTAATTTTATATTAGTTATGATAATTCTATTTTCTTAAAAACTAGATATTTGTGTTGAGAAAATTTATGGAACTTAGTTTATATCCCTGGATTTTATTTCCTTGGAATTAATAAAACTATTTCTCCTTCAATTATAGAACTATTTAATGTAATCATTGTCATAATACGGCACAAAATGTTGTGACATAATAACTTGAGATAGTTTGGAATAGGGTGAATCTTATAGTTTCTATGGTGGATAAGGATTAATATGAATTAATTTTTCTTTTATACATGTTTTTTATATAGAATTATGAGGGGAACTTATCTAATTAGGACACTAAATGATAACTAGAAGAGGTCAAAAATCCATATATTATGCTTCATAAAAAGAAGGACCATTGTCTATAGGTTTTAATAATTTTGTTGAGTGAAGCACTATAGTTGGACCCATTTTATCTAGGTGATTAATTAGAGTATTTTATTTAGTAGACCTAGTTTTGGGGAATATTATCAATTATATAATTTTTGTGACTTTGAGGGAGGATAATTGGATGAAAAAGTTATCTGTCTAAGTGATTATATTTAAGGTTTTGGAGTACGATTTCCAATATATAAACATACTATGTTATTATATATATATATATATAATGACTAATAAGGATCAATGTGAATTTCATTTTGAGGTTACTCTATAGAATAATATCTAGATTAATGGAATTAAATTTTTATATATTTCATATATTATTGTCATTAAGAATGTTGAGGCTAGAGATGTATTATTTACCTTGACATGTTTTTAGGAATATCAATATAGAAGTTTCCAAAAAAATATAGAAGGTTGAGTTTAAAATTTGTAGTAATCATGATGTTTTAACTTGACCATCGACGAGGTCAATAAATATCCTTTAAATAATGTGGATCATGTATTATGAGATTTATTATAGGTTTATGAGGTCTTATTTTTGTCTCCATCCTTGATATATGATATCATAGGAATGGGTTTCCTACATTCCATAGTGATTTGTTGAGATGTATATGTAGTGTGATAGTAAATATTCCAAATTGAATGTTTAGGATACATCAATATTAAATGTTCCCTCAGAAGTAGTAGGATTTCATCTTATTTGTTTACAGATATACTGAGATGGACGAAGAAAACATCTTATTAGTGCATAATGATTTATTGGTTACCACCAATGTCACAATATTAATAGGGGTAAATAGAATTATTACTATGTTGGATTATAAAATAAATGTTTGTTTTAGCCTATTGAGGTTTTTGAGATTGATCTTATGAATGTGGTGATGGTTACAATCTATTTCTATTTAACACTCTATTTAATGATGATAGAAACTAATACTTCAAATTACTTTTTTGTTCTAACCATTGTTCATGAATTATGTTTTCTTTTGATAATTTGAGTAAATTTATTTTGTTCTTACCCCAATTAAAGGATATTTTAGGTTATTGTAGGTTTAAAGGGGATATAAACTAACTTTGGGGTAGATTAATTTTCTTCAGATCTTATTTTACTCTTGATGTATCCTATTTGCTTGAGGTTTTTATTAAGGATATGGTGAGTTTACAAGAATGGAATATTGTTTTTTCATCCGAGGGTTTCATGATAATGATTTTACAATATTTTTTTGGAATAAGATAACTTTAACTATGAACCATGTGATGAGTGATTGTATTTATGATTTACTAGTGAAAGGATTCATATGGAATAATGTATCACTATAGGGTAAACATGTTCTAAATTCTACGATGATATATGATAGTATGAGGCATTTGATATATTATTATTTATTGAAATATATATTGTTTATTGATCCTTATCCTTTACCAAGTATTGATGATATTTTTGATCTGTTTAGAGATGTGACCATGTTTTTGAAAATTGATATTTATTTTAGATATCATGATTTGAGGAATCAATAAGAGGGTATCCTAAAGAAGTAATTTTTTTAATTTTATGTTTTTACATAATGAGTATGTTATGATGTCATTGGGTTGGATTAACATGTTAAAAAATTATGAAATTTCTATAGTTGTTATTCAATTTGTTTATGGATTAGTTTATTTTATAAATATTTGATTATATTAAAGATATTTTAAAAAAAGGCAATGTGTATAGGAATTATAATGTTTATCTTCATTTTATTGATAGAACATCAGATATATTAGAAATTATTATTGTGTTCATTATATAAGTATGATGTACATTTAATTTCATAGAAGATCATTATTATTGATCCAAAAAACTATCAAGGTCTTTATTTCATGGTTTTAACCATTAATATTTCATTGGTATTTAGTTTTATTGGATTGAAAAACTATTTTAAATGGTTTATGAAATATTTTTATTAAATTTAAACTTGTTTATCTTCTTTGACCAATATATTTTATCCCATTGAATGAAAAATAATGTATTATAAAATATTTTACTTCCAAAATTATAGGTTCAGTATTCTTTTAGTTTTTAGGATTCCATAGTATTTTGTCCCTTATTATGTTTATTGTAATACATCCCATCGATGTACAAGATATAATTTTAATATATTATCATGTATCTATTTCTTATGGATAATTAGTGTTTCATCATATGAGTTCAAAAAGACTACCTATGATCTAAAATTTCTATCTGTGTTGTTTAATTCGATTATGTGGAGGAATAATATACTTGTAGTTCATTTTATGCACTTTAAAAAAGAAAAATTATTCCGTTGTATAATTAACAATAGGTACATGATATTAAGGTAAAATATTAGGTGAATCATACAATACATACCTACATATTGTATAATTTTATAATAATATTTGTTATACTACTCTTCAATAAATACTTGAGGACTTTAATGTTTTTGGGTATTTGGAGACTAGATTCATAATAATCACTATTCATGATAGATCCTTAATATATAATGAAAATTTTTTCTCAAAAAGTATACTTCATAGAAACAACCCATATAAAACCATTCATCATAACCTGTTTAAAGGAATTATAAGAATGAGTGGACACCTATGCTGAGTTAGGGTAAACATGGGATATATCAGTCAATGATGATATATAATCATAACAGAGGATAATGATATTAGAGTATGATAATATCTTTTGAAAACTCTACCCACCATGTCATATATCATATTTATGGAATAAGTATTTTTCGGTTTATAATACATGGATTATTGAACTATCAATGATCATGAGCCATGAGAGCATATAATAAGTATAATAATTTTTCATATATAGTGGCGAAAAAGTTGAATTATCCTAATTATAGAAATAATTTTTAAAGGATATCTTCAAAGGCAATCATCACAATGTTGGTATTCTGTTGAATACATGCGTACCCACATTATTCCACGGATTACCTCTCACATTCCCTCTAACGATCTTGGGATAACCCCCCATGTGCCCTTTGAGCTCATAAACATTAAACATTACCATAAGTATTAGAGGGATTTTAAAATACCCACCCACCACATTATCATAATCTACTCATATTTCTATCACATGATTATAAAAACACTTATCATTTACATATAACATAACCCATAAAAAGGAAATGTGGTATATTAATATTTCACCTTTATTATTATAAACTATCCCAAGAAATAATAAAAATGATATCATTGGATAATTTATTCATCGAATAATAAAGAACACAAATATATTAATTCATAAATAAAAATATATTTAAAAGATAACATAATACTTTATAGAGAAAAACACCCCTTCTACTTTGAAATCACATAGTTAAAATTTCAATATTTCCAAAACAATTGGAAAAATATTTTCATAGAATAGAACCATGTAAAAATTTAATGGAATCATCATTTAAAAAAATAGTCATGATTTTTGAATATTCGATTCATACTATAGACATTAAATTAAATATTTTGTTCACTCCATTATTATATAAAATTTACCTCATTCTGAAAATGAAGTGAAAATTACTATTTAATTATTTTTAGAAGGTAAAATTTGTTTAAAAGTGACTTTAATAAATCATTATTTAATATTATATACATTCTAGAAAATATTTTAAGAAAAATATTTATAGGGGAGAAAAATATTCAAGGGAAAACATAAAAAAAAATTCATTTGCATTGAATTTTTTCAATATTATTTGAGAACTTCGAAATATTAAAAGGAAATTATAATATAAAAATTGTATAAAAAACAGAATAAGAAAAAAATATTTTTTAGAGATATACAATTATATTTCATGATAAAAATATTTATAATAAATAATCAGGATAAAACATGATATTATTACACAACACACTTACCAGAAGTAATAATTTCTATATAAGAAAAATAAAGTCCTATAAAATAAATACAAATTTATTATAATCCTATACCTAAGTAATATTAATAATTATAATATCCTAGACTGGTTACTTATAAAATTGTATCACATGTTCATTAATATAATTTCAATCACCATCATTTATAGTGGTAAAGTCATCATTTTAGAAGAATGATTCTATTTTATAATTAGGGTCCTTGTATCTTGATATTGGATTAGTAATATCAAGAGTCCCAAAAATATAATAATATTCATATTTATTCATCATATATGTTTTTATAATCATCAATATAATATAGTGATGAAAAATGAATTACATCACTTCATAGAGACAATATTATGTGTGTATGCAGGAATGTTGATCCCAAATTTTTGGGGAAGGAAATAAATAATACAAATAAATAATTCACCTATAATAAACCAAAATTATATAATAAATATAATATATATTTATACGTGCATTCTTATAACTATCCATGTGTTGCATTGAGGCAAAAGAAATCACATTGCTTTGTGGAGGTGGTAGTATATGCATATGCATGAGCGATATATTGATTTCCCAATTTATGTATATGAGGTAGAAAATGGTTATAAATAATCATAATAACAACTAAATATATTTTTGATACATATTTAGATGAACTAAATTATGTAGTAAAATTTTAAATAGTTGGGTCTGGCGATTACGTCTTCTTTGATAGACATCCATTTTCATAAAACTTATTCTTTTGTAGGATACAGTTTGGTTAGGAAAATAAGATAAATAAATAGGTTATGAAATATAGAAATGAATTTAGGTAGTTCTCATCCTATTTAGAGAGATAAATGTATGTGGTTAAATGAGGAGGATATGGTCCCTTTGATAGGTGAGGGGATGGGAACACATGGAATTGCATAAATTTTTTAAATAATATTCCCCCCATGGGAGATAAGGTAGTTTGGGGTGGGACGGGTTTGGGGATTGTGTCGTGGGTTCGAGTCCCTAAGCATGCTTGTTTGCTTGACAGTTTTATAAAGGTTTTTTTTAAAATTAAATAATATAAATCCATATTATTGTTGAATAGAAAAAACTATCCACTTATATGAAGTTAAATCAAGATAAGCTAAATATACCTTGAACAATTAGTATTTAGACAATTTTTAAATTTCAATATTACTCTTATGTATAAGATTAATTGCGGAAAAAAATTCTCTATAACCATGGCAATACCATTTTTACTATTTTTAGAACTATATTATCAAAACAATATAAGTCAAATCATTAAATAAATTGTACATTATGATTCTATTTATTTACTCTAGTTTATTGAAATCAATTTTGGTGGTTGGATAATTTAATTTTGAAATAAATATACACCTCACAACAAAAATTATTTTAACAAAAATGAATTCTTAAGTAAATAATTGTGTTTAATTTAATTTCATTCACAGTAAAAACTATTTAATGAATGTTAAAACTTTTTTTGAATATAAATATTACATATTTCATTTAAATCATTAAATATTTTACATTTATACATTTTATTAAGATAAAAACTCTAGGAAATAATTAAAACAGTTAACAGAAAAAAAAACTCTTTTTTACCTTAAAACAATTTTATATGAATTGTTAATAACATTATAACTAATGTATGAATGATTATTCAGAATATAGAAATTAATATAATTAAAATCACTTTTTAATATAGTTCAATAAATTTTTTATTTAAAAATATATTTCACATATAAAAATAAATTTATCTGAAAAATTGAACTTTTAATCAGGAAATGTTTTTTAAAAAATTTACTGAATAATTATTATGCATTAATAAATAAATTTTAATGAAGGAAAACATCTATATATACTTTTTAATTTATTTAATATTATTATTAATCACTTTTTCAATAGCTTGGCTATAATGGATATAGTATATAGTAGTTTATTTAGATTCATGGTTGCCTGAATTGAAATATATTATATAGATAATATTTATTACAAATGATGATCCAATAAAATAAAGGGGTTATATATTCTAATCCACTTAAAATTCATTCCTCCTATGAGAATTACATAACATAGCTTAGAAATATTAGGATACTTATACATTACCACATCTTCTATTTCCCATGTGACAAATTTTTTGATTGATTCACTAAAATACATTGAACTAGTGAATGATCATGTTTCACAGAAAATTCTCTCTACAATCCAAAATATCCACCAGTTTTTCCTTATATGTATTATCATAGTCCACCAACACAACATATAATATCAATTCATGAGATGTATAATGTTTTTATTACTCAAAAGATATATGTGGAACACATCATGAACATGACAAAGGTTTTATGAAAGTTTAAAGTGATATGGTACCATCCATACTCATTCAAGAATACCAATGGGGCCAATATACCTAGTGATCATAATTTTATTCTTTCATGATATCATAATCTTATTATATATAGAAATACATAGAAATATATTCACTCTAAATTCTAATTCCAAATCACACCAATTAATTTCCTCATAACTTTTCTATCAAATCTAAGATACAATGATGTTCTCCTGAATGATTTTAATAATATCTTCCATTTACATTGATATACCAGGACCCAATAGCTTTCATTTTCAAACATTATCCTATAATACAAGTGTTTCACAAATATATATATATATATATATATGGATTCTTAAGAATCTATATGAATGATCTATTGAATGATATTTTTATAAGAAAAATCATTCAGAGGATGTTTTGACCTAAAACATTGAAATCTAAAGAAAATGTTTTTAAAATAACCTATAGGTTTTTAATGGATATCTCAAATTAAACATATATATAAGTATTATAGAATGTACTAAAAAAACTCTATATCATGATCTTGTTGAATAATTTTAAAAATAATTAATATAATCCTTATAATATTATTATATTCAACAGAATACAGTACATCATGTATCCTTTCAACATCCTTAATCCACTTTTAGGAAAGTTTATCAAGAGATAAATATTATATAATATCAAGGAAATGTACTGAATTCATATGTTGATCAACTAAAACCATGATAAATTTATGAACATAATGTATAATGGAGTTTTAAGATGAAATCCATGGTGAAATTTTCCGATTTAAATTAATGAATTTTTAATGGTTGTAAATTTACCGTAAATGTTTTATAGTTTTCTTTAACTTATATGCATACTAATAACAGATACACAAACTCTACAATATCTCTTTTCGTGATATACATCAATAATTTATCCTTAACATATTTACAAAAACATCTTACATATATGATTATCAAAGAATGATGATCTATGAGATTCATCAAACATCTAATTCATTAATTATAGAGAAACATAGACATATAGTCTATTCCCAAACTATATCAATCCATCACCATACATGTTTAACTAAGGAACAATTATCACCTTTTATTCGACATCATCCTTCTACATTTAATGAATATTCAAAATGATAGATGGATGAAAACTCATTTTAGAAACTTAAGATATCAACCATTCCATCTTTATTTCAACGTACATCATCGAAAAATCAATGTATAATGGATCTTGTGTGATCCAAATCATAGATATTCTAGCATGATCCATTCAGCACAAAGCATTAACAACCCTATTATTATTTTCAAGTTGAAGTGTATTTCCCAGTCTTAATATCTATTCATCATCAAAAATCTTCTATGAAACATATTCGACCATTACGTGTCACTAGATACTTGAATATTTTATGATCAATGTATATGTTACCCCATTCCATATAATGATAATTGATAAATATAATTAATTCAAATATTACCACTTTATACTCTAAGTCATCGGAATGATAATGCTACTTCTAAAACATTAATTAATGATATTCAAAATCTATCACCATATCATTATTGATAAGAACAAATTCTTTGGTATTCATAGATGCATGAATAATGATCGTAATACCATAATAGCTATAGTGCAGTGTGAGTATATGTGCATTGGCCAATATTTTCTTTAACTCCTAATAACATTATTCACATTCATAATTCTTTGGTATCATCAATACATTCAATGTAAACATATTTATTGGATTAGAATCCAATGAAAATTTCCTCACAAATCATCAAAAATATACATATAATAAAATAAACTACAAATCTCAGTCTTGGTGGTTAGTTTGGGTTAATGTTCAGTGAGTCCCACATTAAAAGGATCTACTAATATACCATCTCTGGTGATCATGTGGAATAATTATAATCTTTTATGAAATCAAAATTCATAGAAGTTGAATTTTTACAATACATTCCCCTTCCTCAAGGTTATTAAAACAATTCTCAAGGTATATTTATTATTTTAACTTACCATGGAGTATATAAGAAAATCATATATAAAGACTACCACTATTGATCTATGTAATATATAAGGGAAAAATTGATTAAATCCATGAAGATAGAGGATTAGTTAGTATGTCCAAATCAAATCACTATAAAATCATAGTGTCCGTTCCATTTATAGAAATATGTATTACGTATGTATTCAATTTTAACAATCAATTGATAGTTTCAAAATTAATGGGAAATCATCGAATGGTATTAATATCTGCATTGTTGATCAATGAAATCATTAATACTAGGTAGAGAATAGTTATTCTTATTGATGATCATGTAATGTTACCAATAATCAATGTTATGTCAAATTAATCCATATTTATTATAAATATAAATAAAGGTTTCACCATATGGTGACACAGATTAATGAGTCAATCCCTTATTTTGAATCCACTATTGTTTCTTCGTCAATTATATCAAATGAATTTGTTCCACTCTATATGGAGTAATTAAAATTGTTATAGCACCATGTATGAGTTATAATGAAGAATAAAATTCAGGATACAAATGAATGATTGGAATCAAATTGGAATATAATTCATCAAAATCCAGTACAATAATTATTTTTTAGATAATGAGTCTATCCCAAACCATTTTATAAGAATCCAACTTAGGAATAGGAATCATGAAACATAATATAGAAGTGATTTCTACTAGAAAAAAATATTCAAAATCAAAGTGATAATTGGTCATAGGTTTTTATATAATATAAAACGTGACTACCCATTCATGGAAATTGGTAAAATCTCTATATAATGAGATTCAATACATTCCCAAAATAACAATACATTCTACTAATTAGAGGATACCGTGATTAGTAGAAAATATATTCCCATTAAATATAATTATAGAAGAAAAAATGACATGAGATGTGATCATAATACCATTATATGTTTTTCCCTATAATTTAACTTCTAATCACTGAGGTGGTAATATGATACTCTTAAATATTTATACCTAAATTGACTATTATGTTAAACCAAAATCAAATAGAAAATTTTCAGTTCTAGATGGATGATTTGTATAAAACTCACCACTTTGTTCTTGTAAGACACATCTAAAATTGTAATCACCAGAAATTCCCAATTTCCCTAGTATTAAGTGTATTCTAAAATCAATAATTGTATGTGACCATTGGATTTCATAAATGATATACATAATTCCTAAAATCCTTGCATTAGAAACACTAGAGTGTGGGTGGTGAATTCTATGGATCTAGCTCTATATTCACACCATCAGCTATCTTCTTCCCATCACATTGTTATTTGATTACAAAATGAACATAACTTATAAATATAATGAATATAATTTCCCCCTTAATATAATGTATCCATGGTTTTATTTGTACATATGGAATAATGGATGACTAATATTCTTTCTTATATGGTTTTTGTTAAAATAATTTCACTTGAAATCCATGTTTATTTTTTATTAGAGCCATAAAATTGATGGGTGTATATGACCTCAAATTATATCCTAATAGAAGATAAAATAATTTCACCATTACTACTAAATTATTTTTTGGATAAAAACCTTTAGAGACTAGTTTTATGACACCTATGAATCTATCAATCATTATATTTAGTTTGATGATAATACTAGAATCATACCTCACATGTCGTGTAGAAATTTCTTTATTGGTATCAATAGGATCCTCACCACACCGCATTATCTCAATGGATTACTTATCCATTATCATATGAAAAATATGAGTAAAGTACATATAACATCCTTCGTCTCCTAATTTTCTTGATTCGACGTGGAATTTCTACATTGACATAGCAGACGTCCTCAAGTCATCAAATGTAAGAAATAAATGCCAAGGGATTCAATAAAATTGGTGGGAAATTTAAAATTTTAGAAAAAAACCCAACCAAACGTGTCATAACCCAATAAAACCACATGATACATGATAACAATATAAAAAAACTATAAGAACACAGACCTTCTTCTCAACTATGTTTCTCCTTTTCTGGTCGTTTTGGAGAAAAAGTGGTTTTTCTGGAAATTTCTAAATTACACGTCGAGTTCTTTATGAGTACACACCTTGTACTCGGTTACCATGGCAATGCACATGACCATGTCGGGGTGAACTATAGGCTACCTAAAGAGGAGTACATAAATGGAAAGTACACACTGTGTACATCAAAATTACTCGTCATGTGCTTTCTTTTTGTCATTAAATGCACCGGGGTCACGTATAATCGCCAGAACGCTTTCCTTCATGGTCCTTTTCGACGGAGAGCTCCATAAGACCTTGGATCATTGACAAACCCCCCGAGCGAGCATCTTTCCTCCGAATCAAACATAGTAAGTTGTGTTGGAATTTCATCAGTGAATCCTCTCATCTCCTAGAACATCATCCTATTTTTTATACTCTAACATGAGTTATCGTTGGTTGAATGTTTTATACGTTTTCATATATCAACGATGTTCTAAGGAGATTCAAGCTTTGAGGTTCAAGTATATTGATCTCCCAATGCCAAGGTAGGTTGTTTGTGCCTTTCTGTTAAAGGACTTTGAGTTTGATGTGCAAATTTTCCCAATACCCATGAACGGGGTATTGGGAGTTTACCATTTTAGCCCTATTGTTTTTCAACATTGTGTGTATGCTTGAAAAGATGATATTTGATTGTGAATAGTGTGAATTTATGTGATTTGGATGTGTTTCCCATGCATATTTTTCTTGTTTTGACCTTTGGGTCTAGTTTTCCAGTTAGGTTATTGTTTACTTTCCCATTCCTAGTATTGTAGGATGGTGAGACTGTTGTTCTGTTATGTTGTTATGCTGTAGAATGATATCCAAGTAGTTCGTGAGGTTTACCTAGGCTAATATGCACTGCTAAACTTTTTTGAATTTCATAGGGCCATGTGAACCTAATGTATAGACCATAGGTAGAATGGACATAAGGGCTTCTCTGGAGTGTCATTCCTTATTACGATGCGAGACCACAAGGGGAACTAATGTTGAGTGCTTCCTCAGAGAGTCTTTAGTTCCTCAACATAGGCCACATAGGGAGTGCGATGTAAGTGCTTCCCTAGAATGCCTTTAGTTAGGATACAAGACTATAGGGGAATTGACGGCGACTGCTTCCTCAGAGAGTATATTCTTTAGCTGAACTAGAGGGGTTAGATTTGGTGTACTACCTAGAGGGTTTCTTGTACTTGTTGGGTAGGACCAGGGGGGATGGTCTATGAGTACTTCCTATAGGGTTACATGTTTGTGTTTATCTTCTTTTTTAGTTGTTGTTTGATATTGAAACAATGTATTGTTCACTTTTGAGTACTTTCTTGTTTACCATTTCCTATAATTTTACCTTCTATATATTCATTGACTATTAGGAACAAGTCTCGTGGTGGTTGACTACTAGGATTTAGTCTCACACCCTATTTGGTCCACGCCATTGGGCCGAAATAGATTATATTGTTGCAGGTATAGACAAGTAAAAGTGCCCTTCTACTTTCGGTACATGACATGTGGTGGAGCTGTAGAGAACTAGACCAATCATAGGCTTGCGATGATATGGAGCCGATTACTCTTTTTCTTTTGTATATTCTTTAGTATGGTATTTCTGCATTGTGATTTGTTTGTCTATTTTCATAGACATATGTATCAGAAATCATTTTTATATATGTGCTCCAGCTAATTCTATCAGTCTTTTGCTGTTTATTTTTGTGTGATATTATTAAGGTTTCCGATCTTGAATATATATTTTTTCACTTCCACTGTGTACTCTACCAATGAGGGCATAGTTACCCCACTATCACACCCAATTCCCTCACTACTAGTTGCCAGCCTCTGGCCTTCGGGAAAATGTGCTTGAGTACATGTGACAAATTGGGTACAGGGTGCCTCTAGGTGTCTATCGGAACCGGGATGTTACAAAGTGGTATCAATGGAATTGTTTTCTTCTTGACTTACTGTTTGGAGACTATATCTAGGTATAGGACGGAATATGTACATGGTAATATTTTGTGCCCATGACTAGCAAACTTGTGTATAGGGAAAATCCAATCTACCACGTTTATTGCAATTTTTATAGTATGGAAATTTTACTATTGATTTTATTTCACCGTTGGGTGATTCACATGTTTTGCATTGTTACTGTTGATGTTATTGAGGTTCTATTTTTGTCTCAACCCGATGAGATGAGGGTATTCCATATCATTAATTATATAGTAACTTGGTAGAAATCAAATGTCTTTCATTCTTGCCATACTATCTAGGGTGCATTAGAAACCGCATGTCGTTATGATAGATGTTGTGTAGAATATGTATGTTGTTGTGATAGATGTCTTGATAAAATACCTGCTATTTGATGGGGTATTTTTTGTGTATGGTTTTGTCTGAATGAACACCAAAATTTGGTTCTTTAGGTTGTTATGGTCCCTCGTGGACCAGAACATGGTGGATCATTTACCTGTTTTCCCTGTTATAACATGTATACGATTCGATGAATTGATTCGCATGGAGTATGGGCCCTCACGGATAAGAATTTGGCACCTTTAATGTTCGTTTTATTGTTTTTCTGGGTTCCGAAGTAGTTTTTGAGGCTTACTGTCTGGAAAAACCTAGAATACACACTGTGTAGTTTTGACTACATGCCATGTGTTCTTCTGTTCGGGATGAAATTGTTTTTCTTAAGTACACATCGTGTACATTATGTACATTCCATGTAGTCTCTAACAATGTCATAGGCCGTGTGGGCAGAGACACGACATAGGGAAAATCTTATGGGGACACGCCATGTACCGGTTGTGCATGATGTGTGGTGTTGACCCTGTGTCTACCCGTGTGACTAACAACACGAACGGATAAATCATTAGTTATACAAGTCGTGTCAGGATTGAGCATGCTATTTAGTGTAATCCTAGGAACCCATCCGTGTAGCTGACACCACGGGTCAGTGGAGTCCCTTCTTATACATGTCATGTTCACCTTGAACACGCCGTGTAGTGTGAGCCATGTATCCAGTCGTGTCACTAACGACACGGGTCGGTGAAGCTTGTCTAGTACACACTATGTTGCCCTTGAAAATTCCATGTAGTCTTGCCTTAGGAGAGCCGTGTAGAAGGAATCAAGCAGGGTAGGAGGATTCAAGTACAAACCATGTGTGAGGACAACACAACATGTGTTAGGGGTGTTACACAACCTAGGTTGACAAAAGTACACACCCATGTTAATGAATTAAGGGAACACACAGTGTAGGGTTTATACATGCTGTGTTGTCATGTTTGGTAAAACTTGAATACATTTTTTCTGCTATTCAATTCCTATACTTATAGTTCTCAGTCCTTCATAATAAATGTCTAAGGTGCGCGTTTGACCTCCTAGAGTCATGCCACCGAGACTTCCTCCAATTTTACACCAGTTACAGTACAGTGATCAGACGCCAGATATGGCTAATCAGGGACTTCTTGTTGATCCTCCCGTTGTTCCAGTCATGGAACCAGTCATTATACCAGACGCAGGTGCTGATGCACAGTTCATGGAAGGCTTCATGAGGATGACGCAGACCTTCCAAGGAGCGCCGTCCCTTTCCTCGTCTATGGTAGACTTGACTGGGGTTTTCCAATGGCAACATCCTCCCACCTTCTAAGGGGGAAGGAGGACCTCAGGCTCCAAAGCCATGGCTAGAAGACATGATGACGATCTTTGAGAATATTGAGACTCCCCTAGAGAGGCGAGTCATGTTCTCTACATAAATGTTATGTGATTCCGCTAAGAGATGGTGGGATGTAATCTCATAGGTAGGTCATTAGCATGCTATGGCATGTGAAGAGTTGTAGTGAATCTTGTTTGAGTACTTCGATCTGGAGACCTTGAGGGCTGATCGAGCTCGGGAGTTCATGTGTCAGTAATAGGGTACTCTTTCTGTTATGGAGTATTCCTTCCCTGAGCGTCAGTGCTATACACCCTTCCTAGGGGGATATGGGTTGTTCTTAGTGAGGATGTTTGATTATGGTCTTAGGCACGACATCTGTTCCCAGGTGAACATCATCTGGTAGACTTCCATCTCATCTATCGTCAAATAGGCGCTAATCATAGAGCACAATCTGGGGGATTCTGGAGTAGTGAGAAAGGGAGGCTCGACATCTGGAGCTGGTGTCCCTCCTTGTGATAGCAGGAAGCGCTGTAGGAAGTCTATACATGGGGATCCAAGGAGTCAAGAGACATCTTCTGGTAGCCCAGTGGTATGCTATCAGTGCAGGAAGAATGGGCATATGAGGCCGTAGTGCCAGAGAGACCTAGTGGAGTCCTGATCTTGTGAAATGATTGGTAATCTTTAGCGCTTCTGTCAAATATTCTCACCAGCAGCTGCTGAAAGGGGTTCTTCTATGACTTTGCGTTTGGGAGCAGTACTACCAGTTTCTCACCAGTGTGGGAACTGGAGTTCTTCCGGCCATTCAGGCTGAGGTGTAGGTCGTGGCCATGGTGGTTAGTCACCGGTCATTCAGCGATAGCAAGGTAGATTAGCTCAGAGTGGTAATCCAGGGTCACACGACCATGGAGCAGGAAAAACATTTGTAGTGGAGCAGACCCAGCAGGAGCAGGATCCCGAACCCTCTACAGTTTGAGGTACGATCCTTGATTCAGTTTTATCTTTTGCTCTTTTCTATAGAGGTTCTTTCCATATCTTTATATCTTTTGCTGCTGTGAAGAGCCTTTGGTCTCTGCGTCTTTTATTCTTCCATTATTTTGACACTAGACAATCCGTTGGGGACTATAACGGCAAGTGTACGTCAGTGCAAGGAGTTCCCTCTAGAAGTTGGTGGGTGTCACTTCTTTTGGGATCTCTATGTCATAGAGATGACATTCTATGATATCATTATCAGAATGGACTAGCTAGTACCCTTCCAAGTAGTCGTTAACTGTTATCACTGTAGGGTGAGTTTTATATCACCAGAGGGTAAATCTTTTATTCATAAGGGTGAGTGGGATGTCCATGAGAGCAGAGCGGGTCCAAAGCCTCATGGGTTATGAGAAGATACATCCCAGATTTCTAGTATGTATCTGGATGACCTAGGGACTTCTCAGTTAGACTTTCCTGCAGTGGTGGATCATTTCTAGGATGTCATCCCTGAAGTGTTTTCATGTTTGCCTCCGGAGCATGAGGTAGAATTTTCGATTGAGCATGTTCCAGGAGCGGCACCGGTTTCCATTCCTCCTTATAGAATGGATACACTAGAGTTGCAGAAGCTCATGTAGCAGTTAGAGGAGTTGAAGGAAATGGGTTTCATTCAACCTAGTAATTCTCCATGGGGATCTTTGGTCATGATTGCGAAGAAGACAGATAACACCCTAAGGATTTGGGTGGATTATTGGGAATTGAACCAGTTGACGGTCAAGAACCGATATCCCTTAATGAGGATTGATGATCTCTTTGATCAGCTTCGAGGAGCAAGAGTGATCTTGAAGATTTAATTCGGGTATGGCTACCATCAGATGCGTGTTAGACCATCTGATATACCCCTGACATCCTTCCGGAGAAGGTATAGACTATATGAATATATGGTTATGCTTTTCGGTCTCACGAACACATCTTCAGTTTTCATGGCACTGATGAACCGAGTGTTCCATCCGTACTTGGATTCCTTCGTGGTTGTCTTTGTGGACTATATCTTGGTGTACTATCACACTCGACAAGGCCATGCCACAAATCTTGAGACCATTTTTATTATACTAAGAGAGCATTAGTTATATGTTAAGATCTAAGAATTCCACTTTTGTATGTATCAAATTCATTTCCATGGTCATGTTATCTCGGACTCAAGAGTATCAGTTGACCCAGAGAAATTGATGGTAGTATTTTCCTAGGAGCAACCGAAGAATGTCTTTGAGGTTTCAGAATTTTCTAGGGCAGGCGGGATACTATAGACATTTCATACATGACTTTTCAGGCTTAGGAGCACCACTGACGGGTCTGACAAAGAAGGATGAAAAGTTCTTCTGGTTAGATTCGTGAGAGTCAGACTTTCAGAAGCTAAAAGGGAGGTTGACATCAACATCGATACTAGTATTGATAGAACTGGGCAAGAGCTACACTATTTATAATGATGCTTCAGGTATCATGCTCGTAATTGTGATTATGCAGGGAGAAGGAGTCGTTGTGTATGGGTTCTGGTAGTTGAGGCCACATGAGAGGAACTACTCAAAGCACGATATCTAGTTGGCAACAATTTTTCATGCCATACATTGTTGGAGACGTTATCTATTGGGATAGAATTTAGTGGGTTTCAACGGCCACAAAAGTTTCAAGTATATCTCACTTAGCATGATCTGAATTTTGGGCAACAAAGTTGGGTTGAGTACCTTCAGTCCTTTGAAATTGAGCATACCTACACACCTGGGAAAGGCAACACAGTGGCTGATGCGTTGAGCAGGAGGACTCTGATACAGGTAGTTCAAGAGGCCAGTGGTGAATGGCATCTAATAGCTATGTTCTCGTAAATGCATTTAGAGGTGCACAACATATAGGGGCAGATGTTTCTTTCTTCTTTAGTTGTTACATCTACTTTTCTTGATTGAGTGCGATTGAGTTAGCTATCAAATTCAATAAATCCTAGTCCTACAGGAGAGCGTGTCAAGAGAGGATACTATTCTGGGGTGGACCATAGGGGAGGATGAGATCTTTTGTTTCCAGGGGCACGTATGGGTGCTGTAGAGACCCAAAAGCTTGGCGTACATGTAAATTACATTACTTTTTCAGAATACTTTATGCATAACAAAAACATACACATAAGAACCGTAATAGTTTAGTGTCTTTGGAAACTCGGAACGTAATCTTCTAATCATGGTGAAAGATCTTCAACATCTCCCAATAGTATCTTCCCCTTTTGGTTTTCATACCTAAGACCTTTCTTTAAATCCTGGGGAAAATAAAACATATAAAGGGTGAGGTCAAATGCTCAGTAAGGTTAAGCATGGATAAAATAAAACAAATCATATACATTTTAACTTAAATATATGAACATAATGTTTAAATATCTAAATCTTGGGCAATGACATCAAACATGGTAGTACATAAGGCATAGATCATTAAGAAACATTAATCATGATAAAATAGAATGGGAATAAAACACATGATTGTGGTAACCATTAAGAACATGATATTATTTCAATAGTAGCCAAGGAATTGCTGCCAAGACCATATTAGTAGACAAAGTCCCTTTCTGAATCGAGTTCACTCCTCGTTCCAGTCCTGTATTACTGAACCAGATTAACTTACCGTTCTAGCCATGTCTATCTCATGTGATATAAATCTTTACCCAATTAATTGGAGAGAGATATAAGTCCCATCAATCTCATAATGAAATCATTCTTTTGTGTGCCACCAAATCATAAATCATACATCATAGCATAACCCATATAATAGAATGGGATTCTTAAACATCATGCCATCATAACATAATCCATATAAAAAAATGGATATCATTTCATCATAAGAATAATAAAACCTTGTAAATAATGCAGAAACTATACTTGAAACATAAACATATTAAATAATGTCATTTTAGATGGAAAATAATTTTGATAAAACACTTGAAATGAAATATTGATGAAAATATCCTTTCTCCTTAAAAATCATTTTATTTTCACAAAATGCCATGAAATTTTAAAAGAAAAGGGTTTTGTTGAAAATAATCATGCAATA
Source organism: Viscum album (assembly GCA_963277665.1). NCBI lineage: Eukaryota > Viridiplantae > Streptophyta > Magnoliopsida > Santalales > Viscaceae > Viscum > Viscum album. Next base: position 848,830,273 of record OY728131.1, on the reverse strand, counting down.
TTGTATAGTAGGCTTCATGAAAATGATTTGTTATGACACCATAAAAATCCGTTCACACCGTATAAGTTAAAAATAACATTCTGCTCGTACTTTTGTCAGAAAAGTCAAAAAGTACCTCGTCTGCTAAAAAAATGAAAGATTCCTTACATACCATGTAGTAAAAGTAAAAAATTGTTTAAAATTACTTTAAACATACATGAAACCATTTATAGGAAACATGGACATGGATGATAATAATAACCCCAGTAAATACTTATGAATAAATAATCTTGGATAAGAAATAGATTGGAATAGTTATCTCTTACCTTATGTCCGATATGCTACATATGTATCCGAACCTCCTGTATAATGATTCAAATAATGTAATTGAATTATTAAAGAATCATATTTATTGTTATGATATCTTATATGGTTCACTTATGACATTCTATTACCCGTTCTTTGTAAATTCCATGTTAAAGCAGCATTTTGGGTAAAATCGTTTCAGTTATCGTACGTGTTTTGACTTGTTTTTCATGATATTATTACTTATATACTGATTTACACAATTCGAAAATAAAAAACATTATTTATATATAATATATATTCAGAATATACATATATATATGATATATTGATAAATGGAATGAAATACACCATTCATGGAGACGGTAGGCCGTACGTACGCATGAACGCTATTTTAGTTTCCTTATTGAATTGAATGGAATTTAGTAGATGACATACATATATATACATAAAAATAGTAACATTATTATGTCATATATTTCATTATTATTCATTATATATACTTTATAATCATTCATGAATGGTTAACATGGAGAATGAATCTTATCCCGTCGTGGAGACGGTAGTCCGTGCGTACGCACGAGTGATGATATCATTCCCATGATAGTGGAATTGTATTGAAGTGTATGTATAAATTTTCATAATAAATATAACTTTAAAATAATCATATATAGTGATTCTATACACCATTATACCCATCCAAGTAAGGTGGTGGTGGAAAACAGATTACACCATGGCGTGGAGATGGTATTCTGTACGTACGCACGTGAGGTGATTTCATTTTCCGTAGGATGGATAAAAAGTGAAATAAGGATGATTCATATTTATAATAACATATCATTAAATAATTAATACTTATGTTATTACTTTATAATGAGACAACTAAAGAAGAAAAAGTAGAAGAAGAAAGAAACATGAGAGAATCGGAAGAAGAGATTACCTCTTCTTCAACACACCTCCTTTAAGCTTCCTCTTAAAAAGTGGAGTTGGTCTTTTGAGAAGACAAGAAGCTCCAGAATGTTTCTAGGGAATTGTAGAAGTGTAATGGGAAGGGGTTTTCCGAGAATTAAGGCTCAATGTGGTGTGAGGAAGAGAGGGAGGATGTACCCTTTTATACGGGAGGAGAGGGGCACCTTAGAAAAAACATAAATTATTATTTTATTATAAAGCCATATTCGGTTTTAAATAGCTCCAAATTGATTTATTTAGAATATAAGGTGGGGAAGGGTCGAAATCCTCTCAACCAATAGATTTTAGACTGGTTTGGGTCATTATATTAACCTTATATTTTAGTTTTTACTCTTAGTTAATTAGATTGACATTTACCATGTCACATTATATTTTTATATTATATAGTTAATAAACATACCATATACATCCAAGAGACCCCCCAAGAGATCCATTAATGATACAAATATCAATATATAAGTATCATGGCCAATCCATAGATTTTTAAGAATATAATAACAATTAATAATATAATATTTGTTTTAAAAACAATTTTTTGGCAATTTTGACACTATTTGGTAATGGATTTTTGTGAAAATCATAACAACATGATTAGTTCGAAAACAGTTAATTATCTCAATAATAACATGTCATATAAACATATAAAATTAGTGGAATTAATTAAAATTATAAAATTACATTTATTTGGGTATTTTTAACATCAATTATTTTAATATTCTATTATTTATGTAATTACTGCATCACCATTGCGTCATAAATAACATAAATTATTTAATGTATAAAATTTATAAATAAAATTCCATTATGTAGGAAATATTTCCATCTTTCTAAAAAATATTTATTGTCAAATTTATCTTATGTATAACCCTATATGAAAATTGATTTATTTATTAAACTTTGATTTTAACTATTTTAACCCTTCTTTAAATAAATTAATAATAAATGTCCTAATCCAATCCAAGTGGACCTAAATGGTCATATTTTAATCCTAAGGTTGTTTTTAGTCATATTAAACTTATCCAATAGAACTAGTACATGTGTTATGGTAATAATAATATCATGTTTACCCTTAATTACCCTATTTACTTTTAACCGTGGTAAAGAAAAGTAAAAAGTTACTATTCACGAAAAATTATTTTCATCTCATTGAACCAAATTTTAGTCCTTGATATTAACCGTGTCTCTCAGATTTTTGAAATTACACTCACAGAAGTGGTAGAATTTTGTTTTATGTGAATTTCTAAATTCTCCTAGGAGGTGGGTAAAAGACGGTGAAAAGTTCAATAAAATTTTTATATATCTAAAATTATTATTAAATGAATCCAATTAATTTCATTGAACATATATAGGTATTCCGTATCAATTTTGACCTAAAATAAATTTAAATAAAATAAATAATTATTTAAATAAAATGTCAGTTTTTAAATAGTAATCGTGTGTTTTCACTATTCATCAAAAGTGGAATGTTTTCACAAAAATATCAAAAATTCACCCTAGGCTAATTTCGATATTCCGAATCCAAAAATGAAGTCCATTTTGAAATATAGAATTTATAAAATTTTAATAAGTGGGCATTACTATTCATAACAACTAGTTTATATAATATTTTAATAGCATATCATTGTTTAGTGAAACACGATATTGTGTACAACACACGCTATCGTGGAATGTCACGGTTGCGTGTAAATCAAGCCAAGTCAGGGATGCATGTAGTGTAAGATTTTTTTGGTGTAGCGTACAAAAAAGGACATTAATGAAATTAAAAAGAAAATTTTTCATAAAATCTCAGGGTGTTACATTCTACCCCCTTAAAATTAATTTCATCCTCGAAGTTCGTTAGGGTTATAAATCGTTTACTACTTGAAATTTTCTTTAATAGAAATCTACATCATAAAAAGGAATAGCAAAACTTTACTTTAAAAACTAAATTGTGAAATGTAATGGTTACCCAAATTAACTAATCACTCGGTTTCCACATAGGAGAACATAGATGAAAATATGGATATGGAAGAGAAATCTAACCATCGAGTTCTGATGGAGAGTGGTAGAAAACTTGGCTATGAAAAATCCAACAATCACAAAGCCATAAATTTGTGATGTTCTAAGTTACCATATGATTCATCATATATGAGGACACTAGGAAAACATTTTTGGTTTTCAAGATTATTTCCCTAAAGATGAAGAAATAGAAGAAATACTTAATTTATTTTGGTACAGTCTCACCGTTATTCGTGCCTTGTACAATTTCCACTTCATCTATCAATGAAATGAAGTAGAATTTTTCATTTATGAAGTGTTATCAGATCATCTCACAGAATGATGGGTCCTTCCATCTGTCTCAAATAAAAGGTTAGAAAAAGTTATAAGTCTATCTTATGGTGAGATTAATCGTATATGTTTCCAAAACTGGACTTATACTTCATCTATCATAGCGCTTAATAAAAATAAAACTAGTTTCTTCTAACCATCCACTTCATGTAGGACAGTGGTAGGTGATAAATGCCTGTCACAATTCGGTTGTGGGTTCGATTCCCACAGCCTTGTCTAACACAATGGGTTTTCACCCATCCTATGGGTTGTACCATTTTCTAAAACTACATTATTATAACATTCCATAAATAATATCGAAAAAAGTTCTAGCCTTAAGCAATTCTATCTGATGTCCAACTTAATCCATTCCAACCATTAAGTTTATCAAAAATACTTCTATCCAATCTTATAGTATAAAGAAAACAATTACTAGAAATGTCATCAACCAAGCATGTGAATACCATCATTTATCCCCCTTATAAGATATATCTTGTTGGTCACATTCCAAACATATGAATACCTTAATCATGTAATCTCTTGAAAAATGAATACCCATTGCACCTTAGTGAAAGCATGAATGCTTTCAAAATTTAACTCTTTCCACATACCAAAATCCAAAATTTCTATATAATGAAACCATGATATAACTTTGTCCATATATCAGTCATGATATCATGAATACTATCAAAAATTTTATTTTCTCCTTACCCCTTCATTATGCGAATATCATCTTCTTTGAATCACTTTCCATGGTTACCGGTACCATAAAATTATTTAAAACTATAATAGACCAATACATAAATATTCCAATATTCCACAATACTATACACAACATTATTTTGGAATCCCATTACATAAACACTTAATCATTCCACCACAACGTTGTTATGTTGAACATCACTAATAGTGATCACATGTGACTTCCCTTTGTCATTTTCCTTAAGTGGTTTCTCTTTTCGATCATCATTAACCCTTGGATTAGGGCATCAATTATCATAATTCCCCATTTTATTGCACTTGAAGCATTGAAGTGTTGGTGGTGAGTTCTCTGCAGTCTCTTCTTTATTCACATCATTAGAAACCCTTTTTCCATTACTTCGACACTCAACTGATCGATGACCTTCTTTTCCACACTTAAAACTTTTTCTAGTCCCTTTAAGACAATCAAAACCATGCTTCTTTCTTCACATCGAGCATAATGAAACATTCATCTTCTTTTCACCATTGTTCTGAGATTTCTCCTTGAACTCCATCTTTCATTTCTTGTCCAACCATGAGTTGGATATATAACATCAACTTCCTTTTCTACCTTGATATCACAACACACAAATTCTTCATAGCTACTGAAGTCTCTTATTGATAATGCCCTTCAAAGACTTGGTTTTAATCCACTGAAGAATCGATCAACTTTACTTTCAGGTTAGATGATAAATCCAGATGCATACCTTGAAAGACTTGTAAAATTTGCTTCGTATATTACAACAAATTCATCATCCTTTTGGTTATGCTCAAGGAAATCCTTTTCCATCTTTGTTCGAAGAATACGAAGGAAGTACTTACTGAAAAAACAAGTTCTTGAACTCGTCCCATTCCATGGATTCAATTTCATCTTGGGGCCTTGTATTCTTAATTAGTTTCCACCATTGGTATGCTTCACCTTCTAAATGGTAAATAGCTAGAATGACTTAATCATGTTCAGAATAGCGAAGTATAAAAAATATATTTTCAGTGGAATTGATCCATTGTTCAGAAACAAGTGGATCAGAAGACCCATTGAAAGAAGTTGTACGTTGCCTCATGAAGGACTCAATAGAATATTGTTCCCTTCCCTGCTCAATCAGAAGTCCAGAATGATTCATAGCTTGCATAAGTATAGAAATAAGATTCTGCACTCCATCTCCCGTAACATTGGTTTATTTAGGAGGAAAATGATTGCATTTTCCATTACATTGATCAACACGGTTCCTTCGGTTTCCATCCATTGTCTAAAACCCAAAAAGAATAGTGTGAGAGGAAAAAATCATGGTAGGGAAAATAACATAATAAAGGGGGAGTACCTTTGATATCTAACATCATAGGTTTAATTCTAATATCATTACCGTAATTCTAGGACTATAACCTATACATATACTTAACCTCAAGGACATCCATATTCATACCTTAGAAATATCTCTAGGGATCTCACTAATGTTTTCGCTTCCAAGTTTTCAAAGGTTAACTAAACCTTTCCGCTGATACCAACTGTACAGACCCAAAATCTTGGTGTACATGGACATTATATTACTTTTGCAAAATACTTAATACATAACAAAAACAGACACACAGGGACCGTAATAGTTTAGTTTCTTTGGATACTCAGAACATAATCTTCTAATCGTGGTGAAAGATCTTCAACATCTCCCATAAAGATCTTTTCCTTTTAGTTTTCTTACCTAAAACCTTTCATTAACTCTTGGGGAAAAGAAAACATATAAAGTGTGAGCTCAAATGCTCAGTAAGGGTAAGCATGGATAAAATAAAACATATCATATACATTTGAACTTAAAAAGACAAACATAATGTTTAAACATCAAAATCGTGGGCAATGACATAAAACATGGCAGTACATAAGGCATATATCATAAAGAAACATTAATCATGATAAATTAGCATGGGAATAATTCATGTGATTTTGGAAACAATTATTCACATGATATGATTTCCATAGTATCCAAGGCATTGTTTCAAGACCATCTTAGTGGACAAAGTCCCTTTCTGAATCTAGTTCAATCCTCATTCCAGTCCTATATTACTAAAACGGATTAACTTACCATCCATCCATGTCTATCTCATGATATATAAATCTTTACCCAATGCATTGGAAGGAGATATAGGTCCCACCCATCTCATAATGAAATCATTCTTTTGTGTGCCACAAAATCAAAAATCATACATCATAGCATAACCCATGTAATAGAATGGTATTCTTAAACATCATGCTATCATAACATAAGCCATATAAATAAATGGATATCATTTAATAATAATAAAAATAAAAACATGTAAATAATGGAGACATTATTCTTGAAACATGAACATATTTAATAATGTCATTTTAGATGTAAAATATTTTTGATAAAATACTTGAATTGAAATCTTGAGGAAAATATCCTTTCTTCTTCAAAATCATTTTCTTTTCACAAAATTCCATGAAATTTTAAAAGAAAAGGGTTTTGTTGAAAATAATCATGCAATATTGTATAGGAATCTTCATGAAAATGAGGTATTATGAAACCGTAAAAATCCATTCACACCGTATAAGTTAAAAATAACATTCTCCTCGTACTTTTATTGGAAAAGTAAAAAAGTACCTCGTATGGTAAAAAAAGAAAGATTCCTTACAAACCATGTATTTAAAGTCAAAAATGGTTAAAAAGGACATTAAATATACATGAAACCATTTTTAGGAAACATGGACATGGATTATAACAATAACCATAGTAAATACTTACGAATAAACAATCTCAGATAAGAACAAGATTGGAATAGTTATCCTTTACCTTTCGTCCGATATGAATTGTATGTATCCTAAGCTCTTGTATAATGATTTAAATAATGTAATTAACTTATTACATAATCATATTCATTGTTATGATATCATATATGGTTCACTTATGACATTCTATTACCCATTCTTTGTAAATACCATGTTAAAGCAATATTTTGGGTAAAATCGTTTCATTTATCGTACGTGTTTCGACTTGTTGTTCTTGATATTATTACTTATATACTGATTTTCATAATTCCAGAATGTGAAACATGATTTATATATAATATATATTCATAATATACATATATATATATGATAGATCGATAAATGGAATTAAATACACCACTCATGGAGACGGTAGGCCGTACATACGCATGAACGCTGGTTTTGCTTCCTTATTGAATTGAATGGAATTAAGTAGATGACATAAATATATATATATATAAATAAATCCAGTAACATTATTATGTCATATATTTCATTATTATTCATTATATATACTTTATAATCATTCAGAAATGGTTAACATGGAGAATGAATCTCATCGTGTCATGGAGACGGTAGTCCGTACGTACACACGTGCGATGATATCATTACCATGATCGTGGAATTGTATTTAAGTATATGTATAATATTTAAGAATCAATATGAATTTACAATAATCATATATAGTTATTCTCTACACCATTATACCCATCCGAGTAAGATGGTGGTGGAAAACAGATTACACCACGGCCTGGAGACGGTATTCCGTACGTACGGACGCGTGATGATTTCGTTTTCCGTAGGATGGATAGAAGGTGAAATAAGGTTGTTTCATATTTATAATAACATATCAGAATATAAGTAATACTGATGTTATTACTTTATAATGAGACATCTAAAGAAGAATAAGTAGAAGAAGAAAGAAACTTGAGAGAATCGGAAGAGGAGATTACCTCTTCTTCGACGCACCACCTTTAAGATTCCTCTAAAAAAAGTAGAGTAGGTATTTTGAGAGGAAGAAAACCTCCATAATGTTTCTAGGGAAGTGGAGAAGATAAATGGGCAGGGTTTTGCCAAGATTTAAGGCTGAAAGTGGTGTGAGGAAGAGAGGGAGGAGGTTCACATTAATAAGGGAGGAGAGGGGCACCTTAGGAAAAACCTAAAATACTATTTTATTATAAAGTCATATTCGGTTTTTAATAGCTCCAAATTGACTTATTACGAATATTAGGTGGGGATGGGTCGAAATACACTCAACAAATAGATTTTAGACAGGTTTTCATCCTTATATTAACATTATCTTTTAGTTTTAACTCTTAGTTAATTAGATTGACATTTACCATGTCACTTTGTATGTTTATATTATATAGTTAATAAACATACCATATACATCCAAGCGACCACCAAGTTGTCCATTAATTTTACAACTATCATGATATAAGTATCTTTGCGGAACCTTAGATTTTTAGGAATATGATAACAATTAATAATATAATATTAGTTTTAAAAACTATTTTAGGTCCATTTTGACACTATTTGGTAATGGATTTTTGTGAAAATAATAACAGAATGATTAGTTCGAAAAAATTTAATTAATTCAATTCCTACATGTCATATTAACCTAGAAAATTAGTGTAATTCATATAAAGTTTCAAATTATATTTATTTGGGTATTTATAACATCAGTTATTTTAGTATTTCAATATTTAGGTAATTACTGCATCACCAATGTGTCCTTAATAACATAAATTTTTTAATGTCTAAATTTTTTAAATAAAATACCATTAGGTAGTTAATATTTTTATCTTTCTAATGAATATTTATAGTCGAATTTATCATATGAATAACCCTATATTAAAAATGATTTAGTTATTAAACATTGATTTTAACTATTTTAACCCTTCTTTAAATAATTTAATAATAAATGTCCTAATTGAATCTAAGTGGACCTAAATGGTCATATTTTATTCATAAGGTTGACTTTTGTTGAATTAAGCTGATCCAATAGAATTAGAACATGTGTTAGGGTAATAATAATATGATTTTTACCCTTAATTACCCTATTTAGTTTTAACCGTGGGATATTAAAGTAAAAAGTTTCTATTCACCAAAAATTATTTTCATCTCATTGAACCACATTTTAGTCCTTGATATTAACCGTTTCTCTCGAATTTTCTAAATTCCACTCACAGAAGCTGTAAAGTTATGTTTTATGTGAATTTCCAAATTCTCCTAGGAGGTGGGTAAAAGACAGTGAAAAGTTCAATAACATTTTTATATATCTAATATTATTATAAAATGACTCAAATTAATTACATTGAACTTATATAGGTATTCTATATCAATTTTGACCTAAAATAAATTTAAATAAAATAAATAATTATTTAAATAAATAATCAGTTTTTAAATAGTAACCCTGTGTTTTCACAATTCATCAAAAATTTAAATTTTTCAGAAAAATACCAAAAATTCACCCTAGTCTAATTTCGTTATTCCGAATCAAAAAATGAAGTCCATTTTGAAAGATAAAATTTATAATATGTCAAAAAGTGTGTATTACTATTCATAATGGTTAGTTTATCTAATATTTTAATAACATATCATTGTTTAGTGAAACTTGATATTGCGTACAACACACGCTATCATGGTAGGTCTTGATTGCATGTAAATAAATCCAAGTCAGGGATGCGTGTAGTTAAATCTCCTTTTTGTGTAGCGTACAAAACAATACATTAATGAAATTAAAAAAGAATATTTTTCATAAAATCTCGGGGTGTTATAGGTGCCATCAGATATATGTTAGGAGCTGATGTGGGACTTTCATTTCTCAATTTGGGAATTTCATCCTTGTGTCACCAAGATGTATTGTGATCTTCACCATTAGTATTTGTGGCTAGGTATGAAGAGAGATGTTGCCGGTTTTGTCCAGAAGTGTTCCACCTATCACCATGTGAAGGCTGAGCATCAACGACCAACAAGACTGTTGCAGGAGTTACCCATTCCTGAGTGGAAGTGGAATGATGTCGTGATGGATTTCGTAACAAGGTTGCCTAGGTCGCTTCGAGGGAATGATGTAGTATGGATTTTCATTGATATAATTATGAAGACCCCTCAATTTATGCCGATCAAGGACACCTTTAGTGTCGTTGAGCTGGGACGGTTGTACATTTGTGAGATTTTACGTCTGCATGGAGTTCCACACTCCATCATTTCAGATCGGGATGCACATTTTACTTCTCGGGTCTAGCAGGGGCTACCGAAAGCATTGGGTACACCTATGCTTTTGAGTTCATCCTACCACCCTCAAAGAGATGGTCAGTCCGAGCGTATGATTTAGGTTCTTGAGCACATGCTCCGAGCATTCATCCTGGATTTTAGAGGTTCATGGGAGAAGCACCTACCTCTTGTGGAGTTTTCTTACAATAATAATTTTAAAGTAACAATTCAGATGGCACCATATGAGGATTTGTACGGTAGGCCATGTCGATCACCCTTATGATGGCTGGAGGCAGGATAGGATTCTTTGTTAGGAAATCATCTTGTTCATGAGACCATAGATCAGATAGAGTTGATTTGGAAGAGAATGGCTATTTCATAGTCTCGTCAGAAGTCTTATGTTGATCAATGGAGATGACCTCTAGAGTTCGAGATTCGGGATCAAGTTTTTCAACGTGTCTCACCGAGGTTGGGGCATAAAAGGATTAGGATACAGGGTAAGATTTCACTGAGGGACGTCGATACATTTAAGGAGTTAGAGAGAGTTGGTCTAGTTGCCTATCCATTGCAGTTAACTAATAGGTACCGGGTTATGCACAACTTCTACCACGTTTCCCAGAATCGACGTTATTTTTCAAACCTGTCTCATGTTTTCCAACCCGAAGTGGTTGAGTTGGATGTGGACAAATATATAGAGGAGATTTATATCCGGATTGTTGATCGTAGTTCAAAAGTTCTCTGTGGCCGGTCTGTTCCTCTGGTATGAGTGATATGGCAGCACGAGCGATTACAGAATGAGACTTGAGAGAGGGAGGCCGATGTACGAGCGCAGTGGCTGGAGTTTTTCAGGGATTCTTCATCTACGTCGTTCTAGGGAAATTCGGGTGAAAATTTCATCAAGGGGGGAAGTTTGTAAGAACCCAGACCATATTTTCATGTATGTTTTTCCTTTTCTTTTTGTTTTTGAGAAAAAGATGTTTTCTAGAAATTTTCGAAGTTCACTCCTTGTTCATTATGTGTACACACCGTGTACTTTGTGAGTACACACCATGTACTTGATTACCGTAGGTAGACATGTGCTGGCCGTGTAGCGGACATGCACACAGCCATGTGGGAGGTGACCTAGAGGCCACCTAAAGCGGAGTATGGAAACGGTGAGTACACATTGTGTACTTCAAAAGTACACTCCATGTACTTTCTTTTCTTCATTAAATACACTAGGGTCGTGTCTAATCACCCAAACACTCTTCTTCTATGTCTCTTTCGATCAAGAGCTCCGTACGGCTGTAGATCTTCGACAAACCCCTGAGCGAGCGTCCATCCTTCGAATCAAACACTGTCGGTTGCGTTGGAATCACATCGATGACTCATCTGTTCTCATAGAGAACCATCTTATGTTTTCTCCTCTATCGTGAGTTATCGTGTGTTGAACGTTTTATATATTTTCATAGATCTACGATTTTCTAAGGAAATTCAAGCCTCAAGGATCATGTGTATTGATCTCCCAATGCCAAGGTAGGTGGTTTGTGCCTTTCTGTTGAAGGTCTTTGAGTTTTATGTGAAAATATTTCCAATACCCACGAACGGGGTAATCCACATTTACCGTTTTAGCACTATTTTTTGTCTTCTATGCTTGAATGCTTGAATATATTATATTTGATTATGAATAGGGTGAATTGATGTGATTTGGATGTGTTTCCCATGCATGTTTTTCTTGTTTTGACATTTTGGTCTAGTTCTCATGTTATGATACCCTTTACTTTCCCATGCCTAGTATTGTAGGATGGTGTGACTATTTTTCTGTTATGTTTTTAGGTTATATAATTCTATCCAAGTAGTTCTTGAGTTTTTCCATGGTCGATATGGGCTACTACACTTTCATGACTAACATAGGGCCGTGTGAACCTAATCTATAGAACATAGGGAGAATGGACATAAGGGATTCTCGAGAGTGTCTTTCCTTATTATGATGGAAGACCCTATGGTTAATTGACGTTGAGTGCTTCCTCAGAATTTCTGTAGTTCCTCAATGTGGGCCACAGAGGGAATGTGACGTAAGTGCTTCACTAGAGCGCCTTTACTAATGATATGAGACTATAAGGGGAATTGAGGGAAAGTGCTTCTTCAGAGAGTCTATAACTAAGCTGAATGAGAGAGGTTAGATTGAGTGTTCTTCCCAGACAGTTGATTGTACTTGTAGGTAGTACCAGAGGGGATGGGCATTGATTACTTCCCATAGGGTTACCTGTTTGCGTTTATCGGCTTGTTTAATTGTTGCTTGATATTGAAACTGTGGATTGTTTACTGTTGAGTACTTTCATGTGTATTGTTTTCTATACTTTTACTGACCATATATTCACTGAATATTAGGAACAGATCTCATGATGGTTTCTTACTGAGATTTATTTTCACACCCTATTTGGGCCATGCTTTTGGGAGCAAATAGATTATATTGTTACTGGTATAGAAAAGGGAAAGCACCCTTCTACGTCAGTTACATGACTTGCTGTGGAGCTGGAGAAAAAAAGTATAAGCATAGGCTTGCGAAGATATAGAGATGAATACTATTTATCTTTTGGACATGTTTTAGTACTGTATTTCAGCATTGTGCTTTTTTCGGTGATTTTATAGACATATGTTTCATGCATCATTTTTATATATGTACTCAAGCTTACTCTATCAGTCTTTCGCTGTTTATTTTTGTGTGATATTATTTCTGCTTCCACTCTTGTATATATATTTGTTCACTTCCACTGTATACTCTTTCCATGAGGTCATAGTTTCCCCACTATCACACCCAAGGCCTACACTACTAGCTGGTGGCCTCTGGCCTTCGGGGAATTGTGCTTTAGGCCATGGGACCAACCGGGCACGGGGCGCCACTAGGTGGCCTCCTGAACCAAGACATGGTAATGGAAATCCCACATCGAATGAGGAGGATCACGATGAACCCCTTTATAAAGTGTTGTGGAAACCTCTCCCATCATGAGGCCTTTTCCTGGGGGGTACCTGAGGGCCAGAACCAAGGGAAAATCAAAACCGTGCAGGCTAGGCCCAAAGCAGACAATAACATGATCGTTGGTTGGACTAGGCCATTACAAATGGTATCAGAGATGGTGACCATTTGATGTGACAACGAGGACACATGGCCCTTCTAAGGGGGTGGGTTATGGAAATCCCACATTAATGAAAGAGGAGATTGAAGAACACATTTATAAGGTGGTGTGGATACCTGTCCAATCATGAGGCATTTTCAGGCGGGGTGCCTAAGGGCCAGAACCTAGGGGAAAACAAAATTGTGTTGGCTAGCCCCAAAGTTGACAATATCATGATCGTGGGCTGGACTGGGCCATTAGATTAACATAATGTAATAACATTAATATCAAAACCACACTAAAATAGAGTACCACTGGGGAATACTACTAACCTTAATGTACACAGCGTAATAAAAAACCAGAAAAACTAAAGCAATTCAACAAAATAACTCTTTATCCCCAAACATGTTCTGTGATCAGACACCCCAAAATAGTCCATGTAACATGAAGCACCACAAATAAAATTTGGTATAGTCCCTTTACATGTTTTTGGAAAATAAATATCTATAAAAGAACAAAAAGTTCCAAACTAGGGGTGATTAATGAAACTCAGTAGACATTCCACAAAAGAATTCCCTACTCATACCAATAGGATAAAAAAATTTAAAAATTAATTTAAAAAAATTGTATAAAATGATTGAAAACATATAATATCAGAATATAAAATTATTTCTATTTAAAAAAATGTTTCTCCCACAAATAAATTAACAAGAAAAAAACTAAATAATTCATTTAACTAATTGTCAAATCTTATTTTAGAATAACCCATTCTATTTTATATAACCCCCCAAAACAAACACACTCATCCACACAATATTAGTGTTACCATTGATGGTCAAACATTACATCCATATATATCCCCTTTGATGCTCATTGTTCATGACCAAAATTTATCCCATTAAACTCACACATAACCATTTTAGCCAACCATATGGAAAAAATATATTTTTGAAAAAATTAAAATAAAAAATATTTTTTAATTGACTAAAATTTTCCATGTATCAGAACCAAACAACCATTTTAAATTCTTCATTTTAAAATAATATTACCATTTTCAATTTCCACCGAAACACCCACTTACCTCAATTCCATAAACCATCACCAAATAGGGTTTCCATCACGAAATTCACCAAAAATATCACTATCAATTTCAAGAAAAACAATCAATTAAAAACCACTCCTTTAGGTTATAATAAGAGGAGTTGATAGTTAATCCACCTACCCATGTAATTATAGAGAAAATCAAGAATGACATGAAAACACCAACAAAAAGAGTTGAATATCCAAAAACCCTTTATATATCCTTATTTAACATCAAAATATCCATATATCATAATGATTGGAATGAACCATCAATGATATATATTAAATAGAATAGATTGATGATTTTGAGAGAGGGGATGAAAGTATATCTAAGATAAAGAATGAAAAACTAACTTAAATGAAGACCTGCCAAGGGAATCAAGATTCAACCCCCCATGAAAATACATTGTATCACTTTTAATTCGAAGGGGAGAGGTTCCATAACCTTTATGAGGAAGAAAAAATTATTAGTGATGAAACTTGTTAAAAATAGATTTAGAACCAATACCAAGATTGCTCCTATTTTTTATGATCTAATTTTAAAGAATTTATAGTCGGGATTACAGATTCGACAAACCATGAGCCAATATTGTGACAACATATTTTTCAAGAAGAACCCGACATTATCGTTTTGCATGGTTAAAAAAATGCGTTCCAACCATAAATAATACCTCTATAAAACATTAAATGGATTCTCCTAGGTGGCTTCATGATTTAGAAAGACCATGAACCTAACCATATGACTACCTAGAAGTCCCTATTACACCTTACATTTTTTTTCCTGTAATAGTTTCATGTTTTTCCGTAGCTGTTTCAAACCATGAGACTTTAGAAAATCACAAAAAAACATTCCAGAATTATTCCACCCCCCCCCCAAATCACCCAAACACATTACATACATTAAAATCATAAATAAATGGTTACTTATTTAATAAAAGTTTCTATACATTCTCTCAAAGATTTTATTTTCTATAAAAAATTATTTAAAAAACATCTCATTACCAAAAGAGTTTGGTCCATTTCTCAATCATTTATTTATCCCATTCCCATGTTTCATCCTAGATCTAACAATGTTTCAAATAAACCCACAATTCGACTATAATTTTAAAATGACAGATATTTTTTTTACTATCCACAAAACGCCCTGGCCCATGCACTAGTGAAGCATTCACCTCTAGGTCAACTTGATCCCAATGAATCACATGGTTAAGATCATACTAATATTTTTTGAAAGGTGATACATAAAAAACATTAATCAATGAAATAATCCATGGTGGAAATAAAAATTATTAAGACAAATCACTATCCCATTATTGTATCTCAAAAGGGCCTATGTATATAGGAGATAGCATAAACTATTTTAAAAAATGATGATTCCTAAGTTGTAGTTCAATCCTCTAGAACATATGATTATCACCCAGAATGAAAATAGATATTGTTGATTACTTTAATTTTATTTCTAACAACTCCAGGTTATCTATATCTATTTCCTTATCATATTAACTTTATATGTTGTCTCTTGGAAAATGCTCAAACCAACCAGTGAATTATCACCTATTCAGATACAAATAAATGGAGAAAAACTGGAGACCCATACCAGTTTTCAAAAGGATCTGTATATATCAAGAATTTATACCTTTTGTTATATGAGATCCCCAAAAAATGGTACATTCTCTTCCCATTATCCACAAAATTCCATGATATAATACCGCAACATTTCGCCCATAATTCTAATAATCCATTTATATTGTCCATATGTTTGAGGATGGTACATCATACTCAAAATCAACTAAGCCCCCATGGATTGTCTACAGACTTCTTGAAATAAGATTTTATCCTCAGATCTCTATCTAATGCTATAAAAACTAGTACCCCATCACTCTATTCTAGTTCTCATATATAGATTTTCTACATTTCCTCCACAACATTTGATTCAAAAATTGGGATGAAATGTGTCGACTTTGTGAGATGATCCATTATTACCCTAATGGATTCATATTTCCTAACCCTTCATAGATGACCCATTTCAAAATTCATGGTAAGCTGCTCCCATTTCCAAATAGGTATAGATAATGAATACAACATATTCTTTGGTCATTGGTGATCTTCCTTAACATGATGACTAGATAAGCATATCAAAAAGAACTCATCATCATTCCTTTTCATACTATCCCACAAAAACAGTGATTTCAATTCCCTATACATCATTGGTATTATAGGATGAATAACCCATCTCGATTAGTGGTAATAATTAAGATATTTGTCCCGACATGTCATAGCTACAACCACCTGATTTCGGAACCACAACACTAAACACCTATCTAGACTCAAGACCTCAATGGTATCCCTACTATTGAGTTTTTACCTTATCAAAACACATTCTGAATCTGATTACCATTTCAATTTAAATTTTTCAACCCATTTAGGGAAAAAATAAAAAGTTAATAAAAATGCATCTTTACCTCAATATTCACTTTACAATTCATGTATTCTACCACTTAAACCAACTTCCACTGATCTGACACCTCTTTTTCCATCTATGAATACTAATTTATACTTAATGCATCTTCCACCGAATTTACATTACCTAGTTTATAAATCAATTAAATATAAAAAATTTGGAGGTACTCTATCCATCTTCATTGTCTCTGCCTAAAATATATTTATAGGAAGGTATGTTTTGAGATATTATGATTCATAAACATTGTAAATTTTTCTGCAAAGGGGTAATGATGCCATATATTCAAAGCATTAACTGTGTTAGAAAAATCTAAATCATTTTTTGGGTTGTTGGTTTCAGGAATATGTAACTATCTTGATCTTTAAAAACCAAGATGATATCCCTTCATGAGAACACATCCCAACCCAAATCCAAAATAATTACAACACACCATGTACCCTTATATTGATTTTGATAATATCAATATAGGTGCTAATGTAACATAAACCTTTATCTCTTAAAAACATGTATGCAATTCATCATTCCTAAGGAATGGAACATTATTCCTTGTAAAAATAAAAAATTGTGAAGATAGTCATGATAAATCACGAACAAAATTTCTGTAATAACCAGCAAGACTAAGGAAACTGCATATCTCAATGGAATTCTTCTACAGTTTCTAAGTGATAAAAAACTCTATCATTTTGAGATCAATAGAGAAACCTCTTTTACAGATTACATGGACATGGAAATGTACCTATTGTATCCAAAAACCAATCATTGATAATTTGGAATATAAACGATCATTTATCAAGATTGCGGACATTTTCACCAATTGTTTCTCATCATCTGCACTTGTCCTTGAATAAACCATTATGTTATCCAAAAATACCACCACAAAAGAATCCGTATACCAATGAAATATCTAGTTCAACAATTCCATGAATACTACAAGTGAATTTTTATGACCTAAAGGCATTACAACATACTCATAATGGGTATATATACTTATAAAGGTTTTCATTGGAATATCCACTTTTCGTACTCACAATTGGTGATATTCTTAACACATGTAAATTTTAGAGAACCACTAGGTTCCATAAAAGTGATAGAATAGAACATCAATGCATGGAATTAGATTCCAATTATTTATTGGAACTTGGTTAAGCTAATGATAACTTACACATAGTCATGGATATTCATCTTCCTTTTTGACAAACAACATAAGCGCAGCCCATAGAGACATGCTAGACAAAATGAACCATTTTATTTACAGATCTTAAAATTTCACTTTCAATTCAATTAATTCATTTCGTTCCATATGATAATACATTTGTGAAGGAGGACTAGTCCCTATAAGGATATAATTACTAATGTCCACTTGTCTTGTTGGTGGAAAACCTCAGAATGTTTTAGGAAAAATATCTGGAAACTGATCCACAATTATTGGAAACTATTATTCAAGTCCTCCTACATTAATTCCAATCTCAATGATGCTAAATGTTTTGAGATCATTCCAAATTCAATGTATAACAACCCCATTAAACCTACCCAAACATTTTGGTCCCCATTACAAATATTCTTAATGCCTTAATCATTTGTAAAATTGAGTCATCTGGTAATATAATTTATGTGAGCATTGAAAATTTTCAACCAATCCATGCCCATGATAATATCATAGATATCCACCTCAAGAACAGATAAATAATTTATCATCACATATCAATCAACAATTATAGAACATCATCTATATATAAATTCTTGACATTCACTTTGACCATGAGGAGTTTTTAATTTCAAAATAGAAACCATAATCTCAACACTCAAACAAAAAAAATAAATAACATGAGAAGAAAGAATCAAAGGGGACTCCTTAATGTTAGAAATTATTGTGTAAGTGTATGATAAAGACTAATTGTACTTCTAACGGTTGATGATCTAGACTAATCATCAGCAATAACATTCTCAGCTCCATATAATATCATACTTGACACACTTTTTTTTATTTCCTTGTTGATATTTCCCTTGTTGAGAATACATGGTATACTTGGAATCACTATTTCTAGATCTGTTATACTGAAGAAATATATTCTTATACCATCATCTTATCTAAGAATATGATGTACGTGACACATGAGATGTTTCCCAAACAACCGACCTCAGATCACAATGAAAACAATGATTAATAACCCCTTCTGGTTGCAGTTGTGGCATCCTATAGGTGGTGTTTTACACTTTTTATTAATGTAGTCCAAAAAATGACATTTGAAAAATATTGTGTTTCACATGGGTCATTGAGGAAGATTTACCGATCAACCTATCTGATTTTCATTCATTCCCTTACCTTGTACATAGGTGTCCCTCTTATTCGTTTCCCCACATTAGAGTTCCACTCATTTCGGGTATGTATCAACTTACTCAATTCACGTGTAGCTCCTGATATTTCCCTTTCTACCTCTATATATCTTTTATCCATCTCTATATAAAATATTATATATAGCACATCAATCATTGAGAGAATATCCTACATCATCCTTAATTAAAAATGAATTCCTTCAAGGACACTATTGTTTCTACTTCTGGTGTAATGCAATCAAAATTCATTAATATATACACATAGTTTATCCCTATACGGATCAATTATTTCAATCTAAATAAGTCCATAATTCTTGAAAATTATGAACATATGAGGATTAAATTGTTTTTTGGTCATTTCAATAAAATCCTATCAACCAATGACTTTTTCCATTTTACCCTTAATAGCAAAATCCCACCGTTGGAATGAAAGATCTTCCATCATATACAACAAAAACATGACATTCAACATTATTGGTGTTTCAAGGAAATTGAAAATTCAATTCATCTTATTCAGCCACACCACTACCTTCTCTAGTTTTGAATCACCTCTAATGATGGGTGGATTATGTTTTTGGAACTCAATGGAATGATCCACATTCATCTGTTCATCCATCTTGTTCCCTCTATCCATATCCTGAAAATTGACAACTATACTCTGAACTAGCTATTGGTTAGCCTATGGATCATGTTCAACCACATTATTAGAACTCTCTTCCATTTGGTTTCTTCTACACATTCTAGGTTCTATTTATGTTACAAAAAAATCTCCATACGTATCACTCTCTCGAAACTAATGACTTAACAATTTCAAATTCCACAACTTCACCCATGTCACAAACATAGATTAAAAAAGTTAGTACACTCAATTCTCAACCAATTTTAAAAAGTTCTCCATGATTTTTAAAATCAAACCATTTACAAAATTCAACTATCTATACATTTTCAAAATCTCTCAACTAAATAAAAATTTAATCACTTTTTAAAAATCATCAATTATTTACACAATAATAAATCATTGCTTGAAATGAAATATTTACTCCTTTTTGGTGTCTCTGAAAAACGTATGTACCCAACTCCCTAGTAACATAAAGCTCATCATAAAAAGGATAGATATGTATATTTATTCTATATATGTCATGTCTTGAAAATATTAATCATTTATACCATCCCAACACAAAGATTGGCTAGAATGAATTTTAAACATCAGTTCAACATGTATGATCACCAAATATTGAACAAGATGAGACCAATTTCTTTTTAAGGACCACACAAGATGATGCCACTTTTAACATTTCACCCCTCCTAATTTGATTGAGTTGAGGCAGAATTGTATATTGGCCTTAGGCCAAATCACCATGGTGTTGAAGATTAGAAATACATTTCAAGGTATTCAATACATTGGTGGAGAATTATCACCATTGAGATATGAAAAACACAACCAAACTTTCCATAACATAATAAAAACACATGATTAATTAAAAAATGAAAAAAAAATCCATGTAAAACCATTGATATCAAAACCAAACTACAACAGAGTACCCCATACGAATACTACTAACATCAAATTACACCCTGGAAGACAAAAAAACAGAAGGAGTACAAGACATAACTCCATATCTTCAAACATACTCCATTATCCAATTCCATAAAACAACCCATGAATCATGATACCACACTAGTGTAATTTGATACTTTACCATTACATATATATTGATAAAAAATATTTTCAAATGCCCCAATGTTCCAAATAATGGGTGTGTAATGAAACAAAATAGGAATTCCCAAAATGAATTACCTTCTCGTGCCATTAGGATATAAAAAGTTATCACATTTATAAAAAAAAATTTAGAAAATTTTATATCATAATTAAAAAAACATGCATAGAAAAATAGTTTTCCCTAACAAAAACTTTCAATTGAAAGAAACTAAAAAATTTCATTTAAAAATTTCTCAAATATCATTTCATCATAGACCATTACATTTCACATGACCCCAACTCAAAAACTCATCTAAATAATATTTGTGTCACTATTGACAGTGGAACTCCACATCTATAGCCAATCCCTTTAATGGTGGAATTTCATGACCAATATCCCCCCTATTCAACTCATGTTTAACCACTAATTCCAACCATATGGAAAATATAATAATTTTGAAACTATTACAATAATATCAATCATTTTATTAAAAAAATTCTATGCATCGAAATTGAACAATCATTTTAAAATCAAGTAACCATTTTCACTTTCCTACAAAACACCCAATTTTTACATTTCAATAAACTACAACCAAAGAGGATTTCCATCAATAAATTTAAAAACATTTCACATTAAATTTCCTAAAAAATATCCATATTAAATTAATCCTTCATATTATAATAATAGGAGTCAAGATTAAATCTACCTACATCGAGAATTATGGAGAAAATGAAGAAGGACATGAAAATTTAAAAAAACTGTGTTGAATATTTGAAAACCCAAATTATTTCTCTTTGAATAATATAAACACACCTATAACTCATAAATATATGAATAAACCGTCAATAGATCTATCAAAAACTGAACATATCATTAGTTTTTATAGATGGAAGGAAAATAGATCTATGATAAACTATGAAAAGCTACTATAAATGATGACATATGAAGGGAATTGGGCTTCAACACACCATGAAATTTTTTGATTGTTTCCTAGATGAAGAGGAGAGGTTTTACAAATATTGGTAGGATGAAAATTCATATTAGGGTAATTATTGGTGAAATATGAGAGGTTTAGACCTAATCATGATCCAAATCATATTTTTTTAGGATCTAATTTTAAACTGACTGTGGTAGGGTCCTAAGGTTATGAAAACCATGCATAAACCGTGTGATATCCTCCACCTCAAGAAGAACATCACATTGTAGTTCAACACTATTATACTAACATTGCGTCTACCTAGAATCCTAGGATTCTCCTTACATGGATTCTTATAGGTGTATCATGGTTTTTACTAACCGTTCTAAGAAATTTCACCTTTTTAAAATCCCCAATAACATCCCAAAAGTCATACAAACTGTCCCAAACATCACAAAAACACATTATATAAATAAAAAACTCAAATAATTTGTAACTTACTTGAAAAAGGAGGTGCGAAAGTTGTTATTCCATAATAACCTCCTAAACTCATACTGTTAAAGAGATTAAATTTCATCATGTTTCCCCATATTCCTGAAATGAATCCATTTTTTTATTTTACACCATTCAAACAATAAACATGAAAAATAAATTTTTATGACTACTATATTTGATAGTGGATAAATTCATTTCCTTGGCACTGATTAATTTCTATAAAATTAATGGATTAGTGGTCCCACTAATAGAATTTGGACGTCTCCTCATTTATTAATCAATTGTATAACTGTACTTGTTATTATTCTCTTTAAAGCTCCAGATGTTTCATGGATTTAAAATGGTGTGTAATATTAGAAATTAGATTTCATATTCATGCTACCAAAACATTTGGTATCTATAGAGTACAATCCATGCATTGATAATCACATTCAGTGCTAACACATAACATGATGGTTTTAAGCATTGTCTAAAACCCAAAAACAAAGTGTGAAAGAATATAATCACACTAATAAATCATATAACCCTGAAAAGTAATTAAAATGAAATCCAAATAATGACACCTTCATATCCATACTAGACACCTTAGGTTGAAAAATATTTCAACCATGATCATTATCTATTCTAATCCTTCATAATGGTTTATAATGAAAATTTAAATCAACCATATTATATCATAAGGAATCGACCATCATGGTATGTATTCATATATCCACTCATCATATACCAATGATGATAATGTTAATAATAAATCCCCCAATTTAGTGTTGTTTCCCCTAGGTGCATTTGTTCCACAACCGCATCCACATTCTACTACCTCGAAATGGATGAATTTTTTCATAAAAATAGTAATGTACTTTTTTCCTATTCATTAGTATTTTATCCTTTACAAAAACTTATACCTAGATTTCTCAAAAATGTTTTTAATCTGAATAACTTATAATAACTTTACCCTCCTATCATACAAATAGTGGAAAAAAATACACACACAAAACTTACACAATTATAGAAATGTATTAAACTATCTTTTCATTAATACTAGAAGAATAATTGTAAAGTATTATTATATTTCTAGACTATACAAATAATAATTTTATTTTTTGAAAAATCCTCCAGATCTCCCACATGGTTATTCTACCATAGTACACCTCTTTAAAATTAAATACATAAAAATATTATGCCTAACCTATAGAAAGGAAACATTTTAAATGGTGAGATCAGATTCTCAGTAAGGGTTAAAATGGGATATTTTAGTTATTGATGAAATATAATCATAATATTATCATAAGGGTATGAAAATATTGGCTTAACATTTGAAAACACACAGATAAATTCATTAGTCAAAATAATGATTACAGATTTGTAATTTCATAATTCATGAATCATAGAAGAAACCTATATCAAGATCTTGGATGTTACTCCCTAATATTTTATAGTATGTTTCTTCTTAAATAAACTCATATTCATTAATAGCATGAGTTGTATGCAACATCGAGTTCAAGTGTACCATGATATACTAAACTAGCCGATTAAAAAGTGGTTTTGAATAGTAATACCCAATTTTTGAAATTTATAAAAACATATTTATCAAAACAAACATAATTTTTGAATACTTAATATCAAAATTATATTACCGTAAAATGTTTGTAATTTTATGAAAAGTTCTAATTTTTTATGAATAGTGAAAATAGAACATTATTGTTTAAAAACAGAATTTTTCATTTAATAAATATTTTAATTTTATTTTACTTTAATGATAAAATATATAAATAATACACATACTAACCCAATGTTGTTCATTGGACTCATTTTATAATTGAAATATACATAATGAAATTATTGAACATTTGAATGTCTCTTTTACCCACCAACTAACCACATTGGAAAGATTATCATTAAACATAATATTACAACCAAAATGAATTTAATTTTAAAAAATAGACATACATGTACATAATGAGTATGAAACATTTTCCCAATAGAATCAAAATATTTTTTTTGAATATTAACTTTTTAATTTTATTTGCACAGTTAAAGGTAAATAGTGAAATTAAAGGTAAATAATAATATAATAATATATAATTACCATAAAACTTGTCCTAATATAATTTTATAATAGTTTTCTTCCAAAAAACAACCTTATTTTGAAAATATCATACTTTTTAGGCCACTTTTGTTAGATTAGGACATTTATGATATTTTATTTATAGCAATGTGAAAAATTTCATATTCAAATTTTAATAACTATATATATTTGTAATATAAGTTTATATAAGTTTTATGGTTGAATATAAATAGTATTTATAAATAAAACATAATTATATTCATAATGGTAATTTATTATTAATTTTCAGATATAAAAATTAAATTAAATGGTGAAACAATGATTGTGTAGTAATTATTTTATTAAAAGAAAAATCAGTTAATTGATATCAATAATATTAAAATGACTATAATTTAAATATTTTATACCATAAAAGATTTTTTGGATTAAAGTGACATGTTATGGATGTGTTAAATTTTTTAGAAGGAATAATGTTGTTAAGACTGTAAGAAAAACATGTATTAGATAGTGCCAAAATTGGCAGAAATGAGATTTTAAAATAAATACAATTTTATTAAATGATATAAAATTCATTGAAATATAATATTTTTCCAAAATCATGGATCATGTTATCATATTAATAATTTATCTAATTGGAATTATTTTTTCATTTTATATTAACAATTATCTCCCTTTATAGTAAAAAATACATGTAGACCCAGTAAGAGTTAAAAACTTTAACTAATGGTTAAACATAAAATATAAAGTTTTGATTGTGACTTAAAATACTCTAAAAATAAATTTTCAAGATTATTTAGACCCATTAACACCTTATTTTAGAAATAAATAACATTAGAGATATTTAAATCAAAAATAGATTTGTAATAAATATATTGTTTTAGAGCTTCCAAAAGTGCCCTCCCCTCTCCTATAAAATGGCCCATCTCCTTCTCTTTTATTCACACACCAAAAGCATTTTAGTTCTAAAAACCTCGGACCAATTATCGTTTTAACTTCCCATAATTCATCATAGAGTCCATACATTAGGCTCAAATTCATCATATGGAGTTCATTTGTGAAAATCAAAATTATACACTCAATGAAATGGTAATTATTTTACCAACTATTTCCGTGTTTTTTTTCTTATTATGATTCTTTTTCCTATGTTTTTTCCACAATAATTTAATAAATCCATAATATAATATATTGTGAGATTTATTTTCTGATTATGGGAAAACGTAATCCTCCTTTTAACCAACATATGAAAAATAATATCACAATGTGTGCTTACGTACGACCTACCATCTCCACACTATGGTGTAAACTATTTTTTTCATATATCCTTTTTTTTAGATGTGTATAAGGATGAATACGAAAAATGTAACTAATTAATATGACAAATTTCTTTTTATATAATTCATATTTATTCAAATCCCATAAACATCAACATTATGTAATTATACAATCACTCGTGCCTACATACGTATTTACATTTTCCATGACGCAATGATATCAACATCCATGTTAACCATTCAATAATGTTTAAATACATATATTTAATTAGTATGTAGTAAATAAATGAAATAATAACTCTATTGGAATAATATATATTTATATATACATATATTTCAATTAATTTATTCCATTCAATGTGATAATAAACGGAAACAAAATTCATGCATATGTACGACAAACTGTCTCTAAGGACGGTGTGTTCCATTAATTTTTTCTATATATTATATAATTTTATATAATCAATATATGTGATATATAAATCATTTTTTACACTCTGGAAATAAGTAAATCATGAAATATGTAATATAATAAAAAATAACAAGAAAAACACGTACGATAAACAACCAAATTATTACCCAAAATTTTTCATTAACATAGAAATTATTAATCATTAGTTAATAAAAAATCATAATTGAATATTATATGATATATTAAATGTTATTATGATTATTCTAGAATATAAAAATATTTCTAAAACCAATATACATGAGTGTTAAACTCTTACATAGAATATCAGACCTAAGGTAAGGGAAATATTAACTCAATTTCCATTCATGGAGTTAAATATCTATGTCAATGATTATGTTTTTACATGAATATGTGTGAATGACCCATGATTGTTTTATAATTAATATTCACATATATTGTGATTATTTATATTTTTCATGTATAATTATGTCACTGATTTATCCTCACCTTAATGGTACGATCATTGTAAAGGAATTCTGTCTCACATTAAATTTTCGTGAGAAATAAGGCTTGTTAACCACCTATTTCTTGTTTGTGGTGTATTTAATAAAAATATTATCTTTGATATCATGAATAAATTTATATTCAACATATTTAAGGCTTCATTTTAATATATTGGGCATATTATTTAAATGTTTAAAGTGGTATCATATACTTTGCATATGTAAAGAATTAATCTTTTCTCCATTTCAATATTCTTGATATTATCATACATACATATTGATATGTATATAAAGGATTATAAAGAACATATAATGTATAATTTTAATTTAATTAAAAAGTTTTCAAACATAATATTTTTAAGGTTTTATGTACTGGAATCTTAAACTAAGACATCATTTTAATTATTTTAATGATTTATTCTTCTAAATATTTCTTATTAATGATCATGTTTTAAAAAAGGATTAAACTCTTTTTTATATGGAAATGAATTTTATATAATTATAATTACATTAAAATATCTTAATGTGGTTTGGAACACATTTATTCAAAAATATCATTTTAAATGTCTTCTTTTATAAGTTAGTGGATTTTGAATAAATGATTTCAAAGATAAACGGTTATTTCTCTAAAAAAATTAGTATTTTATTTTATTATCTATTTCAAAATAATTTGTTGTATTTTATTCTTAATTAAGGATGAATTATTATCATATATCCTCCCATTATATATTGATGTTATTATGATATGTTTGGAAGTGGATGAACTATTTTGATGTTATTCATGGTTTATGGTTAAATTATTAACATTTCATATGTTCGTTTTAATATGGATTTTTATGTTGGTTATGAATAACCATTTTCGAAAGAGTAATTATTTGAACTAATTATGTGATAGGTGGGGCCCACTATATCCCATCAATGCTTCAATAGGTCTCATGAGGCAAACTATGTTTGGTTTTTACCCATTTATGTATGGTCTTGACAAGAGGCCATGATATTGTGGTTTTGATATATGGAATAATGAATTTCCTTATTTGGAAATTAGTTATTGATATTACATGTTATTATTCAACTAGTATAATATACATGTCAGTGTTTATGTGGCATTATTTGATTTATTCTTTCTATATTATGATGAATATTATGTTTAAAATTCTAGTGTTTCTTTTTTATACCTTGCCTTAATAGTTTATGGTTATTTATGATAGATTCCATTATATTGTATATTCATATTTAGTATCTAATATTGTAGAGAACCAATGCTTGAATTACATAGAAATTATATTAATTCTGCAGAATACTTATTACATAACACAAAACAGACAATAAAGGACTGTAATAGGTTAGTGTCTTTGGAAACTCAGAACATAATCTTCTTATCATGGTGAAAGACCTTCAAGATCTCCGATAAAGAACTTCCCATTTTGGGTTTCTTACCTAAAACCTTTCTTGAAATCCCGGGGAAAAGAAAACATATAAAGGGTGATCTCAAATGCTCAATAAGTGTAAGCATGGGAAAAATAAAACATACCATATACATTTGAACTTAAAAAACAGGAACATAATGCTTAAACATCAAAAAATTGAGCAAAGACATAAATCATTGAAGTATATAAGGCATGTATCATAATGGAAAATCAATCTTGATAAAATAGAATGGGAATAAATAATGTAATTTTGGAAACCATTCAGCACTTTTTATTATTTACATATTATCCAATGCATTGCTGCCAATACCATCTTAGTGGACAAAGTCCCTTTCTAAATCGAGTTCACTCCTTGTTCCAGTCCTATATCACTGAACGGGATTAACTTACCGTTTTAGACATATCTATCTCATGAGATATAAATCTTTACCCAATGCATTTGAGGGAGATATAGGTCCCACTCATCTCATAATGAAATCATTCTTACGTGTGCCACAACATAAACATAAATCATTTATCATTACCCAAAGAATAAAATCGATTTCATAAACATCATTCCATCATAACATAATACATATATAAAAAAATGGATAACATTTAATCATAATAAAATGGAAACCATGTAAATCGTAGAGACAATATACTTGAAAAATTCACATATGAAATAATGTCATCATAAATTGAAAATGGTTTTGATAAAACACTTGAAAAGAATTCTTGAATAAAATATCCTTCATTATTAAAAATCATTTTCTTTTCAAAAAATGCCACGCATTTTTAAAATAAAAGGATTTTGTTAAAAAATTTCATGAAATCATGTAGAGTAATCTTCATAAAAATAAGGCGTTATAAAATCGTAAAAATCCGTTCATGCTGGATAAGATTAAAAAAACATTTTTCTTGTACTTTTTCCGGAATAGCCAAAAAGTACCACGTATGGTGAAAAAAGAATGATTCCTTACACACCATTTAGTTAAAGTCAAAAATGGGTAAAAAGGACATTAAAAATACATGAAACCATTTTTAGAAAATAGGTACATGGATGATAAATATAACCCTAGTAAATACTTATGAATAAACAATCTCGGATAAAAACGAGATTGTAAAAGTTATCCCTTACCTTATGTGTAAAGACCCATAAATTTAAAGAAAATTTTTTTCTAAATTTTCTTTGGAATTTTACAAGAGCGCAGTTTCTGACAGCACCTTATTCCGAGGCCCGATGTGCCCGAAATCATTTTTCGAAGTTTGGCTCGGGTACGTTCAGTGAACGGACGAGCAGGTTTTTCTAAATTTTGAACCGGTGCCCTGAATCGAATACTGAGGGCACCGATGAAATCGCAGCGCCGGTATTCGCTTAGAAATTCCTCTTCCGGAGTTGCGTTTGCTCGGGTGTGGTTTTTAATTTTTGGGCTTAAAGTTAAGAAATAAAATAATTTTTTCGACAACTTTATTTTATTTCACATAAGCCACATGGAAGCCACTTGAAGCCACTTAAAAGTGGCTTAAACTGAGTTGAAATGGATAGGATGCTATCCAGAAATATCCTACCCCCTTGGAAGCATATTTGTGAGGTGGGGCCCGCACGAGCCCCGTCGTTTCTTTCCGCTAAGTAACGCACCCGCGAAAACCCGCCATTGTGAAAGTGAACTGACGCATTTTCTTAAATTCTTAACAGACCATTTAATTGGGCGGTTTATTTCGTAAATTAAATGAGCTGTTTCTTTCGTTGATTTAATACAACGAATTGATGGGTCGTTACTTACCCTTTTTCGTTGGTTGGCATAATTATAAAATAAGACCAACCAGTCATTTTGGAGGATTACTCGTTGAGAGGCTTGACAGAATCCTTGAACCTTCTACCTTCTTTGTGAAGAACGCGAAGAACGTGAAGAACGCGAAGAACGTCGAACCTGGAAGTGGACTACGCGGCGTCGTGATCTGTGACGCCGACGTTCCCTTCATGAAACATTCGTCTACGACGTCTCTTCCTCTGCGACGGATCTTCGATCGGCTTCTTGAGGTAAGAGTCTCGATTTTTCTTTTTTAAATCTCTTTTGTTGTTTTTACCAAAACACGGATTTAATTATAATTAAATTAAATCTGTTGTTCTTGGTTCGTTGAGTTCGCCGACTCAACGCCAGTTTCCGCGACGACGCGACGTCCTTCCTCGACGACGCGACGAACCCCTTCTTCCGCGACGAACAATTCCATGAAGAACGCTCACGCGCGACTATGAGGTAGGGATTTTATTTTTGGAATTACCCCTTTTTATATTCCCGTAAATGTTTCTTTAAAAAGTTAAAGAACTGGTTTTGTGAACAATTTTAAATATGTTAAAATTGTTGTTTACGTTCAAATGAGGAACCCGTTTTATGAAACAATTTTATTTCATTAAAAATTGTTTCGGATATGCATTGATGTGTTGAACTTTATTCCTCTCGTTTTTTATCTCTAACGCGGAGGGTGCGGGCCAAACGAACACGGCCCGACAACCCTCCGCAGTTCTTCGTGATTGTGCGGATTTGACGGGCGACGACGGAATGTGCCGCAAAGGAATTTTGATGATCCCGCAGTGAAGAACGGAACCCGTGAGGAGCAACGGCATAGACGGGAAGAAAATCGGGCCACCGGAGCGACTCCGGCGGCCCGCGGATGCCGGCGGCGGCGCGGGTCACCGGCACCCGGAGGCGGCGCCGCCGGACGAGACCGCCGCGACACCAGCCGTGGAGGCGGCGCTCATGGGACGCGGCTGAAGCTGCGTCCGGTCACCAGGGAGACACCCCGCAGGTGTCTCGGGGGTGTCCCGCGGGGGCGGCGGCTCCCCCCCCCCCGTGTCACTCGGGACGCGGCTTCAGCAGCGTCCGGCTGTCCGGCCGACACCCCGCGGGTGCCGCGGGGGTGTCAAGCGGGGCGGCGGCTCCCCCCGCGTCGGCCGCTCGGCCGCCCGGCCGAGCAGAGCCGGACCGGCCCAGGGCGAGCCAGACCGGTCCGACCGGGTCGGACCGGGTTCGGCCGACCAAGGTGGGGTCGGGCCGGGTCGGCCCGGGCCCGGACCCCCCGTCTTCGGACGGTTTTCGTTCAAATGGCTGTATCCTAAGATATGGGCTTCCAAACGACTCATAGTCAGTGGTAACACGATCCTTGGATCGAGACGGTCGTTTCGGTATATTGCACTCAAGGTTTCGGAGTACTTTGGGTTCGGCCGGGTTGGTTCGTACACGAAACCAACTGGGCCCTCGGAGCGGAAACGCTCATATCTTGAGCTACGGACGTCCGATTGACATGCCGTTGACTTCGTTGAATTCCTCTGAGTGAGATGAATCTTTTGGAATACTCTGTCCGAGGTTTGGACGCAGGTGGAGTACGGTCGGGTTGGTTCGTACACGAAACCAACCGGGCCCTCGGAGCGGAAACACTCATATCTTGAGCTACGGACGTCCAATTGACGCGCCGTCAGCTTTGTTGATTTCCTCTTAGTGAGACAGATCTTTTGGAATAATCCACCCGAGGTTTGGACGCAGGTGGAGTACGGTCGGGTTGGTTTTGCCTTAAAAACCAACCGGGCCCCTGGGACGAAAAAGCCAATAACTCTTAGACCGGGCGTTCGATTGATGCGCCGTCTGTGACGTTGAGTTCCTGTTGGAGATACGGAACTTTTGGATACATCAAATTCGGACTTTGTGACAGTTGATGTATCGGCCTCTCGGCTCATGGAGCGGACCCTCCCGAACGAGCTTGCTGTGTGCGGGAACCCTAGAGCTGGCTGCGACTGCTACTTCGACGACGACGACTGTGCAGAAATCCTCAGGGGACTGCGACGATGAAGAGTGATGGTCTTGTATCCTATGTGGGTCCCATCATAGATGATTCAATACTGGTCTTTTATCCTATGTGGGTCCCAATATAGATGAATCAATGAAGAGTGGTGGTCTTGTATCCTATGTGGGTCCCAGCCGTGCTGGTCTCGTATCCTATGTGGGTCCCAGCTTAGATGATTCAATACTCGTCTTGTATCCTATGTGGGTCCCAGTATAGATGAATCAATGAAGAGTGCTGGTCTTGTATCCTATGTAGGTCCCAGCCGTGCTGGTCTCGTATCCTATGTGGGTCCCAGTTTAGATGATTCAATATTGGTCTTGTATCCTATGTGGGTCCCAGTATAGATGAATCAATGAAGAGTGCTGGTCTTGTATCCAATGTGGGTCCCAGCCGTGCTGGTCTCATATCCTATGTGGGTCCCATCTTAGATGATTCAATACTGGTCTTGTATACTATGTGGGTCCCAGTATAGATGAATCAATGAAGACAACTGGTCTTCTATCCTATGTGGGTCCCAGCTTATATGATTCAGTATCTATATCTGATCATCTTTATCGTCATTCGAAGAAGTATACCTGTGTGAGTTGAATCTTCTGTTACTCTCCATTGTGGATTGTGTTGAGCTATCCTATGTGGATTTACTGTTTACTCTCCTTTTTGGATTGTGTTGAGCTATCCTGTGTGGATTTACTGTTTACTCTCCTTTGTGGATTGCGTTGAGCTATCCTATGTGGATTACTGTTTACTCTCCTTTGTGGATTGTGTTGTGCTATCCTGTTTGGGTATACGTTTTGCTTTCCTGTGTGGACTGGGTTGTGCTTGGGCTCGGACGTTGGAGCCGAACGGGAATTGATGACTTAGGTATACGTATGGGCATATACCTAAGCCATTTCAGTTGTTACTTCGTGATTGTATCTTCCCTTTTTGGTTTATCCTTTGTGGATTTCGGGAGACCTTCGGGGGTCTCGGGGTCCCTCTTGAGTAGCTTATACTCACCCCTGCACGGGCTATACCCGCACTACGTTGTGTTGGTTGTAGACGACACACAGCGCTGATCGTGGTGGAGGCGTGCGGAGCAGTACGGTACTTGGAGGTGGACCACTGGGCGGGACGTACTCAGGGTGGTCAGGTGGACCCGAGGAGTAGTGGA
Organism: Viscum album; assembly: GCA_963277665.1. Taxonomy (NCBI): domain Eukaryota; kingdom Viridiplantae; phylum Streptophyta; class Magnoliopsida; order Santalales; family Viscaceae; genus Viscum; species Viscum album. The sequence continues at coordinate 848,797,245 of OY728131.1, read as the reverse complement.
GGCTATCTGTACCCACCCTTTAGGTGGGACTTCCAGAGGACGGATCGACGCTGCAGCTTTTCTTTTCAGTTGTACTTTATAGTTGGGCTTGTATTTCCAACCCCTTTTACTTTCAGCACAACTTGTACAGTTTTTACGTAGTGTTTATTTTTCCGCTTTCTTACTCTGTGGTGCTTGTTTACTTTTCAAAGGCAATGCCTTCCCTTTTGTTGGGATTTACGCCTTGGTGCTAGTCAGCAGCCCCTAGCCTATGGAAGGCGGGCTTTGGGTAGTCAGGGCACGGGACCCGAGGACGGGTCGTGACAAATTGGTATCAGAGGCGGTTGGTTCTACCACAGAATCTGATCTTTCTTCTATGTGAAGCAATAGTGTTTAGAGTATTGGGTGTGGTTATCAGTCCAGGGAGTCCAGTGTTGGTGCGGCAGCCGACGTATCCTTACACTAGGACCCTGACTTCTGATTTCCAACTTAATGCACGAAAACATTGATTGCATGTGTGTTTCAAGGTTTCTTTGTGATTACTTGTGTCAACTCACCAGGTATATTGTTCTGACCGTGGCGCACTTGTTTCCTTTTCAGGATGGCCCCACGACGGCAGCCAGCTAGGGTTCCGAGAGTGGAGCGTGATGACAGCCCACTGAGCGACGAGGCCTCGGTGTAGGGCTCCTTGTCAGCAGAGGCACCGACGGTACGTTTACACCCCGAGCCACCGATGCTTCCAGCACTAGCCGCTGACAATGCACGTCACCTAAGTGCACTGCATGAGTTCCAGCGCTAGCAACCACCCAGATTCTGTGAGGAGACGGACCCCCAGGCAGCCGAGGACTGGCTGGAGGAAGTAGTGAGAGTTTTTCGATTAGTGAGGAAACTAGCGGACCTCATGGTGATCCTCGCAGCGAGCCTCCTGCACGCGGCAGCAGGCAGATGGTGGAGCTTGATGCTCCAGGTGCACGACGAGGCATCACTCCTCTGGACGGACTTTGAGAGAATCGTCCGCTCCGAGTTCGTCCTAGCCACCCTCCGTGCGGTACGCATACAGGAGCTTCTTCAGCTACGACAGGGCAGTATGACAGTGGCCCAGTACTCGGCGAGATTTACTGATCTCTCGTGCTACTCCACAGATATGGTACGGGACCCGTTCTTCCAGGCCCGGACCTTCGAACAGGGACTGATGCACGAGATCAGGGCTTCGATGATCTCCCTCAACATTCCGACACAGGTAGAGGTGTTGGAGAGATCCCTTCTAGTGGAGAGTTTTCTCGCCGAGCAGGCTCCAGTGATAGGGCCCTCCGCAGGATGGCCCGTAGCAGGGTCTTCTGCGGCTGGCAGTAGACAGGTGACGCAGAGGTCCAAGCAGTCCAGACCATCAGATGGGCAGTCTCATGATGAAGATTCAGTTGTGCAGGGCAACCGAAGGAGAGCCAGCTACACGAGGGGCAAGCATTGCTATGCATGCAGTGGGCGAGGTCACATGGCTCGAGGCTGCCTGACTCGTCTTGCAGATGAGCAGTAGGTGGTAGAGGGACCTCCCAGACAGAGGTTCGGCCACGGTGGTCCGCAGGGTGCAGGCGGACGAGGCAGAGGAGCTGGCCGAGTAGCCGATGGTGGGAGACACTTCGAGGTGTTGCCACCACCACCACCAGTAGGTCCACCCCCGACCGCAGGGAGTTGGTGGACATGGGAGAGCTCAGCTTCAGGCGGCTGGGGCCTTCGATCATGGAGCTCTGGGAGCAAATGGACAGGAGGAGAACTAGTGTATACATCCTTTGTACTTCTAGTTCCTTGATGATATTGTGTAGCGTCTTTGTATTATGAGCTGCAATAATAAAAGACGCATACCTTTGTGATGTTTTCATTCCTGTCCTCTTTTGTGTTGTTACTAAGAGGTTCCAGTTTTGACTGTTGACTTGACCCTCACTTGTGATACATCTACTGGAGGAGAACCAGTTACTACACACTGATGTCGAAAGTGTGACTCAACCCTTGGAGGTGAGAGTAATGGTTGGATCTCTTGGTAGTAGCGTTGAGGCCTTACAACATCATCCATGTCGGGATTGACTGTATTAGGTAAAGAATGTGGTTCATCCAGGGGATGAGACCAGATTTCTCTTATCGGCAAAGAAGAAATCTTGTAGCCCTTGTGGGACCTGAGATGGTCCAGGTCATCCAAGGACGGATGAGTACAGCTCAGAGCCGACAGAAGTCATATGCTGACAGGAGGCGTAGGCCACTAGAGTTCGAGGATGGCGACCACATCTTCTTGCGTGTCTCACCTCGACGTGGTTTGCGGAGATTTGGCTGAGGCGGCAAGTCATCTCCACGCTTCATCGTTGACCATGGGGAGCTAGGCGTGGATGATTGGGAGACTTTTACGGAGGTCACGGTGGAGATAGAGGATCGACAGGAGCGGGTCCTACGTGGACGATCAATTATTCTTGTGCGCATCAGATGGCAACACGGGAAACTCCAGGGAGCACATGGGAGCGGGAGGCTCAGATGCATGCTCAGTACCGCCTTTGTTTCCCTAGTTTGTGTTGAAGCTTTACGGGGACGTAAAGCCCTGTGGTGGGAGTAATGTAAAGACCTGTAAATATCAAGGAAATTTTTTCTCTAAATTTTCTTTGTAATTTTACAAGAGCGCAGTTTCTGACGGCAGCTGATTCCGAGCCCGGTGTGCCCGGAATCATTTTCCAAACATTGGCTTGGGGACGTACAGTGAACGGATGAGCAGGTTTTTCTAACTTTTGAACCGGTGCCCAGAATCAAATTCTGAGGGCACCGATAAAATCACAGCGCCGGTATTCGCTTAGAAACGCTTCTTCCGAAGATGCGTTTTCTCGGGTGTGGTTTTTAATTTTCGGGCTTAAAGTTAAGAAATAAAATATTTTTTTTGACAACATTATTTTATTTCACATAAGCCACATGGAAGCCACTTGAATCCACTTAAAAGCGGCTTAAACTGAGTTGAAACGGATAGGATGATATCCAGAAATATCCTACCCCCTTGGTAGGATATTTGTGAGGTGGGGTCTGCACGAGCCCCGCCGTTTCATTCCGCTAAGTAATGCACCCGCGAAAAACCGTCATTATGAAAGTCAACTAACACGTTTTCTTAAATTCTTAACAGACCATTTAATTGGGCGGTTTATTTCGTAAATTATATGAGTTGTTTATTTCATTGATTTAATACAACGAATTGATGAGTCGTTACTTACCCTTTTTCATTGGTTGGCATAATAATAAAATAAGACCAACCATTCTTTTTGGAGGATTACTCATTGAATGTCTTGACAGAATCCTTGAACCTTCAACCTTCTTTGCGAAGAACGCGAAGAACGCGAAGAACGCCGAACCTGGAAGTCGATGACGCGACGCCGTGATCCAAGACGCCGACGTTCCCTTCCTGCAACGTTCGTCTACGACGTCTCTTCCTCTGCGACAGATCTTCGATCGGCTTCTTGAGGTAACAGTCTCAGTTTTTCTTTTTTAAATCTCCTTTGTGGTTTTTACTGAAACATGGATTTTATTATAATTAAATTAAATCTGTTATTCTTAGTTCGTTGAGTTCACCGACTCAATGCCGGTTTCCGTGACGACGCGACGTCCTTCTGCGACGATGAGATGAACCCCTTCTTCTGCGACGAACAATTCCGCGAAGAACGCTCACGCATGACTACGAGGTAGGGATTTTATTTTTGGAATTTCCCGTTTTTATATTCCCGTAAATGTTTCATTAAAAAGTTAAAGAACTGGTTTTGTGAACAATTTTAAATTTATTAAAATTTTTGTTTCCGTTCAAATGAGGAACTCATTTTATGAAACAATTTTATTTCATTAAAAATTGTTTTGGATATGCGTTCATGTGTTGAACTTTATTCCTATCGTTGTTTATCTCTAACGTGGAAGGTGCGGGCCAAATGAACACAGCCCGACAACCCTCCGCCGTTCTTCGTGATTGTGCGGATTTGACGGGTGACGACGGAACGTGCCGCAACGGAAGTTTGATGATCCCGCAGTGAAGAACGGAACCCAGGAGGAGCAACGGCGTAGACGGGATTTAAATCGGGACACCGGAGCGACTCCGACGGCCCGCAGAAGCCGGCGGCGGCGGCTCCCGGCATGCCGCCGGACGAGGCCGCCGCGGCACCGGCCGCGACGGCAGCGCTCGTGGGGCGCGGCTGAAGTCGTGTCCGGTCGCCAGGGAGACACCCCACACATGTCGCGGGGGTGTCACGCGGGGGCGGCGGCTCCCCCCCCCCCCCCCCCGCGTCACTCGGGACCCGGCTTCAGCCGCGTCCGACTGTCTGGCCGACACCCCGTGGGTGCCGCGGGGGTGTCACGCGGGGTGGCGGCTCCACCCACGTCGGCCGCTCGGCCGAGCCGAGTTGGACCGGCTCTGGGCGATCCAGACTTGTCCGATCGGGTCGGACTGGGTTCGGCCGACCCAGGGGGGGTCGGGCCGGGTCGGCCTGGGCCCGGACCCCCCGTCTTCGGACGGTTTTTTGTTCAAATGGCCGTATCTTGAGCTACGAGCCTTCAAATGACTCGTCGTTAGTGGCAACGCGATCCTTGGATCAATACGGTCGTTTCGGTATATCGCACTCAAGGTTTAAGAGTACTTTGGGTTCGGCCGGGTTGGTTCGTACACGAAACCAACCGGGCTCTCGGAGCAGAAACGCTCATATCTTGAGCTACGGACGTCCGATTGACGTGCCATCAACTTCATTGAATTTATCTGATTGAGACGGATCTTTTGGCATACTCCGCCCGAGGTTTGGATGCATGTGGAGTACGGTCGGGTTGGTTCGTACACGAAACCAATCGGGCCCTCGAAGCGGAAACGCTCATATCTTGAGTTACGGACGTCTGATTGACGCGCCGTCAGCTTTTTTGATTTCCTCTAAGTGAGACGGATCTTTTGGAATACTCCGCCCGAGGTTTGGATGCAGGTGGAGTACGGTCGGGTTGGTTTTGCCTTAAAAACCAACCGGGCCCCTGGGACGAAAAAGCCATTAACTCTCAGATCGGGCGTCCGGTTGATGCGCCGTCTGCGACGTTGAGTTCCTGTTGGCGATACGGAACTTTTGGATACATCAACTTCGGACTTTGTGAAAGTTGATGTATCGGCCTCTTGGCTCATGGATCGGACCCTCCTGAACGAGCTTGTTGTGTGCGGGAACCCTAGAGCTGGCTGCGACTGCTACTTCGACGACGACGACTGTACAGAAATCCTCAGTGGACTGTGACGATGAAGAGTGCTGGTCTTGTATCCTATGTGGGTCCCAGCTTAGATGATTCAATACTGGTCTTGTATCCTATGTGGGACCCAGTATAGATGAATCAATGAAGAGTGCTGGTCTTGTATCTAATGTGGGTCCCAGCCGTGCTGGTCTCGTATCCTATGTGGGTCCCAGCTTAGATGATTCAATACTGGTCTTGTATCCTAGGTGGGTCCCAGTATAAATGAATCAATGAAGTGTGTTGGTCTTGTATCCTATGTGGGTCCCAGTCGTGCTGGTCTCGTATCCTATGTGGGTCCCAGCTTAGATGATTCAATACTGGTCTTGTATCCTATGTGGGTCCCAGTATAGATGAATCAATGAAGAGTGATGTACTTGTATCCTATGTGGGTCCCAGCTTAGATGATTCAATACTGTTCTTGTATCCTATGTGGGTCCCAGTATAGATGAATCAATGAAGACAACTGGTCTTGTATCCAATGTGGGTCCCAGCTTAGATGATTCAGTATCTATATCTGATCATCTTTATCGTCATTCGAAGAAGTATACCTGCGTGAGCTGAATCTTCTGTTACTCTCCTTTGTGGATTGTGTTGAGCTATCCTGTGTGGAATTACTGTTTACTCTCCTTTGTGGATTGTGTTGAGCTATCCTGTGTGGATTTACTGTTTACTCTCCTTGTGGATTGCATTGAGCTATCCTATGTGGATTACTGTTTACTCTCCTTTGTGGATTGTGTTGTGCTATCCTGTGTGGGTATACGTTTTTCTTTCCTGTGTGGACTGGGTTGTTCTTGGGCTCGGACGTTGGAGCCGAACGGGAATTGATGACTTAGGTATATGTATCGGCATATACCTAAGCCATGTCGGTTGTTACATCATGATTGTATCTTCCCTATGTGGTTTATCCTTTATGGATTTCGGGAGACCTTCGGGGGTCTCGGGGTCCGTACTGAGTAGCTTATACTCACCCCTGCACGGTCTATGCCCGCACTATGATGTGTTGGTTGCAGACGACGAACAACGCTGATCGTGGTGGAGGCGTGCGGAGAAGGACGGTACCTGGAGGTGGACCACTGGGCGGGACGTACTCGGGGCGGTCAGGTGGACCTGAGGAGCAGTGGAGGCTATCTGTACCCACCCTTCAGGTGAGACTTCCAGAGGACGGCTCGACGCTGCGGCTTTTCTTTTCAGTTGTACTTTACAGTTGGTCTTGTATTTCCGTCCCCTTATACTTTCAGCACAGCTTGTACAATTTTTACTTAGTGTTTACTTTTCCGCTTGCTTACTCTGTGGTGCTTGTTTACTTTTTAAAGGCTATGCCTTCCCTTTTGTTGGGATTTACGCCTTGGTACTAGTCGCCAGCCCTTGGCCTATGGAAGGCGGGCTTGGGGTAGTCACGGCACGGGCCCCGAGGACGGGTCGTGACATTATGTCACATATGCTTCGTATGTTTCCTAACCTCCTGTATAATGATTTAAATAATTCCATCGACTTATTATAGAATCATATTCATTGTTATGATATCATATATGGTACACTTATGACTCTATATTACCCGTTCTTTTGTAAATTAAATTTTAAACCACCGTTTTGGGAAAAATCGTTTCATTTATCGTACGAGTTTTGACTAGTTTTTCATGATATTATTAACTATATCCTGATTTATATAATTATATAATGTAAAACATGATTTATATATAATATATATTCAGCATATAAATATATATGATATATTGATAAATGGAATGAAATACACCAATCATGGAGATGGTAGGTCGTACGTACGCATTAATGCTGTTTTCGGTTCCTTATTGAATTGAATGGAATAAAGTAGATGACATATATATATATATACATAAATACAGTATTATTGTTATGTCATATATTTAATTATTATTCATTATATATACTTTATAATCATTCATGAATGGTTAACATGGATAATGAATCTCATCGCGTCATGGAGACGGTAGTCCATACGTATGCACGAGCGAAGATATCATTCTCATGATCATGGAAATGTATTGAAGTGTATGTATAATATTTCAGAATCAATATCAATTTAAAATAAAAATATTTAGTTATTTATTTACACCATTATACCCATCCATGTAAGGTGGTGGTCGAAAACAGATTACACCACGGCGTGGAGACGATATTCTGTACGTACACACGCGCGGTGATTTCGTTTTCCGTAGGATGGATAGAAGGTGAAATAGAGTTGTTTCATATTTATAATAACATATCAGTATATAAGTAGTATTGATGTTATTACATTAAAATGAGACAACTAAAGAAGAATACGTATAAGAAGAAAGAAACTTGAGAAAATCAGAGGAAGAGATTACCTTTTCTTCGACGCACCTCCTTTATGCTTCCCCTTAAGGAAGTAGAGTTGGTCTTTTGAGAGGACTAGAACCTCCAGAATGTTTCTAGGGAAGAGGAGAAGAGAAATGGAAAGGGTTTAGATGAGTTTAAAGGCTCAAAAGGGTGTGAAGGGAAGAGAAAAGGGGTTCCATTTTTATAAGGGAGGAGAGGGGCACCTTTGGAAAAACTCAAATTATTATTTTATAATAAAGTAATATTCGGTTTATAATAGATTCAAAATGATTAATTTTGAATCTAAAGTGGGGTTTGGTCTAAATCCTCTCAACCAATAGATTTTAGACAGGTTTGGTTCATTATATTAACCTTATCGTTTAGTTTTAACTCTTAGTTAATTAGATTAACCTTTACCATGTCACATTGTATTATTATATTATATAGTTAATAATCATACCATATACATCCATGAGACCCCCAAGTGGTCCATTAATGATACACCTATCATGATATAAGTATATTGACGGAACCGTAGTTTTTGAGAAATATAATAACAATTAATAATATAAGATTTGTTTTAAAAACTTTTTTATGTCAATTTTGACATTATTTGGTAATTGATTTTTTTGAAAATCATAACAGCATTATTAGTTCGAACAATGTTAATTAAATATATACTAACAATTCATATTAACCTAGAAAATTATTTTAATTTACAAAAAGTCTCAAATTTCATTTATTTTGGTATTTATAACATCAATTATGTTAATATTTCATTAATAAGATAATTACTGCATCATCATTGTGTCATAAATAAATTAAATTATATAATGACAAAAAATTATAAATAAAATACCATTATATATGAAATAGTATTAGCTTTATAAATAATATTTATAGTCGAATTTATCTTATCTATAGCCTTATATTAAAAATGATTTAGTTATTAAACATTGATTTTAACTATTTTAACCCTTCTTTAAATAAATTAATAATAAATGTCTTATTCTAATCCAAGTGTACTTAAATGGTCATATTTTATTCCTAAGGTTGTTTTTGTCAAATTAAACTTATCCAATAGAATACGGATATGTGTTATGGTAATAATAAAATCATTTTTACCCTTAATTACCCTATTAACCGTGGTAAATAAAAGTAAAAAGTTAATATTCACTAAAAATTATTTTCATCTCATTGAACCACATTATAGTCCTTGATATTAACCGTGTCTCTTAGATTTTAGAAATTCCACTCACAGAAGCGTTAAAATTATGTTTTATGTGAATTTCCAAATTGTCCTAGGAGGTGGGTAAAAGACGGTGAAAAGTTCAATAAAAATTTTATATATTTAAAATTATTATAAAATGACTCCAATGAATTACATTGAACTTATATACATATTATTTATCAATTTTGACCTAAATTAAATTTATATTAAATAAAAAATTATTGAAATAAAATGTCGGTTTTTAAATAGTAACCCAGTGTTTTCACTATTAATCAAAAATTGAAAGTTTTCAGAAAAATAAAAAAAATTCACCCTAGACTAATTTTGATATTCCAAATCCAAAAATGAAGTCCATTGTGAAAAATAAAATTTTTAAAATTTCAAAAAAGTGGGTATTACTATTCATAACGACTAATTTATATAATATTTAAATAGCATATCTTTGTTTAGTGAAACTCAGTATTGCGTACAACACAAGCTATCATGGAAGGTCGCGATTACGTGTAATGTAAGCCAAGTCAGGGATGTGTGTAGTGAAAGACTCCTTTGTTGTTGCATATAACAGAATCCAACCATATTTCATTTATACAATGAATATATATATTTATATGGACACTCAATGTAGCGTAGAATAACTACTATCAAACGAACATGATGTTATGTGTAACACGATCCATGAATAGTGTTGCGTATAATTCAAGCTAATACGGTCTTGTGTATAGCGCAAGATAATCTTGGTGTAGTGTACAACAGAAGATATGATATAAATTAAAAGGAATAAATCTCATTAAATCTCAGGGTGTTACATTCTACACCCCTTAAAATGAATTTCTCCCTCGAAATTCGTCGCTGTTATAAATGGTTTATTACTTGAGAGTTTCTTTTATCATAAATAGGAATACTAAAACATACTTTGAAAAAATGAACGTTAGAAACAAAATGGATACCCAAAGTAACTCATCACTTGGGTTCCCACATAGGAGGTCATAGGTGAAAATATGGATATGGAAGAAAAATCTAACTGTCATGTTCGGATGAAGAGTGGTAGAGAACATGGCTATGAAAAATCCAACAGTCACAAAGCCATAAAATTGTGATGATATAAGGTACCATCTGATTCATCAGATATGAGAGCGCTTGGACAACATTTTTGGATTTCATGATCATTTCCCTAAAGTTTAATAATTTTTGAATTAAAAGAAATACTTACATGATTTTGGTACAATCTCAAAGTTGCTCGTGCCTCGAACAATTTCTAGTTCATATCGTAAAGAAATGAAGTTGAATTTTTCTTTCGCGAAGTGCTAGCAGATCATGCGATAGAATGATAGGTCATTCCATATGTCTCAAACATGGGGTTAGAAAAAGTTATCAAATATACATTAGTCCATATATAATGTGGTTAATCGTATATGATTCTAAAAATGGACTTATACATCATCTATCATACCGTTTAATATAATAAAACTAATTTCTAATAACCAGGGACTTCCTGTTGGCCAGTGGTAGGCGATAAAGGCATGTTGCACTTCAGTTGTGGGTTAGATTCCCGCATCCTTGTCCGATGTGATGGGTTGTCACCAGTCCTATGGGTTGTTATTTTTTTAAAACTATAGTATCATTAAATCTCATAAATAAAAAGTTACATCTTTAACCAATACTATATGATGTCCATTCCAACCTTTAGGCTTATCGAAAATACTCATGTCTGATTACTAGAAATTTCATCTAACGAGCATGTGAATTCCTTCATTTCCCCCCATATATCATAAGATATATCTTGTTGGTCACATTCTAAACATGTGAATACCTTAATCATGTATTATCTTGTAACAGAAATTACCATAGAACCATAGTGAAAACATGAATGGTGTCAAAAGGCAACTGTTTCCACTTACTAAAATCTCAAAAATTCTATATAGTCATACCAAGATATAACTTTGTTCTTATATCAGTCATGAGCTCATTTCATTTTTTCTATCTTTATCCTTTCATTATGCACATATCATCTACCTTCCAACAATATCTTAATAACCTTTCATGGTTACCGGTACCATGAAACATATACTTTAAAAAACATAATGAAAATAATAGTATAACTATCCTTAGATGCCTCTTTATTCCATAGTACCAAGAGATTAATTATACAACATTACTCTTGATAAAAATGTAATCATTCCACTACCTTCATAAACCATTTACCGATCATGAACAATTCTTTCATATTACATATAATTTGTAGTCTCTTAATCATCATCAATATAAATACTACCCATACGACCATATTGATTCTCTTCATGAGATTTTCCCTTAGGGAATTGGTTTTCATAATGCCCATACATTCCACATTAAAAACATCTAATCATTATTGATGTCCTAGAGATACCATTATCCTTATCCATGGTGTTAACTGAACCTTTTCCTTTGCACTTACTGGATTTGTGTCCTTCTTTACGCACCCAAATAATCTTATAGTTCCTTTGAAACATTCTCATTTATGCCTCTTCCCACATGATTTACATGAGTGAAATTGAACTTTATTTCCACTATGATCATCATGAAACTCCATAATTCTCTTATTAGCTGAGTCGGGAAACTTACCAAAGTTGATATTATCGATCATATTATGAGATTTCTGATTGGGCATAATAATGATATGTAGACCTCCGGATCCAATTTCATTTGGTTTATCATGAAGAATATCATTCCATTGTCCATCATATCCTCCATTATCATAAATCTTCCCATTTCCAGCAATATTATAAAACCCAAAAAGAATAGTGTGAGAGGCCAAAATAATAATCAAGGGGCATTACCTTTAATATCTAATATCTTAGGTTAAATTCTAAGATCATTCCCATAACCGTAGGACTATAACCTATACTTATATGTAACCTTAGGGACATCCCTAGACATACCGTAGAAATATCTCTATGGATCTCACTAAAGTTTTCGCATCCTAGTTTCGAAAGGTTGACTAAACCTTTCCTCTTATACCAACTGTAGAGACCCAAAGCTTGACATACATAGACATTACATTACTTTTGCAGAATACTTAATACATAACAAAAACATAGACCAAAGGACCGTAATAGTTTAGTGTCTTTGGAAACTCGGAATGTAATGTTCTTATCATGGTGAAAGATCATCAACATCTCCCATAAAGATCATACCCTTTTGGTTTTCTTACCTAAAACCTTTCTTAAAATCCTTTGGAAAGGAAAACATATAATGGGGGAGCTCAAATTGTCAGTAAGGTTAAGAATGGATAAAATAAAAAACCGTATACATTTGAACTTAAAAAACATGAACATAATGTTTAAACATCAAAATCTAGAGCAAAGACATAAATCTTGGATGTAAGTAAGGCATGTAACATAATGGAACATCAATCTTGATAATAAAGCATGTAATCATGGAAACCATTCATCACTTGTTATGACTTCCATAGTAGCAAAGGCATTGCTACTAATACCATCATAGTGGACAAAGTCCCTTTCTGAATCAAGTTCACTCCTCGTTCCAGTCCTGTATCACTGAACCAGATTAACTTACCGTTCCATCCATGTTTATCTCATGAGATATAAATCTTTACCCAAAGCATTGGAGGGATATATAAGTCCCACCCATCTCATAATGAAATCATTCTTATGTGTTCCACAACATAAACATAAATCATTTATCATTACCCAAAGAATAAAATCAGTTTCATAAACATCATTCCATCATAACATAATTCATATATAAAAAATGGATATCATTTAATCATAATAAATGGTAAACCAAGTAAATTATAGAGACATTATACTTGAAACATGCACATATTAAATAATGTCATCTTAGATAAAAAATGGTCTGATAAAACACTTGAAAAGAATTCTTGAGGAAAATATCCATTCTTCTTAAAAATCAGTTTGTTTCCACAAAATGCCATGCAAATTTAAAAGAAAAGTATTTTGTTGAAAATATTCATGAAATCTTGTAGAGTAAGCTTCATAAAAATAAGGCGTTAAAAACCTTAAAAATCCATTCATGTCGTATAAGTTTTAAAAAACATTCTTCTCGTACTATTGCAGGAAAAGTTAAAAAGTACCTCATATGGTGAAAAATGAATGATTCCTTACAAACCTTATTGTAAAAGTAATAAATGGGTAAAAAAGACTTTAAATATACATGAAACCATTTTTATAAAATAGGGACATGGATGATAAATATAACCCCATTAAATACTTACGAATAAATAATTTCGGATAAAACGAGATTGGAAAAGTTATCCCTTACCTTATGTCTGATATGCTTCGTATGTTTCCGAAACTCCTATATAATGATTTAAATAATTTCATAGACTTATTAAAAAATCATATTCATTGATATGATATCATATATGGTTCACTTGAAACTTTATATTACCTGTTCTTTTGTAAATTCCATGTTAAAGCACCGTTTTGGGTAAACACGTTTCATTTATCGTACGAGTTTCGACTTGTTGTTCTTGATATTATTAACTATATCCTGATTTACATCAATACAGAATGTAAAAAAAGAAATATATATAATATATATTCAGCATATAAATATATATGATAGATCAATAACTGGAATGAAATACACCGTTCTTGGAGACGGTAGACCGTACGTACGAATGAACGCTGTTTTTGTTTCCTTATTGAGTTGAATGGAATTAGGTAGATGATATAAATATATATATATATATATATATATGTGTATAAATCCAGTATTATTATTGTGTCAAATATTTCATTATTATTCATTATATATACTTTTAAATCATTCATGAATGGTTAACATGGAGAATGAATCTCATCACGTCGTGGAGAGTAGTCTGTACGTACGCATGAGCGATGATATCATTCACATGAACGTGGAATTGTATTTAAGAGTATGTATAATATTGCAGAATCAATATCACTTTAAAGTAATAATATACAGTTATTTATTTACACCATTATACCAATCCATGTAAGGTGGTGGTCGAAAACAGATTACACCACGGCGTTGAGACGGTATTATGTACGTACGCACACGCGGTGATTTCTTTTTCCGTAGGATTGATAGATGGTGAAATAATGTGATTCATATTAATAATAAAATATCAGTATATAAGTAGTACTTATGTTATTACTTTATAAATATACAACTAAAGAAGAAGAAGTAGAAGAAGAAAGAAACTTGAGAAAATCGGAAGAGGAGATTACCTCTTCTTCGACGCACCTCCTTTAAGCTTCCTCTTAAGGAAGTAGATATGGTCTTTTGAGAAGACCAAAACTTCCATTATATTTCTAGGGAAGTGGAGAAGAGAAATTGGCAGGGGTTGGCTGAGCTTCAACGATCAAAAGGGTGTGAATATAAGAGGGAAGGGGTGCCCTTTTTACAAGGGAGGAGAGGGGCACCTTTGGAAAAACTCAAAATATTATTTTATAATAAAGTAATATTTGGTTTATAATAGCTCCAAAATGATTTATTTCAAAGCTAATGTGAGTATGGGTCGAATTACTCTCAACCAAATTGTTTTTAGATAGGTTTGGGTAATTATATTAACCTTATCTTTTAGTTTTAACTATTAGTTAATTAGTTTGACATTTACCATGTCACTTTGTATTTTTATATTATATAATAAATAATCATACCATATACATCCAAGGGACCCAAAAGTGGTCCATTAATGATAACCCTATCATGATATAAGTATCATGGCCGAATCTTAGATTTTTAGGAATATGATAACAATTAATAATATAATATTTGTTTTAAAAACTATTTTATGCAAATTTTGACACTATTTGGTAATTGATTTTTGTGAAAATCATAACAGAATTATTAGTTCGAAAAAAGTTAATTAAATGAATACTACCATGTCATATTATCATATAAAACTAGTGGAATTCATAAAAAGTCTCAAATTACATTTATTTTGGTATTTATAACATCAATTATGTTAATATTTCATTAATAATATAATTACTGCATCATCGTTGTGTCATAAATAAATTAAATTATTTAATGTCTAAACATTATAAATAAAATACCATTATCTATGAAATCGTTTTAGCTTTATAATTAATATTTATAGTTGAATTTATCTTATGTATAACCCTATATTAAAATTTATTTAGTTATTAAACATTGATTTTAACTATTTTAACCCATCTTTAAATAAATTAATAATAAATGTCCTAATCTAATACAAGTGTACCTAAATGGTAATATTTTATTCCTAATGTTGTTTTTGTCAGAATTACACTTATCAAATAGAATTAGGACATGTTTTAGTGTAATAATAATATGATTTTTACCCTTAATTACAATATTTACTTTTAACCGTGGTAAATAAAAGTAAAAAGTTACTATTCACCAAAAATTATTTTCATCTCATTGAACCAAATTTTAGTCCTTGATATAAACTGTGTCTCTTGTATTTTCGAAATTCCACTCACAAAAGCGGTAAAATTATGTTTTATGTGAATTTCCAAATTCTCCTAGGAGGTGGCTAAAAGAGGGTGAAAAGTTCAAGACAATTTTTATATATCTAAAATTATTATAAAATGACTCCAATGAATATCATTGAACATATATAGGTATTATGTATCGATATATAAATAAAATAAATTTATATAAAATAAATAATTATTTAAATAAAATTCGGTTTTTAAATAGTAACCCAGTGTTTTCACTATTCATCAAAAATTGAAATTTTGCAGAAAAATACAAAAAATTCACCCTAGGCTAATTTCAATATTCCTAATCCAAAAATTATTTCCATTTTGAAAGATAAAATTTATAAAATTCCAAAAAGGGGCTATTACTATTCATAACGGCTAATTTATATAATATTTTAATAGCATATCATTGTTTAGTGAAATTCGGTATTGCATACAACACACAATATCATGGAAGGTCGCGATTGCGTGTAATGTAAGCCATGTCAGGGATTCATGTAGTTCAAGACTCCTTTGATGTTTTGTATAACAGAATCCTACCATATCTCATTTATACATTGAATATATAGATATATATACACTTAATGTTGCATAGAATAACTACTATCAAACATACATGAAGTTGTGTGTAACACGATCCATGAATAGTGTTGCGTATACTGCAAGCTAATACTGTCTTGCGTATAGCACAAGATAATCTTGGTGTATTTTACAACCAAAGATATGAAAGAAATTAAAAGGAACAAATCTCATAAAATCTGGGGGTGTTACAAAGATCACCCCTTTCTAATGATTCATTTTACTAGGATGAAAAGATGTGTTTAATAATTGATATACAATATTAATCTAAGAGAATAATGGTGTTCTCAATGAATTAACTATGTTTCATTTTATGTTTTTAATTTTATTAAATTGTCCAAGTATGTAATTTATTTCCAAATACTACTAAATTTATTGGTCCATATTTATTTTATTCTTTTTAATCATTCTATTTTATTATAATAATGAATTATATTTGGGATTCTTAGATCAAGGTATTACTATTGGCATATAAAGATGTTTTAAGAAACCATTGAAACTGGATTTAGAAAATTTAGATTAAGAAAAATAACACAAAAATAGTATTTGAGGATTAGTAAAATAACACATTCTATAATTTAGGTCATGAATATATTATATGTGTATTACTATAAATTAAATACCTATATATACACTAAATATGGATGTAGTTCTAGAACAGATGTACCTAGGGGAGAAAACTCGGACCAGGTGTCCCGAGCCTAACTCTAGGTAATCTGGTACATGAAAACGAGCCTTATTGTGCACCTAGTTTGACACTCTAGTGGATATTCTTATGATAATTCACATTTCCTTACAAAAAAATATAAAGGATATAAATATAATATGAGAATGAATAACCTTAGTTAAAAATAAAGTGTTTTTGATTGAAAATAAGGTTTCCTTAAATTATTTAAATGATCATATGAAAATTATTACTCACACAAAACTATTTGGTATGAGTCAATGGTTGGATCCAAGAAGTTATATTATCATTTAATATGATGGAAAAAAATGGACAGGGTTGTGGTGATGTGTATCCAAATGAAAAGTTTATACATGTAAAAGATATCATGTTTATGCTTAATTAGTATTCCAAAAAAATATTATTAATAACATATACATTAACTAACTATTGATCCCAGAAAAGAAATTAATGGTGGATCATGATAAGAGATATAGTGGTGGAGACATGGAGAAGTGAAATCTCAATTTCCAACATGTGAGAAAAGTAGAATGATACACCCAAGAATTTTTCTTAACAGAACAACAAAATGATTTATGTGGGAAAGAAGGAAATACAGTAAAGAATTTGTGAGAAAAAATGAAGAGTACAATGGATGAAAATAAAAATAATCCTAAGAACCCATTTATAGACATTATACATAAATTTAGGGGACATTAACATTACCTGATTGAATGACATATTCTATAGAATAACCTCTATGCCAAGAGAGGACCTATGAGGAAAATAATGGATGATAAAATGTTTCAAAGATTTTATTCTCTTTTGATGATGTTAATATTTGGGAAGACTTCTTTTAGTATGTGTATCCTTGATGTTTGTAATGAGAAAATGGTATTCGAGGAAGAATTATCATTTCTATTGCGGAGATAATTATAAATGTATAAATAAACTTTAGGGTTTATATGATCCTTGATTTTTTCATAATTATGGGATATTACATTTTGGGATGCAAAATGAAAGGAATAAGATAATAAGATAATTGAGATTAAAAAATGTTATGTTTATTTATTTTAGATGATTTTTTCACATTTTTGGATTTTTTTTAGAATTATATACAATTATAAAAATAAAACCCCAAAAGAGGGTTGAAAACATCATCACTTTTGGTAAGGCCACAGGTCATGAACCCACAACTGAAGGGCGAAAACTGTGCATCCCCTACCGCTGGCCTATGTGAAGTACCTATTGGAACTATGGATGTTCTGTACATGAATTGGAGTATGGTTTTTGTTTGTTGTAAATCCTTAGTGGAAGTTTAGAACGTGTACTAGCAAAGCGGTCATACAGTTCAAGAAGACAACAATATTGAAGATTGCGTACCGAGGCCTTGGAGGCTTGGAAACTTGCATGCCTGATGTTTTTTCAGAATGAGAACATGAAAATATGGCAAAGGAAAAAGGGTCATGCAAGTATTGGTTTGGTCACGCAAGTGACTTGCGTGCCATGAAAGGACTTGCGCACCGGCACCTTAGAGGATAGGAAGTTTTGCGTTGTTTGACCATCATGTTTTGATCATAAAATATGGCAATGTAAATAGCGGCGCCTAACATTGGACGTTGGTCGTGCAAGTGTCTAAGAGGATAGAAGGGTTGCGCGCCGAGACTTGCGAGCCGAGGGAAGACTTGCGCGCCGCCGCATAGGGTATCTGAATGCCTATAAATAGAGGACCACCCCTCATCATTCAACAAAAACTTTGGATATGAAGAAATTCAGAGCTCCCGTCATGTCATTGTTGAAGTCACGCATGTGTTGGTGGGTCGCGCAAGGTGGAGCAATGTGATAGTTGTTTGCTTCTCGTCCAGTAGTCGCGCATGTGATTTGGTGATACTTTTGCGCTAGAATTGAAGTTGTGTGACATGTTTCAATTAGTATTCAAAATCAACTTGAGTTGGGAATAAGTTCAGTCATGAAAGTTTGGATTTAAAGAATATTGAATCGCTCAAGTGTTGAAGGTGTACTTGCGCGACAGTGAGAACTTGCGTGCCATCCTTGAAAGTTGAGTGCCGCCTTGGAGTTGTGCGCCAGGTGATGTTGAGTCTTGCTGGTTGTCTTGGTGCTGCATGAAAGTTATAGATCAGTTCACGGGTGATAGTTGGACTTCAACAGAGAATCCACATAATATAGAGGATGCATTCATTGAGCAATGATGAAGAGAACTTCTCATCTATAAACTGAGTGGGACTTCACCAATAGCAGTGAGCCAGGGGGAGTCAACAGGAGTGACCCAAGGGATGCAGTGAGCTATCCCTGAACAATTGTAAAGTCAGAGAGCCTAGTACAGAGGTACTGTGCCCCAACCTTTGTAATCCACAACTAGTGAAGAATAGTGGAATTTGGTACGCCTGAAAACTTGTCGTTGTATGCTCCTTGGACGTATCCCTTAGCAGTGAACCATTTAAAAGTTTTTGTGTCATCTCTTTGCATGTGAATGTTTCATTATAGATCATATTCTTCATACAGGTTTAACTAGTTCCTAACAACGAGGGAACAAGATCCTCAGTTTAAAAGAAAAATTTGTCACCCTGATTCACCCCTCCCCTCTCGGGGTGCCCCAGGGTCCTACAAGTGGTATCAAAGGGTAAAGGTTTACTGGGGTTTGGTCTGTCACTTACTGTTATGGTCCATACAACTAATGTTAGAGGATTCCATCTCTTTGATGGAAGTAATTTCCAGATTTGGAAGTACAGAATCAGATCTCATCTAAGATATCTTGTAATGGATGTTCTGTTTTCTACTGTGAAAGGAATACAAGTCACTGATCCAACAGGCATGGCTCTGACTGACACAGACAGGAAAATTATTGATGCAGATGCTAAGGTGAAAAATACACTCACCGCAACCCTTTCTGATCTGATCTATCTAAAAGTGATGAATTTGACCTCAGAAAAATCCATGTGGGATAAAATCGAAAACATTAATGAAGGATATAGTAAAGTGAAGGAGGCAAAACTTCATGTGTTTCACAATAGGTTCGATGATTTGAAGATGCATCCTGATGAGAATGCAGACTTCTTCTTCAATCTAATTACTGAAGTGGTTGGAGCAATTCGGGTCCTAGGAGATGAAATCAATGATGTTGACATTGTGAAGAAAATACTGAGAATACGTCCACTATTGTATAATGAAAATGTGTCCTCCTTTGAGGAAAGAGATCTTTCAAAACTTTCTCTGGATGATCTTCTGAGCAGTTTGGTAGCATATGAAATGAGAGTCAAACTAGAAGATGCTATGACTCGTGTGAGAAAGAAATGGCATTCAAGGCCATGAATAAACTAAAAAGTCTAAAATATAGTAGTGGTGAAGATGATGAAGAAAAAGAAATCATTTCTATCAATGCAATGAAATTCTAGAATGGAAAAGGGAAGTTCAAAGTGAAGTTACCTTTTTCTTGATTTCGTTGTGGTAAAGTCGGGCACATTGCTTCTCAGTGCTTATGAAAGATCGATGATGATGATAGAGATGCTGAAAACATCAAGAAGCCTTAGAAAAGGTTTTTCAATAAAGGAGACTTCAAATAGAGAAATAAAGTTCTTTAGAAGAGTTTTTTCTATGAAGAAGATGACGATGATAATGAATTATGTGAAGAAGAAGAACCAGAATTTAAAACTGGAAACCATGCTTCCATGATGGCCATTGTTGAAAAATCAGAAGATAATGGTGGAGCAAATCAGTTGAAAACTAGTGTCAATCCTGAGTTGCGACTAAAGGATGTTGTTAGCAATCTTTAGATGAAATGTAAGAGTTGCAGTAAGTGGAAATCAATTGTTGTGGAATCAACTGAATATGTTAACAAGATTGAAGCTGAAATTGAATGACTGGAAGAATTTGTGAATGTTCAATCTAAAATTCTGAAAGCAATGATGATGTAGTGGATCTGAAGCTGAAAATTGAAGAACAAAAAAAGTTCATCAATGATCTCACCTCCAGACTGGAGTAAAAATCCAAGACTACTGAGGGTCTTGAGGAGGATGTTGTTACTCTTAGTAGTATAATTGAGGATGAACCATGTTCAAAATAATAAAAGACGAAAATATAGTTTGGAAGATTCTCAGATGAAGAATTACTGGGGAGAGCCAAGTGTGGATCTTATGGGGTTGGAAAAATCCCGAGTAATCAAAGATTCACTGGCATGGGAAAGAGTGGAATTGGCTATGAAGCCGAGACATCAACTACTGGAAGTGAAAACATCCAAAAGAAAGACAAGATGAAAGTTGAACATGTGGAAACATTACCTAACGTTCTGAAAAAGGAACCCTCAATCCAAACTAAAAAGAGAACTGAAAATTATCATAAATCATTTAGAAATGATAGGATGTCTAACTACTCTCCCAAGGAAAAATGTATGAGGAGAAATTCAAATGAGAATACATTTCCTCCCATGAAGTGTATGTTGTGTGGGTATCTAGGCCATGTCATGTCATATTGTAAAGAGGCAAGAAGCTATCTTAATGGAGAAGATACAAAAGTTCAACAGAGGAGAAAAAATCCATATCCTAATTCTTATAGAAGAAAAAATTTATATGGGTACTGTTTTTGTTGTTCTATCTTTGGTCATAAGGCTGTTAATTGCAGGCAGCGAAGGGACATGGACACCTCATATCGAAGATCGATACAAGTCAAGTCTTGTTAGCACGACAATGTTTTTATTTCAAATAGGTTTTCTCCTCTCAAAGAAGATTTCGACTATGAAGATCCTGGGTACATGGAAGAGATAATTGAAAGGCCATCAGTGCACTATACTCAATCCAATGTCTGATGGAAATAATGGATGAAAATTGAGAAATCCAACCTTGCAGAGGTGGCCCGCAAAGCTATAGAAAGAACAGTACCTGGATTCTAGATAGCGGTTTTTCATCTCATATGATAGGTAATTATGACTTATTAATGGATATAAAAAGGAAGGTTGATGGGACAGTATGATTCGGTAATGATGGAGCTCTGAAACTCCAAGGTAGTGGAAGCACTGAATTAGATAATGGAGAGCTAAATAATACTGAAGTCCTTTATGTAGATGGCCTATGTCATAATCTACTCTGTGTGAGTCAACCCTATGACTCAGGACATATAGTTACTTTTAATCAGAACATCTGAACTATCAAGGGAAGACATGCAACTCACTCACAAAGGGATGCCGAATAGAAGGAAACTTATATCAGGTTGATAGTGAAGAAAATGTTTTTTACATGACTGTTGACGAAGAAAACAATTTGTGGCATCAGAGACTGGGACACATCAATCAACAGGACATGGTGAAAATATCAAAATTAATGATTGTCATGGACATTACTAACCTGAAGTGTGAACATGAAAAATATTGTGATGCTTGCATTCATGGAAAGGTAGTCTGCAGTTCATATCGACCAAAGAATAAAAGGGCATCTCACATCTTGATTTAATTCATACAGATGTATGCGGGATGATAAATGTTTCTGGAAGTCATGGAGAAAGGTACTTTGTCCTTTTCATAGATGATCACAGTAGAATGGCATGTTTGATGGTAATTCATAGGAAATGACAAGTCATTGACTACATGAAAACATATCAGCGAATCACCGAGAATGATACCAGAGGAACAATAAAATTGTTGCGATTTGAAAATTGAGGGGAATACACATCCATTGAATTTGAAAGTTATCTGGAGAAGAAAGGGATACAACATGAGGTAGCTGCTGTAAGAACACTTCAACAAAATAGATTTGTTGAATGGAGGAATTTATAGGTGATCAACATGGCACAAACTATGCTAATTAAGAGTCGCATTCCATGACATTACTGGAAGGAGGCTATTCAAGCTTCAATGTATATTCAAAATCGAACATGACTATATAAGGGTGAGACCAAGACACCATATGAATTGTGGCATGGAAGCAAGCCCTCTTTGAAATATTTTCTTGTTTTTGGAAGAAAATTCTTCATCAGAAACAAAGAAGGAAATCAAGGGATGTATGGTGACAATGAAAATGAAGGAATTATCCTCAGATACTCAATGAATAGAAAAGCGTACAAGTGTTTCAACAAGATATTAGGAAGGATTCTGGAAAGCAGTGATGTTAAAATAATTGAAGAGAAAACCACAAATTCTTCAAGGATGTCAAATGCTAATGTGAGAGAAAGTGAAGAATAAATTCAACGTGGAGAAAATACAAATATATAAATAGAAGAAGATGTACAAAACACTCAGCATTCACATCAAGATGTTGACTCAGAAGAAAAATCTAATGAAGAAACTGAGACTGATGAGAATGAAACTGAACTGCATAAGAGAAATCGTAGATCTGAGATTGATCCAGCCAATATAATTGGGGACATGAGTGCCCCCACTCAAACATGAAGAATTCAGAATAACACGAAATCTGAATTTCTATCTGTTGTGGAACCATCCACATTTGAATAAGCTGGAAAGGATGAATCGTGGGTGAATGTGATGAATGAATAATTAGATCAAATTGGCAAGAATCAAACATGGGATCTTATCTAGAGACACGAAGGTCACAATGTGATTGGGACAAAGTGGATCTTCAAAAATAAGTTTGATGAGTGTGGAAGTGTTATCAGAAACAAGGCATGACTGGTATGTAAAGGATACTCTCAGATTGAAGGTGTTTATGTTGAAGAAACCTTTGCTCTAGTGGCTAGATTGGAGTCAATCAGACTTTTCCTTGCCATGGCACTCCTAAATGGATATAAAGAATACCATATGGATGTCAAGAAAACATTCTTGAATGGTGTACGGGATGAAGAAGTCTATATTGAACAACCAGTGGGTTTTGTTCTTGGTTATGATGAAACAAAAGTCATGAAACTGAAGAATACTCTATATGGTTTGAAGCAGGCACCACAAGCATGGTATTCCCAACTGGACTCGTATCTCAAGAAACTAGAATTCAAAAGAGGTGGAGTATACCAAAATTTGTATGTGAAGAATTCTCCAAGAGATAAATTCATGGTTCTAGTCTACGTTGATGACATTATTTTTGGTGTTAGCAAGCAGAAATCATTGGACGAATTTGCCAATCACATGAAATTAGAATTTAAAATGTCTATGATTGGGGAGCTGACATATTTCGGGGGGCTACAGGTGACTCAAAAAAATGATTACACTTTCATTTCACAGGAAAATTATGAAAGAGAGCTGGTGAAGAAGTTTAATATGCAAGATTCCAAATCAATTTCCACTCCAATTGCAGTTGGAAATAAACTTGGAAAACATAAGGATGGAACCTCTGTAGATCCCACCACGTACAGGAGGATCATTGGGAGCCTATAGTACATGACGGTGACATGGCCACATATTTTCATTTCCACATGTCTTGCAGCCCGCTTTCAGAGTAATCCAATGGAGGAACATATGGAAGTAGTAAAATGAATCATGAGATATATTCAAGGGACTCACAATTGATGCTTATACATTGTTGTAGGAAATAAAAATCAATTATCATCATTTTTTGATCCTGAGTGGGATGGTGATGTTGTGGATTGAAAGTCCACCAGTGGTGGTTCATTCTATATTGGAAATAAATGTGTTGGTTGGATGAGAAATAAACGAGAAAGTACTTATCTTATTACTGCTGAGGCTGAGTATATCTCTTCTACAAAGGCATGCACTCAACTGTTATGGATGAAGCAACAATTGACAAATATTGGTGAAGAGGTGAAGCAACCAACGGTGATTTACTTTGATAATAAGAGCAAAATTGATCTTAAGAAGAATCCTATTCAGCATTCTCGTACAAAACATATTGAAATCAGGTATCACTTTATCATAGAGAAAGTTGTGCAAGGTGTCATTAGAATGGATCATTTGATAACAGATGAGAAAGTGGCTGATATCTTGACTAAGCCACTGTCAGTAGCTGTGTTTGAGAAGCATCAGTTGAACCTTGGTGTTCAGCCACCTCCCAGTGCATAAGGAGGTTACGCAATACCCCTCTCCCCAGTTTTGTTAACTATTCTATTTTCTGTTTATGGTTGTGATGCAGGTTTGTGGGGGAGATACTATCCAGGGGGTGTGGGATGAGCTGAACAATGAACTAATACCAGTATTTGGGTTTATTTCCAATGGGGGAGAAAGGAATAAATTTAGAGTCATAGGATGAGAAGTAACTCAAGAACTCAGCGAACATGGTGTCTTTGAGAATTCCAAAACACGGGATCCCAATTCAAGACTCATCTCTTGTTTTCTACACCAAGCATTTCTCACGTAGACTTAGAGTGTTGGCTGAGTTGATTCTTGCATTTTGTGGTTTGCATGTGGATCTATTTAATTTATTTTCTGATTTCCAACAAACTTAAAAGGGGATATTGTTGGAACCATGGATGTTCTGTGCATGAATTGGAGTATGGTTTGTGTTTTTTTCCAATCCTCAGTGGTAGTTCAGAATGTGTACCAGCAAAGTGATCATACGGTTCAAGCAGACAACAGTATTGAAGATGGTGCCGTTTCCCAGTGTTTGCCAATTTGTTTTTGCCTAAAAACATGAAATATAGAGAAATGTGTTTTTGGAAAAGAGACTTATGCTCCAAGGCCATGGAGGCTTGGAAACATGCGTTCCTGATGTTTTTCAGAATGATAACATGAAAATATGGAAAAGGAAAGAGGGTCGTCCAAGTATTGGTTTGGTCACACAAGTGACTTGCGCGCCATGAAAGGAATTGCATGCCGATAGCTTAGAGGATTGGAAAGTTGCGTGCCATTTGACCATCATGTTTTGATCATCAAAAAAAGGCAAAGTAAATAGGGGCACCCAATATTGGATGTTGGTCGCACAAGTGTTTAGGAGGACAGAAGGGTTGCGCGCCGAGACTTGCGTGCCGAGGGAAGACTTGCGTGCCACCGTGCATTGTATCTGAATGCCTATAAATAGAGGACACCCCTCCTTATTCAACAAGAACATTGGACCTGAAGAAAATCAAAGCTCCCATTGCGCAGGTGTTGATGTCGCGCAAGTGTTGGTGGGTCGCGCAAGGTGGAGTAGCGCAGCTATTGTTTGCTTCTCATCTAGTAGCCGCACAAGTGATTTGCTGATACTTGTGTGCCAGAATTGTTGTTGCGCGATAGGTTTCCATTAGGTTTCAAAATCGGCATGAGTTGAGAAGAAGTTGAGTTGCACAAGTTTGGATTTAATGAAGATTTAATCACAAAATTATTGAAGGTGGACTTGTGTGATAGTTATAACTTGCGCACCGTCCGTGAAAGTTGTGCACCACCTTGGAGTTGCGCGCCAGGTGATGTTGAGGCTTTTTGGTAATATTGGTGTGACATTAAAGTTGTAGATCAGTTCACGGGTGATAGTTGGACTTCCACAGAGAATCCACATAATGAAGAGGATGCATTCATTGAGAAATGATGAAGATACATTCATGTTTATAAACTGAGTGGGACTTCTCCCACGACAGTGATCCAGGGGGACTCAACGGGAGTGACCCGAGGGATGCAATGAGCTATACCTGAACAATTGTAAAGGTAGTGAACCTGGGACAGAGTGACTATTCCTGAACCTTTGTAATCCACATCTAGTAAAGAATAGTGGAATTTGGTATGCCCGTCAACTTGTCCGCGTATACTCCTTAGACGTATCCCTTAGTGGTGAACCAAATATAATTTGCTGAGTCAACTATTTGCATGTGAATTTTTCATTACAGATCATATTCTTCATACAAGTTTAACTAGTTCCTACCAAAGTGGGAACAAGATGCTCAGTTTAAAAGAATAATTTGTCACCCTGATTCACCCCTCCCCTCTCAGGGTGCCCCGGGGTCCTACAATACCTCATTAGTACAACATTTTTTTAGTTAAACGAGTTGATGGAATAAGAATAAGTTGGTTTTGGGATATTATGTTTTTTCATATTCATATCCCTTGTATTGGAAAATGATTTGGGAATTAAGTGATAAATGTTATTTTGGAAGACATTCAATATTTTGGTTTCCCACTTTTCTGTAAAAGGGCATTTGAAATAAAAATAATTATTTTTTCTAAATAAAATACTATCCGATTTTATTTGAGGAGTAATGGTTGAATTTTTTTTGGAAGAATATATGATTTCTTTTTATAATTATAGTGATTTGGGTTATTTATGGAAATAATAAAACTATCTTGGAGAATATGTGATTAGTTTAATTACTTTTTGGTATGAGATAGTACGATTCATTTATGTTTATGGAGATAAATGTTAATATTTATCCTAGAAGACTATATGATGAAATCCTTCTGAATTTTGGGTTTTAATATTATTATGGATTATTTTGAGTTATTTTATATATAGTTAAATTTTAATTGTCTATTTTGAACTTTGGGTATTACTTTTGAATTATGGACATTACAAGAAGTAATTTTTCATTTAAAGGATTAATTTTTTAAGGAATTATATTCTCTTTTCCAATCCAATTTGGTTTTCTTAATATTTTATAAAATATGAAATATATAGGTAATATTTTGTGGATTATGTGATTCTATAAAAATTGAATCTAGTTCTTCAGGTGTGAAAAATTCTTCTTGAACACTAATTATTTTGAAGAAAAATGTGAATTTGTGGTTGAAATTGATTAGAGTAAACTATAATAATCATGTAAGTATCTATGTTTCATTATGATCATAGCCTATGAAGTAAATTAATTCTTCAACTCTAAGGGAATGATCATAAAAAGAAAAAAAAATCCCAATTAATTTCTTTTGCGATGAATCAAATGGCCCCTTAGATCCTCACAGATTTATAACTTTGTGATTGTTAAATTTATCCTAATCAAGTTCTATATAAATCTCAATAAAAACATAATGGTTTAATTTTCCTTAATTTCTATGTTTTCCTTCATGGTAACATAGTATGTGTTATCTCTGATGACCTTTCTACTTGCCTTTCTTAATTTTAGAATAGTGGTTTTGTTAATCTATTTTCTTATGTCGGATTTCCAGTAAGATATTTTAAAAATTTCAACCAATAGTTTTCAATCTCGGGTTCAAATTGTGCTGTCATAATTTTTTAATGGATGGGAGAATGTAACCCCACATGATTTTATAGTAATTTTATTCTTAAATAAATTCATTTTCATCAATAACATGTGTTATACATTACATCAAGTTCGAGTTTACCACAATATACTAAACAAGTGGTTTAAAAATTTGACAGTAATAGTAATAAACACAATTTGAAATATATAAATCTTATTTTTATAAATATAATTTATTTTTGAGTTCGGTATATAAAAATTATCATAAGGTGAAATTTAGGTAATTTTCAAAAAAATTAAAATTATTCATGAATAGTGAAAAATACATCCTTATTATATGAAAAACGACTTTTTAATTTAAATAAACTTTTTAATTTTAATTTATTTTAATGTTAAAATATATAGATAATACAAATATTATCCCATTTTAGTTCATTGGAATAATTTTAGAAATAGAAATAGTTATAAAAAATTTGTGAACTTTGGAATGTCTCTTATCCCCGCCTACTAGATACATATGCATGATTATCTTTAAATATAATTTGACCTCTTATGTATATAAAATATCCAAAAAAATACCTACATGGTTTTAATTACTATACATATGCAGTTCTAATATGATCAAAACATTATATGGTGCATTGTAAATTTTGAATTTTATTTAATATGGTTAAAAGAAAATTTTGTAATTAATGGAAAAAATAAAATTATAGTTATATAAATTTACCCAAAAAATTCATTATTTCATTGGATAAGTGTTTTTCAACCCAAATAAAGCTTAGTAGGAAAATATTATCCTTTTTAGCCACTTGTGTTTGATTAGTACATTTATTATATTTTATTTAAAAGGAGTTAAAAATATCATATTCCAATTGTAATAACAAACCATGTTTAATAAATTGTTAAATAAGTTTTATGGTCATCTATAAATAGTATTTAGAAGGATAAAATGTTAATCTACATATTAGTAATTTAATTATAATTTTATAAATTAGATAATTAAATTAAATGGTGACATAATGATGATGTAGTAATTATTTTGTTAAAAAAATCAATTATATGATATTAATAATGTTAAAATAAATATAATTTGTAATATTTGATGCCATACATGATTTTTTTTGATGAAATTGACTTGTTATAAAAAATGGGACTATTTGCCATATCTTTTTGAAGACCTCTTAATCGAGGGTCGAGGTACACATGATACTTATATTTCATGGAAAATGCATAGGGAGAACCACTCCAACCATCTTAAACTATCCATTAATAATTATGTTGTCTATTTTAGTGGATAATCTGTTATGATTGTGTGGGTTCACACTTTCCCCTTAAAAGTATTTTTTGATAATAAAAATGTAAACATTGAGGAGGAAAAAAATTATTTTTTGAAGGAATCAAGTTTTGATGACATTAAAAAAAATCATGTATTAAATAGTTTCAAAATTGAAAAAAAATGAGATCTTAAAATAAGTAACATTTTATTAAATAATATAAAATAAATAAAAAACTAATATTAGTCAAACTAAATTTCTGTAGTGTTAAATATTTAAAAAATTATCCAGTTGGGATTATTTTGTAACTTTATAGTGTCTATAGTATCATTATAGTGTAGAAAGACTAGTAGACACGATAAGAGTTATATTGTTTAACTAAGGGTTAAATCCCAAAAATAAGGTTAGTTTTGTGACCTAAACATGACTAAAAATTATTGGTTAAGAGTAATGTGACCCATATTAACATTATCCTAGAAATAAATCATTTTGGATCATTTTAATTCAAAAATATATTTATAATAAATTAATATTTTTAGAGATTCCTAACGATCCACTCCCCTATATTAAAAATGGAAAATCTCCTTATCTTTTAATCACACAAATAAATCCTTTTCATTCCATTAAACCTCACCAATATTCCACCCAAGTTCCCTTAAATAATTATAGATTCCATAAATTGGGTAAAAATCTAACTTAAGGAGTCAATTTTTTAAATCAAAAAGAGACAATAGAAGAAAAGGTAATTGTTTTACCAACTATTTCAAATTTTTTTTCTTCAAATACTTCATTTTCCAAAGTTGTTTAAATACTAAAATAATAACATGTGAATTTAATATATTGTTATTTATTATTATGAATATGGTACTACCATATTCATTCTTTTATCCATAAAAAAAACAATATCACCATGCGTGTGTACGTACGACTTCCATCTCGACGGAATGTTGTAAACTATTTTTCATTTATAAATTATTTCGATTGGTATATGATAAACATAATGGATTTAAATAATATATATAATTATATTGTTTCTATATAATTAATATTACATACAATTCATTACCCTTCAACATTATAGAATGATACCATTGATTGTGCGTACGTACAACTTTCCATCTCCATGTCGTGATGAGATTCCTCTTCCACGTTAACCATTCAAGAATGATTATAATAATATATATAATGAATAAGTAGGAAATATATAACCTAATAATGATAATAGAAAAATTTATTTTTTTATACATATATCTATATACATATACATCATTTAATTTAATCCATTCAATATGATAGAAAAACAGAAACAACGTTCATGCCTACATATAACCTTCCGTATCCATTAATGGTTTGTACCATTTAATTTACCCCTCAATTATATATATATATATTTATTTATATGCAGAATATATATGATATATAAATCATGTTTTAATTTCTATAAATATTTAAATCATGATCTAATTAATATCATAAAAAATAACAAGTCAAAACACGTATGATAAATAAAGAAATTATTACCCAAAATGATTCTTTAACATTGAAATTATTTATTGATGGGTAATATTATGTCATAAATGAATCATATATGACATTATAAATATAATTATTATTCTATTAATAGTTAATAATATGCTTAAAACTACTATACCTAGGATTCATACATATATATATATATATTATTGGATCTAATGTAAGGGAAATCTTAAATCAATTTCCATCAATTGAGTTAGACATCGTTGTCAATGGTTATGTTATTCCATGAGATTGTGTGAATGAAACCTGATTTTTTATAATTAATATATTCTTATATTTGGTGGATTTAAAATTTTCACACATAATTATGACATTTATTTATCCTCACTCTAATGATAAAATCATTTTAAGTGAATTTCATCTCATATTTAATTTTCATGATATATAAGCCATGTTCACCACATATTTCTTATGTGGGGTTCATGTAATTCCCCTATTATATTTAAAATCATGAATAAATTTATCTCCATTGTAGGTAAGGATTCATTTATATATACTGGTCATATTATTTAACGGTTTAAAGTGGTATGGGATGCTTTGAATATCTAAAGAATTAATCCATTTTCCATTTTAATATTCTGGATATTATAATAAAAACTTAGTGAAATTTAAATAATGCATTTTGAAGAAAATTTTATGTCTATTATAAATATAATTAAAATATTTTGAAAATGATTATTTTTTAAGGTTTTATGTAATGGGATATTGAACTAAAATATAGTTTTAAATTTTTTAATGACTTATTCTTATAAATCATCCTCATTAAGGTCCATGTTTTAAAAAAAAGTTTTAAGGATTTATTTTTATTGATATGAATTTTTTAAAATGATATTAACATTCAAAATTTTCTATGTTTTATGGGACACTTTTATTAAAAAAATCATTTATGAAATTTATTATTTTATAAGTGTTCAGCTATTGAATAAAATATTTCAATGAAAAAGGGTTTTGCCTAATAAATTTTTTTATGATTTTATTAGATTATATATTTTAAAGTATTTTGATGTATGTAATTATATATCATGGTTTAATTAATATGATATAATCTACCATATTTTATTTAAGTTTTTATGATATGTTTGGCTATGGATGATCTAATTTGATCTAATTCAAGGTTTTTGGTTAAATTATTAACATTTCGTATGTTAGTTTTAATACAAATAGTCTATGTTCATTATGTTTAACCCTTTTTATAATAGGAATTAATTAGATATATTAAGTGATGGGTAGGGCCTGTTATAATGGCTATATGCATTAATAGGTCTCATGGGACAAACTAGTTTGAATTTTTATCTATTTATGTACGGTCTAGGCACAAGGCTTTGACTCTGTGGTTATGTTGTACGACATTATGAATTCCCTCATTATGAAATTAGTTATCAATATTACATGAGACTATCAATCTATTTCAATATCCATGTGAATGTTTATATGGTATTTTTTGATTTATTATTTTCATATAATGATGAATATTATGTTTAAATGGATTGTTTTTCTATTTTATACATTTCCTTAGAAATATTATATCTATTTAGGATATTTTGTGTTATATTTTTTATATTTAATGAGTATCTAATCTCACCCCTTTCTTATGTTTATTTTTCTAGGGATTCGAAGAAGTGTTTATTGATTGATATATAGCGTTAAGACAGAAGAATAACGACATTATCATAGAATTAACTACGTTTCATATTCTTTTTTTAATCTTAATTAAGAGTCATATATTTACTCTATTTTTGAAGATTTCAAAACTAATTGGTCCTTTAGGATTGGATTCCTTATAATCATGCCAATATATTAAAATAATGCACCAGCCCCGGGCTTCTAGGGGTGCATAGTTATACAGGAAATTAAATATTATGTATATGAATATTTCCTAGAGAGTGGCATAAATATTCACACAAATAAAATCATTGAATTCCTTTGTAAGGATATATAACAAGAAATTCATTACATGTTGGGCTCTGGTTAACCATAAAAGTTCCCTCTTTGGGATTCATATAACTTTCCATGTAACCTCTGTTAGATAAGGGATAACCCCCCTTCTACCCATTAATCATAGAAATATTAAATCTTACCATATCCAATGTAGGGATTTTATGGAACCACCTCTCATATAATCTTTATAAATTCAAATGTATGACATAATATCATGAAAATATTAATCATTTAATAATTAATTAACATATATCGCTGACTAAAAGATTCATCAATATGTCATTGTAATAATTATATACCATCAAGATTATAAATATTTGTACTTCCATTGGATCATAACCTTAGTAAATCACAATTAAAATCAATTGATGTTTTCATAGAAAAAAATTCCATTAAAAGATGATTGAAATATTTCATAAGGAAAATACAATTTTCATTTGAAAAAAATTATTTTACATATAAATGAATTCTATAATATTTGGAAGGAGATTTAATTTGAAAATAACAGTGGAATCATTTGAAGGATTCTTTAATTCAATTAATTATGATGATGTCATGAAAAAAATTTCATGTAATAAGTGATAAATTAATGATTTTGTTCACACCTTCAGTAAAATGTCCATCATTTGTTAAATGATATGAATAATACATTTAGTAAATTGTATAAAAAGTAAAAAATTATTAATAAAGACATTAATAAAACATTGGATAATATTAATAACATTACAGAGTTTTTTATGGAAAATATGTATAAGGATGAAAATGATTCATGTATAAAGGGAGAAATAAAGATACATTTCTATAGAAGCATTCTTTATGACATTTGAGAAATTAGAGAGGAAAATTAATGGAAATTTTTATAATTTTATGAAATAAACTATTAATAATCAAATATAATGTATTTCAGAGAGATAGATTTTATAATTTTATAATTTTATATTTAATTATAAAAACTCATGGAAAAATGTGTCACTGCAACCTAGAACTCGTTTCTCAAGTAGGAAATACTTTAAAATAACTCTAAAATCTTGAATAATAATTTTAAATTTATTATAATTAAATAACAAACCATATTCATATGTATAATATTGTAAATGGGTGTCTTATTTCATCTTACCACCCATTCATTACCAATCATTCCTTACAATCATTATTTCGGGTGTTAACTACATATTTTTTCATAATTGTATTTTTCAGTTGTTTTGGTCCTAAAATATTGACCATGGTTTCATAATATATATTTTAATTTTATTTTAATAACTATCATATTTATTTATTATATAATAATTTTAACTATTATTATAAATTTGTAATGAGATATATATAACATCACTTCATAGAGAATGTTTTTAGTACGTATGTATGAAGGATGGTTCCACATCTAGGTAGATGGAATAAAAAAAGGTAAAAAATAACAAAACATTAAGAACACATAATTATATAATAAATAACATATATATTAATTAAACCCATAATTATAAATATCCATGTGATGCTATGATGAAAAATGAATCGAATTTTTCATTAGAGGTGGTAGTCTGAACATACCTACGAATGATTCAATCATTTACGATTTTATGGAATGTAGGTGGAAAATGATTATCAATTAATTATAATAACATCTCAATATTTTTTTGATACATGATTCACAATAATAATCTAGATACAATATATTTAGAGAATGTATAAGAATAAAGATACTATGATTGAGTTGGGTACGATGATTACCATTTCCTTGAGAGACCTCCTTTGGAATTCACCTTAAACCTTCCAAAAATAGTGTTAAGGTAATAAATTTATCTGAATAATAAGGATAAATAATATTTAAAGGATTTTAATTTCTTTTTCACCATAGAGGGTATAATGATTTTGAATAATTTAGGAGACAATGTGCTATTTTATTAGTGAAAAAAGGGACACAAATTAAATTACATAATATATATATATATAATATAAATTCATATACATGTGGTAGTGGAACCAAAAGGACATTAATTATAAGGTATTATAAGAAAATATCAATATATATTCAAATAAATATTATTTAAAAACATTATATTCAATTTTTACATTATCTCTAATTTTAACCCTTGGAAAACCCTTTTTTCCTCAATAGTGGTAATATTTTTTTTACAATTTTTTATTTTTATTATTATAAGAAATTAAATATTATTCCTTTAAAAAATAATATTATGATTTAAAATTTTTAATAAATTTTATAAAATTCTATTTCAACAAATGGAAGAAATTATTTTTATAATAAATTAAGAAAACATAATGAAAATCATTTTTAGAAAAATCCATTTTATGAACATAAATGAAATTTCATTAATTAATTTAATTGTAAAAAAAATAGATGTATGTTATATATTTGATGAAATATATATTTTATAAATTTAATTAACCTCAATAATAAATAGTGATTTATTTATATTATTAATAAAAAACATATTGCACACTTTAATACAATTCTTTCAAAATAACTCTTTTTACCATCATGTGAGTTTATATTCAATACTAACCAATAGAGAGATAATGTTTGATTGATTATTCATATTTTAACATAAATTTTAACTAAAATAAATTTTAAATCATGAATAACATATTATATATATATAAATTCATACCACCCAGAAAAATCCATTTCGTCAGAAAATAGGTCTTTTTATCCTGAAATTATTTTATGAATATTTAATCATTTTTTTCTTTTGATATGATCAGCACAATTAAATTAATGAAAATATATATTTATAAATGTAATAATATGGTATATCCAATATATACCCTCCAATATAATGATCTTATCATAATATCCATAATTAATGATTGTTTTTTAGACCTAGAGTTTTGTGTAACACGTGTTCTCGAATAAAACAATTTAATTTCAAAGGAATAAATATAAAAAATCTAGATCGTAAATATGTGATGGATTATTTTCATCTAGGATTATGATTTTGAGATCAAATAAAAACATGTAAAATTAAATTTTGTTATGGATACTTCAAATTATAATTCCTATGACAATTTAGTTTGTGATCTAATTGGCTCATAAAAGACCATTGAGTAGTTTTTATCATTATATAATGACCTAGATCAAATGAGTAAATGATGTTATTTGTATCATAATTCCTTGATGTATTATTTGGTCCAACAAGTGATTGATTCATTGTTGGTATGTCATGATACATGGGTATGACATGATTGGAATATTCAATGAGATACATTTATTGGTTGGTACGATGATTAAATGTATTGATTTATATATCTTGGAGAGTTTTTTGTTCCCCATATCATATGTGAGACAATATTAGCACAATTTTCTATTTCTCTATTAGTAATATATCATGGTTTGGTACAAATTTATCATCCTTTTTGTAATGGTTCAGATGGTTTGGAATAAAGTAGTTTCTGTTTGAAGGTGTGGTAAGATGCTATATGTTCAATTGGTGAATATTGAGTAATAGGTTATTTAATGATCATTATAGTCTATATGAATCTCATATTGAGATTTGATGGATATATATATGGATTTTATAATAGGTTTTCATTATAGATCATAATTTTAGGACGATAAATGGGAGGCGGTTCATTATTTTACAATTTATATGAACTGAATACCCTTTGGGATGTTGTTATTATTTGAAATTTTGTAATGATTATATCATTTATAGGGTTTGATATTTCATGATGTTCCTCATTAAATTAGTTTTAAACCAGATGCTTGAATTAGATATTGTATATTGAGGATATTAAAACATTATTTGGGATGTCTGTTATATGTGATCATTGTATTTCACCCGTAGACATGTTGTGTGAATATCCGGAGGATTTGAAATTCATAGGATATATTGTGATAATTTTTAATATATTTGGGAGGATTTTTGACATATTAATTACCATTTTTAGTGTCATGTTATAATTTAATAAATTATTAATCCATTAGCATGACACTATATATGGTATTTTATGGTATCCATTTTATAAATTAATTTTATTTTGTGGATATCATAGATACAATGATGATTGGTCTGTATATAGTGAAAAATATGTCTCAACATTTTTAATTGATTTGATAATGAATGGGGACATTCGATATTAGGAAAAAAAATATTACGATGATAATTTGAATCAGAATCCATTCATGATGGATATTTGAGACCATTTATTTCTAAAATATTATTTGTTGTGCGGGGAAATAATAATTTTTAGAAGTAGTATATTATCTCTTAGGTTTATTGTAATTTTTTACATTTTTATAGGGTTAGTGTAACACCCCAGATAAATAAAGAATATGGCATTTTTATATTTATCCCTATTTATGAATAAAATGTTAATATTAATTTAAAAGGAATGCTATGATAGTTGGCTTACCCAAGACGCAACAATGAGTTCCTTTGAAATCTTACGTTGCAATCTAATAATAAAATAATTTTATTTTAAATGGTAGTTAACACCTAGCTGTTGTAATTATGGTAATGAACAGAACTAACTACAAAATGATTATATATGTTTGTCTAATATTTTTACTTTTTATGTTAGAGGATTAAAAATGTGAATGAATCCAATTTTAAGCATAAACATTTTAATATTCTTTAAAAGGTCGATTAACAGCCTTTTGATGGAGAACCTCTTTTAAATCCACTTTTTGACAATTTTATCTGTTATATTTGACAAAATAAAATTCTTCTTTAATATCGGGACATCAAAATTAAATTTGTGTATATTTTTTGGTATTTTTACGATAATGTTCATTATTAACGAATAAGTGAAAAATGTTGTATTTTTATTCAAATCCTCTTTTTAATCTAAGTTATTTATATGATTACATTATCTTTTTTACTGGTTTTAAAGTGAAATTAGAATATATTTTTACCATTTAATCCAATTGTGGTCATTGCATTTAATTTCACTTTAAAATTGGACTTAAACTAGTGTCAATCTTTTAATAGATATTGTTTCTTAAAAACACGTTATTTGTTTTGATAGCGGGAATTATTTATTAAATTAATTAATACAACATATATTTTTTTAATTTTTTAAAATAGAGATCATTTTTGAATTAGGAATATCAAATATAGCTTAGGTTGAATTTTTGGTATTTTTCTGAAAAACATCAATTTTTGATGAATAGTGAAACCACTATGTGGTAGTTTAATAACTGAATTATCATTTAAATAAAACTTTACCAATTTTGTTATTTTAATTTCAAAAATCCGACATAGATGGTTGTTATTAGGATTTAAAATGTGGTTAAATGAGATTAAAATAATTTTTTGGTGAATAGTAACTTTTATGTTTTATTAATCGCGTTTAGAGGTAATTAGTGTAATTTAAGGTATGGATAATGTTATAATAATATTAAATGACTTTGACACATGTCCTACCCTTATTGTATGAGTCATGGCCTTCCAAGACAATCCATGGGTCAACTTGGGGACCCCATGGAGCCACTTTGGTTGGAAAATGACATTAATAACTTTTTATCTAAAGTTAAAATTAAAATGTCACAAACATGTATTGTATTACTAAAACAATTTTTACATGGGGTTATACAAGTCATATTTTTTACTATAAATATTAATTAGAAAGATAAAAATATTTCCTAAATCATTATATTTTTCTTATAATTTCTAGACATTAAATAAATTATTTTATTTATGACACCGTGATGATGCAGTGATTACCTCAAAAATGAACGATTTAAAAAAATGAGACGATAGGGTAAAATATAAGTCTTAATCTTGTCACAAACCTATTTTATTGGTGGATTTTGAAACCTTATCACCATATCCTAGAAAGTTATCTTTTTGGGACCTTCAAAATCCGAAAAGAATTTTATAATAATGTAATATTTTATTACTTTCCAAGAGTGCCCCTCCTCATCTCTTATAAAAGGCCCCCACCTCTCAAGCCTTTGGATTGGCCAAACCCTGCCCATTTTGTCTCTCCACATACCTCTCTTACTCCTAGAAGCCTCACTTTGGGAAGATTTCTTTCCAAGTAAGTCTTTGAGCTCAAATCAAAAAGAGTTATCACATTTAAAGATAAAGTCTTCACTTGTGTTCTTTTGTTTTATTTTGCTTCTAAAAACCCCTAAAATCTTTTTATTCATTTATTTTTTAACAGAAAAAGTATCTTAAATATACTAGTATGTTGTTATGTGAATTATTCTAGCTTCACTTACACACACCTCCATCTAATGGTGAATGAACATGCTGTTTCTGTGGATGGAGAATTACTACCTCACGAAACGATGATCGTTCAATATTCTTTTAACACCTTTAAAAATAGCCATTATGATGTCACTGTATTTTATATATGATATATA
This sequence comes from Viscum album, assembly GCA_963277665.1. Classification (NCBI taxonomy): domain Eukaryota; kingdom Viridiplantae; phylum Streptophyta; class Magnoliopsida; order Santalales; family Viscaceae; genus Viscum; species Viscum album. Next base: position 848,758,667 of record OY728131.1, on the reverse strand, counting down.
TGGTATTTATGTTTTCTATATGTTTCTGTATTTTATAATTAAAATATACCTTTCTTCTTTTCAGGTTGTGCAAATTCGATAATTTCATATAAGGAAGTGTGGACTACCGCCCCCTCAAGTGATGTGACTCATTCATGCAATACATGGAATGTATAAAGAATGAAATTAATGAACATATGTTACCTATATAACATATATATTATATTTGAATTATAATATATATATCTCTCATTTATTTCTAATTCTGTTAATATGACAATGAAATGAATGTAGCATTCATGCATATGTACGGCTTACCGTCTCCATGAACGATACATTTCATTTATTATCTTCAAATGTTATTACTATTATAAGTACATATATATAATTGATATATATTTCATATATTGAATCTAAATTATGGATATCATTCTGGAATTATAGTATATATATATCTCTTTTATCTTTAATTCCATTAATATGAAAAAAACGAAAGTAACGTTCATGCGTATGTACGACATACCGTCTCCATAAACGATGCTTTTCAATTTTTTATCTCCGAATGTTATGGAATATTATACAATGAATATTTACTGGATATATATGATATTTTAATCCTTAATACTATTCTGGAAACGAATTACTTATAACTACATGGTCAATCATTTTCAAACTAGTTCATTTTTTGACTCATGTACCAAACATCGACAAAAACGTATGATATGAACTTACATTATTAAACAATTATTATAACATTATAATATGTGGTATGAGCTGAATAATAATCTTTAAAGGAGGTCCTTAGGAAATTATAAATTGACCAATGTTTATTATTCAGGAATATAAAGAAATGAACTTGACAAGTCGAACTCGAGGTAAGGGATCCTACTCCTCTCTTTCTTTATAAGTACGTTCTTTTATGTCATTACTTTTAAGATAATATTTCTTATGATTGGGATGATATTTTATATTACTTTTAATGTAATTTTTATGTTCATATTTTCTCTCATAAATCCATTTTGGATGTTTTGAGTGGCGCCGTTAGGCTGCTGAATTTTCGTAAGAGATCCAACCTCTCTCTTTCTTTTTCAGTACACTCCTTTATGTCACTTTTTTTAGTCTCATCTTTGTTATGTTGGGGTATGTTATTTTATATTCCTCTTGCTTTACATTTTCTTTTAATATTATTAGAGACCCTATTTGATCTCACCAATCCATTTTTGGATGTTTTAAGTGGCGTCGTTAGGCTTCCGAGTTTTCAGAAGGGATTTTTTCATCTAACTTTTATTCCCATGAGATTTATACTACATTTTTCACCATTTCCATTGAGTGGTGTATGTAAAACCCATTATTATACTCTTTGTGTAATATAATTTAATTTATTAGTATTTAAATATTCATTGTATTACCCTTCTTCAATGGGGTGTACGTTTCGAAAGTTACCCAAATTGGTAAGAGGACCTTTCACGCTCCACTTCTTTAAAAAGACTTCTTTTGTTATGTATTTTAAATTACATATTATTATGTTGGGATATTATATTATATATCATTATTTCTGTAAAATTAATTTACAAGTGATTAGATACCCTTTTTATCTCTCATCAACTCATTTTATGAATTTTGAAGTGACGTCGTTAGGCTGTTGAATTTTTGCAAGGGAACTTCTTAACCCAATTTTGATTCTTTGGGATAAACTTGTACTCCTTGAATATGTCGTTCTATGAATATGTGTGAATATCCTCTGATTTTTTTACACTTAATATCCACTTATATTTGGTGTATTCGTTTGTCACACATAATTATGTAATTGATTTATCCTTAATCCAAGTATACCATCTTTGTAAGGGACTTCGTCTCAATATCCTTTCATTGAGGCATATTTTGTTCTAATAAAATGATTTCTTTTATATAGTGTATAAAACCCTTTGACTTTTAATTTTATACAAAAGGAATCTTTTTCTACCAAGCGTTTTACTAGATTAAAAAAGGAAATGTTTCTTTTAACGTACGCGGTGACAATGACCTTTTCTGCCAGCACGAGTATTATTTGGTTTTTGGCTTCCTCAACAAACTGTAAACTTTTTAAAATGAAATAAATACCATATACACTTTTATGTATTTTGGTATTGAAAATGGTTTTTTATAATGGATTTGGTATGTCAATATATTTATGTGATATAATTGTGATCAAATTGTGGAAATCGTTTCTTTCCATTATATTTGTTTTATGTCTTATGATTTTATAATGGTATTTGAACATTTGGCGGTTGGTTATGTGAAAATACATATGACAGGTGGTTCCATGAATACCAGGACTGGTGGTTACGTTATAACCTCTAATATATTGGGTATGGAAGTCGGTCTTATGGCTATTCCATTAAGTGATATATGTGGAAGTCGACCATATGGTTATTCCATTTAAGTATGTTTATGTCCCAATATGCCTTTATATGTTATGTATATGGGTTTTATGGTAATATTTTTGTTACAAAACAGTAAGTAATGATCATTTATTCATTTAAGAGTTTATACTACTTCATAAAGGTGAAAATTATTACTTTGATAACGAATTCATGGTTTACTTGTTGTTTTGAAAAACTAACAGCGTTCCTCTTTGTGTATCCCTTACTAAGATTTGTATGCTCATACCAAGTTTTTTTGAAATCTTTTTCACAGGACATAATGTTGAATAGTGTCAAGGAGGGGATCAAGGAAATGTCAAGCTGTCTAAAACATGGAACTAGACATGTTTCTTTTTATGAGTTTTTATTTTATGGAAACCTAGTAGATGTGTATACTTTGTAATCTTTTGAGATATAATAGTTATGTCCCAATTCTCTAAAACTATAAACCTTGAATGATCCTCAATGTGAATTATTAATTTAATTCAATATTAAGTAAGGTATAAGGTCAGGGCCTCATAGTTGGTATCAGAGGTCGGTTTAGTTTACATTAGGTATTAGGGTATTCTCTACGCATAAGTGACATTACCATAATGTATAGGATTTCAGAAAGAGATATAGTTTTTAGATAAAGTTAATGAGTAAGTATATATTAGTGTTTATCATCCTCGTTAGTACAAGATGGTTTTGTTGATATACTCACACTAACATTTTTTTGGTTTTAGTAAATGGATGGATATAGAAGGAACCAAAGTGACAATGGATTGGAAGGAAACTGTGGTGGTTCTCTGATTAAGTGACTGGATGAAATGGTGGATTCAATGAGAAATATCGTGGTTATTCTAAACCAACTACCAGGAGTCATGATAAACCACTTTAACCTTGGTGATTTCTCTATACATCATGTACGAGAGAACCAACTCAATGTGGAAGTTAAGGTGATAATTATAAAGGAAACCTTTAGGGTTTATATCATCCTTACTTTTGAGGTAATTATGGGTTACTATATTTTATGATGAAAAATGAAAGGCATGACATAAACATGAGGTTAAATTATGTTATTGTAATTTTTGAAGATTTAACTCTTTTTGGGGAATGTTTTAAGCATTGTATTGTTTTGTAAGAAGGATAAAACGCAGATCGTGTGACAACCCGTCGCGTCGGACAAAGCTGCAGGAATCGAACCCACAACCAAAGTGCTACTGGTTTTTATCGCCTATCGCTGGACTACGTGAAGTCCCTGGATAGTTTGACTAATTAGTTTTCGTTAGACAATTTTATGAATCAAGAGTAAGTGAATTTTGGGTTATCTATGGAAGTTATTAACCTATCATGGAGGATATTTGATTAGGTTAATTACTTTTCAATATGAGACTTCAAGAGGAACTAATGTTATTTGGAGATAAATGTTAATTTGTACCTTGGAAGACTATGTGATTAAATCCTTCAAATATTTGGATTTCAATCGTAGTTTGGTATATTTTGAATAATTTTATGGAAAAATTGTTTATCGAATGGTCTTCGTTGAACTTTGGGTTTTGTTGGAGAAATTTTGGAGATTAAGAATAGGTTTTCCTTTTATAAAGGGTTATCCTTTTCTGGATTATCTGATCTTGTTCTAACAATTTTGGTTTTGGTAAGGGTCTAATGACATGGGAAATATATAGTAATATTTTTTGGATTAGGTGATTCTATAGAAGTTGATTATAGTACTCCTAATGTGAACAAGTCTTCCTAAATACTCATCATTTGGGGAAAGTATGAGCTTGTGTAAGGAATCTAGTAAAAGTTGAAAGTCAACAGGACAAGTAAGTATGTTTCCTTAAGATAAAAAATTAATTCCTCAAGGAAAAGTAACTTAAAACAGAAATGTTGTCTATTAAATTTTCCTACTGAGGAATCCGATACTGTTTAACCCACCACAAGTTTGTGATTTTCTTGTGGTTAACTTTTTCCTAAACATGTTTTGTATCACTCTCCCTTAGAACATGACCCTTTTCTTTTTCTTCCATATCCATGTTTTACTACATGGAATCCTAGTATGGTTTAACTTGAGTGACCTCTGTACTTCTCTTTCTTTCTTTTAAAGTGATTGTTTTACCGACTCTTGTTCCGATGTGGGACTTTAAATGATGCTTCTGAGTCCAATTTTAAAATTGTGAGGATGCAATTCCCAAAATGGGGGAAGGATGTAACACCCCAGGTAAATAAAGAATATGAAATTTTTATATTTATCCCTATTTGTGAATAAAATGATAATATTAATTTAAAGGGAATGCTATGCTTGATGGCTTACCCAATATACAACAACGAGTTCCTTTGAAATCTTACGTTGCACTCTAAAAATAAAATAATTTTATTTTAAATGGTAGTTAACACCTATCCGTTGTAATGATGGTAATTAACAGAACTAACTCCAAAATGATTATATATGTTTGTCAAATATTTTTACTTTTTATGTTAGAGGATTAAAAATGCGAATGAATCAAATTTTTAAGCGTACACATTCTAATATTATTTAAAATGACGATTAACCACCTTTTGATGGAGAACCTATTTTAAATAAACCTTTTGACAATTTTATGTGTTATATTTGACAAAATAAAATTATTCATTAAAATCGGGTCATCAAAATTAACTTTGTGTAAATTTTTGGTATTTTTACAATAATGTTCATTTTTAATGAATTAGTGAAAAATGTTGAATTTTTATTCAAACCCTCATTTTAATTTAATTTATTTATATGATTAGATTATATTTTTAATTAGATTTAAAGTTAAATTACAATATTTTTTTACCATTTAATCCAATGGTGGTCATTAGAATTAATTTCACTTTGAAATTGGACTTAAACAAGTGTCAATCTTTTAATAGATATTGTTTCTTAAAAACACACTATTTGTTTTGACAGCGGGAATTAATTATCATATTAATTAGTCCAACTTTTATGTTTTGAATTTTTTAAAAAGGACATCATTTTTGAATTCGAAATATCAAAGATATCTTAGGGTGAATTTTTGGTATTTTTCTGGAAAACATCAATTTTGATGAATAGTGAAACCACTAAGTGGTAGTTTAAAAACCGATTTTTTATTTAAATGAATCATTACCACTTCTGTGATTTGAATATAAAAAATCGGACATACATGGTTGTCATTAGGATATAAAATTTGGTTCAATAAGATTAAAATAATTTTTTGGTGAATAATAACTTTTATGTTTCATTAATCGCGATTAGAGGTAATTAGTGTAATTTAAGGTAAGGATAATGTTATAATAATATGAAATGACCTTGAAACATGTTCTACCCTTAATTTATTATTCATGTCCTACCAATACAATCAATGAGTCAACTTGTGGACCCCATGGATCAACTTTGGTTGTAAAATGACATTAATAACTTTTTATTCAAAGATAAAATTAAAATGTCATAAACATGTATGGTTTTACTAACAAAATTTTTAAATGGGGTTATACAAGTCATATTTTTTACTATAAATATTAATTAGAAATCTAAAAACATTTCCTACATAATGATATTTTTTTTAATTTCTAGATATTTAATAAATTATTTTTTTTATGACACCGTGATGATGCAGTGATTACCTCATAAATGAATGATTTAAATAAAATGAGAAGATAGGTTGAAATATAAGTCTTACACTTGTCACAAACCAATTGTATGGGTGGATTTATAAGCCTTATCATTTTATCCTCGAAATATACCCTTTTGGGACCTTTAAAATCTGAAAAGCATTTTATAATAAAATAATATTTTATAACTTTTCAAGATTTCCCCTCCTAATCTCTTATAAAAGGCCCCCACCTCTACCACCTTACCCACACATCTCATGCCTTTGGCTCGGCCAAAACCTGCCCATTGTTTCTCTCCACATCCCTCTATTACTCCTAGAAGCCTCACTTTGGGCGTAAGTCTTTCCAAGGAATCCTTTGAGCTCAAATAAAAAAGAGTTACCAGATTTAAAGGTAATGTCTTCACTTGTGTTCTTTTGTTTTATTTTTCTTTTCCAAACCCCTAAACTCTTTTTATTACTTTCTATTGTAACAACACATGTATCTTAAATATAATAGGATGTTTTTATGTTATGTATTCAGGATAAAATTACACACACCTCCGTCTAACAGTTAAAGAACATACTGTTTCTGTGGATGGAAAATTACTGCCTCACGAAACGATGATTGTTCAATATTCATTTAACACCTTTAAAAATGGCCATTATGATGTCACTGTATTTTATATATGATATATATGATATTATTGTTTTCTATATTCTTCTTTATTTTATATTTAAAACATACCTTTATTCTTTTCAGGATGTGGAAATTCGATAATTTCATATGAGGAAGTGTGGACTACCGCCCCCTCAAGTGATCTGACTCGTTCATGAAATACATGGAATGTATAAAGAATGAAATTAATGAACATATGTGACCTATATAACATATATATTATACTGTAATTATAATATATATATCTCTCATTTATTTCTAATTCCGTTAATAAGCCAAAGAAATGAAAGTAGCGTTCATGCGTATGTACGGCTTACCCTCTCCATAAAAGGTACATTTCATTTCTTTTCTCCAAATGTTATGTACTATTATAAGTAAATATATATATTGGATATATATGTCATATATTAAATCTAAATTATGGATATAATTCTTGAATAATAATATATGTATCTCTTTTTTAGCTTTAATTCCATTAATATGACAAAGAAAATGAACGTAGCGTTCATGCGTACGTACGGCCTACCGTCTCCATTAACTGTGATTTTCATTTTTTTACCTCAAAATGTTATGGAATAGTATAAAATTAATATTTACTGTACATATATATGATATTTTAATCATTAAAACTATTCTGGAAATGATTTACTTATAACTATATGGGAAATCATTTTCAAACAAGTTCATTTTTTGACTAATGTACCAAACATCGGAAAAAACGTCTGATATGAACTAACATTATTAAACAATTATTATAACATTATAATATGTGGTATGAGGTGAATAATAATCTTTATAGGAGGTCCTTAGGCAATTATAAATTGACCAAAGTTTATTATTCAGGAATATAAAGAAACGAACAAGACAAGTTGACCTTGAGGTATTGAATCCTACTCCTCTCTTTCTTTTTAAGTACATTATTTTAAGTCATTCCTTTTAAGATCATCTTTCTTATGATTGGTATGTTATTTTATATTACTCTTAATATAATTTTTATGTTCATATTTTATCTCATCAATCCATTTTTGATGTTTTTAGTGGCATCGTTAGACTGCCGAATTTTCGTAAGAGATCCAACCTCTCTCTTTCATTTTAAGTACTCTCCTTTATGTCACTTCTTTTAAGCCCATATTTGTTATTTTTCTTGATGTTATTTTATATTCCACTTGATTTAAATTTTATTTTAATATGATGAGACACCCTATTTGATCTCATCAATCCATTTTTGGATGTTTTAAGTGGCGCCGTTCGGCTGCCTTGTTTTCATAAGGGATTTTTATTCTCACTTTTATTCCCATGAGATTTATGCTACATTTTCCACCATTTCCATTGAGTGGTGTATGTACATCCCATTATTATACTCTTTGTGTAATATAATTTCCTTTATGGGTATTTAAATATTCATTGTATGACCTTCTTCAATGGGGTGTACGTTTCGAAAGTTACCCAAATCGGTAAGGGGACATTTCACGCTCCTCTTATTTAAAAAGATTTCTTTTGTTATGTATTTTAAATTACATTTTATTATGTTGGGATATGTTCTTATATATCATTATTGCTGTAAATTTAATGTACAAGTGATGAGATACCCTTTTTATCTCTCATCAACTCATTTTCTGAATTTTGAAGTGACGCCGTTAGGCTGTCGAATTTTTGCAAGGGAACTTCTTGACCCAATTTTGATTCTTTGGGATACACTTGTACTCCTTGAATATGTTGTTATATGAATATGTGTGAATAACCTCTGATTTTTTTACGCCTAATATCCACTTATATTTGGTGTATTCATTTGTCACACATAATTATGTAATTGATTTATCCTTAATCCAAGGATACCATATTTGTAAGGGACTTCGTCTCAATATCCTTTAATTGAGGCATATTTTATTCTAATACAAGGATTTCTTTTATACAGTGTATAAACCCCTTTGAATTTTAATTTTATTCAAAAGATTTTTTTTCTACGAAGCGTTTTACTAAATGACAAAAAAGGAATGTTTCTTTTAACGTACGCTGTGACAATGACCTTTTCGACCACCGTGAGAATTATTTTGTTTTTGGCTTCCTCAACAAGCCGTAATGTTTTTAAAATGAAATAAATACCATATACACTTTTATGTATTTTGGTATTGAAAATGGTTTTTTATAATGGATGTGTTATGTCAATTTATTTAAGTGATATAATTGTGATAAAACTGTGGAAATGATTTCTTTACATTATATTTGTTTTATTTCTTATGATTTTATAATGGTACATGGATATTTGATGGGTGGTTAATTGATAAAACATTTGATAGGTGGTGCCGTGAATACCAGGACGGGTGGTTATGTTATAAACTCCAATGCATTGGGTATGGAAGTTGGCCGTATGGCTATTCCATTAAGTGATATGTGTGGAAGTCGGCCATATGGTTATTGCATTTAAGTATGTTTATGTCCCAAGATACCTTTATATGTTATGTATATGGGTTTTATGGTAATCTTTTGGTTACAAAAGGGTAAGTAATGATCTTTTATTCATTGAAGAGTTTATACTACTTCATAAAGGTGAAATGTATTACTTTGATAAAGTATTCATGGTTTACTTGTTGTTTTGAAAAACTAACAGTTTTCCTCATTGTGTATCCCTAACTGAGATTTTTATGCTCATCCCAAGTTTTTTTAAATGTTTTTCACAGGACATAAAGTTGAATAGGGTCAAGGAGGGGATCAAGGAAATGTGTGGCTCTCTAAAACATGGAACTCGACAATTTTCTTTTTAAGTGTTTTTATTTGATGGAAACTTAGAAGGAATGACTACTTCGTAATCTTTTGACATGTAATAGTTATGCCCCAATTCTCTAAAACACTAAACCTGGAAAGATCCTTAATGTGAATTATTCATTTAATTCAATATTAAGTAATATATTAGGTTTGGGCCATATAGTTGGTATCAGAGTTCGGTTTAGATAACTTTAGAGGTTAGGGTATTCTCTAAGCACAAGTGACATTACCATAGTGGCAAAGATTTCAGAAAGAGTCATAGTTTTTAGATAAAGTGAATGAGTAAGTATATCTTAGTGTTTATCTTCCTCATTAGTACATGATGGTTTTTTTCATATACTCACACTGAAATTATTTTGATTTTAGTAAATGGATGGATCTAGGAGGCACAAAAGTGATAATGGATTGGAAGGAAACTGTGGTGGTTATCTGGTTAAGAGACTGGATGAAATGGTGGATTCAATGATAAATATCGTGGTTATTCTAAACCAACTATCAAGAGTCATGATCAACCACTTGAACCTTGGTGATTTCTCTAATAGAAAATGTACGAGAGAACCAAATCAATTTGGACGTTCATGTGATAATTATAAATGAAACCATTAGGGTTTACATCATCCTTACTTTTGAGGTAATTATGGGTTACTATATGTTATGATGAAAAATGAAAGGCATGATATAAACATGAGGTTAAATTATGTTATGTTTATTTTTGATGATTTTATCTCTTTTTGGGGAATGTTTTAAAGATTGTATAGTTTTGTAAAAATGACAACACGCAGACCGCGTGACAACCCTTCTTGTCTGACAAAGCTGTGGGAATCGAACCCACAACCAAAGTGCGACTGGTATTTATCGCCTACCACTGGACTACATGAAGTCCCTCGTTAGTTTGACTAATTATTTTTAGTTAGAAGATTTTATGAGTCAAGATTTAGTGGATTTTGGGTTATCTATGGAAATTATTAACATATAATGGAGGATATGTGATTAGTTTAATTACATTTCAATATGAGACATCAAGAGAAACTGATGTTATTTGGAGATAAATGTTAATTTGTTCCTTGGAAGACTATGTGATTAAATCCTTCAAATATTTGGGTTTTAATATTAGTTTGGTTTATTTTGAAGAATATTATGGACAAATTGTTTATCGAATGGTCTTCGTTGAACTTTGGGTTTTGTTGGAAAAATTTTCGAGATTAAGAATAGATTTTATTTTTATAAAGTGTTATCCTTTTCTGGATTATCTGATCTTGGTCTAACTATTTTGGTTTTGGTAAGGGTTTAAAGACATGGGAAATATATAGTTCTCTTTTTCGGATTAGGTGATTCTATAGAAGTTGATTATAGTACTCTTAATGTGAACAAGTCTTCCTAAATACTCATCATTTGGGGAAAGTATGAGTTTGTGTGACGAATCTAGTAAAAGTTGAAAGTCAACATGACATGTAAGTATGTTTACTTAAGATCAATTATTAATTCCGCAATGAAAAGTAATATAAAACAAAAATGTTGTCTATTAACTTTTTTTATTGGGGAATCGAATACCGTTTAACCCACCACATGTTTGTTATTTTCTTGTGGTTAACATTCTCTTAAACATATTTTCTATCACTCTCCCTCAGAACATGACCCTTTGCTTTTTCTTCCATATCCATGTTTTCCAACATGGAATCCTAGAATGGTTTAACTCGAGTGACCTCTGTACTTCTCTTTCGTTCTATTAAAGTGATTGTTTTACCGACTCTTGTTCCGATGTGGGACTTTCAATGATGCTTCCAAGCCCAATTTTAAAATTGTGAGGACGCAATTCCCAAAAGGGGGGAAGGATGTAACACCCCAGGTAAATAAAGAATATGAAATTTTTATATTTATCCCTATTTGTGAATAATATTTTAATATTAATTTAAAGGGAATTCTATGCTCGATGGCTTTCCCAATACGCAACAACGAGTTCCTTTGAAATCTTACGTTGCACCCTAATAATAAAATAATTTTATTTTAAATGGTAGTTAACAACTAGCCGTTGTAATGATGGAAATGAATAGAACTAACTACCAAATGATTATATATGTTTGTCAAATATTTTTACTATTTATGTTAGAGGATTAAAAATGCGAATGAATCAAATTTTAAGCATAAACATTCTAATATTTTTTTAAAGGTCGATTAACCACCTTTTGATGGCGAACCTATTTTAAATCCACTTTATGAAAATTTTATGTGTTATATTTGACAAAATAAAATTATTCTTTAAAATCGGGACATCAAAATTTAATTTGTGTATATTTTTGGAATTTTTTCAATAAAGTTCATTTTTAATGAATAAGTGAAAAATGTTGTATTTTTATTCAAACACTCTTTTTAATCTAATTTATTTATATGATTAGATTATATTTTTTAATTTCTTTTAATGTGAAATTAGAATATATTTTTACCATTTAATCCAATGGTGGTCATTGGAATTAATTTCACTTTGAAATTGGATTTAGACTAGTGTCAATCTTTTAATATATATTGTTTTCTAAAAAACATGCTATTTGTTTTGACAGCGGGAATTAATTATTAAATTTATTAGTACATATTATATTTTTTTAATTTTGTAAAATAGATATCATTTTTGAATTCAGAATATCAAATATATCTTAGGGTGAATTTTTGGTATTTTTCTGTAAAACATCAATTTTTGATGAATAGTGAAACCACTATGTGGTAGTTTAAAAACTGATTTTTCGTTTAAATAAAATTTTACTACTTCTGTTATTTTAATTTAAAAAATCGAACATACATGGTTGTCATTAGGATGTAAAATGTTGTTCAATGAGATTAAAATAATTTTTTTGGTGAATAGTAACGTTTAAGTTTTATTAATCGCGATTAGAGGTAATTAGTGTAATTTAAGGTAAGGATAATGTTATAATAATATTAAATGACCTTGAAACATGTACTAACCTTATTGGATGAGTCATGGCTGACCGATAAAATATATGGGTCATCTTGGGAACCCCATGGAGCCACTTTGTTGGAAAGTGACATTAATAACCTTTTATTTAAAGTTAAAATTAAAATGTCACAAACATGTATTATTTTACTAAAACAATTATTACATGGGGATATAAAAGTCATATTTTTTATTGTAAATATTAATTAGAAACATAATAATATTTCCTACATCATGATATTTTTTTTTATTTTAAGACATTAAATAAATTATTTTATTTTTGACACCGTGATGATGCAGTGATTACCTCATAAATGAACGATTTAAATAAAATGAGACGATAGGGTGAAATATAAGTCTTACACTTGTCACAAACCAATTGTATGGGTTTATTTCGAAACCTTAACACCATATCCTAGAAATATAAACTTTTGGGACCTTTAGAATCCAAAAATCATTTTATAATAAAGAAATATTTTATAACATTCCAAGAGTGCCCTTCCTCATCTCTTATAAAGGGCCCCCGCCTCTACCACCTTACCCACACCTCTCAAGCCTTTGGCTTGGCCAAACCCTGCCCATTTTGTCTCTACACATCCCTCTATTACTCCTAGAAGCCTGACATTGGGCAGAATTATTTCCATGGAAGCCTTTGACCTCAAATAAAAAAGAGTTACTCGATTTAAAGGTAATGTCTTCACTTGTGTTCTTTTGTTTTATTTTGCTTCTCCAAACCCCTAAAATCGTTTTCTTCCATTATTTTGTAACAATAACAGTATATTCAATATACTAGGATGTGTTTATGTGACGTATTCGATCAACACTTACAGACACCTCCGTCTAATAGTTAAAGAACATACTGTTTCTGTTAATGGTGAATTACTGCCTCACGAAACGATGATTGTTCAATATTCTTTTAACACCTTTAAAGGTGGCCATTATGATGTAACTATATGTTATATATGATATATATGGTATTTATGTTTTCTATATGCTTCGGTATTTTATATTTAAAACATACCTTTTTTCTTTTCATGTTGTGCAAATGCGATAATTTGATATGAGAAAGTGTGGACTACCGCCCCTTCAAGTGAAGTGACTAGTTCATGCAATACATGGAATGTATAAAGAATGGAATTAATGAAAATATGTGACCTATATAACATATATATTATACTGTAATTATAATATATATATCTCTCATTTATTTCTAATTCTGTTAATATGATAAAGAAATGAAAGTAGCGTTCATGCGTACGTACGACTTACCGTCTCCATGAAAGGTACATTTAATTTCTTATCTCAAAATGTTATGTACTATTATATGTACATATATATAATGGATATATATTTCATATATTACATATAAATTATGGATATCATTCTGGAATTATAATATATATATATATCTCTCTCTTTTAGAATTAATTCCATTAATATGACAAAAAAATGTAGCGTTCATGCGTACGTACGGCCTACCGTCTCCATGAACGGTGCTTTTAATTTTTTTTCACCAAATATTATGGAATAGTATACATTGATTATTTACTGGATTTATATTATATTTTAATCATTAATACTATTCTGGAAATGATTTACTTATAACTACATGGGCAATTATTTTCAAACAAGTTCATTTTGTGACTCATGTACCAAACATCGACAAAAACGTCTGATATGAACTAACATTTTTAAACAATTATTATAACATAATAATATGTGGTATGAATGGAATAATAATATTTAAAGTTGGTCCTTTGGGAAATATTAACTGGACATTGTTTACTATTCAGTAATATAAAGAAACGAACAAGACAAGTCAGACTTGAGGTAAGGGATCCTACTCCTCTCATTCTTTTTAAGTACACTCTTTTATGTCATTCCTTTGAAGCTAGTCATTCTTATGATTGGGATGTTCTTTTATATTACTCTTACTGTATTTTTTATGTTCATATTTTCTCTCATCAATCCATTTTGAATGTTTTGAGTGGCGCTGTTAGGCTGCCAAATTTTCGTAAGAGATCCAACCTCTCTCTATTTTTAAGTACTCTCCTTTATGTCACTTCTTTTAAGCTCCTATTTGTTATCTTAGGGGATGTTATTTTATATTATTATTTCTGTAAATTTTATTTTAATATGATTAGAGACCCTATTTCATCTCATCAATCCATTTTTGGATGTTTTAAGTGGCGTCATTAGGCTGCCGAGTTTCCATAAGGGATTTTTCATCTCACTTTTATTCCTGTGAGATTTATGTAACATTTCCCACCATTTACATTGAGTGTTTTATGTAGTTACCATTATTATACTCTCTGTGTAATATAATTTCATTTATGGGTTTTACATATTCATTGTATGACCCTTCTTCAATGGGGTGTACGTTTCGAAAGTTACCTAAATCGGTAAGGGGACCTTTCACCCTCCTCTTCTTTAAAAAGAATTCTTTTGTTATGTATTTTATATTACATATTATTATGTTGGGATATGTTCTTATATATTCTTTTACCTGTAAATTTAATGTACAAGTGATGAGATACTGTTTTTATCTCTCATCAACTCATTTTATGAATTTTGAAGTGACACTGTTAGGCTGTCGAATTTTTGCAAGGGAACTTCTTAACCGAATTTTGATTCATTGGGATAAACTTGTACTCCTTGAATATTTCGTTCCATGAATATGTGTGAATAACCTCTAATTGTTTTACACTTAATATCCCCTTATATTTGGTGTATTCGTTTGTCACACATAATTATGTAATTTATTTATCCTTAATCCAAGGATACCATCATTGTAAGGGGCTTCGTCTCAATCTCCTTTCATTAAGGAATTTTTTTTTCTAATACAAGTATTTTTTTATACGGTGTATAAAACCCTTTGACTTTTAATTTTATACAAAAGGAATCTTTTTCTACGAAGCATTTTACTAAACGACAAAAAGGAATGTTTCTTTTAATGTACGCGGTGACAACGACCTTTTCCGCCGCCATGAGTATTATTTGTTCTTTGGCTTCCTGAACAAGCCTTAATGTTTTTAAAATGAAATAAATACCATATACTATTTTATGTATTTTGGTATTGAAATTGGTTTTTTATAATGGATTTGTAATTTCAATATATTTAAGTGATATAATTGTGATCCAAGTGTGGAAATGTTTTCTTTCCATTATATTTGTATTATGTCTTATGATTTTATAATGGTACTTGGACATTTGACAGGTGGTTACGTGATAAACCATATGACAGGTGGTGCCATGAATACCAGAATGGGTGGTTATGTCATAACCTCCAATGCATTGGGTATGGAAGTCGTCCGTATGTCTATTCCATTAAGTGATATGTGTGGAAGTCGACCGTATGACTATTCCATTTAAGTATGTTTATGTCCCAAGTTACCTTTATATGTTATGTATATGGGTTTTATGGTAATATATTGGTTAAAAAGGTCAAGTAATGATATTTTATTAATTGAATAGTTTATACTACTTCATAAAGGTGAAAAGTATTACTTTGATAAAGAATTCATGGTTTAATTGTTGTTTTGAAAAAATAACAATTTTCCTCTTTGTGTATCCCTTACTGAGCTTTTTATGCTCATCCCATGTTTTTTTTGAAATGTTTTTCACAGGACATAATGTTGAATAGGGTCAATGAGGGGATCAAGGAAATGTTAGGCTGTCTAAAACATGGAACTAGACATGTTTCTTTTTAAGAGTTTTTATTTTACGGAATATTAGTAGAAGTGTCCACTTTGTAATCTTTTGAGATGTAATAGTTATTTCCTAATTCTCTAAAACTCTAAACCTGAAAAGATCCTAAATATGAATTATTCATTTAATTCAATATTAAGTAAGGTATAAGGTCATGGCCTTATAGTTGGTATCAGAGGTCGGTTTAGATAACATTAGAGGTTAGGGTATTCTCTAAGCATAAGTGACATTACCATAATGGATAGGATTTCAAAATGAGTCATAGTTTTTAGATAAAGTGAATGAGTAAGTATATATTAGTGTTTATATTACTCATTAGTACATGATGGTTTTATTGATATACTCACACTGACATTTTTTTGGTTTTAGTAAATGGATGGATCTAGCTGGTACCAAAGTGACAATGGATTGGAAGGAAACTGTGGCGGTTCTCTAATTAAGATACTGAATGAAATGGGGGATTCAATGAGAAATGTCTTGGTTATTCTAAACCAACTATCAGGAGTCATGATCAAACAATATCACCTTGGTGATTTCTCTAATACATCATGTACGAGAGAACCAACTCGATGTAGAAGTTCAGGTGATAATTATGAAGAAAACCATTAGGGTTTACATGATCCTTACTTTTGAGGTAATTATGGGTTACTATATGTTATGATGAAAAATGAAAGGCATCATATAAACATAAGGTTAAATTATGTTATGGTTTTTCTGAAGATTTTATCTCTTTTTGGGGAATGTTTTAAGGATTATATACTTTTGTAAAAAGGACAACACGCAGACCGTGTGACAACCCGTCGCGTCGGAAAAAGATGCAGGAATCGACCCCACAACCAAAGATTGACTGGTATTTATCACCTACCACTAGACTATATGAAGTCCCTGGTTAGTTTGACTAATTATTTTTAGTTAGATGATTTTATGAATCAAGAGTAAGTGTATTTTGGGTTAATTATGGAAATTATTAACCTATCATGGTGGATATGTGATTAGTTTAATTACTTTTGAATATGGGACTTCAAGAGAAACTGATGTTATTTTGAGATAAATGTTAATTTGTACCTTGGAAGACTATGTGATTAAATCCTTCAAATATTTGGGTTTCAATCTTGGTTTGGATTATTTTGATGAATTTTAAGGACATATTGTTTATCGAATGGTCTTCGTTGAACTTTGGGTTTTATTGGACAAATTTTGGAGATTAAGAATAGATTTTCTTTTTATAAAGGGTTATACTTTTCTGGATTATCTGATCTTGTTCTAACAATTTTGGTTTTGGTAGGGGTCTTAAGACATGGGAAATATATAGTTCTCTTTTTCGGATTAGGTGATTCTATGGAAGTTGATTATATTACTCTTAATGTGATCAAGTCTTCCAAAATACGCATCATTTGGGGAAAGTATGAGTTTGTGTAAGGAATCAAGTAAAATTTGAAAGTCAACATCACACGTATATATGTTTCCTTATGATCATAATTAAATTCCTCAATGAAAATTTACTTAAAACAAAAATGTTGTCTGTTAACTTTTACTACTGGGGAATTGAATACCGTTTAACCAACCACAGGTTTGTGATTTTCTTGTGGTTAACTTTCTCCTAAACATATTTTTTATCACTCTCCCTCAGAACATGACCCTTTGTTTTTTTTCTATATCCATGTTTTCCTAAATTTAATCCTAGTATGGGTTAACTCGAGTGACCTCTGTACTTCTCTTTCTTTCTTTTAAAGTGATTGTTTTACCGACTCGTGTTCGGATGTGGGACTTTAGATGATGCTTCAGAGCCCAATTTTAAAATTGCGAGGACGCAATTCCCAAAAGGGGAGAAGGATGTTACACCCCAGGTAAATAAGAATATGAAATTTTTATATTTATCCCTATTTGTGAATAAAATGTTAATATTAATTTAAAGGGAACACTATGCTCGATGGCTTACCCAATACGCAACAACGAGTTCATTTGAAATCTTACGTTGCACTCTAATAATAAAATAATTTTATTTTAAATGGTAGTTAACACCTATAAATTTTAATTAAGGTAATGAACAGAACTAACTACAAAATTATTATATATGTTTGTCAAATATTTTTACATTTTATGTTAGAGGATTAAAAATGCAAATGAATCAAATTTTAAGCATAAACATTCTAATATTCTTTAAAAGGTTGATTAACCCCTTTTGACGGCGAAGCACTTTTAAATCCACTTTTTGATGATTTTATGTGTTATATTTGACAAAATATAATTCTTCCTTAAAATTGGGACATAAAAATTTTCATTGTGTAAATTTTTGGTATTTTTACGATAAAGATCATTTTTAATGAATAAGAGAAAAATGTTGTATTTTTATTCAAACCCTCTTTTTAATCTAATTTATTCATATTTTTAGATTATCATTTAAATTGGTTTTAAAGTGAAATTAGAATAGATTTTTACCATTTAATCCAATGGTTGTCATTGTAATTAATTTCACATTGAAATTGGACTTAAACTAGTGTAAATCTTTTAATAGATATTGTTTATTAAAAACACGCTATTTGTTTTGACAACGAGAATTCATTATTAAACTAATTAATGCAATTTATATGTTTTTAATTTTTTAAAATATATATCATTTTTGAACTTGGAATGTCAAATACAGCTTAGGGTGAATTTTTGGTATTTTTCGGAAAAACATCAATTTTTGTTGAATAGTGAAACCACTAAGTGGTAGTTTAAAGAAAAATTTTTCTTTTAAATGAAACTTTACCTCTTATGTGATTTGAATTTCAAAAATCCGACATACATGGTTGTCATTAGGATATAAAATTTGGTTCAATGAGATTAAATTAATTTTTTGGTGAATAGTAATTTTTAAGTTTTATTAATCGCGATTAGATGTAATTAGTGTAATTTAAGGTAAGGATAATGTTATAATAATATAAAATGACCTTGGCACATGTCCTATCCATATTGTATGACTCATGGAAGACCATGAAAATCCATGGTCAACTTGGGGACCCCATGGAGCCACTTTGTTTGGAAAATGACATTAATAACATTTTATTTAAAGTTGAAATTAAAATGTCACAAACATGTACTGATTTATTAAAACAATTTTTACATGGGATTATACAATTCATATTTTTGACTATAAATATTCATTATAAATATAAAAAGAATTAATACATAATGATAATTTTTTTATAATTTTTAGACATTAAATAAATTATTTTTTTTATGACACCGTGATGATAGAGTGATAACCTCATAAATGAACGATTTAAATAAAATGAAAAGATATGGTGAAATCTAAGTCTTAAACTTTTCACAAACCTATTTGATGGGTGTATTTTGAAACCTTATTACCTTATCCTCGAAATATATCTTTTTTGAACCTTTAAAATCTGAAAATAATTTTATAATAAAGTAATATTTTATAACTTTCCAAGAGTGCCCCTCCTTATCTCTTATAATAGGCCCCCAACTCTACCAACTTACCCACACCTCTGAAGCCATTGGTTCAGCCAAACCCTGCCCATTTTGTCTCTCCACATCCATCTCTTACTCCTTGAAGCCTAACATTGTGCATTAGCCTTTCCAAGGAAGCCTTTGATCTCAAATAAAAATGAGTTACCCGATTTAAAGGTAATGTCTTCACTTTTGTTCTTTTGTTTTATTTTGCTTCTCCAAACCCCTAAACTATTTTTATTCCTTTATTTTGTAACAAAACCAGTATCATAAATATACTAGGACGTTTTTATGTGAATTATTCGAGCTACACATACACACACCTCCGTCTAATGGTTAAAGAACATACTGTTTTTCTGGATGTCAAATTACTGCCTCACGAAAAGATGATTGTTCAATATTCTTTTAACACCATTAAAGGAGGCCATTATGATGTCACTATACATTATATATGATATATATGGTATTTATGTTTTATATATGCTTCTATATTTTATAATTAAAACATACCTTTATTCTTTTCATGTTTTGCAAATGCGATAATTTGATATGAGGAAGTGTGGACTACTGCCCCCTCAAGTGATGTGACTCGTTCATGCAATGCATGGAATGTATAACGAATGAAATTAATGAACATATGTGACCTATATAAAATATATATTATACAGAAATTATAATATATATCTCTCTCATTTATTTCTAATTCCGTTAATATGACAATGAAATGAAAGTAGCGTTCATGCGTACGTACGGCTTACCGTCTCCATGAACGGTACATTTAATTTCATATCTCCAAATGTCATATACTATTATAAGTACATATATATAATAGATATATATGTCATATATTACATCTATATTATGGATATCATTCTGGAGTTATAATATATATATCTCTCTCTTTTAGCTTTAATTCCATTAATATGACAAAAAATGAAACTAGCGTTCATGCGTACGTACTGCGTACCATCTCCATGAATGGTGATTTTCATTTTTGAATCTCCAAATGTTATGGAAATAACAAATGTATATGTACTAGATATATATGATATTTTAATCATTAATACTATTCTGGAAATGATTTACGTATAACAACATGGGCAATCATTTTTAAACAAGTTCATTTTTTTAACTCATGTACCAAACATCGGAAAAAACATCTGATATGAACTAACATTATTAAACAATTATTATAACATGATAATATGTGGTATGAACTGAATAATAATCTTTATAGGAGGTCCTTAGGCAATTATAAATTGACCAATGTTTATTATTCAGGAATATAAATAAACGAACAAGACAAGTCGGACTTGAGGTAAGGGATCATACTCCTCCCTTTCTTTTTAGGTACACTCTTTTATGTCATTACTTTTAAGATCATATTTCTTATGATTGGGATTTTATTTTATATTAAACTTACTATACATTTTATGTTCATATTTTCTCTCATCAATCCATTTTGGATATTTTGAGTGGCGCTGTTAGGCTGCTGAATTTTCGTAAGAGATCCAACCTCTCTCTTTCTTTTTAAGTACTCTCCATTATGTCACTTATTTTACGTTCCTATTTGTTATGTTGGGGGATGAAATTTAATATTCCTCTTGATGTAAATTTTATTTTAATATGATTAGAGACCCTATTTGATCTCATAAATCCATTTTTGGATGTTTTAAGTGGCGTTGTTAGGCTACAGAGTTTTCAGAAGGTATTTTTCATCTCACTTTTATTTCTGTGAGATTTATGCTACATTTGCAAAAATTTTCATTGAGTGGTTTATTTATTGTCCATTATTATACTTTTTGTGTAATATAATTTCATTTATGTGTATTTACATATTCATTGTATGACCCTTCTTCAATGGGGTGTAAGTTTCGAAAGTTACCCAAATCAGTAAGGGGACCTTTCACCATCGTCTTCTTTAAAAATACTTATTTTGTTATGTATTTTAAATTACATCTAATTATGTTATGATATGTTCTTATATATCCTTATTGCTGTAAATTTAATTTAAAAGTGATGAGATACCCTTTTTATCTCTCATCAACTCATTTTCTGAATTTTGAAGTGATGCCGTTAGGCTGCAAAATTTTTGCAAGGGAACTTCTTAAACCAATTTTGATTATTTGGGATAAACTTGTACTCCATGAATATGTCGTTCTATGAATATGTGTGAATAACCTCTGATTATTTTACACTTAATATCCACTCATATTTGGTGTATTTGTTTGTCACCCATAATTATATAATTGAATTATACTTAGTCCAAGGATACCATCTTTGTAAGGGACTTCGTCTCAATGTCCTTTCATTGAGGAATATATTGTTCTAATACAAGGCTTTCTTTTATACGGTGTATAAACCCCTTTCACTTTTAATTTTATACAAAAGGAATCTTTTTCTACGAAGCGTTTTACTAAACAACAAAAAGGAATGTTGCTTTTAACGTACGCGGTGACACCGACCTTTTCCGCTGCCGTGAGTATTATTTGGTCATTGGCTTCCTCAACGAGCCGTAATGTTTTTTAAATGAAATAAATACCATATAATCTTTTATGTATTTTGGTATTGAAAATGGTTTTTTATAATGGATTTGTTATTTCAATATATTTAATTGATATAATTGTGATCAAAGTGTGGAAATGATTTCTTTCTATTATATTTGTTTTATGTCTTATGATTTTATAATGGTACTTGGACATTTGACGGGTGTTTATGTGATAAACCATATGACGGGTGGTACCATGAATACCAGGATGGGTGGTTACGTTATAACCTCCAATGCATTGGGTATGGAAGTCGGCCGTATGACAATTCCATTAAGTGATTTGTGTGGAAGTCGACCATATGATTATTTCATTTTAGTATGTTTATGTCCCAAGTTACCTTTATATGTTATGTATTTGGGTTTTATGGCAATCTTTTGGTTACAAAAGGGTAAGTAATGATCTTTTATTCATTGAAGTGTTTATACTACTTCATAAAGGTAAAAAGTATTATGTTGATAAATAATTCATGGTTTACTTGTTGTTTTGAAAAACTAACAGTTTTACTCTTTGTGTATCCCTTACTGAGCTTTTTATTCCCATCCCAAGTTTTTTTGAAATTCTTTTCATAGGACATAAAGTTGAATATGGTCAAGGCGGGGATCAAGGAAATGTCAGGCTATCTAAAACATGGAACTAGACATGATTCTTTTTAAGAGTTTTTATTTTATGGAAACTTAATAGAAGTGTCTACTTTGTAATCTCTTGTGATGTTATAGTTATGTCCTTATTCTCTAAAACTCTAAAACTGAAGAGATCCTCAATGTGAAGTATTCATTTAATTCAATATTAAGTAAGGTATAAGGTCGGTGCCTTATAGTTACAAATGATTATTATAGGTGTGAAATTACACATCATTTGGATAGATTCATTGACATTTTTATTATTTTTAGTGGAGTAAGAATGCATTTGATTATTCTAATATGATCAATTTAGTCGATTTAGAGATGGATGAGGATAAATTATTTGAAGATTATATTGTAGAGATATATTATTTCAAATAGAATGGTCTTCATATGAATATGATTCCATCAGTTCTTTTACATCATTGGATCATTGAAGATATGAAGAGCTCATGGGATTACGAGTTCCAAAAAAGGCAGTAGTTCCTAGAGTTGTTATTGTTTTCATTCTTCTCTATTTTATTTTTGAATTATTTAAAAGCTTTAATGAAGCTTATTATGAACTAATATATTTGTATCTTCAATTTTTTTTTACATTTTGATAATGGAAATTTTTTAAGACATTGAGAATATTGATGTTTTAGTTTTTTTGCCTCATATTATATATGAATTTGAATAGAATATTTATTAATAAAAACATAGGATGAATTTTATAATTTTTTGTCCTATAAATGATCACATATTAAAATATTAAAATGTCTTTTAATTTTACATAAGGTTTTCATTTCCTAGTTTGATTATTTTTTTAAATTGAGGAGTTTGAATATCAACATTCTAGAATACCTCAATCTATTTTTCAAGATAGTGTATGCATCATTTGAATATAAATAAGGTTTTAGTGGAATCATTTCTCAATGTATACTCTCTCAAGGATTTTACCTATCTATGTTTCAAATAAATCTTTATAAATTAGTCAATTTATGTAATTTGTAGTTATTTAATAATATTTTGAATGACAATGTATATTTATTTAGTAAAATTCTATCACTTTTAATGTATAAACTAAATGTAAGATTAAGAGATCAGTAAATGTTGGAGAATTTTTTAAGGACTTTTGGGGGTTATTTCTTCATATTTTGTGTTATTTTTTGAATAATTTTATTTTTTTTCTTTATTTAGTCATAAAATATCAATTTTTATTATGAAAAAAGTAAAACCGAAAAACAAGATCAAAGGGGTATGATAAAATTAACCTAGAAAGACATCACATGAATGGTTTTTATGAAATGATAAAATATTTGTAATATATGTATAAATACATAGTCTTAATTTATAATACCCAATTTAAGATTAAATAATAGTAAACATGTTCCCCTGCCACTAAATATGGCTAATTGTATTTCTATTATTGATAACGTATCAGTAGGATTGAATAAGATAATACATGAACCAATAAGATCTCCTATTATTCAGTAGGAATCCCACCATAAAGGATTAATTGTTTTAAAAATGAACTAATATAAATACTATTATATGAAAAATCTTAAAAACATATAATAGTGGATTAAGCTCTTCAAAAAATAATGACACACACCCAAATGATGATACAAAACAAAGGACAAAGGTGATTATTTTATCCAAAACAATTATACAATAACCATCATTACATTAAAAACAAATCCAGATGTGTTATGTTTTAACCCCCTCATATATAAGAATTAAAAACCCATCTTCCCCTTGTAGAAGGATGAGATAGACATATATTAAGTGTTTCACTGCACATAAATTCTAGGAAACCATATAGTTGAACATACATTATCCCTATTGTAAAATAATTTATGAACATAGTCGGTTTAAAATAAATGGAATAAATAGAGGGATTATGAAATCCAGACATCACATCGTTATGAAAATTCCAAATATTTTAACATATTGTAGAAAAAAAATTCACATAATCCTATCATGTACCACTATGAACTGAAAAATTAGTAATTGATGAGTCCATAAATGATTTAAATAAACCAGAATAATTCGAAATAACATTAATATAACTAAATATGTCTAAAATAATAATTGAAAAATAACACTAATAAATCAAATCAAGAAGGGATTCATTGTTATTTTTGAAAAAAATATCACATTTAGGGAAGATCCATGCAGTGATGCTTAATATTAAAATTTAAATGAGTTGGTATATTCCTGGTCCTTGAAATAAATAGGATAATTTTATTAAGAATGAAATAATTCCATAAAAAATTACTCCACCTGACCATTTTGATACTTCCCAATTTAAATTTTACAAAAATTGTAAATGAAAAGACTTATGCAGGGAAAGGTTAATAAAATAATTGATTCATTTTATGACATAACAAGAAATAATATAATAGATAAATTTAGTTTTTAGTTATTGTGGAATAAATAGGAGTCCATGGAAAAAATTATCTTTTATATTAACACCATGATCCATCCAATAGGGAAATAAAATTTGAGTCCTCAACATAATAATTATTCAATAATTGAATTTCACCAAAGTGAATGTTCTATTGAGAATTTTACAAAAAAATAATAAACATATTTCTTCAAATTGATACATATAAAATATTTAGATTTACATAATCATCTCAAAATTATTCCTATAGAATTTTTATATTTCAATTGATTCAACTAATCCCATTGAGGAATATCTATTATGAATTCCCTGGAAAATTTTTTATGATGAGCCTCCATTGTGTCCCTATTTCCATGAATACCAAAACCACACACCACTATATAAATCAGTTGGGACAACCACCCAAACTAATTTATGAAACTATAAAAACCAAATACCATAATAAATATTTGATTTGTTTTTTTAAAATTATTTTAATAAATTTGTGAATAAGGATGATAGATAAATAATAGATGGGAATCAAATTAAAAACATTTATGGAAAGGGTGATTGAAACGCACGGCCGATTGTCGCCTATCGACCAGTCAATGTTCTGGTGCTCTGCTAATGTGTATAGCATCACTCGGTTCGAATCCTCGGCGATGATACTTTGTAATAGTCGTTTGTTTTTAGTTGATTGTATTTTGATTAGGGGGGTTTGTTTGCAGAGCTTAATTGAAATGAATAACTGATTATTATTGACTTAAGAAATTGATAATAATTGGGGTGAGTTCATTATTAGGGAGTTAATCTTGTGATATCCTGGAGTTTTGCTTTATATTGCATTTAAATTAACACCCAGTTCACAAATTGACGTCGATTAGAATTCCTAAGTGTTAAAGCTTTAATCCAAGCCTTAACTTAACTAGGATTCTAAACTCGATCAGTACTTGTTTATGGTAGTGTATTTATGGTTCCAATAATCCATGGAAACCACTTGCTAAAAAAAATATGTCATTAATCCATGACATATTAAGTCCAACATACACAATGTTAAATTAACATATACTCATCGAGAAAATACTCTCAATCACTTAACATCCCTAAATTATAACTCACCCCAATGATATATTTACTCATCCATTTGGGTGTTTAATATTATGAATATAATAAGTATGATGATAAATTAAGAATAGAAGAAAAAGAAACGGATTAGAAAAGAGTGGTACGTCAACACACACACACGAACGATGATGATAATTAAAAACAGATTTTCGGTTGAATGAGGAAGCAAAAGAAGGGAAGGGGATTCAACTAAATTTAAACTAATTTAAGAACATAAATATTAAACTAAAAAAGGTGGATGAAAATAAGAGATATTGAAGAAGAAACTTGCATTAAAACAGAATTACAAAGAAAGGACTTACAAAATTACAGAAACGAAGAACACAAAAGTAAGTGAAAACATAGTGAGGAGGAAAGGTCTCTCAAGTAAAATCATGAGTATGGCAGGTCCTCCCAAGCCTTTGGCAAAGATTTGGTCGTGCCAATATGATCTCCTCTCTTCTGAAATTCCAACCCCTCTCAAGGAGAGTAGGGGAGAGTATTTATAGCCCAAGGAGTGGACTGTTTGCATTCCCAATCTGTCCCTCCACTTGTATCGCCAATTTGGTTATTACGACAGCCGAATCATCAAATATCTCCTTCGTCAAAGTTTTAGAAAATAATACTGGTCGACTACTCTCAAAAATTGGAGTCATTTGGACTTAAGGATCAAATGTTATGGCTGGTAGATTAAACAACATTAAACTGTGAATTTCAATCCAGTCTTTTTGAAGTCCATAATGTGAAAGTGTTTTTGAATATGAAGATGCCTTCAAATCAGAAAGGTTTATTAAACAAAGTAGGCCGCCTATATCGCCTATTTCACACTGAAAAATATCAGCTCGATTAGATGCTTATATCATAAGAGTTTCCATGCATACTATACTGATTTTAATTCTCAGCCAGAATGGTGGGCTAGAATTCAAAGCATTATTTGGGCCCCTTGTACTTGGTTTGGGCCTTGAAATTTTTATCGAAGATGACATGTAGTGTCCCCCGAATTATGGTGGAGAGTTAATGTTTTTGGACCTTTGTATTGAGCCCAGTAAATAAATCTTCAAGGCTGGTCCAGTTTGTTCACAGATTCTTTGGTTTTGTTTGTGAGGACCATATGACCCTTCAAATGGAAGAATTGGATCATGGTTCCTTCTAATGAAATGTTGTATATTTAAAGGAGAATCCTACAAAACAAAAACCACAAAATTTGTATCATTATAGTGACAGTTATTATTAAAAAATTAAACTGACTGAATTGGACTACTTCTAAAAATGCTCAAAAATTATACTTAATATTAAAACATTAATATTTCACACAAATTATGCACATTTAATATAAAATCAGTAAAAGGGGAATGTAATAAGTCATGAAAATATTAATAAAATCAACTCCCCCACGCTTAGTTTTGTTCATGTCCTCATGTGAAACAAATATAAAAACATGACAAAATCATTTTTACTCACCAACAGATATTAAAATTTTGTTTTCTCCAACCAGGGGAGGTTTAGACAATTTCACTCATCCATTTTGAATTCCACCACAAGTTGTTACAGAAACAATGTTCCAAAACTAATTCATTTTTTCATGCTCAAATTTAGAATTGGAAAATGTGGACACTCAAAACTCACACCTCTCAAGATGATAAAATTAATTTGTGGAGGTTCACTCTTTCACCAACCAAAAGTGAAAATCTTAGAGTTTGAAAAGAGATCTCAGCTTAAAATCCCTAGCCAAAGTGCACAAAAATCAATAGGTCTTTTTAAGGGGTTTTTCTGTGGCTATGGGATGGTAGGAATATAATGTCTAAGAGATAGAATAAGGGGGTTAAAATACCAACATAGAAAAAGCAATGCACATTTTTTTTGAAATAATAATGGAAGGAAATGAACACACATATTTACAAGGGAATGATTATGTGAAGAAAGAAACAATAGAGGAAGAAAATATGAAGGTAATGAGATGATGGAATATTTACAAGACACAAAACTTCTCCTAATGATATAAGAATATAATGCAAGTGTTCTTTTTTTTCTTTTTCTTTTTTCGTTGTTTTTTCGAAAGGTGACCATAAAACAGATCTCACACTCATATCCCAACCCATGTTTGATCTCCTCAGGACACTAATTGTAATAGGTATAACAAGATAAAAGGTTGAGAAAGAGTGATTTTTGACCCATCCAAGACACAACCCATTTTTATATACATTTTTTTGAATTTTTTTTCTTGATTTTTTTGAATTTTTTTAACACTTTTCATTTTTTAACACCTTTCAATATCATTTGTAAAATAAATTCACTGAATGACAACCTCCCCCCCACCCTAAAATGGACTCTTTACCTCAAGCATATGATAACACACCAGAAAGTAAGGAAATGATACCCAAAAATGAAATCCATTCCCCCCCACACTTAAATTTCAAAAACTTATGCAATGAAAATCCATGTTGATATTAGGTAGGATAAGGTATTGGGCTTTTAATGTGGCTATCAAAGAAAATGTTTTCATAGGCTTGAAGGGGCTTTCAAAAGGAGGACTAATGTAAGGGTTATGGGAGGCTATTTGGCTATTGTGATTCTCATGTGGTTCAGAAAATGCCTCTATCATATTAATACACACTAAGGTAGGAAATTCAGCTTAAAGGCCCAAAAACTCAAGACTCACAAATGGGGGTGAAAACACACATTTTGAAAAGATGGACATAGGTGGCCTTGGCATGAAAGCAAATGTTTGTTCTCACGGTTGGGGAAAATAATTTTCCAAATAAAAAATTTCACATTCAAAATGTGTTGGTTTTGACACAAAATTATTTATCCAAAGTCATAATGAAAATAAAAAATTATTGAGATGAAAACATGTCTATTAAATCCCAAAAATGGTTGGACAAAATTTCAAAACTCAATGGTGAGTAAGCATGACTCTTTTTTTTGTAATTTTTTTATGTATTTGTGTTTTTTTGGTTTTTTTATTTTTTATGGTTTTTATAAAATACACACCCACACAAGAAATAGAAAAAAAATGGTTTGATGAATATAGTGGTAAAAAAAGAGAGAGGAAGAAGAAGAAAGAGGTTGAGAGAGGAAGAGATAGAGAGAGAGAGAGAGTTAAAGGGAAATAGGTGCCCCCTAGTTTGGATTTTGTAGGTTTCCATCTCCATCCTATGGTCGGTCTACTATGGATCCAATGGAAGTAGATGATGATCCAAGATTGTGTGTCCTCTCATAGTGATTCTTCAACCGATGTCCATTTACCCGAAATTTCCATTTAGAGGAGGGGTCTTGGACTTGCACTGCACCAAATGGGTAAATGTTAGTAATAACAAAAGGACCTTCTCAATGAGAATTAAGCTTACCTGGGTGAATACGAAATAGAGAATTGAAGAGCATTACCTTTTCACCTTCATGAAATACCTTTCTCAGGATCTGTTTGTCATGGAGTACCTTAGCCTTCTCTTTGTACATATTGGAATTCTCATAGGATTCAAGTCGAAGCTCCTCCAGTTCATCTAATTGCCAAAATTTTTCTTCACCAGATTTTTCAAGATCAAAATTACATGTTTTCACTTCCCAAAATGACTTATGTTGTATTTCAACTGGTAAGTGACATGCTTTACCAAAAACAAGCCGAAAAGGAGACATCCCAATGGATGTTTTATAGGTAATTCGATAAGCCCAAAGTGCATCACCAAGTCTTTCAGGCCAGTATTTTCTGGTGGGTTTTACAATTCTCTCAAGCACTCTTTACACTTCTCTATTAGAAAGTTCATCCATTCCATTTGTTTGGGGGTGATATGAAGTTGAAGTTTTATGTACAACCTCATTCTTTTTCAGAAGAGATTCCATGGTTCTATTACAAAAATGGGTTCCTAAGTCACTGATCAAGGGACGTGGTGTGCAAAATCTTTGGAAGATGTGGGTCTTTAGGAACTCACTAACAGTATGAGCATCATCCTTCCTAGTGGGTTTGGCCTCAACCCACCTTGAAACATAATCGACTGAAAGAAGAATGTATGAGAATCCATTGGAAGGGGGAAATGGTCCCATGAAATCGATACCCCAAACATCGAAAACCTCACAGAAAATTAAAGGCTTTTGGGGAATATCCTTTCTCTTTCAAATTGTGCCAAACTTTTGGCAAGTGGGACATGATTGACAAAACTCATGTGAGTCCTTGAAAAGTGAAGGCCATAAGAATCCAGAGTCTAGGACCTTTCGGGAGGTCCTTTGTGGTCCAAAGTGGCCACCTCCGGGAAGTGAGTGACAGAATTCTAAGATGGAAGAATATTCATCTTTATCAACACATCTCCTAATTACCATGTCTTCCCCAGTTTCCCAAAGATTATTTTCTTCCCAAAAATAGTATTTTGAATCACTTTTCAACTTCATTTTTTGTTCTTTTGAAAAATTTTCAGGAAAAACACCAGAAACTAAGTAATTTACAATTGGGGAATACCATGGTATTTTTGGAGTGATAGATGAAAGGTGCTCAATTGGAAATTCAGGATCAATGATTTCAGAATGAGGAGAATTAGGAATTCTACTCAAGTGATCAGCCACAAGGTTTTATTTTCCAGGTCTATCTTTGATTTCAAGGTCAAACTCTTGGAGCATTAGGATCCATCTTATTAACCTCGGTTTGGACTCACTTTTCTTGAGTAAGAACTTAATAGCAGAATGGTCTGTGAAGATGATGATTTTGGCACCTAAGAGATTGGACCAGAATTTATCTATGGAAAAAACCACTGCTAGAAGTTCCTTTTCAGTCATAGTGTAGTGAGAATGAGCTTCATCTAATGTTTTTGAGGCATAATAGATGACATTAGGAATATTTTCTCTTCTTTGACCAAGAACAGCCCCAACAGCTCTATCAGAAGCATCAGACATTAACTCAAAGGGTAAGAACCAATCTGGGGGTTGGATTATCGGGGAAGATGTAAGAGTAGTTTTGAGTTCAATGAAGGCTCTCTTGCAAGCCTCATCAAAATGGAAGGTGACGTCATTTTGGAGCAACCGAGTGAGTGGGAGGGAAATCCTACTGATGTTATGGATGAGTCTCTGATAGAAACCAACATGACCGAGTAACGAATAGATGTCTCGAACAGAGTTGGGTTCAGGAAGTGATTGGATCACTTCAATTTTGGCAGGATCAACTTCAATACCATCTTTTGAAACTATGTGCCCTAGGACAATCCCATTAGATACCATGAAGTTACATTTTTCAAAATTTAACACAAGTTTGCACTTGACACACTTTTGGAGGACAAGAGAGAGTGAATTCAAACAAGATTCAAATTACTCACCATAAATGGTGAAGTCATTCATGCAGACATCAATGCAGTGTTCAATGAATTCGGAGAAGATACTCATCATACACCTCTGGAATGTTGCAGGAGCATTGAAAAGTCCAAAAGGCATTCTTCTATATGCATATGTTCCAAAGGGGCATGTGAAAGTAGTCTTTTCTTGGTCCTGAGGTGAGATTGGGATTTGAAAATAGCTGGTGTATCCATCAAGGAAGCAATAGTGTGACTTTCCGGCTAATCTTTCTAGCATTTGATCAAGGAATGGAAGAGGGTAGTGATCTTTTTGGGGTTCAACATTCAATTTCCTATAGTCGATGAACACACTCCATTTGTTCTTCACTCGAGTTGTGACTACCTCTCCATGTTCATTTGTGACAACAGTTATCCCACCCTTCTTAGGTAAAACTTGAATTGGACTAACCCATTCACTATCAGAAATTGGGTAGATAATACCAGCTTGAAGAATCTTGGTGATCTCTTCCCTAACTACCTCAAGTATGAGTGGATTGAGTCTTCTTTGGGGTTGTCTAACTGGTTTGGATGTCTCCTCCAGATGGATGTGATGCATGCAAAGGGCAGGGTTGATTCCTGGTATATCATCTATGGTCAAACCTAAGGCTTTTTTGTTTTCCTCTAACACTTGAAAAAGTTTGGACTCCTCGGTTTTAGTAAGGGTGGAAGAGATAATGACCGGATATGAGTGATCATGGAAGAGGAATGCATATTTCAGGTGTGCAGGAAGAGGTTTCAGATCAATCACATCTTTCACATTTGGGCTAGACAACTCAGAAATGGAGGAAGGGACTTCAGTTTCTTCATATTGATTTTTCTCAATACTATCAAAGGTGGAGCAGTAGTGATCAGAGTAGATATGGGATTCAAGAGAGTTTTCATGATCCTCTAAATTTATGGAGTCTATGAATGAAAGGTCCACATCAACTTCACCATTTATGACTTGGTTAATCCTAGTGCAGATTTCACAAGATCCTATCTCTTCAGAACAGGATGAACATGATGGAATGGGGTTCAATTGACTCTTAGAAGTGTCCTCAGAAGCATTGATTTAGAATGCAGAGTGATCCTCCGATGGGTATCGCATGGCTTGGAAAATGTTGAACTTGACCAGTTGGTCACTGAATTCCATGGATAGGATGCCTAAATGGACATCAATCTTGGTTCTCGCAGTCATGAGGAATGGTCTTCCTAGAATTAGGGGAGATCGATAAGAGTTCGTCTAACCTTCCATGTCAAGGACATATAAATCAGCAGTGAAGATAAGATCTTTGACTCGGACAAGGACATCCTCAATTATTCCCTCGGGACTGGTTGTGCATCGATTGGCTAACTGAATGACAACACCCGTTGGGTGCAAGGGACCTAGACCAAGGTTGGAGAATATGGATTTGGGCATGACATTAATTGAGGCTCCTAGGTCTATGAGTGCATCATCAAAGTTGGAACTTTCAATTTGGCATGGAACCGTAAAGGTCCCTAGATCTTTGCACATTATGGGAATAGACTACTAGGTGGAAACATTTTCGAAGGTCCTAAGTTGCCTCTTATGGGTACACAACTCCTTAAGAAACTTGGCATACTTAGGAATTTGTTTTATGGCATCTAAGAGGGGAATGTTTACTTCAACACGTCTAGCATGTCGAGCATTTTAGGATCAGGTTCAAAGGACTTCCTTGGTTTAGAAACGGATTGAGGAAAAGGAATTGGATTCCTATGATGAATGGAAGGAGGTAATGGAATGGATTCAGATTCCTTTTCAATTTTCTTTTTCTTTTCATTTTATAGTTCAACATTCAAAGGAGGGTTTGATGATTTATCTTGAGGCATAGCAAGTTTCTTTCCTGATATAAGTGCAATTGCACTTACATTACCCTTGGGGTTGGGTAATGGTTGAGCTGGGAGTTGGGAAGAATTTGATTGTTGTTGCTGGCTCAGGTGGGATGCAAGTTGACCTATTTGAGATTCAATGTTTTTAAGGCCAGAACGGGTGAACGAGGAAAGATCTTCCACTGCACTTTCCCATGGTTGCTTGGAAGAAGAGGCTTGTCCCTGGTTGGGATTGCCTTGATTTTGGTTCTTGGGAAATCAATTGTATTGGTTTTATAATTGGGAAGGCTCACTAGGATAATGGAATCCCGGAGGCGGATTGTTCCTTTGAGGTTGAGGAGCAAAAGGATAAGGTTGATGGAAGTTACCACCACCTTGACCATATTGGAACTGGTTTGGGTTTTGAGGAGGGAATTGAGGGGGGTGAGATATGGGATTACCATACCTAAGGCCTTTGTTATAGGAAGAAGAGAAGGGCTCAGAGTGAGGTTGGTTGAAGTTTCTAACAAACTGACCTGATTGTTGGGGGTTGGGGTTCCGCTGAGCATATGCTACATTGAGCTCCATTGGTCCAGATGAATCGGATTGATCCTCTTGAAGTTGTGGACATGTGTCAGTTGGATGAGATGAAGAGTTGCAGATTCCATAGTTTTTGACAGGTCCAAGAAACATTTATTGCGGAGAAGATGAGGTTGGGGATTTGGTAGCCACCGCTAGTTGACGCTCAAGACCTGTAAGTTCACTCATCCACTCAGTCATCTTGTTAGGCTCTATGGAATGATTATCTTGGGCTTGTTTGACTTGAGCATGTGCTCGAGTATGGAATTGTTGTGTGTTTGCACCATGTTACTTATGAGATCTCTTGCAGCTGCTGGAGTTTTATCAACAAGAGCACTGCCACTTGCAGCATCTATGAGAGTTCTCTCCATAGCCAATAACCCCTCATAGAAGTATTGGATCAAGAGGTGGTCAGGGATTTGATGATGTGGGCAGGTTGCAACAATCTGTTTGAACCTCTCCCAGTACTCATGGAGTGATTCACTTGGGAATTGATGGATACCACTTATTTCATTTCGGATAGAAGCATTACAAGAAGTAGGAAAGAATTTCTCTAAGAAGAGTCGCTTCATGTCATTCCATGTGGTTATGGAACTAGGAGGAAAGTAGTAGAGCCATTACATAGCAGTGTCAGCTAGGGAAAAAGGGAATTCTCGGAGTTTGATTTGTTCTTCAGAAACCCCTTGAGGCTTCATGGTAGAGCATACTACTTGGAACTCTTTAAGGTGGAGATGTGGATCCTCACTGGCTAGCCCGTGAAAATGAGGAAGAAGATGAATCAAACCCGATTTGAGTTCGAAGTCATATTCAATGTTTGGATATTGAATACCAAGAGGTTGGTAATTCATATCAGGGGCAACGAGTTCTTTTAGGGTTTGTTCCCTAGGATTGGCCATATCGAATTCAATTGGTTGGATGAGGACTGGTTTTTGAATGAGTTGATTATCTCTTATGTTCCTCCTAATTCGATGAAGAGTTCTATCAATTTCAGGGTCAAACAAATCCGAGGGATTGTTTGGAAGGCTACGGGGCATTCAGAGAGATTTTGTAAGAAAGAGGAAGACGGGGTTTTCTTTGTATTTTTTTTTCAATTTTTTTTAAAATTGTGTGTTTTTTTTGTTTTTTTTGAAAATAACCAGAAACTAATGACTACTTAAAGCACCATCCCCAGAAACGACGCCATTTGAAATGCACGGCCGATTGTCACCTATCGACCAGTCAAAGTTCCGGTGCTCTGCTAATGTGTATAGCAGCACTCAGGTCGAATCCTTGGCGATGATACTTTGTAATAGTCGTTTGTTTTTAGTTGATTGTATTTTGATTAGGGGGGTTTGTTTGCAGAGCTTAATTGAAATGAATAATTTATTATGATTGATTTAACAAATTGATAATAATTGGGGTGAGTTCATTATTAGGGAGTTAATCTTGTGATATCCTTGAGTTTTGCTTTATATTGCATTTAAATTAACACCCACTTCACAAATTGGCGTCGATTAGAATTCCTAAGTGTTAAGGCATTAATCCAAGCCTTAACTTAACTATGTTTCTAAACTCAATCAGTACTTGTTTATGGTAGTGTATTTATGGTTCCAATAATCCATGGAAACCAATTTCTAAACAAAATATGTCATTAATCCATGACATATTAAGTCCAACATACACAATGTTAAATTATCGAATACTCATCGAGCAAATACTCTCAATCACTTAACATACCTAAATTATAACTCACCCCAATGATATATTTACTCATAAATTTGGGTGCTTAATATTCTGGATATAATAATTTTGATGATAAATTAAGAATAGAAGAAAAATAAAGGGATTAGAAAAGAGCGGTACGTCAACACACACACATGAACGATGATGATAATTAAAAACGGATTTTCGATTGAATGGGGAAGCAAAAGAAGGGAATGGGATACAACTAAATTTAAACTATTTTAAGAACATAAATATTAAACTACTGAAGGTGGATGAGAATAAGAGATATTTAAGAAGTAACTTTCATTAAAACAGAATTACAAAGAAAGGACTTACAAAATTACAGAAACGAAGAACACAAAAGTAAGTGAAAAAAAAGAGAGGAGGAAAGGTCTCTCAAGTAAAAACATGAGTATGGAAGGTCCTCCAAAGCCTTTGGAAAAGCTTTGGTCGTGCCAATATGATCTCTTCTCTTCTGAAATTCCAACCCCTCTCAAGGAGATAAGGGGAGAGTATTTATAGCCCAAGGAGTGGACTGTTTGCATTCCCAATCTGTCCCTCCACTTGTATCACTAATATGGCTATTCAGACAACCTAATAATCAACTATCTCCTTCTTCAAAGTTGTATAAAATAATGTTAGTCGACTAATCTCAAAATTTTGAGTCATTTGGACTTATGTATCAAAAGTTATGACCGGTTGAGTAAACAATATTAAACTGTCCATTTCAATCCAGTCTTTTTGAAGTCCATAATGTGAACGGGTTTTTGAATATGAAGATGCCTTCAAATCCGAATTGGTTTATTCAAAAAATTCGGCCTCCTATATATCTTATTTCCCACTGAAAAATCTCAACTCAATTTGATTCTTACATCATCGGAGATGTCATGCATACTGTACTGATTTTAATTCTCGGCCAGAATGGTGGGCTGGACTTCAAAGCTTTATTTGGGCCCCTTGTACTTGGATTGGGGACTTTAAATTTTTATCCAAGATGACATGTAGTGTCCCCCTAATTACGGAGGAGAGTTAATTTTTTTTGGACTTCTTTATTGAGCCTAGTAAATCAATCTTCAAGGCTGGTCCAGTTTGTTCACAGATTCTTTGGTCTTGTTTGTGAGGACCATATGACCCTTCAAATGGAAGAATTGGATCATGGTTCATTCTAATGAAATGTTTTATATTGAAAGGAGAATCCTAAAAAAGAATAACCACACAATTTGGATCATTATATTGACAGTTATTATTAAAAAATTAAACTAACTCAATTGGACTACTTCTAAAAATGCTCAAAATTATACTTAATATTAAAACATTAATATTTCACACAAATTATTCACATTTCATTTAAAATCAGTAAAGGGGAATATAATAAGTCATGAAAATATTAATAACATCAGTGATCATTACTCCAAATGTAAGGAATAAATTTTTATGGTTTTGAATATGTGAAACAAACATCCCAAAAATTCCATAAAAATATATATATACACTTAAAACGAAGAAAGTGAATTCCTAATTATTCCATGTAGAAGTATTTATTTTGGTCAAATGAGCATTTTTCAAATGTATAAATATGGGAATTATATATGGAGGGTGAAACCGAAATATTATTCTTACTTGTGTTAATATATTGAAAAATTCATTGAAAAAATATTCAAAAAATATCCAATAATGCCTTCATACAATAATTAAGACCATTAATAATAAACCAAAAGGTCAACATAAAAAATAAATTGGAAAAATCATACTTACCATAAGATTCCTCAAAGCCACCCTAAAATGACATCATTTATACATTGATTAATATTCATTATAAGAATAAATTTTAAAATAATGAATAGTGTTT
Source organism: Viscum album (assembly GCA_963277665.1). Lineage (NCBI taxonomy): Eukaryota > Viridiplantae > Streptophyta > Magnoliopsida > Santalales > Viscaceae > Viscum > Viscum album. The sequence continues at coordinate 848,721,276 of OY728131.1, read as the reverse complement.
GGGAAATAGGATCACATCATTGAAGTTCTCATATCAATTTTAAAAGATTAAAATTTCTTCCCTTCAGTAAAATAGATAACTAAGGGGATATAAAATACATAAAGTGCAGGTCACAAAAGTGATCTAAAAATCTATACTACCTCAAGCCATGGATGATGAAACCCCAATAAAGTTTTTCATATAACTTCTCTATTTATAATTTTATCATGATATTTCCACCATTATATTTACATTTAAGTTATTTATCTATATCTAGAGCTATCATAGCAACCCCTTAAATACTCCTCCTCCTCACAAAACCATGATGTAATTCCAAAATATGAAGGGGAAAAAGGAATATAACCTATCAGTAGGAATATTCAAATATTTATTCTAAAATAAATATCAAAATCTAATAAAATGATAACTGATGAGAATTAAATGATTTTGAATCATTAAAATCATGAAATGAGTTATAAAACTAATCCAAATTCGTTGATGACCATCCAAAGAAACCACTTACATTATGGCCACAAAATCAATTTTAATATCAATTCACTTAGCCAAAAATAAGGATTTTGTAAATCTATTAGCACTTTAATAGCGTTCTAATACATGATGATTTACTACCATAATGATTTCATATTATCTATGATATGTCAAAATCTTATTATTCTCAACTCAATCAATAAATAATCGGATTATATGGAAATAAATAGATAAAACCCCATTTTGTAAAAGATAAAGTAGTGCAACATTATTCTATCCTTTGAGAATACATAAATACTATTTAACAAATAACAGTCAAAATTCATGAATATAAATTGATTAGTATCCATCCTCATGTTGAAAAATATTTTTCCCAAATATTATTATATATCTGTATTTAATGAAAATATATGAACTATTTCAACCTTCTATAAGAAAAAATTCAGAAAATATATGGGAAAAAAATTTATCCACATTAAAATGAACACTTTGTAGATACAATTTCTTATAAAATAGAGGAAATAACTTCCAATAATTCCAAGAAGGTTTTAGATCCACAAATGAATATGTAATAACATTAGAAAAAATAAAGATAACTAAGGATCTGGGTTTAATTAGTTTCCAACTGAATAAAAAATAACATTAAACTTCTTTATATTTTCTGGTAGATAGAACCATTGGTGTCCTAAAATAGGTATATTTCTGGATAATAAAAATATAAAAATAAAATCAGTATACATGATACAATGTTAAGGGGAAAAATTAAATTCTTTAATTTATTACCTTTACACATGTTTAACGAATTAAAAAAATGATAAAAATGGATTGAGAATATTGAAATATAGTCATAATACAATAAAATATTTAAATGACGTATCTATTAGATACAATAGTCTAGAATTTTCAATTTACACTTCCACTTCTTCGAGTTTTTAGGAAGAAATAAATATATCACACAAAATAAAGTGATTAATATTTTTATTATCAACTAGGAAACTTATAAAATCCATTCAATATTTCATAGAGTAATGTCCTCCTCTAATATTATTAGATAAATCAATAATGTTTTAAAATTATCTCCCATAGTCCATGGAAAACGAACCAATTGAAAAGTGGGTAGATCAACCCAAAGGTATTCTGATAGCTATATGTCATACATTTCATAGAATGTTGTGAAGAATAAGATAAAATTGTTTTATTTCACTTTAGTATTAATTTTAATTATTTTAATTCACAATATCTATTTCAATATCAATTTTAGAAAATATATTATAGTATTTATTCCTATGGTAATAGTTCATTTGAAAAATGTAATTTCACTTTCAAAAAATATATAAAGATGATCATATTTGTTTCATTAGTTTTAATATCACAAAAGTAAGGAGAATAAATCATAATATTCAATAAGAAGATATTTATATATTTTATATAATCAAACAACATATATATCCATAAAACATTGTTCATTGTAAATAATATAAAACCCTTTAAATATTGAAGATAATGTCACTGTTAATATTTGACAAGAAATTCATGTCTTCAGTACCTATAGGATTATGTTTAGAGAACCTCATTTGCATACAATATATGGCATCCACAAGATCTTATAAAATAAAATCCACAGAATCAATTTTTTCCATACATATCATTTTGAAGTATGGAAGGTATTTATTGTTATCATTTATTAAATAATCCATGTGGATTCATTTTTGATTAGTAATTAATGTCAGAACCTTTATGATCATGGTAACACCTTGTCTCGATTGTCTTGTAAACTGGTATCCAGACCTGTTTCCCCATGGCCCAAATAATTCCTTCCCATGTGTTATAGGCTACTAAATATTATTTTTTGTCTAATGCTGATAGGGTGGAGAGATTATACCTTCTCATTTAGAGTCTGTAGCATCCTGTGTGTATTGACTAGATGAAATTGCATGAGAATTTGAATTTTTTCACTTGGTGGATGGTACATTTTGTTAACTGATCTCCATAATAATATTCCAAGTGTTGTAACACTTCAATGTGTTGTTTTTAGTCTTATTTTAAGGATCAATGGGTCCCAAAAGTGACATGTAATGTTTCAATAGCATTAGGGCCTGCAATACCACATTAATGAAGAAGTATGCATGGTGCACAAATTTTCTAAAACTGTGTGGAACATAGGGGAAATTGGGAAGACCAATCTAGTAGAGAAGGAGGTTCCATAATGTTTTCTATTACCCTGTGGGTGGAGCCTCACAACCACGTATCATTCTATAGGTTATTCATAATGGGATTTGGTAGTGGCTATGCATGTTTAGCCAAACCTTATAGCCAGCCACCGCAAGGTTGTTCTTGAGATAAAAAACTTCACATAGTTTGATCTTGATAAAAAAATGTGTGGGAAAACTATGTTCCCCAATCTATTTGTGTGAATTTAAAAATTTATACATAATCAACATAAAAAAATAAAACTAATTTATTGTACCTTCTTTCCAATAGACGAAATCCACCTCCCCTCTCATGTGCGGATCCTCCCAATCCTAATATATGAATTTCTCTATACCCTCCATCCATCTTCCGAATCGTTATTCATAAGTCCTTGGGGATTCCTCTCAGTAACAAGTTCGTTCCTCTAACTTGTTTAGTAGTTTCTATTCTCGTCACATGCACTATATTTGTGAGAGATAATTCACTATATTTTTAGGGAATTCCTCATTTTACCCAATTTATCTCTAACCATACCAAATCAACCCTCAATATTTGATGTCCATGTCATTAATGGTGTATGGTAGGCGGTATAACTTATTTCCCAATGATTCATTCCATTTTATATGGTTCAATGTTGTGCCGCTCACCAAACACTTCTGAAGACACCTATATTTTTTCATATAAATTAACATAAACCCCTCACTATGTTTGGTATAACCCTTGTGAGTGGAGAATCAACACATTGGTTGATCACATTGACCCCAGCCACATTGGTGGGCTTGGTTCATCTATGGGGGAAAAATTCCCTTGAGTCTTGAATTATTGAACACCCTTTTGTGTGTTTTAACCAAAATAGATTCCTAAAATTAATAAAATGAATTAATAAGGACTTTTGGCTATGATTTATTTCATTATGATTAAATCATATGATTCATGCCATTTCTAAACTCCTTGAATGAAATAAATTTGATTAAATTAGTTGAAAACACTAAGGCAATGCCTTATAAGTAATTCATTTGTATTATATAATTTTCTTTGTGCTTATGATTCATTTATAAATCTTACATTATATGAAATATTCCCTATTTAAGTTTTTATACTCTTAAGTGTTATACTACATATATTACTTATATTTTTTTCCTTGTGCTTATGATTCATTTCTTACATATACAATAAATTTCATATTTATTATGTATGTTTTTAATGTCTTGTTTTTTGTGATTTTTTCTTAACTTATATATTTTTCCTTGTACTTATTTGTTGTGATTAATTTTGTAGGATTATTTGTTATACCATTCTATCTTTCTTGCACCATATTCTTATTTCTCAGTGCCTTGTACTCTATGAATTATTCTATGATTGTTGGGATTGAATAAAATTATTGGAAAAAATATTTGGATAGTCATATGTAAATGATTTGATATTGGGGAGTGATTGTAAATGCTATACCATATCCACATACATGTTGGGAGTGAATTTAAGTCATAAAATAGGGATTTTATGGATGGAAACTCCATTATTTGTGTTGAAATACATAATATTGTGAGGTTAATACAAGGATTTCCTTGTAAGATATCTCTATGTGGATTACTTATACTATTTTGTTACATCAGTTCCCTAGGAGAGAAACAATGTCAGAACTTTTTGGAATCAATGATAAGATATTCCTTGGGTGATACAAGGTCTTCTATTTTAGAAACCTTGTAAAACTCATAGTTTACCATAACACGAGTGATGCAATGGATGTCATTATAGGTTTACTTGGATGGACTCTGTAGTATTGGGTATATCAAGGTCTCTTGTAGAAACTATTCAAATTTAAATATATATTTACAAGGAATTAATTAGGATGAAATTACTAGATTAGAAGAAATATTTTTATAGATTTCAGGTATTTCCCTATTATTATTGTTATGCTTACAAAAAGAGAAATTTTTAATGACGTCCTAGGGGTGAGACGTCAAAGAAAAATCACAAGTTTGGGGTTGGACCACTTCTGCTGATCGATATATGATTCCATGAATATTACCATATTGCTTATATATATTTCATTGGTTTGTACACTCTTCTTAGGTTGAAGTAGGTTGAGTTTTCCATGTATCCATTTAGAAACTTTAACTAAAGTGTTATTCATGAATATATTTATCCCCTTGTATTAACCATTGTTGGAACCCTATTATATTTAGAGTTCATAAATGTGATAAATCTAGACACAATTGGTGGAAGCCTATTGATATCACATCTCACATCCTACTCAGGTTGTCATTGCGTTGTGTTACTCATCCAGATCATCATTTTTACAGGTCCATGTATTTTTTTTTCATGTTTTTTGTTTTGAACATGGGGGCTATGAGCGGAAGGAAGAGCTAGTATACTGGAATCTCATGAATGTATTCATTGGGAAATTTTATTATTGTATTATACTTACTATTGAACTTCCTTCTTGTTTCTTGTGTCAAAACTATGATATGCATGTATATTTGTCTTTGGATTTAGCCTCTTATTCAGTTAGTATATTTATTTTTATGATACTTTTTTCACATTTATACTTATTATTTCATATTCATATGTTTTCCCACTGTACCACTATGATCATGAGGGTATATTATACCTATCATATTTCCATTTTAACCTCGCTGTTAGCTGGTAGCCTCTGGAAAATAAAGAGGCACACTTCAAGCAATTTTTTAGTTATTCAAGCTATTGGTTTCATTTATAGTTGGTCCAAGACATCATAAAAGTGGCATCAAAACACATTTTTAATTTTTATTACTATTTTTGGTTCGTAGAAGTGAGATATGAAATGTTCCAACACCTAGTAAATATCCATATCTGGGAGTTATCAACCCATATACGGGGAAAATTACTAGTGTCTAGGGATGGGACTTCTGTTCATGTTGTTCATTGTTACAGTTGGTTTTGATTTAACCTTGAGCGATTGGAGTACCTTTCATTACATAATTATTTATTATATCAATATTAATTACCCTTTTCATGGTATGTAACATATGTTTCATTACATGAATCATGATAGGCACATAAAAATTCACATTCCCTTCAAATTCCATGCCATGTAGGTGGCATTGTTAAGTAGTTTGGAATTGTTGATGTGATTTGTTTGTTATTTTCATTCATTTCTTTCTACTATGATAGTTTATTTTAGTAACATGATTCAAGTTTACATTCTCATGTATTTCATTTAATATTTTTATATTACCTATTCAAGAGCATAAATAACATTCAATTTTTGATTATTATTATATGCTTCCATAATTCATGTATTATGATTAACTTTTTGTTTATGTTCATATGATTCCATATCATGTCAAACAATATAAAATTTATATGATTAGAATTATTAGATAATATATTTTAATTTTCATAATTTTTTATTGAGGGAGACACCTCAATAACCAATTTGACATATTTGAACTATGAACCATTGGTTCCATGGGATGAAACACTATAGTAACAGTTAAATGGGATCCAATCCACAATTTATATATTAGATAGTCACTTTATGAATATAAATAGGGTGAAACCTGAAATATAACAACAATTGATGCACATTATATAATTAATGGATTTTGAATAAATGTTAATGATATTTAATTTTTCATTTTAATATTAAATATTGTGGTTTTGGGTATATGGGAGCCACCTAATATTTATAATGTTTATGGTAACATTGTATATCTCATATGGGTATCCAATATAACAGAACCATCTATTATGTGACATATACATTTAGATATTGTTGATAAAAATAAATATTTTTTTATTTCACCGTTAGTGAAACGGTTTCATCTATAAGGGCATATACCTCTATTGATTGGCCATAATGACCCTTGTGACTAAAAATCAAAAAAAAAATCCAATTAGGACATATGGGGCATGTTTCGTAAAAAATGAACCCCTAAACTGTGTTTAAAAAACATTACCATTTTAAATAAAATGAATACATTGTGTATTGATTAACATGGGATAAATCAATGAGACCCTATTAGGTTTCATTTTTCGTTGATATTACATAAAGAATAAACCCAATTTGGGAATATATATTATATGTGTTGGGGGGTCATTTAATTTTCTCGTATTCTTCTATATTGATTTTCATGTAAACACAAGGGGGACTTTTCTTAACTAGTTCCCATTTAATTACTACATGAAATCTTAATTTACTTTTAGCATTAATTGTTTGAGTCCATATAAAAATGTTATGAATATTTAGATGGGTTTTATGTCATTAAATAACCTGATTATAATGGATTTTGATATAAATAATAATTTTTAGAAAGATGTTAACATTACTTTTATTTTTTCCCTTCTAGCCTTTGCTAAATATTGTACCATCTCATGTTGTCTTATGACTGACATTTTATGTTTTAAGGATGAGCCATTATAATGATTTTGTTCAAATGTAAATAAATAAACCGTCTCAATGAGAAATAAGGTTTTTATCTTTAACCATCATTTATGTGTAATTTTAATTCAATCAATGTTTTTCCTTGAGTATCTTACTTGAAATATGACTCGGAGTTTTACCTATAGGCCACTTATCATACATCTTGAACCTAAATGATAGGATCTTAATCCTAGTAACCTCTAGTAGGATTGAAATCAATTTAGGTTGATGATTTGAGTATTGGTAATAGGATAACCCATAATAGGCAGTGCCCCTAGATCCATAAAATCCTTTTTAAATTCTATGACCATTATGGTCAGTGGAATTGCACGGGTGGTGTTGGCTGTGTAAGAATCTACATTTCCAAAGTAGCACCCATGTTTTTATTGGTTTTAATATGTTGTTTTGAAATTTTATACAATTTTGAGCATTAAAAAATGATCAGTTATAGTATGTTAGAAATTTCAAGGTCATTATTGGCCTCTTATTAGATCATTTGACACTTATTTTCCCTCCTCTTTACTGTTGTTCTTCTTGGGGGGTCATCATCTTGTTTTACAATTATTTAGATTAATGTGACTCTAGGTTAGTTCATTTTCATGAGACATTAGATATTTTAATTCCTAGGGATTTCAAGCCTATAGATAGAATCTTCTATTTTCCATGTTATCTAGTGATCTTAGTTCACTATGCATCGACATACGCGATACCGTCGAGTTGATGGATGTTAAAATGAACAGTTTGGGACGAAGAGAAACTATTTAAATACATTATCTATAATGAACCAAATTGATGTTATCACCTAGTAAAGTGACCTCTGAGTTAGGGAACTAAAAGACTCACTAATGATTGGGGTGATGTTTAAAGGGAATTAGGTGTCTCTCACGATGGCTAATAATTTTTTAGTATACACCTAATGGTGTGGTGTACATGGATGTAACTCAAGAGGAGAGTCATGTTTACGTATAAATGTTATTATAATCTAGTTATATTTAATAACTAATTTTATAAATATTTGTTTTAACAATTTATAAATAACATTTTTCACATCTAGGGCCCACGGTCAGTGGTTGATGGCTCATGGACCATGGGGTGAGATCCATTCCTCAGTATATTTAATGACTTGGAAACAACTTTGGTGGAGAGCATGATGTCATAAGTGTCGTAGTGTGTCCTCCATGTAGAGGTGGAAAAACCCTAAAATTAACATTCATAAATAGTTTTTCTTACTTAAAATTACCTATGGCTCGTAATATATTATTTTATATAGGTTCTTCCTATAGAGAAAAATGATGTTTCCCTTGGTTGTATGCACAAACGGTAAAGATAGCATTGGTCAGAGATGAGTCGCGATGGTTGTGCTTATGTGATCAATGGATTATTTGGGTGGAAGATGAAAATGTGATTGTTAAATGGTGAGGTGATGAGATGTGATCATATGCCTTTTAAAATGGAATAGGCTTAAGGGGTTTCAATAATAATTCACTATGTGGTTGGTATGGAGTTTTTGAAACCACACCGAGCACAGTTTCATCATGATATAGGGAGTGTCTCGCATCTCTATTGGAATCCGTTAAAATCCTATTATCATACATTTAGAAATAAACCCATTATATCACTTATATTGAAAACATCTTGGTACACTAATAAATTTCAAATAATATATTTTCCTTAGTTCTAAATTTATTGGGCTTGTTAAGTGGACTCTATTAGAGTTACCTATTGAAGCATAGTTGTCCATAGGGAAGTAGATATTCCTGAGTGGTACCTAGTTTCCCATGTAGGAATTACACAAGAAGACTCATGGACAAAAACAATTTCCTTATGGCTTGATCACTATGTGGAGGAAATTTTGGACAGTTTCAGTATTCAGGGTATTTATACATTCATCTTTTTACTGAATTCCCTCTTGTATGCTCTGTTTATGGTTTTAATTAGATGGGTTCCATGGATTCATGTCGATTATTCCAAGACTACCCCAAAACATTATTAGGCTCATATTAGTTGGTTAAATATGGGGTTCTACTATGTTTTCTTGAACTATCATACACCATTGGTCTTGCGAAGGCACGATAACTAAAGTAGGAGTTCAGGCTTAAGAAATCATCATAAAATGGTAACAATCTTTAGTGAGCATGATTAGAGAATTCATGAGGTGTGTTTGTCAATAGGAACTTATAAATGGTTAAAAAATATCCATTCAAGATGGGAGCTTTTATGGTAGTCGAAGAGGGATAGTATGAATTTAAATATATCTTTCTTCTCATATGTGGTTAGGGATAAATTACCCAATGTCTTTTTGTCATGTCGTGGAAGGTGTAGTGTAGGATAGCTATGGGTTTTCATGAAATTTTATCTTAACCATACTAAATGGGGTTGATTGGTAGATGAATGGTAGTTTTAATTGATAATCATGCCAAGTACATCCTTGAAGTGCTAAGGGAATTCTTAAATGGGTAGTTCTTTCTGTAGAATACCGTGACTCAGTTTTGGCCATTCAACTGCTATATCATAGTGGTAAAGAAGATAAGGATTTGATCATGTATTTGGTATGATTAGAATAGGTAGGATTCATATTGGTGTTGTGGTTCAGAATAATATGTTCTTTTGTTGAGTTTTTATGGCATGTTTACTATATGTTAAGGTTACACTAAGTGGTGTGTTGGGAGATTGGAAACACAAAGCAACCATTTGAATAAGACTTCATAACTCGAGACGGTCGAGTAATGTTTTCCTTACTTCCACAAGGATTATCAGGGATGATATTTATTAAGGTGGGTAAATTGTAGCATCTAGTATTTTTGGACCGGATGAAATTCCTATAGAATTTTAATTTTTGATTTGGTAGAGGGTACATTTTGTAAACTGGGATTTAGAATGAAATTATACGAGATTAAAAACTTATCAGTGTTGTTTTTAGACATTATTAGTGTCTTGAGGGGTCCCACATGTTTCCCTTCATGGTTTGGAAGCGTCAGGGCCTGAATGAACACATTAAAGAAGAAGCAAGAAGGGCGCATGGTTTTTCTAAAACTATGCAGACCATAGGTGAAACCGTGCAGGCTGGTTCATTGGAATAAGATCTTCCAAAAAAATTCTCTTACTATGATGTTGTATCCACATGACCATGCGACTTACTGCATGTTTTTCATAGCACACTATTTCACATGCTCGTATGGTTAACCAAACCATCCGGTAAGACTGTGCGAGGGGGATCATGGGAAGTACCATAGTGCATGGATGGGGTACAATTTTGACAACCATGTAGCCAAATTGTGCACCCCTATCTATTTGGATGAATATAGAATTATACCCTTAACAAAACAAAAAAATTAACCCTCATTCCTTCTCAATTATATCTAGTGGAAGAACTCCTTCTCCCTCTCACGTGAGGCTCCTCCCATCACTAATCTAAAAAATTTTCTATCTTATTCTCCCATTATCAGAATCGAGCATCGTGAATCACATATAGATATATCTCAGTAAGCTCTTAGTTCCTCTTTCCCCTTTATAAGTTTCTATTCCTCTCATCTCTCCAATATCCATTTGAGATGATTAACCCTATTTTTTGATAATGTTTCTTGTTTCTACAGGTTCTTCTAAACCAGACCAAAAAAATCCTCAAAATTGGATATACGAGTCATAAAAGTTATATAGTCAGTGGTCTAGCTTCATACAAACAATTTTGTTTAATTTTTTATGTTGTGTTGTTGTTACAGCGACCAAAATCTTCTAAAAACCCCTCTATTTATTAAAATAAATTAAATTGAACACATTAACATGTCTAGTATGACCCTTGTGAGAGACGAATCATCCATTTAGTTGAACTCCTTGAATCTTTCCACTTCAATTGGGTTGGTTTCTCCCATAAATACAAATAACATTGAGTCTCGAATTGTTGAACACACTTGAGGATGTGTTTCATCATTAAAAAATGTATTACAACAATTTATTGAAATAAGATGGATTTTTGGCTATGGTTTAGGCCCTCAAGATTAATTCATACACTTCATGACTAGGATGATAAATTTGAATGAAATAAATTCAATAAAATTGGATGATAACACTAATTAAATTTATTATGCTTTATTTATACGTCTTGTATATTTTTTCTTGTGGTTATGAATCATTGATTACACTTACTACTTATTCCATATTTCTAATGGTTTTTTTAAATGCATTAGTGTTTTGATTTTACCTTTCTTATATCATTTTACTATTTTTTTGTTCTTCATTTCTCATACTTACTAATTATGAAATATTTCGTTTGAATTTTGTTAAATTATTATGTATTGTTCTTTATGTGCTGTTACAAATTTTTCAGTTTATTTATGCCTTTCTCTCCATTTCTTATTAATACTTCTTATTCGTTTCCATGATCCTTACACGATATGATTAGCATTACGCTATGACTGTTGAGATTGAATAAAATGCCTGGACATGCTATTTGGAATGTGATATAGAAAAGATTTAATGAGGATGTGGGATTTTAAATACTATAAATTATCTTCTGGCAGTCCGAGAATGAAATCAGTAACTGATATAAGGATTCCATGGATGAAGTTTTGTTCTTGTCTAGTACTAATTTATATGCTATATGAGATATATAACTCGATGTGCATGGGCTCTCCGGGAAGATTAATAATAATCTTGGGTGACACTCATTCCCTTTGGGTAAAACTATGGACATACTCGCTGTTGTGATTGATAGGCCATGACTCGAGTGATACTTGGTCCCCTGTGTGAGATACCTGGCGAGGACTGATAGTTTACTATACCAATACTCATTCAAGGGATGCCATTATGGTCTTCCATGAATGTAATATATGGTATTTCCTATATCAATAGCTCAGGTTGAGACCCTTGGGATTCAATTATGAATCACCTTGGATGGGCTCAGAATTCTATTGCTGGATTTGTTGTATTTTTTCATGTATTACATGTGGTGCTGTATTATTATTATTGTTATTACAGTAAGAGAATGATTGAATGATTCCCAATGGGTGAAACCACCATGAAAATTAAAAATATTGTGATCAAACCACATAGATTTATTTTTATATGATGACTTCTATATAACTAAATTTGTCTTACATTTTCTCTTGGTTCAGAAATCCTTCATAGGACAATGTTGGTATAATCGGTTGAATATAAATTTAGGATCCTAGACTGATGATTTATTTATTTATTCTTCTATTTCCTTTTATTCACCTATGTTCTCACACTATTATTTTTATAGTTCAAATACTGGTTAGATCTAAAAACTAGTGGTGGTGGTCTACTAGGATTATATATCACACCCTACTTGGGCTGCCATTAAACTAGGGAACCCAAGAAGATCTTCATATTAGTAGGTCCATTGATTTATTTCTTACATTGTAATATGTACATGGGATCTAGATATCCAATGACTATTATAGTAATTATGATTCTTCTAGAGTTATATTTTTGGGTTCTTTTCTTATTATTGTGCTGCACATCCTGTTGTACCTCTTTATTTCTTATAGCACCACTTTGAATTGAATATAATTTTTTTTCATTGGACACGTATTCTTATTCTATTATTACATATATATTTTATAATTTTTCCCATTTATACTTCTATCATTATATTGGTATGATTTATTATTGTAGTATTATGATCATGACGGTATATTATCCCCATCATACCAACATTTCATCCTCATTTCTAGTCAGTAGCCTTTGGAAGACATGGAGGCGTGTATGAGGCCATGTGGAAAATGGATCGACTGCTGGTTCCAAATTCAGTGGGGCCAGGGAATTATAGATTCTCACAACAGTATATCAGGTTAAAATCATTGTACAATAGGGGAAGAAATAATATAAAATTTAAAAATAGAGGAGGTAAAATAAAATTACTACATAAATGTAAATAGCCAATTCCATTACATATAATAAATCATTAATGTCTATATGATGTTACAAGATACAATTTAGAGGAACAACATGAAATAAAAAAATTAATAAAAACCTAAGGGATAATTACACAATAATATTGAGTGGTATCTTAGTCCTATGATTTCTATCTCCCATGTATGAAAAACTTCATAAACATTTCATCCATAAATTTGAAAACAAGAAGATCTTCTCCAGTAATATAGTGAAATAAAGGGCCGAGTAAGGTGTGAGATATAATCCTAGAAGGAAAAAACCAATTGTTTCTAGATCATTCAATTTAGTCCACTATAAAATTAATGAGTGAAAACATGGGTGAATAAAATGCAATAAACCAATAAATAAATGAAACTTTAGTATAGGTTACTAATTGGATACCAAACTGATTAAACCTACTTCGGTAAAAGCCAAATTTCTGAAGCAAGGGATCCTATAGAAGTAATATGATATATAAATGGAATCATATGTTATGAAATAGAGGCAGGATGACCCCATGATTTTTCTTGGCCTTGGTTTCCACCCCCCAATTAATCATTCAAACATGACCTTATAATAATCATAACAATAATAATAATATAAAACAATAACTAATTCATGAATATAATCTAAAAAATATAGTAATGGAATATTATTCCCATCCATGGTGATCCGTAATGTAATCCTAAGGTTCGCTATAGTACACATCGATATAACCAATACCATAGATTCTAACAAAGGTAACCCATAAATGAACCCCCTGTGTTACTCTTGGTATTGAAAAATCCATGTCCCTAACCGGTATCTCACATGAGGGATCGAGTATCACCAGAGGCAGAAAATCACCATATTTCCAATGTTATTGTCTATAGTTTCTCCCAATGTAACTGTTGTTATCAAAGATTATTAATAAACCACTAGGAGATTCCATACAATGAAAATGCAGTATCAATACTAGCACATTTAGGAGTACCAATCCATGAACTATTGGTGCATCCAAAGCATCCTTAATTCGGGACCAGACTTCTCCCCCATCCCCTAAGAAGATATGTCAAATAATTTAAAATCACACATCATCATCAATGAATTTCCATACCGCATTCCAAACAGGCTTGCCAAAAAAAGTTCAAGTCCAATAATCATATCATAATGTAAAATTTACATTGAATTAGAAAATAATGTTAAGGTGTTTGGATCATGGATACAAATAAGATATATTCATGAAAAATGATGAATAAGGCACATGTACAAGGAAATATATATATATTCATGTAAAAAACTACAATACACAATTATTTAATATCTTGTATAATAAATATGGCATAATAGTAAGTGTGAGAAATGAAGATTAAGAACATGAAATTTCATTTTTGTCTCCATCCAATTTTATCAAATTCGTTTCATTAAAATATTTCAACAATGTCAAGACCCAATGGATCTAATCACATGGTCCAAACTCAGTGCTAAAAATCCATATTAATTAATAAAATTCATGTAAGGAACTTATTAATGATGTGAAACACCAAAAAAGGGTGAAAAAACAATAATGGGTCATGGGAATTTCTCCCCAAAGGAGGAACCATGAACATCAATGTTTCCATGGTCATGGTGGTCAACCAATGGTTTTATTCACAACTCAAAAGAATTGTTCCAAACATGGTAATAGCTTTAATTTCCTTAATTTGAAAAAATTGATGCATCATAGAAACTGTATGGCATGAGGAACAATGATTCACCATATAGAATGAAAATAATCCTCGGAAAATAAGTTATACCACCTTATTTATACCATGAAAGCCTTAATCATTCAAACTTTTGGCCTAGTTTGGTGTAGTCTGATAGAAAATGGAGAAACGAAAAATTTCCCTAAAAATTGGGTGAATTATGTCGCACTATGACAACATTCTCGAGAGACATATAGAAAGAAAAACATATTAGAACATAGAGAATACTATGGAGAATCCATAAGGACCAATGACGCTCAATTTTGAAAAAGGCTTTTAGATATAGATCAATGCCATGATTATGATTGAGAGGAGCCTCATACAAGAGGGCATGAGGATTACATTCACAAGAAATTATATAATATTAATTGGGGTTATATTTTTTTGTTCATTAATGGTATATTTTAAAGTCAAATAATCGATATAGCCACACTGTTTGGATGAATGGTTTTCCAAACTGTGTTCTTACCATGCATATGGAATAGTCCAAGATCACACTAAGTAAGGGTTGGACACACTGTTTATCAAACCTTGCACATCCCTTGAAAAGTATGACTATAATAAACCCGAATGTAGATACCTTTCTAGGAAGATAATTCCATATGGATTGATCAGTCAGTAACATAACTCCTACTCTACTGGATCAGGCTGCATGGTTTCCCCTAAGGACAGTATGAATTTCAAAAAATTGTGCACCAAATACACATCCTTCTTAATGTAGGATTTGAGGCCATCAGTGCTCCCAAAACCTAAAAACATTACCTATTGACCTATAAGGACTTAAAAAATGTCTAGAAATAACACATATATGTTTTTCCACTCATGAAATTAAATTCCAAAGAACATTATACAACTACCAACCATCCACCAAATTGAAAAATTCATATTCATTTGGAATTTCATCCAGTCAAAAAACATGGGATGGTATAATATATTCACATTTAAACTTCTCACCACCAAGAACCATTTGCAAATGATGAGAACATCCCTCCACATACTTTGATCATGAATTCTTACTAAATTTCCATTATATATTTCAACATTTCCAATGGAACTATGAGCATCACCTTAACACATACTAAATATGTTGTATAACCCAATCCAATGCTTCCTTTTAATAAATGAAACACCAAAAATATTCCTACTTGATCATTTATTTTCCAAGATATGATAATTTCATCATATCCTTCACCATTATGTCAATATTTTGTAATGTGCTAATCGAGTCATAGTATTCCATAGATGGAACTTCCAATTTATGCATTCCATTTTGCACTCTAATGGTGAACTCGACATGATTGTTAACATTACTGATAATTTGAATACTAATTGACCATGTATATCCTGGATGAGACAATTTTTTGAAAATACTCTTCTGACCCACACAAAATTTTCAATGTCCCGATGACGTGGCATTACGCAGTTTATCCCTGACTGCATATGACATCAAAGAGGGATATCAATGCATACTATCTGAGGTAGACTACCCTGAAATTCTTATCTTATATGGATGAATCATTTCAAAAACTAATTCTGATTTTTATAGATGATGTCACATTATGACCACTATGAGCATGAGCACCTAATAATGTAAATGTATTCTAGGGACATCTCTAAATAAAACCCCTAGTTTTTTCTATCTTACATCATCAGGACCATGATTGTATACCCAATTCTACACACTTGGATAATTATGCATTTTATATAACTCATCCAACTTCTAATGAAATTTTGGGTAACCAAAAAATCATCAACATGAGCCCAAATTTTTCATCCAAGGAAATCCTTAAATAGTGGTTACATGAGAGATGTCCATAAAAGTCTAAACAACCACATGCCAAGGACACCGACTGATCCCCAAGGGGTATCCAGCTAGAAATTAGGGATAAGGGAACAACTAGTAACCAAGAGTCCAACCATATCATTCCTAAATGGGAACCAAGATATCTATGAGGACATGAAATTCTTCTATAGACAACCATGCTTCCAGAAAACACTGTGATAGTGAACACTTATCATGGAAAATGCATTTTATTTTTATTGCAACATATAACGAATACTCTTTAAGTGTACACAAATGAAGTCAAGGTAGGGAACATGATAATCATTTAGGTGAGAGTACGCTAAGATGATTTTAACTTTAACAAGAAATTGAAAAGATAATCCAAATACAAGGTGGTTGGAGTTGTATGTATGGTTTGAATCCAACCTATCCAACAATGATACTGAAGATCATTCAAACCAACATAGGAAAACATCATTTAGATGAAGCTTGGATTCATCGTTCAACAAATTGCTGATATCTATGCATAATTCCTTTACCACCAGAGGAATCCCATGATTGGCCAGGTTTAACCACCAATGTATATCCCTGACTAATCGAATAATTTCAGGTTGTGCATAAAACCATTAACAACATAATTATTCTATCTCATATGCACTCACTACTGAAATACCACCAGATAATTGAAAATATAAGAAAGACCATACATTTTCAAATTGTATTTCATGATTGGTTCCCGATCAACTTACTGGAAAGATCATTAAAATTTCGACATGGTACTCCCAACCATAATAGTTTCATAGCCATCTGATATATCGATGAAGGGATCTGATTCTATAACACATGCCCCATTTATCACTGAACCTGGGTACTAGGGGGTGGCAATCATGATTTATCAAGCATTAACCATGAAGGTAGATATCAAGACTCTTAAGAGTGCTAAATTTGATTAACATTTAGACATACATGTTACTTTCTTCTGGATTATTGTCCACATGTAACAGGTAATTATGTGTAAAATACCAAACGATTGAAAACTATTTCAAACACATTATTCTCTTTGAACATAATCCACGACATTAGGGTGAATTTCATACCCCTATAACCTGGGTCACTATTCTACAGAGATAACATATGGTAATTAATCATATAATAGGGATTAAAAACTACCCACTAAAACCAAACAACTCTATTTACAATTTAAAAACATGATAGTGTCTCATATACTACCACATACTACACCGATATCACATGAGCAAACAACACATCTTAGATAATATCCATAGGCTTATTATCCCTGGGAAGTTATTTATATTATTCCACAAAGAAAATAATTAACCTAGAGTATCATTACTCTATATGACTATTAAATAGGTTGAAAACTTCCCAATTTTTCCAACACTAAATAAGAGGAAAATAATGGGTCAGACAACATATTATGTGACTGACCATGACCAAGGGTTGTTTATCCCTATATAAATGATCATTTTTTAATGCTCACACTCATATTAAAGGTCAAAACATCACATGAACACCCATCAAAAAGTGTTTCATTTTGTAATATAATAGTACTATATAGGCATTTCCACCCAAACAAACCACTTTTCAAAAAAATAGTCACATGAAACTAGAAAATTATTTGATTATTTGAGGGCACTTCCTACAATAGGAAAACCACATACCAAAATAGTAACTGTAAACCCTACCAAGGGATCATGATAGAAAAGGGCATTCAGATAATTACCATATCACATTGTTTTGAGATTTAAGTAAAAAATCCCATAGAAAACATTCACTCTCCCATTATAAGGTTATCTCAAGGAACATTGAACTACCCTTACATTAGGGGCAGGCCAAGAATGCCTCTTAATGTTCTATTTTAAGGCATTAAACCAAAAATCATTTAATTAATTAATGATTTAAATGTTTAGTTTTAATGATAAACTAATACCGTTCTAAATGAAAAATCTTCTACATAAGAAATAAAGGAAATACATGGAAGTTATATTGAACTTAATTTTAAAATTATTTACATTACAAAAATCCCATCATAATTATCCCATTGACTATGAAAACCCCATTTTATATAACATTCATTAATTCAAAATATTTATAAAAAATATTGGTTTAAGAATATTCAATTTGAATATATAGAGGATAAAACTAGTAAGGTTGAACTTTGAATTTAAAATAAATAATGGATCGTATTTAAATACAAATCCAAAGTACATAAAAGGTATTTTGATAATTATAGAAGGATGGTAAAAAAATACCACCTTATGTTTATATATAAAACCATATAGGAGACTCTGGGAAAATTAAATGACCCATCACACAATTCATAAGCCTTACCCCATGGGGTCATAAACTAAGGAGGAAAATAAAAGATTTGGGAAACCTATAAGTGTCCCAATAATCCATTATGTGTTCATCTGAATACAACCCAATTTTATGCATGGAATTATGATTTTTAAAATATCCTTAATGGGGTTATCTCCTTAGCATAAGTACCAATACAATATTACTTGGGTCATAAAAAGTCTATCTCATAACATCATAATGAACTAACCAACATGGTCTTAGTTTTAAATTTAGGTATTTATTCCATACATATTAATGTTATCAAGTAAGAGAGATACAAAACATAATAAGTAACCCAATTAATTTAAGGGTTATAATATTATATATATATATATATATATATATATATATTTATTTCTTAGTATCTAGGTATAATTCCCATAATATATGTGGTTTTTTATATGGGATACCACTTCCCAATTTATAGAGCACCCCTACATTTTACAATTTACAGGTGACTCCCATATAACCATAACCACTTTATCTAAGATTAAAATAAATTCAAAAAACTTAAAATTATTGTAATATAACTAAAGAATGCAATGTTAATCTACAATTGTTCAGATATATTAGTTACCCTATTAGTAATCATAATATACCATGCACTTTACAAATTTGAAATTGGTTCCCATTTAACTGCAAGCATAATGTTTATCCCATGAAACAAATAATTCATGTATCAAACAAGTCATAATTTATTTGTGATGATTCTCCATTAATAACCAGATTAAAATTTTAAAATTTATAACTCGAAATTCAAAAATATATCAATTACATAAGGTTGAACATGGTAAGGAAGAATCAAAGCATAAGAAATGCTACTCATAACACTAAAATCATGGAATCATGGAATAACACTTAATGAGATAATATTAATCCAACATGTAAAGAGGATATATCGATGCATTCAATGAAATACCTATAAAGGTAATATATAATCATGTTACCAAAAACAGGTAATAAGAAATATAACACCCAAACACATAATACACAGGGCACATGACGAATTTCTAACAACTTTACAATGGAATATACATAGCATGAAATATGAATGTAATATTAGTATCTATGTTCATATAAGGATGCATGTACTACTACATTCTTTTCATACCAGGACAAAGCTGAACACAATAAGGAACATAAACTAGTAATAATGAAAATATACTCTAAGATCATATGGTAAAATTAAAATCAACTATAATAATGAACAAAACGAATAAAGTTATCATCTCTGGATACTAGGGATTTCATGTATATGTGGGTTGATCACTCATAGGAACAACTAATTATGTGGAACTAACACATTCCTTGTCTCATATTTCTACACTAAAATAGCAAGAAAAAGGAAAAAAGGATATACTATACTACATTGTAATGTCTCAGACCAACTTACCATTATAAACTCTCTACTAGTAAGTAGCCTATAAAATATAGGGAGGTACTATTAAATCCATGTGGTGACCGATCTGACTGAATATTATATGGTTTGTTATGTTGGGATGTTACAATAATGAGTGGAGAAGGATCAGAAAAAAAGCCTTGTAATCAGGAACCACAAGATTGATTGATGAAATAAATATAATGATAGGAGCTTGAGGATCTCACCTTGAGAGAGGGATTAATGAATTCTCATCAAGGGAATGGAGGATCCAAAATCCAAAGATCCATTATCATCAATGCCCCTTTTTGTAATGACATTAGTGTAATTTATATTCAAAATGATTCCCATAATAAAAATTGGTAGATAATACAATATATTTTTTCTATACATACATACGGTTGGGAAAAAATCTTGCTTTAAAGAGAAGAAAAAATTTGGGAAGAAACACCATTGTTATTTACAGATCAGAACAATCCATTAATTGGATGTACTAATTGGGACATTGTCGATGACATTAGTAGTCTTCTTATTCATATAAACAGAAGGAGAAGAACAATTATTTATTATAAAAGTAGTTATCTTAGACTAGGAGTAATGGAATACAACACTATCAGTAATATTAACAAACATATTATGCACCAAAGTCGAAGAAGAATCACTAGTTAGACCAAAATTCATCCATTATTTCAAGTGTATAAAAATTTATGTATATAAGATGGAATATTTTGAGGGAATTAATAAGAATAAAAAGGAATAATCTCATCATATAATTCCATATTTAACTTTTAGGTCACTCCTTATCAAATAAAAGACCTCCATTTCTTTTAAATTCCCACTATCATGGATCTTTTATGGATTCTAATATTTTTATAACTCATAAAATCATCGTAAACAAGACTATTTTAAGAAGTAAGGAAACCAATATTCATGTCATATTTAACATTTCACCATATAAAATCTTCAAAACCCACATCCAATTATCCAATGTTTTGAGGGTATCTATTTTGATTAAAAATTAAAAAAAAATACATAGTGAATTATGATAAATGTTTGTGTATATTATTCAATAAGAATTCATGTTAATATGTTTATAAGGTGAGAAATAGAGTGAATAATAATATGGTATGGCCTATAAATGTTATATATATGAACACATCATAAAATAATACAACAAAAAGGGAATTTAAAAATTTATGTGACCACCACTGGATAAAAAAACATTGATGCTCTGATAATTTATATAGAAAATTTAATAATATGTATCATCAAAAATATGGAATTGGATTATTTATGTTTTTTGAATTTTTAGTTGATATTAATTGTGAATCAATGACATGTGGTTAAGGGTTGTAATAGAAATATAACTAAAAACTAATGAAGTGTGTGAGGATCATTCCATGGATGATGGATTTTTTCTAGAAGTTATAATGTGTGTTGTAAATATAATGTGATGACATACATAATATAAACTAAAATATGTAAAAAAGATGAATTCCAAAAGAAATGATCTATAAATAAGAAATTGTGCATCCATAATTTATGAGATGTAGTGGACTTCAGATGCCCCGAATATCGGGTTTCAAAAATTTAGGAGAAGAATCATTGAGGCTAATCTATATTATTTCATAATACAATTAGAAAATCTTAAATGAATCTCTAAAATTGTGGCCTTATTTTTCTTTAATAAAGAGTCATTACATAAAAATAAATTTACCAATGTGGACAACATTGATTAAGTGTTTTTGGAAATTTTGTAAGGGTCGTTAGGAAAAAATATACATGTCATTTAATATTAAAAAATTCATTATAAACATAATTATTAGAAAATAACTGAAAATAATTTTTTCCCTTCAACAAGTGGATTACTCTTACCAAGGGAGTATTAGTAATGTGTAAGAGTATATCAATTAGTATAATTTTGGAATATAATGTATTAGGAAGTAAAACTATTAGAGGATGAGTTGGAAATGTTGTGCCATGATGTTATTAGATATTGTGTTAGTTATATTGACCATCATGACTAATCTATTTATAGGGTTTATAAATAAATTCATATGACTCTATGATGTCAATTCATTGTAAAAAATAGACAGTTATACAATAGGATATTATGATTCATGTTGAGCATAATTCGATAAAGGAAATGTAAACGTAATTTATAATGGAGGGAGACAAGAATTAATCATATTGAATCAACTATATTAAGAGTCATTTTGTTTAATGAGGATGAATAAGAATTGAAAAACACTAATAAATACATAAGCTTTATTTTTTAATTTTTGGTAATGTAACACATGTTCAATTAGAAGAAACATATTGAGGTACTGGAGAACTAAAACGATATGATTAATTGGATGATAGATCCATAATATGACTTTTTGATAATTTTTTTTAGAAATGATAGTTAATGATTTGCTAATAAAAGTAGAAATTGGAAGGAAACCCAGTTTTAGAATATAAATTAAGCGGGATATAATAGTGTACTAGAAGTTTAAGAAGCTAATTATGCTGATAACTTTGGTTATAAAAATAAAATAGTTTCAAGGTATATTAATTTCTATATAATGACCCAAATGAGGAAGAATTTCCAAATAATAAGTAATTATAAATGTATTCACTAGTTCCAAATAATAACTTAGGTAATTCTAGAGTCACAGAAGATAACAATGTTTTTAGACTGGATGGTGGACCATGTGGATGATTTACCTATGTCTAGAAGATCAAATGTTATAAAGTGTGAATTTTAAGGAATATTTTATGTTCTTAAATTTAGATGATTAGAAGATGAGTATGTTGATAGTTTAATATCAATATATATGGATGATCATAAGATAACATTACCTACAGTTGGGATGATCGAATGATTAAATTCTATGATGGAATTAGCCAGTGTTCAAATAATGCACTAGATCAAAAGAAGGTAAAACTGATAACATATAAGATAATTTATAGGAAGTTTCATGGTTATTTTTTTGGATATGGAGTTGTCAAGAGGAAAAATAAGAATGATTAGATGAATTAGAGTGATGTATAATGAAATCTATAAAACTGTATGATTCCAGAGAGATCTGTCATAATATTTTTGTGAACATAAACTCATCTGATAATGCTGATATAAATGTCACAAGAATATGAAATTCATTTTATTGAGATCATGAATCCATGTGATAATTATTGGATCCTTAAAGAAAGTTTTCTTGTTGTTTTTATAATGTCAATATTTGATAATATCATAGGGTTCGAGGATTTTGTATTGTTATTGAGGATCATGGCTGATATACATATTAAAGACTAGATTTATTAGAGTGGGGTTTGAAATATAAATATGGAGTTCAATTAAAAAATAAAACTACTATAGTCAATAATGCTAAAAAGGAAAATAAGAGAGTTACCAATCAATATGGAAGTTTTAATGATGACTAACTTAGTAGGCATATCCCAATAAAGGGAAGGCATTACCTTAAAACATATACACAGAAACAAATCCCAAACTGTGGGATGTAAACCCAAAGTAATCCACAACCATCTTTGAGACAACTATAAAGAGTATAGTTAAAACTAAAAGTAAAAAGTTTATAGAATACAATCCCAAAACAACCAAAGAATGTAAAACTACCACGGTCTATCTATTTGAGATCGTACATAAAGGGAAAGTGAAGGGTAGCTTCATGTAGCCATAGAAGTATGCTCGTACGTCCCATATCACTTAGCACCACCTGGTCCCAGACCACCATGGTCTACGTAGAAGCATCAATCACCTTCATGGGACATGGAATGTATGGAAAAATCTAGTGGAGCCGCAAGAAACACAATACTCATTAGGGAACCCAAACCAAAATGAAAAGGACATAAAGAAATACCACAGAGCAATACCACAAAGCAAGACCAAGAAGCAATACCTTGATGAAAATATATCTCAAACAATCTATAATATACTGTATTTAATGTAAGATTATTATTCGTAATGTGTAATCATATTATTCTATAGAGGGACTCATCCTTGATGAGTCACTGTGGTCTGCTCGTCTACAAGACCACCATGGTCCCCTCTACTAATGGACCACTGATGTCCAATCACCTACTATACCACTGAATTATACTCTGCTAATGTATCATTGAGGTCCCCTCGGCCATTGGACAACAGAGGATCGCTCTACTATTGGACGACTAAAGTCTTCCTAGCCACTAGACCACTAAGGTCTTCTCTTCTACTGGACCACTAAGGACTGCTCGACCACTGGATGACTGGGATCCTCTCTTCTACTACACCACTGAGATCCACTTGGCCACTATACCACTGAGGCTCACTCTGCTATTGGACAACTCAGGTTCACTCAGGTACTGGATAACTATGATCAACTCGTTACATCCTTCGCGTCAAATCCAACTGTAGTATTCCTTCCCATAATGTGCTTGATTATGGGAAAATATTCCACTTAATCCATCGGTCTCATCTCAGCTTCCATGAAGTCTTATATTGGGTACACCGAAAGTACCATCACATTGCAAGGGAACCAATGTTGTATATAGATCATCAATTAGATGACAGGTCTGAAAGATATTGGTGTTTTAGTAAATAGGGGCTAGTTGTGTCTGGGCCCAGTTCAACTTTGTTGGACCGTCCTGAAAAATGCACCATGTGGGTCCCACAGGACACCACCTAGTTTGGCCGACCAGACCCAAACCGGATTGGTCTCATCAACCCAGTCCGTCCTGGCCCATTGGATGGTCCCATTAGGCCTTGTTGGACCTATCCTCGTTCAGTCGCGGGTAGCAGCCCACTATGTCACCCAGTGACCCGATCTGCATTTTCCAATGTGATTTTATTTTTTTGGACCGGAACTAAGCTACCGGTCCACCTAGTGGCATGTTTTTTATTCGGTTGGCCCACAATGGTGGTCCGGTTCGCTCCAACAACCCAGCCACCAACTGGAAGCCGGTTCGTGACGTATGTGAGCAACTAAGGTTGCCCCTTCCCATTATTACATGCAGTTCATAAACAATGTTTCCATATCCTCACCACTATAAACCCATGAGTTGAATCAGATGACATGACACCAGTTGAATCCACCCCATTCTTCATTGCGGCCAGCTCTATTGTGGCCTCTACTACCACTGTGCACCATTGGTGTCCTCTGTGAGCCACTAAACTCAATCTGGTGGTCCGTTTCTTGATCCGTCTATGCCTCAAGGATTCTTGGGGCTTCACCTCATATTCCACGAACTTCTTTCTATTTTTCTATCAGTCCAGTAGTCCTGCCTCTTTTGAATCCCCCATACAATGATCTGACATGACCTTGTGGGTCCTTCTGGGAAGAATGATTGGAGAGAGAGAGGGAGGTGATCACAAAGAACAACCAAAATACAATATAGATTTCTTTTCATTTTTTCCTATATATATTCTTATTAGTGGGGTCATGAAGCATAATACAATCACTATGTGTTTTATCCCCAACATCAACCCATAATATTTATTACCCAAACCGCAAGAAGAAATCCTCTACGAATCGTCTAGTTAGTGAGTTGATCCACATTCTACATTAAGAAGGGATGAATGTGGGAAAAATCACCTAGATTTTAATCCCAACCTAGAATACATGATTGGTTGTCATCGAGGTTCGAACATCGTTGGTGATCTGTTAAGAGACGTCACGATTCATCATCTCATCGACCCTTGATCTGCGATCCTTCATCATTGTCAATTCATCGTTCATCGTCATTTTTCACTTGCCAAAGGAATTCCTCCATATCCTCAAATAAATATCCTAGGTAATTCTTGGATTCCAAATATTTGTTTATCTATTAACAGAGGAAACACGTTTATGAATTTCTATTACACCGTGTCCCTGTGTTGTTACCCTAATTTATTTATGAAACTGAATTTATATTATTCTTGAGTTACAACATTATTATCCTGTTTTATTTCCGAATTGAAATAGATCAGTCAATGTTATTTTTCTGTGAAACCCACTTTTTGAATAAAATAAGCAATCTTATGTTATTTTATTTTTTCCATCAAAATATTAAAAATTATCTTTTTCCCATAACTTGCACCAGTCAAGGTTAGCACCTTCTTGATGAGAACATAACATTATGAACAAAATGGTAGTCTGTTATTTTTCTTTCGATTATCCATTTGTGATTTAGGAGGATTCGAAAAATAAAATAATTTTTATTTAATTTTTTTTATTTATGGTTACGTCCCAAAAACCAACATTCATTGTCACCCACACTAGCCGATGTTATGCTCTACCTAAGGAAATAATTACCTCACCAGATCAAAAATGGTATTGAATTTTTAATCCGAGTTACCGATCACGAGTTAGAGGGATTTAAAATTAAAATAACATCATTTAATTATTTTATTTAAACAAAAAAACTACTTTTCACTATTGGCTCGTGCCATCCAATGTTAGAATCTACTTAAGGATAGAAGGCCCTCACAAGCCCAATGGTGGTCTCATATTTTCCATCGGATTCACTATTCATGATTTATAAAGATTTGAAACATTAAATAGTTTAATCTAATTATTTTATGTATAGTTCTTCCATTTTTGGGTTTTCTCGCTAGAGACCTGTGCCGACTAAACTTAAGTCACTCCTTGGGTAAACCCACTACTCTGAATAGAATAGTTCCCTTAGAATTTTGATCTGGGTACTTGTTTAAGAGTTATTCCATTTTTTCCGGTAAACTAGTCACACATGCTATTTAAAACATAACATTTTTCAATGGACCATTCCAAGAACACTGGGCCTCAGAAACATACACTATATCAGCATGTTGTCTTTGAATAATCCATTATGAGAACCAAAATTCATGGAATTCTGGGACATTACATTACCCCTACCTTTAGTGATTTATTTCCTCATAAGAAAAAATAAGGGGAAAACAAACAAATGGGGGTACTGATCAGGAATATGATCCTCCCACTCACAAGTGCTCTCTTGGATAATCTAATGTTGCCACAGAACACGCACCAGAGTAATTGGACATCCTCGATGGATTTATCTTGACAGTCCACAATCACTATTAGAGACTCTAAAAAAGTCACTCTATCATCAAATCTCCATCACATAGAAGTATCCTGATCTTTGTACTAAACTCTTCTCTTGGGAAGTTAAGAAGTTGGTGGACTAAGTGAGTCAGTCAACGATCACCTAGATGGTATCGTGTCTCCTGGACGTACATGGTAAACCCATCATGAATTCCACTGATATCCCATCCCACATCAACCCCAGAACTTCTATGGGCGTGCTAAAAATTCTAGAACCTAGTGCTTAACCTTCACTAGCTGACATGTGAGGCATCTCGAAAAAAACTCTGCCATGACATTCTTCACCCCCATCCACCAGTACTGACGTCAGAGGACCTGGTATATCATTTTCACAAATAGATGTAACACCAACGGGGATGTATGGAACTCTCTAAAAAACTACTCCCCCAAAGCCACTAGTACTATGTTAAATCCTCTAAAAAGATGATGTGATCACCACCTTTTGAATATCTATTTGGGGAATGCCCTTTAGACATCTAGGAACATGTAGTCTCTTTGCTAGAATCTCTATGTTGAGCCTCCCTTGCTAATTGTAAGAGTAGAGGGGAAAATACCATTGAATGATGAAAAGATTTATCCTCTCTATCCTTGAAGTATAGAGGAATCGGGGCCAACTACTCAGAGGCCTCAGTCAGTATCTATGAACTCGATCACATGTTGAGAGCATCTTCCACCATGTTCCCCTTCCCAAGCGTATAGAGCACTTCAATGTCTTAGTCATAGAGGGAATCCAACCATCGTCTCAATATTAGGTTCAAATATTTTTGAGAGAATATATACATGAAACTCTTGTGTCTATATTAGATGGTAATTTTTTCACCCATAAGGTACTGTCACCACATCTTCATGGCGAAGGCTATCACTTGTAACACCCCAATATTTTATGAGATATATTATTTTTAATTTCATTAATGTCTTCTATAATACAGTACACTAAGATTAGCTTGTACTATATGCAACACCATATTAGCTTGCAGTATACACAACACTATTCTTGGCTTGTGTTACACACAAATTCAAGTTCGTTTTGTGGAAATTATTTTATGAAAAATTAAGTATAGATTTTATTTAATGTATAAATGAAATAAGTTTTGATTATGTTATACGAAACACCAAACAGAGATTTCACTACACGCAGCCCTGACTTGGCTTGTATTACACGCAATCAAGACCTTCCTTGATAGCATGTGTAGTACGCAATGCCGAGTTTCACTAAACATGATATTATTATAATATTATTATGAACTAGTCGTTATTAATAGTAATACCCTCTTTTTTAAATTTTATAATTTTTATCTTTCAAAATGGACTTCAATTTTGGGTTCGGAATATCAAAATTCGCTTAGGGTGAATTTTTGGTATTTTTCTAAAAACTTTCAATTTTTGATGAATAGTGAAAACACTAGGTTACTATTTAAAAATCGACGTTTTATTTAAATAATTATTTATTTTATTTAAATTTATTTTAGGTCAAAAATGGTACATAATACCTATATAAGTTCAATATAAATCATTTGAGTCATTTTATAATAATATTAGATATATTAAAATTTTATTGATCATTTCAATGTCTTTTACGCACCGCCTAGGAGAATTTGAAAATGTACATAAAACATAACTTTACCGCTTTTGTGAGCCGAATTTATAAAATCTGAGAGACATGGTTAATATCAAGGAGTAAAATTTTATTCAATAAGATAAAAATAATTTTTGGTGAATAGTAACTTTTTATTTTTATTTGCCACAGTTAAAACTAAAAAGGGTAATTAGGGGTAAATGTGATATTATTATTACCCTAACACATGTCCTAATTCTATTTGATACATTTAATTCGATCAAAAACAACCTTAGGAATAAAATATGACCCTTTAGGTCCACTTGGATTAGATTACAACATTTAATATTATTTTATTTAAAGAAGAGTTAAAATAGTTAAAATCCATGTTTAATAACTAAAACATTTTTAATATAGGGTTATAAATAAAATAAATTTGACTATAAGTATTCATTTGAAAGATAAAACGATTTCCTACATAATTTTATTTTATTTATAAATTTTAGACATTAAATAATTTAATTTAGTTATGACAAAATGATGATGAAGTAATTAACTTATTAGTGAAATATTAACATAATTGATATTATAAATACCCAAATTAATGTAATTTGAGACTTTTTATGAATTAAAATAATTTTATACGTTAATATGACATCTTAGTATTGATTTAATTAACTTTTTTAGAACTAATCAAGCTATTATTATTTTTACAAAAATCAAATACCAAATTGTGTCAAAATTGACATAAAATATTTCTCAAAAACAAATATTATATTATTAATAGTTATTATATTCCTAAAAATTTAAGGATCAGCCAAATGACTTATATAAGGATATATATATTAATAATGAACCAATTGGGGTTCGTTTGGATTTTTATAGTAAGTTTATTAACCATATAGTGTAAGAAAACAAGAAGATGCAGTAAAAGTTAAATTATTTAACTTAGAGTTAAATATAAATGATAAGGATAAAATAGAAACCTAAACTTGTCTAAAACCTATTGGTTGAGAGGCTTTCTAACCATCCCAACCTTAGCTTGTAAATAAATCAATTTTGAGCTATTTAAACGGAATATTACTTTATTAAAAAATAATATTTTAAGTTTTTTCAAAGGTGCCCCTCTCCTCCCTTATAAAAAGGGCACCCCTTCCCTCTTCTCTTCACAACCTTTAGAGACTTGAAGCTCTTCCAAACCCTGCCTATTTCTCTTATCCACATACTTGAAATATTCTGGATGTTTTGGTATTCTCAAAAGACAACCTCTACTTCCTTAAGAGAAATCTTAAAGGAGGTGCATCGAAGAAGAGGTAATCTCTTCTTCCGATTCTCTCAAGCTTCTTTCTTCTTCTACTTCTTCTTATTTTGTTGTCTCATAATAAGGTAATAAAATAAGTATTAATTATATACTGATATGTTATTATAAATATGAAACAACCCAATTTTATCTTCTATCCATCCTACGGAAAACGAAATCACCACGTGTGCGTACATACGGAATATCGTCTCCACGCCGTGGTGTAATCGGTTTTTCCACAACCACCTTACATGAATGGGTATAATGGTGTAAAGAATAACTATATATGATTATTATAACATGATAATGGTTCTGAGATATCATCCACTCCAATTCCATTCAATAATTATATGAACGATATCATCGCTCGTGCATACGTACAGATTACCGTCTCCATGATGCAATAAGATTCATTCTCCATTTTAACCATTCAAGAATGATTATAAAGTATATATAATGAATAATAATGAAATATATTACATGATAAATCTACTGGATTTATGTATATATATATATGTGTGTGTCATCTACTTACTTCCATTCAAGCCAATATGGAAAGGAAAACATCGTTCATGCGTAAGTATGGCCTACCGTCTCCATGAACGTTACATTTCATTTCCTTTATCTATCTATTATATATATATACTAAATATATATGATATATAAATCATTATTTACATACTATAAGTAAGTAAATCATGATATAGGTAATTATTATATCAAGAACAACATGTCCAAACACGTATGATAAATAAAATGATTTTACCCAAAACGCTGCTATAACATGGAATTTACAAAAGAACTAGTAATATAAAGTCATAAGTGAACCATATATGATATAATTACAATGAATATGATTCTGTAATTATTAAATGATATTATTTAAATCATTATACATGAGGTTCAATTACGTACGAATCATATTAGACCTAAGGTAATGGATAACTATTCCAATCTCGCTCTTATCCGAGATTGTTTATTCGTAAGTATTTACTAGGGGTTTTTGTCATCATCCATGTCCATGTTTTCTAAAAAACATTCATGTATGTTTAATTTCCTTTTAACCCATTTTTTAATTTTACCACATTTTATGAAAGAAATCATTTTTTTTACCACACGAGGAATGTTTTTACTTTTCCGACAAAAGTACGAGGAGAAAGTTATTTTTAACTTATTAGGCGTGAACGGGTTTTTACAGTTTCATAACACCTAATTTTCATGAAGATTCCTCTACAAGATTGCAGGATTATTGTCAACCAAACACTTTTCTTTTAAAATTGCATGGAATTTTGTGAAAAGAAAATGATTTTAAAGAAGAAAGGATATTTTACTCAAGAATTCATTTCAAGTGATTTATCGAAACTATTTTCCATATAAAAATGACATTATTTATTATGTTTTTGTTTAAAGTATAATGTCTCAATTATTTACATGGTTTGATTATTCTTATGATGAAATGATATCCATTTTTTATATGGATTATGTTATGATGGCATGATGTATAAGAATCCCATTCTATTACATGGGTTATGCTATGATGTATGATTTATGATTTTGTGGCACACGAATGAATGATTTCATTATGAGATGGGTGGGACCTATATATCCCTCCAATTCATTGTGAAAGGATTTATATCTCATGAGATAGACATTGCTAGAATGGTGAGTTAATCCAGTTCAGTGATACAGGACTGGAATGGGATGTGAACTCGATTCAGAAAGGGAATTTGTCCACTAAGATGGTCTTGGCATTAACACCTTGGCTACTATGGAAATCATATAAGGTACTTAATGGTTTTCCACAAATACATTCTTTATTACCATGCTATTTTATCATGATTGATATTCCATTATGATATATTCCTTAAGTACATCCATGATTTATGCCATTGCTGAAGATTTTGATGTTTAGATTTTATGTTCATGTTTTTTCATTCAAATGATTATGGATTGTTTTATGTTCTCTATGTTTACCCTTACTGTGCATTTGAGCTCACCCTTTTTATGTTTTCATTTCCCCAGGATATAAAGAAAGGTTTTAGGTAAGAAAACCAAAAGGGGAAGATCTTTATGGGAGATGTTGAAGATCTTCTACCAGGATAAGAAGATTACATTCCGAGTTTCCAAATACACTAAACTATTACGGTCCTTGAGTGTCTTCTTTTATTATGTATTATTTATACCATAAAAGTAATGTAATTTCCATATACATCAAGCTTTGGGTCTATATAGTTGGTATCGGAGGAAATGTTTAGCCAACCTTTGGAAACTAGGATGTGAAAACTTTAGTGAGATGCCAAGAGATATTTCTAAGGTATGTCTATGGATGTCCCTAAGGATTAGTGTAACTATTGGTTACAATTCTAGAGTTATGTTGACGATCATGAATAACCTAGGGTGAACCTAAGGTGTCATGGATTAAAGAATGTGTGACAAGTTAGACATCCCATAAGTGACTTTTAATGATTATGTGTTTCCACATTATTTTAAATATTTATTACACTATGGTTTCTGGTTTTAGTCAATGGAGGGAATAAGAAGGAATTCAGTTTACAATGATTCCGATGGAAAAATTGATGAATGTGATCAACAAAATTGTGTAATACCTAGAGTGAAAGATATTGTGATTATGAAGAATCAGTCATCACGATATATGATTAACAAGGTGAACCTTGGTGGTATTCCTAAGTCATCAAATAAGAGGAACATGGAATTTTATGAATATTCACATGGTGAGGAGCATAGAGAAAGGAAGATTGAGATTTCTAATGAAGGTAAGAAGAAACTTGAGGAATACCTAAAATGGAGGGGAAGATGTTATCTATGTGGAGAAAAGGGTTATAGAGTGACAGACTATTAAGGAGTTCAATGTCTTATTTGTGGAAAACATGGGCATTACCCAACTCAATGCCCTAACATAAGAGGTTACTTCTAAATCAAGGAATGACTTATTCCATGACAATCATTCAAGAGGATGCATTGAGGAGTTTATGTATTGGTATTCAATAATAATGATGTTGCGGTAATTTTATGGTATATTGGAATATTTTTGTATTAGTCTATTGTGGTTTTAAATAATTTTATGGTACCGGTAACCATGAAAAGTGATTCAAATATTTTGGAAAGCTGATGATATGCGCATAATGAATGGATAATAAGAAAATAATATGTTTGATAGTATTCATGAGCTCATGATTGTTATAATGACTAATTGATATCATGGTTTGCGTATATAGAAATTTTGGGATTTTTGTATGTGGAAAGAGTTAACTTTTTACAACACTCTTTTTTGCACTAAGGTTCTATGGTAATTCATGTTTCACGAGAATACATGAATAAGTTATTCACATGTTTGTAATGTGACCAACAAGATATATCATATGATAAATGATGGTATTCACATGCTCGATAGATGTCATTTCAAGTAATCGTAATCTTTATTCTATGAGATTGGACAGAAGAATTTTGGATAAACCTAAAAGATTGGACTAGATTAAGATAGATATCAGATATTATTGTTTAAGGCTAGAACTTTTGTTATGTTATAATAGTATTTTTTTAGAAAAAAGGACAACTCATAGGATGGGTGACAACCCATCCCGTCGGACAAGGCTGCTGGAATCAAACCCAGTACCGAAGTGCGACAGACCTTTATCGCCTTCCACTGGCCTATAGGAAGTCCCTGTTTAGTAGAAACTAGTTTCATTAAGCCGTATGATAGATGAAGTATAAGACCATTTTTGAAATCATATATGATTAACCTCACCATAGATGGGAATAGGTTTATTTGATAACTTTTGCTAACCTTGTGTTTGAGACATATGGAATGACCGATCATTCTATCACATGATCTACTAACACTTCACAAATGAAAAATTCAACTTTTTTTCATTAAGAGATAAAGTCGAAATTGTTCAAGGCACGAACAACGGTGAAATTATACGGAAATAAAGTAAGTATTTTTCTAATTCAAATTATTCAACTTTTGGGAAATGATCTTGAAAACCAATTTTTTTTGTCCTACTGCCCTAATATCTGATAAATCAGATGGTACCTCAGATCATCACAAATTTATGGCTTTGTGATTGTTGGATTTTTTTTATAACCATGCCCTCTACCACTCTCCATCAGAACTTGATGGTTATATTTTTCTTCCATATTCTTATTTCCACCTATGTTCTCCTCTGTGGAAACCCAGTGATGAGTTAATCTGGGTAACCATTACATTTCTAACATTCCTTTTTAAAATGAAGTTTTAGTATTCCTATTTATGATGTGGGTTTCTATGAAAGAAACTTGCAAGTAGTAAACCATTTATAACCTCGATGAATTTCATTGTCTAAATTCAATTTAAGGGGGGTAGAATGTAACACCCCGAGATTTTATGTGATATATTATTTTTAATTTCATTGATGTCTTCTATTATACACTACACCAAGATTAGGTTGTACTATACGCAACACTGTATTAGCTTGCAGTATACGCAATACTATTCTTGGCTTGTGTTACGCACAAATTCAAGTACCTTTTTTTGAAATTATTTTACGCAACATTAAGTATATATTTTGTCTAATGTATAAATGAAATAAGTTTTGATTATGTTATACGCAACACCAAATGAAGATTTTAATACACACAGACCTGACATGGCTTGCATTACACGCAATCAAGACCTTCCTCGATAGAGTGTGTAGTACGCAATACAGAGTTTCACTAAACACGATATTATTATAATATTATTATGAACTAGCCGTTATGAATTGTAATACCCACCTTTTAAAATTTTATAAATTTTCTCATTCAAAATGGACTTCAATTTTGGGTTTGGAATATCGAAATTATCCCATGGTGAATTTTTTGTATTTTTCTGAAAACATTCAATTTCTGATGAATAGTGAAAACACTCGGTTACTATTTTAAAACTGACTTTTTATTTAAATAATAATTTATTTCATTTAAATTTATTTTAGGTAAAAATTGAAACATAATACATATATAAGTTCAATATAATTTATTTGAATCATTTTATAATAATATTAGATATATTAAAAATTTATTGAACATTTGACCATCTTTTACACACCTCCTAGGAGAATTTGAAAATTTACATAAAACATAATTTTACTGCATCTGTGATTGGAATTTAAAAAATCTGAGAGACACAGTTAATATCAAGGATTAAAATGTTGTTCCAGAAGATAAAAATAATTTTTGGTAAATAGTAACATTTTACTTTTATTTACCACGATTAAGACTAAAAAGTGTAATTAAGGGTAAAAGTGATATTATTATTACCCTAACACATGCCCTAATTCTAGAGGATATGTTTAATTCTACCAAAAACAACCTTAGGAATAAAATATGAACATTTAGGTCCACTTGGATTAGATTAGAACATTTAATATTATTTTATTTAAATAAGAGTTAAAATAGTTAAAATCAAAGTTTAATAAAAAACTTTTTTAATATAGAGCTATAAATAAGATAAAATTGACTATAAATATTCATTAGAAAGATAAAATGATTTAATACATAATGGTAGTTTATTTATAATTTTTATATGATAAAAAATGTAATTTAATTATGACACAATGATGATGCAGTAATTACCTTATTAGTGTAATATTAACATAATTAATATTATAAATACCCAAATAAATGTAATTTGAGAATTTTTATGAATTACAATAACTTTTTTGGTTAATATGACATGTTAGTATTGATATAATTAACTTTTTTCGAACTAATCAAGTTGTTATGATTTTTAGAAAAATCAAATACCAAATAGTGTCAAAATTGACATAAAATAGTTTTTAAAATCAAATATTATACTATTAATTGTTACTATATTACTAAAAATCTATGGTTTAGAAAAATGACTTAAATAAAGATATATATATTAATAATGAACCACTTGGGGTTATTTTGGCTTGTTATAGTAAGATTATTAACCATATACTGTAATAAACAAAAAGACACCGTAAAAATTAAATTTTTTTAAATAGAGTTAAATCTAAATGATAAGGATAAAATAATAACCTAAACTTGTCTAAAACCTTTTGGTTGAGAGTATTTAGAACCATCCCCACCTTAACTTCAAAATAAATCAATTTTGAGCTATTTAAAAACGAATATGTCTTTATTATAAAATAATAATTTATGTTTTTTCAAAGGTGCCTCTCTCCTCCCTTATAAAATGGGAACCCCTTCCCTCTTCTCTTAACACCCTTTTGAGCCTTTATGTTCAGAAAAACCCTACCCATTTATCTTCTCCACATCCCTATAAACATTCTGGATATTATTTTCTTATAAATAGACCAACTCTACTTCGTTAAAAGGAAGTTTAAAGGTGGTGCGTCGAAGAAGAGATAATCTCTTCTTCCAATTCTCTCAAGCTTCTTTCTTCTTCTACTTCTTCTTATTTAGTTGTATCATTATAAAGTAATAACATTAGTATTAATTATATACTGATATGTTATTATAAATATGAAACGACCCTATTTAACCTTCTATCCATCCTATGAAAAATGAAATCACCACACGTGCGTACGTACGGAATACCGTCTCCACGACATGGTGTATTCTGTTTTCCACCACCACCTTACATGGATGGGTATAATGGTGTAAAGAATAACCATATATGATTATTATAACATGATAATGATTCTGCGATATCATCCAATCTATTTCCATTCAATAATTATGGGAACAATATCATCGCTCGTGCGTGCGTACAGATTATCGTCTCCACGACACGATGAGATTCATTGTTCATGTTAACCATTCAAGAATGATTATAAAGTATATAAAATGATTAACAATGAAATATATTACATGATAAATCTATTTTATTCATGTATATATATATATATATATAAATATGTTTCATCTACTTACATCCATTCAAACCAATAAGGAAAGGAAAAAAACATTCTTGCGTACGTACGACCTACTGTTTCCATGAACGGTTCATTTCATTTCATTTATCTATCAATTATATATATATGTACTAAATATATATTATATATAAATCATGATTTACATTATTGATGTAATTAAATAATTATATAGTTAATTATAATATCAAGAACAACATGTCCAAACAGGTACGATAAATAAAATGATTTTACCCAAAATGATGCTTTAACAAAGATTTTACAAATGAACGGGTAATATAAAGTCATAAGTGAACCATAGATGATATCATAACAATGAATATGATTCTATAATAAGTAAATGACATTATTTAAATCATTATACAAGATGTTCATAAACGTACGAAGCATATCGGACCTAAGGTAAGGGATAACTATTCCAATCTCGCTCTTGTCCGAGATTGTATATTTGTAAGTATTTAATGGTGTTTTTGTTATCGTCCATGTCCATATTTTCTAGAAATGTTTTCATGTATATTTAATTTCCTTTTAACCCATTTTTGAATTTTACCACATGTTATGAAAGGAAGCTTACTTTTGTTTACCACACAATGAACTTTTTCACATTTCTAACAAAAGTACGGGGCACAATGTTATTTTTCACTTATATGGCGTGATCAGATTTTTATGGTTTCATAACGCCTCATTTTTATGAAGTATACTCTACAATATTGCATGATTATTTTAATAAAACACTTTTCTTTTAAAATTTCATGGAATTTTGTGAAAAGATATTGATTTTGAAGAAGAAAGGATATTTTCCTGAAGAATTCATTTCAATTATTTTATCAAAACTATTTTCCACCTAAAAATAACATTATTTATTATGTTTATGTTTCAAGTTTAATGTATCCATTATTTACATGGTTTGATACTTCATATTATGAAATGATATCCATTTTCTATGGATTATTTTATGATGGCATGATGTTTTAGAATCCCATTCTATTACATGGGTTATCCTAAGATGTATGATTTAAGAGTTTGTTGCACACGAAAGAATGATTTAATTATGAGATGGGTGGGACCTATATCTCCCTCCAATGAATTGGGTAAAGATTTATATCTCAAGAGATAGAAATGGATGGAACGGTAAGTTAATCTGGTTCCGTGATACAGGACTGGAATGATGAGTGAACTCAATTCAGAAAGGGACTTTGTCCACTAAGATGGTCATGGCAGCAATGCCTTGTCTACTATGGAAATCATATCATGTGCTTAATGGTTTTCCATAATTTCAAGCTTTATTCCCATGCAATTTTATCATTATTGATGAACCATTAGGATATATTCCTTACGTTACTCCAAGATTTAAGTCGTTTTGTCAAGATTTTTATGTTTATATTTTATGTTCATGTTTTTGCATTCAAATGTTTATGCATTGTTTTATGTTCTCTATGTTTACCCTTACTGAGGATTTGAGCTCACCCTTTTTGTGTTTTCATTTCCTTGGGATAGGAATAAAGTTTTTAGGTAAGATAACCAAAATGGGAAGATCATTATGAGAGATGTTGAAGATGTTCCACCATGATTAGAAGATTAGGTTCCGAGTTTCCAAAGACACTAAAATATTATGGTCCTTGAGTCTCTGATTTTGTTATGTATTAAGTATTCTACAAAAGTAATGTAATTTCCATGTACATCATGATTTGGGTCTCTACATCACTGTCAACTCAACATCATCGGTCGTATAGTTCTACTCATGTGGTCACAACGAACATCAACCATAGGCAAAACCCACATTCCTGTACATCAGGACAAAACCAAGACTAGTATATAATAAATCATATACCACTATGTACACAGATTCTTTCTGTAGAAAATTCAAAAACATGGAACTCTTCCAACACTGTATTAAATGCTGAAAATCTTATGGGAAACTTTAAATCCATGTGAAAGGCTTACCCCTTCAAATGATGGAAGAGATCATTGGTCCTAGGTAGTGGGTACTTATTTTTCGTGATCAACTGATTGATGCACCATATTTCCACACATTACCACATTCTCCTATGTTCATTCTTGTAAAAGAATTCTGGGGCTACCCATATTAAAACACTTAGTGTCACAAATCCCTTCCTTTGGAAGTACTTCACCTTCACCCACAACTTGTGAAGCTCTAAAAAAGACATATGATATACTGATATTGATAGAGGTTCCATATCGGGTTGTAGAACAATGTTGAATTCTGCCTCCCTATGGGGAGGTAAACCAGGAACATCTTTATGGAAGATGACATCATATTACACCTCTACTACTATGAACTAAAAATTCATAACATCCACTACCCTGAGGGTAAGGATAGATGACTCAAGTGTGATTGGCTATACCATCCTATGCATGAGTCTATCTTCTACTTCTTGGGTCTCCTTTATCACTGACCAAGGAAAACCCCATTCCAATACTGTTGACATACCACATCCTTTTTCCTGAAATAGTCGATTTGAGCATAAACTGTGGATGACCAGTATATGCCCAAACTTAATTCGTAAGGCCTCGACACTTCTAAAAAGGGTTCCCAACCGAAACACTCCCTTCAATGGTTAGATCACACTATCATCAAAAGTCTGATTATTGAGTTTCCTTCCATAGGTATCACCAGATATAAGGGTCAAGTCAAAAGTTTTAATAGAAACTATAGCTCTTAAAAAATATTCATTACAAGAAGGAATGATTTTCACTTATGTCCATTAATACAAAAGCTAAGAGTAGACATATATCGTACCTCTAATCATCCTTGGATTCCATGGGACATATTCCTTGACCGCATGTAGCTACTCCCTTTCCTTATGCTCTTCCTCCATAAGACTAGAGTCGACCACATTTGTGTGGTGTTTGTAACATGTTTAAATTTATACCACCTCATACGGCTCTCCCAACTCTTATTCCATGTATTCCTCCCTATAGATTCATAGGTTCCTATCACTGTATCTACCTCAATGACACATCCACTATTTCATTATCAGCACAGTGGGCTGGAAAATCTCTAATAAGATATCTCCTACCATCTTTGGAAATTTATTAACTATTTCTAGGCCTACTGGACTCACCCTATGATCCGTGAGTTGTAGATACCATAT
The DNA here is from genome assembly GCA_963277665.1 of Viscum album. Classification (NCBI taxonomy): domain Eukaryota; kingdom Viridiplantae; phylum Streptophyta; class Magnoliopsida; order Santalales; family Viscaceae; genus Viscum; species Viscum album. Next base: position 848,681,150 of record OY728131.1, on the reverse strand, counting down.
ATTTGGACTTCTTATAGGAACATTTCACATGTCTATGTCTCTAATACTAATGTCGGCTTCCTGAATGCCAACTGCTAACATCAACTGGCGGTATCTTCTCATCCAATGGTCTTTCATCCTCAGGGATTCTATCAACAACCATTGCATAAGTAGGGTTTCAAAAAAAGAGTAGTTTGGGATGATATATCCCTAAACACACCCCACTCAAAGGTAATATCCTTAAATCACTAGTCATATCATATTCATCGATGGCCCGGAATGGCCGGTAGGCCTCGATGAATACCTAGCAATCGTCATGTCATACTGTTGAAGCTATATAATCTCTTAAGAATGCATATCCCTTTGATTTTATAGTGAGTTCCCAATCTTTGGTAATGGTTCTCAAGCTCTATCCATGGAAGAGTCACCTCAACATATGATCATGTAATCTCATCCCTTCCATTTACCTACTGAGACCCATAGAAGGATCACTACCGGGACTACCATCTAATCTTATTGTTTCCTAAATAGGAGGAAAAATCAATCACGACCTCAAGACATTCCTTAGACACCTGTTAGAATGGATATCCTTATAACCTAGGGGGTCTCTGTCACAAAAACTCGTGATGTGCATTCAGCCTGCACATCTCATCCACTAGTACTATGAGTACCATGTACAACTACCTAAGTAGTGGTATAACTGGTACCCCATTCGGTTGTGTAGACACTGGTACAAATAATTGTACCCATCTCGTCACCACACATATCATCCTCATGATCATGAGGTGGAATTCTCGATGGTTGTCTACATGGAAGAATTTTGAAATAAAACAAGATGTACAATGATCAATATAGTATATCTACTGAGCTGACTCATGAAGGATTGGGAATAATAAAACCAATCCTATACAATGCATGTACCATCATTTCCCCCATACAACCACTATTTTAATGTACCAACTTGAAAAATAGAATTCGTGGTCCAGGTGTATGGATACGTCAGTTGCAAGAAAAACACTGGATTCCCTAGTCTGAATGCCTTATTCGAAACACTTAACTCTCTTTCCCCAAACCAAACTAATAGACTCTGGGGTCTTATAATAGAAAGTACCTCCTATGATTCCACTTTGTTGGGAACCATCCCCTAGGGCCTGTTTCCTGACTACCCCATGCCCTCCTTCCATAGGAGAGGGAATGTCAACTAGCACTGAGTAGGAATATCTAAAAAAGGGAAGGTGTAGCCTTAAAAATTGTAAACATACAAAAATCAAATACTATAGAAAGTAAACAAAAATAAAATCACAAATATGAAAGAGACAACTACTTAGAGTATAATACAAACAGATATCACAAATGGGTTAGAATAAATGTCCAAAACCACAAAATAATGTACAACTACCATGGTCTATCTGCTCGAGACCCTACCTAAAGCATAGGTGAAGGGTAACATCCTATAGCCTTAGTAGTACATTCACCTATCTTTTATCACTGAGAAAAACCTATTTCTAGAACACCAAGATCTCCATTGAATCATCAATCACCTTCACGAGACACGACAAATGCTGGAGAATCCCATGCAGGGGTGAGTAACACAATTCTATGTATGGACCCCAAACCACAATGTAAATACCAAAAAGGAGGACCAAAAATCATGAACAAAAAGAAAGACCACAAAGTAAGACCATAAAGAAAATATACCTCACACCGGATATACCATTATGTATATAAAGTAATATTTTCAGTTATAAATCTAAATCAACTTATGCTTCTGAGGGAATCATCCCTCATGAGTTGATGTAGTCTACTCATCACCTAGACCACCAAGGATCTCTTAGATATTGTAACAATAAGGTCTGTTCCACTACTAGACCACTATGGTCCACTATACTACTAGACCATTAAGGTCCCCTCTACAACTGGACCATTGAGGACCTCTCTTATTCAAGATAATTGAGGTCCCACCGACCACTGGACCACTGAGGTCCGCTTTGCTAGTGGAAAACTATGGTTCGCTTGGCCACCAGACCACTAAAGTGTACTATGATACTAGAAAACCGAGGTCTTCTCAGCTAGTGTACTAATAATGTACTCTCTACTACTCAACCACTCAAGTCTTCTCAACCACTAGAATACTGATAATTTCTCTACTACTCGACCACTATGGTCCGCCTGTCCACTGGACCACAATGGTCTCCACTTTTACTGGACCATTGAGGTCCACTCAGCCACTGGACTAGTGATTTCTGCTAGTCATACCCATCACGTCACAACCAGAAGTAGGATTCCTGCTCCTAGAACACATGATTTGATGATAATATACTTCTCAAGCCATCAGTTGCATCTATACTGCCAGGATGACTCACTTAGCATATACCCAAAGTACCGTCTCGTCACAAGGGTCCCAACACCATAGACAGTTCGTCAATAAAATATCTGATCTGAATGATATTCACATTTTAGTTTACAGGGGATAGTTCTGTTTGTGTATGGTCTGACTTGGTCGAACCGACCTAACCAACCTAGACAAGAGGTACCAGATGACCTGACCTGGTTTTTTCGACCTGACCCAGATGGGTCGGGGCCAACCCGGTCCAGCATGGAAAATTGGTCCTTGATGGATCCAGCCGAGTTCAGTCGTGGGTCCAGCCTACCAGGTCTCACAATGACCTATTCGAAATTCTCCGGCCCCGTTTGTCTTGGTTGGACTGGTCTTTCCCCACTTGACTTCCCATCAGCTCGGTTTTCCTTCTAGTCATGCCTGCAAAGGTGAGTCAGTTCTCCTCCATCCTGGGCCGCCTAGCGGCCCAATTTTTCCCACCAGCCTAGACCACAATTGAGAGCTAGTTTGTTCCAAAATACCAGATACCATTTGGCATAGGGTTTATGCTGCACGTAGCCAGCTAAGCCTGACTGATTCCCTCCATCAAACTTATTCCTCCAACTGTATGTCCAGATCAGTGTCGTGATCAACCTGCGGGTTGATTGCACTAATGTGGTGGAAGTTGGTACCACCACCCTACTCTGCCACAACGAGGTCGGTAATGGCCTCTTCTACCTCATCGGGCTATCAGGGCATGCCACCTCCCACCTGTGAGCACTGCTACGGGCAACAAAACTCACTCCGATGGTCCGTTTCTTGATCTATATATATTCTTATAGGCTTTTTAGGTTGACACCGTCAGTTCCACACACTATTCAACATTTTTACATCACTCTGGGGGTCCTGCCTCTTTTGGAACCCCCAAAAAAGTTCTTATGTTACCTATGGATCTGATGGTGATGAAAAATAGGAGAGGGAAATGGGATTGCAAAGAACACCCAATGAAAAATACCAGCCTCTGTTCGTTTGTCCCTAATTTATTCTTGTTAGTGGGGTCTCAAATCATAATTCAATCACTATGATTTTTATTCCCAATAATAACCCAAAATATCAATTCACAAGCCCTCTAGATGAAATCAGATGAGGATCAACTACTTAGTGATTTGATATGTGTTCTTCTTTTATAAGGGAAGAATGGAGGAAAACAATCACACTAATTGAAACCCCTACTACAAAAATAGGATCGGTCGGTGTGATGTGTCACGACCTGTCCCTCAGGGATCATGCTGTGACATCCCCATGCCTACCTTCCAGAGGCCAGAGGTTGGAAACTAGCATAGTCAAGTCATATACCTAAATTGAGAAGGTATTTCCTTTTTAACCTGTATAGACACACAGTCGAACAATACAACCAGAAGAAACTATGAAGTAAAATGCTAATGTAAAAGTGTGCTGAAAATAAAGGGGATGTAATATAAGTCAAACTGAAAATAACGAGTACAACTGAAAGTAATATTACCACTAAAATGTGAAAAATACCTCTTGCATCATCCCCCAAGTATCCTACCTGAAGGGTAGGTACATCTCACGATCAGTATGTCCTACGTCATGTTACACCAAATGGTCCACCTCTGAGCTCCGTCCTGTCTTGGCTCCCTCATCTATGATCAATGTTGTTCATCATCATCACAAGACACAATATCGTGCGGGTGTGGCCCATTTAGTGGTGAGTATAATGAAACTCATTTGGGACCCTAAGACCCCCGTAGGTATCCTAGAGTTTCACAAAAGAAATTCAACAATGTAAGATCCCAATCTCAGAGCACGATGCAATAGAAATGAAATATACGTCGGTATATGATCATACAAATACATATGTTATTAAGACATACACATATCATACATGATGTATGAATTCCACAAAGGTGACACCACTAAGGTAGAAGTACTACACATGTAACACCACGAAGACAACACAATGAAGGTAGAAGTACCACACAGGTAACACCACGAAGATATATGTACTACATAGGTAACACCACAAGATAGAAGTACCATACAGGTAACACCATAAAGATAGATGTACAACACAAGTAACACCATGAATATATAAGTACCACACACGTAATATCATGAATATATAAGTGCCACACAAGAACACCACGAAGATATAAGTACCACATAGGCAATCCCACGATGTTAAAACAACGAAGGTAAAAGACTCATCACACAGTAGGTATACATAATTAAAGATGGAAAGGTGATTAGTCGAAATATGGATCATCATATTAAGTTATGTAGCACTGCTTCTAACCCACAAAATATGGATATATAACTAACCCCTGCTGACCCTCGTAGGATTTGACCCACATAGGATCGGTATGCACTGACCCCCATAGGATCAAAGATCGCTAAACCACATAGAATAGGATAGATTATGACCCATACATAATTGATATATTCTTACCCACACAGGATCGATAGTTGCTAACCTACAAAGGATCAATGTTCTTTCTTCACGTTACTTCCTTCCACAGGATTCCTCCCACCCAGGGCGCTCAAGTTCCACATGATCCGCCTCTCAAGATATCGGTCTTACCTCGACCACCTATAACCTCCATAAATGAGTAACCCAAAGTAAATCTATGTTGTAGGGTTTCCAACTATATAGATGGTGCGTCAATCGGACACCCGGTGTGTGATTGATAAGTATTTTAATTATGAGGGCCCAGCTGGATTCGGGTTCATTGGACATACATCAACTGTCTCCAAAACTCATGTGGAGTATACCAAAACAGAATATTGATCCAATAATCCCAACGCCATATATGGTTAATCAAACGGACGTAGAGTTCACAAGATATGGCCTTTTATGTGTTTCTTGGTCAGATTGGTCCTGAGTCTGGTCTGACCCGATCTGGGCCGACTCGACTCGGTCTGGCTCCGACCCAGCAAGGGTGGGTCGTAGTCCATCCTAGAATACAAGTGTGGTGGCCCGACCGGCACAGGGGATGGCCTGCAAAGGGTGTCCGACTCGCAAGGGGGTGGCTTGACCTGTTGGTTCGGCATGCAAAGGGGGCGCGGCCCGCCAGGCGCGCGGCCCACTGGGCAGGTGGCCCGGCCCACAAGTGGGTATCACTACTGGAAAACTAACATTTACCAACGGTTTGGAACCATTGGTATAGTCCTCCAAACCGTTGGTATATCCTATACCAACGGTTTGCAGAACCGTAGCCAAGTAAGCCGTTGGGATAGGTCTATACCAATGGTTTCCCAAAAACCGTTGGTATAGACATATACCAATGGTTTTGGAAACCGTTGGTATAGGTAATATGAAATCTATACCAACAGTAATGGAACCGTTGGTATATAAATTCCAAAAATAAAACATCCGCTGCGATTTGATCTCAGGACCCCTCGTTTATCATTGGACAAGTCAACCACTAACCTAACATGACTTTTTTGATCATAATTACATAAATATATATATGTATTCTCATAAATATTTTAAATTTTGATTTATATAATATTCTCGATACGAAGGTATGATAAAAAATGAAAGTACCTATACCAACTATTTTAACACCGTTGGTATAGGTCTTTGGTTTTGATTTTCATTCTGTGGAGGATATTGAATTTTGGCCCACTTTTCCCAACGGTTTGGCCAAACCGTTGGGAAAGGTAGACCTATCCAAATGGTTTGGCCAAACCGTTGGGAGAAGTGGCGTATTTGGGGACCTTTCCCAATAGTTTGGCAAACCATTGGGATAGATCTACCTTTCCCAACGGTTTGGCCAAATCGTTGGGAAATGTGGTATATTTGGGGACCTTCCCCAACGGTTTGGCCAAACCATTGGGATAGGTCCACCTTTCCCAACGGTTTGTCCAAACCGATGGGAAACATGTCCAATTTGGGGGCAATCCCAACGGTTTGGCCAAATCGTTGGGAAAGGTGGCCAATTTGGGGGCCTTTCACAATGGTTTGGCCAAACCGTTGGGAAAAGGGACCTATACCAACGTTTTTTGCAAACCATTGGTATAGAAGCGTTGGGAAAGATCTAATTTCCAGTAGTGTATAGACTACTGGGAAAGAAGCCTGGCTATGTGAGGCACTGTCCACGTTCATCTCTAGATGGAGGGGGGGGGGTGTTTCCCCATAGTACCCCGAATGCCCAGGAGGCTCTTTGGATTTGTGAAATGCCGGTGTGACGCGGGTTCCTCCCGATCACCATGGAACTCACCAGAGGTGTTGTATATGCCTCCTCTGCAACTTATTGCCACTGGTAGCATGCAGGCATGCCACCCTTCCCTTCTGTATCCACAGATGTGATGACCACCTTCTCGGACCTCCGCGACTGATGAGTCGTGGCCCATTCCTTTGGCGGCCCGGGTGTGCCACCACCTCTCACCTCCTGTGGAACACAATGGCAGGCCGCCACCTCCTTCACAGTTTTCCCTTACTGGACGCCACTATCATCCATCGTTCCAGCTTCAGTCCAACCCAAAATAAAATCCCCTCACGAAAACATCAATTCAATCAAAAAGGAGGATGGCAGGGGTCTTGTCCACTTGGTATCATTAGGGAGATAAATAATTCCACAACCTCAAGGAATTTGAATCATGATAAATCCCTAACCCTGGAATGATGGAGAAACACCTGTGGTTGAGTAAGTGGGTTGGTGTTCTTCTTCCCCGCAACTAGCCTCCAATTACGTCGCTTGATAATTGATTCATCGGTTAGGTGATTCGGTGTCGCTAATCACCGCTCGCTAGAACCGGCTCCATCCTCCAATGGTTTGGCATCATGATACTTTATCCGCACTTCATTGCTTGGTGAAGTTGTGCTGATACCCCTCCTCAAGCTCCATATAAATAGCTGAGGGGGAGGGCAGGTAACGACATTGGGAATTAATGGGGCCTCATTAATAAGGATCCTTCCTAATTCCTGAACATTTCTACTATATAGGATTGAAAGGCCAAGCAATTTATTGGCTTGACACATTGCTGGTCCAACATTTCCTCTTGTCCGTTGGAGGAAAAAAATGAAAATAAAATAGCAAAGCTATATTATTTATTTATTTTCATAATTATCCAAAATTATCTTTTTTTCCAGAACTACTAAGGTCAATGTAAAGCCTCCCTTAATTGATTCTCAATGTTGCAGATTCAATGGTTCTATGATATATTTAATCTGAGCACCGGTTCAAAAGTTATAAAATGACACTCGCGCTTTTACTGAACGTACCTAAAAAAAGATTTTAAATTCATTCTGGGCACACCGGGCCTCACAATCATGACACGATAATTTTTTAGACTAATAATAATTCTATATAATTAAAAAAAATTCATGGAAAATTCAGGTCATTACATTCTCCCCACCTTTGTACTTTTAGTCCCTGAATGCCACAACATAGACTAAGAAAAAATGGGGGTACTGAGCACGAATCTAAGCCTCCCGCTCCCATGTGCTCTCCTAGAGTTGCCTTTATGGCAGCGAATATGCACTAGAGGTATCAATCATCCACAAAGGACTCAATTTTATCGATCCCCAATCTCTAATGAAACCTTTTTAAATGTCTCTCTATCATCAATATTCAGCTCCTCATGGTCGATGATGTGAGATTTTTCATTCACATATCTCCTTAGCTGAGATACATGGAAGACGTCTTGCACCCTCTCCAACTGCGGTGGAAGTTACAAATGGTATTCCACCTCTCCAATCCTCGAAGTATCAGAAGAGTTATGATAAAACTCGGGGATAAAATTCTGCCTCGACCAAATCTCCATAAACCTCATCGAGGTGAGACACGTAAGAAGACATGATATCCCTCATCGAATTCCAATGGTCTCCACCTCCTATCAAAATATAACTTTCTTCTACTATGTGAAGTCTTCATCCCCTCCTGGATGATCTACACCTGGTCAGTGGTAGCCCATACCAACTCTGGACCCACAAGTTCTGACTATCCTGGGTCTTCCCCGTATAGAGGTGATCTATTAGGTTGACCGTATAGGACCTCGAATGGTGTCGTTCCAATGGTGGAGTGATAATTTGTATTTTATGCAAACTCCACAAAGGGTATGTGATCCTCCCATCTATGACCAAAATATAGGATGCATTCAAAAAGAATTTCTTCGAGCATCTGAATGGTCTGATCCGTTTGACCATTCGTCTGAGCATGAATATCTGTGCTCAAATGTAGATGAGTCCCAAATTCCTCCTGTAACAGCTTCCACAACTGGGATGTAAAAAATCCATCACTGTCTGTGACAATCATTGATGGCACCCCATGAAGTCGCAAAATGTCATGTATGTAGAGGCATCCCAATCCCTCTACCGATCCTTGCTCTCAGATAGGTAGGAAGTGGGACGACATAGTGAGTCACTCAATGATCACCCAGATAGAATCATGTCCCCAGGAAGTACATGGAAGCCCTATCAAAATGTCCACGTAGATACCATCCCACTTCCACTCTAGCACCTCTAGTGTCTATTATAAGCCTACTAGAACTTGATGCTCAACCTCAACTTGAATACCAGGGAGGTATCGAGAAACAAACTCTACCACTTCTATCTTCATCCATGGCCAATAGTGCTGCCCCTGGTGGTCCTTTTACATATTTTCCACACCAGGATGTACCACCAGAGGGGACGTATGGAACTACCTGAAAACCTCCTCTCGTAGCGCCACTGGTTCTATAGAATGTCCTCTGACGAGGATGACGTGCACCCCACCTTCAGAAAATATATCAGGTGCCTTTCCTGAAGATATCAGAGCACATCGATCCTCATAGTCAACGTCCCCAAGAATCCCCTCCCTAACACACTGAAGGAGTGGGGGAGTGACTATCATAGAGTGGAGGTATGCTTCTCCATCTGTATACATGAAGTATATCTACAACAAGACTAGTTTCTCTATCACCTCACTCAACAACTGCAAACCAAACATCCTGCTGAGTGCATCTTCTACCACATTCCCCTTCTAAGGAGTATAGACTATCTCAAAGTCGTAGTCTTGGTGGAACTCCACCCATCTCTATTTTATCAGGTACAGGTCCTTCTGAGAGATGATATACTAGAGACTCTTGTGACCAGTTTACACTGTAAAACATTCACAAATCATGTAATGTCGCCACATCTTCAAGGAGAAGACCACTACTTCGAACTCAGTTCATGGGTTTCGTAGTTTTCCTCTTGTTGTCTCAGCTTTCGTGAGCTATAGGCAATCACTTCTTGATCCTACATCAGGACACACACATGTCTGGCCCCTGATGCATCGCAGTAGACTGCATACCAAATTCCCTCTTCTATTAGCCTCAAGATGGGGGAACTCATTTGTCTCTTCCTCAGCTCCTAAAAACTCTGATGGCTTCTCTCCCTCCATATGTATGGTTGTCCCTTCTTTTTTAATGATGAAAAAGGGTATTGAAACTCTGGAAAAGTCAGGTACAAATCTCTGGTAGTTTCCCACCAACCCCAGAAAACTTCTCACCTCGTTCACACTCATTGACGACTCCCAAGAAAGCACAACCCCTATCTTTTTTGGATCCACTGCAAATCCAACATCCAAGAAAGAATTTTCCAAAACGTGGACCTCTTATATCTAGAACTGGAACATTGAGATCTTACCATAACGATGGTTCTCTCAGAGTGTATCTTGAACTATCTGCAAAATATAGGCATGATCCTCCTCTAATGACGAGTATACCAAGATTCCATCGATGAAGACCACCACAAAGTGATCATGTTATGGCCGAAAGATCTAGTTCATGAGTTCCATGAACACTTTAGGGGAATTGGTCAAGTCGAAAGGCCTAACCAAGAACTAATAGCAACCTTACCGATATATAAAGGCCATATTATTCACATCCTCATCTCGTACCCAGAGCTGATTATAGCATGATCTATGGCCTATTATTGAAAACCAATGAGCTCCATTAAACTGATCCGCAAGATCATCAATCCTTGGAAGTCGATACTTCTTCTTCACAGTCACCTGGTTCAGGATCTAATAGTCTACAGAAGGTCTCAAACTCCCATCTGCCTTCTTAGAGAACAAAATCGGGTCTTCCCATGGAGAAAAATTTGTCCATATAAACCCCTTCCTATGAAAATCTTAAAATTATACCTATAACTCACGAAACTCCACATGAGCCATATGATATGCTAGTATAGATATCTGTGATTTCTCGAGGTACAGGTCGATGTAAAAGTATACCTCACTGCATAGAGGTAGTCCTAGAAAATCATCAGGAAAGACATCATCATACTGGTCCACCACTATAGGATAACATAGACTCTCAACAACTACTGCTATGAAGATAAGGCTAGCTAACTTGAGTGTGATCAACTGCACCCTCTTCTATATAGGTCCATCTAATGATGAAATGGTTCCCTTCTAACTGGTGAAGAAAAACACGGTGCCATCCCCATGGTCACACCTCACTTTGCACCTAATACATTCAATTTGAGCATGCACTTTGGATAACCAATATATACCAAAGATGACATTGTAAGGCCTTTTTGGTGCTAATAAAAGATCCTAGTTGAAGCTTTCCCCTCCTAGAGTAATCTCACATTGTTGGCACCAGTGTGTAATCATAAAATCCTCTCCTGTTGGAGTCTCTAGCAGTAAGGATCGAGCCTACAGCTCCATCGAAATCTCCAAGCTCCGAAAGAGGGTTAAGGAAATAAAACTGACTTCCACCTCTGCAAATAAGTTCTGAATCTAAGGTGGAGTAGACCCATATAGTACCTTTAATCATTTCCTAAGTGCCATAGTTGTAGGACTCCATAGCCTGGAGCTGAGCTCCTCCATGGCCACTTGCTCCCTGTGGTCAGGGGGACCACCTGGAGGTGGTGACGGTAGAACCTCGTATTGCCTCCCACTTCCTGTTGCACGAACAGATCCTCTGCCACATTTTCCTACTACTTGAGGACCTCCCATATTGAATATCTTTTTCTGCCAAAGCGTTCCCTCTACCGTCTATCCGTTGTCTGTACGATGGGTTAGGAAGTCACGAGCCATGAGACCCGGCACACTGCACGAGTAGTACTGCATGCTCCTCAGCTTTCCTCCTATGTCCCGTGAGCCTCGCACAACCAACCCTGTATCCCGAGGTCATCCACCATAAGACCTAGGAAACTTGGTCCCTTATGTCATCTTCCTACATCCTACTATAGATAATTCTGCTACCTAACATCTTGTGATGGATATCACTTTCGGTGCATGCTCAGCTAGGAAGCTCTCCACAAAAAATCCTCGTTATAGCACCCTAGCCAGTGTCAGAATGCTGATCGATATCATCGATGCTCGAACATTACATCGGGGATCCTGCTCAAAGGTACGTGCCCTAAAAAAATGCGTTGTACCATGTCTGTGGAGTATCAGGAGAGATTAGTGAACCTCGCTGAGTAATGGGCCACATTCGTGGTTCCCATATCTATGTGCAACAACTATTGTATATGCACTATGCATAGAGTCGCTGGGATAAAATCTACTGTGAATATTCTCTCGAAGCCCGTTCAAATGAGAGTCACCCCATCATGTATCTGGAGCATCAAGATCCACCATCTCCCCATATCATCATGAAAGAGACTGGCTTCTAAGATCACCATAAGGTTAACTGGTGTCCCAACCAGGCGGAAAACTATGTCTACAACCTCTAACCAGACCTCAGCTACATGTGGGTCAGTCTCGCCTCAGAATCTTAGAGGCCTCTTCCGATGAATCTCGTTCAACATGCTCTGTCAGCTTGGACCCTCTACTAGTTGGGCGAGTGGAAACGACTACACAACGGGTAGTGGTGCTGCTGGTACACCCCTCGATGGTGCTAATGACTTAAGAGGGCCATGCACCTAGGCCTCATCGCTTAGTGGGCCATCATCGCGTAATCTCTTGAGAATCCTAGAAAGCTGTCTACATGGAGAGATCCTAAAAGAAGAAAAGTCTTAAATGGTTAGTAAGTTATACTAGGTCAGTTGACTAGATGAGATCATAAGAAAATACATTCAAAACACACACAATCCGTGATTTCATGAACTTAGTCAGAAATCAGAAGTCAGTGTCCTAATATATAGATATGTCAGATTCCGCACCAACCCTGGCTTCTCGAAACTAAAAACCACACCCTAAACACTTCACATTATTGCCACATAGAAAATATCAGAGTCCAAGTTCTTCAGTAGAACCGACTTCTCTGATACGACGTTGTCATGACCGTCCCTCGGGGCCGATACCATGAATACAACAAGCCCACCTTATATAGGCCATGAGTTGGAGACTAGAACAAAAAATTTGTATACCTAAATAGGTAAGGAATTTACATTTTAATATGGCGAGACAAACAGTCCATGAAAACAACAAGATGCAACTAAGAAGTAAACTGCTATAATAAAAGTGTGCTGGAAGTAAATATGCTAGAATACAAGCACAACTAAATAGTAAAAGTACAAATGAAAATTAAATTGTAGCTGAAAAATGAAGAAATGGTTCCAAGATTGTCCAACGAGGATCCTACCAAAATGGTAGGTACAACTCATGTTCAATAGTCCATGCATCACATCACACCAAATGGTCCACCTCCGAGCTCCATCTAGTCCTGGCTCCCTCAGCCTCGATCAATGATGTTCGTCATCATTAAAATACACACCAAGGTGTAGGTGTAGCTCATGCAGGGGTGAGTATAACAATGCTCAGAAGGGGCCTCAAGACCCATGTTGGTCTCCCAGAGTTCCACAATGGAAATACCACAAAGTAAGAACCCAATCTCAAATCACAACGCAATAGACATCAAATCTACATAGGTATATTTCCGCACATATACCTCAGTTATCAAGTCATAATCATCTCATACATGAGGGATGAAATCCTCAAAGGTGACACCATGAATGTAAAAGTACCACACATGTTACACCACAAATACAACACCACAAAGGAAGAATTACCTCACAGTTAACACCACGAAGATAGAAGTACCACACAGGTAACACCACCAAGATAGAAGTACTACACTGGTAACACCATGAAGATAGAAGTAACACACATGTAACACCACAAAGAAAGTAGTAACACACAGGTTACACCACCAATATAGAAATACCACATAGGGAAGACCATGATGATAGAAGAACCAAACATGAAACACCAAAATGTTAACTCCACAAAGGTAAAAGACTCTCCTCAAAACAATTATAACGTAATTACATAAGTTCATGTGTTTAGATGAAAGGTAGGTCATCTTATTCGGTTAAGTATCACTGCTTCTGACCCAAACCTGATCGATAGGTAACTATCCCCCACTAATCCACACAAGATCTGACCCACACAGGATCGGTATGCGCAGACCCACATAAGATCATTGAGCACTAACAAACACAGGATCAGAAAGAAGTTGAGCCACACTGGATCGAAGGATGTTGACCCACATAGGATTGATAGATGCTAACCCACACAGGATCAATGTTCTTTCTTCACGGTACAACCTTCCACAGGATTCATTGCACCTGATGCACTCATGATCCATATAATATACATATTCAGATATCTGTCAAAACAAGACTACCTCTAAGCTACTAAAAATAATAACCCAAATAACTCCATGTCTTAAGGGTTCCAATGTGACATATAGTGCATTAATCAGAGCCTGGTCTATGATTTATAAGAGTTTTAGTTTTGATAGCTCGGTTGGATTCGAGTTCAATCCAACTCAGACATACTCCAACCATCTCCAAAACTCATGTGGAGTATCCCAATAGAACCGTCTCGATCCAAGGATTACAATGCCATAGAAAGTTTGTCAAATGGACATCCCATTCACATGATATTTCCCTTTAATTGTTTTCATGTTCGGTAGGACCTAGGTTTGATCCGACCCGGGCTAACCAGTTATAGGCTGACCCGACCTAGTTCAGGTAAACCCAACCCAGACCCTGTTTGACCTGGCTAGGAGGGGATGTGGCAGGCTCTACCCGCTGGGCCACGGTCCTACTCAGCCCAGAAGTGGGGAGGCCCAACACAAAATGGGGGGCTACAAGGTGCACAACCCACTGGGCAAGCGGCCCGAACCACAAGGGGGCGCGGCCCACTGGACAGGCAGTCCACAAGAGGTGTGACCTATTTTCCACCCGAGTTGGCGGGATGGGGGGGGGGGGGGTTCCCCCAATTTCCGGAACAGACCAGAGGCCATTCAGATATTTGAAACAATGGAACAACATGGGCATTTCCCGATTTCCCCAAAACTCGATGTAGGCATGGGTTCTGCCTCTGATGTTTCTTAAGCCATGGATTCTTAGCCACCGGTGGTGCGCTGGTCACGCCACCCTTCCCATCCGTGGTCGACCGATATTCCAGCCACCTTCTTGGACCACCGCGGTGTACGAGTAGTAGTAGGTTACTCTGGTGGCATGGGTGCATCACCTCTTCTCTTCTCCCGCATCAAACGATGGGTCACTGCCACCTCTTTCATGTTCGGTCGTTGCAGGCTATCGCCGTCATTTGGCATTCCGTCTTCCGTCCAACCTGACATTAATGCCCGCAAAAAATAGATCAATTATAATAAAAAGGAAGAGAGTGTGTGTCTTATTTGTATGTCCCACACCCTCTGCGTTAGATAGGTAACATGATGGAGATAGATAATTCAACAATTTCATGGAATTTAATACATGATAAACCCCTACCTCAAAAACGATGGAGAAACACATATGGTTGAGGAAGTGGGCCACTGTTCACTGTCCCTGCAACTATCCTCAATTGATGTCGCTTGATCGTCGACTCCTCAGTTCAGAGTTTCGGTGTCTTTGTCACCGCTCGCTAGAACCGACTCGGTCCTGCATGGATTTGGCATCACATCAATTTATCAACACTTCATTGTTTGGTGAAGTTGTTCTAATACCCCTCCCCAAGCTCCATATAAATTGGAGATGGGGAGGTTAAGTGACAATGTTTGGAATTAATGGGGGATCATTAATTAGGAACCATCCAAATTCCCAAACATCTCTATTACATTAGATTGATAGGCCCAACCATTTATTGGATTAACAAATCACTGGTCCCATGTTGTGTCTTGTCCTTTGGAGGGAAATAATGAAAATAAAATAACAAAGTTATTTTATTTATTTCATTTCTATAGCCCCAAAAGTTAACCATTTCTCTAAACCAACTGTAGTCGAAGTGAAGCCCCTCTTAATATAATATCGTCGATGTGGATTCAACGGTGACATCAGATTTTTAATCAATGCACTGGTTCAAATGTTAGAAAATTACTCTCACGCATTTACTGAACATACCTAAAAAAGATCAGTAATTAATTCTGGACACCCCAGACCTCATAATTATGCACAATCAATTTTTTTAGACTCATAATAATTCCATATAATTTAAACAAATTACATGGAAAATCTACGTCTTTACATCATGATTTGATCGTCATTAGTGATTCATTAAGAGATGTCACGATCCATCATCTTCTCAACCCTTGATCCATGATCCGTCATCATTGGTGATTTTTTGTTCATTCTCATTAATCTCTCACCAATAGAATTCTTCCACAGCCACATATAAATATCCCATGTCATTACCAGATCCCATAGCTTTGTTTTTCTTTAACAGAGGAAACATGTTTCAACATTTCGATTATGCTGAGTCACCACATTTTTATGATGTTTCAATTACAAAACAATGTTTCTTTTACTCTTGAGTTGAAATGTACTTACCCATTTTCTTTGATGAATTTATACATCTCAATTGAAATTGTGTTCCATAAAAACCCTATCTTTGAATAAAATAATTTTTCTTATGTTCATATTATTTTTTCCCAAAAAAAATCAGAAACATTATCTTTTACCCTAGACCCGCACCGGTCGAGGCTCTGCCCCACAAAGGAGAATTTCACATTTCAGAAACAATGGTGGTCTCAGATATTTAATCGGAGTTACCAATTCTGTATTATGTGGATTTGAAAATTGAAATAAATTTTTATTTAAATTATTTTATTTACGGTTTCATCCCAAAAACCAACATTCACAGCCAGCGTACACCGACAGATGTTAGCCTCCACCTAAGAAAATCATTACCTCACTAGATCAAAGGTTGAGTTGAATTTTTAATCTAAGATACCATTCATGATTTATAAGGATTTGGAAATAAAATAACTTTTATTAAATTATATTATTTACGGTGATAAACAGCATTCCACTCTTGGCCTGTTCAAGCTAATATTAGGCTCTGCCTAAAGAAAGAACACCCCCAAAAGCTCAATGGTTGTCTCATGTCTTCAATATGAGTCACCATTTGTGTTTTATAGGTGTTTGACAAATAAAATAATTTTATTTAATTATTTTATTTATGGTTATTCCATTTTTGGGTTTTCTCACTAGAGACCTATCCCGACAAAGCATAATTCATTCATAGGGTAATCCCACTACTCTAAACCTAATGGTTTCCTCGTATTTTTAATCCAAAAACATGTTCATTAGTTTTTCCACATTTTTTTGGTAAATTGATCACACATGCCTTCTTAAAACATAATAGTTTTCGACGAACCACTCTAGGCACACTGGGTCTACTAATTACACGCTGTCATAGCACCAGGTCTTAGAATAATGCAATATTATAAAAAAATTATAGAATTCCCAAAAATTACAATATGATATGGATTTCAAATTTATTGGAGAATTTATATCTAAATAAATTACATTTCATGCAGATATAGTACATGAATGAATGGCATGTGGATTGGAGAAGTTTGTTATGTGATAACCTAATACTTGTGTTTAGGAATTTGATCATACAGTTGAAAGGATACCAAATTGTAGTTGGAGGATGATATTATTATACATTTCATGAAAGAGTATATTTGAATTTAGGGTTTCTCAATTATAAAAAAACCCACCATTATATTTGTTTACATGACTTCAATTTAGAGATTATTTTGGGACTAGGGTGATTCATTCCCAACATAGGTTAAGGGTTACACTTTCTCAACTATATAGTATGTGGAATAAGATTACTTTAAAAGGAAAATAATTTCTTATACTCTTAATGGGATTTGGGTATTTATTTCCCCATAGTAATCAACAATAATAATAATGATATAATCTATCAATTGAGATATTTATTGAACATACTATGTAATAGGTGACCAACAATGGGACTGAAAATTACAATGATATAATTTACAAGAATTTTTTACATTATGTATTAGATGTTATGATAATGTGTTTGGGAATAAATGACATCAATTATTTCTAATAGATGGAAGTGTATTGAATAATAAATAGTTTGTAAAATTTTATCTCCGAATAATTTTAAAAAATTAGTCAAAATTTAATCTCTAACCCCCTGAGTGTGTTATCACAATAAATCTGGTATATCAAACATTATTAATCTTCAAGTTTGTATAGAAATCTAATTATATACCACAACAATAAAATTCTAAAAAAACCATTGATTATATTAAGAAAGATAAGATTTTGAATGATAAGAGGAAATCCTAAAAAATACATAGATAATGAAATCTAGAATGATTTATCTTATAAAAATATAGAGACCAATGGAAATCATGAAACACATAAAATCAAAAATACAAAATTAATAGAAATATTTCCTTAGATAATATAATTATAATGAAAGATAAATATATAAGTGGTAATGAACAATTAGGAAAATAGACTATAATGATTCAAAAAATCATTAAGAGTTAAAAATGCGGTAAAAAACATAAGCTGGAGGATGGATATATAGTGAACCCAACTAAATGTTCATAAATATCACATTGATTATATTTTTAAATTAATAGAAATAGTAAATTGTAACATAAACCAAGGACCCAAATGTTTAGTTTCTTGGTGTAGAGATATATAATAATCATATTTTGGAAACATCTTTTTATATTTCAGGATTTACATGCTCCTATAGACCATCTTCAAGAAATATCATTTGTCATAACAAACATGCAAATATGGGGAATATGAGAATTATAAACTGGTGAGATCAAATGGTCATTCAGAGAATGTTATCTACTATCTATAATGGTTAGACCACAAGTTTGAAAGAAATATGAGTATAGTAGAATGATCCTAAAAAATCATTGGATCATAAGTGGAAGTCATAAAAAATGCTCTATTATTATGGATCATGGAATAAAAACATATGTACCCATAATGATAATGAAATAAATTACTTATAACAATTTAATATAAAATGAAATTATAACATAAGAAATCTAATATTAGAAAAACCACCTATTTTAATAGACCTATTTCCATGTTTAATCTTGTTAGTGGATTTAAGTCACCTTTAATCATGGGAATGAAATGTGTTCGGTTATAAAACACATTTATCCATAGAAAGGATGGACTATAGACACTAATACTGTCTCTATCTATATCCATAAGAAGGATTGTCTACAACTATAGGTAGGATGGTCTATAACTATTTCCAATTTACATTTCATAGCCGACCTATAGGCATGAGCAGGATGGGATATATCCCTTATTAATGACCATGGCTATATGCCACCAATTGTTGTGGGAATTATGGGCTATTTCAATAATTTTTTTTCCAAGATATAGAATTTGTCCCAGAGTAATTTGTTTTCTTGAGAATAGTGATGAAATATTATTTAGTCCAAATTGGTGTGTTAAAATGTATAAATATATTAGAATAATGATCTCATGAATATATACCACTACGAGAAGAGTTGAATCCATAAGAATTAGTTTCAGCATCTATTGTACTTCCATACCAGTGCTTCTATCCATAAGAATATAGCTCATGTGTATTGGCTAGTCAACATGGACTAAAAATATATATATTTATATATGTGTGTTTGTGTGAGTGTTTATATATATTCATAAAACATGTCAAGGCATAGGGGTAGGGTCACATGTTTTGTAAAAAACAAGAGCGTGTTTGAAACTCACTGGATCTAAAAAAGATCCTCTATAACTATGAGCATTTGGGTCATGACTATAACCAATATACGTGGTACGAGATCACATGATGCACTCATTTTTATAGGGAAAACCTCGATATCCATAGGCATATAGTCCATCGATAAAGATCGTCTATATGGACCAGAATCATTTTCGGGATTATGATCTATGTAGAAACACCCTATAGCCACAAGAAACACCCATTCATGTATTTTGGGCTTCATGAGGCTATATCATCAAGACTATAACAACTCTAATTTGAGCAATAAGAGGCATACACATTAATATAGCCCCATTTTCTAAATTTTAAACAAACTGATATATTAAAATTATAAATCCCCAATTAATAATACAAAAGTGTTATGTATATAGATATGGTTATGAAATATGGTATTGAGATATTTACATTTGTTTTACAATAATTTAGAGAACATTCGACTAAGTGGAAAAAATGAATGTGTTTTTCTTGTGTCAAATTGTATTCTTGATTCAAAATCACTAATCATCAATTATAAAATTTAAATATTTATCTATTCAAACTTATGATGTTGTTTTGTTATATTTAATTATTTTAATATATGGAAATAATGGCTGACACAAAATTCATCATTCTTGAGGAATTAATTATTTGATAAAAATGTAATTGTTTTAAGAATAATTCTCATAACTTTTATTGGATTTCCCTCTATATCCCTGATTCAAATTCTATCCAATGTTTTCATCTACCTAGTGGTATTATTTTCTATTTATCTCAAGTGATCCTTATATTTTTATTTATTCACTTTAGACCAAATTTTTTTAAACCATTTCATGATGTGAGTTTTCAATAAAGGCATTTTAAAATATTTAAAAGGTTCTTTATCATGAATTGATATTATTACCTTAAAAATTATATACATTCATATGTTTAATTTATTAAAAAATTATATTAATTTTAATTTTTATGAATAAGTTTTTATGAATTATATATTTATCTTCATAAAATAGTTTTGGGATATTTAATTGAATATAATGTCTTCAATAATGTGATACTAATAAACATTTTTTAATATTTTTTTTGGAAATTTAACTCATTTCAGTAGGATTATTCCCCAATAATGTAATAAATTATAAATTACCCTATATATATTCCTTTTAAATACTCATTTTGGGTGATTGTTTGTATTGGTAAGAAATAATCTATTTTTTTTGTGTAACCATTTAGAAATGTTATGAACCCCATTATCCACCAATGGGTTATTAATGATAAGAAGAATTATTTTATTTTAATTGTACATAATATAAGAATAATGATGTTTGGGGTCCTCTATCACTAAATAATTCATTGGTACATGTTTTATATATTATAATATAACTATATAAATTGAGTAAAGAATTATAACTCCATAATGAGAATCCAGAATGTATGCATTCTATAATAAGTTATAAAAATTATGTGGGGTTAAATGATCCATTATGATATTCAAAACTATGATTATGTTTGTTCCAATTATATTCTGATGTTATGTATAATTTCTTTGCTATGTAAAATGTTTATTATGTTCCATGTTCTATATATTTTCAACATATTATTAGCATTGTGTGATAATAACTTTAGTCATTTTAGTCATGATTTTTTATATTGATTTCATTAAAAATTGATTTATATCGTGTCAATAATTCCTAGGTCATATAATTGACTATAATTGTGGATTTATAATTTCATTCAATGTCATTATACCTTTAGAATATTCTTTTATCATGTTTCATGAAGACAAAATCAGGAATGAACTATTTTTCATTATATTTATCAATATTGATAGATTAGCTAATACTGAAAGTTATTTTTTATATTATCCATAAGAAACCATATTAATGTCATATATTATTCATTTATATCATATGTAATAATAATTTATAATTTATAACTATCCACGAAGTTGGTAGTTAATAAAAAACTACATCGTTTCATGGAGATAGTAGTCTGCACCTATGAATGGATGATTATTTCATTTCCCATTGAATGAGAGAAAATTTTAATATATATTATTATATTTAAAACCTAAAATATATTATAAATATCATAATTGTATATTAAATTATTTTTGAGTACCATTCTTGTGATGTTGTAATGTAAATAAAAATTTGTTTTTTCTTGGAGGCAATAGCCTGCATATATGCATGATACATGAATTAACTTTTTATATTTGAATGGTAATAAGTTGTTAATATTTATTAACATAATACTTAAAGTAATATAAAATAATTAATGAAATAATAATATTTTATTTTGAAAAATAAATTTGAAATGGATTAATAAAACTAAATAATTAATGTGAAAAGATTAAATATAATTTGGGAAAATTGGGTATATCCTGGAATATTCTAAAACAATATTTATCTTAGGATAATTTATTATTACTAGAATATTATGTAATTGAATGATGGTTATATGGGCTGATGATAAGTCATGTTCTCAGAAGAAAAGTTATTGTTTAGTGTTTTATTGATGGAGTGGTTAGAGGCCCATTTTATACGTGCTGAGAATGATTTGTTTGTTAATATTTTTTATTAATTAAAAACGATCATTGGTAATAATTTTAAGTGGATAAAAAACTAGAAACTAATTGAGTATAACATTAGATATGATTTAGAATAACACAAAAAACAATTTATTAACTCAATTTTGAAATGTTTCAATCCATTTATGCGAAGAATAACTACTTTTTTATTTAATCTTTTACCTTGACAATTAACATTTAACTGATATATATTAATAATTATGAAGAAAAAATTAATTGAAATAATTAGATCTATTGGATCCGATACCATTGAACTTGAAACCCTTTTATTTTCATTATTTGACGAAGAAGGTATATGAGGTAGTATCGAGGTGTTTGGAGTTTTTCTGAAGGATAATAGAGGGGGAAATACAAATTTTGGGAGGGTTATACAATAATGGGGGTTTATATAGTATATATATACTTGACTATGGCATTGGGATCCAGAGGAGTGGTTTTAGAGATATTTTAGAGATACTTATCCACATCCGTTCATATGAATGTTATAGTGTGGACAAGTAGTTGTGACAAAGGGGGTGTCCTAGGTGGTGTTTAAGGATACATCCTTTTTTGACATAGTATACCTTGAAGATGAGATGGTAGTAAAAACACTTTCTGGTTGTTAAGGGTATATAAAGTAGTGGTCTAGGACATGATGTTTTCTCCTTTACTTTTTATAGGATCTTCGGAATGATAATATCAATGAAACCTAGAGGGGGGTTTGACTATAAATGTTGTGGCATTATGTGAAGTGTTACTCCATGTTATCCAATGATTTTAGTATTCAATGACATGGCCCCCTTAGCTTCATGCCCTTGATATATTATATATACTAGGTATAAATTATAAAGACTTCATTTACTCCAACAAATTACCTTATTTCATGAGTTACCCAAGTGTGTAACATGGTTCAATTTCACCCCCTAATTAGTGTCTCTGATAATGGTATTTTAGGATTTTCCATGGTGCTGATTTTGAGTTTGACTCCTGTGTTCTCCAATTTTTCTCGGTTTTTCATAATCTATAAAGTTATTGTAAAAGGGAAACCATTTTTTGGTAATTCTTTGGGAAAAAAGGTGTTTTTTATTTTATTTTTGTCTTGGAGAAGTTATTTACCTTATCGTGCTTATTGATAGTTGCATTTTTATTATTCATGCTTTCTACTGCAAACCAGAAATCTTCATTTAAAGTAGGGAATCCCTTAATTATCACCTTGTTTATTACAATGTAAGTGTTTAATATTTTCATCTCATAGTAAAATAGATATATATATATATATATTTAAAAAATAAAAATAAATAGTTTTAATTGAGTCTTAGGTGAATGTGTATTTATATGCACATTTTAAATATTTTAATGATGTTGTGAATTTGAGAGTATTAATGCTTGTTCTTCCACTGAAAATAAAGGTTTCTCATATCCATTGAATGTGATGAATTGATATATGATTTTAAGACCATACTATTTTATTATTGTCAGATTCCACCTTTATTAAATGGTTAACCACTCTTACAGGGAATTTGAATTTATTACACCATGATAAATGGGTTTTGTGATAATTTCAATAAAATAACAAAATGAAATTGTTGTATAGTGGATTAATAATTCACTAAAATGTTATGTAATTATGATAATAATAAATTATATAAAAAAGAGTATGTTTTTTCATTATTATATGGGAATAAGATACAAGGAATTGTAACATGAAGGTCCACGTAGTATAGTAGTTTTGGTAAAGTAGATACCTTTTTTGAATCGTAATGTAATTAAGGGAACACAAATTAAAGCATAATGTTTTAAATCAAATCATTATTCTCTCTAGAATTTCCTTTCATAATATGTTTATTACACTTCATGGATTCATGTAAAAATAACAAAATATGTTCGAGCCTAAATTCTCAGTAAGGGTAAATTTAAACATTTCTAGTTGAATGTCATCAATGAGAACATGTAATGCATAAGGTTATAATGACATAATGAGAGTGGATGATAGAATAATCACAGAATTCATACCCTTAAAAACCTAAATCACCATAAATGAATACATGGAATAAGTATTTAACAGAATAAAGATTCACCAAAATAAATAATCATGAGCCTTGTGATATCAAAATTGACCAAAGGAATCATTATAAACCCATTTAATGATTCGATAAAACAAATTGGTATGATGGATTATAATAATTATAGTACACTTATATACCCCTTATAAATGTTATAAACAAATTCTAAAACTATAATATAATTCAATCTAAAACAAAATCTTTACCCAAATAAATGGAGTGTTATCTAGGTTCTCCAATCATGTAATCTATAAGAGTTTCACTTCACACTATATGGCCACACTCATTATATAAGTTATAATGGGATCACCTAGATCTATCTAATAACACCCAATATATATGTATTTTCCATAAAATATAACATTAATAATGTATATAGATATTACATTTCATCATAATCGCATTGAAACAGTCCGAATTCCTTAAATAATGTGATTAACTATAGGAATTGAAATGGGTTTCGTAATAATCTAATTCAAAAATGATTAACCTATGGAAACGAAATGGATTCCATAAAAATTTTATTTGTACAATTTAAATCTCTCTATAGAATTATTTAGGATGATATAATTTTAAAATATCCCCATTATAGGATACGTAAGAACAACATATTTCATATTATATGGAAAATGATTTTGAAAGATCACTTACAACATTTATTAAAAAAAATAATATTTTTTTGGAAAATAACTATTAAAATAAGGAAATAAATAAATATTTGTGAAATCACTTTCATTTTATATAACCATGAATAATTATAAAGGAATTATTAAAAATATTTATGAGGAAAATATTTTTTTTATTATGAAAAATAGTTATCTTAAAACAAAAAACAAATTAAAATAACTTTTCTATGAAAAAATCATTTAAAACATATAAATTATTATTAAAAAGTAATATTCATGAGGAAAGAAAACTTTATTCATTCCATGCTCATTAAAAGAAACAATCCGTTAAAATTTTCGATAAAATCCAAAAGAAAATTTATTATGTAAAATGAATCAAAGATTAATTGAATAAATTTTGTGAAATTTCCAAAAAGGATATAAATTTATCTATAAAAATTTATTTAGAGTGATAAAAAATATATGAATTTTTATTATTACATAGGTTTGGATTAATTTTTTTTTGACTACGGTGAGAAATAAATATGACTTTTCATAGAAGAATTTGTTGAATAGGTTTGTAAATAAATAGGAGAATATAATGTGAAAATGTTTATCTTCATGACATAACTAGATGAGACTAAATAACCTGAGTTTCTTTAGATACATATCACAATATTTTATTATCATAATAAAAAACATAACCAATTTGCATAAATAATGCGATTATATCATAATCCCATTAAAAAGATGGAAACAATTAATCGTAAGCCACATGAAGTAATAACATTAAATGAAACATAAAATAATATTATAATAATTAGATTTAAAATGTTATATATTAGTAGTGTTCTAAATAAAACTCATAAATGGAAATAGGTGCATAACATAACATTTTTCCCTTATGAAGAAAAATTGGGAAAAAATTCCCTTACCTCTTTGGTTAATTTGGAACTTTAAATCCCCATAAAAAAGAGAGAATAATGAGGATATTTAAATACCTATAATTTTATACATAATAATAATAAAATACATTTATGGGAATTATATACACTCTATAATTGAACTCATTGTTGAATATAGAATGTGTCTCAAAAAAATAGAATGTGAGACAGAAATTTGTTAAAAGGAATGTATCAATGATGTGAGAATTAGTAAATGAATTTATTGTTTGTATAAAATGTAAATCCATGTAAACCAAGTTGAAATAAAATGTAAAATAATCAATGGGAATTACACCCATAATCTTATAAAGTCGCAATAAATTAAGTATTTGTTTAACCCAATGAATGAAAATTTAGTTATGAAATCTCTTACATCATAGATTCTTTTTATAAAAATGATTTATTTTCTTATATAGTGGTCTTAAAAATGTTATTATCATATTTAAAATTGATACTAACACATATAATATATTATGTAATCCATTTATAAATTCTAATCACCCATTAATTAATAACCATTCATTATTTTATTTATTTTAAGTTGTAATTGCCTTATTTTATAATTCAATATTTTTTATGAAATTTTTTATTCTTTGAAATAATATATAGTTATATAATCAACAGAATAATAATAACAAAATTATTATCATATTTTTATATCGATATAACTCTTATACTTAAACAGTATTGGTGATTATGAAAATGAAATACTTTAAAATCAGAGTGATGGTAGGTTATAGGTATACATTAGTAGCATTTCAATTTTTTAATTATCATTATGAAAAGGTAAATATTATCATTTTTATATTTATAAAATTTTAATAATATAATATATAACATATATATTATTTAAATATTGTTATAATTTTCATTTATGTGGTGTGGTTAGGAAAATAGAATCACATTTCTTCTTAATGGTGATGGTTTATATATACTCGAATGATGTTATCATTTTTTGGTGTACAAAAATAAAATAAAATAAAATATTGTCATAATGAAAAATATTCCATGAATATCATAATTTCTTCAATTAAATCACATATACTTATTAAATTTTCCATTATTACATTCCATGAATTTTTTTTGTGAAATATGAATCACATCACTCTGTGAGGTGGTAGCCAATTGTACACATGAGAAAAAACATCATATCCCCAATCAAAAGGAATGTAAGAAGGTGTATATTATATAATTACTACATAGGCATTATTATATAATAAATATCAATTATAAAATTTATATCCATCATTATTCCCAAATGTGAGAGGTGTAAATGGAAAAATAAATGGCACTGATTCCAAAAATGATAGTCCACCATATACAGTAGTGATGATATCAACACCCATTTGATGAAATTTGAGTTTTTTATGGGTATCAACCAGTTGTTTTAATCAAAAACCATCTTATTTGGATTTTCTCAGAAAATAAATAATATACGATGATGTGACGGTTATTGGTAACATATTTTTATAGGGATTATTTGAAATGGTGTTGGATGGAGTGAAGAATATAGGAGGGGGTGGTTTTTTATAAGTTTGGTGATTGTTATACCTATAATTTTTCAAAATATTTAATTACATCCAAATTTGTTTCTTGTTAAGGTCCCAAAAATAGATCATTATTGATACAATAATGGATATGGAAAAAATTTCAATAAAATATAATCTAGACAATTTTTAGATCATTTTAACCCGTATGTTTTTATATTTCCCCTGTAAATCCATTTTACCTTAAATACTCTAATAACTATTAATTTTATTCATTATACATTCTGGGAAAAATTATTTAGAAAATGCTATAGAATAAAATTATTATTATTATAAATATTTAACAAATTTTACCATATACAATTCCATGATGTAGATAAATATAATTTAAAATTGGTCTCTTATATTTATGGTAATGTTTCTTTCTAAAGAGATAAAGTTGAAAAGATTACATCGTTTCTACATAAAAAATGAATAATAAAATGATTTGAATAAATATAAATGTATTAATATATATATATAATATAATTGACCTAATTTAACATTAAAATTATTCAAAACCTAAATAATTCTTACAAATTTTTTAATAAAAGTGATTTATTCAATTAAAATCTATAATTTTTCATTAATATTTGAAAAATGAATTTTTTTTAAAATATCTAAAAAATTCACCACATGATAAAATTTGTGTCCTTATTTAAAAAGTTATTTTAATTTTATCAAATAAATCTTTTATAATTGGTTAAAATTAAATTTAAGTTATGTGTACAAATGGTGACTAAACATTATTTTATTAGAAATAGAAGTGTTCAAAAACCCTATCTTTTTAATTTTAATTGATTATTATTTTATTTATAATAAATATATAGAAATAATTTTCATAATTTTTTTTGTAATATTCATACCCACCAATATAATTATGTGTTTATAATGGTATATGAGTATATTTTTCATTTAGACATGGGGTTTCGGTTTCTACAAGACATCGAATAGATTATATTTATCTAGAGAGAAATACATCATCAAGTCTTGGGGTGTGACATTATCATCTATGATCAGTGTTGAATTTCATTTAATATATCATACATTATTTCTTCTATTATAACCATGATGGTTTACATCCTCCCCCACATTAATAAACAATATCCTCATAATTTGATCATTATCATTTTAATCTAAGGTATTACATTTTACAATACCTCTGTTGTGACCCACATCATAAAATGGGTTTTCAAAACAAAACTAGGTTATGTTGAAAGGGATGTATGAGGGTAATATGCAATGAAAAATACAAGATTTCAAAAATAGCATAACATTTTTGGGCGGGTATTATTTGGAAAAGGAAGAAAAGATAAAATAATTAAGTAAAGCGATTGAGGTTTTTGATCACAAGAAAGTTAATGATAAAGGGAATGTTAAGGGCCTAAAACCATAAATAATAGATGTTTTAATAGACCAATGAATTCATCATATATAAATGTAATAGAATAACAATTTTATTTTATGATCTTTTTGAAAATGTTGAGGAATTATTTTACCTTCCATTAATATAATGAAATATACTTACTTGATATGTTATTAATTTAAAAGAATAAGTTAAATGTTTTTTATGGTTATTTATATTCCCAATTCAACCCTTACACCAAAAAATGAATATCCAAAAATGAATTTTTAATCTTGAAGTGCTATAATTAACATTTAAAGGATCACATGACACATAAAAGAGTGAAAATTCATTCCATTTGTCTCTAACTATTTTCCATAACAATGATTTTTAGTAAAATTTCTCGGTATAATTAATTAAATTCAAAAATTAAAACGTAACACCACATCTTCCTCATTAATAATTTTTGATATCTTTTAACATTAAATAATGATAAATTAACTACAAAATCAAGTAGCCTTGTGGTAGGTGATGAACCCTTATCATCCTTCAATAATGGTGCACGAAAAGTATCCTTTCCATATAAGATGGGTTTTCACCCAATATGGCCGTTTTATTTTATCTAAAATATATTAATATAATTCCAGTAACATTCAAAAAAAATTTATGATCACCATTGTAAAAAAATTGATCATAAAATTGATCTATTTAATAATTTTTTATAATATTTTTATATTGTCATTAAGATTTCATTGATTGTTATATTAACCATAAAGGTTATCCACACCGTTAAAGATAAATATATATATATATATGCAATTTAAAGTCATTACTCCTCTAATAACTTTTTAACTAAAAAATATATTTCAAAAAATTTATCCTAAAGTATTCTTAATCTTGGTAAAATCAAAACACTGTACGAAAAAGGGATTTTAGGGTTTTTAACTTATGATTAATCTTAAACTCATTAAACCTTGATGGAATCACTAACTCTAATGTTAATAATAACATATATAGAATTGAAATTTAACAGAAACATTAAATGTTTCAGGATTATTATAAAAAATTACCATTGGTATAAAAAACTATATAATATAATTTCAGAATCCAAATATGTAATTCAATATAACTCCTCACTTGGTCTGGGATTTTTCCATTAGAAGTAGTAAATGAATCATATTATTCTTAGGTACTCTATATTTTAGAATGTGAACAAAAAATGGATCCCAAGAAATAGATTTATTTCCTTATATTATACTCCTCAGTTTTCCTATGATATTATTTTCACACATAAATAATTTTACCATAGCATGGAGTAACATCATATTCAATATAATATAACTTATGATTAACCTTGGTTATTAGGTTTCATCATAAATTCATATACATCATATTTTAAAGGAATGAAAATTTGAAGTATCGGATTAATATCCCCAAGAGTGTCAAACCAGGTGCACAATAAGTCCCATTTTCATGCAATATGTGATAATAAAGTCAAACCCAATGTTCACTTATTAGATTTATTACCCCTAGGTACATCTATCACATATCCGTATCCATTTTTAGCATCCATATAAGGATTTATCTCTATGAAAATACATATAATATATACAATACCACAACATTAGAATGATAATATATATATATCATCAATGTCCATCATAGTGGTATGATGTTGAAACTATGTTTTCTTAAATGTAGTTCCAAAGGTTTCTACTAAAAATACTCTAATACCAATTGTAATTATGGGGACTCTAGTTACCCATTGTTTTTTATTATTTAATATATTGGTATAACATATAATGAATCACATCTCGATGAAAAAATAAGTTGTTAAGGTAAACTAGAGACATACATGAGTATTACATTAAATTTGAAACACAAATTGCACCATAATAATTTTTGAGATTATCATTATTCCCTCTATAATATCATTATATAACATTTTTAGTAAACTATCTTGATTCCCAAGAAATGATACAAAACCGGGGAGATCTCAAAATCATGATATGTGTAAAAAGTAACATTAATAATTGAATTTAGATAATGAGGATATAAAATTTACAAAGGTATAATGACCTAATCTGAGTTCATGATATATTCATAAAATAACTCGTACGTACCAATATCAAAATCATCAATCACAAAAACAAAGCATAAGGATTTAATAAAGTAAAGAGTTATAATAATCCATAATCATTATCAATTTGATATCAATCATGATTCGATGAATCATTGTAAACCCATTTAAAGCGTAGATAAAACATATTGGTAATAAAGAACATATTCATCAAAGAACACTTATAGAACCCTAAAAATTGTAATAACCAATAGGCCAACATATAATATGACTATTTTGTGAACATAATATGTACACAATGCATTGGAGAATTATATATGACATACATAATATAATATATATTTGTATTTCTAAATAGTATTTGGGAACTCCCATAATATATGTAATATATAATAACCACATCATGAATAATGTACCTAGATATTTCATTTCATCACAATATCATTGATAAAATCATTATTCATTTCCTAACATGACCAACCTATGAAAAAATGGGTTCCTGGATAATATATTTGAATAATATATAAATCCTTCCAAAGAAGGAATGAAGATGGTAGCATTACAAAATATCGAAATTAGAGAAAAGTAAGAATAAAGGATGTCAAAATTATCAACGACATTGTCTCCTATATCGGAACCCCATTGAAGATAGATCATCAGACGATTAACATCAAGATTGGTATGTATGTGAGGGTGATGGTGGAAGTCGACCTCAAAATCAAGCTTCCAGATATGATTGTGTTCAATGCAAATGAGTACAAAGTGGAGGTTCGTTTGGAGTATAAATGTCAACCACCCTTCTGCGAGCTATGTAATATAGTAGGTCACCCCCATCTGAATGTCGGGTGATGATGTGCTAGGTGAAAAGTATAGATGATCAGCCTAAGGAGGATGGTTGGACTCAGGATAGAAGGAAGAAGAAGGATCATGATATCTCTTCCGGGAAGCATGAAACTACCCTGAAAAAAGTGGGTAAATGGATGAAAAAGTGACCCTTTTGGGGGAGACCTCTGGTATTATGTGGTCTGATTTGGTAGTGGAAGAGGTGTCCATGATTGTTGATGCAGTGTTAATGCCATCACATGTTGGGTGATGGTACGTAAGCAGAGTCTCAGGTGGACTTGACTGGTGGTAAGGCTCTCAATACACTGGTGTTCTCGAATAGACATCTTCTCAACTCTGATGGGGTTGATGAAGGTAAATAGATTATGGGTGCGGTTTCATGTAACTCTTCTAACTTAAAAAACTATGTTGATAATGCTTCTATAGTTACAGTGGGTATACAACCAACTGCTATGACCGTTGAACCTTCAAATGGCTCTCATACAAAACCTGATTAGACTGAATTGAGATCAATGGATCCACCTATGGCTATGATTTCAGATGTTAAATATGATAAAATTTATCATATCACTTCAGTACAGGTTTTACCTGATAAGGATTCCATGGTTTTAGTCTCAAATGATCTGAAAGTTGCAGTAGGATTTATGGACACTGTGGCTGTCTCAATAGGCACATCAGATTCCATTAAACCAGATTTTCTAACTCCAAGAGATTTCTCAAAGACTCCACATATACATACAATTTCTTTTGAAAAAAATCATGGTGCCAATATTACTAGTGCTTCTTATTTATCTGTTGCCTCTTCTCTGATTAAAAAAGAAATTAAATCAATCCCTACCTCCTTACATGAGCCAAGAAGGTCAACATGGAAGAATGGAATGAGTGGTGCAAAAACGGAGTTATAAATCCAAACACAGGTTTAGATGAATTGTTTATTTTGGATTTGTCAGGTTATAGAAAACACTGACAGTTTTACTGTGCTTAAGAGACTTCTTCTGACTGACTAACCAAAAATATATTCTATTTCTGAGCCTAAATTCAATTTTCTATGAAATATTTTCAGTTTTTCTCTATTGGATATAATTTCTTTGGTTCTTGAAAGGATGGAATTACTACTAAAACTCCTTGGTTTTTTATCATTCAACCTTGCAGTCTGTTTCTGTTGTCATGTTTTTTGATCAAATGTTTACTTGTGAATTTTCTTCTGATGGGGTACATGTTTTTTGCACTATGATTTATGCTAAGAATATATATCAAGAGTGAAGATCTATTTGGCATGACCTTATTTCCCTCTCTAGAGTTATTTAGGACCCCTGGTTTATGATCGGAGATTTCAATGCCATTCATTCTCTGAGTGAAAAATTGGACCGTCACAGTCTTCTATTTCATCAAGAGAATTTTAATCTAATACTTAGGATTGTGAAATTATAGAGATCAACCTCAATGGTTATATGTATACTTGGTATAGATAGTGTCTCAATGGGGTAGATGCTAGCAAACATGACAGGGATGTCACTAATACAACTACCCCGATAAATGGGATTCCATATCTAGTATTACATTACCCAACATCAACTATGATCATCACCCCATTAAATTCACTCTCTACACTAAGGGATTTTAGTATCCTACACCTTTCTAATTTAACAATGCTTGGTATGTGGTTATATATTGTTCTAAAATGATAAATGACAGTTGGGATGGCATGAGACATCAAAATGATTCTTTTGCTTGCATTAACAAATTAAAACTCCTAAAATAGTGTCTCAAGGGTTGGTGTAGCTCCTAAACAATTCAAATTGATAAGGACATCTCCTCTCTTGAGAATGACCAATTTCATATTCAAATTTCCAACACCAGCTCTAATTTTTTTCTTGATCCTCAGATTTAAATTAGTGTTTCCTTGAAGCTCAACTATCTGTTGAATCTCAAAGATAACATGCAGATGAAAAAATTCAAAACCAAATGGCTTTCATTGGATAGAGGACTACTATGTTCTACAATTCACTCTAAAGAATTAGAAAATTTAGTAGGCCCCTAGACTATCATATAGTTGATGACACCCTTCATGTCATTGAGGATTCTATTTCCAATCATGTTGTCGATTATTTTCATAATTTGTTCGATGGTATGGAGGTTTGAAAAGATCTTCTTCCTGATATCTTTCCAAATATGGTTACTGTTGAAGACAGTTTACATCTCTTAAGAATACCTTTGGATCATGAAATCAAGGACATGTTTTTTAGCCTTAACACTGATAGTGGCCCGGGACCTGATGTTTTCAACAATGGTTTCATTCAACATTACTGGGGTATACTTCATTTGGATGTTTTCAACCTAGTCAAATCCTTCTTTTCCACTGGTCTCCTACCACATGGGATAAATGCTCAATTCCTTACTCTTTTTCCTAAAGTTCAAAATGCTGTTGAGATTAACATTTTCCGACCTATTTCACCCATCAACACCATTTATAAAATTATTTCCAAATTCATTACTGACAAAATTACATCCATCTCCAATAAAATAGTTTCTTGGGACCAATTTTTCTTCATTAAAGGAAGGTCTATTCCATATTGTATCTACCTTGCCTCAGAATGCACTAAAATTCTGAATAAAGTCACTAGGGGAGGTAGTGTGGTCATTAAGCTTGACATCCGAAAGGCTTTTGACACCATGGATTGGGGATTTATCTTAAAATTTCACTAAATCTTTGGGTTTAATGATTATTTTACTGATATGATAAGCACCTTATTCAATTCGGCATCCATTTCTGCGCTGGTCAACAGGGCTCCAAAAGGATACTTTAAATGTACCAAGGGTGTTAGGCATGTTGATCCTCTTCCTGCAATCCTTTTTGCTATTGCCGAGGATTATTTGAGTAGACATCTCATGAGCCTTTGGGATTAAAAAAAATTAATCGCATCAAGGTTTCTAGAAAATTAAATTTCCGTACACATATTTTATAAGAAGATGATATTGTTTTTTTTAAATGTGATAACAGGAACATTAAAAACCTTAAAAGTGACCTGGCTCATTATGATGAAATTTTAGGTCAAGCGATTAGTTGGTGTAAATCCTCTATCTTTATTGGGAATAATTTTTCCCTTATATAGAATGTTTCATCCTCAATTATATAGGAATCAAGGAAGGATCTTTCCCTTTCACATATCCTGGTGTTCCTGTCTTTTGGGAATGGCCCCAATCCATTTACATCCACAACAGTGTTGATCAAATTACAAAACAACTTTCTTCGAAGGGAAAATATCAATCAATGAGTGGTAGAATTTGTCTTGTTAAATATACAATTATATCCAAAATGGTTTACTCGATGATTGTTTACAATTGGCCTGTTGTTCTTCTTAAGAAAATAAATGCTTTAATTAAAAATATTTTACTGGTAATATGACTGAAATAAAGATTGTGGCCATACCTTGGGTCAGGTGTTGTAATCCTCTGGACAAGGGTGGTCTAAGAATTAAAAATCATAAGCTTTTTAATGATTCTCTCCAAGAAAATATGACTTGGAAGCTTAATCATAACAATTATGATACATCTGCCTTTCACAAGAATCGATATATCACAAAGATTAAGAATGGTAATAGGAATTATATCACTTCTTCCATCTAGCCAGACATTAGAAAATCCATCATTAGCATCATGAACAACTCTATATGGATGGATAGTGCTAATTCCTCTATAAACTTCTGACTGGATAATTGGACTGGTGCCCCCTTAAACTCCATGTTGACTACCAACACTCCTCTTGATAACACCAACTCTACTATAAGGGATGTTCTTATTTCCCATGATATCACCCTCCCTAATTACATCAGTCATATCATTGAAAATTATCCTTTCTTCAACACTGATGACTTCCTCGTTGGGAGCCTTTTTTAATGGTGTACCTGACTACACAAGTTTCTATAAAAATGATTTCATTCATTCTGAATCTAACCTTAGTTGGTTGAAATATTTTATCAAGCCTTGGATCAATCCCTAGAGATTTACTCTTATTTTTTATAGTGCCAATAATATGATCCCCACTAAAGTGTGCTTTCAATCTTTTGGGATACCTCTTTGCACTAGATGTCACATGTTCAATCAAAATCAAGATGATTCTAATCATTTGTTTTTGCCTTGTTATATAGCTACTGCTCTTTGGAAGTACACTGTTGACATTTTTGGTTGCAGATGGTCACTTCTTGATACAATCAACTCTCAATTTCAGCATTGTATTAATTGAGTTTTTCTAGGCAGATCAAGAATCTTTTTTTGACTGTGGTGGCGGAACTCCTTCACGTGATCTGGTATGATAGAAATAATGTTTTTCATAATAATTGCTCATTCAGTCTCACTTTAGGTAGGATGAATATTCTCATTGCATCAATAATGATGCCCCACTCCAAAAACATCACTGTGACAATTTTGTTTTTGATTTTGAGATCTTTCACTATCTTAGGATTTCGGGTTCTTACATGTAGCCTCGACGCACCGTTTAAGTATTCCTTCAAGCTCCCCTTCTATGATGGATCAAGGTGAATGTCTATGGTTCATCGAGAGGGAACCTGGGTCCAGAAAGATGTGGAGCCATTTTCAAAGATAATCTTGGTTGGTGTCATGGCTTCTTCATCAGCGATTTCAGTACAACCTCGGGTTTGGAAGAAAAAATGTTTGGAGTGATTCATGATGTGGAATTTTCCAAACAAAAGGTTTAGAACAAGATGTGGTTTGAAAGTGATTCAACCACTGTTGTCCAAGCTATCTGGAAGGGGGTGGTGCAACATTCCTGGACGCTTACTTCTAGATGGATGAATTGTCTTGCTTCTCACACAGAACTCAACTACATTGCCACTCATGATTTCCGCGAAGTGAACATGGTTTTTGATAGTCTTTCCAACAAGGGGATCAATCATGATATTACCTGGATAGATGATTTTCCGAGTGATCTTCTCCTGTATTATGAAAAGGATTGTAATATGATTCCGTCTTTTAGACTTATGTAGCTCTATTTTATTTCTTGGTCAATAAATTGTGCCTCGGTCTTTGATTGAAGATCCACCTTTAAAAAAAGAATGAAAGACATATATATACTGAAATAGGTATTTAAATACCACTAATTTCAATGATATTCATCATACGTTACAATCATTTGATGTATATATATACTATTAATGAAATAAGCAGTGAATATGGCATGTGTCTCATAGAAGTGAAAATGTCAGAAAGAATACCATTACAAAGATCATATCCTGAAGCATGGATTAGTAAATTAATTTATTTGGTGTACCAATATTAAATTCACATAAAAAATGAAATAAAACATAAAATAATCAATGGAAATTACACACATAATCTTCATATGACATAATCAATTAATTTGGTTTTTATACTGGTGAATGGAAATTGTTTTATAAATAACATACCCTATAACACCCCAATATTCATAGTAAGTTATATCTTTAATGTAATTCAATAGTTTGTGCTACATGAAACACCAAGTACAAACGCACCACAACTTACCAAACTAGCCATTCAAAAATAATTTATGAATAATAAGAACTTTATTTTATATTTTATATACTCTCTATAATTTTAACATACATATTATGTGTTTCTTAGATATAATATAATAACAAATTCAATTTTTGTGATAAAATAAGTATTTTTTTAAAAATGAAATTTTACCACCTTTTAATAGAGAACCATTGTTAAATACAATATATAACAATTTTATATATTCCCTTTGACAAAATAAAATTCTACTATAGATGCGAGACAAAAAGATTTAGTTTGGATAAATTTTTTGTGTTTTTATGAATACTTTCATATTTTGATGAATAATGAATGATACTAAATTTTAATTGAAAAGGATATTTTTTAATGAAAATAAATTATAGTGTTAAATTATACATCTAAAATGGTTTTAATTATAATAAGATTATATTTTTATCATTTAATCCGATATAGGTCATTGGATACAATTTCACATTTAAATTAGTCAAAACACATATCAATCTTTTGTTTTTTTACTTCACAAAAACCCACATTCTGTTATAGACAATGGGAATTAATTTTAAATTAATTAATGAAACTCTTAGGTATTTAATTTTGAAAATAGAAAAAATTTTCTGAATTTGGAATATAAAAATTATCTTTGGTTGAATGTTAAGGTATTTTCCTGAAAAAATTCAATTTTTGATGAATATTGATAACACTCCGTTGATGATTAAAACCTACTTTTTCATTTAAGTAATTATTTTTAAATAAAACCATATATTTCTATAAATATTGATAAAGAATAAATATAATCGTCCAATTTCATTTATTAGAGACGTTTTATAATAAGATTAGACATATAAAATTTTTATTTATCTTTTTAACATCGTTTACCCACTTTCTAGGCACATTTTCAAATTTGTATAAAACATAATTTCACCAGTTCTCGGAATTGAATATCAAAATTCCAAGAGACATGATTGACATCAGTAAGTAATATATTTTTCTGTATGATGAAACTAATTTTTGGTGAATAGTATGTTTTAAATTTAATTTACCACAGTTAAAAGTAAATAGGGTAACTAAAGGTAAAAATGATATTATAATTACACTAACACATGTCCTAATTTTATTGGATAAGTGTTTTTAGACAAAAATAATCCTTAGGAAAAAAATTTCCACTTTAATCCACTTGGATTAGATTAGGATATTTATTATTATTTTATTTAAAGAAGAGTTAAAAGTGTTAAATTAAATGTTTAATAACTAATCAATTTTTAATATAGGGTAATACATAAGATATATTCGAATATAAATATTAATTGGAAGGAAAAAATATTTTCTACATCATGGTATTTTATTTATTATTTTTTGGAGTTATATAATTAATTTTATTTATAACACAATGATTTTGCAGTAATTACCTTATTAAAGGAAGATTAAAATAATGGATATTATAAATATCCAAATAAATGAAAATTGAGACTTTTGATGCATTCCACTAATTTTCTATGATAATATAACATGTTAGTACTGATTTAATGTATTGTTTTAGAAGTAATCAAGTCTTTGTGACTTTCACAAAAAACAAATACTAAATACTATGGTGTCTATCTGAATTTTGAATTTAGTAATTTGAATTTTGAATGTGATATTTTGGGGTGTTGTGCTGTTTGTGTGCCGTTTGTATGTGTTCCCACTAATCCTGAAGTGGATATTTTGAAAATTCAAAAAAATAGAATTTGGAGATTGATAAATATTAAATACTGTGAAAATTGACTAAAATGTGGTTTTAAAAAAAGTACTATATTACTAAATGATATAATATTACTAAAAATATAAGGTTCGGACAAAGGATATATATAATGATAGATATGTAATTATGAACAACAATAGGTTCTCTTGGGAATTAATATTTTGTTTATTAACTATGTAATATAAAAATACAATAAGACCTTGTAAAAGTTAAACTATTTAACTAAGAGTTAAATCTAAAAGAAAAGATTAATATGGTGACCAAAACATGACTAAAACCTAATGTTTGAAAAGATTTTGACCCATCCCCACCTTATCCTTGAAATAAATACATTTTTATACATTATAAATCAAAAATAATTATATAATAAAATAATATTTCAATCTCTTACAAAAGTGACTCTCACCTCTCTTATAAAATTGTACTTCCCCTTCTCTTAATTCCACAACTCTAAAGCCATTTATATCAGACAAAACCTATTAAAATATCCTCTCAAATACTCTAAATTATTCCTAAAATCCTTACATTGATCATAAATCCATCCTATGGATCCATTTTTATCAAATCAAAAGGAATCACTCAAAGAAGAGGTAATAATTTCATCACCTCTTTCAAAGTTCATTTATTTTTCCACTTCCTATTTCATTGTTTTTTCCATAAAATAACAATAACACTAGTAATTTATACATTCCTTGAAGTTAATATAAATATTTTAAAACCATATTCATTATTCTATCCATCCTATGAACGACAATGTCACCATACATGCGTATTTACAACTTACTGTCTCCACGTCGTGGTATAGTTTGTTATTCAATGATTCATTATTTGTATGGGTATAATAATGATTATAATTGATGAAGATAATAAACATATCTTGAAAATGATTCTATATATGTAATATACCATCCAATTATATACTATTTCAACATTAATAGAATGTTATTTTCACTCATGCATATGTACAGAGTACTGCATCCCTTAAGGCGATGAGATTCATTCCCCATCGTAACCATTGAAGAATAATTTTCATTTTGGGATTAAAAATAAGGCTTAAGAACTTAATATCATTTTTTATATGAATCAAATACATCCTATCCATAACAAACATGACTTATGTATCAAAACAAATAAAATAAAATTAATCAGTTGACAACTAAATCAATAATACTACAAAAATATTATTAACAAAAAAATATTTGAAGATCATATATAATATCATATTATTGTATGTAGTTATTTTATAATTTAATAAAAATTATTTAACCATTATACATGAGGTTATCATACCCTATACTAAGGAAAAAAAGGTAAGGATTAATTTTACAATCTCATTTTTATCAGAGGATGTTATTACGAAAGTATCTACTATGAATTTTTTAACATCCTCATCCATGTTTCTTAAAAATGTATTTCAAAACAATTTTACTATATCTTAGAATATGGGTTAATTTAATTTAAACACTTTTTTTACTTTTTATATATTTTCTTAATGTAATCCTTCCATTTTATTCAAAACAAAGTAATTATGACCTTTTCGACAAATAAAGGTAAGAATTTTTTTTAACTTATACAGTGGGTTCAGCTATTTTCAGCTGTTATATCTCCTTTGAAGCTTACCATAAAATATTATAATAATATTTTCAAAATAAAGGTTTTCATTTATAATTATGTGTAATTTAAATTATTTCAAAATAGAAAGAGGTATTTCTTTCATAGAGTTTTGATTTCATCTATGTTAATATCCATTGATGGAATTTACACTTGATTGAAGTTTATTTATTATGATACAATCCTTTAAATTGTATTATAGTTTGGGTGATATGTTTGAATATGGATTTTTTTTATTTTTATACCATTCATGGTTTATGGTTAAAGTATTAAAATTTCATATGCTAGTTTTAATATGAATGTTTATGTTATGATTCATCCATTTCATTTGAGTAATACATTGGATTAGTAAGTGATGGGTGGAGGCCGCCATAGATCCTAGAAGCATCAGTAGGTATAATGAGACAAACTAGTGTCTTGTCATAAGGACTTGACAAAATCATATTTTTAGTCTTCGCATGGGGACTTGACTTTGTGGTTATGATATTCGGCCTTATGAATTCAATCATTACAATATTTGCTATTGATATTACATGTGATTATTATACTAGTAGAATATCCATTATAATAAGTAAAAGGAATTAATTGATTTATAATTTCCATATTATACTGAATTTTAAGCATAAAAGGCTTGTGTTTTAGTATTATACATTTCCATAAATGTTTATTCTAATTTATTATTGTTTCTTCTATATGGATATGCTTAATGATCATTAGAGCTCACCAATTTCTTATGTTTTCTTTTTTCCAATGATCTGAAGAAGTATATTATGATTAACTTATAGGGGTAGGACAAAAGAAATATGTGTGTTCAATGGGGGTACAATGATGTTTTTCTAATTTCATGATTTAATATAAAACATATGTATGCATCTAGTATTTTGAAGACTAATAAAATAATTGACATTTCGAGACTTGATTCCTTGTGATCATGATAATGTTATGTAATAATTTACGGACTCTATGTAACTAGGTTCGGGGCATTACAGTTGGAATAACCGGATGTTTAGTACAATCCTTGGAAACAAGATTTAGATAAACACTGATTTGAGAACATTACCCTAATATAGACTTTGAGGATTAGCACAGAAGATCATACAAAAATTTTGTTAGTGTAAATATTATGTGGGTTTTCCAAAAAAATATATCCCTTCCTAGATACAAACAGGTAGAGGTGGCTCTAGAAAAGATGTACCTAGGAGTGAAAATTCCACCAAGGAGTTTCGGGATTCCTGGTACACGACAATGGGCCTTTCTACGCTCTTGTTATTGAAACTCCCAGGGGATATACTTAGGATTACTAAAATTTAAATACAAAACATTAGGAAGTATTTATGAGTGAATAATTCCTAAAAGAAAACATTTTTTAATGGTTATGTATTACATGCATAAAATTTTCAATTTAAGTTAGGTATTTTACATGTTTGGAAGTATGTATTTTGATTCATAAAAAAACCAATTGTATGCCATTGTTTAGAAATGGTTCCCAGTAGAAGGAATGTGAACTCCCGTAATATGCATTATCCAATGAGTAATAAGGATCATATCATTCATGTTCTTAGTCAAACATTTATAAGGTAAATAGTCTCTCATGAATTCTCATCATATGAAGAAATGGAATCATGTGTCAATAAGATAACCCAAGAATTCTCTGAGTCATTTTGATTTGAAGGGAATCTAGGGAACAAAAGGATGGTATAAAGAATAATTGATAAAGGGAGGAAGGTAAAGAAATATTTTCCCATATGTGATAACTATGGAAAGAATCACCTTGGTAAATTTTTGAAGGGAATGGGAGTTTTTTATATGTGTGGAGAAAAAGGACACCATGTACTTGATTGAAAGGGTAAGAAAAATATTTCAAATGAACAATGCTTCATCTACAAGGAGTTGGAAAACTATGTGAATAACTGTCCCAATCATCAGAGTATACCCCAAATGATGCTATTGGATAATAATATAGTAATAATACTATCGTAGATGAAGAAGAAAAATTAGTGTTCTTCTATTTTTTTTAATGAATTATGACATTTTAGTCTTGTATCAATGATGTACTGGTCATATTAATTATGGAAATAAATAATTATTGTACTACAGTAATATTTCATTATGGATTTGAGATTATATGGTACTAAGAACAACCTCCCAACAACAATTCACCCATTTTGGAAAGTAAATTATTGAAAGAAAGATAAACCTTATTACGGTCTAGATACTAAAGTAGTGATTTTGGGAATAACAGATGGATGATTTTGATAAATTATATTAGATATTCATGACTACCTTTGAACTGATTAATGGGTTTTTATTGCATCATTGTAGGAGTCACTATTACAAAAATGGGAAAGGGAAGCGCCACCTTATATAAGTACTAATACAAAAACATTGAAAAAGAATACATGTATCTGCGCTAAAATTTTAGCGCTGTCAAATGGAAAGCTTTATCAGCACTAAAAAGTGATGATAAAGAGACCCTTTATCAACGCTTTTTAGCGCTGAGAAAGTTGTGGTCCAATATTTTATAAAATCGATCACACAATGTCCTCTATTTATCACGCCCTAAAGCTCTTGCAGTATTGTACCCCTGTGAAAACTCCTCTCCCCTGGTCTTCGCATTGGTAGACCTCTTCCACCCCCTCGAACATCACGTTGTCGGACCTCTACTGCTTGCCCTTCTCCTTATGCTCCCCCTCATACCCCTTTGACGGATCCTCCTCCCTTCAAACCATACTTCTCCTCCTCTCTACTAGACCCAACACCCCCCCCCGAACCCCACTCCTCCATTTCTCAACTATTGTCAGCTCCTCCCATGTACCTCTCCCTCTGGCAGTCACTCCTTCCCCTCCCGACATAGCACAGAAGGTTCCCTACCTCTCCTCCTCTATGGTGAATTTCTATTCTATTCTTCTTGATTTTCTTCACGATCATTCTTCTTATGAATGATTTGACAACAATGGTGACTTGGTTTTTTTAATTTTTTTGGTTTAAATTGTTAATGGTCATACATAGGTCTTTTATATTACCCTCATGTGTTATGTCATGTTTATTTGACTAGTCTACTCATTCATATGAAATATTTCTTAAATATTTAGTTGAAGTAGGGGACATAAAATTTCTCCTTCTTTATTTTGTGTAAATAATGGAATTATCATGTTATTTTGTTTCCATTGGATGGATATTTCCGATTAACCTAACTACTATAATGAATTACACTAAAGGAAATTAAAGTGAAGAGGGTGTTTTTCATTTGATTTATGAAGTTCCATAAAATTTATTATATATTTATGGTTTTATTGGTGTTGTTGCTAAGTGATTTATTCATGATGTTGTTAATGAAATTTATTACTACTAATAATATGTTA
Source organism: Viscum album (assembly GCA_963277665.1). Taxonomy (NCBI): domain Eukaryota; kingdom Viridiplantae; phylum Streptophyta; class Magnoliopsida; order Santalales; family Viscaceae; genus Viscum; species Viscum album. Next base: position 848,637,744 of record OY728131.1, on the reverse strand, counting down.
TTATCATCTTTCATTATTTTATAGTAACTTAAGTATGGTAATTAATTGGTTGTATAGAAATATTTAATTAATGTGTAATATTTAAACTATAAATTGTACTTTAATATGACAAAGTGTTGAAGGGGTAGTTTTAAGTGTGAATTTCTTATATGTTTTCCCTTTCATGATAATATGTATGAGGTATTTATCACCATGACTATAAGGGTGATGGTTGAATGATGTGGTTGGGAGCATGTGGTGTGGTAATTAATACAGTAGTGATGGATGGATTATTGTGTGGTTATGATAGCAATGATATGGAGATTTTGGTAGAAAATAAGTGGTTTTATGGATTTTAGAATGTGTTTAGTTATATTTTATATCATGAAAATTTAGCTATTATTGGGTGGTGTTATAGTTTCCTTTTGGCATGGAATAAGGATAGAATAAATGAAAATAGTAATGGGTGATAGGTTGGAAATGAAAAATTATTGTTTGTTGAATGATTAATGATAATGACTGGACTAATTATGTTTAATAATTGGTTAAGGATAGAATAAATTCTATTAATGATTAATGAATGGATTATAGTGGGTAGTGATTTAATGAATGGTTTTACATTAAAATGGTTTACAATTGAAATGCATTTGGTAATAAAAATACAAGAAATTAAAATGTTAAATGAAATGAGAAGTTGGTAATGTTGATATGGATGATTATGTGACTTTTTGGGGATTATTTATTCCCTTTTTTTCAAGATAAACCTTTATCATTTAATGAAAAATGGGTCTGAACCAATGAATGTAATTATAGACGGAAAAAGGGATGGGGGTGACAAACATCAGCTCAAAACCATCTAAAGGATCGACCAACTAATACCAATGAACTACTGAAAGAACAATTACACAACCCATTCTCTATCCACATTTACTAGCATTAAAGACTCATGTGGATATGAAGCTAAGAGGTGGTAGTAGTCATTCAGTGGTTTTAAAAAAGAATATATATGAAGGGGAATGTAAAAAATTTTGATGCTGCTAAAAATGTAAATGAGAACCTTGAAAATAGTTGGCAAGGCATCACGGTTGTAAATATATATATGTGGTTCTTTTTCATGAATTGATTTTTTAAATGATTATCAAATGTGAAAATTATGACTAAATGCAGTTTATATTGTTGACAAACATATATATGAAAAACAGTTGAGGAATTTTCCCATGAGACAAAATTCAGACTTATAATTCCTCATACCACATCAACACATCTAATGAAATTAGATCCATCAAAAAAGGATGAAATAGTGGACAGCTTGCCGAAAACATTTGAAAGCAAGATTACAAATGACAGACTCTTCTTAATAAGAACCATGCAGGGGTAAAACTCTACAATTAAAGAATATCAATTATATTTTCACTTCTTTTATTACTTATTCTTTTTTGTGTTTTTAGGCAACATTAGATACTAATTTCGGTGAACATTGATACTCTAAAGATTTATTTTCTATATTCAAAGAAAGGATATACATTAAACCGACCACACATGATAGAGTTTGGGAATTTGTAAGACACTACATCATACATTTTAGGTCTAAACAACAAGTTATATAAATTATATTATCTTTTACCGAGGATTCTGTTATGATAGGGTGGTGTATCATTATCATCTAAAAAAGTAATGTGGATAGAGACTAAGCATATGGAGGATGGAAAGTACTACATTTGGAAAACTATCAGGGTACATATAACAAAATTTCAATATCCAAACACATATCAACACAAGTTACTTATTCTCCTAATGATCAAATTTTTTGTAGTGTCCAAAACAAAAAAACGATAATGATTGTGGTTATTATGTTTTTAAATTTATGAAAGTGATCATTTTTCATCAACATACTAGCATCCCAAAAGAGGTATTTTAAAAAACAACAACTATTTCAATTAAATTATTTTTTAATTATTTATTTTTATATTTTGCAGTACTACTCTGACTTTCAAAATGCCTCATACTCGCAAGAAGATAAATATTTGTTCATAAATGATTAGGCCGCATACCTGATGGAAGATTGTACACAAATAGCATGAAGATCTGACTTGGAGACGTGTACAATTGGAGATCATTTTTTGAGAGGGGTTACATGGATGAAAAGATGAAACATTGTTTTATGTAAATGTTAATAGGAAAAATGTAATTGTTATTAAATAAAACATCCATTCTCCAATGAGTCATTTTCAGATTTTAACATATGAAATGCACCAGAAACATGTAGGAATGATGAACCACTAAAAGTGTCTCTCTTTTGTTTAAAATGTACAGAATTTTAAGTGAAAAGAAAAACTAAATTATGAAAATCCTACCAAACACATTTGGATTGTATTGATCCTTTAGGAGAACGATCCATCAGTGCTTTGGTGACATGTACGAGTAAGCCCCACCTCAATATGAGGCACGGTGTGGTCGTTATTACTCTATGTGTCCTTCTTTTGTTTAAAATGGACAAAATTTTATGTGAAAACAACAACTGACATACGAAAATCCAGCCAAACTCATTCAGATTGATTTTATCCTTTAGGAGAATGATACAAGGTTCATTTTTGACGTGTAAGAGTTAACCCTGCCTCAATCTGAAGAACAGTGTGACCTGTATCTCTCAATGTGTCTCTCTTTTGTTTAAAATGGACAGAATTTTTAGTGAAAACAACAACTATCATATGAAAAATTTAATAACACATTCCGATTGTGTGGATACGTTAGGATAATGATCTATGTTTCAGTTTTGATGTGTACGAGTCAACCTTGCCTCAATCTGAGGCACAGTCTGGCCGGTATCACTCAAAGTGTTTCCATTTTTTTTTAAAATGGACATAATTTTAAGTTAAAACAACAAAGGACGTATGTGAATCAGACCAAACAAATTCAAATTGTGTTGATCCATTAGGATAATGATAAAGGGATTATTTTTGACCTGTACGAGTCAACCCCACCTCAATCCGAGGCACGGTGTGGCCGGTATCACTCAAAGTGTCTCTTTTTGGTTTAAAATAGACAAAATTTTAAGTGAAAACAACAACTGATGTACGTAAATAAGACAAAAGCATTCCGATTTTGTTGACCCATTATAAGAACAATACATGGATCATTTTTGACATTCACTAGTCAACCCCGCCTCAATCTGAGTCACGGTGTGGTTGGTATCACTCAAAGTGTCTCTCTTATGTTTAAAATGGATGGAATTTTAAGTGAAAACAACAAAAAACATACACAAATCTGACCAAACACATTCATATTGTGTTGGTCCTTTAGGAGAACGTTCCATGGGTGTGTTGTTGACTTTTACGAGTCATCCCCACCTTAATTAGAGGCACTGTGTGGTCGATATCACTCAAAGTGTCTCTCTTTTGATTAAAATGGACAAAATTTTAAGTGAAAACAACAACTAATGTACACAAATCTGACCAAACGCATTCATATTGTGTTGATAAATTAAGAGAATGATCCATCAATGCATTGGGGATGTGTATGATTCAACCCCGCCTCAATCCAAGGCATTATGTGGCCTGTATCACTCAATGTGTCTCTCTTTTGTTTAAAATTGACAGAATTTTAAGTGAAAACAACAACTGATGTACGAAAATATGACCAAACACATTCTTATTGTGTTGATCCATTATGAAATAGATCCCTGGATGCATTGGTGTCATGTAAAAGTCAACCCTACCTCAATCCATGGCACGATGTTGCCGGTATCACTCAACAGGTCTCTCTTTTGTTTAAAATTGACAGAATTTTAATTTAAAACAACAACTGACCTACAAAAATCCAACCAAATGCATTCATATTATGTTGATCCTTTTTTAAAATGATCCATGGGTCATTTTTGATGTGTACGAGTCAACCCAGTCTTAATCTGAGGCACGGTGTGGCCGATATCCCTCCAAGTGTCTCTATTTTATTTAAAATGGACACAATTTTAAGTGAGAAACACCTAACGTACTCAAATCCAACCAAACGCATTCAGATTGTATTGATAAATTAGGATATTGATCCATGGGTGCATTAGTGATGTGTATGAGGAAACCCTGCCTCAATCTAAGGCATGGTGTGGCTGGTATCACTCAAAGGGTCTCTCATTTGATTAAAAAGGACATAATTTTAAGTGAAAACAACCATTGATGACACAAATCTGACCAAATGCATTCGGATTGTGTTTCTACATTTGGAGAACGATCCATGGGTAATTTTTGACATTTAAGTGTCAACATCAACTCAATCTGAGGCACGGTGTGGCTGGTATCACTCCAAGTGTCTCTCTTTTGTTTAAAATGGACAGAATTTTCACTGAAAACAACAATTGTCGTACGCAAATCCAACCAAACACATTTGTATTTTTTTAATACATTCTGAGAATGATCCAAGTTTCATTTTTGAAGATTATGAGTCAACCAATCCTCAATCCGAGGAACATTGTGGGTGGTATCACTCAAAGTGTCTCTCTTTTGTTTAAAATTGATAGAATTTTATGTGTAAACAACAACTGACATATGCAAATCCAACAAAATTCATTCGGATTGTATTGTTCCTTTAGGATAACGATCCATTGGTGCATTGGTGATTCGTATGAGTCATCCCCGCCTCAATACAGGGCACGGTGTGGCCGGTATCACACAAAGGGCCTCTATTTTGTTTAAAATGGACAGAATTTTATGTGAAAACAACAACTAACATACATAAATCCGACCAAACTAATTTGGATTCTATTGATTCTTTAGTATAATGATCCATGGGTGTGTTGTTGATGTGTACAAGTCTACCCCACCTCAATCTGAGGCATGATGTGTCCATTATCACTCAAAGTGTCTCTCTTCTATTTAAAATGGACAAAATTTTATGTGAAAACAACAACAGACGAAGTAAAATGCGACCAAACACATTTGGATTGTGTTAATCCTTTAAGATAACAATCCCTTGATGCCCCCAACCCCCTGGATGGACCCCCAACCCATGGACACCTCACCCCCCTAGATACCACCCCACCACTAGGACACCTCCCCCACACCCTGGACACCCCCACCCCCTAAGACACCTTCCCACCCCCTTGGACAACCCCACCACCCCCTGGACCGCCCCCACCCACTGGACACCACCACACCCCCTATACACCCCCACCACTCTTGACACCCCCACCCCCTCGAAATCCCCCCCCCCCAATAACCTGGACACCCCCACCCCCCTGGACACACCCATGGACAACCCCCCCCCCCCCCCACCCCGGATAGCCCCTGACCCCACTGGGACAGCCACCGACCCCCCGGACGGCAACCCCACCCCTCCTAGACAATACGCCACCACCTAGACACAACCAACCTTTGGACACCCCCACCCATGGAAGACCACCCCACCCTTCTGGACACCACCCCACCCCCCTTGGACAGACCCACCCACCCCCTGGACCGCCCCACCCCCCGGACAACCCCACCCCTGGAAAGCCCCCCCCCCCCCCCGACACCCTGGACAGTAGCCCACCCCCTGGAAACCCCCATGGATAGCCACCCACCACAAACACCCCCCCCCTCCTAGACATCACCCCACCACCTAGACAACCCCCACCCCCAGGACACCCCCACCCTCATGGAAAGCCCCCCCCCACCCCCTAGACACCACCCCACCCCCTTTGACCGCCCTCCATCCTCATGAACCAACCGCTGGACACCCTCACCCCTTGGACACCCTTTTCCCCCAAGAAACCCTCATCCCACCCTCATGGACACCACCCCATCCCCCTTGGATAGCCCTACCAACTACCTGGACCGCCCCCACATTGCAGACACCCCCTCCCACCCCTGGAAAGCCCACCCCGACACCCTAGACACCTTCCCACCCCCATGGAAACCCCAATAGAAAACCCCCAACCTAGACACCCCCCTCATAGACACCATCCACCACCTAGGAACCCCCACCCTCTAGACACCCCCACCCTCATGGAAAAACCCCACCACCCACTGAACACCACCCCAGCCCCCTTGGACAGCCCACAAACTCCTGGACCACTGACCCCACCCCTGGACACCCCTATACCTCCACACACCACCATACCCTTGGACACCCCCTACCCCCCCCCCCCCCCCCTTGGACAGCCCTCCCGAACCCCTGATAAGTCCCCCAACCCCCGTAATTCTGAATTGAAATCTTTATTTATTTAATTAACTTATAAATTATGTGTTAAGTGGTATGAGTATACATGGTGTAATTAACTTATGAATTATGTGTTAATTTTTTATGGGTATACATACTTTTTGAGATACTGAATTTTTTTCAGGTGTTGTTTGGGTGTGTTGTAGAATAATTTTTTGTTGCATTAGATAGGTCATTTATCAGTGCTTTTTTAGCGTTGATGAAGGATCGGTTTATGAGCGCTAAAAAAGTGCTGTTAAGAAACCCATTTATCAGAAGTTTTTTAGCATTGATAAAGTGGTCCTTTATTAGTTCCTCTTTAGTTCTGATAATGGGGACCCCCCTTATCAGTGATGATCTTTACAACACTTTCTAAGCGATAATAAAGCCCATTTGGTCGCTAATAAAACCCATTTCTGTAGTATTGAGTATTCAAATTTTTTGAATATATGGAATATATATTTTATTCTATAAGTAATAATGGAGAATGAATTTAATCAATATGGGTTTATAGTAATTCATGGTGTTACCATATTTTAAGAAAATACATTAAAAATGTACTCACATGTTATTATGAGAAAAAATAGATCTTAATTATGTTATGTTGACATTCCATATAATTTTTTGGACAATGAGTTTGGACCCAAGTATTTTGTATTATTATAAATGTTGGAATGGATTATGTTGGAGATTTTAAAATATAGTTTAAGGTTAAAACATTTATTTAGAATATTATTTTTATAAAAAGTACAATGTGAAGGTCGAGTAACAACCCGTCGCATCCTGCAAGGCCGCGAGACTTGAACCCGCAACTGAAGGGTGACAATGGTGCATCACCTAACACAGGCCTACATGATGTCCCATTTTGAATAATGTTGTTCTTTTAAATGAAATGATAGATGAATTGTAAATTAATTTTTTTAAACCATATATGATTAAGATAAATAGAATATTTTTCTGTTCTATTGTCTTTTTGAACAAAAGATGAGTTTGTGGTAGAAATTAGTTAAATGATTTAACTCAACATGTTATGTATTTGTTTTATTATTCTATGAAGATATTAATTATTAAACATCATGGAAAGATCTTAATACCAAAATTTGTAATCCTAATACCACATGTTTTGATGAACCAATTATATTTTAAATCATAGTAGATTTATGGCTTTGATGCCCTCAATTTCCTATTATGTTTTTACTTGTTTGGGATTGATGACCTCAATCAATCCCTATAAATATTTATGTTTTTAGTATAATTATGTGTCTCAAATTTCCACCAATTTTATCCTATTAAAAAACATAATTTAATGGTTAATTTTTTATTTCCCTTTCCTTCTAATTAAGACAACATTTTAGTAACCCAATTTCTGATGTGGGTTTCCTACAAAAGTATTTTCTATTTTAATCCTTTTATTTTTGAATAAAAATTTCAAATTGCGAGTACAAAATTTATTTAATGAGGGTTGATTATAACACCCCATGATTTCATACTATGTTTTATCTTTAAAGTAATTCAATAGCATGCACTACATGCAACACCGAGTCTGAATGCCCCATGACTTACCAAAAAATCCATTAAAAAAGATGTTATGAAAAGTAGGGTGTTAATTTGGAATTTTATATACTATATATAATTCTGACATCCATATTATGTGTTTCGTAGACAAAATATAAGAAAAAATTAAATATTTCATATAAAATAAGTATTTTAAAAATATTCAATTTCACCACATTTTAATAGTAAACCATTTTTAAATCCAATATTTCACACTTTTATATATTCAATTTTAAAAAATAGACTTTTTCTTTTGAAGCGGGACATTAACATTTAGTTTAGATGTATTTTGAGTGTTTTTATGATAAAATTCATATTTTGATGAAGATTTAAAGATACTGAATTATAATTGAAAACATTTATTTTAATAAAAATTATTGATAGTGTTTAATTATAAATTTTAATGGTTTTGAATTATAATTAATTAATGAAACTCCTATGTTTTGATTTCGGTAAAATAGACATAATTACCGTATCTACATCGTGGTGTAGTTTGTCATTCAACACTGAATTATTAGGATAGGTATAATAATGAGCATAATTCATTTAAATAACAAATATAACTTTTTAATAATTTTGTATATGTAATATACCATCCAATTAGATACAATTTCACTATCAATGTAATTTTATTGTCGCTCATGCATACGTATGGATTACTGTCTCCACGAACACGATGAGATTCATTAAACCTACATAACCATTCATCAATAATTTTCATTTTATGATTAAAAATAATCTATAATAAATTAACATAATTCTTGATATGAATAAAATACATCCTGTACAAAACATGCAATAATTACATAACAAAAAATATTAAGGAAAATGAATCAGTTAATACCGGAAACAATAATACTCCTGAAATATTATTAAGAAAACAATATTACATGATCATATATAATATCATAATTTTGTATATAATTCATATATAATTTATTGAAAATTATATAACTATTATACAAGAGGCTAACGTAACCTCGAATAAGGATAAGTACAAGTTAAGGGTTAATTTTAAAATCTCTTTATTATACGATGTTGTTTTTAAGAAAGTATATACTGGGAATTCATTATCATCCTCATCCGTGTTGCTTAAAAATATATTTCAAAACATTTTTACTATTTCCCCAAATATGGGTTAAATTTATTTATACCGTTATTTGACTTTTTCGAAAAAAATTTGAAAGTATTATTTATGTTGTTTTCCAAACAATATACTTTATGACCTTTTCAAAAAATTAAGGTAGGAATGTTTCTTTATCTTATACGGTAGGTGAAACTATTTTCTACCATTATAACACATTTAAATATTACCTTACAAGCTTTTAAAAATACTTTTAAAATAAATTTATTATTTTATAATTATGTGGAATTTAAATGATTTCAAAATAGAAAGAGATATTTATATAAATAGTTTTTATTTCATCTATTTTAACATCCTTTGATGGATTTTACACTTGTTTCAAGTTTATATATTAGATACAATCTTCCACATTGTATTGAAGGTTTTGTGATATGTTTGACTTTGTATGTGTTATTTTTATATAATTTATTGTTTATAGTTAATGTATTAAAATTTCATATGCTAGTTTTAATACAAATTTTTAGGCAATATTTCATCATTTTCATATGAGAAATGCATTGGACTTAGTAAGTGATGGGTGGATCCTGTTATGGATCCTCGATGCATCGGAAGGTGTAATGATGTAAACTATTTTCTTGGAACAAAGACTTGAATAAATATTATTTGTAGTATTGGCACGAGGCCTTGACTATGAGTTTATGATGTCGTACATTATGCATTATATCATTGTGAAATTAAATATTCATATAAAATATGAATATTCGACTTGTAGAATATCCATGTGAATAAGTAAATAAAATTATATGATTTATCTTTTCCATATTATTCTGTAGTTTATGTTTAAGAGGATTTTGTTTAAGTCTTATAAATTTCCTTAATTGTGTATGTTTATTTTTTATAGTTTCTCCTATATTGTTATCCTTACTGAGCATTTAATCTCACCCCTTACTTATGTTTTATTTTTCCCAGGATTTGAAGAAGTATATTTTGATTAATATTTATGGATAGGCCAAAGGATATGATTGTGTTCAAAGGGGAATAATATTGTTTCATTATTTCATGATCTAATATAAAAACATATTTATGAATCTAGTACTTCAAAAGCTAATAAACTAATCGGCCTTTTTAGGCTTGATCTATTGTGATAATGTCAATGTTATATAATAATGCACCAAATCTGATTAACTAGGTTAAGGCGTTACATACCACATTCTTCCTTTGGGATGAACATGATTTTCCCCATTATTGTTGTTTTAATTAATTACTTATCTTATTAAATAATATTATTAATATTTATACTTTAATATATGTTCATTTTATATCATATTGACACACCTTAATTAATAATCATTCAGTATTTTCATTGTTTGTAGCGTTAATTCACCTATATTATCATTAATTCATTTTCATGATAGTTATGGTTATTGTTCCTATTATATAAGTGAATAATATCTAGAAAAAAAAATTATTAATTAACTTTCTTATTTATATATAAATTATTCATCTAAAATAAATCATTATTTATGGGAAAAAATGATGTACATTACTATTTTAAAGATGATAGGTCATATTTACCGATGAGTAACATTTCTATTATTTAATGATCATAATGGAAAGATGGTAATTAATATTTTAAATTTACCTAAAAATAATAATATCATATATGATATATTATTTATTTTATTATATTTATATATATTATCCATGTCATGTAGTGATTAAAAGATAATGGCATCGCTTCATAAAGGCGGTAATACACATGTACACAAAAGATGTTATTATTTTACAATTTTTTTAAAATAAAATGATATATTAAATTTTATAATTATTAATATGTCATTAATATCCTAATTATTTCATTTATATAACATATACCCATTAATGTTAACCTTTCAAAATTTCAATGTAAAATGTTTGTGAGTGGCGAAAAACATCGATTTGAGATGATGAAGTTTGTCGTAAAAATTTGCGACATTATCTTACCACCCATGGAATGTAATTTAAAAAGATATATATGATAAAAAATTATATATTGGTATTATCATGTTATAAATATCATGTGTATACATTAGATCCATTTTTGTACCCATCAATGAGAGGGGGTAATGAAAAAATAAAACAAATCAGTTCACGAGGAGCAGTCTTCCGTACACACGGTTGATAATTTCATAACCCATTAGGTTAAATTGGATATGGTTTTAGGTCAAAAAAATAAAATAGAGAAATATGTATATTTAGAAGATGGTTATGTAATTATATCATCATTATTTAATTGGAACATAAGGAGGATGTGGAAGAAATAAAATTAAAACTCTTCTTAAAAAACGTCACCTATTCTTCATGTATCCTCTTTAGGTTTTCACACAAAGACTTCCTTGGATGGTATTATTAAAAAAATAGGGACTATAAGATGTGATTTTGGATTTTGGGAACTGATTTTCGAAGTTATTTTCTGAGTTTTTAAGGAGATAATAATAGATGAGGGGTGGGGATGATTCTTATTATATGCAAGGTGAGTGGCATAATAGTAATGTTTGTAAAGAATGAATTAGAACAACATTTTTATGTTAAAAGGCTCGAATAATTAAACATATTCAATACCAAATGTTTTATGTTCTAAATATTTTTATAAAAAAATTATATACAAGCATTTCAGACATTTTAACCATTATCAGTTTAGTTTAGCCCCACAATAAATCTATTTTTAAATTAACCATGGTATTTGATTTCTACTGATTTCATTATTCATTTTTAAAAAAAAAATTAGGGTGAACTTATTAGAGAATAAAAATTATTATTATTCTAAATATTTAATATAATTTCAAAAATTAAATTTATAGAAGTGTAAAAAGTAAATTTAAAAACAGTTCTGTAGACATGGTAATAAATAATGTTTTCAAAGAGAATATGTTCAAAATATTATACTGTTTTTATACAAAAAACATATATAAAATTTATTTTAAAGAACAAAATTTTATTAATATTAATATTATTGAACTAATTTTAATTTATAACCAATTACAAATATAATTTACCTATATAGATAATTGAAACAAAGTCTATTTTTAATTAAAATTTATTATTTTTCACAATTAATCAAAAAATAAATATTTCAAGGAAATATAAAAAAATTAACCAAATGTGAATTTAATATTCTAATTCCAAAAATTAATATCATTTTACCCCATAAAATTTTATCTATTTTGTAAAAATCAATTTAAAATTATGTTTGTTAATCAGAACTAAACTACCTTTTAGTATTATTTTTTTCAGAATTCAAATAATTTTATTTTAATTAATTATTATCTTATTTTTAATCAATATATAACAATAATTTTTAGTAATTATTAGTACTATTCATACACAAAAATTTATTCATTTTGTTGTTATGGTACAATATATTTTGGTACATTTAGTCTCGATGTTGTGTTATCCACAAGCTATCATAGATATGAAAATTATTTAAAGGTAAATATATCATTATGTATTAGGGTGATGCATTCTAAACTAATCTCAGTGTCATGTTTCGTTTTTTCTAGTAAATAGAAGTTTATTATTTTTTTCCTCTCATGTTGTTAAATTTATGTTGTGAAAAGTTTTGTAAAATGAATTTGTGTGTGAAGTGTTGTTCTGGTGTGTTGGTAGATGTGGGGATGGTATGAGATCATGTTGTGGGGTGGTAATGTGCAATTATGTTAGGTGGAGGTAATGTGTGGTTGTGATTTAGGGAATAATGTGTTTAGTTTTATGGATGTGACATTATGAAGTTGTGGGGGATGAATGTTGTATGTGATAGTTTTGATGAGGGACCAAATGAATATGTGATATGTTGGTGATGTGGTGGATGTTTTAACGAGGAATATGGTTGTCGTTTGGTGTTTTGTTCTGCTATATTCGGATTTAGTGATGGAATTTGTCAACAATTTTTTTCTTGGAATGTGTTTTGCTGTAAAAATGGGAATTGTTAAAGAATAAATGAATTAATAACATGAAAAGTAGTTGAAATGTTTCTATTTTAAATCTAAAAATATTAGGAAAGAATAATGAAATTTTTTAGAAAATGGAAAATGTATATTGCCTAATTGTTTCTGGTTTTGTGTTATACATTTAGTAGTTGCAGTGAAAGCAGTAGTGTTGTGAGTTGGTTAGTGTTTGTTTTATACCCATAGGTTGGTATTGTTTTGACTACTATATATACAATTTTTTTCGATGTAATTTATATACACACCCAACCCACATCATGAACCAAGTGTTGAATCCCATATACCTGTATAGGTGATGTTTTTTTTAACATCTTTGTTGTGAGGATTTAAGGGTCCATACCCCCACATTTCCACATTCTCTTCTATGAAATGATGATATATAGGGGCCATGATGTCTAGAAGTAAAATGTGAAATGTTGGGATATGGTTTTGGTAAGATGGCCCAGGTGACAATTGGTGAGATGTAATGTGATTTGATGGATTATGGTGGGGTAATTTTTTGTAGGAGATTGGAATGAGATTGACTTCAATTCGGTTGATGGCAACCAACTACTCGTGAAATGTGGTTGTGATGTTCTATGATGGACCATGTTTCTATGGAAAGGATATTATGTGAACATTATTTGTGGAGTTGAGATGTTACGTGACCATATTATGGGGCATTGGTGTTTCATATCTTATATAGAAGATATATGTGTGCATTGAAATATTACATTCATACGTGAGAGTGAAAATTATTTATAATGGGGTGTGGTTTACCCTATATCAATCAAATCATATAATGTTATTATACTTTAACATTTTATCGAGTGAGTGTGTCATAGTGTTGATGAGTGTTTTTAGTTAACATGGTTTGGTATTGTTTGGTTCTGCAATTTTCTCATTGGTGTGTCACTACGATATTTTCACATGTTCATGAGAGACTCTGGTTTTTTAAAAAATTAATCTTTTAATTTAACCCAATGTATATAAAAATGTTTTTAGGAATATAATAGGATTACGTCGATTGTTTTGGAAATTACCTTTATGGACCACTGTATAGTATCTATATTGTTGCCTTATCTTTTCTTTCTGGTATTTACTTTTGATACATTAATCTATATTGGATTACTTGATAAATGAATTGTGCAGATGATCCTTATCCCAGTTGGTAAAGACTCCGTAAGTGAATCCAAACGACCAGGGATCAAATCCAGGTGGATGCAGAATTTCCGGGGAACTGTTGCAGTACTATAGCTGGTACTGTAGCGGGAACTATACAGTAATGTAGCAGGTATTTTAGTGGGAACTATAGCAGGAACTGTTTAGCACTATAAAAGCTGGGAATATGCCCATGTTTTTCCCTTCGGGCCAATGATTTGGTCCCTCAGTCCTGTAAGGCCTTCGGGCCACCCAGGACTTCGGGTCAGTAAGGCCTTTGGGCCACCTCAAGGCCTTCGGGCCACCTTAGTGCAGATGCAAACCAGACAACCTACAAGGAACAATCTCCACAAGGAGGATGAGCAAGGAGCTTTCACCACAGCAGAAGCTAAACATATTTCAAGAATGAGAGGGTATGGAACCTGTCATCGAGACAAGCCTGTGCATGCATGAGAATGCCTAGCCGAACAGCCATGCGAAGGTGGAGAGATGATTTCACGATGAAGATGCTGGGGAGGAGCAGTTCCATGTAGATAGTCGGGGTTTTATGTAATTTTTGAAGCCTATGAGAAATGAATTCCACTAAGGCCTATGGTCCATGTAATACTTACGCCTACGGGCCTTGTAAGGGTTCCACCTACCCCCTTGAAAGGTGGATTATCAAAAATCAATAAAAATTGAAGGCCTTTGGGCCATTGGAGATAAATGAGTTTTGTGATGTTTTAAGTAATATTTATTCTAACAAGTTGTTTTTTATGGTTTATTATCCCTATATCCAAATCATATTTTTATTATAGGGGAAAATGCCTTCCATTTCTGAGACATTTACACTATTGGTCCAAGTCTCCAACCTATGTCCTACTAGACGATGGAATCAAATTTAGTATTCAATCTTCATTAATTTTGGTAAATTTAGAGGGAATCATGTCTTAATGAAGTGGTTTTATAGATAATGTTTTAGATATGGAATGTATTATAGAGTTATTAGTAATAAGGATTATGTGGGATGGAATGAAAATAGAAATAGTTTACCATGGTTCTTAACATATGTTTGGGAGAATTTCAAGGCCATGTTATTTTACCTCCCACCCATGGAATATATTTTTTAATTAACACATGGAATGTGAATTTTTTTTGGATTTATATCAACGGAATATATAATTAATTCCTATATTATGAATTTTCCCTGGTTTTTTTATACATAATTATGTCAGGTATATATATTATGATTGCTGTGTCTTGATCCTTTTGAGGGTATTGATGGATACATATAGCATAATTCACAAGAAAGTATACCTCCCAATAGGAACTAACATAGTGCTTGAGGTTTAGTTATGAAATTTATATATTACTATATTAAATGTTATTTAATGGTTATGTATATCATAATGTTTCATGAAATATTACCTAGATTAGGATTGTTTTTAAATCATCGGGGGTGGACAACAAATTTTTTCTAACCCCCAATTTGGGTCTAAATTTTGTGTTTGAGAAGAAATACTGGGTGAAGGTCCAAATATGGGAAACAGGTATTGTGATTGAATGATTTTATTAATAGTTGAGACTTTATCTTGAAAATGGGACTAATCATGGGGTTTATGATTTGTTCTATGAGTATATATTTTTATATTCTTTTTTTTAGTTTGTGTCTTCTATGACATTAAATATGAAATTTAATATGAAATTTCATGTATTTATTATATCATATTTATTTAATCTTTTCAAATTTAATAGATCGAGATTATTTTAGTTTTATTTTTTTTTTATTTTTCCACTATGTTTTTATTTGATAATAGAGGTTATAGTTTTGAAAAAAAATTATTAAACCCTTACAGCAAGTCAGAAACCTATAGAAAATGTGTATGCACCCTAGATGTCTCTTGGTGACCTGTATAAGTCATTTGACGGGGAACCAGGAGGATTACATTGCAATATGTTTTTCCATGAAATTTATATTTTCATAGTTTTTGTTTTTTAGAGGCTCCACTTCAAGCCACCCCCCATGTAATGTACTTATCTCTTCATCATTGTTGGAATTTTATAGTAGGAAACCATGATGATGACATATTTAATTTTTTATAGTGTTTGAAAAACTCATCCAACTCCTATGAAATTATTTTCCTTCAATTTCATACACGATAGTATAAATAATCAAAGAGATAATAGAATATGGAAGGATTTAATTTCATTAATGGGAGTAGTAGGTTTTAGAGTTTACTCTCAATGAACATCCATTATTTCATCAATATTAAGCATTGGAAAAAATATTCCTTAGTTTATCCTTGTATTTTCTATAATGAGTATATATAAACACTATAGTTTCCGTTTAATTAATAATGGTCCCCTTTTGGAGATGTTCCTTGATATTTTGATCCAAATAACTAATATAATGTTTTTTTGTTTTTAATTTTCATTAAAATATACTTTTTAAGAAATCAATATATTCATTTAATCATTTTAGACAAGGCCATTTTTACATATCTCCCTCACTGTCCCAAGATAGCTTCACCCATCTAATCTTGTGATTTAACCATCCTTATTTTGGAAGAAAAAATATTATTACTTTTTTTTTTACTTTTAATATTTTAAAAGTTTTTTGTTGATTTTATTTCCTATATCATATTTTACCCTCATAAAGTTTATCAATCTATGTAGCCTTTCTTGACTTTTTCTCAGTTGAAAACATCTCCATTTTGACGTTTTTTGTTTTTCAAAAAGTTATTTTTTATACATAATAATCCAACACAATTCATTATACATCAAAGGGAAAGAAATTATTTCTAGAAAATTTTATTAATTTTTTCTCAAACCTTCCATTGCACATGAAATACCCTTTAGGCCCTGTTTTTCCTTGATATAGGGTGATTGAGGTAAATTTAATTTCTGTTCTAATAAAATATATAATTTACATTATTATATTTGTATAGGATTTTTATTTATAAACTAAAATATCTATATAATGATTATATGAGAATATTTGATTTTAACTTTCGTTTTCCAATACAATCCCTATTTTAATTTCAGAAACTATAAAACTATATAAATTAGATTTAATATCCCATGGTAAATTATAAATGGTTTGTTTATATTTCATGGAACTAATATTCCATGTGTCTTGGATTTTTAATTATGAATCGTTAATTCTATTTCATTTTAATTTATCATGGTATAAAATGGGTTGTAACTGTATTTCTCTTACATTTTTCCCTAATATCTCTTCTTATTTTATAGTAATCATGTCTTTCATGTCATCTGGAATTATACTCTATTAACAAATCATCACCTTGTAAATTCTCATCAAAAATGTTACATTACCATTTTTTTGAATGTTTAATCCTTTAATCCATTACAATTATCTTTAATATTTTATATATATTGGTTTTTTTAATAAGGTAGGAAATAATTTATGTATTCTATATGTTTTCAATGTGGTCATATATTTATTTCTCCTCACCACTAGTTAAGGATGTTTCGTACATCATGATATTATATATGATTGATTTTTAATTTTTATAAGCATCGTCATCATCTGATCACTCCAAGATGATGTTTATTCACTTTCAACTGAATTCATCAGAATTCTCCAAAATGTTATTAATGCTTTATTCTTTTGTAGTGTATTTTTTCCTGATAGTCATAAATTTTTCATCGAATAGATATCTCGTTCATAATTACTCTTAGTATCATCTAATAATTTATATTGTTAGTGAATATGAAAATTTCCAATGGCTCTCCAATAAAATAATTTAAGGTGAAAAATATATTTATAACTTCCTTTACCTATTATTATGTTCTTCATGATAAATGATTTGAATTTATTTTTTTTCTCACTCCTTTGAACTACACTAATTTAATTTAAATCTTATTCAAAAACTATTTCCTTGTGATTTTATATATCTTGGATTTAAATTTTATCTCATAATTTTCATTAATTATTAATGTTTTTTATTTTCACATTACATATTTATGAATGGAATTATGATTCTTATGAAGGGATATATCTCTATTATCTCATTGTTCTAAATTCATTATGTTGAATTAATAGAGTAAATTCAACATAATATTGTTTGAAATAGTTTAATATTTAATATTACTTCAAAATACTATAATATAAATCAGAATATCATTCCTAGTATTATAGTATTCTGATAAACCAATCATACTATCCATTTAAATACTGTTAATAATTTATCTCCAAAGCTGAATCTTTGAAAAATAAGTCTTCACATTTCTATTTTATACATTCCTCATTTAATCCCTAACATCATTGGATGTTATGAGTCCCATTATCTTAGTGTCGATAATATTAAAGAGATATAATATTGTGTAATTTATTTATTTCCTATTAAAATTATGATTTCTACTATAATTTTAATTCTTGAGAGAATATCTTAAAAGTGGAGTAAATTCCTCAGTCACAATATAACATCACTCAAGACACTATATAAAAAATTTGGATTCATCCAATTATTATATCCATGAAAATTGATTCGAAAAAATAACAGAACAAATATATTGTTCAATTGAATGTGATTATCCAAACTTATCCTTATATAATTTAATGGAACCCTCAATTATCATTTATTCAACCGATTGTCACTAGCACTGGTGATATCACTATGACAAGGAGGGACTGAATAAGTAATCCCTTTTCTTTTTAGTAAATATTCTGTTTCTATTGTTTTATGTGATTGGTTGAAATCATAATCTAGTCATTCATTTTATGTCACCCACCACTATTGAAAATTAGTATAATAGGATAATAATGATAATTATTTACAAGTAATATCAGTGAAAGACACCTCCTTTCAAGGTTCAGGTCATGTTTTGAGGAATAGTTACTCTTGAAGAAAAAATTAAAAATAAGAAACAAATATTTCCAAAAAACCATGAGAACTAAAATATCCCAATTAATAATGTATACTGACTACAAATTATATACACTAATTGGATATGTAGCACCCAAATATGTTTAAAAAAACACTATGTTTGTTTACTTATGTTACCCAGAACATCGATATTAAACAAAACAATTTGATATAATTTTTTATTATGACAGTTATCATATGACCATTTGAATTAGGTGACATAATGAGATTAAGAAATTTTTGAAAATATATGATACACATGTATATATCATATATTCATTGGCTAATAATTTTTTAGAAATGAAAAAAACCAATTGAACATAAAGTATGCATTTTTATAAAAAAAATATTTTCATGACCACAATGGAATTATACCTAAATTAATTAAGTTGACCACTATTAGTGAATTATATTAATTAAATTTATTTGTTATATATTCAAAATTGTTTAAAAAATTCATCGATTATTTTTCATATTCTTACGATAAGAAGAAATTCAATTTTAAGCATAAAAGCATTATTTTCCTAAAATGTAATTTTTAAGCCTTTTAATAGAGCACATGTTTTTAAACACTGTTTTGAATAATTATAAATATTATTTTAAAAAATAAAACTAATTTTTGAATGTGGAAAAACCAAATTTTCTTACTGTAAATGTTTTTTATTATTTAGCTAAGTTTCATTTTTGATGAATAGTGAAAAATAATTAATTTTAATTGAAAATTGTATTTTCATCAAATAATTTCATACAATTAAGTGGTATTATAATTTTTTGAATTTTTTAATAGTTCAATTATTCATCATTAAATGAAATTTATGTAATTGGAATCAATTTTATATTGAAATTGGATATAAAGTTATTTCAAAATTGTTTTTTAACTTCATAAACCAACATTCTCATTACGTATGAAGAATTATTTTTAAATAATTTTTTCAATTATAGGAATTAACAATGTAAAAATTGATTCCATATTTATAATAATAATTTCAAAATTAGGTATAAATTTCATATTGATTATTTAGGCATAAAAATGTCACAGTGGTAAAATGAATCATTTACTAGGGTATAGGTACAATAATGAAATGAATTAATGTTAAAAGGTAATTGTTTAAAATAATATAAAATTAAAAAATCCAATTTCGGAGTGGGGTATTGATCAACCAAAAAAACTCTTTAAATTATTAATTATCATCAAAATTATAGGAAATTAATTCCACCCAAATTTATTTTGTATTAAACATAATATAATCATTATTTATCTACATAAACACATCCCTACTCAAGAATAAATACCACCCATCATTGGACAACTAATCCTAAAAATCCTACAAGATAATAAAATATATTACATAAGAACTCATCTAATCTATCCCTGCATCTAACTACTTGTGGTCTCCTCACAAAATGTTCTCAATGTTCTTTAAGGGATTCTTCACGGTGGCGATATTCATGAGGTAATTTTCTCAAACCACCTATATTATTTTATTATTTTATTCTACACTATCCTCATCATCATCATCATACATTGAGGAATAATAAATCCAAAATATATTAAATACTTGAATTCTATGTTACTAATTAAATATCGTATATCCAACCATTTTAGTAACTCGTCTTAATCAATGAAAGGAATCTATTGTCCAATTTACGGTTGTTAATCATCTCCAATAATAATGATTTTGATTGTTTTATAATACCATATTCATTGATGTTTATAAAATTATATTTATAGTTAAATCACATTTTAATAGATATATAAGGACATATTCCATGTTTTGGAACAAATTCATATTCATCATATAAAACAAAACAAAAATAGTTAATGATGATTAGAAAACCGACCAAAATAAACTAAATATATATCATTAATATTCTTTCAAATGAATCGCAATCATAAATGAACAAAAAATTATATATTAGACGATTAACACTTTAGGGAGTTTAGCAATACTATTCCATTTTAGTTTTATATTTTAGTCCAGTTTTAAATGAACATCGATAATTATATTCAAATGACAAAAATCATGAAATCGTGGAATAAATGCACCCAAACCCATAAAAATAATGAAATATTCTTTAGTAATGGGTCATGTGATGTTATAAAATAATAAAATTAGGTATAATAATCTAAAATATAATTCTCTAATGTTATAATAACTTTCATTAAACCATTATATGCAAGGTTAATTAAATCACCACTACAAGGAAGCATGAGGTAAGAGTTTATCATTTCACTTTTATATCTATGAGATATATTATTATTAACCACTTATTTATTTTTTGTGGTTAATAAATATCCATTTGATATGTAATATCATTAATTTTAGTAAATTAATAGAATAATTTTTTTTAATTTGATAATTACTACATTTATGGGGAATTTAATTCGTCCGATTATACATAATACGGGATTTCATAACTCAGTTTCCCATCAATAGGTTTATCATCTACTTCATTAGTTTTTTAATGAAATTATTTTATGTAAAATTTATTTTTATTACCTTATATTTTATGTTATCTTATTAATTTCAATTTATAGTTGTTAAATATAATATATTAATTTTTATAATGGGATCTTCAATGATCTGATATTTCTAAGAGACTCTATATTAATTGGTTTTTATTATTTTCCTTAAAATACTCTTCTTATTCTATGTACGTGTTTTATAAAACTATTTAAATTGTTTTTAATATTATCTGATGATTGTTTTAAATAATTTTTACACTTTTTTAATTTTTTTAAAAAAATTCAAGGTATATTTTTTCATTTTCTAATCAAGGTTCTTTTTAATTTTTCTAAAAAACTATAGAAGGAATGTTTATTATTACATATAGATAATGAGTATATTTTAACACAATAATTATTAAATAATGAATTCAATTAAACAATTCATTTTTAAATGTTCATTTTTAAATAAATTCATTAATTTATAATTTCACAGAGTTTTAATCATAAATTATTTTCTATGTTAAAAGGGTGTTTCAATCACGAAATTTTCAATATTATCATTTAAAGTAGTTTCGCCTATGTTGACATCATTTGTTTAATCTTGTGATTGACTATGGTTGATCTATTATGATACTATACTCAATATTTTATTAAATATGGGGTCATTATTTTGTATTATTTTTATACCATTCACTATATTATTCTTAATATTTTTTCATTATGCTTACATAACAAGAATAGTTACATACATTTTGTATTCTAGTTTTAATACATATGTATATGTAGATTATGATCAACCCATTTCATTTTAGGAATGTTTTGGAATTAGTAGGTTTCTGGAAGGTCTTTCTCTAACCCCTATAGGCATTGGCTGGTCTCAAGAGATAATATGAAGGGGGTTTTGGCCAAGGCCTTACACATTTATAAGATTCCTCGAGAGAAGCCTTTATGTTGTTAAATTCATTTCATTGAGTATATATTGTGTGTTTTAAAATTATATAATTATGTATTCCATAATTATAAATATTATTATTTATTTCCATGTGATTAATTGTTTAGTAGAATATCTATGGATATGTTTACTAGCACACATGGTTATTTTTATTGAATTATTTGATCATAATTTATTACATCCATATTATGCTCAAGTTACTGATTAAATGGAATATGCATTAGTTTTTAACCTTTCAATAATTGTTATTTTTTAGCTTCAATTGTGTAGATACACTTACTAAGAATTTGATTCCATCCATTTCATAAGTTTTATTTTTCCCTATGATGTTAAAATGGTTATTATTGATGATATCTA
The DNA here is from genome assembly GCA_963277665.1 of Viscum album. Taxonomy (NCBI): domain Eukaryota; kingdom Viridiplantae; phylum Streptophyta; class Magnoliopsida; order Santalales; family Viscaceae; genus Viscum; species Viscum album. The sequence continues at coordinate 848,615,210 of OY728131.1, read as the reverse complement.
GGGGTAATATTGGGGATTAATGGGGTTATTAATGGAATTTCTATGTTGTATTTTATGATTTAAAATATAATGTATTATTTATGTATGTATCTACATTTCAAAAACTATGAAACTATTTGGTCCTTTAGGATGGGGTTCCATGTTTGTTATGCAAATGTAATAAAGTGACCACTGACTATAGGCCACTAGGGTTGGGGTATTTTGTATTGATAACAGAGAAATCACAGATGGATCCTTAGGAACTATATTGAAGAAAACATATATTAGGGAATATACCCCGATAAATTTCATTGATAATATTCCCATAGACAATAAATTTATGATTAAAATAGTAATTCATTATGATTTATAGTTACGATTATGGGATATTATGTATGTGGTTGATCATAACATTTATTTTTTAAAGAACCATTATGTTATTAAAGTAATGGCTTTTGAGGAGGTTAATGATATTTTTTGGAATCATAACTATAGAGATTATTGACTTAGGAATAAATGATATGAAGGTTATGTCATTATGGATTTTCTAAGGGTGTTATAAATAAACCTGCCAATATCATTCTAACATGTAATAATTACATTAATTCGTAATGATGTTATTTTAAATATATCCAAGGCCAAACATCATCATGAAAGTGAAATGATCACACAAAAACATCTTATCCCTACCAGACAATTTAATCATTTCTATAATGGAAAAAATGTAATGGCATGGACCTCTCTCATTCATTATTTTTCAAAAATTATTTGTATGAGATGTTTTGGGAGGCCAAGGTGACTTATCCCTTACACTTTTCCAAATTTCCATTTCTTTGAACAGTTCCATTGGTGAACAGTTCCAACGGCAGAACGCTGTGAACAATGCATCTGTCACCTTCTTTGAAAAGTGTTATCAGTAAACATATGTGAATAGATCAATGGTGACCTTTTTTCCTTTTCCAAATTTTTAGTTCATGAATAGTGTTTCCAGAATAGTGAGTTTCCAACAATGACCTTTTCCCTTTGCCAAATTTTGACGGTTCCAGTGGAGAACATTTTCCTTTTCCAAATTTTGAGTTCATGAACTATGTTTCCAGAATGGTGAGGTTCTAATGATGACCTTTTTCCTTTGCCAATTTTTTGGGTTTCAATGGTGAGGTTCATGAACCATGTTTCGAGAACGGTTAGGTTCCAATGGTGAAGTTCAAGAATAATTCTTTTTTCCTTTTCCAAATTTCGAGTTTATGAACAGTGTTTCCAGCTTCCTAAAGTTTCGCCCCTATAACGTTTCCTTTAATGTAAAATGCATATAAAGCCTTGTTTTAAGGACCATAAGGATAATTCAAGGTTCACAACTCATATATTAATTTCCTATAAGGCATAGGATGTTTTTACCTGGTCAAACAACATAGTTTAGTGCAACCTAATTTTAATGGAAAAACTAGTGTTTCTTAAACCACTACTCTGATAAATCATCTAAAGGGGTGAGTTATCTTCCTCTCTAGTTATTCCTCATGGTTCTTGGGTGTGAGATTCTCTAACATCCTATTACTCCTTGTAGGAGTTTTTCTATCCATCTTCCCGCATAGTATTTAAACCTCTCTATTTTGATGCAACCAAGTAATATCGATCGGTCTTCAATATAAGGTATGGTCTATCTACGTGATTTTGGGTTCATATCCTTCTTTATCCGTACCATTTTTATTAAATGATACCCCCATTTTACTAATGGGATTTTCTTTGGTGTTTGATGATGTTTTGTTCTCTTTGCATCCTCTGGTGGAAACATTTTTCACAAGGGTGGAGATCGAAAACTATTGTGTGGCTCGTTCTCGTATAAAGAACCAAGAACTATTTGAGGTAGGGGATTCATTGCTTCTCTCTTCATTTTCATGAAACTGTATTATTATCAATTATTATCCAACTGGATCTCAATGGAATTGACATAATAAATATTTCAACTAGGTATATAAATTGATATTGATCATGTGTTATTGCCTCGTATTTTTCTAGATACGGTGATAACAAGGCTTTCTTGTTTAGATTTTCATTATTGATGTAAATTGGTAAATAACATAAAGTTAGAAATAATTAATATTCAATTGGATAAAGATAAAAATGCATGTGAATGAATCTGATTGATGTTATAGTAATTTGATGTTAATCAAATTGGTGCAGTAAGCATGTTTAATCATTTGTGATAGATTACTGTTTAGGTTTATAGAATTTGAAAACTACGAATAATAAATCAGTTATTCAAATATGGATTAAAGTACTGGTTGTTTGATAAAAGATAATTCATTGTAGGGGTTTGAGTTACCCTCTTTCTTGTTCAATGACCAAGAGACCAAATTGATAAGATGTTTTCTTCCTGCTGCTTGTGTTTTGATATGAGCCTGGATGGCTGTTGTAACACCCCGACCCCTCTAGGCTGAAGCCGGTGCATTACTTGTGATATTAGCTTGGTTAGAAGGAATAAAATTCCCAAAGGAACGATCAGTTTAGTAGTTTTGAAAAAATTAGATACATAGATGTAACTCAAAATACATTAGAAATGGCTACAAAATACAATACATAATAAAAACTAAAATCTGTATCCACATGAACTGAAAAGAAGACATTCTCTTCATCACCTGTCAAAGGTAGAAAACGAAATGGGTGAACTAAAATGCTCAATAAGGGTTTAAAATAGTGGAAGCATGAGTGAAATAATAAATTATTCACAAACAATCTAACATAATCAAAATGGCATAGTGAATAAATGAATAACTAATTCCATTAATAAACTAAAAAATGAAACTGCAACCTTAGATTTTTTCACAGTGAAAAGCACTTGGATAATAATAATAACTAATAATCAATAAATAGAATTATTATTAATTGGAAGTCATGTATCTGGCACATGAAACCATAATACCATAAAAACATTTTAGTTATGGGGGTAGAAACCCTTCTATTTGTTTTGGAAACAACCATGAAGGGTTTGTCGCCAAACTGTTTTGTCTCATAAGTCCTACCGATTCATTGAGGGGCTGTAGAGGGCCCCACCTGCCACTAAATTTCCAAAGCATTCTTTATACAGTGATTCAATACAAGATAAATAAACCTTTTCAATGATCGTATATAGTAGAGTATAAAGATTCATCATTTTTCAATATTTAAAATAACTTTCCAAATAAACACCGTATGTAAAATGGTTTATGGTTTAGAAAACAACCATATCCATGATATGAGATTATGGATATTTAATATAAATACAATTTCAAATGAAAAGTTACCTAAAAAGGTCATTAGGTACTCCACATAGGGATTATTAGGTGCACAACACAAAGTTAATCACAACAAAATGGCAGCTGAGACAAACCCCCTTACCACAATGTAATCGGTCGAACTGTATGACCCAAACATAATAACCATCAAGTGAATCATTAAATAACATGAATATAAATAGAATCATGTTATCATATATCAAATGAAAGTACAAATATATCAAATATAAGGAATAATTGTAGAATAATGGTAAACTGACAGAAATGAAAGTGAGATGAGAAACCCCCTACCTTATGCTCGAGTGTGTTCTTAGATGGTTTTAATGACCTGAATAATCAAATTTAGCTTCATTAATTAATATTCCTAGAACCATCTATATAAGTAACTGATTTAGTATAACCTTATTAGGTTCATAATGTCTCTTTAAATGGGTTCAATTGGATCAATTTTCATGTTTTGGAAACATTTTCTTCCATGGTTTTCATGGTTCGTTTACTTGTTTCCATGAATGGAAGTTCATTTGAAACATGGTTAAAGATCCATAATTGTTAATAAATATTATTAACGAAATTATGATGATATAAATGATATTATAATGATTTTGGGGTATATACCATGATGATGATTCCTTAGTTAAATCATTAATGATGTTCGTTTAGATCGTTTTAGCGGATCTTTGATAATAACAACCTCATTTTGTTTTATAAATTAGAACCATGAGTACAAAAGAATTACAATTCCATGGGGGAGTCATAACACATATATTATGACACGTTTAAACCATTTAAATGGTTTCATGACCAGACTTGAAATAATTAATGCAAATTGAAATCACATCATCAACGATGTCGGTAATTTGACACATCACAGACAATGTTTTTTATTCCATGAAGAAGTGGGGAAAAGAAGAAGATTGATGAAGAATTTCTCATGAACATGAGAACATCCAGAATCTACAAGATTCTGTAGAAATCCCTTACAAAAATTCGGCAGCCTAACGACTATGCAACATGGTTTTAGAAAATATTAAAAAGAGAGGGGACAAGGGTAACCTATCCAGAAATGAACTATAATATAGATTAGATCAAGAATGAGATGAAAAATAATAACATGGTGTGCAAACTTGAACGATATACCACATAAAAGGGAACTTGAAAGGAAAAAAAAGAAATTGAGAATTTCTTTACCTTGTAGAGTAACCCTTAGAACATGAAGGTTGAGACCTTGGGGGCTTGAGGAAACCTTGGGTGGACCACTATGAAGGTAAGGAGGCTAGGTCATCATTGAGGGAGAATTGAGAATGAATTCAATGAAGGGAAGAGTTGGTATTTATTGGATTAGTGAGGGATTATTTTAATAATTTCCAAGGGACGCCTCATGGGTGGTATTTCCAAAACCCTGGGCTTGCCCATTGTATTTTCCCATGGTTAAAGCCACTTAGGGCACCTCACTTCTTATTTAACTATACACAAGTCGACCAGATTTATGACATCATTATTACATCATTAATGATTTCATTAACACACTGAAACTAAAAACTGTATTTTTTACTATTCACTGAAAAATCAAATGTTTCAAAAAAATTCCCAATATTCACCCTAACTATTTTTCGACATGTATAATTTTAAAGTGAAATACATTTTTCCAAAATAATTTTTTAAATATTAATAATTTATTTTTTAAATAAGGCTATTTTTAATTCGAAAAATAACAATCTTAAAGTGCAATTATTTTTATTTCTCATTGAAAAACTAATTAAGATCTCATTATCTTATTTCCTTAAGAAAATAAAATAATAATATTATTTACTATTCATAAGGGTCAAATTACTATTTATATTACTATTCATATAGGTATGTTACTATTCACCAAAATCAATTTTGTTCTATCAGACTCCAAATGACTTACTAAACACAACTGTAGATGACCATTTTTGAAATTCAAAACATAGAAGAGGAAATGTTGTGTTTAGTGGATAAATTATAAAATTTAATTCTATATTTATTTTTAATAGCATGGGGTGTTACATTCTTCCCTCCTTACAAAAATTTCGTCCTCAAAATTCACAAAATATTACCTAAAAATATCTAGTATGTCTTTAGCATAAGCTCCTCAGGCTCCCATGTTGCTTCCTCCATCTTATGATTCCTCCACAGAACCTTTACCAGACGAGTTGTCCAATTTCTCAAAACATGTTCTCTAGTATCAAGAAACAAGATACGCTCTTCATAATAAGATAGATCTGGCTCAAGTTTTACTTCTTTATAAGTGAGTACGTGTGTTGTTTTTGTCATGTACTTTTTTAACATTGAAACATGGAACACATTTTGAACCATAGAGAGACTTGGCAGCATTAACAAACAGTAATCTATGTCTCCAATTCGGTCTAAAATTTCAAAATGTCCGATGTACCTGGGACATAATTTTCCCATCTACCTGAATTGTATAATAACCGTTCATAGAGATACCATTAAGAAAACGTGATCACCTTCTTGAAACTTCAAATCCTTCCTTTGGTTATCTGCGTAGCTCTTTTTCCTACTTTGAGCTTTTTTGATATGGTTCGAGATATTCATCACCTTCTCTCCTGTTTCTTCAACAAGTTCTAGGCCAACAAGATTTCTTTGACCAATATCATTTCATCAATTTGGTGTATGACAACTCCTCCCATACAATGCTTCATAGGGTTCCATTTTAATACTTGAATGGAAGATATTATTGTAGGAAAATTCTACGAGAGGTAAATAATGATCCCACAATCCTTAAAAATCAAGTGAAAAAGACCTCAACATGTCATCTATTGTTTGAATAGTCTGTTCTGATTGTCCATCAGTTTGTGGGTAGTAGGCAATGCTCAAATGAAGATCAGTATCTAGGGCCTTCTGAATACATTTCCAGAATCTTGATGTAAAATGTGGATCACGATCCGAAACAATCGATAGGGGTACTCCTTGAAGTCTCACATCTTCATTAATATATAGTCTTTCTAGACGTTCATGTAATAGATCTTCTCTTATATCATGAAAATGTGCTGACTTGGTAAGACGATCAATAATGACCAATATTGCATCATTCCTTCTAGGGGTCTTTGGTAGTCCTATGAAAAACTCCATCATGATATTATACCATTTCCACTAAGGTATGGGAAGAGGTTTCAATACTCCTCCAGGTTGTTTCCTTCAAGCATTCACTTGTTGAAAAACCATACATATTGACACCAAATTAGCAATCCCACTCTTCATGTTCTCCCACAAAAAATATTCCTTCAAATATATATACATCTTAGTGCTCACAGGGTGTATAGAGAAATTGGAATAATGAGAATCATCCAACAATTCCCTTTTTTAGATCAGGTATATTGGGATCACTATGTCTCTTACCAAATTTCAAAATTTCATTTTCATATACGAAGTCACTCAATCTCCCATCAGTCACATCTTTAATCTTCCTTTGAAATGCCTCATCATCAGCTTTAGAACATTTTATCCTTTCTAGTAATGATGGTTTAAAAACCATTTGAAAATTCATTGATGTTTCACCTTCCATGGTTATTCCCATATCCATCTTTACTAGATCCATAAAAATAGGATCCCTTTCAATTCTCATCTTATTCAAAACTCCATGATACATTCTTCTCAAAGCATCTGCCACCTTATTTGCCTTCCCCAGGTGGTAGTGTATCATGATATCATAATCCATGAGTAGTTCAAGCCATCTCCTTTTCCTCATGTTGTGTTATTTTTGTGAGAAAATATACTTCAAAATCTTGTGATCAGTATAAATCTCACATTTTCACCATAGAGATAATGTCTCCATATCATCGAAGCAATGATTAGAGTATCTAACTGAAGATCATGAGTAGGATAGTTTTCCTCATGAACTTTTACATGTCGTGATGCATAAGCAATATCCATATCATTTTTCATAAGGACACAACCATGTCCTTTCATTGAAGCATAACTATAAATAACAAACCCATAATTCCCTAACGGTATATTCAATATAGAAGAATTGACTAATATTCTCTTCAGTTCTTCAAAACATTTTTTACAATGTTTTGTCCAGACAAATTTATACCCTTTACGTGTGAGCTTCGTTAGCGGGCTAGCCAGTCGGGCAAAATTCTGTACGAAACACTGATAATAACCTGTTAAGCAAATAAAATTGCATACCTCAGTTATATTTGTTGGGGTGGGCCATTATTGGATTTCCATTGTCTTTTTAGGATCAAATAGGATTCCATCATTAGAGACAACATGGCATAGAAAATGAACTGACTGAATCCAGAATTCGCACTTGCTAAACTTCCTATATAATTGATTTCTTCTAAGGGTCTTTAGGATAATTCGAAATTTATTTTCATGATATTAGTAGCTTTTGGATTATACCAAGTTATCATCAATAAATTCCACTAAAAAATCATCTATATTTCCTTGAAAAATCTGTTCATTAGATCCAGGAAAATAGAGGGTGCATTTGTTAGTCCAAAAGGCATCACTGTAAACTCATAAGGCCTGTACTTGGTACAAAACGTAGTTTTCAGAATGTCTTCCTTCTTCACACTCAACTGATGATATCCAGATCGAAGGTCAATCTTTGAAAAATATAGAGCTCCCTGATGTTGGTCAAATAAATCATCAATCCGGGGTAGAGGATACTTATTCTTTATTGTAATAGCATTGATTTCTCTGTAATCAATGCATAGCCTCATGGATCCATCTTTCTTCTTTAAAAACAAGACTGGGGCTCCCCATTGAGAAACACAGGGTTGAATAAATCCTTTTTCACTAAACTCTTCTAGTAGTTTATTCAGCTCCACAAACTCCACAGTGGCCATTCTATAGGGAGTCTTTGATATAGGTCTTGTATCAAGAATTAAATCAATAGAGAACTCAAATTCCCGCTCCTGAGGATGTCAGGGTAAATCCTCGGGAAATACATCAATTTACTCATTCAATATGTGCACATCTTAAATTTTAAGATTTATTTCCTCTCCCATAGATTTTGGTTTATCTTCCTCTCTATGTATTTCATTCAATAGAGCATCTGAGGGTGGTTCTAGATAAGAATCAGGTCGTGAATTTTATTCCCTAAAGACAATAGATTCTACACCATTTCAATAATTGTAACATCCTTTTTCTTACAATAAATCCTCGCATCATAATTTGACAGAAAATCCATACCGAGAATTATATCAAATTCAGTCATGGGTATGATGGCAAGGCTAGCAACTAAAGCACGTTTTGGTTCTTGGGGGGGACTAGTCGACATGCCTTTATTGCAATGATACATCATATTAGAATTTTGACTGACAACTCCTTTCTTAAATAAAATTGGACATATCTAATTTTCTTGGAAAACTGAGAGGATATAAATGAATGCGATGATCCAGAATCAAATAAAGTTTTGTCTATGTTTGAGGAAACAACTAAAGTACCTGCCACCATGTCACTAAGAACTTCAACCTTCGGGGTTGTAATCGCATAGGCTCTCCTCTGCTCTCTTGGATTTTTCTGTGGAATATTTCCTTGTCACTTAGGACACTCATTTTCATAATGTCCCATATGACTACAATTTCATTATTGAACATCATTGAATCGTTTCTTCCCATTAAATTCATCATATCGATGACCCTTTTCTCTGCAGTTATAGCATACTTCCTTGCCATTCAAGCATTTCAAGGGATGATTCTTCCCATAGTTGTCACATAATGGGAAACTATTCATTTCCTTTCTCTTATTTGGTGCTTCTCCTTTTCCTTTGTTATCAGAATACCGCTTCATATATTGGTTTCCTTTGAAAAAATTTGATCTAGAAAATTACTTCTATGTTTTGATGGAACTTGATACAATTTCATCAAATGATGAAAATGATTGAGAAGCCAGAACCCTTAGAAGACTTGTCTTAAGACCTTAAAAGAAATGATCAATCTTGTCATCTAGGTCATGAACGTAATCCATAGTATACCAGGACATCATTGTAAAGGTATCCTCATACTCTGCAACACTGCCTTCTTCCCATTGTTTCAAGCGAAGAAATTTCCTCTTCATTTCAGTTCATTGCTCATGAGGGAAATATGTTTCTTAGAATGTTTCTTTAAAATTATTCCATTCCAAATCCTCTATCTCTTCTTCTTTCGTGGTATTTTTAATCAAGGACCATTATTGATCAGTGTCTCCCTTGAGACAAAATACTGCCAGTACTACCTTTTCATTTTCATTACTTCTTAGTGCCCTGAATATCTTTTCAAGGGACTTGATCCATTGCTCAGCAACCAATGGATTAGTAGTCCCACTGAATGATGGGGGTTTTTGCCACATGAAACGATCCAACACAGGTGTTAAATGGTTATTCATTAAAACTTGAGTATGTTGTCCCAATATGGCCATGATCTGATTTGCTCCAACATTGATTGTGTTGACTTGCTCAGTAGGGAGATTCGTACCTTTCCCATGAGTATTGATTCCCCTTCTTCCATTAGATGTCATTTCTAAATAATGAGATACACTATATTAGATTATGAGTCTCAAATATAAAATCACTCAACATAGATTGAAATTATATGAATATCTAATCTTATAAACATGGTTCCTCTAAGGAAAAATTTATATTAACTCCTTCATAATGGATTGTAACAAAATCATGAATTATCCTAAGCATATCCTCCAGGACTGTCATAACCAATAGTGCAACGAGGCCTGTTGTTGTGCACCAGTTCCCATTCGAGTCTAGCTCAAAGCGGTGTTTTTGGGTATTACCCCTAGATACATCTATGCCAGAGCCGCCTCTACCTGCTCGTATCCAGGAAGGGATGTATTACTTAAAAAATCCACATAATATATTCCTTACCAAAATACCAGGACATTCCTATGTGTTAATCCTCTGATACTACCTTAGGGCTTTGTTCCCTACTATACATTTCTTACTCTATTCTCCATGTTTTCTACTAAACTTCTTCTGATACCAACTGTAACACCACAACCCCTCTAAGTTGGAGCTGCTGCACTACATGTGATATTGGCATGGTTAGAAGGAATGAAATTCCTGTTGGAACAATCAGTTTAGTAGTCTTGAAAAAACTAGATACATTGATTTAATTCAAAATACATTAAAAATGGTTAAAAAATACAATACATAACAAAAACTAAAATCTGCATCCACTGGAAGTCAAAAGAAGACCTTCTCTTCATCAACTGTCTAATGTAGAAAACGAAAGGGGTGAGCTAAAATGCTCATTAAAGGTTTAAAATTGCGGAATCATGAGTCCAATAATAAGTGACTCACAAAAAATCTGACATAATCAAAATGGTATAGTGAGTAAATAAATAACTAATGCCATTAATAAACAAAAAAAAATGAAACTGCATCCACGGATTTTGTTATAGTGAAAATATCATGGATAATAATAATAATTGATAATGAATAAAGATAATGCTTATTAATTGGATGTCATGTATCTGGAACATGAAACTGTATTACTAGAAAAATAGATTAGTTCTGTGGGTATAAACCCTTCTGATTTTTTTTGGAAACAAACACGAATGGTTTGTTGCCAAACTGTTTTGTCTCATAAGACCTACCGATGCATCGAGGGGCTGTAGGGGGCCCCAACCACCACTGCATGTCCAAATCATTTTTTATAAATTGATTCAATACAACAAAAATAAGCCTTTTCAATATTTGTATAGAGTAGAGTATATAGATTCATAAATATTTCCATAATTAAAATAACATTCCAAATAAAAACTAAATGTAAAATGGTATACGGTTTAGAAAACAAAGATATACATGATATGAGATTATGGATATTTAATATAAATAAAACATCAAATGAAAAGTTTCCTAAAATGTTCAGTAGGTACAACACATAAGGATTATTAGGTAACAACACAAAGTTAGTCACAACAAAATGGGAGTTGAGACAAAGTCCCTTACCACAATGTAATCAATCGAACGGTATGACCATAACATAATAACCATCAAGTGAATCATTGAATAACATGAATATTAATAGAATAATGTTATCATATATCAAATGGAAGTACACATATACCAAATATAATGAATAATTGGCAAACAATGGAAATCTCACAGAAATGAAAGTGAGATGAGAAACACCTTACCTTATGCTCGAGTGTGTTCTTCCTTTTTTTAATGACCAGAATAATAAAATAAATCTACATTACATAATATGTCCATAACCATCTATACGTGTAATTTATTTAGTATAACTTAATTAGGTTCATTCATGGCCCTTTCTATGGGTTCAATTGATTCAATTTTCATGTTTTGGAATCATTTTCTTCCTTGGTTTTCATGGTTCATTTACTTATTTCCATGAATGGAAGATTCATTTGAAACATGGTTATAACATACAGAATTTCTAATACATATTATTAATGAAATTATCGAGATATAAATGATCATATAATTATTTTGGGTTATATACCATGATAATGATTCATTATTTAAAACATTAATGATGTTTGTTTAGATCATTTTAGTGGTTCTTTGATAATAACAACCTCATTTTGTTTTATAAATTAGAACCATTAGTACAAATGAATTACAGAACCATGGGTGAGTCATAACACAGATATTATAACATTTTTTGACCATATAAATGGTTTCATGACCAGACTTGAAAGAATTAATGAAAATTGAAATCACATTATCCACGATGTCGTTTATTCGACACATCATGGGAAATGTTTTTAATTCCTCGAACAATTGGGGAAAATAAGAAGATTGGTGGTGAAATTATCATGAACATGAGAACATCTAGAATATATAATATTCTGTAGAAATTGCTTACAAAAATTCGGCAGCCTAACAGCTACGCAACATGGTTTTACAAAATACTAAAAAGAGAGGGGACAAGGTTCACATATCTAAAAATGAACAATAATATAGAGTAGATTAAGAATTAGAAAACAAATATGTACATTGTATGGAAACATGAAATATATACCACTTAAAAGAGAACATGAAAGGAAAAAAGAAAGAAATTGAGAAATTCATTACCTTGTAGAGTAACCCATAGAACATAATGGATGGTACCATGGGGTCTTGAGGAAACATTGGGAGGACTACTATGAAGTTAAGGCGACCAGAGCTTCGTTGAGGGAGAATTGAGATTGAATTCAATGAAGGGAAGAGTTGGTATTTTTAGGAAAAGTTTGGGATTATTTTAATAATTTCCAAGGGACACCTCATGGGTGGTATTTGAAAAACCCTTGGCTTTAGCATGGTATTTTCCCATGGTTAAAGCCAATTGGGATACCTCACATCTTATTTAACTATTCAAAAGTCGACTAGATTTATGACATCATTATTACATCATTAATGATCTCATTAACACACCAAAACTAAAAACTATATTTTTTTACTATTCACTGAAAAAACAACTGTTTCAGAAAAATTCCCAAAATTCACCTTACCTATTTTTTGACATGTAGAATTAAAAAGTGAAATCCATTTTTCAAAAATAATTTTCTAAATATTATTAATTTAATATTCAATTAAGGTCATAGTTAATTCAAAAAATAACAATCTTAAAGTGCAATTAGTTTTATTTCTAATTGAAAAACAAATTAAGTTCTCATTATCTTATTTCCTTAAGAAAATGAAATAATAATAATATTTACTATTCATAAAGGTCATATTACTATTCATATTACTATTCATATGGGTATGTCACTATTCACCAAAAATCATTTTTTGTTCTATCAGACTCCAAAATACATACTGAACACAACTCTTGATGACCATTTTTCGATATTCAAAACATAGAAGAGGCAAAGTTGTGTTTAATGGATAAATTATAAAATTACATTATTTATTTATTTTCAAAACCTTGGGGTGTTACAATTGCTGTAAAATGCGGGGGTAGGGAGGCCTACTGGTTGTGGTAGTAGTTAAATCTTTGAGTGGCGAGATGTATCAGTCTATGCATAGGGGTGTCTGAGAGGAAACCAAGGATGATGGAACATGTTAGATGTGAATGTTTGAATTCTTTTTGTTTCATTGATTTGTAGTCTACATTACTTTCCCCACTGCACGAGGTAGCTGGACTTGCTTACCCTTTTTCCGAAAGGGGTAAAGACACGCTGCGTAATCCATGTGCATTCCGTGTCTGGATTCTCAAGGGAGGATGAGTCTAGACTCTTTCTATAGGTGGAAAAGTCTCGATGGGTAGTTATCTACTAACCTGTCGAGCCCCCTTGTGTTTATTAGAATATAATGTTTTTTCTAAAATGCTTGGGAATATGGGAAAGTAATGATGTAAATAAATAAATGAATAAATGATGTTAACCCATGGGGTTGGAGAATACTTGAACGAAATGTTGAGGGTACAATTTTGAAGAGATAGTGGAGTTTTGGTGTGATTAAAATTAAATATAATGTGGAAATTTTTAATGGTTAAATATGTTTGAAGAATTAATTAATGTAATGTGGAACTATAAAAAATGGAATGGAGTAATGTAATAGATCACTTTAAATGGTTTTGTGAATATAGGATACCTAGTCTTAGAAGTGGCTTCCGGGAGTTTGAGAAATGTTTGCAGCAGTTGAGTCTAAGACTTGGTTATTCCCATAGTGTGGTTGTGAGATATAGTATATTCTGTACTTTTTGAGTTTCTATATGCTACTCCACACCATCAGTAGGGCAACTAACCCCCAATGATTATGATCCATGGGGGTGTTCTCCCCAAAATTCTGGTGGGATGATGGATGGCTAACTACCCCGTTTCCCCACTCTCTTCTCTTGGTAGTTACTTGTGTTGGTAGGCACATTGGTTAGTTTTTCTCTATATATGTGTGTAGAGGGATGTAAGGGCTTGTGGTTATTCCAACCCATATATTCTGGATATAGTATCATATGGACTTCTATAGGTGTAATGTGTATAAGCAGTGATGGCTTGAAGATCCTTACTTGGTATATGGGTTGTAATGGATTGAGGTATAATTCCAGACATATGATACATGTTATATGAGCTTTGGTGGCTCATTGGAACTACCTTGTTACATTCTTATGTGGACCGAGTGGTTTTTTTGCACGAGGCGTATGTTGTGGTGCTTCTCCCCAGTGTTTGTGGGCAATAAATTTTGGTGTGAGATTCTTAGGACATGCGGCATTTGGGAAATGTAGAAAACCAGTGGGGAAGTAGTAGCGGGGTACCCTTTATATTCTTTATTATATTATATACTCTTTTATGGGTTACTTGGTGAGAGTATCCATGGTGATGTTGCGGACATAGTATACCTGTCATGTGATGAGTTAGTTTCACATGTTGATCACTGTGATTTAGCATGTTTCATTTATTTTTTCATGAGAGGCATCGATGAGGATCAAAATGAGTATACTATTATACTATCCCTATGTATATGTAAACTATTTTTCAGGTCACTTGGAGCAGGTTGGTGATCATGCTAGTTATTACTAGCTTGGGGTAGTAGGAGTTGTTCGAGCTTGTGGTTACTGCTATTTTTACTTTATTTTGGGTATTCTCAATTTCTCCAATTTCAGTTTTAGTAGTATTCCTGACATTAGATATTTGTACTTGGGTTTTCATATATATTATAGTCTGATTTAGTGTTGGATGGTGTCTATGTTATCTCTCTATTTCTTATGTGTTCTCTTAGATGGTAATTCCTCCCATATGTGTGTTTACTATACCCTCGGTGATAGTCTCTAACCCGAGGCCTGCTGGAGTCAGGACATGGGTGTCATTATCTCCCTTCTCAAACTGCCGGCCATGGAGGGGTACACATTGTTGCGAGGGGGTCATGAAAGTTTGGTATTAGAGATCTGTTTGAGAGATTAGATGGAGTATGGTGTTAGGAATAGGTAAGGTTGCACGGGTTGGTAGGGAAAAGGTGTCATTCAAGTTTAGCAATTGATGAAAACACAAGAGAGCAGCTAAGTCATAGGTGTTTAGGTCCCCCAATGATCTGATGTACGGAACATTATGTTTATAGTGGAAACTAAACGAGGTGGTACTAGTTGCAGGTTAGAGGCCTAAGAAAGGATCATGCATCATTCTTCTTTGTGCCTGTGATTGAATGGGTTGGCCTTGGTATAGGTTAACCTAAAATGAATAAAATATAACAAATAATTAATTCAATGTCTTCCATATTCTAGATTTAGGAGCTCTAACTATTTGTTATTTTACAGGTATGGCACTAGTTTAATGTCCTCATTACGATCACATAAAATATGTACAACATGTTGTGCCAGTAGATCGTCGTAGAGTGGAGGTTTATGACGATGACACTTGGAGGAGGAAACTCTGAGTGTTTCAGCCCTCGAGTCTGTAGAAGTACGAGGGCTCCTTTTCAGATGTAGTCATAGAAGACTATTTGGAGGAGGTTGAAACTGGCCTTAGTTTGATCTTTCTCAGAAAGAGAATTGGGTATCCTTAGTTGTGATGATGTTGCGTGGAGCAGTGAGGTAGTGGTGGTTCTTGTTACTCGGGGATCGTGAGAAGTCATCAATTTCATGGGAGGATTTCCAAGACAAGTTTAGAGTCGAGTTTCATTCTTAGACTACAATGATGTCCAGTCACTAGGACCTTTTTACCCTTTGATAGGGGATCTCTAGTGAGCGAGAGTTTGGAATCCATTTCAGGAACATTTTACGATATGTTTCTACCTATTTCCAAATGAGGAGCCTAGAGCAAGGTATTTCAAGAAGGCTTTGCATCCATAGATCTAGCGCGAGGTCACCCCAGTTATGCTGAAGACATATCTTTGTGGTGTGGCAAGGGTAGAGGTCGTTGAGATGGATTTGTCCAGAACCAGATCATCACGAGAGGGTAGTCTTCGTAACCCCTCACAAAACCGAGCAATTGTCCGGGGTTCCCAAATTTTAGGGTAGAAGAGTTTCTGTTTGATCAGGGGTAGGTTCCAGCAATCAACATCTCATTTCTCTTGGGGGAAGCAGCTCTCAAACCTATGTCAAGTGATCAGGTTCATGTTTTACTTATGATGGTTGAGGTCATAAGCAGTGGGTTGCCCGACCATTCAAAGCAGTCATCGTGCACCAAGTGTTCCACTCCAGGTTCCTCCATTGAGGTAGTTCTAGTAGGGGGACCAATAGGAGTTTGCACAAGCATTAGATCAGTAGAGGGAAGATGGGGTAGAAAGAGGGAAACTATGTGATTCTCCCTATCCTCAGAGAGCAGAGCACGACCGTGGTGGTGGTCTTCATCACGGTTTGAGATATCATGGAGCAGTTCGTGGTCAGCTTGATGCTTTAGCATTGCTATAACCTGGTGAACTAGACATTTTTTGTGGTACCATATGCATGTTTTCTACCTTCGTGTATGCCTTGTTCGATTCATGTGTGACACACTCTTTCATATCACATACCCTTGTCCGTGATTTGGGACTTGAGGTAGAGAGGATTCCAGTGCCCTTGGCATTGACTACGCCAGTTGGAGGCTGAGATAACCTATTTGAAGTATGTAGAGACTATGAGCTACTGTTGGGGAAGCACCGCTCATGGGGAGATTTCCAATGTTTATGAATACATCCATATGATGTCATCCTTGGCATGGATTTATTATATTCGGTGCAGGATATCGAGGATTTCTTCTGGAGGCAGGTTGTGTTATTCGATGCGGATGGAAATCCAGTGGTGTTCTTTGATGAGAGACACCCTCGGATTGGTCAGTGGCGTCTTCCGTCCTTATCATCCAAGATGGCTGAGATGATGATGAGTTATTCAGAGGTTTTGTGGTTAGCGTTTCCTTGGGTGGTAGAAGAGTACCATAATGTCTTTCCAAAAGAGGTTTTAGCATTAAACCTTTGATGAGAGATCGAGTATGGGATGGATCTATAACCAAGAGTGTCTCTTATATCTATGTCTCCATATAGGATGTCCCCTTCTATGTTACAAGAGATATGTATACCACATGATGGTCTATTACAGTGTGGTTTTTTTCGACTGAGTGTGTCGTCATGGGGTGCACTAGTTTTGTTTTTGAAGAAGGCTGACATCAGATTGTGGTTGTGTGTCAATTTTCATCTCTTAAACAAAGTTATTATGAAGAATAGATATCCTCTTTTGCATATGGATGATTTATTCAATCAACTAAAGGGTGAATGTTTGTTCTCAATGATATATTTACGGTCTGGATATCAGTAGATTCATGTGAAGGATGATGATATCCTGAATACTGCTTTACATTGTCATCATGGGCATTATGAGTTCATTGTAATGTTGTTCAATGTGAAAAATGCTGAAGCTATGTTCATGGAATTTATTAATGATGTGTTCCGTGAGTTCCTCAAAAAGTTCTTGGTGGTTTGTATCGATGTCATCCCGGTGTACACCACATCTGAAGAGTAGCATAACTACCACTACTAGAATAAAGACCTTTAGCGACCGCCAAAAGCGGTCGCTAAAGGGCTGTAGCGGCCGCCTTGCTACCGCTTTTGGCGGTTGTTGTTGCTTCGTCGGTAAAGACCAACAGCGACCGCCAATGGAGGTCTCTCTTGGTCCTTTTAAAAAAAATCCAGATTTCATACCTGCAGGACAGTAGGTGGGTGTGGCGCAATGAACCCGCAGGGATGACTGGTGGATGCGAGCTCGGGTCGCCGGCCATGGCGGATCTACGGTGGCCGGGGTGAGAGGTAGCTGCGTCAGTGAGGGATTGGGTGGAAGGGCGGTGGCGGGGGAGTTCTCACGGCAGGTAAGGGAAGGCTATAGGAGGAGATGCGCGGTTGTTATGGGGGTGACCAAGGGCGGTAGGGCGGCGGCGGGGGAGGTCTCACGACGTTCGGGGTGTTGCAGCGGTAGGGGAAGGCAGGGGCGTGAAAATGCAGCGGTAGAGGAAGGCTGGGGGTGGGAAAATTCCCGCCCAATTTTTTTCGACATTAGCGGCCGCCAATGGTGGTCGCTAATACTCTCTATAGCGACCGCCAATGGCAGTCGCCCATTTCGGCAGGCTCAAAAGCCATTTTTTCTGGTGGTGTACACACTATTTTGGAAGTTCTTCATCAAAATACGATGATTTCGAAGTTTTCCAAGTGGGATTTTTTCCCTCGAGAAGTCTGTTTCATTGGGTATTTTGTGTCCCAGTAGGGATTAGCAATGGATCCAATGAAGAATGAAGTAGTTGTGTCATGGGAAGCTCCAAGATAGTGTCATAGGTGCGAAGTTTCTTTGTTCTTATAGGCTGCTACAGGAGGTTCATAGCCAATTTCTCTCGAGGAGCAACCCCTAAAATTTCATTAACCTGGAATGATCAGGTGCACATATGGACAGATTAGTTTCAGACAATATTCGAGTATCTCAAGGAGAGGTTAGTATGTACTCTGGTTCATTTTCTTCTAGATGAGGGAGTACAATTTGATGTTTTGATCTGTGGTTAGGTTGTGTTCTAATGAAGTAGTGATTTGTTGTTTCTTATGGGTCTCTATAGTTACATCCCTAGGAATGTAACTATGCCACCCACAATCTTGATTTGGCAGTCGTAGTGTTTGTTCTGATGTTTTGTAGAGATTACCTCATTGGTGAGAACTTTGTGGTTTTCACCAATCATAATATACGAAGTTATGTTTTCTCCCAACGTGACTAGAAGTTACGACAACATCCTTGGATGGTGTTTTTACAGGAATATAACTTCAAAATTTCATATACACCTAGTATGGGTTATTTTGTAGCTTATAAAATGAGTCAAGAGTCATGTAGTGATGCAATGCATGAATCTAGTGACTCCAGGAGAGTAATGGAAGAACTGTCAGCATTTCATCTTGATATGGAAGAAGTTGGGGGAAGCAGTTGTCTTTTTGTGATGACGTTGTAATCATCTCTAGTGTAGATGGTGGAAGAGTCCTAGTTGGGGATCTAGAGTTGGATGTTTGGAGAGACTGAGTCTTTTGTGGTGAGGCCACAGATGGTTGGCCTGAGAATGAACACCATCGAGTGTTATATCGTGGAAATCTTTTTGTTACATTGACGATGCTTGAGATAGTTCTCAGAGATTTCCAGTATTCTCCTTTATCGGTGCATCCTAGCGTGAAAAAGATAAACCAAGCATTGGGGATCCAGTTTTCGTGGCCAGGGATGAAGCGTGTGATTGCAGAGTTTGTGTCTCGATGTTTGGTCTCCCAGAAGGTGAAGGTTTAACACTGTGATCCTTTTGGTCTTCTCCTACCGTTAGATTTTCATCAGAGTAAGTGGGATGAAATCTCATTGGACATTGTTACTAGTTTACCTTGTGCTCAGGGAGGGCATGATGCTATTTGGGTGCTAGTGGACCATTTAATTAAATCATCCCACTTTATACCAATCAAGGTTTAAAAATTGGTGGAAGTTTTGTTGACGCAGTATCTGGAGGAGGTGACGAGACTTTAGAGTCATAAGGATGATCATTTCGGATCAAGATCCTCAATTTAACTCTAGGGTGTGGAGAGGTCTCCAGCATGGTTTTCAATACCATCTAGTCTTTTGCACTAATTTCCATCCTAAAATGGACAGTCAGATAGAGAAAACTATCTAGACTCTTCAATACATGTTACTCTCTTGTGTCCTGAATTTTGGAGGTTCGTGGATGAGGCACTTACCCTTAGTGGATATTTATCTTCACAATAGTTCTCACTCCACCATCGGTATGGCCCCATTTAAAGCCTTGTATGACCGGCCTTGACATTATCTGTTGTGCTGGATTGGGATCATAGAATCATAAATTATCATACCGGAACTAGTATAGAATACAATAGAGATGGTTTAGGTGATTCGTGATAGGATGAAGACAGTGCAAGATCATTAAAAATCATATGTCGACCAAAGGAGGAGACCCTTAGAGTTGGATGTTGGGGATCATGTGTTTATGAAGGTGACTCCCTATCATGGGAAGTAAAGGTTTTGTCATTGGAATAAGCTTTCTCCCCAGTTTTTTGGGCCTTTCAGGGTGTTAGCTCATGTTGGAGCTATGGCGTATCGAGTAGCCCTCCCCCCATAGATGAGTCAGATACATGATGTGTTCCATGTATCACTGCTCTGTCGTTATCATCATGATGAATCTCACGTCATTGATTAGGGAGAGATTTAAGATGATGATGATGCGAACATTGGGGAGCGATATGTGGAGATCCAAGAATGAAAATAGAATGTGTTTCATGGTCATTCAATCCCCTTGGTTCGTGTCTTGTGGTGACATGGTGGCATGGAAGAGAGAACCTGGGAACATGAGTTACAAATACGTCCTGAGTACCCAGAGGGGTATGAGGTTTAATTCATTTCATTTTCCGATGTATCCTTTGTGTTTATAGACCACTCATGTTAATACTATGGATTTTTGTTGTTGCATATTGTGGCTTTCTCCATTTTGAGAGGTATCTCGATGGGTGGTTGTTCGGACCACATTTCATTTTCTCTTTAGGTGGGTTTTGAAATCCCAAGGATGAGAATGTTTTAAGAGGTATCTGATGTAATGGCCCGAACGTCTCTAGTCCATTCCTATACGAATATTAAGTGTATGAGGTGTTTTGGGAGGTCAAGGTGAGTTTTCCCCAACACTTTTCAAAATTTCAATTTCTGCGAACTGTTCCAACTATAGACCATTGTGAAAAGAGAATCAGTAACCTTCTGTGAATAGTGTAATCGGTAACCATATGTGAATAGTCCAATGGTGACCTCCTTCCTTTTCCAAATTTTGAGTAGATGAACAGTGTTCCTAGAATGGTGAGGTTTCAATGGAGACCATTTTTCTTTTCCAAATTTTGATGTATCAAAAGGTGAGCATCAAATGGTGATCTTTTTTGTCAAATTTTGAGATCATGAACAGTGTTTCCCGAATGGTGAGGTTCCAAATGTGACATTTTTCCATTGCCAAATTTTTAGTTCATTAACAATGTTTCCCAAATAGTGAGGTTCTAATGATGACATTTTTCCTTTTCCAAATTTTGAGGTTTCCAATGGAGAATTCCCATTAGTGATCTTTTATCCTTTTCCATATTTGGAGGGTTCCAATAGTGAGGTTCATGAATAGTGATTCCAGAACAATGAGGATCCAATGGTGAGGATCATGAAAAATGTTTTTCCTTTTCCAAATTTCGAGTTCCTAAATAGTGTTTTCAGCTTCATACAGTTTCTCCTCATTAAAGTTTCCTTTGACATAAAATTCATTTAAATCCTTGTTTTATAGACTATATGTCGGATACGAAGGCTGTAACTCCTATATTAATTTCTCACAGGGCTCGGGATATTTTTACATGGTAAACAGTGTTTTTTAATGCGATCCACTTTTAATGGAAAACCAAGAGTATCTTTAACAACTTCTCTATTAAATATTCCAAAAGGATGGTATATCTTTCTCCCTAGTTCCTCCTCCTTATTCTCGAGTGTGAGATGCTCGAACAACCGATTATATCCTTTAAGAGTGGTGCAACCAAACTTGTCACGAACCGAATCTGGACGCCGCCAAAACCGGCACCAAACCCAGACCGTGACAAGTCCCGAAGGGCGTTCCCGATCCCCAATGGCTGGCACAAGTGCCCGGGTATCATAAAATGAAAATTGGGAACGATTTACCCGAGTTTATAAACATAAAACAACAAAAGAATCTAATGAAACAAATCTGGATTTTTCAAACCAAACAATATTTTACAAAAATTCAGAACTGAATTACATGGCTTAAAACAACTCAAAAGTTCAATAACAAAGGTACAAATCCAAATAAGGACAGCGGAAGAACCCTCATGGCAAGGGGCACCGCCCTCAAGCCACCTCCACAAGACTTTACCACCAATCACCTGCTAGGAACCCGAACCACTGGAACAAAACAAACTGTACCCAACCTGCGACAACAAAAATAACCATGTCTACTTACACCCAAGGGTGTAAGTAGGGTGTGAGCCAATGCCCAGTAGGATACCACCACTAAGTGATTCCATGTGATAAACATTTAAAGATGAAAAGCATGCAAGTTTTCAAAAACATGAAAAGCTAGTTACAATTTCTAAAAGATGCTACTTTGAATAAAAACAGTTTTCAAGTGGGCTATCATTAAGAATCAACACTTTTAAAAAAAATGTCAACACTACTGAATTTTCCAGCCAACTATACCGTATGCCGACGGTAAGTACAAAGTAAAAAATGAGCACAAGAAATAGGAAGTAACACCTAGGCACTAGCTAGCTGTGGGTCCCAGGTACCTCGTATCTCGGTGAGAGTAACCATCACAAATATCCATTCTCGTGCACGAGCCACTAGTAGGGAACATACCCATAACCTAGTGGTCCCCAATAATCATCATCATAGTTTAGTTAGAGTTGTAAGCGTCAATCTTGCTAAGTGAAACTGAGGCCAAACCCCACGGATTCACTAGCATACTAGTACACGTCCACCCACCTAGATACCCAGGTTTTCCCCTTGTGCTCAAACAAGTTCAACAAGTCAAGAAATATAAATTTAACATGAAAATATCATTTCCACATCACAAATTCACCAAACAGACCATATGTATACCACACAAGTCACAAAAATCCATTTTTCATTCAAAATGATTTTGAAATCCGAATTACACCAAAATAGCCCACAACACGTTTCACATTTCTTCAACACTTCCACAAAACCATTAAAAAATTTTATAAAACAATTATAAGATATTTAAACTCATATAACAGCCCACAAACATGGAATATAACACTTCTTTCATAATCAAAAATTCAATTTTTCACATCACACTCACACAAAACACTCCACATCACTTTCACATCACTTTCACTCCTCAATATCACCTTCAAACAATTTAATAAAATATTTCCAGGATGATACATATCACATAACAACATTTTAACAAATGAAATGGACCTTTTAAAAATATACCTCTACCAAAACAGTTTGCTGATATAGTTTCACCTATTACACAACCCAATAAACCATTCAAAACTTTCATAAAACAATTACAAAGAGTATACCCAAACATTGCACATAAAATCCATTTCAAAAACCTCTTTTTAAGCCATAAGCACAGCAAGACCATACCAAAACAGAATTGGCAGCCCAATAAACATGTAATAATCCACTTTCAAATGTTATATAATCACCTTGAATAATATCACAAAAGATACCCATGAGAACACACAAATCCATAAAACACTTTCAAGGAGTATAACAAGGTTATACAAATAAAACCATTCAAATACACCCCCTTTTTAGGCCCACATGGAACTATATCATTTCCCAACCATAATTGGCAGCCCATTTCAACAACTAATAAACCACTTCTACATTTTACAAAACTACCACAAAAGATAACACATGAAATACATTTGAAAAATACACACTTCAAGCAAAAATGTAACTTTAAAAACAAATGCTTTACTATAGCTACCAAAAATGGTTTTCTCATAATGCACAGAACATAAAGAACATGTAAAATTATTTAATCAAGCAAACTAACTCATCATTAAATTGTTATCCATGGAATCACCTACCGAATGCGTCGAAACCCTCAAATATTGGGGCGAAACATCAACTGCATGACCGCCGCACCTAATTGAAGTTAAAAGAAACCTAAAACCTCAATATTTCACCCACAATACAGTAATTTAGATCCTATGCACGAACCCTAACTTCTGGAATATTTTTATAATTCAAGAATTAGGGAAGAAACCCTAAGCAATTTGAAAGAGGAAAGAAATAGACTCACCTACTTGAAGTATCCTGAATTAATCACTCAAAAACAATATTTTCTGAAATTGAAAACAGAAAAAATTCATGTAATCTTCGAACAAGATATAGGAGGTAATTTGGGAATTGGAATGGAGGGAAAAGAGTAAGAATTGAGAGAGTTAAGAAGGGATGAAGTTACCTCTTCAATTCTGGCCGATTTGAGACACCCTATGACGATCAGCCCTAATTCGCGATTTCAAAGAGCTCCAAGGAGGGGGGGAAGGAAATGGGAGCGCGCCTGGGTTTCTTAGGGTCGAGTGGGAGGTGGAATCTCCGAAAAAACGCAAATATCGAAGGAGATATAAAAAATATAAAAATTATTTTTAATGCGGGAAATGGGCCTTCGGGCAGGCCCAATATCTTAAATAAAAACCCATATCCACCATGATTTTGTATTTATAAAGGCTCCAAATTTATATTTTGGTGTTAATAGGTCAGAGGATACCATTTAGGAATTGGAATGAAGGAAAAATATTAAAAAATGAAAAAGTTATAAAGGAAACAAATTTTATTTTTAAATCTGGAATTGGGCTCGCGGTTTGGCCCAATTCATGAAAACTCATCTATTTCTCCATAAAACCTTTGGAAACCATCCAAAACAAAAAATGAAGGGAAAATAAATGAAATTTAACTTAAAAATAATTCATGTATGTGACAATTCTCCCCACCATGAAAACTTTCCGTCCCCGGAAAGCTACAGAAAGGCCAGATACGAAAGCCAAACCGAACTGATAAACCAAGATGTACTCCCTTTCCAGGTTTCGCCCCCAAAGGCCAAAACACCTCCATTGATCAATTAAGGAAGGAATAATTCACAACAAAATCATACACCACTTTCTTGAAACAATCAAACACATTCAGGATTTATCCCAAAGGAAAACTCCTCAAACACAATCCGAACAAGACTCAAGCAATTCACTCAAACGAACAACAACATCGAACAAGGTTACACGTACCTTGATATATCTAAACCATTGGGCACTCTCCAATCTCAATGGTTCCCCAAGGAAGATTTGGGTCGCTTGATAGATCTGAATGAGACTACCTACCACCAATCCTTGACCATGGATAAGTCTAAGTTATTGGTACGGGGAAAAAAATAGGCTCCCCACCATAAGAACCGACAATCTTAATCGACCAGCATGGGCTGGTACAGAAAGACCCCAAAATATAAAGTGTTGGGACAACCACATGGTTAGTCTACATGGTTTGGGAAACCATGAACTAACAGTAGAGATTCTTCTATCTACATTGTTTTTTTTGGGGCATGGTCACTACTAACCAAGTGCAAACCGTGTGGTCAACCTGTCTAGCCAAACATCATACCTTTCTCTAAAGACTCAAAGGAAACCAAAGTGCGAGGGAATAACATTGGGCGATGACATGGATACAATACCTCCACCTATTTCCACTGAACGGGAACAACAGAAGAAATATGATGACACCATAGGTTTAAACTCTTCTTATCTCTCATATTGAGGATAGGACTTTGCACAAGGGTTTAAATGACACTGGGGTTTCCCCTGACTACGCGCCAGCTTCTCTCCGGGACCTATGGCTAGAGCTCAAAATATTGAAGCATCTTCGGCCTCGCATTTAGGCTTTGGAAACCACCTGAATGAGAATTCTTCTTTCATTGCAAACAACAACTACACCACAATCCCCCCGATAAGTTTTTTTCCAAGACATAACACATTCAAAACTCACTTTACCCTAAATCGATATTTTTCTGAAACAAGGGATTAGAAGATGTACACACATCACACCTTGTTTGTTCGGGTGAGAAACAATAGAAGTAAAGAACACTTATACTCACCTTCCTCTAAAATGGAATATTTTTTTATGTTTTTTTTTTCAAGGGATACATTCTGCCAACATAATAGAGACTCTCAGATGATTTCCCAACATTCACCTTTACAGTCAATCGAGCACATGACATCACGAGGGATCACCGAACATGACCATGGCGACTGATATAAACAATGAATAGAGAGGGAACTTGTACAACATCCCAAAACAACACACAATTCTAGAAAGTGGCCATAATATCCTCTCATGACCAAATTTACCACACTAGTAGTTTAACATGAACTACTTCTTCAAAGAGACTATGAAGGACCAAGAGTTCCTCTTAGACACTATCCAAATACTCATCCATGCTAACAAACCCAGAACACTTCCACCTTCGAAAAATTAGGAAACTTAAGAGGCTAAGATCACTTTCAACCATCCATAATCAATCTCCCACTATAAGAGGATACACAAAACCAATAAAGGAAAGGGTGTATACTCAATCTAAAAATCTCAAGAAATGGATTCCTTATATTGATCAACTGGAGGATTTTCCAATGGAGAAACAATCTGGGTTGCGCTTCAGTTATGCATTAACCTTTAATGGGGGTGTACCTTATCCAATGGGAGAACCCAAGGACCCAACCAACCTGGTCCATTGGTCAAAACAAGCCATAAACCAGATCCAACACATGAAGGGAACTATCGTAAAGGCATACCAAAACATTTTTCAAAAGAGACCACTAACCATCCTTACAACACAGCTTACCGACCAAACACAAACCCAAAACACAGTTCAAACAGAAGGGGTTCTTGGAATCAAAACATGCAACAACATCAACATTTTCAAAAACCCATAACACAAACCATACAAAAATATTCATCAAGACATAGTGTTTTTCTTTAAAAGTAATTCTTTGAGAACAAACAGTTTAGCAGTAAGCATATCCACCAATGGTACCCCATGGGCCTCAAACATGCATGTTTTTGTGCCACACTGGACACCCTCCTCATATCAATCCTGGCACTCCTCCAGTCATGCCATCAACCATCTATCATCCCATATAACCACATGCATGTGGTCACTCATGGAAATACCAAAGGTCAATGCACTGATTTCTTTCAACCTTTCAAAACCAAAAAGGTCAACCAACACATCATTCTTATCAAAACCGCTAACCAGGAGGTCGAACCCAAATTACCGCATTAAAAAAACTTTTCAGAAAGGCACAATCGCTCCAATGAAAAATCACATTCAATTTATTTACATCAATTTCAAAACATCTCATCCCATTAAAAAAAACTTTTAATAGTTTAGAAAACTCTAATGGGAACACTTTTTCAAAACCAACTTAAATATAGTTTCTGCTTTCAAAAGAGGTGTAAGAACACAATTTTCCATTTCAAAATAATTCTGAATATTTAGTTCTTCCATTTCATAAATCAAACCATTCCATATTTATTTGAAAATCATTTTACAAAAACATTACACTTCCTAAAACCAAGTCACTTTAAAACCAAAGTTCCAAGATTTCAAAACTAAAGAACACCAGACAACGCGAGAGGAAACTAGTTTCAGTGGGTGACTTGGACATATGGTTGGCGGCCATATTCCAATCACTTCACTGTCACAGAGAGTGTTCTAGGGAATATCCCCAGCTCCACATGGCTTGCCAGACCCTGCGAGCTCATTGAGACCATTAACCCTACTCTCTTTTCATTTCCCCTAATCATCATCAAACCAAGAAAACCAAAAGACCTAGACAAATCCCAACTTCCCCTGGTGACTTGAATCCAGAAATGAGGTGTGGTGATCAAGCACACTACCCATAACCAGAATTCCAAGTCCCAACAATCCTAACTCTAGACTATCCCGACTATTTCCCAAATAACATGACTCCAATGGAGCGAACCTCCTCTGATACCATTTTGTCACGAACCGAATCTGGACGCCGCCAAAACCAGCACCAAACCCAGACCGTGACAAGTCCCGAAGGGCGTTCCCGATCCCCAAGGTCTGGAACAAGTGCCCGGGTATCATAAAATGAAAATTGGGAATGATTTACCCGAGTTTATAAGCATAAAACAACAAAAGAATCTAATGAAACAAATCTGGATTTTTCAAACCAAACAATATTTTACAAAAATTCAGAACTGAATTACATGGCTTAAAACAACTCAAAAGTTCAATAAAAAAGGTACAAATCCAAATAAGGACAGCCCAAGAACCCTCATGGCAAGGGGCACCGCCCTCAAGCCACCTCCACAAGACTTCACCACCAATCACCTGCTAGGAACCCGAACCACTGGAACAAAACAAACTGTACCCAACCTGCGACAAAAAAAATAACCATGTCTACTTACACCCAAGGGTGTAAGTAGGGTGTGAGCCAATGCCCAGTAGGATACCACCACTAAGAGATTCCATGTGATAAACATTTAAAGATGAAAAGCATGCAAGTTTTCAAAAACATGAAAAGCTAGTTACAATTTCTAAAAGATGCTACTTTGAATAAAAACAGTTTTCAAGTGGGCTATCATTAAGAATGAACACTTTTAAAAAAAATGTCAACACTACTGAATTTTCCAGCCAACTATACCGTATGCCGACAGTAAGTACAAAGTAAACAATGAGCACAAGAAATAGGAAGTAACACCTAGGCTCTAGCTAGCTGTGGGTCCCAGGTACCTCGTATCTCGGTGAGAGTAACCATCACAAATATCCATTCTCGTGCACGAGCCACTTGTAGGGAACATACCCATAACCTAGTGGTCCCCAATCATCATAATCATAGTTTAGTTAGAGTTGTAAGCGTCAATCTTGCTAAGTGAAACTGAGGCCAAACCCCACGGATTCACTAGCATACTAGTACACGTCCACCCACCTAGATACCCAGGTTTTCCCCTTGTGTTCAAACAAGTTCAACAAGTCAAGAAATATACATTGAACATGAAAATATCATTTCCACATCACAAATTCACCAAAAAGCCCATATTTATACCACACAAGTCACAAAAATCCATTTTTCATTCAAAATGATTTTGAAATCCGAATTACACCAAAATAGCCCACAACAAGTTTCACATTTCTTCAACACTTCCACAAAACCATTAAACAATTTTATAAAACAATTATAATATATTTAAACTCATATAACAGCCCACAAACATGGAATATAACACTTCTTTCATAATCAAAAATTCAATTTTTCACATCACACTCACACAAAACACTCCACATCACTTTCACATCACTTTCACTCCTCAATATCTCCTTCAAACAATTTAATAAAATATTTCCAGGATGATACATATCACATAACAAAATTTTCACAAATGAAATGGACCTTTTAAAAATATACTCCTACCAAAACAGTTTGCTGATATAGTTTCACCTATTACACAACCCAATAAACCATTCAAAACTTTCATAAAACAATTACAATGAGTATACCCAAACTTTGCACATAAAATCCATTTCAAAAACCTCTTTTTAAGCCATAAGCACACCAAGACCATACCAAAACAGAATTGGCAGCCCAATAAACATGTAATAATCCACTTTCAAATGTTATATAATCACCTTGAATAATATCACAAAAGATACCCATGAGAACACACAAATCCATAAAACACTTCCAAGGAGTATAACAAGGTTATACAAATAAAACCATTCAAATACACCCCCTTTTTAGGCCCACATGGAACTATATCATTGCCCAACCATAATTGGCAGCCCATTTCAACAACTAATAAACCACTTCTACATTTTACAAAACTACCACAAAAGATAACACATGAAATACATTTGAAAAATACACACTTCAAGCAAAAATGTAACTTTAAAAACAAATGCTTTACTATAGCTACCAAAAATGGTTTTCTCATAATGCACAGAACATAAAGAACATGTAAAATTATTTAATCAAGCAAACTAACTCATCATTAAATGGTTATCCATGGAATCACCTACCGAATGCGTCGAAACCCTCAAATATTGGGGCGAAACATCAACCGCATGACCGCCGCACCTAATTGAAGTTAAAAGAAACCTAAAACCTTAATATTTCACCCAAAATACAGTAATTTAGATCCTATGAACGAACCCTAACTTCTGGAATTTTTTTTATAATTCAAGAATTAGGGAAGAAACCCTAAGCAATTTGAAAGAGGAAAGAAATAGACTCACCTACTTGAAATATCCTGAATTAATCACTCCAAAAACAATATTTTCTGAAATTGAAAACAGAAAAAATTCATGTATTCTTCGAACAAGATATAGGAGGTAATTTGGGAATTGGAATGGTGGGAAAAGAGTAAGAATTGAGAGAGTTAAGAAGGGATGAAGTTACCTCTTCAATTCTGGCCGATTTGAGACACCCTATGAAGATCATCCCTAATTCGTGATTTCAAAGTGCTCCACGGAGGGGGGGGGGAGGCAATGGGAGCGCGCCTGGGTTTCTTAGGGTCGAGTGGGAGGTGGAATCACCAAAAAAAACGCAAATATTGAAGGAGATATAAAAAATTTAAAAATTATTTTTAATGCAGGAAATGGGCCTTCGGGCAGGCCCAATATCTTAAATAAAAACCCATATCCACCATGATTTTGGATTTATAAAGGCTCCAAATTTATATTTTGGTGTTAATAGGTCAGAGGATACCATTTAGGAATTGGAATGAAGGAAAAATATTAAAAAATGAAAATGTTATAAAGGAAACAAATATTATTTTTAAATCTGGAATTGGGCTCGCGGTTTGGCCCAATTCATGAAAACTTATCTATTTCTCCATAAAACCTTTGGAAACCATCCAAAACAAAAAAATGAAAGGAAAATAAATGAAATTTAACTTAAAAATAATTCATGTATGTGACAAAACTTTTCTCCTAGGATTTGTTCCGCTATGTTTTGATGCAACGAAGAAATATCGATCAGTCTTCGATATAAGGTTTGATATATCTTAATTATTTTCTGTTCAACTCCTTCATTATTATTCCCCACTTTATTAAATTTTAACCACATGTTTCTAATGGGATTTTATATGGTGTTGGACGATGTGGTGGTGTCTCTGCATCCTTGGGTGGATACAGTTGTCACAGGGGAAGAGATCGTAAACCACTGTGTGGCTCGTTCTCGTATAATTAACCAAGAACTATTTGAGGTAGGGTATTTGTTTCTTCTCTCTTCTATTGCATGAAATTATATTGTTAACTTGTTTTTCCCACTATATCACAATGGAATTGAAATAATAAATATTTAAACCAGATAAATAAATTGATATCAATTGTATGGTATTGCCCATTTTTTTCTAGATATTGTGATATCAAATCATTCTTATTTAGCTTTTCATTCTTGAATGTAATTGGTAAAGAACATAGTTTCATAATTAATTGATATTCTCTTGGATAAAGATAAAGAGACATGCAAATGAATCTGAGTGATGTTATTGTAATTTGATGTTAAAAAAATTTGTGCAATAATAATGTTTAATTATTCATGATACATTACTGATTAAGTTTCCGGAATTTTGAACCTATGAATAATAAATCCGTTAGTCCAAGATGGATTAATGAAATGGTTTTTTGATAAAATATAATTCATTGTAGGGTTATGAGTTACCCTCTATATTTTCTAAGGTCCAAGGGACATAATTGATAAGATGTTTGTTTTCCTACTACTTGTGTTGTGTTGTGAGCCTGGATGGTTGTTGTGATATGTAGGGTTAGGGAGGCTTACCGGTTGTGGAAGCAGTTGACGCCTATAGTGGTGAGATGCACCAGTTTATACATGTGGGTGTTAGAGAGGAAACTATGGATTATGGAATGGGTTAGCTGTGAATATATGGATTCTTGTTATTTCTTTAATTGGTTGTCCGCTTTACGTTCCCCACTGCTCATGTCATATGGTCTTGATTACCCTTCTTCTAAAAGGGGTGAAGACCTGTGGGTTGTGCCACGTGCTTTCCTTGTCTAGATTCTCCAGAGAAGATGGGTTTTCACTCTTTCTATTTGTGAAAAAAACTTGACAAGTAGTTATCTACTAACCGTGTTGAGTCCCACTGTGTTAAGTAGCGTAGAATGTTTTTTAGAATGCATGGGAATATCAGAAAGTATCGTTTTAAATAAATAATTGAATAAATAATGTTAACACATGGGGTTGGAGCTTGCTAGAACGAAATGTTGTGGATACAATTTTAAAATGAACAGTGGACTTTGGGTGTTATTCTAATGAAATATAATGTTGAAATTTTTAATGGTTAATTATTTTTGAAAAATTAATTAATATAAAGTGTTACTGACAAAAAATGGAATGAAGTAATGCAATAAATCTCTTTAAATTGTTGTGTGATTATATGATACCTTGTCGTAGAAGTTGCTACCGGGAGTCTGAGAGACATTAGCAGTAGTTGAGTCTAAGACTAGGCTATTCCCATATCATGGTTGTGAGAAATATTAGATTTTTTACTTTTTGAGTTTCTATATGTTACTCCACCCCGTCAGAAGGGAAACTGACCCCCAATGATTCTTATCCCCAGGGGGTGTTTTCCCCAAAATTCTGGTGGGAGGATGGATGGATGACTACCCAATTTGGCCCTGCTCTCTTCTCTTGGAAGTTACTTGTGCTGGTAGGCATAGTGGTTAGTTTTCCCTATATATGTGTGTAGCAGGATGTAAGGTCTTGTGATTATTAACACACATATATTCTAGATATAGTATCCTATGGACTACTATAGGTGTAACATTTATATGATGTAATGGCTTGAGGATCCTTACTCAGTGTATGGGCTAGAATGGATTTAGGTATAATACCATACATATGATACACGTTATACGAGCTATGGTGGCTCCCAGAAGCCACATGTTTACAATCTTATGTGGATGTTGTGGTTTTGTTGCATGAGGTTCATGTTGTGGTGCTTCACCCAGGTGTCTGCGAGCTAGAATTTTCGGAGAGAGATGCTTTGGACGTGCAATATTGGAAATAAGAGGAAAACTGGTGGGGAATTAGTAGTTGGGTACCCTTGGTAATTACTAATTATATTATATATTCTTGTACGTGTTACTTGGTGAGAGTAGCCATGCTGAGGATGGGAACATAGTATACCTTTTTAGGCGATGAGTTAGTTTCAGTTGATGATCATTGTGCTTTTTCATGCTTCCTTTATTTTTTCACGAGAGTATTTGGGGATAATACTATTGAGTATAATGTTATAAATAACCTATGTATATGTAAAAACTTATTTATTTTTAGTAGTTTTCATGAAATCACATATTTTTACATGGGTATTCATTGATATTTTAGTTTGATTTGGAGTTGGTTAGTGCTTATCTTATCTCTCTCATTCGCAAATGTTCTCTTAGAGGGTAATGCCTCCCATCTGTGTGTTTAAAATACCCTTGGTGCTATTTTCCAACCCTGGGCCTATTGGAGGTGGGACTCGGGGGGTCATTATCTCCCTTCTCAAATTGTCGTCCCAAGAGGGGTATACATTGTGGGGAGGGGTGATGAAAAAATCCATGTTCAGATGATTTAGAATTTTTTTTAACATCCAAATAACATTAAATAAACTATGTGATCATGAGATACACTTGAGGATGGTCCTAGTCTTATATTGAGAGCACCATATTTATGGGAAGTCTTAAATATGTACTTCCTAATGAAAAGAAATTCGTTATAGAAAATAATAATATATCAATGGCATAAAAAAGACACTGATGACTAGATTTAATATATGATTTAATTTATTATAATTTAAGTATGAATCTTTTTAGGTTGATATAGATGAATAATAATGAAATATTTTATATCATATATTTATAGTGGGTTATAAGAAACAATCATTTTTAATGGTTTAATAAGGATATTGAGTGAGTGGCATTTTAATCAATGATATTTTTATGTAACCAAAATATCCCAACATTCATGAAACACCTAAAGGATATTCTATAGTATGTTTTGTTTTTTAATATAAACTTATGTGACTAATACATTTTTAAGGTGGTGTAGTGAAAATGTGATAATTTTTTGTAATTTTGTAAGGAATATATTAAAAAAGATTTAGAAAAAGGACAACCCACAGGTCCGGTGATAAATCATCTTGTTCAGTAAGTTTGTGGGGATTTTAACCATAACCCAAGTGTGAAAAAGAAAGAATCATATTCCACTGATCAATGTGGTGTCCCAGAAAGTATTTAATTTTCTTTTTGTTAAAATTTCATGTTTAATGAATGATAAGGTCCATTTGGGAGCCATATATGATTAATGTAAATATTATATCATCGAAATAAAATTGATGGAAACTCATGAATTTAATTTGGGAGGAATATATGATTTTCTTTTGGATTAATTTAACATAAAGTTATTTAGTTTAGTACATATCATATCATATATATTATATGTTTACAGAATCTTTATTTTTGGAGAAAAATATTAAATTTATTTTGGAATACAATATGATCAAATACTTCTAATTATTTGGATTCAATATTAGGATGAGTTATTTTTTGGTGAATTTAAGTATAATTTTTTAATGAATTATCAAAAATTGTTTTTTGGTATTTTTGAATTGTGAGTGATTAAAGTAGCATTATTTATTTAAGGATTTATTATTTCTTGGAACATACCAATCAGGATTTAACAATCTTGGTTTTGGTTAATGTTGGAAGATAGTAGGAATATATATATATATATATTTATCTTTTGTGCAGATTTTTTATTCATAGAAATTTATACTACTATGTCAGGAATAAAAAAAGATTTCTCATAATTTGGAGAAAATAATGAGTTTGTGGTGGGAATTTATTAAAGGGTTGGGCACTAATTTGAAAAAAAGTATATTTCAAAATGAATCTACTATCAGATGTTAATTTATTCCTCAATACTATTTAAAACCTATTGCATTATTTGGAACTAATATATACTAATAATATTAAATGAAATTAAATTTGTTCAATGTGTTCAAACAATACTCCAAAATAAACTAAATATTTGTCATTAACATTATATCAAATGAATTATCCACATACATGAAATAAAAAATATTTATGGGAAAAATAATAGTTTTTGATTTTCAATAATACAATTAAAATCGAATTATGGGTTTATAATCTCATTTTACAAGAACATAAATAATTATATACAAATGAACAAACCACAAAACCATGATATGAATGCAACTAAAACCATAAAAATAATGAAATATTATTATTTTAATGAGTTATTATATATTTTTTAATTATAACATATAATTTTTTGTTTCATACTGTAAAGAAAATTCCTTAAACAGTTATATAAGATATTAATGTATGCACTACTAATGGTAAATGTGAGGCAAGGGTTTGGAATAACAATTTTACATCTATGATATATATGTCTTATTCACAAATTATTTATTTTATGATCTGTATAAACATACCTTTGTTATATCATATAAATAATATCATTGTATTCATGGTTTTAAATGTTTCATTTAGTAATTATTACAATAATGGGGAATATGATTCAATTTATTACAATTAATAAGGGATTTTTAACTCAATTTACATTAATTGTGTAAAATTATACTTCAATGATCTTTTCATACTATTATTATAAGTGAAAGTTAATTTTATTATGTTCTATTGTATTTCAACTTATTTTATGTCAATTTAAAGGAATTACACACAATAAATAAATTTGATTAATTCTCACATCAATTATATTATATTTTTAAGAGAATATCTTTTTTTAAAAATTTATCTTTTTAATATTTTCATTAAAATCCCTTATTAGTTAAATTATGTTTTTCAAAAATTGTTTCCAATATTATTTCTTAATACTCCCCTATGATCTTTAAGTCATTCAATCTCATGGTTTAATTTTTTCAAAATTGATTGAAATGTATGTATTTTCATTTTATAAAAAAGGTTCTTCAAGATATTTTTGATAAAAATATGGGAGGAATGTTATTAGATTATTAATGAGTGGTTTCCCTCTATAATGAAGAAATAATGTTTTAAAGTAACCATTACAAGTTTACATGTTTATATTCAAATAAAATTTATTCCATTATAAATTCATGATATTTTAGACATAATTAATTTTCAATGTGAAAATGTTTATTTTCATCAAGAATATTTTCAAGGGTCTCATTTGATGTATTTTCATAATGTCGTCATCATTTTTTGAGTGTGATGATTAATTAATGGTGTTATATTATGAAATATTAATATTTATTTTATTGAATTTGGTATTAATTATTTTGTACTATTTTGATACGATTCAACTTATTACTGTAGATCAATTTTTATTATATTTACTTTAATTGGGAATTTTATTTACGTTTTTACACTAGATCCAATACTAATTTATTTTTTATTACGTATCAATCCCTTCATATGAGGAACTTATTAGACTTATTATGTGATGTTCATGGACTGATAAAGCCCCTTAGTGTATCATTAGCTCTGATGAGAAAATATTTCTTGGGTTTGGCCATGGCCCTCACTATATATAAGATTATTGTCATGAAGTCCTGATAAATTTAGATTCTTAGAATGATGCCTTCATATCATGTTTCATATATTTAACATTATAAATTCCATCATTATGAAACTAATTTTTATGTTCCTTGTTATTATTTGTTATGTAGAATATACATGGATATGTACTCTATATCTTATGATTATTTATAAAGAGTTATTTGATAATATTTTATTATATTAAAAGTATGATAATTTATAAAATGTATTATTTTTAGTTGTTTACATTTCTATAATTTTTATTTCTTATATTTCATTCAATACATAACATTACATAGAATTTGAGCTCACCCATTATTATGTTTTATTTTTCTAAAGGATTCCATGAATATTATTATGGTTGATTGTTAGGGATAATTTAAGGGATTAATGTTGTTCTCAAAGAAATTTATATATTGAATTTTATGATTTAAAATTTAATTTCAGATTCATGTATATATCTATTCTCCCAAAATTACAAATATATTTGATCCTTTGTGGTGATATACCATATATCATATTCCAATGTAGTAATGTAACAACTGGCTTTGGGGTACTAGGGTCAAGGTATTTATGTTTTCATTATTCAATATCTCACATATTGAAGGTATTTATAGAAATGATTTTATTCATCTACCAATAGTGTATTTACACATCCTCATGTTTACAACTTAATTTTCCATCTTAAACTCATCTATTGAATAAGTTTTTGAATAATATTTTATTCTATTGTAGTGGGTGTCAGTATTATTCTTCTACATGAGTATTCATTATAGTCTACAAAGGAATCACATGATAATGATCATATTGTTTTACAAATAATATAATTACATCCTAGGTTATAGGATATGGTTCCTACTTCTATCATTCTTGGATACAAAAATGCAATATGAAAATTCTTTTCCTTCTCTTTATTCTTTAATGTACATGCTTCCTCGATGATGAATAAATATTATTCTTATTTGATATATATCATACTCTATAATTCTTCAGAATCATATAATTTCTATTTTCCAATTATATATAGATTTCATCTTCATTTGATGGTATTTAATATTCATAGAATAACAAAAAGGCTATTATTTGTATAATTGTTTTTAAATATCTTTATTCTCATATGTAATATATTTTCATATTTACACTCACTCAAAGGGAGTCATGTATTCAATTTAACACCTTATGAAAAGTCTCTCTTGTGTGAGAGCGTCTCTCTCCTAGGATTTCCTAGGGTTTCAGTCTTTTGTCCGTCCGGTTTCCGGCGGTACATCTCCTTTCACCTTCGCCCGCTCCTGGATTCCACCGTCTGTGTTCTGGAAGGAGCCAGGTTATTCTTCATCTAATCGACCTGGACCTCAAGCGTTGGATCAAGCCTCCCTCGAGGCCCTGGATTTCCGTCCGTCACCGCCTCCCTCGTCGGCTTCAGATCTGCGTGAGGGAACGCAGCGTTAGATCCCCACCCTCCTTCACCAGCACTCCAGATCTGTCCGCACGCGGCTCTTAGCTTCACCATCTTCTTGAGGATTTTCTCTTTTCAACAAGTCTCCTTCGGAGTCAGATCCTCGTGCTCTGTGTCTCGAGGACTTCTCGTTTCGGAGGATTTTTCCCCTGTTCGTTTCTTCTTCCCACCGCACTGGAGTGGGTTTTTCCCTGTTGCAGGTTTTCGGTCCCCTATTTCACGAAGTGTCCACCGCGAAGTGGTTCTAGCCCGCAAAGCTCCCGCCGCTGGCTTCATTGAGTTCGAGGATTTCTTCACCCTTTGGTTCCTCTCCCTGCTGTCGCGAAGCGAGCGGTGGTCTATTGTCGGATTTGTTCTTCCTTTTTCGCGAAGTATCCATCGCGAACTGGTCTTGACTTGCGAAGCTCCTTCCACGAAGATTCCCTGTGCCGAGAGACTTGCGCGAGGGGACTTGCGCGAACCCGCCGGTGTTTTCTCGCGCACCACTTGGACAGGGGATTTGCGCGCAGGGACTTCCTTGTGTTCGAGGATTTCTTCACCCTTTGGTTCCTCTCCCTGCTGTCGCGAAGCGGGCGGTGTTCTGTGTCGGATCTGTTCTCCCTTGTTCGCGAAGTTTCCACCGCGAACTGGTCTGGCCTTGCGAAGCTCCTTCCACGAGGATTCACTGTGCCGAGAGATTTGCGCGAGGGGACTTGCGCGAACCCGCCGGTGTTACCTCACGCACCACATGGATAGGGGATTTGCGCGCAGGGACTTGCGCGAGGGGAATCGCGCGAAGGAAATCTTCACGCATGGCTGGGTGTGAAGTTAGGGGACTTGCGCGCGGGGTCTTGCTGGTGTGAGGGGTCTTGCGCGCGGTGTGAGGAGTCTTGCCGGTGTGAGGGGACTTGCGCGCGGGGACTTGCGCAGGGCTGGATTTCATTGCGCAGGGCTGGTTACGTGAGGGGACCTGCGCGCGGGGACTTGCCGGTGTTACCCCAGTTTGGTCAACCCCTCCCTAGGTGTATTCGAGGCATTTACATGGAGACGGAGTTGGTGAACCAATGGAAGAACCTCACGTTGACAGACAAAGAAAAAGAGCCACTTGCAACCCGTAGAAATGAAGACAACACTTTGACAAAACGAATGGCTTTATTTGTGGTCGGAAGACTGGCGACCGAGGCACCTTTTAATCTAAAGGCCCTCAGGACCACTCTTCAAAATCTCTGGAAATTGGAAGCTGGAGTAGCCATCCGGGAAATTGAGAATAAACTCCTCGTGTTTGAATTCTTCAGCGATAAAGACAAAGATAAAGTCCTCAGAGGACGACCTTGGTCCTTTGACAATCATCTCATCCTGATGGAGGAATTTAAAGGGGGTGACGAGATTCAGAATTGCACACTTACCCGATCCCCGTTCTGGATAAGAATCAGAGGAATTCCGTTCCATGGGAGATCAACACATGTGATGAAAGAAATTGGAGACCGGATCGGCCATTTCCTAGAATGGGATTGCTCGGACCCAATACAATGGGGCCCCTGGGTTCGAATAAAGACTGAGATCGACGTGTCTGAACCCTTAATGCGAGGTATGTTCCTAAAAATTGATGATTCCAACACCTGGATCTCGTTCGAATTTGAAAAACTACCAATCTTCTGCTTCCTTTGCGGACGTATCGGCCACATGGAGAAAGCATGTGGGGCAAGGCCAGAGAATTCCACCGAAAATATTACCTTTCAATACGGTATGTGGCTCCGGGCCAAAACACACAGAGAGGCATATATCCCTGAGGCGGAGAGACAAATTGATCGGGACCGTCTCATTGCAGCCCATCTAAGGCGACCAGAATCTGAACAACCTCCTATCATAAGGATGGGACCACCTGTCTTCCCTAAAGAATCCCCGGATGAGCTCAGGGGAAATGGAAACGCCTCCCAAGAGATTATCGTTAGATGTAATGATGGGGCTCGGCAAGAGAGTCACCTGACTCAGGGTATCACAAAAGCCGACTTCGCTCTGACAGCACCGAATTTAACGTTCCTTACCACAACTGGGCCGCTACCTAAACCAAAAGAACCTCCAGAGAAACTTCCGAGGCAGAAACATGTTTACTTGGATCCGCCTGAAGCTGAGTAGAGTCCAAATCAGTTCCCAACGGATGCCCTTCTGCAAGCCGATTCTGGGATGACTGAAGCTTCACCTTCAGGACATGTTACTCGTGGAACCTAGAGAAGGGCACGTGGCGGTGGTAAAGGCGACTGTCCAGGGAATCCCAAACCAGGAGATCTGAAACGGAAAAGCGAGTCCAGTGGTATGTACACCAGTCTCCCCAAAAGGAGGAAAGCATCAGGTTCGTCATTTACCCCACAAGAGACAAAGGCGGAGGCGGGTCAGGCCCGGCCCCGCCCAGAGCAATGATCGCTTTATGCTGGAACTGCCGTGGGCTTGGCAACCCACGAACGGTTCGTATGTTCCAGCGCTATTGCGCTCAAAGTCGCCCTGATATGGTTTTCCTGTCCGAAACCATATTGGAAAACAAGGACATCATAAATATTGACCTTAAGTGCGGTTTCCAGGGTTGTTTCCCGGTCCCCCGACAGGGTCACTCAGGGGGATTGTGTCTGCTCTGGAAGGATAATATCGATGTTAGGCTCCTGTCTTTTTCCCAGCGCCATGTGGCTGCTTCCATTGGTGATCCCCACAACCCCACCTGGACGTTTGTGGGCTTCTATGGCTGGCCCTCCCAGTCTGAAAAATGGAAATCTTGGGATCTTCTTTGCAAACTTCGTCGTGATCTGCCAAGCCCCATTCTGTTTGGAGGGGACTTTAACGAGATCCGTTTCCAGAAGGAAAAAATTGGTGGAGCTATGCGCTCCTCCACGTCTATGTCTGATTTTAATGATGCGATCCTTAAGGCAGAGCTGATGGACCTGGGTTACACGGGTAATCCCTTTACATGGTTCCGAGGCAGATATGATGGAACTCGAATCGCTGAACGTCTGGATAGATTCTTTGGCTCAATGGACTGGATGAGCCTCTTCAAAATGTACCATATCAGACATCTCTCGTTCAACTGCTCGGATCACTGCCCAATTGTCATTAACTGTACCCATAATGAGCACGTTACTAGTTCCAGGAAACCATTCAGATTCGAAAGCTTCTGGTCAAATGATCCCGAGTGCGAGGCAGTTATCCGTTCAGGCTGGAAGACGGGGCAAGCGGATCCGAGAACCAACCTTCTCCGAGTAGCATCTGATCTGAAGACATGGAGCTACTCTAAATTCCGTCATCCGGACCGGCAATGCAATTTCCTTGAAAGGAAGATTGGCTATCTTCTTAGCAAACCCCCGTCTAGCAGCATTCTCTCCAAAATAAGTGATACCCAACGAGAGTTGGATGTTTCCCTGCGCAATAAGGAAGGTTTTTGGGCTATGCGTGCGCGTGATATTCATATTGCAGAAGGGGATGCTAATACCTGTTATTTCCACCAAAAGGCTTCAGCAAGACGCCGGAAAAACTTTATTTCTGGCATTCTTAATTCTGATGGTAGTAAAGTGTCAGACACAGGGGGAATCCAAGAAGCTTTCCTGAGCCATTTTCAGAAACTCTTCTCGGCAGGCCATTCTTACATCTCTCCCGAGATTGAGGACTGCATCAAACCTGTGATTTCTGATGATATGAACAGACAACTTTCTTATGATGTGACGAATGATGAGACTCTTAAGGCCTTAAAGCAAATCCACTCTACGAAAGCCCCGGGACCAGATGGATTCCACACCCTCTTTTTCAAGAATTACTGGCACATCATCGGTCCAGACATTTGCAATTTAATGCGGGATATTTGGGCGGGGAAAACGGACCTGTCTTCTCTTAATGAAACTATTCTTACTCTTATTCCCAAGATGAAAAATCCACAAGGGGTCTCAGACTTTCGACCGATCAGTCTGTGCAATGTCTCGTATAAGATATTCTCGAAGATTATGGCGAATCGGCTGCGGCCTTGGCTACCCGACGTCATTTCAGAGAACCAAAGCGCTTTTGTGGCAAAAAGGTTAATCACTGATAATGCCATTATTGCTCATGAAATTTTCCACTCCATGAAAACGCGTACACGAGCGAAGAGAGGGATCATGGCGTGGAAATTGGATATGGCTAAGGCCTATGATAGAGTGGAATGGAACATCCTCGAATATGTGATGCTCAAGATGGGTTTCTGCAGCAAATGGATTGCCATGATCATGCAATGCGTCTCGTCAGTTTCCTTCTGCATTAATGTCAACGGGGTGCTCACCCGAGGCTTCTCCCTATCCCGTGGGCTTCGCCAGGGAGACCCTCTTTCACCCTTCCTTTTTATTTTAGTGGCTGATGTGTTTTCTAACCTCCTTTCCAGGGCAGCCTCGCTTTCCATAATCCATGGGGCGAAAGCGTATCGCAAGGGCCCTCCGATATCCCACCTCTTCTTCGCTGATGATTGCCTTCTTTTTTCGCGAGCTACCCCTAATGAGTGTACTGCAATCTGCCAGGCGATTCAACAGTATGAACAGGCTTCAGGACAAATGATCAATCAGAGTAAATCAGAAATTTCTTTCAGCTCTGGAGTTCCCCAGCCGAAAAGAGAAGATCTCTGCTCTTTAGCACGCATCCCTGGGGTCGATAAGCACCAGAAGTATCTTGGGCTCCCGACGGTGGTTGGACGGTCAAAGAAAGAAATCTGTTCAGCTATTGTGGATCGAATTGAATGAAAAATACAAGGTTGGACCCCTAAAAAAATCTCCAAGGCCGGCAAGGAAATCCTCATCAAGGCGGCACTTCAATCTGTCCCCAGCTATTTGATGTCTATTTTTAAACTCCCTGATGTGGTGCTTTCAAAGATTCAATCCAGTGCATCTAACTTTTGGTGGGGACGAAAGGACGGAAAAAATAAAGTCCATTGGATTGCCTGGTCTGCTCTCTGTCAACCAAAATCTGAAGGCGGAATGGGCTTCCGGGACCTTTCTCTGTTTAATGATGCTTTGCTGGCTAAACAAGGTTGGCGTATGATTAATAACCCATCATCCCTATGCACGCGTGTTCTCCGGGCTAAATATTTCCCACATAAGGATTTTATGGATTCCCATCTTGGCCATCGACCCAGTTTTCTCTGGAGAAGCATTTGGGGCGGTCGTAATCTACTGAGTAAAGGGCTAGGCTGGAGGATTGGGAATGGTTCTACGGTCAAGATTTGGACCGATCCTTGGCTTGTTGATCAGACAGGCACGAAGGCGTCATCCCCTGTTTATCCCGGATCCGAACATGCCACAGTCTGTTGTCTTTTTGATGATCAAGGGGCGGGATGGTGTCTGGAAAAACTCTACTCCTGGTTTAATGAGAGGGATAGGAGACTTATTCTGAGTATTCCCTGTGTGTCAGACGCAGGGCCAGATCATCTCTACTGGACAAACGACAGCTCAGGTGAGTATACAGTGAAAGCTGGCTACCGGCGAGCTCTTTCTGTTCAGATTTCAGAAGGAGATGCGAGGCCCTGTACATCAATTTGGAAGCTTAATGTTCCCCCTAAAGTTTGCTTTTTCTGGTGGCAGGTGTGTACTGGTATCCTCCCAACTAAGAGCCTCCTTTTCTACAGACACTTTTCAGACGACAACTCTTGCCCTTTCTGCCCTTCTGTGACTGAATCCCCTTTCCATGCCCTTGTTCAATGTCCCGGGGCTCAGGAGATTTGGAATGGCTGGGGATCCACTTTAGAGCTGTTCC
The DNA here is from genome assembly GCA_963277665.1 of Viscum album. Lineage (NCBI taxonomy): Eukaryota > Viridiplantae > Streptophyta > Magnoliopsida > Santalales > Viscaceae > Viscum > Viscum album. The sequence goes on along the minus strand of OY728131.1, from coordinate 848,571,797 downwards.
CGGACCCCGCCTCAGATCTCACAGCTCTCCTGATGCGATGGTGCTCCTCCTTTTCACCGGCTTACGCAGGCGCCCTGTGCATTTTGGCTTGGATTATCTGGAATAGGCGGAACGAGGCCATCTTCAATCATTTCCGGAGGCCCCCCAGGTTTTGGATTGACCTGGCATTGTCATGGATTGCGGTTTGGCAGAACCACCCTGAACAACAAAGACTTTCCACCCACCATCCTCTTCCCCAACATTGGTGCCCCCCACCGGAAGGGATTTTTAAGATCAATGTGGATGCCTCTCTCCCTAAGGATGGCCCAGTTGGACTAGGTTTATTGGACCGGGACAACCTGGGAAATCTTATCGCTGCCAAATACGAAGCATGTTATGCACTTTGGGAGCCCTCAGTCGCGGAGGCCGCCGCCATCCTTGCTGGATTAAACTTCGCAAAAGATTGCGGTTGGGACTCCATTCACATCGAATCCGACTGTCTCACTGTAATCAATGCCATCAATCTCACTGACGGCGGGCTTCAACCTTTCGGTCCCATTATCCGGTGTATTCACTCGCGGAGACAAGGCTTCAATTCCTGCAATTTCTCATTTATTAAAAGGGAAGCGAACGAAGCCGCTCACAAGATGGCAGGCATTGGCCCCCCCTATGAGGATTTGCTCTGGTTCAATCATTTTCCATCGTGGTTATGCTCCTGTATTTCTGCTGATCTCCTTCATTAATGGATCCGTCTTATTTTGTCAAAAAAAAAAATTGTATTCAATTTAAAAATTTTAATGTAATACATTTCCTCCAATATGTGATATTTGAGTAATCACGATACAATTTATTCTAAAAAATACAAGGATTTAATTTCTTTTTATTTTATCATACATATTCAGATAGACTATTACATATGGACCAATGTGATCTACGTGATGTGGATTTCTTCTGAAATTATTCTTAGTGAAAATCCTAAATTTATTGAAAATCAAATAATTTTATTTTAGTGAAGACAAGCGTAGAAAAATAATAATATTTGAACCACATTCGTTATATTCAAATATTTTCATTGAGTAGAATTAAAAATATAATTATTAATGGAGTTCATTTATTCCTTAGAAAGATTGTAGCCTATAAATCTTATATACATTCTGATTAATTCAATATTAGTGTATGGTGTAATGTTTTTTGTCCCAAAAATTTAATTTTATTAACCCTTTAAGGTTAATCATTACATTAGGATGTCTAGCATAGGGTTCATACCTTACCCATTTTATATTTCATTTTCATAACTTATACATTGATATTTCATGGTGTTATACCATATAAAGTGTTTAGGGTTCCACAAATTTCTATTCATTCTCATAAAAACATCACATCAAAATATCAAAAAATATTTATATAATTTATTCCTCTCCCAATAAGGTATTATCAATCATATAAAATCATTATTAAAAATTTCCCCTTATATTGAAATAATATTGTGCATGTTTAGATCTTTACAGATGTATCTTCTTCACATTAACTAGTTCTTTCTTCTAAGAACAATCAATTCCTCATGTTAATCCCTATATGATCTTGGTTAATATTCTTATAAAATGTTATCCATAGTACTAATATCCACTTACATGATCATGAACATTTATAAATATACACTAATAATCAAAATTTTAAGGATCATTGAAACTATTAATATAATTTATTTCTGTATAAGCTCCAAAATCTCCATGTTGTTTCCAAGAAAAATAGTAGTTACTCACTCTTCACTTCTAAAACACCACACACATATTTTCCTCCTCATCGTCATTATAGAAGACTCACGAATTGATAAAGAGAAATCATATTAAGGAGATATTTTAAAATAATATTGCTTATATATATTTAAGAATTATTCACAATTGAGAGAATACATTTTTATATTGAAATTCCTTATTTGAAAAATTATATAAACTATTCAAAAATGAGTTTTATATAATTATATGTTTAAATAATTAAATGTGTGTGAAATTTATTTAATCTATTGAAATATGATATTTTTATATAGTTATTAGGGCTTTAAAATATATTACATATTTTTAATATGATGGAGTAAATATTAAATTCTATATAAATTAAAATATTAAACAGTTCACATTAATATAATTGTTAAATGATATTATTTATTTATTTCATCATCATAAAAAAAATTAAATTGTATAGTGTTTATAATTTATTAATTAATGGTATGTTTAGAAAAATATATTATGTTTAAAATTTTGAAATATTCATTTATTTGGTATATATAAATATTTAATATTCATGTATATAATTAGTGTATATTAAAAATAGATTTTTTATTTTGATTAAATGTTATTAAAATAAATTATTAAATAACCAATCATGATTTTATAGAGTCACATGGTAGTTATTGTAATTAGTTTACCTTGATTTTACCTCAAGTTTATCATTTTTATTAGTCATGATATTGAATTTCACGGCTAATTACAATATATAAATTTTTAGTGATAGAATTATTATGGAATTAATTTATCTATTTATTATAAAACCATTGGTTGTGGGAAGTTTTTTTAGACTACTTATTATCTATTATGCTTACACCCTATTTAGAAATGAACATTTTGTATACCAATCATTCCACACATTCCATTGTGGGAATTATTGATCATATATGATTCTAAGACTCCACATGAAACGACGTAAATATCCTTATTAAATGGATGCATTTGGATATATTTAAATACTATTTTCTCTTAATTTGGGATAGTACTACTTGATACGAGTAGTATAAAGAGTTAAACCGTTGATAAGGTTTGAAAATAATTATTTATTGAATGTAATAGTAATTTAAAATTAAATCATTACCAACATTTATATATAATCATAAAAAATTTGATAAGAAAGTGATAACATGATTCCCCTTAAATTACTAATTCTATGATTCATTCCAATGAATTCACTTATGGAGACATTAGTTATTCAAATGATTCAGTCATGCCATATTTGGGTTCCTCTCGATTAGATTGTAAAAGGTAATCGTGGAATTTGTGACCTTAATGGTTAGGTTAATATTTCTATAATGACATTGGGTCCAAAAAATCATGGAAATAATAGAGGATATGATATAATAGAAATATATTTCATTTTATAAATATGGTCGATTTTGAAATATATTTATTTTTTAACTATCTAATTGAAAAATGTCCCATGATTAGAATAATTTTATAAAATATGTTTCCATGGATTATGTTTTGTGTTTAGTGGGTGTTATGAACTGACCCAATCCATCCCAAAATTGGGAATTAGAGTTGACATGTATCAAGGCCTTAATGTCAGTCTAGATCCCCATGGGGTGGAAACGTATACCCAGTCATCAAAACATACATGATGGGAATGATTTTTATCAAAAAAATATTAAACATGCAACATATATCTACTAAATCTCTAACATGAATATTTTTTATTTATATATATATATGCATAAAACACTATTTTTAAAAATTGATACCAAAACAAGAATGACTAATCATAAACATACAACTCAAATTAAATAAATGATTTATGAAATGGGATCAAATATATGTGATTGTCATACATGGCTGGTCTGAATGTCGTGTAGAAATAAATAATTAAGAATATTATAAATCTATACACACCATATATCCCCCAATAACCCAAGATAATTTTACATTGTGAAACATGATCCACTCATACAGTGAATATGAAATAGAAGTCCATAAAATCAATGTATCCATACAACATAATCATGAACATTATAAATGAACTTGTTTCAAAATAAAAATATTTGTATAGTTAGTGTGTGATAATAAAAAACCGTATTACATTTTAAAAAAGACACCCTTATTTTCTTATATATAAATAAATCCATTACTAAAAATTTTAAATACTATATTAAATATATTATTTTTATCATTTCATAAAGAATAACTAAATATATAGTTTTAAATATTATCTTTTGAAAATACGTCAAAAGCTTTAAATACATTAAAACCAAGTATATATAATCCATTTTATACATTCAATTGATTATACCCTCTTAATAATCTACATTCAAAATCAAGAAAAAAATAAATCCAATATTACTAGATATAAAAATAATAAAATTAGAAACATAAATAATATGTCTAGATTCTAAACCCTAAAAAAACCAAACATATAAAAGAAGTAGATAACATTATAAAAAATAAATGTATAAGGCATGAATAAAATAAATTTTATTCAGAATATAAAAAAAATTGAAGTAGACCATATCTAAATTATATAATAATAAATGAAAATAATATATAATAAATATCAACCTGAAATAGGAATGAAACACATATTGAATTATTAATAATGGGAATCACCTAATAATCTAGTGGGATAACTATATCCACACTTGAGTTGAACCATTTCCTAGACTATCAATGAGTTTAAAGACAACAACCTCATAACACCCTATAACAAAAAACATTAGAAGAACTCCCCATATATATAGAGAGAAATGTACTCAGTGATAATAGTCAATCACACCATGGTTAGAATTGAAAACATTTCTTATCTCTCAATGTGTTGTATTGAATTAAAATGAAAATAGTTCTAGGACATAGGTAACAATTTATAACATATCAATCACATCACAATTCAATAACCTAGACGTATCATATCTTTATAACACCTATATACAACCACCATTGAAAAGATATCATTTTTGATAGAAAATCACCATAAATCAAATAACTCCCAAATATCCCTTATATTCGATCAATATGATGATTTCATGGAGGGTTTATCCTATGTTATAAAAAAATTTATAAAAAAATATAATCGGCCCTTGAATTTTGAACTATAAATTTTTAATGTTTATTCGAAACCATTAAAAATTAAATTAGTGTCAAAATTTTTTATAAGGTATCTAACTGGAATTTTAGATCATAAATTTGAACAAAACAATTTGATTATTTTTTAAAACATGATTGAGAACCATGATTCATTTGATAACTGATTTGAATTAATAAAAATTCAATTTTTATTCCAAATGAATAATTTTTATATAATATTCACAAAAAATGAATATCTAAGAAATAATCTATTGAAAATCATAAATTTGATTCTAATTATTATAACATAGAATGATAATTATATAAAATCATTTTAATCCATAAAAATATCCTATAAAAAACATGGGAATCCAATAATTAGATTTTTATTAAATCATAAAAAAATGAATAAAACATCATTTACATTTCAAATTACTTTTCAAAAGATGAATTTTAAATTTTATAAACTCTTTATAAATTTTATTCTTTTTTATTGGTCAATAATAATATAAACCATTATATATACCCTTTTTAAAGAAAACTATTAGTTCATTAGACATTCAAAACTAATAAATAAGGAAAACAAAAATAATAATTTTGATGATTTTTTATGAAAGATGATGCATTATATTTGATGAAAAGGAAAGAACAGTTAGGGAAATAGCTAAATCATTTAACCAAATTCACATACCAAGGATTTCAACCAAATAAATTTAAAAAGTAGAAGTAAAATTATAAAAAATGAAAAACCACATATAAAATTAATGTTATTGTAAAACCTTGGTTACTCAAACAATCATTTGGTAGGAAAATAAAATAAAAAAACAAATATAAGGATAAAATGGGAAAGAAGAATAATAAACACTAAAAATCAATAAAAAATAAAATAGGAAGATATTAAAAATCAATGGAGCATTGATGCATTTCATATGGATATCCCTTTATATATTTCATCTCAATGGAAGAGAGGAGGAGCCCAAAAGGGATCTTTAATGGAATGGTTTATGCTTGGTAAATTACATCTTAATGAATGAGTGGAGGCTCAACACAATCTTGTCTCTTACGCCATAGTGTGTAATTCCATATGGAATCTACACATTCATCGCCACTATGGAATGGTACCTTCAACTATGAAATTTAATATAGGGAATTAACCCACCCAGTAATGATTTCTTTATGGTGTGGTGCTCCCTATTTCTATCCCAAAATAGCCAACAAACACTGAACATTTGGTATTGAACAGTATTTTAATCCCATGGATGGAATAAATCTACCACAACCATTATGATTCCATGCCTATTAATTTTATATCTAAGCATTTCAAATATTGAATCCTCTACATGAATATTTCATTTAAGAGGTATTCTCCCAGTTTCACCATGCTGAAAAAAACACGCCCATGTTTCATAGGATTGCGATATTGTAGGGAAACCCACACCTCATATAGTACCCAAAACATCCCATTATCTCATGATTCCTCAAGGCCCTGGAAGTGTCTTCATTCAATCCAATGAAAATCACAAAAAATATAAATTATATGGAGAACGAAATAAATTGGAGAAATAAAAATACAAATCAATAAAAAATAAATTCATACATGAAATTAACATACTAGGTGTAATGATTATAAAACCCACGTAACTTTTTTCCTAGAATATTCCCAATGTTAGGTAAGATAATATAATGAAAATTTAAACTAAATTTTATAAAATACCAAAGACATGTTCTACTAATAGGAAAAAACCAAACAAAAAATCATATTATGATAACTATCACAATATAACACCCCATAAAGATTCAATAAAATGATCTTAAATATGAGACTTATTGTGTGTATCCCCACCATATAAGGTAGTCATTAATATATGAAATTAATTAACAAGTGATATACTAAAAAACTACTAGAAATAACCAAAATTTCAATTTAATAACCACAAAAAGATTATTCAAAAAAATCAATATTCTTTTTATCTTAAAAATAATCATTTATTTCTCCAAACGTCCTTAAAAAAATCATGTATGGAAAACTAAATTTCATATAAAAACTAATAGAAATAAAGGAATAATATGTTTCATAATTAGTAAAACGTATTACGTTAATACTAAAAAGGCTGTGTTGAAGAAATAAAAATGACATTGGCGATGGAAGTGAATTAATTATCTCATGATTCTATAATTTAAAAATAATATGAAGATATTCCGACTAATCATAATGGGGAAGGACATTAGGCCAATTGAATAGGTAGGTATACAATTCTCAAATATCCCATAACAGAAATTGAAAATATATCCCATCACCCCTATATATATTATAATAAATTTATAATATATTCATGATGATATATACCCTTTAATATAGAGTATAAGTGGATGAACAAAACATAAATGACTACCTTTTATAGGTTATTTCCACTATCATAAACATACAGAATTCATCCCAAAATGATGTCTTCCCAAGGTAGAACATTCATAACTAAAATTGAAAAATTGCCTCTATAAATGAAGTAGATATTCATAATGTCCACAATAGTTTACTCATTATGGAGGAACACATATAGTGGAATATGAACATGTGTTAAGTGGGGGGATCTCATGTGTAGTATAAACAACAAGAAGAGTTTTTCTCTAGCACTCCACCATTAGTTTAGGTACAGTCAAAAATTTGAAAAACTACATCTAAATCCCAGGTGGTATAAATATATTGTATGATACTTTGATGCGAAAAATAGATGATCTATAAAAATATTTCTTAGAGTCATACAATAACAAAAAGAAGAAAATAGAATTCATAATCGATAATGTGAAAAAATAAATCAATCTCATGCCAAATGAAATTATGTATTCAAGATAATAAATGCAATGAATAAATAAAAAACACCACAAATGTGAAATAAAACACCAAAAAAGTCACCATTTTCATTCTTTTAGACCTAGTGAAAATGATATATATCAATTGTTATATTTTAAAAAATCCAGTTCAATGTTATTTTAAAACTCTACAAGTCCATTATTGATAACATTTCAAATCCACGTAAATGAAACTCATTTAAACCATAAAAAAATATCTATTTAATCATTTTTACAAGAAATTTCTTAAAAATTTAGAAACAATATTTTTAATCACCATGTACCATTAATATCTAATAAAATATATTAACACAACATGAAAATACTTTTATAAATGTATTCATGACCTCTTATGTAACACCACGATATTTTATAAGATATCAACTTTCATACTAATTTAAATTATGTAATAGTTTTTATACACAAAATGACTCATTTCTCTTTAATCACATGACATACCAATCTTATATTGCATTTCATGTAACATTGAGTTCATTTATTGAATTATGTTACACACAAGACATACTGTAACTAGAAAAAAAATATTCTTAATATTAACATGATAGTTTTCATGTATATAATGAAATTTCGATAAATAATGACAATAAAATGATTAAAAATTATATTTTTCCCATTTTTATAAAATAAATTCATTTGTTACAAATGGATTAGAAATGATAATAAAAACTAATTGAATATAAAGGATATGTTTTTATGAAAAACTATTTTTAAGATCATAATGATATATTATTTTAATAAAATAAATTAATCAATATTAATGAAATATATTAATTAAATTTATATGTTATAAATTTTATCAAATGTTTTTATGTTCATCCACTATGTTTTATGGACTTAAAATAAAATAAATCACAATTTAAAAATAAAAATATTTAAAATTTTAAAAGGTAGTTTTACCATCTTTTAATGGAAGAATTGTTTTAAAACAAAAATTTTACAATTTTATAATTTATGATTGAAAATAATAGATCGAAATTTTGAAATTTTGATTTTAAAACAATAGCTTCTCGTTTTGTATATCGGATTCATTTAAAATTAAAATCTAATAATTTTTTGTTTTTAATATGAAAAAATTTATAATATATTTCTATTAATAATAATTGATAATTATTAGTATGGTATAATTAGTTTTTGGTAAAAATTACTAGGTAAACGAATTAAAATTAATTAGACCGATTAAGGTAAAAGGGATTTTACTCAGTGGTTAAACAACAATCTTAAGAGGACAATTGACTGAGAAATATTTAAAAACCCCATTTTATGAAAATAATTCGACAATACATCTAATGATATATATTTTATTAAATATTTTAGTCATGTGATATATGGGAGACCTCCATATAGTGTTAACCTTTTATATTTACAAGATTTCCTCTCTTCCTACAATATTAAATATCACTCACCCTCTCACATATTCACATTTTTAAATACCTTTGTATCTTCCAAAATATAACAATATAAGAAAAAAAATTCTTCATCTCATTTTATAGTCATATATTTAGTTGGAAATCAGCCTATGTATGTCATTTGGTTCAATCTAAAAGGTGTTACCTGAAGAAAAGGTAACATTCTTCTATAAGAGCATCTATTTTATTTACTTCTCCACCCATTCAATTATTTTCATACCATAAATATATAATGTTATAATTATAAGAAATATTATAATATTATGTCATGTTAATGTTTTTAATTGTACCTATAAAAACTTCTATAAAGTGGGTATCGAAATCACCAGTCGTGTCTATGACTAACTACCGCCTCTAGAGACAATGTCATTCATTTTTCAAATATCTCTTATTATGATGGGTAATTCTAATGTAAATAATGTTTATATAATAAATATATGATATTTATGATGTATTATTACTGATTTAATAATTATATATCACATACATTCATGAAATCCATTTTTTGGGGATACGATAACATTACATGTGGGTGTGTGGATTACCACCTCCTGAAAGTGATGTGTTTCGTTCAGGCTTTTCTTGGAATTTATTAAAGCTAATATTAATTAAAAATATTTTTAATAAATTAAATATATATTATATTATTGAAATAATTTACTTTTTTCAAAAATAAAAAATCAAATTATTTTTTACATTTTCACACATTGGAAAAGTTATAATGTCGTTCTTGGACATGTGGACTACCAAATCCCCAAAGAGATGTGATTCTTCTTTTTTAACCACTAAATCAAATAAATGATATATATAATATCTACAATTAAATAATATTGTATATATGATATAATTATCATTATTTAATGATAAATGTTACATACCTTCCTTCCATATTGATCATTGAAAAGTTAGAAGGTTACTAATGCGTACATACGAGCTAAGATCTACATGAATGTAACACTAGTTTATTTTTCATAGAATTATTCAAATATGAGTATTAAAATATAAAATAATGAATAAATATTTTAATTATATCATTATTATTAATTTTGAGATGTTTAAATAAGGACTTCTTTGACTATAGTTGACTTATCAATGTCAGTTTGGTAAAATAAGCTTAATATGGTCAAAACATACGACTAAAACATTATTGATTATGTATTTTAATAAAACTTGTTAATATATAAAATAAATGTAATAATAAACATTTAATAAGTTCTAAATAATTTAAATTAATAACCTATTTGTATTATTCAGCAATATAGAGGAAATATTTGAAAACTTATACTCATGTTATGAGGGTTTTAACTCAATTTCAATTTATTGGGTTATATTAATATTTTATTGATTCTATTATTCCAAAAAATATGTTTTAAATTAAATCATATTATATTGTGATATATTTTCCAATTTTTATGTATTAATATTTTTGAAAAATAATTATTTCATCTATATATCCCCCTCTAAAGATATAATCATTGTTAGAGTTTTTCATCTCACAAAGTACATTTATGCGATTAATGTCATATTGTCCACTTAATTCATCTATGTGGTTTATATAATACATATTTTTATGTTTTATATTACCATTTATTTTATTTTAATGGTATTTAAATATTTTGTTTTATGATTATTACATTTGGGGTTTCCAATTTTGATGTAACCATAGTCTTAATTTGTTATATACTCCCAAATTTTATTTCAATGAAACTTATGCAATTCTAACAACTTGTTCTTATGCATGGTGTATATAATTATAAAGAATTTATTTATAGAATGTTACACATAATTTTATGGAGATATAATATCCATTTGAGGATAAATTTTTCAATGAGTTTAAGACTACATTGTTACCAAAGTTGTAATGGATTTTTTTTCACGATTTCCCTTCCTTGTGATTTTTGTTGTGTTATTAACCAATATTCCATTAAAAGGTGTACATATAACCCATTTGAAATATCATATGAAGAATTTATTATTATAATTTTATTTATTATTTTCTTAAATTTTATTCCATCATGGGGATTATGATTCAAACATTTCATAATGTTATGGGACAATTTAAATGTTTAAGGATTATTTTCTAGAGGAATATTTTTTAAAGATATTTTATTGGAATTGCAATTTATCAATGTCAAAATCCCTTATTATTACTTATCCTTCATGGGGGACATTTTTATCCATAGCATAATAATTATTTCTTTTGATGGATTATGATTACTTAATGATTTTATTGAAGAACCTATTTTATTCCACCAATTAATCTTTTTTAGTGAGATTATTATAGAACCCATTTATTCTCCATGTGTTAATCATGGTTCATTGAAATTGTTAATAGACCTATTTCTTTTCCTTTGGTTAATATTGTTAAAAATATATTTTAATGAATCTTATTTTTTCCATGATTTAATCACATTTCAATGAAATTTTAAAGCTTCCATTTTCATTTCCACTTTATAATCTTTTTTCAAATATAATATTATAGAATCAGTTACTAATCAAAGGGATAACCATGTCACAATGATAATATTTTGGATCATGTTTGGTTCCCTTAGTTTAATCACATTTTAAAGATATTTTTATGGATCCCATTTCTTTTCCATGAGTTTATCATGTTTCTAAAGAGTTTTTATGGAAGAAATTTTTTTTGATGAGTAAATCATCTTTTTAAGAGATTTTTATAGAAAAAAGTTTGTTTCCACGTGTTACTCATATTTCAATAAGATTGACATGAAACCCATTTTTGTTCCCTGGTTTTTTCAAGTTCTTTATGATTTTTATGTGGAATGGGATTTGTTAATTATGCTTTAGTGTTTTATTGAATGGGTTGTCTCAATAGAGATTATAAAAAGAGTGATCCCCATTATAGGTCTCTAGTGTATTGGTTAATGATATATTGGATGTAATATATATGATTATTCAAAATAAAGGTTTTTTAAAGGGTTTTATTAATGAAATTCTCCAAGTTACCAAAAATAGTATTAATTGAAGGCTTTGAGATTATAATGCTTCTAATTATAGAGATATATATCACAAGGATTTTTATTATTGAGTTTGGAGAATCAGGCTTTTTACATATTTTCATATTCGATGATCTAGATATTTAAGAGTTTGAATTATTTTGAGATTAGATCATGCATTTGGATTATATCATTATATCCTTATTCACTATTATGCTCATTTAATACATTTATTTATTACTTCATATATTTCCATTATTGACCATTTGAAATTACCCGACATATATTTTCTCAATCCTAGGGTTCAATATAATGGTTCTGAATGAGTTATGTGTTGAATGGATTTCTAATAGTTGTTAGAATACTAATGTGATAATGAAAATATGGTTTATGTAGTATAAATTATCATTCAAAGTAAATGAATAATTTATAGAGGATATTTCCCAAATTATATAAAACTACAATATAAAAGGACATTCAGTATGTAAGTGATATATGTATCCCTTATGATTTTGAAAACTATAGATGATAAAGTTTTGGTAAAATTATCAAAATGAAAGAGGGGGATGTAAGGTTATGGATTTACAAACCAGATCCATAAGTGTGTGTTTTGGGTTTTTAATAGTTGATATCAATGGTTAGTCTATAAAAATTTTGAGATTATGATTTTTTCATATGTGGTTATCAAAAGATCATTTGATATTGTCATAACACTATAATATTAAGGTTGATTACATGATTATGGTACTGAGAAACCCCAATTTAGGTTTTTAAGTAGTAAAACATTTTAGGTAATCAATGATGGTTTGGATATGTTTTTTTGGGTGGATGTATTTTTAACCCATTGAATAAACTTGAAATGTTTTTAGGGAGGAAATATTTTTAAGTACTAAAGAAAACAAAGTGCAAAACCCATTTATTTAGTGACAACCCATGGAATCTAATGAGGCTTTAGGGATTGAACATATCATTGAATGATAATAAGGATTTCATTACTAGCACTGGAAAATGTAGTTTCTAAGTTAATATGAAATTTTTATAGGGAAGATAATGTTTATTTAAGAAACCTATTGTTTTTAAGGAATAATTTTTTATTTATCTTTGAAGAAAATATGATCAAATCCATCAAATCATTGGGTTTTAAGCTTAGTTAGGAATTTATTAAATAACATTAAGAAATTTATTTTGGGAATAACTCAATTTTAAATTTTGGTATTGATATTAAAATTTGAATATAAGTGTATCATACTATGTTTTATTTATTTTTTGAATTATCATACCATATACTAACTAATTTTTTGGTTAATGATTAATGATAGTAGAAATATATTATTATACATTCTTTGGTTATTTGATCATTAAAATTGGAATTTAGTACTTCATGTATAAAAAATTCATCTTGAATAAACGTTTTATAGGAAAAAATATGATATTTCAGTAAAATTATGAAATTAAATTTTATTGTATGTATATTTCATTTTGTTTTCATCCTTAATGGTGAAATAAATACTTGAGAATTAGTAATATTAAAAAGAAATAATTTTTTTCCTATTACCATATTTTATAATGATTTCAATTACCTTATACCAACTAATTTGTTTTTCGTATTTGTTTTACTGAATTATTTTTGAACATGTTCTCTATCACCCTCTATAAGTCCATGAGAATTTGTTTTTCCTTACAAATAAATATTTTACTTTCATATTATTGTCAAACCTATGAAGATTCATAATTATGTGTATATACCAGTGGAAATTATGTTTCCAACATTCCCTTTTAAAGATGATTTTTTTAACCCTTTTTATGATGTGAGTTTCAATATAAGAATTCTAAAAATGATAATCCTTTGATTAAAAAAATAATTTTGAGGGAAACAATCATTTTAATAGTGCTTTGTATGTAACATCCTGATATTCTATAAAATATATAGTTTCAAATTAATTTAGATGTTTTATTATATTTCATTACATTCATTACATATTTTATCCATCATCACTCACAGCACATAGTTTTTCTTTCATTGCATGAAGGATCAAGTTCCTTTGTTGAATTATGTTACACACAAAAATGAATCATTCCAGAAAACAATATAATACTTATATTAATATAATAGTTATCACATAGTCATAGGAAAGGAATGAATGAAATTGATTAACTAAAATTTAAAATTAGAGTGGACACAAGATTATAAAATCCATTAAATGGTTACCAATGAATTATAGAAGAATATAAATCCTAATTGATTACATATGATACATTATTATTAAAAATAATTATTATAACAAGAATATAATTTTTTCAAAAAAAATAAATTAATAAGTATTATTAAAATACATTAATTAAATTTATATGTTATCAATTTAATTATTTTTTTTAAATTCATCTCAAAAGTATTATTGGCTAAAGATATAAATAATTCAAATTTCAAGCATAAAAGGTGTATAATTTTAAAGTGAAATTTTACAACCTTTTAATGATGGACTTTTTATAAAAATTTTTTTGACACTTTTATAATTATTAAATGAAAAATTAAACCTCAATTTTTAAATTATATTATCAAATTTTACATTGGCTAATTTTTTTCGTATTTTTCTATAATGTTTCGTGTTTTGATGAATTGTGAAAAATATAATATTTTAATTAAAAACTTATTTTTCATATAAATAGTTTATAGTGTAAAAGTTTATTTTAAAAATGTTTTTTAAGTACAATTAGATCAATTTTATATTATTTAATCCAATTTATCATATTTTAATCAATTTTACATTGAAATTTGATATTGAAACATTTAAAACTTTAAAAGTTTTAACATTAAAAACACCTATTCTCATTCCTTCTACGAGATAAATATTAAATTAATTTTTAATAGTATTTTCTTGGAATAAATGAAGATTATATATTTTTAATCTGATTAAATTATAATATCTATTAATTTTAACTTTTTTTTGATCAAAAATATTAGTGAAATAAATTTAAATTATCTAAAATAAATAAAGGAAAATTTAATTTACTCAGTAGTTACACATTATTCCTATGGGGCCAAATAACATTGAAACATAATTAAACCGTCATTTTATGACCACATATAGACCATATCTTCATATTTATAGAATTATGTTCACTATTGAAATCCCATGATGTAAGAGAGACCACCCAATAATCATTAAATTTAAAATTTAATGAGAATTCTACTACTCCACTATAAAATGGTACTCACCACCTAAATTCCTCACAAATACTAATAAATTTTTCTAATCCATCACCTATCCAAATAATCACAAAAAATCACACCTATCATAATATTAGCATAAATTTTTAATGAAATTAATCCCATTATGTCCTTCGGTGCAATCCAAAAGGTGATACCTAAAGAAGAGGTACTATTCTTCAACGACCACTTTTGTTTCATTTCCTTATCCACACATTAAATTATGCTTATATAAATATTATATAATAAAATCAGTCCAATAAATATATTGATATGTTTTTATGTTAATGATTATACATAAAAATATTTAAACTTCCATAAAATGAGAAACGAAAACATCATTTGTGTATACGGCAAACTACCGCCTCACCAAATGATGTCATTTGAATTTATTTAAAAATATTTATAGTTTAAAATCATTATCAAATTTATTATTTCTTATGAAAAAAATGATACTTATAATGTCTAAATTTTTCTTTAATTAATATATATTAAATTCCTTTCATTTTTATATTTTTTGGGAATATGATAACATCGACTGTGGGCATGGGTACTAATGGGTCCAAAAAGAGAGGTGATTCGTTCTTTTTTAAAATAAATATATTAAGTATGTGTTCAATAAAAATATGTTTTATACATTCAGTATATATTATATTCTGGAAAAAATGATATTCCATTAAATATAATATATCACTTAATTCAATACCATATCAGATACTGAAAAATTGATAATAATGTTCATTGATATGGGGACTGCAACCTCTTTAAAGTCATGTGATTATAATATTTTCATCATCAAATAAAATTGATAATATATAAAAAGAATTTATTATTTAATAATTTAATATTTATTATATAATTATCATTTTGAGATGATAAATGTTACATACACACATTCTATAAAGTTCATTAAAAAAAGAGAACGTTACTCATACATACATACGGACAATCATTTTCATTATACAATCTTTGGTTCATTTTTCGTAACCATGTTCCATGATTGGTTTTAAAATAATAATATATGTATAAATATTATTATTATATCATTATTATTTTTCTGGAGATGTTAAAATAATGACCACATTGATAATAGTCATCATATCATTGTCTGTTTTTGACATGTAAGTAGAATAAGTTCAAAATATATGACTTTGAAATTATTAATAAAGTTATTGTATATAAATTATTCATATGTAAAATAAAAAAATAATAAACATGTATAATCTTATAAATAAATTAAATAATTAAAAAAATTATTATTCAGGAATATATAAGACAATCATTAAAAATCATGAATCAATGTAAGGTATTTCTAAACATAATTTCCATTTATTGGGTTAAATGTATGTTTATTTTATTATATTATGCAATGAATATTTGAGAAATGAACTCTTATTATATTATTTTATATGTAAATATTTTGTGAATTTATAATCTTGACACATAATTATATTATTGATATATAATCACTCCAATGATAAAATCATTGTAAGGTATTTTTAATTTACTTTGTACATCTATGTGATAAAGTCCTTATTCAAAACATAATTATTTTTTGTGATTTATCTAAAATCCTTTTGATAGATTACATAATTTTTAGTTTTCTATTAGTGGTATTTGAATTCTTCTTTTGAGGATTATTACTTTTGGGGTTCCTAATCCAGATGGTACCACTATTGTAATAGTATTTCAAGTCTCACATTTTATTTCCATGAGACATATGCATATTCACCTATTGTTATTTTGTGTGGTGTATATAAATTGAATGAATTTATTTAATTATTCTTATCTTTATTTTTATGGTGTTTTACATATCCATTTTATGATTAAACATTCATGGGGTTTAAGGTTTAATTTTTAAAAAAGTAGTAGTATATTTTTCTCAATATATTCTTTCCTAAAGATGTTTGTTATAGTATACACCTATAATTATAAAAGTTTTATATATAGAACCTTTGTCATATAATTTCCTAAACTTATTTATTATAATGTTATTTAATGTTTTTTGAACATTATTCCTTAATGTGGATTTTGAATCAAACATATGAAAGTTGTTTGGGAAACATTAAATGTTTAAATATTATTTTCCTCTAGAAAATTATCAATGATATTAAATGTAATTTCCATTAATATACTTAAAAATATTTTTTAGTAATCCTAAAAGTGGATACTTTTTATTAAGACCATCATAATTATTTAACTTTATGAATTATGATTTTTTATTAATATTGTTTAGTAACCTGTTTCTTTTTCAGGGGTTAATATTGATTAAAAGCGGAAATTATAGAACCATTTAATTTAAATGGGTTAATCATGTATCAATGATATTATTAAAGAAACCATTTTTACATGGTTTCATATTGTTTCACCAATAATTTTATGGAATCTATTTTTTATGTTTTAAGAACTCTTTAAAAATATTATAATGGAACCCATTTATATTCCACTAATTCATCTCATTTCTAAGAGATTCTTATATAACTAATTACTCCTGCATGGAATAACATTTTTTGAATCATATTTTTTTGAAAACCATTTTCCCATGGATTTATTCGATAAAAAATAGATTATTATGGGACCAAAGACTTTTCCATGTGTTAATCACATTTCAATGAGATTTTTTAGAACCCATTTATTTTCCTTGCATTAATCTTGTTTAATTGAGATTTTTATGGAACACATTTCATTTCCAGGGTTTACTCTTGTTTCAAATATATTTATAGGAAACCAATTTATTTTCCATGGGGATTTCAGGTTTTTTATGATGAATGTGTTATAGTCATAGTATATGAGAATTTTATGAATAATGTGAGCTCGATGTTTTTTATATGAGGGATATCCCAAATTATATATATTTGATGAATTGTGTAGTAATATATATGGGATGTAGGATTAATGGTTATTCTAATTGATAGGGTTTTTAATGGTTTTATGAAATGGATGATCCAATTTACTAAAAAGTGTTTTATTTACTTTTTATATGATTACAATTCTTATAATGATAGAGATTGAAATCACATGTATTTTTACTATTGATTTATATTTTCCTTTCCTTTTACAATTTTTCATATTTCATGATCCAATTATTGATGGGTATAAGTAATTGTGTGATATTCTTAGGCTCATTGATTATTACATCATACACTAACACACTCTTATTCTCATTGAAGACATTCATTTGTTAATCATATGGTTTCCCATTCTTAGTGATTCATATCAACTTTACTATGTATCATTTTCCCCATGTTTTGTGTAAATGATGTTGGATGAGTTTTTTATAGAAGGTATTTTATATTGATGATGTTGTACAAATATGGTAATGAAAAACTGGGTTAAGTGATATAAATAGACATTAAATGTCATATGAATTTTATATGTATGTGTTTTTATAACTATCTATTACTCTAAACCTAAAATTTTCCCAATTGTATAATTGATCCACATTTTCATTCTTTGTTATTTTAAACATTAGAGGAAAAATTGGGGTCCTAATTATAAGAATCAATGTTGGAATGAAATGCTATGCATTTAGACACATGATCATGAAATGATGGTTATGGGTTTTTATACATCATGTCTTGTCCAAATTGTTTCGTAGGGCATGTTTCATTCCTGAAACATACACTAGGAATTAAATATAACCCTTTTTGTAGGCTCTACAAAGTTGTCTAAATCAAAATATCTCACTCTTTTCCACTATATATTTTACCAATTCACCCCCAAAAATTAAAAAATTATCAAATAAATATAATATTTCAAACATAATTCAGAACATAAATAATAAAAAATAAGGTATACACTAATAAATTAATAAAAAACTCAAAATTAGCGACCCATTATCCACACATCAAATGGAAAATTGCATCTTTTAACTCAATGATAATGTTATATTCTTCTTGAACCTACCTACCATGTTTTAATGGTCTTAACTCTAATTCAAAATTACATCCCAAATAATAAACCCCATTTTAAAACCATTTTATCATAAAATAACCCATGACACCATTGAATCATCCACCAAGGACAAACCAAGAGAAGGTTATATTGTTGCTCCAAATCCCCATGGGATTAGAACTATTTTTAGGATATGAAAACAAACACATTAATAAAATCACTATGATAAGTAATATTAAATAAACCAAAAAATTATATTGGAACTCTAACAATTTTCATCTATAAATTTTACATCAATGTACCATCAAAGAAACTGTTTTTTAAAAGTGAAACTATAAATGGAATCATTAAAAAATAAACACAATACTAACCAAAAAATCACTTAAATGGAATCAAAAGAATATGAATATTTTACATGCCTATTTTAAATGGTGTCCCAAAATAAATAAAAGGAAACCTATGAATTGAAAAAAAATTCATCGACTTGATCATTACCCATAGTCACACTCTACATTTAAACATGATCCCCTCCATGAGCGATCATTAATTGTTAGTTATTAAAAATTGATATTCTCAAAAACATATTACCATAATTATGAGTCTACTGATATTCATTGAAATGGGTATTGTTTGGGCACATATACCCTAATAGAATTCTACTAATGTTTTAATTATTTTCCATTATCAAAACATTCTATTAATATGGGTTTGAAATAGAGAACACTAAATACCTGTATTTTTTATTTTAGTAAGAACATAAAATCATGTTTTGATTCGTATCTTAATGAAGACAACAAAAATCGTTATTAAACATAAAATATATTACTTAGAAAACCCATTAATGAATTTATTTTAAAATTTTAATTTTTCAAATCCAGTTTTAGATTTCATAAAAATGAACTCAAAATTATTGAGATTTAATTTTGACAAAACAATTACTAAAAATAAATTATATATAATTAAGATAGAAAAAAAGCTCGATATGAACAATAATTAGAGAAAAACATAAAATATTAATGAATAGAACGTTATGTAAATAGATTTCATTCACAATATAAAATAACTGAAATAAAATGAACATATCAGAATGGTATAAAAAAATGAAAATCAAATGTAATCATGATAAATATGTTTTTTAAATGAAAATAATTAACATAAAATCAATCATGGGGAATTCTTAATAATATAGTCATGTAATCCTTGATGTAAATGGGAGTTCCAATATTATTATTAATAGTTGAATTCACTAGATAATAACCTCATGGAATAGATTAAATTTCTTTAATGGTGGAACGTACCATATGTAGAGTGATCCATGTATCCAAGTTAATAGGTCAAACTCATAATGAATAGCATAGAAACCATATTCCATATCCCAATAGAAAAAATGAGATTCCAATCAATATATAAACAAGAGGTGGGGAAATATTTTTGAAATATAAAAACATTATAATCAAATTGCATGATAATAGTATATATTTATTTATCCTCCATGCACCACCACAATAATGACCCCATTTATTAGAGATACAAATACAGTAAATCACATAATAATGCATGATTACATATATCATATTAATATGGATATTTTTTTGTAGGATTAGATCATTTTATTAAAAGACTAATATAGAGGTTGGAAATAAGGTAATGGATTTTTAAATTTGTATTAGCATTTCTAGAACTTTTTAAAGAACAACATTAATATTAGTTTCACAAATAAATTCATTGGTATAAAATAGAACCATTATATCACAATTTAGATAATAAATTTAAAATTTCATTCAAACCCTATTTATGAATGAAATAATATTTCCAAAAAACATTTAAATACTAAAAGTCATATTTTAATATGAAGGAATCATTTATATATAAGTTAAAATGAATATAATCACCCAAGAACAATGTATAGTAAATCATAAATAAAAATATTATTTGTTTCACGTGGTATATTAAATTAATATACTCTTTAGAGTACCTAAATAGAATATCATTAATAAAAATATTCATGAATTCCAAAATCAGATTCACATTAAATCATAAAAAATTAATAAATCATTATTTATATATATAATTTCATTTAAAAATATATTTTTATAATTTCATTGAACACTTTATTTTCTTAATTATTAGTTTTTAGATCATAAAAATAAGACCCAATGTAAATACCCTATTATAAACTAGACCATCATCATAAAAAACATTAAAAAGTAATTTTTATAATAAAATATTACCATAATTTTATTAACAAAATATTAGATATTGAACATCATATCGCCCTACAATGAAATGAATGTAATGGAAACACATACATAAATTCATCACATTCACTAACTGAGGATATAATACACCTAAAAAATTCTAAAGAAACCACAAAAAATCACGGTAATCAAAATAACGAGATAAAAAATAAATAAATATTTATTGACAGAGAGTCCAAGGTCACTAAGACAATTATAATTCATCTGATAAAATATAAAATTGTATAAATTAGATTATGGGGAAAAGGGAAAAACTTGAAAAATCACCATAAAATCAAAGGTAAATACCTTAGAATTAAAAAGGAGTAATTGGTGGAGCCTCCTATGGTGCTCCCTTGATATGTATCATATGAATGGGGTGTGTGGTGAACCCTAAATGGGGTTCAAATTTACATGGATAAATTAATAACATTACATATTAATAACGGGGAATATGGTCCCCCTGAAAATGCCTCATACACGATGATGTAGGTGGCTATTGGAATCCCTGCACACATGACCCCCATAGTGTGGTCCTTTAATTTTTCTATATTATATTGAGACATTAAATACTCACTATGAGTTGATGACTTTAATGAGGATATATAGACTTCTCCAAATTTCCACTAAAAACTGAACAGAAAATAAGAAATGTTGATTTTATTCCTAGGAAACCAAATATATGCAAAGATCATCACAATGTAAACCCCTATCATTTTAACCATCCCCATTATCATAAAACAAAAAATAATATGATAAAACCCATATTATACACCAATATCTAATGTCATATCCATATTATACCACCCTATCTAGCACTACACCTATGATATACACATCCAGGACATGGTGAGGTCTCCACCATATAAAACAACACTTCAGGAAGTCTGACACACCATGACACAACAAGCCCTTACAATATATTTCATCCAAACCAAATGGAAACTCCAGAACTACTAAAAATTCAATAAAAAATTAATAAATTAGAAAAAAGAAAAGAAAAATAATATAGAAAATAAGTTCGTATTTGAATATTTCATAGTGCATGTAGAATATTGGATAACATATGATGTAATTTATATATTATCACTCAAATATATATGATTTATATTAAGAGGTTTCATCATTTTAGCGGGATTAGTTATTTAAAAAATCGTTATTAAATTATTGTAGACCCTAATACTCATTTGATAAAATATTATTTTCTAGATTAAAATATAATCATCATCATAAATGTTTACATTGAGGTTGATATTATAAATATTAAATCAAAATAGAATCACATTTATAAACAGTTATAAATAGAGTTGAACCATTCATGAGAAAGAATAAAAATTGTTGTTTCTAGAAAATAACTTCATGAGTATAATATTGTTTAAGTTGTTCAATATGAAAATATATATATCGGTTAGAAGCATAGTAGGAATCACATTTTGTTATTTTGATACAATACATGTAATGTAACATTCAACTCCACTCATAAACTAAATATGATTAGTATTTTAATGAATTAGAGTGATTAAATATTAATTTATGTATTGATCCAGTCACAAAATTCATTCTCTAATCATTTTTTGATTGGTTCCAATGAAATTAAGGAATTAAATAATTTTTTATGTTATTTTCTCATAGAGTTAGGGATAATGTTAGGGATTTCATTGATATAATACTACACTGACAGTAACAACAGGTAATGGATGAAGATAGAATAAGAATATTTTATTGTCTAATTATAATACTCGTTTATTTAATCATAAGGATGTAATTAATAAGTAGGGTAGTCATTCAATTGGATGGAATTACATAGAATTATTAAAGGTGTGGATGAAATTATATGGACAATCTATGTTAGGTATTAGTGTTATAGAGCCAATTATTTGATTGTTATGGATGTATGATATTATGTGTATATTTTTCTATTTTTTTGACATATAGGAGCCCTAAAACTACTGAAGGAATTGTTTATATTGTTGTTTTTATTTTATTTAAAATTATTGATACTATGGAGATTTTGAATTAAAATGATAATTAAAATAAAAATTGATCTGAATTGAAAAAAGTCATTTTTATATCATTTTAACATATATGATAAGAGTGGAATCATTTTTACCATGATCTAACATGAATAATATAATATGATTATAGTGATACACATGGTTTTGATTGAGCTAATAATATAATACAGTTAGAGTGAATATATGGAAAAAATTAGTTTTATCTTGGATAAAAGAGTTCACCCATATTTCTAAAAATATTTTCAAAATGTCTTCCATCACTCTTTATATAATTATTATAATGAATAAAATAAAATTTTTAGATATTTTCTCTTAAAAAATAGAATACATAATATTTTTTTATTTATAAAATATATTTGTTAAATTTTACTAATAGATTAAATTAGTATTATTCATTAACATAAAAGAAATTTTTGGTATCATTGAATGGGTTTGTAGCAAAAATATAATTTTTAAGATCATAGTTAGAGTATGATTGGGCATAGGGAAGTTTAATGTATAAAAACCAAAATATTATTACAGTATGATACAAAGTATAATTTAATTTAAATCCTAAAATAGTCTCGGATGTTTTAGTATAGAATGATATTAGTGAAAATATTTAATTTTTTCCCAAATGTTATCTGAAATAAAATATTTTATTGAAAATTTTCGATGTTGATGAGGATAAATTGTGAAATAGTTCTAAATAATCAAAAAAAAATTATTAACATCAATATAGTGGATGTTGTGATGTTTATGAGTTCTAATAATATGATTGAAATGGGGAATGTATTGAATATGAATAAAAAGTATCACCATTTTTCATATAATATTTATTCATATTTCTGAGCCATTATAAGAGTTTAGAGGGAGGTTTTATCCAATGGTCACATAGATATGTAGAAATAATTACATAGATATGTATTGAGTTAAAAAACAAATAAATTGGTAGATAAAAATCATTAATATATAAAATGATATTATTATAAATTATGTTGTAATTTCATATAATTTTTAATAATTAATAATAATTTAAAATATATCATTTCATATATAATTTAGTATCCTCTATATTATTCTTCTGGATTCATTCATATATTTTTGAATTGAGATGATAATAAACCATTTACTCTCTTAATTTGAGTTATCGATAACTTAAGTTTATCATGAAGTATTATTTATTGTGAATAAATGTTAATGTATACATGGGTATGATATTGTATAGGATACATAATATTCTCATGAGACAATGAAGGAGTTTTGTGTGATTGATAACATAACAAAAATACCACATGTAGTCTTATACACTATGTCTTTATTATTCTATTGGTGAATGTTTCTTTATGAATCCATGTAAAAATGATATAAATAATTATATAATGATAAATATCACACTCTTATGAAATTATCATCCTACCCATGAGTATTATCCAATCTTATGATGGTTGAGTATCATTCTAGCCATGTTTTTATTTGAGGCAAAACCATGGTGTGATTATTCCTCTCATATGATGTTTATAAAATATGATCCATCACTTCAGATAGTCTGGGGAAGTGTATATTTGTTTAAAAATAAGTTATATGTGATATTATTATTTATTTGAATGACAATAAGGTGAAAAAAAAATATTTTTGGTTTAATTTGATTAAATGTGTGAATGTATCTAGTTATTCTATACTCATGGAATGAATAATAAAATAGTACTCTATATAGGATTTTCACACATGGTGTAAAATGGTGACTCGATGTCCTAGAATATTGGATTATATTATTATGAATACGTTTATATGAAATATAAGGGGGGGACACATGTATTGAGATTCAAGTGTTATATAGAGGTCATGTCATATCACTTTTTAGCTTAAGTATAATTAACACATTGATTGTGGTTATTTTGTTATAAATTATATAAATAAGGGAATTAATTTTTTAAACTACAATGGACTACGGGGTCATCAATTTTTTTATTTCAATTAATTTTTATTCAAAATTTTTTGTATAAAATATTGAGATCTTTCCCAAAAATTGTTTATAGGATATATAAAATAATATTTAGTTGTATTTTGAAAGGTCTATTCAAATTATATAACATACAATGTAGATAAATGACATAATTTCAAAAAGTAATTTATTTAAATATATAAACGGTTTTGGGAAGTTTTTCCTTATGTTATTAATTATTATTTGAAATAATGGGAAGATGAAATAAGTATATAAGGCATTTGATTATGTATAATAATGAACAACATACCAACTAATGTAACAAATGAAACATGGATGATTGGACTACATCAATGTATATTTTGGGATAGACTCATTATCTACTAAATAAATGTTTATATTTTTTATGGAAATTAATTTCTACGTCATCATCATTATATACTAAATCTATGGTCATCAATTTTATAGATATGTGATTATGAATAGAGTAATTTGAACATCCAATTTTTTTTAAAAGTTATGGATTTATGTTTTGATGATTATAAGGAGTTTTATCCTATGATACATTTCATAAATGTTCAATTTTGTAGAATGTAATTTTTTTCAAAGAGCTTAAAATGTTTGATTATTTAAATAGATTACTGGTATATGGATTTTTTATATCACTCTGTAATATGAGTATTTTGAAACTATTCATGGATATGAATCTCTTTCAATCTAATTATATTTCTCTTTAACTATATGTTTCATGAAAACTATAAAGTAAGGGTATTCCATCCTATGAAATTAGAGACTCTTTTTCCAATGGATGTCCTAGGAATGAGTCCAATATATAGATATATGATGAAAGAACGTACCAAACAGACACCGTGTTGGGAAAAAATATGGATTTTTAACCAATGTTATAAGGTTTCATTATATTAAGGGAATTATATTGACTAAAATTATTTTCATGATAAAATTTGAAAAATATACTCAGAGGATAAATATTTCTTAATTTTTTATTTTAAAGAAAATTAATTCCAGAATCATTCTTAAATCAAATATTGGGTACATTTATAAGTTTTTATAGAGGTATTATAACTTGTGTTGTGACATCATTTATCAATAGTTGCAACATGATCATAACGAAGTGAATTATATAGAAATAACTTTTCCAATTTTTAACTCATGGTTAGTAGATGTCAACTATAAATTACATATTAGTGATAATATAAATTGAATCTCAGATATATTAGATATGGCTAAGGGAAAAGGGATATATGTGATGGTAATGGAGAGAGTTAATATAATGGATGTAATAACACAAAATTTATATCTATCATGAAGATTAATTAAATAATTATAAAATATTAACTATATTATGACTAATAATAGAATTTTTATGTTTGTTGAAATAAAATTATTTCAGTATTAAAAAAAAATTTGAATTTATATACATAGATGAAATGATTTCTGACTTTAGAAATATAAATAATAGTTAATATAATTTAGATTTAGATAATAATGTTTATAATATTAAAACTATGAATGATTATGCAAATGATTAGAATAAAACTTATTCTTTTCATTGACAGATGGACATATAAATGAAAAATGTGTAGAATTATTTTTCTTATATACAATATGGGAATAATTTAATAAATATTGATCTCTGTTTTTAAGAAACAATTACCAAATAACATTTTTTCGGATGTAGATAAGGATATAGTGGGCTATTGGACTTAATACATAATTATGTTTCAGGGACAAGGAATATGCAATACTTTTTGGTTATATGTAAAGTATATTTTTTTACCAATAATTGATTTTTGTACATTTATTCATTTAGTATGAATAAAAAGTTTGAAATACTTGAAATTCTCAAACTGATACAAAATTTTGTAATCAATTAATAAATGGTAAAAAATCAATAGTTAAATTGAATAATTGGAAAAGATGTATCATCAATTTTTAGATTATATGAGGGATTATAGAATTTTATTTCTCAATATAGTCATTTATCTATAAAATGGTGTAATGGTGTATCTGAATGTATGAATTATTGTTTAAATTCAATTTTTAGATGATTATTAGTTAGTATTTCTATGAAATATCTTTATAGGGTCTTCTCTTGAAGAAAAGTACTATTATACTTAGCCACATTCCAACTATGATATTTATTAATATAACCATATGTGATTGGGATTGGAAAATATCTTCATATGTTAGTCCTGAATATTTGAGGTTATGAAGCTAATGTAAATTATAAATTTTCAAATAAGATTCAATATAAATAAAAAATATCAATTTGGTTATATATCATATGAAAACTACATGGTATTATATTTTACAATACTGGTATACATAAAGTGTCCATCAATTATTTTTGAATATTTTCAGTGATGTAATATATAATTCGAGGATTTAATATGAAAAAAATGTAGTAATGTTTAAGACTCAGAGATATAAATTGTTCTGGAGTCAATATATGAGACAATTCTATTAGATTTAATAAAAAATGGGCTCAATCAGATATAATAAGAACATATTAGAGTTATAATTAATATTTAGGTGCCCAAGAGATATCAATTCTTTCTGAAATTAAGAATGAGATTGAGATCTTATAGGATGAAACTACCACATTTCAAAAATCAGTTATAAGCATTATTTCTGATAAATGGTCAAAGGAAATTAAAATTGAAATACATTTCATATACATGTATTATTATTGTAATTTCATTGGTCTACAAGAACGGTTAAGACACATTGTGTGTAAGTGGGTTTTCTAAAATAAAATTACATGGATAGTGGAAATCTTATCATCTAAACATTACTTATAGAGAAATGTTACAAAATAATATGTTGTGATGAATATGAATAATCATCATCACTAGTGGGTATGATATATTATTTTATATTCTATATTGATATTGAACATTATTTTAATTTAGCGATCAACAAGATGAATATAAAAATTTATTTTTAGGTATAAATAAAAATAACGATGTTTTTATGACACAATTATATGATTTTTGGGATCCTACTACATTAATAATTTATTAAAGGGTTTGTGTAACAGTTGAGTATCAAAAAAAATTTAGAGTTTAAATTTTTATTTTTATGATGTTATTATAAATTTCAATCATTACAATTGATGTTGATCATTACTAAAAACAATTGGTAGATTTGGAATATTTTTATCATTCTGGTGTAATATTTGGGTTACATAATACACATAAAATTTTATACCCCATGTTTGGTACCTATAAGTGAATTTTTTAAAATTTTGATATCAATGAATTAAATGGTTGTGAGTTCTAAATTTTTTTCCCATGTTATATAAATATTAATCTAACATTATTCATTAATTGAGTCAAAAATAATATAAGGATAATTTGGAAATGTTATTTTCGATAAAATACTCTACTAAGGGTTTTTACTAGAATTACATTGTTTCTGTCATACTGTGTATTTTTTCCTTGTATAGATAAAAATTACACCCATAAATGAGATATATAATTGTAATTCAATTTGACCTATCATGTATGTAATATTATGTACTTTACTCTTTTTTTTATATTATATGAGAATAACTATTTAGTTTTTATAAAATCCATCTAAATATTTCTTGAATTTTATAAAGAATATGATTAATTTTATGAAAAAATTAAGGTTGTATTTCTAGATTTTATAATATAAGATGAGATCATTTTAATGGGTTACTAAATTATATCTTCTAAAATTACACGGATGATTCAATATCTTATTCTAGATTCATATTCATCATTAGATGTGAAGTTATTTATTTAAGAGTTCTTAAAAAATATTAATTTATGATTTCAAATTGAAGATGAGTATATCATAACAATGTATACTACAAATGAAAAATATTTGATTGTTATATTCATAATTTCCCTACCACTATTTCATATCATATCATGTCTGGTTAAATTTAATTATGAAAAAAGGTCTATCATTATGGTTAAGGGACCAAAGTCTCCCAAATTTCTCAAATTTGTTATATTAAAAACCACTATAATAGATAAATCATTGATAAGGGTGATATAATGATTTATTAACTAGTTTAAGTGGATAATATTGTTGATATTTTGTAAAAAAAATTAGATTTACAATCGCACGATGGATATGCAATGGCCTATGGTATTTGATATGGCATAGAAAAAATCTAAAGTATCTGGGTTTTATATTCATCAATATATACTTCAAAAGATGATAATATTGATATTAGAAAATCAATATTCATTGTAATGTTAACGATAATTCATAATTGATCATTTATTAACAAGTGTTGTGTTAAGTACAACGGAGTGGAATGATATCTATCCCTTTTCGGTGAATCTATGAGTACTACTTTATCAATATTTATTGAGCTAAGATAATTGGTTGTGGAAACATGACATAATTAGCATGAGATGTGGACTGTGTAGATATTATATATATTATATCATTAAAGGAATGTGAGAATATATTATTCGTCTATCTTACTAATTTATACCACATGTAATTTCATATATAACATATTTAATTAATACCAACACATATACATTATATTAACCATTTTTAAATGTGGATAACAAGGTGGAATACATTAAAACCATTATAATTTGTTTCAATTATCATACTAACCATTGTATTGATCCAAAAAAGGATATTTATCTATATTAATGATCATAGATATATTTTTTCTTTATAAAGATAATTTTTTCCCTTGTGTATTAAAAATATTTCACTTACACCTGGGAATGAATTACACCTCAAAAATGTATGATAATTCATAGTAATGTGATAAATAATATGTTCGTTTACATGTATGAATAAGATGTGATGAAATCATGTATATGTTTATATTTATTTTAACAAAATCTAAAATTCATGAGATGTTTTATATAAAAAGGACATGTTTCTGTCTCATGGTTCTACAAGATGTCTTAGAAAAATTTATTATATGAGTATGAATAAATTTTATTACGTTAACTATGGTGGAAGTTTTCATATAGTGATATATTTTTATAATGGATAAAAAACCATATAGTATTATAGATGGACTAATAATAAAATTTTCCTGAAGTATTATCATTTCATTTATTTATGAATTTTTAATTTTTAATTATTTTTGTTGCTATATCGGCCCACCATATATCACATAATACTATAATTATGTTTTAATTTGTTAAAATGTGTTTTATAAAAATTATATATAATATAATATTTTTATAATAATATTTCAGATATTATTTTTCCTTTTGTTGTGAAATTGGAATAAATTATATACGGCTTTAGTGAAAGGTAAATTTGGAAATATATGCACTAAAGTCCCATATCATGGGAAATGATTTTTGATATAAAATTAAACATTATATGGATCATATAGGGAGATATTAATATAATATGAAATATCAAATGTACATTATATTTCTATGATTCATGGAAACTATCAAATTATACAACTTATATATCATTTGATGATGTATTTGTTAAAGTGTTAATTGTTATAATTTTAAATGAGTCATATGATCAATTGAGATAAATTAAGAATAATTTGTAAATTTATAATGTATATATTTCCAAAGAAATACAAATATTTTGAAAAAAATATTGATCTAGAAAATGCACTATTAGTGATTATGGATGTTTTTTTATATATATTTAATGCTTCATATCTATATAAAAATGTATATTTTATCAATTTGAATATCAAATATCCTTATTTCTAATGAAATATAAGATAAATGAGATAAAATGTGAAATTCAAGAATTTATTTTCAATTATTATATATATTTTAGTACCATTATAACACTTTTTTAGGTTTTAATACATTGATATTTTCTATGTGTTCATCATGAAATTAATGAGTTGAATATCACTGAAAATGATTATATTCTTGACAATGTTCTTGGTTTTAGTGATCATAATTATAATGTTTTTTGTATTTCAAAAATTATTTTTTTTAATATATAGAATCATCTAACCTAATTAATTATATATGAATGGTAAAGAATATATTTATATAAAATTTTATTCCATTTTACCAAACCATGCATAGCACATACAATACCCTTTAGGCCCTTATTTTCCTCAATATTGAGTGATTGGAGGAAGAAATTATGATTTTAGTTCTAATAAAATATTGAATTTACATTTTCATATTCATAGAATATTTTTATCTGTAAACTCAAATATCTATATCATTATTATATGAGAATATTTTTTAGATTTCATTGTCAAATACACTATAAATTTTATTTTTAGAAACTATAAAACTATATAATGTAGATTTATTATCAAATAAAAAACTACAAATTGTTGTATATATTTTATGGAAATAATTTTCTTAGTAGCTATGGATTATTAATTATGAATCATTAATTAGAATTAATATTAATTTCACATGGTATAAAATGGGTCTCTAACTATATTTCACTTAGAATTTTCTATAATATCTCTTCTAATTTTATAGTTTGCATTGCTTTCAAGTCATCTGGAATCATACTATATTAACAAATTATCACCATGGAAATTCTAATCACAAATATTACATCACAATTTTTTACATTTTTATTCCTTTTATCCATTAAAATTTTCATTAATATTTTATTTACATTGGTGTTATTATTAATGCAGGAAATAATTTATGTCATCAATATATTTTCAATGTGGTCATATCTTTATTTGTCCTCCCCACTAGTTAAGGATGTTTTATACATCATGGAATGAAATATGATGGAATTTTTATTTTAACATGTATCTTGATCATCTAAATAACTCCAAATGAACATTATTCACTTTCATATGAATTCATAAAATTTCTCCTAAATTTTATTACTGATTTATTCTTTCCTAGAGTAATTATATTAGTATTTTAATGAAATTTTTTTTGAAGAGTTTTCTTGTTCATAATTACTATTAGTATCATCTAATATTTTATTTAGTTAGTGAATTTATAATTTTGCAATGGATCTCCATTAAAATAATGTAATGTGAATATTATATTTATAACTTTCTTTCCCTCTTAATATGTTTATGGTGATAAATGATATATATATTTTTCTTTTCACTCCATTGATCTACACTAATAGAATTTAAATCATTTAAAAAAACTATTACCTTCGGATTTCCTATATCCTGGATTTAAAAATTCTCTCATAATTTTCATTCATTATGAATGTAGGTACTTTAAAAATTACATATTTATGGATGGTATTTTGAGTCTAATCAAGGGATATATATCAATTATCACTATGTTCTAAAATAATTATATTGAATATATATAGGATATTTAACAAAATAATGTTTAAAATAGTTGAATCTTCTATATTTCCTCAAAATACTATAATATGATTGAATATATCATTCCTTATATTATAGTATTCTGATATAACAATATTACTATCCATCAAGATATTGTTAATATTTTCTCTCAAAACATGAAGTGTTGAATGGTATTTATCCCATTTCTATTTTATACAATCCTCAGCTACTCCCTTACATCCTTGAATGTTTTGAGTCCCATTATCTTTGAAAAGAGAATATATGAGAGAGATAATAGTATTTAATTTATTATTTTCCCATTAAAATTAATATTTCTACTATAATCAAATGTCATGAGAGTGTATCTTACAATAGGGGTAAATCCCTCAGTCACAAAAAATCTTCCTGCAAGTCATTATGTATAAAATGTGCAAGCATCCCATTATTCTATCTATGAAAATTGTTTCCAAAAAATAAAGGAACTAATATATTGTTTAATTGATAGTGATTTTCCAAAATTGTATTTATATCATTTAATGGAATCCACAATTATCATTTATTCCACTAGTTGTTACTAGGTTTGGTGAGATCACTATGAGTAGGAGGTAGTTAATAAGTGATCCCTTTTATATTTAGTAAGTATTCTCTTTTAACTATTTTTTGTGACTAGTTAAATTTACAATTCAATAATAAATTTTATATCTCCAAAAAACTATTGAAAATAGTTATAAAAAAATAATTATGATAAGAATTTACAAAAATATCCATGAAATCCCTCTACTTTCAAATTTAAGTCATGTTTAGAGTCATATTTTCAATTTAATTAAAAAATAAATATACGAAAAAAATATTTCCCAAAATCCAAAGAAACTAATCTCTCCAAATTAATATTTTCTACCAATTGCAAATACTATCTCCTAATGGGTTAGGTAACACCCTAATATGTTTAAAACAACACTATTTTTGGTTTCTTATGTTACTTAGAACATCAAGCATAGACCAAAAAATTTAATATAATTATTTAATAGTCAAAGTTATCCCATGGCCATTGGACATATGTGAATTAATGAGATTAAAAAACTTATGAGAATATATGATAAACATGTATATAACATAAATTAATTAGTTAATTATTTATTATAAATGAACAAACCAATTGAACAGAAAGGATGTCTTTTTATGAAAAAATATTTTATGACCATAGTCGAAATATACCTTAAAAATGAAGTTAATAACTATTATGGAATGATATTAATGAAATTTATTTTTTATATAATCAATATGTTTTAAAAATTCATCTTTCATTTATTATATTCTTAATATAAGAATAAATCCAATTTTAAGCATAAAAGTAATATTTTCCTAAAAGGTAATTTTTCCGCCTTTTAATGGACCAAATGTTTTTAAACAATGTTTTGAAACATTATAAATACAATTTTAATAAATAAGAATAATTTTCTAAAGTGTAATGTCAAAATTATCTTATGTTTAATTTTTTTTATTTTTTATAGAAGTTAAATTTTCTTGATGAATAGTGAAAAATAGTGAATTTTAATTGAAAACGTTATTTTCATCTTAATTTTTTATATATACTTATGTTATATTTTAATTTTTTTGAATTTTTAATAATATAAATTATAAATTATTCAATCCAATTTATTTAATTGGAATTAGTTAGACATAGAAATTTGAAATAAATTTATTTCAAACTCTGGAACGTTTTCACTTCATAAACATACATTCTCATTTCTTATAAAGAATTAATTTTAAATATATTTTTTTAATTATTGAAATTAAATATGTTAAAATTGATTCAATATTAATAATCATAATTTCTTAATTAAGTAGAAATTTAATCTTCATTATTTATTCATATAAAAGTCACAATGATAAAAAGAATCCTTTCCTACATTATAGGTACAATAATAAAATGAATTAAAGTTAAAAGGTAAAGGATTAAAATTGATAAAATGTACAAAATCTAATGGTTTAGTGTATTATTGATTGAACTTAAAAAGACATTAAATAATTAATTTTCATCAAAATTATAGGCTATTAATTCCACCCAAATTATATTGGCATTAAACATATTATAATCATTATTTAATCACATAATCTCATCCCTCTAGAAGAATAAATACGACCCATCATCGCCCCATTAATCCCTAAAAGCCTCCAAGATAATAAAATATACTCCAAATGAACTCATATAAACTCTCCCCACATCTAACTGATAGTGGCCTCATCCCAAAACGAAATCAAATGTCTTTAAGGGATCCTTTAAGGCAGTGATATTCATGAGAAAATTTTCTCAAACCACCTCTCTTATTTTATTATTTTCTTTGAAATTCTCCTCATCATCATCATCATACATCGAGGCATAATAAATTCACAATATCTTATATAGTTTAATATAATGTTACTAATTTATTATCGTATATCCAAACCTCTTATTAACTCTTCTTAATCAAAGAAAAGAATCTATTTTCCAAATTATAGTTTTTAACCATTTCCGTGAATAATGATTTTGATTATTTTCCAATATAATCTTCATTAAAGTTTATAAAAGTATCATCCTAATTAAATAATTTTTTTGATAGATAAATTATGACATATTCAGTGTTTGGGAACTAATTCATATCCACAATATAAAACAAAATAAAAATTGTTAATATTAATTAGAAAACAGACCAATATAAACTAAATATATATCATTAATATTATATCATAAGAATCACGTTCAGAAAAGAAAGAAAAATGATATATCATACCATTAATACATTAGGGAGTTTAGTAATTCTAATTCATTTTAATTTTACTAATTTAGTACAGTTTTAAATGAACATAGTAAATTATATACAAATCAAAAAAATCATGAAATTATGAAATAAACACACCCAAACCCATAAAAATAATGAAATATTACTAATGAATGTGTCATGAGATGTTATAAAATAATAACATATGGAATTATATACAAAAATATAATTATATAATGACATAATAATATTCTTTAAACCATGATATATGAGATTAAAAAAATCTTGACAAAAAGGATCCAAGAGCTAAGAGATTCACATCTCACATTTACATCTATAAGATATATGTTTATTAAAAACTTATTTACTCTATATGGTGAATATACTTTAATTTAATATATAATATCATTAATATGATTATATTAATTTTATTAAATTTTTCATCTGATAATTACTAATTTTATGGGGCATTTGATTCGACTAATTATACGTAATAAGGGATTTCATAACTCAATTTACCTTTCTTAGGTTTATCATGTACAACATTAGTTTTTCATACAATTATTATGTGTAAAATGAATTTTTATTACCTTATATTTTATTTAAACTTATTTTTCTCAATTTACAGTTTTTAAATATAATATATTAATTTTTATAATGTGCACTTCAATGGTCTGATATTTCTATGAGACCATATATTAGAAAAATTATTATTTTCCCTAAAAAACATCTCTTATTCCATATACGTGTTCTACAAAATTGTTTTCAAATTTTTTTTAATATTATCCTATGATTGTTTTAATTAATTATTACTCATTTAAAATTTTTTAAAAAAATATATAAGTCATATTATTTCATTTTCTAATATAGGTTCTTTATGAATTTTTCCAAAAAAACATTAGAAATAATGTTTTTTATAATTTATATGGAATGATTTTATTTTACCATAATCGTGATCAAATAATGTTTTAAATTTAACATTTATTTTTATATTATTAGTTGAAAATAAATTCATTCCATTATAATTTCAAAGAGTTTTATCATAAATGATTTTCAATGTGAAAAGGTTGTTTCCATAAATATTGATTCAATATTATAATTTAAAGTAGTTTCATTTATGTTAATATCCTCTATTTAATATTATGATTAATAAGGGTTTATATCTTATGATACCATATTCGTTATTTAATTAAATATTTATTGATTATTTTATATTATATCTATAACAATCTCTATATAACTCGTTATATTTTGTCATTATATTTACTTAACAAGGATAGTAACATATATTTTTTATTTGAGTTACAATACAAATATATATTTATCATTCTCCATCCCTTTGATTTAAGGAATTTCATGGAATTAGTATGTTACATGAAGGGCTCTCAATATCCCCTTGAAACATTGGTTGGTCTCAAGAGATAATTTGAAGTTGGTTTTGGCCAAGGCCTTAACCATTTATAATATTCTTATAACAAAGACTTGATGTTGTTGTATTCTTTGCATGAACTATTGATAGTGTGTTTCAGAAGTCTGTAATTATGTATTCCATAATTATAAATCTTGTTGTTAATTTCCATGTGATAAATCATTTAGTAGAATACATATGGTTTGGTTTTCTTTCTCACTTGGTGATTTATATTAAGTTCCTTGATCATTGTTTGTTACAACCAAATATGGATCAATTTAATGATTTAATGTAATGTGAATTAGTATTTAACCATTCAGTAATTGTTATTTCTTATCTCCATTTTATACATAACAATAATGAGCATTTGATAACATAAATTTCATATGTTTAATTTTTCTCTAGGATGTTATAAAGATTATTGTTTTTGATATGTAGGTTTAATCATGGGGATTAATGGTTTTCTCAAAGTAATTTCTTTGTTTTATTTTTTGATTTCAAATATAATGTAGGATTTTAGTATGCATCTACTTTTCCAAAAAAAACTAAACTATTTGGTCCTCTAGGATGGCATTCCTTTAATGTTATGCTAATGTAATAAAGGGAACACTGACTATCGGCCACTAGGGTTGGTGTATTTACTGTTGATAACATAGAAATTTTAGATGAAACATTGGGAACTATATTGAAGAAAACATATTTTAGAGAATATAACCCCAAAAATGATATTGATAATATTATCAAAGATAGTAAATTTATGAATAAAATTATAAAATTTTATGATTTCTTATTACTATCATGTTATAATATGTATGAGGTTGATTATAACATTTATTCTTTAGACAACCATTATGTTATTTACGTGATCACTTTTGAAGAGATTAATGATATTTTTTTCCATGGAAACCAGAGGAATTATTTACTTTGGAATAAATTATTTAAAGGTTATATTATTATGGAGTTTCTAAGGGTGTTATGATTAAATATTCCAATTTCATTCTAACATGTTATAATTCCCTTCAATTTTAAGAAGGTTATTTTTTACTGATCTAAGTACAATAATCAATATGAAAGGGAAAATATCTCAAAAAACATTCATATACAAACCAGTTCATTTAATAAACACTATAATGGAAAAAAAAAATTAGAAGATTTAGAATGTTTTTTGGACATCCAAATCTCTTGCAAGAAACTATGTGAGAATTTGATACACGTGAGGATGGTCCTAGTCTTACTCTGAGAGCATCATCATTATGGTAATACTTGACTATTTATTTTATAGAGATAAGGGAATCATAATAGAAGAAAAATAATATATCAATAGAATAAATATGCCCCTGATTTATTTATTTATTATATGATTAGTTTAATTTTGATTTTAGTATTAAAATTTTTATTTTGATATAGATGAATAAAAATGATATCTTTTATATCATAGATTTATAGGGGGAAATAAAAACAAATCATTGACAATTGTTTAAGAAGGATATTGAGTGAGTGTCTTTTTTAGCAATTATATTCTTATATAACATAAATATCACAAGATTCATAAAAAACCTAAAGGATATTCTATAGTATATTTTGGATTTTTAAATATAAACATATAAAATGAATACATTTTGAAAGTTGTGTAGTGAAAATGTGATAATTTTTGGTAATTATGTACGGATTATATTAAAATACCTTTAGAAAAAGGACAACCCTTAAGACGGGTGATAAACCATCAGGTTTAGTAAGGTTGATGGGATTCCACTGATAAAAAATATGTGAAAATGTAGAAACATATAACACTGACCTACGTGTTGTCCCAAAAGTATGTAATTTTATTTTTTGTTAAATGTCTTGATGAATGAATTATTAGTTCTATTTGGGAACCCAATATGATTAATGAAAATTGAAAATAAAGGAAATATATTTGATGGAAAATGATGAATTTAATTTTGGTGGAATATATAATTTTCTAGTGGATTAATTATTCTTAATGTTATTTAGGAAAATACATTTTGTATCATGGAGATTATATGTTTTTGGAATCCTTATTTTTGGTGAAAAATGTTAAATTTATTTTGGAATACAATATGATCAAATACTTCTATTTTTTGTGTTTCAATCTTATGATAGGTTATTTTTGGGGGAATTTATGCATAATTATTTATTTAATTTCCAACCATGAATATTGGGGATCAGTGAATTTTGAGAGATTATATTATTTTTCATCATATAAGGGTTATTATTTTTAGTACTTCCCTATCAGGATTTTACAATCTTGGTTTTGGTTAATTTAAAAAGATAGTAGGAATATATATATATATATCTTCTATATAGTATTTTATTCATATAAATTTATACTATTTTTTCAGTAATAAAAAAAATTATGCTCATAATTTAGAAAAAATAATGAGTTTTTGGTGGAAATTTATTTATGGATTGAGCAAGAAATCACATTTAAGTATATTTCATTACGATCTTACTATAGAGAGTAAATTTATTTTACAATAAATTGTAAAAACTATTGCATGTTATGGAACTAATATATAGTCATATTATTAAATAAAATAAAAGTAGTTATTGATGTTCAAAAAAATGGCAAAATAAACTAAATAGTTTCATTAAAATTATATCAAATGAATTTTACTCATAAATGAAATAAAAAAGATATATGAGACAATTAATTGTTGTGGTAGTTCATTAATACAATTGAAATCGACTTTTTGGTTTGTAATACCATTTTACAAGAACATACATAATTATATTCAAATGAACAAATCACAAAACCAAGATACTGACGCAACTGAATCCTTAAAAATAATGAAATATTATTAATGAATGAGCCATTATATTTTATTTAATCATCAAATAAAAATCTTTTTTTTTCAATGAGTTAATAAAATATAGTAAAAAATTAATAAGATGTTAAAGTATGCACCACTATAGGTATATTTGAGGTAATGTTTTCTCATATCAATTTTAATTATATGATATATATGTCTTATTCATTACTAATTAATTTTATGAGGTGTATATACTTACCTTTGATTTATCATGACATTAATATCATTATATCCATGGTATTAAATGTTTTTTTGGATAATTATTATATTAATACAGAATATGATTCGATTGATTACAATTAATAAGGTATTTCTTAACTTAATTTACATTAATTGTGTCAATTTCTACATCAATGAAATTTTCATAATATTAGCATATGTGAAATGAATTTTTATTATGATATGTTGTATTTACACTTATTTTATTTCAATTTAATGGCATTACACATAATCAATTAATTTTATTAGTTCTCACATAAATTATAAGATATTTTAAGGTGACTCAATTTTTAAAAAATTTATTGTTTTAATGTTTTCTTTAGAACTATCTTATTATTCCATTTATGTTTTTCGAAAATCGTTTCCAAAAATGTTTTTAACACTGTCCTATGATATTTATGTCATTCTCAACCATGATTTAATTTTTGAATTTTTTTTGAAATTTATGTTTTTCATTTTATGAAAATGTTACTTCAAGTTGTTTTTGTTAAAAATATTGAATGAATGTTATTAGATCATACATGATTGGATTACCTATATCATGAAAACATAATTTCTAATGTATCCTTTACATGATTTCAAGTTTATATTAAAATAAAAATGATTCATTTATAATTTCATGATGTTTTAAACATAATTAATTTTCAATGTGAAAAAAGGTATTTTCATCAATAATTTTTCAACGATCTCAATTAAATTATTTTCATAATGTCATCATCATTTTTGGAATATTTTGATTAATTAATTATTTTATGCTATGAAATAGTATTATATATTTTCTTTAATTGGGAATTGATTATTTTAACTATTTTGACACAATTCACCTTATTCCTCGGGATAGTTTATTTTTATATTTACTTAATAGGGAATGTTATTTACATTTTTTACAGTAGATTAAATACAAATATATATATTTATTTTGTTTAAATCTCTTTATAATATGAATATATTGGACTTATTATGTGATATTTATGGCTTGGTATAGCCCCTCAGTGTATCAGTAGCTCTCATGAGACAATATAGAATTGGTTTGGCTATGGCCTTCCATATTTATAAGATTATTGTCATGAATTCTTGATGATTTTATATTCTTATAATGAACCATTCATATCATGTCCCATATATCTAACATTATAAATTACAACATTATGAAACTAATTATTACATTCCTTGTAATTATTTTATATGTTGAATATATACAGATATGTTCATTCGATATTATGATTATTTTTATGGAATCATTTGATAATATTTTATTTTAGAAAAATAAGATAAATTTATATAAAAAATGGATTTTTTTAATAATTTACCATTCTATAATTTTTATTTCATATCATTCGTTGAATATATGACATTACATAGAATTTGAGCTCACCCCTTTATTCTATTATATTTTTTCCAAGGATTTGAAGATGATTATTCTGGTAGATTGTTAGGGATAATTTAGGGGATTAACAATTTCATCAATGTAATTTTTATATTGTATTTTATGATTTAAAAATTAATGTTAGATTAATGTATGTATCTATTCTTCTGAAATTACTAATATATGTCGTCCATTGGGATGTTATAACATGTATCCTATGAAAATTTGAAAATTTAACCACCGACTCTGGGATACTAGGGTCATGGTATTTATGTGTTATTTATTCTAGATTCCATATAATTAAGATATTTATAGAGATGATTTTATTCATATACCAATAGGGTATTTATTCATCCTCATGATTATAACACAATTGATTATCTTCAACTCGTCTATCAAATAAGTCTTTGAATAATCGTTTATTCAATTTTAGTGTATGTCAGTATTAATATCATTTATAAATATTCATTATTTTCTACCAAGGGATCACATGATCATTATCATATTATTTTACAAATATTATAATGACTACATAGGTTGTAGGATGTGATTCCTACTTCTATCGTTCAAAGATTCAAAAATTCAATATGGAAATATGTTTCATTCTCCTTATTCTTCAGTGTACAAGATTCCTAGATGTAGTATAATTATTATTCTTCTTCAATACCCACCATTCTCTATAATTATTCAATATAAAGTTATCTCTATTTACAAATTATCTATAGCATTCACATTCATTTTATGGTATTTAATATTCACATAATAACAAAATGACTTATTTCTATAATTTTTTGATTTTATTATTCTAAAATGTAATATATTCACATAGTTAGATGCACTCAAATCGTGAAAAGTATTCAATTTAAATATTTTAATGTCTTACATTTCCTTCATTATGTGATATTTGAGTAATCACCATCATCTTTATTCTAAAAAATTCCTAGATTTTATTTCTTTTTATTTTCACGTCCATGTTTGGATGTACCCTTACATGCGAAACTATAGATATGTATGCGATGTGAATTTATCTTGAAACTTTTCATAGAAAAAATCATTAATTAATTGAAAATACATTAATTATATTTTAGTGAAGACAAGGGCAAGAGATTCATAATATTTTAACCTCATTCCTTATATTCAAATATTATCGTAGAGTATAATTAAATATCTAATTATTAATGGAGTTCAATTATTCATTAGGAAGATTTTAGCCTATAAATCATATATACATTATGAAGTTTTAAATATATGTGTATGATGTAATATTCTTTGTACCATAAATTCTATTTTATGAAACCTTTAATGTTAATCTAAACACTATGAGTTCTACCATATGGTCCATACCTTATCCATTTTTTATTTAGTTTTCCTAACATATAACTTTATATTTCATGGTTATATACCATATACTGTGTGAAGGGTTGCACCAATTTCCGTTTTTTCTCATAAAAAAATCACATCCAGACATAAAAAATTATTAACAGAATTTATTCCGCTCACTTTAGGGGATTCTCAATCACATAAAATAATTATTCAAAATTTCTCCTTAAATTGAAAGAACATAATACATGTTTAGTTCTTTATGGATTTATCTTCGTCAAATTAACTAGTTCTTTCTTCTAGGAACAATCAATTCATTATTTTAATCCCAGTATGGTATGGGTTATTATTGTTATAAATTGTTATACATAGTACTACCATCCTCTTCAATGATCATGAATATTTATATATATAAACCAATAATCAAATTTTAATGATCCTAGAATCTATTAATATTATTTAGTCATGTATATGGTCTGACATCTCCAAATGCTGTTTTCCATGAAAAATGGTAGTATCCCACTCTACTCTTCTCAAACAGCACACACATATTTTCCTCTTCAACCCCATTATAGTTGCCTCTCCAAATGACAAGAAAATGTTATTATTAAGGGGATCTTCTAAAATAATAGTGCTTATATTTATTTAATAATTATTAATAGTTGAGAGAATAAATTTTTATATTGAAATTTTTTATTTGTTAAATTATATAAAATATTGAAATATGATATTTATATAATTATAAGTTTAAATAATAATAGGATTGTGATGTTTATTTTATAAATTTAAATATTATATTTTTATATAATTATAAATGTTTAAAAAATTTACTATATTTTTAATATGATAGAGTAAATATTAAATTCCATATAAATTAAAACTATTAATGAGTTCAAATTATTATAATTTTGAAATATTCAAATGTATTTATTTATTAATATTAAAATAAAAAATTCTAAATTGTAAAGAGGTTATAATTTATTTACTAAATAGATTATTAGAATAATAAATTATGCTTAAATTTAGGAATTATTTATTAATATAGTATATTTAAATATTTCATATTCATGGATATAATCAGTTTATATTAAAAAGGAATTTAATATTTTGAATAAATGTGTTCTAAATACATTTTAAAACAATCACTCTTGATTTTAAGGAGTTACATGATAGTTATGAGAATTTATTCACATTTATTTTACCTTGTGTTTTTCTTTTTCATAAGTCATGATCATGAATTTTATATCTAATTACAGTCTATTAATTTTGGGTGATATAGTTATGATAAAATTAATGTATCTTTTTAGTATAAAACCATTGGTAGTGGGATGGAAGGTTAGACTA
Organism: Viscum album; assembly: GCA_963277665.1. Classification (NCBI taxonomy): domain Eukaryota; kingdom Viridiplantae; phylum Streptophyta; class Magnoliopsida; order Santalales; family Viscaceae; genus Viscum; species Viscum album. Next base: position 848,527,990 of record OY728131.1, on the reverse strand, counting down.
CTCATTATGCATCAGGATTATGCCCTCTTTCAAAATGTACAGTTGGTATAACAATCATTCCAAGATTTTTTTGTCGGTATTATAGATTATATATGATTCTAAGACTCCACATTAAATGGAATAAATATCATTCTGTATTGGATTCATTTTGATTTATATAAATATAGTTTTCTATTAATTTGGGTTAGTATTACAAGATATGAGTAGTATAAAGTGTCAAAAAATTGATAATGTTTTAAAATAATTCTTCCATAAATTTAATAGTGATTTAAAATTAAATCATTTTAAATAATTAAATATAATTATAGAACATGTAATAAGATTGTGATACTATGATTCCCCTTGGAATACTAATTCTAAGATTCATTCTAATGAATTCACTTATCAATACATCAGTTATCCAAAAGGATCAGTCATGCCATATTTGGGTTCCTCTAGATTTTATTGTAAAAGGTAAGTGTGGAATTTGTGACCTTAATAGTTAAGTTCATTTTCCTAGAAAGATATTAATTTTAATATATCATCAAAATCGCAGAGGTTATGATAATAGATTAATAGAGTTTAGTTTATAAATATCACCGATTTAGAATTATATTTATTTTCATAACTATCAAAATGCAAAATGTTATATGATTAGAATAATTTTATACAATATGATTCCATTGAATATGTTTTTGTTTAGTGTGTGTTATGAACCGACCCAATACACCCAAAAATTTGGAATTAGAGTTTACATGTATCAAGGCCCTATGGCCATTCTGGATCCCCATGGGGAGGAAACATTTAACCAAGCATCAATATATACATAATGGAAAATATTATTAATCAAAAAATATTAAACATGCAACATATATATACAAAATATCTAGCATGCTTCATTTTTATTTTTATATTTATATGAATGAAGCACTGTTTAAAAAAATTGATACCATACTAAGAACGAATAATCATAAACATACAGCTCACATGAAATAAAAAATAATGATATAAGATCCAATATATTAGATTGTCTGATATGTCTGGTCTAAATGTTGTGCATATATAAATATTAGAGAATATGATACAAAATACCCACCTTATATCCCTCAATAACCCAAGATCATGTTACAATGGGAAACATGCTCCACTCTACTATTGACCAAGAAATAGAAGTCAAGAAACAAAATTATCTATAAATCCTAAACCAGAACATGATAAATGAACTGGTTTTAAATGAAAAACAGTTTTATAGTTAGTGTGTTATAATAAAAAAACCTCAATAGATTTTAAAATAGAGATCCCAATTTTTTTGTATCAAAACAATCCATTAATATGAATTTTAAATACAACATATAAAATATGATTTATATCATTTCATAAAGAATAGCACAATGAAAATATTTTAATATCTCTTATGAAAATATGTGACAAGCATTAAATACAATAAAACATAATTTATATATATACCATTTTAGACATTCATTTTAAAATACCCTATTAATAATATAAAATCAATATCATGAAAAGAATAAATCCCAAAATAGAAGATATAACAATAATAAAAGAAGAAAAATAAATAATAATTATATAATCTAGACACTAAAACAAACTAGACATATAAAAATATTATATTACAATATAAAACATGAATGTATAAGGTAAGAATAAAATTACATTTATTTAGAATATAAAATAAAAAAATTGTAAGAAGAACATATACAATTTGTACAATAATAAATGAAAATAATAAGGAAGAAATATCACAACAGAATAGGAGTTAAACAAATAATGAAATATTAATAATGGGAAACACCTAATAATCTAGTGATATAATCATAGGCATATCTGAGTAGAACCATTTTATGTCCTATCGATGTGTTTTTAGACAATATCCTTAAAACATTCTATAACTAGGCTCATAAGAGGAACTACCCATGTGTTGAGAGAGTAATGTACTTAGGGATACTAGTTAATCACACCATAGCTATAATAGAAAACATATCTTATCTCCCAACGTGTTGTATTGAATTCCCATTAATATAGTTCGATGATATAGGTTACTATTTATCACATATCAATCACATTTCAATACAAAAACATGAAAGTATCATCTCTTCATACCATCTTCATACAACCTCCATTGAGAAGATAACATTGTGTGACATAACATTACCATAAATCAAATAACTCCTTATGATCCCATATATTCGATCAATATGAAGATTTCGTTTAGGGTTTAACCCATGTTATAAAAAACCTTTATAAAAAAATATAACCGGTCCTTGAATTTTGAACTAGAATTTTTGAAAATTTATTCAAAACCATTAAAAAATAAGTTAATGCAAAAAATACTTATTATAAGGTACGAAAATATAAATTTAGATCAAAAATTAGAACAAAACTATTTTATTTTCTTTTAAAACATTATTTAGAACAATTATTCATTTTATAATTGAATTTAATTAATAAAAATTTCATTTTTTTCCAAATAAATATTTTATATATAATATAATAATAAATTAATCACCAAAGAATAATCTATTAAAAATAATAAATTGTATTCCAATTAGTATAATGAAGGATGATATTTATATATAATCATTTTAATCCATAAAAATATCCTATAAAAATATGGAAATCCCACAGAGAGATTTGAATTAAATCATAAAAAATTAATAAAACAATCTTTACATTTCAATATTCCTTGTAAAAAACTTATTTTAAATTTTATAAACTCTTTATAAAAGTAATTATGTTTTCAAATTTGATAATAATAAATAAAATTATATATCACCTTTTTACAAAAAACCATTAGTTCATTATACTTTCAAAAATAATAAATAAGGAAAAAAAAGGATACATTTGAGGATTTGTTATGAAATATGATGCATTATACGGTATGAAAATAAAGAAAAGGTACAGAAATAACTACATAAATTAACAAAATTTATATACTAAGGATTTCATCCACATAAATAACACAAAATAGATTTTTAAATTTACACGTAAAATTTTAAAAAATGAAAAAACACATATAAAATTAATATTATATTAAAACATAGGTTACTCAAACAATCATTGGTAAGGAATATAAAATTGAAAAAAATATAAGGAGATTATGGGAATGAATATGGATAAACATTAAAAATAAATTCAAAATCAAATGGTAAGATCATAAAAACCAATGGACCATTGATGAGTTTCATAGTGATCTCTCATTATATATTTAATTTAATGGAGTGTAGGAGGAACCCAAAAGCAGTCATGAACGAAAAGGATTATGTTTAAAAAATTACATCATAATGAATGAGTGTAGGATCCACACAATCTGGTCCCTCACACCATAATGTGTAATTCCTTATGGAATCCAAACATTTATTGCCACTATGAAATGATACCTTCCTCCATGAAATTTAATATAGGGAAATCACCCACCCCCCCCCCCCGAGTAATGATTTCTTCATGGTTTGAGGCTCCCTGTTTCTATCCAAAAACGGCCAAAAAACACTAAACATGTAGTATTGAACATTATTTTTATCCCAAGGATGGAATAAATCTTCCACACACATCTTGATTCTAAGACTATTCATTTTATCCATAAACATATCCAATATTGAATCCTCAACATGAATATTTCATTTTAGAGGTCCTCTCCCAGTTTCACCACCTTAAATAAATACCCATGTTTCATAGGATTGAAATATGGTAGGGTTACCTATAACTGAAATAGTACAACACACATCCCAATATTCCAGGATTCCCCATGGGCTTGGATGGTTCTTCAGTTAAACCACTAAAAATTCAGAAAAAAATAGAAATTATATAGAGAAATAAATAAATAGGATAAATAAAATACCAATCAATGAAAAATGAACTCAAACCTAAAATTATCTTACTTGGTGTGAAGATTATCAAACCCATGTCACTTTTCCCCTAAAATATTCCCAATGATTTGTAAGATAATAACATTAAAATTTGATGAAAATTGTATAAAATACGAAATATATGTTCTAAGAACTAGAAAAGAACCATATAAAACAATCATATGAAGATAATTATACCAATACACTACCCCCCAAAAAAGATTCAACAAAATGATCAAAAATATGAGACCTATAGTTTTTATCCCCACTATATAAGGGAGTCAGCAATTCATGGAATTAATTAACCAAAGATATAAAGAAAAACTATTTGAAATAACCTAAATTTTAATTGGATAACCACAAAATGTGCATTCAATATATGGAATAATCTTTGCATCTTAAAAATAATCATTTTCTTCTCTGAAAATCATCATCATATTGAGTATCGAAAACTACATTTCATATCAAAACTAATAGAAATATAAGAATGATATGACTGAGAATTATTTTAATGTATGAATGTAATACAATAAATAGAATTGATGATGAACTAAAAAAGACTTTAGAGATAGAAGGGAATTAATTATCTCATGATATATTAATTTAAAAATAATATGAAGATGTTATAACTAATCATAGTTGGGAAGGAAGTCAGGTCAATCGAATAGGAAGTTATAAAATTTTAAAATTTCCCATAAAAGAAATATAAAATAAATCCCATCACCCATATCATTGTGGTAAAAAATTCATAATATATTCATGAAGATAGATACAATTTACTAATGATTATAAGTGGACGAACCAACCGTAAATGACTACCTTTGGGAGGTTTATTCCACTACAATAACCATAATGAAAACATCCAAAAATGATTTCTTCCCATGGTAGGCCATTCATATCTAAGGTTGAAATAATAGATTCAATAAAACAAGTAAATATTCATAATGTCCACAATAATTGAATCAATATGTAGGAACCAATATAGTGTAATATTAACATTTGTTATGTGGAGGGCTCTCGTGTGTAGTATAAGCACCTTGAAGAGTTTTTCTCCAGCAATCTGTCTTTTGTTTATGTACGGTCTAATTTTTTAAAAAACTACAACTAAATCTGTGGTGGTATAAATATATTGTACGATACTTTGATAAAAACATTAGATGATCTATAAGCTTATTTCAAGGATTCAAACAATAAATATCAAAAGAAAATACAGGTCATTGTCAATAATGTGACACACTAAATCACTCTACCTAAAAAAAGAAAATATTTATTCAAGTTAATGACATAAAGGAATACATAAATAACACCATAAATGTGGAATAAAATAATAAAAATTTCAACTTTTTTTCTTTTATACCGTGTGAAAATGATATATTTCAATTTTTAAATTTTAAAACATCATGTTGAATGTAATTTTAGAACTCCACGAGTGTATTGTTGATGAAATTTAAAATCCCCCTAAATCAAACTCATTTCAACCATCCTAAAATATATATTTTTATCAATTTATAAGAATATACATAAATATTTAGAACCGAAATTATCAATGACCGTGTACCATTAATATCAAATCAAAAATATTAACACGTCATAAAAAGACTTTTAGTATTCGATTCAATGCCTTTTGTGTAACATCGTGATATTTTATAAAATATATTCTTTCATACTAATTTATATTGTGTAATAGTTTTTACACAATAAATGAATCATTTATCTTAATTTTCAAGACATACCAATCTTATATTTCATTCCATGAATCATTGAGTTCCTTTAATGAATTATATAACACGCAAGCTTGACTCTTACCGGACAATAATATACTATTAAAATTAATATGATAGTTTTATCGTACCTAATTATATTTCTGTAATGAATGATAATAAATAGATTGTGATAATATACTTGACGAATTTTTATAAAATAAACTAATTGGATAAAAGTTAATTATAAATGGTAATAAATACAAATTGAATATAAAAGATATGTTTGTTTGAAACACTATTTTTAAGATCAGAATGGTGTTTTATATTAATAATATAAATTAATTAATCTTAATGAAATATATTAATTAAATTTATATGTTATGAATTTAATAAAATGTTTTTAAGTTCATCCATTATGTTTTATGGACTGAAGATAATAATAAATCAAATTAAAACCATAAATGTTGTAAATTTTTAAAAGATAATTTTCCACCAATTAATGGAACAATAATTTTAAAACAATAATTTCACAATTTCATATTTTATAATTGAAAAAACTATGTAAATATTTTAAAATGGGATATGATAATTTTCAATTGGAAAACCATTTGTGTTTTTCTGAGATGTTTCATGTTTTGATGAATTGTGAAATATAATAGATTTTACATAAAAAATGCATTTTTGTCTAAATAGTTTATAATTATAAATTATATTTATAATTGGGTTTGAAGTATAATTATATATATATTTATATATATCGTTTATCAAATTTAGGTAATCATAATCAATTTAAAATTGAAATTTGAGATCAAAATAGTTCAAAATTTGGAAATATTTATTTTAAAAACCCACCATCTCGTTTCGTATGTCTCATACATTTTAAATTAAAATATGCTAATTTTGTGTTTTTAATTTGAAAAAATAGATTATATATTTCGATTAATCATGCTTGATAATTATCAGAAATGTAATATTATTTTTTGATATAAAATATTCGTGAAACCAATTAAAATTAATTACATCGATAAAGGTAAAAATGATTTTACTTAGTGGATAAACGTTAATCTTAAGTGGGAAAACGACCTAGAAGAATATAGAAAACCATTTTATGAAAATAATTAAAAAATATATCAAATTTTCTCTATTTAAATAAATATTTTAGTCATGTGTGATAAGGGAGACCTCCAAATAGTGTTTACCTTTTTAATTTTACAAGATTTATGCTCTTCTTAAACTATATAAAGGCACTCAACTCTTCACTTCTTCACACATATAAATACCTTTTTATATTCCATAATTTTAAAAACTGATATTAAAATATTCTTCATCTCATTATATAATAATATATTAGGGCCGAAATCTATCTTTGTATGTCCTTTGGTGTAATCTAAAATGAGTTATCCAAAGAAAAGGCAATGTTCTTAAAAGATAACTCTTATTTTATTTACTTCTCCACCCAATAAATTATTTTTATACCATGACTATATAATTCTATAAATATACTAAATATTATAATATATTGTTATTTTCATGTTTTTAATAGTACCTATACACACTTCAATCTGGTGGTTATCGAAATCACCAGTCGTGTGTTCGACGACCTACCTCCTCGAGAGATGATGTTGTTTATTTTTCAAATACCGCCTCTCATGGTGGGTAATTATGATAGAAATTATGTTTATATATTATATATATGATATTAATTTGGCCTTATTAATTATTTAAATATTATATGTCACATACATTCATGAAATCTATTTTTTGGTAATATGATAACATTAGTTATGGATGTGTGGATTACCACCTCCTCATAGAGATGTGATTCATTCACACTTTTCATGGAATGTATTAAGGATTTGTATTATAAAAATTTTTATAATACATAAAATATATATGATATTAAGGAAATAATTTTATTTATTTCTAAAATTACAGATCACTGTCATTCTTACATTTTTACACTCTGAAAAAGTTATAATGTCGTTCTTGGAAAAGTGGACTACCACATCCTCAAAGTGATGTGATTCATCTTTTTTCATCACAACATCAAAAATATATATATATATATATATATTTATAATATTATTATATAATAATTTATTTATGATATAATTATCATTATTTAATTATAAATGTTATATACCTTCTTTCGATACTGATCATTGAGAAATTGGAAAGTTACTCATGCATACATATGAGCTATCGTCTCCATGATTGTAACATTAGTTAATTTTATATAGTCATCCTCCAAGAAACGATTTGAAATGGAAAATAATGTATAAATATTTTTATTATATAGATATTATTAATTTTGATATGTTTAAATAAGTACCACATTGACCACAGTGGACCTACCAATGTCAGTTTGAAAAAATAAGACGAATACGGTCAAAACACACGACATAAAAATTATTAGCTATGTAATTGTATAAAACATGATTATATATTAAAAATTTATTAATAAACTTATAAAATGTTCTGAAAAATTTAAATAATTAGCCTATGTATATTATTCAAGAATATAGACGACAACTAGGACAAATTATACTCAAGGTTTGGGGTTTTCTAACTCAATTTCTATTCTTTGGGTTAAATTACTATTTTTTAATTATATTAATCCATAAATATGATATAAATGAAATCTTGTTGTATAATGATATATTTTCAATTTTTTTGGATCAATATTTTTCACACATAATTATTTCATTTATTTATCCCCCTCTAATGATATAATCATTGTAAGTATTTTTTATCAGACTTGGTACATCTGTGAGATAAATTTCATATTAACCACTCACCTCATCTATGTTCTTTATATAATAGAAATATTTATATATTATATAAGGATTTATATTATTTTAACGATATTTAAATATTTTATTTTATTAGTATTAATTTTGGGGTTTTCAACATTGATGTTACTAAAGTCTTAAGTTGAATTATTCTTTTAACATTTATTTCAATAAGACTTATGAAATTTTCACAACATTTTCTTATTTCTGGTGATTATAATTCTGATGAATTTAATTATATAATTTTTCCCATAATTTTATGGGATATAAATATACATTTGATGATAGTTTTTTATTTTTGTTTAAGGTTACAATGTTTCCAAAGTGGTAATGGATTTATTTTTCATGTTTTTTCTTCCTTATGGTGTTTGTTATGTAATTCACCAATATTCCATTACATGATGTACTTATATTAAATTTCAAAAGTCATATCAAGAATTTATTATTCTAATTTTATTGATTGTTTTCTTAAATTTTATTCCATTATAGGGATTATGATTCAAAATTATAATTGAGGTATGGTAAAATTTAAATGTTTAATGATTATTTTTTCACCAAAATATTTTTAATTATATTTTAATGGAATTCCAATTATTCAACGTCAAAAAACACATATTTTTTACTTATACTTCATTGGGGAAATTTTTTATTGAAACCATCCTTGGTTATTATTTTGTTGGATTATGATTATTTCATGAAATTATTGAAGAACATATTTCTTTACCACTGATTAATATTGTTTCGATGAGAATATTATTGAACCCATTTATTCTTTATGTGTTAATCATGGATCAAGGAAATTTTAAAAAACATATTTCATATCCATTCATTAATCTTGTTTCAAATATATAATAATGAATCTTATTTCTTTTCCAAGAGTTAATCACATTTCAATGATATTTTAAAGGATCCCTTATCTTTTCCATGGTATAATCTTCTATTGAAGTTATTTTTTGGGAACCATTTACTACTCCATATGATTACCATGTTACAATGATATTGATTTAGAACATGTTTAGTTCCCTCAGTTTAATCCCAATTTAAATAGATTTTTATCTAACAAATTTCTATTCCATGAGTTAATCCTGTTTCTATGAAATTTTTATGGGAGCCATTTCATTTCTTTGAGTTAATCAGGTTTCTAAGATATTATTATAAAAAAAATTTCATCTCCATGTGTTACTCATATTTCAATAAGACCGGAATGAAACCTATTTATATTCCATGGTTTTATCACATTCATTATGATTATTATAATGAATGTGTTTTATTAATGGTTCTTCCAAATTATATAGAACAATTGGGATCAATATAGTTCATTATTTTTTTTCCATATAATATAATCATAAGATCATTGGATACTATCATAACACTATAAGAGTAATGTTGACCACATGTTTAATGTATTGAGAAAAAACAACTTAGCTTCTTGATTTTTAAAAAAATTTGTGTTTTAAATGATGTTTTGGATATTTTTTGGGTTAATGTATTTGTAACCCATTGGATAAATATGAAATGTTTTATGAGTGTAATTATTATTCAATATTAAAGAACAAAATGTTTACAAAAAATTTTCTCATTGATAACCCATGGAATCCAATGAGGCTCTAGGTCATGAACATGTTACATAATGATAAAAAGGATTTCATTACCATCCCTTTCATATGTAGTTTCTCAGTTAAAATGAAAGTTTTATCGGGAAAATAATTTTTATTTCAGAAACAAATAGTATTTTATTTAAGGAAAGAAAATTTATTTTTCTTGGAAGAATATGTGATCAAATCCTTCAAATCGTTTGTTTTTAAGCTTAGTTATGAAATGATTGAATAAAAATAAAGATATTTATTTATCTAATAATTTATTTTTAAAAATGAGTATTGATTTTTAATTTTGAATATTTGTGTATCATATGACGTTTTTTTGGAATTATCATAACATGTACTAACTATTTTGGTTTTTGTTAATGATTTATGATAGTAAGAATAAATTATAATACCACTATTTACTTATATGGTTATTAGAATTAGAATATAGATCTTAATGTTTAAAAAATTATCATGAATACTCATTTTATAGGTAAAATATGAGATTTTGATAAAATTATGAAATCGAATTTTCAAGTGTGTATATATCTTTATGTGTTCAGTCTCGATAGTGAAATAAATCCTTCATCTTTAGGAAAATTACATAGAAATAAAATTTCATCCTATTTCCATATGTTATGATGATATGAATTACCTTTTACATAATTATTTGTTTTTTTATTTTTTTATTGAAATCTTATTGACCATGTTCTCTATCACTCTCTGTAAGTCCTTGGGAATTAATTTTTCCTTCCAAATCAATATTTTATTTTCATTAAAATGTTCCACCTACACAGATTCACTGATATATGTATATACCAATGAACATTATGTTACCATCATTACCTTTTAATGAGTATTTTTATTAACCCTTTATATGAAGTGAGTTTCAATGAATGAATTCTATAACTATTAATCCTTTGATAACCAAGAAATTTTTTTAAGGATATATTCATATTAATTAGGAGTCAGATGTAACATCTTGATATTTTATAAAATATATTATTTCAACTAAATTTAAATGTTTTATTATATTTCATTACATTCATTACATATTTTATCTTTCATCACTCAATACACTAATTTATCTTTCTTTTCATGAAGGATTGAGTTCAATTATTGACTCATGTTACACATAAGCTCGAATCTTACAAGAAAACAATATACTACTAATATTAATATGATATTTATCACCTTGAAATTAGAATGTATGGAATAAAATTGATTAACTAAAATATAAAATTTGTGTTGAATGATGTTTATAAAATAAATTCAATGGTTACCAATTAGTTATAGATGAATATAAAGTATAATTCATTTTATAGGATAAGTTTTTATGAAAAACAATACTTATGATAGGATTAGAATTTTATATTAATAATTTAAATTAATAAATATTATAAAATGATATTAATGAGATTTATATTTTTTAAATTTAATATTTATTTAAATTCATCCGAAAAGTATGGTAGGCCTAAGATATGAATAAATCCAATTTTAAGCATAAAAGGTGTATATTTTTTAAGTTCAATTTTACTAAATTTTAATGATGAACATGACATTAAAATAAATTCTCACACTGTTATAATTTTTATTTGAGAAAATAACCCTCAGTTTTAAATTCCATTTTAAAAATTTACTTCGGTTTTTTTATTTTTCTTTGAAGTTTCATGTTTTGATGAATAATGAAAAAGATAATATTTTAATTGAAAACTAAATTTTCATGAAAATAATTAATATTTATAAAATATATTTTAAATTTTTTTGTATTAAAATTTGATCAATTTTATATAATTTAATCAAATTTATCTTATTTTAATTAATTTCACATTGAAATTTGTTATAGAAACATATTAAAATTTAAAAAATTTTACATTAAAAACCCGCTTTATCGTTCCTTCTACCAGATTACAATTATATAAACATTTAACAAAAATATTTTTGGAATAAAATAAGGGATAAATATTTTTAATCAGAATAAATTATAATCAATATTAAATTCATCATAGTTTTGACCAAAAATATTACTGAAATAAATTAAAATTAATGAAAAAAATTAATGGAAAATGAGTTTACTCATTGGTAGAAAATTATTCTGATAGGGCCAAATAAAATTTAAACATATCCAAGTGACATTTTCTGTCCATATATAGACCATATCCTTAAATTTATAGAATTATGATCATTATTGGAATTACATGATGTAAGGGAGACCACCAAATATTTTTTAACTTATTAATTATATTAGAATGCCACTCCTCCACTATAAAATGAAACACCCCACCTAAATTCATCACAAATATTATTCCTTATTTCTAATCCAAAAATAATTAAAATAATCTCAAAAATCTCTCTTCTTGTAATATAAGCATTAACTTTGGAAGAAATTATTCCAATTATATACTTTGGTGTAATCTAAAAGGAGTTACCTGAATAAAAGGTAATGTTCTTCAACAACCACTTTTTTATTTCCTTATCCACCCAATAAATTATTCTTATATAAATATTATATATTAAAATTAGTATCCTAAATATAATAATATGTTTTTATGTTAATGGTTCTGCATAAAAATATCGAAACTTCCATAAAATGGGCAATGAATCCATCGTCTGTGTGTACAGAGAACTACCACCTCACGAAATCATGTCATTTGTTTTTAATTTACATCATTTATGGAATGAAATAATGATAAAAATTATTATTTATTATGATAAATATTATATTTATAATGTCTTAATTATTTTTTAATTAATATATATAACTTCCCTTTATTATTTCTACTTTTTTGAATATGATAACATCGCTTGTGGGCATGGGGACTAATGTGTCAAAAAGCGATGTGATTATTTCATGCATTAAATGGAATATTATAAGGATTTGTTCAAAAAAATATGTTTAAAACATTAAATATATATTATATTCATGAAAAAATTATATTTCATTAAATATAATATATCACTATATTCCATACCTTATCAAATACTGAAAAATAGATAACGATGTTCTTCAACATGGGGACTACTGCCTCTTTGAAGAAATGTGATTCTTCTTTTTTCATCACAAAATCATTATAATTTTATATATAAATATATAATATTTAATAATAATATATTTATTATATAATAATAATTCTGGGAATCTAAATTTTACATACCAACTTTCCATAAAGATCATTAAAAAAGGGGAACGTTACATATACATATGTACGTTCTAACATTTCCATTATATTATATTTGGATCATTTTTCATTACTATATTCCATGATTGAATTGAAAATAACAATATATGTATAAATATAAATATTATTCCAATATTATTAGTCTCGATATGTTTAAATAATGACCACTTTGACCATAGTAATCATATAATTGTTAGTTTTCACACATAAGACGAATATGTTCAAAATATCTAACTTAATCCTTATTAATTAATTAATTCTATATAAATTGCTTATATGTAAAAAAATAATAAACATTTAAAATTTTATTAATGAATGAAATTATTAAAAAAAAATAATTATTTAGTAATTATATAGGACAATCATAAATAATTAGAATCACAGTAAGGAGTTTCGTAACTCAATTTCCATTTATTGGGTTAAATATAAGATTCATTGATTATGTTATGAAATGAATATTTAATAAATTAACTCATATTATTTTATTTTATATTTCAATTGTTTGTGGATTTATAATTTTGACACATAATTATATCATTGATCTATTCTCAATCCAGTGATACTATATTTGTATGGGATTTTTAACTTACTTTGTACATCAATGAGATAAATGTCATATTCCCAAAATAATTATTTTTTTGGTTTATTTACACAACTTTTTATATATAGTATAATGATTAATTTTCTATTAATGTAATTTAATTGTTTCTTTCGATGATTGTTACTTTTGGGGTTCTTAATATAGATAGTACCACCATTTTAAGAGGATTTCTGGTCTAAATTTTTATTTCCATTAGACATATTACATATTCAACTATTGTTATTTGGTGTTGTGTATATACTTTGCATGAATTTTTTTAATGATTCATATTTTCATGAACCAGCTCGAGTCGACCATGAATAGGCCACCTATGTCATCCCACGACAAGTCCTGAGAGGAATTCCTGATCTTCCAAGGATGGAGACAAGCACCAAGGGAGTCAATACAGTACACAACGCAACAATTTCACCCAAATATGAAAAATAAAACAAACAACAAAAAGAAACAGAAATCCCAAAATACATTTACATAAAATGTTAATGGAACATTATTTGTACAAGAAACTGAATGTATAACTAAACCAACAACCCAACAGAAAATACCTGATAACAAACGAACTCCATGTGCCCCTCTATCCACTCTACAACAGAAATATCACACTTATCCCAAGGCTATCATAATCAAATAGAAACCATCACAAGGGCTAAAATAGAAGAAGACTATAGGCGTGAGTATTAAAACATAGTAGGTTAGCATGATAATCTTTTCCCGATGCGCATACTTTAAAAAAAGAAATAAAAATTTCATATTTTAAATACATGATATAATGGTATGTTTTATGAATGAGTTACCCTGCTATACAAGAAATTACCAAACAAAACCATGCATTTTTTATAAAAAGAATGCAATTTACAATTTCAAAGAGGTGAAACTTCACAATGAAAATAGTTTTCAAATGGTCTACTTTAAAGAATGTAAAATTGAAAATAAATCATACCCATTGCTTAATTTACCATCCAAACACACCATATTCCAATGGTGAGTGAAAAATAGCCAATGAACACAAGTCATGGGACACCCCTAGAAACTAGTTAGTTGGGATCCCCATGTACCTCGTATCTCAGTGAAGGTAACCATAATAAATATCCATTCTCAAGCACATAATCCATTATTTGGGAGCATACCCATAACTTTGTGGTCCCCCAACAAAATCATCATCATTGTTAGGTATTTTTTTTCATCGCCAAAATTGTTACGTGAATCATGCCCCTAACCCCACAGGATCTCTAGCATACTCATACACGTCCGCCCACCTAGATACTCGGGACCACATTTACTGTTCAATAAAGATAAAATATTATCAAATCAAATTTTCACATCACAATTACATTCCCAAACCATAAACCCACAAACATCCCATAAACATGTTTCACTTTTATTTCATGGATCAAAAAATCACTAAGATTTTTTGTAAAACAATTTCAAGGAGTGTATTGTGGCTTTCCAAATATACATCCTTTAAAAACAATCTTTTATGTATAAAAACACAAAAAAACCATACCCAACAATATTTTAAATCCCTAAAAAATTAATAAAATAATATAATGGATTATAAAACAATCCCAATTGATGCAACATGGTATATAAATCTGAAACACTAGTTCTTCATTTTTAGGTAAGGCCAAACATGCCATTAAACATTTTCCCAAAACCAAAATTTGAAAAAGGGATGCATTTAAATTTTATTAAGGAGATGTATAAAAACTATTTATAGTATAAAACCAAATTGATAAATCCCTTAAAACACTCAGGTTATATATTCAAAACACAATAATTTTCATAAGGATGTGAAACGAGACATTTTCCGACAACTCGTGCCAAAACATGTTGTAAACTTAAAACCATCTGTTTGTAAAAAATATCCAAATTATAAAGCCATATATTGACTCAAAAATAAATTTTTTTATCATTATAATGCTTATATAAATCCAAAAAAATAATTTTGAAATCACACTTAACACATAAAATCTAGTGTGGCAATTTACCCATTACATGACATGCCATTAAAGAAAATTTATTTTCAACAATTGACAAGGAATAAAACTCCAATTGCATGCCATATTTTATTCATGATAATATAACATGTTAAAAATAACATAGAAAAATTTCTAAACCTCACAAAATAATGACGAAATATAGCGTTAAATTTAAACAAACACTTGGTGTGCACTTTTGTGACAAAACAACACTACCTTTCACAAAACATAGATAAAACCCACATTTTGAAAAAACAAGTTATTCAAAGGATGAAAAATAAATAATAAATTTATATATCATGTGTGAAAAATAATTAAATGATGAAACATAAATGATAATGTCATGTGAAATCGATATCCTATCTCAAATCCTTGGCCTAATGGAAACTCATAGACAATATCACCATCCCAGGGTTTATAAACCCTAAATTCCATGATGACCATCCCCAAATGAACAAAACCCCGATCCTAAATAATATGATAACAAAACCCAAGGTAGATCATTATTATAGGTGAATATAAAAAAAATAATTAACGAATGAAGAAGAATGGGGAGAAATGAGAGGGAATCTCACCTTAGAAACCAGAAAAAACTTCGTATTCCATTAGATCTGCACCCATAGAGGAAAAGGAATGGCTTGCAACTCTTTGTAGAGTCTTATAATTTATATAAGAATTAGGGGTAGAGGATTTGTGAAAAAATATAACAAATTGAATTATTTTTTATTGATACAAAATACGTTTGAAAAATCTGTACGATTTGAGAACCATTGAGAATATTTTCCCTAATCCGTGAGAATATGAGATCCAAAGAGGTAAAATAGAACATGGAGGGGTGCAACTAGGTTTATTTTCCTCTGGTGGGTCATGTAATAATCAAGAATAATTAAAAAATTATTAATATATAAACGAAACAAATTTTTATTTTTAAAACTAGAATTGGGCCATTGGGCTAACCTAATACCTGAATAAATAACCCAAATTCACCATTCTTATGAATTTATAAGGGGTAAAAAGGATATTTTAGTTTTACCATGCCATTAAAGCATAATAGGGAAGTATAATGAGTTAATGTTTTTGAAAAAAAAGCAGTATTTAAAAAATAAAAAAATTTGGTTTTAAAATTTCGAAATGTGCTGACGGTTGGCGCAAATCATGAAGTTACTTCACTTTTCTCCAAAACTCACATAAAGGATATGGGGATTAAATGATAGGATGATTATATAAATATGTATGTTCAAAACGCAAACTTAATATCACCCAAAACCCAAGAAAAATATTAGTATTCCCAATGAACCGGATCAAAACCAGGACATGAAAAAAACTCGAGTGTGACAATTCTCCACACCATTAAAAATTTCCGCCCCCAGAAAGCCATAACACTTTAAAACTAATAGAAAAACACCTAAAGATTAATTATCAACATGATCCATACTCTCATGATAATGAAATATTATTTTGAATCATGGAAACATAATCCACTTCTCCAAACAAAACACAAACTCACAACAAATTCCTCTGAATCAAAGGAAATATCAAACCACCACCTCTAAAACCAAAACAAGAACCAGATTGTTGGGACTTATCCCAATGAACCCACTGATCACCCAATAAAATGTTCACTCATGAAATCCAATGAATTGGGGGTGGGGGATGGAATGAGATCACCACCATTAATTTACATCAACCATCTGAAAAATCCTTAAATGAATGATCTTTGAGACTCGTAGTGGGTCTCCCAACCATTAATGGACAACTAGAAATGAACAAAAAAGAATTCAACATTAACTATAATTGGGGACCAACCCCACATGACCTCCAAAACTCTTCTCCAACAACCTAGAAAACCATGTTAAGAGGGTTAAAACCTGAAAATCCAAACCACCCACTCCCAAACTGAGGGGATAAGAAGTTGTCCAACACATTCTACACAGATCCAGATCCCCACGACAAAGGGAGGGGAGGGAAGGGGACACATTCATTAGGCCAATGAAACCACAAAAGAAATAGTGGAACTACCCAACACTTTGCACCTATGAATATGTAAAACCAAGACCGTAAAATATTTACATAGGAGGTCCACTCATAGACATTGATCAGAAACACACATCCATGAAAGAATAATAATAGACACTGTGTGAGATGTAAGTACACCATGCTCATTGTGACAATAGGGAATTAATAGTTTTGAGTAACAATAATATATACATAGATACTACCTTAACATAATGGTGGAGGCATGATTATAGTAAAGTTCCCCACACCTCTATTGGTTTCTTGACTATGTGAAAAGATTCACTCCAAGGCCTGTAGTTGGAGCCCTGATGTTTGAAGCATCTATTGCACCATAGTCAGGAGCTACTAATCACATTATATCATGAAATGAACTTTTTCAAACAAAACACAAATACCTAATAGAGACTGAAGAATACACACCACCATTCTAACAAACATATAATTACGAGTCAAATGAACAAGGAACACAATAAAATACACTAACCCTCACTAAACACAACTTCTATAACTGAGAGAATCATCATAATAAGAAGGCACTATAAATCGATCCAAAACTACTCTCTATTTCAACAAACGGGATGAAGAATTAATTTAAGAGGTGGATCTTGTTTGAAAAATAGAGAAATAATCCTTTGGTAGATAAAATAGAAATATTTAAAACATAGAACTATTTATGGGCGCATCACAACATCCAACACATATTTATAAACACATAGAAAATTACTCCAAAATTGAGCAACCAAGAAGATCCCATCTCACAGAAAAACAATAGTATGAATTATAGATAATAAGGAATCGTACTGAATAAACAACTCTTCTAATACATAAAAAACTATCCACATAACCATTGGTTTATAAAAAAATTCCATAATTTTTCATATCAAAACACTTATAGAAAAAAACAATCTAACTTTGTGGATTTCGACATTCACCAATGGTGTTTCATCATGTTTCACTCACATGAACATTTCCATGACACTGTAGGAACCCAACCAACAGTCCATAGAGTCCATCCTTTCATATATCTATAAAATCATGCACATGATCACCATTGAAAACAGAAAAGGCAAAAACAAAATAACATCATTCCAAAAATCATGTACCTTCCATAGTAACACTAACCACCATGTGAAAACCCTTTTTAGATTTAACAAAAACAAACCAAACTTCATCAAGAACCATTATCTTAATTTTCTACCCCTTTTCATTTGTACAACAATAAAAAAAAATTGAGCTACTCCAAACAACCCCTGCACATTTTCTAAAATTTAGTAATGTATCATTTCATAATCTAATGTCCATTGAGACCAATACCTTTTCTAGGAAAACACCAACCGCTCAAAACCACATTCCCAAACAAATTCATCAGATTTAAACAATTTTCAACATCCCAAAACACTGCATTTATTAAATATATTCAGAATCACCTTAAAATATATCACACATTAAAATAATTTTATTTCAAAAAACCAAATTTTTGGATTAGGGAAAATACAATCCTGTTAAATCATTTCCACTTCCTCCCAAATCATTGTTTCACAAAATGAACATACATCCTAAACCATTATTATATTTCATTCTTGGAAAAAACAGTTCTACTTTTAGAAAACCAACCATTCCTTTAATTTTTTTTACAATTCTCCCAGATGAATTTTTAAAATAAATTCAGAACTCAAGAAAGGTCTAAGAGACCCACAAAATGGAATAAGAGTCGGTGGGCGACATGACCCTATGGTTAGTGTCTATATATCAACCAAAACACCAATACAGAGAGACATATTATGATCATAACCCAGCACCACATGGATTTCCAAAGTATGCATGCTCACAGAGGACATTCGTCAGACTCCCCATGTCATATCCCAACACCAAACAATCAACCAGAATAAAGGACAGTAATAAAATTGGACTTCCCATGGAAACCCAAGGATCAAAAGGAGCAAGAGTTTGCAATGATTTTCCCACACATAATAGTAATGTCAAAAAAAATCCTACTCCATCTACCATTATATCCCCCAAATAATAAGGGTGATCAAAAAATAATGTTCTTACAAGATCCAACCGCCGCTAATACCATTTTGATACGAATCAACCCACGTTGACCCTGAACCAGTCACATAGGCCAGCCTGCGTCAAGTCCTGATAGGCGTTCTCGATCCTCCTAGAATGGTGACAAGAATATAGGGAATCAATAAAGTACACAAGGGAAGAATTTCTCCAAAATATAAATAATAAAACAAATACTTGAATGAAATAGACATCCCAAAATAAATTTACATAAAAATTGAACTAAACATTTCTTGTATAAGAAATTGACTACACAACTACACCAAAAACTCAAATAAACAAACCTAATAACAAAATAACTCTATGTGACCCCTCTGGTCACTGTCCAACACAATGATCACACATCACTAAAGGCGATCGAACTCAAGCTGAAACATACACAAGGGATAAAAACAAAACAGGACTTTAGGCGTGAGTATTAAAACTCAGTAGGTTAGCCTGATATTCTATTCCCAATGAACATATTTTAAAATATAAGAAATATAAATTTAATATTTTAAATAAAATATATAAATCTATGTTTTCTATATTAGTTAACATTCTATAAAAAATATTTCTAGTAAAAAACATGCATATTTATAAACAAGATTCCTAGTAACAATTATCAAAGAGGTGCAACTTCAATATGAAAATAGATTTCAAGAGGGTTCCATTAATGAATAAAAAATTTAAAAAAAAATAAACACAATAATGAATTTACCATACAAACACACCATATGCCAATAGTGAGTATAAAATATCTAATGATCACAAGTCATGGGAACACCCAAGTGCCTCATATGTCAGGGAAGGTAACCATAATATATATATGTTCTCATGCGCACGAGCCATTTGTAGGGAATATACCCATAAACTAATTGTCCCACAACAACATCATATCATATTTTAGTTAGTGTTTTCATCATAAAACATCCTAAATGAAAGAGGGGCCAAACCCCATGGGATCACTAGCATACTAGTACACATCTGCCAATCTAGATACCCTGGATTCCCTTTTGTGATCAATCAAGTTACATATATTATCAAATAAACTTTTCATATAAAAATTCAATTCCAAAACCATAAACACAATAACAGCCCACAAACATGCTTCACATTTCATTCATGGATTAATATACCGCTAAAAATTTTGATAAATTATTTTCAAGGAGTTTATTGAGGCTTTGCATATAAAACTCATTCAAAAACACTATTTTCAGTTTAAACACACAACAAAACCATACCCAAAAATATTTGGAATCCAAAAAAACATTTAATAAATTCATTTCACAGACCCTAAAACAATCCTAATTGACCTAACATGTTATATAAATGTAAAACACTCATTCTTAATTTTTAGGAATGGGAAAAGAGGTCTTTAAAATTTTTCTCAATACAAACATTTCAAAAAGGTATGCACTTAACATTTATTAATGATGTGTATAAACACCATTTTAAAGAGAAAACCACATTCATATTTCCCTTAAAACACCCATGTTACATATTAAAAACACAACCATTTTCATAAGGATGTGAAATAGGCCATTTTCTGGCAAATTACGCCAAAACTAATCGTAAACCAAAAACCATTTGTTTTTAAAACAAAATACAAATTGGAAGACCATATAAGGACCCATAAAATAACATTTTATCAATTCTTCTAATGCTTTTATAAATCCAGGTAAAATATATTTAAATAACACTTAACACATAAAATCCAACATGGAAATTTATCAAACACATGACAGTGCCTTTTAAACAACACAGTTTATTTTAAGCATTTGACCTGGAATAAAACACCAATTTCATTACATATTTTATTCAAGATACAAAAACATGTTCAAAATACCATAAAACAGGTTTCAAAATTAACCAAATAGTTTCAAAAGATTTTGGAGAATTTAAACTAACACTTATTGTGCACTTTTGTGACAAAACAACACTACCTTTTACAAAATAATGCTTAAACAACCATTTTTCACTCCATGAAAATTATCCAAAGGCTAAAAAAATAATAAAAATATATATCAGGCCATAAAAATAATAAATTCATGAAACATAAATGATAGATTCATGTAAAGGGATATCCTACCACAAATTATTGGCGTAATGGAAACGCATACCCAATATCACCATCCGAGGGTTTATAAACCCTAAACCTTTGAAGAACATAACCAAACAAAATAACCCCAAAATAAATAATGGGAAAACAAAACCATAGTTATATCATGAATATAAAAGAATATAAAACCACGAAATCATGAAAGGAGGATGATGAAGGAAGACAAATGAGAAGGAATCTCACCTTAGAAACTTGAAAACTCTTCGTCTTACCTTAGATATGCACCCATAGAGGAATGGGAATGGATTGAAACAACATGGAGAGGATCCTATGGTTTGTAAGACCCTGTGGAAGAATTGTTTTGGAAAAAATATAACAAATTTAATGATTTATGAATGAGACAAAATAAACTAGGAAAATCTAATTGATTTGGGATGCATTTAGACTATTCTCCATAATCCATGATAAGATGAGCTCCAAAGAGATAAAATGGAACATAGGGGTCTACCTAGGTTTCATTTCCTCTAGTGGGAGGTGGAATAATCGAATATTATAAAACAATGTATAAGATAAAAAAGAAACAAATTATTTTTTGAAAACTAATAATGGGCCCTTGGGCTTACCCAATACCTGAAAAAATAACCCATATTCCCCAAGATTCTGAATTTATAAGGGGTCCAAAAGGATATGGTAATTTTACTATGTCATTGGAGGACATGGTGGAAGTATAACAAGAGAATAATGTTGAAAACTGAATGATTTATAAAAGAAACAATATTTTTTTTTAAATTTGGGAATTGGCTCACGGTTGGCCCAAATCAGGATGTTACCACCCCTTTCTCCAAAACTCCCAAACAAGCTATGGAGCCCCAATCGTAGGATGATTATACACAAATGGACGTTAAAAAATCAAACATAATATCACCCAAAACCTATTAAAATGGCCGGTATTGACAATGAAAAAGATCAAACCCAATACATGAAAATAAAAAAATGGCGTGTGACACATATCCTTAGTTTTATGGGGTTTTACATTTGAATATTAGGATTAATCATTCATGGGGATTATGGTTTAATTGTAAATAATGTTTTAATGTATTTTTCTCACAATATTACTTCTTATTTACGTTTTTTGTTATGTTATCCTCCTATAATTTTGAAATTTTTATATATAGAACCATTAGCGTATAATTTTCCAAATTTATTTATTCAAATGTTATTTATTTTTTTAAAACTTTATTCCATCATTTGTATTATGAATCAAATGTTTGAATGTGTTTTGGGACACATGGAATGTTTAATTATTATTTTACTTTGGAAATTTTTCAATGATATTTTTATGGAATTTCCATTCTTAAATATCAAAATCCATTGTTGTTACGAGTCCTCAAAAGGGACTATTTTATATTAATACCATTCTCATTATTTATTTTGATGAATTTTGATTGATTATTGATATTTTTAGGGAAATCATTTATTTTTCATTGGTTAATATAGACTAAACTATATTATTATAGAACCATTTCATTTACAAAGGATAATCATGTTTCAATGATATTGTAAAGGAACACATTTTCTTCTATGGGTTCATTTTGTTTACACGATATTTGTATGGAATACATTTTTAATTGATTAATAATTTTATAATAATATAATAATGGTACCAATTTATTTTCAACTACATAATCACATTTCGAAGATAATGGTAGAGAACTCGTTACTCGTACATGGAATAACCACATTTGAATGATATTGTTTGGGAAGCCATTTTCCCATGGGATTATTATGTCAAAAATAGATTATTTTGGGACCAATGTATTCTCCGTGCATTACTCACATTTCAAAGATATTTTTATTGAAACTATATATTTTCCTTGTGTTTATTATGTTTAATTTAGATTTTTATAGAACCCATTTATTTTACATGGGTTGCTAATGTTTCATATATATTTATATCAAAAACAATTATTTTTTGTGGGGATATCTTTTTTTTATGATGTATGTGTTCTATTTATGGTAAATGAGAATTTTATGAAATATGTGAGTCTGATATTTCTTATAATATGAGTGATCCCCATTACATATCCTTGATGAATTGGGTAATAATATATATGGGAATTATGATGTATGGTTATTCCAATTGAAAGTGTTTTTAAATGAGATGGACGATCCTATTTACCAAAAAGTTTTTCAATTTCTTTTAATATGTTTTTAATTATTATAATGATTAAAATTAAAATCACATGAATTTTTTTATTGATTTCTATGATTCATTTCTTTTTTATGTTTTTATATTTTATGATCTAATTATTATTGGGTATAAATAATTTTCTGATTTTATCATTCTCATTTATTATGACATCATACCCCTACACACTCTTATTCTCATTGAATACATTCAATTGTTAATATTATGTTTTCTTTTACTTTGTGTTTCATCAAACCTTTATTATATTTAAATTTTCCCATGTTTTATGTAAATGATTATGGAAGTGTTTTTTCTAGAAGGTATTTCATATGGATGATGATGAGGTACTAATATGATAATGAAAAACTTTCTTAGGTTTGTGACATGGCCATTTAAAGTCATGTTATTTTTATGTAAGAGTTTTTCTAAACTATATATTACACAAATCCTAAAAAGTCTCCCAGTATATAAGTGATCCACATTTTTATTTTTATGTTGTGAACATTAGAGGAAACATTTAGGTAACAATTAGAAGCATTAATGCTATGAATGTAAATCTATGGATTTAGACACATAATCTGGGAATGATGGTTTTGGGTAGTTATACCTCATGTCTTTTCCAGATTGTTTTGTAGGCCATGTTCCAATCTTGAAACATCCACTATGAAATATATATAACCATGTGCGTAGGCTCTACATAGTTTTAAAAACTAAATGATATCTATGTGTTCCACCATAACTTCTACCAATTCACCCCCAAAATATATAAATATATCTAATAACGATAATTTTTGAAAAATAATTCAAAACATAAATAATATAAATTAATATATACACAAATAAATGATTAAAAATACATAAAATTAACTACCCATTATCCAAAAACCTATGGAATATAGAATATTTTAATTCCACGATCTAGTCAGATTCTTGTTGAACATACCTAGCATATTCTAATGGAATTAACTCTATTCCAAAATTACTTCCCAAATAATAACATCCATTTGAAAACCATGTTTTTATAAACTAACACATGAAACCCTTAAATCAGGCATCAAACCCAAACCATGAGATGGTTTTATTGTTGTTCCAAATCCCCATGGGATAAAAACTATTCCCATGATATCAAAACATACAAAATAAGAAAATCACTAAGATAAATAATATTAATTAATCCAAAAAATTATATTGGAACTCTAAAATTTTAATCATCCCATTTTACAACAATTCACAAACAAAGAAACAGTTTATTAAAAGAGAAATTGTAAATAGAATGACTAAAAATAAACACAATACTATCCAAAAATAAAAAATCCCTTTAATGGAATCCATTGCATAGGAATATTTTACATGTTCATTATAAATATTTTCCCAAAATAAACAAACAAAAACCCTAGAATAAAAACCTCATTGATATGATCATAAACCATAGTCACACCCTACATTTAAACATGATCCCTCAATGATCTATTAATAAATTTATGTTAATAAAACTAGAGGTTCTGAAAAATTTATTAAAAGAACTATAAAAGATCATGAGTCTATATATATTCAGTGAAATGTGTATCGAGTGGGCCTGAATTTCCCAATATAATTCTACTAATGATTTCATGATTTTCCTTTAGCAAAACATTCCATAGATATGGGTTTGAAATATAGAACATTAAATAATATTTTTTCTTATTTTAATAAAAAAAATATAATCATGTTTTATTTCCTCTCAAAAGAAAGACTACATATATCCTCATAAAACACTAAAAAAATACTTAGATAATCCATTTATGAATTTATTTGGAAAATTCAATTTCAAAAATATTATTTTATATTAAATAAGGATGAACGTGAAATTAATTTGATAAAATTTTAACTAAATAATCGATTTAAATAAAAAATATACAATTAAAATAGAAAAACAATCCTGGTATGAACAATAATTAGGGGAAAAATATAAAACAATAATGAATTAGACATTAAATAAATATATTTCATTCTCAATATTTTATAATGGAATTAAAAAAGAACATATCAGAAAGATATAAAAATAATTAAAAATCCAATTGAATCATGATAAATATGTAGTATGAAAGAAACAACTTAATGTGTAATCAATCACGGCGAATTCTTAATAATATTGTGATACAATCATTGATGTAAATGGTAGTAACAATGTTTTAGTTAATTGATGTATTCACAAGATAATAACCTCATGGATTTTTCTAGATCGCCTCAATGGTGGAACATACCATTGGTAGTGTGATCCATGTGCCCAAAAAAATAGGTAAAAATCATAATGACTATAATATAAACCATATTCCATATATCAATAGAAAAAATTAGTTTCCAATAAATAGATAAACAAGTGGTGTGGAAATATTTTTGAAATATGAAAAATATTATAATCAAATTTCAATATAATAGTATATATCTATTCATCCTCTATACACCACCACTGTAAAGACCCCCTTTATTAGAAATAACAATATCATAAATCACATAATGTTCCATGTTCACATATATCATGAAAATATTGGGATTTTATTATTGTATTAGATCATTTTATGGAATGAAATATAGAGGATGGAAATAGGGTATTGGATTTTAAATTTGTTCTAACATATCTAAAACATTTTTAGAAACGACATTAATATTAGTTTCACTTATAAATTCATTGGTATCAAATAGACACATTATATAAAAATTTATATAATTAATTTAATATATCATTAATACCACATTTAATAATTAATTAGTATTTCCAAAAATCTTTTAAATACTAAAAATGCATATTTTAATATGAATGAATCTGTTATATATAAGTTAAATAGAAAATAATTACCCTGGAACAATGTATAGTAAATCATAAATAAGAATATCATTAGTTTCATATGTTAAATTAAATAAATATACTCCCCAGAACACCTAAAGTGAAAATCATTAATAAAACAATACATGAATCCCAAAATCATATTCACATTAAATCAATAAAAATAACTAAATCATTATTTTTATATATAATTTCTTTAAGAAATATATTTTTATAATTTCAATAAAAACTTTATCTGAATAATTATTTGTTCTTAGATCATAACAATAAAAACCCAAGTAATTATACTATTATATATAAGGCCTTCATCTTAAAAAACATTAAAAGGAATTTTTTAAATAAAATATATGATAACTTTTATGAACAAAATAGTAGATATTGAACATCATATCATAATCCAATGAAATGAATGTTAGGGGAACACCTAATTAAATTTATCACATTCACTAACTGGGATATAATAAACATAAAAATTATATTGAGAGCACAAAAATACATGGTAAACAAAATAAAAACATAAAAAATATAAAAATTTATTGATGGAGATACCTAGGTCATTGAAACCATTAAATCTAAAAATGTCCACTAAAAACTGAACACAACATAAGAAATTATTTTTTATTAATATGATACCAAATATCAACAATAATGGTCATAATGTCAACCCCTATCATTTTAACCATCCCCGTTATCTTAAGATAAAAGGAAACATGGTGAAACCCAACTTATACACCGATATCCAATGTCATATCCATATTTTACCACCCTATCTACCACTAAACCTTTGATATACATTGACATGACATGGTGAGGTCTCCCCCACATCGAAAAACACTCCAAGAAGTCTGACACACCATGACACCACAAGCCTTTAAAATGGATTACATCCAATCCAATGGGAAACACTATAAATTAAAAAATTAAAAAAAAAATTGGAAAAAACAAATGGAAAATCCAATGGAAAATAATATTATATTTGATGATTTCATAGTGCATTTATAAAATTTGATAACTCATGATGTAAGATATATATTATCCCATTAATCTATATATTTTATATTAAATGGTGTAATTATTTTAGTGGGATTAAATATTAAAAAATCTTTATTAAAAAACTGTAAAAACTAATACTAATTGGAAAAAATCTTATTTTCATGATAAAAAATAATCATCATCATAAATATTGAAATTGAGGATGATATTAGAGACATAACATAAAAATAATCTAATTGTTTGACTAGTATAAAAACAGTAGAACCATTCTTGAAAAAGAAACAAAAAATTATTATCTCTAGAAAAATAACATCATTAATAGAATATTTTTTGAGTTGTCCTATTTAAAAATATAGATGTCTATTCGAAGCATAGTAGGAATCAAATTATTTTTTTTAAATGCAAAATTACAAAAGTAACATTCAATTCCACACATAAACTCAATTTGATAGTTATTTAAATGAATTTTAGTTATTAAATATTTATTTTATGTATTGATCTAGTCATGGAATTCATTCTCTAATCATAGGTTTACTGGTTCTGATGAAATTAATGAATTAAATAAACTTTTATGTTATTTTCTCAAGGTTTTAGGGATAATTATGGGGTTTTCATGGATATAGTACTATAATGACAGTAATAAAATGTAATGGTTAAAGATATATTTAGAATGTTGGACGGTCTAATTATAATCCTCTTTTATTTAATCTTATAAGTGGAATTAATAAGTTGGGTATTCATTCAATTTGATGAGATTACCTTTAATTATTGAAGGTGTGAATGGAATTTTTTTGGACAATCCATATTAGGTATTACTATTATTGGGGAAATTATTTGATTGTTAAGGGTATATGATACTTAGTGTATATTTTTCAACTTTTTATGCATATAAGAGATCTAAAACTCAGAAAGGATATGTCTATATTTTAGTTTTTATTTTATTGGAAAATATTGACAATATAAATATTTTAAATTAAAATGAACAATTAAAATACAAATTGGTTTGAATAAAGAAAAGTTATTTTTATATCATTTTAACATGTATGATAAGAATAGATTAATTTTTACAATGATCTAATCTTAATAATATAATACTATTATTGTGATTTACATGGTATTGATTGATCCAATTATATAATATAGTTAATGCGAATATATGGGAAAAATTATTTTTATCCTTGGTAAAAGAGTTCAGTAATGATTCTTAAAATATATTCTAAAGGTCTCCTAACACTCTTCAATTGAATATTTTGATGAATAAAATCTCATTTCTAGATATTTTTTCTTAACACATAGAATACATTATATTATTTGTATTTTGAGAATATATTTTTTAAATTTTACAACTATAGTAAATTAGTGGTATTCATTTTCATAAAAGATTTTTTTGTATCATTGAATGATGTTTTTGGGAGAATATAATTTTTAAGAGCATATTTGAAGTTTGATTGGTCTTAGAGAAGTTTAATGTATAAAAAACCAAAATATTATTGTTGAATGATACATACTGAACATTAATTTATATACTAAAATATTTTATGATGTAGTTCTGTAGAATGATATTAGGGTGAGGATTAAATTTTTTTCACCAATATTATCTAAAAGAGAATATTTTTTAAAAAATATTCAATGTTAATGAGGAGAAATTTTGAAAGAGTTTAAAATATTAAAAATAAGTTATTAACAATAATATAGTTGATGTTGTGAATAATAAGAGTTTCAATAATATGAATAAAATTGGGAACATTATGAATATGATTAAGAAGTATCACCATTATTCATATAATATTTATTCATATAACATTTTGTAATATATTTTTCTAATTAGAAGAGTTTACTATGAGGTTTTATCCAATGGCCACATAGATATGCGGAATTAATTATATAGATATATATTGTGATTAAAAAATAATAATTGGGAAGAGACAAATAATTAATAAAACCAAAGATGTGACTATAGATTTTGTTATAATTTCATGTTATTGTCAATAATGAATAAGAATTTAAAATTTATAATTTCATATATATATATATATAAGTTAGTATCCCCTATATTATTCATCATGATTCCTTTATATATTGATGAAGAGAACTGATACTAAACTTTTTTCTATAAAATTTGAGTTATTGATAACATATGTTAATCATGAAGTATTATTCGTTGTGAAGAAACATTAATGATGAAATGGATATGATATTATATAGAGATACATAATATTATCATGAGAAAATGAAGGAGCTTTGTGTGATTGATAACCTGAAATAAATTCTGCATGGAGTTTCATACACTATGTCTTTCTTATTAAATTGGTGAGTTCTTATTTATGAATCCATGTTCACAATGTTAAAAATGATCATATCATGATAAATATCACACTATTATACAATTTCCATCTTAGCCTTCAGTATTATCAAATACTATTATGGTTGAGTATCATTCTAGCCATGTTTTTAGTTGAGGAAATATCGTGGTGTGATTCTTCCTCTCATATGATGTTTATAAAACATGATCCATCACATTAGATAGACTAGAGAAGTTTATATATATTTTTCAAAATAAGGTATATGTGATATACTTATTTATTTTGAAGACCATAAGGTGATGAAATTGTCTTTTGGGTTAAAATTAATTAAATGTGTGTATATATCTAGTCATTATATACTCATATAATGAATTATAATGGAGTATGATATATGGGATTGTCATACTTAGTATAAAATGGTGAATCTATGTCCTAGATTAATGGATTATATTATTATGCATCCTTGTAAATGAAATATATGGGGGACACATGTGTCGAGATACATGTGTTATGCATAGGTCATGTCATATCACATTGTATCTCAAGTAATTTTGACACTTTGATATATGTAATTGTTTTATAAATGAAAAAAATTAGGGAATTAATTATTTTATACAACATATGAATATGAAGTCATCATTTTTCTGAATTTCAATTATGTTTGATTCAAAAATGTTTTTATAAAACATTGAGATCCATCCCAAAAATTGTTTATAGTATATATAAAATAATATTTAGTTTTATTTTCATAGGTTTATAACAATTATATAACATATAATGTAGATAAATGACATAATTTCAAAAAGTAATTTATTAAAATATATAAACATCTTTTGGTTGTTTTCCCTATGTTATTACTTATTTTGTGACATAAGGGGAATATAAAATTGGTATATAAGGCCATAGGTTTTCTATAATGATGAAAAAAATATTAACTAAAGTAACAAACAAAACATGGTGGATTGTACTACATCAATGTATATTATCGGATAGACTCGTTAGCCACTAAATGTACATTTATGTATTATATGGTAATTCTTGTCTATGACATCGTCATTCTATACATAATTTATGATCATATGTTTCATAAATATGTGATCATGAATAGGGTAATTTTAACATCCCAAAAAATGTGTAAATGTTATGGATTTATGTTATGATGATTGTAAGGAGTTTTAACCTATGATACATTTATGAAATGTTCTATATTACTGGATGTAAATTTTTTACAAAGAGATTAGTTGGTTGTAGTATTTAAAAAGACAACCGGTATATTAATTTTTTATATAATTGTGGAATACAACTATTTTGATACTCTTTAAGTCTATGAATCTCTTTCAAGCTAATCATATTTCAATTTAACTATATATTTCCTGAAAACTAGGATGAAAGGGGATTCCATCCTTAGAATTTAGAGATTATTTTTTACTAATGGATGTCCTAGGAAGGAGTCCATTAGATTGATATATGATGATAGAATGTCCCAAACCAACTCTATATTGTCTAAAATATGGATTTATTTCTAATGTTAAAAGGTTTCATCAATTTAATTGGATTATATTTAGTGAAAATATTTTGATGCTAAAATTTAAAACAATATACTCAACTGATAAAAAAAATTTTAATTGTATATTAGAATGGAAAATAATTCCAAGAATCATACATTAATAAATTATTGGGTGCTTGTATATGTTATTATATAGGTATTATAACTTGATTTGTGATCTCATTTACAAATGGTAGCAACTGATCCAAAAGAAGTGAAATATAAAGAATTAAATTTTCCAATTTCTAACTCATGGTTAGTAGGTATTTATTGTAAACGACATGTTCATGATAATATAAATAGAATCTAAAATATATTAGAGATGGCTAAGGGGGAATGGATATATGTTATGGTAATGGAGATAGTTAATATATTGGATGTAAGAACACATAGTGTATATCTATTATGTAGAATAATTATATAATTATAAAATATTAAATATATTATGACTATTAATATAAACATTATTTTTTGAAAAGAAATTATTCCATGATTAAAAAAAATGTTGTTATTTTTTTACACTGAGGAAATGATTTATGACATAGGAAATATTGATAATAGATAATATAATTTCGATATAGATAATAAAGTGTATAATATAAAAACTTTGAAGGTTTATGTAAATGATTCGAATACCACTTATTTTTTTCATTGAAATATTATAAATATGAATGATAAATGTATATAAAAATTCTGTTTATATAGACTATGGGAATCATTTGATACATATTGATATTGTTTTTTATTATACAATTACCAAACCAAAATTTATAGGATGTAGATAATGTTATAGTGGGATGTTGGAATTAATACATAATTATGATTGTGGGACAATTAATATGAAACATGTTTTTGTAATTAGTACACAATATCTCTTACCAATAATTGCTTTTCATACATTTATTCATTTCTTTTGAATTAATAGTTTGAAATATTGGAAATTCCATGGCTGGTAAAAAAAAGTTTGAATTCAACTAATAATGTGTAAATAATCACTAATAAAATTGCTAAAGGGGAAAACTTATGTCATCAATTTTTAGATTAAATGAGGGATTTTAGTATTGTTTCGAAACATAGTCCTTTAGATATTACCTAGAGTAATTGTGTATCTGAAAGTATGATTCATTGTTTTCATAAATTTTTTGGTTGTTGAGCAGTCAATATTTCTACAAAATCTCCTTTTGGGGATATTGAATTGAATAAAATACTTTTCAACATAACCACATTCCATCTATGATTGTTATTAAAATATCCATATGTGATTGGGACCTGTAAATATCCTAATATATCCATCTTGAATATTAAATGTCATGAGTATTATGTAAATTGTAATTTCTCAGATAATATTAAATATATATATATAAATATCTTTTTTATTATATATAAAATGGAAACTATGAGGTATTATTTTTAATATAACAGTGTACATAAAGTGTATTTCGATTATTTGTGAATATTTTATGTGATGTAATATATAATATAAGGATTTGATAAGAAAAAAAAATGTAGTAATGATCAAGAATCAAATTTAAATTGTTTTTGAGACAATCTTGAAAAAATTCTATTAAAAAATTTAAAAAAAGGGCACAATGAAGTATAATAAGAACCTATGAGAGTTATAATTAACTTTTTAGAGCTCGAGAGATAGCAATTGTTAAATATATTTAAGCATGGTTTTGAGATCATATATGATGAAACTACCACCTTTCAAGAATCTATTAGAAGTTTTATTTAAGATAAACTGTTGATGGACATTAAAATAGATATATATTTCATATACAATAATTATTATTCAAACATGATTGATCTATCAGAAGGGGTCTGACCCATTATGTGTAAGTGGGTTTTCTAAAATAACATAACATGAATGGTGTAAATGTTATCATCTAATAATTAATTATAGTGAAATGTTGCAAAATAATCTATTTGGATGAATATGAATAATCATTATCACTAGTAGATATGATATATTATTTTATATTTTTTACTAATATAGAAACTTATTTTAATTTAGAGATCAACAATATGAATTTAAAATTTTAATTTTTAGTTGTAAATAAAAACGATGATGTATTAATTAGACAATTCTATTTTTTTGAGTATCTAAATAAATTAATAATTTATTAGTGTTTTAGTGGACCATTTGAGTATCAATAAAAAATATTAGAGTTTAAATATTTATTTTTCTGATATAATTAAAAATATCATTCCTTAAAGTTGATTTTTCTCCTTACTAAAATAAGTGGTAGAGTTAGAATATTTTTATCTTTTGAGTGTAAAATTTGGGTTACATACTACACATGCAATATTTTATCCCTTGTTTGGCACCTATAAATAAATTGTTTAAAATTTTTAAATCAATGAATTAAATGGTTGTGACTTTCAATATTTTTTTTTGTTTTCTATAAATATTAATCTAACATGATTCTTTAATGGATTTAAAAAAATATAAAGGTAATTTGGTAATGATATTTTGTATAAAAGATTCTGGTAATGGGTTTTATTGGAATTAAATTGTTTGTGTCTTTGAAAGTATTTTTTTTCTTATATATCGTTATAAATAAGACCCAAAAATGTGATACCTATCATTATTCAACATGATCAATCATGTATGTCATATTATGTACATTGGTTTTTGTATCATATTATTCGAGAATAATTATTTAGATCTTATTAAATACATATAAATATTTCTTGATTGTTATAAAGAATATGATTAATTTCATGAAAAGTAGTAAGGATATATTTTTGGTTATTATATTTTAATATGAGATCATTTTAAGGGTTATACTAAATCTAGATTCTAAAATATCATGGATGATTCAATATCTCAATATAGATTCATATTCATCCTTACTGGTGGAGTTATTTGACTAATGTGTTCTAAAAACCCATTGATTTATTATTTGAAATGATGATGAGTATATCATAACAATGGATACTACAAATGAAAAATTTTTTATTATTCAATTCATATTTGAACTAAAAATAATTCCTATCATATCTTTCCTGATAAAATTGTATTACAAAAAAAGATCTATCATTATAGTTAAAGGACCCCGGTCTCGCTAATGTCTAAAATATATTATATGAAGACACTAATATAATATATAAATAATCCGTAAGGGTGATATAATGATTTATTGAGTGGTTTTAGAGGATAATGCAGTAGATATTTTGAGAAAACCATTAGATTAATAATAACATGATGGACATGTAATATCCAATGGTATTTGATATGTCATGGAAAATAATCTAATGTATCTAGTTTTATATTCATCAATATATACTTCAAATGATGTAAGTATTGATAAGATAAAATCAATATTAATTATAATGTTAATGATAATTTTAAAATTATCATTCATTTACAAGGGTTTCATGAAATACAAGGGAGTGGAATAATATTTAACCCTTTGGGGGAATATATGACTACTACCTTGTCAATATTTATAGTGCTAAAATAATTGGTGGTGTACACAAGAAATGATTAGTCTGATATGTGGACTATATAGATATTATATATATTATCTCATTAATGGTAGGTGAAAATATTTTATTAGTCTGTCTCGCAAATTTATTTCACATGGATTGTCATATATAACATATTTAATTAAAACAGACCCATATAATTTAGATTAAACACGATTACATGAGGATAACAAGGTGGAATACATGTAAACCATTATTATTTGATACAAATCTCCTACTAACTATTATATTCTTCAAAAAATGTTTTTTTGGAATATTAATGATAATGGATATATTTTTTCCTAATAAAGATAATTTTTTCCCTCCTCTGTTATAAATATTTCACATACCCCCTAGAATGGATTATACCACATAAATGCCAGATTATTCATATTAATGTGAAAAATAATCTGTTCACCTACATGTATGATTAACATGTGATGCATTTATGTATATATTTATATTTATTTTACCAAAATCCAAAATTCATGAGTTAGTTTATATAAGAATGACTAGATTCATGTCTCACAGTTTTACTTGATGTCTTTGAAAAATGTATTATATGAGTGTGAATATATTTTATTGGGATAATAATGGTGGAAATATTGAAATAACGATAAATTTTTATAATGGACAACAAACCATATAGTATTATTGATGGGGTAATAAATAAATTTTTCTATAGTATTAACATTTCATTTAGTTATGAATTTTTAATTTATAATAATTCTCGATGCTATATTGGCCCACTAAAAACACATAAGACTATAATGATGATTTATTTTGTTAAAATGTGTTTTATAAAAATAATATATAATATAATATTTTGATAATAATATTTTAGATATGATTTTACCGTTTTTACGGAAATTCGAATAAATTGTATACCGCTTTAATGAAAAGAATATTTTGAAAAATATGCACTAAAGTCCAATATCATGGGAAATGATTTTTTTTATAAAAGTCAACAATATATGGATAATATTGGGATATATGAAAATAATATTGAAATAACACATCTACAATATATTTCAATCATTCATGAAGACAATAAAATTACACAACTTATATATCTTTTGATGAAGTATTTGTTAAAGTGTTACTTATTTTAATTTTTAATAAGTTATATGATCAATTAAGATAAATTAAGAATAATTTATAAATTTATATTGTATATATTTCTATAGTATAACCAATATTTTGAAAAAATATTGATCTAATAAATGCTCAATCAGTGATTATGGATGATTAGTATATATATTTGATAGTTCATTTATATATAAGAATGTATATTTTATCAATTTATTTATAGAAATTATTATTTCTACACAAATATAAGATAAATGACATTAATTTTGAAATTAAAGAACATATTTTCAATTAATATAGATATTTTAGTACCATTTACCACCTTTATAGGTTATATTCTATTTATATTTTCTAAGTGTTTATTATTAAATAAATGAGTTGAATATCACTAAAAAAGATTTATTATAGTCCATATTCTTTGTTCTTCACATTATCATTCTATAAAATGATAATAGGGAATGTGTTTTATATATCCTCTACATTCACGAAAACAATATTTAATTTAAATTTATGAAACATAACATAATTAAATAGACCTTAATTTTAGTGATATCTTATTATTTTTTTGGATGTTTGTTTCGCAATTGGGGCATCTATTTCAAAGTAGAAAATATTTTAGAGAAACCTATTTAACTATACCTATACAGTAGAAGTTTTTTTCATTCCCTTCAAAAATTATTTGGGTGGTTAGAGGTGTTAGGGAAGAGTATGAAATAAAGAAGTAGGTTTGATCTCAATTATTAGATGAAAGGGATGAATTATAGTGTGATCCTATAGTATATGTTATGATATGTTACTAGCGATGAACGTAGAGAGTAACAATATTCCTTGAATCATGATGGTTGAATATTAGTGTCTTTATGTCTTTATAGATTAAAGGTAGTCAAAAAATTGGTGTATGTTGTGTAATAGAGCTTGTGGTGTCTATATATTCTCTCTTCCTCCAATGGTGTAGTTATAGTGTAGTTTTTAGGAAACATCATGGATCCCAAGAGGTCTACGTTTCATGAATCACCCTCATGAGAGGGAGATGGTATGTAGATATTTAGATTCACAATAAAAAACCAATGGTCATGTTTCCTTCACTTTTCCATGTGAAGGGTTGTAATGATGTGGTGAATTGGTTGTGATGTGGTACTGCTGAAATTTAATGGATATTGATGAGATACAAATGGATTAATAATTCATGGAATTTGTAAATTATATTCATTTCTAATAATTTATGTAAAAACCTTCCTTGTTGTGTTATAAATTTGAGGAAACCCCTAGGGGATATGATGTTGTCTAGGTGGAAGTATTTGTGTGCTGTGAAATTAAATCCTATGTATAAATTAATATATTCATTAAAAATATTCTCATATCATCATTTATCATATGAATATTAGAAAAACCTAGGTAATATTTAAAAAACCATTCAACCACTAATACTATGAATTAGACCCACCATTTTATATAGACTATTTATTCCTAACTTTTTGCAGTTTAAACTACTTTTATGGGGTTTTATGTATTTCATTATTTCTATCATTATTATAAATATTATTTTACATCAATTTTCATGGGGAATATTTTGATTATTTATGTATGGTTTCTTGTGGAATAATAAATTTAAGTATCACATGTTCATTTTGACTGAGTTTCTTAGTGGTTGGTAATCGTTCTTCCATTCTTTATTATTGAATTTTCAAAGTATCTTGGTAATGTATTCATTACCTATCGTTGAGTATCTAAAAGTTTAGGATAATAATTACATAGTTTCTCAATATAATAGTTGAATTGAAAAATTTAGATATATTAACAATAATAAATATAAATACAAAACGTTTTTCGACCAAATGTGGTGATCATTTTTTTAATAAACAAATTTTTATTTTCTAGATAGTATACTCTATATTTATTTTGAATATTTTTTATATCATGATTTATAAGAATGAAAAATGTTATAAATATTAATGGTGGTAATAATGATGTCAATGATTAATGTGCGATGTAAATTTATTACCATTAAACCACTAAATCTTTATATTTTGAAGGAATTAAAAGAAGAATCTTTATGGTTGAATCAAAGCTACTGTTATATATTAATGATAAGAATTTTTGGTTAAAAATGGTATAGAATTAATTTATTAAATTAATACCATTATAAATAGGTTTTTCACATGAGATAATTTTTTAGGGATGATTAAGACCATTTTTTTTAATAAATGGTTGTATTCACTATAGTTATGGCCTAGGGATCCACATGAATTTGTTAATTGAGTATAATATTTGTATGTTTATGTGTGTCATCTGGGATGATATTACATTTTATTAATATCATGTGTGATGTGTTTAATTGTAAAGATAGATTTCGTAAGATGATATTTAGGATTTATAGTTTCAAATCATTAATGTGAGGATGATATCTGTTATTTTTAGATTAGGATGAGAGATGATAATTCTTATATATATAGTTATTGTGCTG
Source organism: Viscum album (assembly GCA_963277665.1). Taxonomy (NCBI): domain Eukaryota; kingdom Viridiplantae; phylum Streptophyta; class Magnoliopsida; order Santalales; family Viscaceae; genus Viscum; species Viscum album. Next base: position 848,489,312 of record OY728131.1, on the reverse strand, counting down.
TTGGTTTTTTTTCGATTGAGTGATTGGATTTACTAACTTTATTGATGGATTATTTTAATGTTTTTCTTATGGATGTTTATTTTTCATAGTTCTCAACTAACTGAATTATTTATACAATAAAACAATAATTTCACCTATATTTTGTAACATATGTTGAGTCTTATATTACATAGGGTATGGAATAAAACATGAAAAAATAATGAACTGAAGGGATGGGTACTATTATATGAAAATTTGAATAATGGAATCCATAGAACAGTTGGAATGATTTCTCTGATGATCATATAATGGAAATTTGGAAATAGAAGTGGTAATTATAAAGTACGATTTCATGTAATAAATTTAATTTACTAAACAAAGAACTTTAATGAGTTTAATAAATTAATTAATATAGATTTATAATTATTAGTGAATGTGGTGATATGTATTAAATATTAATTCTCTCACCATTGAATAAAATATTTTCATTATTCTTTAGTGGAGGTAGCTGAGTATCATTTAAGATGACAGTTGAAGTTGTTTTTAATGCATGCCAGTCTCCCTATGATTGGTGATGCATGATATTAATATTTTTTTTAAGATACACTAATTGAACTTGGATGAAAAATGATTCTCAAATTATTTTGGTATATGTATTTCTCTAATATCCATGTTGGTGAGTGTATGTGTGGTTGATTTCACTATTATCGCAAATCTTCATTAATCATTCTATGATGTGTATAAATATTTGGGAAATTGTGGTTTAAGGATTAGGGTACATATCAGAACATGATGTGATGGTTTACAATTTTATTATACATATATGTTGGGACTATAGTAGTATAAGGATATAACACATACATATATTACCAATATATTGACTATGGTTTCCTACATGTTTATTTTCATGGGTAGTAAGAATGAGATATATTGAATGTATCAAAATATTTAGTATAATTTGGAAGTATACTTCCTTATGGATTTCATTAAATATGTGTCCATGGGGTGTGATATAGCTTATGGAAGGGATTTTAAACATGAATCGTCAGTCCTAGGGATTGAGAGTGACAGACTAGTGGGATGTTGTTTAAATTTACATTTCATTAAATTATAATTTGATATATATGTCATTACATGTAAAAGAGACTTGGTTATTGAAGCATTATGAATATATGGTATAGTTTTATCTTTTTCAGGTAATTAATTGGTTTTGTTTCTCTATTATTTGGATTTATTTTACTTCACTCATATTTGAAATACATGTTCATCGTAGGATCTTCTAATGTATAAAACTATTCTCACCCTATATATACTTATAAACCATTTTTCAATTCAACAGCAATGAATCAGTGATTTCATGGGTTGTTACTAGTATATTTAGAGTTTCAGGATATATTGGAGACTTATGGTCACCACTTATGCTTTATTTTGGAATTTATATTGATTTTTTAAATAATTTAATTTATGTATTGGGATGGGTGTTTATTTATTCTTTTATTTGATTTCTGTTTCTAATTTTTTTAAAATTTTACTTATATTTATTTATGAATGGTAGTTTGTTACATTTTTATTCCCTCTATAAAATTAATAATATTCGCCGACCCATGGATTATTGGAAGAGGACTTCAATGGTTATCCCTTTCATCACACACATAAGACAATTTATACCAATAGAGGGGGGTTGTGACATAGTGGTTTTAATGTTAATGAATATAATATATCATGGAGTTTCTAGACAGGAACTACTGAATGATTAATAGGTTTTTAGGTACATTATATCATATGAAATAATTCTATGATTTAATCAAGGTAAACCGGCATAGACATTGATATTTGGGCCCCGAATGATATGAAGAGTGGACCGTGAGGTTTTTTTATCATAATTAGTAAAGATATGATTCATTAATTTTTGATACAAAGGAATGGTTTTGACATCATAATTTTTTTCTGAGTATTAATTGTGTTAAAATTTTGAATTAGGATGAAACATAATTAATTAAACTCAAAAATTCAATATTATGCATTTATGGGTCCTTAATGATTATTCTTTTGAAGGAATGGATCCAATACAACATCCAGGTAAAATTTGTGCTGATGATGTTCTATATTATGTGCTTTAAAATAATTATATTATCGAGGATGATAATGAATCTTATAAATGGATAGTCCTTGAGTTTAAGAACCTAGGTCTATAAATGTAAAAGGGGTCCATTTCAGATTAATAGACCGAGTATTAGTATATGTGGTTATGAATTAATTTATATAGATCTTTTATTAGAGGGAGTAATGGGTTTCATTGTATATGTGAGGATAAATGATGTAGATTAATATTTTTGGTTCTTATTCATTAGGTATCTTGAGGAGTTTACTATCAAGTGGGTTATATATCATGACTATTTTTAGGGATGGATTATTTTTTCAACTACTGATATAGTTTTTTATAAATTATTATACAAGGTAAATTTAGTATATATCATATTGTAATATACAATAAGAACCTCTTGAATTAAAATTTATACCCTCATTTAGATAAGAAGGCTATGGGTAGGAATTTAGGGGGCGAGGTCTCTGCATCCAATGATACAACACCATGTCACAATATTCATATTACTGATCTTTTTAAGGATTTGGTATGAGAATAGGTTATTAAGAGGTTTATAGTTATGGAAAGACCCTCATAGGATAGAAAATAAAATGATTATATATGGGTCGAGGTAATGGAAAACAATATCTAAGTTTCCTAGTCTTTAAAATATTTATAAACTAAGGATTAGTTTACAACATTATTCATACAATTTCAAAAGGTAAAAAGGTCATAGAACCATTAAATTGAATTGGGATTAGATTTAATATATTATGGTTCTAATGGACATTATAATATTAATTTCATGGCCTTTTTCAATATTCCTCTTAGATTTATAATCCCACTTAACGTATTGAAATTATAGTAGAATCATTTGATGTTGAAATAATAATAAGGTGCTCCAACATCTGAGTCGTATAGAGATGACCAAGAAGAATGTGGATATCCTTTTGATTCCCCTTGTACATTGGGATTGGGAGTACTGTACTACAGAGATGGTGGATTCTATCTTATCTAATGAGGTCATAGAGATGGATGTGGTCAGATGTATGTCTCAGACCTTATAGTCCATGAGATCCAAACACTTTGCATCATACAATATTCTTATATTCTACATGGGAATATTCCATGTTTGATTGTGGAGGTATATATTAATTAGATGTACCACCAAATTTTGTTTCCTTAGATAATATGTGGAGGTATTTACAGATCCATTATCATGAATATTCCATTTTGAGTTTGAACTAGCTGGAATGATTTGAGAAGATATTGTGAGTTGATAATTTGGAAACAATGTTATAGAAAACTGAACTCCCATAATAGTGTGCATGTATTTAATTAATTACATTGTTACATGATAGAAGGGATAAAAACTTATAGGATAAATTATATTATCACTATTGGGAAAATATATTCATATATGATTCCATTATTACACTATAAATATAAATATAAAATAATAAATTTTCCTAAATCCTTAAAATTGATAAATTTAACATTCATTATATATCAGAGAATGGGAAAACAATGGGAGAGGATAGATTTTTAGTAAGGGTTACATATAGTGAATTTATCATGAGTAAAAAATGAGGAATAAATATGTTAGAGTGGATAATCAAAACTCACAATATTCAATCAATAAAAATAGATCGAAATACATCCATAGATAACATCGAAATATCAATCACTTGGATAATGGATAGGAAATTCTAAATAAATGAAATTCATAATTCTAGAAAATCATGATCATATCATTATAGAATCTAAAAAGATATCTATAAGCACACTTAAACGGTAGTAGATAAAACATTATTGATAATTTCATAAGATTAATCAATATCCCCATTTAATATAACATGAATGTTGTTTTTTATCACTAGACATGTAGATGCATGGGGAGGCTATATATAATGAGGACCCACATGCCAATTTCAAACAAAATTTTGTTCTCATATATTGAATAATTAATATAATTAATTCTCAAAATTCCATATAAGTAAATTATCATAATTATTGAATCAAGATCATTGGATTTTTTTCCCAAAAAATGAAATAAACATCATAATAATATTCCTTCAACGGATACCCTGTAATTAAATAATTTATTTTTAGTAAATTATAAATATAATGTAAATAATATAGTATAAATCAATGATAATTAAAACATGGACATGGAGGAAAAAATAATATCTAATCAAATGAAATAGACTAACTATTAATTTCATAATGAGAAAGTAAATCACCATAAACAATGAATATTTAAAAGATAAAAAAATACCATAAATTCATAATTTTTTTTGGGTTTTATAATAAAACCCTGAGTTTCATATATAAAAATTTAAATATAATAAAAAAATTTAAAAAACATTGTTTTATGTTTTTTTAATAATGAATCTATAAAATACATTAAAAAACAATTAATCCTTTAAGAAAATAATATAATTTTACTTATGAGTTTTTAAAAACTAAAAATACATATAATACAAGGAAAAATATTTTACAAAAAATATAAATGGAAACATTTATAAGATTCTTAAAATAAATGAATGATCATGGTGGTGAGAATATCAGTCGATTTTATAAATGTTAAAAGTTAATATTTTTAAACACTTATAAAAAGTTAAAAAATGTAATTGTTCATAAAACATTTTATAATAATTATTTTAAAAAATTGAAATAAATGTAAATTGTAGATAAATTTTTCTTTAAAAATTACCTTATGAATATTAATTAACAATCAACAAATAGTTTAAAGAACTTGGATATAGAAGATATAAATTCTTGACTAAAAGGATGAAATATTGCATATATCTCTTATTTATATGTTTCTTGTTGATTCTTGATCCAACAAGGAGGTAAATAGAAATAAAAATATAAAATAGAAATGAAATAGTATATTACAAAATATGTCTAGTTTATTATAATTGGATCATAAAATTTTACAAATGAAATCCTAAAAAAACATTCATGTGAAAATGATATTTCAATATAAATCCCCTACCATAGGTCAATGCTTAGTGTACATGCTTATCTGATTATATAATGGATTTAGTTTTTTTAATAACGTGATTAAAAAACATTTTCAACTATATTCTATTTTTATATCCTTTTATAATCAACTAAATTCCGTTCATTGAATAATTGTATCTTATATTGACAATATACATTTGTTCAGTTAATTTAGCTAAAATTAATTTTGTATATTTTCAATTGATAATGGTTCTAGTAAATGGTTTTAACATCTAATTTTTTTTAATAATTCCATTAATAAAATTTTTATGCAATATATTTTATTTTAGACATAAACATTTGTGGCGGTAATAAAAATACGAATCACATAGTTTAATAAAGGTGGGGGTCCACACATATGCACAATAACAATTATCATCTTATAACATTTGTATGGTTCATAAGGTAGGTGCTATAATTTATTAATAGTAAAATAATTATGTCATAAATAATATATATATATATATATTATTTTTATCATCATAATAATCTATATAAATTGGTGATGATAATTTAATTATGCCACTATGTGGAGATGGTTGGTCACATGTATGCATGAGATATATTTTAATTTTCCATAGAATGAAAAGTTGATACAATATGAATGTTCCATAAACATAAAGAAATATTTGTATTTATTATATACTGATTTAATTATTTTATTACGATTTTGAAGATTTTAACAATCATTAATAATTATATAACATAAAAATATTTGGAAGAACATATACCACATTTTTTTAATCATTGAATATATAATATATTTATTTATTTAAAATCACCAATCAATAAAGATAATATTAATTTATAACAATATTGTTCACTTAAAATAGTTTTCAATAAACTAACTCTTTGTAAATTTGAAATTATATTATATTTATTTCTAACCTATTTATAATCAATATATGAATACTAATATATATTCTAACACATTATTTTAAATAAAAATAAATTATTTAAACACCAAACATCCAATTATTAATAAATAACCAGCTATAAAGAATTATTGGAAGAATTTATTCTAGGATTATTTTTAAATTGAAAATTTTAAATAAATATTCATCATAAATGATTTAATTTTTTATAAAATATATAAACATATATTTTAATATAGATTCATTACTAAAAAAATTTATTTACCATAATTTAATCATAGATATTTCATTCTTCAATCCTCCAAAAAATTCAATGTTGAAAATTTCATTGATATAATATATTAAAAAATTTTGTGAAGTTATTCATCATTACATCCTCAAGTTCAAGATAGTGGATCTATTTTATGATTTCAATATAGTACTGTGAATGATCGAGTCATCCAATTATGGGACACTATTTTATAGTTTCATGAAACTATATATCATTTTCAGATTGTGATAAATTAGGGTTTGAATATTTAACCAATGAGGTGAGAACATTGATTTTGTATTTCATATACATCCTAAACAAAGAGATATAGAACACATCACTAAAATTTAGCGAGGATGGGTGGCATTTACAAATGGTAATCCATAGCTTTGATTCTCTCATGAATTTCTAATGGCCTAATATTATATGAGAATAGATTCTCATTCTTTTCAAAACATTTAACTCCATTCCATTTGGTATACCTTAATCATAGATTTATCCCTCATATCAATTTATAATTAATTTTCTCAATAATCAATATAACTATTTTTCTACTTTTAGATTTCTTAATATAACTCTAAATGCTTCCCAAATTTTTTCATTTTCTCCTAAACATGTTATACACCTAATGTCATTCATTCACTGACTCTATACCTAGAAGTTGGTGTATGAATTATTATCTCTTACAATGGTTCATATGGTTCCATTTTAGATCTTTAATAAATTGTTTTATTATATTGGAATTATACCAATGTTAAATAATAATCCATGGTAACATTACTATGAATTGATTTTGTTCTCAAAATATCTTATAATTTTATAATATCCCTTTTGGACTATACGTATATCAAAGGATGATAATAAGTTCTCAAATGTGGTTCTATCTTAATATCCTTAGGAAGAGACCTCTATTATATCAATGTGGACAATATACCATTATCATATACAAAAAAGGTGGTGAACCATGATGTCTCACAACATCATTAATATAGACCACAAATATTCGCTGAAGTGGCTAATATCCAATTATAGTGAGGAAATTTGTAAAATTCATAAGGACATCATGAATAAACCACATGAAATAATTAAATATTTCATTCTAGGGAAATTAATTATGAAAGTGTATAGTTATATAATCCCATTCCCAAACAAGAATTGGTAAATGTTGCATGACTCTGGTTAGATTTTTTCTCTCAATAGGTACTTATTGAAAAATCATAGATAATGATTCAAAGTTTAAAACATCATATTTAATATTATCCTAACAAAAATATTAAAACATATCCTAATACATTTTTGTGTTACCATAGGGTATAGAGATAATTATGTTATGAGTATCACCAAAAAATATTCTCTAGTCAAAAAGATGGATGAAACTAATGATTTATATTTTATGATCTATATAAATATTTCAAATCATGGAACCTAATGATAATTTAATAATATCCATAATTATAATATTATTTATTCGAACTCAAAATTATGGGTCTGGTAAATATGTTAATGAATTTTAAAATTCATTTATACAATTGTAACAAGTCTATAATTATCTATATGAACACACCCTTGTTTTATTTTTCTTATGCATCACTATACAAAAAAAATTCATCCCTAATATATAAGAAAGTAAATGATTTTGTTGAAAAATATATTGTTTAATTATATTAAACATTAAATATAGTATTTTGTCTATATAAATATACAATATTTTAGTACTATATTAGATAATAGATTATTTAATTGATAAAAACATTAGAAAAATAACTGAGTTTAACATAAAAATCGATGGAAACTCTATACCATAGTTATGTTCATTTTTTATGGAAATTCATTCACTACATTTCTCTCGGAATGATGAATTTCCATTTCAACAATTGAGATAATATATCTATGAAAATAAACACCTAGAATCTAGAATATTCATTTTCAAAATTTTCCATATTACATTGAATTATTCATAAATGACTCGTATTGTCTCATAGATTATAGTATGTATATTGATATTATCGTTAAATAGACCAAAAAAAATATAAATATAATACATCAATAAATGGTTCATCTGATCTTTTTTTCCATGATTCTTATTTTATATTACAATTATTTATGTGCTTGAAACTGGTTATGAAATTTAAATATGGTAATGATGATTTGAATGTTGAAATAATTATTTAAATTGATTATAATTATTCACTGAAATCTGAAAAATATAATGGAATTATTAAAAGAATGATTACGGTTGAGCCAAATATATATCTATGTACTGATGATAGGTTTCTTTTTATAGAATTGTTTTCATAATAAATAGATTAATAAATCATGTTATTGAAGATTTCTTCCTAAAAATAAATGTATTGGTATTAGTGAGATCGTTATTTTTTACCAGTGGCTTGTATTACATGGAGTTATGTATTTGGATTATCTATAAATTAGTATATTATAAATAAATTTTACGTGATATGTTTTCTCTAGTATTGTAGAGCCTTGGTGTGATTTGATGTGTAGTGTTTGGTATAGTCCGGATTGTTGGACTATGTCAAGAATTAGGAGTTCCTGTTTCGAATTATTGTGATAAGGTTTTAATTGGGATAGATTGCATATGTTGTGTGCTATTATTTAGATTTGGCTATCAATTTTATGTTATCGGTTGTTTGGTTCATGTTGAGAGAAGGAATTTATCGATTTTCTCAATGGTTTATCTTAATTGATTTTTGTGTTAGTTTTTGTGGTTCCTATTATATGTGAACGAAAATAGTGATTTATGATATTATTGTACACCTGAATATGATGCATTAATTATATACAACATCGTTAATATTATATAAATATTGTACTTTTAATTTTACCATACAATTCATGTATTTGTATAAATTCGATGCCTGTATATATTATATATATTATTAAATTCTCCATGAATGGTTTATTAATAAATTATAATCCATTATGAATAGATTATAGAATTTTCATTAAATTCATTAACAATTAATAACAAGGTATAACACAATATTCAAAAACATATGTGATGTGTTATTAATAGAAGACACATTATGTTTCATCTATCCAAGTGTCTGAGATCCTCCCCTGATGGGTGTGTGTGGTTTGAAATGGTAAGATCCTAATTCAAATCATATTATACCAATGTACTATTCATCTAACCTAAGAAATTTCTACAACCCCTTTTCCCTTATATTATAATGTAAATAATTAAAAAATATATTTCATGGGTCATTTACTCTCAGGGTTGTGTGTCATATAGGCCATTGAACATAATTTTGTTATATTAAAGTCAAAATGTTGAGGGTATCACCAGTTATTGTAGATTATAAATATGATAAAAAGAAACATATCATAATGACTCAGGGTATTACATGAAAAATTATTATTATTTTTAAAAGGTATCATATTATTTAAATTTTCCTATGTTCCACCCAGATGAAAAATGACCACATCACTCATGTTATTTAGTGGATTGTTGCCTCCTTGATTTAACATAATTCATTATTCATGTACACTATATTTGAATAGTTATAAAAAATGATTTCAATGTATTAACAAAATCTTTTTTTTATTAAAATTGTTTTCGGGATGATGAAACCATGATCCACTTGACCATAGTCATCCAACCATTGTCATTTCGGACTTCTAAACCAAATTCCCAAAAAAATCCAACATGAACATAATATTTTTGATATCAAAAATAAATATGGTAAAAAATTAAATTTTGTAAATAAATATATTTGAATTAATATATAAAAATTGTAATAAAATATAAAACTAATATAATTTTATTACTTAAGAGGATATGAATATGAAGTAAATATATTAGTACTCGATGTTAGGTACGTTATATTAAAAATATTATTTTAAATTTTTTCATTATAACATATTTTATTCCATTAAAGGGATATAAAAAATATTAAATGATTGTTATTATATTTTCATAAATGGTTTCTAATGTTCATGTTTTTACTATTTATTACTTCCATTATGAAGGAATTAAATGTAATATTTTCAATAATAATCATTTGGGTTATTTTCACCCTTTTATAAATAAGGAAAAAGAATAATTTTTAATATATATTGTTTTACATTAATTTCTAATTTCATCAAAGTAATTAATTTAAAATATTCATCAACATGTTAATATGGGTTTTCAAATATGATTCTGTAACACCCTAAGATTTAATGAATTATTATTTTTTTCGATTTGATTTATATTTTTGATATTTTTCATTTCCCATCCCATTTAAAATAGTTATATATATATATATATATTAAAAACTAATTGAAATATTATTTTCACACATTAAAAATTTTTCTTGTGCTAAACGCAATTCCAACTTGGCTTCTTCTACCTTCAACATCGACTTGGCATATGTTACATGCAACACTAATGTATCTACAAAACATCATTTTATTGTTATAATTATTTAAATTTGATAGTTATAACATATAAATGATAAACACAGTTATATGAATATAATAATATATTTTAAAATATTCTTTATAATTGTTCTATATATATATATCATATTTGTAATAAATGGTATGATTTTATGCAGTCCTTTTATATTTTAAAATAATATTTTCTTAAATGAACCACTTTTAAAAATAATATTAATTTTTTATATTTTTATAACTTATTTTTTTTGAAATAAACACTATATATCAATTTAGAATTTATTAATTATATCAGGGAGTGTTTTTGGGATTTTTTAATGAAAATCAATTTTTTTTGAATAATGAAAAATACTGCATTTTACTTAACAACTGCCTTTTCATTTAAATAATTATTAATGTTAAATTTAAATTTAAATTTTATTAATACCACATTATATAATTTATACATCTATTAATACAATTTATGTTACTATAAAAATAGCATTTGAAATTAAATATAAAAAAAATAACAATCTTTCGATCATTTTTTATCTTTAAACCCCGTTATAAAGTCCCATATGTGGGATTACTAATAATGTTAAAATTTCTATTTCTATGAATTTAATTTCTAAACACTAAAAATAAAACATTTTTATTAGTATAATATTTAGAGTCGAATAAGATAAAAATAAAATTTTGTAAAAAATATTTGTTAAATTGGAAAAATTAATTTCAACAACTAAGGTGAAATTAAGATAAATTGGGGACTAAACATCAATCACATGTGCCCAATAGACTTATAAAATTTTCCCAAATCCATTTTATGGATACTAGTTATCTATATAACATCTATTATTGATTTATGTTGGTTTGGTATGACTGTGTTTATGTAAGAACATGTATACTCCTAACTTCTTTTAAAAAATTCAACATGAGTCCTTTTCCCTCCCTATAAAATACCACCACCTCTCCTACTTTTTCAAACCTCTAAAGTCTCTTATAATCGGACAACATATTCTCAATACTCTTCCCAACTTACAAAAATTCCTCTTATAAGCCTTCCTACTGGTAGAAGGAAATCCATGGAATCCTTTTGGAACAATAAAAAACGAGTTATCTTATTAAGAGGGAACGTCTTCTCCAAAGCCATTTTGTTTATTTTCATTATTCACCCCCTAATACTCTATTTATTATATAATTATATATATAAAAATGTATCCTGATTATAATATTAACTTTTTAATTGATATTTCTAACATGCAATTACACACACCTCTATCTCATGGGTAACAAACATACTATTTCTTTGTATGGTGAACTGCCTCACAAAACTATGATTGTTTATTTTTCCATTACCACAAACCACTATGGAAAATATGATATAAAATATATTTATATATTTAATATATTATATTTATTATATATTTAGACTTCTTTATTCCTTTTTACAACAAATATAATTTTTTACTTTTTTTTTGTTAATACGATAATTTTGTTTGAGTTTGTGTTGATTACCACCGCTTCAAAGTGATATGATTCGTTCATACACATAATTGATATAATAATTATGATATTAGATAATAAACATGATATATATAAGTTATAGTAATTCTATTTTAATTATATATATATTTCTTTTAATTTTTTTCCTTTCAACATGACAATTAATTACAAATAGCATTCATTCATACGTACGACCTACCATCTCCATGAACGGTGTATTACATTTAATACTTATAAATTATATGGATTATAATATTAAAAATATATTAGATATAAATTATATTTATATCATGGTTTAAATTTTTTAAATTAGGATATATCTATAAGGACCAGAGATATTACAAATTAAGACACATGCTATGAAAAAAAAGAGTATTACCTGTATTGAATCCTTAACATTGTTTTGATAACAAGAAGGTAATAAATTGTCATAATACAAAATCATATGGTATTAGATATAATAATATGGTTATATAAAAGGTATATAATAAATTTAAATTTATTATAGAGTTCTTTTGAGTGATTTGGATGAGAGTCAGGATACAATGTAAGGGTATTTCATCTCACTTTTTATTGTTGTGAGATAAATTATTTATTCACCACTCACTTCTTTTGCGTGGTATATTTACCTCTCATTACTTTATTTTATATCTAATAAATTAAAATTAATGGATATTTAAATATTCAATCTATTATGTTTATTTAATGGTTCTAATATTTCTAAATTTACCAAACTAGTAATGTAACATTGTCTAAAATCACCTTCTTTGAGACAAATTTTTTATCATGCACCTGTGTTAATTAAAAAGGATTATATGCTTCCAATTGAAATCATATATCATGAATCTCATTATTTTCATGATATTTTTATCTTTATTTAATTTCATCTTCATAAATGAATGTTATGATCCCCTGTAACCAAGAGGTAAAGGTTTATTGAAACAATCATATCTCCTTTCGATATTGATATGGATTATATTTATTTTGAAGAAATAGTATTTTAAAAATATCAATAAATATAACTAATTTCATTATAATGAATTTATTTATGTTATATCCATGTTTTTTACCATTTACCAACCTTTCAATTCTTAAGGTAATTAAGTTTTGATTGGAAATCTGTTTTATTTGAAAACAATTATTCAAAAGTCTACTATAATGATCATTGAATGTTATTTTAAAATAAATATTATTTTAATTTTTTTATTGTTTTAAAATATTTATTTATATATTTTTAATGGATTGTTTTTCGAAATGTTTTCAAGGTATATTTATATGTTTTCAAATTATTTACATTGTTTTTTTTTTCAAAAAATTTTTAAGATTAATCCATATAAATTGATGTAAAAATGATTTCAAAAAAAATTCAAGATTATTTCCTATTTTTTTCAATTAAAATTATTCTCAATGAATTTTCATGATTCTTTTATATGTTTACATATATAATTTTTCTCCATAAATTATCAAGTTTCACGTTGAATTCATCAATTTTTTTTAAACAAAATGTTTTTTTAAAAATTTTGAATATTATTTTATACATTTTGATTGATTTTTTTAAAATTAATTCATGTATTATTTATTTGTTTTTAATGTATTTTATATGAAAATTGGTTTTAAATGTATTTATGTATTGAAAATAATTCTTCAATGAATAATATAAATTTTATGTCATGATTTTTTTTTCAAAATATCCATCTATGTTATTTTAAATATAATATAAAACCATTGTTTTTACTCATTACCATATAGGAAATTATAATAGGGTTCCATTTATATTCATTATTACGTTTTTTATGTTTTTATGGAATTTTCATTATGACACCCATTTCACATTCATGAGTTTTATACTTTTTTAACTTACTTCTTTGCATGGTTTATGCTTACATTAAGTGGTTATGAACCCTGTCACTTTTCATAGGATATGATGTGTTGAAATGTTAATTATTCACATTTCAATACATAGGTAATTATTTGATATTTATAAAACAAATTTCCTTTTATGGGTTGTGACATGATTAAGGTTTTATTATCTTGTGGTTCATGTATGTGTAATTTTATTATGAGATGTGTGGGGCCTATATTTATATACAATGAATTTGGTAACCTAGGATTACTCATTAGTATCAATGTTATGCATGAACCTGATTACATGTTCAAAATGTTATGAATATACCTGGTGGGATGTCCATAATATTATGCATGAACCATATTACATCTTCACAATGTTATAAATAGACATCATTGCATGCCTATATGTTTAGGTGTGATCCTGATTACATGTTCAAAATATTATCATATAATCATATTATGTATTAACAATGTTATTAATGGACCTGGATTCATGTCCATATGTTTATTAATGAACCTTATTAAATATAAACAATGTTATGCATGAACCTGGTTACATGTTCACAAATTTATGCATGGACCTGGTTCCATTTCAATAAGTTTAGGTGTGTACCTGATTAAACATTCCAAATTTTTTTCATAAACCTAGATTTTTTTTCATAAGATGATGTGAGGGCCTAATTTCTTGTCATTAACATAATGAGTAATCATGTTTCTACTTATAAATATTCAAAATGTTATAAAAAATGTGCATTCCACCTATTCCATGTCTTATTCCTATGTTATACTTTCCGACTTATTAAATTAACTCTATTATAATCCCTATGTTATGAGAATTATATATTTATCATGATCTTTAATGTAAATGGAATGATCTACAAATGTTATGCTCATGTTCAATACCCTTTCATTCATGTTATCAATATAAATTTCCATTATTTACCTTTACTGAGCATTTAAGATCACCCCTTTCATATGTTTCTATTCCCTAGGTTATAAAGAAACGTTTTATGTAAAAGTTAAAATGGTGGAGAATTTATTAGTGTTGATGAATATATTTCACCTGAATAGAATATTTTATTTCCATGATTCAAAATACACAAATCAATTATGGTCCTAGGGCATGTATTTATATACTGGTATGAATATTCATCTCAAATGATGTAATATCCAAGTATGATAACCTTAGGTGGCTATAATTGGTATCAAAGGCTCATTTTATTCAACAATTTTAAACTAAGATGATAAAATTTTGGTGATATCCCTAGGTATCATTCTATGTATATTTCTATGGATGTCTCCATGAATACATATAGGGATGAGTCAACATTTAGGAAAATGTCCTGGATTTTGGTAAATGAATGTGTGAGTGGGTTCAATTAAATACATCCATATATAGATAATAAAATTTTATTTGGCATTGGAACATATATTCCTAGGTGTAAAAAATCTAAAACAATATTTCTGATATGATTTAGGGTAATCTGTTACATGACAACATGCCTTGCTGCACACATGGTTTCACACTTCCATGGGATATGCTTTGGTAATTCACCAACTCTTCATGAACCATCATAAAGGATTTAGATATAATTGGTCAATGAATATCCTAGGATAAACCAAAGGTTTATTATATCATTAATGGTTCAATTATTTAAACATCATATAACATAATCATTTCATGACTATCTGGTTTTAATCAATGATAATTAATGATCACAATATGTTTATTGGGTTTAGTTAATAGAGGAGACAAATAGAAAATGGGTTAACTTTGAGTCTGATGAAAAATCTAATTATTATGCGAATATAAATTGTATAATGACTGGAGGGAAAGATATTGAGATTATTATGAATATGTTATCATGATATATGATTAAGAATGCGAACTTTGGTGTTTCTCCTAACACAGTGCATAAGGGGTGGATTGAATTTTATAAATATTAAAATTCTATGGATCATAGAGGAATGAGGATTTGGATTCCTACATGTCATGAATAAAGGAAAATGTACATTTTGTAATACCTCAAATGGATGGGAAGATGTTATCTCGATGAGAAAAGGGTTATATAGTGATAAATTTTCTAGGAGTTAAATGTCTCATCTGTAGAGAACATGAGAATTAGCGAACCCAATTCGTAGACATAAGAATATACTCCTACACCAAGGAATGATCTATTCCATGCCAAAAATTATCGAGGAGTTATTGAAGTATATTTGTATTTGGATCAAATATTTATTAATGGTGAATTTTTTAAGGATTATTCAATTTATTTTATTCTCTATGGATTTTATAGAATATGTTGAATAGTTATGATGGTCAATAAATGTGATTATTAATAAGGTGATATTAATGGGAAGCTCGTGATTTTTGGAATGATAACCTTTTATGTGTTTCTAATGTTAATATAATAATTTTTATATAAGACAAAGGTTTGACAAATATATGTTAATGAGATAGTAGTCATTAAACTATATATGATTATCGATTTTTTGAGAAAGCATTTTTTTCATCAAGGATGATGTTTATGCCTTCATGGATTTAAATAATACATCTAGTAATCCATGGAAAGGGGACGAATTCATGTTTTCAAAAATTAATTAGGGTAAATAAGGTTATTATCATGCTTCAAGGGAATATATGATAATGTTCTTTACATCCTTGGAATATGACAGCCAAGTTGTACATTGTGATAAATTGGGGATCATTGCTAAGATGATTTCATGAATGTTTTTATAAAGTTACGAGTTTTAACGTTTTTTATGGGTTATAAGGATAGAAAATTGTTGGAATGATTAAATTAAACATCATTTGAATCAGTAATATTAATGGTTTATATCTCCATCTTTGGATTTATGAAAATTGGATAACAAGTTCTATCTAAATTATTTTGATGACAAATGATGAAAATTGGGATGGAATATTATAAATCTAATGATATATTAGTAGTTCAAGAATAAAAAATAACTTTCTATTATAAGGATAGTGGTTAGGTTGAACAAATAACAACAAAACGTGATTTTTTACTCAAATCATGCATGTATATCTTTTCAAAAAAATTCATCAAATTATGGAAAATGGAACATGAAACAAAAAACGTTGTCCTAGTATATTCATTTATTATGAATCATAAGGTCCCTTGAATCATTGAAGATTTATATAGTTTTTAATTATTAAAATTCTCTTAACCTTGTTCTCTATCACTCTCCATTAGAAGATAAAAGTTATATTATTCTTCCAGGTCCATATTTCCACATCCAAAAACTGTTCTCCAATATGGAACTAGGTAATATGTTATATTGGTTATATGTTTTGTCCCCAAATTTAATTTTAATGAATGTCTAGTATTAATTTTAAAGATATGAATTTCCCTGAACAAAACTTTTGAGTATAAAACCATTAATCAGAATGATAAATTTCAGCGGAGATATTCATTTTAAGGGGATTAGAATGTAAAACCCTAAGATTTTTTGAATTAATGTTTTGCGAATAAAATTATCTTTTTGATATTATTCATTTCACGTAACAATAAAAATACATATATATATACATATTTGTATATATATATTAAAATAATATATTAAATATTACTTTCACACATTACCATCTTGTTTTGTTCTACATGCAATACCGACTTCGCTAGAGCTACCCCTAACACTGACTTTGTGTACGTTAAACATAACATAGATGTATCTATGAAGCATCATTTTATTATAATTATTTAAATGAGATAATTATAACATATCCTTTAAAAATGGATATTTTAATAGTTATAACTAATTTTCAAATATTATTTATAATTTTTTATATAGATAAAACATATTGGAAATGAAATATATTATTTTTCGTTAAGTCTTTTTATGTTAAAAAGTAACATTTTTTGAGAATGAATAGATTTTAATAATAAAATTTATTTTAGAAGTGATTAGAAATTTAATTTTATTGAATAAAAATTATTTATTAATTTATTAATTTCAAATTATCTTATAGCGATTTTTTGGATATTTCTGTGAGAATTAAGTTTTTTACTAATAGTGAAAAATATAATGTTTTAGTAAATAATTGTCATTTTATTTAAATAAATACTAATATTAAATAGTACATTAAAATTTTTTATGGACCACAAATTAAATTATATATTTTTTAATATATTTTAGGTAATTATAATCAATTTTTCTTTTAAAGTTAATATAAATATATTACTAAATTTGGATCAGTTTTTACATTAAACCTCGTCATTTTCATCCCATCTGTGGAATTAACAAAGATCTTCATTTTTCCACATATATGAATTGAAATTAAAAAAACCAACAAAAACCATTTTAATCAGAATTATATATAAATTCCAATAATACCAACTTATCTATTTTACCAAAATGATTAGTAAAATTGATTTAAAAAATCACAACGATTAAGGTCAAATTAAACTTAATCAAGGACTAAACCTAAATCATAGTGGCCCAAATAACCTATATAATTATCCAAAACCAATTTGATGAAAATTAATAAGCAATATACAATTAATTTATTATTTATATTGGATTTTATTACTTTTTTATGTAAAAACATGTGTACACCTAACTTTGTTTCAAAAATTCTGAGTGAGTCTTTTTTGTTCACTCTAAAAGGCTACCACCTCTCACTATTTATCACACCTCTAAAACCTATTAGGATCATACATGATCTACCCAATAAAAATATATAATTCCATCACAAACTTCTAGAATTTTCCCGACCACATTAATTCAATCCAAGGTAGCCTTTTCTCATAATCTAAAAGGAGTTATCCGATTAAGAGGTAACATCTTCTCTCAAGTCCTTTATTTTATTTTATTTCTTCACCACCCATAACTCTATTTATTATATTATTACATAAAAACACAAGTATCATAAATATAATAGTATTTTTTGTGTGTAAATGTTTCTACCTACACTGAAATACACCTTTATAAGATGGTAAAAAAATATAATGTTTCTGTGTATAGCGAACTACTACCTCACGAAATGGTGATTGTTAATTTTTCTATTACCACATACCATGGTGTCCATTATGATGGAAATATATTTCTATATTCTATATAATATATTTATTATGTATTCAATATTCAATATTACTTTTTACAACACATATCGTTTTTACATTCCATTTTGTGCAAATACGATACTTTAGTTTGATGAAGTGTGGACTACGTCCCCCTCAAAGTGATTTGATTCGTTCGCACACAACATGGATCAATTAAGAATGAGTTTAGTGAATAATTATTATATATCTATGATAAAATAAATCTACTATAGTAATTATATATAAGTATAAATATATATTACTTTTTCCATTCCAAAACGAAAATTAAACCAAAATATCGTTCATGTGTACGTACAACCTACTTTCTAAATGAGTGGTATACTCTGTTTCATACTTAAATAATCTATAGATTATTAAAACACATATATAATATTTAAAAATTATATTTATTTCATTTTATACATTATATAAATAAGAATATAATTTTAATGAAATTATTATAACAAATTAAGACACATGTGAAGAGTAAAGCTAATATTATGCGATGTGAAATCGTAACATAGGATTGATAACAAGTAGGTAATATAAGTTAGAAATGAAACCATACATGGAATTAGATATAAAAATATGGTTATGTAAAAGCTATATAATAAATTTATTTTAATTATACATGTGGTTTTAATATGTATGATGAGTGTCTGTACACAATGTATGGGGCTTTCACCACGCTTTTTATTTCCCTTATCTGTATGAGTTATTCACAAATCACTATTTTTATGTGGTAAATTTATTTGCCCTAAATTTGTTATATTTATCTTATAAATTAATTAATTTATATTTAAATATCCTTTATCAGATGTATATTTCATGGGGATAATGTTTCAAAAGTCACCAAATCAGCAAAGTAGCTTTGTCGCAAATTTCCTTTTTCGAGACAGATGTTATGTTTTGCATCACTTTTCATTAACATGGAGTATATTCATACAATTGACATGTTATATAATTAACATAATTATTTTAATGATTTTTCATGTATCATTTAATTTCATTGTCTTACATGATGAGTATGATCCCAAGTAACCAAGTGGTAATTGTTAATTGAAACAATCTAATCCCTTTTTGAGATTGTTAGTCATTATTCTACTTTTTAAAAATATTATGATACATATCTTCAGAACAAAAATTTGTTTCCTTATCCTCTTTTTATTCAAGATCTATCCACGTATTAGTACCATCTTTTAACGCATTCCTGCATAAAAAAATTAGGAAAATGTTTTTATAAAACTTCGTTGTATCTATCTCTTCTATAAAAAATCTATTTTATTTCAAAACCATGTATTAAAAAATTTTCAAAATTGATTTGAAATGATATTTAAAGATAACATTCAAATAAAAAAAATTAAAGTATTTTATTTTAAAAAAAGAATTATTTATATGTTTTCAAATTTATTTTCAATAAAATCTTTTCCAAAATGTTTTCATTATTTATATATATGTTTTTAATATATTTTCAATGAATTGTTTTTTTTCAAAAAAATTTAAATATTGTTTCACTTGTTTTCATGTAAAATGGTTTTCAAAAACAATTTAATCTTCTTTCAAATGTTTTCATTTAAAATAAATTCCAACACATTTTCAATCTTCTTTCATATGTTTTTATATAAAAAGTTATTCAAAACATTTTCTAGATTTCTTTATATGTTTAATAGTTATTTCAGTGAAACTTATTTTGAAAATAATATTATCATATATTATAAGTTTTCAGTAGGAGAGGTTTTAAAAATGATTTCATGTCTTATCTATTATTTTACATGATATTTTATATGAAAATGATTTGAAAATGTTTCTAGGATTTAAGAAGAAATCTTCAAAGAATAATGATTATTTAACACAAGATTATTTTTTTCAAAATACCCTTACATGTTAATATCCATATATAATTACATAACTTTATGTTAATCATGAACATCTAAGAAATGATACTAAGGATTCATTAAAATACATTCTGAAGTGGTTTATGTTTTCATGGAATAATGCTTAAGAAACACGTTTCACATCCATGTGTTTTATTCTTTTGAAACTCGCTTCTATTCATGGGTTATACATTCATGATGTTATTATTTACCCTATCAATTTACATAGGTTAAGATGTGGAGAAATGTTAATGATACAAATTTTATTTTAGGGGTTATGATTTGATGTTTATAAAATAGTTGTCTTTTTTGAGTCATGAAAGGATGAATGTTAAATTATCTTATTTCACATGTATGAATGGTTTTAATATAATATGAGTGGGAACTATAACTCCATAAAATTTATTGGATAAAAAAAGATGACTCAGGGGTATTAATTTTATGTGTGAACCAGATTTCATGTTCACACTTTTGTGCATGGACATTGTTGCATGTCCATGAGTTTTTACATGAACCTGATTATATGTTCACAATTTTATGCATGGACCTAGTTGAATTTCCATATTTTTATGCATGAACCTAGTTATATGTTTAAAATGTTATGATTGAAACCTATTACATGTTCACAATGTTCTTCATATACCTGGTTCCATGTCCATATGTTTATGCATGAACCATACTACATTTTCACAATTTTTTTCGTGAACCAGATTACATGCTCACAAACTTATGCATGGACCCAGTTTCATTCCCATAAGGATATTTTTGAACCTAATTACACATTCACAATGTTATTCGTGGACATATTTTCATGTCCATAATTTGGTGTGAGGGTCTTATTTCTGGTACATTACTTAATTTGTGATCCTTTTTCTACTAATAATTCTTAAAAACCTAATAACCAAACGTCCTTCAAACAAAATCCATGTCTTATTCCTATGTTTTGATTTCATGAATTATTTTTTTAAATCATTAATGACCCCTGTATTATGAACTTTCCAAATTTTTTAGGATCTCTAAATTGTATGGAATGGTCTTCTAATGTTATTTTGAAGTTCTATACCCCTTCATTCATGTTACACTTAAAGAATTCTTTTATTTACGCTTAATAACCATCTGAACTCATAGATTTTCTATGTTTCATTTCCCTAAGTAATGATGAAATGTTTTAGGTCAAATTAATAAGGTTGTAGGTCTTTATGGGAATTGAGGAAGATATTTCACCATGATATAATACATTTTTTACATGATTCTAACAACATTAAACTATCATAGTCCTTAGGCATGTATTTATATAATGTACAAAATATTCATCTAAAATGATGTAATATTCATGTATTATAAGCCCCTTTCGCTATAGATTCTATTCCCACTCTCTTAATAATTTATAATTTTGAAAAAATTCTACAGAAATAAAATATTTATTCTCATCTTGATGAGATAAAATATTGTTTTTTGGTTTGTGGTCTTGAATTAAAATTCAAAAGGGATATATAGTTTTGGATAATGTTATATATGTTTTATTTATGTTTTTGTTATTGAATATTATATTTGAAGGATTGGTTAGCTCAATATAGCTATCATGATGGGTTTCTTCAATACATATAGGTTGAAAGCTGGTCCCATCAAAACCCTCAAATGAATTTAGCTATGTAGCAGAGTTTACTAGTGATAGGTTAATTTGAATATATGTGTGAATTATCTAGATAGGTGATTCCAGTGTAAGGTTTATTATAAGGATATTGTCATAAGGTTTCAACATAAAATGATTGAAATTATTTCAAAAATAAATATGTATTTTTTTAAAAGGTAAGATGAATAAATTATCTATCTAAAGAATGTTTAATACCTTTATTAAAAATTAAGAAAAAAGGATTTTTTTTTCTTTTAAATGTAATCATGTGTTTTAATTTTTTCTAAGATACCCTTATGATTATGATTTTGAAATTATGATAAAAATATAAAATATTTTAGGAATTTTATAGAAATTATACATTGTTTTTATATAAATATAAAAGTATATTTGAGGATGCATTTTTATTATAAAAATGAAAAAATTACATATGGATTTTAATGGTTTACAAATGGTAGAAGTTTCATTTAATTTATTTCTACTGATGGTATTTTTTTCTAATGAAACATTTTCAAATTTTTATTCAAATATATTATGATTCATTTTAAATGTCAGTAATGTTGAAATAATAGATTCTGAATTTAACTTTAGTGAAGAAACAGTCTCTTTAAAAAGAACATGTTTAATTGGGAAAAGTGGACATAGTGTGGAAATATCAAAATTTTAATGAATCAAATTTCCTAATTTAATGAATCTCTATACCAGAAAATGTATTTATTATGAAGTTGATGAAATATATATAATAAAAAATATAATTTACTTAAATTTTATGTGCAGGTTATTAATGTTTGTATTTGGGCAAGGGAATAAATAAAAGTAGATGATTGTATTATTAAAAAAATAATATCAACTATTTTTAATTTATTCTTATATTATTATGAGATATACTTCAATGTTAAAAAGTATTATTTATCTTATCTTGTATATTCAAAATGGGTTCCTCTAGATTAAAAATGGTAGAATGTGATGAAGTTAAATAAGAGTATAATTTCCTTTCGAATCAGTAACCTGGGATGGTTAGAATTAGAACAGAGATGTTTATTGTTGTCTTAAATCAATTTAATTATTACATTAATGGTGTAACAAGTTTAATATAGTTAATATATTATCCATATAATAATATTATGATAGTAAATAATTTCATGAAATAGTACCCTCAAGGTTTTGGGGGATCCTTATATCCAGTGAAGGCCGAATGATGGATTAAATCTTTATAGATGAAATTTAATGAAATTTTATAGTTAAAACATCATAAAAAATTATTTTCAACTTATAATTTTTAATGTTAATTTGATAAATTTTTGTCTTCAATTAATAACACTAAGAAAATGGATGAAATTAATTCCTTGGAATGGATGGTATTTAAGGAATTACTCCATGAAATCTGTATTCACAATGTTATTCTACATAAAATGGAATGGAAAATATATGAGTCAAAAAAAATTAGACGGTTTTATTTCAATGTATAAATATGATTTTACTATATTAGACACGTATAAACCAAATTTCATTCTGGACCATGATAGTAAAATTCCTTTATTTTACTCAGAATTGAATCCTTTATTACAAAGGGATCATTCTACTCATGAGCTGAATAGTTGTGAGGAACATATATAGTCTATTATGATTATTGATATTGATCTAGTGTCCTTTTAAAATAATAAATATATGAACTGATCTTGGTTATAGGAAATTGGGAAGTATTCATTTACGATTTTTCAAGTTAATAAAATTTAATTTCTATTTTGTTATAATAGTGGATAGAATATTTCTAGGGAATTTATAATAAAATTTGAGAAGTTTTAGGGATACTCAAATATAAGAATGTAGTCTCATGAATAAAAATAAAATAAAAATTATATTGGTTGGAAAGATAATTAAAATGATGAAATGAACAGTTTTCAATGTAATAATATGGTTAATTATATGAATGTGTTTCAAAATAATGTTATGAAGGATAGTGACCTCCATTAATGGAATAAAAAATATGCACACAAGTAATTTTCTTTTGATTGGAAATAAAATTAAGTACTAAAAACTATATGGATTATAGTATTTTTCAATGACTAATAACATGGCCATGCAACATCATCTAAAATTTAATGAAGTGATAATTTCAATATTGATATTTCGGGCTCGAATGATAGAGTTATTATATAAGTGTATTGATAATTCATAACCCTTTAGAAGAATTATCAGACCCATGATCATAAGAAGGATTTAGTATTTTTTTGATTTAAAATTAAGGATGCATCAACTATATTGGGGGGAATGTGAAATATATACAACTAATAAAAATTTAAATTATTTATTCACATAAATAGATAAAAATTTGGTCAAGAATTATGATATTAATAATAAAGGATTATGATTAATAAATTCATTATCATCCACACACTGTAACACAGGGTAATATATTCTTTAATTATAAAACATAATGAATCACTAATAATTCCACATTTATAACATCATCCTCTAGTTAATGATTTAATAAATATTAGCCCAGATGTTTTATGTGTATAATAATTTTCCATTTTCACATATGTAACAGTGAAAAAATATGTTACAAATATAGTAATAGAGGATCATATGTAATATAATGGTAAGTAGGGATGGAGATAATTAGTTAAGAATGGTTTGTTTAGTAATTTTAATCATTAAACAATTGTGTTACCAAATTTGGAAAAATCATATGTGTTCAGAGTAATTTTTAGTTTATTATATAAAGAGAAGATCAGAAATCTATTTTTTAAATCACCAAGTGTGCACTATGATATATATAAAAATTTATGAATGTTTTTCTTCAAATGGTATAAACAATGATATAAATGATTTTACAATGAAATTGTTCTCTTTCCAAAATGTTAAATATGAAAAAAAATTGACCAAAAGGGATGCTTCAATAATTTTAAGTTCCAAAATAGAAATGGGAGATCATATTAATGGATTTCATGGTGGTTTTATCAAATATTTTATTATATAATAATGTGATTTGGGTTATTTTTTATCCTTTGTATAAATATATTCATTAAACAAATACTCATGATACTATTTAATTTATTATATTTTGTATAATTTTCCTTTTGGGGATGGTAATGTTATATAGAGTTCCCCTATTTGTCATAAATGGTAATGATCCAAGATTTACACATATTTTTCTGAAATTATTTCAACGTATTAGGTGAATTGAAAAAAAAATCGTTTAACTTTTCATCTTTAGATTAATGGAATATTAGTCTGTTAAACTTATTGTTATGAGGATATGTTTCATTCTTTCTCATTTGATTTTACTGAATGGTGGGACTAGTATATTTATTTAGTATATTTTTCTTATAATAAAATTTTCATTCATGTATTCACATATATCATTATGATGAATTAGATATAAAGAGATCTCAGAATCTATTATATCAGGGTAAATTTTGGGAGAGGGTTTTTTTGGGAAAATAATTTGTAGATGATATGTTTGAGAATGTAAAATTGTGTCACAACCCATCCTCGGGGCCCGCGCCGTGACTACCCCAAGCCCGCCTTCCATAGGCCAGGGGCTGGCGACTAGAACAAAGGAGTAATTCCTGATAAAAAAAGGGAAGAAATTTCCTTTGTAAAGTAAACAAACACCACAGAGCAAGCAAGCAGAAGTAAAAACTAAGTAAAAACTCGGTACAACATTAAGTGCAGAAAATGTAAGTGTGCCAGCATACAAACACAAACTGAATGTAAAGTACAACTGGAATGGGAAAATAGCAACTGAATGTAATGCCACAGCCTCGAGCCATCCACTAGAAGTCCTACCTGATGGGTGGGTACAGATAGCCTCCACAACTCCTCGGGTCCAGCCATCTGTTCCAGTACGCCCCGCCCAGGGATCCGCCTCTGGGTACCAACCTGCTCCTCGTGACTCAACCACGATCAGCGCTATCCGTCATCTGCAACCAAAACAACGTAGTGCGGGCATAGCCCGTACAGGTAGAAGTATAAGATACTATGTAGGGACCCCGAGACCCCCAAAGGTCTCTCATAATCCACAAAGGATAATCCACAAAGGATAATCCACAATGGAAAGATACAAACATGAAGTATCATCCGGAACTACTTTTGTATATGCCCATACATATACCTAAGTTATCAATTCTCGTTCAACTACGACATCCAAGCTCAAGTACAACCCAGTCCACACAGGCAACCACAACCCAATCCACACAGGAAAGCATAAAGTAATACACACAGGATATCAAGTCCATCATATTGGAGATAAGGATTTAAAGTCAAGATACAACCCACACAGGTATACTTCATCGTATGATGATAGAGATGATCAGATATAGCCACTCATTCATCTAAGCCTTTGGACCCACAAAGGATTGATAGGTACTAACCCCCGCAATGACCCACAAATGATCAGACCCACACAGAATTGATAGGTAACTAACCCCCTCAATGACCCACACAGGATCGGACCACACAGGATCTGTAGGCGTTGGCCCACACAGGACTTCTGAGCGCTGACCCACACAGGATCTGACCCACACAAGATTGGTAGCATTGATCCACGAAGGATCACTGAGTGTTGTAGTCGTCGTCGTCGAATCCATGGAGGATTTCTGCACTGTCGTCATCGTCGTCGCAGTCGTAGCCAGCTCTAGGATTCCCACACAAAGAAATCTCATTCGGGAGGGTCCGCTCCACGAGCCGAGGGGCTGATACATAAACTGACACAAGTCTGGAGTTGATGTATCCAAAATTTATGTATCGTCAACCAGAACTCAATGTCACATACGGTTCGTCAATCGGATGCCCGGTCTGAGAGTTATTGTCTTTTTCGTCTCAGGGGCCCGGTTGGTTTTTAAGTCAAAACCAACCTGACCATACTCCAAATTTTCTCCAAACCTCGAGCCGAGTATGCCAAAAGGTCGTCTCACTAAGAGGAATCCAACAAACTCGATGGCACATCAATCGGACATCTGGAGCTCATGTTATAAGCGCTTTCGCTCCGAGGGCCTGGTTGGTTTCGTGTACGAACCAACCTGGCCGAACCCAATTTACTCCGAAACCTTGAGTGTAATATACCGAAATTACCATATCGATCCAAGGATCGCATCGCAGCTAACAGTGCTCCGTTCATAGGTCTGCATCCCATGTTATGGGAAGATGACCGAAAGTGGTTCGGTATTAGGGGGTTCGGGCCCGGTCCCTACCTCGCCAAATTTGATGAGCGAGGATTCGTCGTGGAATTAACCATCGTGGAAGAAGGCATCGAGGAAGGATGATCGTCGCGTCGCGGAGAAAGAATGTCACAGAAGAATCGTCGTGTCATTGATCTCCGAGGATCCAGCATTCTTCGCGTTCTTCGGATTCTTCGTCGAGGAGGAAGAACTTCACGACTTGAGAAAATTCTCCCAAAACCCTCTTGCACAACCAACCCCTAATAATATAAGAGTTATCTTATTTTATTAACACACAATCCAACATTTGAATTTCAAAAAGAAAAAGTCAATTCAATGAATTAATTAAAACGATTTAACCACCCAAATTAATGAGGCGTTTATTAACCAGATGAAACACATGGGTTGACTTCATTAAAAAGGGGGTGCGGGTGCGTTTCTCAATTAAATGAGGGGGGTTGAAAAAAAAGTGGGGCTCGTGTGGGCCCCACCCCACAAATATCCTACCTAGTGATATAGGATATTTTGGCTCCCACTTTAATTCCTTAACTTAGGTTAAAAAACTTAAATTAAATAAATGGTGTGACCAATTTATTTTATTCATTTACTTAACCCGAAAATTTAAAAACCACACACGAGCAAACACAATTCCAGAAAAGGTGTTTCTAAGCAATTATTGGCGCTGTGATTCTAACTGTGCCCTCAGAATTCAATTCCGACCACTGATTCAAATGTTAGAAAAACCTGCTCGTTCTTTCACTGAATGTACCCGAGCTATACTTCGGAAAAAGATTCCGGGCACACCGGGCCTCAGAATTAGGTGCCGTCAAAAACTGCGTTCTTGTAAAATTCCCAAGAAAATTAAGAAAGAATTTCCATGAATATTTCGGGTCTTTACAAATTGATTCAACAAAACATAAGGGTATAACATGGCATGAACAATAGTTATCCAAAAAAAGGTGGAATGAAAATACATTTGAAACCGTTGAATATAAATTTCATAAAATGTATCCATAGAAACCTATAATTCATTTTTCTAAATAAGTAATGTTCATCATGCAGTAAATCTGACTCTATAATATTCTGGTGAAAATGGGATAAATTTATTTCTAGCTATCCTAAACATTTTGTTTCTCATTGTTACATGATATGTTTCTTGTTTCATTGGTAAATAAGTATATACTAGATGGATCACATGTTTTGATCCCAATTATGCTAATGTTGATGGAGAATCACTATTATGTGGAATTCCAAGTATATATTCTGGATCATAAAGAGGCATGGTTGCATAATTAAAAAAATCTCTTGGTATTGTTTCATATATAAACTATATAACAAAATAATTAACATTGGATTTAGAGAAATCAATGTATAAAATATACACTCACATGAGTATGAAAGAATAAAACAGTAGAGATGAAATTTTTGAAATGGAGGATGAATTACAGAAACTTTGTAATGTAACTAATAAATAAATTTCATGTATTATTAATTTTAATAAATATATTCTTTGAATTTAAATATAATATCATAGATTTATATAATTTTTTTGGTTAGAAATGAAATGGTTTTATTCTAGCTGAATTTTTCCATGAAATATATGGATTTATGAAAATAATTAATATTATTCATTGAGATTTATAAAATAATACTCATTTTTGGATCCAAATTTTTAGAAATATCTTTTTGGAATATTTTCCTAATTTTGATTTATAAATTTTAGATGATGAGTGTGAAATTGTGATTTTTATTTAAATTGTCATTTTATTTCATGTAATTACATTATCCATTTTTTATAGATTTTAATTTGAAATAAATCCACATTAATTTTATATAACATAAATAATTCAATAATAATTAATATTATATTTAGTTTGCTAAAATATCATTTTATTTTAATAAATAGAAATTTTAAAAAAAAATTATTTCTTTTTGTGCATATATGTAGGACTTAATTTCTAACAATTATTAAATTAAATCATATAAAATTTATTTTATTGATTAGGATTCAAGAGGTTCAAAAATTTAATTTTTTTGTCAAACTGAATAGTTACCATGGTAAACATTATCACCCTGATATAGGTTAAAGGGGTGGACATGGGATAACTAGGAGATATGGCTTTAAATATCACTATTATTTGAAAAAATTGATTGGTAGAGCATATTAATACTTTAAAATATATATTTATAGAAATATTTATTTTTCCATACACTTAATCTTGATGAATACAATTATAATATTTAAAAGTTTAAAGTATTTATAATTTTTACACTCCCCTAACCTATATAATTTAGCACACTCTGCTCACTTATTCCATATTTTTTATCCCCATAGATTCTACAAATCCAACTTAAAAACCTTCCCAAACATTATCCTCATATCCTAAGGGCCTTGGTATTCTTAAATTCAAATCATAGAAGGAATATGGTTTAATTAAAATGGATATATTCAATGATGATATATGACATCAAACAATCCTATGTCATGTTTATTTCTTCGATTACATCCTTAGACAATGTTCCAAACACTATAAGATAATTATATTTTTATATTATCTACACATAAAAGTTATTATGTCGATTGTTTACTATTTTATTTCTTCAATCCATAGTATTGTAAATTAAAACATCATTCATGTGTACGTGTGAACTACCACCTCCATGATGTGATGTCTCTCATTTTCCGTCATAGCCTCAGTAGGATTGTTATCAATAAGTTATTAATTAATAACAAATATTATTTTTAAATAATTATTATTTTATAATGATAATGTATTAAATTCCATCTTTCACCTCTCCTCCATCGGAATTTGATAACGTTCCCCTTGCATATGTGTGGAATACCACCTCCTCAAAGTGTAATGATTCATTTTGAATTACTACCTCATATGGATATTCATAAGTATGGTTTTAATGAATAAAAATTAAATTTATAACATAAGTATGATTCTATCAATTTAATATTTTATTTACCTTATTTATATTCCATCCATTTGAAAATTAAAAGCATCACTAATGTACATGTGCGGACTATCACCTCCATATTTTGAAATATTTCATTTTTTATATCCACCATCTATGGATGGTAATTTTATTAATTTATTGAAATAATTATTTTTCATTAATAATATTATTTAAAAGATATAACCATGATCCCTTTGACAATATTCATCCATCCAAAGTCATTTTTCCCTTATAAACCAATCACCCACAAAAATTTCAAAGAGAATTTAACCATTTTGGTAACTAAATAAAACATCTTAAAATTAAAATAAAAGGATTACTAATAATGTGATGAACATGAGAAAATTTATTATGTAATTATATCACTAATATAACCTTATTACACCTTAGGGTATACAAATGAACAAAATGATTCATTACTTGAGGTAAGGGGATTTATTTTATTAATATTATCTTACATATTTTATTCTAACTATAATTTATTCCATTTCAGTGATCCTGTAAATATATTTAAAATGAATATTTTCAATGTTTTCCATACGGTTTTTTTCTTCAAAATATTGAAAATATTAAAAAAGAATGTTTTTTTAGACATACAGCTTTATCACACATTCATTCAATCATAGTAGAAAAAGATCCATATACATGTTAATATATTCATCCAAAGAATATTATATTCCAAATATTTTTTATGTTTTTAAATTTTTCATTATTTAATGGTAATTCCATTTCATATTTATGAGAACGATGAAAGTGTTATTCCTTATGGTCCTTAATTCCAATTTAAATAAGCGTGTGAAAAAATGATTTAAAATAAATTTTTTTATTTTAAAATAAATTTTTAACCGATGTCCATAATGGTGACATATAAAATAAGGTTTCCATTGTCAGTTTTAAAAAACAATGACCAAAAGTTTTTGAGTTTCGTATTCAGCATCAGTTTGTCTAAGAAACGGACACCAAAAACCATTATGGTTCACATTTTCAACCTCGATCTCATTGATAATACGACACTTGAAATATGAACTTCATAATTTTTGTATTGGTTTTCATAAAAAGTAATGAAGGGAATAAATGTAATTTTTTAAATGATTCGATGAAATTTATTATGAAAACCGACACCAAATGTTAATTTTTTTAGATAATTATAAATATAATACCCCATAAAAAATCAGAATTCGTGTCATAGAAATACATTATAGACCCATTAAACAACATTTATCAGTGACTCAAAATCTATAAAAACATATATAAATTAATCAAAAAATTATATATTCAGATGTATTATAATGTAAAATAAAATAACGCATACATGAAATTTAGAACATGGTCTCCATTGGTTATTATGGAAGCATTTATTTGATATCACAATGTTCAAACACCTATTGAAAATGATTAAT
This sequence comes from Viscum album, assembly GCA_963277665.1. Taxonomy (NCBI): domain Eukaryota; kingdom Viridiplantae; phylum Streptophyta; class Magnoliopsida; order Santalales; family Viscaceae; genus Viscum; species Viscum album. The sequence continues at coordinate 848,457,289 of OY728131.1, read as the reverse complement.
TCATTCTTGAACACTTGTTATTAGGAAAATATAATTCTAATTAAAAACATTAGAATATAAATATCTTAAATCATAATCACACATAACAAATAGTTCGCAAACATGAATCAAAGATGGTAAAGTTCATCTTTCATGTAATAATAGACATCATTGAATATATAATATAATGTGGAATGATATAATATTAACAAAAAACTATTACAAAACATATAATTAAATTAATATGACTAACATGATCAAAATCATTCTTTACCCCAATTGTGATTATCTCTTACATGAATTATAGAACATAAAAACCACATTAAACATGTCCTCATTGAAAATGAATCTAAATTTAATAAAAAATTATCATGGCAATGAAAACCAATATATATATATATATATCAAAAAATAAAAATAATATCTCGTATAAAAATTAATTACCTTTAATTTCAAAGAGTTCATGGAAATGGGATTTATTATTGACAGGTGAGGTTTGTTAAATTTTTTCCATGACCCAAAATTTTCATTTATATAAACTAATAACAAATGTTTAAAAAATTATAATAAAACATAACGAGCTTATAAATACTAAATAATCATACTTTTCCAATATGGTGGAAAATTTTATATGAAAACCACTTAATAATGAGAAAAATCAATAATATGTATTTTCACTTGGATAGATTACAACTAACATCCAATTTCACATACAACATAAAAATTACACATTAATGAAATTATAATGAACATTAAAACATATTTATATTCCTATTCTTACCCATCATGTAATGGATAAAACAAACACCCAATATTCATCATTAATAACTTCTCACATATATATTCAAGTCTATTTTAAGTTGACACATGTATCACAATGATTGAACTGAATTATATATCTATAAAACCAAACAAAGTGAGGTTCTATTTTTAACAAGTATTGTGTTTAGATACTTAATTATAAAATTAATATAGTTTTAAATTTTAAAAAATATTTATTTTAAAAAAGAAAAGCTGAGACGTTAATTTACTTACATGGAAAACAAATACAAAAGTGGCACACTAATCACTTCAAAATTAATTAGATCTATGATATCTTTCATGAATTTTATCTATAGATAGTCTCTTCCACTGATGAGGGATAACATCCAAAACGTATAGATACTATCCAAGGAATAAGAAACCAAATATAATATTTCTACCCCATTAGAAATATCAGAAGTATCTATAGTTGTTTTTGGTAGAAAATTTTGTTTCCTTTCAACCTTTTCATTAGATTTAAGATACTCTTATATATGTTAAATGTAAAGAAACATTATATGTAATTTTAAATCATATTTAACTAATATTAAAAGAAAACACACCTCGTATAAAATGTGATGAATAAGGCTAGATGACCAAAGTAAAAAATTACCAATACAATCCCAAACTCTTGTAATCTCTATATTAGGGAATGACAGTAGAGATGTAGGATCAATAATATCATGTAATAAAAATTAAACCTAACCTATATGAATATTATGATGATGTAAATAATAACCCAAAATATTCATGGCATTGAATTCTATAATATGTACATTAGGATCTCCTGCACACAACTCATAGTATAAGGTTGGGTCCATGTTAGGAGGTAAGGATTTTAGGGGGAAAGATAGGCAGGCTATGAAGACCGTGACTATCTCATCAATTGTTATAATATAAAATACTGTATAGAATCATGAATTTGATCTTCCAAGGAGTGTTTTATATCTTTCATCTATGTTCTTTAGGATTCGATTTCTGGGTTTCTGGTTTGTCTACTTTTATGACAAAAATATTTTGAATACTAACGCCAGCCTTGTATTCTCTTATATAGACGGGGGTACTAAATTTCCAAAATTAATTGCTAGGTTTTCCATCGTACCCTTAGGAATAATGGTTCTATCTATCCATTGTTCTTTATGTGCACCTTGAAATGATAAATGAAAATGGTATATTTTTGTTGTTAATTTAAAAATTAAAAAAATTACTAAAAAAAGAATAACTATTTACTTAATATTATTTCAGATACTTCCTTAGATTTCTATATAACATAATTTTCATTTTTTTCTTATTATTTCTCATTTATATTTCTCATTGAGGGTCGGTGGAGATGGAGGACTGAATTGGACCACATCATAACCACTAGTTTAGTGAGCTATCAATGCTTCAATCTTTTCCTCAATATTTTTTTTCTCCAATAAATGATTCCCTCCATGTGATAAATAATTATGGTATTCATTATGAAATTGCTTATATTGATTGTATTTCCAATAGGAGTTTTATATAATATGTAATCTAATATGTAATTAGGTACATATATAATAAATTTTACAATATAAAATCAATAATTATGATAGATAAATTTTTTTATGATGTCAGGTGGAAAAGAAGTTCTTTCATGTAACTTCATCTATGAATGAATACATGAGACATGTGTTTTCAATTTTTATCTTTCCAAAAACTTAATTTATTTTCAATTTTGTTTTTTAATCCCTCAATCAAACCACTGTCAAATTGAGATATCATTTATTGACTACTTCTGTTTCTTCAAAATTTAATGCAATATGTAATTGAAAAACATAAATATTATTCATTTAAAATATATCATATTCTAAACTTGAGATAAAATTAATCAATTCAGATATTTTACCATTAATGAATCACAAATCCGATATATCACCACCTTATCGACATACATTCAATTAGGATATAAAATTATTATCATACAACAGATTTACATGATGATATAGCGGATAAAATCTGTTGCATTTGGGCGAGTTTCATTATTATTATCGTAAAAAATATAATGTAATCACTCATCTTCATGCGAAAGTGATATTCTTGGAAAAAATGTAATACCACAATTACCATATCAAGAATTTTATTTCTGAATTCTAAAATAAGAATACTCCCCCATTAATAACTCATTAGTAGTCCTACAATTATTTTCTATTAAAAAAACTTCTTTCATTAAATATTAATATTATTGGACATTTAATAATATGATGAAACAAAAATACCGTGGTTTTTGTTCTTCTATAATTTTATCAATATCTGTCACTGTAACAATAAAATGTATTGATAATCATATATTTTAAAATATAATTAGGGAAGTCGGTAATTAGAAAATAGGAAAACATAAATATGTATGTAAATAATGTGGCACACTTGTGTATGTCTAAAAAAATATTGTTGGAATCTTAACAAAAAAACATGTATGGTGAAATATTAAATATAGAAATTTCTTTTATAAAGATACATACAATTAAAAATTTAATTATCAATGTTTGATATGGTGTTCTCATATGCATAATGTAAACCACAATTTAATAATATATCATGGGTATTTCAAAGAAATTTTTTAAACCATAACTGTAGAATATAAAAATTTTACACAAAAATGAATATAAATAATCAACAATAAATAAGTAAATATCCAATAGTAAGTAAATAATATATGTATTACAAATATAAGTTTTCAATAATAAATATAATGTAAATAATTAACTTATTAATTAAAAGATTAATTTAGTTTTTAGTCATATTTATTTAGGATAATAATTCCAAACTGCATACACTATGTCTATGTTATAGTCATTATTATCAATAAATAGTATAATAGATGAAGAAATTTCATATAAATCAATATGATCATCATCAAACTCAATCAAAAAATTCATTATTTTCACTTGAAATAATGAAGGACCAATGATAATTTGATGGATCTATGACATAAAATAACTTCTTTTCTTGTGTGGCCAAGATAAATAGTTCCTCATTGAAGTCAATATTTCATAAAAAACCTGTTTAATCTAATATTCATCATATTTCACACTACTATTACATAAAAACCAATTAAACATGAACATGGTGACTTTTAATTTAATATAATCAACTTCCAAAATGTCTTCAAGAGAACATAAATATTGTATTGAAGAATAAATTTGGTTTTTATCTTTTTCACTTGAAAAATGAAGTTCTTCAGCAACAACCATTACACAACTATATTAAATTATATCATTTTTATAAAAATTCATTAAGTAAAATGTATACCCATTACTATAAAAATGATACCATGCGACTAAGTTAATATTTTGTCCCCTATCTACTATATCAATGTTTCTAATGTACATATATTTGTATAGACTTTTTCTGTATAACATTAAACTAATTTAATTTTATGCCCAATAATTAGCCACTTTTCATTATTTGGATATTGTTTCATTAATTCAACAATATAGGTTGATATAAATGATTTAACCTCGTCTGTGTTTTTCAAAATGTATAAATGTGTTTGCATCACTTCATCAATTGGAATAAACATTAGCTTTATGCATCAAATCCCTATACCTTCACTATCAAGTGACATATTCTGAGATATAGGGAGAACAATATGCTTCACTTCATACAAATAATCCATAAAAAACTCAATAATCTATTCTAATACATATTTTTGAATAATATAGGCCTTTATTAAATAACTATTTTTAACACATCCCATCAAAAGATTCATATACCATTCAAAAGGATTCATGCATCATAATTACACAAGCCCGCATATTCATATGTCATGCACTAAATGAATCACTAGATGGACCATTAAACAAAAAAATGTTGGATGAAAAAACATTTCTAGTAGAAAAAGAATAAGAGAAGCTTCATTCTCTTACACATATAGAAAATTTGGAAGAATGACTTTGCTAAAAATGTATTTTAATAAATTAGATAACGTGAGGATAGTATTTCTAATAACTAACAATATTATTCAATGTAGTGTGACTCATAGAAGTTCTTGCATCAATACATGATAATAATTAGATTACCTACATATTAATTTTAAATCATCAAATGACACTAAATTCATCACATATGATTAATAAACACATGGTACATTAACACCATGAAGACACCAAACAAACTAATCTTCACAATCTTGATTAATGTGTGAGAATCTTAAGGTAAATTTATTCTTTTTCCTTTTATAGTGGGAGATAAATCCAAACATATTACCATTGATATGAATCCCAACGTATCATTTAATCCATCTATTCTGTTTCATTTTATGTATAATAGAGTTCTAATCAAACTATCACATATATTTTTCTCAACACGCATACCATTGATGTTATCTTTTATCTCTAAAAATATATAATAAGGTAATTTAAAAAAGATAGGTTTTTTCTTCCAGATATTTTTATTATTTCAATAACTTATTTTCATTCAAAATTTTGAATCAATATTTTTTACCCTGTTGTAATATTCTCTAACTAAAAATTGTCATGGGGAAGAATGTATTACACTAAATTGTTTAATTGTTTTTTCAATCATGAATAAGGATGAAAATATTGAAAAAATCATTGATGTCTCATATACACTATCGTTCTTCCATTCTATAATTGATATTATGAAGTCTCTTCTTATCGAATTGGACATTCTTAATGTCCCTTAACACTATATCCTTATATGTTTTCATACAGATGAATGTAATTTATAGAAAAACTTATCATAGAGTGAAAAAATAAAATAATTTTTCTTGGATGCAATGAAAACATTAACACATGACTCCCATATAAGTTTAAAATAATTAATCAATGGTGAAATATACAAATCAATATCATTGCACGTCTTCTTTTTCCCAAATATAATGATGATCATCATAACATATTCTTTATTAACATATATATATGTGGGAATATGTAGTAAACTACCAACAAAATATGAGATTAACTATTTTTTCTTCTTATGATCTTATATGGATTCATTCTATCAGTACACAATCCCATTATGAGATTTTTTACATCACTTCCAAAAATGAAACAATTATTTATAAAATATCATCCATTGTGCTGAATCATTAGGGTGACACAATTTAACATTAGATATGAACTCATCTGACAACATTTAACCTTGTTTACATCAATTGAATTTGAAAATAAATTCTTCAAATGATGAGTTATTGGAAGGTAATAAATTTTTTTTTCTGATGTTTTGATTCAGGTACCTAAGAATCAATCACAATGGAATTATTAGAATTAAATGAAAGAATTATTGGATAATATCATTATAATGTCAAAAATTCTTTTTTCGGGAGGCTAGATCTTAGTACCTAAGAATGATTACGGGTTGAATTTTTCATCCACCTTATAGTGCGATTTCCCACATTTAGGAAATATTGATAAATAATTATAATCGTTTCTATAAAAACACAATAATTGGGGAAAGGATGTATATTTTTATACCCCAATCTAATTTGACATAATATTTTCATCGCCTCACAATTGGAATCTGGATGCTCCTTTCCTTATGGAAGTAGCTATTTTAAAATCTCATGTATATTTGCGAAACATTTATCACTCCACCCATTTAATAAATTCAAGTTAAATAAACAAGAAACTACTAATAACGCAGTATATTTACTGCAACCCGGGAATATTGGTTTCTCTTGATACCTATACAACTATTTAATAGTTGTTGTTTTCATAATAGTTTCAAAACATTAATCATTAATTAATTCATAAATACAATCCTTTACCTCATTTGTAATAGTGTCATCAACATTTGGTGTTAAATTTTATGTTCTTTCACCATGTTATATAAAACATGTATAATTATGGATAACAATATTACAAATGAGATGATCCATGCTTTCTTTCAAGTTTAGCTTTCTTATATTCAAACACATCACACATGGATATAAAATCAAATCTATGTTTTGAAGATTTATTTTATAAAATTCCATGGAATCATTAACTCTATTTTCATATTCACTAGTGTTAATTAGTAATTTTTCTTAATTACATCTCATTCATGAACGGATATCCAAATATAATAGGTGAATATATTAAAACATATTAAAATATATATATTTATATAATTATATAAAGATAAATAGTATTAATAAACAAATTATATAAAATAATTGGTACACATGATATGACTCTCTAGTATATATAATATAATTATCCACGTTCGATAAATCATTATTAACATTATGAAAAACATCACATCTCTTATTATTCTCTCCAAACTACATTAGATGAAATTAACATATAAACACACCCATATTGTAATTTTTTTAACTAAAATAAATCCTTAATAAAATGTTTAATTGTTTGACCATATATGCATTTTTATAAATTAAAATGATTATGAATTCTCTAATTCATAAAAATGAACCACTAAACCCATTTATCAAAACATTTTATTATTAATGATGGAAATTGATTTGGAATGATTTTTATTAATAACAGTCATATCTCTATATAAACATGTCCAGTAGATGTATCTCCATATATTATATGAATACTAATATAATCTATATTTCCAAGACATCAAGAATAATTAGTAGAAAACTAATATTTCAATATAGTATTGAAAAACTAAAAAATTCTTAAATCTCTCATTAGACTGGACAATCTCGATGAATATATCAAATGCCAATAATATATTTAGAAATGCATATTTCATTTCACTTACATAATAATTCCATGAATTTACTTCATATTTACTAAATCGTGGTCATATATGTTTATACAGGAAGATAAATTTCATCTTGGATGAATAAAAACTACATTAAAATAATTAAAACAACAGCTCAAATGAATAATTAAGGGTAAATAATTTATCTTAAAAATTGAAAAAGACTAAAAAATTCATAGTAAAATAAAATAAATGGATCCTTTATCTAGACTTCCCTCCCTCAAATGTGTTTAACGAACAAACATTATACGATCTAACAAAAAATGATTTGAAAATAATAATAAATAAGAACTACAAATGATAATCAATTAGAGGTGGATTCTCGGCCGGAAAATGGTTCTCGCAGCGAAAATAATTCCCTATATGATGAAACAATAATATAGGAAGACGAATCAAGTACATATGTCATGAAAATTGAAGAAAATAAATAAAAATGGCCATTGAGGATCTATGGGTCATTGTGGGAGTCATCCGGATTTGGGAAAATAATTTCCAAAATCCATGAATAATGATAGTTTTGTGATCCTTTATTTTTGTTAAAAAACAGTTGGTGTCAATTTAAAAAAACAATGCCATAAATTCTTGATTAATACTTTTTGGCATCCGTTTTTTTATAAACTGATGTCAAGAATCATTATTTATAGTGTTTTTTACATCGGTTTTTAAAAATAATAATGTGAAATAATGATATATAATATTTTCACATCGAATTATGTTACAACTTAAATAAGTACAAACAACTCGATTTTGAGTCGTTTTATTAAAAATTGACATCATATCTCTGACATGAAATGCTAGTTTTCTACTACTGAAATGAGGTTTATGGTTAATTTGAAATATACATGTGTTTTATTCATCATATGGTGCATAGATATTTAAAATTTTTTAATGGTGAGCAAGAAATATCTCTAATAATTGGTGATCTAGTTATAGGTCTTTAATGCAGTATGTAATGTGATGGAGTTTATTTGAGGTTTGATACTCAAAAGAGATGTGTTAATTATCTGGTTACATGAATTCATTTTTTGGATTCCAATAATGGTTAGTATATGGATATTCCTAATATACTATTAATATTTCATTTAAATGGATTGTAATGCAATTTTTTTCAATATAAAAATTCAATAAAATAATATTATGTTTCATAGAAAATTTTATGACTTTTAAAAAATGTTGAAAGGATTTTTTTCAAGGAATTGTATCGATTAATGTTCATATTTTTGATGAATCATGTTTGATAATTATTTTACCTCTATGATTGAATATTAACAATTTTATGAAAAAAATAGATATTATGTATTTTTTAAGGAAGAGTGGCCGTATATTTTATCTCTACTGTTAATTTTGAAAAAGGAAAAAATTCCTTTAGATTATAAATCATTATAAAATAGCTAATATGATTATTTTATTTTATATCCCATAAGGATAATATTTTTCCATCAAAATTTTTTTAATTTTTTATAATCATCATAAAAATAATTTTATATTTTAATAAATTCATAATTATAGTTATTAGAGTTACCATGATTAAAGAATGTTTTTCACTATGAAGAACATGTTTTGATGGAAATGTAAACATTGATCTTGTCATATATTTGATGGTTATGATCTAATTTTTTCAAAAAAACAATTAAATCAAATTGGTTTAAATAATGAATGAATAGTAATTTCTAGCAACTATTGAAAATGGTTTTAGATATTAATCCTTATGCATCCTTTGTTAAAATATAGATTCAATGCCCTAATGGTGGTAGTTGGGTGTCATGTGTGGTGATAACTATATTTTTGTTTATTGGTTGATAGTTTTAATTAGTTTAGTTGTGTATAATATTATTAATATATTTTATGATTTCATATGATCCACCACAAGATCATGTTTTTTCACCAACAACAAAATGTTTTGGGTAAAGATGTTTTTCTAAACATCTATGTTGATCATAGAAATAATGGATAACGTATTCCTCATTCCCAGTCCCATTATATTTTTTCTTGATATGTAGATTCATTTGGGTTGTAGTGGACAGTGGTGTAGGTAACATTTCATTATTGGAAATGAAGGCTCTAAGTTTTACTGTACATATATTCATTGAATAAAGAATCACGAGGTTATATCACATAAATGAATTACATCGATAGTGAAAATGGTTTTATATTCGTGTACGTTTTTGGGTTGTGTTGTGTTATGGTATAATTCATGTCACATTAGATATAGTGGAATTCAGGATAACACATGGTTATGGATGGGATGTGATATATGTTCATGGTGATTATAATTAATTTAATAAGGCATTTTCTCACATTATGTTTGGCACTGGAGTGTGAGAGTGACAAACTTTTAGGGATGTTTAGGTGAGGTTCCTTTATTACATATATGTTTTGATTGAGTTATGCTAACTAGTATGTTTTACATAGTGACTCATCCAGGGGGAGGATGAGATACAGTTTGTCTTATTTAGGTGATGAGTTGTTTTTATTATAGATTCACTCAGAATTAGTATGATTCTTTCATATTTTCATGTTATTTTTTGGGATTATCATACTATGTATATGTATGTCCTCGAGAATTTGAAATATATGTTTTTAAAAACAATTTTTTGATACATTTTTCCACACAATACAGTGAATTAAAAATATCTACGGAATATTTCCTGAATATTATTATGAATATTTGAGAATAATAAAACAACTAGTATATAAATATATTTTAAAATATTTTAAATGAATTCGAAATAAAATTGAAAACACAAAATGTTATTAAGTGTAATTTTTCAAAAAAAGATGCATTCCTTTATATATAGAATATTCAATTTTTAAAAATTATATATAAAATTAAGAATAAAATTTGTAAAAAACAAACTCCATTTATGAATTCCAAATATCAATTTTAGTCTTTGGTGAAATAATGATACTTTTCTAAACTAATTGTTATTTTTGTAAACTATAAAACAAGATCTCCATTTGAGATATCATCAATTTCATGAGACTGTCATTATAAAAGAATATAAATAATGTCAATGAATCCTTATATATATTTATATATATTTCAAATAATTAAATATTTTAAAATTTCTAAACTGAATTGATGAAACCACAATGTAATGTTTTGAAAACATATGTAAATATTTTCTCACAAAACTATTTTTATTGCCTTACATTGAAAAACAAATTCATCACTAGTATAGATTATATATATAAGATTGGATTTTACATGTTATATAAGAATTATAAAATTATTTAATAAACTCAATTTCATTTTGGGCATAAATTTATGACTACTAAGTGTGAAATTATTAACCATGACAATTGTTAAACTATTATTTTAAAATAATTGGTTTATTATCATTGTGAAATATTTATGCAATAAAAAGCTATTATAATATATAAAATTTATTTATTATATTTTATATTAACATATAATAATATAAAATAACTCATTAAATTTCTAATCAATACTAAATATTATTAATAATACTTAATTGTGAAAATGAAATTTCTCTAAACACAATTTTTCTATATATTTAATTATTTAAATTTACTGTAATTATTATCTCGTTAAAAAATTTGATTAATTTAAATGGGGAATTAATTTAGGTTTATAGAACCCAAATTTGGTATGATTTATTAAATTTAATTTTTAATAAAGAAATATTATTTACGTAAAAACTACTTACTAAGGTAAAACAATTCATAAAAATGTGATAGTCAATAGATAAAAGGCCCAAAATCTTTTGAAAATTTGATAAATTGATTGGTACATGTATAATAGATCATATGTGGTTCAAAAATTTATTATTTTATATTTTTATCCATTTATAAATGAATAGTTTCATCCTACTGTTTAATAATAATGGGTATTCAAAAAAGCTCCATTTTCATCACTTTCAAAAGAGGACGACTTCTACAAGTTCATACACCATTGTTATAAAAAATATAATCATTGAAGTCTAAAATTTTCATCTACCATGAAACCAGTCTCAATATTATAAGCCTCTGGTATCAATTTGGTACCATATTCCCTTAACATCCATAAAGAGTTTCTAGAAGATGTTTTTGTGCTTGACGTTAGAATTATATAATACCTGATTTTTTCGTCTTATTTTATTTAAATACAAATGAATACTAAAAATATTAATATTATTTTCAACATATAACCATTATACATCATGGTAATTATAATAATAGAATAAATATCTTATTCTTTCACTTAAAAAATGAAAAAAAATGGTGATCTTGCCTTTGTGTGGAATACCAAATCCACAAAATTAAGTCATCCATTTTTCATCACCACCATACATGGCTGGTAACAAGAATTTATTTTACGTATTACTATGATTTAAATGTGGGACTTTTTTCTTCAGAAATAATAATTTATCATAGGCATATACATGATCTTATTTATTGATGAATGATATCACTAATTAATCATAAAGTATAGTACCATCTCTTTGATTGAGGAATTTTGTTTCTCACAACCATACTTCATGAGTGGTTATAGGAATGAGTTAAATAATTATATATTCTAATTATAAAATTACTAATATTATTTAAATTTTAAATTGTGATAGAAATAAATACATGTTGTCATAAAATCATTTTAATATTGTCTCATTTATATCGATCTTATAAGTTAATTGAGTGATGTTATAATGTTTATATAATAAATTTTATAGGAATATTATGTAATTATGATATAATATAATTATAATGTTTTAATATGTTTAAGTTACTTGGGAAAAAAAATTTATATTCATCAAATTTATTATTATATAACCTTTTAATCATTACACATGTCGAAACTAGATGTTCGCAATTTCAATTTTAAAAAAAAATACCATTATCAATAAAGAATGAAATTGAGATTTGATGAATCATCATAAAACCATGAATATTGTATCTTGGATATTCTATGTATTTTTAAATTTTTTAAATTGATATTAATTGGAAACACCATTACAAATCATGTATTAAGTAATCAATCTTAGATTCAAGAATCTAATGATGGAAATAAACCATAATCGTATAATAAATTTGAAATAAATGATTATAACATGTGTTTAAAAAATGACGTTTTAATGAATGCTATTATGAAATATGTGACTAATATAGTTCTTTTTATTCAAGAATTTAGGCGCATGTGAAGCGTAATTCATCTCCAATGTAAGGATGTTTCCTCTCAATTTCATTTCATTGAGAAATTTTTTTGTATGTACAATGAAATTAATTTAAAATGATTATCTAATAAATATTTTACATATAATTTAAAGAATTAGTTTTTATTAATGTTATTTTATGTACAATTTAACAAACACTTTTTCTATGTGTTTTATAAAATTATTTCTTTTCTTTTAAAAGATATTGAAAACTCAAAACTGATTTCATTAACTTGTAATGATTTATATAGGACGTATTTCTTAAATTTTATGTTTCATAAACACAAATATGTTAAATTAAAAATTTTCCATCTCTCTTGGTAAAGTGATTCATTTCATTCAGGTCTTCTATATCCATATATTTCTTCCAATAAAAGTAATACATCATTATGAATAAATCTCATTCTCTATTACAATTATTCTCTTTCTATATCACTATTTTTCCTTACCTACAGTTATATAATTCAGAAACCTATTTCAATGTTATCGTATGTAACCATAATCATTAACATCTCCGTATTTCAAAAGTAATTTTTATTATCTCTTTTAATAAGGTGGATTTTCAATAATGATACAATAAAATATTCTATAATTTTTCTATCCATTCAAAATAAAATGACTTATATTCACCCCCAAATTATATTTTATAATACCTTTTTATTTTTATAAGATCAATTATTTAATAATCCTTTTATATTAATTGGTCATAATGTTTCCAAATTATATTTTTGAAAATTATCTTCTAAAGTGACCATAACATCATATAATCCTCCTCCTCAATTCAATTTTTTTGGTATTTTCAACTGACACTTTTAAAGGTAAGTGTTAACCCAAACAATTCCAACCACATAAATGCCATTAAAAAAGAAAAAGGCAAGAAAATCAAGACTCTTTGGAGATGTCCCTCCCTAGAACCTACATAAATTAAACAATTCTACACCTCCACATGGCTGATCAGCTAGCTGTCCCATACAGGGATGCATGGGCCCAGTACCGATGGAATGTTTCATGCCCTCTCATTCGTCCAAATCTGGAATGATATGTGTTGGTGGACACTTCTAGCTCTGAAACCACATCTGAGGAAGATCCTCATAGAATAAATGATTACTTTTACATTAAAAACATAATACAGTAACCAAAAAAACTAACAAAATGTCACAAGTTTAGTCAAATGCAGCATAAACTTTCACTTTGAACATTGTATGGCTCAACTTTTTTTGCAAAGTCGATTACTCGAGTCAACTAGTGCCATCATCCTGGCACATCCCCTTGGAGATAAGGGATGATAATTAGAAATATTTGTGCTAAGGTCACATAATGAGGGACACATCATGTTTCTAGGACATGATCGATGAGTTGGAGAACCACCACCCATGATGAGAGGAGCTTTGAGTGTTTTAATTCCAATAGTATTTTCCTTGTGTATAGAGGGAAATATAGACTCCCTTATTCATTTCCAGTGTGAGAGAGGAATTCCTTGCGCATTCACCTCCTTCCTTGGTAGAGGATGAATCCATCCTCATCATCCACCACTCGTTTTACCATCTTCATTGATTGATCATTATTATTTATTGGGATTAATTTATGTTTTATGGAATTCTTTTCCAAATGAATATATTTTTTTCATTATTTTGAAATTAAATATGATGTATTTTACAATTTTTTTAAAATAGAAAAATGAATTTTAATGAATTATTACTTTCTAAAAAGTTATTTCAATGATTTGTTTCTATATGAATAACTATTCTTTTCATTTTTGTTTTCCCTTATTTTAGAAAGTATTCATGTTTTGAAACAATTTTTAGTATTAAATGTTAATATTTAATTTTTCTTATTCAACCATGATTTACATCTATAGAGACCCGAACCAAGAGGCTCAGAACTGGTGTCTGATACATATTACATTTTGATTATTTTAATAAATCATGACCCAAATGATCAAAGAGTTTACAAGTCTTGGAAAACAAGATATATTCATGTGTCTTATATTATGTAATAATACAATAATTACAATATAGTTCATTTCCTAAATAAATAAATAACTTCAAGGATAACACTAATACATCTTGTAAATCCCTACATATAATTCATAGTACACATATTGCATTCCTTAAGAGAGAAACATAGTAAGGGTGAGATGAAATAATAATCAAGGACATAGTATGGAAGAATAAAAAATGAATCAATAAGAATAAATTAAAATAGAATGGTAAATAATAGAACACACATGCCAGGTAATCAATAAAACGAATGGATGTGTGTAAACAATATATTATTTTAACAATTAAAAAACCATGCCATTCAAATAAATATATAAGAATAAATAAGTATGTCATGGTAAGAAGATAAAATACATGACATATAATCATTGATCTAAAAATGGAATGTATCCATAGATATGTCGATTCAAAATCACATGGATGAATAATAATAAACAAATTCTCAATACATGAAAATATTAATTATTGGATGTTAGGTTTACTAGGAACATGATACAATTATCATTAAGAGACAATTTACCTATTTCAATTTTCACATCTAATTCATCCATTGAGACTACGGATGAATCAATGGGCTTTCATGAACAATTCCCCATCACACATAGTGCATGTACAAAGAATTAATATAAACATACTTCCTTATAAAATATTTGTATTGAATCTAGTTTAATGGTTTATTAATATTTTCCCATATAATAAAATAACATTCAAAGTTTACGCTATATAAAAAATAGGATACAATTAAAGAAATAATCATATCCATGAAAAATGATTTGGATATTTAGGGAAAATTCAATGTTCATTGATCATAGTGAATTGAATATTTAAAGGGGACAAATGGAATGAATGAATTAAATGGGAATAATATCCTTATCCAAATAAAACATACACCATAGAAAATAATAATAGAAATTAGATTAATAAAACATACCCCAAGTGGAGCATAATAATGGGATATTTTCGTTAATGATTAAAAATAAAATACAAAATAATGTTTAAAAACATTTTTGAAGAAATTATCATTTTGTTTTGATTTTTTTTTTAAAAAATTGCATTGAATAAAATTTGGAAATTATTATCTATAAAAATTAACCATTAAATATTGAAAATTATGATTCAATGAAATTACAATGGGTATATTCGTACAAGTATTATGAGTTAAAAACGACATTCATTTGGCATAATTAATGGTTAGAAATATTCCTTATTCAGAAAGTGATAAGAAGATTCTGTTTAAAAAACTGGTAAAAGGAAAAAAAGGTTAAATATATCTTCAGTAAATCATCTAAAAAATATTTTTGAAATTTTTTTAATTAAACATGTTTTTTAAAAGAAAATATGTTCTCCTGCTAAAGAGAGATACAATGATGGGTTATATGAAAAATATTTTCTTAAAAATTATGATTACCAATGAGTGGGAAAATGGTTCTAATAAATGAAAATGGTAATCAATAACCGTAGGAGATAAAAACAAATGTTTTCATGAATGATAGTCATATAATTTCATTAAATGAAAAAACCATGAAAATTTCATTAATGTTACTGTTGTGGAAAATAATCTTTAAACATCCCAAAGTGTCTGATACCACATTGAAGCATATTAAGTAATAAATCTCATGAAGGAATAAAATTGAAAGAAATTTATAATATTGTGAGATTAACTATTTTCATTTAATATCATATAAAAATGTATTATAAAAACTTTATAAAAGAAACTAGGTGAAAAACAAAAAAACTCTCAATAGAATTTATATTTTGACGAAAATACATTTCTACATGAATAGATATTGAATCATGGGATGCATGAAAGTGTAATAATCAATTTAAAATTTTAATATCAAAAAATGAAGAAAAATAATGATATAATATATCAATATGGGCCTTAGATACACAACAAAAAATAGTTAAGTGGTATAAATGGTGTATTCCTTATGGAATGAAAAGTGAGACAAAAATATATTTCCTTGAGATTTCATTCACGTGAACATCCTATAACTTCCATTATAATAAAATTATTTTTATTTATACTTTTTTTATAACATTTTTTGGGAATTTAATTACTTTAATTTCACTTATTTCAATGTTCCATACAACTATATAATCAATTATGTTCACATTAATTTTTTTGACCAAATTCAGTTTATGTATCAAAAACAACATTGGTATGTCAAGAATAGTGAAAGAGGTCAATATATAATATCCATAGAATAATAATAATGAAATAAATATTGTATTTATAAATCAATTATACCTTTAAAAACAATTATTACATATAGTTATGGAAAATGAATAAATGTTATAATCATGGAGACATAGGTCTTATGTACGCATGAATAACGTTATTATTTTTCAATGATCATTTTGGAATGAAGGTAAGAAAACAAATATCATTCCATAATAGTGATTATATCATAAATAACATAATATTAAATCATATATACTTATCTATATAAAACATATTATCTAAAAGAAATCAGATCGTGTCGAGGAGGCAGTAGTCCCCACGTTCGCGACCGACATTATTACTTTTTAGTTTGTCAAAGGATAATAAAGAATATATATATATATATAATATTTATAGAAATTTATTTATTTCATTAATATAATATATATTTTTTTTATGTCTCAATTTTTTTATTATAATCACTATTTATACATTCCATGGATCCAAAGAATTGATTATGTCGATATGAAGGGGCAGTAGTCCACACTTCCTCAAACAATGTTATCATTTTAATGTACAATTGAAAGTATTATAGGTATGTTTAATAAGAGGATTATATAATTATAATAAAAACTAAATATCATATATATAATATATAAATAGAATTTTAATCATTACTTCCATTAAGAGAGTTGGTATGTAAAAAATTACCAATCATCATTTCATGAGGCAATACTTTTCCATACACATATATAGTATGATCGATAGCCATTAGATGGAGGTGTGTATATGTTTAGGTAAAAAAATTTACATAAAAACATACAATTATATTTTTGATACTGGATCTGTTATATAAGAACATAATAAATAGATTTTAGGGTGTGTAGAGTGGAAATGAAACTAGAGAGATTGAGAGAAAATGTTACCTCTTAATCTTGTACCTCCTATTAGTTTATTCCAAAATACTCCATATATATATTCCTATATAAAGGTAGGAATAAAGTATGTGGGGAGATATGTTTAAGAGCTACTTGGGAAGTTATTTTTCAATTTAATGTGGATTTATTTGTGTAATGAAGTGGGATGAGAGGTGGTTATTTTATAGTAGAATTGGAGTGGCCTTTTTGTAATATTATTGAAAAGGATATTCATCTACATTAATCACTTTTATTGTGGATCATGTAATGGAACAAGTCAATAAAAGATAGGATAGTGTCTATATATGGAGTTGAAATTTTATTTTGACATGTTACTAGGCCATTTTGGGCCATAATATTAATGTTTATTCCTTCATTATGTTAACATTTTCCTTAATAATTGAAATAAATTAATATTACATTCATTAATAATTTTGTTCAATAAAAAATTTTGTTTTACAAGACATTATAAAATATGATGATTCCAAATATGGAGTCCATTTTTAAAAACATCTATCATAGAATATTAGAATGTTTTTTAAATTTAATCCCATGGGCGGGATGACAATGTTTGTTTTTAAAATAAAAACTTCTAAAAAAATTCCTATGTATTTATAATAAATTTCAAATTGAAATTGATTATAATTATAAAAATTGTATTAATTGAAAAAAATATAATCAAATTAAATTTTTTATCAAATTAAAAATATAATTTATCCTTTGTCACGACTCGTCCCCCATGGTCTGTGTCATGACTACCTCAAGCCAGCCTCCCGAAGGCCAGGGGTTGGCGACTAGCCCCAAAGTCATCATCCTAGAAGTGGGAGGAATTTTTCTTATTACCTATATACTAACACACACATGCCTATCAACATCCCCAAACGCAGAGAGGGGGATAAAAAACCACTAAAACAAAGTTTAGTGCATATACAATTGAAAGTATGTGGGCTAGAATACATACAAAACAAGGAACTAGAAACAGCAAGATACAAAAAGAGACTATGATGGACATCCGCATTAATCCCCACCTAATTGTGGGAGTATTGAAGTTACTGGATTCCAAAGAATTATATCATGTATGCCCGGTCCTATAGGGGCTTGCCTAGTCCTAGGCCATCATTTCCATCATTATAGCATCTGTCAGCCACGTCTCCCTGAGCACCCCTATCGAAATGTTAGTTGTCTGCACCAGGAAAAACATGTGCTGGTGAAGACTATGTAGGGGTGAGTAACACAATACTCATTTGTGACCCCAAAACTAAAAAGGAATGACCAAACATTAATTCATCAATGTAAATAATGAGTCACATGATAGCTCATACCAAATATATTCAAGGGTTGTAAGAGTAGCATCATTAGTCACATATTCGAACACCTCGGCTACATGGGAACTCATCATCTCGCGAGTATAATGGGATTGAAAAGTCACAAATAAGTGCTTCAAACATACCATAAACTTATTAGGTACTCATCCTTATCGAGTATTGTGGGCCTAAAAAGTCACAAATTGGTGCTTCCCACAAGTCATGGCTTACTGAGGTACCCTCCTCGTCACATACAGTGGGACTAAAATGTCAAAGAGTGGTGCTTCCCATAGTGGGCCTACCCTTTCATAGAGAGGTTCTTCCCATTGGTCCAAAATATAGCAGGCTTCAGGTCTCATCCAGTTATAGGGTTTTGTTTGTAGTGCACTCGAGAAACCAATTCCTCAAGCCCTTTTTCACAACTCAACCTCTACATAAGTCACCACAAAAGCATGCCAAAAGACCCGACTCGTCGTAAGGGTCCCAAACGCCACAAACGGCTCGTCAAACTGACATGTGGTTTTCATGATATGAGTGTTTTAGTATCCAGGGGACCAGTTGCGACATGGCATGATCCGACCCGCTCAGAGCATCCCGACCAACCCGGCTCGAGGGTCTCACATATCAAAATTCGTTAAGAGATACTTGACCTGATATTGTGTAGGTCCCGGTTGGTCTGGTCTAGAAGGGTCCTTGGCTGGGGCCAATAGGACTCGTTGGACCCAGGTCGATTAGTTGAGGGTCTAGCCCACCGAAAAGCCTGGGAACCCAGTCTAGTCCTGCCCGGCCCAAATAGGGCATGGGTCTGGCCTAGCAATGAGGATCCAGTCCATCAGCACTAGTCCATCCCAGCGATGCGGGTATATCCCGCCTGTATGATCAGACCCACTGGGCCTGGGTCTAGCTTTCTAGGTAGTGGTACTATCCCTACCCGCCGGGGGATCAGCGGGCCAGCTGGGGACCGGACACTTACTACGTCTATTGGTGCCGACCATCAGGGATTTGGCCTAGCTACCACATTGTAACAAACCTAGATTTTATGAGAATTATTATTTTTAATTTCTTTGATGGCTTTTGTTGTACACTACATCAATATTATCTTGCACTATACGCAACACCGTATTTGTTAGTAGTATACACAACACTATTCTTGGATCATGTTACACACAATTTTAATTTCGTTTGATATTAGTTATTCTACACAACATTGAGTGTATATATATATAAATATTCAATGTATAAATTAAATATGGTTGGATTCTGTTATATGCAACAACAAAGGAGTCTTTCCTTACACCCAACCCTTATTTTCCTTACATTACATGCAATCGAGACCTTTCATGATAGCGTGTGTTGTAAACAATACCGAGTTTCACTAAACAATGTTATGTTATTAAAATATTATACAAACTGGCTATTATGAAAAGTAATACCCAATTTTTTAAATTTGATAAATTTTAACATTCAAAAAGGACATCATTTTTGGATTCGGAATATCGAAATTAGCCTACGGTGAAATTTTGGTATTTTTCTGAAAACCTTCAAATTTTTATGAATATTGAAAACACTGGGTTACTATTTAAAAACCAAATTTTTTATTTAAAAAAATATTTATTTTGTTGAAATTTATTTTAGGTAAAAATTGATACATAATACCTATATATTTTCAATGTGATTCATTGGAGTCATTTTATAATAATTTTAGATATATAAATTTTTTTTTGAACTTTCCACCGTCTTTTTCCTACCTCCTAGGAGCTTTTTGCAAATTTACATAAAACTTAATTTTACCACTTCTGTGAGTAGAATTTTGAAAATCCAAGAGACACGGTTAATATCAAGGAGTAAAATGTGGTTCAATTAGATAAATATAATTTTTGGTGAATATTAACTTTTTACTTTTATTTACCACATTTAAAAGTATATAGGGTAATTAAGGGTAAAAATGGTATTATTATTACCCTAACACATGTCTTAATTATAATGGATAAGTTTAGTTCGACCAAAAACAACCTTAGGAATAAAATATTTCCCTTTAGGTCCACTTGGATTAGATTATTACATTTATTATTATTTTATTTAAAGAAGAGTTAAAATAGTTAAAATCAATGATTAATAACTAAAACATTTTTAATATATGGTTATAAATAAGATAAATTTGACTATAAATATTAATTAGAAATATAAATAGATTTCATACCTAATGGTATTTTATTTGTAATTTCTAGACATTAAATAACTTAATTTATTTATGACACAATGATGATGTTGTAATTACCTTATTAATGAAATATTAACATAATTGATGTTATAAATACCCAAATAAATGTAATTTGAGTATTTTTAAAAATTAAACTAATTTTCTAGGTTAAAATGAAATGTTATTATTGATTTAATTAACTGGTTCTAACTAATAAAGTTTTTATGATATTCACATAAATCAATTTCCAAATACTGTCAAAATTGACATAAAATAGTTTTTAAAAAAAGTATTATATTATTAAGTGTTATTTTATTCCTCAAAATATAAGGTTCGGACAAATGACATTGATAAGGTTATATATATTAATAATTAACCATTTGGAGTTCTTTTGGCTTGTTATAGTATGTTTATTAACCATGTAGTTTAATAAAACAAGAATACACGATAAAAGTTAAATTATTTAACTTAGAGTTAAATCTAAATGATAAGCTTAAAATAGTAACATAAACTTGTATAAAACATATTGGTTAAAGTTATTTCGACCCACTCCTACCTTAGATTATAAATAAATCTATTTGGAGCTATTATACACTGAATATGTCTTTATTATAAAATAATATTTTATGTTTTTTCAAAGGTGCCCCTCTCCTCGCTTATAAAAAGGCCACCCCTTCCCTCTTATCTTCACACCATTTTGAGCATTCAATCTTGGCCAACCCCATACCATTTATCTTCTCCACTTCCCTAGAAAAATTCATGATGATCTGGTCTTCTAAAAATACCAACTCTACTTCCGTAAGAGGAAGCTTAAAGGAGGTGCGTCAAAGAAGAGGTAATCTCTTCTTCTGATTCTCTTGAGTTTCTTTCTTCTTCTACTTATTCTTATTTAGTTATATCATTATAATGTAATAACATAAGTATTAATTATATAATTATATGTTATTATAAATATGGAACAAACATATTTCACCTTTTATCCATCCTATGGAAAACGAAATCATCGCGCGTGTGTACATACGGAATATCGTCTCCACGCTGTGGTGTAATCTGTTTTCATCCACCACCTTACATGGATTGGTATAATGGTATAAATAAATAAATATATATGATTATTGTAAATTGATATTGATTCTGAAATATTATAAATACACTTAAATAAAATTCTACGATCATGGGAATGATATCATCGCTCGTGCGTACGTACGGACTACCATCTCCACGGCATGATGAGATTCATTCTCCATGTTAACCATTCATGAATGATTATAAAGTATATATAATGAATATTAATGAAATATACGACATAATAATGATACTGGATATATATATATATGTATGTCATCTACTTAATTCCATTCAATTCAATAATAAAATGAAAACAACTTTCATGCGTACGTATGGCCTACCGTCACCATGAATGCTGTACTTTCATTCCATTTATCGATCAATAATTTATATATGTATATGAGGAATATATATTATATATAAATCATTTTTTACATTATGGAATTGAGTAAATCCGGATAGAAGTAATAATATTAATAACCACAAATCGAAACATGTGCAATAAATGAAACGATTTTAACCAAATCGCTGCTTTTACATCGAATTTACAAAAGAACAGGTAATATAATGTCATAAGTAAACCATATATGATAACATAACAATGAATATGATTCTATAATAAGTCAATGACATTATTTAAATCAGTATAAAAGAGGTTTAGATACATAAGAAGCATATCAGACCTAATGTAAGGGATAATTATTCTAATATCCTTCTTATCCGAGATTGTTTATCCGTAAGTATTTACTGGGGTTATGTTTATCATCCATGACCATATGTTCTCAAAATGTTTTCATAAAATGTTTACTTTTCTTCCATGTATGTTTAATGTCATTTTTACCCTTTTTTAAATTTACCACATCCTATAGAAGGAATCATTCTTTTTGTTTACCATTTGAGGTACTTTTTATCTTTTTGGTTAAAAGTACAATGATATTGTTTTTTAACTTATACGAAATGAACGGATTTTTATGGTCTCATAATGACTTATTTTCATGTAGTTTAATTTAAAATATTTCTGGGTTATTTTCAATAAAATCCTTTCTTTTAAAATTTTGTGTAATTTAGTGAAAATAAAATGATTTTGAAGAAGAAAGGATATTTTCCACAAGAATTCATTTCAAGTGTTTTATCAAACCCTTTTTCCATCTAACATGACATTATTTCATATGAGTATGTTTCAAGAATAATGTATCAATTATTTACATGGTTTTAAATTTTCTTATGATGATATGATATCCATTTGTTTAATATGGATTACATTATGATGGGATGATGTTTATGAGATAGATTTTATTCTTTGGGTTATGATGAATGATTTATGTTTATTTTGTGGAACAAGTAAGAATTATTTCATTATGATATGGGTGGGACCTATATCTCCCTACAATGTATTGTGTAAAAATTTATATCTCATGAGATAGACATGGCTTGAATGGTAAGTTAATCCGGTTCAGTGATACAGGACTGGAATCAAGAGTGAACTCGATTCAGAAAGGGAGTTTGTCCACTATGACGGTCTTAGCAGCAATGCCTTTGATTATATGGTAATCAAATCTTGTGCATAATGGTTTCCACAATCACATGTTTTATTCCCATGATATTTTATCATGATTGATGTTCCATTATGATATATGCCTTACGTACTTCCAATATTTATGTCTTTGCTCAAGATTTTGATGTTTAGATTTTATTTTCATGTTTTTCCATTCAAATGTTTATGGATTGTTTAATATTCTCTATGTTTACCCTTACTGAGCATTTGAGCTCACCATTTTTATGTTTTCATTTCCCCAATACATAAAGAATTCTTTTAGGTAAGAAAATCAAAAGGGGAATATTTTTATAGGAGATGTTGAAGATCTTTCACCATGATTAGAAGATTACATTCCAAGTTTCCAAAGACACTAAACTAATATGGTCATTGGGCATCTGTTTTTTTCATGTATTATGTATTCCACAGATGTAAGGTAATTTCCATGCACGTCATGATTTGGGTCTTTATAGTTGGTATCAGAGCAAACTTTTATTTAAGCATTGGAAACTAGGATGCGAAAACTTTAGTGAAATCCCTAGAAATATTTCCAAGGTATGACTAGGGATGTCCTTAAGGATAAGTATACGTATAGGTTATAGTCCTATAATTATGGTAAAAATCATATAATTTAACCTAGGATGTTAGATATTGACGGTACTCCCCCTTTATTATGTTGGTTTCTGTAGCATGATTTTTGCCTCTCACACTATTCTTTTTGGGTTTTTGACGATGGCTGGAACCCAAAGGAACCGTGTTGATCAATGTAATGTACAATGCAATGATTGTCCTCTTGAACAAACCAATGTTATGGGAGATGGAGTGAAATACATTATTTCTATACTTACACAAGCTATGAATCATTCTGGACATCCAAATGAGCAGAGAATGGAACAATATTCTATTGAGTCCTTCATGAGGAAACGTCCACATTCTTTTAGTGGGTCTTCTGATCCACTTTTTGCTGAACAATGGATCAGTACCATTGAAAAGATATTTTCCATACATCATTGTTCAAAGCATGAAAAAGTCATTTTGGATGTTTACTGATTAGAAGGTGAAGCAGACCAGTGGTGGACTCTAATTAATAATACAAGGCCCCAATATTTAATTGAATCAATGGAATGGGATGAGTTCAAGAAATTGTTTTTCAATAATTAGTTCCCTTGCATTATGCAAAAAAAGATAGAAAAGGATTTCCTCGAGATTAGAAAAAGGATGATGAATCTGTTGGAATTTATGAAGCGAATTTTACAAGTCCTGCAAGGTATGCATCTAGCTTTATCATCCAACTTGAATGTAAAGTTCATCGATTATGAAGTGGCATAAAACCAAGTCTTAGAAGGGCATTAGATTTAAGAGATTTCAATAGCTATGAAGGAATTTTGATTTGTGCTATCATGGTAGAAATGGAAGTTGGAGTTACATATCCATCTCATGTTTTTGAAAATAAACGAAAGATGGAGTTCAAGGACAAAACTCAGAATAATGGTGAAAAGAAGATGATTGTTTCTTTATGCTCAATGTGTTTAAAGAAGAATGGTGGATATTGTCTTAAAAGGACTAGAAATTTTTTTAAGTGTGGAAAAGAAGGCCATCAAGTAGCTGAGGGTCGAAGTAATGGAAAATGGGTTCCTAATGATGTGAATAAAGAAAAGACTGCAGAGAACACACCACCAACGCGTCAATGCTTCAAGTGAAAGGAAATGGGCCATTATGCTAATCAATTCCCTAATCCAAGGCTTAATGATGATCAACGTGAGCAACCTCTTAAGGAAAAGGATAATGGGAAGTCCCATGCGATCACTAGTTGTGATGTTGAGTTTGAAAATGTTGATGTGTAATGATTAAGTGTTTATGTAATGTGATTTCAAAATAGCATCATGGAATCTCATTTATGCAATCGGGAAATTTTGGAATATCTATGTATTGGTTTTCAGTAACCATGAAAAGTGATTGAAATATATTTGGAAGGAAGATGATATGTGCAAAATGAAGTGATAAAAAAATGAAATGATCTCATGAATGGTATAAGGAAAAAGTTATATCATGGTTTGAGTATATATAAATTTTAGGATTTTTGTATGTGGAAAGTGTTAAATATTGACAGCATTCATGTTTTCACTAATGTTCAATGAGTATTCATTTTTCAAGAGAATACATGATTATGGTATTCACATGTTTGTAATGTTACCAACAAGATCTATCTTATGATGTATGGGGGATAAATGATGGTATTCATGTGTTTGTTATGTGAGCTTTCAAGTAATCATTTTCATTAAACTATGAGCTTGGACCAAAGTATTTTAGATAAGCCTAATGATTGGAATGAATTAAGTTAAACATAAGATAGTATTTTTTAAGGCTAGAACTATTTTCGATATTATTGTACGAATATAATAATAATGTAGTTTTTGAAAAAGGGACAACGTGTCGGACGGGCGAAAACCCATCACGTCGGAGAAGGCTTTGGTAATCGAACCCACAACCGAAGTGCGACATGCCTTTATTACATACCACATGCCTTCAGGAAGTCTCGGGTTAGTAAAAACTAGTTTTATTTTATTAAGCGCTATGATAGATGAAGTATAAGCCCATTTTTTGAACCATATATGATTAATCTCACCATAAGATGGTCTTATAACTTTTACTAACCTTTTGTTTGAGAGACATGAAATGACCCATCATTCTATCACATGATCTGTTAACACTTCAAGAATGAAAAATTCAACTATATTTCATTATAATATGAAGTTGAAATTGTACATGGAACGAACATCGGTGAGATTATACCGAAATAAAGTAAGTATTTATTCTAATTCATCAACTTTACAGAAATGATCTTGAAAACCAAAAATGTTGTCCTAGTGTCCTCATATATGATGAATCAGATGGTACCTTAGATCATCACAAATTTAGGGCCTTGTGATTGTTGGATTTTTCATAGCCATGTTCTCTACCACTCTCCATCAAAACTTGATGGTTATATTTCTCTTCCATATCCATATTTTCACCTATATTCTCCTTTGTGGAAACCAAATGATTAGTTAATTTGGGTACCTTTTACGTTTCATATTTTTGTTTTTAAAGTTACTTTTTCTTATTCCATTTTACGATGTGGGTTTCAATTAAAGAAAATCTCATGTAGAAAACCATTTATAACCCCAACGAATTTCGAGGGTGAAATTCATTTTAAGGGGGGTAGAATGTAACGACCTGAGATTTTATGAGAATTATTCTTTGTTAATTGCTTTGATGCCTTTTGTTGTACACTAAACCAAGATTATCTTGCACTGTAAACAACACCGTATTATCTTGCAGTATACACAACACTATTCTTGGATCGTGTTACACACAATTTCAAGTTCGTTTGATAGTATTTATTCCACGAAACATTGAATATGTATATATATATATATATATTCAATGAATAAATACAATATTGTTGGATTCTGTTATAAGCAACAACAAATAAATCATGCACTACACGCATCCCTGACATGGCATATATTACACGCAATCGCGACCTTTCACGAAAGCGTGTGTTGTACGCAATACCGAGTTTCACTAAATAACGATATGTTATTAAAATATTATACAACTAGTCGTTATGAATAGTAATTCCCAATTTATGAAATTTTATAAATTTTATCATTGAAAATGGACTTAATTTTTTGATTCGGAATATCGAAATTAGCCTAGGGTGATTTTTTGGAATTTTTCGGAAAACATTCAATTTTTTATGAATAGTGAAAACACAAGGATACTATTTAAAAACTGAATTTGTTATTTAAAAAATTATTTATTTTATTTAAATTTATTTTAGGTAAAAATTGGTACATAATACCTATATAAGTTCAATATGATTCACTTGAGTCATTTTATAATAATTTTAGATATATAAAAATTTGATTGAACTTTCCACCGTATTTTACCTACCTCCTAGGAGCTTTTTGAAAATTTACATAAAACAAAATTTTACCGCTTCTGTGAGTGGAATCTTGAAAATATGAGAGAGACGGTTGATATCAAGGAGTAAAATGTGGTTCAATAAGATAAAAATAATTTTTGGTGAATATGGACTTTTTACTTTTATTTACCACGATTAAAAGTAAATAGGGTAATTAAGGGTAAAAATGATATTATTATTACCCTAACACATGTCCTAATTCTATTGGATAAGTTTAATTCGACAAAAAAACCTTAGTAATAAAAAATTTCCCTTTAGGTCCACTTGGATTAGATTATGACATTTATTATTATTTTATTTAAAGAAGAGTTAAAATAGTTCAAATCAAAGATTAATAACTAAAACATTTTTAATGTAGGGTAATAAATACGATAAATTAGACTATAATTATTCCTTATAAACCTAAAAATATTTCATAACTAATGTTATTTTCTTTTTAATGTTTAGACATTATATAAGTTAATTTATTTATGACACAATGATGATACAGTAATTACATTATTAACGAAATATTAACATTATTGATGTTATAAATACCCAAATAAATGTAATTTGAGACTTTATACAAATTAAACTAATTCTATATGTTAATATTACAAGTTATAATTTATTTAGTTAACTGTTTTTGAAATAATAATGTTGTTATGATTTTCAAAAAAATCCATTACCAAATAGGGTCAAAATTGTCATAAAATTGTTTTTAAAACAAATATTATATTATTAATTGTTATTTTATTCCTAAAAATATAAGGATTGGACAAATGACTTATATAAAGTTATATATATTAATAATGAACCACTTGGGGTTCTTTTGTCTTGTTATAGTATGTTTATTAACCATTTAGTGTAATAAAACAAGAAGACACTGTAAAAGTTAAATTATTTAACATAGAGTTAAATCTAAAAGATAAGGTTAAAATAGTAACCAAAACATGTATAAAACCTATTTGTTGAAATTATTTCGACCCATCCCCACCTTAGAATCTAAATAAATCAATTTGAAGCTATTATAAACCGAATATGACTTTATTAGAAAATAATATTTTATGTTTTTTCAAAGGTGCCCCTCTCCTCCCTTATAAAAAGGGCACCCCTTCTGTCTTATCCTCACACCATTTTGAGCCTTGAATCTCAGACATCCCATACCAATTTCTCTTCTACAAATACCTAGAAACATTCTGGAGGTTCGGGTATTCTCTAAATACCAACTCTATTTCCTTAAGATGAAGCTTAAAGGAGGTGCGTCGAAGAAGAGGTAATATCTTCTTCTGATTCTCTTGAGTTTCTTTCTTCTTCTACTTATTATTCTTTAGTTTTATCATTATAAAGTAATAACATCGGTATTACTTATATTATGATATGTAATTATAAATATGAAACAACCCTATTTCACCTTCTATCGATGCTATGTAAAACGAAATCACCGCACGTGTGTACGTACGGAATACAGTCTCCAAGCCGTGATGTAATCTGTTTTCGACCACCACCTTAATTGGATGGGTATAATGGTGTAAATAAATAACAATATATGGTTATTGTAAAGTGATATTGATTCTGAAATATTATACTTAAAATTTAATACAATTCTACAATAATGGGAATGATATCATCGCTCGTGCGTACGTACGGACTACCGTCTCCACGACGCGGTGAGATTCATTCTCAATGTTAACCATTAATGAATGATTATAAAGTATATATAATAAATAATAATTATATATGTGACATAATAATGATAATGGATTTATGTATATATATATATATATGTGATCTACTTAATTGCATTCAATTCATTAAGGAAACAAAAACAGCGTTCATGCGTATGTACGACCTACCGTCTCCATGAATGGTGTATTTTCATTCCATTTATCGATCTATCATATATATATATGTATATGCTGAATATATATTATATATAAATCATGTTTTACAATCTAGAATTATTTAAATGTAGATATAAGTAATAATATTAAGAACAACATGTCGAAACACGTACAATAAATGAAACGATTTTACCCAAATTTTTGCTTTTACATTAAATTTACAAAAGAACGGGTAATATAAATTCATAATTAAAGCATATATGATATCATAACAATGAATATGATTATTTAATATGTCAATGAAATTATTTAAATCATTATACAGGAGGTTCAGATACATATGAAGCATATTGGATATAAGGTAAGGGATAATTATTCCAATCTCATTCTTATCAGAGATTGTTTATTCGTAAGTATTTACTGTAGTTATGTTTATCATCCATGTCCATATGTTATCAAAAATTTTTCATAAATTTTTTCTTTTTGTCCTTGTATGTTTAAAGAAATTTTTACCCTTTTTTACTTTTACCACATCTTTGGAAGGAATCTTTCTTTTTGTTTACCATACGAGGTACTTTTTGACTTTTCTGTTAAAAGTACGAAGAGATTGATTTTTTAACTTATACGACATGAAAATATTTTTATGGTTTAATAATGCCTTATTTTCATGATGTTTTCTCTACAATATTTCTTGGTTAATTTCAATAAAATCCTTTTCATTTAAAATTTTGTGGAATTTTGTGAAATGAAAATGATTTTTAAGAAGAAAGTATATTTTCTTCAAGAATTCTTTTCAAGTGTTTTATCAAAACTATTTTCTATCTAAGATGACATTATTCCATATGAGTATGTTTCAAGTATAATGTATCTGTGATTTACATGGTTTTAACTTTTCTTATAATGAAATTATATCCATTTTTTTATATTGATTACTTTATGATGGGATGATGTTTATGAAACCCATTTTATTCTTTGGGGTATGATGAATGATTTATGTTTATTTTCTGGCACAAGTAAGGATGATTTCATTATGAGATGAGTGGCACCTCTATCTCCCTCCAATGCATTGGGTGATGATTTATATCTCATGATATAGACATGTATGGAATGGTAAGTTAATCTGGTTCAGGGATACAGGACTGGAACGAGGAGTGAACTCGATTCAGAAAGGGACTTTGTCCACTAAGATGGTCTTGGAAACAATGCCTTGGCTTCTATGGAAAAGATATCTTTTGATTAATGGTTTCCATAATCACATGTTTTATTCCCATGATATTTTATCATTATTGATGTTCCTTTATGATATATGCCTTACGTACTTCCATGATTTATGTCTTTGCTCAATATTTTGATGTTTAGATTTTATGTTCAAGTTTTTGCATTCAAATGTTTATGGATTGTTTTATGTTCTCTATGTTTACCCTTACTGAGCATTTGAGCTCACCCTTTTTATGTTTTTTTCCTGGGATATAATGAAAGCTTCTAGGTATGAAAACGAAATGGGGAATATCTTTATGGGTGATTTTGAAGATCTTTCACCATGATTAGAAGATTATATTCTGAGTTTCCAAATACACTAAACTAATACTGTCGTTGGGAATGTGTTTTTGTCATTTATCAAGTATTCTGCAAAAGTAATCTAATGTCTATGTACATCAAGATTTGGGACTCTACACGCATCCAACTCCCCTTATGGCCCCGTGTTCATGGGGCCCTACCACCATCCACGGTCAACCGACGACGTCTTCGCCAGCCATCCGTATGACCTGGACGCGGTTCATCCCTCCACGCAGCACCCCACCTAATGTTGTGTCCTTCAACATGATGCCGCAACTGACAAGACATGTATTCTCGGTCAATTTTGGCCACCGGTACATGCTTCCTTCAACATGATGATGACGATTCTGGACGCCACTGACGTCGGGGACCCAATAGGAAACTTAGCATACCACCAGATGCACTCTGGTGGTCTTTTCTTCGAACTGTCCGCATATATGGTCTCCGAGGACCTCCCTCTTCACTATGAGGATCCCAAACCTGCATTTCCATCATTTTGGGGGTACAAACACCATGAAATAACATGAGGATGCACTTGGGCATTGTTCATGTCAGCCCGCGACCTCCGCATTAGAGGATAAAATATGGGTGAGGTTTGGTGTGTTTTAATTCAATCATTAAATTCCAATATTTGGACCCTGAATAAAAAATATCCTGATGAATAAATCACCCAACTTCATAACACACAAATCATGGAATTAAATATTTGTGTGTTGATCTATGTTTGGTTTTTTAAAATGATGGGGAAGGATATCAAATCAAAACCCACTAATTCTTATGATGTCTGATGCCGCTGTGTTTGTCCTCGAGAGATTAAGATGTTGACGTTGCTTCCCAACATCAATCTTCGATATGTGTTGAAGATGATGAAGTTCCGCCGGCATTCGTCATTCTTCCATGGGGAGGAAGTTCGTAAAAGGGTTTATAGAAAATCCTCAATGTTTTTAATCCTTATTTACCAAGAACATTTAACTATAAATAAGATAAACTTGTAGAAATTCCATTATGATGTGATGTTTCATCGTTACACTGTTTTCGTTAAGAAACAATGTCGTTGTTATGCATCTTTAAAGCATCCATACACTGCGAGTTAACGGTCCATTAATGAGCCTCATTAATTCACATCGTCACTTCCCTATTGGTCCCCACAACATCGTCATCCTCCACTCAACTGTGAGAAAAAAGAAAATAATTTTTTAAATTGTTATATAATTAGTCTCAAAAATCCCAAAAAATTACTTTTCTTCTTGGCCCTTGTTGGTCGAAGTTATTTCATTTATAAGAGAATCCCAGTATTCAGGATTCAATAGTGCCCTTACACATTTAATCCGTTCACTGTTTCAAAATATAGAAAATCCCACTCGCACAATTACTAAATGATCCTTTAAATAAGATTACAATTCCATTCAGGTCTCTCAAGACCAAAAACTCAAGTTCTGTCAAATTTGGTATTCTAGAAATTATTCTATACAAATAAATAAAAATTTACATGGAAATTATGAGACGTTCACTTCTACCCACCTTAGGGATTTACATCCCAAAAAGCCAAAAAAAACTAAACAAAATGTTGGGGGGTACTGAGCATGAATCTGAGCATCCCACTCCCATGTTCTATCCTTGAGATTCACATGCTGGCATCATACACTTACTATAAAAATCAAACCCCCACGTAGTCCCTCTTTTGTTGATCCTCTATCTCAACTGAGAACTCTACAAATGTTTCCCCATCGTCAATTTCTGGCACATCCAAGTCAATGTCGTGTGATTGATCTTTTAGGTACCTCCTCACCTGCAACACATGTAAAACATCATGCACCCAATGTATCTATGGGGGAAAGAATTGGTAGTATTCCACCACTCTAACTCTAATTAGGATCTGAAAAGGTCCAATGAACCATTGAGATAGTTTTCCTCCCCCAAAAAATCTCTACAATCCTCATTTGGGTGAGACCGGAAGGCACACATGATCTCCCTCTTCGAACTCCAAGGGTTTCGGTCTCTGGTGAGCATATGACTTATTCCAGATCTGTGTTATACCCATCATATCCTGGATGTTCTTCACCTTCTTGGTGTTAGCCCATATGAACTCTAGACCCATGAGTGCCGACTCCCCTAAGTCTGTCCAGTATATGGGGGATCTGCATGTCCGATCATACAAGGCCTCAAATGGATCCATTCCAATGGTTGAGTGATAGATGTTCTTGTTTGAAAAAACAACGACTGATTGGTGGTCCTGCCAACTATGAACAATGTCTAGGAATAAATCATGATGGAGATCCTCCATGTTCTGTATGCTACGCTCTGTCTTACCATCCATTTGGGAATAAAATTCCATTCTAAAATGCAGATGCATCCGGATTGCCTCCTATAATCCTTTCCACAATTGAGATGTAAAGCGGGCTTTGTGATCTCAGATTATCATTAAAGGAACCCTGTGAATCTGAACTCTCTCCTGGATATAGAGGCGTCACAAGACCTTTACTGATACCTGCTCTTAGATTGGTAGGAAGTGATCTGACTTGATTAGTAGGTCAATGATCACCCTAATCGAGTTTTGACTTATAGACATACATGGTATCCCCATCAATAAGTCAATCATGATACCATACCATTTCCACTCTGGTTCCTTGAGTGGCAGAGTCAATCTTACTAGAAATGGTTTATTGGAATTCACTTGTTGAAAAGTGAGGCATCGTGAAACAGACTCGACTACTTCTTTCTTTATCCCTGGAAACCAGTACTGACATCGGAGGTCCTAGTACATATTTGTCACTAAAAGATCTACCACCAAAGGGGATGTATGGAACACACTCAATAAATCATCCTGAAATGCCACTTGTACTAAGGAGCTTCCTCTGAAAAGGATGACATGATCCGCGCCTATCAAATATCTATCAGGAGCTCGTTATATGGAGAACAGAGCACATTTGGCCTTATAGTCAACATCCAACAACTGTGCCTCCCTAAATAGTTGTAAGTGTGGGGGAGTAACAATCATCAACTAAAGGTAATCTAAATCACCATCATCCATGATATATATTTTCATCACATCTAACTACTCTATTGACTCAATCAATAGCTGAAACTCGGCCCTCCAGCTGAGTGTGTCTGCAACAACATTCCCCTTTCCAGGATTATAAACTGTCTCAATATCATCGTCCTATAAGAAATATTTCCATCACTACTATCTCAGGATCAATTTCTTATGGGTGAAGATATACATGAGACTCTTTTGGTCATAGTAAATTTTGAACCTCTCACCCATCACATAGTGACACTAAATCATCAAGGAAAAGACCACTTCTACTAACTACAGGTCATGGGTTGCGTAGTTGAGCTCATGATACCTCGACTTCCATGATCTGTAAGCATTGACCGCTCGCTTCTACATTAGGACACAACCAAGAATGGTCCTTGATGAATCATAGTAAATTACATACCCAACTCCCTCCTCTGATACTCTCAAAATGGGGGCACTAGTCAGTCTTCACCTCAACTCTTGGAAACTATGATCGAATTTCTCCTCCCACACCGAGGGATGTCCCTTCCATTTCAATACCCATTAGGGTGCATCTACCCTGTGAATGTTGGGCATTGGATTTTGATAGTAACCATCCAACCCCAAGAATCTCTACACTTTATCCACACTTCTAGGTGGATCCTAATCAAGCATTGCATCTATCATCGTTGGATATTCTATAACTCCAGCCTCTGAGATGATGTGTCCAGGGAAATGGACCTCCAGAATAAAAAACTGACACTTTGAGAGGTTACCATAATGTTTGTGATCTCAGAGTGTATCCAAGACTTTCTGCTGTTGTACAATATACTCCTCCTATGACGCTGAGTACCCAATGATGTCATCGATGTAGACCATAATGAACTCATCGAGGTACGACTGGATGATCTTGATCACGAGGCCCATGAACACTTCTGGGGTATTTTTCATGCTGAATGGTATCACCATGAACTCATAGTTTCCATATTGGATCCTAAAGGCTATCTCCAGTACATCCTCATCTCATACCCAGATCTACTGATAACCACATTTGAGAACTATCTTTGAGAACCACATCACTCCCCTCAGTTGGTCAACTAGGTCATCAATTCTCAGCAGTGGGTACTTTTTCTTCACATTGGCCTAGTTCCGGTGCCGGAAGTCCACGCAAAACCTCAAAATCACATCTTTCCTCTTGAAAAAAAGCACTAGGTATACCCATGGTGAAATTCTAGGCCTTACAAAACCCTTTTCTTTTATATCCTCCAGATGTAGTCACATATCGCAAATCTCTCATAGATCGATTCAATATGCCGGTGTGGATATCGTTTCCATCGTAGGGAACAAGTCGATAAAGAAGTATACCTCTCTATAAGGAGGTTTCCCTAGATACTTATTAGGAAAAATATCCTCATACTCATCCACAACTATAGGGAGGCTTAGAATCATCTCCTCTACCGCACTTAGGGTGAGGCTAGCCAATAGGTGAGTGATCGGCTGAACCATCATCTGAGAGAGTCTGTCCGGTGTAGAAAGGGTTTTATTTCTCATTATTGAAAGAAAACATGGTCTCATATCCATGGACGTACCATACTATATGCTGAAATTAGATGATTTGAGCATGGACTGTAGATAACCATTACATACCCAGGATGACATCGTATGTCCTCGATGCCGCTACTAGGAGATCCCCATTGAAACTGTCACCTCTTAGAGTAATCTCACACTAATGTAACTAGTGTTTGATCATTCAATCCCTTCCCATAGGATTCTATATCCGTAAGGATTGATCCAACAGATCCCCCAAAATCTCTGATCTCTAAACAAGGACCATGGAAAGGTTGTAGTGACTAGAACCTGTGACTATAAGTGCTAGATCTAGGGTATCAAACAATATCATCTCTAGAGTGCCATGATCATTACCCTATTCTTCAAGTAGCTGAGGTCTCCCCTATCAACCTACTCCCTTAGGTCGGGGGGGACCACCTGGGGGTGGTGGTGGTAACACCTAAAACTGTCGTCCACTTCCTATCGTTTGACCAACTCCCCTACCACGCCCACCACCCTGTGGACCTCATCACTAGAACTGTTGTTGCTGCCTCGGCAGACCCTCAACCATCTGTTATACATCTATATGGTAGGTTGGGTAGTCATAGTCCATGTGCCCTAGCCTGCCACACGAGTAGCAAATCCTGGCACCGATCTATCTCTATCTGTTTTGTGACCCTCGCACTGCTTAACACGACACCTGGGGTTGGCCGCTAAATGACCTGGCCCACATGGGGCCACACATCTATTTTCTGATTCCTAGAGAAGACTCTACCACCTGTGGTCTAATGTAATATCTACCTTTGGGAACATTCTCATCCAAGATGCTCCCCATCAGATTTTCTTTCTCCAGCACACCGACCTGGGTTGGGATGCTCAAAGACACCACCTAATCCCTAATCTTCCACCTGAGTCCCTTCTCAATGTCTCGAGCATTGAAAAATGGGTCATGAACCATATCTATGATGTAGCGGGAATGATCTTTGATCCGTTCCATGTACTCGGCCACAGTCATGCTACCTTGATGTAAGTGAATCTTCTCTTAGATGCCCACAAAGTGTATGGTCGTGGGGAAAAACTCCTCTCAGAAAAGACTCTCAATGTAAAACTAATTAATGGTATCCTCATCATGAGTTTGGATGGTAAAACACCACCATATCCTTAATGATCCCTGTATAAGGCTCACCGCTAGGATCACCATCTGGATAGGCAATGTCTGCACTACGAAGAAGGCCAGTTTCATAGCCTCCAGCTAGTCCTTAGTGACCTGAGATTATGTACCTCCTCTGAACATGGGAGGTCTCTAGATCAGAATCTTATGTAGGACACTGATCCTATGATCATCCTCTTCCAGAACCACCGACAGTAGATGCTGGCCATCTGGTGTTGGTATAACTAGTGCACCACTTGGTTTGACCCTCTCTAGGAATGGTCCCTAAATAGTCACCTCCTCGCTAGGTGGGCTGCCCTCACAACATCGTATCGGGATCCTGGATAGTCATCCACATGGAATAATCCTAAGAAAGATCAATATATACTATGATTTTAATGTTATACCTAGTGATCTGACATATTTTAAAAATAAAGTGACACTTATACATCCACTATTTTCATGTATTCAGCCAAAAACTGAATTCAAGGTCCTTGTGTATAGATACGTTGGCGGCCACACCTACAATGGACTCCCCAAATCTGAATGTCTGACTTGCAAAACATAACATAGTTTTCTGAAAACAAATAATAGAGTCTCAATCATTATGGGTGAATCAGCCGCCTCTGATACCACTTTGTCATGACTTGTCCCCCCAGGAACGTGTCTTGACTACCCCAAGCCCATCTTTTGATGGCCAGGGGATGAAGACTAGCGTCGAAGGAATCAACCTGAAAGTAGAAGAATTATCTTTAGCACATGTATGAAAACACACATCCATCAACATACTAAACACTAAGAAGGGGAAAAAAACCAATAAAACACAGCTTAGTGCATGTACAACTGAAAGTATGTGGGCTAGAATACAAACCCAAAAAATAACTGAAAACAAGAAGATAAGAAACTCTGATGGCCATCTATAGAAATCCCCATCTGATCATAGTAGTATTGAATCTATTGGATGCTGAAGCAGTTTGTCTTGTCTTTTTGGTCCTACTGGGACCCACATGGTCCTATGCCACCAGGTCCACTATTGTATCATCTGTCAGTCCAGTCTCCCTGAGCACCCCTACCAAAATGTTGGTCGTCTGCACTAGACACAACAAGTGCTGATGATGTTCGTGCTCATGTGAGTAACACAATACTCGGTAGGGACCCCAAAACAAAAAGGAAAGACTACATCATAATTACTCAATTTAAATCGCGAAACACATGCTATCTCACAGCAGGTATATTCTAGGGATGTAATAATAACATCATTAGTCACATCGTTGAAGACCTCTACTGCTGGAGAACTCCTGCTCTAGCGAGTACAGTGGGCCTTCCAAGTCATGAAGAGGTGATTCCGACTAATCATGGACTACTTAAATACTCCTCCCCGATATGTATCATGGTCCTACAAAGTCATAGAGAGGTGATTCCCACATGTCATGGCTTATTGAGTTACACCTATTCGGTGCATCTTGTGGACCTGGAATGAAATAGAGAGCCTCTTCCCACCATAGCCCTTTCAATTCACTTGGAGGTGCCTCCCACAGATCCAAAATATAGAAGTCTTCAGGTCTCAGCCAGTTGCAGGGTTCTGTACATTGTGCTCTTGAGATAAATTCTACTCAAGCCCTTATTCACATCTCAACATATACAAAGTTCACGATTTTCACGACCCGTCCCCCGGGGCCTTTGTCGTAACTACCCCAAGCCCACCATCCAAAGGCTTGGGGCTGGTGACTAGAACTAAAGGCGTAAATCCCTATAACTGGGAAGACATCTCCTTTCTAAAATGAAAACTCACACAGCCAAAGTACAAGCAGAAGAAAACACTAAGTAGTATAACAAAAGTGCTGAAAGTACAAAGGGGTTAGAAATACAAGCCCAACAGAAATGTACATCTACAACTGAAAAGACAACAACTGAAAGGTGAAGCATCTCCTGGATCGTCCTCTAGATTCCTACAAGAGGGGTAGGTATATATGTCCTCCTCAGCACCCCACGTCCTTTCGTCTCCTCCAGGTACCGTCCATCTCTACAAGCCTCAACCACGATCAGTGATTTCCATCGTCTAAAACCAACACAAAGAGGTGCGGGCATAGCCCATGCAGGGGTGAGTATAACGATACTCAGTAGGTACCCCAAGACCCTCAAGGTCTCACTAAAATCTAGCTAGGATAATACACAAAGAAAGATCATAGAAGATAATCTTTTTATAAGTATATGCCCATACATATACCTAAGTTATCATGTAACCCATCTCAATCATGAGGAAAACACAAAGGTCATTGAATCAGCTCAAACCAGGATTTATATTCAAGACGATGAAAACAAGGTTGCTGGAGAACTCCTCCTCTTTCATGCACAGTAGTCCTTCCACGACTTCAAGTTGCAACTGACTATCTTTAGACTGATGAGGTACTCCTCCTTTCGATTTCCCCGGGTTTGCCACATCAAATATTAGTGCTCCTCTGCCATGGGTCTACCACCT
Source organism: Viscum album (assembly GCA_963277665.1). Classification (NCBI taxonomy): domain Eukaryota; kingdom Viridiplantae; phylum Streptophyta; class Magnoliopsida; order Santalales; family Viscaceae; genus Viscum; species Viscum album. Next base: position 848,417,948 of record OY728131.1, on the reverse strand, counting down.
CACAAAGTAGTGATCCACCTAATAGCCTACAGAGGTACTCCTCATGTCGAGTACTGTGGGTCTGCCACCTCACAAAGTAGTGCTCCTCCACTATGGGTCAGCCACCTCACAATGTATTTCTCCCCACTGGGCTATAAAAGTCAATCCAAAACGAGTCAGAAAAATAGTCATCAGGTCTCAGCCAACAACAAGGTCACCGTAATACATATGCTCGTCTACAGGAGGATCTTCTCCATAAGCTACTGGTCGATACTTCCATGTTTCATGTAAACTCACGTGGAAGTATCTCAGAAGAACGGCTCATCCTAGGGGTCTCAAACCAATAAGCGGTACGTCAATCGGACGTCTCGTCTGTGAGTTATTAGCATTTTCGTTTGAGGGGCCTAGTTGGATTTTAGGTACAATCCAACCTGGACATACTCGAACTACATCCATAACTCAGGTGAAGTATGCCAAAAGAACCTTCTCATCAAGAGTAATCTAACAAAGTCAATGACACAACAATCGGATGTCTAGAGCTCATGTTATAACCCTTTCTGCTCCAAGGGCCAGGTTAGTTTCGGGTTCGATCCAACCCGGCCGTACTTCAAATGACATCGGTTGACCAAATCGGTCACACCATTACGATGCATACCAAAAAACACAAGATATGGACTACCCATTGGTCCAAAAAGGATAGATGGTGAAAAAAGTTTCATTTCACCGCAACACGTGCAAAACGGGCCTCATGGGGCCTGTGCCTCGACCTCGACTTAAATATCCAAAATTGGTCTCGAAAAATAAGTCTTCATTACGGGGTCGCAACGTCCTAGACGGTTTGTCAATCAGACACCAAATGAGAGAGATATGACAGATACAAGATCTCGTAATAATAATATTATTATTATCATTGGGTGTTTCATGGACCTGAGCAACGAACAATAATTTAGTATCAAACATTAGACTTAAATCGACCTTCTTAAAGACTGGGTCATGTCACTGCTGACGGCAAGCCAATCGGACGTTGAACACATGAGTTATAACAGGTCGAAGATTTAACAATAATATTAAATCTATTATTTTACAAGAGCTTCGGGAACCCGATCCAAAAACCCAAAAAAGACATCCAATATTGGACTCGAAGCCTCTGTCTCAGAATCAGGGTTGCACTGTTGTAGACGGTTCTTGAAACCAAGATCGAATGAAGAAGTTTCTGACAAAAAGGTATTTTATTAACAAAATTAACCAAATTATTATTATATTACTATTATTAATTAACTTTTTTTAACTCCCAAATCAATCCACAATTTAGAGGCCCTTTATCCCGCGCTGGAAAATAAATCACTAACTCCCTCTCCCTTTAATATTTTCTATATTCTATTCTTTTAATTTATTTCTCTTATTCATTCTTTCCCTCTCCAATCTCCTTTCTCCTCATGAAATCTCACGCGACCTCTACCCTAGCAGCCATCTCATGCTACCACTCACCCTTGCAGCCATCTCCAATCTAATTACCTGTCGCGCCACCTCCTGCTACAACGCAAAGGACACCATGTCGCGCCGACTTCATCCTGCACAAGCAGCTACGGTCACCTGCTCGCACAACCGAACCATCGCCTTGGACCACTGGGACCTTCGTTGGACCTACGCCATGGGATCCTTCTGCGCGTCATACCAGCTCTGAATCGCCATTGCAACCCGTTTCAATGTCTCCCTTAAATCCGCGCACAAAAGAACAACCTGCGGAGGGTCCGAGATTGTTCTTTAGCCGTGCCCTCCATAGTAGAGGCTCAATCCAAAATTTATCAATGATAAGGGTTTAATTTATTCAAAAACAATTATACAAACACACTGTAATTAAAATACCTCTATACGAGGTATAAATCACATATACACTATATATTAAAACCCCCTACCTCGATCATGACGTTGTATGTTGTAGAGCCACGTAAATAAGCAAGCGTCACAATAGAACGACTTCGCGGAATAACGATATCGATTCCGTCGAAATCGGTGGAAGAAAGAACGTTGTTGTTGGGGACGTTCCCCCACAGCGGTGTCTTCTTCCTTAACACGGAGGAAGAAGAAGAAAATTCATGTTTTCAGTGACTTCGTGTTCTTTGAATCGTAGAGCATTCTTCATCGGGATAAAAACAAATTTATTTTCAATCTTCCATAGGATCCTCAAGGTTCTCCAAAATAATTTCCAACCCATATTAAAAAGAGGATTCCACTATTAATAAACATGCCATGCCTTTTCAAATTTAAAACACATAATTAATTAAAGTCTTCGAACCATTAAACAAGGAGAGAGATGGTCTCTTTATTAAATGGGTTGTCAACCCACCTCTCATTTATCCACACTTGGAAGAGTATAACTTCCAAGATATAAAAATAAAATTATTCATCAATTTTATTTATTTTAAACTAAATCCACAAAATATAAAAATCAACCCGCATAAAAAAAACTACGATGAAGGTCCCCTTAAGCAATTATCGGCGCTGCAAGTTCATCGGTGCCCTCAGATTTCAATTCCAAGCACTGGTTCAAAATATAGAAAATCTTGCTCGTTCGTTCACTGAACATACCCTAGCTAAACATCGGAAATTCATTCCGGGCACACTGGGCCTTGGAATCAGGTGCCGTCAAAAACTGCGTACTCGTAAATTTCAAAGAAATTAAGAAAAAAATTCCTTGATATTATGGGGTCTTTAAATTACTACCACCTTTGGGATTTACATCCCTGTAAAGCTTCAACACACACTAGGAAAAAAAAGTGGTACTGAGTATGCATCTGAGCCTTCCACTACCATGTTCTCTCCTAGAGGTTCATGTGCTGCTAGTTAAAGCGCATCTGAGGAATTGATCATCTGGGTAGGACCCCCTCCTGTCGATCCTCAATCTTCAATGGAGCCTCTGTGAATGTCGCATTGTCATCGATGTCCAGCTCCCTATAGTCGATGATGTGTGAAGGGTCGCGCATGTATCTCCTCAGCTGAGATACATGGATGACATCATGCACCCGGTGAAACTGAGGTGGAACGGTCATGCGGTAAACAACCTTTCCTATACTAATGAGGACCTAGAAGGGTCTGATGAACCTCAGAGATAACTTGTCTCCTCGTCCACATCTCCGTATACCTCGTCGAGGTGAGACCCATATAAATACATAGTCACCATCCTCAAACTCTAGAGGCCTCCGTTTCCTGTTTTGAATTGAAAACTCAAAACTCATGGCACCATGAGGGTAATGATGGACAACTCAAGAGTGATCGGCCGCCCCATCCTATGTGATTATCCTGTACTGCCTAGGTTTTTCTTGCCTCATAACCTCCGAGGCCTCTACTATTGGAACTCATGAAACACGCTCTGTCAGCGTGCACCGTCCGTGAGTACGGCTGGTGGCATCTGCTACCCAAGGGGTCGCGGTGCTACGGGTACACCACCCGAAGGTCCCAACATTCCAAGATTCTCCTACACTGGAGCCTCGTCGCTCAGTAGACCATCATCATGTACTCTCTCGAAACTCCAACAGACTGTCTGCGTGGAGAAATCCTGAACAGATGCAACATGGTCAAAAGACAATACTTGGAGAGCTAACCTGGTTTGAGATGACTTTTATAAATCTTTTGAAAACACACACAGAATCTGTGTTTTCATGTACTGAGTCCGAAATTAGTAGTTAGGGTCCTGGTGTGTAGATACGTTGGCTACCGCACCAACACTGGACTCCCTAAACTGAAACCACACTCATTACACATAGCACTATTGCTTCACATAAAGGAAAATATCAGAGTCCAAAGTTCTGTGGTAGAACCGACTCCTCTGATACCAATTTGTCAAGACCTGTCTCCTGGGGATCGTGGCGTAACTACCCCAAACCCGCCTTCCATAGGTCAGGGGCTAGTGACTAGCACTAAAGGCATAAAACCCTATAACTAGGAAGTCATTTCCTTTATAAAATGAAAACTCACACAACCAAAGTTCATGCGGAAGCAAACACTAAGTAAGCAATATAACAAAAGTGATGAAAGTACAAAAGGGCCAGAAATACAAGCCCAATAGAATCTTTCATCTAAAATTGAATGAAAAATACATCTGAAATGACAACTGAAGGGTGAAGTAGCTCCTGGATCATTCTCCGGGTTCCTACTTGAGGGGTAGGTATACATGTTCTCCTCAGCACCCCACGACTGTCTGTCTCCTCCGGGTACCGACTCGTCATGAGATCCACCTCCGGGTACCGTCCAACTCTAGAAGCCTCATCCAAGATCAGTGATATTCGTCTTCTGCAACCAACACAATGAGTTGTGGGTGTAGCCCGTGCTGGGATGAGTATAAAGATACTTGGTAGGGACCTTGAGACCCTCACAGTCTCACTAAAATCCAGCAAGGATAAACCACAATGAAAGATCAAAATAGATAACCTTTACTTAGGTATATGCCAATACTTATACCTATGTAATCAAGTAACACATCTCATTAATGAGGATAACACAAGGGTTATTGAATCACCTCAAACCAAGATTTTTATTCACGATGACGAAAACATGGATGTTGGAGAACTCCTCCTCTGTCGAGCACAGTAGTCCCGCCACGACTCCGAGGTGCCACTCACTAACCTTAGACTGCTGAGGTACTCCTCTTGTCAAGTACCGTGGGTCTTCCACCTCACAAAGTACTGCTCGTCTTCCATGGGTCTACCACCTCACAAGGTAGAGCTCCCCCTCATAGCCTACAGAGGTACTCCTCCTATCGAGTATTGCGAGTCTTCCACCTCACAAAGTCGTGCTCCTCTACTATGGGTATTCCACCTCACAAAGTAGTGCTCTCCACTGGGCTATACAGGTCACTCCGAATCAAGTCAAACTATAAGCCATCTAGTCATCAGCCAGCTACAAGGTCAACAAACTACATATGCTCATCTCCAGGAGGATCCTCTCCACGAGCTACTGTTCGATACTTCCAAGTGTCACATAAACTCATTTGGAAGTATCTCAAAGGACCACCTCATCATAGGGGTCTCAACGCAACAGACGGCACGTCAATCAGATGCCAGGTCTGTGAGTTATTAGAAATTCCATTTCAGGGGCTCAGTTGGATTTCGGGTACAATCTAACTCGGCCATCATCCAACTACATCCAAACCTCAGGTGAAGTATGAAAAAAGAACCATCTCATCAAGAGGAATCCAACAACGTCGATGGCACGTCAATTGGACATCTGAAGCTCGTGTTATAAGAGTTTCCGCTCTGATGGCCCGGTTGGTTTTGGGTTCGAACCAACCTGGCTGTACTTCAAATGACACTTGTTAACCAAACCGGGCACACCATTGCGATCCATACCGAAAAACACATGAGATGGACTATCCATTGGTCCAAAACGGATAACCAGTGAAAATGTTTCATTCCACCGTAACACGCGTGAATCAGGCCTCATTGGGCCCATGCCTCGACCTTGAAAAAATATCCAAAATTGGTCTTGCATCATCCTTCTTAATTCCAGGGTCACAACGTCGCAGACAGTTCGTCATTCTGACACCGAATGAGAGAGATATGTCAGATACAAGATCCCATAATAATAATATTATTATTATCATTGGGAGTTTCGTGGTCTCGAGCCACGAACCAAAATTTAGTATAAAAATTTAGACTTGAATCGACTGTCTTAATGAAAGGTTCACGTCTCCACTGACGGTAATCCAATCGGACGTCGCACGCATAAGTTATAGCAGGTCGAAAATTTAATAACAATATTAAATCTATTATTTTTTTTCTCTTCGGGTACCCAATCCAAAAACCCAAAAAAGACATCCAATATTTGACTCGAAACATCCATCTCTGAATCATGGTCGCACTACCACAGACGGTTTGTGAAACCGAGATTGAATGAAGAAGTTGCGGACAAAAAGGTGTTTTATTAACAAAAGTGATAACATTATTATTATATTATTATTATTAATTAAATTTTTTTGTAACTCCAAAATCAATACACTATTTGGAGGCCCCTTATTCTTCACTAGAAAATCAAACACCAACTTCCTTTCTCTTTAATATTTTATATGTATTATTCTTTTAATTTATTTCTCTTATTATTTCTTTCTCTCTCCAATCTCCTTTATCCTCCAAAAATCTCACACAGCCTCTAACCTAGCAGCCATCTCCTACTACCACACACCGTAGCAGCCATCTTCAATCTAATTACCCACTGCACCACCTCCTGCTACCATGAACCGGACCCCATGTCGCACTGCCCTCTGCCTGTACCAGCAGCCACAGTTTCCTGCTTGCCCAACCAAACCATCGCCTTGGACCACCGAGACCCTCGTCGGACCTGTGCCATGGGATACCTCTGTGCGTCATACCGGCTTCGAATCGCCGTTGCGGCACATTTCAATGTCGCCCATCAATCCGCGCACAAAAGAACAACCAACAGAGGGTTCGGGCTTGTTCAATAGTCGTGCCCTCTGCATTAGAGGCTAAATCCAAAATTCATCAATGACAGGCATTTAATTTATTCAAAATAATTTATTCAAACACCCTGCTATTAAAATACCCATGCACGAGGTATAAATCACATATACACTATATACGAACACCCCCTATATCGATCATGACGTTTCACATTATTGAGCCACGGAAAGAGGAAATCATCGTGATAGAACGGCGTCGCATATGAATGGTATCAATTCCATCGACATCAGAGGAAGAAAGAACATTTTTGTTGGTGACGTTCCCCCGCAGCAGTGTATTCTTCCGTCAAACGGAGGAAGAAGAAGAAAAATAATGTTGTTGGTGACTTCGTGTTCTTTGAATCGTATTGTGTTCTTCTTCGGGAGAAAAAAAACATTTCTTTCCAATCCCCCAGAGGATCCTCAAGGTTCTCCAAAATATTTTCCAATCCATATTAAAAAAAGGATTCCCCTATTAATAAACATGCCATGCCTTTTCAAATTCAAAACACATAATTAATTAAAGTGTTGGAACCATTAAATTGGGAGAGAGATGGTCTCTTTATTAAAGGGGTTGTCACATTAAATTTAAAGGGTTTTAAAGGGGGTCGGAGAGAGTTAAGGAAGATGAGAGGTTGGGGCTTGTGTGGGCCCTACCTCTAATTTATCCATACTTCGAAGAGTTTTACTTCCAAGATATAAAAATAAAATTGTTCAACAATTTTTTTTATTTTAAACTGAATCCCCAAAAAATAAAACTCATCCCGCTTTAAAAGAAATTGCGATAAAGGTCCCCTGAAGCAATTACTGGCACTGCGAGTTCATCGATGCCCTCAGATTTCAATTCTGAGCATCGGTTCAAATTATAGAAAAACATGCTCATTCATTCACTGAACATACCTGAGCTAATCTTTGGAAATTGATTTCAGGCACATCCGGCCTCAGAATCAGGTGCTGTCAGAAACTGCGTACTCGTAATATTCCAAAGAAATGAAGAACAAAATTTTCTTGAAATTTTCAATTATTTACAACGATATAGAATGAGAAAAAATCCACTACGTCGAGAGAGTCCCAACACTGCAGAAATATCATCTAATTCACATACTGTTGGCAAGATACGTGCATTTTTTAACTAGGGGATAGGTTGCAATGGGGAACGGTACGACCCGGTCAGACCAAACAGACCATCCCAGCCTGCGGTTCCCACATACCCTTGTTCATTAAGATAGAGTCGACCTGACCTGGTGCGGGATGAGGTTGTTCTAGTCCGGCCATGCCTAATAGGCCTCAGTGGACCCGAACCGATTGGCCAGGGGTCCATCCCATCGTGTTTCCCAGTGACCCGTTCTTGTCTAGGTTGGCATGAAGAGGGTGTGGTTCTTGCCTGTCGGTGCTGGTCCGGGCCGCTGGGTAGGGATTCAGCCCATTAGCACGGGTCCGACTTGTAGGCACATGTCTAGCCCATCGGCACGAGTCTGTGCTACCAGCTGAGGACTGGCCATGCGGTGTGCCCAGTGGGGATAACCATAGAGGACATGGCCTAGCTTCCACACACTTCTCCCTTCCCCACCTGGTGTTGTGTCCTCCAACATGCAGTCACGACAGATGAACTTTGACTTCCCGATCAAAGTAGCCCACTGGTCCGGGCCGCCTCCTCCATGTGTCCGGAGAGGGTGGCCACCCCCTAATTCCACTGGGGTAGCTGCCCGCATCGGAGTAGTGGTAGGGATCATAGAAGACCATCAGATTCACTCTAGTGGTCCGTTCTTCGTGCCGTCTGCAGTTGTGGTCTCCGGGGAGCGCCCTCTTCACCGCGAAGATCCCAAACCATCCTGCCATAATTTCAGAGGTTTAACCACAAATAACTCACATGAAGAAGTGCTCGAGCATTATTAATGTTGTCCTTAGGCCTCTGTGTTAATTGTTTAAAGGAGGTTGAGGTTCATGGAGTTTATGTTCAATCATTTCTTGGCTAAAATTAGATCCCAAATAAAAAATAACCCCATGAATTAATCACCCTCCTGCATAATGCATGAATTACAGATCCGCCTATTCATGGGTTGATCCGTGTTTGTCGTTTTTAGAAAATCATGGGGAAGAGGATCAAATAAAAAAACCCTACCTCTTATGATGTTCGACTCTGCGGTATTCTTCCCCGAGTTATTTAGATGTCAATGTTTCTTTTGAACTCTGATCATCAAAAGGTTTCAAAGATGATGATGATCTTCTGGTGTTTTTTGTTTTTCACAAGGTTGGAATTCTGTCAATGGTATTCTTGAGAATCCTCCAAATTTTTTATTCCTTATTTCCCTAGCGCATTGCACTATAAATTGGAGCACATTGCATTGTTTCCATTATAATGCCGTGTCGCGTTGTTTCATTGTTTTTATATGAAACTATTATGGATCATTAAAGAATTGTTATGCTACGAGTTAACAAGACATTAATGGTACTCATTAATTCACATTGTAACTACCATGTTGCTTCCCCATTGCATCGTCATCCGCCACTCAATTGTAAGACATAAAATAAAATATTTATTTTAAAATATTATATTATTTTACTTGAAAAGAATGAAAAATTACATTTTCGCTCATCCATTTCTAGTTGATGATAAGTCGTTTCAAGGTGAATCTCAGTGTTCTAAATTCAATGGTTCCCTACTATTTTTAATCCATGCACCAATTCAAGTGATACAATATGTCACTCACACGTTTACTAAATGAACCTAAAAGAATATCAAAATTCCATTTTGGGCTATCTAGGCCTTGGAATGACTTGACATCAAATTTTTTGGTCTCGAAATAATTCCATATAAATATAAAAATTACACTGAAATTCTATGATGTATCATCCAAAAAAATTAATTACATGCAAAATAAATTTGGATCCAAAATCAGTATTTTTAACTATTCATTAAAAAATGAAATATTTTAGAAATATATGAAAAATACACCCAAACGAAAAAAATATATTTCACATTGAAATATTATGTTTATTTTATCATAATAAATCAATTAAAGGTCAAAAATCCAAATTTAATTTGGTTTCTACTAGAAAAGGCAGTTATCGTGCCCTTATAAAAATATTAGTTTTTGTGTGTAAAATAGATTATGTTCTTGTCTTATGGCTATCAAACCAAATTGATTAGAACCAAAAAAGTTATTGAATATATATATAATATATAGTTCATGAAAATAATAATCTAATTTTAATTAATTATATTTATTAAGATAAAACTCACATTGAAGAATAAAAAAAATATTTATTTTTATATCCAATTGGTTCTTCTATTCATTTTTAATTAATTGGATACTGAAGGGTTAATTTTATATTTATATAAAAATTTATTTTTCATAATTTAATTTTTACTATTGATATCTTCTATCATGACTTCTAGTTCATATCATATTGTGTTAAATAAAAATATATTAATAATATGTCATTGTTCAGTAAAAATCACCCATGTATGTAACACAAGCCATAAAAGAAGGTCACTCTTTCATATGACACAATTTATAATTAAGGTCAATTTTTTTTGAAACACAATCTTTTGAGGAAGGTCACTCATATGTGTAATGAAAGCTAACATAGTGTTGCATTTATTACAAGCTATATGATGTATTGAATTTATTTAAAATAGTAAATTTATAGAAGAGTATATAGATATTATATTCCGTTATGTGTTTGGTGATTCTTCTCACAAACACTATCGAATACAATGTATTCATTTATATTTCTTGGGTTCCACATTCTCCCTGTCTTATATAAATTGCATCCTCTCAATTTAAAATCAATCATGGTGATAGATCGTTTGATACATCATATGATTTAAATCCCACACCGTGCGGAGGATTCATAAGTTATCCATTATTGAAGAGATAATGTAATGTATAAAGGTCACATGTAATGCCATTTTAGTAGGTCTTTAGGTAGGAGACTAATTGTTGAAAGTAGACACACATACTTGGAGTAAAAGAATAACTATTTATAGGGAGTGAATCTGGTCATCAATAACCAAAAAGTGAATGATCAAAATAATATCGAGGGCCTAAATTCTAAAAAATGATGCATGATTGAGAGGACCAACGGTTCTATAGAGATTATGTATTAGGAAGATGTTTTATTTCAATTTCATTCTCTTAATGTTGGGTAATTATTTTCTATCATTGAATATAAGGAAATGATCATACATAATATCATTGAATTTCATTTTAACAATCCTATCATTTTCTTTTTCATCATTCAAATAAAAATTTTTAGCTTTACAACTAGAAATTTATTACCATTAATTATTTTTTATTCCTAAAATATTAAAACAAAATTTTAAAATATCATATGTCCTATAAAAGTGTAAAAAATACCACTATATTTATTTAACTATCTTCAAAATCTATTATGGTTAATAGATTTATCTATAATCTTGAATGGTGATACTATTGGTTCATCGTTAATATTTATTCGTTAAATTGGTTTACTAAAAATAATTAAAAATTAACTAGGACATTTCTTAGGTTAGTGGTTGGCATTAAACAGTTATCGTTCATCACTCTTGTGTTCAGAACGCAAAACCTTTCCGGATTTGATTGGTTTTCACCTGGATATCAGGTTTTCCATACTAAAACCCTATTTATATAATTTCGAAATTAAATATGACAAAAAAATTGAAATAAGGTTAATCACTAAATTTCCTTTTAACTATGTTTATTAATATATCCTTAATACATTAATAGTTCATCCATTTATTTCCACATAGCTCCATCCTTTATCAATGGGTTACCCATAATATAATTTCATGAATTTATAAATATTGATAATGTATCTTCAATCTTGAACACCATAGTTTTAATCTAGGTTTTTCATTGTCAAAACCCTTCATAATGTTTCGTAATGAAAATGATTAATATACTAATAGTATCCCCACATAGTTTCAAACTAGGTTCGTTTTAAGGAATGTTGTTGTGTACTAGGTTACCCCGAGTCAGGATCAGAACACTTTGTTGATGTTATTACACCCAGGAACATATGTTAAATAAAATCATCCACTTTGAGTATCGAGACATGTATTTATGGCTAGGAAGATAGAAATAATCTATAATTTACCAAAATTATTGGGGGATCTTCTATACTTATCCTCAACTTCTACATTAGGTTTATTTTCTACAATCTATTTTTTACTAAATTTGGATCACAAGGTTGTTACTAAATTATTATGATATAATCTATAGTGAACCCATCCTAGAAGAACAGATTCATTGTCTGCTAATAAGTACATTGGAATCATTATAATAGATCAAGAGCTACTGGATCAAATAGTTTTGTATTCTTGGTAAACCAAGTATATACTGTTGTCTTGTATTAATAAAATAATACAATAATTAAAACAAAATGTTTTCCAAATTATATATATAACATTAAGTATATCTATAATCCATCTAGTAAATCCGCAAATATATATAATTGAACATCCCTTGAATTATTTTAGAATGTAACATATTAAAGGTGAGATCAAATTCTCATTAGTGGAAAAGTATTAGAGATGTAATAATGAATCAATAAGAAAAATTTAACATAGAAAGGTAAATAACTGAACACGCATGACATGTAATAAATAGATTTTATGTAAATGTGTAAAAAATAATGAAATGTAACAACTAGAAAAACATGTCATTCAAACGAGTAGATAATGAAAAATAAATATAGTAAGGAAAAAACATATTCCACTTATTGAAAAAATTAAAAAGCATATTTTTCCACAGATATGTCGATAAAAAATATCATGTATGAAAATTAATAAACAAATAAAAATAAATGTAATGATTAATTATTGGATGTCTTGTTTCCAATGCACAAGATACCTTTACCATCAAGAGGCAGTTTACATATTCTAATTTCCACAACAAATTAATCCCATGACACTATTGATGAATCAAGGGGATTTCATTAACCGGTCCCCAAACTGTTGGGGTTTTTTAACAAGTTTTTAACCCATAGGCCTTGTATTAGGTTGTCCCCAAACCGTATAGTTCATGAACAAAAGATTTAAATAAAGAGTGTTCCTTATAAAATATCTGTATTGAATAAAGGATACATGTTTATCAATATTTCACCAAATAATTAAATAAATTTAAAAGTATAATCCATATGAAAATTCGAGCACAGTTCATCAAATAATCATATCTATTAAAAAAGATATGGATATTTAAGGAAAATTCAATGTTCAGTGATCATAAAAAAATTTATATTTCAAGGGTAAAAATGAATCAAGGAAGTGAATGTGAGTATTATCACAGGAGGAATCAGACATAATCCATCTAGATGAGGATTAATGATGGGATCAATACCGCATACCCCATGTTAAGAAATATAATGTGTTTTGGACTTTGATGAATAAAACTAACCAAAAAATAAATTTACAAAAAAATATCATATAAAACGTTGTTTTGAAAACCCATGTAACATAACATTTATTTTAAAATCATTATTAAATTTATTTTAATTAAAAATAATCATTTAAACAAGCAATGTAATATTCATATAAATGATAGAGGGAAAATTCATACAAACCATACACTGTACAAAGATCATTTCTTTTGTACAGATAAAGTTTAGAAAAATTCCTTGCTCAAAAAGTGACAATAATATTCCATTGAAAATAGTGGAAAAAAATATATTTTAAAATTTCCTATATAAATAATTTTAATTCTTTTTTAAAACATAAAAAAAATGGTTTTTAGAGAAAATTGGTTCTCCGATTGAAGAGATATACAATTTAACCTTTTCTAAAAAAACATTTTACAAAACATTTTGACTATTAAAGAGTGTGAAAATGGTTCAAATACTTGAAAATAATCCTGAATTACCATACGAGTGAAAATGAAACATATTATAATATAATTATCATATAATTTCCTCAAATGTAAATACCATTGAAAGAACATTAATGTAATTTTGAGGATAATAATCTTTATACATTTCAATTTGCCTTATAGAACATTGAGAAATTTTAAATATTAATCCTCATGAAGGAATAAAATAAAATGAATGTTATAATATCATTTTGTTAAAGAGATTCATTATATATTATGTAAAAGAGAAGTATATACACCATATAAAAGAAACTAGGTGAATAAAAACAAATAATTCCTAATAGACTGTAAAATCAGATGAAAATACCTTATTACTTTAGTAGATTTTGAGTAATGGGATCCATGAAAGAGTAATAATCAATTGAAATATTTAATATCATGAAATAAATAGAAAATTTTGATATAATATTTCAAAATTGGTAGTAGATACACCACAATAATTATGTTATTGGGGGAAATGGCGTATGCCTCATGGAAATAAATGTAAGACAATAATCCTTACATTGAGTTTCTATTTAGGTGAATGTCCTTTAACATCCTATATAATAAACATATGTTAATTATTAAATGACATGAGAACCTTTATAATTTATATCAGTAATTTTATTTCACTTATTACAATGTTGTATACAACTACTAAATGAGTTATGTTTACATCGGTTGTTTTTTCCAAATATGGTTTCTGTGTCAAAAAAGAATTGGTAGGTCAACTATGGTCAAAGATGTAATTATATAGTAACTCCCCTAAAATAACAATTACATATTTATTACATTTATACAACATAAAACAAATTTTACATTTGGTTATGAATGATGAATCAACATTGTAATCATAGAGAGGTAGAACGTACATATGCATGAGTAACATTCCTATTTTTCAATGATCATTATTGAAACAAGGTAAGTAACATGATATATTAATATAATGAAAATCATATCTTAAATGAAATATTATTTAATAATATATACTTATATATTTAATTACATTGATGTAAAATAAATAGCATCGTGTTGAGGAGGTTGTAGTCTACAAATCTATAACCGAAATTATCATGTTTTAGAGTGTTAAAGAATGATGAAAAAATGATGTATATATATAGTATATTTAATGAAAGGAAATTATGAAATTTATATCATATTTATTTTTTTATGTCTAATTTTTTTAATTATAATCATCCTTTATATATTCCCTGGATTCTGTGAACAAATCACAACACTTTGAGGGGGCGGTAGTCCGCACGTCCTTAAATGATGTCGTAATACTAATGTAAAATGGAATGTATTAAATTTATTTTTAATAAACTGATTATTGGATTAAAAATAAAATAAAATAAAATATATATAATATAAATACCATCATAATGGCCACTATGAGAGGTGGTAAGGTAATGATGAACAATTATCATTTTATTAGGCTATAGTTTTCCATACATAGAAACTATATGATCATTACCAGTTAGATGGACGTGTGTTTATGTGTAGGAAGAAACATTTTTATAAAGATATAGTATAATATATATTATACTATTATATATATAATTATTTAATAAAGATATTTTTTTGGTTGGGGAATGGGAAATAAAACTAGGGATCTTGAGAGAATACTTTTCCCCATATTCAGGTAACTTATTTTGGTTTGAAAAAAATGCTTCCTCTGAATTTATTATTCCCAAGGGGAGGATTATAGGATTATGGAAGATATTTTTTTTAATTATTTATGAAGATCTTGTTGAATCCAATGTTTAATGGGAGGTGTGATGAAGTCGGAGGAGGGAAAAATCTTTTTCAGTTGATGAGGAGTGGCACTCTATAAATATTTTCACAATATAATTCCATGCATTTTTTTTCAAGTGTATGATGGCTCCAATAATGTTACACATCATCCAAGAGAAAATTGGGTTAATATATGGCCATTCAATGGAATATTTACAGGTTTATTGGTCATTTTAGGACTTAGGATTAACGTTTAGTCTTTTAATAAGCTTGATTTCTCATTAATAATTGTAATAAATTTAATAATGTTCACTAATCATTTTGTTCAATAAAAAATTTGTACTTATTAGAAATTAGAAATTATTCATATTCCGAATATTGAATAAAATTTTATAAATTCCAGTCATATATTTATTACAAATTGTTTTAAATTTAATCCTGTAGGCGGGACTATAATGTGGGGTTTTAAAGTAAAAACACTGAAAAGATTACAATGTATTTATAAACAGTTTCAAAGAGCAAATGATTCCAATAAATTAAATTTTATTTATTTATAAATATAATATATAATTAAAAGGAAAAAAATTAAAAATATTTTACATCATTTTAAATTAATTAAATGAAATAGCAGTTTTGACCTAAAGTTCATTAATCTTAACGATTCATTAAAAAATATATATTTTCACAAACTTCATAAAAGCACCACAACAAAATTAATATATTTTTATTTCATTTATTATGGTTTTATGACATATTAAATCTATTATATTGTCAAAATTATTATTTAAAAAGGGTTCTCCCTTAAAAGGTGGTCAAATTGCCTTTATCAAAATATAGTTTTTATGTGTAAAATAGTGTTTTTTCTTATCTTTTTCCTATCAACCCAAATATATGGATATAAAAAAGTTAATTTAATATACATATATATATATATTATTTATTTCATTAAAATAATTAACTAATTACAATTGATTTTGATTATTAAGATAAATCAACATTAGAAGCATAAAAATATTATTATTTATTTTTATATCCAATAGGGTCTTATATTCATTTGTAATTAATTAAAAACCAATTCATTTATTTTATTTTTATATAAAATAAAAATTTTAAAAATTTAGTCATTAATATTCATTACCACTAACATAATGACTAATCTGTTCATATTATATTAAATAATATCATTTTAATAATATATTATTGTTCGGTAAAAATAAGTCTTGCGAGAAATGAAATCCATCGAAGAAGGTTATTCTTGGGTGATAAAAAGCTATTGAAGAAGTTCACTCTTTCGTGAAACATAAATTATCGAGGATAGACACTGTTTCATGTAACAAAATCTAACTCTACATTGGGTTCATTACAACTTATATCATGTATTGATTTTTTTTAAAATACTAACTATATAATAGTGTCTTGGGATATTATATTTTCATATGTGCATGATGATGCATGTAATAAAAACAATTTAATACACTATTGTACGTTATAATTTTAGGGCATCACAACTTCATTGATGAAAATAGTTTTTATGGATTTTCAAGGTCTTCAAAAAATTTATTCTTCTTAGTGTTATCTATAAAAATTAATTTTCCAATTAAATAAAATTGGGGTCCTTAATCAAAATAAACGAAATTTTATTATCTTTTTAGTAGATTGTTTTCTTCATTCTCAGTATGGATTACAAAGAGTTCATAGGACTCTATTATTGAGTCCACTCTCTTTATTAGGGGTTAATAAAGTGGTATTTAAGCTATCAAGGATTTTAGATTCTAGTACCACACAGATGTATAATAATTATTATGAGAGGCAGTTCCCTATACCAGCCATCAATTCACTATAATGTGTAATTATCATGAGATCAAAATTGTAAATTGGATAATTTATCCAAATTCAATGTGTATATATAAATTTTTGTCCCTAAATAATGGAAAAAAGAGGATTTATCCCATGAAAATGGTAAATGATAAAATTGACTATAATCCAATGGGTAAATTGTGGGATTTATCCTGAGAAACAAGGTACATGGGAGGATTTTCCCCAATCCCGAGGTTATACAAGGGTGATTATTCCCAGCCCATGAAGGTACACAAGTGATTAGTCGAAGCCTAAAATTTGATGAATATATTTATGAGTAGTATTGATGTATGATTTCTATTATTATTTTTATAAGTCACTCTAATTTCATAATCTAGTTCCTATGAATACTCACATTGACTCATGTTTAATTTTTCATGATTCCATATAAATTTTATATGTTATGTGTTTTTCGATTTGAGATTACTTTTCCTTTTATCATTACATATAGAGAATAATTATATTCTTGTGATGATGTTAATTAATTTTATTATGATGTAAAACTCGGTGATATGTTGATATGTTCTCCATTACTAAGCATTAGACCTCACACATTTATTATATTAACCTTCCCCATATTATAAAGATGAGTATAACTTATGAGAAAACTATAAGGGAATCTAGAGTTGTTTTATTATAGTGAAATGTCCACAGATATTTTTTATATGTATATTTTATAAATGATCCCCAAATATGCTAAAACATCAATTCATGGGATTGTTAGATGATTTTTTATTTTTTATTTTTATGTTTTTATAATTGTTTAATATAAATATATATCCATATAAATTTCTATCAAATATAGAATTTAATTAATTATTTTATGGAACTAGACACATGAGTACTTTAATGGTCTACATTAGTTGTTATTATGTTTGGGTTTAGTTATTTTAGGGTTATTTTAGTTATTTTTGGGTATAAGGATAATTTACTTTTAGTGAAAACCCTATGGGTATGTATAAGATATATGTAATAGTATAAGATAACATCATAATGTTTTGGTGATGTGTATGTTTTTTTGTAGACATAGAAATTAATTCATTCTCTTGATATTGGAAAGTTTATGTGGTTGTGCAATAGACGCACCAAGGTGTTGTCACCCTAAAATATTATGTATTACAGTAAACTAAATGACCACAACAGTGAAAGATGAGTTATCCAAAGACTACAATCCACGATAGAGAGTTCAGAATGATATGTTTTTTTAAATTCAATGTATATTTATAATCTATTATGAACTACTTATTTCAAGAATACCTTCAAAGAACATATTATAAAAATCATAGATCTATATGATAATAAATTAAGATTAAACTAAGGGAGATTTTGTTTGAACGAAATGTTTTTGTGCTTTTTTTATTATTATTACATTTCATATTTCTGTTTTTCATGAAATTATTTATGATAATTACTTTATTATGTTAGTAAAGATCATGAATGTTTAGTACTTTTGGATTTAGTAAAGGTTGAAGCATGAGGGAACCTTTTTAATGGAATGCATTGAGGTGAATGTTAGTATTTTATAACTAAGAGTCCTTTTGGGATAAGAATTTGAGTTTGAAATCCCATGATTATGATTAATATCATCAATAGAAAAGAGTTTACAAAAATCTAAAACAAAATGAATTTTTTTATTAATATATAAACTATTGAAAACAATAGAGGAATTAAGACTCAACATTTTACATAATAAATATGAGAGAAGAATTAAACTGGAAAATATATTAAAGAAACATAAAGAGCTATATGCATAGAAAATGAGGGAATAGTGTTAAAATTTACTAAGGAAAAAAAATATCATACTGGTGAACATGATAATGTGAAATAAATATCATCATGAGGTACAACTAATTTTTAATTGATTTAAATTTGTAGAGCACAAACTTTATCAAAGAAATTTCCCTAACCCAATGGATAAAAAGGTTAATAAACATGAGAATCCCTCAGAAAGGGGAAGTGATTAAACAATAACTAAAAGTGAAGTGGATAATATTAATTTAATTATATGTATCCCCTACACAATATTTATTTATTCTTTATTTTAATTTTAGATACAGCCACTCTAGTGTGTCATAGATGATTTCTATGAGAATAATATCACCACTACAGTGATTTGATATTGGATCATGATAGAATATATTTTTTTGTATTTTTTATACAATGTTAGCATGGTAATGTCTTTCCAAAAACATATTATCCTTACTGTAAAAATTATATATGAATTTGGAAATTTATTATATATCTATATAAATATTCCATATTAATAAAAAAAATAATGAAATCACATTTCATATTTATGAAAAACCTATGATAATCTATCTGTGCAAGGATAACTATGACCTCTCTTGTAAAAATAGTTCAATATATGATTTACTATATATAATTGTGAGGGAGGTTTAGCTCAAGAGATTTTAGGAAAACACGATGTTAGGATTGAACTATTCTGAGGGAAAAGTTATATTTCCATTGTTTGTTGATATCACTCTAAAAAATTAAACTTCATTCAATTTAATTTCTTAGATACCCATAGAGAATTAGTGTTAATTAAAATTATGAGGAAAGAGTTTATTGAACTGGGAGAATGTAACATCCAAGTATTTTGGAATATATATATATGTATATATATTAATACTATGTTTGAAAGATTTATTCAAATACAACACTGAAATAAAATGATAAACAAAATTTTAGCTAAAAATGATAATGATAATTTAAGAACAATAAAAACTCAATTAAATAAATATAATTTAATAAATAATAAATTCTGAAAGAAATATGAATAAGAATAAATATTATTTTAAAATAAAATTTTTATATATTTAATATATATATATATATATTAAAATTTAATTTTAAATATAAATTGAGAAAGGGTAAAATTTGAATTTTATAAAATGATATAAATTTATTAATTCAACACTCCAAATTTATATTATGGTTAATTTTTTATATTTTTCTATAATGATTGATATTTAAATGAATATTTTAAAAAACCAGATTTTACAAATACCAACTCTTTTATGGAATTATCATATTATTATAATGGAATAAAATACATAGAACCAATATTATTAAAAATAAATATGTTTATTGGAAAATAAATCTTTTTAAAAACTTTTTTCAATTTATGAAACCCATGTGTAATGTTTTGAAATTAAACGTATGTTTTACAATAAAAAATATTTTTTCTATTATATCCTGAAATATTTTTCATCAATTATAAAAAAGAAATATATCAAAATATTTTAGTTTTTTTTCTACAAAAAAGATCACATTATGAAATTATTTTGTAATCATTTTTTGGAATAAATTAATGATTACTAAGATTAATTTTTATTTCCAAGGTACTGGTGAAACTATTTTATCAGTGAAGTATTTTACTAATACTAATCGATTGAAAAATAATAAAGTATAATAATATCTTAAAAAATAAAGTAATATGACATTTAAAATTATATATAAATACATTATCACTCATTCTGTGTCTAATAAGTGATAATAAACATTAAAAACAATTGATAGTGAATACAACACTTTTCAACAAAATAGTTTTCTATATATTAAATGCTTTAATCATAGTTTGACTTTTTTTATTTATAAGTAGAATTAAATTACAGGGTTATCAAATGAGGTTAATAAAACCGAAATTAGTAAATGTGTATACATTAAATTTGTAATTATATATAAATTACCTAGGTAAGAACTAGTAATCAATGAGAAACCCAAAATGGTAAAATGTAAATATAAAGTGGTAGAATATTTGAAATAAATTTAATACATATGTCATAATAAATGGAAGATGATTTATCAACCTCATATCAGACACAAATTAATATAAAGGCTTCTTCCACTATTCCTTGAATTGATTTATTCAATTAGTTATAAATAATGGTTATTCACAAAATTTATATTTTATTTACATATAAAAGGGGAAAACATAAACTCTATTTTACCACCACAATTCCATAACATTATATCCTAAAAATATAATATTATAATCCTAAAATAATTATCACTTATGTTAATAGGGATTTTATGTAATTTCTATATTATATTTTCCTTAATTCATAAGATTATTTCATGAGAATGTTAAAGCTCTGACCATGAGAACTACTTAATAGTTAATGTTCCATTGTAATTTTTTTATTTAGAAAAATATCTAAACCATAGTAATATTAGGAAATAAATAATATAAATATAATAATATTTTATATAATTAATGTTACATCCATTTATTAATCTATGCCATACACATATAAAAATATAATAACCTCTATCGTTATTTTTTTGAAAACTATATCCTCCGTAGAATGGCATATTTTTTATTTTATCACCAGATTTCATGTTTGTTAAAAAGTTTATTTTATGAATTAATATGAAGAATATTCTAAAAATATAATTCGAAAATGATAATTTATCATTTGAATTTATTCTATTCCATTCATTGATAAATGTAATCATTAATATTGTATACAAAGAACTACCTCCTATAAAAATTAAAATTTTCATTTTTCATAGCCATACATCCTGGATGGTAATAAAAATGATTGAAATGAAGATATATTTATCAAATTTTTAAGCTTATATAAATTTTATAATGACATTATATAAAATCATATCCTTACATAAAAACAACATAACATTATGTCGTTTGGGTTGGTTTTACTATATAAGTAAATGAGGTTAGATTATAAATAAATAATAATTATGGAATGTTGGATAATACATGTATAATTTCAAAATAGTATCTTAACAATGTTTTATTTATTATATGAAGGTTTTATTTATATTTAATATATTTATTAATAAATCACCTTAATATCATTAAGCTTGTTGAAAATAGTCCTTCACAATTTCAATTTTCACATACCACACCATTATCATTCAGTAAATGAAATTTGGATATGATGAATAATTGAAATATAATCATTTTTTTATCTTATAAATGATGATTTTTTTTAAATAAATATGAATTTACAATGCCATTGAAAAAAGGTTAGAAATAAATTATCAGTGTCTCTAGAATATCATAGTAGAAAGAACAATATGTGACTACTATATTTGTAATAAATTATTATAAATAAAGTATATAAAAGTATTTATGTGTAAATAATGTTATGCGATATTATATTTAGTTAGTATTTTTATTAATTTAGGTCAATGTGCAAGGAAAATTCCATCCAAGGGAATGATGTTTCTTCCTAATTACATTTTCTTTTAATCATGCTTTGCTTATGAACCTATGGTAATTTGAATGGAATGGTTAAAGAATATTTAAAATATCATATCAGGAATTATATTTTAATAATTTTATTCAATTGTTAATATCATGCCCATAATTTCAAGGAGTTTTTATTACAATATTTGTTAAGTCATAAAGGATATAAAAACCTCATTATTCCTTTCATTGAGTAATAATTTTTTGATATTAAATTATTTATTATATAATTATATTATTTTTCCAAAATAGTTTCTAATAATAATTATTCTTATCCATTTGAAAAAAAAAATTTTTGATTAATAATTTCAACTATGATGAATTTCTTCTGTATAAAAATAAGACATTGTTAGGAATAATTATCAATTCCTATAATGATTATATTTAATCTGTTTTCATATTTTCACTTCTCATAACTGGTATCCTTTATATTTAGAGAGCACATAATGTAGTATATCATTTGACCTTAATGTTTCCCTTTTCTATATTTCAAAATTATGTTTTAATAACCCTTCTTATGACATGGAATTTTGAAAATTTATATATTAGAATATTCAAATTGGTTTCTATCATATCATAATCATGTGATTTTTATTTAAAAAAATTATATTTATGAAAACTATATATATTTTAGAATAATTTGTTATTATGAATTATCAATAAATAAAATACATTTCTTATGTGTTTACTTTACTTTTTCAAAATTTAATTTTCAATGTAACAATATCATCTCTTTTTCAAAAGATAAAACTATTTTATTAAAATAAATTTTGTCACCATATCCAAATTATATATTATAAACTATAATCCCATATTTATAAATTGTTTTCTAAATTAATTCAAATTGAAATTATTTTGAAAATTTATTTAAATATTGAAATTTTATTTAATGTAAATTATTTCGTTCTAAAGGAAATATTTGTGGTTAAAAAATTATTTAAATGTTAAGTATTTTTATGAAAGAATGATTTACTATTTTTTGAATAAACATTATTTTATTTTATTTATATTTTTTAAAAACATTTTAATTTTACTATTTAATAACTAATATTTTTTATTAGGTTCAATGTATTTATTTTTAGGTAAAAAATTGGTTAATTTCAATTAATTTAAGATATAGATGTTTCTTCACGTTATTTTCAAAGTTATTTATCCTATATGATAAAAAGGATTCATTTAATCATTTAAAAAATCTATTAATTTAATTTTTATTACACTATGGATATTTTTATACGACCATATATATTCAATTAGAATATGACTTTTAGAATATTCTTATTATAGATTAAAAGAAATCCATCTCTTTTGAATGTTTTAATTTAGTGATGTTTGAAATATAATTATTTTAATGTTATATTTGAATAAATGTATGATTATAATCATTATGGGTGGGGACCATTATATCAATTTAAATAACTAGAAATGAATATATATCTTGACCTCAAATGGGTTCACATGAGTATCTATCCCACAACAATGGGTACATGAGATGATTTATGAAATAAAAATCGCTTGACTGGATGATTTATCCCATTAAAATAGGTACATGAGAGGATTTAACTCATGAATAAATTTACATAATTATATTTACCCCAATATAAATAATATACATGAATAATAAACCCATGAAAAATGGAAAAATAAAATGTATTCTGAACCCATGTGTAAACAATAAGATTATCTAAATCCCAATAAGGTATATGTGTGATTATCCCAAGCCTAGTATATGATGAATTCTTAGGTGGATATCAATTAAATGTATTTTTTATGAATAATTTTATGTCATATTATTATATCCTAATATTATTATAATTATTATTTTCATTGAATCAGGTTTAATGTCTCGTGATTCCACAAACATTTTATATGGTATATTTTTTTTCATGTGAAGTAACTTGTCCTACAATTAAGACTAATGGACAATGATTATTATTCTATGCAATTTTAGTATGATATTTATATAAAAATATTGTTACATTATATGTATAGGTTAATACCCTTGATTCAGGTTGATATGTTTTATATTACAGAGTGTTTTGAAATCCTTGATTTCTTATGTTTTCCTTCCTGAGTTTTGATGATGTGTTTAACTTATGAGAAGTCCAGAAAGGAGTCTCGTGTGATTTAATTTTAGATAATTATTCAAAAGTATCATAAATTATGTTTCTTATATATTTTACCCTAGAAATCAATAGTCCTTCCATCCATAGGGTAGTGATATACCTGATGATCCATAATTATTATCCTGTGAAAATATTGTAAAATAAATATTGCTTATCCCAATTTTATTCAAACTCATTATTTCATGTTTTTTTACATTAATATACCTAGGACTATGGGTATGTGAATCCTTAGTATACCATTTTTGTAAAACTATAGGTATTTTTTTTCTAGAATCCATGAGTTGTTTGATGATTGATTTAGGTGTTACTTGATAATGTAGTGTTTCTTAAGATGTGGGAGATTCAAGATCAGTATCTTGGTTTTTTTATTATTTCGATTTATTATAATTTTTATTTAATTTAATTTCTATATAAGGATTGGTATTGATTTATGAATAGTGTGGATTGGTGAATATCATCTTATCTCTTGTACATTGAATTTATATAAAGATTATAATGCCACCAATATTTATACATTTTATAACCTCACAGCTAATCCTCAACCAATGGCCTATTAGAGTTGGGATTTAGGGGTCATCGAAATCATTGATATTAAACATAGTGGGATAAAAGTGGTGGGATTATATAAGTAAATATTTCTTAAATTCATTTTTAATAACCTTAATAGTGATAAATATTTTGGATAAATATTACAACCTCTATAAAAAATGTCTTCATATAACTTGAAAATTATTAAATTAGTTTTGGGCAATATTTGATCTTCTATTCAATTACTGAGTATTATAATTATTTTATATTTATCAATATAATGGGAAATATCGATATTAATATATATATGGATATTATTTTATACAGTTTTGGTCACCCTATATTTTCAATAAGGGTTGGTTTGATCAATTTAAAGAGAAACTAAATGGTATTCTAGCACTTAAACGTATAACATGATTTAACAAAAAAATTACACACAAGGGAATATGATGATTTCATCATGTTATAAATTATAATTTTATAATATAATAGTTTCTTTAAACACATAAAATATTTATATATTAATTGATCAGAAGATATCAATTATTTATCCATAATCTCTTAATCAATATAATATTCATGGAAAGAATTTTTTAATACTTGTAATAAATTTATAAAAATAATAATATATTTTTTAGATAGTATGATAATAAAATTAATTTAAATATAATAAAATAAAAATAAGATATTTTAATGGTTTAATTTGATTAATATCATGAATATAAATATATAATATAATAGTAGGAATTATAAAAATTATTTTCTCAATGAAATAATTATAATTATAAAATATATTTTAAAAAGATGAAGGAATTAGACCAATATGGAAAAAAAAACTTATTTTTTTTGAGAATTTCTTGGTTTTATGTTTTACTTAATAAAAATAAAAAGTGATCAGAAATATAGTTTTTTAAATTTTTATAAATAATGTATCAAAATCATGAAAATCAACCAAGATAACAAATTTATCCTCTAAAAATGTCAATAATCATCAATAACAATAATTTATTGGATTTAAAGACTTACTATATTTTCATACAGTCTCACAATATAATTTATTAATGGGTTTCATTATGTAGACTGTCATTAATGATGAAGGAATAATTATTAAAATAATATATATATTTATTTCTGGAGTTTGTTATCAAATTTATATGTTATAGAATAGATAAAATATAATTATAAGAAAGAAATTGAGTTTAACTATAAATATTCAAATATATATTTTCATTTAATATATAACCGTTTAAATATATGCTTCATAAACGATTAAAATTTTTTAATATGTTTTATTAATATTTAATACAAATAAAACTAAACATAATTAAATATCACATAGTTAGATGAATTATTCTAATTAATAAAATATATTATTTATAATTAATTAAACAATTGAGGTATAGAATAATAAAATTATATTGTAATGAAACATAAATTTAAGAGGAATTTAACTGTTTTATTAATTAATATGAATAATTAAATGATAAATAATGGTTATCAAACATTCATCAAATTATTATTATTGGGAATCATGTAAAAAAAATTAACATATCCCAATTATTTATTAAAAAATAATTAATATTTCCAAAACAAATTAAAATATGGACTCTTTTAAATACGATGACATAAAATATTTACAAAATGTTTACTTAAACTATTATTTATTTTAGTATGACATATATACATAATTTAATATAATAAATTAATCAAATACTATGTGATTAGATATATTTTTAGAATAAATATTTAGTTTAACCAAACTGAAAATAAAGAAAAAATAATATTGATATGAATCGATCGATGTGTAAAAATGATGATTAGAAATTAGTTAAATACTAAATGGGGGAATTAACTGGAAAATCATGGGGTGATGTTTTAGTTGAAAACATAGTGGGGTAAACTAAATAATAGTGGATGGTTAGATATAATACCTAAGAGAATGGGAATTAATTTCAAATAGAATAAGAAAAACAAAGTGGATTTATTGAAAAAAATATGGTGTAGGAGAGCATTATGATTGATTATACGAAAATTACCCAAAAAAAGAAGGGGAGGTCTATTATCTGAATGAAAAAATAACATTTCCATGGTATCAATCGGAGGAATGAATCTCAATAAGATATCATCAAACATGAATTCTATATAATGATGAAAATATTATGCACAATTTCGTTTCTTATTGTTATAATTTATAGAGTTTTTTATGAGAATATCATATATTGTTTTATTGTAACATTTCCATGAAAAAATATATTATTTTTTTAAAAAACAAATATAATATATTTGGAATCATATATATTTATATAATTGTGTTATAGTGGAATAAATAAATTATGGAAGAAGTAAAAACATTGAACATTTTTTCATATGAATTTAAATAACAATGTTTTGTGAAATATATAATTTAAAATAAGGAAAACATTAAATTATTTATCATAAATAATAAAACAGATAAAGATAAATACAAAATATCCTTCATTGAAAAAATAAAATTATGTGATAACATTAATGTGATTTATATATAACATGAAATAATTTATAAATGGAATTATTCAAAAAAAATAGCATTAGAATATTTCACATCATCACGGGAACCGACCGAATTTATATTCAAATTTATGAAATTAAATTTACTTTAATCAATAAATAATATATAATATAAACAAAAAACCGACATTTATTTTAATAATACAATAAATAATTGATTATAATATTATTCTAGACCCATAATGTTTCAAAAATAATTATATTTTAAGGAAAAAATTGTGTTCCCTGACATGTCTTTAATTACAGAGAAATATAAGATACTCCATGTTAATTTTGGGAATTACATTTCATGTACTTAAAATTAAGAACATGTTTTAATTTTTATAGGTTCATTGGTCTTATATTTTTTTAGTTATGACCCGGTCTTATTTAATTATATAACATATGAAATTTTTAGTAATGATATGTAAAGATATTTTAAAAAAATAAAATAGCTATGTGAAAAAATGGGGCTATATTATAAATTGTTTCATAGATTCAAATTATATCTATGTGGTATTTCATAGTGTAATGAATTTTATTTCTGTGCGACATTAGTTTCTTATTATCAGTATGAATATTATTGAATGATTATATCTATAATTAACTTAATCATTCCATGAAAATATGTATTGGAATCTAATTCATTGGGAATGGGGTGTCAATATATATAAATGGAATGATGTTGGCCCACCTTTATATAACACCAGATGATTTTACTATGTATTTTCAATTAAATACAGATTTTATTCAAAAGATTTTTTTGAAAGGACCAGTATACTACAAAAACTCAATAAATTATATTGTGTTAAAATATTAAATTATGAGATAAAAATTAAAACCTTTTCAGATCAAATCATAAATCATCATTATAAAAATTACATGTCTAATAAAATAAAAAGTTAAAAAATTACAATAATGTAAAAAACATTTCCCCAATATTTTTCATAAAGATAATAAACCTAATTGAAATTGTGGAAAAAAGGTAATGAAAGAGTAATATAATATACGAATGTATAGAGAAGTATTTTATTCCAACCCAAGGAAAGAATAACTATATTTTACATAAATTTCTTAATATAAACATTTCATCGGAATATTATCGTGTAATTCCAAGGATTAATGGACAAGTGACTTTAAGGATAAAGGAAATAAAAAATTTATTTTACAACATCTGTGAAAAATTTTCTATAGTCAAACCACACTAGACCCCTTCTAGACACCTCATTAGCGTTACTCTTCTACATAACCACGGTAATGGAAAAATAATATATGAGTGAGCTCAAACACTTAGTTATGGAAAACATATCAACATGCAAAAAATGGTTAGATCATAAGAATATTTTAAAACTTGAACTAATAATTAATAAAATATTAGAAAATTTAAATAATATGAGCTATTTATAAGTAATGATAGTGGAATGTGATTTATCAAATGAATAAAAATTTACAATAGCCAAATATAATGAGATTAGAATTAAAAAAGGCTTATGTTAATGATATCAGATGTTCATAGAGTCATAAATACAAGGGAATAATAAATAACATGACACCATAAGAAATATTCACGGATCATGAATAAAACTATCATATAATAGTTGATAAAGTCGGTTTTTTGATCAGTTTCACTCCCTATTCTAATAATTATAGTAGATGAGTCCCATGTTAGAATCAGTTAAAACTACATTCACATACACATTTTTATAAGATTCCCATGGTCGAATGGGTTCACTACCAATTCCCATAAACATTATAGGTGGAGTTCTAGGGTGTAGTGTATTTATACCCTAATCCATATAATATTATCTCATAAGATGGAGGCTTTACATAATGCATTAGAGTTCTATTTGGGCACACCCAAATATTCAACACATTTTAAGAAATATTTGTTCCATAATATAGAATTAAAAAAATACATAAATCATAAGCATGAAAAAACCATGAGAAAGAAGAAACTTACATAATCAATTCTCAAGGAATAACCAATGGTTGTATTCTAAGGATCCCTAGGAGAAGTAGAAATTATATTATTTTTACACTTATATTATGAATAAGAAAATAGAATTAAAATATTGAGTTATTATTTAAAAAAACAATGATAAGTATTTCAGAATAAGAATTTAAATGAGAAATAGAGGTGATTGGATAATAAATGAGTAAAATATATTTTAATGATTGAAAGAGATTATTAGTTTCCACTAGATTAGAAATAAACCTAAAGTATTTTATATAAAATAATTTGGGGTTTTTAAATATATAATGGTATAAAAACAGATTATGGATGTGGTACATGATATGAAATAAGGCATTTTTCATGTACACATAACTCTAGTCTACATAAATGAGTTAATTTTAAATGGACTATTAAAAAATTATAACCAAAAAATAACTGTAATGTAAACTATGTATATATTAATGGAATATAAATATAGTATACATTAAATATATGATATGAATTTTGATGAAATGTGATAAAATAAAGATACCACGTTACCCAATTGTAATGAGTGAGTTCACAAGATAAAATATATAATCATAAATGTAAAAACATTTTTAGTAATTTTTTAAAAACACCTTTTCTAAATCCCATGTCCTAATGTTGGATAATAATTCATTATTTGGAATAGAGTAAAATATAAATATTAATATCACATGAGATACTACATTATTATTAATTTAATCAAAAATTATAACATTGGTGGGAATTAGAAACATGGATATGGAAGAAAAAACCTATACATGGGATGGATGTGAAATATTATAAACAATATCAATTTTATTGGGAATAAATTTATATCATTGGATGATTTGAATGAAAAGATTCATTTTACTTTAATTTTAAGCTAAATATATATATAATAGTATGGAGGAATAAACCACGCTTAGACGTATGATGTTCGTAGAGAAAGGATAGAACTAAAAGAAAGGATATTTTAGTTAACAGAGACATTTATGATATTATTATAATTTTATTTGAAAACAATTAAAAAAATAACATATGATGGATTTTTAAATCCGTTATATTTCAATGCCATGTTTACTTCACAAGAAGGGAACTAGTGGAAAAAATATTTCTACAATATATCAATATTGAGATTGTGAAACCCTAACTGTTGGTATTGATTCACTATTTATGAGTGACATGCATATTAAATAATGAAATTATGTTTATTATTTACTTTATTAATCGAATTTTAAAAATATATTTTATTATCTACATTAAGTTCATTATCATATTTTATTTATTTAATAAATTGTTTTTTTCTTATTGAAGGTACTTGCAGTTTTCAGTGGATTTTTCATAAACATCCATGGTAAATTTACCATGGTCAAAATATTGAGATAATAGTTTAATATCATCAAAAAATTTATATTTGAAGATCTTTTATTGTTCATTTAGTCAATAGTTCATATTTTTTATATATTATCTAAATATGGACTTAAAATTGAAATGGTTCTCTGATATGTTTATTTAGGCAGTGAAGTTTACTATGATCATTTTTTTGTTATGACATATATAAATTTCAATGTTACCTTTAAAATATTAATAGAAATATTAATTTCATGTTTATGAATTAAATAAAAAAATTTATTCATTAATGTTATAAATTAATAGAAAAAAAATACAACTATTCAAAAATGACATTGTATACATGTATTAAAGGAAAGTACATTCATATTCCATAGAATAGAAGGGTATAAGATATATAATAATTGTAATTTTTGTATCTTACAAATTTTATTAATATAAATTTATTAATTAAGTAATTTTTTTGGATCATGCAAGAAATTAGGATTCGAAAAATAGATAGTGTCATTCATGAGGGTAGTTTTCCCCACAAACACATTATGATATATTCATTTTATAATTTTTTTGGATGAGTATATAAAATTGATATTATACTGCTACAATAATTTTTTTTAATAAAAAAAATATTGATTGATCACACATTCATATATACAATTGTTTTTCATGGTGTATAAGAAGAACAAGAGAAAGGAAATTTGCTTGATAACATTACATCCCCCTTAGATGTTCTCCAATAGTTAAAAATATAAGGATCAATAGATTAGTTTATTTGGGAATATCATTGATTCTAGGATGCAAGGAGATGGTTAATGAGAGAATAGTGTGTAGTTTTTTTAGGTAAATTCATGTAATGTGTGTAGACATTTCGTGGATGTGGTCCACTTTTAAAAGAGAATAAAATTTCACTTTTGTAATTACTGATTTTATTTCAATTATTGCATGATTAACTTCATGGTTCAATGGCTACCAAAAATAAAAATAATTAATTTAGAGATGATGTATGGATTATAATACCCATGTAACTAAATTTCCCATGTTTTTATCACTTATTTATACTTTAAATATTAGGTATTAACATTTAATATATTACATTGTTAACTTGGTAAAAACATTTACCGAAACAATATATATTTTTAAAAATAAAAAAGGTAACCAATCATAAATTTTTTATTCTATAACCCTAAATTTAATTACAATATAATCTACTTCAAAATAAAAATAATATAAAATTATCTTTTTAATTAATACATTTAATATAATAGAAAAATATTTTTTTTAAAAAAAATGCTATTTTTACAAATATGGTTTCATAATTTAATTAATGTTGACTTCCAATTGAATGGGAGTTAATATATTTATATTTATGATTAATAGATATATTTTATTCATTTAATTTAATAGTTTATTTAAAAGGCTTTGATATAAATTTGAAAATTTTCTTAATTAAAGTCATTGAAAAACATTTTTACTATTAATGAAGTAACATGATTCAAACCTAGTAATATTATTTATGTTCCCAAAATAATTGACGTTATTTAGTGTAAAAATTCATGTCTAAAATATGAAACCCATTTTTTACATAATTTCATCAAAGGATGAAAAAATATTTACTAAAAATAGTTTTCGATTATAGTATTATTTATTTTTGTAAAATGTTAAACACAGATTTTACAATATCATCATTATATTTTTAAATGATTTTGTATTATATATATATTAGTAAAAAATACTATTCATTAAATTTTATTTCATTCATTTATTATGATAATGTAATAAAACTAATGGTATTATAAAAATAAAATTTTGTTTCCAATATTAAATAAAAACATAATTATTCCGGAAAATTATACCTAAGATAATTTTTATATGAGGAATTACAAAATAAATTTAATTTTTTGAAATTAAATTTTTTAAATTTATAAATTTAGATTTTATATATGAAGTATATGAAAAACCATTTTTATATAAAATAAACTTTTTTAATATTGAATGTTATTTATCTAATTTGATATGTATTTAGAATCTATTGATTGTTAATATATTATTTATAAATATAAAAATAAACTATTAAAAGTGATAATATTAATTTTTTATTTAAAATACACATCACTTTGCTAATATTTCATTGAAAATAATAATTTTTTAATAAGTAATTTTTATAAAATCTAATTAAATTATTTATCTATACTCTAACTTTTTATTTTTACAGATACATTTATATTAATATCATTCAATATTTTTTGAAAATACATCACATCATGCATTAATAAAATTAAAATGAAAAAATAATACATCATATATATATATATGATCATTTAATATAATATGTTTAAATTTTTAATTCCAAAATTATGTAATTTTACATATTATACTACCAATATGGTCCAAAATTATATTTTAAATGATGAAAATTATGTCAAATAGCGTAATCAACAAAGAACAATGAGATTAAATGGACCATAAAATACCTGACCATTATAACATGTCTTTTAAATTTTTCTGTATGATTAGTATTAACGAACATATGATATATATATATATATGTAATACACAATTTTAAAAATATTTATAATTTATGTTTTTGTAATAAATAATTTTGTATTAATGTAATTTTTTTCTCCAAATATATGTTATATTTAAAAAATGAATTTAATTGGTTATTTTCAGATAAAAAATTATAATAATTTTATAGATCATTTATAAACAATTTTTTATAAAAATACCGTAATTTTTGAGATAATCATATATTTTATAATAGATGGTTATGATTTTTGATTATTTAGAAAGTATATATTTATTTTGTGAATACAGAAAGATATAGTTTTTTGAAATCTCATTTTATTTCAATAAATTATGTAATTGAATATCCCATTTTTTGAATAGAATATTAATATATATAAGTATTTCTATGTGTTATTTAATTCACTTAATTTATTTTTAATTATCTTTATATTGAATTTAAGTATATAAATTATTCTTCGATTTAAAAATGAGATGTTTCTAGATTATTTAATATAGTGTATAAAGATTAACAATTTTAATTAATTAAAAAACACCTAATGTTGAATTATATAAATAATATTTTATCATTTTATATATATTAATATGAAATTATATTATTATATTTATTATTAGTCATCATTGATTTATTATAATATATATTCTACTTTAAAAATAAACATTCAAAACAACTCTTGTTTTCGACATACATGTGTGTTTAATTTTAAATTACGTTCTCCAAATTATGTGAATTTAATTTGGTAAAATGGATTAAATATTTTTAATCGTCCTAGTTTATATTACATAATAAGCTCAACATATTGTTTTCCTAATGAATTGTGGAAAAAGTAAAAAATAATTAACATGGTGAAGGTAAAAACAGATTTACCTAGGGTTAAACTAAATTGAAAATGGATAAAATAACATAAAAATATTCAGAAAATATATTTTCTATCCTTATTTTGATTTCATCAAGTTTAGACTATATAATGTTTCATTATTCCCTTTTTCTTGTGAAAAATTTGGGTAAACCGTTTTCTTTTGAAAATTTACATGTGAGCCACTCACATAACACAAAAATGGCCACCCTCTCTATAATCTTCTCCAAACCATCAAATCCCTTTTTGTCAGTAATTACCTACCCATATATCATACATAATTCCATAACCATACCCTATATTTCTTATTATTTTTATAAATTCATCCAATGAAGCCTTATCGTGCTTACCTAATGTGGTTATGTAAAGGAGAGGTATCATACTTAACTAAGCCTCTTTATTTTGTTTTTTATTTAACCTCATTTAAATACACATAAATGACAATGTTATCTCAAATAAGTTATTCCATATAACCATATGTTATTATGTTAATTTAATAAAATAAATCCATATATTCCTCTACTAAATAGGAAATTAAATCATCATTTGAGTATACTATGGAGTGCCACCTCACTAACCTATGTGATTCATTTTTTATCATTACCTCTCTTCGACTTATATAATCAAATATTTAAATTATATATATGATATTGGGAAAATTAATATAAATTGGTAATTATTATATTAAATATACATTCATACTTTCATTCCCATTGGGTGTATGATGACATCACCAATATGTACGGCGGACTACAGCCTTGTGAAGTGATGTGATTTGATTTCCCAAATCACTTTTTATAAATGAAAATATGGATAATGAAAATTAATATCTGTCATATATATGATATTAATTACATATGTGTCATTATTTGAATATAAAATATCATTTTATTTCTTACCATTATTTTCAATGAAAAATGATTACGATGTTTAACCATACCTGTAGACTACCCCATCCTCAATGTTGTGTGATTATTTTTCATAATAAAAAAGCATAAATTATATATGTAATGATATTTAATTAAATATTATTTTATTTATTATATTTTGATCATTATTTAATTATAAAATAATAAATAACTTACTTACATAATTATCATTGAAAAAAAGAAACATTACTCATACGTACATACCGCCGACTATCTCTATGACAACAACATAGTTCATTTTTCATAATTGAAGTTAATCATAGTTCTTAAAATTATAAATTATTTATAAATTATTCATTTTTATTATTCTATATTGGACATTGACCCATTTTTCCATGATTAACACAAAATTAAATTTAGAAACAACAAACAAAATCTCCTCAAATTAACAGACGTGAACATGACATATGAATTATTTAAAAATCTCACTGAAAATAAATAAAATATATTATTTAATAATAAGTTAATAAATATGGAAATGGATATTATGAAATTAAATAATTGTTATAATATTTTTATACATGAGTTTATGGACATACCAATCAACTCTAGACTCAATATAAATGTTCCTTATCTCACATTCTATTTCTATGAGTCAAATACCATATTGATAACTTGTTTTTCATGTGGTGTGTAACACCACAAGATTTTATGAAAAATGTTCTTTTTAATTTCATGTCTTCTGTTGTACGCTACACCAAAAGGATCTTGCACAACACGCATCCTTTAATTTCCTTTCATTACACGCAATCACAACCTTCCTCGATAGCGTGTGTAGTACGTAATACCGAGTTTTACTAAACAATGATATGCTATTAAAATATTATTAAAACTAGCCGTTATGAATAGTAATAACCACTTTTTGAAATTTTGTAAATTTTATTTTTCAAAATGGACTTCATTTTTGGATTCGGAATATTAAAATTAGCTTAGAGTAAAATTTTGGTACTTTTCGGATAATTTTCATATTCTGATGAATAGTGAAAATTACTAAATTTTAATTAAAAACAACTTTTTTAATAGAAATAATTAATAGTGATAAATTATTAATTTGGGTGGTTTTAAAGTATATTTAGAATATATTTTTACAATTTAATACAATTTTGGTTGTTGGATGTAATTTCACATTTAAACCAGACATAAACAGGTGTCAATCTTTTGATAGTTATTCTCTCTCAAAAACACGCTATTTGTTTTGACGACGAGAATTAATTTTTAAATTAATTAATTTAACTGATATGTTTTGAATTTGGTAAAATAGACGTCTTTTTTGAATTCATAATATCAAATATAGCTTAGGACTAATTTTTTGTATTTTTCTGGAAACGTTCATTTTTTGATGAATAGTGAAACCACTAAGTGGTAGTTAAAAAAAACTGAATTTTTCATAAAACTTAATTTTACCGCTTCTATGAGTGGAATTTCAAAAATCCGAGAGACACGGTTAATATCATTGACTAAAATGTGGTTCAATGAGATGAAAATAATTTTTGGTGAATAGTAACTTTTGACTTTTTTTACCACGGTTAAAAGTAAATAGGGTAATTAACGGTAAAAATGACATTATTATTACCCTAACACATGTTTTAATTCTATTGGATAAGTGTAATTCGACCAAAAACAACCTTAGGAATAAAATATGACCATTTAAGCCCACTTGTATTAGATTAGGACATTTATTATTAATTTATTTAAAGAAGGGTTAAAATAGTTAAAATCAATGTTTAATAAATAATTCATTTTTAATATAGGGTTATACATAAGATAAATTCGACTATAAACATTCATTAGAAATATAAAAAGATTTACTACATAATTATATTTTATTTGTAATTTTTAGACATTAAATAATTTAATTTATTTATGACACAACGATGATGCAGTAATTACCTTTTTAAGAAAATATTAACATAATTGATGTTATAAATGCCCAAATAAATGTAATTTGAGACTTTTTATGACTTCAATTAATTTTCTAGGTTAATATGACATGTTATTGTTGATATAAGTAACTTGGTTTGAACTTATCATTCTGTTAGGAATTTCATGAAAATCATGTACCAAATAGTGTCAAAATTGACATAAATTAGTTTTTAAAACAAATATTATATTATTAATTGTTATATAATTCCTAAAAATATAATGTTCGGACAAATGACATATATAAGGATAGATATAGTAATAATAAACAACTTGGGGTTCTTTTGGCTTTTTACGGTAAGTTTATTAACCATATAGTTTAAGAAAACAAAAAGACACGGTAAAAGTTAAATTATTTAACTTAGAGTTAAATCTAATTGATAAGGTTAAAATAATAACCTAAACTTGTCTAAATCCTATTGGATGAGAGTATTGCGACTCATACCCACTTTATATTCAAAATACGACCCTTTGGAACCATTATAAACTGAATTTTACCTTAATATAAAATAATATTTTGAGATTTTCTTAAGGTGCCCCTCTCCTCCCTTATAAAAGGGCACCTCCTCCCCCTCTTCCTCACACCACTTTGAGCCTTCAAGCTCGGCCAACCCCTGCCAAAATCTCTTCTCCACTTCCCTAGTATCATCCTAGAGGTCATGGTCTTCTTCAAAGACTGTCCTTAGTTCATTAAGTGGAGGTTAATAAAAGGCGCATCAAAAAGAGGTAATATCCATTACCGATCTTTTTCAATTTATTTCTTCTTAAACTTCTTCTTCTTTAGTTGTTTCATGATAAAGAAATAACATCAGTATTTTTTATATACTTATATGTTATTATAAATATGAAACAACTCTAATTAACCTTCTATCCATCCTATGGAAAAAAGAAATCACCACGCGTGCGTACGTACGGAATACCGTCTCCACGCTGTGGTGTAATCTATTTTCCGCCACCACCTTAATTGGATGGATATATTGGTGTAATTAGTAACTATATATGATTATTATAAAGTGATATTGATACTGAAATAGTATACATACACTTCAACACATGTTAATGATCATGAGAACGATATCATCGCTCGTGCGTACGTACGGACTACCATCTCCACGACGCGATGAGATTCAATCTCCACATTAACCATTCCTGAATGATTAGAAAGTATATATAATGAATAATAATGAAATATATGAAATTTTAAATCTACTGGATTTATGTTTATTTATATATGTATGTCATCTACTTACTTCCATTCAAG
Organism: Viscum album; assembly: GCA_963277665.1. Classification (NCBI taxonomy): domain Eukaryota; kingdom Viridiplantae; phylum Streptophyta; class Magnoliopsida; order Santalales; family Viscaceae; genus Viscum; species Viscum album. The sequence goes on along the minus strand of OY728131.1, from coordinate 848,379,887 downwards.
ACAATAAGGAAAGGAAAACAGCGTTCATGCGTACGTACGGACTACCGTCTCCATGAACGGTGTGTTTCATTTCATTTATCTATCTATTATATATATATACTGAATATATATGATATATAAATCATCATTTATATTCTGGAAGTAAGTAAAGCATGATATAAGTAATAATAATGTCAAGAACAACAAGTCCAAACACCTACGATAAATGAAACGATTTTACCCAAAACGCTTCTTTAAATGGAATTAAAAAAGAACTGGTAATATAACGTCATAAGTGAACCATATATGATATCATAACAATGAATACGATTCTGTAATAAGTTAATGAAATTATTTAAATCATTATACAGGAGGTTCGGATATGTACAAATCATATCGGTCATAAGGTAAGGGAAATATCATAATCTCATTTTTATCCGAGATTGTTTATACTATTGTATTTACTGGGGTGTATTTTATCATCCACATATATGTTTCATCAATATGTAATATTATTTCCATCCACCTACAATTGTTTAAATCCATTTTTACCCTTCGGTGAATTTTTAGTAGAAGATATAAAAGGAATCTTTTGTCGTTTTTCATACGAGGTACTTTTTGACTTTTCCTACAAAAGTACGAAAAGAATGTTTTTTTTAACTTACACGGTAAGAATGTATTTTTAAAACATTATTTCCAAGAATCTTACATTACATGTTTTCAAGTTTATTTTTAATCAAATTCTTTTAGTTTAAAAATGTATGACATGTTAAGAAAGGAAAATGTTTTTCAAGTAGAAAGGATATTTTCTTCAAGAATGGAGTTCTAGTGTTTTATCAAAATTATTTTCCATCTAAGATAATATAGGGTTCTGTTTCTATCCCTAGTATTATATTGATTTGATTATTTTGTGATGGAAATATTTTTATGAATTCCTTTATCTTATATGAATTGTTTTTTGAAGTCATGATGTTTAAGATTCCCATTTTTATAACATGGGATTATGATATGATGTATGGTTTATGTTTTTGTGGCACACATAAGAATGGTATCATTATGGGTGGGAGCTATGTCTCCCTCCAATGCATTGGGTAAACATTTTATATCTCATGAGATAGACATGGCTAGAACGGTAGGTTATACCAGTTCAGTGAAACAGGACTGAAACGAGGAGTGAACTCAGTTCAGAAAGGGACTTTGTCCACTAAGATATTCTTGGCAATGAGTCTTGAATAATAAGAAATGATTCTCTATGATTATGTGTGTATGCCACAAAGTTTCATGTTTTATGTTATGATTATTGGGATTACATTTCACTACTATGATTTATCCCATGTTATGAAATTATGATCTCTTTTGCAGGTTAAGATTTCTAAAACATATGTTCTTATTATTATGACGTGATTGATATTTCTTTTGTTTACCTTTACTGAGCATTTGAGCTCACCCTTTTATGTTTTCTTTTGCCCAGGACATAAAGAAAGGATTTATGTTTAAAAAGATCTTTATGGGAGATGTTGAAGATCTTCCATCACGATTAGAAGATTATATTTCGAGTTTCCAAAGACACTAAACTATTACGGTCCTTGTGTATGTGTTTTTGTTATGTACTAAGTATTCAGCAAAAGTAATGTAATGTCCATGTACGTCATGCTTCGGGTCTCTATAGTTGGTATCAGAGGAAAAGTTTAGTCAACCTTTGGAAACTAGGATGCGAAAAAGTTAGTGAGATCCCTAGAGATATTTTAAGGTATGTCTAGGGATGTCCCTAAGGATAAGTATACGTATATTATATAGTCCTAGAACTATGGTAACGATATTAGATTAAACCAAAGATGTTAGATATTGAAGTTACTCCCCCTTTATTTTGATTTTTTCCTCTCACGCTATTCTTTTTGGGTATTATAAAATTGCTGGAAATATGATGATTCACGATAATGGAGGATACGATGGACAATAGAATGATATTCTTCATGAGAAACCAAATGAAATGGGATTTGGAGGTCCAAACATCATTATTATACCGAATCAGCAATCTCATAATACGATCAATAAAGTAAAATTTGGTAAGTTTCCTGACTCGGCTAATAAGAGAAAAATGGAGTTTCATGATGATCATAGAGGAAAGAAAGTTCAATTTCCCCTATGTAAATCATGTGGGAAGAGGCATCAAGGAGAATGTTTCAAAGGAACTGGAAGATGCTTTGGGTGTGGAAAATAAGGACACAAATCCAGTAAGGGAAAAGGAAAAGGTTCAGTTAACACCAGAGATGAGGATAATGGTATTGTTACGACATCAACAATGGTTAAATGTTTTAAATGTGGAATGTACGGGGATTATGCAAACCAATTCCCTAAGGGAAAGTCTCATGAAGAGAATAAGTATGGTCGTATGGGTAGTATTTATGTTGATGATGATGATGAGACTACAAATGATATGTGAGATGAAAGAATTGTTGAAGCTCGGTCAATGGTTTAAGAATATAGTGGAATGATTACATGTTTATCAAGTGTAATGTTGTATAAGTAATCTCATGGTACTATGGAATAAAGAGACATCTAAGGATTGTTACACTGTTGTCTTTCCTTAAGTTTTGAAAGTATGTGATGAATGGTACCAGTATTTTTGGAAAGTAGACGATATGCGCATAATGAAGGGATAAGGAGAAAATTAAATGTTTGATAGTATTCATGAGCTCATGACTGATACAAGGAGAAGGTCATATTATGGTTTGACTATATAGAATTTTTGGATTTTGGTATGTGGAAAGAGTTAACTTTTGACTGAATTCATGTTTTCACTAAGGATTAATGGGTATTCATTTTTCAAGAAAATGCATGATTACAGTATTCACATGATTGGAATGTGACCAACAAGATAATGGGGGATAAATGATGGTTGGTTGATGACATTTCAAGTAATCATTTTCTTTATACTATGAGCTTGAATCGAAGTATTTTAGATAATCCTAAAGATTGGAATGGATTATGTTGGACATAAGTTAGGATAGAACTTTTTTCGATATAATTGATTGGATGTTATAGTAATGTAGTTTTAGAAAAAGGACAACCTGCAGGACGTGCAACAACCCATCGGGTCGGACAAGGCTGTGGGAATCGAACCCACAACCGAAGTGCGAATGGCCTTTATTGACTACCACTGGCCTACAAGAAGTCCCTGTTTAGTAGAAACTATTTTTATTTTATTATGCGGTATGATATATGAAGTATATGTTCATTATTGGAATCGTATACGATTAACCTCACCATAGACGGACTTATGTATATTTGATAACATTTTCTAACCTTTTGTTTGAAACAGATGGAATGACACATCATTCTATCACATGATCAATTAAAACTTCATGAATAAAAAATTCAACTTCATTTCTTTAAGAGATGAAGTGGAAATTGTTCAAAGTACGAACAACAGTGAGATTGTACCAAAATAAAGTAAGTATTTATTCTAATTCAAAGTCTTCAACTTTAGGGAAATGATTTTGAAAACCAATAATGTTGTCCTAGTGCTCTTACATCCGATGAATCAAATGATACCTTAGATCATCACAAATTTATGGCTTTGTGATTTCTGGCTTTTCCATAGCCATGTTCTCTACCACTCTCCATCAGAACTTGATGGTTAGATTTCTCTTCCATATCCATTTTTTCACCTATGTGGAAACCCAGTGATTAGTTTATTTGGGTAACTGTTACGTTTCATACTTTTGTTTTTAAATATTGGTTTTGGTATTCTTTTTTACGATGTGGATTTATATTAATGAAACTTTCGAATATTAAACCATTTATAACCCCGACGAATTTCGAGGGAGAAATTCATTTTAAGGGGGGTAGAATGTAACACCCAAAGATTTTATGAAAAATATTCTTTTTAATTTCATGTCTTCTGTTGTACGCTACACCAAAAGGAGCTTTCACAACACGCATCCTTGACTTGCCTTTCATTATACGCAATCACGACCTTCTTCGATAGCGTGTGTAGTAAGTAATACCGAGTTTCACTAAACAACGATATGCTATTAAAATATTGTTAAAACTAGCCGTTATGAATAGTAATAACCACTTTTTGAAATTTTTTAAATTTTATTTTTCAAAATGGACTTCATTTTTGGATTCGGAATATTAAAATTAGCTTAGGGTGAAATTTTCGTACTTTTCGGATAACTTTCATATTCTGATGAATAGTGAAAATTACTAAATTTTAATTAAAAACAACTTTTTTAATAGAAATAATTAATAGTGATAAATTATTAATTTGGGTGGTTTTAAAGTATATTTAGAATATATTTTTACAACTTAATACAATTTTGGTTGTTGGATGTAATTTCAAATTTAAACCAGAAATAAACATGTGTCAATCTTTTGATAGTTATTATCTCTCAAAAACACGCTATTTGTTTTGACGACCGGAATTAATTTTTAAATTAATTAATATAACTAATATGTTTTGAATTTGGTAAAATAGATGTCATTTTGGAATTCATAATATCAAATATAGCTTAGGCCTAATTTTTTGTATTTTTCTGGAAACGTTCATTTTTTGATGAATAGTGAAACCACTAAGTGGTAGTTAAAAAAAACTGAATTTTTCATAAAACATAATTTTTCCGCTTCTGTGAGTGGAATTTCGAAAATCCGAGAGACACGGTTAATATCAAGGACTGAAATGTGGTTCAATGAGATGAAAATAATTTTTGGTGAATAGTAACTGTTGACTTTTTTTACCACGGTTAAAAGTAAATAGGGTAATTAAGGATAAAAATGACATTATTATTACCCTAACACATGTCCTAATTCTATTGGATAAGTGTAATTCGACCAAAAACAACCTTAGGAATAAAATATGACCATTTAAGCCCACATGGATTAGATTAGGACATTTATTATTAATTTATTTAAAGAATGGGTAAATAGTTAAAATCAATGTTTAATAAGTAAATCATTTTTAATATAGGATTATACATAAGATAAATTCGACTATAAATATTCATTAGAAAGCTAAAAATATTTCCTACATAATTATAATTTATTTGTAATTTTTATACATTAAATAATTTAATTTATTTATGACACAACGATGATGGAGTAATTACTTTTTAAGAAAATATTAACATAATTGATGTTATAAATGCCCAAATAAATGTAATTTGAGACTTTTTATGACTTAAATTAATTTTCAAGGTTAATATGACATGTTAGTGTTGATATAAGTAAATTGGTTCGAACTTATCATTCTGTTATGAATTTCATAAAAATCATGTACCAAATAGTGTCACAATTGACATAAATAGTTTTTAAAACAAATATTATATTATTAATTGTTATTTAATTCCTAAAAATCTAAGGTTGGCCAAATGACTTATATAAGGATATATATATTAATAATAAACAACTTGCGGTTCGTTTGGCTTGTTAAGGTAAGTTTATTAACCATATAGTGTAAGAAAACAAAAAGACACGGTAAAAGTTAAATTATTTAACTTAGAGTTAAATCTAATTGATAAGGTTAAAATAATAACCTAAACTTGTCTAAATCCTATTGTATGAGAGTATTGCGACTCATCCCCACTTTATATTCGAAATAAGACCCATTGGAACCATTATAAACCGAATTTGACCTTAATATAAAATAATATTTTGAGATTTTCCTAAGGTGCCCCTCTCCTCCCTTACAAAAGGGCACCTCCTCCCCCTCTTCCTCACAGCACTATGAGCCTTCAAGCTCAGCCAAACCCCGCCAAACGCTCTTCTCCACTTCCCTATTATCATCCTAGAGGTCCTGGTCTTCTTCAAAGACCGTCCATAGTCTTTAGGTGGAGGTTAAGAAAAGGCGCGTCAAAAAGAGGTAATATCCATTACCGATCTTTTTCAATTTCTTTCTTCTTCAACTTCTTCTTCTTTAGTTGTTTCATGATAAAGTAATAACATCAGTATTTATTATATACTGATATTTTATTATAAATATGAAACAACTCTAATTAACCTTCTATCCATCCTACGGAAAAAGGAAATCACTGCACGTGCGTATGTACGGAATACCGTCTCCACGCCGTGGTGTAATCTATTTTCCGCCACCACCTTAATTGGATGGTTATAATGGCTTAATGAGTAACTATATATGATTATTATAAAGTGATATTGATACTGAAATAGTATACATACACTTCAACACATGTTCACGATCATGAGAACGATATCATCGCTCGTGCGTACGTACGGACTACCGTCTCCATGACGCGATGAGATCCATTCTCCACATTAACCATTCATGAATGATTATAATGTATATATAATGTATAATAATGAAATATATGACATTTTAAATCTACTGAATTTATGTATATATATATGTATGTCATCTACTTACTTCCCTTCAAGACAATAAGGAAAGAAAAACAGCGTTAATGCGTATCTACGGACTACCGTCTTCATGAACGGTGTGTTTCATTTAATTTATCTATATATTATATATATATACTGAATATATATGATATATAAATCATTTTTTATATTCTGGAAGTATGTAAATCATAATATAAGTAATAATAATGTCAAGAACAACAAGTCCAAACACCTACAATAAATGAAACGATTTTACACAAAACGCTTCTTTAACATGGAATTTACAAAAGAATGGGTAATATAAAGTCATAAGTGAACCAAATATGATATCATAACAATGAATATGATTCTTTAATAAGTTAATGACATTATTTAAATCATTATACAAGAGTTTCGGATACGTACAAAGCATATCGGTCATAAGGTAATGGAAATATCACAATCTCATTTTTATTCGAGATTGTTTATACATTGTTATTTACTGGGGTGTATTTTATCATTCACATCCATGTTTCATCAATATGTAATATTAATTCCATCCACCTACAATTGTTTAAATACATTTTTACCCTTCTGTTAGTTTTTAGTAAAAGATATAAAAGGAATCTTTTGTCATTTTTCGTACGAGGTACTTTTTGACTTTTCTGACAAAATTACGAAAAGAATGTTTTTTTAACTTATAGGGCAAGAATGGATTTTTAAAACATTATTTCCAATAAGATTACTTTACATGTTTTCAAGTTTATTTTTAATCAACTTATTTTAGTTTAAAATTGTATTACATGTTAAGAAAGGAAATGTTTTTGAAGTAGAAAGGATATTTTCCTCAAGAATGGTGTTCAAGTGTTTTATCAAAATTATTTTCAATCTAAGATAATATAGGGTTCTGTTTCTATCTATAGTATTATATTGATTTGATTATTTTGTGATGGAAATATTTTTATGAATTCCTTTATCTTATATGAATTGTTTTATGAAGTCATGATGTTTAAGATTTCCATTTTTATTACATGGGATTATGCTATGATGTATGGTTTATGATTTTGTGGCACACATAATAATGGTATCATTATGGGTGGGACCTATGTCTCCCTCCAATGGATTGGGTAAATATTTTATATCTCATGAGATAGACATGGCTGGAACGGTAGGTTATACCGGTTCAGTGAAACAGGACTGAAATGAGGAGTGAACTCGGTTCAGAAAGGGACTTTGTCCACTAAGATAGTCTTGGCAATGAGTCTTTACTAATTTGAAATGATTCTATATGATTATGTGTGTATGCCACAATGTTTCATGTTTTAAGTTATGATTATTGGGATTACATTTCACTACTATGATTTATCCCATGTTATGAAATTATGATCTCTTTTGCAGGTTAAGATTTCCAAAAGATATGTTCTTATGAATATGACGTGATTGATATTTCTTTTCTTTACCCTTACTGAGCATTTGAGCTCACCCTTTTATGTTTTCTTTTCCCCAGGACATAAAGAAAGGATTTATGTTTAAAAATAAGATCTTTATGGGAGATGTTGAAGATCTTTCACCACGATTAGAAGATTATATTTCGAGTTTCCAAAGACACTAAACTATTACGGTCCTTGTGTGTGTGTTTTTGTTATGTACTAAGTATTCCGCAAAAGTAATGTAATGTCCATGTACGTCAAGCTTCGGGTCTCTACAGTAGGTATCAGAGGAAAAGTTTAGTCAACCTTTGGAAACTAGGATGCGAAAAAGTTAGTGAGATCCCTAGAGATATTTCTAAGGTATGTCTAGGGATGTCCCTAAGGATAAGTATACGAATATTATATAGTCCTAGAGCTATGGTAACGATATTAGATTAAACCAAAGATGTTAGATATTGAAGTTACTCCCCCTTTATTATGATTTTTTCCTCTCACACTATTCTTTTGGGGTTTTAGAAAATAGCTGGAAACAGGATGAATCATGATAATGGAAGATATGGTGGACAATGGAATGATATTCTTCATGAGAAACCAAATGAAATGGGATTTGGAGGTCCAAACATCATTATTATGCCGAATCAGCAATCTCATAATATGATCAATAAAGTAAAATTTGGTAAGTTTCCTGACTCGGCAAATAAGAGAAAGATGGAGTTTTATGATGATCATAGAGGAAAGAAAGTTCAATTTTCCCTATGTAAATCATGTGGGAAGAGGCATCAAGGAGAATGTTTTAAAGGAACTGGAAGATGCTTTGGGTGTGGAAAAGAAGGACACAAAGCCAGTTAGTGAAAAGGAAAAGGTTCAGTTAACACCAGGGATGAGGATAATGGTATTGCTACGACATCAACAATGGTTAAATGTTTTAAATGAGGAATGTACGGGCATTATGAAAAACAATGCCCTAAGGGAAAGTCTCATGAAGAGAATCAGTATGGTCATATGGGTTGTATCTATGTTGATGATGATGATGAGACTACAAATGATATGTGAGATGAAAGAATTGTTGAAGCTCGGTCAATGGTTTAATAATGTAGTGGAATGATTACATGTTTATCAAGTGTAATGTTGTAGAAGTAATCTCATGGTACTATGGAATAAAGAGACATCTAAGGATTGTTACACTGTTGTCTTTCCTTAAGTTTTGAAAGTATGTGATGAATGTTACAAGTATTTTTGGAAAGTAGATGATATGCAAATAATGAAGGGATAAGGAGAAAATTAAATGTTTGATAGTATTCATGAGCTCATGACTGATATAAGGAGAAGGTCATATTATGGTTTGACTATATAGAATTTTTGGATTTTGGTATGTGGAAAGAGTTAACTTTTGATAGCATTCATGTTTTCACTAAGGTTTAATGGGTATTCATTTTTCAAGAGAATGCATGATTACGGTATTCACATGATTGGAATGTGACCAACAAGATAATGGGGGATAAATGATGGTTGGTTGATGACATTTCAAGTAATCATTTTCATTATAATATGAGCTTGGACCGAAGTATTTTAGATAAGCCTAAAGATTGGAATGGATTATGTTGGACATAAGTTAGGATAAAACGTTTTTCGATATTATTGATGGGATGTTATAGTAATGTAGTTTTAGAAAAAGGACAACCTGCAGGACGGGCGACAGTCCATCGCGTCGGACAAGGCTGTGGGAATCGAACCCACAACCGAAGTGCGACTGGCCTTTATCGCCTACCACTGGCCTACAGGAAGTCCTTGTTTAGTAGAAACTCGTTTTATTTTATTATGCGGTATGATATATGAAGTATAGGTTCATTATTGGAATCGTATACGATTAACCTCACCATAGATGGACTTATGTATATTTGATAACTTTTGCTAATCTTTTGTTTGAAACAGATGGAATGACCCATCATTCTATCACATGATCAATTAAAACTTCATGAATAACAAATTCAACTTCATTTCTTTAACAGATTAAGTGGAAATTGTTCAAAGTACGAACAACAGTGAGATTGTACCAAAATAAAGTAAGTGTTTATTCTAATTCAAATTATTCAACTTTAGGGAAATAATTTTGAAAACCAAGAATGTTGTCCTAGTTCTCTTATATCCGATGAATCAAATGGTACCTTAGATCATCTCAAATTTATGGCTTTGTGATTGCTGGATTTTCGATAGCCATGTTCTCTACCACTCTCCCTCAGAACATGATGGTTAGATTTCTCTTCCATATCCATATTTTCACCTATGTGGAATCCCGGTGATTAGTTTATTTGGGTAACTGTTACATTTCATATTTTTGTTTTTAATGATTGGTTTTGGTATTCTTTTTTACGATGTGGGTTTCTATTAAAGAAACGTTCGAATATTAAACCATTTATAACCCTGATGAATTTCGAGGGAGAAATCCATTTTAAGGGGGGTAGAATGTAACACCCCATTATTTTGATGAAAAATATTCTTTTTAATTTCATGTCTTGTGTTGTACGCTACAACAAAATGAGCTTACACAACACACATCCTTGACTTGCCTTTCATTACATGCAATCACGACGTTCCTCGATAGCGTGTGTAGTACGCAATACTGAGTTTCACTAAACAACGATATGCTATTAAAATATTATTAAAACTAGCCGTCATGAATATTAATAACAACTTTTTGAAATTTTTAAATTTTATTTTTCAAAATGGACTTCATTTTTGCATTCGGAATATTAAAATTAGCTTAGGGTGAAATTTTGGTACTTTTCGGATAACTTTCATATTCTGATGAATAGTGAAAATTACTAAATTTTAATTAAAAACATCTTTTTTAATAGAAATAACTAATAGTGAAAAATTATTAATTTGGGTGGTTTTAAAGTATATTTAGAATATATTTTTACAATTTAATAAAATTTTGGTTGTTGGATGTAATTTCACATTTAAACCAGACATAAACAGGTGTCAATCTTTTGATATTTATTATCTCTCAAAAACACGCAATTTGTTTTGACGGCGGGAATTAATTTTGAAATTAATTAATGTAACTTATATGTTTTGAATTTGGTGAAATAGACGTCATTTTTGAATTCATAATATCAAATATATCTTAGGCCTAATTTTTTGTATTTTTCTGGAAACGGTCATTTTTTGATTAATAGTTAAACCACTAAGTGGTAGTAAAAAAAACTGAATTTTTCATAAAACCTAATTTTTCCGCTTCTGTGAGTGGAATTTCAAAAATCCGAGAGACACGGTTAATATCAAGGACTAAAATATGGTTCAATGAGATGAAAATAATTTTTGGTGAATAGTAACTGTTGACTTTTTTTACCACGGTTAAAAGTAAATAGGGTAATTAAGGGTAAAAATGACATTATTATTACCCTAACACATGTCCTAATTCTATTGGATAAGTTTAATTCGACCAAAAACAACCTTAGGAACAAAATATGACCATTTAAGCCCACATGGATTAGATTAGGACATTTATTATTAATTTATTTAAGGAAGGGTTAAAATAGTTAAAATCAATATTTAATAAGTAAATCATTTTTAATATATGGTTATACATAATATAAATTCGACTATAAATATTCATTAGAAAGATAAAAGGATTTCCTATATAATGATATTTTATTTGTAATTTGTAGACATTAAATAATTTAATTTATTTATGACACAACGATGATGCAGTAATTACCTTTTTAAGAAAATATTAACATAATTGATGTTATAAATGCCCAAATAAATGTAATTTGAGACTTTTTATGACTTACATTAATTTTATAGGTTAATATAACATGTTATTGTTGATATAAGTTACTTGTTTCGAACTTATCATTCTGTTATGAATTTTATAAAAATCATGTACCAATAAGTGTCAAAATTGACATAAATTAGTTTTTAAAACAAATATTTTATTATTAATTGTTATTTAATTCCTAAAAATCTACGTCTCAGCCAAATGACTTATATAAGGATATATATATTAATAATAAACAACTTGGGGTTCTTTTGTCTTGTTATGGTATGTTGATTAACCATATAGTGTAAGAAAACAAAACGACACGGTAAAAGTAAAATTATTTAACTTAGAGTTAAATCTAATTGATAAGGTTAAAATAATAACCTAAACATGTCTAAATCCTATTGGATGATAGTATTGCGACTCATCCCCACTTTATATTCTAAATAAGACACTTTGGAACCATTATAAACTGAAGTTGACCTTAATATAAAATAATATTTTGAGATTTTCATAAGGTGCCCCTCTCCACCCTTATAAAAGGGCACCTCCCCCCCCTCTTCCTCACAGCACTTTGAGCCTTCAAGCTCTTCCAAACCCTGCCAAAATCTCTTCTCCACTTCCCTAGTATCATCCTAGAGGTCCTGGTCTTCTTCAAAGACCATCCTTAGTTATTTAAGTGGAGGTTAAGAAAAGGCTCGTCAAAAAGGGGTAATATCCTTTACCGATCTTTTTCAATTTCTTTCATCTTCAACTTCTTCTTCTTTAGTTGTATCATGATAAAGTAATAACATCAGTATTTATTATATACTAATATGTTATTATAAATATAAAACAACTCTAATTAACCTTCTATCCATCCTACGGAAAAAGGAAATCACCGCGCATGCGTACGTACAGAATACCGTCTCCACGCCGTGGTGTAATCTATTTTCCGCCACCACCTTAATTGGATGGGTATAATGGTGTAATGAGTAACTATATATGATTATTATAAAGTGATATTGATACTTAAATAGTATACATACAATTCAACACAAGTTCACGATCATGAGAATGACATCATCGCTCGTGCGTACGTACGGACTACCGTCTCCACGACGCGTTGAGATTCATTCTCCACATTAACCATTCATGAATGATTATAAAGTATATATAATGAATAATAATGAAATATATGACATTTTAAATCTACTGGATTTATGTATATATATATCTGTATTTCATCTACTTACTTCCATTCAAGACAATAAGGAAAGGAAAACAGCGTTCATGCGTACGTACGGACTACCGTCTCCATGAACGGTGTGTTTCATTTCATTTATCTATCTATTATATACATATAATGAATATATATGATATATAAATCATGTTTTATATTCTGGAAGTAAGTAAATCATGATATAAGTAATAATAATTTCAAGAACAACAAGTCCAAACACCTACGATAAATGAAACGATTTTACCCAAAACACTTCTTTAACATGGAATTTACAAAAGAACGGGTAATATAAAGTCATAAGTGAACCATATATGATATCATAACAATGAATATGATTCTGTAATAAGTTAATGACATTATTTAAATCATTATACAGGAGGTTCGGATACGTACAAAGCATATTGGACATAAGGTAAAGGAAATATCACAATCTCATTTTTATCCGAGATTGTTTATACTTTGGTATTTACTGGGGTTTATTTTATCATCCACATCCATGTTTCATCAATATGTAATATTATTTCCATCCACCTACAATTGTTTAAATCCATTTTTACCCTTCGGTGAGTTTTTAGTAAAAGATATAAAAGGAATCTTTTGTCGTTTTTCGTACGAGCTACTTTTTGACTTTTCCGACAAAAGTACGAAAAGAATGTTTTTTTAACTTATAAGGCATGAATGGATTTTTAAAACATTTTTTCCAAGAAGCTTACTTTACATGTTTTCAAGTTTATTTTTAATCAACTTCTTTTACTGTAAAATTTTATGACATGTTACGAAAGGAAAATGTTTTTGAAGTAGAAAGGATATTTTCCTCAAGAATGGAGTTCAAGTGTTTTATAAAAATTAGTTTCCATATAAGATAATATAGGGTTATGTTTGTATCCCTAGTATTATATTGATTTCATTATTTTCTGATGGAAATATTTTTATGAATTCCTTTATCTTATATGAATTGTTTTATGAAGTCATGATGTTTATGATTCCCATTTTTATTACATGGGATTATGCTATGATGTAAGGTTTATGATTTTGTGGCACACATAAGAATGGTATCATTATGGGTGGGACCTATGTCTCTATCCAATGCATTGGGTAAAGATTTTATATCTCATGAGATAGACATGGTTGGAATGGTAGGTTATACCGGTTCAGTGAAACAGCACTGAAACGAGGAGTGAACTCGGTTCAGAAAGGGACTTTGTCCACTAAGATAGTCTTGGCAATGAGTCTTGACTAATAAGAAATGATTCTCTATGATTATGTGTGTATTCCACAATGTTTCATGTTTTATGTTATGATTATTGGGATTACATTTCACTACTATGATTTATCCCATGTTATGAAATTATGATCTCTTTTGCTGGTTAAGATTTCCAAAAGATATGTTCTTATGAATATGACATGATTGATATTTCTTTTTTTACCCTTACTGAGCATTTGAGCTCACCCTTTTATGTTTTCTTTTCCCCAGGACATAAATAAAGGATTTATGTTTAAAAATAATATCTTTATGAGAGATGTTGAAGATCTTTCACCACGATTAGAAGATTATATTTCGAGTTTCCAAAGACACTAAACTATTACGGTCCTTGTGTGTGTGTTTTTGTTATGTACTAAGTATTCCGCAAAATAATGTAATGTCTATGTACGTCATGCTTCGGGTCTCTACATGGTGTATACACTATCAATGATTTATTATGATTAAATTCATTTAAATTAATGGTAATTATGATTATGAATGAGATATCTATTTCATGGGGGTTTTATCCAACTATTATCAAATCCTTAATAGAATTCATATCAATTTTCTTTCATTGAGCCATATGTTTATTGTTATTGAACAAATTTATTATATATGGTGTTAATATACTAAAAAAGTTATATTTAAAATAAATAATTCATCACAATGGATGTTATTCATGGTTTTAATTGGAATTTTTTTTATCAAATGGGATTTTATATGAAATTTACTATGTTGAAAATCATTTTCATAACATATTTTTTTTATTTGGTTATAAATCATCCCCTTAGACTGCCATATGACTTGAATATATGTGAATTGATCACTAAATTATTTATTCTATATTTACAATTTTTTGTCGATTTAAATTTTTGACATGCAATCTCTGTATTTATTAACTCTCAATTCAAGGATATACACTTTTAATGGTTATTTGTATCACATTAAATTTAAATAAGACATAAAAATATGATATAAACCTATTCAATTTTATGATGTTTATATAATGCCCATTTTGAATTTTATATCATGAATGTCCTTATATTAATGATAAATTTTGTTTTATCTGATTTTATTCTTTTTTACAGTGATTACGATTGAAATGTTACAAAATTGACTAATATTTTATGTAACAATATCCCTTCATTCAGGATTTCTTATGTTCATGGATCATTTGGAGGAAATAATATGTGGTTTATTAATAAACCATTTCCATTTCTTCTATAGTAGTTATTAATTTATTCAACATGTTTTATATATATTTACTCCATTATGTATTAAATAAAAATTATGAAATTCATATTTATTTCCTACTGATCATGCACCTTCTATTAGAGAACGATTTATTCTCTTCCATATCCATGCGTCATTTTAAAAAAAAATATTTTCTAAATATATAGGATTTATTAATTTTATATTACATGAACTATGACAATCTCTTAACGAAATTTAAATGTTAATTCGAAAACAATTTGAAAATGGGTCACTTTGTCTCCCATAACAAAATGGTTAAATGGAATGTTTTTTACAACATGCTCTCAATTTCTCACTATCAAGACCAGTAAATTTTTTAATGATTATTTTCTAATTTTCAATGCTTATATTAAAAAAATCGTTATTTCTAGAGAATGATTTATATTTTTAAATGTTTGTTTAAATGGAAATGATATGTTACTTAAGAAATATTCCATGTTATCTCTAAGAATAATTTCCCATTAAATATGAAATCCTTTTATTATAATAAAATTGAAATAGATATTTTCCAAAGGAATTAATTTAATGAAATTTAAATGGTATTTCTTTTCATTAATGTCAAAAAACATTAGTGATACATATGATCCATTGTTATAAGTAGAAATTATAAATGCATTATTCTTTCTATTGATGTATTATAATTGTTCCATGACATTTATCTAGAACCCATTTGTTTTCCCTGGGATTGTGATCTTATTAAAGGAATATATAATTTTTTCTATTTTTGATATTTAATTTAATTTTATTTTTAATTTATATATGTTAGGGTAGTTGGAATGTTTTTATACAATGGTCATCCCCTAATAGCTCTAATTGAGTCAGATATTGCTTATATAATTGGTGCACTCAGATAGTGCTGCAATGAATTGTGTATGGAAGTCATCCAAAAAATTATTCTATTTTAAGAGTTTTTATTGATTCATAGAAGATAATTTTCATTGAAATAATAAAATTTTACTTATAATTGTAATTGTATATTTATTATTCCATTGATCAATTTTAAAATTTCATGGCTCATGATTATTGATTATTAAGACTATTTACATGATAAATAATTATGGAATATTTTTTGATTTATATTCTTGGTTTTTATAGGTAGGAATATTATTATAATTTTATTATTCAATGCCATTATTTCATCACACACATATTATATTCTTATGCTCATTGATTATATTTAGTTATTAATGATCATTTTACCATTAGAATTAATTTTAGATCAAAATTTTTTCATTTCCCTATATTACAATGAATTAAGATAAATTATCTATTTTGATAATGTCTTATTTAGGATTATGATGATGAAATATATAGAAGTAGTAAAATCATGGTATAATAGAAATGATACTCTCTTAAATTCATTGTTATTTTTCATGTATGCTTTTTTCATTTTTCTCTAAAACTATAATTCTAAATAGTACTTGGGTATATCAGTGATCCATTTTTTATTTTCTACTTTATAATTTCTTTCAAGTGAAAAATGGGTCAACTTCATCAGTTAAAAAGCTATAAATTCATCATTAATTAATTTTTCATAGGGACTAGGAGTGTTGGTGTATGTCTATTATATATGGTATCAGATAAAGGATTAGATAACAATGGGGATTTGGATGACTTCATTCGGGGTTATCTTATGAGTTTTTTATTACATCATGGTTTTACACATTTATTGTTAATAATAATTTCAAGGTATCATAATAATATTTTTAGAATTTAATTAATAAATATTTTAGGATTGGACAACCCACTCTTTTCATATATAGATATAACTTTGAAATATTTGAATGTTAATTATATAATAGAACAAAATCATACCAAGATTATATGGCTTTAATTTCATTGGAAACATTGAAACATAAACAAGTGGTTCATAGATCATCTGCACCACCTCCAAACTATTATTTCATAACTAGATCCCTTTTTTATGTTCATACATAGTAACTCCTCTCAAATCCCCGAGAAAAGAATAATAAAAGAAATATGAGCTCTATTTCCCCAAATAGGTTTAAAAGAGAGGTATAATATTATTACCAAATGAATGGGAGGGAAATTTTTAACCCATCCAATATTTGACATAATGTTATATTTTTATATAAATTCTATTTCTTGTATTGTACGCAACATCTACTAGGTTTTCGTTACACTCAAGCATTGAGTTTCTATGAAAAAAATTTTAGTGTATTAATTATTTAAAATAGTTACTTATAACTAATCCATTAAATATAGTAATAAATAAATTTTAAATTTATTTATAATATCTTGACATAAGTAATCCATATTTATACTTAATTCTATATGTTTTGGTAAAATTGTTATATGTTTATAAATATTATTTTCTAAATGAACCGACTTTTTTTATATCCATTTATAACCGATAATTAAATTAATTCTATAAACTCCAATAAATTTTATTTGATAAAGTATAAATAATTTTTTAATTATTAATATAATAATTAGTTAAGGGTGAATTATTGGTAATTTTATGAAAAATTGTCATTTTTAATGAATTCTTAGATATACTGCATTGTTGATAAAAACTGGCTTTTTAATTTAAAAAATTATTTTAATTTAAGTGTATTTTATTGTCAGAATATTTAAATAATACATATATTAATACAATTCAGTTTAATTGAATAATAATTTAAAAACAATAATATTTATAATTTTTTGATCTTTTGAACGTCTCTTTTACCTGTCTTCTAGGTGAATTATCTAGAAGATCATTAAATATAATTTTACCACATATGTGAATTTAATTATAAAAATCATAAAAAACTGGTTTTAATTAGAATAATTTTTTATGATATATTAGTATCAACATAATTTTTTTGGTGAATTATAAATTTGGTAACATTAAATTTATTTACCACTGTTAATTATAATTCAGGAAATTAAATGTAAATATAAAATTATAATATTTAAAATTTACCCTAAACATGTCTTAATTTAATTTTATTAGTTGAATTCGACCAAAATCATCCTTAGGTATAAGTCGTGATCTTTTTTATGCCACTTGTGTAGGAATAAGACAGTTGTTATATTCTATTTTAAGAAAAGCTAAAAATATAGTACTAAACCTTTTAATTACTAAATAATGTTTCATATAGAATTAAATATAATATAAATTAGAATAAATATATTAATTAGAAATATAAAATATATATATACATTATGATAATTTATTTATAATTTTTAGATATTAAGTAATTAAATTTAGTTGTTATATAATGATGACGTAGTAATTGATTTATTAAAGGGTGAATCTGAAAAATGATATGAAAAATATTATAATAAATGATATTAAAAATAATTTATTCCATAAAATATTTATTGGAGTAAATTGAAAGACCAGGGATTAGTTAATGTTGTTTTTATTAAATAATCATTTTTTATGATTTTATAAAAAGTCAAATAATAAATTGTGTCAAAATTGTCATAAATTATATGTTAATATAAATAACATATTATTAATTGATATAAAAGTAAAAAATATAAACATTTATTACAAAAAACTAGGATAATGTGATATATATCCAAAATTATCCAATTTGGGCTCATTTGACATTTTATTGTAACTATATTAACCTTATAGTTCAAAAAGACAAGATGTCATGGTAATAGTTAAAATGCATATGTAACGGACAAAGTCGAAAGAAAAGGTTAATTATGTCACCTAGACATGTCTAAAATTCACTGGTTAAGGTTATTTCAACTCAACCTCATCGTATCCTAGAAGGGACTCAATTTTTTAATATTTTAAATAGAAAATAAACTTGTATTAAATTAATTGTATTTGGGATTCCAAAACTGCCCCTCCCCTCTCTTATAAAATGGAACCCCTCCTTATTTGTTATTCAGACATCCATAATAAATTATCTGAAACAAACCCAAAAATTCCTACATAAAACTTCCCTTAATTTATATTAGAGGCCATATATTAGGATGAAAGGCAATCTATGGAGTCATTTGTGAAAATATAAAAGGAGGCACTCAAAGAAGAGATAAATTTTTTTATTAAATAATTCGAAGAATATTTATTATTATACAACCTTTTTAGAAGTTTATATCATTATATGTTAATAACAACATAATATTATATTTTTAGTTATTTTATTGGATTATGGAAATCCCACAATCCTCCTTTTAACCATCCTATAAATGATAATATCACCATGCATGTGTACATACAATCTTTCATCTCCACATTCTGGTGTAAATTTTTTTCATATATATTTTATTTTTAGGGTAATAACGATGAATATAATGGATTTAAAAAATAAATATGACATGATATTTTTAGTAAAATTATTATTCCACCCACTTACATAATAATTAACCATTAAGGGAATGATAACGTCGCCCATGTGTATGTACGAACTACCATCTCTATAAGGCGTTGACATTCATTATCCATGATAACCATTCAAAAATGATTAAAAAAATATATAATTAATAAGTATGAAATATATTAAAAAATAATTTTACAGGAATAATTTATATATATATATATATATATATATCATTTACTTTTTTCCATTCAATATGTTATGAAAAATGAATCATAGTTCATTCGTACGTACGGCCTATCATCTCCATGAACAATGTATTCCCTTACATATTTCAATCTATTATATATATATATATATATATGTATATAATGAATATATATTATATCTAAATCATGGTTGGAACTCTGTAATTAATTAAGTCATGATCTATGTAATATTATCAAGAATAAATAGTCAAAAAATGTTCTATAAACAAAAAGATTACTACCCAAAATATTGCTCTTAACATTGAAGTTGATAACATATGGGTAATATAAAGTCATAAATTAATCATATATAATATCATAAATATTATCATGATTCTGTTAGAAGATAATTGTATGCATAAAACAATTATACATGAGATTCAGACATTTAGAAAGAGTATCACACCTAAGTTAATGGAATTATGTCTCCCTTTTTATTTTCATGAAATATAATCAATGTTCACCTCCTACTTCTTATGTGTGGTTTATTAAATACCATTATTATATATAATATCATGAATACGTTTATCATTATATTATTTAAATACTCATTTGATGATTTTTGGATTATGATTTAAATTTTCATTGTGGTATAGGAGGCTGTGAGTGTTTAAATAATTATTCCTCTTAGCATTTCAATATTCATGATATTATCATAAATATTTATTTCTATGAAGGATTATAAATAAAATGATAATTATATTTTAAATATAATTAAAATGTTTTCATATGGAATATTTTTTAGGTTTTATGTAAGGGTTAATTTTGCAATCTCATTATTATTCGAGATAGTTTATAAGTAATAATTTATTGGGACATATTTAATATCCATGTCAATGTTTCTTAAAAATATTTACAAAATGAATATTTTTAAGTTTTTACGTAGGGGTCCCTTTTAATAAAAAAACATTCTTAATGTTGTAAATATGTATCCTTCTAATGCATTCTCATTATTTTCCATGTTTTCAAAGTAATTGTATAGATTTATTTATATGTACATGATTATTTTAAAATGATAATTACTTTCAAAAGTTTGAAATTGGTATGGGACACTCTGATTAAAAAATATCATTTTAAATGTATTATTTGATAATTTTAAAACTTTTGAATAATTGATTTCAAATTAAAAGTGTTATATATCTCATGATATTTTTAATGATATTAACAGATTATTTTCATCTATTTCAACATCAATTATTGGATCATATGTTTAATTGTGGTGGATTTTTTATGATATGACCTACTATAATTTATTTAAGGGTTTATGATTAGTTCGACAATTGATGTTCTATTTTTATAACATTCATGGTTTATGGATAATGTATTACGATTCCACATTCTAATTTTAATATAAATTTTTATACTGTTTTTATCTCCATTTTCATTTGAGGAATGTATTGGACTAAGTAATATGGGTGGGCCTCTATATAGCCCCTTGATGCATCGGAAGGTCACAAGAGACAACCTAGGTTAGCTTCTTACCCATTTATATATGTTCATATCACAAGGCTTTGTGGGTGTAGTTATAATGTCTGACATAATGAATTACCTCATTATGAGATTATTTATTGATATTACATGTTATTTTTTGTTTAGTAGAATATCTATTTGATTCATTAAATAGATTTTTTTGATGTAATCTTGCAATATTAGGTTCAGGATTATTTTTAAAAGGATGGTGTTTAATTATTATACAAAAATTAAACATTTATGACTATTTACTATATCTTATACAATATTTTTTAAACCTTACTATGAATCTAATATCACATCTTCCTTATTTATTATTTTTCATGGATTGTATGTAGTGTTTTATGATGGATATACATGGTTAAGAGAGGAGAATAATAGAATTTCAAAAGTATTATTTGTTTTGTATTTTAATTTTTTAATTTTTAATATAATGTTCATTTATGTAATATATTTTCAAAGACTGTTAAACTAGTCGATACATCTAGATTTGATTCCTTTTAATCATGTTAATGTATTAAAGTAATGCACCAGCTCCAGACATCTAGTTTTGGGGAATTTACTTCTATGGTTCTATGGTTATACGATTTTTGAGATATATAGGGATTATAATACAATACTTATTCATTAAGGATTTTTATGCATAAGAGTTTTCATTAAGGATTTAAAGGTGTTCAAATATTTGATATGTGGCAATGAGAGTTGCATTACTTATCTGG
Organism: Viscum album; assembly: GCA_963277665.1. Taxonomy (NCBI): domain Eukaryota; kingdom Viridiplantae; phylum Streptophyta; class Magnoliopsida; order Santalales; family Viscaceae; genus Viscum; species Viscum album. Next base: position 848,357,931 of record OY728131.1, on the reverse strand, counting down.
GGAATCTTATGTTATAATTTATTTTGGAAATTTAGATACCTATATAGAGTTAGAATTTCGAAATAAGTATTTTGGAAAAGTCTTACACATGGAATGGAGTAAGTTGAATAATGGATATTATTATTTGTGTTTTATGTATGATTTATTGGATATTATGTGATAACATATTTGGTTTTAGTAAAAAATGTAATGGATGAATGATATACTTATAGACTGTATGATTTATTTAAATTGATTCATTAATAAAGAATCATATAAAATATCAATCTGTATGTGAATGGAATGAAGTGAAAATATATTGAAGTACAAAAAAACAATAATATTGATACATGGAATAAAATCAAGTACCTTTTATTTAGTTCTTACCTGGAAAGATAACTAATCCATCCACTCTAGTAAAATGTATAAACAAATCATTTAATCCTAAAATGATAATTTTTTTGATAATATGGTATTAAATCATCATTGATTTATCACATTGAGACACTAAAATTTCAAATTATCATTTACTTTTTTGTGATTAATAACCTTAATCACTCCCTATAAATATAAATGTTTTCCCTCCATGTACATATATTTACCCTCTAATAATATTATCTTAATTGAATGCGTAAATTGGTTGTGATCTTCAGATTTATCTTTCCCTCTAATTTTGAGTATTTTTTATTAAATTAATTATTGATCTGGGTTTTCTCTAATGGCATATTCTAGTCTAATCCTTTTATTTTCAATTTCAAATTTCAAATTGTCAGGAAGGAATTTATTGAAGGAGTTGAGAATATAACACCCCATAATTTTACAGTTTCATATCTTTTAAATAAATTCAATATCTCGTATTGAACACAATATCAACTTGGTTTGTGTTACATGCATGAATTGACTGTCTATGAGACATCAGGTTAGTATTACAATTATTTAAATTAAAAATATTTATATAATATCAATTAAATATAATATTAAATAAATTCAAAATGATATTTATAATGTTTTCATAAAAATAAACCATATTTATAATGAAATTTATATGTTTCTATAAAATAGATATATGTTTTGAAACTATATATTCTTAAAGGAAGTACATTTCATATCATTTTGTTAACAATAATAAATTAAATTTTAGGCACTATTATGAATCAAATATAGTAAAATAGTCTTCATTTTTGAATTTAAAGTATCATAATTAGATTTGGTTGAATATTTTGTATTTTTCAAACAAAAGTTTCATTTTTTTATGGATAATGAAAAATACTACATTATTTTTAAAAACAAAATTTTTCATTTGAATAAATATTTTAAATTAAATTGATCTTAAAGTCACAATATATAAATAAAAAATATATTATTCCAATTCAGGTCATTTGAATAATTTTTATCAAATAATTATATATAAAATTTTATTGATCTTTTGAACATTTATTTTACTCGCCTTCTAGCCACATTTACATGATTACCTTTAAATGAAATTTTACCTCTTATATGAATGGAATTTAGAAAATATAAGCAACCATTATTGTAATTATTATGAAATTTATTATTAATAGGGTAAACATAATTTTTTGGGAATATTATCTTTAATAAATTTTAATTAATTTACCATGTTTAAGGGTATATCATGTAATTAAAGGTAAAAAATATTTAAATATTTAATATGAACCTTAAAATGTGACCCAATTTGGTTGGATAAGTGGTTTTTGACCAAATAATCATTTTTTCTAATTAGGATATTTTAAAGCCACTTGGGTAAGAATAATCCATTTATGATATTTAATTTAAAGATAAATTAAAAATATTATATAGAAAATTTTAGTATCTAAATAATTTTTAAAATAGATTTATACAAAATATAAATTCAATTGTAAATATTAATTATATATCTGAAATGTTTATCTACATCTTTATAATTTATTTATAATTTTTATACATTTAATAATTAATAGTAATTATGATACAATGATGATGATATAATTGATTTATTAAAGGAAGAATCAAATAAATGATATAGATAACATTAAAAAAAATCTTATTTGAAATATTTTAATTGCAAACACAATTTTTTAGGATGAAAATTTCATTTTAGGGATGAGTTAATGTAGTTTTTTCTATGGATAAAGTTGTTTTCATTTTATAAAAATGCATAACATAAATAATGTCAAAATTGACATAAATGGGATTTTAAAATAAATATTATTTTAATAAATGATATAGAATTCATAAAAAATTAAATTTTAGAAAAATAACATAGGTAATGTTAAATATTTCATAAATTATCAAATTTGGGTTCATTTCTAATTTTATAGTAACTATATTAACTTGATAGTTTAAAAAGACCAGGTGTCACAGAAATAGTAAAATTGTTTAACTATGGGTTAAAGACAAAATATAAGGTTACTTTTATTACCTAACAAACTATAAAATAAATTTATTTATGGTATTTTGACACATACTTATCTTATCAACAAAATAACTCAATTTGGATATATTTTAAATTTAAAACCAATTTATATAAAATTAATAGCTTATGAGTTTTTGAAATTTCCCATCCCCACTCTTATAAAAGAGAAGCACTTTTTACCATTTATTAAAACCTCTAAACCCTATTAGATTGGAAAAAACCTAACCATTTACTATTTTAAATTCTCTAAAATCATCTTATCGTACATTCATTAGAATGAAATCCATCCTAAAGAGTCCTTTTTTGAAAATCAATAAGAGACGGTAAAAGTAGAGGTAATTAATTTACCAACTCTTTCAATGTTATTTTATTCATCTTCTTATTTTTATGATGTTTTTTCAAAACACAATTAATTAATTCATCATATAATATATTATGATATTTATTTACAATTATGGTAAAACCATATTCTTCATTTTACCCATCCTATAAAAATTAGTAGCCCCATGTATGCCTACGTATGGATTACCACCTCTACGCTATGGTGTACACAGTTCTCCATGTATAATTTATTTTTCTAGTATAAAGATGAATATAAAGGGTTTAAATAATAAATATGACATAATATTATTTCTAAACAATTCATATAACATCCTACTCTATACAAATTAACCACTAAGGGAATAATATCATCGATCGTCTATTTGTCTGACCTACCATCTCCACAACATGATGAGATTCATTACCCACGTAAACTATTCAATAATGAATTTAGAAAAATATATAATTTATATGTATGAAATATATTAAATAATAATTCTTCTACAAATATATATGTGTGTGTGTGTGTTCATGTGTGTGACATTTACTTTCTTCCATTTGATATGATAAGAAAACTGAACTGTTGTTCATGCATACGTACAACCTAATATCACCATTAATAAATAATTATATCCATAGTTATATCTATTATATATATTTATATACTGAATATATATATCATATATATATTTATCATGTTTTACATTATGGAATTAATTAAGTCATTATCTAACTAATATTATCAAAAATAAGAAGTCAAAACTTGTATGATAGACAAAGATATTATTACGGGAAATGTTTTTTTGCCTTTTAAATTTTTAATAAATGGTTAATATAGAGTCATACATGAATCATTAATGATATCGTAAATATTGTTTGGATTCATGTAGAAGTTAATAATATGTTTAAAACCATTATATATGAGTTTCCAACACATATAGGTACTATCAAACCAAAGGTAATGGAAATCCATCTAACGTTTAATTTCATTGAGATATAAGACATGTTCAACTCCTATATATTGTGAGTAGTGTATTTAATTACCCTATTATTTTTGATATCATGAATAAATTTATCTTCTTGGTATTTATTGATTCATTTGAGGATATTGGACTTATGAATAAAATATTCAAAGTGGAAAGATGTACATTCAATGTTTGAAGAATTTATCCTTTAACCATTTCAATATTCTAGCTATTATCATACATATTAAATTAGGTTAAGGATTATAAATATATTTTATGTCTATTTAAAATATCTTTCAAAATATTCCAAGAAGAATATTTTTAATATTTTATGTAAGGGTTAATTTGACATTCGCATTATTATTTGATATTATTTATAAATAATTATTTAATTTGACATATTTATCACCCCTTATTATGTTTCTTAAAAATATTTTCCCAAGATATGTTTTTATGCTTTTATTTATGGTTATCTATAACTAAATAATCGTTTTAAATGTTTGAATTATTAATCTTCCAAATATTATTAATTAATTTCCATGTTTTCAAATTGGTTATAAGTATTTATTTATATGGTCATGAATGTTTTGAAATTATAATTAAATTAAAATGATTAAACATTGTATGGGACACTTTGATTCAGAAATATCTTTTTAAATGTCTTCATTAATATGTTTTTCACTTTTGAATACATGTTTTAAATGAAATAGTGTATTTATCTCAATATAATTTTAATTATTTTAATATTTCATTTTTATCTCTTTCACCATCATTTATTGGATGATATGTTTAATTGAGGTTGAGTTATTATGATACAACCTATTATATTATATAGAGGGGTTTTTGAATAGTTTGATTATTGATGTTCTATTTTTATATCATTATTGGTTTATGAAAAATGTATTAATATTCCATATTCTAGTCTTAATACACATATTTGTGTTGGTTATTTTTGCGCTTTTCAAATGGGGAATTCATTTGACTTAGAATGTGATAGGAGAGGGCTACAATATCCCCCTGATGAATCAGTAGGTACCCTGAGACAAACTACATAGGTTTATTACCAGTTTATGTATGGTGTTGGCTTGAGGACTTGATTGTGTGTTAATGATTTCCTACAATATGTATTCCTTAATTATGATATTAGTTATTGATGTTACTTGTGATTATTTGTCTAGTCGAATATCCATGTGAATTTCTAAATGAAATTTTTTTGATTTATTTGTTCCTTATTATGTTCAGAATTATGATTAAAATGATTGAAATTATGCTTTATACTTATCTTAAAATACTTTTCTTATTTATGATAGCTTCATCAATATTGCTTAACCGTATGGAGCATCTAAGATCACCCCATCCTTATGTATTATTTTCCCAGGATTCCATAATGTATTTTATGATTACCATTCAAGGTTAGTCTATGTGAATAATGAAATTATCAAATGATTATCTAGGTTGATTTTATTTTTTGACATGTAATGCAATGTTCTAGTATGTAATCTATTTACCAAGACTGTTAAACTGATCATTCCATCGTGATTTGATTCCTTATAATCATTCCAATGAATTAAAATAATACACCAGTTCTTGGCATCTCGGATAATGGCATTACAAGATATAGGTCCCAAACATCACATAATTAAAATCATAAATATGTGTGCCAAAAAAATATAAACCATTCTTCATATTAGAACCCATGGAGACAAATCGATTTCATAACATTTTCATCTGAGATTTACCCATGAAAAATAAATGGGATTCATGAATATAAATACATCACAAACATAGATCAACCACAAATGAATTGTGGTTAATATAATTGAATAATACCCTAATAAAATCATAATGAAAATCAAATAATATGATGTTATATGGAAGATAATTTTTTGGGATCACATGAAATAGTTCTTGAGGGAAATATCCTTTATAAATACTATTTTTTAATTCCATGAAATTATAATTGAAAACACACTCTTTAAAAATAACTTTTTAATCATTTAAATAAATATTCAAATAATTAATGATTTATGATAGTGAGAAAATCTTCTAATGCTGTATAATTTTAATAACCTCACCATCTTTATTTTTTAGAAAATTCAAAAAAACCTCATTTATAAAATAAAAAAATAATCCAATAAATTCATTTGGTAAAATTAAATCATGATTAAAAATGAAATAAAAAAATCATAATATAATATTAAAAAAATTTATTTTTTAAGAAACATGTACGTGGATGAAAAATAGAGATTTGAGGAAAATTTAAAAAAAAATGATTTTTGATAAAAATATTTATTTAAAATATAATAACATTGATGTGAGAATTAATAAAATTAATTGATTATGTGCATTTTCAACAAATATAGATAAATAAATTTTAAATAAAATATTATATAATAAAAATTTATCCCACACAAAATCATTTCATGAAGAAAAAAAGAAATTATATGGTTAAACTAAAGAATTGAAATTGGACAAAAACTTTCCTTAAAACAATGAAATGAGTCAAATCGTATGCCCAATAAAAGTAATAATTAAAAAATTAAAAATTAAATAAAATTGTGATAATGATATTCATGATATTATATATCAAATCAAGGTATATCCACCATAAAATATAAATACATTTAGAATAAAGCATATTATTTATAAAATTAAATGTCAGATTATAAATCCTTACCTCTTTCTTACCTTTAGAATTTAGTATATTAACATAATATACAGATGATAAAAGACTATTAATAACTCCTATGATAACTAAATTAAGGTTTATAATATCATATATGATAATTTGATATCATATAATGACCCATTAAATATAAATATTTCATTATATTTATGGTTTTGAGTGTGTCTGTTTCATGATATAATCAGTCAACCATTTGTGTATAATTATGGATATTAATGTAAAATAAAATTAAAAACCCACAAGTGTAATGTGATATAATTAATTACCTTCTATATTTATAGATGGTATCATATATCATTTTTCTTCTTACATGTAGAATATACAGTTGATAAAATTTTAATGATAAATGCATGATTAATATGGCGATTATTCCAACCATTATGAACTGGTTTTGTTTTATTAAATATTATTTCTATATAATAGTTTAAAAATTTGAAATAAGTTATTATATGGTCATTGAATTTTTCTAACCATATTAAACGTTTTATGACTAGTCATAAAAGTGGTGATAGAAAACAATAAAAGAATTATTCTTGAAGGTGATTAACCAGTAAATTTTCGATGCTGGTTCCATTTTATTAAATAAGAGTAGATGGGGAATGAAATTCAAAACAATATATTCTATTATAAAAAAACCTAGCTATATACATTATTCTATATTTACCATGTCTTTATGGATGTTGTGTGATAAAAGAAATTAGAGGAAGAAAAAAATACGAGTGGTGTTTTTCGAAAATTAACTCTTGAATATCACCTCCTTGATGGACCCCTTGAGAATCTAGGGTTTGGAAATTCTGTGAGAAAAGTAGAATACAGACATGGGGAGTTTGATATTGGGATATTTTTTACGATATTTCTATTTTTTGAAGGATTGTTAGGACAAATGGGGGGGGGTGGTGTTTTTTACACTTGAGGAGTTGTAGTTTTAGGTGAATAAATAATGATTATTTTATAATTAAAGAAAACTATATTGAGGTGGAATTAATTTCACAGAATTTTGAGGATATTAATTTTTTAATGGCTTGTTAGGCTTGATAAATACCTCATAAAATGATTTAATTTTTTATTTTTTTATATTAAGTGGTTACCTTTTAATTATAACACATCTCAGTATTTTACTCCTACTACAGTAAATATTTTTTTTACCACGATAGAATATTTATTACTTATAATTGAAAATGACATTAATACATTATTTTTTACATAATTTTTCCATATAAAGAATCTGTTATAACAAATTCAAATCAAATAATTGGTATCTTTTTATTTAAACTCCATCCCACAGACAGAACAAGAAATCAGTGTTTTAAACTGAAAATGTTTTAATGTATGAAATGTTTTTATATCAAATTTATATGAGAAATTTATTAAAATAACCTATATAGGATTCATCAAAGTAATAATGAACTATATATAATTTTAACCCAATTTAAAATATAATTTAACCATATAGATTAATTAAATGACAAAATTGGCCTCCATTAAAATTCAATATTTTTCACTATTCATAAAAAATGAAACATTTCTGAAAATTAAAAAAAACTATAAGATAATTTTAATACTCAAATTTCTAAAAATAAATTTCGTTTTTTTAAATAAAATTTTAAAAAAGTGTCAAAATATTGTTTTATAATATTTGTGCCCTTAAAAGGAGGAAAATTGTCATTTAGAAAATTATATTTGTTTTATTTTAAAAATTTGATTTAACATTATCTTGATCCTATCTCAATTAATGGGTAAATCTAAAAACATTATTTAGTATAATCCATATAACATTCATGAATATATTTCAAAATTAGTTATTTAAATTATTTATTTAAAAAAACAAATATAGTGATAAAATAAATTTTAAAAAAACACTTCCTTTATGATAAATATTTTTATATTCATTTTTAATTTATTTGTCACATATTTATTAATTTTATAAACATTTCTAAACAATTTTTACAAAATTATTTTAATCTTATTCATTCATTCAATTCTCATAGGTTGGTGAAAACTATAACAATTAAATAATAATATTATATATTTCGTTTAAGATCAGTGTTTTGGGAAATGTAATTAATCAAAGAGATTAAATTTATTTTAAAATAATACATATCCTAAAATCCTAGGGAGTTTCATTCAACCTTATGAAAATAAATTTCTCCCTCAAAATTCATTACATGGATATAAATAGATGAGGGTACATCTGCCTCATTATATTTTATGGTTCCTACACAGATTCCTCATATATAGAGTTTTATTAAAAACATAACATAGTTAGTGTCTTAATTAATTGAACGTTATCCATATGAATTGGAGTCTCTACTAGTTATTCTTCATAATAAAGATCATTATATAGTGGTATATCCTCAAATTTTTGTTCCTGTGAATGGTCATGTATGTACCTCCTCAGTAGAGATATGGGCCACATATAATGATCTTGAGCCATATTTAGTGGATGATCCAATCTATAAGCTATCACACTAATACCATTAAAATTTTGTGAAAAACATTGCATCCCAACAAATTTAAATTTTCATATGGAAATAAAACCAGATAATTTAATAATATCTTTTTTGGAAAACCGACATGGGGTAAGGGGTCAATTAAAAATTCTCTTAAAGAGGAAAGTAAGTCATGATGATCAGTAAATAACATGGATTCTGATTATGTGAACATTAATGAAAATTGAAAAAAGTACATATAATTTAATTCTATACATCATGTTATCATTGAGAATTATAGGTAACTTTGTCATTATAAAGTTAATGAACTCAAATCCATAAGAAAAATTGGTTTAAAAAGGTCATTGATATCATAAAAAATGATTATAATGGGATAAAATTTCTTATAAATATTTTTAGATTATATACATTCAGGATTTCATCTCATATGTATTATCTCACACTTTGGTTATGGCTTCATTTATTCCTCCAGGTAATGAATTTGAAATTCTGATGCCTGCAAAACTAGTGGATTATAAGATCCCTAATTGGATGAGAAGTCACTCCATCTATCAACAGTTTTCATCATAACAAAAAATGATAGTGTATAAATGTTTATATGGTACATTAATATCAAATATTTCTTACAAATTTATACATAACCAATTCCATAAATTGCCACCCTTATTACCCATCCAAGAGATTAAAATAAAAAAAAATTGGAAATAAGGTAACTAAATTATCAAAATAATCGTATTAGTAATCCCCCAATCATTAGTATGTAGATATTACTGGTAACAAATCAAACATGTGAGGATCATTTCTATGACCCGATCTGATAGGGCCTATGCTGGAACTCTCCAGGCCCACCTCCATTTGGCCAGGGGATGGAGACTACTGTCATGTAACTGTATTTTAACATCTTACCCCATCCCATTGTCTTGAGAGGGAGGATGATAGTTACTTGGGAATAAGACATGTTCCAAAGGTTCCAATGTCTGGAAATAAAGGACTTAGCATTCATAAATAATTGGGGAACAATTTTCCATTTTAATTGAAAAACCAACCAAACAATATATTAATTATAAAACCACTTGATGCATGTTAACATAGCAACCTGAACTGTACACTTCCAAAAGGAAATGATTCTATTCTATAATAAATCCCTAAGAACATGAAAAAAAAAATCAGAGTACCATTAGGAAGATTAAAACTATACACCAAAATAACTAGGACACCATCCAATTCTCCACTCCAAGATCTATGCTCCATGAACCCCAAAGTCACCAAATCATCATGAAAACCCGCTAAAAATGAGATTCCTTCTTCTTACCTATATCACAAAACAAAACATATGAAAAGATCCAATATAAAAATGTATGGTTTAGTACAATAGTCAATAGGTCTACCCAAATGAAATCCCTACACATGAACTAGGATAAAACTGTTAACACATTTACATAAAACAGTTTAATTAAAACATTAAATAGTTCAACAATTCCCAGCAAGCCAAACACACTTTTTGAAAGACAGCGGATCCGAAAAATGAAACACAAGGTAAATCCAAAAAACCATGCAATAAGCCAATTAACCATTTCATGTGACCACAACACATTCCATCTGGAAAATACACACATAACAATGAAACCAAAATGATGGAGCTTCCATCCAAATCGTTCAATACATTCCCAACTAGTGGTTATTCCTGGAAACTATCCATAATGGTGGATTTTCATCCACAATGCATCACCTTTTATAATGAGACTCTTCACCCACTTCCATAAAATCAACCCAATCCATAACCCTTAATCAACCAACAGGCACAAAACACCAAGGCCCTAAAAGAATTACACCATCATTCCCATCACATTCCCATTCAATTTAATTTATCAACCATTTAGTGAAGACACCCTTAAACAAAATTTCCATTCGCAACCATATTTCAATAGTATAATATTAATTGAAAACCATCATTCACAAAACATTTTTCATAATCATCCACTTACTATTTTAAAATAAGCATATTCAAATCACACAACGAAAAACCTTTTTTCAAAAATATCCAATTTCCCACAAAATCATGTAATCATCATCAAATGGGTTTCCAATAATATTCTCACTTCACTATCAAAAATAATTTCAAAAAAAATTAATTGAAACCAAAACCACTATTTCTAATCAATTGGAGTTAAGAAGGAAGCCACATGCCTTTAGGGATCCGTTGAAAGCAACCCACACACATCCACACCCCAATCCGGGAATACATTCCACTAAAACCTCTCTAAATCTCCTTTCAAATTATTAACCATCCTTAAAATCAACACCAAAGGAAAAAAACACTAGATATACAAATAACAGGTATAGATCTAGAAAACAGAGAGAGAGAGAGAGAGGGAAAATATGATCTAGAGAAAACCACAATGAACTAAGAGAGGATACTTACCAGAGAAAAATTGGCTCAATCAAAAAATAAAACCCTTATATTAAATTCCAAACTAAGTCGAAGAAAACCCCTAACCCTTGAAAAGATGATATCCCAAGTTTGTCTTGAGTGGGAGAGTGTTTTGGTGTTTTTAAGGGAATCCCAACTAAAATATTTTTTTAAAACACCATTTTTACAGGCTGTATAGTTATCTCGAATAGTTAGACAAATCCAGCACTAACCATGTACCCGCTATGGCCTCAAAGGGGAACCTCGCACAAGCCACCCTGTGCGGTTAGGCAAATTGTGTGCATGCCATGCGTACCCCATTGCTTGTGTGGTTTTTCTAGCATGGTTTCTCCTAACTATTCTCAAACTGTACGGCCTTAAAAAGGACTCCAATTATTTCAAAAATCATTAAAAATACCCTCAAACTCATCAAAAATCATCCCAAGATCATTAGACCCATAAAAACGCATAAAAAGGCTACATACATCAAAGTAGGGGTGCTACATTTTCCCCAGAATTGTAATCATTGTACACAAATTGTAGAGAACTGTATCATTGTTGAAAGATCATGGCCCACTGCTCAACCATCTGTTTCTCTCACTCCCAAGTCTCCTCCTGAATCTGTCCATCTGCCAGAAAACCCAAACTAACGAAATTATTTTACCACTCAATAAATTATAGTGCAAATCCACAATCTGCACTGGCATGTGCACCAAGGAATAATCTTGTTCAAGCTCATCATGATCCCAAATAATCATATGGTCATGATCCGACTGATAGTATTTCAACTATGACACATGAAACACATTTTCCACTACACTAAAACTTGGTGGGAAAGACAACCAGTAAGCCACCTCTCCAATCAATTCTAGTATCTCAAAATTCCCAATATACCTTGGAGATAACATAACTATATATCGAAACGGACGATGTCCTAACCTAGGGGAGATTCTAAAAAACACACGATCACCCTCCCCAAATGAATGTGGTTGACCACAATGGTCCACATATGATTTTTGATGGAATTGATCTATCTTTATCCTCTTTTTGATCATATTAATTTTCTATGTATCCTCTTGGACATGGCTTGTTCCAATCATCAGAGTCTATCCCACTTCCCCCAACATAGTGGAGAATGACACATACACCCATACAATGCCTCAAATAGATCAATTAGTATTGATGCATGATAACTAATATATAAGAGAAATCCTCCAACGGTATGTGCTCCTCCCATGGAACCCCATAATCCATTACCAAATCCCCTGACATATTATCCAGGGTTTGTATCGTCCTCTTGAATTGGCCATCCATCTGCAGATGATATGTCATGATCATATTCAACATTGTCACTCGAGATTGCTTCTAAGATTTCTTAAAATGTGATGTGAACCTTGGATATATATATATGATACAATAGTAACTAGAATACCATGCCTCTTTACAACCTCATGGATATAGATTCTAGACTGAGCCTCCACCCTATGGAATTCATGAATCGAAATGAAATCAGTTGAATTTCTTGAGTCGACCCACAATCACCCATATGGCATCGTGTTTCCTGACCATTACTGTGAGACCTTTCACAAAATCTATTGCATTTTTCTCCCATTTCCACACTAAGATAGGTAATGCCTGCATCAAGCCTGCTGTCTATTGATGTTCTACCTTGACATACTAACAAGTCAATCTTCTCAAGAAAAACATGGTCACTTCCCTTTTTCATTCCAACCAACCAAAAGTATGCATTCAATAATTTATACATTTTCTCAATTCATGGATGAATAGGCCTCCTAGGATAATAATACATGAGAAGTTCCTCTAGAAAACCAACTAGTACCACAATCTCATTTTGAAAATATAAGGCTGAATTCCGATTCAGTTTCTTGCCCTCAATGGTCTCCCAACCATTGAGTTTTGACCTCGTCACCACATATTCAGAATTAAGTGCATGTTCCTATTTAACCAAACCATCAAAGTAAGAACCAATGAAACCAGAAAGAAGACCACTCTATCACATCCGTCCTCACATTCTAACCACATATCAGTAATTATTGACATCAACTACCACTGATCTGATGTCTATTTCACCACCTGAGCATATTATTTTATATATAATGCATCCTCCACTTAATTTTCCTTACCCGTCTTGTTCATTATGTTGAAAACCATCATCTGGAGATATTCCATACATCTTCATTTAATTGAATAAAAATCTATCTGTGGGAAAATATGTTTTAAGATCTTATGATCAGTAAACACTATGAATTTATCATAGAAGAGATAATGACGCAACAATTATAAATCATGAACCACTTCCGCCAAATCCAGATCATGTGTTGCATATTGTTTCTCATGCAACATCCACTGTCATGATCCATATGTAATTACATGATCTCTCTGCATGATAACACACCCAAATCCTCTTCCAGATGTGTCACAATACACCACGTAACCTCTCACTTGTTCTGAAAAAACTGTTATTGTTAATGATTTAAGAGGAACCATTAACTCTTTAAGACATTTCATACCCTTCTCATCCCATTGAAATTGGATATTCTTCCTTGAAAAATATCTCATCAAAGAAACCAATAAAGAGAAATCATGAATATATGTCGATAATAACCAACTAGACCAAGGATAATCTATATCTCGATTATGTTCTTTTCTTATTTCCATGAGATAACAGCCTATATCTATTCTGAATCAACTGAAACACACTTCTCAGAAATAAAATGTCCAAGAAATGAACCTCCTCTATCCCAACGTCACATTTTGTAAATTTTTAATACAATTGATGGCCCATAAAATCCCCAACATTACCACAATGTGATTCTCCAAATCTACCTTTTTCCACAAATACACTATTAGATCATCCAAAAATACCAATACAAGATATTCTAGATATCTCTAAAATATCAAATTCAACAATTCCATGAACACCACTAGTGTATTCCTTAGACCAAAGGTCATAACCAAATACTAGTAATGGTCATATATTCTTCTAAATGTTGTTTTCAGAATATTCATCTTCCTCATCACAATTGATGATACCCTGACCTCATGTTTATCTTGGAGAACCACTGGGATCCCCTAAACTAGTTAAACAAATAATCAATGTGTTGATGTGGATATCTATTCTTTATTGTAAACTAATTATGTCTATGATAATCAACACAAAACCAAAACGTTTCATCCACCTTTTTCAAAAAACATCGGCTTCCCAAAGAGATGTGCTAGGACAGATAAACCATTTGTTTTCAAATTCTTCCAACCACTCCTTTAATTCCTGAAATTCTGCTACTGTCATACGGTAATATAGAAGGGAGATAAAATTATTCTCTGGAAGGAGATCATTCATAAAGGTGTCTTCTCTTATGGGTGTAAATCTTGAGAATTTATTAGGAAATATATCCATAAACTGATCCACAACTTCCGAAAGAACACACTTTTCAACAACATCCACAGATTTCAAAAACCAAGCCTCTATCTGATATGCTATCATTCCAGATGTTGGTTCCAACAAATCTATTGTACCCAGTTTTTCATCTTTCTTCCCTCTAAAGATATTTTCAACACCATATTCCATCGTAAAACTAATCAGTCGAACATAGAAATAGATGTGGTCCTTAAATATCTCTATCCAATCCATTCATTGGATTAGGTCATAAGAATCCATCTCAAGCACTGAGAAATCCCACATAAATTCAATGTTATCCACAACTAAGCATCATGATCAACATGGGATGCTTGACACCCTCTTTAACCAATGGGGGTTAGTAGTTTCAAAATAGAAATCATCATTTCCACATGAGAACCCAATAAATCAATGATGAGATAAACAATAAAAGAATGTGTAGTACCCATATCAAATAAAAATGTATCAATGTAAAATTTAATAGAACCATTCCTCGCACTGGAAATGGTCATGACTGATCATCCATCACTGCATGCTCACTCCAAACAACTTCTTATATGCCATGATCTTCACATTATTACCCCACTGAGGATTCGGGGTGTTCCACGAATCCATAGGACTAACATTAATCTGATGCAGATGGCTATGATGTTTCCCCCTTCCCATCGAGGTATTAGACCCCTTCGACCCCTAATGAGTGTCATGGATACCCGACCTTGGAGTATTCAGACAAAAACATTACACATTTCCCATATGCTTATAATTATGACATACTTGAGGTTGTGTCATACAATCCCACTTGATGTGGCTCATAGTGCCACACTAAAACATCATGTCTCACTCTGTGGATTCATATAAAGATTCACCATTATTGTAGTTTGATTCTGAGCTATAACCTCACTCTAGAAATAATTTTACCTCTTTTTCTAGATCCCAGCATTCGATTTCCCACTATTCGACATGGGTACCAACAAGCTTCCCCCGCCTGTAGTACTAAAAAGATCTGACTCATCTACCATATCCCTATTCACCATTTTAGTGTAATCATTTATACACAACACTGCTATTATGGAACTCATTTCTTGCTCCAACCCAGATTCCCAATTATTTCATTCAATAATCCACTACCCTCCACTTGTGGTGAAAACATCACTAATTTCAAAAACATAGTTATGTATCCCATTAATTCCATGTTCACATTATTCAAAGGGAAGAAATTAATTATACGATGAATTCTAAACGTATGAGGGTACAGTTGTTTGTTAAATCATTCCTCAAAACCCTCCCATGTCACCCCTCAGTCTGTCCTAACATGGACATCCAGCTCCAACCGCTACAGGGAAATATCATCTATCAGGTACATTGATAAATTCACATTCATCTATGCCAATGTTCCCATGAAATAAACTATCTCATTCATTCTATTCAGACATGATTCATCCCATTCTGGTTACAAATCACCCATAAAGATGGGTGGATTCTTCCTTTGAAACTAATCCTCATGACCTCCATGATTCAATTCATCCACTTTATTCACACTTCCTATAGCTTTAAATACTTGCACAAAACTTTTTAGTTGCTGATGGTTCACCTGGGGATCAGGAGATAACAAATTTCTAGAAGCTCTTTCCAGTTTGACTATATGACACACACTCGGTGCCATTTCTATCAACACAAAAACAATAATAATCCCCACTCCATTTACAATAAAGGGTATATAATTTTAATGTTAAATTTAATAACTATTATCACAACCGGGATTTCTTCATGTTCACATTTTACATGTATCCCTTTTCAGAAAAAAAAATCAACCATGTTTTGAAAATCAACCCATTTTCAAAATACCACGACATTCCATATTTTAAATCCTCCCATTTTGAAACTCAATCCAGATTTTAAAAAATAAAAACATTCATATCACCCCACAGATCATTATACCCCAATGAAATATTAATCCTTAGGGAATGACTTTTCTACCATGCATTCCATGCTCATCTCACTGGCTACACCCTTGATAATGAGATATCTAATACCTAGAAGTCTCTCAAAAAATATATATACCCAACTACTGGGTAACTTTAATATTAGCATAATATTGTTAGCTATCATGTTTTATTGTATTCAATCCACGTATCGATAATCCTATGCCTTGCTACCATCTCGACTCAAGGAACCGGCCCAGAACAAATGTCAACACCAAGACCAATTGCGAACACCAATGAACCAAACAACTACTCCCACTTTAATACAATGGCCAAAAAATTATATACCAATTGTAACATCCTGCCCCATCCCATTGGCTTAATATGGAGGAGGTATGCTACTTGGCCATATGTGACATTCCCAAGTCTCCAAAGGTTGTAAATAAATGGTGAGGGCTTCAATAATAATTAGGGAATGGTTTTCCATTTTAATTTAACAACCGTCCAAAAAAACCATTAATAAAAAAACTACATGATGCATGTTAACATAGCATCCCAAACCCTATAGTTCCAAAAGAAAAAAAATTGTCCCATAACAAATCCCGAATTCAAAACCAATAAAATACAAATAAGAGTAATAAGAGGAAGACTACAAAAAGGCTCCAGAAGAACTAGTAAACCATTTATATCTCCCCACCATGATCCTTGCTCCATGATCCCTAACAATACCAAAGAATTATCATGAACCTCTAGAAATTTGATATGCCTTACCCTTACCTGTTTCCCAGAACACACTTTATAGAAAAGAACCAATGTTCCCAAGCAAGGGGTCAGTACAAAGCACATTATGTTTTTTCCAATGTCTTCCCTACACATTCCACATGGACAAAACCGTTAGCACATTTATATAAAATAGTTTATATAAACCATTTATGTGATTATCATTTAACAACAAGCCAAAGACTCTTTTTACATGTAACCATACCCAAACCTTGAAACCCAAGGGAATTACAAATATCTATTCGATAAGCCACTCCAACATTTTACAATATCACAAAAAATTCCATTTTTCAAAGCAACACAAAAAATGGAATCCAAAACAATAGATCTTTCTTCCAGCCCGTTCACTACAATCCCATCAAGTGTTGCTTCCAGACCACTATCCATAATGGAAAATCTTCCGTCCAATATTTATAACCATTAATAGTGATACTTCCCTCACAGTCCCAAACAATATACACAATCCATTACCCATAATAAACCAATAAGCAATAAGCACCATGGACACACAATAAGCACACTATAATTCCCATAAAATGAAAATTCAATTTAATAAATCACCCATTTATTGAAGAAACCATTTAACCAACTTTACATACCCAAAAAAATTTCAATAAAAAACATCATTTTTGAAACCCATCCTTAAAAAATCATTTTTCAGAATTAGTCACAAATGAATTTACTATCAACATTTTAAAATCATACAACAATGTCCCTTTTTGTAACAATAAACCATTTCCCCCCAAATACCCCAAATCTTAATCAAATGGGATTCCAATAGTATTCATACATCATTAACACCATTAATTTCTAGTAAAAAAATTAATTTTAACCAGAATCCATAGTTCTAACCATGTGGAGTTGAGAGATAAACCACCTATATTTAGGGTTTCAGTGAATTAATCCTACACACAAACGCACCTCAATACTTGAAAAAATTCCCCTAAACCACTATAGATATCCTTAACTATCATAAAAAAACCTTAAAATCAACACCCAAGTAAACATAAATCTTAGATCTACACACAATGGATGTAGATCTAGAAAACTGAGAGAGAGGGAAAGGTAGTTCTAGAGATAACAACAAAGAACTAAGCGTTGAGACTTACCTGATTAAAACTTGATCAAACACACGAAGGAAAACCATTGATTTTCTTCCAAAATGAGTGGAAGAGAAATCCTAACCATTGAGAGGATGAAATCCCGAGTGTGGCTCGTGTAAGAGAGTGTTTGGGTGTCTTAGGGCAATCATGACTAATCTCGAATTTTTGAAAACCCATTCTTACGGGCTGCATAGTTAGCTCGCATGATTAGAAAACCATGCGCTATCCATGTGCATGCTACTGCCTTAAAGGAGAGCCTCATAAGGACTGCACTATATGGTTAGGAAAATCATGTGTAAGACATGCATACCCCATTGAATACATAGTTCTTATTTCATGGTTTCATCTGACTGTGATCAAATCATGCGACCTTAAAAAGCCCCCAATATTTTACAAATCCATTTCAAACTATCCCAAACTCATACAAACACATCCCAATAACATTAAACATGTTAAAATGAATAAAAAAGTATATATACCTCATTCAAGGGGTGCCACACATATCACTGATGTGGGAGTCATTTCTTACGTACCTCTACACACACACAGACATCTCAATGCTATTAAAATAATGTAATGTAAAAATAAAAAGGAAACTACTGCATGAATACATTAATATCCCACAACAAAAGTACAAAAGACGTACTGAAAGTGAAACAAGGTGAAAACAACTCCCATCATTGAAAAATATATAAAAACCCAACCTACTAAAAATTATGGGATTTTTGTCAACTACCACTACCTGAAAGAACCTTTTCCATGCTCAGGTAAACACCTTGTTCTACATAGCTCACTAATATCCACCTTCCTCAGGTCCTCTATGGATTCCGTCAATGGGATATTGGTTTTCAGAATACATAAAACCTTAACCGAACAAAGCCCATATAGGGTTGAGTATTAGAACAATCAGAAGGAACCCAAAAAATCTAAAAAGAATAATAGAGGAACTAAAAGGAAATAGTCTACTCGATCTTGACATAGGGAATCCAAATAGATATAGATACTAAATCTTAAACTATCCACGAAAGTACATAACAAGTCAACTTAGTCAATAACAGTGGTCAACCCCAAAATGTGACAACACTGAAAGAACATTCAGAAATCATGCAGATATTCATGTCTCAAACACTATGTCTCATGATTTTACAACATCATAGCCATCAATAAAATTATATTTATAGGATCTAAGAATATCATGAAACCAAGATAACACACTCGATGAGCTCATTCATCCCATATAGAAATTGTCCAACTGATACATTTGATCGAGAACATCCCAACCATTCCTAATGGTATGTCTTAGATTATGTTCTCCTTCAAGAACATCTTACTTGGTTTAGCTATAGTGACATGTACCATAGGTCCTGTCATCATTACCATGTGTCCAGAAAAATCATAGGAATACCATGTGAACTGGGCCAACCATTACCTATACAAATAGTTAAAGGATAACTAATACAGACTATGCACAGTGTGAATCATCTCTATTGAGAGAGAATGGAGGGATCTGTGCCTCGGAACTACCCTGGTGTTGAGGGAGTACTAATCCTAACTAACCATTGAATCCTCTGCCCCCCTGTATAGAGTTTCTCGCACCTCAATTTGTCAATAGAGGAATAACTCCTATCTAGGAATCATTCATATGAAGTGGAAGGTCCTTCACATTATAACTATATCCCATAGTTGAGGGAGCTCCTACTCCAAAGGAGGACCTTCTACCCGCTGCTACTCATATATGGGGAAGTACTAATACATATCTAAGGACTTGTTCCCAGATCCACCATGGTAGTACTACATAGATAATGGAGAACTCAAACCCTAATATGATAGGGGAGTACCACTCCAAATATCGAGTACCCACACCCAAACGTGGTAGGGGAGTCTAACTCAGTGTCAAGAGGATCCATACCTTGGTATGATAGGGGAGTACCAACTCTTCCCAATCGCTCGATATAGGGGACCCCTACCCTGACACGACAGGGGATTACAAACCCCTGGATATATGATCGGCTCCCTAACATGGCATGGGAGTACCAAATCTGGTAGAACAACACATATAGAAGTCTCCTTCCATAATACAATAGTGGAGTACCCAATTTTAGTATAGAGGAACCACTCATTAACATGGAATTGGATTACTGACCCTAACTATATATCTTATATGGTGGATATGTTCCCCAATAATGATAGGGGATTACTAACAATCCTCATAAAAATCATGTGGAAACCCACACTCATGTCCACAAGTGGAGTTACACCCCTGGAGGAAACAACCAAATGGTAAATAACCCCCACACTCAATGTGGGTATTCCCATATCAACATAATCATAGAGGTATGGAAAACCCATTCCCCAATCTATTGGGGGTGTACCAGTCCCATCGTCTCTCTATAGAAACCACACATATCTCTAAAATCATCTCAATACATATTCACATGCATCATGATTGATTTATGACACCTCGTATTTTGTAAGACATAACAGATTCCACCATCATTTTATACCTAGAAATAAAAAACAGGATAGGCTACCCATATGCCTGAATACGAATCATGATGAAAAATATACAGATGGTTGAACAACCTGGCAGGATCTCCCAAAAGTAGACGACGTGCACCGGACCACACAAGATGTTTGAGCCTGCTCGAGAACATTGTTTTTTATCTACCATACATTCTATTTCATCCATTGTAAGGGTATACAGTGTGTGAAAGAGGTACACACTGCGTCCCTCGTCACTGAACGTCTGGTCGTGATCTACATCTACACGGACTGGCCAACCGTGTCCCCTACACATAATGTATCACATTGTTCATGGTTTTTTAAGGTTACACAGCCACCATCCAATGTATTTTTTCTAAGTTCATGTCCAATATCCTATTTCCATTTATTGTAGATGTGTGTTTGTACAGGACCATGTGTTCTCGCTTGACTAACCCAATCCATGTCCCATGGTCACACAGTTAGGGGTACTAAATTTAGTGAAACCCCAATAAATGGAATGCAGTTTGAAAAGTTCATCTTACCCAAATATAAAGTAATACGTGGAATGTTTCATTGAACTACACATCGTGTATATGGTGATTCTAGTCAGGAATCATCTACAAAACCCTCATATTCTCCCCAGTTTTCCTCGAAACCTAGAGATTGACTTAGAAATGACCGCTTTCAATAATATATGGGCTCTAGAACTATAAAAATAGAATAAAAAAGTGATTCAAACCAAAAATCAAATTAAAATACCATGTTGTAGAAACATAAATTATTTGGATGAATAACAGTCCTCAGATAATGATGCTCCATGATCTGATGACGATCTGCAGTAAAAACTGGGATCAACAACACATAGCCACATTGATATGATGGTAGCTTTATTCATTTCAACTAATAGGATAGTAGTGGGGAAAAGAGAGGTGATCTTATTGGTTTTTCTATGAATATATGAGGTTTGGGGGAAGGATATTTGGTTTTATTAAATTAAACCCATTAATTCTTGTTTTAACACCACATCACCAAATTGGAAGCTGAACAAACCACATGATGCAAACGACCTTAGGTCGGGCCCATGGTAAACCAAATGTTCCAGAACAAAATATAGACTCAGAAATCTGATAAGTGAATCCATGAAAGATTTATATATGTTTCGACAAAAATTGTTTGCATGCGAGAAAAATGTATTTAATTTTTTTAATATCACTGTACCAAGGTTTCCCTAGTTCCCAACATACCACTCCAAACCACCTATCTGCTTCAGAAATATTGTGAATAATATTATAAAATCGTGTAGTTCAAAAAAATATTCATTAAATTCTCCCCACCTAAGGTACATTTATCTTAACAATGGGATTTTCTCAGAACAATGGAAGAAAATGAGCACCCTACTAGACTTCCATGGAAACATCTCACTAAGGATTCATGTTCCACATACAGGCACACACACATAGGAACCACCAAGATAAAACAACTATTATGTCCATATTCAACCAGGAAAACATCATTAAAAAAATGGCAACATGTCTCCATTGCTACAATAGCATGGAAACAACCAAGCACCATAGCCCATATGCAGTTATGGGGTCCAGCGGTAGACCACCTCGCTAACCTGATGCAGATCTTGATGAAAACCCACAGTTCTCATCCACACCTTTAAGGATTTTACAATATACTCATTGAGATTTTTTCATTCATGGGTGCCACTAAACATGTGAGGGTATTCACGAACTAAATAGGGATACCCAAGAGTATGCATGAGATCTTACTATGCCCCTCATCAATGAACTACCGACTGTAAATCAGCTCTCGAAAATGGAAACACTTACACGCCCACTAGTGGTATTCCGTCTAATTATGGATAGTAGGAAACCACTTTGTACTATGGAAACATATTATGGTCGGACTCTTCCACTATAGAAAAATTCCATGAAAGTGTCTCTATCTCGTATGGCCTCCAATATAAATAAGCCGAGTATAGAAACTCCACAAGTAAGACCATGAACAACTTTGACACTTCATTGAACAACCTATACATGATCACGAATGTCTATTGAACTCTTCCACTGCACCTTGATACACTACGCTTTGGGTGGTACAGACTTGCTTTCATGGTTTTGGTTGCTTCAAAAAAATGTGTCTCTTTGGGGAAAGGGCCCCCCTTCTGCATGAGTTCAAGGCTATATAAAACATCACCACATCCTCCTTGAGCATGTCATGTAAAAAGATGATTCCAACCCAAAATTGATAAAAATGATAAAACAAGGGATTCATACACACACATTGGGTCTTACTGAGCCCTCTCTGAAAACTATGATCACAGGGTTCTACTGACGCCCCTGCGTTACCCAGGTAAACCTCAATCCTAAACAAAATAGAAAATATTACACACTTATGTGTCTACAAATTTGTAATACATAATGTATAATAGACATATGGTGTACCATTATTTATCCCTGGAGCATCTAGGTCAATGAAATCTATGGTTGACAACTATCCTCACCCATATCCTTTAGCTCCATGAACCTGGTACAGACCACCTGTGTGTAGTGGTAACAAACCCCCAACTAGATTCAACCTCCTAACGCACATCCATATTCTATTCCTTATCTAAAACCTTGTGGAACAACTTTTTACATGTGATTTCTCTTCCAGGGTTGCTCATCTGCCGGCTCCCTCTCAGCAGTACACTGGGTCAGACAATCTCTAGTGGGATGCCCTTGGAAGTTTCATGTATAACACTAACTATTCAATGGCTAATCTGATCCTTGCCACAACTCATGTACTATTGGACCATATTCTTGAGTCATGGAATTGTATTACTATTGCATTGCTATCCTATTACCTCTCATTTTCCTGCTCTTGCAGATGCCTCAGCCTCGTGACATCTATTGTGGGTCTCATCCACCCGTTCCTAATCAAGGAATCTTTCCACCAATAGTTCTCCCTCCAGGACTCTAGTTAAGGTGGGAATGCACCTCCAAACCACTTATTCCCTAATATCCTAACACAATCCCATCTAGAATGTTTGAGCACTGAAGAACTAGTCTCTCACCATACTGACGGAGTGATGCTAAAGGTTTGTGAACCTTTACATGTAATATTCCAAAGTTGTATCTCCCTACCAAAACTACAAAATATCCATGATACACACTGATCTCAACATTGGTGGGTATAAATATTCCTTAAATATTTAATCAAACTATACACAACTGAGCATCGCCTGATTGTGGGACAACATCACTAAAACCCACCATCACCCATCCAGATCATGCTAAAGGCTCACCGCTAGGACAATCATCTGATTGTGATGTGTACACACTAGGTAAAAACTCACCTGACTAGATTGAGAAAGTCATCTGCTGCATGGGGGTTTGGATCACCATGGTAACTTAGGGTTTACTACCACTAGAACTCATGCAGTTCACTCAGGCTACGCTCATGCACATTTTAAAATTCTTGTAACTATTGCGGCTCAACAGGCAATGACACTAGTGGCGGGAAACCCTGAGGTAATGCCCCTAAATTAGTGCCCTAAACTGAATCATCATCACGGGGTGGATTTTGATCACAATAACACTATATAATCCTATCTAACGATCTTCACAGATGAATCCTGAAATATAATCATGTTGTACTACAGTCAAATAGTGTATCTGGGGTGATGAATAAAGAAGGATAAGAGAAACCATAAAGCAGTCCTATATGATGCATGTACCATTTATTTCCAAGTGATCATTTTATTAATGTATATATGTTAATAGAAGGTTATTAGAGACATGGAGAATGGGTACTTTGACCACCACACCAACACAAAAACCTCTATCATGAGAGCTGATATCGAAACATTATATCAGTATTTCTATACAAAAAAAACCATGCTCACAACATTGTGATCCTAATGTGGAAACAACCACCTATAGTAATAGTCATTCATGACATAACCCAGAATGTCCTAGTCCACAACCCCCAAATTTCCACTATAATTGGTCAGAGGTCGGTGTGTAGCATTGAGTATAAATATCACCATCATGGGAGGCATTTCATATGTACCTGTATACATCCACACAGCTCTATGCTAAGAAAATATTAAGATATAGAAATCAAAAGGCTACTAATGAATACATAATTATATATCCAACGACCAGTGTAAAAAAGAAGTACTAAATAAAAATCACGTCCAAACCCACCCAATATAAATAAAACTATAAAAGCGTCAAAAATACTCAAAAGGTGGGGATTGCAATCAACTATAACTGCTAGAATGCTCTTTTCCACGCTCTGGTAAGAACCTCAGTATGTACAGATCTCAAAGATTCACCTACCATGGGTCCTCTATGGACGCCATAAAATGGAATGTGTTCTACAATAGAAAAAAAACATTTATGGAAAAATCCCATGTATGGTTGAGTATAACCATACTTATTAGGCTCCCCAAAAACACCAAAAGAAAAAGGGAGACACTAAAAGGAAACATTGTGCTTGACCTAGCCAGAGGGAACCCAAAATGAGATAAAAACTCCATATATAACCATATTAGAATATAAATGACATGTTCGATCAGTTTACAATGGGTTTCAACCCTGAAATGTGACCACACCACAAGAACACTCAAAAATAACCCAGATATACTAATCACAAAGACAAAGTTTCATGAGGTTCCAGCCTCATATCCGACAACTAAATCTCCTTAATAGGATATAACAATAATCCATAACTAGAATAATGATCTCCACAAGCTCACCCATACCATATGGTACTCTTCTGATATATACACATCATCAGGGACAACCCTACCATTTATAATGGTACGTTTGAGCGAATGTGATCCATCGAGAACATCTTACTACGCCTAGATCTAGTTCACCACATCAGATGTCATACTAACATTATCTTGGACCCACAAAAACCTAAATACACCCAAATAAAGATTTCTAACTCTCAATATTTCACACATTTGGGAGAGCACAACTCCATGCTATGCACTTCTTGTATCCTCTCCAACGAGATAGAATATAGGGGCCCACCCCTCATCATTGTCCCACATTTGAGGGAGTTCCACTCTTTTCTAAAATGTAAAACCTCTCTCACACATGTATACATTGTTATAAATCTCATTCCATCGAAGGAAAACTAACTCTTATTAAGGAATCGTTCATATCATGTAGAGAGGCCCTCTCCTCATAAATGTCTCCCACTATCGAGGGAGCTCAAACTCCAATAGAGGACCCATTCTACGTTGCTACTCAAATATGAGGGATTAATAATCTATAAGTGAGAAACCAAACCAAAATACATTAGGTTAGTACCAATTAGAGAATAGAGGACCCACACCCTAATATGACAGGGCAGTACCACTCCGTAGTTTGAGGATCTACAACCTAACCTGGTAGTAAAGTACAACTAACTAGATAGAGGACCTTCACCCTAGTATGAATGGGGAGTACTGACACATCCAAATCACTATTTATAGGGGATATGCACCACGACATGGTAGAGGAGTAATAACCCCAGGCTATGGGACTTTATCCCAAACACAAAATGGGAGTGACGACATTGTTGGAAGAACATGTATGTAGGACATGTGCTCAGATCCTACATGGTAGTACCTACTCACGTGATAGAGTACCCCCTTTATGACATGGTTGGGGAGTAATGACCCTTAAGATATATATTATATATAGGACGTGTACCCTTTAACGATGGTAGATTACTATAAATATTTAATTACATTATGAGGAAAATCACACCCTAGTACATCATTGGAGCGACAACCTCATAGATAACTAACCAATGGTAAAAACCCACTCCAAGAACATGGGGTGTCCCATTTCAACCCAATAAGAGAGGTAATAATAACACACACCCTATTCAATTTTTGGAGTACCAATCTTAATGTCTCTATACACATACGAAACTAATAACCAACATTAGCATAGTAGAACCTCACAATCTTTTTAATCAATTTACACCACCTAGTATCTCCTAAGCCATAACGGATTCCGTAGTAAATAATACATGAAAAATCATTCTGGATAAGGTAAAAATAATAAAAAATATGAATCATAGAGAATAAGATACATATCAAGAATGATCACGTGCTATGTTGTGGGAAACACACGCCATGTGAGCCCAACTGAACACATTGTCGTGTGTCTGGTCTACATGGTCCTACCTACCCATGTAGTGGTTCATTGAATTTAGAGGAGGAACACATTTTGTACCTAATCCCTCATCCCCTAATCATGATCACCTTCTACAAGTACCATCCAACAATGTCCCTTACATGTCGTTCATCCCATAATACACGACATGTTAAGGCTAACGACCACCTAACCATGTAGTTATCCCGTGTCGATATACCAGACCCTGTGTTTGTGTATATTTTTCATGTGTTAGTACACGTCCATGTGTTTTCAAATGACTAACCAAATACATGTACCCTGATCACAAGGTTTAGGGAACTACATGGAGTGTAACACCTATACCAAGTGGGTAATCCCAAAAGTTCATCTTTCCCAAATAGGAAGAGCTACACAATGTCTGTCACATAACTACGCAACATGTAGAAGGTGTTTCCATTCACAAATCACCAGAAAATCCCTATAATTCCCCTCAGTTTACCATGAATCCTATAGGAGTACATAGAAGAGATCTCTTACAATTGTATTTGGGCTCTAGATCCTTAAACCAATGCATAACTAAGGGTATCAGGACCAAAAAACAAATACATCCAACATAGTTAGTGAAATTATGATGCTTTGGATGAATAATAGTGACTGGATTGTGCTTCCCCTTGATCTGATTATGATCTATGTGAAAAATGGGGATTGATAAAACATCATCACTTCGATCTGGCGGCAGTTTCATTCATTTCAAATGAGAGGAGATGAGTGGAAAGAGGATAGACGCTCCTATTGTTTTTTTGATTCACATATGAGTGTTGGGGGGATACTAGGTTTAAATAAATTAAACCAATTAATTTCCCTTTTAATTCCACATACACAAAATACACCCTAATAAAAATACCTAGAGAAGATAGCCATAGGTCACACCTAGGGAAAAGACATGTTCCAGAATCAACTACGACCTAATAAATCAGATCCTTGACTCTGAGGAGGAGTTATTTGTGTTTCAAGTGAAACTACACATGTGTGAAAAAATATAATCACATTTTTTAATACCCAACATCAAGGCTCCACGGGCCCTGGCATACCATGCTGAATTATCCCCTCAACTTCATAATTATTATCTAGAATATTCCGAGGACTTACGAGTCCATAACCATGCAATTAAAATCATTATCAGCTATTCTATTCAAACATGTCAGTAACCAAAATTAACAAAAACCCCTAGTGAAAAAATCATTCAATCTAGAATTATATCTTTCCTCATACCATAAATCCATAAATTATATAATCTCAATCCATAATATCATAAACCACATTGTCATCATATTATTAATAAATTCCAAGGTCACCAACACTTCCCCATTTATTTTATCCTTAGTAGAACATCTTATTGACCCAGTATTATCACACCATCATGAAAATATTTAGGTTTATCATTCTATTAATCATGTTTTTCCTAAAAATACCACTTTAGTGTTAAATAACTTTTTTGTTCCCATAGAATTATTAAAAATTCCCTTTCAAATCCTTACTAAAATACTTTAGTAGACCAATTTTTAGATGATTAATTATTCTATAATAGAATAAAATTACATTTATAAAAATACTCTTGAATCAAAGTAAGTAATTTAATCATTAAAATAAAAAAATATTCATGGAATACATCCTTCCTTTATCTAGATGTCAATTCAGTGGTCATGGAATTGATTTGGATAATGCCAGTGTCCCCCAAACAAAACACAATATACTTCTATAGAATTTGTAACTCTATGAACTTCTATTACATATAGATAACATCTTCCAATCTAGTTTAGATATTCATTGAGGTTCCTACTCCAAGCTTATTGACATGTTAGGAGCCTAATCATCATTAGTTTATGTTCATAACCACATGAACATTCAAAATATTCTATCATCCCCTAAATTTGATGTCTTAGAAGTCTCACTGAGATTCATTATTTATAATAAACCATGGTAGACTATTAGGAATAATCACTGTATATTTCTCTCTAGATATCATCATATTTGTTTGTTCATTGTCTGCAAATATTCAATCAGATTCAATGTTAACATGATTCTTTCTGGTTCCATCCATAGACCAAAACCAGAAGAATAATGTGAGAAACGCTAATAATAGTTGGAAACACTAGAATATAAAGAAAATAAATATAAAATTAAAATCTATAACATATTATATTTAATCATATACTGTTACCAAAATTATTGGATTTTATCCTACAATTATCCTTAAATTTATTACTATAATTTTTCATCCTTACTTAAAAAGGTTAACTAAAACTTTTTCTAATACTAACTATAATGACATTCTCTCTTAATACGAAAATATTACATCAATTAGAAGAATATTTATGAAATATACAAATAAAATCAGACTACTATCTTATGTTATTACTATCATTTGAAACATGGAAATTTAATAAAATTCTTCGTAGAACATCTAAATCTTCTCCAACCTATTTCGTCAGAACTGGAACCCTTTTTGACATCTCATTCATAGTACCTTATTTTGTACCCTGTGGAAAAATAAACATAAGATAATGGTGATATCATATTCTTAGTGAGGGTAAATAAGGAAGATAATAATCATAACATAAATATAAGGGTATAAAAATATGAAAAAAACATCTTAATGTTATATCCTGCATATCAAATATTTTAATCGTGATTCAGATAATAAATTATAAACATTTATAAGACATGATTAATAAAATAATAACATATCATAAAACATTGGATTTTTCAAAATACAAAATCCTATAAATTCGTATTATTATTATTAAATGATATTTTTCAAAACAATCATTGAGTGATGTTTTCAAATTCCAAACCATCATAGTAATCGAGGTTCACTCCTAATACTATCATTGCCAATAAATCCTTTACTAAACCAGTTTCACATCCCATTCCACTCCAATATATGTCATGAGATAAAATATCATCTCCAAATGAATTAGTGGGACATATATTTTCCAGAAATCATATAATGAGAACCATACATATTTCTGCCATAAGAATAAAATCATTCATCACATTAGAAAAAATGACAATTAATAATATTTATAAAATTTTTATCATTGAATTAACAAAGGAAAAGGAATGTGTATGATAAAAATGAATATATAATAAAAATAAACCAGCCATATAAAAAATATTGATATGTTAATTAATAATATCCTATAAAAATCTTAACAAACCTCAAATCATTTCATCTTTGATGGAAATTAATTTTGATAAATTAGTTTAAATAATTCCTACGTAAAATATACTTTAGGTTTTGAAAAAAAAAATTAAAAAGGAAAAAATTTATAAAATTAAAAAAAATTCTTTCGAAATAACCACGAATGTTTTCAATGGAAGATTTAATGAAATAAAACGTTATGAAGGTATGAAAATCCATTCATTCTATAGTAGAAGAAAACATTCCACATGTATTTTTGTTGAATAGTTATATATAACCTAGTTTAGAAAATGAAAAATAGAATCCACTCTATTAGTTATGTAAAAATAAAAAGGGGTAAAAAATGAAAATTATAATATAATAGTAAAATAGAATTTGGAAATAATTTTATGAACCATGGAAAAGAACTAAAAATATATTTTTAGAGGAATTTTTTTTAAAAAACTAAAATTATAATCCATTGTAAATATCATATCATTGATTTGATGATTTATAAAATAATCGATTATATGAATTTGATAAAAATGAACATAATATAGGTGTAAATGAACCATAATATAATAAAATTTTACCCTAGAAAAAATCATAGATTAAAAAATTAAATGAAGTAGAATGATAACCCTTCAAATTGAAATTGGGATTAAAATTCCCAAACCATGTTATAATTAGTTGAATTATATTACCTAATAAAGTAATAATTCCCAAATGAGTCATTAAATAAAAGTACAATAATTATATTGATGAAATTATATATCAATGTGTAACATATAAAACGCTGAAAAGAAATATATAATGAATAATATCATATATCTTAAAGAAGTAGAAGTGTGACGAGTAATCCTTACCTCTTTCTTCCCTTTAGTTATCCTATATTTAACTCCTTTATAATGGGTTTAATAATTTTATTAAATCATCATATAACTGAATTTTTATTTATAATACATTATGCGATAAATTTATGACATCTTTTTAAGAAATTATGTAAAATATTTGACCATTTTTATGGTTTTTATGATCAGTTAATTTGTGTTTCATTGTGGTTGTTCATGTATAATTGGATGAAAACTCCATTAATAGAAGGAAATATTATTAATGTAATTATGAAATTATGAAATGTAAAACATATAATTTTATATTATTACATCATGTTGATTCATTTTATTAAATGATAATAATAAATTCTTAGTTTATTTTGGCGGGTTTTCCAACCATCACAAACTAGTTATTTATTTAATTTTAAGTATATATAGTTAGTTCCAGAACATTAAATAATTTATAAAATAATGAATAAAATATTATGTAACCATACTAATAATTTTATGTTCAATCATTAAGGTGGTAATTGAGAAATAATAAAATCCTTATTCACTGAGGCAATTAACCGACATAATATGGAGAATGGTTTCATTTGGTTGAATATGTGGATAAGTGAAATGAAATGGATATGAAATGTTCCCATCAATAAATAAAAATGTTTTATAAAAATGATTATAGAGTTATAATTCCTTTATTAATGAATAATATGGGGATAAATTATAAGAATAAAACACTATAAGATAAGTATTTTGATAAAATTTCCAATTTAATATCACATAATGAAGGACCCCTTGATAACCTTGGATCTATCCATTTGGAATGAAATGAAGAAATATGACATAGGGAGAGTGATGGGTATACTGTTTGTATCATATTTTACTAGCATAATGGATTTTAAGGATAGATGGGGTGGTGAGGGGTTGTATTTATACTTAATGAATGGGTGGGTTTAAGTGATTAAATTATAATTATTTTGTAATTAAAAACATCCACGTTAAATTGGAATTAATTTACAAGAATTTTTATTACAATTATATTTTTAATAGCTTCTTAGGGACCAAAAATAACTCAATAATAGTTTATTTTATTTTTGGTGTATTTTATTCATTTAACTTTTAACACTAACCCAACTCAATATTTTACCTATATAATGATACATCATTCTTTTTTTGAGGGTAAAATATTTGGGCATAAAAACTAAAAAAGAGGATAATACCTAATATGGACATTCTGATTCCAAATATGGATCAAATTTTACAAAATTAAATTTTTCTAATCAGTAGAAATATATTTTAAAGTAATCCCATAAACAAAATGTGAAATCATGTTTTTAATGGGAAAATGTTAAAATGTGTTGGATGTTATTTTGTCCCATTTTAGTGTGGAATTGATAAAACTATAAAAGATTTTATTTATAGATGTATTATTTAACTAATTATTCCTTAAAACCATTTTATAATATAACTTATGAATATAAATAGTTAAGAAGAAAATTTGTTTTCTAATTAAAAAACTGTATTTTTAACTATTCGTCAAAATATTAAG
This sequence comes from Viscum album, assembly GCA_963277665.1. Taxonomy (NCBI): domain Eukaryota; kingdom Viridiplantae; phylum Streptophyta; class Magnoliopsida; order Santalales; family Viscaceae; genus Viscum; species Viscum album. The sequence continues at coordinate 848,325,303 of OY728131.1, read as the reverse complement.
ATTCTCTAAAAATTACATAAATTATCTATGAGATAAATATGATCATAAAATATAAAAATAGAATTTTATTTTTTGAATACAATTCTAAAATAGTATTTTATTTTTTGAAATAAATTTTATAAGGTTCAAATTTAATTTTTAAAACAGTTCCCCATTAAATGTTGGGAAAATTTAATTTTAGAAAAATATATATGTTTATGCTTAAAATTTGATTACTTTTTATATTAAATTTTTTATAAATTATTTGATGAGTTTAATGAAATTTAATTGAATATATAACACGTAATTTTATATACATATTTCAATATTAGTTATTAATTTTATTTATTATAATAAAATTTCATCATCGGAATAAAAATATATTTATATAAAAAACGTCAATTATGTTCAATTTTTTTATAATTAATTTTTACTAAATTAATTAATTCTATAAACATGTTTAATTATCATTTTCATAATTAATTAGTATCATTCATTCCATCCATTCCAATGGCTAGGTGATAATGATCAAAATTAAATAATAATATTTTTTTGTTCATTTATGCTTTGTGTTTTGTGAAAATATAGTTATTGAATAGATTAAATTTATTTAATAAAATACATAAAATAAAATATTGAGGTTTTCTATAAGAAATTAAGGAATTTATGGGATTTATATTATTTTCTTGTGAATATTTAACCATTTGTCTTTATAGTAATTTATTTGAGGAATAATTCATTTTTTTTACAATTTTGATGCTATTTATAACCTTTAGGTTATATGTTATCATTGATTATTATAATTATTTATGTAGTTAGTAATCATATTTTTTAGGAAAAATTCAGATATAATTTTAGGAAAAAGGAAAATCTGATGACCGGGTGATAACCCATCGCATACGGTGAGGCCATGTGGTTTGAACACACATATGAAGGGGAAAATGAGTGTAGTGCCTAATACATGCCTATGTGATTTCCTAGAAAGTATGACATCATTGATTACATAAATGGATTGAAACATAATGATTATATTTTTCCATAACAAATTTTTTATCATGATAATAATATGGGATTAAAAGTTTTGTTTGGTGACTAAGTGAGTAATTTTATTTTAGAAAACATTCTCAATATTTTTGTTAATGAATACTGAATGGTCTGAGATAAAATTTGAGGTTAAAACACACTTTTTGGGTAGGTTATTTGGGATAAAATGTTATTTATTTTTAAATAGATTTTGTTTTAAATATCAGTATTACTATTGATCTTTGAATATTAATTTATTATTTCATCCACATTTTTGGAAACATCAAACATTTTTTAGAAATTATGGTTGTGGATAATGTATATAGATTGAAAGAACATTCAGTAATCCTTTTATGGATTATTTTAACTATTTTATGTTTATTTAAGTTCTTCAATCATGAAAAATACATCTAGAATACTCATCATTTAGGGCCAAATATGATATTTTTCTTCAAATTGATAAGGATGATATTATACTTTTCCAGTATGTATATATTTTTAAATTCATTCATCTAGATAATAAAATAAATCCTCATGTGAAGAAAAGCATATTGAAAAAAATTATACTATTACTACCATATAGGAAAAATAAATTATCTTTTAACTCATCACATAATTATAGTCCTTAGGTAATTAACATTCCCATGATAATTCAATTTCTTTAGATCACTGATCTGTATTAATCTCCATAATTTTTTATTCTATTCCTATATGTCCAAATACTCAATTTACTATTATATTTTAAAATTTTAAAACCTAAACTATTTTATTCTATATAACATTCACAATTCCTTTTCTCTCTAATCAAGAGGAATATTTATTCGACCTTTTTATGATATGAGACAACATTAAAGGAATTCTCGAATACCCATACCATTGATTAATGATATAATGTTAAAATAGTGTGGATGAATTTAACTAATAGGGAATGATTTAATATCTCGATATATTAAATTAAAAACAAAACTATTTTTAAAAAATTTCATATGAAATAATGAGCTTAAACAACCAAATAAATATACAAACATTATAACACAACCCTTAAATTAGAGGTTATGATAAGTACTAACTACATTATTAAATTTAAATATATAAAATTTACTACTAAATATAATTTTGTTGTTAACTCAATTAGTTTTTTATAATTTTTTAATATTCACTCTTCGGATAATTGGAATCCATAAAAAACCACCCAACCATGAATATAACGACAAAACAGGTTCAAAACCCCAATTTTAAATTTAAAACTCTTCCCTCAAACTGAAGCAAATATCACTTCCTCGGGCCACCACCCACCTCATGTCATGTACCCTGATAAAAATCTATCATCGTTAAACTAGATCTTTTGTAGGATGAACACAATATTCCATCATCATCATCATTAAAGTATCATTAATATATTTTAAAAAACACCACATATTTTCTTCACTAGTTAGCCTGTGAGAACCGCCCGCCAGAGTCCCATGAATGAAAAAAATTCACCAAATAAGGAAGTAGAAACCAATATATTGAACAAGAATCCAGGAATAAATATAATATTCAAACATTTTCTTGATAAAAATGAATCCATACACTAGAATAACAACACCATTTCTTTCCAAAAAGAGTTATGGAACCAAAAACCACAATACTTAAGTTGAACACAAAAAATCCAAAACCCAAAAAAGTGAACACAAAAAAAGTAACATAAAATGATATCAATAGCTGAAGGAAGACTCCTAATTGATACCATTATCACCATCACATTACATCCTGAGCACTAACATGAAATACCAATATTGGGGTCCAATGAGTTATGACTAGAAAGAAGAGAAGTGGTAAGATTGAGTGGGACCAAGAAGAAGATTCAAAGATGAGGCATAGAAAATGGATAAAATTGGAGTACAAATTATTTGAATGACCATTCACTACCAGAAAATAATTGGAAACCCTAGAAATGGAATGAAAATTCTATGTTTTCTGAAAATATTTATTTTTCAATGAATATTAAAAAATACCTATTTATGTGTAAATGACATTTTTTCAGAAAATTATTTAATTTAAAAGTACCATTATGTTTGGAATATTATTTAACGTATCAAAGTATATTTATTTATATCTAATCCACTTAATTTGTTCTCAATCAACATTATATTTTTTATTGTTATTAGTAATTTTATTTAAAAAATAGATTTTTTTTCTAGAAAATCATTTTATATGATTAATTTTACTACATTTTAATTAAATAATTGAAATACAAATTATGAATAATTTATCATAATTTTATGTAATATATATTTATATGTAATAATTTTAATTAATATATTTTCTATTACTACTCATAGTGTTAATATACAATCATCCTTTTCTGAAATAATACATTTCTTGAAAACCTGATTTTTCATCATGCATACTAGTTAGATTTTTAATTAATTTATTCCCCATTTTTGAATTTAGTTTGGAAAATTAGATTCAAAATTTTCAATATAAATAATTTATATTATCTAATAATTTAAACATCAATTTTCATCACAATTAATAGTAAAAATTAGAATTAATTAATTACTGTTTTAAGGTAAAAAAATTTACTCATTGGTCAAACTAAATATATTAATGATAAAATGACAAAAAAATATCAAAAATATTTATTATGTCCTTATATAATCTTTATAATGTATAAGTATCTACAATATCACATTTTGGAGTCATCTAGCAAGTGAAATCAAGGTTACCCCTTTTTCTTGTCAAGAGTTACACGAATGCCACTCACCTCATTTATAAAGCCCACCCCATCTCCTCTCCTATTCACAAAAAAACATAAAATTTCATTATCCAATACCTTTCAAATTGTATTAATTTGTTCCATTACCTTATCATAGAGGCCCTGGTTTGATCATAAATCCATCCTATGATGGCTTATGATTCTAACCAAAGAGGTTGTCTATATAAGAGAAAACATGGCTAACAAAGTCTCTTTATTTTATTTATTCTTAAACCTATATAAAATATAATTCAAATATTTTGATATAATAAAAATATTGAGTATAATTTATTATTTAGTTATTTTGGTAATTTTATATCCTTAATCCCTCTCCCATTCCATCAAATTGTAAATCAAATCATCATTTCTATATAGGGAGGACTACTTCCTCGAAAATTGATACAATTCAATTTTCATCAATAAAACTAATGCATTGATATAATAATATATTTAATGTATATATATTATATTTATTTACATAAATATACTCATGGAATTATTATATTACTTATAAAATATTATATTCAATTTATCGTGGTATGTTATAATGTCTCCTGTGAGTTTGGAGGACTAGTGCCTCATGATGTGATTTAATTTGTTTCTCACTAATTCTACACATGTAAGATAATAAGGATAATTTAATGTAATATATGTGATATATATTAAATAATAATTATATTTATTTCATATTAATCATGATGTAAATATTATATTTCATTTTCATTCATATATTTCCAACCACTAAAAATGATAACGTTATTCATGAATATGTGTGGACTATCGCCTCTATAAATCAATGTGATAATATTTCTTCACCATAAGAATTGAATAATATATGTAAGTATATTTATAGAAATAAAATATTTTATTTATTTTATTATGGAATTTTATAATGATAAAAAATTACTTACATTCTTTCTAAAATGACAACAGGAAAACAGAAATGTTACTCATGTGTAGAAAAGACATATCGTCTCAATGAATATATTGTAGTTAATCATTCAAAAATATATTTAATTATTAATTTAAAAAATATAACTCAGGTATAATAATGTTTTTATTATTAATATGGATATGATTGAATAACGACCAATTTGATAACATTCATCACAGCAGATCAATTTTTAATTAATGATTCAAACTTCCCCAAAACTCACAATATGGATTTAACTGAGGAAGTATTCAAATATTATAGTATAAATAAATTAATTAAATTATTTAATTATTATGTATCAAACATGTAAAAGATTCTTAATTAATAAAACAATTTATATAAGATTATTATAAAGGATTTAAGTAACTTACATGGAATTTCATAACATGTGGTTGGGGTTTTTGATTTAAATATTAATTTCCATGAGATATATGCCATATTAACCACATTTTTTAACTATATGGTTTATAAGATAGCCATTAATATATTTTATGGTTCATTTTTTTGGAAAAATATCTGGATTATTAATCAATTTTATGTTATCTCATTTATAGGGATTTGATTAAGAGATTTACAAAGTAGTAATGAACTTTATCTGAGTTTTCCTTAATTAAGGATACTTTTAATTATATGTACTTAATTTATTTTATGTTCTCTATATATAATGATTTTTTACATAACATATTTACCACAAATCTTTGTATTCAATGACTAAACATGAATTATTTCTTCTATGGGTATTTTCATTAAATGTTATTGAGTTGTAAAGTGTTTCTTAACTCATTTATATTTTGTTGAGATATAAATCTTCTTCATTAACTATGTTATGACATAATTATTTTTGAATTTAACTCTAAAAGGTGTTATTATATATTTTATCATTTTTGTATTTAAAATGTTTATACATAATATCTCTATTTATTAACTCTCAATTCAATTATATGATCTCTATAAAGGTTATTAATCTCAAATTCTCTTTCGTTGGGACATATTTATATGATAAGAACCTATCATAATTTATGAGGATTATATACAATGAAATTGAAAATTTACATAATGAATATCAATTATTTTATGATACACTAAATTGAATTTGTCTCTATTATTTCTTGCGGCATATGCCTGAAGAGTTACTAATGTGGAAAAGCATTTATATTATAATAACTTTTCAGTATGGATTTTTTATATTCAAAGTTTTATTATTGTAAATCATATGGTATTTTTTGGTATCAAATATTGTTAGTTTACACTAGTTCTAATTGTCGGTAACATGTTTGACACAAATTTCCTCTATTATTGATTAAATAAATATCAGGAAATTTACTCAGATGTAATACCGATTTTTTATATTAATTTACAATGTAAATCATTTTCATCTATATACATGTTTTGAAAAATGTTTACAGAAAAATTAAATTAAAAAAATTATATCCTAAATATATTTTACATGATCTTTGGACCTATTTTAAAATGATTTTAAAATTAAATTTATTAAAATTTTTCTTATGTTTCACTTTTACTCCATTTAAAAAATGAATGAAAAGAATGTTTATTTTTCATAACATTACAAATTTTAATATCAAAATGACCACTGAATGTTTTAAATCTTCCATTTATGTTTCAAAGTTTTTATTCACTTTAAATAACTTATTTATTGTTTGGTAATGTTTTATATTTCAAATAAATGTTTTAAAATAGAATAGATATTTTCTAAATAAATTTTTTTGTGATATTTCAAAATCAATTCCATCTTAAAAGAAATACTTTGATTTTATTCAAATTGAAAATTTTATAGTACTCATGAAATTTTTGATGATATTTCATTTTTATTTCCTCTCATCAATGTGACTAACCATTGAAGTTACTAATATTATACTTGTATATTTTGAAATGATATCATTCTTATTCTTACTCTTTATGGATTAGATTTTATTAATGATATTGTACTAGAAACCATTTATTTTTCTTTGGTTTAGGAATTTATTAGTGGAATAAATTATTTTTTTGTTATTTTTATAATAAAATTAATTTTCTATGTACTTTATTCTTGTTATTGTTCTTGTAAACATTATATACGATGGGTAAAACTTGATAGCAATAGGTGATCATGATATAACATATATGATGAATTTATTGATATAGAACACTAATGAATTGGATATTGAATTCAATCGTAATGTTATTTCACATATAAGTGTTCTCTAGGTGTTCTAAAAAGATAATTCTAAAATATCTTAACATGATTTCATTATCCTTGCAATAATATCTTAATTCATCCATAATTCCTGTTTGAAATCAAATAGAACATGATTACTGAATCTTATTAATATTTGAATCATTACTAATTATCCAGATATTGATTCTTCTAAGAAACAAATTGTATATGATCATGATGGAAATAAAATGGCACATTATTATTTGATATTATTAATATTTCCATCATAATTTATTCTCTTATGTTTGATGATTGATGATCTGTGTCTTGATTCTTATATTATTCTATTTATCAATAAGTAATTAAAATATATTATTTCTATAATAGTTTCATATAGATTATGGTGACGTATTATTGTGATATAAAAAATTATGTGTATAATGGGAAGTTTATTATCATAATGTCCTTGGGGTTATTTATATACGTGTTTTTCCAAATTATCTAAAACTATAAACCTAATATTTCTTTGGGTATATAAGATATTTTTTTAAATTTTATGAGGTATGTATTGGATAGTGAAAAATAGGTAACCGTCATTGGTATCAAAGTATAAAATATAATTTTTAGGAAATTGTCACTAGACGTGGGAGTTTGTGTTATGGGATGTCATACAATACATTATATTAGTATACCTAGTAGATGCATATTCACCTGATTACCATATTTCAAATGACCATGTATCAAATGAATAGAAATTGTTCCAATTTATTAGCTTCTTCAAATTATTTATTTTATTCACTCTTCTATAATCACTCATATCATTTCAAAAAATTTCAATTTAGATTTGTAAATGTTATTTCTCCATCCATTTCTTTGTAACCCATTATAGTTTTCTTTTGACTATTAGTCATCCTATGGGATGATAATTAACCGATAGATCTCATAGTTTTTAATATTATATTATTTTTATCCATATTTTCTTTACTCAATCTTAGTGGATTTAATAATTATTTTTATGAGATATTTTTTGAAATGTTTTACAATGGATGAATAAACTCTATTTAGTTTAATTTCAAAAAATTATGAATTATTTAACACAATATTTCAATTATAACTAAAATATAGAAAAAATATATCTGAATTAAATACATAATTTTTATGGATATAATGTACTTATTAAATTCCTAGGGCCTTACATTCCCACATAAAATAAATTCTTTCCATTAAATTTTTATTATTTCTATATAATAACATAATTTATAGGTTCCTAAAATATAATCCTGTAATAATAAATAGATTACGAATAGATAAATAATTTTTATTATGAAAAACAATGTAACATATATTTTCACTCATAATAGATAGATATTAATATTCTCTGACATTTATTCCAAATATGACTCCACATCTATGACTTATGAGTGTCTAGTGATATACCGTTTAGATATTAGTTTTTAGGATCATGTTTCAAAAAATATTAAAAGCCAAATTAGTAGGAATATATCCATAAAAATAATATTAATTAACCACTTGAATATGAAATCACAATAATAAAATGTCTTATCCTTTGAAAACATAATTTCAAATTGTGAAATTTTTTGATCCACTGTGTCACACTTGTTCCATCCTATCAATGCCTTTATTTACCCTTTTTTATCCATTATCATATTTCAATTTGGTTTTGAAACCATAATAGGTATATATTTTATCCTCAAATTCACATTAAATCCTTCAAAATTTTTCAAATATGTAAGGATAATCAACCAAACAATATCCCATTTTGCTGTTATCCATGTGTATAATATTAAAGGAAATGATTGTGTACAGAGTGAATATTGAGTTGATACTCAATCATCCATTTTAGGATGATGAATTCTTGGAGAACATGGGCCAAAATAACATCCAAAATCCTATATCGAGAATGGTTTGTAATTTTAAGAATAATTATATAGTAAATACGTTACAAAAATTCCATGATGGTGTCCTATTATTAGATATATCTACATGGTTTTAAAAATAAATTATTTATCCTAATTCCCAAAATTTAATTATATATTTCTAAAAATAAATATATTTCACTGTGATACAAACTATTACAAAACAAGATATTCATGAATTGATTTAACATCATTTCCATAATATAAAAATTACATCGTAAAATAATATCACAAACATAAAAAAGAATGGTTTAGTGTTTTTAAGACTATCTAAATCAAGAAATTATTTTATGAAACTTTTGATTATTTTTCTATAATAAATCCTCAATTGACCCCCTTTTAAACTCCATAGTGGTTATAATCATCATTAAAAACCAGTACATGTAAATATAATAAATAGGTAAGCTAAAATAATTATTCTGGGAAATGAAATAAACATATCATCATCAGTCTGATTAGATTCCATATAGAAAACATTATATAGGAATAAATATCATATTAAAAAAATGGAAAAATAATAATTTTATTTAAATAATAACAGTAGAACATGAAATATAAAATGATATATCATGTACCATGGAATATATTGGTAGATATGAATGGGAAAATTGAATAAGGGAAATATATCATAAAGTTTTTGAATAAAAAATTGGTGGAAACAATATAGAGCTTGAAATAATAAAAAGTATTAATGGATCAATTCAAAGACAATCATATCATAGTGCACGGAGACCCATTGTAGATACATCTTACTCCCAATTACCATAAACATAGTGGAAATAGTCCCAGTTTTGATGGGTTCAATATCCATTCTTATAAACCTAGAGGGAAGAGTCCCATATTGGTTTGGGTTTACCAAATATTCCAATAAACATAGTCGATTGTGTCCTATAGTGGATTGGTTTCATTCTATTATCCATTTAATATTATCCAATGAGATAGAAGAATCACCCAATGTATTTAATCAAAAATAGGTTGAACCGTTCATATTCACAACATGTAAATTATTATGTTTGGAAGAAGAGGAATCAATACCAAACCTAAGTTAGAAGAATGATAAAAACCTTGATTATGAAGTGGGATTCATTTTATTTTATCATAGAAAAAACTAAGGCTATATCATATTTATTGATAAGATAATAATGAATTTAATTATCTTAGATGATCACATTTGTAATAAATATAGTTTATGATCAATTAGTTCAAATGTAGAATGATTCATGAGATGTATTTAATAAGTGTGAATAAAATGTTCCACTTAGGTGCTGGATTATAAAATTTTCTAAGTATTTCTAAATATTGGAAGATATTAATTATTTTATTTAGTACACAAGTGTACAAATAGATGTTTGATATAATAATTAGGGATTTAAAAATCTATTCATTGTTAAAAATAATTTAATGGATATGGTACATGGCATGAGATAATAATTTTATATTTTCCCTTAGATATATTATATTTGAAAGTTAAAATCAAGAAGGGGTGTTAAAAATAGTCATCCCAAACTCACAAAGTTATTATAAGAATCTTATATATGAAAATATAATATATACATAATATAGATTGAAAATTTGAGATGAATATAATGTAAAAAAGAATAAAAATATAGAAGAATTGTATCCCAAAACTGATTAGTTTGGTTCAAATAATAGAATATATGATCATGAATGTAATTTTATTAATGATTTAAGAATTAAAATTATTGAAACTCAATTCGTAAATGAGATAATAAAAGCTATTATTGAACAGAGGAAAAAATAAATAAGATGACCACTTATGATGTCATATTATTCAGCTTCTAAGAATAAAGGGGATCATTAATGGGAAGAGAAATAATGGATATGAAAAACTAAGAGATTACATTGGAAGGATGAGAAATATTCATAATAGTACCATACTATTGTGTGAACAAATAAATTGTGGATGATGATTTGAATATGAGGATTTATTTTCACTACAGAAAATGGTAAATTTTAATGAAAAATATTATGTTGTAATAAAATAATAATTAACATAATATTTTTAAAATTAATCATTATGACATAGATAATTTTTTTTGAGATAACAGAATCTCTTAAAACATTAAAATCAAATGAATAAAAACCACGTGAAAGTAATTTTTTGATGTATTTATGATTTCACATATTTATAGAAAATTAATTTTCAAATACATACTTGGAAAACATTTTCACCACATAAAGGGAACATGTAGTGAATAAAAATTATATATTAGTGACTCTAAATAGAAACATGGAAACCCATTTCTTAGGACTTGATTTACCCTACCTATGCACCTACGATCATAAATATTAAAATTATGGAAATTAAAATTATTATTAAGATATTTTTATATTTATATATATATATTTATATGTTCTATTCATCATCATATCAAATTTATTTGAGAAATTTTTTTAGTTATAATTATTACATAATGTAGCCCAATCGATTCACTAAAACATCCATTTTACATGGAAGCCTGTTGATTCTTCAGTGAGAGGCTTGAGGTTGATCCTATATAAGGTAGGGAGGTTGTAAGATCCCATATTTTTTGGAGGTATGATTCTTTTTAGGTTTTGGATTAAATACATTAAATTTTATTAATGAAACGTGTCCCAACTTATGTGTGGGATTGAGGGTTTCCCAGGGTACCAAGACATTAAAAAAGGTAAAATAGGTTATCCATTGCATGTTGAACAATTGTTGAATGGTTACTAGTAATCCTTCGCTCTTACTGTTCTTACCTTGTGGTAGTGAAAATTGTTCTGGAAACCGTAAGAGGGTCGGTGGTGAAACTATAAATACTTGAGCAGAGCCAACCAGCGCAATCAACACAAGGTTTTTCAAACCATGCATGCTCCATAAAAGACGATGAAACATAACCCTCTATTGGATAGAGGTTAGTTCATTGTTAGCATATAATTATTCCAAATGTGTTTCCTAACAACCAGACTCATTATTGTGCATAAATTTACCATCACCCCCTACTGCATTAAGTTCCCTCACCATTTTACATCCATTATCCCCTCCAGCATCATGTGGGATTAACCAAACTATATCATGATTTCCAAGAATGATCTAATTTGTTTTAAGCCATTTTTAGTGTGTGTGGATGCCGATCGAAGCTCTGTGTGAGTCTAACACTCATATTTTTTTCTAGATTAGGGCTTGCGAAGATGTTCTTCTTCTCCCGAATCCCTAATACTCTTTTCCTTAGGGATAATATTTTAGGGCTTTTAAGGGTTACCAAATAAAATCATGTTCTATGTTAAAGTTAGAGATTATCTTCGAAATCAATATAAGTGGTATACATGCTATATCTTGTAGAATTTAAGTTGTTTTAAGTGTATGTGTTTTTGATTTTGGTACTTTATTGTAGTGATTTTGATAAAAAAATTGATAAAAGGTAAATTAGTTGGTTAAATTATTAATTTACCATCTCATGATCATCATGGTATGAATTAAAGATTATTAGATAAGAAAAGTGGTACCCATTAAGAGTATTGTATTCATGATCATGATTTTGTTTAAGTGCATGTGAATTTAAAAGGTTTATGAGATAAAATATAAGATATTTATGTTTATCATGTTATCACTAGTTTATGAAAAGATAATAGTTGATATTTTTATTTAATTTTTATTCATATATCTGGAAATGAAATTGATGAAATTTTTTTTATTTGATGACATGACATAAGGGGGAATTAGGTATATTGTAAACATGTTAGTGAGTATCAAATTTCAAATGGTAAATGTCTTAACGAGTAATTTCAGAAAGATGATTTTTTTATTGAATGAGCTATGGATTTTTAATGGAATGTTTGTTCAATGGGTATGATTTGTGAATTGGTATTTGTGATAAAGGATTAATGAAGTAGGTGAACATGGATTTGTGGTATTTGTGCGATATTGGACATTAGGATATACACCCATGGGTCATGTTTTACTAAGGCTTTAAACCCCACCCCCTTTAATGCATAGGTTAGGGAGTCAAAATAAGGAAATATTTCTTTTAATGGTTGTATCTGAAGAGAGTACCAATACCAAGGCTTCAAGGTACGTTTCAATTATTATTGTCAAATGTTTTCCAAGTGACCTACATAACATGATTCTCCCCCATATGTGTTGTTTATATGGAAGGAATTCATACAAGTGTATCTGATGAAAATAACTAGCCCATGGGATAATTGATGAAAATGGATTATGTGATATTTTTTAACTAATAGAACCCAATTTAACTTTTTTTGTCATATTTTTTTTTTGAACATTAATGAAATATCTATTTCAAATATAAATTTTTATACTCCATTGGAGGTGACCTACTATTTTGTAATGACACCCTCCTTGGGGAAACATTGTTTTCTAAAACATACTTCCTGCTTATAAGTTTGGATAATAGAAAATTTCCCCTAGTAGATGGTTGAGTTGTTCACCAGATATACATGGATGTGGGATATTGACTTAGAGTTAGGGCCCGTTTAGGGGATGAATTTAACTTTCTTCATTTGTTACCTTACACTTAGAAATGAATGAAATGCCATAACATATTTACTATTTAGTTGTCGAATTATACAATGTTTTGGGAAATGATATGTTATGAATGTTAGTTAGTTAAATTTTTTCCTTTATTTCTTATTTGTATATGATGTTTGTTACTCTTCAAACGTGGGTATAGTATCATCACATAACACATTAGATCCTTACTATGGTTGGTGTAGTCTATCTTATGCGAAGGGCCACCTATGGTCATGTGGTAACCAAAATAGAAAACCATATATAGTGGCTACTGAGTAGGGGACGCCACATTATATACCAGAATATTTATAACATGAATGTATGAATTTTCCTTAAAGGGGAAGACAAACGATTCATGTGTGGAAGTGGAGGTCATAAATTGAAATAATTCCATATATATATGAATATTCCAATCAATAAAATTCACGAATAAAATTCATAATGTATTAGACACGATCTAATTATTTAATTATAGGGAGTATAGAATTTTCACAAACCATTGCACAAATTCCATGGTAAATGATGTAAATTAAAATTTAAAACCCCATATAAAAATATATAAAGTAAAAATGTATGAAATGAAAAGAGTTAAAGAGGGTTATGAAAATTATGTTTTGAATGTCCTGAAGAGAATAAAATTAATATTCTAAAAGTTCTCCTTGATTCTAATTCAACCCACTACATTATATCATGAAAATTTTATATGGGAATCTAATAAAAACTATTTTCAAAGTATATTGAATTATTGGTGAAAACCATGTTTTCAGATAATTTTTTCCAATTCTAAAATTACTCTACAATAAAATATTATGTTAATATGTTTTATGGGAAAGAATATCTATTTTGTAAATGTTTTTCTTATTTTTTGAATGGATTGTCACTCTATATAGATATAATATGTATTTTCTGTATAATGAAATCATATATTATATGAAATATAATGCAATGATGATTCTTAGACAAATTTTTTTCCATGAAATCCCTATATAAATTAAATAAATTACATGGGGCATAATAATAAATAATTAGGTGTATTTACCTCAAATAGTTGGAGAAAATATTGATATTGGAGATATCTATGTTTAAATTGAATACATTAATGAATTTTCTTATGATTATCATATTATTTCAATAAATTATGTGGTTGAGTTTTCAATATAAATGATATATATGGATATTCCAATATAATTAATCCTTATAGAATGGACCTAATTGAAATATGTAATTTATGAAGAAACTCTAAATTAATTTTGATAACTACTCTAAATGTCGATATTCTTCTCAATTAAGTGCACCAATCATTTTTGTTATGATGAAAAAAGGATAAAGTATTCTTTGCATTGAATATAAAAACATAATAAGATCATAAAAAGGAATCATCATTCTCTACCCCATATTTTTTCCTTTTTAGTGAACTATAAGGGGATCGAAACATGTAAATGATTTACCTTTGATCTAGATATCGTCATTTAAGGGTTAAATTGGGGGATATATGTAGCACCCCTGGATTGAGGTATAAATCCTTTATTTATGTCTTTTTATTTGTTTAATGCACATTGGATGAGTTTATAAGAGGTTGGGAGAGTTTGGAATGATTTTGAATATGTTTGGAGGATTTTCTAAGGGATCATAGTTTGAGCACGTTTAGGGGAAACCATGTGGGTTCTATTGGAAACCGTGCAGGGGAGGTAGTAGGCTTTTCACGGCCTATGCATGGTTCTCCAAACCATGCGAGGCAACCATACAGAACCCTCCCTTCAAGACAGTGGTGTGCGCACAGTTAGCGCTCTGTTTGTCAAACTATGCAGACTAACCGTGCGACCACATAAAGGATGGGTTTTAAAATTTGGGCTCCTTCGGGCTTGTCCTATTTCACTCTCAATATTCTCCCACTTGAGCCGCACTCAGGATTTTGGATTCCCAAAGGTTTAAGGTGCTCTCCCGGGTAAGTCTCTCCTCTTAGTTTCATTGTGGTTTCCTTTAGATCGTCATCTCCCTCTCTCTCTAGTTTTTCTATATCTAAATATGTTTCATGTAGATATGGTTTTGGGATTTCCTTGGGTGTTTATTTTAAGTATTCTGGATGATAGTTAAGGATAACTAGAGCGGTTTTTCTGAAGCGTTTTCCCGTATTGGGGTGCGTTTTCTTGTGGTTCAATTTCTACGGAACCCTAAAGGTATGTGGCTTATCTCTCGAATCCACATGGTTTCAACTAGTGGTTTTGGTTACCGGTAATTATTTTGGCTTGAAATTAGTTTTGCTTTTGATGCCCAAAATTGGTTATAAATCACTTTGGTAATGTTTTGGGGATTTTTGGAGGAAAAGGGGTCTTACAGTTAATTGTTCTTGTTGATAAATTTTAAAATGTATATTTTTATCATTTTTTCTTGGATTGGGTGAATGAAATGGTTTATGAAAATGGTTTTCAATAAAGAGGTTGTTTTATTGAATCAGGGTTTTAGCATGGAAAATGAAAAATGAGTGATTTTAATAAATGAGTGATTTATTGAAGAGGATTAACATGTGTTGAAAATGGGAAATTATATATTGTTGCAGACTTGGAGCTTTGTTCTTGTTGTTTGGTTGAGTGTTATATCTTGTGTTGGTTGTGTGGAAGTGGGTGGGAAGTCTCACTATAAAAGGTGATGGATAGTGGTTAGACGGACCACCAGTATGGGTAGGAGTAGGGATGTACCTCTAGTTGAGAATGGTTTGAATGGGATTGGGAGAAGTCCCACAATTTTGGTTATCTTGTTGTGCATTGCTTTACAAGATGGAAATTGTTGTACTAATTTTAAATTATGAGATGTCTTATAGAATTATTGTTTGGATTTCCCTTGGGTGCTTGGATAGGATGAGTGGTCTTGGTATGTGTATGTTTGGCCCATGGTATTGATTTCACTTTTGATTATTTTATATAAACTGCATTATATTAATGTTATAATAGTTCTATCCTAGTGGCATGTGTAGGGAAGTAATTTGGGGAAAACCTACTGAGTATTAGTGCTAACCACTACTTTGGAACTTTGGTGCTTTTGCAGATGTCGTATTTCTTGGATACAGGTAAAGGAAAAAAATATCATTTCTAGATGTTTGTGGTGATGCTTGGGAAATGTGGTGTTTCTTGGAGCATGGAGTATGGTGTGGGGTCGTAGAGTGTGTCTTAACTTATTTTGGATCTTTTGTCTAGTCTTCTGCATAGTAATCTGATATTGTGTTGGTTGTATTGTTTTGTGGGTTGTATTGTGGAACTGTGTAGTTCTGTTTTGGTAATGTATGATTTGGTTGTTTTGTTGACAAGCATCATGTAGTTTGTTGATAGTGGATCATTTGGATGGTCAGTTTTTTATCAAGGGAAAATTTTTCCCCAATCGTTTCTCGAATCCCTCAGCATTAATTTCCAGCCGTTGGTGCCTTGGGAATGTCGATTAAGGCCATGTAACCCACACCACATCCTTAGGCTAATGAGGTAGGGGAGGGGTGTTACATGTGGTATCATATTTTTGGGTTCTTTGGAGTTGATTGTCATATTTGGAGATGACATTTGTTGTGGTATATTCCTAGAGTCAGGATGGTACCAAGGTATAAGAATGTTATAACTTGGAATGTATAGCATAAAAGGATGTAGCTAACCCTTTTATAATGAACTTCATGTTACCAGGGAGTTGGGTACATAAGTGTTTCGAAGACACTAATAAGAATTGGAAATCTCATTATCATGGGTGTATCCAATGAGATGTGCATGGCATATATGGTAGAAATGAATTCCCTCTATGATGAAATTTTCATTGGGAATTATGATTTATGGGCTGAATTGAGAAATGTTTTTTCATATGTGTGAAATTGTAATGTGAATAAATTTTCTATTTTGAAAATGGATCTATTTTCAAAAATGGTGAAACATGGAAAATGTGGAAAGGTGGAAAGCCTCGTTGTGATAGTGTTGTGTAATGCAATTTGAAATGCGTATTAATGATGTCTACGGAACTGAGACTCATGTTTTTTTTGTTTTCTGTTTATAGAAATGGCCATGGGAACACATCGTATAAACCAATCAGAAGTGGCCGATGAGAACTTGGTTTCACCTGAGCCCCAAGTGAACAAACAGTTTTTTCGGAGCATAGTTCATTCATTCCAAGATGTGGGATGTGTGAATATAGTTGAAGAGCCAAATAATATTGATTATGTGGATCAGTTTCAAAAAAAGGATCCACCGATCTTTAGGGGTGATTCAGACCCGGAAAGGGAAGGGGCATGGCTGCCTAGAATGAACAAATTTTTTGAATTTTTGGGGATGTTGGTAGAGATGAAAGTAAAGATATCAATGTATAAGCTAGAGTACCTTTCCCTTTAGTGGCGTGAGTTGGTATTCCAAGAAGGAACATGCTAGGGTATGTTATGGGAAGGCATTGAGAATTGTTTAATAAAAAAAATCTACCCACATACGTTCAGAATTCTACGTAGAACTGATTTCTTCGGTCTGAAGAAAAGCATATGCCTGTGATGGAATATGAAACTATCAATATGATCTTAGTGAAATTTTCCCTTGAGGTGGTGGTTAGCACATTGTTTAAGGCAATCATCTTCGATGCATGGTTAAGGAAAGAGATCCGTTTAAAAATAGCAGTGGTGTGTATTAGTGATTACACATATATGGTGAATCAAGCATCGGTGGCTAAGTGAGATATATTGGGAGCTCCAGGCAGAGGAAGCATGGTGGTACCCATGGGGAATAATGGGAAATTTAATGATGGGTTCAAGCGAATGAGGGAAACTTATTTCTGGGTAGGAGTATGGCACATAATTTGATAGTAGGATATGTAAATCTTCCTTCGAAGCCCCAGAGAAAACCAGGATGTTTTCAGTGTGGCTCAATAGAACACATCAAGCGAGACTGTATGTCAGAACCTCGAACATGTCACAATTGCATGTAGATGGTGCATCTTCATTGCTATTGTTGGAATGCTCCAAGGTCGGGTGTGTGTTACACTCCTAATAGTTCATAGACGTCGTATGCTACGACTAGAAGGGGACAACATTATACCCCTCATCAGCAGAGCAAAGTCAGTCATGGTGATTCTCGGAACACTGCAACTCATCAGTAGGGAAATATTGTTTAGAGTGTGGAAATCAAGGTGTTCTTCGGAGCCGAGCTGGTTGTGGTGGATGATCAGTCGAGACCATCCTCGGTGCGAGGTACTATTCGATTAAATTAAACCTTGATGAAAGTGTTGTTTGATATGGTTTCTTCAATATCTTTTATTACTGCACGTGTGGTTGAGTTACTGGGTTTAAGGGTATAAATGATGCATTAGGTTTTGAAAATTCATACTCCTCTGGGACGAAGAGAGTGTTGAGCCTTTTTGTGTAGAGCATGTTGTATCGTTGTGGGCGAGGTTGAGCTAATGTGGAATTTCTCAGTGCTTGTGATAGATGGGTATGATGTAATCCTGGGAATGTATTGGATGGGGGAATTTAAGGCACACATCCACTGTAATTCACAATCTATGGCTTTTACGACAAATGATGGCATTAAACGTCTCTTTAGACGAGAGAGGCATGAAAGGCAGGGTGCAATGGGTTTGTTGGAACCAGTAGTGGGCACATTTTCATATCAGTTGGTGGTGTTATCATTTGAATCCATAGATAGTGTTCAGTAGAGTGTTCTTAACGAAGTGGTGGATCAGTTCATTAATGATTTTCTCGATGAATTCTATGGGTTACCTCCCGTAAGAGAAGTAGAGTTTACGATTGATCTCTTTCCAGGGACCAGTCCTATCTCACTTCGATCTTACCAAATGGAACCTACTAAATTGCAGGAATTGAATGTCCAGTGGGATGAGTTAGAAATCATAGTGTTTATCCGGCATATTACATCTCTGTGGGTAGTGCGAGTGTGTTTTGTGAAAAATATGGATATAACATTAAAGAAATGTATTGATTACCGTAGACATAACCAAGATACGATAAAGAACAAATATCTGCAACCATGAATTGATGATTTTTTTGACATGTTGAGGGGAGTCCAGTTGTTCCCTAAGATCGGCCTAATACCTGTATATCATAAATTTTTGGTATGGAAGGACAATATTTATAAAAAACAATCAGAAGTAGATATATCCATTATGAATATGTTGTTATTCCCATTAGTCTAACGAATGCACCAACGATGTTCATGGAATTGATGAATTAGATATTTTAGAGATATCTGAATTCATCTATGGTGGTGTTTGTAGATGATTTCTGGTGTATTCCATGATAAGGGTAGAGCATGAGCAGCACATGGCTACAGTTCTAGGGATCTTGAGGGTTCATCAGTTGTATGCCAAATTGTAAAAGTGTTACTTTTGGATACAGGAAGTCTGTTTTCATGGCCATGTGATTTCTGAAAGGGGTGTTTTAGTGGATCAAGAAAATATAGAGGCGTTTATCTCATGGAAACCTCCAAAGAATGAGTTTGAGGAACAGATTTTCCTTGGTCAAGCTGGGTATTATCAGTGTTTTGTTCATTATTTTTTCACGTTTCGCTTCACCAATGACAGCTTTGACAAGAAATAATGTTCCATTCCTGTTGAATGAACAATGTTAGCAGCATTTCAAAGAGATAAAGGGTTTCCTTACATCAGCACCAATCTGGGTTTTTCTAGAACCAGGAAAAGGGTACATAGTGTTTTTAGATGCATCAGAATCATGGTTGGGGTACATTTTCATGCAAGGAAATCATGTGGTTGCATATAGCTCACGGTAGTTGAGGGTTTATGAGATGAACTACCCCAATTAGGATTTGGAATTTGTGGGAGTGGTCCATGATTTGAATGTGTGGAATCATTTTCTCATCGGTGAGAAATTCATGGTATATACAGATCATAAGAGCTTTAAGAACATTTTCTCACGAAAGGATTTGAACATGAGGAAAATGAGATGGATGGAATATCTCCAAATTTATTATTTTGACTTGATGTACACATCAGATAAGGGAAATTCCATGGTGGATGTATTAATTAGAAAATTGTTTGCTCAGGTGGCGTAACATGCATCAGACAAGTGGAAATTGATGTTGGTTATAGCTGACAAGCGGTTGGAATGTCAGGACCAGGGCGATAAAGTGGTATTTTTTCCAGTTTTTTTATTCTTGACATGGATGGCCAGGTTAAAGAGTCAAAAATATCTGATTCTAAGTGGGTGAACATGAGGTCGAAACACAATGTCGGGGAGACTACTGAGGGTTGGAAACTGAATGGAGATTCCGTTTAATGTTTTCAGAATAATATGGTAGTACCAGTTGATTTTTTGGAGGATCTTCTTAATGAATATCATCATTCCAGGTGGTCTATTCATCTTGAAATTCAGAAAATGAATAAAGTGTTGAAAGCGCAATTCTGGTGGGCTAGTTTGAAAAGAAGAGTGGGTGAGTTTGTTTCGAGATGCATGACTTGCAATCAGGTCAAGGTAGAGCCTAAGAGGCCAGCGGGAATGTTGCGGTCTTTACCAATCCATGTTTGGTAGTAGAAGCAAATAACAATGGATTTTGTCACAAGTCTCCCATGAATCATCAGAAAGAACTATTCTATTTGGGTGACAGTGGATCGAGTAACGAAGTCGGTCCATTTCATTCGAATTCCTGAATCTCATATGGCGAAGGATATATCCAAAATCTATATCCAGGAGGTGGTAAATAGGAATGGTGTTCCCGTTTCTATAGTATTCGATAGAGATATGAGGATTACATCTCATTTCAGAAAATCCTTACAGCAAACCCTTGGAAATAATTTGACCATGATTACGGTGTATCACCCTCAGACGGATGGTCAATATGAGGGGAAGATACAAACTTTGGAGGATATGTTGTGGGCTTGGGTCATGAACTATGTTGGCTCGTTGGAGGATCACTTGTCATTGGTTGAGTTCTCCTACAATAATAGTTATCATGAATCTATACGTATGGCTCTGTTTGAAGCATTGTCTGGGTGGTTGTGTCGTGCTCTTCTATGCTGGGTTGAAACCGGTGAGTCCTTGATGGTTAGACCGAGCCTTGTCCAAGAGACTACGGAGAAGATATAGTCAATCAGGAAGAGAATGGATACGACTAACAGTCATCAGAAATCTTATGTGGATCTTCATCGAAGGCCGTTGTCGTTTAAGGTGAGTGATCATGTTTTCCTGAGGATCTCTCCAGGGTTGGGACATCATCGGTATGTGAAGCAGATAATGTTATTTCTATGGTATATTAGAACTTTTGAGATTATTGAGTGGGTTGGTGAGGTGGATTATTGTTTGGATTTTCCACCTAGGATTAGTGTGGTGCACAATGTGATTCATTTGTTGTTGTTGAAAATGTATCAGCCGGATCTTGGCCATGTTATTCGATGGGATCCTGTTGAGCTAGAGTCGGATGCATCGTTGGTGCACATGCTAGTGTGGGTTGTGTATAGGCAAGAGAAAGTATTATGGGGTAAACTCATTGGTCTGGTTTGTGTTTTGTGGCAGTATGGAGAGATACAAGATGAGATATGGGATCCAGATAAAGAGTTGGTCGAGCAATGGCTCGAGTTCTTTCGGCATAGGGTGGGTTCACTACATTCCATAGATTTAATGTACAATGGTGGGGATAATATAGCACCTCCTATTATAATTTTGTATCCTTTATTTATGCCTTTTTTTATGTTTAAAGTGCATGGAAGGATTTGAGAAGAGGTTAGAATATTTAGGAATGTTTTTTAATAAGTTTTTAGGATTTTATTACGGAGCACAGTATGAGTACAGTTAGGGGAAACAATATGGGTTCTCCAGGAAACCATGTAGGGGGAGGCAGTAGGCTTCGCACGGCCTGCGAACGGTTTTCCAAACCGTGCAAGGCAACCATGCGGACCCCTATCCTTGAAATAGTGGCATGAAAATAGTTAGCACATAGTTTGTCAAACCGTGCAGACTAATCGTGCGACCACTTAAAGGATGGGTTTTTAAATTCGGGCTCCTTCAGGCATGAACTATTTCACTCCCAACATTCTCCCACTTGGTCGTCACTCAGTATTTTGGGTTCTCAATGGTTTTTGGTGCTCTCCCACTCATTTTAGAAGAAACTAAAAGAGGTTTCTTGGTGTTTTGAAGGTGTTTCTCTCTGGTAAGTCTCTCCTCTTGGTCTCTTTGTGGTTTCCTCTAGATATTCATCTCCCTCTCTCTATCAGTTTTCTAGATATAAATCTCTTTCATGTAGATCAAGTGTTGGGATTTCCTTGAATGTTGATTTTAAGGAATATGGATTATAGAGAAGGATATCTAGAGCAGTTTTCATGAAGCGTTTTCCCGGATTGGGTTGCTGTTTCTTGTGGGTCAATTTCACCAGAACCCTTAAGGTAGGTGGCTTCTCTCTCGACTCAACATGGTTAGAAATAGAGGTTTTGGATACAATTAATTTGTTTTTATTGAAATTAGTTGTTATTTTTGATGTGCTAAATTGGTTAGAAATCCCTTTGGTCATGTCTTGGTGATATTTGGGGGGAAAGGGGTCTTACGGTTGAATGTTTTTATTGTTAAATTTTAAAACGTCGATTTTAATGTTTTTTTTTGTCTTAGGTTATGGAAGTGGTTTATGAAAATGGTTATCAATAAATATTTAGTTTTATTGAATCGAGGTTTTTGTATGGAAAATGATAAATGACTAATTTCAATAAATGAGTGATTTATTGAAGTGGAATAACATGTGTTAAAAATGGGAAATTGCATATTGTTACACCCTTGGTGCTTTGTGCTTGTTTGTTAGTTGAGTGTTATGGTTTGTGTTGTTTTTATGGAAGTGGGCGGGAAGTATCACTATAAATGGTGATGGATCGTGGTCAGATGAACCACCATTATGGGTAGTGGTCGGAAAGTACTGCTAGTTGAGAATGGGGTGAACGGGATGGGCGGAAGTCCCACTGTTTTGGTTGTCTTGTTGTGAATTTCATTGAATGATTGAAATTTTTGTGCTAATGTTATATTATGATATGGTTTATGTCGTAATTATTTGGCTTCCCTTGGGTTCTTGGTTTGGGAGAGGAGGCTTCGTATGAGTATGTTTGGCTCATGGTATTGGTTTCACTTTTGATTATTTTATATAAACTGCTTTATATAAAGTTGCTAACAGTTTTATCCAAGTGGCATTTGTCGGGGAGTCATTTGTGGAAAACCTACTGAGTATTAGTAGTCACCCCATCGTTGGCACTTTGGTGCTTTTGCAGATGTCATATTTTATGATACTAGTATAGGTAAAACATCTCATTGCTAGTGGATCATTATGATGCTTAGGATATGTGGTGGTTCATGGAGCATGGAGTTTGGTGTGGAGCCTTGGAATGTGTCTCGTCTTATTTTGGGTCTTTTGTTTAGTCTTCCTCGTAGTACTCTGATATTTTAATGGGTGTATTAGTTTGTTGCTTTTATTGTGGAATAGTGTAGTACCCATTTGGTAATGTATGAGTTTGTTGTTTTGTTGACATGCATCATGTAGTTTGTTGATAGTGGATCATTTGGTTTGTTGGTTTTGTCTCAAGGAAAAATTGTTCCAAAATTGTTTCTCGAAGCCCTTGACTGTTATTGTTAGCCTTTGGCCCCTTGGGATCATTTCTTAAGGCCAAGTAACCCTCACCACCTCCTCAACACAATGAGTTAGGGGCGTGGGGTTACAATATACCTCTGATAGCCTAATGTAAATGATATAGACAATAAAAATTAATTACGATTCTATTAAACAATACTAATTCCCTATATATCATTCAGAAGTCCCATATATAACTAATCATTACTTTTTTCATTTAATATATTCCAAAACATATTCTATATAAGTTTAATTATCACCCATATTGTATGAATTATTAATTCAGATATTGACTAATCAAATCATGTTACTTAATATCTAATGAACTATGTGAAATAATTCATAAGACCCAAACTTTTCAAGTGGAGCATCATCATTTTTTATATATATAGAGTTATTATATGGTGTATAATCAAATTATTGGATTTTTATTTAGAATAAATCCCACAACATTGAAAATTTCATATATGCAATCTTAATTCTGAGTTTCATTGATTCAATTACCACCTTACTCTTACATGTTTCCATAATATACTTATTCATAAATATGATGGGCGCACCTTGTGTATGTACCACAAGTAGACAACATTTTACATCTAGAAGATACAAATAAGAGTGGTCCATACAATATGACCATAAACTATATAGAATGGTCTTTAAAATATGACATTAAACATTATAATATTGGTCCATTCAAGATTTTCATAAACTATATGGGATATAATCATCCAGATATGGTGTTAAACATCTAATTGTACACTCTAAGACGTATTTAATGTTAAAAATAATTTTAATGGATTTGTTTCATGCCCCAAATTTTAGGTATTTAAATTTTATGTTTTACATAAATTCTTTTAGGAAATTCTGAAGGCCTCACTAATCATGGATGGGTGTGAAATAATATCCCAAGGATTAAGTTATAAGCGTGAAAAATATGTGTATTGAGTTAATTTAATAGGGTTTTGTGGGATTCCTTCTACATGTATACTACAAAAAAATAATGTCCCCCTTATTAAGAAACCCCCAAGAATTATTATATAGAAAATAATTCAATCATATATTGTTCACTACATTGGATAGTATTACACTATAGTGTAACTCTTTTGAAAACAATAATGGAGAGAAAATACAATATAACATTCAATATTCATGGATTTTTATGATATCATACATAACCTAATTTATATCTATATTGAAATGAATGCTAGGAAATTTTCATTCTTCCTTTACTATACTAAAATCAATCATGACAATTCATATTCATAGAAATCATTATTCTATAGCCTTTCCATTTAATGATTTCTAAACTTCATGAAGCTCTATAATAACCATTAATTGTTTTAATGATATTAAACTCAATACAATTAATTATTGTTTGAAGATGACCTTAAATTATATGATTAAAAGTTAATGATCCATTATTTCCCTTTAGACATAACATTCATTCGTTTATACAGTAATTTGACATGATTCGTAACCTTGTACTTTCTTTTATGAAATTAAAAACATTAAAACCCATTACCCCTTTTAGAATGTAAAAAAAATACAACATAACCTTCATGTATTCCTATATGGATGTCAACAGTAATTTGAACTTTCATAATTATAAATGAACTAAAAAACTATCAGAACCATTTAACCCATTTTTCTGTATTTAAATAATGGAATAACCATCCCTACTTCCACTCATGATTAAAACTATCTTGTAACCTCTGTTATTCAAAGTAAACATTAAACTCATCTATAAAATGTTTTTCTTCTTCTAAGATGACATTAAACTCTAAAAAAAATTATATATTTTAGATATAAATTAATCAAATGAATAAAAATTATTAATTCATAAATCCATTTATACTATAATTTAAAATATTGTATTCATATATTAATTTCAAATACAGATTACCATTCACTATCTAAGGTTGAAATATACTCTAGATAAACTTATTATATGACATTAAACTATAGTGTAACACTCACAAACTAATGAAATGAAAATTAGGTACCTTGTTTTCTCAATATAATATAATGTACTTTTATACAGTCACCCCTACTATATAATAATGTGTCAATACCTTTCTTAATTTTATCTTTCCCTTTAAGTGAATATGTGAGGTAACTAATAGAAAATATTACTAGTGATGATTTATTTAATATTAGTAATTCTATATGAGAGTGTTTTAGGACACAATAGGATTTCAATAAGACAACTCAGTAATCTATAATCCTAATTTTAGTACGTCAATTCCAAAATGACATTGTATCCATCTTTTAGTGATGGATCAAAGCTGTGAGATAAATATATTAAAATAATAATTTTTTTTCTAAAGATAAATCTCTCATTAAAAATTCATTTTTTTCAATTATATACCCCTAGTTTATCTATATTTCTAAAAATAATTATTATTTTAGAGGAAACATACTTTTCCATGGGTGAGTAATTATAATTAATTATATAATGTGTCTTTATGTTTTTTCATCAATAATCTATTATTAATTTAAATAATGTAAACTACTCATAGTAATTACCTCATAAGAATGAAAATAATGTATTCTATTGGGACAGATAAAGGTTCTTATAAAAACCATCGCATATCCATTTTCTCAATTCTTATTGAGATAAATATCACATAATATACCTATATACCTATTTTTATTAAAATTATCGATCTACCTAAAATATAAATAAACCACTACATATAATATATATATATTAAATATTCCCTAAAAACTCTTAAAAGATGAATTTAAATTTTTTTTACATAATTTAATATAAATATATCAAATATTCTGATAATTATATATTTTATTCATAAGATTGATGTAAATTTTTGCCTTAATTTTTAGATCATTAAACTTAATATAAAATATAATAATTTTTAGTAAACATAGTACATATTCCTTCTCCATCATTTAATAATGTATTTTAAATATATTTCCTAATATCAATAACCATGTTATCCTCTCCCTTCAATCCAATTTCAAGAAACTCTTTTAGAATAATAATTATTTATTTACATGAATTAATAGAAATATTACAAAAATTTAAATTACACATGAAAAATAATTTGAATAACTTCGGATACAATATTTTTTATTTCTTGATAATAATTAAAAGCAATAAATAATTTTTATAATTAATACCAATTAATGAATAAATAATTTTAATTTAAAAAATGTATCAATAAATTTGTTAATTTTACTCATTATTTAGAAGGCTTGAACATCTATCTACTTCCCCCTAACTTTCCCAATTACTTCTCTTATGGAAATAAATAATTTATTATTCTTATTTATGACACTACTTTAGATTATTTAGTCATTTTTCATATTAAATTATTTATTTTGATATTATATTTTTCAAAAAAATAGAATTTGTGTGAAAATAGTGAGTGCATGATTCCTTTATTTTAGAATGGATTGTAGTAGGATTTATTTTTTTGATTAAGTGTTGAATAAGTATTAATATAAAGTATTAATATTTTTTATTTTTTCTTAAACAATTATTCATAGTTGGTATGTAGTAATTTACCTTATTATAATTGCGTAGGAACACCACGACAAAATAATATTGAAGTGTGTTACATTTTAAATAAAGTTATTTTACAAACTAATTAAGAGGTATTAAAATATTTTAGGGAAATTTATTAATAAAAATTTGACATTATGAGACATTTTCAAGGTGGATTTTTTGATATTATATTTAATGTTTTTCATTTTATTCATTTTTATAGTGTACACAAAGGTAATCTGGGGCATACGAGAGTGGTAATGTCATCAAGAATGTTTTTCCAAAATCCATATTTAAATTCAAGTATGGTAAACTATTCTTAGAAATGTATAAGTATTATAACCTGGTAGAAGTATAGGTAATATATATGGAACTATATTGGGCAACTTTAGTAGAGGTAATATTCGCCAGAATGATCTTTCAAACCATATATTGGACTTTCTAGCAGCAAGGACTCTAGGAAATTCTATGTTGTGTCATTGAGCTAAGTAATAGTGTTTCTCCAAACCCAGTGTAGTGTGTTATGGTGAAACTATAATCCTATGTGAGTTAAGTAAACATGGGTAGCTCAGTGGGGGGGGGTTTATAGGTTTACCAATTAATGTTAACATCAAATGGATAATAGATCATAAAAAATATTGATGTGAGAATAATGGGGATGGAGACAATGAATTAATGAAATTGATGAATGGAATGAATGATAGAGGGGGAGTAAGGGACTTTGCTTCATTCTTAGTCCTTTAATCTTTTGTACCTCTCAGTCGTGTCTTCGAATCATTCAAAACATTTAAGTATCCATTTTAATCAAGTTAAAAATATGTAATATCGTTAAAATAAAATAATAATTGATTTATATTATATTGTATCCCATGAATTAAATGAATTAATGAGTAAAAATTAAACGCTATTTTATATAGATATTATCCAAATTGATTATATTTATTAATCTATGATTTTATTTGCGGATATTAATATAGTAGTTCATCCCAGATGTGAAAATAATATACATCCTGATTTTTTGTGATTGTTTTATGGGAAAATAATGTCAGAATATATATGAATTGGGATTGATTTCATAATTTAGCAATTGATGGAATTATATTATAAGTGTAAATATAATCATATATATTATTATGAGGGGTTGAATTATGTTGACAATTTTTTTTATTCTGACCCAAAGACTGATCTCATTAATGATTGATTATTTTAATGGAATGAAAAAAATTCACTAACTAATGATAAGAAATGTGATAAATTTATACAAAATTCTAATAAATATGAAAAATTTTCCCAAGTACAATAGAATGTTATGAGCCAACTCACTCTAATAAAAATACAAATACCAATGTTAACAATATAAAAATGAAAAAAATATGAATGTACAAGTTATATACAATATTTTTAAATGAAAAATTCTTCCATAAGCTTATATGTTTTGTAATTAAATGACTTTTTCCCTATAAAACTAATTTCTATGATAATACCATAAATAATTCTCATGAAAAACATAAAAGCTGATCATTATTTTATTCATCTAAACATAAAATTTAAATAATTATAGAATATATGAGATACGAATAATAAAACTATAATTATAAAATATATAAAATTAAATTACAAAATTATTACCTGGAAATTATATGGATCTAGGTATATCATATTGACCTTAACTATGATTAATACAATACTAATATATTATTACATTATAAAAAAAGATCTGAATTTTATAATGGATATATAAAAAATAAGGTAAAAAACTAGGTAAGTGAAAGGTGTAGTATTTTAGGGGTATAAATAGTATATAAAAAATAATATCATCCTTTTGATGTGTAAGGTGACTATATCTAATCTGGATATTACAATAGAATCCTCACCATTATATTCAGAAAATGACTATATTAGGAACTTATTAAATAAAATTATAATTTACTAGGATAATATATACATATATATATAATATAAATCAATAAATTAATTAATGAATATAATATTTTAGATAGTTTAATTCATTTAATTATTATAATAAATTATTTTCTCTAATATGATTTAAATTTATTTTCAAACATTATTGGTGTAAATAGATCAATTATTACACAAATGAGGGGGATTGGCGAATAAGTGGTACTTGTTTTCATTAAAATTATTTTTTAAAAAATTAAAACCATATTCCCTACTAGAGTAATTCTCCACTCATATGAGATCTTCATCACCATTATGAAATAATATTATAAAACAAGAATCCCATATGAATATTTAAAATCGTTGACCTCAATGTGATTGTCTTATCCTTACGAGGTTTTTCTCACTCAATGGAAAATATTTTCACTAATATAAATGTAACTACAATATACGGGTTGTGAAAAAACTATTTAATGTTTGATTAATTTAATTAATAATCATTATTTTTTGAATATTATTGTTTGATGTTGGTAAGATGTGTTTGGGGGCCTAGAACCAAATAGTGGCTTGACTGGTTGAGGATGTTTTAGCATTAGAAGCTATAAAAGTCCCACCAACTAGTCAGTGGGGCTCCACCAAATAACTAGAGGACTCAATGAAATATATATAATAACTATGGATCCTACATTCAAGAGAGTGGGATGCCACTAGCCATCCAATGAGGTTATGGGGCGTGGGATGTCATTCCCACTAGCCATTGGCCGAACAGTGAAATCCCATTGCCTGTAACACTAGCTATTATATAGAAGAAATTGTAGTCATCATCCATTTAACAAATAATGGAGTCCACTATATAGATGATCGTATTGGTTAAGGATCAATAAAACATGTCGGCTTTATAAGTTAATATTAAAAAAATTAACACACACTTTTCTTTTGTTACTCTCTCAAGCCTCTCTCAACATACATTTCCATTGAAGCACTACTCTTTTGATTTTGTGATCTCCCGTATCCTTATATATCCTCCCATTGGTTCTCTAAATATTATTTGATCATACATAAAAAATATATGAGTTCCATCATAATCATGGTCAATTCTCATCAGTTATCCCTATTCAAAACCAATTACATTCTCAATTTTCTTAACTGATCAGGGGGTTTTGGCATGGTCTATTAAAGGAATTGATGATCATTGATGGAATCAAAGCTCTTATTAATGAAACTATAATATATGAATAATTTATATAGGTACCATGTTCAAATTTATATCACTTCTAGTTTGTTAGATATAGTTCTACTAGTCTATGTATTATCCACAATATTCATCATAAAATTCTTAACATGGTGGACTAATAATGGTTATATAATATTATTGTGTTCAAATTGGAGTTATACTATATCATTTTTTCGTAGAAAACATTGATTCACATATGTATTATGGCACTTATAATTAGTTCATAGTTATACATGTTTGATGAATGATTTATTAGAGTTATTTTATAGCATTAGGAAACATATTCATAATGTTCGATCAAATATAGTGTTGTCATGTGTGTCCTATGAATATTGTGCTTGATGTGTCCTCAAATATTTCTTTTTGGGGTTTATAATCATTCTTTAAATGATATTTTATTGATATTTCATTATATATAAATGTGGTACATGATATATCCTCTAATGGATGAGGTATATGGACTATACACCTAACAATTATTTACTAGAAATCAGTCAGAATGTACATGGGATATCCCTATGAGCATGATGTTTCTAACAATGTTTAAAGGAGGTGATATCAAAGGTGGTGTCAGTTAGTGGGTGTATTAACTTATAGAATGTATATAGTGTTGTCAGAGTCAGTATGTAAGGACCCAAAATTTTTATTTTTAATTTCTGACATACTTATTGATATTCATTCCTCATATAACTCAATATAATTCACCAGTATATCATTGTCACATATGTTAAGAACCATATTTTGTATCCTTGTGGGTTTCATAATGAAACATTTTAGGAATATCTCATTTTGTGTGTGAGTTTTATGACCAAATATTTGGTGAAGGTAATGGGCCTTAGGGTGGGTAGTTGAGTTGGCTCAAATGAAGTGCATGGAAACAGTTGGAAGATACTTGTATATGATATATTCTATTTTTAATTATGTGGTTTTATCTCATGCATTGATCGACCACATGTGGGGATCCCGGTTTTTTTATTTTGGTTTATGTGACTAACTAGCTATATGTCTATTACACAAGCTCGTACCTTATTTGTATACATCAACTCAGATGATTCATTTATTCTTTATTTACCTATTATACTGTTATCAATTTAATTTATTTCTCTGATTAATACAAGATAATTTTGTAATTGTATCCCATTTATGTCCCACTTTTACATTTCCATTTGTTAGAAAATTGTATTTTTTTGAGGTTTGCATGAGGTTGTGTGGTACTCTATATCAAACTCAGTGACATGTTTCAGTGAGTTAAAAAAAACTATAGAACTAGGATCACTATCTTAATTAAATTACTTTTCTTGATTTGGAATATCTTAGATAAAAGATGTTATGATTGGGAATTTGGTAGGGGAACTATTTTATTTTTTTCAGGCAAAACATAGTGGACCCATGAGTTTGGAAGGGAATAAGATTTGATGATCTTGAGGTTCAATGTTAACATTGATTTTATTTAAATTGGTTGATGTAAATGTTGTTGGTATAAAGATTTATGTGATTTGGTGGTAATTGATTGACCATGTTTAAAAATGTAAGATCACATTCCATATTTTTCTTCTTTACATTATATAGGGCACAAATAAATAATTTTCATATTGAAATTTATGATATAGTCTTTTGGTGAAATATATATTTCAAAACATTATTTGTGTGTGATAATTACATTTTTTAGTATATATATATATGGTTCTAACTAATGTGTAGGTAGTGAATGATTGGATTGATTTATTGATAGTTCTTATGGTTTATGTAATGATTTTTTGGGTATCCTATTAGGTTAAACCATTTTGTAAACCCAAGTATGTGCTAATTATATGTTTTTAATCATTCATTTTTTCTATTTACTTTTTCAATGGTTGAGTCTAAAATTTAAAGAAAATTCCACCCTATTGATGTCTTTCAAAAACAGTTGCATAACCTATTTTTTATGAGAATACTACAGAAAATCCTATCATGGGTTTCAGGTTTCCCAATAATTAGAGCCGAAACAATTGGGAATATTCAAGATCATACATATTTAGGGTATATGAGACCACAAGTGCAGACCAATGGAGGTAAAATCCACTTCTGGATTCCAACTCCATCATCCCCCAAACATCCATGGCCTTGGAGGAGACATGTTATATAAGACATGACATGTGTAACTAAAAAGATCTTTTACCTAGTGAAGACCCTAGTAGATTAGAAGGTTAATCAATCTTCCTTTATACTTCATGGTAAAATAGTATGATGGTGGCATGTTCTGATTCAGGATAGTGGGCATGAAAGGATGAATTAGGTAAACTTCAAGGATGACTTGTTCAAGGAGTTATTACCTAATGAACTAAAGATGGATATAGTTTATTAGTTCATGTAGCTCTATTAGGGGATAATTTCAGTGAATACCTATTCAATGTAATTCACCAACATTATTCTATTTTATCTTATTATAGCTATAAAAGTGTAATATAAAATAGAATTTTTTGGTATTTACCTTTATCAAGAGTGGAAATATCATACATGGAATAGTAATCTAAGTACCTTTTATTAAAAAAAATTGAAAATGGCATAGTTGTTGTTAGCCTTCTACATAATAGAGGATGGAATGGTTCTTTCCCAAATATATTACCAATTGATTATTTTAGAAGTAATAAAAAAATTTATATGATAGACACTAGGGAAGTAGTCATCAATTAGAGCAGAGAAGAGGCTCTTCGATTCCCTCTGTGGTAGATTACTATACATGTTGTATAACTGTGTGAGAAAATGGTATTATACCAAGGAAATTAATATTTATCTTAGTAATTATAACTAATAATGAATTAATGGTAATATAATGAAGTCTTATTCCAATTTTTTTTGGATTCATTCTGAATATTAATCTCTTACTTGTATTGGAGGACCATCAAAATAGGTGAATACCATACAATGTTCAATGATTTCCGTGAATCCTCGACCACTAGGGTGTCATGGGGTAGCAGTTTCTATGACATATAAAGATGACCATGTTTCATTTACTGGTGTACAGAGGCATTAAAAAAATTCAATTATTAGTATTTATTTTTTTTATTCTATTTGAATCATTATATGATTTGGGAGAATCTTGTTGGATTGTATCTAGTAATGTATTTATTAGGTTATAATTAATGGGTTTGTACTCTTCTGAGTGGTTAAAAATCAATATATGAATGGGAAATAAATTATATCTTCTTGATAACTATCATGAAATTCTGATGGTGCTTTTTATCCTAGAGTATGTGTGGAGGATCACAATTTTGGAGGTTTTAATTTTTTTTTGATCCATTTCATGGAGTGGTTGACCTATTATTATGAACACATAAATTAATATCAGAGATGAGTGAATTTTACATTTAAAAATGGGAAATGATTATGTGAAATGGTTATTTGTATTTTTATGAATGTGTTGTAGGAAAATAACTACTCTATAGATAATTCTATTCTTCATACGTAGCTGGTATGATCCTTATAGTGAATTAGACAGTGATTTACTACGATTTTAATGAAGTAGTTGACATATACATAGATGTACTTCTAGAGGATTTCTAATGGTTATATCATGTTATGAAAGTTTTGTTTTATATTGATATCATTCCTTTTTCATGACCTATATCAATTACAATATATCACATGGTACGAGTTAAGATGAAAGATCACTAGGTACATCTTGAAAATCAGGGATATAATGGATTAATTAATGAAATAACATCCCCTAAGGGTGATTTAGTGTTATTCAATAAAATATATGATAATAATATTCAATTTCTTGTAGAGTATAGGATGTTACAAAAGATCCTTATGAAAAATTGTTACACATGATAAATTATTTATAACTTATTTGTTGATTTTATGTGGTGGAGTGGTTTTGAATGATAGTTATATTGTGTGCATACAATCAGATTTGGCTTGTGAGTAAGAAATACTAAATATAGAATTTTGAATAATATATGGACTATATGAGGATCACAATATCCATTTTTTACTGATGAATTCTCTAGGAGTGTTTATGGGTCTCTTGAAAAAAAACTATCACCCATAAATGGGCTCGTTCAAAATTGTTTGCATTGATGAAATCCTGATATATTACATGACATTAGAATCACAATCCAGAAACCTTAACATTGTATTACAAATTCAATGATAAAATATTATTTATTAAATATTATTTAACTTCCACATTTTCAGTATGATACATCCGTTCCTGGGAATGTGGATTCTCCATCATGAATATATGTTGATCAAGAGTAGAGATATGAATTTATGCCTTCAAAACTACCCAGGAAAGTGTTAAATTTTATGAAATTCCTTGTATTTATTGGTATTGTATTTGGTTAATGTATGAGTTTTCAGACCTTGATGAAACCATGATCGTGAATCCATATAAGGGAGTTTTATTTGAATTCATAGACCAATGTGAAGTGGCCCTTCTAGAGAGGAAATATGATTGACAAATTTTTAGACCATGAATCTAATTAAGAAAGAATTTATCAATGTTGTCTGTTATGATGAATCTTTAATTGACC
The DNA here is from genome assembly GCA_963277665.1 of Viscum album. NCBI lineage: Eukaryota > Viridiplantae > Streptophyta > Magnoliopsida > Santalales > Viscaceae > Viscum > Viscum album. The sequence goes on along the minus strand of OY728131.1, from coordinate 848,290,287 downwards.
TAGAAGATATTTAGTTTCAATGTGAGAAAATAGTTTATTATAGGTATCATCATCTATGACCCCACAAGTGAAACGACACTACTAATGACTGAATTGGAATCCATGGTCCAAGAATTGATATAATAGAGACACTACCTCTTTACAGGGATATTTATTATATAAAAACCTAACACATATATCTATAATATATTTTATCTCAAGGAGAACATAATAATTATTAGATTCATTATGTGTAATACAAGAAGACATTTGATGTTGAGATTTCCTACACTCCCTGAATTTGGACCATTATTGTTGACACCCTAGAATGAATATAAGCTGAGTTTTGAGAGATAATTTCACAAGTAAGTTGGAATAACATGAGTTATTTGGATGACTAGAAGGTGTGACTAAATGAGAATCAAGGGTAACTGACTTTTGCACCATTGGTGGTCATGTACTCATTGGTGAAATGAGTGAATTCATTTCAGGCACAGGATCCAAAGTGTATCATTATACTTAAAGGTTTGTAGAAATTTATTCAATTATAGGATATACTCTAGATGAAATTGGTGTGATTCTAATTTAATTTTGAGTGATCATTAATTAATCAATTGGGGGAGAGCTGATATAATACCCAAATGATTTGTAGTGTTCAGTACACATTGGATCAACCAAAATATATCACGATGTCAGAAATAATTTTTTTTCCATTGCATGAAAAGATACATGAAAGTATTTTTCCCACATTTTATAAATACCAGATCATAAAATAAATGAATCAGAGAGAATTGGGGTTGCTTAGGCCACTTACAGTGCAAATATTTAAGTTGTATTAGGTGACTATATTACTCATGGATGCTTTTCCTTTGACCATGATGGATTGATATAATTTTTTCTTTTGGTGGATTGGTTGAAAATTGTGGAAAACCATTTATTGATCCTTTACACTAACACGTTGGATGATAATGGAAAAAATATTCTTTTGAAATTTTACAGCATCATAGAGTGACATTAATCATGTAATCTAATAGAAACATCATGTTCATATCACTATTTTAGAAACTCTAGGAAATGTCAATGGGGAATTCATTGAAGTTAATTACAGGTTTTCATTATCAAAAAAATTGAAAATCAATGTCTAAAATATATACTTTAAAAGATATTATTTTTTCATTTTATCTATGTTACAGAGGTGCTACAGATTATCACATGTATCTAGTCGAGTTCACATACCGAATTTTTTATTCATAACTCATTTCATATAGCTCTGTTTGAGGCTCTCTATGGGTTCCATGTCATTCATCACTATGGTAGAATGAATAAGTGAATAATTATATATTGGGACTATAATGTTAATTCGTACATGATAGTGTATGTATCATATTTCATGGTTTATTATTACGGTGAAAACTATATAGATGTCATATTCTAATCAGATTAGATTATATTTAGAGTTTGATGTGGGTAAGACTGTTTTGTTTTAGGTATTATTGTAGTTGGATCATACCCCACCCGAATGGCCAAAAGGCCTTATTATTATTTTATTATGTATAATTGCCCTTTTAAGTGTTGAAGTAGAACCCTAACATAATTCGTAGTCCCAAGGCACAAGGAACTACACAACCTGAAGGACAATACATGACCCGAAGGCCCAAAGGCATACTATGCCCTTTGCATGATCTGTAATCCCAACCCACTTGAACTGCCCCTCCCTCCCTTCTGCATCATTAATTTACTAGCTCCACACCCATCATTGCTCATTGGATAGCATTTCACTTACAAAGTAGCACAATGCCTTGTCCCAATGCAGATTCTATACACTCTAATTCTTTCAATCTGGTCAGTTTTATTTTTGTTGACTGCTACTCTTTGCTCTGATCCTCTTCTAGGGCCTACTCTGTGTGAACTGGGATACTTCATGGTATTTGTGGCCTAATGGCCCTAAGGCCAAAATACCTTTGATGACCCGAATTCCCTATGACCTGTAGGCCCAAACCAACGGCCCTAAGGCCCATTTGATTATTAATATTTGATAAATAAGGAGAAAATATATCATTGAAATGTTTGATTTATTGGGACCAATGAAAAAATCAGGTCAATTAAATATTTGATAGACCATCCTCTATAGAATCTAGGAATGTGTAATGTGTTCCCCATGTTTCACCATTAGAGGTATGAGGCCAATCATGCACTGGTGACCGAGTATGTGGATATTTGTATGAAATGAATCCATATATTTTGGATCAAAATATTGAAATTATTTAATAAATAGAGAAGGTTTTTGTGACGGAGACCATTCATATTGTATATGATTAATGATATAATGGATAATTTATAGAATAGACATAGGATTATGAGATATAAATTTTGACACAGGGACTAAGTAGTTTGAGAGGGTATTAGGATATACTTCTCTAAAATGATAAGTCATAATAGGTGGAGAATTGTTTCACATATTTTTATGTAATTATTAATTTTAGATTGTTTATTGCATTTTTAAAATTAATTATATTGTTTATGGATGGATAGATGTGGTTTGAAGACTTGAAATAGATTGGGTTTTGGATAGGTATTGATGTTGTAGCTTTATGGTTTATAATAGTCACACGGGCTATCTAGGGTAGTTTATTGGATCTACGACATGACTGAAGATCCAATTCTCTAGCTAGTGGGAAGACAATAAACTACTAGTGATGTTAAAGGAATGTGTTAGTTTTTTTTCCTCAATCCACTAACCCATCACTAGGGCTACTTGGTAGAATGAAGTCTACCTTGTAGCCAGAAGCCCATAAATGGTTACTTTCAGGTCCCAATAATCTAGGTCATTTTATATTGTTTTTTATTATACCATTGAACCCACTCCTTTTTTCTTATTTTCTTAAGACTATCTCTACCCCACCCAAAAGGATCTCCTTTAGGTGATTTTTGTCTCCCTTTGGAACTTATGTATCCTCACATTGACATCTTAACACTAGTTTGATCTAATGATAAAAATCAAGTTTGTATAAAATTAATATATATAATATATATAATCATTTAATTAATTAAAACCAATTACATGCTTCATTTATCAAAAGAATATACGGGTTTTTTCAGCGTATAATAGTAAAATTTTGTTGTTAAAATCAGTACTGAAATTATGAAAATTAGAATCTATGCATTATTCACAATTAGAACATTGAACGTAGTTAATATTCTAGTGTATGTGTGATCCTATCATAACTATTGTGTTTATATTCTCTTTAACAATTATGCTAAAATTCTAATCATGGTGGATTAGGGATGGTTAAATGATTATATCATGGTGTAATTATATTCACACTTCGGCCCTTATAATCTAAACTGTGATGCACCTAATATAGGTGGTCTTTATCGTTAATGAAAATTTATAAATGTTGTTTATATTTATCATTTGATGAATTTATATCCTTAGGATACCTATTAATTATTTTTTACCACATGGGATGTGTTTTGGTATTTCCCAAGAGACCTATATGAGATGTTTAATCACATGTGATTTTTTTGGTAGGGAATTAGGCTTTATATAATGATATATTGAACAACAATATTTTATATATGTTTTTAATGAGTTTTATTATTTTTTTATTTCTAAAATGAAAATCCAACATAGATGAATGTTTCAAATACCGGTAATCATATAAATAGGATAACCTTTCAATATCTCTGTATCAAATATATTTTTGGGGTTATCCCTTTTATGGGGGATGTGTTAAATGGATGAATTTTTCCTTTATTGTGATGATAATTCATGTAGAGGTGGAATCTAATAACCTAACATATATTTTGTTCATCATTGATATACTTTACGCGTTGATACACATTTTTTAATTCAAAAACATGTGTGATTATGTCATATACACTCATTCTAAGAACAATTGATGGTATCCTCATGGGGTATGTACTCACACTATAAATAGGAATCTAAATGAGCATGTAGATTTTATAATATCTGATATTGTAAAAGAAATGGATCATATAGTGGAATGTTGAAAAGGTTTAGTAGGATAGTGAAGGAATTGTGAGATGGAATTCATATTGGAAATATATATATTTGTTGTTTTTAACTCATTCACTGATCCAACACTTTTGGGGAGCCATATTATTTATCATTTTTGATTATGTGACTATCATTCCATAAAAGTATTTTATGATTTCATACATTATTTATATGGTTCTAAAATGATGATTTATATAATTATTATTTTTAATTATATTGATTTCACTTAATTTATTTTTCTTTGCTGTCAACTGATAATAAGGGAATAGTCTCCCTACAGTGTCCCTCTTGGTCGTCGCCACTACTCAGAAACATCTTTTATATTGGGAGGAATGGTAGAGTTCATATGTCACACTAACCAAGAATTGATAATTAATGTTGGGTTGTTATAGGGTAAGTGTGAATCCTTTAATATTTATAGTATTTAAATTTTCTAGTACTATGTTAGGGTAGGTTCTACTCTTGATGTTGTACTGAAATAATGAATGGATGAAATTTTTTCTCCCAGAACCACCATCCCTTGAATATTATCCCCTATTACATGGTTTAACCACACACATAAAACATTAATTTATTATATAACATTAAAAACAATATCTTTTAAAGATACATAAATTTATATACAAATAAGAATGCAGCAAAAACATATAGAGCTTCCACTCTCTGTTCCAAATTCAAAAAAATATGCATGAGATGGTGTATATAATATATGATTTTATTATTTTTTAGTAACAATAGTATGATTCTATAATAGTTGAAACACCTCACCTTGAGCCTTTTTGAATATTTTGGATGTATTTAAGGTTAATCTCTTCATTAATTCATGAATATTGATGATTTTTAAAAATATCATTATGTCAAAACATTCCTTAGTATTATAAAACAATATCGTTCTATTAATTTCACTGTTTTATAATATATAAAAAAATATATACTTTCAATAATTATTGTAGAAATTTACATTTAATATTAGGTGTAACAAATCTACCTGTCAATTTCTTCAAATTTCTACCGTATTGAATCAGTGATAAATGATATAAAATTTAGAAATTTATATTCACCAAAAATACAAAAATTTAAATTAATTTTTTCATATTTAGAGGATTATTTAATATTTAAATGAATTATAGAGTTAATATCCCCTAAAAAATATCCATAAAAATATTATAAATTTAAATTTCATTCATGCTAACATAGAACTGTGATGTGGAATCCATTTTTATGGCATTGAAAACAACTCAAGAACAATCTTCCTTCATGGTAGGATTCATATCTAATAATATTTAATCATAAACAATATAAATCAATAATATTTTTATTCAATAGTTAAAAATCCATGAAAATTTTATATATTTGGATTTTACGTCAATATATTAAAATTGGATATTCATAAATATTCATTCTCTAGACATCCCAATCTTGACAAAGTGTTAAATCTATGCAGAAGATCTAGTTTAATAATAAATCTACATTGAAACACTAAATTTGGAAATTAAATCCATGAAGTAACACTACATTTTTTTTGGATCTCTATGTGGAAGCATTACATATAAAATTAACTCTACATTAATATTATACATATATCACATAGATTACATTCCATTACAAATTTTTTACTCTACTTCAAAAAATTTACATTTTTTTCAACTATGAACTCAATGAAATAGAAATATGGTTGACCTCTAAATTAATATAGATAATTAAAAGTTGGTCCAAATATATAAATTCATGGTTAAATTAAATAGATCTGTAAACTTCTTTAAACACATTGAATAATATCCAAAGGCTTCAAAACACTATTATATTAATTCAATAAATTTCACATAGGGATGACAATAAAGAAAAATCCTTCATAAATTCTAAGGGAAATTTAATCTTCAACATTTTAATTATTTCCTACGAATGAAATGGTTTATCAGAATCATCTCAACTACTAATATATCATTAAATTGACACTAAATATTATCTTTTTTCAGAAGAAAAACATATCAACACCACATTATTAGATGGATAATTTCTTGAAATGTAACTATGGATATTTTTGATAAGAATAGTTTTATCAAACTAATAAGAGGAACTCATCCTTAATTCATGATATCAATATCTTAAAAACCCCCATTTAAACAATTACCATAACAACTGAATAATTAGAAATGAAATGCACATATACCCATTTAACAAAACCGATTTCATGAAATGATTTGTGAATTTATTTACTACAATTGAAAATGTAATCCATGGATTGGTACCCCACCCAATTCTTGTAAATATATTATAAGTGATGAACACTAATGATAATCATCAATATTTCAAATTTATTTAAAGTTATGACTTTTTTTAAAATATAATTCATCTGGTATTTTGGAACAAATTTCATGTTAAGGATTCCAATGGTCGCAATCTTCTTGATGAAATAAAATATGATAACTATATTTTTATACATTGAGTGCTTCATTGGATTTTTATAAATGTGTATAGAACATTGAGTATCAAAATTTATTATAAAAGGTATCTCAATAGTTACCCATAAATAAACCAACTTTTCCATCATCAAGATATTTTATGTTCCTGTACCAGTAGATTAAAAATATTCCTCATTACTAGTACACTATTTGAAGTATTTTTACTCATTTATTTCCAAATAACATATTTGTTTCCAAATATGATAATAATGCCTTATGTGGGACTTATATTGTAAGAACTTGGATCATTATTTCAAGTATGGATCTTGAAATCTGTTGTTTTTTAGGAAAATGGATGAAATAGAAATTTACTAAGTACACATCGTGTATTATTGAGTACACACAATGTACCTGGTTTCCGTGTATAGAATTTTACTGGCCGTTTAATGGCTTGTTACATGGTAGTGTAGGTGACCTGGATGAATGCCTAAAAGAGGGTCTAGTTGAGTGTAGTACATGGTGTGTACATTATATGAACATGCCATGTAATTTAATTTTTATTTGAAAAATCTGTTCGGGGACACATCTCACATCTAGAAACACTTTTATTATCACCTCAGTTCATACAGGCGAATGACCAAACACCGATGAACTTTGAGCTCCTCATGATTCTATGTCCGAACTCCAATTTAGACATCATGGGGTGGGTTGGATTTCCACCTGTAATTTCTCTCTTTCTATTGTGCATTTCTTCCTAATTCCTCCTCTCTCATTTGTATTTAATGGATGATAGTTATTAACCTTTTTTTTAGATCTACTTTTTTTAGTATCATCCAAGGGAGGTAATTAAAATGTTTTTATATTACAACATCAAGGTAGGTGGTTTGTGCCTTTATTCGACTGCCGTTGGATTAATTATACATAATGTTCCAAATACCCATGTTTAGGGTATGGTTTGATTTTTAATTTATCCCTGTTTAATACCTACTATGGTTTTCGTGATTGAAAAGGGTATTTTATTATGCATAATGTTTTATACCTTATTATGGGACACCCCATGGGTGTGTTCCCATGATTGATTATTTATGATTGTTTTTTCTAGAATTTCTAGTAGACGTTCATTATTTTACAGGCATCATGTTATTATGATGGTGTTACTAATTATATAAGACGCATGTGATTTGAATTGTAAATGTTGGTCTAATGGGAATTGATAGTGAGAGCATCCTGAGTTATTGTCATTTATGTATGAATTACTATTATGTTGACCAAAGGTATTGAATATGAGTGGTTCCTGGTGGTCATAGATCATAGGGGTTAGACTATGAGAGATACCTTGTGGGTCTTTATTAAATGAATTTCGGATCATAGGGAATTGACTGTGATAACTACCGGGTGGCCATTTTAGTTTATTGTTTTTATATAGGCCCATGGGGTATTTATAATGGGAGCTACCCAGGTGGTTGTTCAAAAATGATTAGTGCCTTGTAGGACCAATGGGATCAGACAATGTGATATTTCCCAAAGGTTCATTATTTGTTGAATTGATGATAAGTTTAACTGCAGGGGTCAGACAGTGAGAACAATCCCAGAGGGTTTCTTTTGAATGCTTCAATGATTGTGATGATCCTGCTAAGCCAAATCACAAGATTAGACTCAGTCTTACATGATTGTTTATATGGTGTTTTGAGATGACTACCTATTATAATTGAAGGTATAGATAAGGGAACTAACCCTTCTTAATTAGATACATGATTGATGTTAGAGATGAATAGGATGAGACTAAGTTGAGTCTTACAATGCTATTGGTGTTTAATACTTTTGAACAATGGATTAGTATTTTATTTACCTCATTGTGACTTGTGTGGATTCATTCCTAGAAACATGTGACATTACCATTTATATATATGTTCTCCAATTGTTTTAATACTATAAGTCTTCCATTGTTTACTTTTGATGAATGGTATTACTAGTTCTATTTTTTGTTACAATTTTCATTCTGCAGTGTATATTTTTCAAATGAGGAAATAGTTTCCCAATAATCACCCCGAAGGACCTCACTTCTAGTCTGTAGTCTTTGATGTTCCAGGAAATGTGCTTCAGGCCATGTAAACAACCGGGTAAATGGACCCTTTTACGACACCCAAATCTGGGACGTTACATCTATAATATCATTCAATATATCATTAATTAACAATATATAAATATCTATTTAAATTGTCTCCCTTCTTGTAATGTATCTAAAATTTCATAGCTCCCCACATATATTTCATAAACCTCTTGGAGGACATATGATAACACTCTTTTGGATCACTAAAATATTTTTTATAAATAATCCTTATATATATCATATAGTCATAAAAAATTTAGATAAATTAGAAACTCATTTATTCATATGAATTCTAATTTAATTACACTATTAGAATTACCATTCGTAGATAATTTTCAGTATTATATGAGGGGTGTAGACATTATATTTGACATCTATTTCTAAATCTTCATAACTTAGTCTCTTGAATTCATCTATGGGTTTAAGAAGATAATTTTTATTGTTAAATTTATAATCCTAATAAGAACATACCGTCAACATGTATGGACCTCCAAATTATTACGTCATTTGATTTTAAATTTTTTTACATGGATTATAATTTTCAAATTTAAAGATGATATCATTGACATATACTATTATTGAAAGTGTACCTATATTTATTTCATTGATATCATAATTTATTTCTGTATGGACCTTTTAAATTTTTATCTCTTTCAAGTAACATTCCATCTATGATTATGTATCCTATAAGAATATTTTAAATCCATAATAATGTGTATTTATTCTATATTATCTTATTCCATCATTATCGAGAACAAGTACTTCGAGTTTCTCAATGTAAATGTGATCTTCATGCTCCCCATTTATGATGGATGATTTGATATTGAAATGATTGATATTTTACATGTTTTATGATCCATCAATAAGGAACATTATGATAGCTTCTAGTCATGATAGTGGAGAAAAAATAAATTTAAAATTAAAACCTTTTCCGTTAGAATCTTCCATTTTAAACAACTGTTTATCAATTCATAACAAATTATCATCAATAATTTAGTGTGTTAAAAAATCACTTAATTCAAATGATATTTCTATCATTGTGTCTTGGAAAAATATCTCATCTTAAATTATTTACCATTTTTATTAGTCATTAATTCATAGACTCAATCCAGTAAACATGTTCAAAGGCATCCCAATTAATTTAGGATTAACTTGACTTATGGTTAATGTAATATTTTCAATCATCAACCTTCATTGATTTGATTTCATTATGTTTTAATTATATATTTCCATGGTTCTAGTGTCCTCATTAAAAATTATTCCCTAATGATATACTATACCTCCTTATGTTTCTTCATCTGTTATCACTTTCATTTATCATAAAGAGTATCTTTTTCCTCCTCCGTATTCTAATCTGACTCAACTTCAAAACTTGATGGCATATATTATTCTAGGATTTTATTTTATTGGCCATGATTTTTCTTATTGTCTTCATAATAAAAAATCTATTGCATATGAAGCATTAATTATAATATTATTTTCAACAATTATCATTTCATAACATTCCAAAAAAAATTTGGAAACCTTTTATCCAAGAATAAGTGGTCTTTCTCATTTGAAAGATATCATAAAAGATTTCTTCTTCTTCATTTTCTTCAAATTTACCTAGCCTTGAATTATTAATTTTTATAAGATTAGGAATACCATACACTCTGTTATAGTGCATATAATTTTTTTTTTCTATAAGACATTACATAGGAAGTTATATTAAAATCCATTATTTAAAAATAAAATACATTATAAATATTTATAATTGTTAACATGTCTTTTAACTAATAAAATTTAGGGAAAACATTTCTTACTTACATCATTGTTCCTGTATCATAAAATATAATATACATTCTCTTAGAGAAATTGTTTTGATAAGGTGTCTATGTTGTTCAATAATAATATTTTATAATATTTCATTCAATCTAGGGATAAGATTATTTTTTAATTATTTCCCATGACAAAATATGAATATATTCATACACTTCCACAAAACTTTCTCATCTACACATCAAAATGTTTTAAATAAGTCCAATATCTCAAAATTTTGTTTTTCATTCATCAAATTGTACTCTATTGTGTAATCATCGATGAATGTGATGAAATATAAAAAATAGTGGACTTTCATATAATGGGTTGATTGAAAGCTAAATTTATCAACTCAAGATTACTGGTTCTATGAATATCAAATATCTTATACCTCCACATAGTGATTTTTCTTTTCTAACATTTATAAAAAACTTATTCCCTATCTCTTTTACGTTGAGTTAAATCCCTCACAAAATGACACATATAAAAATAAATTTGTATTATTTGAAAAATATAACCCGTCTTTATAGGTAACATTTTTTTGGATTCTAACTCATTTATCAGTAGTCTATTGAGTCTCCTTTCAGAAAATGGTTTCCTAAATTAATATCAAAAGAAGTAATAATATTATAATCATTGATTCTACTGATGAGAAATAATTTTCCCCGAAAAAAATTATCATTAACAGTTGCTTACTACTCACTCATAAATAAAAGAAAGTATTTCACCTATGAAGTAGTACGACATTTATTGATTTAAATTTGTAAACCTAAATTTCAATTGTTCCATAAATTTTTTCCTTAAAGAGTATCCAATTCAAACAATTACTCTTCCATCATCATGTTTTTCACTATTTTCGAGGATATTTGTATCTCCAGTTGTGTTTTTGAAGAATCTACACTTAAGGATCCTAGGATTTCTTCCCTTAAATTCATTTTATGAATCTATAATAGGAAAATATTTTCATATTTTCTTTTAAAGAGTGCATAGATTTATTTTAGAACTAATTATGTTTATCCTTGAATCATGGTTATACAATATTCTAAATATTTGTTCAAATCACCTAAATTTCATTATCAAATTAACATTAAATATATACTATGTTGAACTACCTGTTTCCCATGTAATAATAAACTAAAATTTTAATTTGATAATTTATAATAAAATAATAAAATTTAACCATTACAAAAGTGTCATTAACAATGTGGGTGTGAATAAAATGTAAAAAACTATGAAAACAATATTTATTGAAAAAAATAAAAGTATCATATAGTATGGGTCTTCCTTGTGCTGCTAATTTTCCTATCTGATTATAAAAGAGGTATCCTCACATGGGATTACCCTATACAATGCATGAGATAAGATTAAAAAAATACATCTTGGGTGAAATAATTTAAATGAAAAGTTCAAAAAAATTGAAGTTTCCATGAGGTCCATGTTAGTTGAACCACCACCCATGACTCCCATAATATCTTATATTATCCTCTCATCTTATGCAGATATCATGGGTGGTTATGTAAGAATAAATTAAGATAATATGAACTTTTAAATATTATTTTAACAAGTTATTTACATATATGATATGTATTCTATAAATTTCAAAATTAAACTTTTACAACCGAATAATGTTTAACTACAATATTAAATCCAACATGAAAATAAATATGTATAGTTAAGTAATTATTAAGACTGTTTTATTCTTAAAATATTAATTTACTAAATAATATTCTATTTATGTAATTGTTATTTTTTTAGAAAATAAATATATGTTGCTAGAATAATGATAAAAATTAATTTTAATATGAATAATATATTATAACTAATTAGTGATTACTAAAAAATAATAATAAAAACATATAACATTTAAAAAAACATTTAAAAAAAGAATTCTTCTCAAAATATATATTATATTTCTGTTTAAAATTTCGATTTCTAAATTTAATATTTATTATTTTAAAAAATTAAAATAATGTATCAATTTTGTATAAAAATATTATATTATAGATTATTTTTGGGAATTATTTTGTAAATATTTATTTTTGTGTGTTGTATATTTTTTTGAAACTGTATGTTTTATAAATTCATCAGCATATAACCATGAAAAAATTAATAAAACATTTTCATGAGTATATAATAAATTTATAAGATAAAATATTCCATTTAAATTATTATGTTTGATTTACAAACCTATATTTGAGATTTTAGATCATAATTTATCTGTTACACTAAAATTACATTTAGGCATTATCCATATTTTATTTTAAAATTAAAATTTATAAAATTTATAAATTTAATATTATGAAATGGTTTTCATATTTTTAATCAGTATATATATATATATTTTTTGTCATATAGTAACCTTTATTTTTTATAATGAAATTAAGATACAATGGTAAAAAAATAAGATAAAATTAGGGGAGTTAATAATGGTAAAATTTAACTCCTCTTCATGATAGTGACCTCTGCGCCCATCCCACCCACACCAACTGGGGAGGGACCCTCATCATCCACCAAAGGAGTATATTCTTACTTGATTACCTTATCTAACCCTAACTTTTTTCCTCCATTCCATCAATTCTCTCCCAGCCCGAACGTATTGTAGTTGCTAGATGGTTACTTTAATTGATCTCTATAGCCAGCGGAATTCTCAAAATCCACAGATCACTTGAAGCATACATTGGTATCTATGTTTTATCAGTTACACCCTTCAGTCGACTCATTCGATCAGCATGTCTTCGGAACATGGGGTTTTCAAAAGAGGGTGTTGTTGACAGTTTTGGATAATTGGTACATTATGATCCTCTTTGCTTCAGAGGCTACTCGCATCCAAGACAGGTCAATCATTACTCAGAGCTTCAATGGATTTAGATTTTACCTATTTTTATGGTCTTTTGATTTGCATATGATGTGCGATCATCCCTTAATGAATACCTAGGAAAGCCTTTGCATCCTTCCCCTACCATTTAAAAACCCTTCTATTCTACGTATTCTAATTATCCTTTCTGGTATAAACATGTATTTGGATAGCCTAATTATAGCTCTTCTACATCATGTTAATCCACATATATATGTTGAAATGGACGTATCGAGGAAGGTGATTGAATATGTGAGGATTATGTGGCATGAGGAGTATCGTTGCAAACATCTTGCGATATATGAAACATGGATTATTTTTTTCACTAGATGCACATGATAGGGAAATTAGATGGAATATTTCCATATGGGGTATCAGTTAAAGGCTTTGAAGAGGGGCTATGATGGTGGTAGAGAGGTTGAGGCACATGTTGAGGCAGTGTTATTAGAGAAGATTCCTCCTATTTTGGATGATAATATAGGCAGGGGTGAGCAAACTAGTAATCGACAAAGAGAGGAAGGGTGACCCATTAGTTCTACAAAGTTCTTCAATGTGTGAAGTGAGGATAAACATGTTCCAGCCCATCGAGCTTGTTCACATGTGATGATGGTCTTGGTGACACAAAACAATATAAAACTCGATAGCGTGTTTATCAATTTGAGGAATGATATGGCAAGTCCATCTTCTAAAAATTCACTACTCCACAATGATAGTATGCGAGCAGAAGGCTCAATTCAGAAGGATGCATCTCGTGTGGAACACAATATGAAAGGGAGTAAATCTGTTGTGGTGTAGATGGAGATAAATAAAGAGGAGGTCCTAATGGAGGGATCTAGCTTGGGCATTGGAGTCATGAATAAGGGAGGGTATGAGCCTATTTTGGTGGTTCCATTTCAAATCTGTGATGTGAAAAAATGGAGAGATCACTCAAGGAGCTAGTCCCCACTACATTTGTGTAATAGATATGAGGGGCTCGTAGAGGTTTATTTGAGCTCTTTTCATAATAAACCACCTGATGTTTTTCGGGGATGCACGAATGAGTTCAACAAAGATGAGAATAGTCACTCTGCATGTGATACTTCATATCTAAGGAACATTAGGGGTAATAGAAGGAGGAATGGGAGGAAGTTCTATGCTTCATTACCACCACTTTCTTAAACTAGATCAGCTAGGAAGGCACGTGCCAAATATACTATCTTTGAGAAGGGTTATCATTGCTTTGACGTATTGTTAAGTAATGAGGAAAAAGTGGTCATACACGCCTTACTACATAATGCTTTTAAGGAGGCAACTAAAATAATGGGTATGACCTTAATAGAAACCCTTTATGATGATAAATATACATGTGTGGACAATAATACATTATTTTTATTGTGTAATTCAATAGAGGGATTACTATCCATGAAGAGTACATACAGTCTTCGGACCTAATAGTTTTGGAGTTTGAAAATCTGACGATGGTCACACAAAACATTCCTGTATCATTTCTCTCTTATATGTTATTATGGAAGCGGTTTATGATAGTGTTTAATTACTTTTTATGTCTCTATTTAAATTGTTGAGTTGTTTCTTGGGTTGGAAGGTTTTCTAGTTTAGATGGAATATGATTGTGGGACTGTTTTTTGTGTTTGAAGCAGAAGAGAGGGTGTCACTCTCCCAGTACTATATGTGGTTCTACTTTAGATGGGGTTTAGAGGATGAGGTTGTCACTTATGCCTGCCAGTTTGAATTTTCATGTCTTAGGGGGTATAGTTAGGCCATTGGTTATGTGCTCGTGCATATTTTCATGAGAATTCATGCTGAGTGGTGATTCATTAGTGAGGGTTTGTAATATGATTCACTTTCTGGGGAGAGACAGAACCTGTATTTTTTTAAGGTAAATATGTTCTCGGATTTTTGATGTTTTCCTGGAATTGGGGGGTTTCTAAATTTTTCATTAAAAGTGATTTCATAATAAAATAAAAATAAATTTTAGCAATAATGAATAAAATTAAAAGTAAGGATAAAAGGAATAAAATTTCTCAAAACATGAATATAAATTATTGGTTGTGTTTTTTACTGATATTCACTCATTATCTCTCTATTAATACACACATTTGAGGCCACTTTCATTCAAGTGTGCACATCTAATTTCCAAAATTCCACCTTCCTCACCTATAAAAAGAGAAATCAAACATTAAATTACATTGACTCAAAAATTACAATAACTTTTAAAATTATACGAATTATACATCCCATTGATCCCTAAACCACATTTTCATACCCTTTATCCATGAAGAATGCAAAAAAATTACTTTTATGAGGTCCTCCAATAAAAGGATAAAATTCTCAATGTGAGTATTAATCACATCATAACATTTTAATTATTTATCTTTATCTTCCAAACTTTTATTCCAATTATGATATAAATAATAATTATTATTATTATGATATATATGTTTTTGTTAATTGTAATGGTATTTTATTCCCCTACTCCTTCAGTAGAAAAATTAGAATTTTGTTCAGGTGTATTTCAGGACTACCCCGTCAATAAAGTGATATATGCTATTTTTCATAACCACCAGATGAGGTCTATTATACAAGGGTGAATAATGAATAGAAAATAAATTTATAAATTTTTTATTACTAATAAAAGATAAATTTTATTATTCCTTTATACGATTTTTTTGATGAAGAAATTTTTTTCTATGTGTGTGTGTGGACTACCGCCTCCACAGAATGACATATTTTGATTCTTACAAAAAACATAATTATATTATTAAAACAACGTATGTAATGATTTAAAATTATTTTTATTAACTAATTATTTGTATATAAATTTTATATTAACAGATATATCTTTATTAATAATAAAAAAAATTCATCAACAATTATTGATATGAACTCATCACCAATTCTGTATTCAGGAATCGTGACTAAAATTCACCTCGAATAAATTAAAAACATACAAATTATTAAAATTTATTTATATTATTATATAATATATATTTATTATTATATTTCATCAAATAATTCCAATCAACCTTGATATTTTAAATCAGGCATGAAACAATCAAAACCACTAATATATGATGATGTGGATAAACAATAATTAACAGAAAAATATATAATAATTTAATATAATTAGATAGATTATAGATTAATAAATATAAATTAGGTTTTAAATATTTTATTATCATAATTATGTATATTAAACATGAGGTTAAAGAACAATTTTTATCCAATATTCAAGGTAAGGGTTTCTCATATCAAAATTTCCTTCTATAAGTCATGTTTCATAAAATGAAAATATTCTATTTTACATGGTTTATATAATTAAATAACAAAATATTATATCATGAATGAATTTATGATCTTGGTATTTAATTTTAACTTTCAATATCTGTCTTTTAATACCATTAAAATGAAATGTTACAAAATTCTTGAGGGTTTTTTCTAACTTATTTTTTGTTCATAGAAATATGATCTATCATTGAGAAATGTATTCTTATATGTTGGTTACAATATAAAGTTTTATTTAATTAAATTAAAATCCATTATATATTTATTTTATATAATTTTTTTTCTTATAAACTTCTTCTCAATGGTTTATTAACATTATTATTCTTCTTTGAAGTTATTATTATTTTATAAAAAAGAAGTATTGTTAAGAATATTCCTCATCATATTTGACGGTTGTTTCCCCTCCATGACCTTATTATATGTTTCCAAATTTTATTTCTGTTAATATTATGAAACACTAAACTGTATTACCTCATATGATATTATTCTTTTTTCTATTACCATGTTCAAAGTATTGTCTTATTAAAAAAATTACAATGTAGGTTTTCAATAATGATATTTTAAAAAATCTAAATAGATTTTCATTAAAAGATGATATATTATATCGTCCAATAGATATTTTTAAATAATACATTATATTATGTATTCTCAAGGAAATTTTACTTTCTATTTTAATGTAATATTTTTAAATGGTGTTCTTGTTACATAATAAAAATTATTTTACCAAGTTACTCATAACATCACAATTTTAAAACAATTCTAACAATGTTTTTTGAAATAAATTTTAATTATTTATCATATATCTCCCTATTTATTTTCAAATGTATCATTTTCTACTAGAGTTATGTTTCATGAATTGCCATTCAAATTTCATTATGTTACAATATATTTGGGAGATTAAAAATTGGTTTCAATAAATGATACCTATTATGATATATTGTGCAATATCATTTGAAAAGTGATCTAAAAACCAGTTCCATTCAATTCATTTTTCATGATAGGAGGTATAATTGATTATACATGAGAAAAATATTTATATATTTTAGTTATTTGATGGGTAATTTATATATAAACCATCAATGCATTGGGTAAATATTTACATCTTCTATAATAATAATTGGAATCGATTGATGATTCCATATCCACAATGGAAAATATGAAGTAATTATAGATCCCCAATTAGAAATAATAAGTAAATCCAATTATCATATGCGAATTTTGAATGAATACCTGATTAACATTTAAAACTCGATTGTAATTCTTTTTTCTCCTAGTGAATCATGAATTGCATCTTGATCCAATGTGTCGAGATTACAATTCATATTTTATACCGCATTTCTATAGTATATTCATATTTTATACTCTATAGATCATATTTATTTTCTCATTATTTGATTAATTTATATCAATATATAATATTCATCATATAATATTATATGTACTTCTCTTATTACTTATGGGAATAGATTTTTATTCAATTTAATTTTTACAAAGATATTTCTTTCATTCTCATTTATTATCATAATATTATGATTATACACTTTATAATATAACGATATGTTCTTATCATAATATGAATTCTAGCCCACCCTTTATTATGTTTATCATTATATAGGTTATTAAAATGAGTATAACTTATGAGAAGTTTATAAGGGGGTATAGTTTGGTAAAATTATGGGTTAATGTTCATTTGTTTTGTAAAATAAGAAGATTATATGTCAAGACCTCAAATATAAAAAAACATAAGATAATGTAGTTGTGTGATATTTTCTGATATACATTATATAACTTATGGAAATGATATAATATAACGTCATGTTTATTGTGGTTTATCGCACTTGGCATCAACACCTTTGTTTAATTTTTGTGTTTCTAGCTTCAAACTTGGTAGTGTAGGTCTGAGGTGCCTCAATCCGTATCAAAGTGATGATTAGATATTTTTTCATTAGTTTTGGAATTTTTAGTGATTATAAATATAAAACATTATTGAAAAAACTAGTGATATGTATATGTATAGAATCACATTCTAATTTTTTTAGAAAAGTAATGATTGTGTGGTTTGCAAGAATTGATATCCCGATATGGATACAAAAAAATAAATGAAATATCATGTACAAATTTAGAAAGGGATAATAGAAAGAAATGGGGTATTTTTTCATTAAATTCCTCATCACTCAGTTTCCAAAAATGAGGTCTAGCATCACACCTAGTTTGAAACTCCTGGGGATATTCTTTAGATAATTACCATCCACATTAAGACCCAATATGTGTTATATGATTATATATATATTTATATGTTATATAACAAAATACGAAATTAACATGGATAAAATACATTAATGAAAATAAGTTGACATTTTATTGTATATACTGTTTATATTTTATTTTATATATAATGGTTGACTATAATTTTTGGACCATATATGTTAATTCTTTTGTGTTTTAATATATTTTAAGATGTGTCACAATTATTTTGGGATTGTTATTTTTCGGATGAGGTGAAAAAATAAAATAAAAAATAACATATGTAAAAGATATAAAACAAAATTTATCATAGGAATGAAAAGGAGTTAGGATAGAATTCACCTTTTAATTAATGTACCATATTTATTTGATTGTTTATTTTATTAAAATATTATCATGTTAAAATTTTTTTTAGTTTATATATGGAAATAAGATAATCAAATTTATAACGTGATTGTTATATCTCTATAAAATCCAAATACATAGAGATATTTAATGGTTAATATTTTTAAAAATGGTTATAATATCAATATATGGTTGTTATATTAGACTATATGAGATTTCTAGATTTTCCTCTGATTTTGAGGTGGATATATCTCTATAAATTAAATCATAATTAAAATATAACTTTTATATTACATTATCTTTATTCATTATTAAGGGATTATTAAAAATTTAGATGAAATTATTTATTTAAGGATGAGAATGTACAATTACAATAGTCTTGTATAAATTTACCTTTATATTATTACTATGTTAAATAACATGTTTCATATGAAACACCAAAATAAAATGAAATCATAATTAATAATTTTTTTTAATAAATTTTATTATTAGAATAAAATCCTTAATTGAGTCGTTATAAATACAAGTAACCACACAATAGAAACCATATATAAAAGAGATTCAATGAAATCAAGGAGTACAATTCATCCTTAAAAAGCTCATCTACCTAATATTTGAATGTTGTTTGTGTCTCTGTTGTTTTATCTATAAAAATACAATGATAAACTCCAAAAATTATATTTTGTGTAATTTAGTTTGGTATATACCTTAAAGATGGTTTAAATTTCCATGATATCTATGCTAGATAGATATAAATCCATGCAAGTACCCATAGACTATATTCTCCTTCGTGCTTTCATAAAGATATGAAGGGGCTATGATTGTAGAAGTTAGGATGAAATAAACATGTAATTGTAAACATAATAATACATATAAATATATATCACATGTAATTAATAATTGTTTAAAATAAATTGTTAAATAAAAATATCATTCATTGTTAATACTAAAATACTTATGAAATTCAATTAATACATTTAAATAAATTATAATAATATTATTTTTGTTACAAATTTATTTAAAAAAACTGTGTTCATTATTTTATTAACAAAATATATTATTATTGGTTAATAATAACATATTTGTTTGGTATGAGTGATATTTTAACACTAATTAGTAATTGATATGATATAAGAATATGAACAGTAAATATTTTAATAATAAATATATTATTGATAAACTTTTTCATTATAATTTAAATTTACAATGAAATTTTCTTTTCCAAAAATTGAAAATTAATTTTTTTAAAAATCAGATTTCTTTTTGTATTCATCATAACAATTTTATCTTATTTCATATTTTTATGTTTTAAGGTATATTTAGGTTGAATAGTAAAAAATACTAGTTAAAAAAATATTTCCTTATCGACATAATTAGTAAATAGGAAAAAAAAATTTATAACCTCCATTGTGAAAAAAAATTTGTTTTCTAAGTATAATTATACATTTAAATATATTTATTATAAATTTTAAACTGTTATTTTGTAATTTAAAACTTATGATATAGTCGTTTCTAAAACTGTTTTAATACATTATAAATTTCCATTTTTAAAATTAATAATTATAACATGTAAAAATGTATCATTATGAAGTGAGTTATATATTTTGAATCCAAATACCCAAATTATCCCATACATAAAAGTTTACTGTTGACATAAAAATATGTTATTACTGTAAAAATATATGTGAGTATTGAAAAATTAAATATTGATAAAAGTAAAAAAATAAAAACAAAATGCATAAAAATAAAAAAACCATGTATAAAAATGACACTTTATTGTTTTAATAATCCAAAAAACATCCCCTCTCAATTATTTCCCTTTTTTGGAGCCACATTACATGAATATTGCACATCTCCATACCAAAATGTCACTCCCCTCACTTATAATTGGATAATTCCACCACCCCTTTATAAAAACAATAAAATATAAATCAAACTACAAAATATACCCATTTTACATCCCATTGCCCCTATTCTATTTATTATATGTCCTTGATCATTTAAAATTACCTAAACACCCAATTTCAAAGAGGTCCTCATAGAGAATATTAAAAATATCAACTTAAGTGTTTATAGCCCCATAATGTTTTCAATTATCGATCATTGTCCAAAAAATATATATTCCTCATTATATAATATTATACAAGGTATTATTTTAATAATTAAATGATATTAATTTATTGTTATATCCTTTACATACCATTCTCAATTTAGTAGATAAATGGGGACATCCTTCGAATGGATGTGCAAATTACCACATCAGGGACAAGGCATATGTCCTTTTTCATTATCGCCATATATGGTTTGTTTTAAAAGTGTAATTAATGAGAAAAAATTATATTTATAACATTTTTATCATTATAATAATATAATTGACATTATGCCTTTTTCCCAATATATTGATTAATAAATATCATCTGTGTGTATGTGTTAACTATTGCCTCCATGAGAAGCGGTATTTTTTTCATCACCACCCAACTTGAATGACTATAATAATATATTAAATGAATTTAAATTGTTTTTAAGAAATAAATATGGTTTTTAATTTTTATATTATTATTTAAATCATAAATAATATATATACATTATTTCATAAAAAATTACTCAAACTATATTTTCATTAATTTGGCCTTCATGATCAGGATTACAATTATTTAATAAAAAATTTAGAAATTTGTGAATCATTATAAAGTATATATGAATTAAAATTTGATAAATTATAAGGGATTAAATTTTAATCAAATAATATAAATCAATATCAAAATTTTAAAGCATGCAAGAAACAATGATAATCTTCCACACCTGATGAAGAAAATAGATAATAACTAAAAAATAAATTTATAATAAATTTTAATTTATAAATGATATATATATTAATTTAGATGTTAAATTTTATGAAATAATTTATCAATATCTTAATTTTTTCCTACAAAAGATTAAATAATATATGTGCAATAATAGAGTTGGTTTAATGGTTTCATATCTCAAAAATTTATTCTATGAGACCTTTTTCTTATTATTCATATATTTTCTCTATATGGTGTATATCCATCTTTATTGAAATATTATATAATGATTCTATTTAAAATCATTTTAATTAATGGTCTATTTTCACATTATTTATTTTATTATTATTGTATTAATTAGTTACCATTTTGTATAGGTTTTTTCAAAATTAATTTTTATTCATTGAATTATGATTATTCTTCTTAAGCCTTAATATCATGTCTCTGTTAAACAATGAAAAATGATTGAATTATATTAAACATAATTTCATGTTTCTACGGTATACCTTTCATTATTAATAAATCATTTTCAATGGTTTTTTACATCAATTATTCTTCATTATTGGACTTCCATATTTAAAAAATGATACATTGTATAGAATAATCATCAACCACAATAATGATTGTTTCCTTTTCATGTAAATATTTTTTTCATTCCAAAAATGATCTAATTTATTATTTTTAATCCAAAATACTTATTATCTCATATTATATTCTTTATTACATTTATCACTTGTCATAATAAATTTTTATTATCTACCTTCTTGATGTGGGTTTTCAAAAATGTTGTTTCAAAATATTAAAAAAAATTTCCCTTTCATGATCATATATTTTATCTTCTACTAATCATTTTTTAGGAAAATAATTTATTTAATTATAGGTATGAATTTTTAGTATTTGTTTTAGATTTATATTTCATGTCTGTATTCATGATAGTTTCCTAAAAATTATTATTGAATGTGACTTGGGACATCTTCTTATTTTAAAAGAAGTTTTAATTTTTTTATAAAATATATTTTAATGATTTCACATGTATTTTCTTCATTATCTCTATGAGATTTATCTCATTTAGAGTTATATTGAATCAATAATCCTTTAATTACCATTATAAGATACACATTTTGTGGGATTGAATTTTGGTATCAACTTATTTAACCCTAGATCAAATATTATATGATACAATTTGAAAATTTATATGAATTTTATTTAGATTCCTTTAGTATTTCATTATATAATCTATAAATTATTTATTGTGATTTATATTTGTATAGATTATTAATATGTGGTTGGTGGGTCTAATATAAGACTACAATGCCCTGGGTAAAGCTATATTTATCATGATAAACTAATGGGAAGAAATTAATAATAATCAATCTGTAATGGTACAGATGGAGTAATGTATGATTCCCTATATGAAATGGTATTTAATTCATAATCCAATATGTAATACATTTATAAATGGAAAATCCAAAATACTGAATTATTTGTGACACTTGATCCACTAATCAGATAAGAAGATATTCTAGATTCACAATGTTATGATTCTTATGCTTATTTTGAAACCACATTTCAATGTTTTATACCTATGTTATACTGCACTGGTCATTTATATGTTAGGTCAAGTAAGAACACGTTCGATGTTATAGAGGAAGGGGTTAATAAAACAATTTAAAATTTTATATCTGAATTTATTAATGATAAATATTAATTATAAAATATAATAATTATTGTTAATTAGCTGTGGAAAAAATACAGTGCATGACTTTATTTTACAATTATTATATCCAAAGTTGACCTACTATAATCATATAACTATCTGCCCCATGAATGATATGTTGTGAACTATAATAATTTTTATGGTGAATTATCACCTTAATACAAAAAAAACATTTTTATGTATAACTATAACTAGATTTTGACTTATAATTTGTATGGAGAGTAATGTAAAAATTAAAACCCACACATTATATAGTAGTTATCATAACCATGATGGTATTTAATTTATAATCATGGAGTAACAACTGCAAGATTGGGAATTATTTTTTATTAAAAAGAATAAGGTTAACCTAATAAAATATAAGATATGGGTCGAACTATTGTAGACTCAAGTAACCAAATTGAAATATATAGCAAAATAAAAAATAGAGGATCTGGTTATAGAGTGTTTGACAACATTGATTGTATTTTAAAAGAATTATAATAATTCATAGAATATTATTTTCATTCTAAAATATATCATCCTTTATTTTTCTTAAATGTTTTGCACATAAAAAAAGTAGAAAAATTTATAGTATTAACTCCACCAAACTCTTCACATTGTATTACATAAAAATATAAAATAACTTTTCATAGATGTGCCAAATTATACCCATACACATTATCTAGTCTTGAAATATTTTTATAATTAATTAATATAAAAAATATCATGTTATGTTAGAGAAATACAATTTAAAAAATAATAATCTAGATAATTGGAAATATATATAGGAAGATAGAAATTATAATTGCATATATATAGTTAAATAACCAATCTAAATTTATAACAATTATTATTAACAAAAAATTGAAATAATTCTAAGTAATATTTTAAAATAAACTCATAATAATAGGTTAATGAAAGATCCATTGAAAATAAAAACCTTGAATTTGAAATATGAAATTCAGAATAATTATATATAAAGAAAGTTGTAAATATGCGGAGAATACCAAAAAATGAAACCAAATAAAAATTTTTAAAACAAGTTGGAATGAGATTAACATCGACTAAAGTTGATTTCAGAATAAAAAAATAAAACAACATAAAATAATAATTTTTCTGGACATTCATTTCTTAAGTATCATCCATGAAAATAAAACATCATTTGATGTTCACAAAAAAATGCTTCAAATACTAGAGAGGACTTCACATTGGATATAATATGAATTTATGAAGACAATATAACTTTTTAAGCATTTTATATGAACATTCCAAAAAATTGTAATACACATATTTATGTAAAATGTATCATTTTTTAGATTTAGTAATAACATGAATAAAATTAATTGAACAAGATAAGTAAAGTCACATAGCTATTTTTCAAATAATTTATGGTCTATATAATAGATAATTGAGGTAATAGATTCAAATAATGGATTCATGTAGGAAAAATCGATGCAGGCGATTCATATAGGCGAAATGGACGCATAAAAATAAATGCATGTGATTTACATATGTTACTGACATATCTTGACTTTTTAAATATATAAATAGATTGACTTATCTATAATCAGAATTTAAAAAAATAATATTAAATTCCAGAAATATATTTTTTCCTAGTTGAGCAATTTTTATAAATTTCTATACTCTTTCCAATGAATCAAGAGAGTCCATAATAATAATTTTATTGCTTATGTTATGTACAAAAAATATAAATAAATAATTAAAACTTATAAAACAAAATAAAAACATACAATGGATTATAAATTAATTTTGGACATGATTTTAATTGATTCAATATATTTTATCATCTAATTAAGTATTTGAAATCTAATTATCACTCAAATAAAAGAAGTACTCTATTTGTAGTACTTTAGGTAAAAATATCATCGAGATATGGTGAGTAAATCATTATTAAAAATCAGGTATATGAGATATTTGGATTCATGGGAAATATGGTTATCTGGGAAAATTAAAAAAAATGCTAAAAATGATATATTAAGGTCCTTAATTATTTTTTTGTATAATAAGTCAATATAAATTTTTAATAGAGTTAAAAACAATAAAAACATGAAATATAATGATAAATAATGGAAATAAATATAATGATATACTCAAAAGTAAATTTTATTTAATTAATATAAAATTCAAGTTATTAAGTTATTTAACAGAAATAAAATATATAAATCTATATAATTATCAAAATAAAAAGTTTTACATGGATCCAGTAATTATTCTACCATTTAGATAATTAAATTCGCTAGTTTAATTTTAAAACCAACCCCCTCCCAATAGAAATTTTAAAAAATATAATGTTTCTTTTTAAAACCAACCCCCTCCCAATAGAAACTTTCAAAAAGTTAATGTTTCAAATAAAAAATTGTTTATAGGTTATATGTTAATGACATAAACAAAACAATAAATTTTATATAAATGAATTCAAAACATTAAATTTTACAAACATGTATTATGGATCTATTATAAATACATTCGCTTTTTAAATTAGAATTAAATTCAATGAGATGATTTTATAAAATTAGTGTGAGAAAAAATTGATTAGTCATTTAAAAAATATTATTTTATCAAACCTGAATGTGTGAATTCTATTTAAGAATCATCATTGATGTATGGGGGGTATTATAATAGTTATATAATAAATATATTTATATATATATAATGGTATTAATATGAAAAATAGATTCCATAGTCCGTATATTTCATATAAATTTAAATATTTCAATATAGTGATATACTAAAACTCCCACTAAAAACATGAAAAAATAAAAATATTATGATACCAATATTCCCAGTTAAAATTTATTTCTTTAAACTGATTAAAATATAAATTATTATTAAATTTATATTTAGGATGAATTCAATTGGAATAATCACTAAAACAACTTCTCTCTTATTCTCATGTTCATCAATAAAATGAAATATAACATAACTTTTCTTTCATTATAAAATTATTTAAAGATTTTTTAAAATAAAAATTCCTAATGTGTTATCAAAATTAATAGAAAATTTATCAAGATATATACTAAAATCACACATAGCACACTAAACACAAAATCCATGAGTAAAAATACTACCACAAGAGTTATAATCTAAATGAGTAATAGATATAGCAAAAAATATTCCTCCATATTAGACTAATAAAATATAATTCTTCCATGAAAATGTAACATGCCTTTTGTGCCATTAGAGTTAATGTTTTAGACTAGAAAATAATATTGATATTAAAAAAAACAATTATACTTCATAAAACATATACTGTAATCAATAGTTCCTTTTACATATCAAATTATTCTCTTCACATATTTAATATGAAAATCATTATTATTATCTTTACATCACACATAGAAACAACCACTAAATATTATATGGGGTCAAACTATAGATAAATAATATACATTAACTATCATTCTTATAAAAACATTAATATAAGCATAACTGTCAGATGCAATAACACAGATTTTATACAATTACCGAAAAAACATTTCATAGGTTTACATGAATAATGATCCAACCATTTTACGAACTCTTTAGCAAAATTTGATTTATTAATAAATTTAAAGTATTTCCATTTGATTAATTTAATGTAAAATAATTATGTTTAATTTCCTCACTAATATAATTTGAAACTCATAAGATATCAATGTAGTAAAATAAGTAAACAAAATTCACAAGAGGAACCAAAAAATATATCATCAATGTAAATGATCATAATCAAGACAACGTCATGGATACATTTAAAAAAATTAATATGATCAACATTAAAATCTTAAAACAGTTTTTTACAAGAATAATGAAATATATTCATTCTAATTATGAGGAGCTTTCATGATATCATAGAAATAATTTGATAATTTAAAAACATGAAGAGAAAATTTCTAGCATTCAAAACAAAAGTGATATGAAACATTGGCTGCTTTAATTAAAATACCATTTACGAAATAATATTAAAAATCTATTTTATATAACATAAAACCTTGAAAAAATAAAAATATATCATGATTATAAAAAAATTAACCTAGAAATAGGTGTGAATGAATAATATAAGTCAATACCTTCTTCATGAGAGTATCCATTGGCATCATTTTTAGTATTATGTTTGTGAATCTATCCAGATTCATCCATTATGTTCCTAAATACCAATATAGTTTTGATTACCTAACATTCTATAATTATTTAAACTAATGAAAAATTATTACTTCAAGCAAAACTATTAATCAAAATTTAAAAATAATCGTTAAAATATGTATAATTTAAATCATCAACGAAAATGGTAAGAACATGATCATAATCAAAATAAAAGTCGTTAAAGGAGTCTGAAGATGAGATTATGGATTCCATGTTACAACAAACATTAGCAAAAAAATTATAAATAAAATGATATTTTTGTATCATGTAAGAAATCAGATAAAATTTAGATGCATATTTTCCCCCACAACAGATATATTATCATTATGATTTTCTTCAACAAAATTGAAATCATTGAAATAATGTTAAATATTTTCAAAAATTATTTTTTGAAAATCCCATGATTCATAATGATTTATATATATAAAATCATTAATAGTAATGGTATTCATATTATAACCATTATAAAATTTAATTTTTGAATAGTAACAAACAATCATACCCTAGAAAAATTTAACATCACACTTTTCTAAATTCTTTTTACGGATCAAGAAAATAAAATTCTTCCATAAAGATTAAAATATCTAAGCATTGGTTTTCATCCATTAAATAATTCATAGAGGGTTTTCAACAACAAAGGTCTAACATAAGAACAAATTAAAACAAATAAATAAGTATTAACATATTGACCCTGCATTTATTTTTGTAAACTATATTTTATAAGAATTATTTTCTCAATTGATAGAATGGTTCTATTATTCCATTCTACAACACCATTTTATTTTATGAAAAATTATGATCATAAAAAGTATTTCAAAAAATTTCTAAAAATTAAGGTTGAAAATTTCTCATACTTTATTAATTCTATTATAAAATATAATAAAAACCTTTTTTATATTTGAAATAGCGTACAAAAATCAATAAATATAACAATGGTTTCGCTCTTATGAGACATTAAATTAACCAATGTAAACTGACTAATGTCATCAAAATTAGCTAAAACATATTTATTTTCACTTCAAATTTTATTATTAATTATAATAAATAAATCAAGATGTAATTATTAAATAGTTCCATAATTATAAACATTATTTATAGATTTTATGGATTGCTTGTGTTAATTTTCTTATACGAATGAATCACAAACAAAATAAATTCATACAATTGACATGGGTAAATTTCAAAAATGACCATGCATGGATATAATTTTTATCATTGAAAAAATCAAATGTATATTTCATCTATTCAATTGAAAATCCTCAGTTTTGGTAGCATGAAGACACATAATATTTTGATTAGATAGACTAGAGATATTATTGGAATGGAGATTATCATTTCTATTTGCACCAAATAATACATTTAAAATTTTAAAATATGATGTTTTATAATTATATACTAACATACATACCACCGTGTTATAATATTGAAATAATAACTATGTTAATTTCAAGCATTCAATATATAAACAATTAGAAATTAATACAAAATAAGAATTGGAAACTTCACCAAATCCCTTAATATTGCCATCAAAGATACCTTCAAAAATAAAAAATCATCCATAAAATTTTGTTTAATTGAGGAAATTTGATATAGAATGGGTCATGTTTTGATAATATCCATTATCCATGTATCTTAGGACAATATTTTTATATCCATGTAAATTTTCCTAAAAAATCAATTACATAACGTTTTTGATATAGATGACATTTTTGTTCCAATTAGGATTGGAATATAATTCTTTGGCTCGCAATAATATTTAAATAATTTATTTTAAGGTAATCTAGTAGATAAATACTTTTAAAAAATATTATGGGATTAAGCTAGAAAATATTCATTTCTAAGAGACCATTAATTAGTATTATTTCTTTTCATATATCATTTAAAGATTGTAACAGATGAACCCATTCTAGAAAATAATTTTACTATTTTAATCGGGCATCACATAGGAATCTATGAATTATAAAAAAATCTTTTTATATTTATTTTTGATTAATCATAGATACCATTATATCATATTTTTCATGTTCGTGAATTTATGTGGAAAATTTCTCTTATAAGAAAACAACTTCCTTTCATTGATTACCATTTCACTTTAAAAATACTTATAATTTTCATGGATATTATTTTTAGAATATGAGTCATAATATATTATTTTTTATATTATATTCACTATACAAATTATTTCTCTTGTTTTCCGTGATAAGACTAATATTTATTCTATAAATTCATCATTCCATTTAGTAAGTCATATATCATATTTTTTAAATGTTTAATTTTTTCCATAAACTCATAAATGCTCTTACCATTACTATTAGAATAATAAATAGAATAATATGATTCATATTTTGAAATCCAATATGACCAGATGGAACCAAACTCCCTTAAAACCATGATTTCCTCCTCTATGGATGCCTTTTCATGTTCCATAGTGGCAACATTCCCCCAAGACTGATGTTTCATGTTTGGGATTTAATGTAGGAAGATTGAAGGTTCCCTTGATCCAATGTTTCTTCTAATACATATTCCTACATCTATTCAATTCATGGTCACCCAACCATCTTCATTAGAAGTCTCCTATTATCTATATTTGTTACATTGATCTGATTTTGCAGACCTCCAATCTCGTAGGGATGGTTTTGGGGATACTGACTTTGGTTTTATGGAATTGTTCAATGTAGTAAGTGTGGTATCCTTATTTCTAGATCTAGTCTTCTTCCAAATCATGATAGATTAAATGGTTGGATCTTGTTGTCAACATTTAGGATAAAGTGCACCGGTCTACTTGGGTCATTGTATAAAACATGAGCTAGGGTGCAGTTTTGGCTTACTTTCTAATAAGGGAGAATATTCAGGTTGGCCAGAAATGGCGATTAGATAAGTGTTTTTGTTTTGTGAATTCCTTGAGATATAATTTTATGAGAATGAAAATTTTAATGATGTCATCCAACATCTTCCGATCTCAATTTTGGATAAAGAGGAATATTCTTTTGTTATTAATGAGTTGTTTGACATATATGTTCAATGTTATAAAATTTACATGAAGGTCCATGAATTTTTCAAGGTGTATTTAGAATGAATTATATTTTCCTTGGATCCGTCAAATCTAATTGCTCAAAAGTGTGATTAGTTTGCAAAAACCATCATTCATCTATCTTACCCATTTTTTTGGATGGATGGACACCCAACCATTGGTTTTTTTGAACATTTATTTTACTTAGATGAGTCAAATCATTAGAATGATGATGTTGTGGGATCCTCAGAAGAATCATTAGGTCGGTGGATTCAATAAGATATGGGTGTGTTATCACCCAACATCCTGTGAACATGTCAGATTGGAAGGATATGTTACCTTTCATGTTGAGTTGGTTCAGCATGAAATTATCATTTGAAAGGGGATATGAATCATTGTAAACATTAAACATGAGAAAAATGTTTGATAGGGGTGATGTGAAAATAGACTAGTGCATGAAATGACAAGTGCAATCCTTTGAGAATCATATCTTTTGTGGTGATTTTAGATGCATTATTCTAGGGTTAAACTTATGGAATCCTCTAATTAATTTTTTATTTATATCATGTATTTATTAATTGAGACTCTATACTTTTTTAAGTACATGTTGTAATGTTTCATCAGGTATATGTGCCTCTAGGCCACATGTACATGGAATGAGTTACTTATTTTCCCTATTTTTAAAGAGGTTTTCATTAATATTTTTAATATAGGTATTCTAACCCTAATTTTGTAAAATATTACACCTCATTTTTTTGCATTACCATTAAGAAGAGTTTATAGGATTCTTTTTTAATTCAACTCTAATCTCTTGAATCATATTCTTTAGTGAATATCCATCCATCATGATAATAATTTTACAATTATTTCTTATATTTTTTTATCAATTCATTCTTTATTTATAATTGAAAATTATGTTTTGATATGATAATTATTTATATATCTATAACATATTAAATTTAGTCCCTATATAGTGACATTATTTCCATTAAAAATATGTTTTTATCATTACATGGTTACAACATGAAAATGTAATTTTTATTCATCAAATTCTAAATACATTTTTTATATTCTTTATTTCCCCATTGAATAATAAATATTTCATTGATTTATAACATTTAGAGAGAAATAAAATTATTTGATTTGAAAAAGACAAATTTATTCATCAAATTCTCTTCATCAATTATATTATTCAACTCATATTTATGTTGAATAAGTTATCCAATGATTTAATAAACTATGTATTCATTGTAAATTTACTTCCATAAATAAAAATATTCATATAATTTCATTTATTATGTATAGGTTTTATGTCACTTTTGAGATGTATGTTGTTTTCCAAAATTTCTCTAAGGGATTTTTTTTCAATTCACAATGATCCGGAATTAATGAGATATCAAATTTAATATTTCATCATAACCCAATAAAAAATCATGGTACTATTCTCGATGAATTATGAGTTTGGTTGTAATAATACTTTATTATCTAAGGGTAATAACTTGAAAAATATTCAATATACAACACACAATCATATATGCAGTAGTATGACTAAAAAACATCGATTACTTATATAATAGTATATATTTACACTATTTTAATTAAAAACATACCTAACATCATTGATTCTAGTTTTATTATTCTGGTCATCTTCTAGTAGTTTGTAACATTTTTCAATTATCAACTATTTTTCTATGTTTACCTGCTTATAGTAATAATCAATTATGGATATCCAGTTACCGTAATAATTTTTATCAATATGACGTGACTTAGTAGCAATCCATCCATCATTTTTATTCATTCATCCCATTTTATAAATCTTTTCAATACCATTTGAGGTCTTGGAAATAGTTATCATATATAAATATAAACAATAAAATTTATAGAAATATTTTCTAAATTATAAATGGAAATCTCAATGATATGTATTGTTAGGTCTGGTAAAAAAATAAAATTTCTTCTAGATGGGGTTGAATAGTCTAATTTAATATTTCAAAAAATATTTTATTTATAATTTAAAATAATTAAAAATGTTATTTAATATATATAATTATCGCATAAAAAGACTAAATTGATGTTTCTATTGTAGTTTGGATGAAATTGGACATAGTATTCTCTTATATATCTCTAAATAGTGAGGGATATATTGCCCTTTTAGGAATTTTTAAGTGGAATGAAAAAAATGTAAACATACATTTTCTAGTTCATTTTTTTCCAAAAGGACACCAAAAAGTCTTTTACACCCCAATATTTCGTACTACATTATTTCTTCAATGTAATTCAATAACTTTTAATACACACAACACCGGGTTCTATCGCACCATGACTTACCAAACTAGCCGTTCAAAAGAGGTTTTGAATAGTATTAACTAAATAATGAACTATATATAATCCTTATTATTTTAGAATCCATATAAGGAGTGTCTTAGAAATAATTTAATAACAAACACATTTTTTTAGATAAAAGATGTATTTTTTAAAAAAAATGCAATTTTACTGCCTTTTAATGGAGAAGCCTTTTTATATCCAATATTTAAAACATTTATATATTAAATTTGACAAAATAAACTACTTAATTATAATCGGGACATAAGAATGTAGTTTCGATAAAGTTTTGGTGTTTTTCTGATAACTTTATTATTTTGGTTAATAGTGAAAAATACTATATTTTAACTGAAAATAACTTTTTAAATAAAAATAATTTACATTCATAAATTATAAATTTTTACGTTTTGGAAGTATAAATAGATTATATTTTTACCATTTAATCTAATTATGGTCATTGTAAGAAATTTCACTTTGAAATTGGACATAAACAAGGTTCATACTTTTGATAGTTATTATTTCTTAAAAATATGCCATTTGGTTTTGATGGTGGTAATTAATTTTAAAATAATAAACGAAACTTATATGTTTTGAATTTAGAAAAATAGAATTCATTTTTGGATTTAGAATTTCGAAATTAGCATAGGGTGATATTTTGGTACTTCTCTGATAACATTGAATTTATGATGAATAGTGAAAAAAGACTGAGTTATAGTTTAAAACATAATTTTTATTTAAATAACTATTTATTTTATTTAAATTTAATTATGTTCAAAATAGATACATAATACCTATATATGTTCATTGTAATTCATTGGAGTTAGTTTAGAATAATTTTAGACATATAAAATTTTTATGGAACTTTTCACCGCCTTTTACCCACCTCCTAGGAGAATTTGGAAATTCACATAAAACATAATTTTACCACTTCTGTGAGTGGAATTTTGAAAATCCGAGAGACACGGTTAATATCAAGGAGTAAAATGTGGTTCCATGAGATGAAAATAATTTTTGGTGAATAGAAAATTTTTTCTTTTATTTACCATGGTAAAAAGTAAATATGGTAATTAAGAATAAAAATGATATTATTATTACCCTAAGACATGTCCTAATTATATTGGATAAGTATAATTCGACCAAAAACAACCTTAGTAATAATATATGAACCTCTTTGGACCACATGTATTAGATTAAGACATTTATTATTATTTAGTCCAAAGAAGAGTTAAACGAGTTAAAATCAAAGTTTAATAATAAAAACATTTTTAATATAGGGTTATTCATAAGATAAATTCAATTATAAATATTTATTAGAATTATAAAAATATATCCTACATAATGGTATTTTATTTATAATTTTTAAACATTAAATAATCTAATTTATTTTTGACACAATGATGATGCAGTAATTACCTCATTAGTGAAATATTAAAATAATTGATATTATAAATACCCAAATAAATATAATTTGAGACTTTTGATTATTTCAACAAATTTTATTAGATAATATGAAATGTTATGATTGATAAAATAAATTTGTTTCGAATTAATAATGTTGTTAAGACTTTAACAAATATCAATTAATAAAAAGTGCCAAAATTGATATAAAAGTGTTTTAAAACAAATATTATATTATTAATTGATATTATATTCCTAAAAATCTACAGTACCAAAAAACGACATATATCATGATATGTGTATCATTAATGGGCCTCTTGGGGGTCTCTTGGATGTATATAGTATTTTTATTAACTATATATTTAAAAAATACAATGTGAAGTGGTAAATGTCAAACTAATTAACTAAGAGTTAAAACTAAATGATAAAGTTAATATAATGACCCAAACCAGTATAAAATCTATTGGTTGAAATAATTTTCACCCATACCCACCTTAGACTTTAAATAATCTAGTTTGGAGCCATTATAAAATGAATATAGATTTTTTATAAAATAATACCATAAGTTTTTCCTAAAGTGCCCCTCCCCCCTTATAATAGGACACCACTTCTATCCAATTCCACACACTGCTCATGCCTTTAGGATCGTCCAAACAATGACCAATTAATCTCCATGTATCCCTGTCATACTCTTATAATCCTTACCTTAGTCAGAAGGCACTTCAAGATTCCTTTTTGGTTCAAACCAAAGTGAGTTACCAAAATTAAATGTAACGATTTCTCTTAGCTTATTTATTTTATTTTATTTTACTTCTCCAACCACTAAACTATTATTATTCATTTCTTTTGTAACAAAAACAGTATCTTAAATATACTAGGATATTTTTATGGGAATTATTCAGACTACACATACACACATCTCCATCTAATGGGTGAAGAACATAATGTTTCTGTGGATGGAAACCAAACGGCTCACGAAACAATGATTGTTCGATTATCTCCTACCGTCTCTCATGGGGGCCATTATGATAGAACTATAATTAAATATGTTATTAATGATATTTATTTTATATATAATCTTCTGTAATTCCATTTCATCGCATACCATTATTCCTTTCATGTTGTACATATATACAATAATTTCATTTGAGAAAGTGTGTACTACTGCCCCCTCAAAGTGATATGACTCGTTCATACCATTCATGGAACGTATAAATAAAGTTGTTAATGAACATAAGTAACACATATAAGATATTATAATATACTGGATTAATAATATACCTATTTATCAATTTTTTGATTCCTTTTAAGTGAAAAATGAAATAGATGTAGCGTTCGTGCGTATGTATGGACTACCATCTCCACGAACGCGATGAGATTCATTCTCCATCATATCCATTCAAGTATAAGTTTCATTTCATGATTAATAATATTTTTTATGGACTTTATATCATTCTGTATATGAATAAGATACAACCTATCCATAACAAACATGTCTTATGTAACAAAACATATAAAATAAAATGAGTAAGTTAACAATCGAAATGACGATAATACTAAAATATTAGTAACAAGGCAATATTAGAAGATCATATATGATATCATATTTATTTATATGATTATTGTATAATTTAATAACAATTATTTAACTATTATACATGAGGTTAACTGATCCTCAACCAAGGAAACATAAAAGTTAATGGGTTTTCTTCTCACTCCTTATTCCCGTGAGATTCATGCCATATTTCCACTATTACCTTTTGTGTGGTGTATGTACTGCCCAAAATTTTATTTTTTTTGTAATAAAAATTAATTTATGTGTATTTAAATATTCATTGTATGATTCCTATTTCATGGGGTGTATGTTTCGTAAGTCACTAAATTGGTAAGGGTTTATTTCACAATCACTTCATTATCCAAGGTTTTTTATATGTAAATATATATTGTGACCTCTTTTTCATCCACATCCATGTTTCATAAAAATATATTTCAAAACATTATTAATATTTTACAAAATATGGGTGAATTTCATTTATACCCTTGTTTGAAATTTTATAAGAAATTTATAAAGGAATATTTCTGTCGTTTTCCAAATAAGGTCCTTTTTAACCATTTCGACAGAATTAAGGTAAGAATGTCTTTTTTTAACTTATACGGTAGGTGCAGCTATTTTCTGCTGTAATAAAATCATTGAAGCATCCCTTACAAGATTATCAGAATATTTTAAATGTAAATGTTTTCTTTTATAATCATGTTACTTTTAAATGATTTCAAAAAAAGAGATATTTCCCTCAAATAGATTTGATTTCATCTATGTCAACATCCTTTTATAAATTATACAGTTGTTTGAAGTTGATTTATTATGATACAAATCTTTCATATTGTATTTTAAGGTTTTGTGATATGTTTCACTATGGATGTGTTATTTTTATTCCATTAATGGTTTATGATTAATGTTTTGGAATTTCTTATTCTTGTTTTAATATGAATGTTTATGTTATGTTTCATCATCTTATTAAGATGAATGTGCTGGAAAAGTGTGTTCTCGGTTGGGGACCAGTAAAAGTAAGACATCCGTGTTCGAATCCGGTTATAGCAGACCCTTCGGGTTGGTGTCCGACTATTAGAGGTAATTTGGGTTGGTGTCCGGTTATTATAGTCACTCTGGGTTGGAGTCTGGTTACAGAGGCTCTCTGCGATGGAGTTCTGTTACAGAGGCTTTTCGGATTGGGTTCCGGTTATAGTTATCCCTTAGGTCTTGGCAAGAGGCCATGACACAGAAATTAAAGTTCGTCATTATTCATTCCTTTATTATAAAAGTGGTTATTGATATTGAATGTGATAATTCGATTAGTAGAATATCCATATGAATAAGTAAATGGATTTTTTTCATTTTATTTCATACATATTATGCTGAAGATCAAGTTTAAAAGGCGTTTGTTTTAGTTATTCATTGCCTTAAATATTTATTCTTATTTATGAATGTTTCAGCTATATTGTTATCCTTATATAGCATCGGAGCTCAACCCTTTCTATGTTTTATTTTTACAAGGATTCCAAGAAGTTTATTGTGATTGATATATAGGGTTATGTCGAGGGAATAATGGTGATCATAAAGGATTTTTAATGATGTTTTTTATGTTATAAATTGTAATGTATCATTCATATATGTAATATATTTTCCATGATTGCTAAACCTAGCGGTCCTTCGGGACCTGATTCCTTGTAATCATTCCAATGTATTAAAATAATGCACCAACTCTGGGAAATTGGGGTCGGGGCATTACAGTTGGTATCAGAGGAAGTTTTGAAATTTCCTTGGAATATAGATTTAGAAAAACACTGATTAGAGAACATAGCCCTAAGATAGACATTGAGGATTAGAAGAGAATAACTTCCTAGAATTTTGATATTGTAGTGATTTTCTGAGTTTTTTGAGCATTACATCCATGTCTGGATAGGGGCTGGTAGAGGCAGCTCTGGCACACTTGTACCTTGGGATAAACCACGAAAAAACCGCTCTGAGCTAGACTCGAACGAGAACTAGTGAACGACAATGGGCCTTACTACACTCTTGGTTATGACACTCCCAGGGGATATGCTTAGGATAATTGTCATTTTCATTACAACCCATTATGGAGGTTTTATGAGTATATACTTCTTCAAAGAAGACATGATTATGATTATGGATTATATCCATAAATTGTTAAATTTATGTTATGTTTTTTACATGTTTGGGATTAGGTATTTCTATTCTTAAACTAATCTAGTGTATGCCATTGTATAGAAATGGTGCCCAGTAGAAGGAATGAGAACTCCAGCAATACGCATTATCCAAAGAGTAAGAATGATCATATCTTTTATGGTCTTAAGCCAGAATTTAGAAGGGAAATATTATACCACATATTATCATCATATATATAAATAGTATCATGTGTTGATAAGATAAGTAAAGAATTCTCAGTGACCTATGGCTATGAAGGGAATCCAGAGAAGGAATGGATAGTAGAGAGAAATACAGATAAAGGGAATAAGGTAAAGAAGGATTTTCCCATATGTGATAACTGTGGAAAGAATCGCCTTGTAAAATGCTTGAATGGAATGTGACTATGAATAAGTGTGGAGAAAAATGACACCATGTATGTGACAGAAAGGGTAAGAAAAAAGTTTCAAATGTACAATGATTCATCTACAAGGACTTTGGACACTATGCGAACCAATGTCCCATTCATCAGACTATCCCACAACTGATTTTATTGGATAATAATCCAGTTATGATACTACGATATATGAAGAGTAATGACTAGTGTTCTTATGTTGTTATTTTCGAATTATTTCATTGAAGTGTTTTATCAATGATGTACTAGAAATAAATAAGTATTGTACTACAGTACTATTTCATTGAGGATTTGAGATTTTATGGTACTATGAAAAGTTACTCTACAACGAGTTAAATTTTTTGGAAATTACATGGTTGAAGGAAAGATAAACCTTAATATGCTCCTAATATTGAGGTACTGATTTTGGAATAAGATATGGTTGATTTGGGTAAATTATATTGGATATTCTTGACTGCCATAAAACTGATTAAAGATGTGTATATTCCATCATTGTTTGAGTTTAAATTTTTTTTGCATCGATGGAGTATATCCAATATTCTATAAGGAATAAGGGATCATGAATGTAATCAATAAGGTTTTATGGTAATTCATGATGTTGTAGTGTTTTAAAAGAATACATGATGAAGGTGTTCACATGTTATTACGCGACAAAAAGGATTTTTGTTTTGTGTAACGTTGTTATAAATTCTGTATTGTGTGTTTGGAAAGATGTATTTTGGAGAATTCTAGTTTGAGATTATTTTTGGATTACCATAAAAGGGGAAACTGGATGTCGGTCGGCAATTCGTTGCATCCATTAAGGCCGTGAGACTTGAACCCGCAACCGAAGGGTGACAAGGGTGTATCACCTACCACTGACCCACATGATGTCCTAGATTGAAAAATGCAGAATTTTTTTTAAAAAATTATGTTAGATGAATTATAAAATCACATTTTTTGAAACCCTATACAAATAGGATAAAAAGAATATTATTTTTAAGTTGTATTATCTTTTAGAGTGAAAGATGAGTTTGTGGTAGAAATTAGTTAAATAATGGGACTCTACTAGTTAAGTATATATGTTTATTTTTTTATTCTATGAAGAAATTAATTCTAATACTTTAGTGAAGGGATCTTAAAACAAAATATGTGTTATCATAATACCATATGTTTTGTTGAATGGATGGTATTTTAAATCATTATAGATTGATGAATTTACGTCCCTAAATTGTACACATGTTTGTGATTGATGACCTCAATCACAACTTATAAATATTTACGTTTTCCCTCAAATTATATGTCTCTAATTTCCACCAATTTTTTCCTAATCGAGATAATAATTTGGAGGTGACCCTTTCATTTTCCTTTTACACTTATTAAGAAAAAATTTTATTAACCTAATTTCCGATGTGGGTTTTCCCAAAGGTATTTTCTATTTCCAACCTTTTATTTTCAAAAAATTATTTCAAATTTTGAGGACGCAATTTATTTAAGGTGGGAAAAATGTAACACCCCAATATTTCATAGAATGTTATTTCTTCAAAGTAATTCAATAACTTACATTACACGCAAAACCGAGTTCTAGCACACCATGACATACCAAACAAGCCGTTCAAAAGTGGTTACGAATAGTATTAACTGAACATTGAACTATATATAATCCTTATAATTTATAATCCATATAATGAGTTTCCTAGACATAGTTTAAGAAAAAATACATTTTTTCAGAAAAAAGAAGTATTTTTAAAAAACTGTAATTTTACCGCCTTTTAATGGAAAAGCCTTTTTAAATACACTATTTGAAAATTTTATATATTAATTTTGACAAAATAAACTTCTTATTTAGAATCAGGACATAATTATTTAGTTTTGATTTTGTTTTTGTGTTTTTCTGACAACTTTCATATTTGGGTAAATAGTGAAAATAATATATTTTAACTGAAAACAAATTTTTAAATAAAAATAATTTCATATTGTTAAATTATACATTTTAATGGTTTGGAAGTATAAATAGATTATATTTTTACCATTTAATCCAAATATAGTCATTATAAATAATTTCACTTTGAAATTGGACATAAACAAATGTCAAACTTTTGTTAGTTATTATTTGTTAAAAATACGCCTTTTGCTTCTAATAGTGGAAATTAATTTTAAATTAATAAATGAAATATATATGTTTTTCATTTGGTAAAATAGACTTCATTTTTGGATTTGGAATATCGAAATTAGGATTGGCTGAAATTTTATTACTTTTCTAATAACATTCAATTTTTTATGAATAGTGAAAAAACAATGAGTTATAGTTTAAAACTGAATTTTTTTTAAATAATTATTTATTTTATTTAAATTTATTTTTTGTCAAAATATGTACATAATATTTAAATAAGTTCAATTTAATTCACTGGAGTTAGTTTAGAATAATTGTAGACATATAAAAATTTTATGGAACTTTTCACCGTCTTTTATCCATCTCCTAGGAGAATTTGGAAATTCACATAAAACATAATTTTACCACTTCTGTGAGTGTAATTTAGAAACTTTTAGAGACACAGTTAATATGAAGTAGTAAAATTTGGTTCAATGAGATGAAAATAATTTTTGGGGAATAGTAACTTTTTACATTTATTTACCACGTTAAAAAGTTAATAGAGTAATTAAGAGTAAAAATGATTTTATTATTACCATAACACATATCCTAATTCTATTGGCTAAGTATAATTCGACCAAAAACAACCTTAGGAATAAAATATGAACTTATTTGGACCACTTGGATTAGATTAGGGCATTATTATTATTTAATCCAAAGAAGAGTTAAAAGAGTTAAAATCACTGTTTAATAACTAAACCATTGTTTATATAGGGTTATACATAATATAAATTCAATTATAAATATTTATTAGAAAGATAAAAATATTTCCTACATTATGGTATTTTAGTTATAATTTTTATACATTAAATAATTTAATTTATTTATGAAACAATGATGATAGAGTAATTACCTCATTAGTGAAATATTAAAATGATTGATTTTATAAATACCCAAATAAATATGATTTGAGACTTTTAATGAATTAAAAGAATTTTATTGGTCAATATGAAATGTTGGTATTGATTAAATGAATTGGGTCTGAATTAATAAAGTTGTTATGACTTTAAAAAATCAATTATTAAATAGTGTCAAAATTGACATAAAAGTGTTTTTAAAACAAATATTATATTATTAATTGATATTATATTCCTAAAAATGTAGACCTCATCCAAAGGACATATATCATTATAGGTGAATAATTAATGGACCACTTGGGGGGTCGCTTGGATGTATAATGTAAGTTTATTAACTATATAATATAAAAATACAAAGTGACGTGGTAAAAGTCAAACTAATTAAATAAGTGTTAAAACTAAAAGATAAGGTTAATATAATGAACCCAACCTGTCTAAAATATATTATTTGAAAGGATTTCAACACACCCCCACATTAGACTTTAAATAATTCCATTTGGAGCCATTATAAACCGAATATAAATTTATTATAAAATAATACTTTAAGTTTTTCATAAAGAGCCCCTCCCCCCCTTATAAAAGGACAACACTTCTAACCAATTACACACACCTCTCAAGCCTTTTGGATCATCCAACCTCTACCCAATTAATATCCCTATATCCATCTCCTCCTCATGGAAGCCTTACCTTTGGCAGAAGGCACTTCAAGAGTCCTTTTTTGGTTCAAACCAAAGGGAGTTACCCAAATTAATGGTAATGATTTCTCTTAGCTTGTTTTCTTTTATTTTACTTCTCCAACCCCATAAACTATTATTATTTTTATTATTTAGAAAATACAGTAACATAAATATACTAGGATATTGTTATGAGAATTATTGTGACTACACTTATACACACCTCCATCTAATGGGTGAATAACACAGTGTTTCTGTGGATGGGAACCAAACGCCTCACGAAATGATGATTGTTCGATTATCTTCTACCGCCTCTCATGGTGGCCATTATGATGGAACTATAATTAAAAATGTTATTAATGATATTTATTTTATATATATGATTCTGTAATTATATTTCATATCATACCGTTATTTGCTTCATGTTGTATATATATATGATGATTTTATTTGAGGAAGTGTGGACTACCGCCCCCTCAAAGTGATATGACTCGTTCATACCATACATGGGACGTATAAAGAAGGTGTTAATGAATTTAAGTTACACATACAAGATGTTATATTATACTACGATAATAATATATGTATGTATCATTTGATTTTTATTCCTTTTAAATGAAAAATGAAATGGATGTAGCGTTTGTGTGTACGTACGGTCTACCATCTCCACGAACGTGCTGCGATTCATTCTCCATCATATCCATTCAAGTATAATTCTCATTTGATGATTAAAAATAATTTTTACAGACATGATATCATTCTATATATGAATAAAATACAACCTATCCATAAAAAACACATCTTATGTAACAAAAAATATAAAATAAAATGAGTAAGTTAACACATGAAATAATGATAATACAAAAATATTATTAACAACGCAATATTCAAAGATCATATATGATATCATATTTATGTATATAATTTTCTATAATTTAATGACAATGATTTAACATTTATAAAAGAGGTTAACTTATCCTCGACCAAAGAAAAGTACATGGTTAGGGGTTTTCATCTCACTCCTTATTCTCGTGAGATTCCTGCCATATTGCCACTATTACCATTTGTGTTGTGTATGTACTGCCCATAATTGTCTTATTTCTATAATACAAATTAATTTATATATATGTACATATTCATTGTATGATACATTTTTCTTTGGGTGTATGTTTCGTATGTTACCAAATTGGTAAGGGTTTATTTCACAATCGCTTCATTATCTGAGGCTGTTTATACTTAATTATCTACTGGGACCTCTTTATCATCCACATCCGTGTTTCTTAAAAATGTATTTCAAAACATTCTTACTATTTTACAGAATATGGGTTAAAGTCATTTATACCCTTGTTTGACATTTTATAAGATGTTTATAAAGGAATATTTCCATTGTTTTCCAAACATGGTACTTTATAACCTTTTCGACATAATTAAGTTAAGAATGTCTTTTTTTAAATTATACGGTGGGTGCAGCTGTTTTCTGCCATTATAAAATCTTTGAAGCATCCCTTACAAGCTTATAAAAATATTTACAATGTAAATGTTTTCTTTTATAATTACAGGACTTTTAAATGATTTCAAAAAAATAGATATTTCTCTCAAATAGTTTTGATTTCATCTATGTCAACATCCTTTGATAAATTTTACAGTTGTTTGAATTTGATTTATTATGATACAAATATTCCATATTGTATCTAAGGTTATCTGATATTTTTGTCTTTGGATGAGTTATTTTTAAGACATTAATGATTTATGATTAATGTTTTTTCATTTCATATGCTAGTTTTAATATGAATATTTATGTTATATTTAATCCTCTTCTTAAGATGAATGTGTTGGACTAGTATGTTCCAGGTTGGGGACCGGTAAAATTAATCCCTCTGTGTTGGGGTCTGGTTAAAGCTAACCCTCCGGGTTGGTGTCCGGTTATTAGAGGCACTTCGGGTTGGTATCCTGTTATTAGAGGCACTACGGGTTGGTGTTCGATTATTAGAAGCACTGCGGTTGGAGTCCGGTTACAGAGGCTCTCCAGGATGGAGTCTGGTTATAGAGGCTCTCCGGTTTTGGTTTGGGTTACAATTATCCCTTAGGTCTTGGAATGAGGCCTTGACACAGAAAATAAAGTTCATCATTATGCATTCCATCATTATGAAAGTGGTTATTAATATTGCATGTGATAATTCAATTAGTATAATATCTATGTGAATAAGTAAATGGAATTATTTTATTTTATTTCTGCCATATTATGCTGAAGTTCAAGTTTAAAAGGCTTTTGTTTTAGTTATACGTTGCCTTAAATGTCTATGCTTATTTATGAAAGTTCCCTCTATATTGTTATCCTTACGGAGAATCTGAACTCACCCCTATCTATGTTTCATATTTTCCAGGATTCCTAGAAGTGTATTTTGATTGAAATTTAGGGTTAAGACAAGGGAATAAT
Source organism: Viscum album (assembly GCA_963277665.1). Taxonomy (NCBI): domain Eukaryota; kingdom Viridiplantae; phylum Streptophyta; class Magnoliopsida; order Santalales; family Viscaceae; genus Viscum; species Viscum album. The sequence goes on along the minus strand of OY728131.1, from coordinate 848,245,681 downwards.
GGAATTCATAAAGGATTATTTATTTTGTTTTTTTTTATGTTATAAAGTGTAATGTAACATTCATGTATGTAATCAATTTTCCATGATTTCTAAACTGATCGGTCATTCAGGACTTGATTCCTTATAATCATAGAAATGTATTAAAATAATACACCGAATCTAGGTAACTGGCGTCAGGGCGTTACAATGTTTCATTAGGAGTCTCACCCCAAATACCACAATGACATTATCTATTGGGATTCACCACATGAAAATTCATCAATTCTTAATATTTTACTCCAATCCAGACATGTGAGACAAGGGATGAAGTGTTACACACTAAAAAATTGGATTAAATAGATTGAATAAGAATTGCCCATTAGTGCTATTTTGAGTAATTGATCAGCTTGAATTTCATTCAAGGAAGTAGAAGATATTATTTAGTTCTTTTTTCACATGAGATATTTTACAGTAGTAGTGATTAATGGTACACACTGGTAGAATATAAAAAACATTATAGTATCAACACCACCACACTATTCACATTTTATAACCTAAAATTTTGAAATATCTCATTGATGATGTAAAATATCGAACCCACACAGACACAAATTTCTAAAAATACATTAAAAAATAATATTAAAATTTAATGAATATATAGAGAATAAAAAATTCATAATTGATAAAAAAAAATTATCAAAATGAGTGGGAGAAAGATAGAAATCATCTTATTATAAAATACATTAAACTAGTGAGTGAAATTTAAAATAATGGTGGTTGATTCAAATAAATTTTAAATTATTCAATTGAATAGTTTTATATAGATTACTAATAAAATTCCAATGAAATATCCCATGAAAATTACATGTTTGAATATAATATATAGAATTCAAAAAAATCTGTATAAAATAAGTAGTTTCTGTGAGTAGAATGTTAAAAAATGTAAAAAAATAATAATAAAAATAAAATCAAGTATAAATAATATTAATATCAAATAAAATTAATTTAGGATAAATAAAATAAAACAATATAATTTAAAATATTTATTGATTCATTTTGGAATTTAATGATGTGTGTTTCATGCATAAAATTTAAACACCCTTACATCTTCTACAAAAATATTTAGAAATTGGAAATAAGTACTCATATGGTCTAAAAATGAATATGAATTTATTTGTTTTTTGAAAATTTTGTAATTTTTTAGGCAAAAATGATTAAAATAAAATGTCCAAACATTACGTAAAAGTGATCATTTTTCATGATACTAGAATAACCATCATAAATTTAATTAAGAGTTATAGGAAAATTACAATAGGGTATTTTATGTAATTGTTTTCTTGTACATAATTATATAGATGTAAGATGTTTAAATAATCAATTATGACAGGTAAAATCACTATAGGGGATTCATATAGGTGAAATCGGTATAAGAAAATTTACGTAAGTGATTTAGGTATGGAATTCAAATTTTAAAATTTAGGAAATATAAATAATTTTAGAACTTTGAATTTTCTAATATAGTTCAACCTTAGTAAATGAAAAAATTATATTTTTTGTATAATAATCAAATTTATATAATATAATTATCATAAAAAATAAATTATATTCACTATAATCAGCTCTATACAGATCATGTTATGATTACAATACATAGGAAAAATAGTATTGGAAACTATAGAGATATTTCCAAAAACATACAATGACATATTACATAATTTCAAGCATGTGGATTATCAATTTAGATGTTTTTTTCATTAATTCAAGGTAAAATTGTCATCTTGAATTTCCAATAACAATGAATCGCAGAATTTGAAGTTCTTTAGCCCAAGATATGGTCAAAATATAGAGAGTAACTAATTCTATAAAATTGTCCATGTATGAGATTTAGAATCATTAATTAGCTATATGGGATAAATAACTACTTGAATTAGCTATGTGGAATAATTGAAATTATGAATTGGATATGTTGTAATAGTAAAAATAAACCTCTTAAAATGATTTATTAATGTACCAAATACTGAATTTATCCTAGGAACTCAATATACAACTTGTAGAACATGTTATAACCAGTCGAAAATTGAAATCTAAGGATACATTAATTTGTATAATGTTTAATGTGTTACTATATTTAAAGTAAATTAAGAAAATAAATCATTTTTAATTATCAAAACATACAATTTATTAAAGATACACTAAAAACTATGTTGTCTCACAATTCCACTCGCATATTCCATGGTATATGTTTGATCATTTGTGATTAGATTTCCTTATATTATTACTTATTGAAAATGATTACAATTTCATGTTCATTTTAATAATATATTTCTTCCATGAACATGTATTCTCACAAACTTATGATGCAACACTTGATGACATATTGATATGTTTTATTTGTAACAACCAAAAATTATATAGTTGGTTCCTTATATTTGATAACATGCATGACACATGACACCAATCACATAATGTTATATAATCCCACCATACATTAAAATATATTTACAATATAATTTTTTTTGATATAATTCATATTTTTTAATTCATGAAACACTGATTTAGCATGATTTAAACTCAAGAGTAACCTTTTTACTGGCACATGATATATGTGAGAGAAATTTTTACCGGACAATTATTTATTATTAAAATATTATTAATTAAGATAACAAGATATTAACAATCCATTATGAATAATATTAACTAACTTATGAAAAAAAGCTTTTTTTAAATATAAAATGAATTCATGGGTTACCAATTAATGAAAAATTGAAAATAATAACCAATTGGATATAAAAAAGAAATATTATTATTTGTTTTCTTCCAATGGGGTTTTATCTTAAAAAACATTTAATTACAATTAATAATTATATTAATGAATTATATATTTTATGTATTCATGAATATATTTCTTCTATATTAATCCATCATTTTTTATATGAATAAGATAAGAACAAACAATACATTAGAAAATAGAAAACTATATTATTATAATGCCAATTTTATTTTCATTTAATGGAAACCCCATTTTTAATCAGATTTTTGACACTTTAATTAATATAATATGTCGAATAATAATCCTCTTATAAAATGAATCATAATTATTAGGTTATGGTGAATTGTTTGCATTTTTCTAAAATATTCAAATTTTTAATTAATAATTAAAAATACTGAATTTTTGTTCAATATGAAATTTTCAAAAAAACATTATTATGAAATTTAAATTATACAATTAATTATTCTTAATGTTTAAATAAATGATATTTTTATTAAATAAAAAATTCTATGTCATTGGGATCAATTTTATATTAAATTTGAATGTAAAAACTTATTTTTTTTTGGTGTTATTCTATTAAAAACTTGCATTATCTTCCCGCATGCATGATGAATTTGAAATTAATTTCTCTCACATCTATGATTGGAATATTTCATAATAGATTTCAAATTTTTAATCAACATAATATATATTTTCTAATATGGTTAACATAGTTTTTGACCAAAACTATTATTCAATGTAACTAAAATTAATTACATTTATTAATGAAATATTAATATTAATAAAGAACTAAACGTTTATCTTAAGCATCAAAATTACATAGAAAATTTTACAACACCCATTTTCTGGCAATATACTATTCATATGAATTCAGGTATTTAGTTTGGTTGGTTTTTATGAACTTTTTTATGTAACAACATTTTTACATCGAACTTGTTTCCCAAATTCAAAGTTAGTATTTTTTTCCTTCCCTATAAAAGGCCTCCACCTCACCCCATTATTCACACTTCTAAGAACACATATGTTTAGAAGATTGTAGAAAAAAGATATTCCCAATATATATCCCCTTGAACATGAAGCCTCATTTGGAATGTAATACTTTTATGGAATCCTTTTGGTTCAAAATAAAATAAGTTTCCAAATTAAGAGGTAATATTTTCTCCCTAGCTCTCTGATATTATTTCCACTATCCTCCCCCAAAAATAATTTTTTTTCTAATTTATTTTTAAAAATTATAATAAATATACATAGATTATATTTATTTAAACTTTTTGGCCAATACTTATGCACACCTTAATCTGATGGGTAACAAACATATTGTTTCTGTGTGCAGCGAACTAGAGGCCCACAAAATGATGATTGTTCATTTTTCCCTCACTGCCTTTCATGGTGGTCTTTACAATGTGAAATATATTTATATATGATATAAATGAAATTTATATTTCCTTTATACTAATTTAATCATTTAATTTAATGTACCTTTAAAACATTAAATTTTGTGTTAATATGATAACTTCAATTGAGGATGTGTGGACTACCACCCAAACAACATGATGTGATTCATTCACACCATACATGGATCATATAAAGGATGGTTTTAATAAAATTATTTAACTTATATAAAATATATGTGATACTATAATTATTAATTGTATTTTTATTATTTATTTTTCATTGGTTTTTACAATAATTAAATGAATATAGAATTCTTGCATACGTACGACATTCTTTCAACATGAATAGTACACTTCATTTCTTGTTTCCAGATAAAATAGACTACTGTAAATACAATAATAATTTTTATATATGATAATTATTTTAGGATTTCCATTTTGGAGATGATTAAACCATCATCTAATTAATTATAATAGTCAAATAATAATTTAAAACATACTCGACCAAACTAGGAAATTGACACCAGAAATAGTGAAAGTAATGAATGTTTTTAAGAAATAGTTGATGATATATTATAAGGAGTTGATATATAGTATTATTAACATTATTATGGTTTAGGTATAATTTAGTAACAAATTTTTATCCACTATATGAGAGGATCAATAACACATAAAAATGTATTGTTAATGTAAGGGATTACACCTCAATTTACATTCCTTTGAGAATTATTTGTTATTAGGCATCAATTCACATTTATTTGGTTTATTTACTAAAAATTAAAATGTTTTATCAAAATATACTTAGCCTCATGGTATTCAATGTTTCATGTTTTGTTATTATTTCAGGGGGTATATGATTTAAATGTTTCAATGTGAAATGGGACATGTTGGAATGTTGAAAATATTATTTCCCTTTAGATTGTTTTAATAATATTTCTATGGTATTTCCATTCATTAATGCAAATAACCTTTATTTTTACATAGCCTTCACTAGGGTCTTATTTATAAAACCATATCATTTATTAAATACATATATTTTTACATGGCACATTGATCATGATTATGAGGAGTGATATGGATTTGTATGACATGATTGTGTATCAGTTTTGGATAGATCCTCGATGCATCAGTAGTATCATCAGATAAAATAACTGGCTAAATTAGATGGGTTTTCAACCGATAGCTAAAACATGTTGTGGTTTTTCTTGATAGAACTAGTATCATGTAACTAGGTATCATGAAATAAAATAATTAAGAACATCACTTGTTTAGTTTCAGTTATAAATAATCCATGATATTTTGCATCCACATATCTATGGATTCATTTCATTTAAGTTCATCAAATATTTGTCATGTGTTTTAGTTTCATACAATTACATATTTATTTATCCTTATCTAGTTATTTGAAAATATCTTGTTATCAATTTTTTTACCATTCCATGTTGGTTTGTTCTCATGGATTCATTATTGCCTTTGCATTTTATACCCCTACTAAGAATTTGAGCTCACTATTATTTTGTTTCATTTCTACCGGTAGTCATGACGAAATATTTGAATTAGATTTCAAGGATGAAGTTTATTTCATTGATTTTTGTATCAGGTATTTAAAATGTTTTTTCCAATGTATTAATGGTATAATGTATATAATATGGATTCCGAAGACTCATAAACTAATTGGTACATCAGGATTTTATTACGCGTAATCATGAAAATGTAATAAGATAATGAAACAGATTTTAGATTCAGGGGTCAGGATGTTTTCGTTTGTATCAGAGTAAGTTTAAAAGAAAAATTGGAAACTAGATTAATAAAACACATATTAGGGAGCACAACACTATGGTAGACATTAAGGATAAGTATATAGGAACAACCTAGAAATATCATAAGGTTTGTATTAAGTGGGTATTCATTGAAATACATCATTGTCTGGATACTATAATTGGATGTGGTTCTCGAACAAATGTACCTCAGAGTAATAACTCTGGAAAGGTGTTACGAGATTAACATGGGTTAAACACCTACACAAAAATGAGCCTTATCGTGCACTTTGTTTGGCACTCTAAGGGGATAAACATAGAATAATTCAAATTCACTTAACATACAATTATGAGGGATTTGGATGTAAAGATTTCTTGAAAGTAACTAATGTTTATTATTTTATGATTTATGATGAATAAATTTATGTTATGTGCTATACCATATTCATAGTTATACAAATTTCAAAATTTTTGGAGCTAATATATTATACTCCATTATTTATAAATGAATCATGGAATGATGAATGGTGTCAATACATGTGATAAATTTAAATATTGACTTGCTTGGGAAACCAATAATGTTGGTATTGGAACTGATACTTTTAGGGAATTATTGGGGAAGCGTCCTTAGAGTATGAAACAAAACCTTTCATGGATGGAGCAATTAGTTCAATATTGAGATTCTCCGATGTTGGGTCACTTTATGTGGCAGATCCCCCAATAATTTTATGGGGCTATTGATCAAATATTAGCTTCGAAATGTATTAAGTCACTAGAGAATATATTAATGGCATTGGAATGTTGCGAAAAGGAAAAGGTCACATATGTTGTATATTTTTAGAATGATGTTGTATATTAGTGGTGGAAATTGATCTAGAATACTAAAGGGTATGGAGAAATAGAACTCCTAGAATATCGGACTGTTAGAGAGACATTATTTAAAAAATACTTCCCTCAAGGTTAGTAAATTGAGATGAACATGATGTTTCATATCTTAAAGAAAAACTAATAGGAGAGTGTTTCAGATTATGAAGCTTCCTCTATATTGTTATCCAGGTATAAAAAGGATTATATATATAAAATATAGTGAAATATTTATAGCTTGTGTGACGGAATTATTCCATATCTCCTAAGGGAACTATTTTATCAAAAAAATTCATCATATTAAGAAATAGTTTTATTTAAATTCAAGGTGGAGAAGGAATTGTAAAATTACTATTCAATCAAAGGAATAAAACAGAATAATACATCTTATGATAACCAAGAAAAATGGAATGAATCAAATAAGAAGAACAAGGTCAATACATTTTCTTTTGAGTGATAACTACGGAATTAATCTCCATGGTAAATTCATGAATGGAATGTGAGTTTGTTATATGTGAGAAAAAAGGGTCTCCATGAAAAAGAATGCAAAGGGTAGAATAAAAAAGACACTATTATGTGTCATAAACTCAAGGATATGAATCTCTATGCAATCAAATTCCATAAAGGTCGAAATAAATTTTCCTTCGAAGAAGATAAGGGATCATGGTCAAGAATATTCTATTTACATGACTGAAGTGGCATGATTAATTTACTTTTGTATTGGGGCCCAATATATATGTTATAAAATTATTTTGTTTATAATGGTCACATCATATGATTTATGAAATTACGTATTGTACTGTAATACATTTGCAATAAATATTTGAGGTCATATGCTGAATGGTATCGAGAATAATTATATAGAAGAAAGTTAATTTTTTTCAGAAAACACATGATGGAGGGAATAAAATCCCTTAATATTTATCTAATTTTGCGATATTGATGAAGTAATTATTGATTTCGAAAAGTGATGACTACCTTGGAATTGATTAATGACTTGTTTAAAGTTGGCGTATTCCATCACTGATGGTGTTTACAACAAGTTATTATTTAAGGAGTATATCTAATAACATGTGTTTTTCTTGAAATTATGTATAAATACATGTTTCCAATAAGTTTATATGGTGATTTTAGTTATTACCATATTTTACGATGATACATTATGAATTTATTCAAATGATTAAAATTTAAAATTTTAGAGATGCATGATTATGATTTAATGAAAATGATATCTTCATTTTTGAAATAATGTTACTCTTCTTTAAAAGTGACTGGATCAAATAATTTGGAAAATTTAACCATTATAATATGGTATAATATTATCATTGGATGAGATTTTAGAATTCAATGTATTACATATCCATTTGATTCATTATCTTCTAAGATATTATGTAGAAATTGTTCAAGGCATAATAAAAGGAAAATATTATTTTTATATAAACATATATTTACTTATATTCTAATATAGTGAAAAAATTACATAACTGTAAAAAAATTAGTTTTATAACAAAAATATTGTAATATAATAATCATATTTGATGATATCAACGACCTTTATTCACACCTTTGGTTTATAGATTTTTTTTAAAACAACATTCATCATATCATTTTCTCAAGAACTATCCAGTAGAACATGTTTTTAAGACCATATCAATAATGTCCATGTTTTCATTTCAAACTCGTTTTCTCCTACTAAGGAACCTAGTTATGTGATTGTTGTACATTACTTTATCTATTTTGAAAAATATGTGTTATTAACCATTTTTACGATGTGGTAATTCCAATAATATTTTATTTTTAATCCCTCTATCGTTGTGATTATGTTTAGATTATAGTGATACAATTTAATTAAGGTGGGGAAAATGTAACACCCCTAAATTATAAAGTATGAATAATATATTTGATACTATGAAAGACTTGAATCACCACACATGTATGGGAATATAATAAAATGAAAATTTATAAGAAAATTAATAAATTAAATAAATTAAATATATCTAATGTATTGTATATTTTTTAATTCATAGAACACTGAGTTAGAGTGTGTTAAACTCAAGAGTGACATTCTTTGATGGCTTGTGTTACACGCAAGAACGAGTTTTACCAAAAAAAATTTATTATTAAAATAAAATTATATAATATAAAAAGATTTAAAATATCCATTATTAATCATATTAAATAACTTATCAAAACATATTTCATGAATAAATAAAAAATTAATTCCTGGGATACCAATTAATGAGAAACGAAAATAAGAACCAATTAGATATAAAAAAGAAATATTATAAGTTTTCAGCACTCAATAGAGTTCTATCTCAATAAACATAATTAATTTCAATAAATGGATGAATTTAATGAAATATATATGTTATATATTTAATCATATTTTTTATGTTCACCCATTATGGTTTATATGCATGAAATAAGAACAGACCCTACTTTACACATAAAAACATATATTTTTTAAAAACAAATTTTAATTTCTTTTATTGGAAGGCCCATTTAAATTAGATTTTGGACACCTAAATTAAGATAATATGTAAAAAACATATCATTAAAAATATAAAAATGCTAATTAGTATAGGGTGAATGTTTATATTTTTCTGATACATTACATTTTATAATGAATAATTAAAAATTCTGAATTTTAGTTGCACTTTTTCATATAATTTATTTATAGGGATAAATTAATATTTTAATTTGTTTTAATTTATAATTATATGATATTATTATTAATTAATACAATATATCTTATTGTGTTCAATTTCAAATTGAAATTTAATGTAAATACATATTGGTCTTTGTATCATTTTTATATTAAAAACATTCATTGTCATCCCACCCGTAGGATAAATATTAAATTAATTCATGGAACTCTATAATTAGAATTCTACAAAATAGATTCCAATTTTATTGTCCGCATTATTTCTAATTTTTAATAATGTCAAAACGTATTTTTACTATAAATTTTAGGGAATATAATTAAAATTAACTAAAATTATTTAAGAAATGTTAAAGTTATTAAAGAACTAAACCATTAACATAATGTCCCAAATGAAATTTCCACTTGTCTAAAACCCATTATATTTAAATATCTCATCCATATAACTTCTATTATTTGGTTTATTTGTATTTTTATGAATTTTTTATGTAATAAAATGTGTACACCTAACTATTTTCTAGAAATTCCATGTGAGTCATTTTCCATCCCTATAAAAGGGAACCAGCTCTCCCCATTCCTCACACATCTCAAACAACTAATGTTACACCAAAATAAGCCAAAATAGATAAATGAAATACCTTTCCAATATCATTAAGACTCTATTTGGACAAGAATCCTTCCATGGAATCTATTTGGTATAAACATAATGAAGTAACCCAATTAAGAGGCAACTTCTTCTATCAAGCTCTCTAGTTTCATTTCAATTTTCACCCATAATGTATATTTATTACATTATGAAATAACAAAACAATTATCCTAAATATAAAAGTATTATTTATGTATAGTTTTCTACTTACATAAACACACATCCCTATAATGGGTAATGAACATACTATTTCTAGGTGTAAAGAACTACTACCTCACAAAATAATAATTGTTAAATTATCCTTTACCACCAATCATGGTTTACATTATGATGAAAAATATTTTTATATATGATATAAATGATATTTTTTATGTATTTATAAATCATTAATCCTTTTATAAAAAATTCCCTAATCACTTTCAATTTTCTTTAATGTGATAACATTGTTTGGGGATGTATGGACTACCACCCCATTAAAGCGATGTGATTCGTTCATACCATACATGGAATGCATAGAATATGGTTTGTATAAAATTATGTAACATATATAACAAATATATTACTATGTAATTATAATATACTTATTTATTTTTCATTTTTCCTTATTTTAATACAATAATTAAATGAAAGTATCATTTATGTGTATGTACGACCTATCATCTCCATGAATGATGTTCTAAATTTATAATATACAAATATAATGGACTACTATAAATAAATGTTTACTAATTATATATGGTAATTGAGTTTTTTTCATTATATAAATTATGAAACCATGATCCAATTAATGATAACAAACAAATAACAAGTTAAAACTTACTCAACAAAACAAGGCAATTAACACATAAAATTTTTAAATTAATGTATATTGTTAATAAATGAGTAATGACATATTATAATAAGTTAATATGTGGTATAATGAACATGATAATTTTTCTGTTATAATCTATTGACATATTTTAAACTAATTTATTGGAGGATAATGACCACACAACAAATTTATGTTTAAGGTAAGGGATTTCTTCTCTATTTACATTCCATGAAGGATTATTTGATATTATGAACCATCTGAATTTTATTTGGTGTATTTACCTATCATTAACATGTTATATCAATGATCTACTTACCTGAATGGTATTATAGGATTCATTTAATATTATTAATTATTACTTCATCAGTTTTATGATTAAAATGTTTTAATGTGGAATGTGACACATTGGAATGTTTAAAATGTCATTTTCATTAAGTTTGTTTATATGATCATTCAATTTTATTTCCATTCATTTATATAAACAACACTTATTTTTTACTTAGCCTCCAATATGGTATTAATTATAAATATGTATCTTTTATTCAATATGATTATTTTTATAATGCAAATTATTCAAAATTATGAGGAATGATTTGGACATGTGTGTTACGGTTTGGGCTTAGTTAAATATAACCCCTCGAAGGACTGGAAGTCTCTTGACATGAAATAGTTATCCAATTTTGAGGAGTTTTTACCAGAAAATAAATTATCTTGTGAAAGTTCATGATAATACTAGTTCTTTGTACCTCAGAAACATGGAATACATTAATTAATAATTTCCTTCATTTAGTTTTAGTCATTTTTCATCCATGTGATTTGGTGTTGTCATATCTATGGATTCTTTTTATTTTTATTTATCCAATAAATTGAATTTGCTTCAGTTTCATACCATTAAATATATAATCTTCCTTATATTTTTATTTGAATGGCATGCTTTATTATTTATTTACCATCCAATGTTAACTTATTCTAATTTATTCATTATTACCCATGATTTAGTTACCCATAATGATCATTTTATCTCTCCATTATTGAGTTTAATTAATCTAGAAAATGAAGATGAAATATTTAAATCCAATTTCACAGATTTAGTTTATTTAATTTATTTATGTATCATGTTTTCAATTTCCATTTCCTGATGAATTATTTGTATCGCGTATGTAATATATCATTCGAATACTAATAAAATGATTGGTACTTCGGGGTTTGATTCTTTGTAATCATTCCATGTAAATTAGACATTTCACTGACTCCGACCTTTTGGAGGCAGGGCCTGACATTGTTCTTATTTAGTGTTAAAGATAAACAATTTCTAATATATTCCATCCCCATGGTTATGAAGATTATTATTTTTTATGAGAAATCATAAATGGTGTCTTATGTGGTTAAATTTTTCCTAAATGTTCATAACTGTTGTAGAATATGGTTTTTATGAATCTAATCCTGATAGAAATTAAACTTTCAGTTTTTTGGATTTTGTGATTATTTGTGAGATTTAATTTTTAATGTATGGAATTGTGTAAAAAAATGCTCAACTTCTTTCAACTCACTTGGTATCAAACATTATGTGTATTGTGTTTGTTTCTAACATAATATATGAGACTGTTGTTCTAGGTAACCTCCAAGAAAATTCCTTTTTAATTAATAAATATATCTCCCCCATCACATCAATCCAATTTTTAATTAATAAACATTCTTCCCTTCTATTTCAATTTTTATTCATTACAAAAATGTTGGTCATTCTTTTAGAGTCCCCCAATAATTCATTCCCCCATTATCTTCATGAGAGAGACATATTATTCAAAAAATATTTAGTCATTAAAACATAATATACAAACACAACATGAATATACCATGATTACTGATATTATATAAATATGATGAGTTTTACCTTAAAATTATGTTTTCTATTTTAATATAAAATTTCTGTTATTTTTCATATGCTTCAAAGAATATTTCTTATTCTCACAATTTTTTCATCTTCATCCATCATATGAATTATCTATGATTTTCCCTCAACCCTATTCAACCTTGAATTTATCATGGAATCTATACTATTAGTCAATGAAAATTTTATAATTTAATATTTAACTATCAATAAATCACCTAATTACACACATTAATTTTTGAAGAATTATCAGATTACTCAGAATTTCCTCACTGGATATTTCATAATAAATCTCCATTTTCCAAGGTTATTATCTGTATTTAGACACATTGATTTATAAATATAATGTTATTCATCATGAGTAATTATATTTTGGCTATTTATTATACAACTCTTTATTATTTCAAAACAATCACCATGATGATATTTATCTCCCCAATGAACAAATTGTTTCTTACTGGAAAACTCATCTTCATCTGCATTACTCCCATCAACAAATAGTTTTAAATATTTATCATTCTTCTTGAACCCAATATTACATTCATGGACTTACTGTATTTTCCTCATCATGTTAATGTTATATGATTTATCTCATTCTTCATATCCACTATTGGTGTCATCTTCTTTTATTTCAAGAATTTCACATATAGTTAATGCCATTTATAGCTCCTTCATTCTATTAATCACCACTTGAAGAAAATATTCCTTCTTCAATTTTATTTTGATAATTATTTTCATTATTTTTAGTGTCTTTTTATTATTTTTATCATAATTAGTTTGTGTTTTTGTGAATTTTGAACTTGAATCCCGCTCCGGATTTTCCTCTTCTACTACTAATTATCATTATTTTTATTTTGAATCTATGTATTTTATATTATTAGTATATTTTATAACAAAATAACTTTTTCCTCAACATTTAATACATTTATAGATAATATTTTAATTATATTTTACATTTCCAATTATTATTTAATTTTATTGGAGGGGCATGATTTTATTATTATTATCAATACTCTTACTATCCTAATCTGAGTCACCTAGAGACACAAAATATCATTCCTAATTAATATAAAAATTTTCTAATGTTATGAAATATATTTATTTAGTATCCCTTTTATTTGTAGAGAATAACTCAATTCATATTTCAAAATTATGTAATATTCCACATATTGTAAATGATATTTTATATTATAAATTGTAGAAATTATTATGAAAAAATATATATATAATGTTTGTCATTAATTTTTTATCAACTTTTAATTCCATAATTATGTCTCTAATGCCTCTAATGTGACTAACATCCTCAGTCATAATACTGAAGTGATCATCCAACACATAAACATCATCCATTCTGATATAATCATATTACGTTATTCATTTTATTTATTTTCCTTGATTTTAAAATTTCATTCATAAATGTTTCATTGATTGTCCAAAATTTTCATAGCTCTCGTAAATCACATAAATTTGGGTAATATTGGTCTAAAAAGGTGATAAAATAGTATTTTTATTATGAAAATATAAATTAAAATTCCACTTTTCAAAAGATCCCATAGAATCATCTCTTGTAATTGGTAGATATCCCACAATAATAAAATCACATGCTTTCAAGACTTATGATAATTGAAATGGGGGAATACGGTTCTTCAATCCATGAGAGTAAATTCCATAAAAGTTTTAAATCCTCTATTAATCCTGAAAAACTAATTCAGTATAAAAATATTTAACGAGTGTAATCTCATTGTAACATGGAATTATCTATGACTTCTAGTAGTATATACACCAGCAAGAAGACTACTGAAATGAAATTAATTAGATGTTCTTTTTTTAAAAATATATTTTTTATTTACTAAATACATGTGACCTATTGGAGTCATGATCAACATTTTATATCTCTTAATAACCCATAATAAAGAATAATATGAATCAACCATCCTATAATATTTTAAAAATGTTCATCCTCAATGAGTGAGTCTAATTAATGAATGGTTCTAGTTTTGTTTTGAGGCCCGAATTAAACAATATATAATGATAGAATAATTAAATTTAATGAGGGTAGTTTAAATACATGAATATCAAAAGTATACCTATACTATATTACCCAAATACCATCCAAGATAATAGTACTGTTCTTACTTGTCTCATGTTGCATATCATACCTTCCTATATCTCTTCAGCCTCATAGTAGTATCCCAATGTTATTTATATAGTTATCACGAGTTCAAAAATATCACTCCACAAACCAATAATATGGTATTGAACTTGATAAAATTGATCAACGATCACATATTGAGGTAAACATTTTTTCCACTTCGACTCACTATGATATTTAACAACATGGGTTATATAATAGTCTTGCTAAACTCTATAAAGTTCAACCACAACATCAGTCCCTTATCGTGATCAATTTCATATGATATTGAAAGATCATAAGATGATCTTCTTCCTCTCCCATTTATTTTTTACTGTTCAGGTTTCTTTATGGATCCATATTTTGATATGGCTTTCCCAATATTCATTTAATGTCAGAATATGAAATAAGAAAGTCATGATAAAATTTCACTCACTTATATTTGTTAACTTATAGTGGGTGATGTAGGACTGATATATTAAATCACTAATATTTTCCTTCCTGATAATAAATATATATATATCTTCATGGTGATGTTTGAATTCATTTTTTTATTCCTTGTATATATTTGTGATTCATATATCACATAACACATGATATTAAGACATCCTATTATCTATCCATTAAAAATATTGCATCTTCCTCATCAGTGTTCTTACATGATCATATCTTTCTTCTTCATACATCATTATTATACAGGAATTTTATTTTTTAATGTTCCATATAAAATCAATTATTGAAAAAATTGCATTTCATATGGTCACCTTAATAGTTTATTTTCACCTTCATCTTCTCCAATTTTCTTGAAACATTTGAATTTATTATAATCTTTTAATAAAATTCACATTTTCATATGATCCTTTACAATACCTATAGAATGGATAAAATCCATTGATTTTGTAACCTATATATGTCTTGGAAAATCACAATGATAGGATAACTAAATGAACCTTTTATTAAATAATTTTACCCTTCTACTACAATTAACCATCCATACAAAATTCCACAAGATGAACTATATAATTATCAAAAAAATAACCCCTATAATAAAATGAAACATAATAAAAATATACAATGGGAATATAAAAATGTCCATAATCTTTGAACCATGATGTGTACCAACTCTCAATTTATTATTTGTGTGACACTCAAATAGAATGATCAACAAAATAGCTAGAAATACATTATCTATCATATTTCTACTTTAATAACCTACTTTCTTTATCTTCTACAATGCTCTAAATTCCCACTATCATGTTATGTTTATCTATCTCTCCCCAACATAAAAATGATGTGTCTCAAATATGTAATGTTAATTATCTATTCATGAAATTCTCCCCACCACAACGTGGTGAAAATATTCATTGTTGTTTTAAAAAAACAATGACCATTACCGTGGTGTGAATTCTATCATATTCTAATTTAAATATCTATAGGTATAATCAATTCCTTTTAAATGACCTCTTATACAAGAATTATCATAGAACATGATTCAATATCTATGGTTGAATCAAAAAACTGATTTGATCACATTGTGATATTGAATATGTTTACCACATTGGAAAAATAATCATCTATTTTTTGTTATTAATTTAATATATTATATCATGATATTCCAAGATATTTATTCCATATAATTTCCAAATATATCATTGTTTAAAACTGTATATAGAAAATATACATCCTTGGAATATATGCATCAAAATTGTAGGTTTCCATTGAATCGATTGATAGTAACTCTAAATAGGCACAATAATTCTACCTTGAGTCATTGAACTGAACATGAAAAATATGTTACGAATGAATTTCAATCATGTAGAGTATATGGATTTTTATTTTTTTTCATTTTCATTTAAAAAATGAACTCTAGATTGACCATGAACTATACATACCAACACTCTGTGGATCTAGACAAGGAAAAATACTCTTTTGACACAAAAACTAAAGAGAATATAAAATGGTTATATAATCGTACAAAAGTATTTTGAATTATTGGAAAACACTTAATAAATAATTGTAAAATATGTTAATATTTTTATCACAGGGTTGACAATATAGACTACTTATTCAAAAATTCTAAGGGCACATCACTTGGTATTTTTTTATGATTAATGTAAATTATAGTTAAGACTCATTTAGAAATTTGTTTGTTTATAATTGGATAAAATTTCTGAATATTTATATTATAATTATTTAATGTGAATTATGGGTATTCATTTATTTTTTTTCATGAATAGTAATATTTATTTTTCATATAATGTATGTTTTATAACACCATATTGCTGTAAAATTATAATAATTCTTTTTAAAATATATTTATTTAATTAAAATTATTTGACTAAGTTACATAATTTAATTAATTTTTTTTTGTTTTAGTCCTATATTAAATTTTCAAATTTTCAAATTTATTTCATTTCAAAAAAATTATTTCTACAATTTTAATAACTTGTTATAATGATTAAATTATCTATATAATGTGTTAAAAAGACATTAGAATTTACTTTTCCACTCAAATAATATTCTTAGTCAAAAAATAAAAAATTTCAAAATCATTGAAAATATTATTTAAATTATTTTTTATCCATAAACAACTCATTCACTTATAAACACTTCCATTTATCAACCATCTTCCCTCACAAAAGAAACAAATTATGTATAAAATATTTCAAAAAAATTATCAATTGATCTTATCCAGTTTGAGACGACTCTATTCTCACAATAAAATCATCCCCTAAATTAAATGTCCCATAAAAAAGGGTTAATCTGAAAGAGGAGGTAAATATTCTTACCTTAGCTCTCCAAATTAATTTTTTATCATTTATTATAATTCCAAATTTTAGATTTTATTAAATAAATATAATATCATTAAATATTTTTGTAAAATATTCTATAACACAAATATATATATTAAATTCAAAATAACAATTTTTTAATAGTGATTTGAATAATTATTCGTTTATGGTATAATTGACCACAAATACAGACATTATTATAAAATAACTAACATTTCCTCAAAGAAAATTTATAATTTTTTTATTATTAAAAAAATTTATTAATAATAAATTTATTCTATTAATATAGCCAGAAATTGTAAAATTAACATGTAAATAATTATATTACCAAAATCTAATTTTTCCATGGGAAATCTACTTAATTAGAATATTTTGAACACACCATGAAATATGTTATCCATAGGATCATACATACTAGAAAGAAAATATATAACCTTTTAAGTTATAAATTTTAATATTACCTTGAAAATTGTAGAGATTATCTGCTTTTGAATGCAGGTAATATAATATAACAATTATATTAATTAGAACTAGTAATTGATGAAATGAACAAAATAAAATTAATTTTATGAATAACCTTTTATTAAAACATAATATTAAATGATAAACAATGAATAATAATAAATTAATTAAAGGTGAATGATTTTATGAAATATGTAATTATTTTATTAAAATTAATTATGTTGAAAGATAGTGGTACATTTATATCAATTTAGAATTTTAGGATATCAATCATATTTTTTAAGGTTCATAACATAATTCCTGAATATCTTATATGTAACACCCGAGACTTTTATGTTATATAAATTATCAAAGGAATATTTTTCTACACAACACTTGCTTGACTTGCTTTACACGCAATCGCGACCTTCCTCGATAGCTTGCGTCGTACGCAATACCGAGTTTCACTAAACAACAATATGCTATTAAAACTAGCCGTTATGAATAGTAATAACCACTTTTGGAAATTTTATAAATTTTATTTTTCAAAATGGACTTCATTTTTGGACTCAGAATATCTAAATTAGCCTAGGGTGAAATTTTGGTATTTTTCTGAAAACTTTCAATTTTTGATGAATAGTGAAACCACTAAGTGGTAGGTTAAAAACTGAATTTTGCATAAAACAAAATTTTACCGCTTCTGTGAATGGAATTTCGAAAATCCGAGAGACACGGTTAATATCAAGGACTAAAATGTGGTTCAATGAGATGAAAATAATTTTATGGTGAATAGTAACTTTTTACGATTTTTACCGCGGTTAATAGTAAATAGGGTAACTAAGGGTAAATATGATATTAATATTACCCTAACACATGTCCTAATTCTATTGGACAAGTGTAATTCGACCAAAAACAAACTTAGGAATAAAATATGACCATTTAGGCCCACTTGGATTAGATTAGGACATTTATTATTAATTTATTTAAAGAAGGGTTAAAATAGTTAAAATCAAAGTTTAATAAGTAAATCATTTTTAATATGGGGTTATACATAAGATAAATTCAATTGTAAATATTCATTAGAAAGATAAAAAGATTTCCTACATGATGATATTTTATTTGTAATTTTTAGAAATTAAATAATTTAATTGATTTATGACATAATGATGATGCAGTAATTATCTTATTAATGAAATATTGACATAATTGATGTTATAAACACCAAAATAAATGTAATTTAGACTTTTTATGAATTTCACTATTTTTCTAGGTTACTATGATATATTAGTGTTGATTTAATCAACTTGGTTCGAACATATAATTCTGTTATGACTTTCAAACAAATCATATATCAAATAGTGTCAAAATTGACACAAAATAGTTTTTAAATCAAATATTATATTATTAATTGTTATTTTATTCCTAAAAATCTAAGGTTCGGCCCAATGACTTAGATAAGGATATATATATTAATAATAAACAATTTGGGGTTCGTTTGGCAAGTTATAGTAAGTGTATTAACCATATAGTGAAGGAAAACAAAAATACACGGTAAAAGTTAAAATAATTAACTTAGAGTTAAATCTAATTGATAAGGTTAAAATAATACCCTAAACTTGTCTAAATCCTATTGGTTGATAGGATTTCGACCCATCCCCACTTTATCTTCGAAATAAGACCCTTTGGAACCATTATAAACCGATTTTGACTTTAATATAAAATAATATTTTGAGATATTCCTAAGGTGCCCCTCTCCTCCCTTATAAAAGGGCACCTCCTCCCCCTCCTCCTCACACCACATTGAGCACTCAAGCTCGGCCAACCCCTGCCATTTTCTCCTCTCCACTTCCCTAGAATAATCCTAGAGGTCCTGGTCTTCTCCAAAGACCAATCTTAGTTCCTTAAGTGGAGGATTCAAAGAAGCGTTCCAAAGAAGAGGTAATATCCATTACCGATCTTTTCAATTTCTTTCTTCTTCAACTTCTTCTTCTTTAGTTGTTTCATGATAAGTAATAACATCAGTATTACTTACATAATGATATGTTATTATAAATATGAAACAACCCTAATTCACCTTCTATCCATCCTACGGAAAAATGAAATCACCACGCGTGCGTACGTACGGAATACCGTCTCCACGCCGTGGTGTAATCTATTTTCCACCATCACCTTACAAGGATGGGTATAATGGTGTAATGAGTAACTACATATGATTATTATGAAGTAATATTGATACTGAAATAATATATATATACTCCAATACAATTCCACGATCATAGGAACGATATCATCACTCGTTCGTACGTACGGAATACCGTCTCCACGATGTGATGCGACTCGTTCTACATGATCTTCATTTCATAATGATTATATAAATTAATTGAATAAATGAATATGGTATATACTACACTAATACCATTCTGGAAATGAATTATCTATAACCTAAAGATAAGAATAAGAATTTATTCGACAAAACACGCATAAGAACAAAAAGTTATAAAGACCCGAGTAACAAGTAACAATGAAATATTACTAACAAGAAGCTAATAATATGACCATATATGATATCATATAAATATTTATGATTCTCGAATAAGTCAATAACATTATTTAAACCATTATACTGGAGCTTCGGACACGTACAAAGCTAATCGGACCTAAGGTAAGGGAAAATACCACAATCTCATTTTTATCCGAGATTCTTTATTCGTATGTATTTACTAGGGTGTATTTTATCATCCACATCCATGTTCCCTCAATATTTAATATTGTTTCCATCCACTTACAATAGTTTAAATCCAATTTTACCCTTCGGTGAGTTTTTAGTAAAGAATATGAACGGAATCTTTTGTCGTTTTTTTTCGTACGAGGTACT
Source organism: Viscum album (assembly GCA_963277665.1). Classification (NCBI taxonomy): domain Eukaryota; kingdom Viridiplantae; phylum Streptophyta; class Magnoliopsida; order Santalales; family Viscaceae; genus Viscum; species Viscum album. The sequence continues at coordinate 848,224,671 of OY728131.1, read as the reverse complement.
TTTTGACTTTTCCGACAAAGGTACGAAGAATGTTTTTTTTAACTTATACGGCATGAATGGATTTTTAAAACATTATTTCCAAGAAGCTTCCTTTACAAGTTTTCAAGTTTATTTTTAATCAACTTCTTTTATTTTAAAGTTGTATGACATGTTAAGAAAGGAAAAATGTTTTTGAAGTAGAAAGGATATTTTCCTCAAGAAAAAAGTTCAAGTGTTTTATCAAAATTATTTTCCATCTAAGATAATAAAGGGTTCTGTTTTTATCCCTATTATTACATTGATCTGATCATGTTGTGATGGAATTATTTTTATGAATTCCATTATCTTATATGAATTGATTTATGATGTCATGATGTTTCAAGAATCCCATTTTTGTTACATGTGTTATGCGATGATGTATGTTTTATGATTATGTGGCACACATAAGAATGGATTCATTATAAGATGGGTGGGACCTATATCTCCCTACAATGCATTGGGTAAAGATTTTATATCTCATGAGATAGACATGGCTGGAACGGAAGGTTATTTCGGTTCAGTGATACAGGACTGAAACGAGGAGTGAACTCGGTTCAGAAAGGGACTTTGTCCACTAAGATAGTCTTGGCAATGAGTCATGACTAACAAGAAATGATTTTCCATGATTATGTGTGCATGCCACAAAGTTTCAAGTTTTATGTTATGATTTTGGGGATCTCATTTTCACTTCTATGATTTATTCCATGTTAAGATATTATGATCTCTTTTGCAGGTTTTGATTTTCAAAAAGATATGATATGATTTTTATTTCCTTTATTTGCCCTTGCTGAGCATTTGAGCTCACCCTTTTATGTTTTCTTTTCCCCAGGTCAGGAAGATGGATATTAAGTAGAATATGCTAAAAGGGACCCTAGATATGATGAAATAAATGGGAGACACTGTAGAAGATTTATGAACCAGTTGTTTATGTTTCCCAGTTTCTAAAGACACTATACCTATACGGTCCTTTGTGGTTTTGTCATATGTTGTAATAAGTGTGCTTCAATTTTGAAGTATTAACAATGTATGTAAAGTATGGGTCGTTATAGTTGGTATCAGAGGCAAAGGAGGTAGGAATGTATCTGATCCTTGGGAACTCTCACATGTGAGCGTTGGACGAAGCATGGCTCTCTGCCCAAGGGCTTCATGTGGAAATGGCTGCCACTGGGGATGGTGGTGTGTCCCGCCCAGGGGGTGTAGCCGCCCATGGAGTGCCCTGATAGGTATCAATTGTAGTCCACTAGAAGTAATTCTAGACCGCTATAGTTGGTATCAGAGGAAAGGTATAGTCAACCTTTGGAAACTAGGATGTGAAAGCCTTAGTAAGAACCCTAAGAATAAGTCTAAGCATAGAACACAATCTTAGAAATGGCCATGAATAACCTAGGATAAGACCATAAGCATGAAAATTTTATTCTTGAATTATGTGGTTTCCTATTATAATTAGTGTTGCTCACACTATTCTTCTTGGTTTTAGTCAATGGCTGGAACCCGAAGGAACCATGTTAATGCGGAATGCGATGGGCAATGCAATGATTGTCCCCCTGAGCAACCAAACGATATGGGAGCTGGAATGCAAAATCTTGTATCCATGCTCACACAACTTTCTCAAGCTATGAATCATGCAGGATTTCCAAACGAGCAAAGGAGGGAGCAACATTCTGTTGAATCCTTCATGAGGCAGCGTCCACCTTCTTTCAGTGGGTCTACTGATCCATTAGTTGCTGAACAATGGATTAGTAATACTGAAAAGATATTTTCAGTTCTTCAATGTTCTGAACATGATAAAGCCATCCTAGCAGTGTACCGTTTGGAAGGAGATGCTGATCAATGGTGGAATCTTGTTAAGAATACGAGGCAAAGGGATGAAATTGAGTCTATGGAATGGGACGAGTTCAAGAACTTATTTTTCAATAAGTACTTCCCTCGTATTCTCCGAACAAAGATGGAGAATGAGTTTCTTGAACTGAAGCAAAGGGATGATGAATCTGTTAGTACCTATGAAGCAAATTTTACAAGACATGCAAGGTACGCTCCTGGTATTATTATCCAACCTGAGAGTAAGATCGATCGATTCTTTAGTGTCTTAAAACCAAGTCTTCGAAGGGCGTTAGCCATAAGGGACTTCAATAGCTACGAGGAAATCGTTCGATGTGCTCTCAAAGTCGAGATGGAGATTGGAGTAACCCATCAGTCAAATGGGTTTGATAAGAAGAGGAAGATGGAATTCAAAGGAAACTCTAAAGAGCACACTGAAAAGAAGATGAACTTTCCATTATGCTCAAAGTGTGGAAAGAAACATGGAGGGAGTTGTCTTAAAGGGACAAGTAAATGTTTTAAATGTGGAAAGGAAGGTCATCGGGCATTTCAATGCCGTGATAATGGGAAGAAGATGTCTAATGATGCAAACAAAGGAAGGGATACACAGAATGAACCTACTACACTTCAATTTTTCAAGTGCAAGGAGATGGGGCATTATGCCAATCAATGCCCAAATCCAAGGGTTGATGATGATGGTCGACGTTAACAAAATCTTAAGGCTAAATACAAAGGAAAGTCACATGCAATTTCTAGCATCGATGTGGAGTACGATAACGATGTGGTGAAAGGTACACTTACCATCCACTCTAAAGTAGCAAATGTTTTATTTGATTCTGGATCCACCCACTCTTTTATTTCTGAAGACTTTTCTAAGGGTATCACCGTATTACCTCAACAATTATATGTTGAGTTAGCCGTGACAACACCTAATGGCACATCAATCGCATCAAAAGTTTATAATTCTTCTCCGATCGAAGTTTGTGGGAAAGTGCTTCTTGCAAATCTTGTGATCCTTCCTTTAGTGGAATTTGATGTGATTCTTGGCATGGATTGGCTTTCTCTACATGGAGCTCATATCAATTGCCAAAGAAGGGAAGTCACATTTCATATTCCAGATCAATCTACGATCGTCTATCAATGCAAGGATGAACATAACCTTCCAGTGGAAATTTCTTCCATCTTATGGGTATTGATTCCACTAAATGAAGGTTATTTATCTCAAATGGTTGGTGAGAAACTCACGATTAAGAATATGCCCATTGTACGGGAGTTTGATGATGTCTTTCCGGAGGAATTGCCGGGTCTTCCACCAAATCGTGAAGTTGAGTTTTCAATAGAACTCGTACCGGGTGCTTTGCCTATTTCAAAGACACCTTATAGAATGGCCCCAATTGAGTTGCAGGAATTGAAGAAGCAACTCCAAGAGAATCTTGATAAGGGATTCATACGCCCAAGTGCGTCACCTTGGGGAGCACCTGTTCTATTGGTTAAGAAGAAAGATGGATCAATGAGACTCTGCATTGATTATCGAAAACTTAACAAGATCACTATCAAGAACAAATATCCTCTCCCACGCATTGATGACTTATTTGACCAACTACGCGGAGCTCAATACTTTTCCAAGATTGATCTTCGTTCAGGGTATCATCAATTAAGGGTCAAAAGGGAGGATATACCAAAGACGGCTTTCCGTACAAGGTATGGACACTATGAATTTATAGTGATTCCATTTGGTCTTACTAATGCCCCTGTTATCTTCATGGATCTAATGAATAGAGTCTTTAGAGACTATCTTGATCAATTTGTGGTAGTCTTTATAGACGATATTCTTGTCTATTCAAAGAGCAAGGAAGAGCATGAAGATCACTTGAGAATTATATTGAAGACCCTGAGAAAGGAGAAGCTTTATGCCAAATTTACCAAGTGTGAATTTTGGCTTCAAAAAGTTGCATTTTTGGGTCATATAATCTCAAAAGAGGGGATATCTGTGGATCCAGCAAAAACAGAGGTTATCGAAAGATGGTCGAGACCAACCACAGTAACTGAGATCCGAAGTTTTCTTGGTTTGGCTGGATATTATCGACGTTTTGTAAAAGATTTTTCACGATTATCTAATCCACTCACCAAGTTGACTCGGAAAGGAGTTAAGTTTGTCTGGACAGAGGAATGTGAAGAGAATTTCAAGGAGTTGAAAAGAAGGTTATCCAGTGCACCTGTGCTCACACTGACTTGTAGTGGAGAAAGGTTTGTGATCTACAGTGATGCATCCAAGAAGGGATTGGGGTGTGTTCTTATGCAAAATGATATGGTGATAGCTTATGCCTCACGACAGTTGAAAATCCATGAGCAAAATTACCCAACACGTGATTTGGAGTTGGCTGCGGTAATCTTTGCATTAAAGATTTGGAGGCATTAGCTTTATGGTGAAAGGTGTGATATTTATACTGATCATAAAAGTTTAAAGTATATTTTCACACAAAAGGAGTTGAATATGCGTCAAAGAAGATGGTTGGAGCTGATTAAGGATTATGACTGCTCAATCCATTACCACCCTGGGAAAGCAAACAAGGTGGCAGATGCATTAAGTCGACAAGACCATGCTAGTTTATCCATGATGAGGATCACAAAAGATCCAATATTTATGGATTTACAAAGGATGGATCTTGGAATTATAATGGAAGGGGAAAAATCTTATCTTTCTCAAATGAATGTTCAACCTTCTATACATGTGAAGATTAAAGAGGCACAGAAAGAAGATGTCGAGTTACAAAAGAAGGTGAGAAATGTTCCTGAATTCAACCTTGATTGTGATGGGATAATAAAGTTCAGGAATCGGGTTTGTGTTCCTCCCATCCCCGAATTAAAGAAGGAGCTGCTGGATGAGGCTCATAGTTCTTTATTCTCTATTCATCCTGGAAGCACGAAGATGTATAGGGACCTGAAAGAGTACTTCTGGTGGGATGGCATGAAAAGAGATGTTGCTGAATTTGTCTCTCGATGCTTGGTTTGTCAACAAGTTAAAGCTGAGAGACAGAAGTCTAAGGAGATGTTACAACCATTACCCATACCCGAATGGAAATGGGAAAACATCACTATGGACTTTGTCACAGGACTTCCTAAAACATCCAAAGGCAATAATGCTATTTGGGTCATAGTTGATCGTCTTACAAAGTCTGCACACTTCATTCCTATTAGAGAGGATTTCTCTCTAGATCGGCTTGCCAGGATATATGTAAAGGAAGTGGTAAGATTACATGGAGTACCACTTTCTATTATATCTGATCGGGATCCGAGATTTACCTCGAAGTTCTGGCGAAGTCTTCAGCATACTCTGGATACAGAGTTGAGTTTCAGCACTGCTTATCATCCCCAGACAGACGGTCAATCTGAGAGAACAATTCAAACCCTAGAAGATATGTTGAGAGCTTGCTCTATGGATTTCAAAGGAGGTTGGGATCAACACCTACCTTTGGTAGAATTTTCTTATAATAATAGCTTTCACTCCAGTATTCAGATGGCTCCTTATGAATCTCTCTATGGAAAGAAATGCAGGACTCCAACTTGCTGGGATGAAGTTGGGGAAAGAAAGCTATTAGGACCTGATCTCGTTGATGAAATGGCAGAAAAGGTCAGATCTATTCAACAACACATAAGAGCAGCTCAGAGTCGACAGAAAAGCTATGCCGACAACCAAAGAAAAGACCTAGAGTTTGAAGTGGGTGATAAAGTGTTCTTACGAATATCTCCCTGGAAGAGGGTTATGAGATTTGGAAAGAAGGGGAAGTTGAGCCCTAGATATATCGGTCCTTTCGAAATACTGGATCGTGTTGGGAAGGTAGCTTACCGATTGGCGCTTCCACCGAATTTCTCTCAAGTTCACGATGTGTTCCATGTATCTCTCCTGAGAAAGTACATACCAGATCCTTCACATGTACTCAGCTCAGAAGTTGTACCGCTGGAGCAAGATATTTCTTATGAAGAATAGCTGATAGAGATTCTGGATCGTAGCGAAAAAGTCCTACGAAACAAGACCACTCGCTTGGTGAAAGTTTTATGGAGGAACCACCAACTTGAAGAAGCTACATGGGAGCTTGATGATATGATGAGGGAGAAGTATCCTCATCTGTTTGTTACAAAGTGACGAATTTCGAGGGCGAAATTCTTTTTAAGGGGGGTAGAATGTAACACCCGAGACTTTTATGTTATATAAATTATCAAAGGAATCTTTTTCTACAAAACACTTGCTTGACTTTCTTTACACGCAATAGCGACCTTCCTCGATAGCTTGCGTCGTACGCAATACCGAGTTTCACTAAACAACAATATGCTATTAAAACTAGCCGTTATGAATAGTAATAACCACTTTTTGAAATTTTATAAATTTTATTTTTCAAAATGGACTTCATTTTTGGACTCAGAATATTGAAATTAGCCTAGGGTGAAATTTTGGTATTTTTCTGAAAACTTTCAATTTTTGATGAATAGTGAAACCACTAAGTGGTAGGTTAAAAACTGAATTTTGCATAAAACTTAATTTTACCGCTTCTGTGAATGGAATTTCGAAAATCCGAGAGACACGGTTAATATCAAGGACTAAAATGTGGTTCAATGAGATGAAAATAATTTTTTGGTGAATAGTAACTTTTTACGATTTTTACCGCGGTTAATAGTAAATAGGGTAACTAAGGGTAAATATGATATTAATATTACCCTAACACATGTCCTAATTCTATTGGACAAGTTTAATTCGACCAAAAACAAACTTAGGAATAAAATATGACCATTTAGGCCCACTTGGATTAGATTAGGACATTTATTATTAATTTATTTAAAGAAGGGTTAAAATAGTTAAAATCAAAGTTTAATAAGTAAATCATTTTTAATATGGGGTTATACATAAGATAAATTCAATTGTAAATATTCATTAGAAAGATAAAAAGATTTCCTACATGATGATATTTTATTTGTAATTTTTAGACATTATATAATTTAATATATTTATGACATAATGATGATGTAGTAATTATCTTATTAATGAAATATTGACATAATTGATGTTATAAACACCAAAATAAATGTAATTTGAGACTTTTTATGAATTCCACTATTTTTCTAGGTTACTATGATATATTAGTGTTGATTTAATCAACTTTTTTCGAAAATATAATTCTGTTATGACTTTCAAACAAATCATATATCAAATAGTGTCAAAATTGACACAAAATAGTTTTTAAATCAAATATTATATTATTAATTGTTATTTTATTCCTAAAAATCTAAGGTTCGGCCCAATGACTTAGATAAGGATATATATATTAATAATAAACAATTTGGGGTTCGTTTGGCATGTTATAGTAAGTGTATTAACCATATAGTGAAGGAAAACAAAAAGACACGGTAAAAGTTAAAATAATTAACTTAGAGTTAAATCTAATTGATAAGGTTAAAATAATACCCTAAACTTGTCTAAATCCTATTAGTTGATAGGATTTCGACCCATCCCCACTTTATCTTCGAAATAAGACCCTTTGGAACCATTATAAACCGATTTTGACTTTAATATAAAATAATATTTTGAGATATTCCTAAGGTGCCCCTCTCCTCCCTTATAAAAGGGCACCTCCTCCCCCTCCTCCTCACACCAAATTGAGCACTCAAGCTCGGCCAACCCCTGACATTTTCTCCTCTCCACCTCCCTAGAATAATCCTATAGGTCCTGGTCTTCTCCAAAGTCCAATCTTAGTTCCTTAAGTGGAAGATTCAAAGAAGCGTTCCAAAGAAGAGGTAATATCCATTACCGATCTTTTCAATTTCATTCTTCTTCAACTTCTTCTTCTTTAGTTGTTTAATGATAAAGTAATAACATCAGTATTACTTACATACTGATATGTTATTATAAATATGAAACAACCCTAATTCACCTTCTATCCATCCTACGGAAAAATGAAATCACCACGCGTGCGTACGTACGGAATACCGTCTCCACGCCGTGGTGTAATCTATTTTCCACCATCACCTTACAAGGATGGGTATAATGGTGTAATGAGTAACTACATATGATTATTATGAAGTAATATTGATACTGAAATAATATATATATACTCCAATACAATTCCACGATCATAGGAACGATATCATCACTCGTGCGTACGTACGGAATACCGTCTCCACGATGTGATGCGACTCGTTCTACATGATCTTCATTTCATAATGATTATATAAATGAATTGAATAAATGAATATGGTATATACTACACTAATACCATTCTGGAAATGAATTATCTATAACCTAAAGATAAGAATAAGAATTTATTCGACAAAACACGCATAAGAACAAAAAGTTATAAAGACCCGAGTAACAAGTAACAATGAAATATTACTAACAAAAAGCAAATAATATGACCATATATGATATCATATAAATATGTATGATTCTGGAATAAGTCAATAACATTATTTAAACCATTATACAGGAGCTTCGGACATGTACAAAGCTAATCGGACCTAAGGTAAGGGAAAATACCACAATCTCATTTTTATCCGAGATTGTTTATTTGTAAGTATTTACTGGGGTGTATTTTATCATCCACATCCATGTTCCCTCAATATGTAATATTGTTTCCATCCACTTACAATAGTTTAAATCCAATTTTACCCTTCGGTGAGTTTTTAGTAAAGAATATGAACGGAATCTTTTGTCGTTTTTTTTTCGTACGAGGTACTTTTTGACTTTTCCGACAAAGGTACGAAGAATGTTTTTTTAACTTATACGGCATGAATGGATTTTTAAAACATTATTTCCAAGAAGCTTCCTTTACAAGTTTTCAAGTTTATTTTTAATCAACTTCTTTTAGTTTAAAGTTGTATGACATGTTAAGAAAGGAAAAATGTTTTTGAAGTAGAAAGGATATTTTCCTCAAGAATAAAGTTCAAGTGTTTTATCAAAATTATTTTCCATCTAAGATAATAAAGGGTTCTGTTTTTATCCCTATTATTAAATTGATTTGATCATGTTGTGATGGAATTATTTTTATGAATTCCATTATCTTATATGAATTGATTTATGATGTCATGATGTTTCAAGAATCCCATTTTTGTTACATGTGTTATGCGATGATGTATGTTTTATGATTATGTGGCACACATAAGAAAGGATTCATTATAAGATGGGTGGGACCTATATCTCCCTCCAATGCATTGGGTAAAGATTTTATATCTCATGAGATAGACATGGCTGGAACGGAAGGTTATTTCGGTTCAGTGATACAGGACTGAAACAGGGAGTGAACTCGGTTCAGAAAGGGACTTTGTCCACTAAGATAGTCTTGGCAATGAGTCATGACTAACAAGAAATGATTTTCCATGATTATGTGTGCATGCCACAAAGTTTCAAGTTTTATGTTATGATTTTCGGGATCTCATTTTCACTTCTATGATTTATTCAATGTTAAGATATTATGATCTCTTTTGCAGGTTTTGATTTTCAAAAAGATATGATATGATTTTTATTTCCTTTATTTGCCCTTGCTGAGCATTTTAGCTCACCCTTTTATGTTTTCTTTTCCCCAGGTCAGGAAGATGGATATTAAATAGAATATGCTAAAAGGGACCCTAGATATGATGAAATAAATGGGAGACACTGTAGAAGATTTATGAACCAGTTGTTTATGTTTCCCAGTTTCTAAAGACACTATACCTATACGGTCCTTTGTGGTTTTTTCATATGTTGTAATAAGTGTGCTTCAATTTTGAAGTATTAACAATGTATGTAAAGTATGGGTCGTTATATTATATATTATATTTACATTAATTTTTAGTTTGTATTTTATTTTTAATATTTTTATTGATTCATAAATAATAAATTATAAATTTTATAATCAATATCTATCTTAATATCTTTTAATATAGTTAAATTATCCAATTTTATATATACACATATATAATTATATACTATAAATATATCATATTTTTAATGTATTTTGTTTCATTTTCTATACTTTTTTGCGATGTACATGTCATTTTCAATATTATCCTGATGATTTAATCTACATTAATTCCATAAAAATTTTACTATCTAAGAACAAAATAATTATTATTTTATATATGATCATTGTCTTGTATGTCCGTAATATTATATTCCTTCTTGTTGGAATCTATTTTTATAACACGGTTTGTAGAACACCCCGATATTTTGTGAAATAATTTATTCGAATTAATTTAAACAGTTTTATATTTTTCTTTTATCACAAAATTGAATAATTATTTTTTATATGGATGAATTAAATTAATCTTCCATCATATGATACACTAAGTTATGTTTTCTCTACAGGAATCATTGACTTGGATTGTGTTACATGCAATAATTATTTCCTACGAAACAACATTTTATTATTATAATCATTTAGACAATATAGTTATAGTGTTTCCATTAACCATATAAATATGAATTGTAAAAACAAAATTTAAAATATTATTTTTAGTTTTTTATTATAAATAAATAATATTGATAAAAATATGTATAATTTTTTAAGGGCTTTATATGATTGAAAATACTATTTTTTTCAAATGAACGTATTTTTATATATTTCATTGAAATATAAAAAAAATTAATGATTGTTCTTAAAATTTAATTGGATCAAATAAAATAATGTTGTTTATTCCAAGTTTAGATATTTTATTTATTTAATTATTTTTTAATTTTTCCAAAAAAGAATCATTTTTTGGATGAATTGTGATCAACACTAAATTTTTATCAAAAAATTTATTTTCTATCTAATTTAAATATATTGTTAATATATATAGTAATTTGGTATTAATGTATAATTATATAAATAATACATAAAAACTTTTAATATTGGTCAATTTATTCAATTTCCCATTGAAATTGTATATAGAAACATCCCAAACATCTAATCATTCATACTAAAAAACTCATTCTCTTGTAGTATCTATGGCAATTAGCTCTAAATTTATTTTTTTCAACTTCTATGAATTGAATTTATAAAAAACAACATATTGTGTTTTAATAAGATAAATATTTATAGTCTAAAAATATAATTGTTTTACCCAAAATATTAATGGATTTAATTAAAACTAATTACAAAAATTAAAGAAAAATTAATCTTAACAATGTTTTAAATATTAAAAATAGAGGAAAAATTGGTCTAGAAACACATCTAAAAACCATTTGATTATAATAGTTTTACCATATCTTTTATTCTTTGTAATTGTACAAGGTATTGGGATAAAATTCTCAAAAATTAACATATTTAATATGTTAAGTAATTAAAATGTGTAAAATAAAACATTTATTACCATTAACACATATAAAGCATTAGACTATGGAAAAAGCTACATAGTTTCAGTTTTAAAATTATTATTATAACTAAATGAGTTTTTTTATATAAATTTAACATTAATTTTCGATGATGGTATATTTAATTTAAACACTTAACAAATGTTAAATCAATGATTATTTAGTTTATATTAATAAATTGATGCTAAAACATTAGATGTAATGTAAATTTGATGAACTATTGTGTTACATTATTTTGGTAGACAAAAATATCATGTTACACAGATGGGAACTTGTAGTAACCTCGGTTTCTAGTATATAACCCTTTCAAGATGATTTTGATGGTGTTAATATTAAGGGTGATGAATGGGAGAGTCAGGAAAACATCAAATGATGTTTGAGGCAAAGGGGAAGTCGCACGGGCGGCGTATGGGTTGTATAAACCATGCGTCCAAACCGTGCGTAGTTGTCCCTTGAGGCACTTGCTTCCGCATGGGCGGTGCACGATTTGTCTAATCGTGCGGAAAAACCGTGCATCAAGTGTTTTCCAAGGTAGTGGCTAACTCACGGTTAGTGCACTGTTTGACTAACATTGTTAGAAAACTGTGCGACCACTTAATCGAGATCCTATAAAGGTGGATCTCACCCATTTTTGCCTCTAAGATGATCGTTCTTCCTATTGAGTTGCCCTAACTTGGTATTTTTCTTCTCCTATGGTCAGAGAAGGTTCTAAAATCATTCTAGAGGAGATTTGAAGGTGTCTCTTGGAGAATCGAAGCTGGATTCTTGAGGTATGTGATCATTCATCTTCGTTCATGATCAGTTTCTTAGATCTACTTAGATCTACTTCTCCTCTTCTCTCAGTTTCACCGATCCATGCCCGTTATGGGTATATCTATGTGGTTGGATGCCAAATATGATGAGATTTGGTCTTGTTATATCCAAAAGGATGAATACCCTGAGGGGGGGGGGTGAATCAGGGTATGACTAATTTAAAATTAACACCCGTTATGATATTGTTTCACTGTTAAGAAAAACACTCTGCTCACTCTTTCCTATTACACAATGTAAACGGAAATTAATGAATTCACAGGATACAACGATTTTTACTTTAATCACCCGCACTAGGCTATATCCAAGGAGCATACGCCGACATGTTTCCGGCCATACCAAATTCCACTAAACATCCCTAGTTGTGGATTACAAGGTTCAGGTATAGTCGCTATGTCCCAGGATCACTGCCTTTACAAGATTTATGGTTAGCTCACTGCTTTCTGAAGGGTCACTCCATATTTTCCTCTCTCTGGCTCACTGTTGGTGGAGAGGATAACCTTCTTCCTCTTCCTTTGCTCACTACATCGGAAAGGATCCACTCACAGTTTATAGACCTATAGGTCTCTTCATTTGCATGAAGAAATATATCTTTCTCTTTATGTAGATGCTCTGTTGAATCCAAACATTCACTCGTAGATGAATATCACTTTTCACCGAAGGTATCGGGCAAACATCCAGCTTCCATGTAGCTCGAAAAAACATCTTTAAAATCAACCTTACTTGGCACACAAGTCTATTTTGGCGGGAAAGTATCAGCGTTCAAGTCAGAACTGGAGCGCAAGTCCACTTCATACACTTGCGCGACACAAGCTTCCCAAACTCCAAACATGCGCGACTCTCTTCCTTTTACACCCAAACGAATATTGGCATGCAACTACTAACCAGAGCTCAGCTTCTACCACTGCCGCACAAATCCACCTATACGACCACACACCACTTGCGCGACCACCACAACTACGCGATGGGAGCTCTGATTTCTCAAAGTGTTGAACTCTGGTGAAGAATGAAGAGGGGTGGTCCAGTATTTATAGGCATTTGGTCGCCCCAGCATGATGGCGCGCAAGTCTCTCCTCAGCACACAAGCCTCGGCGCGTAGGTCTCTTCTCCTGCAAGTCACTTGCGCGACCTAATTACAAACATGCGCGAACCTCTTTCCTTTGTCATATTTTGATCTTTTGATCATGAAAAACCACAGGTGCTCACATTCTCAAGCTTCCAAGGCATCGGTGCTCAAGTCACTTTCATGGTGCGCAAGTCACTTGCTCGACACCACCAATACATGCGCGACACTTGTCCCTTTGCCACATTTTGATGATATGATCTTGAAAAACATATGGTGCCCAAGTATCCAAGCCATCTTGTACCCGACGCGCACGTCCCTTTTCCAAAAACCACATTTCATCATTTGACAATTTTCAGGCCCAAAAATTTGGCAAACAATGGAAAACGGTCCCACCTTGTATCTGTTCTTTTGTACCACCTCCAGATCATCCATTCCTTTTGACGACGTTCTTGAATCAATCCTGGATCGTTGACCTCAGCTCTTGAACTCGACATTCCATAATGAAATCATCTTTGTCAACAAATCACCACTCATATATCCCATTTTTTAACAAACACAATCACCTCAAAAATTCTCCGATGATACCTTGGGGGATTTTTTCCAAACATGTCATGTTCTTGCTAGGAGAAGAGATCTATGGAGGGTTCTTCAATAAGTAACTTGGTTTTCTTGAGCATTCTTTGATCGTTGTAGTTTTCATCAAAACCCTAAAGGTAGGGGGCTTCATTCTCGAATCCACAAAGTAGAACTGATTGGAATGCTTTCAAATTGAGTGTGTGGTGTGGAATTGATTGTGAAAATCATATAATAAATCTATTTTTGGGATGATTAATGGTTTTAGTGAAATTGTGAAATCTTGGGGAATTTTTTGCAAATTGATTTGGCTTCTTGAATTTAAAATGTTGATTTTAAATTATAGATTTTCTGAAATTTTAAATGGTTGATGAAAAATGGGGTTTCAATAAAAATTATTTTTTATTGAAATTGTTTGAGATTGATATTATTTTTGATGGAAATGGTTTTCAATAAAAAGTTGTGTTTATTGAAAGGGTGTTTTGGCATGATTCATGGGAAGATGTGGTGTGTGTTCATATAGCATTTGAGACGGAAAATTGATAGTATTCTCCCCAAGCAGTGTTGGGATGGATAAGGGTTAGGAATCTACCATGTCAAACATTCATACTTTATTCAGAACAGATATGGGTTAGGGGTCTCCCCCATCAGTGTTCGGATGGATAAGGGTCATGGATCTCCCCCATCAAACATTCATGTGTGTTTGGTTTAGATAAGGGTACTAATTCTCCCCCACCATTTTTGGGATGGATAAGGGTTAGGGATTTCCCCTTCTTCCAAGTAGCGTGCATGTTTGGTATCATGGGTTTGTGGAATGGTTTGGTATGCCAAAAAGGAATCGTGTGAAATGGTTCTAAAGCTTGTTTGGTTATTTATCTGGAGAAAATAACATGCTGGAAAATTGGTTTAAATTGATCTTGGAATTCCTTTTGATATGAATGGGTTTTGGAATATTTTTTATATTTTTTATAAACTGCTTTTAAGAAAATGTTTTATATAAACTTTTATTTATATAAATGTTTCGAACCTTTCTATCATAGTGGCGTGAGTAGGGAAGTCCTTGGGGAAACCTAATTAGTTTTATACTCACCCCTTCTTTGGCACTTTTTTGTTTTTGCAGATGTTGTGTTATGGGATACAGGTAAAGGTAAAGCATCTTATTTTTATTAGCTCTTGGTGATGCTTGGGAGATGTTCTGGAGCTTAGAGCTTGTGGAGTACAAAGTTGTGTTGTCTTTTGAGATTCTGGAGTTGTTCATCAACTGTGTACTTTTATGGATGGTTTGGTCTTCTTTTGTTGTGAACATGATGTGGATTGTAATAAATTATGTTGTTTAGTTGTCATTCATTTGTTCATGCATCATATAGTGAAAGTTTTTTTATTCTTGGATTGTTTATGGGTTATTTATTTAAGGGTAAATCATCCCCCAACTTGAATTTGAAACCCTTAGGCATTTATTACTAACTATTGGCATCTTGGTGATGTCGCTTAAGACCTAGTAATGACTCGTTGAGCTCTCAAGCCAATGATAATTGGTGGATCATTACAAATGGTATCAGCTTGTTCAGTCCTTTCCTAACAAGTGGTCATCAAACTTCTCGGTCTTGGAGTTGAAATTTGTTCTTTTCTATTCTTTGGGTCGAAATATTAGACATGAGTAGGATTGTAAGAACATGAAATCTATAGCATAAAAAGAACGTATCTAACCCTTTTATGCTTAAAATCATGTTAAAATGGTGTTGGGTACATAAGTGTTTTGGATACACTTCTAGAATGTTGTAAATCTCATTGTCATGGGATTATCTAATTAGATGAGAATGACATGCATTGTAGAGGAATGAATTCCCACTAGGATTTCATATCTCATTGTGAGGAATGATTTTTGATTTTGATAATGGTGTGAATTTTCAGAAAAATGTACAGAAATTGTTTTCAATGAATGTTTTTGAAAACATGATAGTTGGTGTATTATAAAAATGCGTTGATTTTCAAAGGGCATGAGGAATGTTTCCAAAAATATTTGATATATGGGAAAAATATAATTTTTAAAATAATGTTCTGATAGATAATGTGATATAATCTAAAATTCTAAGCCATCAGTTTCTATAATGTCAGATTGATGGAGTTTGTAGTTGGTTTAGAAAATGGCACCCAATAGGCATCGTCAGAACCAACCCGAAGAGGCTGTAGAGAATGTGGTTGCACCAGAACCACGTGTTATCCAAGAGAGGGTTCATAGTATTGTCTAGGATTTTCTTGGTGTGGATACAGGGAACCAGAGGAATGAACCATTGCATGTGGATCATACCATCTAGTTAATGAAGCAGAATCCACCAAACGTTTGGGGTGATTATGAAACCGAAAAGGTGGAGGTGTTGCTAAGTAGGATGAATCGTATCTTTGGTTTCATTAGAACACCATCAGATCTCACACTCAAGTTGGAGATGTATATGCTTTATGATCTTGGACGTTAGTGGTGGGATATAGTTGTGCAGGATAAATTGCATGAAGGACTTACATGAGAGGATTTTGAAGAATTTTTCAACGAAAAATTCTATCCTCACACATTCAAGATCCAAAAAATGATGGAATTATTCAGCTGGAAACAAGAGACTCTCTCTGTCATAGATTATGCGGATAAATTCATGAATTTAGTTTAATTTTTACCAGAGGTCGCAACAAGTGCTTCCTTGAAGGCACGCATCATCTAATCGTAGCTAAGGCATGAGATTCTGTCGAATATTGTGGTTCTTTGTATTACAGATTATATAGAGATGGTGAACAGGGTGACTATTGATGAACATGATATATTGGGATCAATAGGAGGAGTAATGATGATACCTATAGGAATCAGTGGGAACTCAACCACTGGGAACAAGAGGAAAAGGGACACCTATTTCCACGGTGTAAGTGGAAATAACTATCAGACAGCGAGATCAGTGAACATTCCTCCACAACCCCAGACAAAAGCAGGTTGTTTTCAATGTGGTTCTCTTGACCACAAAATGAGAGATTATATGGAGAAACCTAGAGAATGTCACAATTGCAAGCAGATGGGGCATCTTCAGCGCTATTGTGGGAATGCACTGAGGATAGGTGCGTGTGACACTCCTCAGGCGTCGCAAGCATCATATGCTTCGACAGGATGTGGTAAGAAGATTCAGTGTCATCAATATAACAATGCTATACATGGTGATTCTTGATATACCATGAATCCTCAACTAGGGAAATCTCAACAGGGCAACAAGGAGAACAACGCAGTGACGAAGCAGTTGTACAGTGCTGATTAGATGATGGTCGATGATCAGGGTGGACCATCTACAGTGAGTGGTACGATTCTTTTGAATTCTACCCCTTTGAAAGTTCTCTTCGATACTAGTTAATCACATTCATTTAGTTCATCTTGTGTTGTTGACTTGCTATATTTAAAAATGGAAATGATACATTCTATTTTGAAATTAAAAACACTTCTTGGTGAAAGGGAATGACAATACTTTGTGTGTAGATAATGTGTTATAACTATTGATAGATCTGAGTTAAAATGGGAGTTCTTGATGTTGGACATGGATTTTTATGACGTATTATTGATTATGGATTGGTTGAAATTGTTTAAGGCTCACATCGACTGTTATAGGAGTATAGTTAGTTTTATGAATGAGGACAGAATCGACCATCTCTTCAGTGGAGAGAGGATGTTAATGAATAGTGAAAAGAGCTTGTTGGAACCAATGGTGGGAACGATAACTTACTAATTGGCATCATTGAATTTGGCATAAATGAAAGAGATTGAAGAAAATAGTGTTCCAGCTATTGTGGATCAATTCTCAGATGCCTTTCCAAGAACATTTGAGGTTTACCACCTCTAAGGGAAGTAGTGTGATTGATATCCTTCTGGGGACCAGTCCAATTTACCTCTCGTATTATTGGATGGCACCAACATTGTAATTGTAATTGAAAGTGCAATTAGAGGAGTTATAAATAAAGGGATTCATTCAACCATGTACTTCTCCATGGGCAGCAACGATGTTTTTTTTGAAGAAGGTAGATGAAACTCTTTGGATGTGTGTTTATTATCGTAATATTAACCAAGTTACGATAAAGAATATATATCCACTTCCATGAATTAATGATCTTTTCGATCACTTAAGGGGATATTAGTGGTTCTCCATGAATGACTTGTGATCAGGATATCACCAATTAGGAGTTTGGAAGGATGATATTTCAAAGACATATTTCAGAAGCAGATATGGCTACTACGAATATGTAGTCATGCCATTCGGTCTAACGAATGCACCAACATTCTTCATGGATTTGATGAATCATATATTTTAACAATATCTTTATTCTTTTGTTGTGGTGTTTATAGATGACATTTTAGTGTATTCAATGATAGGGGTAGATCATAAGGTGCTCCTGGAAACAGTGTTACAAATCTTAAGAGATCATCGTTTGTATGAAAAATTATCAAAGTGTGATTTTTGGATACCTGATGTACGTTTCCTTGTCCATTTCATTTCTTAGAAGGGCATTTTGGTTGATCCAGAAATGATAGAAGCCATTATCTCGTGGAAACCACTGAATAATCTGTTCGAGATATGAAGTTTTCTTGGTCTAGATGGTTACTACAGACGCTTTGTGTGTGATTTCTCTAGACTAGCTTCACCAATGATAGCTCTTACTAAGAAGAATGTTATCTTCCAATGGACAAAATAATGTCATAAATCTTTTCAGGAACTGAATGTTTGGCTTACATCCGCACCTATGTTGATCGTTCCAGAATCAGGACAGGGTATGTGGTGTGTTGTGATGCTTTGGGACCTGGGTTGGGTTGTGTTCTCATGCAAAGAGACCATGTAGTTACTTATGGTTCAAGGAAGTTGAGGGTTCATGAGAAAAATTACCCAACACATGATTTCTAGTTATCTGTAGTCATCCATGCATTGAAAACATGGAGGCATTATCTCTTTGGTGAGAAATTCACTGTGTTTACGGATGAAAAAATCTTGAAACAAATTTTCTAATAGTGAGATTTGAATATGAGGCAAAGGAGGTGGATGGAGTATCTCAAAATTTTTGACTTTGACTTGAGGTACACACCCGGGAATAGAAATTTAGTGGTGGATGCAATGAGTATAAAGCCATATGCTCAGTTTGTGAAAGAAGCTTCAGATGAATGGCAGTTGATGTCAGTCTTAGCTGTCATGAATGTGGAATGTGAAGAATGAGGTGATTTTTCTATTTTCTTTTCATCTATACTTATTCCTAATTTAATAAAGAAGATCAAAGAAGCACAAAAATTTGATAGATATTGTCTGGTTGTAAGTTCAAAACTCAATGGTGGGGAGACCATTGATTGCTGGAAACATGATGGGGGTTCAGTTTTGTGTTTCTGTGATCATATGGTTGTACCTATGGTTTTTCAAGAACAACTCCTTCATGCTTACCACCATTCAAATGGGATGTACACCCAGGTACATAGAAGATGTATAAGGCGTTGAAGGCGCAGTTTTGGTGGAGTGGTAAGAAATGGAAGGTGGTCGAGTTCATTTCAAGGTTCTTAACTTGTCATCAGTGTAAAGCAGAGCATCAATGACCAGATGGTATGTTACAATCTATTCCCATCCCAATGGGGAAATTGTATCAAATATCAATGTATTTTGTTATAGGCCTTACAGGAACGGTTCAGAAATGCGATTCCATATGGGTGATGGTGTATCGTCTAACCAAGTCAGCCCAATTAATCCCTATTTGTGAAACTCATACAGTGGAAGATCTTTCAAAAATATATATCTATGAACTGGTAAAGAGGCATGGTGTAAAAGTGTCTATATTCTCAGATAGATATCTTAGGTTCACATCTCATTTTTAGAAATAATTATAGAAAGCCCTTCGAACATAGTTGACTATGAGCACTGGGTGTCATCCTCAGATGGATGGGCAATCTAAACGAACAATACCAAATTTGATGACATGTTGTGGGCTTCTGTAATGGATTTCGGTGGATCATGGGAGGAGCATATATCCTTAGTAGACTTCTCATATAATAACAACTATCAATCTTCGATACACATGGAACAATTTGAAGCATTATATGGGGTTCTTGTCATTCTCCACTATGTTGGGTGGATATGGGTGAAACTTCAATAGTCGGGCCAAGACTTTTCCAAGAAACAATAGAGAAGATGCAATTTATTAGAAAAATTATGGAGATAGATCAGAGTCGTCAGAAATCTTATACAGATCACTGTCAAAGACCATTTTCATTCGTTTTGGGTGATCAACGTCTTCTTGAGGATCTCTCCAAGGCTTGGAAATCATCGTTTTGGGAAGTATGGAAAGTTATCTCATAGATACATTGGCCCTTTTGAGATAATAGAAGGGGTGGGAGAGGTTTCATATCGGTGTTCATTACCACCATGGTTTAGTTCATTGCATAATGTGTTCCATGTATCTCAGTTAAAAAAGTATCATCCTGATCCTGACCATGTGATCAGATGGGATCACATTGACCTAGAGCCGGATGCATTGTTGATACATATACTAGTACAGATTTTGGATAGGTAAGATAAAGTCTTAGGTGGAAAAATTATCAGTCTAGTGTGGGTTTTATGGCAGCATGGTCAGATTCAAGAAGATACTTGGGAATGTGAGAAGGAAATGAAAGAGAAGTGGTTGGAACTCTTTCAGTTGGGTGAAGATTTTCTACTTTCTGAGGATGGAAAGACCAATGGTGGGGAGAATTTAGTACCCCCATTTTCTAGTATGTAACCCTTTCTTGATTCTTTTAATGGTTTTAATGCAAAGGGTGATAAATAGGAGAGTCGGGAGAACATTAATTGACGTTTGAGGCAAAGGGGGAGTCGCACAGGCGGCGCCCGGGTTGTCTAAGCCATCGGGACAACCCGTGCGTAGTTCGACCTTGAGGATGTAGCTTCCACAAGGGTGGTGCATAGTTTTTCAAACTGTGTGAAAAAAATGTGCATGGAGTGTCTACCGAGGCAGTTGCTAATTCATGGTTAGCGCACAGTTTTTCTAATCGTGCGGCCACTTAACCGAGATCATATAAATGTGGATCTCACACATTTATGCCTCTATGTTGCTTGTTTTTTTTTCATTAGCGTCCCTAACATAGGATTTTTATTCTCCATAGGTCAGAGAAGGTTCCCCCATTGTTCTAGAAGTGATCCAAAGGATTATCTTAGAGAATCAAAGCTGGATTCTTGAGGTATGTGATCGTTCTTCTTCGTTGATGACTGGTTTCTTAGATCTAATTAGATCTACCTCTCCTCTTCTATCAGTTTCTTAGATCAACAAATGTTATGAGTAGATCTAACTATGTGGATGCAAAATATGATGAGATTTGTTCTTGATCTTGATAAGAGAATAGATCTAAGGCGGTTTCTTGAATAAGCAACCCAGTTTTCTTGAGTGTTCTTCATTTATTGTGGTTTTTGTCAAAACCGTAATGTAGGAGGCTTTTTTATTGACTCCACATAGTATGAATGATTGGAATTCATTCAATATGAGTGTGTGGTATGGAATTTATTGTGAAAAGAATACAATAAATCTTATTTAGTGATGAATTATTGTTTTAGGGAAATTGTGAAATCTTGGTGAATTGTTGTGCAATGTAAATTGGGTTCTTGAATTGAAAATGTTGATTTTAAATTACAGATTTGTGGAAATTGTAAATGGTTTGATGAAAAATGGATTTTCAATAAAACTAACATTTTTTTTGAAATGGTTTGATATCGAAATGGTTTTTATAGAAATTTTTTTCAATAAAACGATGTTTTTAATGAAATGGTATTTCGACATGACGGATGGGAAGATGTGGTGTGTGTTCATATAACATTCGGGGCGGACATGGGTTAAGAGTCTCCCCCACTAGTGTTTGGATGGATAAGGGTTAGGTCTCTCCCCCATCAATCGTTCATACTCCATTCGATATGGATAAGGTTTAGGGGTCTCCCCCATCAGTGTTGGGATGTATAAGGGTTATGGCTCTCCCCCATCAAACATTCATGTGCATTTGGGTTGGATAATGGTAAGAAGTCCCCCCCATCATTGTTTGGATGGACAAGGGTTAGGGAATTCCTCTTCTTCTAGGTAGCAGGCATGGTTGGTTTAATGGGTTTGTGGAATGGTTGTGTATGTTAAAAAGGGATCTTGTGAAATCGTTCAAAAGCTTGTTTGGTTATTTTTCTGGAAAAATTAACTTGCTGGAAAATTGTTTTAAATTGCTCTTGGAATGCATTTGGTTATAAATTGATTCAAGAAACTTGTTAATATTTAGATATAAAATACTTTTGAGAAAATGTTTTATATAATCTGTCCTTTTTAAAAATGTTGCTATCCCTTCTATCCTAGTTGGGTGAGTAGGGAAGTCATTGGGGAAAACTAATGAGTTTTATACTCACCCCTACATTGGCACTTTGGTGATTTTTCAGATGTTGTATTCTGGGATATAGGTAAAGGTAAACCAACTTATTGCTAGTGGCTCATAGTGATTCTTGGGAGATGTTGTGGATCTTGGAGCTTGTGGAGCACAGATTTGTGGGGTCTTTTTAGAGTCTTGAGTTGTTTATCTGTTGTGTACTATGATGCTTGATTTGGACTTCCGCTGTTGTGTACTTGATGTGGTTTGACATAAATTAAGTTGTGTAGTTGTCATTCATTTTATCATGAATCATGTAGTTAATGTTTGGTTCTGATTTGTTGGTGTATGGGTTATTTCATAAAGGGTAAATCACCCCCAACTTGTATTTGAAACCCTTCGGAATTTATTGCCAGCCTTTGGCGTCTTGGGGATGTCAATTAAGGCCTAGTAATGACTTGTTGAGCTGTCAAGACAACGAAAATAGCTGGTTCATTACAGAACTCAATATATTTTAATTAAAATAATGAATTATTACTTTTAGATAAAATTATATACATTATTTAAACATGACATTAATGTTATTTTACAAAAAATTATATATCTTTAAAATAATTTATATTACATAATTAAAAAAAATTCTAATTTATTTGAAAATTTAAATATATATAAAACATGTTCCAATAAATTACCAAATTATATTTTATAATTAACATTTTTAACTTCAGATAGAAATAAATTTTTTATCACAGTTCAGGTTATATCAGTATTATTGGGTGTTATATGTGGTTATTTTAAAATTAAATTCCAAAAAATGGGATTTAGATTTTGTAATTTGGATATCACATTTAGAATTATGAGTTTATATATTTTATTATAAAAATACATTAATTTATTCTTAATTTTTAAATTTCAAAGGTTAGAAAACGACATTCATTAATAAAAACTAAAATGATAAATGTGGGGAAACATAAAAGTTGATGAACAAAATTATAAAAGTAAACTTATTTATGTGTGTTTGAGGATAGGATTGACCATAAATCCACATTATTCCATTAATGCTTCATTATTGAAGCATATTAATAGAGTTACACCTTCAAATATTGGTTATCATTTAGTAATTACAAGAATACCACCCCTCCTCCACTATAAAAAGGCATTCACTCCCCTTCCTCACACCTATCAAAGAAATTTATTTCACAAAAACCCTACAAAAATAATCTCCAAAAATACCCCAAATCACCATAGTTTCCTCACAATGGGAATAAATCTAACTAATGAATCTCTTTGGTGAAAACCAAAAAATGGTACACAAAAAAGAGGTAACATTATTTAATTTCCATTTGTGATTTATTTATTCACCCACCAATTCAGTTATTATTATTTAATGAATATATAATAAAATAAGTATCCTAAATACAATGATATGATTTCATTCTATGGGTTATACCTACACCTACCCACATAGCCATTAAATTGGTAACTAAATTGTCGTTCCTGGGTATGGTGAACTACCACCTCACAAAACAATGTTATTCATTTTCCTCTTTACCATATCTCATGGATGAAAATTATGAATAAAACATTATTTTTTCATGAATTATATGATTTATTTGATTTATTTTTTACTCATTAATTATTATATAAATCATTTTTTAATTTATTCTATTTTTTGTAAATACGATAACATCATTTTTGACATATAGACAACAACCTCCTCAATATTATGTGATTCATTCAATCATTTGATGGATTTTTTTTAAATATTTTTATAGAGGAAATATATGATATATAGTAGCTAATACTTCTACATGAAGGATAATGTATATATATATATTTAATTTAATTTATTTCATTCAATATTTTAACAAAACAAAAATAATGTCTATGTGTATATGTGTCCTAACATCTCCATGAATGGTGTATTCCATTTATTATTTCTACATTTTCTAGATTATTATAAATAAATTTAAAACTAATATATATTATTAAATTATGTAAATAAATAATTCATTGTCAATGTATAATTACCAAGAATATTGAGTCATATCATCTATGAAACAGGATGAGTGTATTACCAGAAACGTAACCAAAACATTGAATTGTAAATTAATAAGTAATATAAGGCCCTAATAAATTCATATATTTTATGATATATAAGAATGTGGTTATTTTTTGTAGAAATAAAAAATATATAATTATTATAATCAATTTTTATTGTGTACAATGAAATTCAAGACATAAGATAAATGATTTCTCAGCTCACTATTATTTTTGTGAGGTATAGGCTATATTCACCCGTTATTCTTTTTGTGTTGTGTATACAATGAACTACGATATGGTATATCATTAATATCATATATTTAATTATATCCAATGTTTTAATTTTTGTTATCCATACATAGTGATCATTATTAAAAAGTTACTCATGTTGAGAGGGGATTTCTAGTCTCTCTTTCACTTCTGTGAGACTTATTCTATATCAATAACTCATTTCTTTTTTGTGGTGTATATAATTCCAATGGATGTATTATATAAATATCATAATTAATTTCTTTTAATTTATATATCCATTTAATGATCATTTTTTCATGAGGTTTAAGATTCCAAATTTACCATATCGGTAAAATAAATTTTCCACAATTTTACTTCATCAAGAGCCATTCCCTATTATGAACCAATATTATTATATGATGATCATATAAATCCATTTTACATGTTTAGTCATGATTATAATTCATTTCAGGATATTATAATATTTATTTAACGTTATTATTTCATTGGGATTATGATTCAAGTGTTTTAAAGTGGTATGTAATACCTTCAAATGTTTCTTTATTATTTACCACAATGAATGTTTTAAATAATCCTTTCAAAATTATTATACAAATACGATGAAAAAATTAGATATATTTTATGATATATTGTGGATAATGTCTAGCAAAATAATAATTATTATATATTTTAATGGTTTATGTATATGAGGAACAGTTTCACATGAAGACCATTTATTTTAAATGGGTTATACAATGATAAAATGCTCATGAATCCGAATTCTTTTCATGGGTTATTCTATGATGAAATTAATGTGGAGCCTATATATTTTCCACTATTTATGATTAGATGAATTTTTTAAAATACTGATTTTATTTCATGGGCTGTAATATAATATCTCTCTTTATCAGTTATGATTTTATGAATGTTTTTTGGTTTTTATACATAGAGGTGTCATTTTATAATGTGATGGGAGCTATCTACATCTACCAATAATGCATTAAATAATGTTTTATATTTCATGATTATGATAGGGATAGAAAAAATGAACATGGATCAGTATGAAAGATTTGGATTGAGTAGTGAACTAGATTATTTATAATAGAGATGGAATGATATGTGAACTCATATTAGTATGAATTGGATAGAATGAGGAGTGATCTCTGTTCAATAAGACAACTCTAGAATGAGGAGTGAACTCGGTTTGGTAATATTGGTCCTGAATAGTATGTAAACTCTATTCTACAATATAGGGTTGGAATGGAGAGTGAACCTATTTCAGTAGAGGACCTATTCTACTAAGATGTTATTGAGAGTGAGTCGTGACAACAATGACGGTTTTGGGAGAGAACCAATATCACAATTATAACTTTAACAGTGATGAAAAATCTACAATGGAGATCAATTTATATGATTATGTGAATTCCAAACTCCCTTGCATTATTATTTTGGTATGATATCATATATTATTTTCCTAATTCAATTACTATTGATGCCTTATGAATTGCCAAAAAAATTCATGATTTATGTTTATATTCTTTTATATGTGGTGTATTATTTTCAATGTTATTATAATTTTTTCATACACTAATTCTTATATTATACATATGTATCACATTTACTATTAAACATACTAAGAAAATGATATCACCAATTTATTATTTTTCTTTTCCATAGGTTATAAAAAATTCTTTTATGTAGGAGTACTAATGTGCATGATTTTCAAGGGAGATGTTTATGATCATTCACCTAGTTAGTATATTTTGTTCCACATTTCTAAAGACACTAAAATATTACAATCATCCTTAATGTTTTTTATAATTAGATGAATATTCATCTAACTTTTTTAATACATGTACGTTATGATATGGTTTCTATATTTGGTATAAATTTTTTTCTATCCTTTGGAAACTAGTATTAGAAAACATTAGTGAACCCCCTAGGGATATTTGTATGGAAATTTCTACGTATGTATCTAAGGATATTCTTGGGGATTTTTCTATGGATAATCCATAGGTGTTGTACATTTAAATTTTTTTCCTGACATCGGAATCTTATAAATATTTTTTCACGATTATGATTTTTTATTATATGATAAGTGTTTCGCACCCTATGATTTCTAGTTTTAAAAAATGAAGGGAACTATAAGGCACATGGTTAAAATTGAATGCATCATATGTAGATTTTATGGTAATTTTTAAAATTTATTTCTAGTGTATAATTAATAAAAAGAGAATCAGGAATGTGGTACGAGTATTGGTTATACATTAGAATATAATTGGACCGCAAACGACATGTGAATGGTATGTGATATTATAGCATATTTATTAACATTAAATGTACGAATAATGATTTGAAATAGGTTGATGAAACATAATACATATTTCTTATTTCATATTATAGGAATGGGATATTAAATAATAAGATGATAAATCCTAATTATTTTTTTAGGAATAGTGTAGGGTCATTAATGTTTTTATGTTTTTGTTATTCAATCATTATGTTATATGAATCAATAAAAATAAAATTATTTTTAGTAAATTTTTTTAATTGTGTGTTTGTGAGGACCTGTAAAATATTTATGTTGACCTAAAGAAATAATTTAATAATAAGGTTAAATTTTGATTAAGGAAAGGTATCCCATAACATGTTTACAAGGATGAGAAATACTATTTTATATTGATACAAAGATGATGATATGGATAATGTTAATTGGATATTATTTATAACCTAAAAAGTGATAATAAATTTTTTTAAAAAGAGATAATTGTTTTAATGGATGACTTTTATGAATTCATGCATTTAAACAATAAATTCATCAGTATTTGGATGAATGAAGATTTCATGTTTTCAAAAATAATTTTTTTTAATTTAGGTTATTACCAAGATTGAAGAGAATATAAGTTGTGGGTATTGACTTGTTTTTAATGTGACAACCAAGATATACATTATGATATCAGGGGGAGGAAAGTTAATCTTTTTTAGTGACATTATTTATAATGTATTGGTTTTTCATATTTTGTAATGGTTACAAGATTAACCATTTAATGAATGATTTAAGTTAAACAAGGGATGATTTTATGAAATTGAGGTATTATCTCACCATATTATAATATATACAAATTTGATAGATTGTGATTACCAATTTTGTGTTATGATAAAAGAATAAAGATTTAATGAATTATCATTCTATTTATGGATATCATGATATGTAAGTTCATCGGGAATGAAAAATTCACCTTAATTTAATAGTGGAGGATATGAAGTGGAAATTGGGAAAGACACAACCAAATGGTAATATTTTTCAAATTAAAAGGTATTAAATCATGTAATTATATTTATTTATTCTGTTCAATATTAAAATAATTCCTCATTTCTATGGAAGGGATATTGGAAATGATTTATCCTAATACTTTAGTTTTTTTTGACAAATGAAATTATAAATCATCACATATGTATGGTTTTAAAGCCCTTATAATTACATTTATTATTAAATTTATTGTGATTATTGAGGTCAATAACGCTCAATATTTATTTATGCTTTTGTTCCATATCCAATATTCCCTTCCCACCTATGTTCTCATATTTGGGAACCTAGTTAAGAGTTTATTTAGAAAACCATTTTCTTTCAAAAAATACCTTTTTAAAAAATGTTTTAGTATTCATTTTTAAAATATGGGTTTATATAAAATTAACATTTATTTATTAAACCATTGATAAACCAGATCAATATTGAGGAGGAAATTTATTTTATGGGGGTAGAATATAACCGCCAAAGATTATTTAAATTTTTTTTTTCAAATTAATTTATAAATTTTGATATTTTTCATTTCTCACAAAACTAAATAAAAAAATTTTATATGAACTATCAAATTATTTCATTAATTATATGATAAAACATGTTAATCTTGTACTACACTCAACACTGCATTGTCTTGTGATACACACAATAATGAATATCTGCAAAAATCAATTTTATAATTCTAATTATTTAAAAGATGGAGTTATAGCATAGGTGTAAAAATGTTAATATGACTTGTAATAAATAATTTTTAAATTTTATTGATAATATATTAATGTAGATAAATGATATTTAAAATAAAACTAACCATTTTTGGAAATGTCTTTATATGTTTGAGAATAATATTTTCTCAAATAAACTGCTTTTTATGTCCTTCTTTGAACAATTAAAAAAATAATTTTAAAAACCTTTAAAAATTTAATTTTATAAAATAATTCACATTTTTAATTCACAATATATATATATGATTAGGGTTAATGTTTTGGATTTTTCTGGAAAACATCAATTTTCGATCAATAATGAAAAATAATGAATTTTAATTCGAAAGTTATTCTTCATCTAAATTATTTATATTGTGAAATTATATTTTATTTGTTCTTTAATATATAATTTATAAAATTATATATCAAAAAATTCAATTAATTTAAAAAGATTCAATTTTATAGTAAAAATATATATAGAAACATCTGAATCTTTTGACATTTACTCTTTAAAAACATACATTCTCATAGCATCTATTGGACTAGCCTTAAATTTAATGTTGAAATTTATTTGAACATAAATTATAATAAAGGATTTAAAATATTTTAATCAATTTTTTTTATATTCTAATAAGATCAACTTGGTTTTTGAAAAAAAAAATAGTGAATCATCATCCCTTTTTGGTTGACATTGTGGGTAAAGACACTCGGCTGCCTTTAACATTTTGGATCAAAAAGGAAATGATCACAGACCTTGAGTGTAGATCCAATAATGAACAAACATGGAGCACATTTAATTTCATGAATGATTTGTTTTCTTCTGTCATCATGCTCAAACTCCTTAAAAGTGATCTTAAAACATGGAGAAAAGATTGTTTCAGTTCTCTTGACAAGGAAATATATTCTCTTGATGATTATCTCAAGAATTTACAAGAGAAAAGTACCATTTCTAACTTCTTAGGTGATGTGTAAGGGGATTCAGTCTTTATTTATTTTCTAAATAATCATTTGAATTTAAAATATTCCTTCTAAAAAGATACCCTCAACGAAAAATAGTTTACGGATGGTGATAGGAACTCTATGTTATTTAATTCCCATCAGAAGATAAAGAAGGTCACCTAGACATTATCTATGATATATAATTGGAATCATATTGTTGATAATAGGGTTATATTTCAAATCATGTGATTTCTTATTTTAGGGATCTCTTAAATGGGCCTTCCCTTCAAAATGATACTTTTGAGTGTATCATTCCAAAACTTGTGGATCATCAATAGAACATCAATCTCACTGATATTCCCTTGAATTTTCAGATTAAATATGAATTCTTCAGTATTAAATTTTAATGTTACTCGTGCAGGGATGGTTTTATTAATATATTCTTTCAGGAATACTAGGAAATTGTTCAATCTAATGTTTGTAGGATACACATTCAATTCATTAAAGGGGTGATCTTCCTCATTGTTTGAATGATTAGTTTCAAGATCTGATTCAAAAGATGGGGAATTCCAATAAAATACAACTCTTCAGGATGGTTCCATTAGAAAACTCTCTCTAAAAAATATGTTATAATATCTTGTCACATGTTTGGAATTGATTGCTGGATAGATTCATTCTCCCAATCAGTTTGGTTTTACCAAATGGAGATCGATTCAAGATTGTCTCATCAATGCTTCTGAATGTGTCAATCTTTAACGAAATTCACTATAGGTGGAAACATTTCCCTCAATATTTATGTCATGAAGGCATTTGACATAATGGAAAAGAGATTAATTTTATTGGTTCTTGAAATGTATGGGTTTAATGGTGTCATTATTTATTGGGTCCATTCCATATTAACATTTTCTCTTATTTTTTTCCTTATTAATGGGTCTCCTGAGGAGGTTTTTTATTATTCAAGAGGGTACCCACATGGTGGTTCCTTTTTTTCTATTATTTTATAAATTTTAATTGATTGCCTTAGAAGAATTCTCTCCATTATGGTATGCAATGGGAAAATAAAGATGATTGATGTTTGTAATTGTTTTGTTTCACTTACTCAATTGTTATATGATGATGACATTATTTTTTTGACATAGGGTGATAATATCAATATCAGAAATATCAAAAGAGCACATTCTCATTATTCTTCTGCCTCTTGTTAAAAAATAAGATGAGAAAAATCTAAAGATTACCTTGGCAGGAATAACTCTATTCCTAGGAATAATGATATTGTTAGAGAGTTGGGAAATCATGAAGGGTTTATTCCCTTCATTTTATTGTGGGTGCCTTTTGTGGGAGGCCTATGGATTGATATTTCTTGTTGATTCTTGGAAAAGTCAGAAGACAACTTGCTTCTGGGAAAGAAAAAACACTATCCATGGATGGTAGGTTTTTCTTGGTCAAATATGTTATTGTCTCCAAATTTGTTTATTATTTAATGGTGTACAAATAGCCTATTTCTCTCATAAGGAATATTAATGTTTCCCGTAATAACATCATCTAGACTGGAAAGATTAATGAGATGATATTGGATATGTTTATTTGGAGTAACTATTATGAACCTTATTATGAGGGGGTGTTTAGTATAAAAACATTTAGATATTTAATGATTCTATACAAGATTATTTTATTTGAATAATACTAAATATAAACTATGAGGCTATTTATTTTATTCGAGAAAAATTTATGAATTGGCTTATGATGTGTTTTATTAATCATCTAGATTCTTCTGTTTTTACTGCCTTTAATATTTTTTCCTCAATTGATCATCAATCAAGATGGCTTGCTTCCAAGGATTCATCCCATGATTTTTGGAAGTAAAATTTAGGTTGTAATCGTCTTGTTGATTTTTTGGGGGGTGAAAAACCTATCTTGATTTTGAATATTTCTATAAAATACCATCTAGTTAACATGGAGGATCGTATGTTGAAAATTGTGAATCTTATTAACACATATTGTTTCTCTAACAGGGAGGATTTCTAGGATTGGCAACCTGCTTCTAATGGTTTTCATTCTTCTATGATATTTCACAGGTTCTATTTGAATTGAAATGTGGAATATCAGTGGGTGAAGGGGTTTCATAGGAATTTCATTAGTCCATTCTGATCTATATTGTCCTGGAGAGTTTATCTTCAAAAAAATCCTAACATATTGTTATCTTTTAAACTGTGTAATGTCTTTTTGTTTCTCATGTGTTGTTTTCCATCAGCATAGGGAGGATGTGGATCATATTTATCATAGCTATGTTTCATCTACTTAGATGTGGAAAGGAATTTAATATTTGATTGAAATATCATTGCTATAGATAGTTCTAGTTATCTATTTCATTCAGTGTTGGGGGTCCCTCTCTCTTTCCATCAAACTGTTTGACTTATTTATGGTAGCTACATCAGAGTTACTAAATTACATATGGTATATCTGCAATCAGGTACTCCATTCTAGTGAGTCTTTCTCTGCCCACAATGCTCTTGCTCACATTCTTGCTATTTTTCAGGAGTCTAACATTCCATGTAAATAGTTCTACTCCAATTAGATTCATGACTTCACTGTTCTAAATTAGATTGGAGTAAAGGGATATTTCAGGTATTTGTATGGTACTTTGGATGTTTTATGGTAGTATCCTTTTTTGGATAGATTAAAGTCAATTATGATGGGGCTTTTGAGGCAATCTAGGTCCCTTCGGCTATGGTGCTATCTTTAGAGATCACCAAGTTGGTGTACATGGCTATTTTCATGGTTCTTGTGGAGTTGCCTCTTCAATTGTGCCGTGATGATTGATGTTATTGTTGCGGTTGAGCAAGGTAAGAGACATAGGTCGAATAATAATTGGCTTGAGGGAGATTCTATAACTATAGATTCAGCTATCATGTTGGGATCTCTTTACGTATATTGGAATCTCACTGATTGTTTGATTAATTTCTTGGATTCCCTTCATTCAGTGCATCATGTCATCAATCACACTTATCCACAAGAAAATTTTGTGGTGGATGGACTAGCAATTTAAAATGATGCCCATGTAGATTTTCATTGGTATTATCATCTTAATGAAGAGTTTTTACCTCTTTTTCATAGATACATGGATAACATACATGTTTTCAGACTTGTGTAAGTTGTTTGTTTTTGATCCATAAGGGTTCCTCTATTATAAAAGCATTAAAAGGAACCAAACGTTATTATTAAGGTCCAAAATAACAAAAACATGTTTTCATAATATATTTCATTCTAAAATTTCAACAATACATTTTTAATTTTCTAATTTTATGACTTATTGGGGTACTATTCCATGAAATTGACAAATATAATATGTCAACTAATGAAAAAATGAATAAAAGAATATTCTAAACATTTATGATTTATAGACAACTAAATAATGAAATAAGCTTCACAGATTCAATTATAAAAATAATATTGAATTCCAAATGAGTTTAATTTATCATTGTAATTTAACATTAATTTTTATTGATGTTATATTACGTTGAACAATTAATAAGAACTAGCACATGGATCATTTAGTTAATAATGAAATTAAATAAATGATGCTAATTACATTTAATGTAATGTAAATTTAATAAAATACCATGATACATTATATATATAGATTATTATATCATATTTCATAGATGTCAAATTAATAAATTTTAATTAAAATAATGTTTGGATATTTTTAATTTTAAATAAAATATATAATGTCAAAACTAACATTAATGTTATTTTACCAAAATGATATTTTATCAAAATAAATAGAACTTATAAAAATACTATATTAAGCCAATTTATTATTAAATTATAATAAATTTAAAATATGGTGAAATAATAGATAAAAAATCATTTATAATTAACATATATACCTTTAAATAATAGAAAACATGTTTAGCATGGTTCACATTAAATAAATATTTTTGTGTGTCACAAGCGCTTGTTTTAAATATTATTTCCAAAAAAATAAAATTTAATTTTTTTTAGTTAGATATCATATTTAGAACTGATAGGGAGTATAAAATAAAATAAGTATCTCATTAATTTATTATTAATTTCTATATTACATAGGATAAAAAACTAGTTTCTGTAATAAGAAATGAGAAATATGGGGAAACATAGAAGTTGGGGAACAAAATTATTAAATTATTTTTTTTTGTATGGTGGAGGATTTTTATGACTATAATTTTACATCAATCCATTATTTTTCTATTTTTTAAGCTCGTGAGGTATGGGAGACCTCCTAATAGTGTGTAAAGTTTTTTAAATTACAATAATTCCACCTTCCTCTAATATAAAATGAATTCACACCTCCCCTTCCGGACATCTCTCAAAAAAAGATTGGATCATCCAACCCCTAGAAAAATAATCTCCAAAAATCCATCCTATAACCCTAGATTCCATACATTGGGAAAAACATAAAAATGGAATTCCTTTTGGAGCAAACCAAAAGGTGTTACCAGAAAAGGAGGAAAAAGTATTTAATTTCCATTATTGTTCTATTTCATTCTAAAACCATTAAATTATTATTATTTCAGGATTATATAATAGCATATCTATCCAAATTAAATTATATGTTGTAATTCTATGGTTTTTATTGATATATACAAACACTTCAATAAAATGGGTAGTGAAATTAACATTCTTGTATACGGCTAACTACCACCTAACGAAATGATATTGTTCAATTTTCCATTACAACTTATCATGGTGGATAATAATGATAGAAATTATGTTTTTATAATATATATAAATATAAGATATAAATTATTTATGATTATTTAATTATTACATAAAAAATACCTTCTTGATTTCTATTATATGTAAATATGGTAACTTCATTTGTGGACGTATGGAGTAACTCCTTCTCAAAGCGATGTTATTAACTCAAACATTTCATGCGATTTTCTGAGGATGTCTTTACTAAAGATATATGATATATATGAAATTATAATTAAACATTATTGATAATATATATATATATATATATATTAATTTCATTCCTTCAACACAAAAACAAAATAGAATCATGATTCAAGCATACGTATGATCTACCATCTTGAAGAACAATGTACTCAATTAGTTATATCAAACTTTTATAGATTATTATAAATAAATTTATATATAATATTTATAAGATATTTATACCATGGTTTACATTTGTGAAAAAAGTATATCAATATCTATTTAAAAGGACACAGAATAACAACTCAAATCATGTATGAAACACAAAGCAGTTATTTCCAGAAACATTACATAAACATGGAATAGTTAATAAAAGGGTCATATAGGGCCATAATGAATTCATATATTCTATGCTATATAATAATATTTTTTTTCGTATATTTACAATAATGATATACTTATTATACAAGAGGATGGAACATGTATAGTGAATGTCATGACTTAAGGTAAGGGTTTTGTCGTCTAACATTTATTTCTTTGAGATATATGCTTTATTAACCACTTATTCTAGTTATTTGGTTTATATACTAACATAAAATTTTTTATATAATTAATTTTCCTTATTTCATGACATTAAATATTTTAATTGATCTTATTATTCCACAGGGATCATTATTTAAAAGTTACTCATGTGGTGAGAGGATTTTTAGTCTCACTCCTATTCCTATAATACTTATGCAACATTCACAACTTGTTTTATATGTGTGTTGTATATAATTATATTATAGACACTTTTTTGATGAATAATTATGCATACAGAATAAGGTATTCTCTTTATGGATTCTATTTTTTCCCATATTTAGCAATTTCCAAATGTGGTCAACATTAATCACATTCATCAGTGATGTCTACTCCTAGATAAAAATTGGATAATGGAATGATAGTTCTTCATTACATGGATTTTTCCTTGGAACTCATCACATAGTCTGGGTCACCCTCAACGATGAATACATGTTCATGAAACTCAATCCCGGTTGCATCTATTTTTGGATTTTATTTAACAACAGTTTTACTTAATAAACAATCCAATGGGGTCTTGATAAAGAAACAACCATCCCTTAGGAAATAGTTATGTTGGGAATCACTATCATATCTAGATTCTTGGAACATTAATCATCATTATATTTTTCAAAGGAGGGGATCTCATTAATTAATCTCTTAGCATGAATCTTTAGTTGTCTCATATGAATCATGAGGTATCATGTTCTTAATCATATCTTCCATGGATTTCAGATCAAGCATAAAATTATTAAAATGTGGTAGTTGTATGAGATAGTTCATGAGAATAATGTATTACAGATATGAGAGTAGGTTTCTTAGAATGTACCATAGTGGAGGATCAAGGAGATTCTTCCCCATGAGGGAAAACCTATGTTTACTAGATTGAAAAAAACATAATGCCCAAGGAGCAAGGGTATGAGAGGTCTGCCCCATAATGTGAAGAAGTCACACTATGAAGACTGATCAAAACACCCTTGGATGTGGATCAGATTAGTGCACTTCTAGGAAGAGTAACATTTGATTATCATTCGTTTTTATTGACACTTCGACAGGATTCCAATATACCTAGCTTAGATGGCATGGATCAAAACCCATGTAGTTTGATGAGATTTTGAGGGGCTTATGCATGTGACCGACCCTTCACAAGAGGATTTCACATGGATGGCTTGTATGGGGAATAAATATGAAATTATGCCAGGTTATTTCTAGTTTTAGTAATGAAGTTTTTGTGGCATAATCATGTAAGCAACCTAAGAGAATAGAATTATCTCACCGGTATGTGGTGTTCCATGTAAAATAAAGATGTATTATGGACTGAGTTGATAAATTCATAGAGTGGGTGATTTGATGGGGTGTTGGGAATGACCCTCAGGTGAAATACCTACATGTCCTAGTTGGTTGGGAAAAAATTATTTGTAGTACGGTATGAGAATTGAGGATTACTATAAATATGGAGGCCCATAGAAATAGAAAATCCTATTAGGGCTTACACCATGTGGATTCTCTACTTGGGAGACATGATGTGTATGTGGATTACACACATTAGCGGAAAAATTGGTTAGTGGTCCTTGTTTTATATCTATAAATATGGCCCCATTTATGAATGGGGACATGGATGGCATTATCTTTGGTATTCTCTAATCCCAAATGGGTGATTCTCGGTTTAATGAATAAGAGATATAAATATACCTTACGATCACATAATACATTTTTCTGGTCACTAGATAGATGTGGAATCCCAATGGAAGATAGGGAGGGCCTTTTAATTACATATCTCATCACTTGTTTTTGGTATCCATGAGATTTGAGGAGGAGAAACAGTGATTCCTCTGGGAAGAAAGTATATGAGATTACACTACGAGGGATGCCCAGAAAGATTTAATTTTCTATGTAGTTAATGAAATTCCATAGGAGGAGAATCTAATTCCTTGTCACTCATACATTGGACATCCTACTCCTTCCACACTGGGTGAGACTATAGTTTAATTTCATGTTTTTGGGACATTTGTACTATTAAGTTTTACATCATCGTTCTCATACATGGATAGACCCACTCTTCATCCCTTGGAAATACATTACTAAATCTCAGATGAATTTGGAAGGTGAATAGATTTAGAAATTCCATTTTTGAATGGTTTGGAGGGTTGGTCAGTCATGAGGTCCATGTTAGCATCCCAGTGAGGAAAAGCATGTTGGATTAACACACCAATGTTGAAAATAAAAATAATAATGTGACACTATATCCACAAATGGGATGGAGTGGG
The DNA here is from genome assembly GCA_963277665.1 of Viscum album. Classification (NCBI taxonomy): domain Eukaryota; kingdom Viridiplantae; phylum Streptophyta; class Magnoliopsida; order Santalales; family Viscaceae; genus Viscum; species Viscum album. The sequence goes on along the minus strand of OY728131.1, from coordinate 848,187,727 downwards.
CCACATGAATGGTTCGATCATGTCACATGGTTACTATAAATACGTCTAAAAAATTCCTAGATGGATAGGGAGGTTTGGAGAACTCTTCCTTCATAAAGGGGTTTTATTAAATGGGAGACCATATGGAGATGCTCGTGAGTGGGTAATCCCAAGATAGAGGGGTTATTCATAAACCATATGTGTTTTGAGAAAGTAAGGTGCTTAATTAGGGAATATGATTCACAATATAGAGTGAGCCTACCTGGGAATGATGTCTATACTTAGGAAAGGGGTGTTGTTTGATGGTTTAATGCTTCATGTAGCTTGAAGAACACCATAGTAAATTCCTCATACATGGAGGATATTGTAAATTGAAAGGGTAATCCCCACCATAATGGGGGAATTTTTGAACATGGGAAAAGTGTTTTTTCCCTGCTAGTATTCTATCAGTGATCTATTTCAGTTTGATTTGTGATGCTCACTATGCTTTGTGAATTGGGAGAAATCAGGATGAACAAAGGTCTATTATCAATACAATTAAGGGGAATTTAGATATGTATAATAGTCATAAGGGGATTAGGATTCTGATAAGTTTTTCACAAAGTGTATGGGGGATTCATGAATGATCATGGTTGTGTCATACTTGTGGAGCAATATGTCATCCCTTTTGTGTGTTTGTGGAGAACAATTGAACATACAGAGCATTCCATCAGGGCCTCATGCATTCTTGGTTGTAGAGGGATCTTCATTAAATGGATTGATAAAGAAAACCTTAATATTGGTTTTAGGGATGTTTGGGCTTGGGATTACTTTTGAATAGCTGGGTCCTCCTTGACTAATCCAATGCAATTTATTTTAGTGCCAACAAATACCCCCCCCCCCCTCAATATGGGAGTCTACGAAAAAAGTAGGGTCAAATTCAGACTAGACAACACTAAAAATATGGATAATATTTTTTTAGAGAATATAATTTATGAATTTATATCATGATGCATGAATTGCAGTTAATGTGGGATCAGAATCCAGCTCGAATCCTATCTTAGGAGCGTACCTATATATAACACATAGGGACCATCATGGAGTTCTATATTTTAAAATGAAGATAATAATGTTCTATATTTTATTAAATCTTATTGACTCTATTATTCATTCTCTATGAACAAATTATTTTTAGACCATACTTATTGGATCCATGATCCACAAACAATTCCATGAAAATCACGAATGGTGATCTATTGTAACTTATTTATGTGCACAATTTACATTGGAGATTTGATAGAATTTAATCCATGAATAACCTTTAAAAAATAATATCATGAGATAGAGTCATAAAATATTCTATGTGTTATATGTGTTTGCACATAATAATTTTCCAGGGAATTCACTATGGATGCCTCCAAGATAAGAAAAATAGAGGATTGCATCTTGGTTGGGGAACACGCTAGTAGAATTTCAAGGAATGAATTGTTTCTCAAGATGATGTTAGGGGGACAGAAGGAATATCCAACATGCAAGAGGTTCTTAATATATGAATTATATTTGAGAGATGACGTCTTAATTCCATAGTCCAATAGGGATAAAAAATCCTACTAGTTGAGGGGAATTCTAGGGAAATAGATGTGAAAGAGGGCCACTAATGTCCACATTTTGATGGATAAATCTCCCATTTAAATGTACTATTTCACAAACACCTCAATAAAACTATGGGGAATAATTTTTGGGGTGATGTGCTTCCATGAAATAATCACTAGATAATTATGTCGAGCATAAGATAACCATAAAATTCATAGATTGATAACTAGAATCTACACCAACATGGTATCATCACCAACAAGTGGTCCTAGGCCTACTGGCCATGTGCATCATATACTGAATTTGTAGTAGAGGTAAGGTGGGTAGAACACTATGAATCTGCATGTTTATCTCATTTACATTCTTACCGACCAAAAGAGAACATGCTAGGGTTGTTGATTAGGTGGTATCTAGGGACAAAAACATTTCATTTTCATCATATGGAGATCAACATAAGTCTCTAGGACTTTCACTGGATCCCTTGGATCCCTATCCTAGTTGGGATGTATGAATAGATTCTCTTTATAGATAATATGTTGGATAACAGATAGAATCATCCAATATTTGTAAATGATGATGTTGGATCTAGTGAAGAGTCCCACCAAAAAAGAGAAGATGGGGATGAGGGATGTCCACTTCATGCAATGGTTAGTTATTTTTTGAATTTCAGAGTGGAGGAGATACAGAGGGTGTGGATTCAACAAATAAATTAAAAAAATGTACATTCACATGTCTGAGAGGAGTATAGTGAGTCATGCAAGGATCTTAATGGTTGATTATGAAGGGGAACTAATAGAAGAAATGGGGTTACAACATCAAAACTGATCCTCAAACCATAGATTTGTTGTATGGATTCTTCATGGTGATCATATATGGGTGGATGGTGCTAGTGAGGGATGTTAACATTGTGGGGCATCCACAATAATTTTTAATGGCAGTGATGTTGGATACAAGGAACAACATTAGTCTTGGAATCCTAGTGTTGGTGAAACTTTATAAAGTACATAGGAACATAAGTGAGGTAAAGAGGATGTTACACATTTGTGGTCAATTTCATTTTTGGTATAGTTGGGTAGTCGTACACATGGGGGATATGATTATCCAATATTTAGTTCCCCACTTAAAAAACCTTCATGCCAATGATTGTGAATATAATGGGAAGATTCGCATTCATGCTGGTCCTGACGAACGTGGTGGACAAGGTTGGGCAGATAGTTTATTTTTCATTCCACATGTTTCTCATACTGATGGGGGTAGTAATAATTGATGTCTCATAGTCCGAGGAATAGAGATCTTATCTCATAGACATTCAAGGAAGAGTGCTCATGTAAATAGTTTATTGTGATCTATTATTGAGCCATAAAACATGCATTGATCTTCATGGAAATTCGAGTTCCCACAAAGGGTGATTTTAAATATGTAATTGGAGGTAAGTCATGAATGAAACCCTACAGTAATGAATAAGTTATAGCTTATGGTCACACATGAAGATATTAATATAAATAATGAGGTTCCACTATCCACTTCCTTTTTCATGTTAATCAATGTGTGTACAAAGATTTGGTGGCCACATTTCAAGGGTTAACACTAAGGTAAAATACCATCCCATCCAATTAATGGGTGATCCCTCCACTTCTAGTCTAGTGAAGGGTGAAGGATAGAGGTAATAAGGGTGGAAGTGCTAGCCTTGTAGAAATGGAAACTGTAGCAAGGGCAATAGTTCATGGGCCCACATAATCAAACTGAACTAATGAATGAAAAATATTGGTTCCAGACCCAACTCACATTGGTATATAGACCCAGGTGGAAGGGGATCCATACATGGGTTCCAAATGATGTTTTTCCTAGATATTAGAATGTATCTAGGCAATATAGACATTCCTCATGAGGATATTTCTCGAATCATGGTGAAATTGTGGTGTCTATATGTTGTTCTATGGAATTGAAGGGATGTGGGACATTCTCAAAAGACATGGGATGTTCCATGATAGTATTGGCCATTCCAATGTGTTTTTACTCTTGTCTCAAGAATAGGGACTATCATATGAAAAAAATATTGAGAACATGATGCACTCTGATGTTTTTGTGTGTCCGATGACTAATTGGATGTATGTGATTTTAGACATGACACCTCATCTATAACTACAGGAAGGTGAAATGGATGCGTGTGATCCCATACATAATGATTCAAAAAAACCTTGGGGGACTATGCACATCACGAGATCCCTCTATAAAGTGGAGAAACCACATCCTCCATGGAGGATTTTCTGGAATTTCTCATAGTCACTTTGACTCATTTTTTCATGTTCCACCTGCCCTCGTGATTTATCAATATTACCAAAAACGAAATTTATTTTTTAAAAGGAGGATCTTGCATATAAAACCCTAATTAATCGAGATGTAGGTAAAGAACGAATTGGTAAGAGAACACTTTTGGGCCTATGCCCGATGTAGAAGTTGCTGTGGGGCATACAAGAGTTAATGAGCTTAGTGAAACCACGATAGAATCACTCGAGCACTTATTCTTCTTTTGGGGGACACACCCTAGTATTAAACCAGTGGATTCCCATGTGTATGATATGTTGGCGATTAAATTTCTTATATCCCTTGTCTTTTTAGAGACATACTGGTCATTTATTGGTCATATTGACTAACTTCCTCATTTTCTGAATATTTTGGGGGAATCATGTACTTTTATATCAGAAATAGATAGATAATATGAGGTCCCATTTGAAATAGTAGTGTCAATCCATGTGGAGATTTCCATTTGAGCAAACTGTGACATGACCTCTATTGACTAGTTAGTTGAGGCTGTGATTGATTCCACCATTGGGATGAAACTAGGGGCTGATAGAGAAAACATTATTGATGTGGTGTCAAATAAATATAGAAAACCACACAACATGTAGCATAGACCATACAAAATTATTTTGGAGGAGGAACCTGATTCCAATATTCTTGTTTCTGTCATATCATATGAGCTAATAGATCATAAGAATATGATGACTCAAATCATGATGTGGTCAAAGAGAATAACACCATTTAGTGAAGGGTGTGAACTAGATTCAAACGCTACATCAACCAAACCCTAGAGCCGTATCTAGTGGGTTGGATAGTATTCCCTCACATTTGGATTAAAATGATGTGTGTTTTTAGGGGTGTCTCACATTATTTATTAGCTGGTTCCCAACTACCTTGCAGAAAATATGCACGAAGGAAGTCAACATTTTTAAGACACTTGGTTCCAGGAGAAATATGACTACATCCAAAACCATTAGGAGGTAAAATCTGAGATCTGACGACTAGAATAACCGTACGATGAATTTTACACATTCATTTTCACTCATTTGAATCTTATAATTCAACTAATGGCCAAGATGGCAGATGATCAAGAGTAGATAAGGTAGGAATAATGCATAGTGTCTGGTCTTCGGGTTGAGCAAGCTTGGATATAGATAAAGGATTATGATCTCTATCTATTGTTCTATGGGGATGCAATATATTGTAGGAATCAACATTAGACACTATAATCCTCATTCCAATGGATAGTGGAGTAGAAAATCATTATTTCCTCAATTGAGTAATATGGGATATTTTTATTGAACCTTTATATGGCTACAATGTGTTCATATCCATTACATTTTTCAAAAATATATTCCTTATTTGACTTTTCTATGTGCCTGGGAACATTTCATTTCATTCATTAATTATCTCACTTAAATCATACATATGATAAAACAAATTACTTCTCCCAAAACTCATGTGGGTAATTCTTTGTGTGATTAATAGGGGATAACCACATAATTTCTCTCATTTCATGATAGTATCAGTTAACCACTGAATACTCATGGTCTCTAACTGCTATGTAGACTCTAGGGGTTATCTGGATATGACAACATGAGGCTGGAGAATAGGGATTCGAGAACAAACAACTTTCTTGGCGAACATGCGCTACTGCACGATGGAGATAACTCTAGTGGTGTTGGATTCAACTAGGTCAAAGGCGAATGGGGAGTGTGAATCACAATACCCAATATCGTGAACAGAAAGATAGTTACATTGGGATAACGGGTATCTATTGATCATGTTCTAAACACATAATCTCTACTTCTACCCTGAAATTATGTCAAATAAATGTAATTATATTGCTAACCATTTTTGAAACATGAAACCTTTTTCATAATGTCATCTAAAATCATATTGGATGTTGAATGAAGATGGTAGGTTGGAGAATTTTCCATGATACAATGTCATTATGGGGTCCCATAAGATATCAATTGGGATGAGTATAGCAACACTATATTAACATGTTACAACCCAGGTATTTATAGAATAATACTTTATTCATTTATATTAATATTATTGAATAAGGTATCATTTTTACATTATAGGGGATTCTTCTTCTAATATCATTCTCAACACGCAACAATTAGTTTCTTTGAAATCATACATGGTACGTAACTTTGAGTTATACAATAAATAATCTTATATTATTATTATTTTAAATTGTAATTAATTTCTAGCCATTGTATTGATCAGAATGAATAGAACATACTAAAATATGATAATAGATATTTTTTAATTTTCATTACATTTATAAAATAAATTTTAAATGATTAAAATAATATTGAATCTGATTTTAAAAATGAAATATTCTAATATATTTTAAAATTTCATTTTAAAACCATTTGATACCAACCACATTTTAAACCTTGTTTTCAAGAAATATATATGTTATATTTTAAAAAATTAAAATATTCTATATAATTGGTCAAGAACATTTACTTTGGACAAATTTCTGTTATTTTTCGAATAAATTTCATTTTTTATGAATAATGAAAAATACTGCATTTTATGTCAAAACTACCATTTCATCTAATTTATTTATATAGTTAGATTGTACATTAAATTGTATTTAATGTTTAATTGGACTATATTTTTATCATTTAATCCAATTTTTTTCCATTATAATTAATTTCAAATTAAAATTGGACATCAACACATGTCAATCATTTGGTAGTTTTTATTTCTTAAAAACACACTTTTTGGTTTTGACAACGGGAATTAATTTTAAATTAATTTCTGAATCTTTTGTGATTTAATTTTTCAAAAATGGATTCCATATTTTCAATAATTAGGTCCAAATTGTGTAAATAGGTACCTTAATGTTTTAGACATTATTATTAGTAACATTTGTAATTATTTTATTTACCATAGATAAAGGGTAAATCTGGTAAATAAGGGAAATAAATATTATTATAATATAATTAAACTATCCTAACACGTGTAATAATAATATTGGATGAGATATTCCCAACAATGGGCATCCTTGGGTTGATTTTTGGACCCCATGGAGCCACATCAATATGAATATTTCATTTTATAAGTATTAAATTAAAGTGAAGAAAAACATAACATAAACACTTCTTTTTTTATAAAACAATATTTACATGGGGTTATATATGTGATACCTCCTACTATAAATAGTCATTAGAAAGATGAAAATATTTCCTAAATCATTTTAGTTTAATTATAATTTTTATACATCATATAAATTAATATATTTATGACACAATTATGATGTAGTGATTACCTTATTAATGAATGATTTAAATAAATGATATTATAAATATTAAAATAATGGTATTTTAAAACATTTTATGACATACACTTTTTTTGGATGATTATTACATGTAATCATTAAATTTAAGTCATTTTTTCAAAAGAATCAAGATTTATTTATTTTTAAAAATTCATGATATAAATAGTATAAAAGTTGACATAAATGTTTTTTCAAAACAATTTCATTAAATGATATAATATTCTTCCCAATTACATAGATAATGTATTACATGTAATTATTTAACGAATTAATGTTCTATTGTAATTTTATCGTAACTATATTTACCATATACTATGAGTATACCAGACGACATGGCAACAGTCAAATTAAATTTCAAGGGGATAAAGAAAATATAAATGGATTACATTGTGACCTAGATCTGTCCAAAATATATGGATTTAGATGTTTTTGTCCCAAGATAATCCCAACTTTTAAATAAATGACTATATCACCATTTTAAACTAAAAATCATTTTACAAAAAATATTACTTCCAAACATTCTTAATGTTCCCCTCATCCCTCTTATAAGTGGGAATCACCCATGCCCATTTAATTACACATCTCAAGCCCCTTGGATCATCCAAACTCTACCCAAATAATATCCCAACATCCCTCTATTCCTCTTATAAGCCTTACCTTAATCATAAAGTGATTCAAGAAATCCTTATTGCTCAAATAAACAGGTGTTACAAGTTTTATGAGCTAGCGTCTTCTCTAAAGTTCAATTCCATTTTTTTACATCTTTAAAATATATTCAATTCTTATTATTTTATTACATAAAAAAGTATACTCAATAAAGTAGGATGTTTTTATGTGATGGATTCAAACCGTACATACAAACACACCTCAATCTAATAGATAAGAACTGACTATTTATGTGGATGGTGAACTACTACGTCATGAAATGGTGAACATTCAATTTTCCTCTACCACATCTCTTGGTGACCATTATAATAGAAAACTATTTATATATGACATATGTTATATTTATATTGTCTACAAAATTATTTTTTTTAATCATACCTTTATTAATTCTAGAATGTGTACATATGATAATTTCATTTGAGGATGTACTAACTACCACCCCCTGAAAGTGATATGAATCATTGATGTCATACAGAGAACTTATAAAGGATGGAAATCATGAACTTATGTAATGTATATAAAAGATGATATTATTCTAGAATTATAATATACCTATTTATCATTTAGTTTTCATTCCTCTAAATATGAAAAAAAATGTTAGTAGTGTTCATGCGTACATACGGATTATTATCCCCATGAATGGTGCATTTCATTTCTTTTACCCAAATGTTATGTACTATTATAAACATATATATATACTGGATATATATATTATATTTAAATCATGAATTTCATTATTCGGATAATTGAATTTTGACCACATGGAAACATTTTATTTATAACAAGTATATTTATGACTCAAGTACCAGATATCTACAAAACGACTGATATTAACTTAAATAATTTTTTTGTGTTTATAATGTGAGAAAAAGATATATAAAAAGAATTGTAAACATTAAAATGGTTCTGAATCAAGTAACAATTAATTTTTTATTATTATTCATGATGAACATGGAAAATATGTGACAAGTCAGAATCAAGGTAAAGAAACCTTTCACCCTCTTCTCTTAGTCAAAGATATACTTTATGTTATGTATTTTCATTTTCATTTTATTTTGTGGGGGTAAGTTATTCTGTATGTTAATTTCTGTGCATTTTATGTCCAAATTATGAGAGACCCATTTTTCTCTCATAAACTCATTTTCTAAATTTTTATGTGATGCTATTAGGATAATAAATTTTTGTAATGGAATTTCTAAATTCAATGTCACCTCATTAGGTTTTACGCATACTCAGTTGACTATATTATGAAAAGATTTTGTGTGGAAACACAATTTATTTATTAATGTTAAAATTTCCACTTCCCTTTGTGTGAATGTACTATTTCTCCACAAAGTCACCCCATTGATAAATTCTCACATAATTTATATGATCTTCGTTAGAGAACTTCTTAACAAAATTTCTTTTCTTTGGGTTAATCTTATACATCTAGAAAATATCAATCTATGATTATGTGATAAATAAATTTTTATATCCCATCTTGTATTTATACATTACTTATATATACTTATAGTGAATACACATAATTGATCTATTTTATTTAAGAACATATCTTTCAGTAGGGTAGCTTTCGATAGTCATTCTGAAGCTCGGCCGTGGAGCAAGCTTGATCTCTATCCCATCTCCATGCCTTTTCTGTGTAAGTCTCTATCTTCGCCTCCAGCGTAGGATCGTTTTGAATCACATTTATCTCTATTGTCACTGCCGTGATCCCTACACACTAAACTGGTGTTGGTGTCCTTCGCGGTGCCCTAGGCATCTCTGGTTCCGGAATGTGTGTCAACAGAGGTAGAGTCCCAACGTGCTTCTCCCCAGAGGGTGTTCCTACGATCAGTTCTCCAGAGGGACTCTGAGGTATGTATTGCATGACCAACATCTACGGTTAAACTGTCTCTTATTGATGAGTAGGAGGGAGCCTTCAAGAAGAAGATCTTCCTTCCAAAAGACTGTGTGGTATCAGAAGGCAGTATGGGTCCTCTCACTCGGTCAAAAGTGAAGGAAGTCGCTGCTAGGTCTCTGTTCTCCTCCCCGGGTTCCCCCAGTACCAACTCTGTGTTTCACAAAGTCTAATGTTGTCCCTGATTATTTGGAACGCAAGAGGTATGGGGGCGCAGGATAATCAGGCTCTTCTGTCTTCTGATGTTATGAAGTCTCGTGCTTCCTTGGTTTTCATTCTTGAGGCGAAAAAAATCATAGTAAACTTCTAGGTCTATCGCGGAAGCTCGAATGTAAATCATTTGGGCTTGGGTGCCAGATTAACTATGATATTTTGATCATATGGAAGAAGTATGTTTATGTGGAGGTGATCAGCGCGACTTTGCAGTGTATCAACACAAAAATATCATGTTCGAAGAGTGTGGTGTTGTGGTCCTTCTTTTATGTGAGCACTGAGGCACGCACGCGTATGGAGCTTTGGAAAATTTTCAATGAGTTTCAGACAGATTCTATGCCTTGGTTTGTGGGAGGTGACTTCAACTCCATCAGTGATCCGTCTCAAAATAAGGGTGGCTACTCTATGATATCCGGTGGAATGTGGGACTTCAGATACTTTATTGCCTCTATGGGCTTCATTGATCTGGGATTCAGGGCAGCGGCTTTACCTAGTGCAACAACCAGAAAGGTGCTAGTCGTATTTAGAGCAGGCTGAAAAGGTGCCTAGAAAATCTCCAGGCTCTTGACTCCTTTGGTCTCACATCAGTTACTCACCTCCCATGTACACTCTCGGATAATGCTCCTTTGCTAGTGGAACTACGTGCACGTGGAAGACATCAGGAAAATCGGGCCTTCCTTTACTCCAACTACTGTCATCAGTTGCCGAATTTATGGCCGATGGTGAGGAGCTCGTGGGAGGGTAGGGAGGAAGGGGGCCCTTGGTATGGGTTGTCCAAACGTCTCAAACGTCTCAAACAGGATATCCTGGTTTGGCTAGCCAACAGACCAAACGACAGCATGGGAGTCCACTCGATTCAGAAATATATTGATCGGATGGAGGATGATTTGATGTTGGCGTGAAATGAGGATACGTTTACCACGCTTTGTGACAAATGGGTTTTCTTGGCAGACAAGATGGTTGAGATTGAGAGGGACCTCATGCCAAGGGCGGACATCAAATGGATTAAGGAGGGGGACCACAATAGTGACTTTTTTCATGCATTCCTAAAGGAGATAGAATCCTTGAGGATTAATATTCGGCTAGATAACAGTGAATATACGAATAATGTTGAGGTTGCTGGGGGTATGACACTAGACCATATTGAAATTTTTCAAGCTGGATTTAGGGAGGCAAGATCTGGGAGTCAAGGTAGTAGCGAGGATGTGGATGATTTTATAGAGTGTATACCACGACAGGTGGGGGCATCTGAAAATTAGCATTTATTGATGATTCCGGAGGAGGAAGAGTTCAATAGGATAGTGATTGAAATTCCAAGGGATAGCACTCCTGGCCCGGACAACATCCCATCAGGTGTTTATGTGCATGCACGGGATATTGTTTGTCGATAAGTGGTGGTAGTGGTCCAGGACATCTTCTAGGGGGAGATTTTGGAAAGGGTTTGAGTGCTTCCGGAGTTGTGATCATTCCGAAGACTAAAGACCCCACAAACATTGGTCAATTCAGGAACATCTGCTTATGCAATGTGTCTTATAAAATCCTTGAAAGCCTCATATCTAGGAGGATGGGTGGTATTATTCAAAATCTGATTTCCAAGGATCAGCATGGGTTCATTAAGGGGCGATGCAGTCAAGGATCAGTGGGTATTGCGAGCGAGCTGGTTAATGATATCAACCAGTGCTCGGTGGGATCCAATTTCATTTTCAAAGATGATATAGACAAGGCCTACGATAAGCTGGAATGTTCTTTCATCCTGAGGGTGATGCGCAGGTTTGGCTTCCAAAAATGGACTTGCGACCTCTGTTTCCGGTGTTTTTCTTCTCCCTAGTTGTCCATCTCCTTGAGAGGAAAATGATTTGGCTTCTTTAAGACGACCCGGGGAGTGAGACAAGGGGACCCCCTATCTCCTAGTCTATTCATTTTGGCGTAGTAGGCTCTGTCTAGGATCCTCTAGAAGAGAGTGGAGGATGGAAGACTGAAGTCGTATGATGGGCGGTGGGGTAGGGAAAGCATTTCACATCTCATGTTTGTAGATGATGTTCTAATTTTCACCAATGGGAGTCGACCGTCCCTGATCAACCTTATAGAGGTGTTTCCCTGGTATGGCAGAGCCAGTGGACATTTCATCAACCCAACCAAGATCCAGGTTTACATCTCTTCAAAATTATCTTCTAGGAGATGCTTGAATATTAAATCCATCCTTGCCTGCCAGCAGAAAAACATCCACATGAACTACCTCAGGGTTCCAATATCTTATGGTCGGATCAGAAGAGCACCTTTTGAGGGGGTTATAGACCAGTTTCTAGGAAGAATATATAACTAGAAAACTAGGTTTCTATTCTTCGGTGGGAGAGTTTCACTAATCAATAATTTCATATCTTCGATTCCAATGCATACTTTCTCTATCATCCAACCGGAAAAGGAAACTGTGGATAAGATGGAAAAGGCCCCACGACCTTCTTGTGGGATGCCAATCAAATAGGACAGTGCCATTGGGATTCCTGGGCTAGACTGGCTAAACCAACTGAGGAAGGGGGAGTGGGGTTACGCAATCTCCCAATCACCATACAGGGCATGCAGGCAAGATTAGTGTGGGATATTGTGGCAGGGAACTCTTTATGGGCCACTTTCTTCAAAGGGTGATACGGGGATCTGGAGATGAGTAATAATGAGCGTAGGGTTTGGTCCTCTTGACTGGGCTGGAGCATGCTGGTTTTCCTTGAGGAGCTACGTGGCTTGGAGAGGTGGATAAATGGGAGAGGGGACGTCGGTTTTTGGAAAGACAACTGCGTTGTGGAGCGCTTGTTTTTTCCCAGATTCCCTACACCAGATATCACCTTTAGGGAGTCCTCTGGACATCCAGCATTCATCTATTTATTCCTTAACCAAGAATAGAGGAAGGTGTTTAATAGTATCTGCCTTAATGAGAAAGTTGATCGTTGCTTCTTTACGGGCTCAATCTTGGGTCGGTTTTCCACTTGGATCTATAAGGAGTGGAAGAACGTGGAGGTCAGCCCTGGGAACGGCTTAGAGAGAATCTAATGTAAGGAGACCCCAACCAAAAAAAATTTTATGGTCTGGCGTGTCCACAATAGAGCCTCCCGACAGAGGAAAATGTCCAAAGTAGGGGAATATCCCGGCCATCCCGATGCTTCTGCTGCAGAACACAGAAAAATGAACCGACTACTCGTCTCTTTTTCCAGAGTGACTGGGTAGTGGTAGTTTGGAATATGTTCACTCCTCGGGTGTGCGCCAGCTTCGAGATTTTCCGCTTCCAAGATCTCCTCTCCTCGTGGTTTACCTAAAGTCCTAGCCACGACTCTGAAGGTAAGGTATGCGCATGTATTCTTACTAAAATATTCTGGGTCATTTGGTAGTTCATGACTAAGGAAGGTTTGGGTTCCCAGAGCTCGATCGATATGCTCCAGTTAAGAGTTAGGTTGCTGGTTTATGAGATGGTCTCCCTGTTGAGAATTGATCAGTGCTCGGACTTGGCGTGAAATATCCTGGGTATACCTTGTGGTACAGAACAGTTTGGAGGGCGATGGGTTAGTTGGAAACCTCCGTTCAACGGGCTTAAATTAAATGTGGATGGTTCCTGTATGCATGGAATGATGCGAGGCAGTGGGGTTTTACGTGATTTAGGAGGCTCGGTTCTCCTAGCCTTTAGTGTCACCTTTGGGATAGGCAATCCATTGTGGGTGGAGGATCGAGCCCTTCTTATAGGGATACAGGTATGCAGGAGAAGTGGTTTCCAAGTGTCGGAGGTGGAGACGGATTCAAAAGTTTTGGTTACTCATGTACGGGGTGGGACAGACGCGCCTTGAGAGCTAGCTTATATCATCAGGAGGTGTAACATGGAAACCAACCAAGGACGGAACATACAACATATCTGGAGGGAGGGAAATTTTTTTGCAGAAGCATTATCAAAGATTTGTAGTCCCAAGGAAAATCCCATTATTTATAGAAGAATGGGCACTATGCCTCCTGAGAGCAGGACTTTTTGTGATGAGGTATGCTTTAGGGATGCACTACATTCAACCCCCTTGAATGGTGGGGTTGTTTGTGTCCTTATAAGTGTCTCTGGACATGGAATTTTTAAACTTATAATAAAAAAAATCAATATTATTACTACAATGTGTGTATGATATGGATGGCACAAGTTACTTTTGGGTTTTCTTATTTCAATTTGTTATTGATAAATCATATGATTTCAGGAATAATTAAAAAGATATTATGTTTTATGATAAAAAAGTATGATTTTATTCACTTGTATGTATTGATGGACTAACGTTTTCATTCCTTATTTTATAACCCTTACTGAGATTTTTATGCTCAACCAATGTTTTTGAAATGTTTTTAACATGGTATAAGTAAGGGTTAAAGAATGGAATAATTCTATAATATATATATGATGAAAATAACTATTGTTTTATTTTAAGGAGTTTTATTTTTTTGAAAACAATGGAATGAGAAGAAGTGTGTAATTAGTAATTTTTGAGATTTAATGTAACAATTGGGGACTAATTATATAAAAATAAAAACATGAAAATAAACTCATTATAGAATTCTTGAATTAACTCAAGATTATATAATGTTTTTTTGGGGGCCATACAGTAGGTTTCAGCGGTAGGTTTAGATAACATTATAGGTTAGGGTGTTATCTAGGTTTTGGTAAAGGATCCCATAATCCAAGAGGGTTGTTTTCATATGGAAATTTTTGGATGGTTAATGTAAACTAAGTTGTTTCGATAAAAATATGAACAATTTATATATAAATATGCTGATGGATTTGAGTACTATAATGGTTCCTATGTTATCTTTACCCTATAAAAGATTGTTTTTTAATAATAATAATTTGATTCATGTTTATGTGTTGATTGATTTCATCAAATTAAAGATCATTTGTCAAGATGGTAGGAAACATATTTTGCACAACTTTCTTATCCCTCCTGACATTTTGATCACCACTATTATGGAAAATTTTTGTTTGAATGATTTTGACTACTTCTTGAGTATTCAAATCACCTACAAGAAATTAATTGAGTTATCAAACACCTAATAACTTCAAATAAAAATATATGCGACATGATATCTTATCATAGGATTTTAAGATCTCAAAATTTCCCACACTATCAAAAAATTAAATTACAGAAGTGGAGAGAAAATTATCTTTTTCAAAGTATGACAACATGCCAAAAAGCGAAAAGGAATATCCTAAAGATAATTATATCGTGATTCAAGGTAAGATTTACTTTTTATTCATAAATAATGAAGCACTTTTTGATGGATATTTGTAAATGATAATGATATTGCATCTATAGGAAATATGTATTAATAAATAAGGTATGAATTAGCAATAAATGGATAATAAAGAACACAGAATGAGTAAAAAGTCTACATATAAGGGAATTAAATAGTATTGGAAAATTTTAGGATCATGAAATGTTTAAAATCATTAATGGTATTATGATGATGGGATTAAATTGGAATAATTTTTCTAGTATTTGTAACCCTGAGTATTGATATGTTAAAATTTTATTCATGGAGGAATTCTCTTTTCTTGTGTGGACATAATAGGTAACCTTAGAATTTAATAGGATCTTATGTTTTGAGGTGATTAATGGTTATTAAATTTTTGTATGAAAAATGAAAGGTATTACATAAAATTTTATGATAGCGAATATTATGGTTATTTTTTAGGATATAAATTTATTTCTAAGAATGTTATAATAATAATATGGTTTTATAAAAAGGATAACCCACAGGATGCCTGACAATCCATCGTCTCCAGAAATGTCATGGGAATCAAACCCACAACAAAAGCGATACAAGGGTGCATCACATACCACTAACCTACTTGAATTCCATGGTTAATATAACTTATTCTTTTTTGTCAAATGATTTTATGGATCAACATTATGTTGATTGTACGAACATAGGTTTTATAAAGTGGATATCCCTTGTATAGGAAAATGATTTTGTGATTATTTTATTATGGTTATTTTGGAAGACGTTCTCTCTTTTATGAACACTCTATACCTATGGAAAATATAATACTAAGGGATTTCATTTATGGATTAATGGTTGAATTTTATCTGGGAAGAATCTAAGTAATTATTGTGGACATATAGAGATTTTTTATTTATGGAAATTATTAACCTATCTTTGAGAATATGTTATTAGGTTAATTACTTTTATGTGTGATACATTTAGAGTAGTTTATGTTATTTAAAGAAAAATGTTGAGATTTATCTAGCAATACTATGCGATCAAATCCAACCAAATATTGGGTTTCAATCATAGATTGAATTATTTTGAAAAATATTATAGACAATTGGGTATTTAATGTTCTTTTTTGAGCATTGGTATTTTTTTGTTGAATAATGGATATTAAGTGTAGTATTTATTTTTATAAATGATTATACTTATTTGGTATTATCTGATCTTGTACTAACCATTTTGGTTTTTTATTGTATAAATATAAGGCAAATATATAGATCATATTTGTTTCGTTACGTGATTCCATAGAAGTTGATTCTAGCACATCATGTGAGACCAAGTTATCTTGAATACTCCTCATTTGGAGAAATGATGATTTTTGGATTGAAATTTATTAATGAAAGAAAATCGTCATCAAAATTATGTATATTTACTTATTTTCCATGTCAATTTCATAATTAAATTCCTTGAAATTTTTAAAACAAAATTAAAAAAACATTCCCATTCACATTCCATACTGCGGAATCAATGATAGTTTAACGCATCACAAAAATATGGTTTTCTAGTAGTTAATTTACTCATGATCCTGTTTTTTATCACTCTCCATTAGAACTTGACACTTAGTTTCTCTTCCATATCAATGTTTCCCGTAATTGAATACTAGTATGTGTTATCTTGGGCGACCATTTTACTTCTCTATCTTTTCTTGAAAAGATATTTTTATTTACTCTTTTTCTAATATGGGACTTTTAATGATGTTTATGAGCCCAATTATAAAATTGCAATGAGGAAATTTCATGGGGAGGGGGAAGGATGTAACAACCCTAGTATTTATAAAAAATAGAATTATTAATTATATTAATATTTATGAATATGATATTTTTTTACATTAAAGGAAATTATTTTTCTGAGAGCGTACTCAACATGCAGCATCGGGTTTCCTTGAAATCATACGTTGCACACACCTTGGAGTTATACAAAAAAATAATATATTATTATTATTATTTTAAATAGTAGTTAACTCATAGAAATTATATTGGATATAATGAACCAAAGAAACTAAAAATTTATTATACATGTTATTTAAAGTTAATTACATTTTTTTAAAAAAAATTTGATTCTTAAAATAAGAATGAATTTGTTTTTATTTATGAAATATTCTAATATTTTTTAAAACGTCATTTTACCTCCTGTTATTGGAGAACCCATTTCAAATATAGATTTTCTCACTTTAATATGTTCTATATGAAAATACAATATTTTTTAAGATAATTGTAAAATAAAAATTATCATTGGAAAAATTTCTGGCATTTTTTGATAATATTAATTTTTTTATGAATACTAAAAAATACAACATTTTATGTCCAAACTACATTTTCATCTAATTTAGTCATATAGTAATATTGTAATTTTAATAGTTTTTAATGTGTAATTGGATCATATTTTAAACCTATAATCCAATTTTATCTATTGGAAGTAATTTCACCGTGAAATTGGACATAACAACATGCCAATTATTGGGTAGTATTTACTTCATAAAAACATGATTCTTGGTTTTGACCACGGGAATTAATTTTATATTAATTTTTGCAACTTATATGTTTTGAATTGAAAAAATGGATCCCATATTTGAAATCATTAGATTCATGTTTTGTATGTAGGTGCCTTTTATTATTTGAAATTTTGAATATTTACTTCAGTATTTGTTTTATTTACCATGGTTGAAGGGTAAATATGGTAAATATGGGAAAAAAAATACTATTATAAAAATATTGAACTACCCTAACATGTACCATAAAACTATTGGATGATATATTTTTTAAAAGGTACATCCTTTGGGGATTTTTTGGACGCAATGGATCAACATTCATGAGAAAATTACATTTTATAAAAACTAATTTAATGTAATGAAAAACAAAACAAAACATTTCTTTTTTTACTAAAATGATTTTTATATGGGGTTATATACATCCTTTATTTGACTATAAATAAATCATAAAATGATAAGAATATTTAATATATCTTGATATTTTATTTATAATTTTTAGACATCGAATAAATAAATATATTTATGATTCAATTATGATGTAGTGACTACATTACAAATGAATGATTTAAATTAACTAGATTATAAATAATAAAATAAAGTATTTTTAAAACTTTTTATTCCATCTAGGAATTTTATGGAAGATTTTTAATTTTTATATTTTAATTAAAGATGTTTTTTCTTAATAATCAAGTTGTTATGGATTTTTAAAAAGTCATGTTAGAATATTATTAAAATTGACATAAATTAGTTCTTTTGAAAAAAATTATAATTTATAAAATGATATAATAGTCTTAAAAACATAATATTCATCTTAATAGCATATATAATGTTAAAAAATTCATTAATGAACCACTTTAGGTTCTATTTTCATTTTATAGTAACTATATTAACCATACAGTATCAATATACAAGAAGACGTGGTAAAAGTTAAATTATTTAACGAAGGGTTAAAGCTAAAATATATCATTAAATTTAGGACCATGAATTGTCTAAAACCTATTAGTTTATATTTTTTGACCCAAATTAATATTTAATTTTAAAAAAATTATTTTGGGACCGTATAAAACCGAAAATCATTTTATAATATAATAATACATCAAAACATTCCTAATGTGCACCTCCACCCTTTAATATATAGGAATCAATTATATAAATTTAATCACACCCCTCAAGAAACTAGGAACATCAATAATCTACCCAAATAAGATCATATCTTCACTATCGACCTCCTAGAAAAATTACCTTGGGCATAAGTAAATTAAAGAAATCCTTTATTCTCTAATCAAAGGGAGTTACACATTTCAAAAGGCAGTGTCTTCTTGAAAGTTCCACCCCATAATTTTAATTATTTATTCCATAATATATTATTATTCATTCATTAAATAAAAAACATGCATCCTCAATATAATAGTATGATGTTATGAGAATGATTCAAACTACACTTACACGCACATCTACATCTAAAGGATACGAAAATACTATTTCTGTGGACGACGAACTACTACCTCACAAAATGATGACTATTCAATTTTCCCTTAACACCTCTCATGGTTGAAATTATGATGGAACTATATTAATATATTACATATATTATATTTATATTTTCTATAAACTTATGTTATTTTTATATCATACCTTTATTCTTTCCATAATGTGTCAATGCGATAATTTCATTTAAAGAAGGGCAGACTACCGCCCCTCAAAGAGATATGACTCATTGATGCCATACATAGAACATATAAAGGATGTATTTAATGAGATTATGTAACATATATAAAATTTTAAATTATACATGAATTTTAATATGCTTATTTTTTATTTAGTTTTCATTCCTTTAAATATGATATAGAAATGAAAGTAGTGATCATGCGTAATTACGCCTTATCATCTCCATGAATGATGCATTTCTTTTCTTATCTCCAATTTATATGTAATATTATATATATATATATATATATGTTGTTTTTGTTTTTTAAATCATGAATATAATTGTGGAGATAATTTTTTTTACCACATGTCCAATTTTTAGTTATAAAAAGTTCATTTCTGACACAGTAGTAAATATAAACAATACGACCGATATTAACATAATTAGTAATGTAATGTTAATAACGTGGTAATAAGTGTTATAAAATGAATAAAAAATTGATAAATACAGTGAATCAAGTAGAAATTATCTTATTTTTATTATTCTGGAAGAACACTGAAAATGCATGATGAGTCGGACTTACGTTATGGGAATCTTCCACCCTCCTATTTAAGTCAAACATTCTGTTTATGATATGTCTTTTAATATAAATTTTCTTATGTTGGGTGTGTTATTTTGTATCCTTATTTCTATACATTTTGTGTCAATATTATGAGATACCTTTTTTCTCTCATCAACTCATTTTCTAAATGTTTAAGTGATGTCGATAGGCTACCAAATTTTTGTAAGGGAATTTAAAAACTCAACCTCCTCTCGTTGGGTTTTAACCATACATCGTTTATTATATAATGCTAATATTATGTGTGGAATCACTATCTATTTATTAATTTTTAATTTCAACTTCCCTTTGTGTGGATATACAGTTTTTACACAAATCATCAATTGATAAATTCTTACATCATTTATCAGAACATTTCAAGGTAACAACATAACTAAATCTCCATTATTGGGGTTAGTCTTCTACTTCTTTAATATTCCATGCCATGATTATGTGAAAAATTAATTTTGATATACTATATTTTATTTATAAATTATATATTATTACTTATATTTAATACACATAATTGATCTATTTTATTTTCAAAATGATATTTGTAAGGGACTTCATCTCAATCTCCTATTACTATGGACTTTTTTGATTTATACACGACGTTCATTTATGCGGAATATAAAACCCTTTTTATTTTAATTTCATTAAAAGGGAATATTTGTATTCATATCATTTTAGTAAATGAGAGTAGGAATTTTTCTTTTTAATGTACATGGTGAAAAAGCCCTTTCCACCACCACGATCGTTATTTGACATCTAGCTTCATTAACAAGCCGTAGCATTTTTAAAAAGTAAGATAAATACCATATAGCCTTTTTACATATTTTTTTCATGAAAATGTTTTTTAAAAATCATTGATTATGTCAATATATTGGAATTATATATTGTGATTTTACCTTTCATTTATGCTAGCATTATGTGTAATGATTTTTTAATGGTTTATGGGCATTATTTACATATAAGGATGGTTCTGTGATAAACCAAGGGAGGGTGATCCCAAGTTAGATCTCCAATGAATTGGGTAATGTGATGCAAGTAAACATTAATGTTTCTCCTAATATATTTATGTAATATACAGTGATTTGTATTTCAAATGTAACTCCCTATATAGCTGTGAAAGCTATATTGTATGTATGATATGGATGCTACATGTTACCTTTATGATTTCTGATGTGAATGTGTTTTTCATAAATATTATGATTTCATGAGGCATGTTAAAGATGTTATGTTTTTTGATTGAAAAGTATGATTCCATGTATTTGTATATATTGATGAACTAATGTTTTTTCCTTTTTTTGTAACCCTTACTGAGCTTTTTATTCCCATCCCATGTTTATGATATGTTTTTCACAGGGTGTAAAGAAGGGATAGTGAAATGAATAAATCAATAAAGTTTATATCAAGAATATAAATCATGTTTTAATTTTAAGTGTTTAATTTTTGTGAAAAAAATTGGGTAGAGAAGAAGTAACTATTTGTAATATTTGAGATGTAACGTAACAATTATAGCATAATTTTCTAAAATAAGTCACCTAAAAATATCATCAATCTTAAAGTCTTGACTTAACATAAGATTATATAACGTTTATGGCTGGGGTCTTGCATAACATACATGTCTATAACATCTTTTTAGATAAATATTAATAATATTAGAAAAGTATATTCCTAATGATTATAATATTTTTATGTGTTTGGAAACATGGAAAAAAATATTCTATCTTGTTCAATTTTATTCAATGATTCCCAAAAAGAAATCCTCCTTTAGTACCTCTACCTAAAAAACATCTTCATAACTAGGGGAATATATTCATAAGAGAGTGATGATATCAGATTCTTAGTAAGGGTAAATAAATGAAATACAAAATCATAACAAGTGTGTAAGAGTATGAGATGATTATCATAAGAATAATACATCATACCCTACATATTACAAATCATAAAAATGGATCATGGAATAAATATTTTCAATTAATAATACATGAATCACATTTAAGTAAAAATCATAAGAAATGAAATTATAACATATCAATAATACATTGAAATGTGTCAAACACATAAGAATATAAAAATGATTCCCAGTATAGTCAAGGAATCACTTCCAAGGCAATATTAATACTATGGGTTGACTCCCCATAGACATGTTTTAGTCCCGATTCATTCTCAAAACCATTTTGGTAGTCATCGTTCACTCTCATAGCAATATTTGTATTTATGGTTCACTCCCTTGATCATTTAGGTAGTCACAGACCACTCCTAATATCATCTTAGCAGAAAAAGTCATTTACGTCTATATCATTAGATATAAATGTTTACCAAATTAATTGTAGGGATATATAAGTCTCACCCAACATATAATAACACCATTCACACATGTGACATAAGATAATAAAATTGTTATCACATCATGAACTAAAAAAATATATGGGATTTATACACAACATATCATAATAAATGAAATGAAATGGGTAAAATAAACATATGATAAAATAATAACCTATTGAAAAGAAATTTTTTTCATAACAATTTCATCAATTCAAAACCCATGAAAATAAGTGGGTTTAAAAAGAATTTAACATGTGGGAGAGAAACTTGTGTCATAAACATCATACTATTATGACATAAAACCTCCATGAAAGAATATAAATAAATCCAGTTGATCATTTCCCAGAAAAGAGTGTCTAACACCAATGGATGTCATCTTAGGTGGAAAATGATTATGAAAAATAATTTTAATAAAATTTCACAAAAAATATATACTTTATTTAATAAAAAAGGATATTAATGTATAATGAATTTTTTATAACTATTTTCATGGAAAATACATTGAAAAACATATAAAGATATATTGAGATTATTTTTAAAACTTTTTCCCTTGAAAATGTATAAAATATTCTTTAAAACATTTTAAATGAATTTTTCATTGAAAATAATTTTAAAATTTATAAAGTAAACATCAAAATGATTAAAATAATATTATTTGAAAAAGCATTTGAAAACTTATAAAACATGTTTTTCAGCTAATTTAGAAAACATTAAAAACAAAAATCATTTTTGAACCAATTTTTCGTTGAAAGAAACATTAAAATAGTTAATTTATTGAATATTAGAAAGAAAATTTATTTAAAAATAATTTTTTAATTATATAAAATAATCATCAATGGAATTTAGGTCATGATGGACGGTAAACCCATACATGCCAAAAAATCCTTTTGTATTGTAAAAAGAGTAGAAATGTTACTCAACTAGAAAATGAAATGAATGTCCATTTATAAAACCCAATTTTGTTTTAAAAGGTAAACATGTGTCAAAATGTATTTTAAGGATCATAGTATAATAATATAATAATATTTGAATGATTTTTTTGGAATCTTGGTTTTTAAGGAACCCATATTTCCAACTGAAAATATATTCAAAGGCAGACTTTCTTAAAAATACATTTTTGGTCATCAAATACACCAAATAGTGAAAAACGGTACCATTAATTTATTATGGAAAAATAACAAGTTGTTAAGAAATATCATGATATTTCATGTGATATATATCATATACTTTAATCAATTGGAGTATAATCATAAACAATCTCAATTAATGATGAGATTGTTGCTATAAATCGTTAACAATTTCGTAACATCGAATCATAATAAAACTGAAATAATAACATTACATAAAGAATAAAATATGAATAAACGAATTATATTGATGATATAACAGGATAAGGAAGTGAATACAACTCATCAAAAAAATATAGGTCTATATAATTGGATGTGTCTCAAAGAAGAGAAATTGATAAAATGTTATTTTACCGATTTGGAAACTTTTGAAATATAAACCCTATTAAATAATGGAAATAAAATGGATTTGAAAATACCAATAAATTTAATGATAGTAATCATAGAATAATTATATGAGAATTATACACACCATAAAAATTATAGGAGTGGTGAATAAGGAATATATCTCATGGAAATAAAATATAAAATGAAATTCCCTTACCTTATGTCATGAGATTCATCGTACATTTACAAAACTAATATATATTAATTATTAGTTATTTATTATACTACCACAGATCCATATTAATTTATATAATACTATATATATTACTTTATTATGACCTTATATTACCCATTTATTAACAATTCAATGTTAAAATTTATTTTGTATAATAACTACTTTGTTTATCATACATGTTTTGTCTTTTCCTTATTGTGATCACATTACTTAAATTGTGATTTTATTATTTATTTAAAGTAAAAAAGTAATTATATAACATATATATTCAACATATATAATTTTATAAAACTATATAATAGGTAGATATGTGAAATGGAATACATTATTCATGGAGACAATATTCCATTTGCACCTATGAATATTGTTTCCATTTTCATGACATATTGATAGAAAGAATTTAAAGGATATATATATATTATGTCATTATAGGTAAATTATTATTTCATATATATCACATATTTTTACTAAATTAATCCTTAATAAATTCAACATAATTTGTGTCAAAATAACATTTCTTTGAGGAGGTAGTAGTCTACACTTCCATAAACAACATTATAATATTTCTATTAAATTGAATGGTAAATGTTAGAATTTATATAATAAATAAATAAGTATAAATAAACCATAAAAATCATATATTAAATATAAAAATTAATATTTTGTTAAAATTACTAACCAAAAGTGTTACTGAAGGTTAAAAAACATCATTTTGCGTGGTGGTGGTTCGCCGTACCAAAGAACAGTATATTTGATACACATTAGATGAATGTGTGTGTATGAGATGGTTGAAAAAACAACACAATAACATATTATTACATATATTACATTGAGTTTATTATTTTTTCATTCAATAAGATGAATTTAGGTGGTGTAGAAAAAATTGAAATGACCTTGAAGAAGGATGTTACGTCTTATTTAGGTAACTCATTTGTTTAACAGAAGGGTTTCTTGGAGGCATTTATTTTCAATATAAGTATTATCGAATGTGGGAAGTATGTTAAGGAACTATTTGGCATGCTATTGTTTGAGCGAAATTATTTTTAGTTGTTTTACGTAGTGGGATGTGAGATTTCCTTTTTGTAGTGGAGGGAATGTAATCACTTGGTATTTTCGTAAAAAAGTTTGTGTTCTCCATGATTTTCATGTTCAACATGTGTTGAAATGTATAATTATGTAACCTTATAGCCTTAATTCCAGAAAATGTTCCATAAAAAAGGTTGTATAAATGTTTATAGGTCATTTTTCCCATAATTTTATTCTTTAGTCCCTTTTTATGTTTAATTGCTCATTAATAGAGGTAATTAAATTTAATTACATTCAATAGTATTTTTGTTGAAATAATTTGATGAAAATATTATAAAATATAAATTATTATTATTAAAAATATGAAATCCATTTATCAAAATTATTAAAACATATATATCATAAATAAATGTAAATTTAATCCCAAATACATGATGATACTGGTGGGCTTTTAAGGTAAAAACATTCAAACATTTTCTAATATTTATATTCTATTTTAATATGAAATTGAATCCAATAACCGTAATTATATTAATTGATAGAAACTAAGTAAAATAAAACATTAAATAAATTTAAAAAATATATATAAATTTCCGTTATAAATTAATTGGGTGAAAATGAATTTCCAATTAAAATTCATTATTTATTACAATTCATTAAAAAAGAAACATCATACGAAGGTAGATATGAACATGGATTTACCAAATCCATGATCAGGAAAAAATTATTAAAATGTAATGTTAAACATACAATACACATCATATCCTGTAGACCCACAAATACAACAACCAAAAAACCCAGATGCCAAAAACATAATCGCACATACTGAAACTAACTTACAAGGCCCGATGAACTTAATAAACAAAACCCACAATAGTCCAACCCACAAAACATGCGAACATATTCCCTACCATCCTGTGATACTACTTTTATAAAACACGGTAAAACATCTCTTAAAATTGTGTTGTCATTAAAAGGTGGTAAAAATATTTTTATAAAATATAGGTTTTTATGTGTAATATTGCATCTTTTCTCAAATTTAGGCTATAAAATAAATTTTTTGAATATAAACGAAATTTTATTGAATATATAATATATAAATTTAATTAATATCATTCAATAATTGTAATTAATTAAACTTATTATGATAAATCACATTTTTTATATAGAAATATTATTTCAAAAAATCATTTCCTTTTTTTAAAAATTATTGGTGCAGAAGCCTAATTTATTATTAATGAAAATAAAATACCTCTTTTAACTAGGTAGAGGGATACCAGTTACCTAGTCCAATAGTTCAGTGGGCATTTATACCATTACATGGCCCGTAGGCCCAAATTTTTGTCCTAAGGCTCATTCTATGAATAGTACTGCTACATGATGCTAATACATAAGGTTTTTTTACTGTATTATTAACATTCTGTTGCATATAACACAACCAAAAAATATTCATTAATATAAGATAATATTTTTGTAGTGATGTGTGAAATGAAAAATATCAAAAATAGTAAAATAGTTTAAAAATATATTTCACAAAATAATTTTTTGTTACATTCCATTCCCCATAAAATTAATTTAACGATCAAAATTTATCCGAGTCTCGAATGATTAATACTTTAAAGTTACATTCATAAAAATCCATACCAAAAAATTAATAGTAAAACTTCCATTTAAGTACTGAATGTTAGAATCTAAATGGGTACCCAAAGAATAATATAACCAGGTTTCCGCATGAGAGAACATAGGTGGTAAGTGAAAATATAGACATGGAAGATAAATATAATAATTATGTTATAATGATGATTGATACATGACATAGATCACAAAATTTTGGTGATCATAAAACATTAAATCTATGATTATCTAAGCGACCATCTAATTCCTATGAAATAGAGGCTATGGGATAAATCTTTTGCAATATCCACATCCTAGATCAAAGTAATTATTTTTTGCTATAGGAACATAATGACATATACTTATGTGATTCCATTCATTTTCATGTGTACAATCTATCCCTTTGTTTTTTCCTTTCACAATTCCCACTTCACCTCTTACTCTCTAGAATGTAGGTGAATTTTTCATTCTTGAAAAAACCAAAAATCATTTGAACAATAAATACAATGATATTCATTACATCTAACATTATATAACATCACACAAAAATGTTATAATAGTTTACAAAACATTCATAAATCCCTTTATGTTGATATACTACTTTAATATCACAATCATTATTGGATGCTTAACATAATCACTTCCATAAATGGGTAACCGTGTAACTATTATAGAAGGTGAAAATACAAAAAATTTAAAATATGTTCACTATATAATAATAACATTGATCCAAAATATATAATAATGTATCTATTTGTTGTCATATTACAAACATTTGAACACCCTGAACATATATTATCTTGATACATGGAAATAAAATGAATTACCAAAAATCATCTATGAAAACATGAATACTTATTTATTCAACAGATTACTATAAATATTCCATAAATATAAGATATTTTAAACATCATCCATGATGAAATATAATACCTTGTAAAAAATTACATATTTGTTTCTTTGTTTATTGATACTATTAAATTTACATTATCCAAATCAATCATCTATTTATCTAATCCAAACAAAATTTTCATAAAATCATGAACACAATAATGGATACCTTACCATAATAAACATATTAGATTTATAACTCATAATCACCAATCAATATATCCTTTTCAATCCATTAGAAAAAATTTTACTAAAAATACTTATATATTTCAATATTCATATGAAATAATCATTGAATTACAAAACATAGATACACCATTCATCCAACAATATTATTAAACCATTACATAGCCATAATCATCGTATTCCTTATTAACCCCTTCATAAAAAATAAAATATGAATATTTTATTAATGGTACACAACATCAATATATTCATTCTTCGTACCTTTAATATAGACAAGACTATATTTAAATCCTAGGATGATCACATGTCATCTATGGTCCGATTATTTTTGAACAGTATAACAAATACCCATAGAAAAATCCTAATTATCAATTTGAGAGTTTTTCTTGGGAAATATATTTTAATAATTCCCATACATTCCACATATAAAACATTCAATTTTTTAAAAAAAATTCTTTCTTGTTATCTTAATAAACTAAAACCATAAAGAATAGGCTGAGAAACATTTGTCAAAGAAGAAAACTATTTAATCATGAAACGATACTTATATAATTTCTGAATTATGAAACCATTCTTAATATATTTGAAATTATGTTTATAATATATTATTTATAGAAAAAATATCATTAAATCCATCATGATTATACATGAATAGTTTTTGAATTCCCAAATCATATCCCTTGGGCGTGTCAATTAAGGTGTTCAACATGTCCCATTGTTGTGTAAAAAGTTACATTGAGTCAACAACAACACAGATTTTTGGAGTTGTTACTCCTCATACATGTGTACCAGAGATACATAAACTTTTAGAACTCATTCATGAATGTATTTATAGGAAAATACAAACTCTATACTTTACCAAAAAATCTAGGACATATTTCTATACATTTCCTTATACATATACATATCCTTAGAGAAATCCCTAGACATATCCTTAGAAAAATTCATAGGTATATCATAATGAAATTCATATCCCAATACACAATGGATGACTTAAAAATTTATTTGATAAAAAAATATAGACACCCATGCATACCCTACATGGATATTACATCAATTTTTATAAATATTCATCATATTACAAAATTACATGTATGAAGAATGGAATAGTCTGGTGTCTTTATAAACCTGGAAAAAAATATTCTAACATGATGACAGATATTGGTTGATTCCCACAAGTATCCCCACCATTAATAATTCTACCTAAAACATTTTTTATAACTTGGGGAAAGGAAACATTACAAAAGGGGTGAGATCAGATGCTCGGTAAGATTAAATAAAAGAGATACATAATCATAACTTGAGTATAAGGGTATGAGGAGATGATAGTAATAATATAAGATCACAACCTGTATATCTATTATCATACCCCTAGATGTTGTCATGAATATATTATGTGACTCATAAATAACTAATAAATATGTAAAAGACATTATTCCTGGAAGAATAACATAGGAATAAGACATAGACTAATGAAAGACACGTTAGCATAAATAATGATTTCAATAGAAGTCAAGGAATCATTAACACGATCATCTTGGTAGTATTAGTTCACTCCCCATACCATCATGTTAGTCATATTTTACTCCCATTACCATCATGTTTTTCATGGTTCACTTACATATCTATATTGGTAATCATGGTTCACTCCCACGTCCGTCTTAGTAGTCAAGGACCACTTCCAAGATCATCTTAGCTGGAATGGTCCATTATTTTTTTGTCATGAGATATAAATCACTACCCAATTCATTGTACAATGATATATTTCTCAACCATCACATAATAAAACAATTCATGCATGTTCCATAAGATATTAAACAACTCCCCATTTCATGACATGTAAAAAAATATGGGTATCATAAGCATCATTTAAACCCCCATGAAATTAAATTTTATCATAAAAATATCATCACATCATAAAATAAAATAAAAATTATTGGTTTAATAATTATTTCATCAATTAAATTCCCATTAAATTAATTTATTTTAAAAATAATATAAATCGTGGGAGAGAAACATGTGTTATAAACATCATGCTTATAAGACATAAATTCTTATAAAACATAAAATCCTTTTTGAAAAAAAAATCAAAAAAATATTTGAAAACATTGAATGAATGATTGAACAGATTTTGAAAAACTTCCCCCTTGAAATATTGTAATTTAATATTGAAAACATTTTAAAAAAATTATTTTAAATTAATTAGAAATTTTACTACCAAATCTTTAAAAACTATGAAGTATTATTTTTTCTTAAAACATCATTTTGAAAACATATAAACAATGTGTTTAAAATAAGTTATAACAGTTTTAAAACATAAAATTTTTTGAAACATATTTTCATTGAAAAAAAATTAGAAAAAAAATTATCATAATATTTTGAAAACATTTTATTTAAAAATACTTTTTAAAATATTAAAATAATCTTTAAGGGATTGTTAGTCATGATTTTGGGTAAATCTGTACATGACAACCATTCTATTTTTACCATAATATGTCTATAAAGGTTCATCGAATGGAAAATGAATAGATAGTTTTTTTAAAAAGTTTTAGTTTAAAATTATAAAAATGGGTAAAAAATAATTTAATGATCAGAGGATAATAGTATAATATTAATAGAAACATTTTCTGAAAATATCGTTATGAAGGAACACACATTTCTAACTGAAAAAAGTGTCAACGTTATAATTTCATAAAAACACATTATTGATCATATTATGTACCAAAGAGTTAAAAATGGTACCATTACATTAATATGATATGAATAAATAGACTCTAATAAAACTCATTAAATTTCTTGACAGATAGATCGTACAATTTCATTAATGGGAGCATAATCATAAACTATCTCGGTAAATTGTGAGGTTATAGCTATAAAACTTTATCAAATTGGTAATATTAAGACATAAGAAAATGGAAATAATAACATTAAATGAAGATTAAAATACCATTAAAATAATTTTATTTATGATATAAAAATACTAATAAATTATATACTTCTCATATTAAAATATTGGTTAATATCAGGGAATGTGTATCAAAAAATTTAAAATTGGGAAAAAATAATTTTTACAATTTTGTTAATTTTCAAACATAAAACCCATGAATAAATGATAATAAATATAATATGTAAATAACCCTAAATTAAATTATAATAATCATATAATAAATTCATGAGATGTATACACATCAAAAAAATAAATGTGTTGTGAATTAATCGTATACCTCAGAAAATGAAAAACTGAAATGAAACTCCCTTACCTTGTGTCATGACATTAATTGTAATTGTACAATCCTCCTGTGTAATTAGTATTATATTAGTATAACTATATCATAGAACAATGTTTAAAAATATTATACTATATATTATATTATTTTGACCTACTACTATATGTTTATTCACAATTCAATGTTAAAGTAATGTTTTCTGTAAAAACATCATTGTTTATCATATGTGTCTTGACATTTCAGGCTTGATCCACTTAGTTAAATTACGATTTAATTATTTAAAGAATGAAAAAATTTACATATATGAAATATATTTTCATTATATAAACATTTATGATAATATTTAAAATATATATATATGAAATTAAATTCATCGTTCATAGATACTGTAGGCTCTATGTACAGATAAACACTGCTTCCATTTTCATGGCATATTGGAAGAAATAATGTAAATGAAAAATATTCATATATTTATTTAATATTATTACAGTGTCATTATTATGTCATATATATCATATATGTTTATTATTCCCATCCATAATACATTCCATGTATTGTGTGAATGAATCACATCACATTGGGGAGGCAGTAGTATACACTCCCACAAATGATGTTATAGTATTTACAAAAAATGGAAAAAATGAAGGATGGATTTATTAAAAAAAAATTAGGTATAAATTAATCATAAATATGACATGTATCTTATAAAAATAGGGTTTAGATCATAATTATCAACCCTAATTGGTGGTGATGTTGAAACGAAGAACATCGTTTTTTGGGTGATAGTTTGTCATACACAGGAATAAAAAGTTCTTTACCCATTAGATAGATGGGTCTATAACTTATATTCAAACCCATAACAAAAACACATATCAGTATATTGATGATACTAAGGCTCTTATTTTTCCTTGTAAAAACAATAATTTAGACTATAGAGAAATAAAATAAATGATTAGAGTTTGAAGAAGGATGTTACGTCTTATACGAGTAACACCTTTTTGTTTGCACAAAAGGGCTTCTGTGTAAGGTTTTCTTCACAAGGTGAGTCTTCAATGTTTAGGGGATGTATATTTAGAATATATTTTTTATATCTTTTTCAATCATTAGTATCTTGAGAGGTGTGATTAATTAGGATGGGTGAGTTCCTTTTTTAATGGATGGAAAGCACACACATGGTAGATTTGAAATGATTTATGTGTTACCCAATTATTAAAAGTTCCAATAGTGTAAAAATAGATCCTTATGAAACCCTATAGGTTTAGTTGACTAAATAAATAATTAAAATACATTTTTTAAATGTTATGGGTTATTTTTTCCATTTAGATTACAGATAAGTCCCATGTTAAGCTTAATTTTACCTTAATGTATATAATTAATTTTAATTACATTCACTACTATTTTTTGTCAAAAATTATGTTTTCATTTTTAGACACTATAAATTATTATGACTCCAAAAATATAATCCAATTTTAAAAACTCCAATCCCAGAAGTGGAAATAATTAAATTAAATTTTATCTTACGAACTAGATGACAATGCAAGTTTTATAGTAAAAATGGTCAA
Organism: Viscum album; assembly: GCA_963277665.1. Lineage (NCBI taxonomy): Eukaryota > Viridiplantae > Streptophyta > Magnoliopsida > Santalales > Viscaceae > Viscum > Viscum album. The sequence continues at coordinate 848,155,252 of OY728131.1, read as the reverse complement.
AAGCATGCTATGTTTTTATATTAAATTTAAATGTGAAATTAATTTCGATGAAATAAAAATTAATGATTAATAAAAATTTAATCTAAATTAAATTTTAAAATATTTTGAAATTTAATTTCCCTTTGGAAATAAATTAGGTGAAAAAGATGTTTTGAATTATATTTCATTATTTTTCACCATTCCTTAAAAAATGAAACATCGTATATAAAAAAAATAAATTCACCATAACATTATTATCGTGTTTCAATTAAAAAAATTATGTTTATTTTTTCATATAAAATTTATATAATACCCAAAATATATATTTAAATTATGCTCTCCATTAAAGGTTAGTGAAACTACTTTCATAAAAACATATATTTTTATTTGTAATATTGGGTATCTTCTATTATTATGCTTATTAAGTTAATTGGATGAATATAAAAATATTTAATTGACTATATAACAAATAAATTCAATTAATATCCTTCATTAACAGTAATTAATTTATCTTATGAAGATAAATAACATTTTCAGATTAAAATATTCAGTTATAAAGTGATGATGTGTATCTATGAAATTACATCTTTTTTCCAATTTTCCCAATTAACACTAATTCCTATTTATGATGATTAACATGATTACAATTTAAAATTCAGCCATAATTTTTTAACATAAATGTTATATTTATTTTCCATGATATTCTAATGTGTGATTGTTTTTTAAGATAAAGAGGTGATGCTTAAATAATTGTTATATATTCACCCAATGACATTGAATATAATGATTAAGAAATTCTCCATGTTTAATGTGATCACAGTTTGTTCTAATTATTAGTGGAAAATTCATTCTCTAACATTTTGGAGTTCTGAATAATTTTTTGAACATTGAAGAACAAGTAGAAGAGTTATTTTTTATCAATATTCCAAAAAAATATGGAATAGTAAATATATAATACAATGAAAATAATTCTTTAAGGATACTCGATTTTGTTTTATAAGGGAAGGATAATTGACTAAACATCATATATGAGTTTTTTTTCATGTAATTTGTGTATAAATATGGAATGAAATATCTCTAATATATTTCCTCAAACATAAACATGGGAAATAAAGACATTAACCACATGGTGGTAGAGTTCCTAGAATCCTACATAGTGACATGTATAATTGGCCCATTTATAGTTTTAAAAGAGTATGTGTATGGGTGAGAGGGCTTGGGCCAGGGTTCTGGTGGGACATTGTAGGTGCGGTGTGTCCCATGTAGCATGAGTTCATGTGTTGTGGATGAAGATACACTTATTTATTCTAGAGTGAATTAGTTCTTGACATTTTGTGTGAGTTATTTATGCCAGAAACACTATAGTAACTATTCCTATGATGAAAATATTATGGATTATTCATCTATGATTTTATATTGATGGTTTGTGTCTTTTAAGGATTTTTGGAATCATAATATGTAAATGGAAGCATGCAATTTCATTTGTGAATGGTTTATTATGTTATTTACAACCCTCATAGATAAAAAATCATGAGTATAAGAATATGAACAATCCATTCATCATGTCATTATTTCATCACTATTATAATAATAGAAACAATGATAATATGAATGATTTATGAACTAAACCATTTTTTCCATTAATGCACACATAATCGTACCTAGATGACATATAGAAACTAATATAGATATTTTTATGGTGATAAATCAAAGATTTAAGGAATATTAATTATAGAAAAATCACATTAATTTAGTTCCACATTGCATAAATATACATTAATTATAAAATGTAGAAATTGATTTTCACCAAAAAAAGTGTTTAAATTTTGATTACAATAAAGTCTCCCATGATGAATATTGACTGTTCATTTTTATATTTTAAGGTTACAATAACACAAATGATTTCATGAAAGAGTTAATAAATCATAATTATTATGAGATATCCACATAAGATATATATAAAAAGTGGATCATGTAGCAAAATTCGGTAATGCTCTTTACATGTAAATTTAAATTTGTTTTTATATTTTCTATACAATCGTATGCGTGGATTTGTAGAAGTGATGAGATTTTAAACACCAAATAAATTAACACAATGATAATGGATTCTTATAGATATTTATATAATTATAAATCAAATATTTTTATATAACATCAAAATTTGATTAAGATAATATAAATACAACATACAATGTGATCACAATATTCTTATTACCACTCTAGTGAATTTATATAGTGGTAGTTTTGGAAATCAATGTCATTCTGAGAAATTCTGGAATATGTAACTCATCAAAAATAATGAGCGAGAAGTATTTAAAACCCCCCTGATATAAAATAGTTGGTTCTCACATAAGTTATGTGTTGTTTTTATTTAGGATATTATGTATATATTATTCTCTAAATAAATATAGTTGTCACGTGCTTTTTCATGGGAAGAAGAAGGTGACTTAGGTTTTTATTCAGGATATTGAAAATAGTGTACTATCCTTAGTCTCATGAAGAAATAATATGTATCTATGATAGCTTAACGAGATTCATAAATATAAGTATAGAATATTTGTGTGGTTCATTCACAATGATTCCTTATGAAAAGAAAACAAATATTGGATTTTTTTAATATATTGTGAGTTGAACATAGCTTTTAGATTTTCTCATGAGGAGAATCTTGATGGTAGCCATATATTGTTATGAATTGATTCATATTTTCATTCTATTATATGAGGAGAATAATATGTAATATATTTGATGATTAATTTGTGTTTATAATCTAAAAAGTAATAATGAGATTAATATTTATGTTTTACATTAAATAAAATAATCATGAATATGATGTTCCTACCACTTACACAAATTTTATTTAGGACACGTCTTCACTTAATGAGTGAAGAATTATTGATCAATAATTTATCTATGTAATATAATATCACTCACTAATGATCTTAAGTATTAGGTACTGAAGTTATAATTTTCATGTAGGACAATATTTTTAGTCTATGTATTAAATAAAATTAGAAGAATCATATCATTATAGATATAGTGTGAATGATATTCAAGGAAGAAATATTGTTCCAAGATGATTTTTAATATCCACTTCTTCTACATGAGTTTATGTGATCCATCAAAATTTTAAAGGAAGATCATAAAAAGATATTTCTACAGTTGATTAAGTTATCAAAAGATGAATGTTGAATTTGCGGGTATAACTAAGTAGAAAAGGTGGATTGAAGTTAGGGGTATAACCATATTATAGTTGGGGCTATATACAATTATATATTATAATCACATTTGGGTATGGTGTAGAATCCACGTTGGGGGAATAACTATATCAGAATTTTGAGAGTATTTATACGAATTCTTTTTAATACATGTTTCATAAGATTTTTAATTAAAACATTTATCATGTTCAGGATGATAGATTCTAGAAAATTGTATAGAGGATTTAATGGGACATAAACATTGAATTGTAATGGAAAATTTGTAAAATGAAAATGTATCACTGATTCACCTCATCATCCTATCAATGATAACCCACTAATCTGGAAAATATCAGTGGTACCGAATGTAGGTTTTATTTGAATGATCCAAAAATATTTTAACTATGGAGGATATGAATTTAGTAAATAACATGCGGTTTCCCATTTTCAATGGTAGAAACATTCATTTATTTGGAAATTATACAATAAAATATCTCTTATCACATGGGGTAGAATTTTGTGATATACCTATAGTAGTATTTCTACCAATTAAGAGAATAATCTAATGAATTATTCAAATAAGGGTAATATATGGATATATGGAATGGATAAAAAATTAAATCATAATGAATTTATCAAAAAATATATATACTATCATTAATGTTCATGAATCCCCCACGGAAATTTTTGATAAATTGAGAAGTAGTTATGAAGGAACTATTAATGTAAGATATGATGTGTTAGAAAATTAGCAATAATATACCTCATGTTATCAATATGGGTAATGATGGATGTGAAGATGAGTTCATTTAAATTTTAAATGAAATTATATGTATAATAATTTTTTTCTTAGAATATGGATAACAAAACCATTATGAGGAAACCAACGAGAAACATTCCAGATTAATTTGACCTAAAATTTTCAATGCTGGAATATTCAGATGATTTATCCCTATATAAACTTCAAAATATTCTCATAGAATATAAAATCAGAAAACAAAATTATTTATGAAGACTGAAAGTGATGAGATAGTGTTTGAATACATAACATTGTAATATGTCAGGGTAAAAGAACAACTACAGTCAATTTACGCTTAGGGTGAGGAGATTGAAGAGGACTTCAATAATATGATGGCCTTATTCACATGAATGTTTAAATTGGTCAAGTGGAAAAGAATATTGTTGGGAAAAAATCCCTCAAGGTAACATTGAAGTATTTTTTTGGGTTGATTTTGTTTGTTGACAAAGCAGGTTTCCATGGAGAATTTTCGAGTTCCCGAGAATTTGTTGACAATCCTTGTTGACAAAGAACGATGACAAAAAAATGGATGATCTGGAGGCGGTACAAAAGAGCAGTACAAGGTGGCGCCGTTTCCCAGTGTTTGCCAAATTTTTGGGGTCCAAAATTTGGAGGTTGGTGAGCATCGCGAAAATAGGATTTCCATGAAGATCATAATTTAATATGGCAAAGGCATGAATTTCGCGAAGATAAGATTCATGGTTTGGAAATCGCGAAGACCAGAAGAATGGAGGTGGTGAGTATTCGCGATTACGTCAAGCTTCACGAACATCAGAGGCTGAAGCGCATTGCAGCAGAGAAGAGCACCGCGAGGGAGCTTTGCGGTGAAGTCGTGAAGGTATGTTGACGGTGATTCTTCGCGACTACGTCAAGCTCCGCGAACATAAAATTTCCGTGGTGCTTCACGATTTGGACGGAATTCTGGTGGAAACTTTGGAGCTTCACGATTTGAGATGACGTGGTACGGACTTCGCACGGAAGGGCAAAGGGTCAGTGGAATCGCCTATAAATAGAGGTCGACCCCCTCGAGAGAAGAAGAGAGATTTCTCAGAGAAGATCATTTTCTCTCGCTTTGCAAAGGTAGTTCGCGGATCCAGTGTGCTTCACGAAAGAGGAGCTTCGCATCGGCTATTGTAGCTCCGTGAAAGTTGTGTGATCCGCGCTGGCTCAGTGAGCATCGCGAGAGAATTTTCTTTTCAACGTATTGATCTTCGCGGGAGTTCTTCTCGAGAGATATTCACGAGAGAGCTTCGTGAAAAAGGCAGGAGCTTCGCGTAGGCTTCTTTGAGCTTCGAGAAATTGGGAGCTTCGCGAAGTAGGGTGCTTTGCGAAGGTACTTTCCAAAGGTAGTTTCCCAGTGGTCAGAGGCAAAGTGATATTCATCAGTGGATGAAATTTGGACATTAACAGAGCATCCATCATCAGTTAAGGATGCATTCTTTCATTCAAATGAAGAGAAACACTGGTCTATAAACTGTGAGTGAATCCCTTCACAGAGCAGTGAGCTTAGGAAGAGGAAAAAGATGATCCTCTCCACCGGCAGTGAGCCAGAGAGAGAGAAACAGGGAGTGACCCATTGGAAAGCAGTGAGCTGAACCTAAAACTTGTATAGGCAGTGAGCCTGGGCATTGAAGTGATCTAGCCCAAACATTGTAATCCACGGCTAGTGAAGTTTAGTGGAATTGGTACGCACGACAACTTGTCAACGTATGCTACTTGGACGTAGCCCATAACGGTGAACCAAGTAAAATTTTTGTGTCATGTGCTTGCTTTACTTTCTGTTTATATTGTGAAATAGGAAAAGAGAGAAGAGTGTTTTGTGTAACAGTGAAACAAGATCAGAACGGGCTTTAAATTTAAATTATTCATACATTGATTCACCCCCCCCCCCCTCTCAGGGTATTCAGCCTTGTGGACCTAACAATTGGTATCAGAGGGAAGGTTGACAGTTGTTCTTCTCTCAAATGGAGGTCACTAATCATAGAGGGATTCCGATCTTCGACGGATGTAATTTTCAGATATGGAAGAATCGAATGAAACACTATTTCCGATCTTTGGGAATGGATGTGTTTTTAGCAGCTATGCATGGTATCACAGCTGATATTACTAGTGGTGCATTATCAGAAGCTGAGCACAAAGATTTGGATGCTGATTCCAAAGCAATAAATTCCTTAGGGGGAGCCCTCTCTAATCCCATCTATACAAAGGTGATGTTATGAAAACGTCACATTTCATGTGGGAAATGCTTTTGAATATCTATGAAGGGGATACAAAAGTCAGAGAGGAAAAGCTGCAAGTGTTGTGGAACAAGTATGAAGATCTGAGAATGAGCCCGAATGAGTCTGTTGATCCATTCTTTGACAGGGTAAATGCTGTGGTAGAAGACATGCGGGGTCTTGGAGAAATTATCGAAGATATAAAAATTGTGAAGCGCATATTGAGAAAACTTCCACCTCGGTTCAATCCGAAAGTTTCTGTTTTGGAAGATAAAGACCCAAAAGAACTGAAATTGGATAACCTGCACAGCACTCTTATGGAATATGAAATGAGAAACGATGATAACGAGACTGTGGAAAAGGGTAAATCCAAAGAGGTGGCATTCAAGGCCATGAAAAAACTCACCATTGAAGATTCTAATAAAGAAGAAGCGACAGATGAGGTGATGTTATTCCTTTCTTCAAATCTGCAAAGAGGAAAAGGAAAGTTTAAAGGTAAACTTCCACTAGCATGCTTTCGATGTGGAAAGGTTGGTCATCTTGCGGCAAGATGCCCCAAGAAATTTCAAGATAACGATGATGATGATGAAGAAGTTGAAATTCCCAAGAAGAAATCCTCAGCCTATGTGAAAGGGAAGAAGCTGTTCAAGAGAAATTTCTTCAAGAGGAAGAATATTCATTCACAAGAAATAGACAGTTCAGATGAGTCTGAGGATAAAGAGGTTGAGGAGTGTGATAATTGTAAAGATTATAGACAAAATGCAATGGTAGAGGTCGTCAGTAGTTCTTGGGAAAAGGAAGAAACTGACGTTGGAGAAGTGGAAGAAGAAGTTGAAGGAAGAGTTGATATGGAAGCTGAATTGGAAGTAGCTCTTGAAAAGATAGATGTCTGGAGATCCAAAACAAAGAAAGACAATAATGTGGTTCGTGATGCAAAACTCTATATGCAACAACAGGATGAAGAAATTTCAGAACTATTATAAGAAATTGAAAGACTAAAATCCCCAACACAAGAGACCTCAGAAAATATTGTTGAGAATAAGCTTAGAATTCAGGAACAAAAGAAGGAAATTTATTCTTTGACTAACACAGGAAAGGAGCAGGTCAGATGTATCAACGAGATTGAAGAAGAAGTGGTCATTCTCTGACGAAAAATGAAGGATCAAGAAAAAATCTTGACCCCCAATGTGATATCAGAAAAGAAGGCCATTCAGAGGACATAGAAGATGAAAGAGGAGGCATGTAGTTCAGCAGGAGTGAAGCAGCAAGAAAGCTCAAATGCTAAGGTTGATTCAGGGCTTGATAAGAAACAAAAATCGGTGGCAGTTGATGTCAGACCGCAAGCACCCGTCCCAAAATTAAAGGTTGGTTTGGGCACAAAACATAATAATAATATTCATAGATCCCAAAAGGAAAATCGTAGTGTTGAAGTATAATGAAGTAATGTATCCTATATCAGGTGTTATTACTGTGGGAAAATGGGACATTCACAGTATGTGTGTTCCATATCCAAGAGATATAGAAGGGAACAAGAACAGAGATGGCAGCCAAACATAGAACAGTTTTCCAGAACATATTTTGAAGGACACTGTTTTTGGTGCAGAGGATTTGGACACATGGCTAGGTACTGTACTTCATCCATTCAGAGAAATGTGCCAAAGCAGAATCAAAACGATCGCAAGCAGCAGGTCAATAAACCGACATGTGAGTTAAAAACGCAGAATAGATTTGCGGCTTTGCAAGATGAGGCTGGTCCATCATACTCTGAGAAAGGACATAAGTCTCAATCCATGCCGAGTGTGAATTAAAAAGTATGGACCAAAAAGAAGAAAAATGTGAAGGCCATGGTGGCAGAGATTTCCCATAAAGCATCAGATCGATCTGGTGTTTGGATCCTTGACAGTGGTTGCACATCCCACATGACGTGTAATAAGGATCATGTTACAGGCATCAAATATGACATAGAAGGAGTTGTAAAATTTTGAAATGATGAAGGCTTCAAGATTGTTGGCTCAGGGAAATACATATTTGGGGAAAAAGAGATGAGACATGCTGGTGTCTTGGTAGTAGAGGGTCTCAGTCATAACTTACTCAGTTTCAGTCAACTATGTGACTCTGGGCACTCTATCCGATTTACCGAGAAGATGTGGGTTGTGAAGGAAAAGATGGAGAAACTGTTCTACAGGGAAAAAGGTCAAAGGTAAATCTCTACCTTGTATGTGGGGAAGAAGATACATGTCTTTTATCCAGAGAGGACGAAAACCAGCGGCATAAGCGACTTGGTCATCTATGCCAACCATCTATGGAGGATCTCATAAAGTGTTATGCTGCTAGAGACCTTCCCAAGCTATCACGTGATTACACTCATACGTGTGATTCTTGCCAACAAGGGAAGATCATCAGAAAGACATACATGCCAATAGAACAGAAATCAACTAGAGTGCTTGAACTGGTTCATGATGATGTATGTGGACCTATCTCACCACGATCTATAAATGGGAAAATGTGCTATGTCCTTTTCATTGATGACTATAGTATAATGGCCTGGGTGTTCATCATTACCCATAAGACAAAGGTGTTTAGTTGCATAAAGAATTATAGGAGGGAATCCAAAAAGATGCTTGGGCAGAAAATTATGAAGTTTCGTATTGATAACGGTGTAGAATTCACAAACAGTAAAGTAGAAAACTATCTCGAGAAACATGGGATAAGGCATCAAGTTTCATCAGTAAGAACTCCCCAACAGAATGGGGTGGTTGAAAGGAGTAATCAGATCATCAACAATATGGCCAGAATGATGCTTATTGATAAAGACCTACCAGAGAAATTTTGGAAGGAAGCAGTTTTGACATCGGTCTATGTTTCGAACAACTCTTTGTTGTGTCCAAAGCAAGGGAAGACTCTATATGAACTTTGGTACGGAAAGAAGCCAACGGTGAAAAACTTTTGAATCTTTGTAAGTAAGTGTTTTATTCTCAACAAATAAAATCACAAGAAGTTTGAGGCACGAGGAGATGAGGGGATATTCCTTGGCTACTCCGGGAAAAGAAAAGCGTATAAATGTTTCAACAAAAGGATGGGAAAAATAATTGAGAGCAATGATGTTACTATAGTTGAAAATGAAAAGAATACTCAACGATCCAGTGAACAGTTCCTGGATGAAAGTGATGATGAGGTAAGCAATGCAGGGGGAGCAGAAGTGGTAGAAGCTGATTCAGAAGAAGATACTAATGATGAAGAAGAAAGTGTCAAATCTTTGTCTGCGAGGAAGCCAAAGAGTCGAGCTGAAATTGATAGGCAGAATATCATTGGTGATCAAACAGATCCAGTTCAGACTCGAAGAATGAAATCATCACAGAAAACATCATTTTTATCTCAAGTAGAGCTGAAATGGTTTTCTGATGCAGCTGAAGATGAAAACTGGGTTCAGGCTATGAACGAAGAGCTTGATCAGATTGAGAAGAACCAGACATGGGAGATCGTCTCGAGGCTAGCAGACAAAAATGTCATCGGGACTAAATGGGTCTATCTCCACAAGATGAATGAAGATGGCATAGTGATTTGGAACAAAGCACGACTAGTGTGCAAGGGGTACTCCCAGATCGAGGGAATAGATGTCGATGAGACATTCGCACCGGTTGCAAGGCTGGAGACATTCAAGTTATTTTTTTCCATAGTAGTGCATCGAAAGTTCAAAGTGTTCCAGATGGATGTCAAATCTGCATTATTGAATGGTGTTCTGGAAGATGAGGTGTATATTGAGAGGCCATATGGTTTTCTCATTCATGAGGATGAGAGCAAAGTTTGCAGGCTGAAGAAGGCGTTGTATGGGCTGAAACAAGCACCAAGGGCATGGTACTCAAGGCCTGATCAGTACTTGAAGAAGCATGGTTTTCAGCGTGGAGGAGTTGATTACAATCTCTATATCAGTAATGACAGTAATCAAAGGGTGATGGTGTTGGTTTATGTCGATGACATAATTTTTGGCGGATCAGATGAAGTTCAGTGCAGACAGTTTTCCGAATTCATGAAAAATGAGTTTGAAATGTCAATGATTGGGGAGCTAACGTTTTTCCTTGGTCTACAGGTGACACAAGGAAGGAATGGAACATTCATTTCTCAATATAAATATGTCATGGAGGTCTTGAGAATGTTTGGAATGGAAAATTCCAAGGAGATGAAGACTCTGGTTGCCACCCGGATGAAATTATCGAAAGATGAAGATGGCAAGGTAGTTAATATCACAGAATACAGGACAATTATTGGAAGTTTTTTGTACATGACTGCAACAAGGCCGGATATTATTTTTACCACATGCCAAGCAGTGAGATATCAGGGTTATCCCAAGGAAAGCCACATGATTCTAGTGAAAATAATACTTTGGTATATCCAGGGCACAGTGGATTTCGGCTTGACATATACTGACAAATCTCAGATAGAGTTATTGGGATATACTGATGCAGCCTGGGCCGGTTCATCAGATGATAGGAAATCAACGTCAGGTGGTGCATTCTATCTTGGTGGATTGTGTATTTCTTGGCTAAGCAACAAGCAAGATTGCATTTCATTGAGCACCGCAGAAGCTGAGTATATTGCGGCCACTCAAGCATGCACACAGTTATTATGGATAAAGCAGCAGCTTGAAGATATGGGATTTGAAGTGAAGTCTTCGATTGGAATACCGTTTGACAACTCAAGTGCTATAAATATTAGCAAAAATCCCGTCCATAATTCAAGGGAAAAGAACATTGAGATTAAGTATCATTTTATCAAGGAGAAGGTTTAGTAGGGGATCGTGAAGTTGGAGTATGTGCCTACAGAGCTATAGGTTGCAGACATTCTGATAAAGGCCTTACCCAAGGAATCTTTTGCGAGGCATCGACTGGCTCTGGGAGTTCAGTCGATTCCTCTCACTTTAAATAGTGTGGATGTGGGTCCCCCCCACCCACTCCCTTAGGTATGATGTGTTTTTCCCTAATATGCTGATATGAGTTCTCTACTATGTTACAGATTACAAAGGAGTGTCCTTTGGGTTCGTTGACAAAGGGGGAGAAAATAGTGATTTTTCAAGGGGAGACAGTGTGGTAAATCATGGTTGATACAGGGGAAGCTGGAAAATCATGGTTGATACAGGGAGAAGATGACCAGTAGAGTAGCCAGATAGGGGGAGAAATGAGAAAGGGGGAGCATATTAAAATCTGACGATGCTAGAAGTGATCGCTCAAACCATAGAAATCACGACAGCTGAGGATCGTGATAAAATCAGTACAGTGGTGTTGTAATGGTGTGAGACGGTGTCCAGCAATCAACAATTGGTATCAACTTAAGAATTCACCAATTGGTATCAGTGTGGTTCAACAATTGGTATTAATTTAAGAATTGGTATCAGGGTGGAATCGTCAATTGGTGTCTGACATGAAGTGATTCATTGATAAACTTTTCATTCTACTCTTGTTTCTCACGCCAAGCATTGCTCATGTGGGCTTAGAGTATGTATTTATTGAATCCTTGAACTCTATCAGAATCGCAAGAGTCAAATGGTGGTAGCGACTGGAAGAAGACTCTGTGAGGTATCAAAGTGCAGAAAATCTTTCAGAGCAGAGTTGTGAAGAGTTGTCAACAAACCCAAAGGGGGAGATTGTTGGGAAAAAATCCATCAAGGTAACATTGAAGTATTTTTTTGGGTTGATTGTGTTTGTTGACAAAGAAGGTTTCCATGAAGAATTGTCGAGTTCCCGAGAATTTGTTGACAATCCTTGTTGACAAAGAACGATGAAAAAGGAATGGATGATCTGGAGGTGGTACAAAAGAGCAGTACAAGGTGCCGTCGTTTCCCAGTGTTTGCCAAATTTTTGGGGTCCAAAATTTGGATGCTGGTGAGCATCGCGAAAATATTATTTCCATGAAGATCATAATTTAATATGGAAATGGCATGAATTTCGCAAAGATAGGTTTCATGGTTTGGAAATCGTGAAGACCAGAAAAATGGATGCAGTGAGTCTTCGCGATTACGTCAAGCTTCGCAGACAGCAGAGGCTGAAGCGCATTGCGGCGGAGAAGAGATATGCGAGGGAGCTTCGCGGCGAGGTTGCGAAGGTATGTTGACGGTGATTCTTCGCGACTACGTCATGCTCCGTGAATAGAAAATTTCCATGGTGCTTTGCGATTTGGACAGAATTCTGGCGGAAACTTTGGAGCTTCGCGATTTGAGATGATGTGTCATTGACTTCGCGTGGAAGGGCTGAGGGTCGGTGGAATCGCCTATAAATAGAGGCCGACCCCCTCGAGATAAGAAGAGAGATTTCTCAGAGAAGATCATTTTCTCTTTCTTTGTGAAGGTAGTTCGCGGAACCAGTGTGCTTCGCGAAAGAGGAGCTTCGGTGCGGTTATTGTAGCTCCGCGAAAGTTTTGTGCTCCGCCCTGGCTCAGTGAGCTTCGCGAGAGAAGTTTCTTTGCAACGAGTTGAGATCCGCTGGAGTTCTTCGCGAGAGAGCTTCACGAAAAGGAAGGAGCTTCGTGTAGGCTTCTTTGAGCTTCGCGAAGTAGGGTTCTTTGCGAAGGTACATTCCAATGGTAGTTGCCCAGTGGTCAGAGGCAAAGTGATATTAATCATTGGATGAAATTTGAACATTAACAGAGCATCCATCATCAGTTAAGGATGCATTCTTTCATGAATATGAAGAGACCCATAGGTCTATAAAATGTGAGTGAATCTCTTCACAGAGAAATGAGCTTAGGAAGAGGAAAAAGGTGATCCTCTCCACCAGCAGTGAGCCAGAGAGAGAGAAACAGAGAGTGACCCATGGTAAAGCAGTGAGCTTACCCTAAACCATGTATAGGCAGTGAGCCTAGGCATAGATGTGATCTAGCCCGAACATTGTAATCCACAGATAGTGAAATTTAGTGGAATCGGTACGCACAGCAACTTGTATGTGTATGCTCCTTGGACGTAGCCCTTAGCGGCGATCCAAGTAAAATTGTTATGTCCTGTGCTTGCTTTACTTTCTGTTTATATTGTGCAACAGAAAAAGAGAGATGAGTGTTTTGCGTAACAGTGAAACAAGATCAGAACGGGCTTTAAATTTAAATTAGTCATACCCTGATTCACCCCCCCCCCTCTCAGGGTATTCAGCCTTGTGGACCTAACAAATATTAAAATAATCCCTCAAATAAATTATTTCCTAATGTAATGGTTATTTTTTGGAAACTATCCAATGAATAAGTTTGTTAACATTGACTCGGATAGAAAAGATAAGATGTCCCAGAAAAGGAAGAGGAAGAAGCATAAGAAGGGGTTTAATTCAAATAAGATAAATATGGTGAATATTGAACTGGATGACTTTTAATCAACAAGTAGTGACTTAGAATATGTAATAAACTCATGGAATTATATACGTCATATCATAAAACTCTAGATATCTAAATACTCAATTGAATTTGATGTAGGTGATTAGAGAACTAAACTAGAATGGATGATAAAATGAAATCTAGAAGAAACTCTTATGAACAATATGATACTCCATGAGAAAATAAAAGACTAAAGAAAGAAATTAGTAAGATTACCATTTAGAATATTTTTTTGAGAAAAATGAGAAATATATTAATGAAATTAAATTATTATATCAGAGTAGGATGGAATACTGAAAACTATTGAATAAATATTAATGTAAAATGAGGAGTTTGATCCAAAAGAATCAATAGGTGATAATGAAAACCAATAATACATATACATGATATGTGATTTTTGGAATACACTGAAATATATAAGTGAAAATATTACTGGTGAAGAGAAATTAATAAATAATCCATAATAAATATTCCTCTTTAGATCAAAACGAGTTGAAAGGATAAAATAAGTCATTACTAAAGGAGTTGGAAAAAATGGTGAATCATCACAAGCTGATGAGAAGAAGGGTAAACTGAAATAGGTTTTTTTTACTCCTAAGTAATAATAATGTATATATATCATCTATAATTGTGTATGAGTATGTGAAAACCCTGAAACATCATGATTCAATAGAATATATATGAAATCATCTTCCATAATAGTAAAGTGGAAAAATTTAGTAAAATAGTTTCCATCTATGTAGAAATGTCAACAGTCTGTGAAAATGAATCAACAAAAATCTTTATAGAAGGAATAATATCACACTGGGATATTATGGTTTATGTTTTACTATTATTATTGTGGTTTATTGGTCATGAATATTATTCATAATGTTATAACAGGTCACTACTATGATTGAGGCCTAAATAAATAGGGACCCCTACAAAATAAATACGATAAGATTATTATAATGTGATTCATATAACCAAGACATCATAAAAATGTAAACTCATAAGAAATATGAGTTCATGAATGAATTGTGTGGTAGATATATTACGGATCGAAAAAATTATAAAAAAATCAAATTTATCTAATCATGTCATATTCCTAACAATGTGAATACAACGTAGAGACAAATTATTAATAATAAAATAGTCAACAATTAATTATATGAGAAGCCCATGATAAATGATAACATTATAAAAAAATATTTATTCAAATAACCTGATCAACATTACATGGTAAAAAATGTAATATAAGATAAAAATACTAAAATGGAAATGATTATAGAAATTGATGATAGTTGATGAAGTTAATTGTTGTGAGAAGTCAACTACAAATGATCAAATTAATATTATGAAATGTGAAAGGTATGAAAAAAACATAGAATGAAAACAAGGACGAATGAAAATTTTAACATACCAAGAAGCTATCTTGAATACTATGTGTTAATAAAAATTTAAAATTTATTTTTTGAAGAGAAACAAAAAATTAATATTTGAATCATCAATAGATGATGAGAAATTAATCATGCCTTCCAAAAAAGTCTAGAATATTTACCATCTCATGCTAAATAAAAGATGAACTTGAATTCAATATTGAGAGGAATATATAATTATATATGTAATTTATGGTAAAGTATGGGGGTTTTACTTATACCACCTCCCCCCACACACAAACACACAAACACACACACACACATATATTTATGTGTGTGTGTTTTGTTACTAATATGTATGGAATTAAAAGAAGATGTATGTATCCTTTGATGAATATAATTGATGAGTCGGTGCAATTAAATCTTTGGTTATGGGATTTTTTATTGGATTAATAAAATTTAACGATTATTTATCCCAGTCATAAACTCACACATCATTCTAAATTTATTTAATTTAATGAATTAAGGGGGAATACTAATTTGAGATATGATGAGACAATATCGGATCTATTTTAGTACACCTAAAAATTCTATTGTGTTTACTAATATGTTCATTTTTTTCATTTCATTAAATAATATTTTTAAGAAACCCTATATATTGTAATGGATACATTCTAATAAGGATATCATATGCATGGTAATTTATGGATAACATGTGTATCCATGGATATATATCAATAATTGTCTACATTTTGTACTCCCATATAGAAAAAATAGAGAAAAAAATAAAACCTATTCACTATGATATCAATGCGATATCATCCATATCTCCAAAGTAGCCAATAAGAATCATTTCTAGCGGGTAAGTATTTTTTTTTTGAAATAAATAAGATGAGGTTAAACTTAATTATTCTTTTCACTTTATTTTTAATAACGGTGAAATTTTAGACACACATATTAAATTTTATGATGTGATGAGGTATTGAATTAAAAATACAATAGGGGTTTATCCTATTTTTTTAATTTTTGGTGAATGATTTTTCAATATTAATTTGGGGAGATAATATGAATTAGTGACTCTTAGATAATTTTTATGGATTCAATTTTTTAAATTAGAATCCACATCGAAGATATCTATATGTTTATTGTGACTATTGGTTGGATTGATCGTTAATGGAAAAGAAATGTTCAGATTGGTATTGGATTCTATAACATTGTTCACAACAATGAAGAACATGTGGAAGTGTTATTTTGATTGTATTCTCCTAAAAAGATATTAATGTAAAATAAAAAATAACATGAAAATAATTCTTGAAAGAAACACAGATATAAATTATTATTGACTGATAATTGACTCACTGATTATATTATTTTTTTCCATGGAGTATTGAAAATATATATTCCCATCAAGATACATAAGTTTCTACCTCAATACCAAATGTTTTGGGGGAAATCCTCAACTATGTTGGGAAGGAGGTAAACTAATCCCAAATAATAGAAGGTATAATTGTGCCCTATATAGCCCACATGAGAGCCTTCCTGAGAGAGAGAAATATCCTAGGATGTTGGAGGTCAACATAGTTCTGGTATGACTCATGAATCATGAGTTCATGTGTTACAACTGTTGATCCCCAACTACTGTATCGAGGGTTTTTTGGAACTGATTATAATACAAAGGAGTTCCCGACTGTCTACGTGATTTATTTTGGAGATGAAATTCATGAAATTGGTTCATCCACTGAAACACATATATAAATTTATTGTATTAATCAATGGTGATGAACTAATTCATATAATCATTTATGGGACTTTATTAAATCAATGGATACTTTGGTGTTCTTTTTCACACTAGGTAACCATCCATTTTTTGCTCCATGAGGATCATTTGAAACCACGAGAAGAAGAACCATGAATCAAATTTTATTATGTCATGATGTGTACTCGTTATTTTGATGGAAATAGTCATCCTAATTAATTATTAATTCATTTCATCATGTTTGGGATACATGAAAACATAATACTATGAGAATGAGTTACAATAGCACATTTTTACTGTATTTCTAATGTTAATATCTATATATAATGTGAACGTGTAATTAAAACATCATAATCATTAATTTCCTCTTTTTCTTGAATATACATCAAATAATTAATAGTAAATATTGAATAGCACTCAAAAAAATAATGTATGAATTTTTCCTGAAATGATGTTTCATGTGTTCAAGAGTGAGAGTCCTTGTTTTTACATGCAGGGAAGAAAAAATATAGCTGATTTTATAAAATTTATCATATATATGAATAATGAAGGGATATTTTCTTTGTTGATTTTAAATTTAAATGAATATATCACGTATAAAAGATTTGATGAATTAATTTAAGCATTTACTAAATATGTATTTCACATATGTCTTTTCTATAAATCTATTGGTAGAAGAGATTCACAAAGATATTTATTTCCATCTGTGTGTAATTTAAACTTTTGGGAATCCGTATATATAGAAGTTAAATTATATATAATAATTTTTAAATATAATTGATGATATCTATGCCCTATGGATATTAAAATGGTAATCATTTCTAAATTTTTAAATAATTCATAACGATAATTGTTATCTTATAAATTCATTATCTGGAGTGATCATGTGTTTTTCATAACCACTGATGTGCATTTAGATATGAAGAGTTTTGGTATTCAGTATGATTACATTATTTCTATGAAGATGTGAATTAACATGAAAAATATAGGACAAGAGGTTAAATATGAACTGATAAAAAATTAATGTTTCTCATTTATATTATAGATTACATCCTTCTATGATATTAGAGTGAAAAGGATATCTAAAAAAGTAATATGTCATTTGATTTATTCACTCAATGAAAAATTCTACTGGGGTCATT
Source organism: Viscum album (assembly GCA_963277665.1). Classification (NCBI taxonomy): domain Eukaryota; kingdom Viridiplantae; phylum Streptophyta; class Magnoliopsida; order Santalales; family Viscaceae; genus Viscum; species Viscum album. The sequence continues at coordinate 848,137,461 of OY728131.1, read as the reverse complement.
TATTCATGTGAGAAATAACCATGTACTATACTTTGTCATGTGATGTAATAATTTTTTTACATGAGATAAACATAGGTTCTACAAATAGTAAATATAGAAGTTATGTGTGTTGAATTCATGGGAAGTACATATGAAAATGTGGTGGGCTTTAGAAAAATAAATTATATAATGTTTATTTTTTGGATCATTGATATTATAAAACATGATGAATTTTTATGGTACACATATCTCAATATGAATATTTTCATTTTTTGGTGTAGTTATGCGAGAAGAATAAAACATGATATATTGATTACTTAACATGTTTTGATAATTCAAGAAGGAAAACTTAGATTCTTAGGAAATATTTAAAATGAATAAAATAATCAATATTATGTTCTGTGCAACAATTGTACACATTTTATCGATGTTTCGGCTTCACCAAAAGAAGGAATAATTATTATTTGAGAACCCATCTAAGGAATATCATATTAATCATTGAAGATCAGAATGTCAATATACTGATACCAGAATATACATATAGGAGAATATTGTCTACCTGAGCATTAACTAAAATAATAGTAATCATAATATTCTAAATTATTGTAAAATGAGTCTCATTCCCAACATTCTTGTTCCAAATATTTATTTACCACTCTAATATTTACAACATCATTTAGGATTTAATGAACATGAAGAGATAAATAATAAAAATTTATTTCAAATGTGGTTCGCGACATCAAAAAAAGAAGGTTACAGTTTGGGGTATAACTAATAGGTGATGGTGGGTTGGATTTTGGGTGTATAACCAGATTGTAATGTGGTTAAAAATAATTACTATTTTTAATCTCCATATGGTCTAGTAAGGAATCTATTTTCGTTGGAATAACCAACCTAGAAAGGATTATGGAATTATACTAAAACTTGTAAATCACTATGTGGTGTTCTATGGATTTTTTGAATCAATCAAGGTGAGGCTGACAAAAAAATAATAGTGGATCATGGTGTCAACCAACCATATAGATTGAATTTAAAAATAATAAATTTTTACAAATTAATGTGATCCATAATTCACCAGCCAACTCTTAGTGATGTCATATTAATTTTAACACTACATTTATCAATACTATCATTTTTATAATATTATCAATTCATTTGTTTAATTAAAAAAACCAACAAAAGTAATAAAAATATAGAAAGAAAATACATATTATCCCTATTTAACTGGAATGGATACCTCATTGGAATGATGAAAAAAACATGATAAATAGATCCACTATAATTATTATAATTGATACAATGTGGACTTCTTATCCTTGGAATCAAGATACAGTAAAAATTCTCTAGAGAGATATGATGATATTACATGTCATAAAATGATAGTATTAAATATATATAATAAGAATATACTTCAAATAGTATGGTTAATTATAACATGATGTAGATAGGTAACAACCCCACATTACATATTTACATAAGAAATTATTTTTAAAAATAGGAAGATAATAATACCAATTGAAACGAAACATTATCACTAATAATTATATCAGATATATTGATGAGGGAGAAATCTTGTGGTTAGAAAAAAAGGATCTCATTTAAAAATTTTAAAGTACCTAAGAGTATCATCACCATCAAAATTGTTTGAAATAATAATATTAATGTTTTTTATCTTAATGAAATCAAAATATTATGGTACATTATATATATTTTCTCTCTTGGGTTTATCCCCTCTTCCTCTTCTAACATATTTATATTCTATTTCATATTATATCTCCTGAAACCAACACCCCAATTCTCATTCATTCAATTTTGAATTCTAGATCCTACTACCATATCAACTTTCATATTATCTCTCTTTATTTATAACTATTAGATGACACAAAATATATAAATAACCTTTTATATGTGAAAGGTATGTCATGAATTGAGATGAATAGCCCTTGTCTGTTGCACAATGAAACCTAGTAAAAAATTGGGTTTTTTCAATATTTTTTTCTTCAATTACATCAAACATATCTAAATCATCATTGTCAACATAGATAATTGTGGTCAAATTTAATAGATCATTGAGTTTTAGGTCAATATTTTTGGACTCTATATGAGCTATAATAACCACATTACCTAGGTTATTAATATAATAACCTACATTATCAACCAATAGAAATAACAAAATATACCATGATATTCTATATTCATCATTTTTATAATACATGCTTTGAATAATGATCACTCCCCTATTTTCCTTCAACCGTAGTATAAAACCATGGAATTTTTAGTTTAGAAAAAGGATCATTTCAATACAAACGAAAACCAAAACTATAATACCATGAATGTTTTTATTCCATATTGTGTATGATATTTCGTTTAAAAAACAAAGGCCAACACACAAGCCATTTTTCAATAATATTTTTATTATTTAGCTTACAATATCTGAAAAATTAGTTTTAAATACTTCTCTATTGTATTTATAATAAAAATTTTATATGTTCCATAATTGATTAATATTATACATATATCCATTATTAATGAATATTTTTAATTACTTCAAATAAATATCATTCGTATTATATATAAATTCTTTAAAATTAATTTATATATTTATTTTTTAAAATGAAGATATTGGTTATATGTTAAAACATTGTAACTGAATATTGAGTTAAATAAATTCAAATAATGAAATAATATTTTAACAGTTATAATTTTTATGAATACAAGTGTTCAATTAAATATCTAGATGTGTGGTTGTAATTATAGAGTGAACTGAAACTACTGGACATGTAGTATAAATTTAATCATGGAATTATATTTCTTACATAGGAAAAACAGAAATATTATCGTCATCCATCTGTATAATAATGGAATTTTAAATAAAATATTTAATTCATGTAATGAACATAAAAACAATATGAAGTGAAAATGATTATAAATCATAGATTATACATATTCTATGGGAAAAATTATTTTAAGGATTGAATGAATCCATTATAAAAATATGTGTTTTAAATTATTATTACATGAATATTTTATATTTATATATATAAATTTACTATTATTTTTAATTATTTGATTTTAAGAAGAATTAATCGAAGGGCATCATCGAAATATAGTAATTATAAAATTATTTTTTAAGTAATAAATATCGATATATTAAAATATATATTATATATTTTAATTATTATGTATGACATTTAAAAAAAATTAATCCAAGTTGTTGAGTAATTATTGAATGATAATGAATATAAATGTAACCACTAATACTGAAAGAAATATATTTTATTCTTATTAGACTATTTATATATGTATTAATTTAAAAAATTATTAAATTACCATATTTAGAGTTTGAATTTTATTAAATGAATTTTTCCGTTGCAATCCTGAAATTGAAATTTGGTTATAATGTATATGTTCTATATTTTATAAAAACAAAAATAAATATAAATATTTCAATGAAATAAAAGATTCAAATATGATACAATTATATACCCCAATTTAGATATAATTAAATTAATATATACATATTCTAAAATTTCCTCTTCAGGATTGGATTTCAATGCCCTTATATCATCCTATATTTCTCCACATAACTGAGCTAGCTTATCTAATCCTCAAAACTAAAATGCGATTCTAATACTATACTTCATATGATTCTAAAGAGATATCCTATAGTTTTAACTATAAATAGGCAAGTCTATTAAACAACAACTGTACTCCAATTTATTTCACTCATTTTAACATATCTCACGATCCCTCTCCTAGAGTTCCATATCAAAATTATGTGATTTTATGTAGATAAATATTTAGTTTTAAATATAGAGAGAATTAAAGTTATGGTATTCTATTTTCAATTTAATTTTCTTTTGATATTTTCAATGTTATAATCCAATATCAATTTATATGGTGTCTTTATTTTTCCATTTACATAATTTATCATAAATTAATTTTGATTTATAAGTTTTACAATTCTATTTCAGGTTCTCAATTCCATTTTTTGATTCATATATTTAGAAATATATAAGGTGTTTCATGAACACAATCTTCTTTCATAAATTATGGTTTCCATCCTCTATTTTGTTATATATATTTTACCCCTACATTGTATCATATTAAACATCCTATTATTTTTATGTGACTATATTTTCTTCTAATAATTTCCTTTCTGATTGATTATATCCTTAAAACATATTATTTTCTCAAGGTAATCATACACATTTTTTTGGATAATTAATTTCCATATAAAAAATATTTCTTAAAATAAATATTTCATTCTATTTATTGGTGGTACAATGAAATACAAATCATCAAACACACAACACCCAAAGGATGATCCAGGAAGTCCAATATACACATTAAGTGTTTGGAATCCCATGATCCCCTATTTATTATTATTTATTAATGGTTATATATATCCTAATTTTTAATCATGTTCAATTACATTTCCCACAAACATAAAATGAATAATAAATTTTTTTCTAATTTTAAATGATATTTAGAATTGATTTACATTATACTACCTCTATATTGTATAGACCAAGTGAGCATAAACTAATATTTGTTTATCATCCACTGATTCCTTCTCATGTTAGCAATGCATGCCTCTACACATATTTATGTGGAAATCCTTCAAACCCTATATGTGTGAAACACACGTTCCTACCAAACCCCACTAATCATATCATTGATGTCGACCCCATTTCCCCTAGAGTTGTGACACAACTGACTCCCAATCACTGTCCTACCATAATGTCAAGAAACCATGATTTTTTTCTAAACATGAAGTCCACATTGTGCCTAAGGTCATCATCACCCTATGGTCTCCATCGATAGCGAGCCAAAAAGCTAGTATCATGCATCATCAACAACATCATAAAAAAACTAGTATATATAAATCCCTCTACATGCATACACCCTTTCTGATTTGAAATGTCATCTATTTATCATTTATTATCTTCAAAGTTGCATCCATGACCACACACCCTTGATCGTCATTAATTAGTGGTTGTCAACCGATTCGAAAACCCTAGCTTCCTTCACCAATAATTTTATTCTAACCCTAATCTATAAATTCTGTTTTGGCTTCCTATAAATAAGTTCAATATCATGTTATTCATGAAATCTATCACCATGATTGTGCTTCACCATCGTGACATGGAGGACTCTAGTCCTTCCTACAACATTCATGTAGGTGTACATGTGCAACACCAACACCAATTTGAAATAACCATGACCTATAGCTCTATAATATAAAATCAGTCATTCATACCCACAAACATGCCTCCTAGAATGAAATCAGAGTTAAAGTGTGAGAGACCAAAATATTGGTTGATATTTATTCCCTAGACCTACTAGATGTTGTACTATGTAAAATTAACACTAGACCTATAGAAATCAAAGTTTGAAGAATTTAGCTTTTTTATGTCTTTTTATGGGTTTAAGGTTATTGGGATATGTTTGGAAGAGGTTTTGATAGTTTGGAATGGTTTTGAATATGTTATGAGGTTTTTTTAAAGGTGCATGGTTTCAAAACGTTTTGGGAAAACCATGTGGGTTCTCTAAGAAACTGTTCATGGAGAGGAAGATCCTTCAAACCGATTGTCAAACCATGATAGGAAACCATGCAGACCTCTTATCTAGAAGCAATGGTGTGTGCACTGTTTGCGCATAGTTTTCCAAAATGTGTGGACTAACTATCCAACCACTTAAAAAGAGTGTTTTTAAATACAGGTTCACTAGGGATTGACCTATTTCACTCCAAACTCTCTCCCACTCAAGCCTCTCTCAGGATTTTGGCTTCTAAAACGTTTCATCTTATCTCCCACACATTTTGTAATAAAATAAAAATGGTTCCAAGGGGGTATGAAGGTGGTTTCTACTGAGAAAGTCTCTCCCCTGGGTTTTACATTGTTTTTCGCTAGATCTTCTCCTTCATGTCTATTGGTTTTCTAGTTCTAAATCATTTTCATGTATATATATTGTTGGGGTTTCTGTGGGTGTAATGTTTATGTCTTGTGGATATTACGGGAGGGGATCTAGATTATTTTCGGTGGTGCATTTTCCGGATTTATGGTGTGGTTGCTTGTGGGCCGATTTTTTCAGAACCCTAATGGTAGAATGATTTTCACATGACTCCACATAGATGAAACTATAGGTTTTTTTTAAAATTAATTTGTTTTCATGAAATTAATTGTGATAGCGATGTGAGAATCTTGTTGGAAATCAATTAGGTGCTGATTTGGGGAATTTGGGGAAATTTGGTTATTATTACTAAAGGAGTATTGTTGTATGATTTTAAAATGATGATTTTAAAATCATTAGTGGCTAATTATGAAAAATGTTTTGTAAAAGAAGATATTCAATAATTATGTTTTTTGTTGAAATGTGGTTGGGCCTGAAAAGTTTGTTAATGGGTGTTTTCAATAAATGGGTGATTTATTGAAGATAATTGGTAGGGGTTTGAAAATGTTGTGTGCTAATTTTGTGCCCTTAGTACATTGTGCTTGTTGGTTGATTAAGTGTTATGGATTTTTTGGTTGTGTGGGAATGGGAGAGAAGTCTCACTAAAGAATGTGATGGATAGTGGTCAGAACAACCACTATTATGGATATTGTTCATGAAGTACCGCTAGAATAGAATGAGGTGAATGAGAAGGGTAGATGTCCCACCATAATGGTATCTTTGTTGTCTATTGTTTTGAAAAGATTTAATTTGTTGTTCTAATGCATGATGGGGATATGGATTAGGGAATTTTTTTGAATTTCCCTTTTTTGACATGGCATGGTAATGGTATGTTTTTCCTGTGGTAAATTTTGATCTATTTAGTGGTTTATATAAATTTATTTATATAAATGTGATAATGGTTTTATCCTAGTGTTTTATATAGGGAAGAAATTTGGGGAAAACCTATTGAGTATTTGAACTCACCCCCTATAATGGAACATTGGTACTTTGGTAGATTTTGTGTTCTCGGACATAGGTAAGGTTAAAACACCTCATTTTTTCAGCGATTTGACATGATGATTTGGTGGTGTTGTGGTTCTTGGAGCATGGAGTTTGTTGTGTAGCTATAGAAGGGGATCTAGGTGTTTGGGGTCTTGCTGTATAGTCTTTCTCCTGGTAATATGATTTTTAGTTCTGTTGTATTGGCATTTGGGAATTGTTATGTAATTTTTTGATTCATTTTGGTAATATATGGGTTTGGATGATATAATACGAAGGGAAAATAGTTAAAAAATTTATTTTTCGAAGCCCTTGGAATTAATTGGAAGCCTTTGGTGCCTGGGGAATTCTGTTTAAGGTAATTTATCATTCCACCACCCTATCAATCTAATGAGTTGGGTTGGGATGATAAAAGTGGCATCAGTTTGTTCGGTCCATTGGTTTCAAGTGAGTGCAGTAGTTCATTCATTTGGTGTTTATTGTAGATCTTGGTGTTGACATTCGTTCTTGGTCTATACCTTAATTTTGGATGGTAGCAAGGTGTAGGATTGCCATAAAATGGAATGTATATCATAAAAATTTGTGGATAACCCTTTATGATGAGCTTCAAGTAAGCAGTTAGTTTGGTAAATAAGTGTTCTGATATACTTATAGGCATTTGATATCTCATTGTTGTGGGTGTAGCCAATGAGATGAGCATGGAATTCAAGGTAGAAATGACTTCCCTCTATGATTCTTATTTAATTGTGGTATAATTATTTATGGTGTGCTATGAATTTGTGGATTTTGGAAATTATGAATTGGGTTTCCAAAAAAAGTGTGTGAAACATGGAAACTTGTGGTATTTTGAAAATGGGTTGATTTTCAAAACATGGTGGTCATTCTAAAATATGCCCAATATGGAAAATTTAATCTTGTGGAAAGACTTCTTGGGATAGTTGATATATATTTGAAATTGAAAATTGTATACCCTTTATAGTTAATGGAGTGAGACTTATTGTTTTCTTAGTAATAGAGATGGAACAGGGTAGGCATTATAGAAACCAATCTGAGGAAGCTACCAAAAATGTTGTTGCACCTGATCCCCAGGAGAACTAGCTAATGGAGAAAAGTATTGTTTAGGATTTTCAAATAGTTATGTCAGGACTGAAACTAGATAACATTATTATGAAATTTATCACAGTTGTAAATCCATGTAATGGAAGAATGATTGTCCAAACGAGTGGAGGTGTGAACCCCAACACAGAGAGAAAGAGAAAGACAAAAATACATTCTCAACAACATAGAGCACATCAAAATCAGACCACTAGATTGTTAAAATATCATCTATGACCCAAGTGTAATCCATGATTCATTCAATGTGGTTATGTAGGACACTTGAAATGGGATTTTAAGGAACAAACTCTAGAATATCATATCTACAAGAAGATGTGGAATCTTCTCCGTTAAATATGTAATGCTTTGAGGATGGGTGTTCATGACACTCCTCAGTAAGGGATGTTTCAGTAGAGTAATAAAGTGAAGATCATGGAAAGAACACATCTATTTAAAGTTGATCATGTTGTAGTTCAAGATTAGACATGACCATCCACATTGAGAGGTACAATTCTTTTGAAATCCACGTTGATGAATGTTTTTTTATACGAGTGCATCCCATTATTTTCATACTTCTCATGCTATTATTTGACTGGGTTTAACATTGGAATCAATTCCTTTATTTTTAAAAAATCAATATCCTCTTGGTCAAAGAGACTATTATGGCCACCAATGTAGTGAATTTTGCTTATTTATGGATGGAATCTAATTGATGTGGGATTTCTCAGTGATTGAGAAGGATTCTTATGGTATAATCGTTTGAATGGATTAATTGGAGATGTTTAGGGCCCACATTGGGTTCTGTTCACAAACGGTTAGTTTGACTAAGGATAAAGTCATTGAATATCTCTTTAGAGGGGAGTGGAATGCAAATCTGGGTGCAAGAAATTGGTTGGCACCAATTTTGGCACGATCCAATATCAGTTAAAGGATAGGACATCAGCATCGGTGGAAGGTGTCGAGTTTAGATTACATCCATATATTTTGGATCTTTTTATGGTTATATTTCTCAATGAATTCTTAGGGATTACACAAGTGAGAGAAGTCGAGTTTATGATTGGTCTCTTTCTAGGGAAAATACATATCTCACTTCCTTATTACCGAATGGAACCTGCATAATTACATGAATTAAAGGTGTAGTTGGAAGTGTTAGAAAACAAAGGGTTCATCTGTCCTAGCATGTCTTTGTGCACAGCACTGGTTTTTTGGTTAAAAATGCAGACAAAACCTTGTGGCTTTATGTTGATTATCATAAACTTAATCAAGTTACAATAAATAACTGATATCAACTTCCTTGTATTGATGATTTTTTTGACCAGTTGAGGGGAGCTCAGTGGTTCTCCAAGATTGACTTCAGTTCACTGAATCACCAATTGTGGGTGAGGAATGGGGATAATTCAAAACCATCTTTCATAAGTATATATAGCCATTACGAGTATGTTGTTTTTCCCTTTGGTAAAACAAATGCACCAGCAGTGTTTGTGGCATTGATGGATCAAATATTTCAGAGTTATCTGGATTCTTTGATGGTGGTACTTTTTGATGATATACTGGTATATTCATGGACAAGGGTATAGCATGAGAAGAACAAGGAAATAGTGTTGGGGATCCTTAGTGATCATCATCTTTATGAAAAATAATCAATGTGTGACTTTTTGTTACATGAGGTTCATTTCCGTTTTCTTGTTATTTTCGACAGGGGTGTTTCTATTGATCCAGAAATGAGAGAGGCGGTTATCTCAAGGAAATAGCCAAAACATGTTTTCAAGATATAGAGATTTCATGGTCTAGCTATGAATTATTGATGTTTTGTACATGATTTCTCACAATTGGCTTCACCGATGAAATCTTTTAAAATTAATAATATTACATTTGAAGGGGATTATACGTGTCAAAAATGTTTTGATGACATAAAGGGTCTCCTTAAAACTACAAAAATCATGGTTTTTCTAGATCCATGGAAAGGGTACGTGGTGTATTGTGACACATAGGGATCATGGTTGGGGTGTGTTATCTTGTAGGGGGGTCATATGGTTGCATATAGCTCACAATAGTTGAGGTTACATGAGAAGAAATAACTGACATGTGATTTGGAGTTGTCAGCAGTGGTTCATGCTTTAATGATGTGGCAACATTATCTCTTCGGTGGGAAATTTACAGTATTTACCGATCACTAGAGCTCAAAGCATATTTTTTTCAAGGAGATATTTGAACTTGAGGTAAAAGAGATGAATGAATTATCTAAATATGTTTGTTTTTTACATAATGTACACACTGGGTAAGGGAAATGATGTGTATGGTGCATTAACTATAAAATCATATACTCAAGTGAGGAAACAGGTATCATATTAGTGGTAGTTGATGTTGATCATAGACGACATGTGTTTAAAATATGAGGACTGAGGTGACAGGGAGGTATTCTTTGTGATTTCAATGGTTCCGAACAGGGCTTGTTTTGTGAAAGAGGCATAATCATCTGATTGTGAATGTGTGGAAGTGATGTTGAAACTCAATGATGGGGAGACCAATGAGGGATGAGAACGGAATGGAAATTCAGTCTTGTGTTTTTGAAATTGGTGGGTGTTACAAGTGGATTATCATGAGGAACATATCAGGGAATATAATCATTTGATGTGGGTTTTCAATCATGGATCTTAGAAAATGTATGGGGAATTGAAAGAACAATTTTGGTGGACTGGTATGAAAAGGTATGTGGATGGGTATTCTTGTGATGCTCAACTTACCCAGTAAAGGAAGAGTATCAGTGACCAGATGTCTTTTTTCTATCATTACCCATCCCAGTGTGGAAATGGGAGTAGATATAAATGGATTTTGTGAAGGGTCTCCCAAGAACAATTTAGAAGCATTATGACATATGGGTGATTGTGTATCGACTCACAAAGATGACCCATTTCATCCCAATTTGTGAATCTCATACGGTGGAGGATCAGTACAAAATCTATATTCATGTGGTCATTAAGAGTCAGGGTGTTCCAGTTTTGAGGGTATCAGATATAGATATGAGGTTCACATCTTGTTTCTATAAATCCATGTTGTATTCCCTTGGAATTCAGTTGACTATGAGCACGACGTAATATCTGGATAGGGATGTCCAATCCAAGAGGATGATACAAATGTTGGAGGATATATTCTGGGATTGTGTGATGGATTTTGGTAGTTCATGGGAGGATCACATGCCATTGGTGGAGTTATCCTATAATAATAGTTATCATTCTTTGAAATATATGGCTTTGTTTGAGGCATTGTATGGGTGTTCATGTCGTTGTCAACTATTTTGGGTTGAAACAAGAGAGACATTAATGATCATACTATGGATATTCCAAGAGACTACTGATAAAATAATGTGGATTAATAAGACTATAGAGACATATCAATGTCATCATAAATCATTTTCAGAACATTTTTTATGACCGTTGTCATTTGAGGTGGGTGATCAAGTGTTTTTTGGAATTTCTCCTAGGTTGGGACATCATCAGTTTGGAAGGCAGGGTATGTTTTCTCTAAGGTTTATTAGGCCTTTTGAGATACTTGAGCGGATTAGAGAGTCGGATTATTGTTTCCCTTTTTTACCATAGTTTAATGAGGTGGATAATTTGTTTTATGTGTCACGGTTTAAAATGTATTAGCAGGATCTTGACTATGTGATTCATTGGGATCATATTGAGCTAAAGCTCGATTCCTTATTGTTGCACATTCTAGTGCGAATTTTGGATAGAAAATAGAATGTGTTTCATGGTAAAAGCATTGGTTTAGATCAAGATTTGTGGTATCATGGTCATATTCAAGAGGAGACTTGGGAATATGATAAGGATATGACCACGCAATGGCCCGATCTCTTTTAGTAAAGCGATGGTTCTCTACATTCTGAGGATGGAAAGTCCAATGGTGTGGTGAATTTATCACAACCTATTTCTTTTATATATACATTATTTATCCTATTTTATGTCTTTATAGTGATTCGTATGATATGGGATGAGTATGGGAGATTATGAAATGGATTTGATTAAATTTGGAGGCTATTCTAAGGGTACACAGTTTGAGCATAGTTGGGAAAAATCGTGTGGGTTCTCCATGAAACCGTGCAAGGGGAGACAATGGGAATCCCACGACCAGTGAATTTTTTCTAAAACCGCGCAAGGAAATCATGCAGACCCCTTCTTTTAAGGTAGTGGAGTACTCATGGTTAGTACATCGTTTTCCAAATAGTGCAGCCATGTAAAAAGATGGGTTTTAAAATACTGTTTCACTCAATGTTGACTAATTTCAATCCTACCTCTCTACACATAGAGCATCACTTGGTATTTTGGGGTTCTCAAAGGCTGTAGTTTCTCTACCACATGTTTGGAATCAAATAAAAGGGGTTTCAAGGTGGTTTGAAGGTGGTTTTTCCCAGTAAGACTATCATCTTGGTTTCTCTTTCATTTTCACTATGTCTTCTCTTGTCTCTCTCCCAGTTTTCTATCTCTACATCTGTTTCATGTAGATATAGTGTTAGGCTTTCCTTGGTTGTTTATTTTAAGGCTTTTGTATGTTAGGGAAGGGTATCCAGAGTGGTTTCAGGGGTGTGTTCACTGGATGTGTGGTGTAGTTACTTGTGGGTCAATTTCTCTGAGACCCTAAAGGTAGGTGGATTCTCTCTCGACTCCACTTGGTTTGAACTGGTGGATTTTGGATACATGTTCTTTGTTTGGATTAAAATTAAATGTGATAAGGATGTGATAATGTTTTTTAAATTCATTTGGTGATGATTTGGGGGATATTGGTGAAAATGGTATATTAATACTAAAAGAGTTTTGTTGTGCGCTTATAAAATGATGATATTAGAATTTTTGTTATATGATTTTGAAAAATATTTTTTTAAATATGTTTTTCAATAAATATTTTGATTATTGAAATGATTTATGACATGAATATTTTGTTAAAGGGTTATTTCAATAAATGGGTGATTTATTGAAGTGAATTGGCTTGTGTTGGAAATGGTTATGTTCTTATTGTGCAGATTTGGTGCTTTGTGCATGTAGGTTTATTATGTGTTATCGATTGTGTTGGTTGTGTGGAAATGGGTGGGTAGTCTCACTATAAAAGGTGTTGTAATGTGTTCAGAAGAACTATCATTATGGATAGTGGTCAGGAAGCACCACTAGTTGGTAATGGGGTGAACATGATGGGTAGAAGTCCCACCACAATGGTTTCTTTGCTTTATTTTGTTTTGCACAGATGGAATTTTTTGTTCTAATGTGTAATGGGGATATGTATTATGGAATGGTTTTGGAATTCCCTTGTTTGACAGGGCTTGGTAAGTGTATGATTGGATTGTGGTAAATGTTGAGCAATTTAGTTTTTTATATAAACTATTTTATATAAATATTCTAAGGGTATTATCCTAGTGAAATGTGTATGGAACTCAATTTGGAATAACCTACTATGTATTATTTCTCACCCCTTACTTTGGAACATTGGTGAATTTGAAGATGTTTTGTTCTGGTACATCGGTAAGAATAAATTATCTCTTTTTGAGAGGTTTCAAAATTATGCTTTGGTGATGTTGTGGTGCTGGGAGCATAGAGCATGGTGTGGATCTATGAACGATGTTCTAGTTCTTTGGGGTCTTGTTGTGTCGTCATTTTCTTAGTACTCTGATTTTTTGTTTTGTCGTATTGGAATTTGGGAATTGTTATGGAATAGATTGGTTGTCTTTTGGTAATGTATAGGTTGGGTTATTTGGTTGACATGAATCTCATAGTTTGATGATAATGGATTGTTTGGTTAGTTGATTTTATCTCAAGGGAAAATTGGTCCACAATATATTCTCGAACCCTTCAGCATTTATTTCCAGCCTTTGGCGGCTTTGGAATGTCACTTAAGGCCACGTAGAATTCCTCCTCCATCTCAAACCAATGATATGGGGTGGGATGTTATATGACCGTAGCTTTTCCCATAGAGTTGCGATATTTATTTTTAATATTTTGATAGATAATCACGTACTATCATCTAAAAATATATATTATCATTCAATTCAATTAGAAATCTAGTTTTATATATCATTTCTCTTATTTATGTTATTTAAAAAAAATTGAAAATGCTCAAAAAAGTATTTCATTCAAATTTAATACAATGTCCTAACATCCTCACTAGGTTGCACTTATTTTTGCAGTATTTCCTTCCAAATTACATTATTACATCATTTTTTCTAAATAACGATTTCAAAATTATTTTTATCAACTGTTGTTAATGGAATTAAAAGTGACCTATATCATTATTTTTACAACAACATCATAAAATTGTAATAATTCCATTTTCATTATTTCTCTTACATTTTCCATTATTTCACTATATAGAAAACTTAATTTAGATGTTGTTTCTAGAGATGATTTTTAAAACCAACAATTAATGGATTGTTTTATATAGTTAGATTTGGTTTCATGAACTATCACTTTCTATTAATGGTTAAAGCTATCGTTAAATATTAATCATTAAATTTAACAAATATCATGTATTTTTAAAACCATAATCAAATTAATGATAATTTATTTTTAATTAATTTTTCAAATAATTATTTAATATTCCTTACTTATTAACTACAAGTTATTTTTAATTACAAGTTATTGAATTTTTATTACTTATTAACTACTTTTATTATTTATAATATTAATTATTTTTAATTCTAAAATAATAATTTATAATAATTTATATTTACTAGTTATTAATAATATATTAAATAAATAAGTTATTAGTAATTAAAATATATTCGTTTAATAATTATCATATATAGTTATTAATTGTATTTTGGAGATTTATTGAGTCGTATTGTCATCCTATAATTCTTATACGAATAATGTTAAAAAATTAGCAGTCTCTCTGGGGGAACTTTTTGCTCACCAATGACAGATTATGCTGATAATGATAGAGGCTATAACACCAATATATTTTATTATATACACATATATTATTACATTTAACTTTGTTTATAGATTCTATTACATGAAAAACAGTATTAAACAAATTGTGATCTACTACTAAATAACTATTTTAGAGGGATCATTATTACGAATACATTAAAATTAGAGAGTATGATTATTACTAAATAAATAATGAAAATTTTAATTTTTATTATTAATTATTTATTTATCTGTTTATGATGAAATAAAAAAATGCATCTTAAAGAAAAATTTTAACATGTTTTTTAGCATGAAATCTGTTTTATCATATTTAATATAACTAATAAAAAATTTTGATTGATTTTAATGAAATTTATATTTATAATATATTAAATCATATGTTTTATCATTCGTATTATATTTTTCAAGGTATGGGATAATTATAAATATGGTTTTATACGTATAAACTGTATTATTCTAAAATGATGTTTTCTTCATATTTTTTCACAAATATTTCAAAATTAATTTATATCACAAAAAACATCGAATCATGGAAATGGGTAAAATATTTTTCTTTAGGTTTCTCAAATTTGGAAAATATGTTAATTTTGTTTTTACTAATTATTAATAATAACAATGGTAAAATTTATCACTTTGATAAAGGATAAATTAGGTTAACCTATGTTAAAAATAATTGTTAATGTCACTATTTTTATTTCAATTATTATTTTAGGAATTTAATATGACCCATATCTATATATTCACTAAATTTAATTATTTAAGTGATATATTTCGATTAAAATAACTTATAATATATTTAATGTAATGAAAAATTAATAATGTAACTCTCTTACTTGTACATTAATTTTGTGATTTCACGTATAGATAAATGAAAGTTGTGCATAAATGAGAATTTTAAAATTTTTAATAATGAAATTATTTTCCTTATGGTAATTTATTTCTAATTTGAAGTGATTAATTAATTAACCTAAATTCATAAACAAATCTGACACAATATTTCATTAATTAACTAAGAAAATGAATTGATTTTATAAATTTTAAAATAAATTTAATTTCAGTATGTTTTATTGTTCATTGAATTTTATAGATGAATAGAAAATACTTTTTTATGTATTATATTCTAATATTATCTATCTATTAATGTTTTTAAATTCAAATAAAATGTATAGTTTCAAAAAATAATATAATGATATTTTATGAAAAACAATTTTTTTTACAATTAATTAAAAATAAAAAAATTGAAATAATACAAGGGTGACATGATATCATTTAAAATTTCACCCTTTGTAAATTTATTTTCAAATATTTATCTTATATTTTAATTTATATCCTTTTATGAATGGAGTACATGTTTTATGTGTTTATGGTCAATATATGAAAACCAAGGGGTTTAAAATAAAAGAACATGATAAAATTAAACCATAAAACTCTAAAAATAAAATTAGATAATGTAATTTCAGCTAAATAATACCTTATATTCAAATAATTAGCCATTTGGAATCATTTTTCTATAAACATAATTTTTTATATTTTAATCATTTTAGTAATTTAAAGTGTGTCCTTTAGCTCTAGTATAAAAGTACACCATTCGCTATCTTCTTTGCACAAAATTGAGAAACATAACTCATACAATACCAACCTATTACTCTTCTAAATATACTTATCCATGTTCCAGAAGCCTTTATAGTTTTAAAATTTTAACCTTAGGGTTATTAATAGGATATTTAATGGAGTTATTTAAATGATTCTTTAATCTCCTTAACCGGTAAATTTATTTTTCCAGTTCTTCTTATATATCCTCAAAATTTGTGTTTTTTATCCTTAAATAGTGAAATCCTTATCATAAATGAAGTGAAATTTTTAAATGGTTATAAAAACACTATTATCCACCTTCATTTCCATCAAATGAAAATTAAAACATCACTCGTGCATACGTATGGACTAAGAGCCACCTTAAGAGATGTGATTTGTTTTTCTTTTTTAGTTTTTCATAAATATTAATATAGGTATATATAATAAATATATATGATATATATGATATAATAATTATTTTTTAAATGGATGTTTTTATTTAACTTCATTTTGTTCTATCTGTAGTAAAGTGGGCACATAATTCATGAAAACATATGGTCAACCTTCTCCATAAACGCTGTAATTTATTTTACACCTATAACCTTTATGGAATACTATAAATAATTAAATAATTAATAAATAATATATTTATATAATTATTAATATTTTTGGTTGAATAAAACAATTATCATTGTATAAGGACCAAAACTACCGAAAGAAAATATACATGAAAAAAGAAGCGGTTATTACTAAGAGTAGTGATTTTATCAAGGAATTATTAATAAATGGGTGAAGAAAAGAATACAAGTAAATAATATATGGTATTACATATATAATTATGTTTCTATAAATTTTTCAAAAAAAATAATTTTTTTTTAATTGGGTTTTATAAACACACAAATCAATTCAATCCTTTGGTAAGGGTTTACTTTATATTATCATCATTAATCGCGAATGTTTATTTTTAAGTCTCCTCATGGAGTGTTATTTTATAAATAAATCAGAAAAATATGTTTTTACTACAAAATATTTACATTTATACATAAATAATTTTCAATTCAACTTCCACTCTTTAGGTTCTCAAGATACTGCTATAATGTATCTAATGAAAATAAAGTTTATATTTAATACTCTATTAGTATTATTTCTCTTACATGTTCATGTTTTCCTTAATATTTTAAAATAATATTTTTAATAGTATCCAATGATTTCTAAAATATATTTTTACCCTTTTTTACTTTTAAAAAATTTTCATAAAAATAATTTTCTTCTCATTTTCTAAACAAGGTACTTTTATTACGTTTTACAACAGTGTTTGACAAATATTTTTTAACTTATACAACATGAATGGAATTTCCATCCATCATGAGAACTAATTTATTTTTTGGTTGTTTTAAATTTTTATAGGTTTTCATTTAGATAAATTTATTCCATTAATATTTGGAATATATTATATATTTTAAATAAGTGATTTCAATGTGAATATTGTATTCTCCAAAAAAGTTTGTAGTGGAAATTTTAAAATATTTTTCATCTATGTCAACATCCATTGATAAAAATTATGAATATGATATATGATAATCATACCACCCACCATATTTAACTAGATAGGGTTTCATTAAATTTACCTAGGAAAGTATTGAAATTTTGTACACTATTTTTTCAAATATGAGATATTATTAGGTTTCAAAGGAATGTTGTTTATGTGGTATTGTTTATAAATACGATGAATACATGGACATATGAGGTGTTGGGTGGGGTACAAAATGAAATCCCACCTTGATTCATCAGTAGGTATCCTAAGACACACTACATTGGGTATTTGGCTGAGGCTTTGTCAATCGATGT
This sequence comes from Viscum album, assembly GCA_963277665.1. Classification (NCBI taxonomy): domain Eukaryota; kingdom Viridiplantae; phylum Streptophyta; class Magnoliopsida; order Santalales; family Viscaceae; genus Viscum; species Viscum album. The sequence continues at coordinate 848,119,111 of OY728131.1, read as the reverse complement.
TAGATGTCATGGGGTATCTATTGTAAATTTCAGTAGAAATAAATTTTGTATTAAATAATTTTTAAAAAAATTGTTAATTCCCATGTGATTATTTAGATTTTTAAGGTGTCCATGTATGTGTTTTTTTAAAATGGGGTTATTTATGGGACATTATTTGAATATAATTTATTACATCCATATTATTCATTCCCTATTTTCTTTATATATATGATACTCTTACTAAGAATCTAAGCTCAACAACTTGCTCTATTTTATTTACCCATAATGAGTATAAGGGTATTATAATTGATATGGGAAATATTATATAAGTAATAATGGGGTTATAAATTAAAATAATATTTTTTATTTAATATTTTTGAAAGTAATATGAAATTCAGCTATGTTTCCAGTTTTCCAAGAATAATAAACTATTCATCCCTTTGGTTTAAGATAACTTGAATCTAGTACCAATGTAACAATGTATCCATTGAATCTGGACTACTTTTTTTAGGGATTTTATTGTCGGTATCAGACATATATAGCAGAAACATTGGGAACTAGACTTATGAAAACATAGATTAGAGAATAAAACCATATGATTTATTTTTAGGCTATTTCATTGTATAGGAAAACACTGTAGAGGTGTTCTAATGTATATATTATTTTCATTTCCTTGAAACTCATAAATGTTTGGATAATAAATATGGGAATGTCTTGGGAATAGATGGACATAGGATTATTAAGCCCAAAAAGATTAGGATCAACTATTTTTGGAACATATTTCTAGTGCATTGTGAGGGTTCTCTTACTGCCCAAAGGGGTTGAAACTCCCAAGGGATATGGTTTTGTTAATTAAAATTTACATTTTAATAATTTTTTATGGAGATGATTTTTTTTCGCGATTTCAAATTATTATTAAATAATCCATGATTTTGATTATGATAATATTTGTGTATAAATGTTTTAATTTATTAAATATTCTTGATTAGTTTTGATATTATATTTTGGGATTTAAAATTTTATGATCTAATAAATAAAATGAAATTTTTTAAAAATGTCACCTATAAGAGGGAATAAAAATTATATCTATACAAGTATTCAATGTAGGGATTTCCCTCATAGGAAATATAATGATTTTATTTTTGGAGATATCGTAGGATAAATTAATTATTTATATTGTAGAATCTGACTGAATATTAAAAAAAATCCTTGCTAGTATAGAGAACATGCTATTTCACAATTTGGTATAAGGATCACATAACACTTCATGCGTTAGAAACCACTATCATTCACATATAATACACATCCATCAGTATCTGGGGAGTGGATAATTTCAATAAAAAATATATTTATCTTTATGGGAAGTAATTAAAGAGATAAGGTAGTCATGGTAGTTTTTCATCTATCGGGGGTTGATGAAAAATTATGATCAATGATTCAAAACACTAATTATGAGGAGGAAATTAATAGTATTTAATGGATTTATTTTATGGATTATTTCATGGAATATTATTTTACTAGACAACAACATGTAGATATAGAGAAGAAATTCTAGAGTCATAGAAAAAATAGATGAGTGAAATAATTTAATTTATAAAGTGATCATTAGATGGTGATGAAGAAATCATTCATACTATGTAAATATTCATAAGAGAATGAATGACCATTTATTTGATGGTTTTACAACAACCCATTAAGGTTTACTGGAATCCAAAAAAATGATAATCTTATGAAAATGTATTATATTTTCCTATCAAGACATTGAACTAATAATCAAAATTTTTTGGTTTATTATAAAATAATGTTCAAAATAGGATGCTAAATAATAAAATTGGATAAGGGGAGAATAAAATAATTAATTTTCAATGATGTGACACTTTTGTAATGAAACACCTTGGTGCATTAATAGAAGGAAAAAGACTTCAATTCCAGTGTGTAGAAAAAGGATATCACTCTCATGAATTCAAGGGTAATTGAGAATCCATCAACGTGATGTCCTGGGTCTATAATATGATGGTGTAATCTTCTCACAAATTCCCAAATAATAATGGGAATATAAAACAAAATATTCAATTGAGATATAGGAAAGATTATGAATGTACTGTATCCGACATGGATATTCAAAGGGACATAGTGAAAGGGAAAATTATCATCCACTGCAGGATTGAATTTCATTTATTTTAATCCAGTTCAACCAACTCTATTATGTATCAATAATTTTATAATGGTATAATATCATACTCTAAATTATTATATATTATGTTGGCGATAAAAACAATTAATTGAAGGATGACCACATATCAGGCCCAAAACTACTCTTTAATGATTTTTTTGGGAGTATTCACCCATCAAATCATGTTATTAAACATATAGACGCATTTACTGTAATGTTTGGAATGCATGTGATATCTTATTATAGATGCTATAACAATTATTGATAATGAGAAGTTACATTCAATATTTTAAATCAATATCAATCAGCTTTTAGGGATAATATATATTTAAAGACAATATAAATTTCTTATATGAAATGAAATTTTCTGCCTATTAATAATATTTTTAATCTGAAATTGATAAGTATAAATTCAAATTCGAAAATATGAATATTGTTCCAGAATATGATGATGTATTTCATGATGAAATTATTTGTATTACATCAAATATTGAAAGTTAATTTTGAATATATCTTTTAACAATTGCTACACATATTTTAGAGATAATATATGGAAGGGCCTTGATTGAGTTTTTTGTATTAAAAATAGAGCACCTAGGGAATAATGATGAGGTATTACATCAACATAGTCATAATCCAGGGGTTGTAAGTACTCTTTTTTAATAAGAATACGGGTGAATGTATCTTTCCATTTATTATCTAAAACATACCATGTTCACTGATAATAACAATTTTCATCTTCCCCATATCGATGACCTGTTTAGTCATCTATTGGGATATATTTTTTTTTCAATTATTTATCTTCGATATGGGTATCATTAGATAAATCATATAAATGAGAATATACATAAGATATCTTTCCATATAAGGTATGGTCATTATGAATGTATAGTAATGTCATTTTACATAACAATTATCCTTATATATTCATTGATTTATTGAATATATTCATTATATATTACATTGATCAGATTTTTGTATTATTTAAAAATGATATTATTATATATTCAATGATAATGATGTTCATGAAGATTATTTTATAATATTGATAAAAACCTAGAGTAAGATTAAATTTTTTGAAAACCATACAAATTTTATATTTTTTCTTCATCAATTTTCATCCATGGGTCATATAATGTCAAGTTACTGTATATTGGTGGATCCATCAAAGAGGGATGTTATATTTGAATGGGATAGACCAACCATGGTGACAATAGTTTTTTATTTTCATTGGGTGGTTGGATAGTATTGATTCTTTGTGAGATACTTATAAGGTATATCCCATCCAATCTCCATATTTACTTAGAAGGGGACTATGTTTTTATATAAAAGTAAATGTCACAACCCATCGTCGTGGCTCGTGCCGTGACTACCCCAAGCCTGCCTTCACAGGACATGGGCTGGCGACTAGAACCAAAGGTGTAAATCCTGATAACTGGGAAGGAATTGCCTTTATAAAAATAAACAAACACCATAGAGTAAATGCAGAAGTAATACACTAAGTACAAAAGAAATTGCTGAAATGTAAGTGGGACAGAATACAAACCAAACTGAAAGTACATCTACAACTGAATGAATGTATAATAGGAATGAAAAACAGCTGGATGGAAAATACCAGTAGCTACTGGGTTGTCCACCTCGGATCCTACCTGAAGGGTAGGTTCAGATAGCGCAGCTCTTGGATCGTACGCCATGGATCCTACCTGAAGGGTAGGTACAGATAGCATCCACAACGCTCTTGCCCGTCAACGTACGCCAAGTATCGTCTCGTCGTGAAATCCACCTCTGGATACTAACTCGTCATGAGGTCCACCTCCGGGTACCGTCCAGTCCTCGAACACTCGGCCTCTATCAGCTCTGCTGGAAGTGGTGCCACAACTCTGGAGAATACTGGCACAAAGGTCAGTTTGGACATCTCTTAAGTGGTCGAATGCACCCTCTTATGCATGATTCTTTCCTGAGCATCCTGGGTTTTGCTTTTCGCTGACCAAGGAAAACCCATCCCAACATTGTAGATAAACCACATCCTTTTTGCCTAATATAGTCAATCTGTGTATAAACTGTGGATCCAATCCATACTCAGACCAACATCATAAGGCCTCGACGCTGCCACCAAGAGATTCCAATCGAAACTCTCGCCTCGTGGGTCAGATCACACTGTCGGCATATGTTTGATTATCGAGTCTCCTCCAAAAGGTATCTCCAGACGTGAGGTTCAAGTATACGTCTTACCAGAAACTTTAGGTCTGGGAAAAGATTCGTGGAAGGAATGATCCATATCAACGTCTGTTATTACGGCAGCTAGAAATTGACGCATACTATCCCTTGAATCATTATTATAGCCATTGGGTCACACTCCTTGACCGCATGCAGCTACTCTCTTCCCCTGCCCTCCAGCTCCCTGAGCCCTGCGGGGACTACAAATGTGGGTGATTGTAACATGTCAAAATGTTCACCACCCCCTGCTGCTCTCATAGCTCTGCATCCATGTCTTCCGCCTTGCAGATTCATTTGTCGTTTTTACTTCCTCTACTAGAAACATTTTACATGCCCATGTCTCCGAGACTGGCGCCAGTTTCCAGCTTTCCCACTGCAAACCTTCACTGACTGCATCCATTTAGCAAAAGAATTCTCAACCACAAAGGTTCTTTCTAGTACCCTAGAATAAGTAGGAATGCATAGTGAAAAGGTGATGGCTCGGATGTCCGAGCCCTGACGCACCGATCACATCACATTCATCGAGTACTAGGAATGGTTTGGTACGCCCCGATGAATTCTCAGATACCGACATGTCATCCTGCCAAAGCTGTATAAGCTCTAGAAAACTCTCAGCCCCCTCCTCAAGCCAGTCCTCAGCTGCCTATGAGTCAGGATCACCTCTGAACTTGAGGGTATCTAATGTTGGAACACGTGTAAGGCAGTAAGTCTACATGTGTCACATACTGGTACCGCCGGTTGTAACTGCTGATCAACATGTAGTAATGTATAGCTGACACACTACCCGAAGGCACTATCTCAGGCATCGATCCACATACTGAAGCCTCATCACTATGCGGACTATCCTGATGGTAACTCACTAGAAAACATTAGTTTCCAATCCCACCATAAACTCTACTGATGTCTCAGCTAAGCGGAAAACTCTAGAAATCACCTCCAGCCAATGCTCTACTGTCTGGGAATCTGCCTTGCCTTTTAACCTCGGAGGATGCTGTAGCTGGAACTCGTGCAACGTGCTCTACCAGCATGCACAGTTCGCTAGTATGGTCGGTGGCATCTACTACCCAACAGGTGATGGTGTTACTGGTACACCACACGAGGGTACCAACATAGTAAAAATGGTCTCGCACCGGAGCCTCATCGCTCGGTGGGCCATCATCGTGTACTATCTCAAAACTCCAACTGACTGTCTACGTGGAGACATCCTGAAAAGATGTGACATGGTCAACAATTTATACCTGGTGAGCTGACCTGGTTTGTGCTGATGTTAAAACTTTTTGGAAACACACACGCAATCAGTGTATTCGTGCACTAAGTCTGAAATCAGTATTCAGGGTCCTGGTGTATGGATACATCGGCCGCCGCACTAACACTAGACTCCCTGAACTGAAGACCACTCTTAGTACCCTTAACACAATTGCTTCACAGAAAGAAAATATCAGAGTCCTATGTTCTGCGGTAGAACCGACTCCTCTGATACCAATTTGTCATGACCCATCGTCGGGGCCCATGCCATGACTACCCCAAGCCCGCCTTCATAGGCTAGGGGCTGGCGACTAGCACCAAATGCGTAAATCCCAATAACTGGGAAGGCATTTCCTTTATTAAAGTAAACAAACACCACATAGTACAATGAGAAGTAATACACTAAGTACAAAAGAAAGTGCTGAAATGTAAGTGGGCCAGAATACAAACCCAACTGAATGTACAGCTACAAATGAACAAAAGTACAATAGGAAAGACGTATAGCTGGAAGAAAAATAGTAGCATCTCTTGGGTCGTCCACCTCGGATCCTACCTTAAGGGTAGGTACAGATAGTGCAACTCCTTGATCATCTGCCACGGATCCTACCTGAAGGGTAGGTACAGATAGCCTCCACAACGCTCTTTCCCATCAACCTCCTACAAGTATCGTCTCGTCGTGAAGTCCACCTCCGGATACTAACTCGTTGTGAGGTCCACCATCGGGTACTGTCCAGTCCTCGAACACTTGGCCTCTGTCAGCACTGCCCGTTGTCTGCAACCAACACAACGATGTGCGGGCATACCCCGTGTAGGGGTGAGTATACGATACTCAGTAGGGACCCTGATACCCTCATGGTCTCATTAAATCCAACAAGGATAACCACAATTAAGGATCTCAACAAATAACCCTTACTTAGGTATAGGCCCATACTTATACCTAAGTTATCAAGTAACCCATCTCAATCATGAGGAAACACAAAGGTTACGATATCAACGGATAACCACTACATAGGTATATTCCCATACATATACCTATGTTATCAAGTGACCCATCTCAATCATGAGGTAAACACAAAGGTCATAGACTCAGCTCAAACCAGGATTTTCATTATCGAAACCGTAACTTGTGAAGAGCTCCGTCTCTGACAAGTACAATGATCCTGTGACGACTCCGAGGTACTGAAAACTAACCTAAGACTGCTGAGGTACTCCTCCTATCGAGTATAGCAGGTCTACTGCCAACTACCGGGTGCTTCGTCCGCAGAGGGTCTGCCGCCAAATACCGGGTGCTCTCCCTAATGGCCTATAAAGATACTCCTCCTGTCGAGTACCGCGGGTCTGCGGCCAACTACAGGGTACTCCATCCATCGTGGGTCTGTCGCCAAAATATTGGGTGCTCCGTCCACTGGGCTAGTTGACTCACTCCAAGTTGAGTCGGTCAAGCAGTCGTCAGGTATCAGCTGGCTACACGGTCTCCGTACTCCTTACGGTCATCTCTAGGAGGGTCCGCTCCATGAACAACAGGTCGATACTTCAAGTATCACAATGTTCCACGAAGATGTTTCTCAATGTACTGCCTCGTCATAGGAGTCTCAACACAACAGACGACGCATCAATCGGACGCCTGGTTTGTGATTTATTAGCTTTTTCGTCCTAGGGGCCCCATTGGTTTCATTTGCGAACCAACCCAGCTGTATCTCAACTATACCCTGAACTCTCATAGGGTATACTCATAGGGACCGTTTCTCAACGTGATCACCAACACCGCTGACGGTTCGTCAAACGGACGTCCGGTCTGAATGTTATCAGCTTTTCCGTTTAAGGGGCCCAATTGGATTTCGGGTTCAACCCAACCCGGACACTATCCAACTGCGTACAAACCTTAGGTTAAGTATGAAAAAAGTTCAGTCTCATCAAGAGGAATCCAAGAAAGTCGACGGCACGTCAATCAGACGTCCAGAGCTCAAGTTATAAGAGTTTCCGCTTCGAGGGCCCGGTTGGTTTCAGGTTCGAACCAACCCGGCCGTACCCAACGTTCTCCAAAACCTTGAGTGTAATATACCGAAACGACCTTCTCGATCCAAAGATCGCAGCGCAACTGACAGTGCGCCGATCGGAGGTCTATACCCCATGATATGAGTGTTTGAACGGATCTGTCCAAAAATAGGGGGTTCGGGCCCGGCCCGATACCCCCCCCCCCCCCCCCCCCCCCCGGGACGACCCGGGCCCGGTTTGGGTTGACCTGGTTCAAGCCGTCCCGGGGGGGGGGGGGGGTATCGGACTGGGTCAGACCGGGCCCGGACCCCTATTTTTGGACAGATCTATTCAAATGCCCATATCATGGGATACATACCTCGGATCGACACACCGGCAGTTGAGATGCGATCCTTGGATCAAAATAGTCGTTTCGGTATATTACACTCAAGGTTTTAGAGAACATTTGGTACAACCGGGTTGGTTCGAACCTGAAACCAACCGGGCCCTCAGAGCGGAAACGCTGATAACTTGAGCTCCGGACGTCTGATTGACGTGTCGTCGACATTGTTGGATTCCTCTTGATGAGACGGAACTTTTGGCATACATCGCCTGAGGTTTGGATGCAGTTGGATAGTGGCCGGGTTGGGTTGAACCCGAAATCCAACCGGGCCCCTAGAACGAAAAAGCTGATAACTTTAATACCAGACATCCGTTTGACGAACTGTCAGCGGTTTTGGTGATCACGTTGAGAAACAGACCCTATGAGTATACCCTATGAGAGTTCGGGATACAGTTGAGATATGGTCGGGTTGGTTCGCACATGAAACCAACCAGGCCCCTATGACTAAAAGGCTAATAACTCACAGACTGTGGTCCGATTGACACGTCGTCTATTGCATAGAGACCCCTATGATGAGGTCGTACTTTGAGATACTTCTTGATAGAACTTTTTGATACATGGCGTATCGACCTGTAGCTCGTGGAGTGGACCCTCCCAGAGATGAGCGTACGGAGTACGAAGACCGTGTAGCCAGCTGAGACCTGACGACTGCTTCACCGAATCGACTTGGAGTGAGTCGACTAGACCAGTGGATGGAGCACCCGGTATTTGGCGACAGACCCACTGGGGACGGAGCGCCCGATAGTTGGTCATAGACCCGGGGTACTCGACAGGAGGAGTACCTCTGTAGGCTATTAGGGAGAGCGCCTGGTAGTTGGCAGCAGACCCGCGGTACTCGACAGGAGGAGTACCTCAGCAGTCTAAGGTTAGTGAGAAGTACCTCGGAGTCATGACATGATCACTGTACTCATCAGAGATGGAGCCCTTCAGTAGTTATAGTTTCGATAATTAAAATCATAGTTTGAGCTGAGTCTATGAATTTTGTGTTTACCTCATGATTGAGATGGGTCACATGATAACATAGGTATATGAATGGGCATATACCTAGGTAGTGGTTATCCATTGATATCGTAACTGTCACGACCCGACCCTACCCGGGCTCGAGCCGCAACTACCCCAAGCTCGCCTCCATAGGCCAGGGGCTGGCGACGAGCGCCGAAGGCACAACAACTCAGGGAGGCCTTTGACTAATTACATGTACACACGCACGCAGCACACTCAATGAAAAAGTGCAGAGTAAATGAAAGAACATGAAGAGTAAAAAGGAACAACTGCTATATATTTAATCCAAAGATGTGCATCGACCTCTAAATAGTACAAAGTACAAGCTAAAAAGTAAAGGGGCAAACCACACGCCCAACCAAAAAGTGCCACAACCCGGCAACAGGTAAATAAAAAGAAACATCTAACAGTTCTCCCACCTGGATCCCAGCCATGACCACCGCACGCAGTCCAAGCTCCCAAGCTCTTACGCTCTATTGAGGTCATGACCAACCTGTCCGTCGTATGCAAGGTCACACCAAGTGCGGGCAAAACCCAATCATGGGTGAGTATAAAAATACTCAGTAGGATACCCCGAAGGCTCTAGGGAGCAAGAAGAGGAGGTACCGAAGGGTGAGCAGTAGAGCAAATAAATGAAAAGTAAAGGAGTCCAACCGAGGGTGCAGTAAAGAGTCCAGCTCAACTCGACAAGAGGAAGGAAGTAGACTCATCCAGGAACAAGGAGATGGAAACGGTGCGAAGATGAACTTCTCGTCGAGTCTTCGCTACCTATAGCGGGAGAGTATACTCGTCCAACCACGAGAAGCTAGACACGGAAAGCACGTGGCATACCCCGCGCCTCTTCACCTCACCTTGAAGGAGAGTAACCAAACCCAAGAAGTGGGTACCTGAAACAAGGTATATACATGTCCATATGCTCAAACAAGAAGCCCGAACAACGTTGTAAGGGGATCTCCGTCCCGTAGCTCAGCCCAAGAAAGGAGTAGCCAACAGTCCCAAAAGTAACACCATCATTGATGCCGATCAACCCGCACGTCTTCCCCGAACTGCAAGCCAAGGGGCTCAATCACCGCACTTCGACACTATCCGCTTTGGGCGGCACTGACTCGCCCGCATGGTTTTAGATCGCGACACAAGAACTCGTCTCGGTGGGGAGAGTGCCCCTCATAATTTAATGTTCTAGGAAAGTCAACCCACACCTCATCACTGCCCTGCAGGCGAGAGGTCTGTTCAAAGTCAAAGCCCATCACCACACTGACCCGTATAACCAAGGGTCCCGCTCCAGTAATCACATAGGAAATCCACGGGCTATCCTAGTAGAAGGACTGAGCCTAGAATGCCAACAAGTGTCCCCATGGCCCATCCATGATGGAGGGTAGACCATAATACATCATCAGGCGACCCACTGCCCAGCCCCACTGGAAGGTATACCATAATAAGATACTGGGTGACCCACTGCCCTGCCCCACTGGACGGTAAACCATAATACATCATCAGGCGACCCACTGCCTAGACCCGGTGGAGGGCAGACCTGGAATAAGTCGACAGGCGACCCACTACCCAGCCGTGCTGGAGGGTAGATCTAGAACTAGACGACGAGCAACCCACTACCCAGCCCCGTTGGAGGGTAGACCCTAAAAGGTCGTCGGGTGACCCACTACCCAGTCTCTGCAGGAGGGTAGACCCTAATAGTGTCGGGTGACCCACTGCCCAGTCTCTGCTGGAGGGTAGACCCTAATAGAGTCGGGTGACCCACTGCCTAGTCTCTGCTGGAGGGTAGACCCTAATAGCGTCCGGTGACCCACTGCCCAGTCTCTGCTGGAGGGTAGACCCTAATAGTGCCGGGTGACCCACTGCCCAGTCCCTGCTGGAGGGTAAACCCTAGAAGTCAGTGAGAAACCCACTGCCCAGCCCTACTGGAGGGTAAATTCGAAGAAGTCGATGAGTATCCCACTACCCAGCCCCGCTGGAGGGTAGAACTCAGAACTACTCTAGACATCTCCACTAGAGGGCACAACACTGGCCAACTGAACACAGAGTGGGTATCGCGCAACTTCCCGACTCCAGAACAACTCACCCAAAAGAGGTGCAGCGTTTGCTCCAACACTAGGTGTCACTAGCACCGCTACCGGCCAATCCAACGTGAGTGAAACTAGGGGGAGACCACTCAACCCTGCTGGTCAAACAAACGAGCACAAAGCTAGGGGAAATAAACTCCACCCTGCTAGCCAAACAAACGAGCACCAAGGGTCCCTCTACGCCACGAGAGTTCCAAGTACGCAAAGCAGAACACGGCACGAACGTATGGCCCACAAGACGTGTGGCCCCAAGTCAACCCCAACCCAGCGCACGAATGTCTCAGGTTCCAACCAGACGTACCTCCAAGAGTTCTCGTATACTCCCAAAGTATACCACGTCTCCAGTCCAAAGCTATCGTGCGCACGACACCCAACGTCAAAGCGAAGGCGTGACGTAACAAATCCACCTCAAAGGCCCAGGCACGACCAACCACATCTCGTGAACCATTTATATCACTCTCCCAAGAATGCGAGATCACACGCCAAGGGTCCACTACAAACAATGTAGGACGAACCGCCACTAGAGCACCTCTCATGCTCCATATTCAATAAGATCACGCAAGAGGCTCCACACAACCAAACGGATCACACCGTTGTAATCCTCGTGGAAAAACACGCGATATCGACTACTTACTCGCCTCCGACGGATATCTGACGAAAAAGACACCAACACCGCCTCACGCCCGAATGGCATCTCGTGGTCCCGAGCCTCGGCCCCAAAAACAGTCGGGCGCATCGCACCATTGTGATCCCCTCGGGAAAACATGTCAAAAGCACTACTCACTTGAGTGCAACGGATATCCGGAGAAAAAGGTGAATCCCGGCGCACCGCACATGAGTGGATCCACGTGGGACCCACATCTCGGTCCCGATACTCAACGAACGGATCTCACCATTGCGATCCTCTCGAAAAAGTACACGAAATGGACTATTCACTTGTCCAAAATGGTCACTCGGTGATTAAGATAGAAAAATCACCATCGACGCCGAAACGGCCCTTGTGGGCCCCACACCATCGTGCCGAAATTGAGCGGGCGGATTGCACCATTGCAATCCCCTCGGAAAAACACCCAACATCGACTTCTCTCACGCCCCAAATGGACGTCCGACGAAAAAGTCGTGCAATGCAGCACGCATCTCGAAAGACGGGCCGTGGGGCCCATGCCTCAACATCAGTTTCAACGCCCGAAACCATCCTAGAAAACTTTGCCTCGATGCCAGGGTCCCAACGCAACTGAATGTACACAAAGCGGACGTCGCATGCGTCTGCGCCGTCCAAAACAAGAAACTCGGGGAAATACACTCGCCCACTTAAGGACACGTCGTGCCTGTGCGGCCCCTCGTTTCGGGAATTAAAAATTCCCGAAACTACCTCTAAACATTCCCTTTGATGCAAGGTCCACGCTGCCGCTGACGGCGCCCAAAACGGACGCCCGTAACGAATGTTACGGGCGTTGGAAATTCCAAAAGGGGTACTCCCTTGGGCCGGATCGGCCCGGCCGTGGGTCTGGTTCAAGCTGCCGCGGCCAGGTGGCCGCGGCCTGTCGCCACCGACCGTCAGTCAAGGCCGATCATCTTCTCCTCCACAGCGACCCGCGTTACGCGGGTCACTGTCACCGCACGTGGGGTCGCACACCCCACGACCCCTTTCCCTCCTCGCGCTACGCTGGCGCCTCCCAGGAGCCCGCCTGAAGCCTCCGCCGCACTGCCCCGCTGCCGAGACGCGCCACCGTCGCCGCCTGGAGCCAGAGCTCGCCGCCACCAGCCGCCTGAAGCCGTAACCACCGCCGGGATGCCGGGCCGCCGTGCTTGTACGCCAGACCGCCGCGATACCTCGCCGGAACGCCCAAAAACCACCAGAAAACGGCCTTAAACCCGCAATCTTCGGCGAATGATTGCGGGGTCCCCGAAACTCGGAATTGCCAACTGAAATAAGCGATGGAAGGAGAAAATACTCTACTACGAAATTATGTGGTTCGTTTGAAATTCCAACAACAATTCGATGCTAAAATCTGGATTCAACGGAGGTTTTGGATGTAAAACGCTCAAAACCTCCTACCTCGCTGGGCTTCGCCCGGAGCTTCTCCTCGATCCGCCAGCACCACCGCACCTCACCGGAGCTTCCTCGCTGGAGATAGAGGAGGAGAGGGAGAGGAGGGGATATCACGCTTGGGAGAATAACCAAGAGGGGGGGAAGAAGTGTTTAAAAACAAAACACTTAAACCCCCGCCCTGTGGGCCCCGTACCCGAACCCCCGACAGGGTCGGGGTTTAGCCTTCCCTAGGCTAAGAACCACGCTCTGAGCGCAACGGCGGTCTCGGAATTTTTTTCCAAGACCCTGTTCAAATGTTATTAAACTTTGCACCCGAGGCCGCCAAATTATGAAAACGCCCCTGGGGCCATTTTTCACAAACGGCTCTCGCCCGCGAAACTTATACCCCTCCTAGGGTAAACGGCACGCTCCGAACTCAACGGTGCCCTCAGTTTTCCAATCTGAGCCACCGTTTAAGAGATACCTACGTTTCAACACTAAAGGAATTAATTAATTAATTAATTAATCCGTTTAATGTTCCAGAAGCGGGCGAGGGTTCCAAACATCCCGCGCCGACAAAGTTTTATGTTTTTCCTAGGGTAAAAACCCCATTTGGACCCATCCGTACAGTCAGATCCCTGATCCGGAACTCCATTTAGGATTTATCTCATTTATTTAGCATTTCCAGTGTGAATGCACTGAAAAATTAATTCCGGCTACTCCGGGGCTCGGAATCGCACGCCGTCTGAAGGCGCTGCTCTGGAATATCATCAAGAATATTCCAAAGACATTCACAGAAAAAACGGGGTTCATACATCATTCCCTACATCAAGATTTTCGTCCTTGAAAAGAAAAACTATGGAGCAACACATGGTACTAATCCCACACCTGGATTTCCAATACCCAGAAGAACCCACGCACAGCTCTGTACCACCGCACACAGACCAAAGGATTGATCTGTTCATGTGGGGTCGGCCCTTCCCGATGTCGTGCACCCACTCCAGACTTTGGGGTTAGGGAAAGGTGTTAGGGAACCTCTCCATCCCTTTTCACGGGCTCAAACAGCCCGAAGGCCCTCGGGGGTAGCTCACCTCCCCGGTCAAACCTCTACGTCGCACGCCGTGACAGGAATCACTGCTCGGGCATGAGACAAGGCCCGATGATTCCCTCCTTCAGAATATCCATATGGTGAAGCACCCAAGGATATCTGGTTACGCAAGATTTCACAGTTGATACTGTCTTATACACTCAAAAGTTGAAGGAGTCAACACCATCGACTTAAGGAAAAGGTCTCACACCTTTTTCCTTAGCAACACAGGGTCACACCCGACGCCCTGCGTCACCCTTGTAACACCTCAAACAAGGAGCCGGGGGAAAAGTATTTCACACGCAGATCCTAACAATTCTACTGTAAGAATTATAAGGGTCACAAGGGGTACCTCTCACCATCCCGTGCTCTACAGGATTGTAGACATCGAAAGCTTGCGGCTACCCGCGGTCCCAACCGTCAGCTCCCGGAGCCTGACGTGGACTACCTAGTGGTCATGGGGAGATCTCGTAATGTTGTCCCCCCACCTCCAGATCCTCCCGCTCCTCTTCTAGCACCACCTCTCTAGCCACTATTCTGATCACGGCGATGCCTCTTCCGTGGTGGTGCGCCTGCTGCCCGCCCGAATCTCCCTTCAACTTGGGTCGGGCAGTCTCGTGCCAAGTGACCTCACCAGTCACAAGCATAGCACCGACTCTCTGGGCTACCCTGGTGCCCTCCGGCGTCACTGTGGTGTACGACCATAGCCCGAGATGCACTCACGGAAGGGCATCCTTAGCTGAGGCCCTGCGCCTTTTCGCGACAGTGGTATACGACCACATCTCCGAAACAGGCAGTGGGAAGGCCACCTGCTTCTAGGTCCTTTCCTCCGGCACCTGCTAGCTACGGCAGACGTCCCGACTCCATCGTGCCCACCACCACTACCATCCACAAAACATGACAGGAAGCCCTCTATCACCAGCGTATGCTCTAGCACCCCATCATATGTGGAAATTCCCAAGGGTACTATGACAACACGAATCTCTCGGTGGAGACCCTACTCAAACTTCCGCACTCAGATGTTGTCTCCATGGACCACATCTGGGTAAAAGCGTGCATGGTATGCAAAACTAGCCGCGTACTCGGCCACCGTCATCCCTCCCTGCTGAAACTGCAGGATCTCCTGAATCTGAACGGAGCACAAGAAGGAGGGGAAAACCTCCTCACAAAACAATAACTGAATGTCGCCCCATGAAAGTGACGACTCGGCAAGAAACCGAGTCACCAGACTCCACCAATGCCCAGCTAATCCATAAATAGGGTGGCTGCCAAAGCCACTCTCTGATCTTTCGGCGTCCGCACAAGCCTAAAAAGGAGAACCACTGCCTCGAGCCAAACCTCTGCTGCCTGAGGGTCTGGCTCACCACTGAACCTCAGCGGTCTCCGCCACTGGAACTCATGGAGCGCACTCAACCAGTGTTCAAGCTCAGCTTGCTCTGTTGAAACTGTCGGCTGCTCAACAGGTGGGGGTGATGCTACCAGCGCACCCGGTGAAAGGGGCTCGCATGATGGGTCATGTACTACGGCCTCGTAGCTCACAGGGTCATCGTCATGAACCAAAACTGGTATCCTGGCTGGCTGTCCTCGCAGAGATATCCTAAATATTATCAAGGAGTGCCATGGTCAGATGAGAATATATGTATATACCAAAACAACAACGATGGGGAGCTGACTCAAGAAGGATAGTCAAGGCTCAGTCCTATGTGATGCACAAACAAATTTTCCCTGCAAAAAGTGTCTCAGCATGCCGAGTCGACAAGTGGGTTATCAAGGTCCTGGTGAATGGATATGTTGGCCGCCGCACCCTCACTGGACTCCCTGGCCTGAGAGCCACTCTCGAGACTCATTAACACTGTTGCCCTATATCCCAACCAATTCCTCTTTTAGGGACATCCGCACAATGTCCCAAGGAACAAACCACCTCTGATACCACGTTGTCACGACCCGACCCTACCCGGGCTCGAGCCGCAACTACCCCAAGCCCGCCTCTATAGGCCAGGGGCTGGTGACCAGCGCTGAAGGCACAACAACTCGGGGAGTCCTTTGCCTAAGTACCTGTACACACGCATGCAGAACACTCAATGCGAAAGTGCAGAGTAAAAGAAAGAACAAGCAGAGTAAAAAGGAACAACTGCTATATATATATATAAACCACAGATGTGCAATGACCTCTAAATAGTATAAAGTAAAAGCTGAAAAGAAAAGGGGAAAAAAACACGCCCAACCAAAAACTGACACAACCCGGAAATAGGTAATAAAAAAGAAACAGCTGACGGGTCTCCCACCTGGATCCCGGCTGTAACAGCCCAAGATTTTATAAAAAAATATCTATTTAATTTTATTAATGTCTTGTGTTGTACGCTACACCAAAAGGAGCTTGCACAACACGCATCCTTTTCTTGCCTTGCATTACACACAATCGCGACCTTCCTCGATAGCGTGTGTAATACGCAATACCGAGTTTCACTAAACAACGATGTGCTATTAAAATATTATTAAAACTAGCCGTTATGAATAGTAATAACCACTTTTTAAAATTCTGTAAATCTTATTTTTCAAAATGAACTTCATTCTTGGATTCGGAGTATCGAATTTAGCCTAAGGTAAAATTTTGGTACTTTTCGGATAACTTTCATATTCTGATGAATAGTGAAAATTACTAAATTATAATTAAAAACAACTTTTTTAATCGAAATAATTAATAGTGATAAATTATTAATTTGAGTGGTTTTAAAGTATATTTAGAATATATTTTTACAATTTAATAAAATGTTGGTCATTGGTTGTAATTTCACTTTTAAACCAGACATAATCAAGTGTCAATCTTTTGATATATATTGTTAACTAAAAACACGCTATTTATTTTAACAGCGGGATTTAATTATAAAATTAATTAATGAAACTTCTATGTTATGAATTTGGTAAAATAGATTTCATTTTTGAATTCGGAATATGAAATATAGCTTAGGATGAAATTTTGGCATTGTTCTGAAAAAGATCAATTTTTGATGAATAGTGAAACTACTAAGTGGTAGTTAAAAAAACTGAATTTTTCATAAAACTTAATTTTGCCGCTTCTGTGAATGGAATTTCGAAAATCCGAGAGACACGGTTAATATCAAGGACTAAAATTTGGTTCAATGAGATGAAAATAATTTTTTAGTGAATAGTAACTTTTTACTTTTTTTTACCACGGTTAATAGTAAATAGGGTAAAGGGTAAATATGATATTACTATTACCCTAACACATGTCCTAATTCTATTGGATAAGTGTAATTCGGCCAAAAACAACCTTATGAATATAATATGACCATTTAGGCCCACATGGATTAGATTAGGACATTTATTATTATTTAATTCAAAGAAGAGTTAAAAGAGTTAAAATCAATGTTTATTTACTAAAACATTTTTAATATGGGGTTATATATAAGATAAATTCGACTATAAATATTATATAGAAAGCTAAAAAGATTTCCTAAATAATGATATTTTATTTATAATTTTTAGACTTTAAATAAATTAATTTATTTTTGACACAACGATGATGCAGTAATTACCCTTTTAAGGAAATATTAACATAATTGATGTTATAAATGCTCAAATAAATGTAATTTAAGACTTTTAATGAATTAAACTAATTTTCTAGGTTACTATGATGTATTAGTGTTGATTTAATCAACTTGGTTCGAACATATAATTCTGTTATGACTTTCAAAAAAAATCATATATCAAATAGTGTCAAAATTGACACAAAATAGTTTTTAAATCAAATATTATATTATTAATTGTTATTTTATTCCTAAAAAACTAAGGTTCGGCCAAATGACTTATATAAGGATATATTTATTAATAATATACAATTTGGGGTTCGTTTGGCATGTTATAGTAAGTGTATTAACCATATAGTGAAAGAAAACAAAAAGACACGGTAAAAGTTAAAGTATTTAACTTAGAGTTAAATCTAATTGATAAGGTTAAAATAATACCCTAAACTTGTCTAAATACTATTTGATGATAGTATTTCGACCCATCCCCACTTTAGCTTCGAAATAAGACCCTTTGGAACCATTATAAACCGATTTTGAGTTTAATATAAAATAATATTTTGAGATATTCCTAAGGTGCCCCTCTCCTCCCTTATAAAAGGACACATCCTCCCCCTACTCCTCACACGAAATTGAGCACTCAAGATCGGCCAACCCCTGCCATTTTCTCCTCTCCACTTCCCTAGAATAATCCTAGAGGTCCTGGTCTTCTCCAAAGACCAATCTTAGTTCTTTAAGTGGAGGATTCAAAGAAGCGTTCCAAAGAAGATGTAATATCCATTACCGATATTTTCAATTTCTTTCTTCTTCAACTTCTTCTTCTTTAGTTGTTTCATGATAAAGTAATAACATCAGTATTACTTACATACTGATATGTTATTATAAATATGAAACAACCCTAATTCACCTTCTATCCATCCTACGGAAAAATGAAATCACCACGCGTGCGTACGTACGGAATACCGTCTCCACGCCGTGGTGTCATCTATTTTCCACCATCACCTTACATGGATGGGTATAATGGTGTAATGAGTTACTACATATGATTATTATGAAGTAATATTGATACTAAAATAATATATATATACTCCAATACAATTCCACGATCATTGGAACGATATCATCACTTGTGCGTACGTACGGAATACCGTCTCCACGATGTGATGCGACTCGTTCTACATGATCTTCATTTCATAATGATTATATAAATGAATTGAATAAATGAATATGGTATATACTACACTAATACCATTCTGGAAATGAATTATCTGTAACCTAAAGATAAGAAGAAGAATTTATTCGACAAAACACGCATAAGAACAAAAAGTTATAAAGACCCGAGTAACAAGTAACAATGAAATATTACTAACAAGAAGCTAATAATATGACCATATATGATATCATATAAATATGTATGATTCTGGAATAAGTCAATAACATTATTTAAACCATTATACAGGAGCTTCGGACACGTACAAAGCTAATCGGACCTAAGGTAAGGGAAAATACCACAATCTCATTTTTATCTGAGATTGTTTATTCGTAAGTATTTACTGGGGTGTATTTTATCATCCACATCCATGTTCCCTCAATATGTAATATTGTTTCCATCCACTTACAATATTTTAAATCCAATTTTACCCTTCGGTGAGTTTTTAGTAAAGAATATGAACGGAATCTTTTGTCGTTTTTTTTTCGTACGAGGTACTTTTTGACTTTTCCGACAAAGGTACGAAGAATGTTTTTTTTAACTTCTACGACATGAATGGATTTTTAAAACATTATTTCCAAGAAGCTTCCTTTACAAGTTTTCATGTTTATTTTTAATCAACTTCTTTTAGTTTAAAGTTGTATGACATGTTAAGAAAGGAAAAATGTTTTTGAAGTAGAAAGGATATTTTCCTCAAGAATAAAGTTCAAGTGTTTTATCAAAATTATTTTCCATCTAAGATAATAAAGGGTTCTGTTTTTATCCCTATTATTACATTGATTTGATCATGTTGTGATGGAATTATTTTTATGAATTCCATTATCTTATATGAATTGATTTATGATGTCATGATGTTTCAAGAATCCCATTTTTGTTACATGTGTTATGCGATGATGTATGTTTTATGATTATGTGGCACACATAAGAAAGGATTCATTATAAGATGGGTGGGACCTATATCTCCCTCCAATGCATTGGGTAAAGATTTTATATCTCATGAGATAGACATGGCTGGAACGGAAGGTTATTTCGGTTCAGTGATACAGGACTGAAACGAGGAGTGAACTCGGTTCAGAAAGGGACTTTGTCCACTAAGATAGTCTTGGCAATGAGTCATGACTAACAAGAAATGATTTTCCATGATTATGTGTGCATGCCACAAAGTTTCAAGTTTTATGTTATGATTTTGGGGATCTCATTTTCACTTCTATGATTTATTCCATGTTAAGATATTATGATCTCTTTTGCAGGTTTTGATTTTCAAAAAGATATGATATGATTTTTATTTCCTTTATTTGCCCTTGCTGAGCATTTGAGCTCACCCTTTTATGTTTTCTTTTCCCCAGGTCAGGAAGATGGATATTAAGTAGAATATGCTAAAAGGGACCCTAGATATGATGAAATAAATGGGAGACACTGTAGAAGATTTATGAACCAGTTGTTTATGTTTCCCAGTTTCTAAAGACACTATACCTATACAGTCCTTTGTGGTTTTGTCATATGTTGTAATAAGTGTGCTTCAATTTTGAAGTATTAACAATGTATGTAAAGTATGGGTCGTTATAGTTGGTATCAGAGGCAAAGGAGGTAGGAATGTATCCGATCCTTGGGAACTCTCACATGTGAGCGTTGGACGAAGCATGGCTCTCCGCCCAAGGGCTTCATGTGGAAATGGCTGCCACTGGGATGGTGGTGTGTCCCGCCCAGGGGGTGTAGCCACCCATGGAGTGCCCTGATAGGTATCAACTATAGTCCACTGGAAGAAATTCCAGACCGTTACAGTTGGTATCAGAGGAAAGATTTAGTCAACCTTTGGAAACTAGGATGCGAAAACGTTAGTGAGATCCCTAGAAATATTTCTAAGGTATGTCTAAGGATGTCCCTAAGGATAAGTATACGTATAGGATAGAGTCCTAGAACTACGGTAACGATCATAGAATTTAACCTAAGATGTAGGTATTGACGATACTCCACCTTTATTATGTTGTTTTCCCTAGCATGATTTTTGCCTCTCACACTATTCTTTTATTTGGGTTTTAGAAAATGGCTGGAAACAAGATGATTCACGATAATGGAGGATATGATGGACAATGGAATGATATTCTTCATAATGAAATGGGATTTGGAAGTCCAAACATCATTATTATTCCAAATCAGCAATCTCATAATATGATCAATAAAGTACAATTTGGTAAGTTTCTTGACTCGGCTAATAAGAGAAAGATGGAGTTTCATGATGATCATAGAGGAAAGAAAGTTCAATTTCCCCTATGTAAACCATGTGGGAAGAGGCATCAAGGAGAATGTTTCAAAGGAACTGGAAGATGCTTTGGGTGTGGAAAAGAAGGACACAAAGAAAGTAAGTGCAAAGGAAAAGGTTCAGTTAACACCATGGATGAGGATAATGGTATTGCTACGACATCAACAATGGTTAAATGCTTTAAATGTGGAATGTACGGGCATTATGCAAACCAATGCCCTAAGGGAAAGTCTCATGAAGATAATCAGTATGGTCGTATGGGAAATATTTATGTGGATGATGATGAAGAGACTACAAATGATATGTGAGAGGAAAGAATTGTTGAAGCTCGGTCAATGGTTTAAGAATGTAGTGGAATGATTACATGTTTATCATGTGTAATGTTGTATATGTAATCTCATGGTAATATGGAATAAAGAGACATGTAAGGATTGTTACATTGTTGTCTGATTAATGTTACCAGTAACCATGAAAGGTTATTCAGATACTTTTGGAAAGTAGATGAAAAGTGCATAATAAACGGATAAGAAGATAATGAGATGTTTGATTGTATTCATGAGCTCATGATTGATATAAGGACTAAGTGATATCATGGTTTGAGTATAAATAATTTTGAGGATTTTGGTATGTGTAAAGTGTTAACTTTTAACTGCATTCATGTTTTCACTAAGGTTCAATGGGTATTCAAGAGAGTACATGATTAAGGACTTTGAATGTTTGGAATGTGACCAACAAAACTTATCTTATCATATATGGGGATCAACGATGATATTAAATCTCTGGTAATTGTTTTCACTATGTTATGAGAGTGGACTGCAGTATTATGGATGAGCCTAAAGATTGGAATGGATTGTGTTGGACGTAAGTTAGTATTGTTTAAGGATAGAAATTTTTTTTCGATATTATTGATGGGATGTTATAGTAATATAGTTTTGGAAAAAGGACAACCTGCAGGACGGGCGACAGCCCATCGCTTCGGACAAGGCTGTGGGAATCGAACCCACAACCGAAGTGCGACTGGCCTTTATCGCCTACCACTGGCCTACAGGAAGTCCCTGTTTAGTAGAAACTAGTTTTATTATATTAAGCAGTATGATATATGAAGTATAAGTCCATTTTAGGAACCATATATGATTAATCTCACTATAGATCGATTTATGCATATAATTTTTGCTAACCTTTTGTTTGAGACAGATGGAATAACCCGTCATTCTATCACATGATCTGCTAACACTTCACGAATAACAAATTCAACTTCATTTATTTAAGAGATGAAGTGGAAATTGTTCAAGGCACGAACAACAGTGAGATTGTACCAAAATAAAGTAAGTATTTATTCTAATTCAAATTTTCAACTTTAGGGGAAATGATCTTGAAAACCAAAAATGTTGTCCTAGTGATCTTATACCTGATAAATCAGATGGTACCTTATATCATCACAAATCTATGGATTTGTGATTACTGACTTTTCCATAGCCATGTTCTCTACCACTCTCCATCAGAACATGATGGTTAGATTTCTCTTCCATATCCATATTTTCACCTATGTGGAAACCCAATGATTAGTTTATTTGGGTAACCGTTACGTTTCATACTTTTGTTTTTAAATATTGGTTTTGATATTCCTTTTTACGATGTGGGTTTCTATTAAAGAAACTTTCGAATAGTAAACCATTTTTAACCCCGACGAATTTCGAGGGCGAAGATTTTATAAAAAAATATTCTTTTTAATTTTATTAATGTCTTGTGTTGTACGCTACACCAAAAGGAGCTTGCACAACACGCATCCTTGTCTTGCCTTGCATTACACGCAATCGCGACCTTCCTCGATAGCGTGTGTAATACGCAATACCGAGTTTCACTAAACAACGATGTGCTATTAAAATATTATTAAAACTAGCCGTTATGAATAGTAATAACCACTTTTTAAAATTCTGTAAATCTTATTTTTCAAAATGAACTTCATTCTTGGATTCGGAGTATCGAATTTAGCCTAAGGTGAAATTTTGGTACTTTTCGGATAACTTTCATATTCTGATGAATAGTGAAAATTACTAAATTATAATTAAAAACAACTTTTTTAATCGAAATAATTAATAGTGATAAATTATTAATTTGAGTGGTTTTAAAGTATATTTAGAATATATTTTTACAATTTAATACAATGTTGGTCATTGGTTGTAATTTCACATTTAAACCAGACATAATCAAGTGTCAATCTTTTGATATATATTGTTTCCTAAAAACACGCTATTTATTTTAACAGCGGGATTTAATTATAAAATTAATTAATGCAACTTCTATGTTATGAATTTGGTAAAATAGATTTCATTTTTGAAATCAGAATATGAAATATATCTTAGGATGAAATTTTGGCATTGTTCTGAAAAACATCAATTTTTGATGAATAGTGAAACTACTAAGTGGTAGTTAAAAAAACTGAGTTTTTCATAAAACTTAATTTTGCCGCTTCTGTGAATGGAAATTCGAAAATCCGAGAGACACGGTTAATATCAAGGACTAAAATGTGGTTCAATGAGATGAAAATAATTTTTTGGTGAATAGTAACTTTTTACTTTTTTTTACCACGGTTAATAGTGAATAGGGTAAAGGGTAAATATGATATTACTATTACCCTAACACATGTCCTAATTCTATTGGATAAGTGTAATTCGGCCAAAAACAACCTTATGAATATAATATGACCATTTAGGCCCACATGGATTAGATTAGGACATTTATTATTATTTAATTCAAAGAAGAGTTAAAAGAGTTAAAATCAAAGTTTATTTACTAAAACATTTTTAATATGGGGTTATACATAAGATAAATTCGACTATAAATATTAATTAGAATGCTAAAAAGATTTCCTACATAATGATATTTTATTTATAATTTTTAGACTTTAAAGAAATTAATTTATTTTTGACACAACGATGATGCAGTAATTACCCTTTTAAAGAAATATTAACATAATTGATGTTATAAATGCTCAAATGAATGTAATTTAAGACTTTTTATGAATTAAACTAATTTTCTAGGTTACTATGATGTATTAGTGTTGATTTAATCAACTTGGTTCGAACATATAATTCTGTTATGACTTTCAAAAAAAATCATATATCAAATAGTGTCAAAATTGACACAAAATAGTTTTTAAATCAAATATTATATTATTAATTGTTATTTTATTCCTAAAAATCTAAGGTTCGGCCAAATGACTTAGATAAGGATATATTTATTAATAATATACAATTTGGGGTTCGTTTGGCATGTTATAGTAAGTGTATTAACCATATAGTGAAAGAAAACAAAAAGACACGGTAAAAGTTAAATTATTTAACTTAGAGTTAAATCTAATTGATAAGGTTAAAATAATACCCTAAACTTGTCTAAATCCTATTGGTTGATAGGATTTCTACCCATACCCACTTTAGCTTCGAAATAATACCCTTTGGAACCATTATAAACTGATTTTGACTTTAATATAAAATAATATTTTGAGATATTCCTAAGGTGCCCCTCTCCTCCCTTATAAAAGGACACCTCCTCCCCCTCCTCCTCACACCAAATTGAGCACTCAAGCTCGGCCAACCCCTGCCATTTTCTCCTCTCCACTTCCCTAGAATAATCCTAGAGGCCCTGGTCTTCTCCAAAGACCAATATTAGTTCCTTAAGTGGAGGATTCAAAGAAGCGTTCCAAAGAAGATGTAATATCCATTACCGATCTTTTCAATTTCTTTCTTCTTCAACTTCTTCTTCTTTAGTTGTTTCATGATATAGTAATAACATCAGTATTACTTACATACTGATATGTTATTATATATATGAAACAACCCTAATTCACCTTCTATCCATCCTACGGAAAAATGAAATCACCGCGCGTGCGTACGTACGGAATACCGTCTCCACGCCGTGGTGTAATCTATTTTCCACCATCACCTTACAAGGATGGGTATAATGGTGTAATGAGTAACTACATATGATTATTATGAAGTAATATTGATACTAAAATAATATATATATACTCCAATACAATTCCACGATCATTGGAACGATATCATCACTCGTGCGTACGTACGGAATACCGTCTCCACGATGTGATGCGACTCGTTCTACATGATCTTCATTTCATAATGATTATATAAATGAATTGAATAAATGAATATGGTATATACTACACTAATACCATTCTGGAAATGAATTATCTATAACCTAAATATAAGAATAAGAATTTATTCGACAAAACACGCATAAGAACAAAAAGTTATAAAGACCCGAGTAACAAGTAACAATGAAATATTACTAACAAGAAGCTAATAATATGACCATATATGATATCATATAAATATGTATGATTCTGGAATAAGTCAATAACATTATTTAAACCATTATACAGGAGCTTCGGACACGTACAAAGCTAATCGGACCTAAGGTAAGGGAAAATACCACAATCTCATTTTTATCCGAGATTGTTTATTCGTAAGTATTTACTGGGGTGTATTTTATCATCCACATCCATGTTCCCTCAATATGTAATATTGTTTCCATCCACTTACAATAGTTTAAATCCAATTTTACCCTTCGGTGAGTTTTTAGTAAAGAATATGAACGAAATCTTTTGTCGTTTTTTTTCGTACGAGGTACTTTTTGACTTTTTCGACAAAGGTACGAAGAATGTTTTTTTAACTTATACGGCATGAATGGATTTTTAAAACATTATTTCCAAGAAGCTTGCTTTACAAGTTTTCAAGTTTATTTTTAATAAACTTCTTTTAGTTTAAAGTTGTATGACATGTTAAGAAAGGAAAAATGTTTTTGAAGTAGAAAGGATATTTTCCTCAAGAATAAAGTTCAAGTGTTTTATCAAAATTATTTTCCATATAAGATAATAAAGGATTCTG
Source organism: Viscum album (assembly GCA_963277665.1). Classification (NCBI taxonomy): domain Eukaryota; kingdom Viridiplantae; phylum Streptophyta; class Magnoliopsida; order Santalales; family Viscaceae; genus Viscum; species Viscum album. The sequence goes on along the minus strand of OY728131.1, from coordinate 848,093,002 downwards.
TTTTTATCCCTATTATTACATTGATTTGATCATGTTGTGATGGAATTATTTTTTTGAATTCCATTATCTTATATGAATTGATTTATGATGTCATGATGTTTCAAGAATCCCATTTTTGTTACATGTGTTATGCGATGATGTATGTTTTATGATTATGTGGCACACATAAGAAAGGATTCATTATAAGATGGGTGGGACCTATATCTCCCTCCAATGCATTGGGTAAAGATTTTATATCTCATGAGATAGAAATGGCTGGAACGGAAGGTTATTTCGGTTCAGTGATACAGGACTGAAACGAGGAGTGAACTCGGTTCAGAAAGGGACTTTGTCCACTAAGATAGTCTTGGCAATGAGTCATGACTAACAAGAAATGATTTTCCATGATTATGTGTGCATGCCACAAAGTTTCAAGTTTTATGTTATGATTTTGGGGATCTCATTTTCACTTCTATGATTTATTCCATGTTAAGATATTATGATGTCTTTTGCAGGTTTTGATTTTCAAAGAGATATGATATGATTTTTATTTCCTTTATTTGCCCTTGCTGAGCATTTGAGCTCACCCTTTTATGTTTTATTTTCCCCAGGTCAGGAAGATGGATATTAAGTAGAATATGCTAAAAGGGACCCTAGATATGATGAAATAAATGGGAGACACTGTAGAAGATTTATGAACCAGTTGTTTATGTTTCCCAGTTTCTAAAGACACTATACATATACGGTCCTTTGTGGTTTTGTCATATGTTGTAATAAGTGTGCTTCAATTTTGAAGTATTAACAATGTATGTAAAGTATGGGTCGTTATACCGGCCACGACCACCGCACGCGGTCCAAGATCCCAAGCTCCTACACTCTACTAAGGTCACGATCAACCTGTCCATCATCTGCAAGGGCACACCAAGTGCGGGCAAAGCCCAAGCAGGGGTGAGTATAAAAATACTCAGTAGGATACCCCGAAGGATCGAGTGAGCAACATGAGGAGGTACCGAAGGGTGAGCAGTAGAGCGAATAAGGGAAAAGTAAAGGAGTCCAACTGAGGGTGCAGTAAAGAGTCCAGCTCAACCCAACAAGAGGAAGGAAGTAGACTCGTCCAGGCACAAGGAGTTGGAAACGGTGAAAAGATGAACTTCACATCGAGTCTTCGCTACAAATAGCGGGAGAGTATACTCGTCCAACCACGAGAAGCTAGACACGGAAGGCACGTGGCATACCCCACGCGTCTTCTCCCCACCTGGAAGGAGAGTAACCAAACCCAAGAAGTGGGTACCGGAAACAAGGTATATACATGTCCATATGCTCAAACAAGAAGCCCGAACAACGTCGTAAGGGGGTCTCCATCCCGTAGCTCATCTCAAGAAAAGAGTATCCAATAGTCCCAAAAGTAACACCATCATTGATTCCCAGCATCCCGAACGTCTTCCCCGAACCGCAAGCCAAGGGGCTCAATCACCGCACTTCGACACTATCAGCTTTGGGAGGCACTAACTCGCCCACACGGTTTTAGATCGCGTCACAAGAACGCCTCTCGGTGGGGAAAGCGCCCCTCATACTTGAAAGTTCTAGGAAAGTCAACCCACACCTTGCCACTGCCCTACAGTCAAGGGGTCTGCTCAAAGTCAAAGCCCATCACAACACTGACCCGTATAACCAAGGGTCTCGCTCCGGTAATCATGGATGAAAGCCACAGGCTATCCTAGTAGAAGGACTAAGCATGGAATGCCAATAGGTGTCCCCACTGCCCAGCCATGCGGGAGTGTAGACCATAATACATCATCCGGCAACCCACTGCCCAACCCCACTGGAGGGTAGACCATAATAAGATACTGGGTGACCCACTGCCCAGCCCCGTTGGTGGGTAAACCATAATACGTCATCAGGCTACCCACTACCCAGCCCCGCTGGAGGGTAGACCAGGAATAAGTTGACAGGCGACCCACTACCCAGCCGTGCTGGAGGGTAGATCTGGAACTAGACGACCGGAAACCCACTACCCAGCCCCGCTGGAGGGTAGACCCTAAAAGGTCGTCGGGTGACCCACTACCCAGTCTCTGATGGAGGGTAAACCCTAAAAGGACGTCAGGTGACCCACTACCCAGTCTTTGCTGGAGGGTAGACCCTAATAGCGTCGGGTGACACACTACCCAGTCTTTGCTGGAGGGTAGACCCTAATAGTGTCGGGTGACCCATTGCCTAGTCTCTGCTGGAGGGTAGACCCTAATAGCGTCGGATGACCCACTGCCCAGTCTCTGCTAGAGGGTACACCCTAATAGCATCGGGTGACCCACTGCCCAGTCCCTGCTGGAGGGTAAACCCTAGAAGTCAGTGAACAACCCACTGCCCAGCCCTACTGGAGGGTAAATTCAAAGAATTCGATTAGTAACCCACTGCCCAACCCCGCAGAAGGGTAGAACTCAGAACTGCTCTAGACATCTCCACTAGAGGGCACAACACTGGCCAACTGAACAGGAAGTGGGTATCGCACAACTTCCCAACTCCAGAACAACTCACCCAAAAGAGGTGCAGTGTCTGCTCCAGCACTGGGTGTCACTAGCACCGCTACCGGCCAATCCAACGAGAGTGAAACCAGGGGGATACCACTCAACCCTTCTGGTCAAACAAACGATCACAAAGCCAGGGGAAGTAAACTCCACCCAGCTAGCCAAACAAAAAATCACCAAGGGACCCTCTACGCCGCGAGAGGTCTAAGTACACAAAGCAGAACACGACACACACGTGGGGCCCACACGACGTGTGACCCCAAGTCAACCCCAACACAGCACACGAACGTCTCAGGTACAAACCACACGTACCTCCAAGCGTTCTTGTATACTCCAAGAGTATACCACGTCTCTTGACCAAGGCTATCATGCACACGGCACCCAACTTCAACGTGAAGGCGTGACGTAACAAATCCACCACAAAGGCCTAGGCACGGACAACCACATCTCGTGAACAATTTATATCACTCTCCCAAGAATATGCGATCACACGCCAAGGGTCCGCTACAAACAAGGTAGGACGAAACGCCACTGGAGCACCTCTCATGCTCGACATTCAATAAGATCACGCAAGAGGCTCCACACAACAAAACGGATCACACCGTTGTAATCCTCGCATAAAACCACGCTAAATCGACTACTTAATCGCCTCCGACGGATATCCGACAAAAAAGTCACCAACACCACCTCACGCCCGTATGGTGTCCCGTGGTCCCGAGCCTCGGCCCCGAAAACAGTCGGGCGGATCGCACCATTGTGATCCCCTCAGGAAAACACGTCAAAAGCACTACTCACTTGAGTGCAACAGATATCCGGAGAAAAAGGTGCATCCTGGTGCACCGCACACGAGCGGTGCCACGTGGGACCCGCATCCCAGTCCTGAAACTCAATGAACGGATCACACCATTGCGATCCTCTCGAAAAATTACACGAAATCGACTTTTCACTTGTCCAAAACAGTCGCTCGGTGATTAAGATAGAAAAATCTTCGTCGACGCCGAAAGGGCCCTCGTGGGCCCCGCACCATTGTGCCGAAATTGAGCGGGCGGATTGCACCATTGCGATCCCCTCGAAAAAACACCCAACATCGACTGCTCTCACGCCCCGAACGGACGTCCGACGAAAAATTCATGCAACGCTACACGCAGCTCGAAAGACGGGTCGTGGGGCCCACACCTCAACTTCGGCTTCAATGCCCAAAACCATCCTGGAAAACTTCTCCTCGACGCCAGGGTCCCAATGCAACTGACGGCACTCAAAACAGACGTCACATGCGCCCGTGCCGTCCAAAACAAGAAACTAGGGGAAATACGCATGCCCACTTAAGGACACGTCGCGCCTCCGCGGCCCCTCGTTTCGGGAATTAAAAATTCCCAAAACTAGCTCTAAACATTACCCACGATGCAAGGTCCGCGCTGCCACTGCCAGAACGCAAAACGGACGCTCGTAAGGAAAGTTACGGGCGTCAGAAATTCCAAAAGGGGCACTCCCTTGGGCCAGACCGGCCCGGACCGGCCGGTCCGCCCACAGCCGGCCCGGGGCCCGGCCGCTGGTCTGGTTCAAGACACCGCGGCCAGGTGGCCGCGGCCTGTCACCACCGACCAGCCATCAAGGCCGGTCTCCTTCTCCTCCACAGGGACCTGCGTTACGCGGGTCGCTGTCGCCGCACGCGGGGTCGTGCACCCCGCGACCCCTTTCCCTCCTCGCGCTACGTCGGCGCCACCCAGGAGCCCGCCTGGAGCCGCCATCCGCAGCCGCCTCCGTCGCGCTGCCCAGCTGCCGAGATGTGCCACCATTTCCGCCTGGAGCAGGAGCTCGCCACTGTCATCCACCTGATGCCGGAACCACCACCGGGATGTCGCGCCGCCGCGCTGGTACGCCGGACCGCCGCGATACCTCGCTGGAACGCCCAAAAACCACCAGAAAATGGTCGTAAACCCGCAATCTGCGGCGGATGATTGCGGGGTCCCCGAAACTCATATTTTCCAACCGAAACAAGCGATGGGAGGAGAAAAACACTACTAAGAAATTATCTGGTTCGTTCAAAAATCCAACAACAATTCGACGCTAAAATCTGGATTCAAAGGAGGTTCGGGAATTAAAATGCTCAAAACCTCCTACCTCGCTGGGCTTCGCCCGGAGCTTCGCGTCGATCTTCCGGCACCACCGCGCCTCACCGGAGCTTCCTCTCTGGAGATGGAGGAGGAGAGGGAGAGGAGGGTCTGCCACGCTAGGGAGAACAACCAAGAGGGGGGGGGGGAAGAAGTGTTTAAAAACAAAACACTTAAACCCCAGCCCCATGGGCCCCGTACTCGAACCCCCGACGGGGTCAGGGTTTAGACTCCCATTGGCTAAGAACCACGCTCTGAGCGCAACGGCGGTCTTGGAATTTGATTCTGAGACCCCGTTCAAAAGTTATTAAACTTTGCGCCTGAGGCCGCCAAATTACGAAAATGCCCCTGGGGCCATTTTTCACAAACAACCTGCGCCCGTGAAACTTATACCCCTACTAGGGTAAACGGCACGCTCCGAACTCAACAGTTCCCTCGATTTTCCAATCCGAGCGACCGTTTAAGAGATACATGTGTTTCAACATTAAACGGATTAATTAATTAATTAATTAATCCGTTTAACGTTCCAGAAGCGGGCGAGGGGTCCAAACATCCCACGCCGACAAGTTTTATGTCATTCCTAGGGTAAACACCCCATTTCGGACCCATCCATACACATGGATCACTGATCCGGAATTTTGTTTAGGAGTTATCTCATTTATTTAGCATTTCCAGTGTGAACGCACTGAAAATTTAATTCCGGCCACTCCGGGGATCGGAATCGCATGCCATCTGAAGGCGATGCTCTGGAATATCATAAAGAATATTCCAAAGTCTTTCACAGCAAAAACCAGGTTCTTACAGTAACCTTTATGTTTCCTCATGATTGAGATGGGTTACTTGATAATATAGGTATAAGTATGGGCTTATACCTAGGTAAGGGTTATCCGTTGATATTCCTCTTTCTGGTTATCGTTATTGGATTTAGTGAGACCTTGAGGGTTTCAGAGTCCCTGCTGAGTATCGTATACTCACCCCTGCATGGGCTATGCCTGAACCACGTTGTGTTGGTTATAGACGACGGGCCGCGCTGACAGGGAACGAGTGTTCGAGGACTGGACGGTACCCGGAGGTGGACCTCATGAGGTGCTAGTATCCGGATGTGGACTTCATGAAGAGATGATACTCATAGGAGGTTGACGGGATAGATCGTTGTAGAGGATATTTGTACCTACCCTTCAAGTAGGATCCGTGGCGGACGATCCAGGAGCTGCGCTATCTGTACCTACCCTTCATGTAGGATCCGATGTGGACGACTTAGGAGCTGCTGCTATTTTTCATCTAGTTGTTTGTCTTTCCTGTTGTAATTTCATTCAGTTGTAGCTGTACTTTCAGTTGGGTTTGTATTCTGGCCCACTTACTTTTCAGCACTTTCTTTTGTACTTAGTGTATTACTTCCGCTTGTACTCTGTGGTGTTTGTTTACTTTTATAAAGGCAATTCCTTCCCAGTTATCAGGATTTACTCCTTTGGTGCTTGTCTCCAGCCCCAGGCCTATAAAGGCGGGCTTGGGGTAGTCATGGCACGGGCCCTGAGGATGGGTTGTGACAGTAAATGTGAACGGTTTGTCAAATAACTAATAAATTTTGTCTTGTATTCATGCTCATACAATCCTTTATTGTAGAGAAGGGAATTTCTTCTTTAGTAATGAATCAAAACGGTTGGTTTGTGTCCTCGTGTACTATTAAATGATCATATTATATTTATCATGGTAACAAAAAAATTCATGACAAAAATTAAATGAATCCTAAATTAGAGTTTCCATCAATAATTTTTTCATTGATGATTTGATGGAATTATCTTTACGTATAAAGGGCTGACATATATACTAATCATAAAATATTGAAGTATATATTTACATATAATTATTTTAATATACACTATATAATATGATTTGATTTAACCAATGATTTTGATATTTCATTACATTACCACCTTGGTACGGATAAGACGGTGTCTGATGCTCTACATCAGAATGACAAAGCTAGTTTATCCATGATAAGGATTGAAATAAAACCTATATTTATGGATTTTTGGAATATGTATCATGAAATAATTAATTAATGGGAAAGATAGTGACTTTTTGAAATTAATTTTCAACTAACAATCTATGATTAGACTAAGAAGGTAGGGAAGGAATATGAGGAATTCCTAAAGAAGTAATAGAAATAATCTTGAGTTTGACCATCATCATGCTAGAATAACAATGTTCATGATTAGAATATTTGTACCATCTATATAAAGAATGAGTAGTTGGATGAAGATCGTATTTCATCATTCTATATTCATCAATGAATTAGAAATGTATATATATATATTTGAATGTGTATTTTTGGAGTGAAATAGTGAAGAAAGATAATGAATAATATGCATCTCAATGCATGGTATTTATCCATGCGAAGTCTGATAACATAAGTCTAAGGGGATTCCACAACTATTAACCATACCATAATGGAAATGAGAAAACATCATATTGTATATTTCAATTAGCCCCCCCCCCCCAATAAAAAAATTCTATAATTTAAGTTGGGTTATAAATTGATTTCTAATATAATATAAAAACATATTTTCTATAATAAAATATTTATATTATGATTAAAACGCTATAAGTTACATTAAAGTAGTGTTTTGGTTTCATGGAATACCACACCTTATATTACCCTATCAGGGTCTATGTATTACATTGAGGTTTTAGAAAATAAATTAATGATTTTTCGATACAGATTTGAGTTTTAGTATTGTGTATCATTAAAAGATACATATTAAATCAGAAAAAATAAATTACTCTCTATAAGGTATGTTAATATTATGTTACATGGAATTCAAAGGTGGTTCGGTTAAACACGTTACATTGTTGAATTAACTTATAGAAATATATTTTAGTAATTATTTAGATGGATATTTATGAAACCTTATATAGAAATTAGTGGAGAAGACCAACATATTGGGATGAGGTTATAGAGAAAAATCTACTCGGACTGGAGCTAAATGAAGAAATATAATAAATATGTGATATATTCAATGACACATAATGTAAACTCCTAGGCGAAAAAAAAGTCATTATGAAAATAATTGGTGAGATTAAGAGTTTGAACATGGTGATTGGTTATTCTTATGAAAATATCATTTGAAGAAGTTAATAAGATTTGTAAAGAAGATAAATTTGAACCCTATTTGAATTTTCCCCTTTGATATTATTGATCATATTGGGACACATCTTATCACTGCGAAATTTACCTAAATCACTCTTAAGTACACAACGGGATTCATGTATCTCTCCTAAAGAACTACATAATTATCCTTCAATAATATAAAACTCATAATTAATAACAATAGATCATGATATATCTTATGAGGAAAAACCATCATAGATTCTATATCATTGGGTGAAATTTCTATGAAATGTGACCACTAACCTTGTAAATGTTTTGTGGTGAAACAAAAAATGTTAGGATGTATTCTGGGATCCTGAGAATGAAATTATGAAGAACTATATTCAGTTTTTTATAAAAGAGGTAAATTATTTTCTGGGATGAATTATTATTATTTTTTAGAATTCAACAAATGATTATTTAAAGATATGGTTATTTCCAAATGAAATAAATTTCATTGATCGCTTGTGTTACAGTAAAACACCATGTTTAAAAGAATCGATAACTACTAATAAAATATAATTAAAATGATACTTTTATAGCCTAGATATTATAATTTTTGGGTATTAATAAAATTAATAAATTATGAAAAATTTATTGTTTATAATCAATTTATTAGTTTTCAATATATTATAAATTTAAATAAATACCATTTGACAGTAAGCGAAATTATATGCAATGTTTGGTTTATAAGAACATTGAGATTTCATTTTTTTTAAATTAAATTAATCATAATCATTGAATGATTTTAATGATATATACCTCATATTCAATCAAATTTTATATTATTCAGTTAATATTTTTTATGCATGGTATTAAAATAAATATCATTTTATTATTAAAAATGTATTCCTATAAAAAATTTCATCATCTTCTGAAATAATATTTTAAAATTAGTATAAAAATCTTATTGAAATTAAAAATTTAAAAAATGATTCAATATTTCGAATCAAGAGGATCAAATTTGGAAACTATTCTCCTTTTATTCTTAGTAATTATGGATAGTAATTATGGTAACATTTAAAACATCAGTAAAGAGTAAATTAATTTATTGTAGGTTAAGAATATGTGCTATGTTTATAGTTTGTCATCTTAATTCTAATTTGATAACTTTAATTCATCCCTTATTACATTTATATATAAATCTAGTAATTTAAGGAACACTTTTCTGTTAAAATTACCAATATAACATTTAATGAAAAAATTCAAAATGTCACTTGGTTACATTTAAAGAACAATAATGTTATCACATAGTCATAAATAAATTTTTTAATGAATATTATGGTTTAATTTGATAATAATGAAATTAATTTCATGATTGTAATTTATATCCTATTATTAGTTAATATATATAATTAACCATAAATCATACATAATGTTGACACGGTAATTATATAATTAATAAAAAATAAAATAAATGATTTTCAAAAAATTGAATGTAATATATTTTAATTGTGTTATAGTGTAAAAAATATTAAATATTAATATAATATATTAGTGTTGTGTCAAAGGTCTCTATTATAAATCAAACATTATCTTTATATCACGAATGTAAAAGTAAATGAATAGTATCGAAAAGAAACTTTTTAAGAAAACAATATATTATGAAGTAATTGAAAATAGTTAATGAATGAAATTGGAGAATATGATAATATCTAGTCTATCTGTCCTTCCCTTATCTATTTATAAACCATTTGTTAAATTATACGTAATATTATTACCTTTTCGGATTGAATATGTTTTTATCGTGGATAAAGATATAATTTGATAAGTAATGGATTAAACCAAAACATTTTATATTAGAAACCCATAAAAACTAAAAATATAATTTTATTGATAATACTTATATAATATATTACCTGATATTGAAATATACTTCCATTTGGAAACATTTATCATAAAAATGACATAGTTATATTTTAATATTATTGACATTTCCGTTTATGTCACTTCCCACCCTCATAAAATGTCATTCATTTCTTCTCTTATTTACATCACATTGGGTAATGTTTTACTACCAATACCTCCCCAGTTTCCTTATTAAGATACTTATACATGTTCTATAGGTTTTTTTATTCATAAAATACCATCCAGAGGGTCCTTAAGTTGATATCTCATGGTGCTCATTCAAAGAATTAATAATCGCCTTAAACAAAACGTATATTTTATTTATAATTTTAACTCCTATATATTTGTTCTACTAATCATAATATAATAAATAATGTGTCCAAAATATTCTAATATATTATTATTACTAGTTAACCACAATTACCCACCCTATTTACAATGAAATAAAAATTGATAATGTCATATGTGTGTATGTGTAGACTAGAACCTCCATCAAGTGAAATGGTTCCTTTCTCATTTATATTTTACATGGATTGTAATAATGGTTTTATTGATAAATAAATATGATATAATAATGATTAATGAAAATTGAAATATTAGATACATGTATTTCATTAAATCCCATGATAACTAAAAACATCATTCAGGCGTACATATATCCTACCGTCACCATGAATAGTCTAATTATTATTTCGATATCTTAATTATATGGATTAATATAAATAATATATATATATATATTCTATTTATATAATTATTATCGTTAATGATAAAATTTATCCATGAAAAAATTATATGTAACAAAACTACCGAACCAAAACTTACATGTAAAAATAAGTAGTTAATACCCAAAACACTGCTTTTAATAATGAATTGTTAATAAATGTTTAAAAATTGATTATTAGTAAATATTATAAGATATGATATATATGAGTATTTTAATATAATATAAGTATAACAATCCTATATTTATAATATCAGTGTTTTAGAAACATATGAATGAAGTAGAACATTTGGTAAGGGTTTATTTCATAGTCTCATTGTTATTCAGGATAGTTTATGTTTATGTCTTTATTATAGTATTATTTTATATTTAAAAAAATTATTTTCATTTAAATTTATTAAGAACATATATTAATTGTTTTATTTTTTTCCATCATTTATCTACTTGTGATAAAAAAATATATTTTTTAATGAAAATCATCAATGTAATTTCTCAACGCTCAAGAATCATTGTCTTTCATGCCCACCTTTAATTTAAAACGCTAATAGTATGTGTTTAAAATTTTCCAATTATTTAAAAACGAAATGTTTTACCATTTTTTAATTATTATAAAAAAAATTTTATGTAACCTTCTAATTTTTTTTTGAATGAGTTGCATTTTGAAATTTTTACAAATGTGTGAAAGGAATGTTTTTTATCATAAATGACATAAACCAAATTTCTTGCAACCACGACTACACACTGATTTAAAGAATACATTACATGTTTTCATGGATAAATTCAAATAATGTTTCATATATAATATTTGAATGATATTATAGTTAGAAAATAAGTAATTTCAATGTGAATCTTGTATTTTCATCCTGAAATTTTTCAATAGTCATTTAAAAAATATATTCTATGTCATCCCCCTTTGTTGAATCTAATAGTGACGATATATTTTACGGATACAATACACTATATTTATTCAGTTGGTTTAATTTTAGTTTTATAGGGGAAAGTATTGATATTATATATACTATTTTATCCAACGTGGGAATTTATTTATTTTTAACGCATGTTTAATAATTTGTATTAGTTATTGATATTATGAATGAAATGGACTTATTAAATGAAGGGTGGGGACAAAATATATATGAAATCTTGATACATTTTTGTGACTAATGTGACTAACTATGTTGGTTATTTGGATGAGACCTTACCCATTTATGTATGCCTTCTTTTAATGAGTCATGGATGATATTTTTCAAATATACAACATTATATGTTCCATCATTATGATATTAGTTATTAATTTATATATTAATATTTGATTTGTTATGAATTTCTTGTAAATGATTCAAGCATCTGTGATTATTTATTTGGAATTATATGACTATAATTAATTTTTTCAATATTATTTATCCCATATTAGCATTAATTGTATGTGTTCCCTTAGCGAGATTTTAAGCTAACACCTTTTATTGGTTTTCATGCCCCATGATTCTGGGAATATTAAATTCCTTGATATATATGGATATGCAAGATAAAATAATAGTATTCTCAAGGAAACTACTCCTATTTTTTTCAAAAGAAATTTTAATGTCCTGTATTTATCTTCATTTCCATGACTACTAAACTGTTCAGCCCTGTATGATTTTATTTCTTATTTGTAGTAAAAATATAAAAAAAGTAATCACAGACTCTAGGATGTCAGGGTTGGGGAAGTTATATAGGAAATGATGTTGGTAGAGGTAAAAACTTTGGTAAAAACGTGCACAACATACAAAATATATAGGGGGATTTTGGAAAAGACGGAGAGGTATTTAGGAAAATAAATGGTTGACCATCAAAAATTAAAATTGAAATGGGTCAGCTATTGAACGGTTCAATACATTAAACGGGTTTTATATTTCCATTCTGACCCTGGGGGTGTGTGTTGTTTCATTTCGTGTAACCTCTCTAGACTTAAATAAATAATTTTCTATAATTATTAATTATTTAGTAATTTATCAATACTATTTAATAATTATTTATTTCTTATATAGTAATTACATTTTCTTAATTATTAATGATTTATCATCCTTTATAAATTACTATTTATTATTTAGCGTTTAATAGATCATAATTATTAATTATTAATTGTTAATTATTTCTAATTAATAATTATATACTATTTAAAACATTAAATATAATTTAATTGATAATTATTTTTTTATTAATAAATTTTAGTTATAAATTATATTTTTTAAAAAAAAATAATTAATAAATAATATAATTTTTTTAATAATTGAAAAATTTACAATTCTAGTAAATATAATTTTTAATTATTTAAAATTAATAATCATTAAATATTAATTATTTATTATTTACTATTTATTATTTTTTTCTTATCTTAATGAATTTTTAATTTTTAATTACTTATATTTTATGAATTTAATTATTTAAAACTAAATTAATTACGTAATATAATTTGTTAACTAGTTATTATTAAATATTAATTCTTATTTACTAGTATTTTATTATTAGAAATTAATTATGAATTATTAGTTTTATTCTTTAATTTTTTTTCTATTATTTATTAATTATTTTTTAGTAATTACTAATTAATAATTATTATTAATTTTTAGAAAAAATTAGTTATGAATTTTTACTTATTATTTAATAATTAAAATTTATTAAGTATTATTTATTTATTACTATATATAAATTATTAATTAGTTTTAATCTGTTATCAATTTTGAATTATTAATTATTGACTATCAATTCTTTATAATTATTTATTATATGGTATTTAAATTTTTAATTTGTTTCTAATTATTAATTATTGTTTATTGTTTATTATTATTAAATTTTAAATAACATATGAATTTAATTAATATAAATATTTTAAATTAGAAAATATTAATAATTATAAAATTTAAAAAATATCATTTAATTTAGAATTTCAATTTTTATTCATTAGTTATTTATAGAATTTACTATAATTATCAAATTCGTTAGCTAACATTTATTGACATATTATTACATTAAAACTCATTTGGTGGAATAGTTTTTATATATAGAGTTATGTGAAAATGGGTATGAATAGTTTGAGATTGATTATTCTCCTAGAATAATGTTGTATAATGTATGAAAATATTGAAAATAATAGGTCAAATAAATTTTTTTGACATATAAATACATGTCAATGCATTTAGTGGAGTTCATAGTAGGTAGAGAGTAATTATAAAATATGTATGTGTAGTCTAATGATGGGTGACCTTCTAGGATGCTTTGTAAAATGTATAAAGAATATTAATATAAGTAGAAAATAAATAATAAATCATTAATAAATTAATAATATAATTTTAAAAGTTAGAAAATTAATAAATTTAAAAATTAAGTTGTAAATAACTTTTCTAAGAAATATATACATTTTAATAAATAAATACCATAAATAATTTTTGCGGTGATTTTAAATATGGTGACCAAATTTCAAATAAATTATCAATGATTGTTCTAAATATTACCCCAAAATGATCCCTCAAGTAATTTTTTTAACATTTTTTATTATCCATTGTTAATTAATTAATTGATATATAAAAAACTCCTAAATACCAATTTTTTATTGATTGTATAAATTAATTAATAATTCTTTCAATTTCATTGCCATCATCTATGTATTGAGATTTCATTTTTCTAGTTACATTTTATTGTGAATTCCCTACAATTCCATTTTATAATAATAGTTTGTTCACCCATATTTCCATACCATTATATTTAATTGGTGATAGATTTAACATTAAAACCTATCCTTATATTATTTATGGTGTAAATAGTATATACACAATTTTTATGATTAAAGGTTGATTACTTATATATATATATATATTTATATTAGGTGGGGGAAAACCAAATTATTATTAATGAATTAAATGCTTCTTTTCTACATTAATTAAAGGTATTTATAAAATTTATCACATGCCTAGATGATCAAAGTCCCATTATAATTTGATGGTCAAAATTCCTAGTTATCCAAAGGGACATACAGAGCAGCCACAAATCATACCATGATCCACAATATCTCACAACAACATAAGCTTTCTCCATCATTAGTTTCCTTGCACTGCCACACCATGATGAATATGCATGAACCCTCTTTAATCATTATCTTTGTAGATGGAAAAAGGATAGGTGATATTGCAGCCATCATTTTTTTGATATTCCCACCCAGTAACACAAGAATGTATCCATGTCGTGATACTTGTTCAGATGCATCAAATCACATGTTTGGTCATCACCATTCCCACAATGCGTCTCCCCATATTCTATGAAAATTCACTTCATATGGATCTTTGAGATACCATTTAAGATAAAACCTATATCCAAATTGGTTGTATGGATCATTGATAGGTTTCAATGCACCTATCACTCTTTCTAGTTTCCTACCAAACAATGTAACATGAAACCATGGTGCATAACCAATCTAACACAAAAAAAATAATTTTTTGGAAATTCATTATTATTTTAAACTTGGTGGTATCCATGGGGACCTATAGACCAAGGGCCAATGGTGGGATGATGTTCTTATAGCCTGAATGGAAAATTCAATGGAATATAGGCCCAAATCATGTTAATAGTCTCATTATTATTGTACTTTAAAAGGGTCCTTAAGGAATACAATGTTTTTTAATGTTTATATATTATTTTGATATAACTAAATAAATGGAACTATTATGTGATGGTTGGATCCAAAAAATATATACCCCCTTAATGAATTGATAGGTCATAAGGGACAACTCTCTAGGGTATTTATTGAATGTATACCCTTTTATATCAGATTAATTAGAAAAAAAATCCCTAAATGTATATTATGATATCCAATATTATGAACTACATCATTTGATGAACACATTTGAAATATTATATAACCATTGGCCCTTGAAATTATATATCCCAATTTTTTAATTTAGTGTATAATATGTCAATCATAAACAGGGTAATGGGTGTTTTTATAAAATTTATTTGGTATTTCATACTAGAAGTCCATTATTGTATGGCTATAAATTTGAACATTATTCATTAAATCATTATGAAATCTATTTTTATTATCCATATAATTATTTATTTCATTTGTAATTTCATTCAATGTTATGTAATTATAATATTTCCATTTTTATGACATTATTTGACTATTGTAACTTCTTATGATTAAATGATATTATTTACTTAATCATTCTATTTCATTATTGATAATATCTCTCACATATTTATGATATTTTTATAAATCTTCTATTTATCATTGATAATATTTCACAACATTATATGATTTTTAACTCACCCCTTTATTTGGATTACACATTTCCCTATGAAATATTTATACAGTATTATGTATAGAAGGAATTTATATATGGATTATTTTATGGGATATATGTGTTTTTTTGTGAAATAATATATATATATATATATATATATACCAAAGTAACTAAATATTTGTGTCATAAAGTGAGATTTAATATTAGTATTGTATGTATAATATTTCATAATATTGTTTATGGATTCGTCTGATCATAGTTATTAGATTATATGTTTGAAGTGTGTATTTAGAGCACTAGATCTTAAATTATAGGTCTAGGGTGATTTAGTTTTCTTAATGAAGGTTTTATTTATATTGGTGTATGATGTTAAAAATTCTAAGAGAATAAATTGTAAATAAACCTTTATTATAAAAAGGTGTCATATAAGAAAAAATCATAAAATTTATTTATTTTTTGTAACTGATATAATTGTTTCTATAATGATTATGGGATACTATCAATATTACTGATAATAATTATTTAGTAAATGGTTGGATCTAATGGTTGGTAAATTCCAAAACAAATCAACGTATGGTTATGAAATTGATGTCTCTTTTGGAATTACTCAAGATACTATGGTTATATTCTCAATAAATCATGTATATGGAGTCATTACTATTTCTATGCTAATGAAAAATGATTTTAACTTGTGATATTCGATAAAAAAAATTGATGAAATTTTATTTTCTGTTTAAATTACATTCCCTAATTTTGTTCTTGATATTTCTCCCTTATATGTGAAATAAATATTAATTAGTTTAATTAATTAACCCAAATTTTACATATATTTATTATCCATTATGTATTTTAATGATTTAAAATAAATAGGATTATTACATATTAGATCTTCATAATCCATTTCACTATATTTTGGTATAATGATAATGATTATAAAATTAACTTATATTTCAATAATTATGTATTCCTTAAAGAACATTTAAAAAAAGATTTAAAATATCATAATTGTAAGAAAAAATACATTAGAATTAAATGTATATAAAATGGAATATCTTTAGAGATTGAACTAATACAGAATATCATGGAGTACATATATAATCCTGGAATTTTAATTTTTACATAAGAAATGTAAACATTATACATATATTTTTTATAAAATAATGAATAATTTATCGATTAATTTAATTCATCGAATGAACAACATATATATTTGTAGGGAATGTTAATATACATCATGTAATATATAAGATATATGAGATTCATAATTTCATGGATTAAATAAATGCATTATGGTGGTAATGGATTTGTGATATTTTTAGAAGATTATTAGTTATATATATATATATCAAATGATCGATATGATTAGTTATGGGATTCTTAAATATAGTAATCATCAAAGATGATCATTATAATATTTACACTATAAAATAGTATTGAAATATATATTTTTCATAAGTAATAAATACTTATATATTAAACGATATACTATACATTGGAAATATATTATTTGATGAATATAATTAATTAATAGTCATGTGTGTATTAATTAATAAATTATAATAAATATAACTATACTCACTCATAAAAAAAATAAAAGGTTTATTTTTTTAATAAAGAAAGTTATGTATTATATCTGTTTGTATTATAAATTTGTCTTATTTATAAATTGAATTTAATAAAATGAATTTAAATTTAAGAATGAGGATGATGAAATTTTGAAATAATTCATATCACATTTTGGGTAAAATATTATTATGACATCAAATAATTAAATAAATTTAAATATTGGAAAAGCCTTAAAAATGATATGGCAAAACATTTAATATAGAAATTATATTTACACATTATGGAATTACATTGTAAGGTGTGTGATGCAATATAACTATTATAACCAACATTTTTTCAATAAACTCATCAAACATACCTAACCCACCTAAATTCCCGGGGACTCCAAGAGTTACCTTCACCTACTTAATTATACAAATGCGTTGTCACTCAAATTAACTTATAAATATCTACTTTTAAAAATTCAATACTCAATCAAATCCTTATTTATTGTTGTTAAATATCTCATGATCCCACTCCATATGTTCCTTCTAAAAATCTTAAAAATGTAAAAAAATTTAAGGGTTGGGTTTAAATCCAGTGAGTGCATAAGTTAAGGATTCATATTCTCCAATTTCATTAATTGAGAAAGATTCTATATTTTCAATTGTTTTATTTAAAATTATATATCTTATAAATTTTTTTATCATTATTTATTATTATTCATTGGAATTAAAATTCTTTTTAATATTTTCCCTTTAATTTTACTTATTCATACATTACCGAATCTATAAAGGGGTTCTTGAAATTAATATCCTTTCATTGAATTATTCTCTTCCTTCATGATTTATGTTGTGAATTTTCTACACTTTAAAAATATCATATTAAAATTCTTATTATTTTATGAGTGTTTTCATTTTCATCTCGTAATATCCTTCTTGATAGATTCTTACCACATAAAATATGATGTTAAAAAAATAAAAAATTCACTCTCTAGTTTGGATATATTTTTTAAATTGTTATTATTTTATATAAAAGAATTATTTATATTTTTTTTAACGATTAAAAGTTATTAACTACTGTACCTTGCATATTTTCTTTGAATTATACTTAAACTAAACTCATCAAATGGGGGTTATTTTAAAATTTTAAAATTTGAGAAAAAGTGTTTTTAAACATCCATGACTTTTTAAAACATCTACTAAAAGTTTAACATAGTATAAAATTATT
This sequence comes from Viscum album, assembly GCA_963277665.1. Taxonomy (NCBI): domain Eukaryota; kingdom Viridiplantae; phylum Streptophyta; class Magnoliopsida; order Santalales; family Viscaceae; genus Viscum; species Viscum album. Next base: position 848,074,616 of record OY728131.1, on the reverse strand, counting down.
TCCATTCATGGTTGAATTATTAAGATTACTTATTTCAAAAATAATTATTAACAAACTCTTCATTTTACCTTTTAAATATGATTTTGACTGTGAACTATATCTTTATTTTGATTACTACATCAACAAACCTTGATAATGTATTTTTTAATATTTTATATCCATTATCATTTCTTTCCCTTGATTGATCAGTGGTTTCTTTTGTATTCCCTTTTAATTAACAATGTATAAAGATAAAATGTTTACTAGTACCCACCTAGTTTAAATAACCTTAAATATTTCATAACATTAAAGTGTATTCCCATAAATAGACATATAATTTTATTGAATGGGTGAATTTGTTGAATTAACCATATATTCTTTTAATATATATGTTTTTAATAACTTATAATTCATTATTCTATTTAAAGGGTATTAAATTCTATAATTATAATTATTGATTGGTTATATTTTTTGTATATAAGTGATTACATATTGAATTATATAAAATTAATTTATTTATTATACTGATATGATAAAGTTAAAATACATATTTTGTGAATGGAGGGATCCAATATCATAGACCCCTCAATAGAGTGATATGTTTCAAGGGAAAACTTTCTAAGATATTTGGTTTTCATTACCATTTTTTGTAATATTAATAGTAATAGTGCCTTGTAGTAAATGTTATGATGTATAATAATATGAATTCTATCATTAAATAAATACATCAAAATTATTATATAAAATATAGGGTCTCAATTGATATTACAAATCAATGAATTAGTATGTTTCTTGAGATAAAATATCATAGGGGAATGGGAGAGTCCTTAACCATTATCTATGATGTCTTGGTAGAATTCATTGATAGCAACGGTATGATCAATGATATTATTTATTCCATTATTATTAGATATATTTTTACATTCCTTGTGAGTTTTTATTTAAATAATTTTTATTCTATATATATGAAATAAATATAATATAATTTTTATAACATTATTTTACTCTTAAGAATAATTAGGATTTTATGGTTTTATTTTATTTATAATTCGATTTCAATTATAATCATTTCTATAATTTTTTATTATTTATTTACAATTAAATTATGTCTCACTGATAATTTTTTGTCCCTTATTGAGTTAATTATCACATTCATTTCTTATGTTTTTAAAATTTCCTTGGATATTATAATATTTTTTACTCTACGAAGAAATCCAGGGGTAGAGATATTTATGTGCTGAATACTTTCAATTTGTCAAATATGGTAGATTAATAGCTACTCTGGGAATTCACTAAAACATTGTTGTCCAAATATTGTTATATAATATTTTTATAATATGTAATATGTTAATAATTATGCACATAAAGTGGGTGTATTCAATTTGATATATCATTGATGTGTGTACATAATGTATATTGAGAAAATATATTTCGGAATGTGGGACCAGGGAACTTCACATGTTCCGTGGAATGGTCCTCTAAGAACCCTGATATGAATGTCTCATCCAGAATCTAAAATAATTCAAACGTCTAAAAATAATGATAATATTCTTTCATCTTCTTCAATTACTAAAAATTTTAGTCAATCAATATAAAAAATACCTTATTCGACTTGTTTGTAATGTAAATGATGTACTAAAATAGAATCAAGAATATTTTTCTAGTCTATCTTACAATGATCATGTCATATAATGTTTTCTTCAATAACCCCAAATGGAATTTGTTTTCAAACATTCTCCATAAATAAATATTACATAAATATCTCTCATTCAATGAAAAAATTAATTATTTAATCAATTATATGGTTTCATGATAATACCTGTTTAAGTCATGATTATTAATTAATTATAACATTTAAGTTATCCATAATCAACACAAACGTACATTCAAATTCACATTCACATTCACAAGTTGGGGCCTATCATTCATCAGAAATATCATTATATAGTAGATAATCAATTTTCCTTCACACATACTCAATAAATCACCAATGAAATAAACAAACAAACTAAAATATATTCCTTTACAATTTTCTCTCTCCCCATAATACATTCTTCCTTTAAAAAAATATCATCCCTTACATCAGAAAAAAGAGAAATACTTTAGATTATTGTTGTTAAATCCTATTTTAAATAATTAATCTATTGAAAAGCGGTTGGGGGAAAAATACCATACATTAGTACTGATTAAACATTTTCTGAAGTCCTATCATTGTCCCATACATTTAAAATATGTCGTTCAAAATGTTTTATAAAAACTTCCACCATATTCTCTATGTTAGGTACAAAATCAAACTCTATATAGATATGATGAAAATTACATTTCATACATTATTATCTGATATTAAAAAAACACAGTCAACAATATTATACATGATTTCAAAACATATTAATGAATCATTGGTTATAATAACATGATAATGTTGGAAACATCACCTCTAGATTGTGAATTTCAAGATGGATTCACATAGACAATAATTTCATTATTTCTTGGGTTATAGAAACATATATCCCTTCCATTTTATTAATATAAATGTAATTTTTCTTTTTTATGTGTCTGTACACACATATCTATATGAAAAAAACACTACTTTAGTTTTACATCATATTATCAAAACATTAAGGAGTATCCAAATTAGGAGACGTATAATGATAAATAATCATTACTATAAAATCCTATAACAAAAATATTTTCTTTTAGGTAACACTCCACATTTTTATTATAAATTTCCCATTAAATAAATCCATTTTGTTTTCTATATTGTGATTCCTATAAAACCAAACTAAAATGATTAATGCCGAATTTCATTATGGGATAATAATATAAAAAAATTAAAATTCATTAAAACATAAAAAAATGAATCTTAATTAGTGAAATTCCTAATGGAATAAAATCTGGGGTAATTAAAAATACAACAAGATTGAAATTGTCATCATTATGATCTTCCGTTAAAATCATACCGCTAATTAAATATATAGAAATAATACAACATGTTTAAAATATAATAATCATCTTGACAATGAAAGATAATAGGATAAAAGATTTTATATATGTATTAATGCCTATATATAGAAATATAACATGAAATTTGTATAGCACCCAAGGTGAATTTGTAATCCATCGTAGGATTTGCACACAAGCCATCCATGATGGGTTCAACATAGGATGGTTGCTTGCTGATTGTACTTGAGGGGGATCACATAAACATATTTTTGTGCATTTTAAAACATTGAAATTTTCTAAACCATTCTTTCCCTATTCCCTAAGTTATTTCTATTTGGTTCCAATTGATCCATGTGAAAAAACAGAGTGTCACAAAAATCCCCTCTTTGGGAAAGTATATGATCTGAAATTGGATTTTATGATCATATGGTAAAGGGATGAAAAGGTTGAATGGTTCATTCTAGGCCTTCACATATGGATCCTAGAGTGATGATACAATTTTTATTAGTTTAGAGGTAGATAATGCATGTGAGTCCCAACATTTTGATAAATAACTCTCACAACTCAGAAATTTAAGATCGAACCATGCTAGTCTTCCACACTATTCATCTGCAATCCCTTTTTTGCTAATGTTTTCATTCCTGAAGATGAAATGTATCTAGATACGCGATGCATAGTCATTGGAGAGTTTCTTTTGTGGGGATCACGAGTTTTGTTCCTGTGTGTGGCACTTTATGCAATGCACATGAGAGATCCACAGGTTCTAACTCATGCCTTTTCAAAATTATCCAACATTTATGGTTTTCGTCAAGGTTAACATACATTAAAATGAATTTCATAGTTCTTTTATTGGTTCAATGTACCCCATTAAAATTTCAATTTCGGACTATGAGGATAAAAAATTCAATGAGGAGATTATTAAAGTCATATTACATGACTATTATGATGTACGTGATGATACTCTTCCTAATCTTGTGCGGTATTTGAAAAAATACCATAGTGATTTCTTGAAGGGTTCCTTTTTACCACTTTATGGTCATGTACATCTATGGTATTTCCTCAAACTATCTCAAAATAACTACCTCCCTATCTCTTGGTTTCATGATCAAAATAATTTCACAACTATGAGAATTTCTTGCATGGGTGTGTATATCAATATCAGGATGTCATATGTGGCCTATTTTATGAATCATTCCACGTGTACTCTAGATCTAAAACCATATAGGGTTAAAATAAATTGCCATATATATTAATCAATATTTTGAGATTCTTAGATAGATCAGTCTATGGGATAGTGTAATGTTTTGGATTTTTACCCAGGAGGGGTGTTATGCCTCCATGGATGTGCTCATACTAGATATGCAAAAAATTTGTAGAAGTCAAAAATGATTTGGATGAAATTGGAATTTATGAGTCTGTGTGGGTAGGGAAGACTTATGTGTATATAAATGAATAATTATTTCTAGATCCATTGACATGGTAGAGTGCATGGATGAATTAAATCAAAATGATACATGTAGAATTTAACATCAGTTTATGGGATGTTCATATGATATTAGGGGCTCTAATCCATAGACATAAGTATGAAAATTTCATCCATCTGAGGTCAATGTGGTATGATACCAATAGGACACAAACATTATTGAATTAGATACTAAAAATATATCAATATATTAGTATGGAATACCCTATACAAAACTTTTGTATTCCATTAGAAGCATGTATGGAAACACTATTAGGGAAGAAGGGGAAGACCCCGGTTAACAGAATTTGAAGAGCTATCCTATAGAGGAAAATAGTATTTTATTTGAAACCTTATTTATGATTTTGGAAATGGAAGAATATGATATATGGGGATATGAAATCAGGACCAATGTTCCTGGTATGTCTTGTCTTGTAGGATTCATGGCCATGTTTCGTAGCATCTACATGATAACTCTAAGTGATTTCATGGGTGTAATGAGGCTAGGAACATTCATTGTGGTGGAAAATATGGTAGGGAAAATGTTTTTTAGGTTGACCAACCCCATTCTAGAAAAAAATCCATATAAGTATATCCCATGTTCATATAGGTAATGTTCTATTTAGAATTATAGAACCCTTCCATATTTTTTATTGATGAAGCCCAGCCTATTATAGAACTTACTCCATACAATGTAGGATCATGGTACATGGGAGTGTGATGGAACCCAATGTCCAAGAAATATCTCTTATTTTTCCTCCTCCATTGAATCCCCATGAAATCAAATCACGTATGAGATTATTTAACATGCTTAACTCCTTTCCCCATGATAATCCACCGTAAATGAGATTATTCGATAATTATAAGGCTAATATTGAGCTAATTTCATTCATTATGGACAACAAAGATGGTTTGTTGGGGGCCAAAATAGATGTTCAGAGTATATGTGAGGTTTACTCAACATATCGGTTTTCAAACTAGGTCATGTGCTTTTTAGAAAAAAATAACCCCCTCAGTGCACATCATATAAGAAAATCATATGATGGTAGCTTGGTATCTATGGATTCTCATGGTCAAGGAATTGACGTAGGTGAAAATAAACCTTCCTCTAGTGGATGTAACCCTTGGGTTAACCTCCTAATGTGCTATGGCCTAGATTTTATCATACCCCAAAGCAATACTATAAAAAGTTTTTCCTCAAGTGGGGATGAGGAGGCAGTGTAGGAAGGGTTACACTATTTTGGAATATTCTTCATCTCCTTCAGAGGTGGATTTATCAATGTCATAGGGTGACAACGACGATGAGGTGACATGTTCACCAAATGACCTAATGTGAGTTTTAATACATCAGTCTGAATCAAAATGGATAAACCTACTAAGATGGAAATCGGGTGTTCTAGTCTTCTTTTCCATGAATAGACTCAGGTTCATTTTTCCCATCTGTCAACTGTGATTGGTGGTTTGGTATACCCATGAAATACAAATCTGTCTGATCTCCTTCGCAATAGGCTGAGATTTATTCAGAATTCATACAGCCATTGGTAGTCCAATTTTGGCTGGGTATGTTTCAAAATCCTAATTACATTTGGTACCTTATTTTCTCGGGGATGTAAATTCTAGAGATAGGAGACACCTGATCTCCATTTGATCATCTCATTAGAGAAAATCCAATTGATGTGAGGATTTATATCCAAGTCCTAGTGATGATTATCTATTCAATTAGTTATCAAATCCAAACTAAAATATGGTGAAGGATATGGTAAAACGAGGTGAGGACGAAAAGGGTTGACCAACCCTATTCTGATTAAGGGCTTCAGCATGTCAATCCATAGGATATAAGTTCATTGTTCATTCATATTCATTCAATTCCTCAAACTTCAAACTGAGATCAGTCATTAATGTGTAACATAATCATGATTTGTAGTAGACCATGGGGAAAAACTGAGGTTCCCCACCCATAATATGACCCGACTAGAATCAAAATTTTTGATGATAAATCATCACCTGAATTTGGAGTGATATCCATATGGCAATAAGAAATGGAGGATGAGATGGTAGGAGAATACCCATTGCAGCTTATAAACATATTTTGGAGGAATTTTACATTAACACACCTTTGAAGAAGATGACTAAGAATGAATGTGAATGGTTAAATCCATGGATTTATTTCCTCCCAATAGTGGTATGTCATCCTAGAATCATTATTATCTATTTAGTATAAGTGTCTAATTTCCAAGGATTATAGGAACTGATTCCATTTCCTCTCTCAAGGGACATTAAAATGGGATTCCAATAACTGGGGAGGGATCATCATACCATATGAGGATCCCTTTGAAGGAATTGTCTCCCTGAACTGTAGAAGAAGAAAAGGTTTAGGATTCATAATATGTTCATATCACCATTCCTTCCCCTATGGAGAGGGTATATTATTCTTCTAATGTTAATTGGAATTTCTTAAGATGTAACATGATAATGATTTATTTCCACTTCTGTAATATTTATGGTTATTATCATGCACCAATGATTCCTATGATGACAGCTGTTGACCATTTGGATATCACCAAGGAGGTTGTTTGGGTCACTATTCATTAGAGTAGGGTCACATGTAGGGTGATAAACCAAATGATCTAAATATTATAATGGGTGAGACCACCATGGGTAATGGGATTTCCATAGATGCAATGAAAAATCTCATAATGAAATTTGATAAAAATTTGGATCATATTAGAACCCCCACTACTCTATAAGGAATTGAATAACTTATTAGGGTATTTAATGGAGGTGAGTCTTTTTCTATTTTTCAGCCAATATTATTGTATAAAGATCTGACCAAAGATATTATAATTGTGCAGCCCCATAATTGAAGAATTTTATGGGAGAGGAGATGGTGAAAGAACAATAATTACAACTTACTCCCATTATTAAGGGGGAATGATCATGTAATTCATGATATAATAAGACCTTATAAGCCTCATTTGGTTTTCACCAAGTAGACACAGGAGAGTACCCCTCATCAATAGCTACCTTCTTTGGACTACTGAAGTCGAGGAAGCTAGTTATGAGTCCTATCTACATACTAACATGTTATTCATTATGGGTAACCAACTATTGGGACTATGAATCATTCTCTCATTTATTGTATGCTAACAATGATTAAAAATCATTTTTTAGTATCATTATTTTTTGTGACCAGGTCTGTGGGTCAAGCTGATATACAAATTCAGCTACAATTAATAAGCGAGGTGGACACTAATTTAGAGGGATTAGAGAAAGGATCTTTATTGGGTGATTTGGTTCCAGAGTACATTACACCCACAAACAGTGGCTCCGAGTCATAATAATAACTATAGTCTTCTTATATTTTCACACACAATAGGTCTTGGAAGATTATCTAGAAGATTATTTCTGAGACATCTCTGGAAGACTAGCCTTCATTGATTGGCCGACATCAATTTTTTTTACACATTGGGATTTGGGTGATTTTATTATCTCCAATTCCACACTACTGTGAATGATTTTATTCATAGGTGGGAGAAAGAGATAAAACATATCAAAGATCTTATAAAAGCTATAAAACCTTCCAATATTTATGACATCTAAGATGAACTATCCCATGTAGAGGTAATCATAATAGTAAACTAGAATAATTTTAATGTACGATCAAAATGAATATTATTCAATTGTCGTGTCATCATTAATAATTGGATTCTTCTCACAGGGAACTCAAAAAAATCCACCACTAATTTTGGGAATCCAAAATAGATGGGTCAAATTACATTGTGGTTTCAACTAATACACATCTCCAGGATAAGGAGACTGAATTTGGTCAATTGACTGATCATGAATGGGAAGCTGAAGGGGCGTGGGAGGACATTAAATAGATAGAAAGTTATTCTGAAGGTATCTTGTAATATATGATAGTGGGAATCCATCATGTGAATGTTCCTCTATGGGATTTTCATATTTTATTCATAAATGAATATAATTTGATTTACAATAATTCATGTAATCATCCCTTAAAAATTCCTATAATCATAATGTTGAAGCTTATTTTCATAGAATGACATATTCAAATGATCTGATCATAATCACAATGATATGGATCGTGGGATTCCAATTCTTACAAAATCAATGGTGCTTAGAGAGAATAAATTTACTATTTTTAGGTTCATAAGGAAAAACCTACAAACTTCATATCTTTTGGGTCACCAACTAAAATTTTTCCCCAAGATCAATATAAAGGATACATAGTGGAAGAGTCTTTTCTTTTTTATTATGCTTCCATTTTTGGGTTTTAATCTTAACATGTTTTTTTAATTTTTTTCTTTTTATAGTCAATATTTCTTAAACAATACAAAGTGTAGGTCTAGAGATATGTAACTAAATTTTTTCCATAGTTACTGTAGAGACCCGAAGCTTAACGTACATGGACATTACATTACTTTTACGGAATACATAGTTCATAACAAAAACACACACACAAGGATCGTAATAGTTTAGTGTCTTTGGAAACTCGGAATATAATCTTCTAATCGTGGTGAAAGATCATAAACATCTCCCATAAAGACCTTCCTTTTTTACCTAAAATATTTCTTTATATCCTGGGGAAAAGAAAACATAAATGGGTGAGCTCAAATGATCAGTAAGGGTAAACAAAAGAAATATCAATCACATCATATTCATAAGAACATAACATTTTGGAAATCTTAACCTGCAAAAGGGAGCATAATTTCATAACATGGGATAAATCATAGTAGTGAAATGAAATCACATTAGTCATAACTTAAAACATGAAACTTTTTGGCATACACACATAATCATAGAGAATCATTTCTTATTAGTCAAGACTCATTGCCAAGACTATCTTAGTGGACAAAGTCCATTTCTGAACCGAGTCACCCTCGTTTCAGTCCTGTTTCACTGAACCGGTATAACCTACCGTTCCAGCCATGTCTATCTTAGGAGATATAAAATCTTTACCCAATGCATTGGAGGGAGATATAGGTCCCACCCATCTCATAATGATACCATTCTTATGTGTGCCACAAAATCATAAACCATACATCATTGCATAACCCATGTAATAAAAATGGGATTCTTGAACAACATGACATCATAAAATAATTCATATAAGATAAAGGAATTCATAAAAATAATTCCATCACAACATAATCAAATCAATGTAATAATAGGGATAGAGACAGAACCCTATATTATCTTAGATGGAAAATAATTTTGTTAAAACACTTGAACTCCATTCTTGAGGAAAATATCCTTTCTGCTTCAAAAACACTTTTCCTTTCTTAACATGTCGTACAATTCTAAACAAAAAGAAGTTGATTAAAAATAAACTTGAAAACATGTAAAGTAAGATTCTTGTAAATAATGTTTTTAAAATCCATTCATGCCGTATAAGTTTAAAAAAACATTCTTCTCGTACTTTTGTCGGAAAAGTCAAAAAGTACCTCGTATGAAAAACGACAAAAGATTCCTTTCATATCTTTTACTAAAAACTCAATGATGGGTAAAATAGGATTTAAGCAATTGTAGGTGGATGGAAATAATATTACATATTGAGGAAACATAGATGTGGATGATAAAATAAACCCCAGAAAATACCGAAGTATAAACAATCTCGGATAAAAATGAGATTGTGATATTTCCCTTACCTTAGGTCTGATTTGCTTCGTAACTGTCGGAACCTCCTGTATAATGATTTAAATAATGTCGTTGACTTATTCCAGAATCATACTAATTGTTTTTATATCATATATGGTTCACTTATGACTTTATATTACCCGTTCTTTTGTAAATTCCATGTTAAAGAGCGTTTTGGGTAAAATTGTTTCATTTGTCGTCCGTGTTTTGACTTGTAATTATTCATATGATTACATAGATCATGATTAATTAATTCCATAATATAAAACATTATGTATATATAATATATATTCAGAATATACATATATATAATAAATCAGTAAATGGAATAAAATACACCGTTCATGGAGACGGTAGGCCGTACGTACGCATGAACGCTGTTTTCGTTTCCTTATTGAGTTGAATGGAATTAAGTAGATTTCATACATATATATACACATAAATACAGTATCATAATTATGTCATATATTTCATTACTACTTATTATATATACTTTATAATCATTCATGAATGGTTAAAGTTGAGAATGAATCTCATCGCGTCGTGGAGACGGTAGTCCGTACGTACGCACGAGCGATGATATCATTCTCATGATCGCGGGACTGTATTGGAGTGTATTTATACTATTTCAGAATCAATATTACTTTACAATAGTCATATATAGTCATTATTTACACCATTATACCCATCCATGTAAGGTGGTGGTGGAAAATAGATTACACCACGGCGTGGAGACGGTATTCCGTACGTACGCACGCACAGTAATTTCTTTTTCCGTAGGATGGATAGATGGTGAAATAGGTTTGTTTCATACTTATAATAACATATCAGTATATGAGTGATACTGATGTTATTACTTCATAATGAAACAACTAAAGAAGAAGAAGTGGAAGAAGAAATAAAGATGAAAGAATCGGTAACGGACATTACCTCTTCTTTGAAGTGCTTCTTTGAGATCTCCTTTTAGGAAATAAAATAGGTCTTTGAAGAAGACCAGTTGCTGTAGGATGTTTCTAGGGAAGTGGAGAGGAGAAATTGGCAGGGTTTGACCGATCTTGAAGGCTCAAAGTGGTGTGACGAAGAGGGGGAGGAGGTTCCCTTTTATAAGGGAGGAGAGGGGTACCTTTGGAATAACTAAAACTATTATTTTATTATAAAGTCAAAATCGGTTTTAGATAGCTCCAAATTGATTGATTTCGAAGCTAAGGTGGGGATGGGTCGAAATCCTCTAATCCAATATAATTTAGACAAGTTTAGGTTCCTATTTTAACCTTATCATTTAGATTTAACATTAAGTTAAATAATTTTACTTTTACTGTGTCTCCTTGTGTTCTTACACTATAAGATTAATAGACTTACTATAACAAGACAAACGAACCCCAAGTTGTTTATTATTAATATATATAACCTTATCGAAGTCCTTTGGCCGAACCCTAGATTTTTATGAATAAAATAACAATTAATAATATAATATTTGTTTTAAAAACTATTTTATGTCAATTTTGACACTATTTAGTAGTTGATTTTTGTGAGTATCATAACAAAAAGATTAGTTCGAACAAAGTTAATTAAACCAATACTAACATGTCATATTAATATATAAAAGTATTGTAATTCATAAAAAATCTCATATTTTATTTATTTGGGTATTTATAATATTAATTATTCTAATTTTTCACTATTATGGTAATTACTTCATCATCATTGTGTCATAAATAAATTAAATTATATAATTTCTATAAATTATAAATAAAATATAATTATGTAGGAAATCTTATTATATTTCTAATTAATATTTACAATCTAATTTATCTTATTTATAACCCTATATTAAAAATAATTTATTTATTAAACATTGATTTTAACTATTTTAACCCTTCTTTAAATAAATTAATAATAAATGTCCTAATCTAATCCAAGTGGGCCTAAATGGTCATATTTAATTCATAAGGTTGTTTTTTGTCTAATTACACTTATCCAATAGAATTAGTACATGTGTTAGGGTAATAATAATAACATTTTTACCCTTAATTACCCTATTTACTTTTATCCGTGGTAAAAAAAGTAAAAAGTTACTATTCCCAAAAAATTATTTTCATCTCATTGAGCCAAATTTTACTTACTAACATCAACTGTGTCTCTCGGATTTTTGAAATTCCACTCATAGAAGCGGTAAAATTATGTTTTATGAAAAATTCATTTTTTTACTACCACTTAGTGGTTTCACTATTCATCAAAAAATGAAAGTTTCCAGAAAAATACCAAAAATTAGTCCTAAGCTATATTTGATATTATGAACTCAAAAATGATGTCTATTTAACCAAATTAAAAACATATCAGTTGCATTAATTAATTTAAAAATTAATTCTCGTCGTTAAAACAAATAGCGTGTTCTTAAGAGATAATAACTATCAAAAAATTGACACTTGTTTTTGTCTTGTTTAATTGTAGAATTACATCTAATGACCAACATTGAATTAAATTGTAAAAATATATTCTAAATATAATTTAAAACCACTCAAATTTATAATTTATCACTATTAATTACTTCGATTAAAAAGGTTGTTTTTAATTAAAATTTAGTAATTTTCACTATTCATCAGAAAATGAAAGTTATCCAAAATGTACCAAAATTTCACCCGAAGCTAATTTTGATATTCCGAATCCAAAAATTATGTCCATTTTGAAAAATAAAATTTACAAAATTTCAAAAAGTGGTTATTACTATTCATAACGGCTAGTTTTAATAATATTTTAACAGTATATCGTCGTTTAGTGAAACTCGGTATTACGTACTACACACGCTATAGAGGAAGGTCACGATTGAATGTAATGAATGGAAAGTCAAGCATGTGTGTTGTGCAAGCTCCTTTTTGTGTAGCGTACAACACAAGACGTTAATGAAATTAAAAAGAATATTTTTCATAAAATCTCGGGGTGTTACATTCTACCCCCCTTAAAATGAATTTCGCCCTCAAAATTCGTCGAGGTTATAAATGGTTTACTATTCAAAAGTTTCTTTGATGGAAACCCACATCGTAAAAAGGAATATCAAAACCAATCTTTAAAAACAAAAGTATGAAATGTAACGGTTACCCAAATAAACTAATCACGGGGTTTCCACATAGGTGAAAATATGGATATGGATGAGAAATCTAACCATCATGTTCTGATGGAGAGTGGTAGAGAACATGGCTATGGAAAATCCAGCAATCACAAAGCCATAAATTTATAACGATCTAATGTACCATCTGATTCATCAGATATAAGAGCACTAGGACAACATTTTTGGTTTTCAAGATCATTTCCCTAAAGTTGATGAAATTGGAATTAGAAGAAATACTTTCATGATTTTGTTATAGTTTCACTGTTGGTTGTTCTTTGGACAATTTCCACTTCATCTCATTAAGAAATGAAGTTGAATTTGTCATTCGTGATGTGTTAGCATATCATGTGATAGAATGACGGGTCATTCCATCTGTCTCAAAGAAAAGGTTAGAAAAGTTATCAAAAAATACATAAGTCCATCTATAGTGTGATTAATGATATATGGTTCCTAAAATGGACTTATAATTCATATATCATACCTCTTAATAAAATAAAACTAGTTTCTACTAACCAGGGACTTCCTGTAAGCTAGTGGTAGGCGTTAAAGGCCTGTCGCACTTCGGTTGTGGGTTTGATTCCTACGACCTTGTCTGACGTGATGGGTTGTCGCCCGTCCTGCAGGTTGTCCTTTTTCAAAAACTATATTACTATAACATCCCATTAATAATATCGAAAAAAAAATCTATCCTTAAACAATACTAACTTATGTCCAACATAATCCATTCCAATATTTAGGCTTAACCATAATACTGTAGTCCATTCTCATAATATAGTGAAAATGATTACCAGAGATTTAATACCATCGTTGATCCCCATATATCATAAGATATGTCTTGTTGGTCACATTCCAAACATTGAAAGGCCTTAATCATGTATTCTCTTGAATACCCATTGAAACTTAGTGAAAACATGAATGCAGTTAAAAGTTAACACTTTCCACATACCAAAATCCTCAAAATTCTATATACTCAAACCATGATATCACTTAGTCCTTATATCAATCATGAGCTCATGAATACTGTCAAAAATATTATATTATCTTATCCCTTCATTATGTGCATATCATCTAATTTCCAAAAATATTTCAATCACTTTTCATGGTTACCGATGCCATAAAATTATTGAAAACCACAATAGACCAATACATAAATATTCAAATATTCCACGATACTAAATACAACATTATTCTGGAATCCCATTACATAAACAGTTAATCATTCCACCACATCGTTGTAATATTCAACATCTCCAATGGTGATCGCATGTGACTTCCCTTTGCCCTTTTCCTTAAGTGGCTGCTCATGTCGATCATCACTAACCCTTGGATTAGGGCATTTATTAGCATAATGCCCCATTTCCTTGCACTTGAAGCATTGAAGTGTAGTAGGTTCATTCTGTGTATCCCTTCCTTTGATTGCATCTTTATACATCTTCTTCCCATCATTGCGGCATTCAAATGCCTAATGACCTTCCTTTCCACATTTGAAACATTTACTTGTCCCTTTAAGACAATCTCCACCATGCTTATTTCCACACTTTGAGCATAAGGAAACATTCATCTTCTTTTCACCATTATTAGAGATTTCTCCTTGAACTCCATCATTCGTTTATTGTCAAAACTATGATATGGATAAGTAACACCAACTTCCATTTCTACCTTGATAGAACAACGAACAACTTCTTCATAGCTACTGGAGTCTCTTATAGCTAATGACCTTCGAAGATTGGGTTTTAAGCCACTAAAGAATCGATCTACTTTACTTTCAGGTTGGATGATAAATCCAGATGCATACCTTGAAAGCCTTGTAACATTCGCTTCGTATATACCAACAGATTCATCATCCTTTTTCTTTAGTTCAGGAAACTCCTTCTCCATCTTTGTTCAAATAATACGAGGGAAGTACTTATTGAAAAATAAGTTCTTGAACTCGTCCCATTCCATGGACTCAATTTCATCTCTCTACCTCGTATTCTTGATAAGATTCCACCATTGATCAGCTTCACCTTCCAAACGATATACTGCTAAGATGACTTTATCATGTTCAGAACATTGAAGAACTAAAAATATCTTTTCAGTGGTACTAATCCATTGTTCAGCAACAAGTGGATCAGAAGACCCACTAAAAGAAGGTGGACGTTGCCTCATGAAGGACTCAACAGAATGTTGTTCCCTTCTCTGCTCATTTGGAAGTCCAGAATGATTCATAGCTTGTGTAAGTATAGCAATAAGATTTTTCACTCCATCTCCCATAACATTTCTTTTTTCAGGAGGTCAATCATTTCATTGTCCATTACATTGATCAACATGGTTCCTTCAGGCTCCAGCCATCGTCTAAAACCCAAAAAGAATAGTGTGAGAGGCAAAAATCATGATAGGGAAAACAACATAATAAAGGGGGAGTATCATCAATGTCTAACATCTTAGGTTTAATTCTATGATCATTACAGTAGTTCTAGGACTGTATCCTATACGTATATTTATCCTTAGGGACATCCCTAGACATACCTTAGAAATATCTCTAGGGATCTCACTAACGTTTTCGCATCCTAGTTTCCAAAGGTTGACTAAACCTTTCCTCTGATACCAACTGTAGAGACCCGAAGCTTAACGTACATGGACATTACATTAATTTTGCGGAATACATAGTACATAATAAAAACACACACACAAGGATTGTAATAGTTTAGTGTCTTTGGAATCTCGGAATATAATCTTCTAATCGTGGTGAAAGATCTTCAACATCTCCCATAAAGATCTTCATTTGTTTTACCGAAAACCTTTATTTATATCCTGGGGAAAAGAAAACATAAAAGGGTGAGCTCAACTGCTCAGTATGGGTAAACAAAAGAAATATCAATCACATCATATTCATAAGTACATAACATTTTGGAAATATTAACCTGCAAAAGGGAGCATAATTTCATAACATGGTATAAATCATAGTAGTTAAATGAAATCCCATTAATCATAAATTAAAACATGAAACTTTGTTGCATACACACATAATCATAGAGAATCATTTCTTATTAGTCAAGACTCATTGCCAAGACTATCTTAGTGGAAAAAGTCCATTTCTGAACCGAGTCACCCTCGTTTCAGTCCTGTTTCACTGAACCGGTATAACCTACCGTTCCAGCCATTTCTATATCATGAGATATAAAATCTTTACCCAATGAATTGGAG
This sequence comes from Viscum album, assembly GCA_963277665.1. Lineage (NCBI taxonomy): Eukaryota > Viridiplantae > Streptophyta > Magnoliopsida > Santalales > Viscaceae > Viscum > Viscum album. The sequence goes on along the minus strand of OY728131.1, from coordinate 848,058,282 downwards.
GGAGATATTGGTCCCACCCATCTCATAATGATGCCATTCTTATGTGTGCCACAAAATCATAAACCATACGTCATTGCATAACCCATGTAATAAAAATGGGATTCTTGAACAACATGACATCATAAAACAATTCATATAAGATAAAGGGATTCATAAAGATAATTCCATCACAAAATAATCAAATCAATGTAATAATAGGGATAGAGACAGAACCCTATATTATCATAGATGGAAAATAATTTTGATAAAACACTTGAACTCCATTCTTGAGGAAAATATCCTTTCTGCTTCAAAAAAACTTTTCCTTTATTAACATGTCATACAATTCTAAACTAAAAGAAGTTGATTAAAAATAAACATGAAAACTTGTAAAGTAAGCTTCTTGTAAATAATGATTTAAAAATCCATTCATGCTATATAAGTTAAAAAAACATTCTTCTCGTACTTTTATCGGAAAAGTCAAAAAGTACCTCGTACGAAAAACGACAAAAGATTCCTTTCATATCTTTTACTAAAAACTCACCGATGGGTAAAATAGGATTTAATCAATTGTAAGTGGATGGAAATAATATTACATATTCAGGAAACATAGATGTGTATGATAAAATACACCCCAGTAAGTACCAAAGTATAAACAACCTCAGTTAAAAATGAGATTGTGATATTTCCCTTACCTTAGATCTGATTTGCTTCGTAAGTGTCCGAACCTCCTGTATAATGATTTAAATAATGTCATTGACTTCTTCCAGAATCAGACGCATTGTTTTTATATCATATATGGTTCACTTATGACTTTATATTACCCGTTCTTTTGTAAATTCCATGTTAAAGAGTGTTTTGGGTAAAATTGTTTCATTTGTCGTCTGTGTTTTGACTTGTAATTATTCATATGATTACTTAGATCATGATTACATAATTATAGAATATAAAACATGATTTATATATAATATATATTCATAATATACATATATACAATAAATTAGTAAATGGAATGAAATACACCGTTCATGGAGACGCTAGGCCGTACGTACGCATGAACGCTGTTTTTGTTTCCTTATTGAGTTGAATGGAATTAAGTAGATGACATACATATATATACACATAAATACAGTATCATTATTATGTCATATATTTCATGATTACTTATTATATATACTTTATAATCATTCATGAATGGTTAATGTGGAGAATGAATCTCATCGCGTCGTGGAGACGGTAGTCCGTACGTACGCACGAGCGATGATATCATTCTCATGATTGTGGGACTATATTGGAGTGTATGTATACTATTTCAGAATCAATATTACTTTATAATAGTCACATATAGTCATTATTGACACCATTATACCCATCCAAGTAAGGTGGTGGTGGAAAATAGATTACACCACCGCGTGGAGACGGTATTTCGTACGTACACACGAGCGGTGATTTCATTTTCCGTAGGATGGATAGATGGTGAAATAGGGTTGTTTCATAATTATAAAAACATATCAGTATATGAGTGATACAGATGTTATTACTTCATAATGAAACATCTAAATAAGAAGAAGTGGAAGAAGAAATAAAGATGAAAGAATCGGTAACAGACATTACCTCTTCTTTGAAGTGCTTCTTTGAGACCTCCTTTTAGGGAACTAAAATAGGTCTTTTAAGATGACCAGTACCTCTAGGATGTTATTAGAGAAGTGGAGAAGATAAATTGGCAGGGTTTGGCCGAGATTTAAGGCTCAAAGTGGTGTGAGGAAGAGGGGGAGGAGGTGCCCTTTTATAAGGGAGGAGAGGGGTACCTTTGGAATAACTAAAACTATTATTTTATTATAAAGTAAAATTGGGTTTTAGATATCTCCAAATTGATTTATTTAAAATCTAAGGTGGGGATGTGTCTAAATCCTCTCATCCAATAAAATTTAGACAAGTTTAAGCTACTATTTTAACCTTATCATTTAGATTTAACATTAAGTTAAATAATTTTACTTTTACTGTGTCTCCTTGGGTTCTTACACTATAAGGTTAATAAAATTACTATAACAAGCCAAATGAACCCCAAGTTGTTTATAATTAATATATATAACCTTATCTAAGTCATTTGTCCTAACCTTATATTTTTAGGAATAAAATAACAATTAATAATATATTATTTGTTTTAAAAACTATTTTATGTCAATTTTGACACTATTTAGTAGTTGATTTTTGTGAAAATCATAACAGAATGATTAATTCTAAAAAAGTTAATTAAACCAATACCCACATGTCATATTAATATATAAAATTAGTTTAATTCATAAAAAATGTCAAATTATATTTATTTGGGTATTTATAATATCAATTATTCTAATTCTTCACTATTATGGTAATTACTTCATCATGATTGTGTCATAAATAAATTAAATTATTTAATGTCTAAAAGTTATAAATAAAATATAATTATGTAGGAAATCTTATTATCTTTCTATTGAATATTTACAATCGAATTTATCTTATGTATAACCCTATATTAAAAATGATTTAGTTATTAAACTTTGATTTTAACTATTTTAACCCTTCTTTAAATAAATTAATAATAAATGTCCTAATCTAATCAAAGTGGGCCTAATGGGTCTTATTTTATTCATAAGGTTGTTTTTGGTCGAATTACACTTATCCAATAGAATTAGGACATGTGTTATGGTAATAATAATATCATTTTTACCATTAATTACCCTATTTACCTTTAACCGTGGTAAAAAAAAGTAAAAAGTTACTATTCACCAAAAATTATTTTCATCTCATTGAACCAAATTTTACTTAATAACATCAACCGTGTCTCTCGGATTTTTGAAATTCCACTCACAGAAGTGGTAAAATTATGTTTTATGAAAAATTCATTTTTTAACTACCACTTAGTGGTTTCACTATTTATCAAAAAATGACAGTTTCCAGAAAATTACCAAAAATTAATCCTAAGCTATATTTGATATTATGAACTCAAAATTGATGTCTATTTTACCAAATTCAAACCATATAATTTTCATTACTTAATTTAAAAAATTATTATCGTCGTCAAAACAAATAGCGTGTTCTTAAGAGATAATAACTATCAAAAAATTGACACTTGTTTATGTCTGGTTTAATTGTAGAATTACATCCAATGTCCAACATTGTATTAAATTGAAAAAATATATTCTAAATATAATTTAAAACCACTCAAATTAATAATTTATCACTATTAATTATTTCTATTAAAAAGGTTGTTTTTAATTAAAATTTAGTAATTTTCACTATTCATCAGAAAATGAATGTTTTGCAAAATGTACCAAAATTTCACCCTAAGCTAATTTCGATATTCCGAATCCAAAAATTAAGTCCATTTTGAAAAATGAAATTTACAAAATTTCAAAAAGTGGTTATTACTATTCATAACGGCTAGTTTTAATAATATTTTAACAGCATATCATCGTTTAGTAAAACTCGGTATTGCGTACTACACACGCTATCGAGGAAGGTCGTGATTGCGTGTAATGCAAGGAAAGTCAAGCATGTGTGTTGTGAAAGCTCCTTTTGGTGTAGCGTATAGCACAAGACATTAATGAAATTAAAAAGAATATTTTTCATAAAATCTCGGGGTGTTACAGTTACCCAGGTAATTTTTCAATTTGGTGAGTATATTGTCTCATTTTATGGGAAATATTAATTCATGAATACTTGAATAATAAGGTCATTTTTTAGGTGAAATACCTTTAACAATATGACTTGAGATAATTAGCCAAACAAGGCATGTGGGACAAAAATGTTCTCACATTCTTCAGATATCTAGTGGGGAGTATTGAGCCATGATTTTTTGGTTCCGAAATAAAAAATATTCTATTATAGTATAATAGACGTCTCACGTGAGGGTGAAGTGACCGATTCCTGACAAGCTCACTATGCGGTCTATTATATGAATGGCCAACTGAGTCTTATACTACATAGTTATATAGTTGTATCCTTAATAAGACATACCTATTATGTGGGAAACATATGCAAGTCTAACTAGGGCACAATAACTATAGTCAGAAAAAGGAGTTCTTAGGAATTATAGTACTCTATTACTGATGGTTGATGTTTAAGATTTGAATTTTTCAAGACCATTATGGGTGGGTTTTTTGAAGGAATGTGTTTGAGAATGAAGATAATATCTTTATTTTTATTTTCAATTATCTATATTCCTTTTTTAAATGAATTTGGCTTGTGTGAAGGGGGTAAATTATAGATAGTAAATGTTAGGGGGAAGACCAATTTCTGACAAAGGAAAAGGCATCATGAAATATAAAGTCACATGACTAAGACATTGACCAAGTAGATTAAAATCATGTGGTAAAAAAATTTGGATTTATAGTTTATGTTAATAATTTATGGACATTATGATATGTATTTTAATTTTTTGAATCAAAAAATTTTGTTTTTTAGTTTAAATACATTCCACAAGGACATTATTCAATATTGTTTAATTTCATACTAGAATTACATTATGATGTGTAGAATATATAAATACTACAAGGACATTACGGGGCAATAATTTATGTTCTTTATCATTGTCCTAAAGATTTATGATTCTCCAACTCTTTGTTTGGAAATGTACATCCATATTCTGGAATGAAAGGAGAAATTTCAAAGCTAGGATTTGGGGATTCCTAGATCTGGCGAGGTGTATGGGAAAAGTTCTTATGGAATTAGAGGATGTATCTTCTAAAGAAGAAGTTACCAATACATTAAAAACCTATTAAGGGGGTATTTTATGCATGGCTTACTATGGTGCGTACATCATAGTCAATTGGTTGCATCCTCTGGGTACAAAACCCATTATAACGGTCCTTTAATGAAATGTTGTCTTGGACATGTTACAAAATAGCTATGAAAAGAAGTCTATAAATAGTACCACATTATATTTCTAAAAGTTTTCAAATGTTTATTGAAATTCATATCTCCAAATGAAAATATTTTTTTTGTGGGGAAATGTTTCTGAATTATGATGGGGTATTTCAAGTCATGATTTCCAATGAATTAGTTAAATATGATATCTATGATGGTATGATCCAAGACAAAGAATTATGGGGATATTTGTGTTATGTTATATGAGTAGCACCATAATATTATAGAAACAATGGATGATACATGGTTAAATGGACCATGGATACTATTATATGCTTTGAACACATGATGGGGGAAAAGTAATATACAGTCTTGTAGACTATATGATCAGGAAAGTGGAAATGAAAAAAATATGAATGGGGTGATAGTTGAATTTGAAGCATGGGTTACAATATGATATTGTGAAAGCATGAAGGGACAGAAGAAACTTCCCTCTAGGATGAAGTTACCAATACATGACACACCATTTCTATGTGCTATTTTATCAAAGGAAAACTAGGAAACATTCAACATTAAAAAATACGGGCATCCTATGGCTGAGAATACTATTAAATGGTTCGTTTAATGAAAATTGTATAGGGATCAATTACTGCATAGACTAGAAAAAGGGCTCTAAGGTATCTGAAATTCTACAGCAATCAGATGATGAAAGATTATGAGGATAGGAATGTTTTTATTATTGGGAGTATGGTGTGTGTAAGGAATAATTATAATAATAATGAAAGTGTTCAGACCAATATTTTCCATTTGTTGGATATACCTTTAATAGGTTTGACTCATACGTAGAAGGGGGAAATGTGTGTTTCCATGGTGGGCCCCCCTAAGAGGGGACCCAAAATAAAATAACCTGTATGGATTTTTGCTACTATGAGGGGGGCGGACTTTTATTTTCCCTATGGATGGGACTAGGATCAATTCCTATGAATCAATAAATATTCCAATAGGATTAGAATCAAACCCCATGTATTTCTAACATTATAGTTGATTCATATTGTTTGAATTCATGTCTGGAGGACATGGGAGGTTTGGTTATAACTTCAGATGTAAGGTGGAGACCCGTATTGGATATCCTTGTATAGATCTAACTCATTCATGGTGGAGTAGTTTCTTCTCCAAATTTTTTCTTCACCTGGTCCCATTGTTGAATATATGTACATCACTATGTATCTCATGGGGGTGAGAATCAATCTGAAACTGTTCATGATGACCCATGCAGTTTATAATCATACAACATAGATGTTGGTTATTTGGACTAGAAAAAGAATATTTCGGTTATACCAGGGTAATCTCAATGTGAGTTCATATGCTGTAATTATGTAAGGAAGTTAATTTACCAAATATCCTATTCCACCGTGAGCTATGCTCTGTGTGATAACGAAGGGGTAGAAAATGCTTCTTCCAGGGAACAAAGTCATTACAAATAAAGGATAGTGGAATTTATATTTCATGGTCGATGGGTCCAGAGATATGATCCATTTATCACAACATAACTAATTTGGATGAGAATGAATCCATATATAGTTCTTGAGGTAATTTTCAGGTTAACGTCATTTAGAAAAGACATTGACAACCCAACCTAAAAAGTGGTAATGTGTCTTCATCCATGGATGGAAATGTTGGGTTTCACTACTTATTTGATATCGATAGAAATACTTCAATATGTAGTTCTTGAAATATTATGATGTTTGGAAACATGTGGTGAGGATGAAAAAAATTTCATAAAAGAATATAAATGTTGCAGTTATGGACAAGGATGGATATATGTACATCACTACATATCTTTGGGGGGATAGCAAAAAGAGAAAATAGATCTAAAATGCTTCCCAGTGAAGATTTGATTCATACAAAGAGAATAAATGGGTTTTGTGGTTGAAATAAAGTAACACCCATGATTATAAATATCGTAGTCATTATGTATCTTCTTGGACAATGTATCATGCCACATGTACTTCTTGATGGCTCCATAGGTTGGTGTGATTCATATAAAGGAAGTGGGGGATATTTCTATTATGTATAGAATTGATATTTGAGATCTAGAAATCACTACGCATCTAAATTAAATTAGAATAAACCCACACATAAGTATTAAAGAATTGTATCGTTTAACATTAGGCTGCAAGGATGTTGGTCACCAGAAATGAAATCTGTGTTGCAACTGAGATTTGGAACTTGACTCGAGTCTCACTGCATATCTTACTAGAGAAATAAAAATGCCACAAATAATTATTATTAAGGATCCCTATGCCTATATGATTCATACACATAGAAAATGGGATATATATTTGGTCATGGATGGACCCAACATCAGCTATTCAGGAATCACTTCGTATCTAATTGAAATGAGAATCATGCCACATGTCATTTTAGAAAAATCGATGTTCCCCACACTAATAAAAACTTGATGTGGGTAAGGGTATATTAATACTTTCTAGAATTATAATTGTGGTATATACATGCGGTCATGGAATCACTGTGAATATAATTGTATTGAGAAAAAATTATTATGTCCTAGATAAATTCACTATGTAGATCATGTACATAGGGGAAATGAAGGGGGTTTCTTTTCGAAATTCGTGGATTGACCCAGGAATGGTGATCCATGTGTCACTGTGTATATCATTGGACTGATAATCCATGCATATGTAGTTATTGATAAGATTTTTTAGTTTACCATAATACGATGAGCACATTGGCCACTAATTTATCATCTTGTGGTATAAAAGGGAAAATATTGGGACTTATACCTATAAAAGGGGTCCCAAATGACATTATTGGGTGTAAATGATATATGTGGGACATATAGACTTGGGAATCCCAACATTCATCCTATATCTAGGCCAAGCGGGAATCTCAACCCACTGAGGGGTTAGAGTGATGTGATTAGGACCTACACATGAAACATAGGCCAATTTATTAATGGACCGTGAGGTATATCTTAGGTTTTGGTACACTATGGGTTTCATAATGTAAAAAGAAAAGCATGTTAACCATGAAATTTATTTTCCTATTCTAAATAAAAGGTTTTCTTTCAGTTTATTTTCATAATACAAGGACATTGTTCATGTACATTAACATTATATGGTGAAGATGTTATACATTGCATTTAATGTCACGAATCAAAGAGATTATTTCATTCATATTATTTTCATTTGATAAGGATGTTGTGTTGTTCATATTATGGTTATGTAGAAAAGAACCACTATGTAGTTTAACTTCTTGCAGGTTGTCTATAGCTCATGTAATTACATGAAATATTTCCCCAGTAACCATGCTTTGGTTTGGGTCAGAGTGAGTTACAAATACATTGCAATCATGGAGTAAGATCAATTAGAGTAGACCATATATATGGAATAAGTAATTTCCTACTAGGGATCATGTTGTTAGGGATTCATTACCACTACCAATTGATTCATAAGGACAAACCCCAATTCTCCTTGGAGGAAAGTGAAGAGGGATACCTTGTTAAAATCTCATGCTATACGATTATTGTAGACCACAAAATGAATCAAGGTGTGCAGTATCATATCCTCAAATAACTCTAATTATTTTGTTCATTTCTATGTCTAATCATATACAGATAGATCGTCACATATAGAAATACAAAGTGATGGAAACTAAAATTCATTGGGAAACAGTTAATCAATTTTTTACACCAATGTGTATGTGGTTTTCTATATTACAGAAAGAGTTATCATTTGGTAAGTTGATAAGGTGTAGAAGATATTGTCAGGCCATGATTTCTTAAATTTTTAAAACATCTTCTGTAGTATGTCTGATAGGGTCTGGTTAGAAGCCTATATGTTTCCATTATCCACTGTATGCTATCAAGATTAATTGTTGTATTTGATATTGTAAACCTGCTATAGAAATCATAACTTAGTGAAATAGAAATTTGTGCCATTTTAAATCAATATGGTATTAAGGAAACAAAATATGGTAATGGCGTCAGATTTTACGAAGCTGACAATGATTTTGGACCCGAATTCATTAAGGGGTATTAACTCATCCCATTTAGAGATGAAATAATTATCAAAAAAGTTATACTTGAAATTCTAGGCCATAGATAGAGGGTATGGTCCCACAATACCCATTACCCATATGGAAATTGGGGATTATTATTTGGTTGTATAAATCATATCTGGTGGGTGATGAATGAAGACGACATACACTTGGATTAAATGACTCTTCTAGTGAATTATGTGCAATCTTTTATCATTGAAATACAATATTACCAAAGACTCAACATTGTTGGTAATAACTATATCATGAAAAATGGGAACTAAATTCCCATGAATGTATATCATCATTAATGGTTGCAGCCTCCTATCCATCAATACATATGAGAAGGACACAAAATCCCCATTTGTAGAGAACATTTTGGTGATTCGGGACATCATAAAGAGTGAAATTGGCTTCTCTCCATCAAAGTTTTTATTTTCCATCCCTATCGAGTGGGAGAACTGCCTTATGGAGGTAATCCATGATGGATGTCATCCACCAAGTGGTAGAGCTGTATGGATCAGAGATGGGAAATATTTCATTGATCTATTTTGTTTGGAACATAACAAATGGTGAGGCCATTTGGCGGTGGGTGAGGCTATTGTCTATTTCATCATGATTTGGACCTCACAAAATTATTTTAATTTTTATCAATGCATCTTCCTTGCTATTCTATGATCTTGGGATGTAAAATAATGTTTTATCTAAGGATAATTATTCATTTAACCCTCGGACGTAGTCATAAAAGAAAACTAGATCCTCTTTTATGATGGTGTAATCTCAATTGATCTGCATGAATACCAACACTAAGTCACCCATCAACTATAGGTTTTTCATCAGTATATGGAGTGCTAATTACAAGCCTATAATGGGACCCTAATATTTTCTATCATTATTGGTACAAACATCTAAAAATATGAAGGAGTATATTAAAATGTTATTCTTTATAATGATTAGTACAATACGTAACACTACATTGTTGATTGTATAATCTTCCATTCTCTATCTCATTGGGTTTTTGGATGAACCATCAAAATAAATCTCCCATTTTTGGTGGTGGTCCAAAATAGAGAATATCTTATCATCAGACAACTAGGTATTCAATGAAGTATCTTCGGTAGATGGGTGTTCAACGATAAAATCAATTGAGGCCATGAATTTCAATGATTTCTACGTCACAAAGAGTATATCAAACAACTTTAGAATAACTTCCCATTGTGGATGATGTCCTATCATCATAGGGTGACTGAGTATGAATTTGAGTGGATTATTGCAAGAAACCATGTGGATCTCATGGTGCTACAAATTGTTCCTCTGAAAATAAAATAATAATTCCACTTAAATATACTTGATAGATAAATAATGTGTCCCAACATCGATCATGGATTGATTGAGATAATAAAGGTTTTTCTCATTAATAGAATCATTAATTTTAACATGTAATGGGCATAGTGACACTATAATGATTTCACATATACAATGAGCTTTTATACATCAATAGGTGGCACTAATACATGTGATATCAAGAGGGATTTCATGAGAGTGTCAAATTCATATTGAAAGTCACTAGTCCAAAGATATGTGACCCCCTTCATAATTAATTTGGAAAATGATTGACACATTCATTCAAGGTTGGATATGAAGCATCGGGTGTATGCCAAATGTCTTCGGATTCCTCTCAACTCTTTTAGTATTTTTGGAGGTGACATTCCAAGTATATCGTTCATTTTCTTGATGTCATCAATGACTCTGAAAAGGTGTAACATAAAACTGAGAAATTTTATGTAAGTTAACACAAAAGATCCTTTCAGGGGGTTCGACTTCTGGTTATTATATAATAGTTGGATGAATATGGTTTCCAAGTCATCCATGTGGTTAACATTATGATGGGACATAATTAATATACCATAAACCTAGAATTAAATGATCTTAACCAAAAGTGATTTAGGATGCAATACCAGACACATTAGTAAGTGGATCCTACATTATTCATGACAATGGGAATTATGTGATAATAGAATAATCCCTAATGGGGTTTTATGGTTATGGATTCTTCATCATATTGGGCCAAGAATATTTTGTTGTACCGTAAATTTCCATCCATGAAGAAGAGGGTTTGATAACTATCTGTTGCATCAATTAGAAGTTCTATAAATGAATTTGAGAAAGAATAATTGGGAAAATATTGGTTGAGATCTCTGAAGTCAATGTGGAATTTTAATTATACATTTTCCCATTTACAGGGATAATGTTGTCTATCAATTTTGGATATTTTAAACCTTGGATGAAGTCATACTTGATGATATTATCCACTTCAACCTCAATTTGGGGGAAGGATAAGGGTGATTCCATATAGCATCCTATTTGTATCCCTGATTATTTTTTGGAAAACCAAAATGATGAGAGGCCATTTCATGGTTGAGATATAGCATCTAACTGTAATTCTAGGCAAATAAATCCCTATGTTTCTTCATAAAGGATGTATATACCTAATTTTGTTCAAGATATATTGCCACATTAATCATATTGGGGTGCAGATATTCATTTATAACCAATTTCATATCTCTGAGATCATCCATAATAGTGGATAATCCATCCAAAAATATTGTACTCGAATCCACAAGGTCTTCTTAATCTTCCTCTTCCCCGTTCTTTACCACTTTCTCATCCCTTTAGGAGGTATTCAGTGAAACAAGAATCATAGGGATGTAAGGGTAATTATAATTTGGACATACAAAAGATGAAGCAAGCATCCATGGATCAACTAGAGTTTATAGGTTCCTCTAGAGCTCTGTTGGAAAAAAAGGGTCTAAGGATGGACATATTCATTTACGAACTTGAAAAATAGACTTCTTCCAGTCCATCAGATGAAATAAGGATTTTTTAGGCTTAAGGGTTGGAATGGAGATGTTTTCATTAAATCTTTCACTATCAAATAGATATTTTATGACTTATTCAATGCCATTGGGAACAAATATCATGATTGAAATTACAGAAGCTACATAACCAGTTCTTTAAATCAAGACCAACACTTCAATTCAGTTAGTAGAAAGCACGTAATCTGCACTAAGATGTTTGAAAGGAGAAGATGGGATCATCACAAAGGTATTTGGGGAATTGATATATGTGAAAAAATTATTCTTGGATTATTTCCCTACCTTTTTATTGATTCCTAGAATGATGTATTGTCTATCACATGATTTGAATGGGGTTATGTCACCATACAGTATTCCAATTTTACCATTGATATAATATTTGAGAAATTTGTGGTATGACTAAAAATAGGATGGATGAATTTGAAGATAGGTTCTTCCTAGTAGAACATTGAAAGTTATATCTTACACAACAATGAAGAAAACTGTGTCGGACACAAGATCCCTAAATAGAGTTTTAGGTGTTACCCTGATGAGAGGATCTTGTTCATTCTTATCATAACCCTGTAACATCATAGTATTGGGTGAAAAGTGAGATTTATTGAAACCCACCATGAGAATTTTACAAATCTGAATCAGGTTGAACCATGAAACATTTTAAATAAATGTCATTTAGACATCTGTATCATTTACCCAACTGGATATATACAAGGTCCTGACGTGTCATTGTATGATAGTGTCCCCATCTTGGTCAATGAAAGAGATAACCTCATAAATTACATTGGATAATTCTCCACAATATATACTCTATATGTGATAATGTAAACATTAAAATCCTGAGGGTTTGAGAAATCATCTAAGAGTGCCTCCGTGATACATTTTAATAGACTCAAAGTATCCCAAATTGAAAATGTTGCACATAATCCCTCATGGTATCATTGATTCATTTTTTGGATGATTGTGTTTGATGACAAAGTTGGTTTCCATGTTCAATTGTTGTGTTCTAGAGATATTATTGAAAAAAAAAATTTCAAAATGATCCATGAAAAATTGATGGACGATCTAGAGGTGGTACAAAATGATTGAATTCATGGTGGTTCTTTTTTATAGTGATTTCCAAATTATTGGATTCATGATTTAGAGAATGGAGAAACTTTTCCTTGGAAAATGTAGTTGAGTTCTAGTGTTAAGGTGGTTTTGAAAGTTACATGCCATGAATTTTTCAAGATTATTATATTAAAATATGGAAATAGAAATAATGGTGTGCATGTATGGATTTCCCATGCAAGGTGAGTTTGCGTGAAGGTGACATGAGAGAATGCACTTGGGAACTCATAAAAAAATATATATGAGTTACGTGTAGGGTCAGGAAATGAATATAAACTAGAAGTGATCCCCCCCATTTACATAATCTCAACAGATAGAGATAATTAATGATTTTTATTTTTAATGTACTGATTGTCACAAAAGTAGTGAGTTGTTGCACAATTACAGAGTTGCGTGCAAGACTGTAATTGAGTGAAAGTGGTGAGTTGAACATAAGAAGTGAGTTGTAAAATATTATGTAGTTTTGTATAAGTGATTCATGTAAGATATTAACGCACATAGAAAGTGGTCCAAAAGCTTTTTTCTATGAAAAATGTACATGTTACATGCATGGAATTAAAGTAGTGTGAAATACACCCACGAGCTTCGCAGATGTTTTAAGTTTCCTATAACAACATTGGTATAGTAGTATTAGTAAATAGGATTAAAGTGTAACTTTAATAGAGTATCTATCTAAAATTGAGGATGTATTATTTCATGATATTTAAGGGGCCTACATGTCCTTAAACATTGTGTGGATCCATTCTAAGAGATGTTAGTATGGGAAGAGGAATACAATGATCCTTTCAACCAATACTGAGACAGAGAAAGAGATATTGGGAGCGACCCATGAGAATGCAGTGAGTTGACCCTAAACATTGTAAGAGAAGTGAGATGAGTCGTTTAATTGATCTATCAAAAACATCAATATTGGTAGTGATCCATAGTGAATTTTGTACAATGTGAACATTTTCATTGTATTCTATTTAGATGTATTTCACTGAGGATAGAAAAAGTAAAAATATACATGTCCTTGTGCATGATTTATTTCATCACTATTATTGCATTATCAATATTTATAATTATAATGGATACTACCAAAAATTACCGTAAAGTGAAAAAATTTCAATCCAATCTTATCTATGTATCTCATGGAAAATAGATGAACTACAATGAATAATCATATGTGATGTGGTATTCCACAATGTGGAAGAATCTACAGAAAAATAATGACTTATTTTAAGAAACCAATAGTGTTCTAAAGATATGTTTTTATGAATCAGATAGTGATAGTATTCACTCGTTTAATGATGTTACAAGAATTAGTGAGGAACTAGATGTTCCCATTGATGATGGTACTACTAATGAATATGAAATTTCAAGAACAAAAGTGGATGTTGTTCACGAAAAAATTAATTGATTTAGAAACTGGAAGATGAATATAAATCTGTTGAAATTCTGATTGAAGCCCAAAAAATAGAGTTCAACTAGTTCATATGCTTAAATGAGAGGATTGTTGATATGGATATTGATATAATTGAGAAAAATGAATCATAATCAGTAGAACAAAAAACGTTTCTACGATGGTATAAAATATAAAATCTCATTACATTGGAAAATGTTTCAACTCAAAATAAATTATAAATATGGAATCCAAAATTAATGATCTTTCATGAAAAAAATCAATGATCGATAAGGAATGCCAAAGGCTACAGGAAGAGAATGACTATGGTAATGATTCTATTGATCAGAAGGATTATATAATAAAGGAGAAACATGAAAAAATATATATGATATCTCAATAATTGTATGTTATGAAAACTACTGATAGTCATTTCATAAGTGAAAATAATACTCAACATGAATCTTGGAATATGAAGATTAAAAAATTGGGTGAATATCTATACTAGATAAGAATAGACAGGGGAAATCTAGTCCCAAATGAAATCCCAAGTTGAAGGATGCCTTGCACTTACTATGTGATTATCATTTGGTAGGTGATGATGAAAAGAAAAGAAAATATTATATTTCTGTAGTGAAATAAAAACATATATTCTCATAATGAAGGCCATAATTTTTGGGAAATCCCGACATTGGAAATTATGAATCACTTCCCATTCATGAAAAGATGAGAGTTGTGAATAGTTACACTAATAGTAAAAATCTTATAGATACTGGAAATAAGAATATAAAATATTTTATAAGATCTAATGATATCATGTGCTATTTTTGTATGATTCATTATCTTACTGGGTGTTTTCTCTTAGAGGATTTGGAATATATTTTGTGAAGTGAAGACATAAATAATTATAAATCATAGAGTAAGAAGAATTATTTTGAGAAATATGAAATAATGAGTATCTCAGAAGAATGTATCCATGAAATGATACTTTTCTTTATTAATAGGACACGCCAAGAGTATGTGTTAACAAGAATATCATTTAAAAGTCAGAATGAAAAACAACCCTATTTGTAACAGCATATCAATCACGGAATTTTGAAATTTGTTATTTTTAAATGGGATATGTTTTATATGTTCTAATCATGCACATTCGGAAATATATTAGAGTTGGAAGAAAGAATGGAAGGAAATGGAACTACACAATATATCCTCAACAAAAGTGGTGTATAATGATAAAGCCTATACTGGATGAAAATCTGATAAGTTGATAAATCAGTTTAAAGACTTAGGGAAATTCAAGGAGAAAAATTAAAGAAGTGTTAATAAAATCCAATGTTACAGTCACAATAACTCACATGGAATGAATGTGAATGACCCATTAATTAAACTGTGGGTTAAGATATAGTTGTGAGTAATTAGAGTGTATGATCATTGCAGGACCCAGCAGTAGCACAAAATGGTTTGGAGACTGAGTTATCTTATAAAAGACAAATGGACAAAAATTGTATTTAAACATTGACATGTAATTCAATTAGGACATATTTAAAGGATGAGTGAGGACCCCTCTAGTGGAGTAATAAGTATGATAATAAGACCAGTGGAAGGATTAATGATTAATGAATGTTTATGAAAAAATGAAATATATGTGGGGTATCAAAAAATAAATTTTTTACTAATGGTATTAAACCCCACATTTTGAAAAGGACCAAGCCAACAGTATCTACATATCTGAAAAAGACTCATCTTGTGGGTAACTAACTCCTAGTCATAAGGGAAGAAGAGTTGATGTTGGCTATGCAGTTGAAAAAAGAACAAAAATAGTACAATGATTTGTAAGACAATATTAGAGGATTGATCAATCAGGTTTTACCACAATCTTATTCTTGATGATTGCATAAGAACCCCATCCCTATGTGTATAAATGTTATTAACTAATGTTTACGTGTTTTAGGTTCCTGGGGAAATACGATCCAAGGGGAAGTAAAATCAATATTTGAAAAAATGGCGCTGAGATGTGATCCAAAATTTAATGTAATTAAAATCAGTAAAAAGTGATGAATAATTATTCTTGAAGAATTATTTTAAAAGAGTTAATGGATTAAGGATAAAGTTAATTTAGTACAATAGAAAGTGATTATGTTATTAAAATTATCTTTTGTTTCCTCAATTGAGTTTTGACTAGGTAGTCTTAGTGGGTTTTTATGGCTCATTGTAGAGTTCCACAAGAAAATAGATGATGAAAGAGAAGACATATGATTATGAGTCTAAACAGTGGGAACAACAATAATAAGAGTTGCACATAATAGGGGGGATAATTCAATCACATAATTAGATTGTTGATCTAAATGCGATATGAAGGACAAATTTTTATGTTATCTATCATTAAAAATACTAATTGGTAGAGAAGCATTAGAACCCATATATTTCATGATTATCTATTTTTCTCAAATAGTATGGTATTAGATGCTATTTGAAGAATACCATGATGTTGTGGGAGAATATTAATAATGCTTCAACATGTTTCTGAAAAATTAGGTGAATGAAATTATGCAACTCTATTAGAGAATTGAAAAAATCATTAATAAGAAAAATAATATTTTCCTCATCATAGAAAAAAAAGGATAAAAAACTAGGTCTAGTAGAAGTAGAAACTGATTATTCCTGAGAAGATACTGATAATGAGAATGAGGACATAGCTAGATATTTGAATTTGGTTCATGCAATAAATTAAGAGTCTGACTATTCAAAAATGAATCATTAATGAGAGATTAATATGAGACCAACAAATTATACTTTCATTGGAATCAAACGATTCTTTGGTAATAAAATGAATGAAGATGGTGTTTTAATATGAATCTAAGAACAACTAGTTTGAAAAGGGTACTAGCAGGTAGAGGGAATCGATGTTGATGAAACATTTTCACATGTTGCAATTCAATATACATTCTGATTATTCGTTTCTATAACAGTACAATGAATATTCTTGGTTTTCATGATAGACGTCATGTGAGCATTTCTAAATGGGTTTCTGGAAGAACAATTATTTAATTATTAGAAATATTTTTTCTCATTCATGAAGATTATAATAGAGATTTTCAGATGATGAATTCTTTATATGGTTATAATAAAGAACCAAGAGCATGATATTCAAGGCTGGATCAGTTTTTGAAAAATCTCAATTTTAATCATGGGGGATTTTACAACAATCTATATGTCAACCACAATAGTAATAAAATGGTGATGATGTCATTACATGTAGATGTCATAATCTTTCTAGGATTATATTAAACACACAATTTATAGTTTTCCAAATTCATGACAATTTAGTTAGAAATGCCAATGATTAGGGAACTAAAATTTTTCCTTGGTTTACAGGTAACAAAAGGAAATAATGGATGATTCATTTGATAAAATAAATAAACCAAGGAGATTTTGTTATGATTTTTAATGGATAATTACAGGGAAATAATAGATATGGTGGATACTCTGATGAAACTATCATGGGATTATAATGAAAATGTAGTTAATGATATAGAATATGGGAAAATAAATAGTAATCTACTGTACATGACAACGGCAAGACCAGATATTGATTTTCCAAATTCAAAGAAGAATTGTGTTAAATTAATCTCAAATAAATCAATATTATTTTAGTGAATATAATACTTCATAATATCAAGGGAACAATGTATTTTGGTTTGACGTATAATGAAATATCTCAGCCAATGATATTGGGATATACATATGATGATTGGGTTGGATTAAAAAATGAAATGAAATAATTTTCAGGACGTAATTTCTATATTAGTGGATTGATAATTTCATGGTTAAGAAATAATACGATTGAATTTCATTGAGCACCTCAAAATATAAATATATTTCCTTTATTAAATCATTCAAAAAACTATTTTTCATGATGAAGTTTCTTGATTTAATGGGAATTTAAGTGAATTGTAAAACTAGAACACCCTCTAATAATTCAAGTGACATAAAATTATAGAAAAAAACATGTCCATGACACATGGAAAAAGAAAAAGAAATCAAAAATCAGTTCATTAAGTTAAAGTTAGAAAAATGGTTTTTTAAGTTATAGTATTTCCTACACAACTTCATGTAGTGGACATCGTTACAATGGACTTACCTAAAGAAGCATTTGAATGGAATCGACTAGCTCCAGAAGTTCTGTCAACGCCGTATAATTTTAAATGTTTGTATATGGGAGCCCCTCTCCCTGAGGTATGGAGTGTTTTCACCTAATGAACTAATATGTGTCATTTACCATGTTGATAACTATAATGATTTGACCTTCATGTTCATTGATGAAGATAACTTCAGGTTCTTTGATTAGGGGAATAAATTATGGCTAAAGAAGGGAGAAAATATCTTAGACAATACACCTGGAGATGTTTATAAGTGGATTAGTGAGATAGGGGGTTTTAAATTTTATGACCCTAGACATTATTTATCAATGATTATATATCACTATAGATGAGGATCATGAATGAAGAAGAATATGGTTGTGTAATTGAATGAAGTAATTCATTGATGAACTTTTCATTATACTCTTGTTTCTCATGTTGAGCATGGATCATGTGGGATTAATGTGTGTTTATTAAATCTTCAATTTCTATATTAATCATATGAACTGAATGGTGGTAAAATATAAAAGAATATTTTTTGAGGTATCAAATAATTAAGAGGTTTTAACAAACCTAGAGGGGGATATTGTTGTCAAAATCCCTAATGGTAACATTGATGCATTTTTGGGTTGATTATGTTTGATGAAAAAGTGGGTTTACATAGATATTTTTTGAGTTCTGGAGATATTATTGACACACTATGTAAACAATGATCCATGAAAAATGAATTGGTGATTTGTAGGTGGTACAAAAATATCATATTCATGATGGCTCCATTTCCAATTTTCTTCTAAATTTTTGTGTCTAAAAGTTGGAGAATGGGGAAATGTTTTTTGGAAAAGGATGTTATTCATAATTATTATGGAGGTTTGGAATGTTACACACCAGTAATGTTTCAAGATCATTACATCAAAATACAGTAAATAAATAAGGGAGTTCAGGTTAAGGATTTTTTGGTGCAATGCGAGTTAGAATGAAAGAGACATGAGTGAATGGACTTATGTACTCAGATAAATGTTTCATGAGTTGTGTATACGGTTGAAAAAATTCCTATAAATAGATAAAAACACCACTCATTTATGTAAGTTCAACAGATAGTGATAATTTGGGCTCTATGTTGAGAAATTTGTGAGTGGCAACCATGTAGTGAGATTCTGTGCAAGTAGGGAGTTGCGTACATGATGGAAGTTGAGTGAAAGTAGTGAGTTTCATGCAAGAAGTGATTTGGGTGCATGTATTTAATTTCACATTAGTCATGTGAGAAAATATAAAGTGGAATTCATGATTTTTTTACCATGAAAAATGAACATGTTGCATGCATGGAAGTAAAGAAGTACACAATACAACCAAGAGTTGTATTGAATTTCGACATTTCCATTTAATCCTTTGATAAAGTAGTATTCTTCAATTGGATCAAAGTGTAACATCAAAAAATAATGTATATACAATTGAGGGAATTTTATTTCAGGAAATTGAAGGGACCAAAAAGCCTATAAACACTAATTTTATCCCTCCTAATATCATTGAGTAAAGGGAGAAGTTGGTGGTGATCCTTTACACCAATTGTGATCCAAAGAATGAAACATATGATTTGACCTTTTGGAATGTATAAATCTAACCCTAAACACAACAACGGAAGCAAGCTTGGGAATAGAATGCATCTAGACTGGAAATCAATATTTGCAGTGATCCTTAATAAATTTTATATAATCATCACATTGTCATCAAATGCTCCATGTATGAATCCCATTAAGGGTGACCCAAATAAAATCATTGTTTCCTTGTTCATGATTTATTTCATTACATTCAATGTGTTCTCGCCATAAAAAATTGAAGGGATACGATGAAAATTAACAATAAATAGCATAAGAAGTGACCGTTGTAATAATGAGGTCATGATCAAGAGGATTGCGAAGATGTTCGAAAAGAATATATATACCCAGATTCACCGACCATCATAGGGTACCTAGGCCCCGTTTGGACCATACAATTAGTATTAGAGGCTAGGTTTCATTTACCATATTGTTTCTCCCGGACATGGTTCAATTGATTGTAGAAATCAATTATTCAGTCTACTCTTATCTTGGTGTTCCATGTCAATGAGATGAACTAAAAAAATGAACCATAAGTCTAGTGGTATTATTTAGTGTGTATGAATATATTGAAAAAGTGTGACTCTATTTATGGAAACCAATAGTGTGATGAAGAAAGTATATAATGAATAAGATAGTGATAGTATCCAGTATTTTAATTAAGATATAGGAACGAGTGAAGAACTAGATATTCCCAGTGATGATGGTATTACTGATAATGAATAAATTATAAGAAGGAAAAAAGTGGAATTTATTCCGGAAACAAATTAACTGAACAAGAAACATGATGAATAAAATAAATTAAAATATAAATGGATTCAAGAATATGAAATAGTGTTCAATATTCCTAGAGGCTTATATAAAAGTATTATTGGTGTGGATAGCAATCAATGGGAGAATAATGATTCCAAATATGAATAACTGAAAAAGTTTACTATAATATTAGAATAACTCAGAGGCGATTAAAAGTGATTTATTTTGAAATCATAAGAAATTAAAAATATGAAATTTAGAAATGATGGTCATGTTTCATAGAAATCATGGATAGTTCAGAAGAACAAAATGATACCAGAAGACAATGCATGTTGTAATGAATCTATTGCTCAAAAGGATTCTAAAATAATAGAGAAAGATGACATGATCAATAAGAAATCATGTGAATTGGATGTTGAGATAACTAGTGATAATAATCTCATAAGAGATCATAATACACAAAATGAATCATTTATTAAGAAGATTAATGAATCAAGGGAAGATATAGAGTCAGTTAAGAATGAATTGTTAAATATAGTTCCAAAAGAAATCCCATGTTGACTGACTCCTTTCACATACTATTTGATTATCCATTAGTTGCTGATGATGAAATGAAAATGGAAATATGTTATTTTTGAAGTGAAACAAGAACATATTTTCTAATCACAAAGGCCATTCAATTTTTGGAATTAGCGGCATTGTAAATGATGAATCATCACCCATGCATGATAAGATGAGAGATGTGAATACATTAAAAATATTAATAATCATATAGATACTCTAAATCGGCCTAAATTTTTTTAGGAAGTAATGATGTCACATTACATTTTTGTGGGATTCATGGTCAATCCTCATGTTTTTGTTTAGACGATTTAGAATATATTTCATATTGTGATGACATGAATTTCTGTAAATACATGAGTTAGAATAAAAATAATAGGAAATTTGAAATAAGAGTCCCATAGAAGAAAGTTTCCATGAAATGAAACAATTGTGGAAAATAAGACACACCATGAGTATGTGTCAAGAAGAAAAGAAACTCAATGTCTGGAAATAATATCAAGCTATATCAACATATCAACTGATAAATTATGAGACATGGTATGTATTTAATGGGAGATGATCTATACGTTCTAATCATGGTTATTTGGAATGATATTGTAGGAGGATTAAAGAAAGTAAGTAAATATTACTCAAAAGTAGATCCCTAAATCTATTAGTGCATAACGAGAAATCCAATATTGGAAGACAACATAAAAAGATGAAAAATATGTTTATTGCCTTAGGGGAAACATAAGGATAACTACAAAAGGAGTGTCAATCACATCATATGTTACATACAAAATCACTCTCTTAGAAATAATTTAAATGGTCCTTGATGAAAAAAGGGAGGATCAACTCCAGTTGTTATTAATAAGATTGTATGTCTACTGGATGACCCAGTTATTTAATTAAACAAAGTGGTGACTCGGTTAAATCATAAAATAAATATTGATAAATAATGTCTCAAGAAATTCACATGCAATCCCATATGAAGAGATTTGAAGGTAGAAGAATGATCCCACCAGTAGAGGATGACGTAGGATAATTTGACAAGTGGAAGGATTCAAGCACAACGAACGAGTCCTAAAAATTGTAAAATTAGTGGACCATCAATGAAATATATTTTTACTAGTTGGATTGAGCCACACATTGTAAAAATGATTAATCCTAAAAAACCTACATATAATAAAAATACATAGTATGTGGGTAAATAATTCTTAGTCATATGGATAGAATATTTGAAGTTGTCTAGGACTATGGAACAATTATAAAATCATTATAATGATTTGTAAGAATGTATCAAAAGATTGATCAATCCAGATCAACCAAAATCTTCTTCTTTATGATTCCATAGAAGCCCCTCTTCCTATGTGTATAAATTCTACTAAATGATATTCATTTTTTTAGGATCAAAGATAGATATGATCCAAAGATATGTGGCATAAAAAGATTCAAAATGTCTATGTGATGTTCTCTATATTTTCATTGTATTTAAATCAGTCATAAGAGATAATAAATTATATATAATAATTACTTGAAAGTAGTTAATGGTTTATGGATGGAATTAATTTATCACAATAGACAGTATTGTGTTATCAAAATTTTCTCTTTTTTCCTACATCGAGTTCTGACTTGGTAGGCTTAATGGTTTTGTTGATGGTTTATTTTAAACTTCCACATGTGAATAAATGATGCTAGAGAGGAGGAATGATTGCAAGTATAAAATGTGGGACCAAAAATCCGAATAGTTTCACGTCATAGGAGGAGAGTTAAATCTCATAAACCTTTGAAATATCTTGAGGGGTTATAAATGTTGAAAATATATGTTATCTGAAATCATGAAGACACATTCATGGAGAGGCATCAGAACTCGTGTATTTTATGATTATCTATTTTTCTCTAACAATTTCATATTGGCGGATGTTTTTAGGTGTCACGACCCATCCTCGGGGCCCATGTCGTGACTACCCCAAGCCCGCCTTCCATAGGCCAGGGGATGACGACTAGCACCAAAGGCGTAAATCCCGGTAACTGGGAAGGCATTTCCATTATAAAAGTAAACAAAACACCACAAAGTACAAGCGGAAGTAAAACACTAAGTACAAGAGAAGTGCTGAAAGGTAAATGGGCCAGAATACAAACCCAAATGAAAGTACAACTACAACTGAACAAAGTACAATAGAAAAAGACAAGAGCTGGAAGAATGGAAGCGGCTCCTGGGTTGTCCTCCTCGAATCCTACCTGAAGGGTAGGTACAGATGGCGCAGCTCCTGGATCGTCCACCATGGATCCTACCTGAATGGTAGGTACAGATAGCCTCCACAACGCTCTCGCCCGTCATCCTCCTCCAAGTGTCGTCTCGCTGTGAAGTCCACCTCTGGATACCGACTAGTCGTGTAGTCCACCTCCGGGTACTGACTCGTCGTGTAGTCCACCTCCGGGTACTATCCAGTCCTTGATCACTCGACCTCCGTAGGCACTGCCCGTCATCTGCAACCAACACAACGAGGTTCGGGCATAGCCCGTGCAGGGGTGAGTATAACGATACTCAGTAGGGACCTCGAGACCCTCAGGGTCTCACTAAAACCAACCAGGATAACCACAAAGAAGATCACAACAGATAACCTATACTTAGTTATATCCCCATACACATACCAAAGGTATCAAGTAACACATCTCAATCATGAGGAAACACATAGATTATGAAATCAACGGATAACTACTACACAGGTATATGCCCATACATATACCTAAGTTATCAAGTGACCCATCTCAATCAAGAGGTAAACACAAAGGTCATAGACTCATCTCAAACTAGGAATTTCATTATCGAAACCGTAATTGCTATAGATCCCCGTCTCTGGAGTGTACAGTGGTCCTTTCATGACTCTGAGGTACTGTTCACTAACCTAACAATACTGAGGTACTCCTCCTGTCGAGTAATGCAGGTCAGCCACCCAAACACAGTAGTGATTCCCACCGGGGTATTCCACCCAAACACAGTAGTGCACACCCCCTAGTTGCCTGCATATGTACTCTCCGGACGAGTACGACGGGTCTGCACTGTCACACAGGTAGTGCTCCGTCCGCCAAGGGTCTGCACCCAAACAAAGTAGTGCTCCGTCCACTGGGCTAGTCGAGTCACTCCAAGTCGAGTCGGTCAAGCATTCATCAAGTCTCAGTCGGCTACACGGTCTCCTTACTGTGCACGCTCATATCTGGGAGGGTCCTCTCCATGAGATACAGGTCAATACTCCAAGTATCTCAAAGTCCCATGAAGAAGTATCTCAAAGGACCGCCTCGTCATAGGGGTCTCAACGCAACAGATGGTGCGTCAATCGGACGCTCAGTCTGTGAGTTATTATCCTATTCGTCCCAGGTGCCCGGTTGGTTTCGTGAGCAAACCAACCCAGCCGTATCTTAACTGTATCCCGAAATCTCATAGGGTATACTCATCGGGACCATTACTCACCGTGATCACCAACGCCACTGATGGTTCGTCAAACAGACATCTGGTCTAAAAGATATCAGTTTTTTCGTTCTAGGTGCCCGGTTGGATTTCGGGTATGATCCAACCCGGCCACTATCCATCCGAAACAAAAACTCAGGTGATGTATTCCAAAAGTTCTGTCTCATCAAGAGGAATTCAACGAGATAGACGACGCGTCAATCGGACGCCCGGTCTGTGAGTTATTGGCCTTTTCGTTCCAGGGGCCCGGTTGGATTCGTGAGCAAACCAACCCGACAACACTCCGACGGGGTCTAAACCTCGAGCAGAGTAAGCCAAAATTTCTGTCTCAATTAGAGGAATTTAAAAAAGTCGACGGCACGTCAATCGGAGGTCCGGAGCTCAAGATATAACCGTTTCCGCTCCGAGGGCTCGGTTGGTTTCGTAACCGAACCAACCCGGCAGAAACCAAAGTTCTATGAAACCAGGAGTGTGATATACCAAAACGACCGTCTTGATCCAAGGATCGCATCGCCACTTCTGGCGTGTCATTCGGATGTCCGTAGCCCGAGATATGGGAAAAAGACCGAAAAAGGTCCGAAAACGGGGGTTTCGGGCCCGGATCGACCCGGCCCGAGACCCCTTGTGTCGGCCCGAACAGGGGCTACCCAACCTGGGTCTGGGTCGTCCCGGTGGGGCGGGGCCCGGCCCAGCGCGTGGCGCCTGCTGGCCCGGCCGAACGGCCGAGCCGTTCAGTTTGCGGGGGGGGGGGGGGGGGGGGCTGACCCCCGTGTTTTTGTAACCGCGACCCCCCTTAATGGGGGCCGCTTACTGGCCGGCCGGGGGTTTGAAACCCCGGCTTCCCAACTGTCCAGCCCGCCCACCCCGTTCGGCCGGTTTCTGCCGCCACGGGACCGGCGACGACTGGTCCCCTCCCTGCTCCGACACCAGCGGCCCGGTACCGGCCGCCGGTCACCCTGCTCCACTGCGGCCCGGAACCGGCCGCGAACTTGATTCGTCCGGCGCGGCGCAACGATGCCGCGCCCCTCCGCAGCGGCCCCACTCCGGCCGAGGTGTCTTCGGATTTCTCCGATGCGGCGCGACGGAATCACGTCCTTGTTCGATTTCACGGCGCGGCGCGACGACGCCACACATTTTATTGACACACGATCCTGCGTGGTGTGACGACACCACGCCATTCCATTCCAAACCACATTAGAAACCAACATGGATAAAGGTGGAGGGTCGGCTGTGTTTGTGCTCTAAGGGGGGGGGGGTGATTGTAACATCCCCAAATGATAAATGGTTAAATCACTAAATCATATGACTCATGTCAACAAGGTGCACCTTCCTTTTCAAGAGCCTGTTCGATTAGAACTCCAAAATTAAACGTGCTTGGCCTGGAGTAGTATTGAGGATGGGTGACCACATGGGAAGTTTCTCAGGATGTTTGTGAGTGACGACAAAACACATTGGAAAGGACATGTGTTGGCCTGTGGGGACTATCATTAGTCAGATGACCCTTTCGGGCAAGTGGGTGGACCCTGGGGTGGGCCCCACGTGTCTGTGGGGCAACTGGTGGTACCTGGTGGGTTAGGACCTGATAGCCATGTAAAGGCGGGGTGGTTGTGCTGTCACCGGGACCCAGTTGTCACAATTGGTATCAGAGGAGTCAGTTCTACCGCAGAACTTATAACACTGATATTTTCTTTTCTGTGAAGCAATAGTGTTAAGAGTATCGAGTGTGGTTTTCAGTTCAGGGAGTCCAGTGTTGGTGAGGGCGGCCGACCTATACATACACCAGGACCCTGACAACTGATTTCTGACATTGTGCATGAAAACACTGATTGCGTGTGTGTTTCAAGAAGTTTTTTTTAAATGTCAGCTGAAACCAGGTCAGCTCACCAGGTATAATCGTTTGACCGTGTCACATTGTTTCTTCAGGATGCCTTTTCACGGAAGACCAGCTAGAGCCTAGAGGGATGTACGTACTAACAGCCTGCCGAGCGACGAGGCTTTGGTACAGGGCCCTCTTGCAGTTGAGGCACCAGTAGAGGCACCAACGGTACTACCATACGTTGGGCCACTGGTGCCACTAGCCCTAGCAGTAGGCAATGCACGCCACTTGATCACGCTGCACGAGTTCCAGCACCAGAGACCACCCAGGTTCCGGGGAGCGACGGACCTGCAGGCAGCTGAGGATTGGCTGGAGGCTGTGGTGATAGTTTTCAGGCTAGTGGGGACGCATGCAGACTTCAGGGTGATCTTTGCTGCCAGCCTTCTTCAGGAAACAACAGGAAGGTGGTGGATCCACTTGTTCCAGTTTTGCGACGGGATGACCTTCACATGGGAAGAATTAGAGACCTTTTTCGGGGTGGAGTTTGTGCCAGTAGCTCTACACCCCGAGCATGTTCATGGGCTGCTACCTTTGCCGCATGTTTTTCGATCAGTAGCCGAGTCATCTGTGGGAAGTAAACAGATGATGCAGAGGTCCAGATGGACCAGACCAGTAGTTGGGCGATCTCTGGTTTTAGGACCGGTGTTGCGGGGCACCCGGGGTGGGGTCAGAGCCAGCCGTACGAGGAACATGAAGTGTTATGAATGCGGTAGGAAGGGTCACCTGTCACGTGACTGTCCGACCCCCCGCACTGTCGATCCGCAGGCATTGGAGGAGCTACTGAGGTAGAAGCAGCGATGAGTGCTTGAGCAACAGGCAAGTAGTGGACAAGGCAGTAGAGCTCCGGGAGTAGGTGGACAGGAGCGGAACTAGTGGATACGTCCCTTGTACTTCTAGTTCCATATTTTTGTTGTATTCATGTCTTTGTACTGTGAGCTGAAATAATGAAAAGAAACTTATCTTTGTGATGTTTTCTTTCCTGTCCTTTTTGTTCTTTTGATACTGAGAGGACCCGATTAAAAACTGTTGACTTGACCCTCACTTTCATGATTTCTACTGGAGGAGACCTAGTTACCTCACACTGATGCCGACAGCATGACTTGACCCTTGGAGGCGAGAGTGACGGTTGGATCTCTTGGTAGTTATGTCAAGGCCTTACGACGTCATCCATGGCATGAATGCATCATTCATGTGAGGATTGACTGTATTAGGCAATGGAAGTGGTTCATCCAGGGGATGAGACCAAGTTTCTCTTTTCGGCAAAGGATAAATTTTAGGAGCTCTTTCAGATTGTAGGAAAAGAAGGTGAAGATCATCCAGGAGAGGATGAAGACTGCACAGTGCTGTAAGAAACACGAAACTGGCGCCAGTCTTAGAGACTCGAGCATGTTAAATGTTTGAAGAAGAAGAAGATTTAAGGAGAGATGATTCTGCAAAGCAGCAGACATGGAGGAAGAGCTAGGAGAGTAGCATGAGGTGGTGTACATATTAACATGCTACAACCAACCTCCTTAGTTATCCCCTTCAGGCAGAGGGAGATGGAGGGCGGAGGAAGAGTGTGGCTGCATGTGGTCAAGGAGTGTGAACCAATGGCTCTAAAAATGATTCAAGGGACAGACTGTGTCCACTACTAGCTGGTGAAGTAACAGACGTCGATATGAATCATTCTTTGCTTTCACAAATCTTGTCCCAGACCTAGAGTTTCTGGTAAGCCATGTACTTGACCCTCACATCTAGAGATACCGTGGGAGGAGACTCGACCTCACACTAATGTCGATAGTGTGGTCAGACCCTCGAGGTGAGAGTTTCGGTTGGAATCTCTTGGTGGCAGCATCGAGGCCTTACGACGTTGGTTTGAGTATGGACTGGGAAATCACATTTCATACACAAATTGAAGGTATTAGGAAAAAAGGTTTTGTTTAACTATGATGTCGGGATAGGTTTTCCTTGGTCGGCGAAAAGGAAACCTCAGGAAGCAAGATAAACTCATGCACTGATGGGTGCGACCAATCACTCTTGAGTCGGTCAACCTTACCCTCGTGGCAGCAGTCATTTTGAGTTTCAGTTTTAATAGGATTTGGAGACATCTATAGTTCGAGGTTGATGATCACGTCCTTATACGGGTCTCAACTCGACGAGGTTTACAGAGATGTGGCCAAGGTGGCATGTTATCTCCGAGGTTCAATGGACCTTTCTACGTCCTCAGCTGGGTAGGCGAGGTGGTTTACCGCTTGACCAATCCACCTCAGTTGCACGACGATTTCCAAGTATCTCAACTAAGGAGATACGTGCTCGACTCTTCTGATATCATCGACCAAGAGGAGCTGGAGAATGGCGATGAGGTGAATTCCACGGAGTTTCCAGTGGGGAATCGAGGATCAACAGGAGCGGATCCTACAAGGGCAGTCAATTCCTCGGGTGTGCTTTCACTGGTAGTATGGGAACCTCCAGGTAAGCACATGGGAGCGGAAGGCTCAGATGAATGCTCAGTACCGTTTTTGTATCCTTGGTCTGTGTTAAAGCTTTATAAGGACATAAAGGCCTGAGGTGTGAGTAATTTAATGACCCGTAAAATTCAAGGGAAATTTTTTCTAAATTTTCTTTGGAATTTTAAAAGAAGGTAGTTTATGACGGCACCTGATTCCGATGCCCGGTGTTCCTGGAATTAATTTCTGAATTTTAGCTCGGGTAAGATCAGTGAACGAATGAGCGGGAATTTCTAACTTTTGAACCGGTGCTCGGAATCGAATTCTGAAGGCACCGGTGGAACCATAGCGCCAGTTATTGCTTAGAAACACCTCTTCCAGAGTTGCATTGTCACGAGAGAGATTGATAAAAACTGTGGAAGATAGAATAAAAATTTAACTACAATTTTTATTATTCTTTAAGTGGTCTTAAGCGTCGGGTGGAAGTTGGGTAACTACCCAACTTCCCATGGGAGGTTATGAGAGTGGTGGGGCCCACACAAACCCCACCCCTTCACATTCCTCAACCTTCCTCTGATATCAAATGTGACAACTGGGTCCTGTTGACAGCACAACCACCCTGCCTTAACATGGCCTTCGGGTCCTAACCCACCAGGTACCACCAGTTGCCCCGCAGACACTTGGGGCCCACCCCCAGGTCCACCCACGTGCCCGAACGGGTCATATGACTAATGATAGTCTCCACAGGCCAACACATGTCCTTTCTAGTGAGTTTTTTTCCTCACTCACAAACACCCTGAGAAACATCCCAGGAGGTCACCCATCCTGATTACTACTCCAGGCCAAGCATGCTTAACTGTGGAGTTCTAATCGAACTGGCTCCTGAAAAGGAAGGTGCACCTTGTTGACATGAGTCATATCATTTAGTCAATTAACCATTTATCATTTGGGGATGTTAAAATAGGATACCAAGAAGCTGTGTGACAAATTCAATAATGATTAAACATGAGTCTACAATATTAGCTGATAGAAATTATGTCACAATATCAGAGAATTAAAAAAACAATTAATTCGACAATGAACAGTTTCAATTTGGTAGAAAAATGGAGGTAAGCAACCCAGAGCAAGTATAAGTACAAAATGATTATTCATGACAATATACTGATAATGTGAAAGAGGAAGCAGATGTAGATGTGAACTAGGTTTAGGAATTGAATAAATAGAAACAATTCAGTTATTTTATATTTTTTTGAGACCAAAAAATGATAATTTCATTGGAACCAAATGGGTATTTCACATCAGTGTGAATAGAATGGTGTTGTAATTCGATACGAAGAATTTCTAGTGTGAAAAGGGTGCACTCAGGTAGAGGTTATCGATGGTGAAAAAATAATTTCACATTTATAAAGGATATATAAAATCTGATTACTCTCTTCCATATAAATCCATCGAAAGTTCAAGGTTTTCCAAAGGCACCTGATGTTAGCAATTCTGAATGGGGTTCTAAAAGAATTTGTTTGTAATGAGCAACTACAGTGTTTTCTTATTTATAAAGATGAAAAAATAGTTTGTATGTAGAATAATGATTTATATTGTCACAACCCATCCCCCGATGCCCTTTCCAAGACTACCCCAAGACCACCATCTATAGGCCAAGTGCAGGAGTCTAGCTACCAAAGGCATAATTCCATAAACTGGGAAGGAATTTCCTTTATAACAATAGTCACACACAACAGAGCACACAACTGAATACAAAACACTACGTAAACTGTATAACAAGTGAGTGCATAAAAGTAAAGTGGCTGAAAATACAAGCCCAATTGTAAAGTACAATTACAACGGAAATTGAAAAAAACTGTTGAAAGGTGAAAAATAGCTCTTGGATCATCCACAATGGATCCCACCCGAAGGGTAGGTCCAGATATCCTACACTGCACTCCACGTCTGTTTATATACTCCGTGTATCATTACGCAGTGTTTTCCATCTCTGGGTGTCGTCCAATCCTCATACCCTCAGCCTGAGTAAGCGCTATCTGTCGTCTGTATCCAACACAACGTGGTGCGGCCATATCCCTTGTAGGGGTGAGCATTACGATAATCAGTAGGGACCCCGATACCACCAAGGTATCTCAAAATACAATAAGGATTAACCACATAGTATGAAATCAACGGATAGACATTATATAGGAATATTCCCATACATATACATAAACTTATCATGTAAGCTCAAATAGGTATACAACTCAGTAAAGTGATAGAAATGATCATATGTAGCCACTGAATCATGTATTCGGTCGAACCCACAAAGGATCCAGGAACAGAAATTAGAACTGTCTAACCCACACATGATCCAGGAATAGTAAACAGAGATGTCGAACCCACACAGGATTGAGGAATAGTCGTCAGTGCTGTTGAACCCACATAAGATCCACGAACATTCGTCAGTGCTGTCGAACCCACACAGGATCCGAAACAGTTGTCGGAGCTGTCGAACCCACACAGGATCCAGGAACAGTGGTCAGTGCACAACTAGCCACAGGGTTTCGCACATAGCATGCTTGATTCTGGGAGGTTCCTCTCCTAAATACATGTTTTGATACTTCAACTGCCATGAAGTACCATGTTTATGTATCCAAAAGATCCGTCTTTCCAAAAGAAATCCAACGCGATAGACGGTGCGTCAATCGGTTGCCCGATCTGAGAGTTATTGGCATTCCCGTTCCAAGGGCCTGGTAAAATTTACGTTATAATTCAAACCAGCCATAACCCATCTATGTCCAAACCTCGAGAGGGGTATACCAAAATAACTTCCTCCCTTCAAGGTTTTCGTAGACATAGACGGTTCATCAATCGGATGCCCGTAACTCATGTTATGGAAAAAAGAGTGGAAATGGGATAAAACGGGTTCGTGTTCGGTCCAACCCAGTCAAACCGACCCGGTCGACGGGTCCAACATGGTATGCAGGGGCGGGCCACCCCGTGCTGGGTCCGACTCAGTGTCCCATGGGGTCCTCCCCGAGCCACTTCTAGTGGGACGTCGTGCCCCTTCGTATCCCGAACGGCTTAGCCGTTTGGGTGGGAGTCAAACTGGCACCACGTTGCGCTGGTCCGCATCACACGTGACCCACGCGGTTGTGAGATGAAAAATTTCCTTGCTTTATAGGTAACACAAGGAAATAATGGAACATTCATTTCCTAATCTGAATATTTCATAGGGGTTTTGATATGATTTGGAATAGATAATTCCATGGAAATGATGGATCTTATGGATACCTAGATTAAAATTTCAAAGAATGATGAAGGTAATGTATTTAATGTTAAAAAATATAATCCCATAATTGGTAGTCTACTGTACTTGAAAGCGATAAGAATTGATATTGTTTTTTTTCAACATTCCAAGAAGCACAAAATCAAAGTAATACAAAAGAAGGCCACAATGTTACAGTGAAAAGAATACTTTGTTATATCAATGGTGTGATAGATTTTTTTTTCATGTATAATTACAAATATCAGACAATGTTTTTATTAGATATATTGATGTATATTGGGTTGGATAATTTGATTATAGGAAATTACATTCAGGAAGTTATTTCTATCAAGTTGTGTTGTGTATTTCTTGAATTTGAAAGAAAAATTATTGAAATTTATTGGTAACCTTAAAGGCTTAATATATTATGGCTACTTAACATGCACATAAATATTGGGGATGAATCAATAGCTTTATGATAAGATATTTAAAGTGATGTTTCTGATCGGAATCCATTGAAATAATTAGAGTTCAATAAATATTATCAAAAATAATGTACATCAGTAATGGAAAAAATACGTCAGAGTCAAATATCATTTTATCAAGTATGTGGTGTTTTAAGGTCATGTGATGTTGGATTATGTTCATGTTGAACTATAGGTTGCATTCATCCCAACAGAGGCCATACCTAAATATGTGTTTGAACAAAATTCAATGGCTATGAGAGTTCAGTCGACTCCCGGAACATGAAAAGGTGTGAATATGGGACCCCATATTTTTTAGTAATGTAGTGTTTTACCTGGTAAACACTATGTGTTCATTAGCCTGTTGCAGACCATAATGAAGAGACCTTTGGGATAATTGGAGAAGTTACCTTTAGGTTTTTTGAAAAAGGGGGAGAAATTATGGCTATATATGGTACAAAATTTCTTAGAAAATACATACGGATAAGTTGATAGGTGGAGCGGTTAGATAAGTGGAGAAATGAGATAGGGGGAGTTCTGACGATTATATATTTAAACTATTAATGATTATATATCAGGACATCTGAGGTTCGTGATGAAATAAGAAGAGTGGTATCGGAATGTCATAATGTTATTCATTTAATTACTTTGCATTATTCTCTTGTTTCTAATGAAGAGAACAAATCATGTGAGATTAGAGTGTTTGATTAGTTAATCATTGATTTCATTTTGAAGCATAAGATGAAAATGGTGGTCGAATATATAAGAATCATTCACAAGTTATCAAGGTGTGAAGGATTGTCATCAAACCCAAAGGGGGATATTTTTTGAATAAAAACCATCATGGTAACATTGTTGCATTTTTTGATTTATTATTCATGTTGAAAAAGTGGGAATCCATTGTTAGTTGTAGAGTTCTAGATATATTTTTGAAAACAAATGCTGAAAAGTCTCTTTGAAAATGTAATGAATGATCTGGAGGTGCTAAAAAAATATCATATTCAATGTGTCACTAGTTCATAGTCTTTATCAAATATTATGTGTCCAAAAACTAGAGATTGATAAAAGGTGTTTTTGGAAAATGAATTTGTCCATAGTTTTTAAGGATGTTTGGAAAGTTTCACACCATTAATTTTTCATGATCACTACAAAGAAATAGTTCAATGTAAATAAGGTCATGAATGTTATGGATTTTCTACATATAGTTAGTTTTCATGAATGAGAATTGTGAAAATATATTTGTGTGCTCATGGAAATGTTTCACGAGTGGTGCACTAGGTTAGAATAATTTTAATAAATATGCACTGACACCTCTTATGTAATTACTATCAACACTTATAGATAATTCAAGCACTGTATCACACATTCAGTGTGGTGCACACATGTAGTGAGTTTCCACACAAGTAGGGAGTCGTTTGTGACATAGAAATTGAGTGCAAGAAGTAACTTGTGTACAAAAAGTGAATTGTGTGCAAGTATTGAATTGCTTGTAAGAGTTTTTTGAAAGTGTAAAGTTGTGTGAAAGATGTTTTACCATGAAAAAATAAAATTTTATGTTCAAGGCATTAAAGCTGCATGTAAGACCCCAAAGGGTTGTGTGAATGTTTGATGTTTCCTAGTACACGTGGGTAATGTATTATTCATTAGTTTGAAGAATGTTGATCCTCAATAGAGAATCTATATAAACATTATAATGAATTATTTAATCAAGGTGGATTCGATCGGATGGGATTTCCTACCCATCAATAATGAGCATGGGAATATATGTGAATTATAATGAAACTAATTACTTTTAGTGAGATTTAGTTAATTTAGTACAATCCCCACATTTCGGTATTATGGTCCATGGATGTTTCCTAGTGAGGGTGAACCATGCAAAAATTTATGTACCATTGTGCAAGATTTATTTCTTTATTTTCCATGAATTAAAAACATATTGAATTGGAATGGATATGATAAACATTAACATTAAATATCATAAGTTGTTTTCCTTCTAATAAAAATGTCAAGATATAGTGGGTAGGGAAGAATTTTGTAATGAATATATATTCGTTGATTAACCCCCCCCCCCCTCAAGGTACCTAGGCCCCTTTTAGACTAAACAGTTAACATACCCTACCCATGAGATATTTTTTGAAGACTTTATGTTTTTTATCCATTTATTATTACTTCCCTGTATGGAAATTCTCTTTTTGGGAACTTTTGGAGCAGATATTCATGATATGGATGCACCATCCCATGGATTAAGAGATGAAGATTCTTCCTATCTATGTGGATTCGATCGGTTGGGATTTCCTACCCATCAATAATACAGTGGTATATTCTATAACTAGTCTTATAGGATTATAATATCAGGTTATACCTTGTCATGTGTAGAGGAATAACTCCCTTGTTCATACTGAGCTCATAGATGATCTTTCCCAATAGTTTTGACTATATAAATGGTTCAAGAAGGGGTTTTGTTGATGTTTTGACTTCTAGAATGACCATGTATTAACATATATCCTCAATGACCAATTCCCATAGTTTATCAATCATGAATATGGAAACTATGTTTATCATCATGCTCATAATTTTAGATGTCATCCATTAAAATAATGACATTTGTATAATTGCTAACAAAATATCCGTCTGATAAATCTTCTATCAGATGGGTCGATTCATGTTGGGCACGGTGGTGACCATGTATTAAAATTGTAGTCATGATGTACACTAAAGATAAATAAAACATTTGGTTCATAACAACTTCACCTTAGTTCATATTATTCTATCCCTTTTGGCCATATCTCTTTTTATAGGATTGGCCTTCAAAGTAATGATCTACCGATGATATTGGTTGTGCTGTAGTGGGAGGGGTGAGAGACATATTTTTCAATCATAACAATGTTCTTAGAATAACATGACTCCAATGGATATTTTTTCAAACCATAGAGTAACCAATCTTATATGCACTCTTTCTATTATCTTCTTTCCATACATTTTCTTCCACTTCATGGATAGTTGTGGAAACATACTCCATATAAGCATGTGAATTATACATCATAACTTTCCCGAAGTCTACCATCATTTTCAAGAGGTTTTCAAAAAATATCCTAGATTGGTTCCCCAACATATGATGGCATAGGAAATAATTCTAGTGTTCTACATCACATTCCATTTTTGGATTCCTAGCCTTTGGAAACCTGATTAAGATGTTTTCCAGTAACAAAATAAGGTATCCATTGAAATGGTTATATTAGAAATATTAGACCGTTTTCTTCGTCTACTCAAACTTATTTCCCCACTAGCCTCTATGATCATCTTTATGTGGTGGGAAATGATATTGAGGATCAGGAGGTGGAATCATACTACATTCTATAGTCATTGAAGAAGGAGAGAGTACATGGGCCTGCTTAAGTTTAACTCTAGCTACTTATGGTTTTTCTGTTCTCCTTCCAATAGTTTAAGGAATTATCCAAGACTTGTCACTGGTCTATTCAATGGAATATTTCACCTGTTGAGAAATTGAAGAAAGGTCCTAAAACCAATCTTTGTATTTCACTAGTATCAATGGTGTGTGTGACTCATCATGTAGATTTACTAAACATATGGTAAACAACTCTACCAAAGGGAGTGGTAGGTTTATTGGGTATTTTAGTCCTTTGCACGAACAAAGGAAATATGAGAATCTTTCATTCTCCCATTGATTTTAGTTCGTGTGGTTGAAAACTATCATATTCTTCATCATTGAGTTGAACTAGAAGAGAAACATCTAGAAATTATCTTCCCAGCTTGTGATTCACTGAGCATGAGAACTAGTGTACCACATAAAGGCTGGACCTTGCAATGATTGGTTAAAGTGCATAAGCATAACTGATTCTGATTATTCAAGGGTACCCACTATTGGTTCACAGCAATAGATGAGGTGCATCAAATGCTCTCTGGATCTATTGGTTCATTAAATATTGGAAATGTATGGTTCCTATTGTGTGGTTGGGGAATAGTGGGATATACCAATTCAGGGTAAGACGTCTGTTTTGGATGTATCATCATGCTTCGTTCCTTTATGTCTTCCAATTAGTAATTTAATGACTCAATAATGTTTATAATCATTTGAGGAATATCTAGTTGATTTGAGACCTAAGGAGGTGTAGTGGATATAGCCTAAATGGGTGCGGTGA
The DNA here is from genome assembly GCA_963277665.1 of Viscum album. NCBI lineage: Eukaryota > Viridiplantae > Streptophyta > Magnoliopsida > Santalales > Viscaceae > Viscum > Viscum album. Next base: position 848,021,366 of record OY728131.1, on the reverse strand, counting down.
ATGGTAGGACCATTGGTGGCGGCATTTCTTGTACATTCCATTGGTAGACTAGAGGGACAAGCCTATAAAGATGTTTTGGACCAAGTTATTATTTTTTACCCAATAGATGTAATTCTATATTTTATATTGCAGGATACAAATATATTGACAGTATGAGTTTGTAGTTTTGGAAACCCCTTTTTTTGAGGTGTGTCGATTCAAAGTGAATGTTGAGGAACATCATGAAAAGAATATCTGGTTGGAAGGATAACTCAGAGTAAGTCATCATTGATACTTCTCAATTGTTTTATACGATCCTCTTGCTATGTGTACATTCCTCTAGTGAAAGGGATTAATCCTCATTGGGGAGAATGCAAGGAATATTCTGACCTTAAATTTTCACAATTAGGATTTTGAGGAGGTAAAGGTAGATTGTTTGAGGGTGTGACCTTATTTAGGGAAAGAATCTGGTTTATGGAATCCAAAACACTTTTTTTGGACTGTATTCTAAAATATAACTTACTCTTCCGACTACATGAAATTGGACACATGTTCGGGGGGATTTGTATTGACAACAATAATAAAGTTCACTGATTAGTTTTTAATTATGGAACTTCCATCAGTATATCTTTGGGACCATCTTATTCTACACCCTCCATGAATCCTTGTCCTAAAATTTGTTGATTCCCTTGAATCCACTTTGTGAATAGTAACTCAATTTGAATCTCAAAATAGTTCATTCAGGTGTGTTCCAATTGAATGTACCATATCACGAGACCTAAAAAATTGGGAGGATTAATTCTTCAGCATCTTCCCTAATTGGGGGAAATTTGATTCCCTATAATGATTGGATATTTAGGTGAAAATAATTCATCCTTGAGGTTTGGGGTTGTTCATTTTCTTCCTTCACAAACATTTTGGTTGTGTTTTATGGCCAGATGGTTGTGTTAAAAACCCCCCAACACTGCCAGCTAAAGTCCCTCATGATATATTGTGGATGATAATAATTTTGATGGTATTCTAAATTTACAAATATTTATTGGAATGGGGGATGGATGCCTTATTTGGAACAAACATAAATTTCCCATTTTGGAAGGCCAATGTGCTATTTTTGACATTTTTCATATCTTATGGATATCATCGTCTATGTAAGATACATTATCGATTTTCCGAAATGATTGATGAAAATGTATTTCAAAAATTTTCTCTCCTCTGACCCATCATTGGTTAGATTTGGTTGAGGTATTTTTTTATTGAGCATATCATTGGTTTATGATAGGGTCGGTTTGTTTTAGAATTCCTGAAGCAATATCATTTCATGTTACAACATTCTGAAATCTTTTCTAGTTAGGATGTACAATGAAATGTATTTTTCCATGTGCACCCCATTAGCAGATATGATGAAAATGGGGAATCAGCAAGCACCTATCACATCCACATTTATGCATCGAGTTATGCACATAGATGGGATTCATGTGGTTTGTCATTATTTGGATTTCATGACACCATGAGATAAGAAATCATGATTTTTCACTGATATCCTTCTATTACCTTGACTTCAGTTTGATAATCATCATAGATTAAAACCATTTATTTTATGTGATGAATATTTCTCCATATGTTGAGTTAGATGTCCTGTATATAATATTAAGCCAATACCTATATAATAAAATATTAATTGGAGGGTAAAGGCCTAAAAATAAATTGTATATCATTAATATCTAGCTATTTTATCATGTTTATCATATCGTATCCATTTTCACTATAGTTTCCTTGACCTGGTCTGACTAGAGTGGATGATTCATGATTATTTTACCGTAAGAAATGAGATTTGTTGGGATTTCCTCTACTATCATTGAAGGAAAGAGATATAAAGGAGGTTTGGAGAATGACCATCTCCTTGGGAATTCTCATAATTGAGAAAGGATTTCACTGTCCAGTGAAACAGCATCTGAAATTTAAAGAATTGCATTCGAAAGTGACACATGATTAAAGATTATTATCATCACTACATTTACAATTGGTGATTTATTATGAAAATGTGAGACACTACTATGGAGAAAACATTGGAAGTCAATTTCCTCATGTTGGGGACCTCCATGATGGATTACAACAAGTGAAAAATCCTTTTTATCCTTAATCTTCTAGCCACATGATGGGTTATTCTAGTTCTCATCAAGAGGAAAACTCTCATGATCAATCAGATTTTTTTCATCATGAATTCTTTTATGGTGAAGAGTCTGATGTGGACCTTCAAAATTACTATTATTCCTCCAATAATTCGATAATGTGAGGGAAGGATCTTGAGCTTCCATAAATAAAATTATGAGGGATTCAATAATTGCAGAATTGAGCAGTGTAGACTCTCAGGTGAGTCTGGTGGTTGGCCGAAAGAAGGAGAATGGGTGTATGTCCCAAATCCATGTGGGCCACCAAACTCGGCTGGAGATATTCTTCAGAGGGGGAGAATGTGTGAACCCACTCCCTATTGGCAAGTTATCATCATTTGTAGCAAATTGATTGTCGTCGAGTATGAAGGTCATGAGACAATCCTCTTAGGAAAACACCATCATCATTTTAAGGGGTAGCAGATGTGTAATGTTGGTGGCTGATATTACTAGAAGGTGCCCTTGAAAGAGACCCATGTGACTCCTGGATGACGTGCAATGTCTTGGACCTCTTCGGTCCATTATGCTGAAAAAATATGGTGTTGTAGATGTTATAGGATGCCATGGTGACTAATATTTTACACATTTTTTAAATTATAGTTCTATGAACAATGTCTCTTGTTTTGTAAATAGTGTTGTTTGTGAGACAGATTTGAAAAGTGATGTCAGTGAAACTCTTGTGAACTGTGTTAATAGTGAGATAGATTTGAATAGTGATTTCGGTGAGGTATATGTGAATATAGATGGCAGTGAGAAGAATGTGAGCTATGATGTTGATGAGACATATGAGAGCAATGTTGTCGGTGTGGCATCTTCATTTTTCGGTGAGTCATCTATTTTTTAATCATCTGTTTGAGAGTCATATTCAATTTTTGTTTAGTTATCTATTGAAGATTTATATATAACTATTTGTGACTCATATTTCTTTCAGTAATCTTTAACTATCAGATATTCATCTATTAGATGGACATCTTAAACTATCTGTGACTCAATTGTCATTGAGTAATCTATCACTATGTCAACAAAAACTACCAGTGAGTCATCTGTTAGTGGTTCATCTTCATCTATCGATGTTTCATATGTCGATGATTCATCTATCAGTGACACATCTTCAACTTTCTTTGTTTCATCTTTTAGTGATTCATCTTCAACTGTCAGTGATTCATTATTCCCTGAGACCTCTTCAACTGATAGTGGGCTATATTTTGGTGAGTCAGCTTTCAGTGAGTCATCTATAATTAGGTTCTACAATTAATAGAGATCAACAGGTGAATAGTTCTTCCATCTTTCTACAATTTCCCATGTTTGACATTTTCATTGACGTAAAATGCTATCAAAGCCTCATTTTATGGTATTTAAGGTCTATTCAAATCCCATAACTCCTATCATGAAATCCCTTAGGGTCCTGATGATTTCACTTAGTCATAATAGATGGGTTATTGAGATCCTGCATTATTTGATTATCAACCATTTCATGTTCTGTGAGTCTTGGATCTAATCATTCTATACCAGGGGCCTTCAATTTGTTTGTTTATTCTCATTCCTCTAGGAAAGAGGCTCCCAAAATTGTTATTTCCCAAGAAAATGTGTGATTTTACTATATCTATGGACCTTGTTTTCTTAGACTACATTCCACTATTTAGGTCCATGAAGGGAAAATTGATCCATATATGATAAATGCTATGTCTTATCTTGGTTTTTGTGGGTTCTTTGATATGTTTCCTCATGTTGTCATTTCCATGTTATGGCATGTTATAAACATGTTTCTAATTTACCATTCTTGGGTTATGGTTGATTTCTTTGTGCCAAAATGTCCACGAGTGGATGTTGTCGTTGCGTGAGAGGTTATCATTGTTAGTTGTGCTGGCCCATTCTCAGACGAAGAATGTCAAAAACCTTTTGAGGTGTTTGATTAATGGATTCTCTATTATATTATGTGAATTCATTGAGGAATCATGGTTTAGACACTATCTCACAATAAAATTGATATAAAAAATATTTAACTGTAGTAAATAATTGGTATAGATTTTACGTTGTTTCATTATATCGTGATAGTGGATTGCTTCTAGATTTTCTAGATTGCATGATACTATTACATGATTTTTTTAGCATGATTTTCATGATGGAAATTGTTAAAGAAAATAATTCAAGGTAAATTTTAGATTAATAGGATAATAATAAAGAGTCCTGTAAATGAAACTAGTTATTAATGTAACTCGATGATAATTAAATGGATGAAGATATGCATGTCTAAAAGAATTAGTTAATTCAATATGGAATAGATAATAGGTTGTGTGATAAGGAAAATTCATTGAAGGGTTTTTATTTTACCTTATGGTTTTAATTTAAAGTGCCTTATTCATTGGAGTTGTCAGTGAATGTTGTGTGTGAAGGATGAATTCATTATTTAGGTCCAAGAGGCTGGTTTCTATGTTGTTTGTTTCCTACTGTGTGGGTTGTGGTGTGTTCCTGGGAAGGATATTCCTAGAGTGCTATTATGGTATGTGGGGGTATGTAGGCTTAGTGGTTATGGTGGAAATAGTTGACGCCTATAGGGGAAAGATGCATTAGTTTATGAATGTTGGTGTCAGGGTGGACACTATAAATGATGAAACATGATTTATTTGAATGTTAGATGCTTATTGAATATGACTTTTGTTTTCTTCTTTACTCTACCCAGCACTTGAGGTGGAAGGTTTTCATTAATATCCTTCCAAATAGGTAAAAATTCATAATTCATGGCACATGAATTTTATGTTTATCTTCTTGAGGATGGATGGGTCAACACTCTTTCTATAGGTGACAAAGTCTCTATGGGTAGTTCACCTACTGAACTTGTTGATCCCCTTTTATTGGAAACATAGAATATTTTTAAAGAATATCTACAAATATAGGAAGGTATTAATGTTGTTAATAAATTATTGAATAAATGATGATGTCCCATGGGGTTGGCGCTTCTTGGGATGCAATGAAGAGGTTACAATTTATTGGAGCTATGGACATTATTTGGTTATTCCTGGAGGGTATGGAACATTGGTGTGATACTAATGAAATGTAATGTGGATATTTTTATGGTTAATTTTTGTTAAAATAATTAATTAATGAAACATTCAATTGATAAAAAAGTACAATGTAATCTAATTTAGCTCTTTAAATGGTTTTGTGCTTTTATGATACCTAGTCCATGTAGTGGAACTTAGGTGCTCGAGAGACGTTAGCTGTAGTTGACTCTTATACTAGGTTATACCCATAATGTTGTTGTGAGATATAATAGGTTCATTAGTATTTTTGTTTCTATAAGGTAATCCACCCTTTCCATTAGGGAGACTGACACCATAGGGATTCTGATCCCTAGGGGGTGTTTTTTCCAACATCCTGATTGGGAGGATGGATGGATGACTACCCCAATTGGCCCCACTCTCTTCTCCTGGTAATGAAATTTTTTGGTAGGCATGATGGTTAGTTTTCCCCATATACATGTGTATATGTATATAATCAGTTAGGGTTATTAATACACATATATTTTTTATTTAGTTTCCTACTAACTACTATAGGTGTCATGTGTAAAAGATGTGATGGCTTGAGGATACTTACTCAGTTTATGGGCTATAATGGATTTAATTATACTACCAGATGTATGATACACAATATGAAAGCTATATTTTCTCTAGGAAACTACCTGGTTACTTTGGATTGATAGACATGGTGGTTGTGTTTCATGTCATTCTTGTTGTGGTTCTTTTCCCAGGTGTCTATGGGAAAGAATTTTTTAGAGAGATTATTGTGATATGAGATGTTCTGGAAAAGTGGAAAACTAGTGGGGAATTTGTAGTTGGGTACCCATGATATTATTTATTATATTATATACTATTTTAAGAGATACATGTTGAATATAGACACATTGATTCTATGAACATAGTATACAATTTTAGATTATGAGTTAGTTTCACTTTTTGTTCAATGTGCTTCTTCATGCATTCATTACTTTTTTACAAGAGGCATTATGGAGGATCATACTGAGTATACTATTATAATCACCCATTGTATATATAAATTATTTTCAGGTCAACAGGAGCACATTGGTGCTCATGATGGTTACTACTAGCTTGGGGTAACATGAGTTGTTCTGGATTTACAGTCGATGCTATTTTACTTTCTTTTGGTACTTACAGTTTTCCCTTTAGTTAAAGCATTTCATACATGACATTAAATATTTTTACATGGTATTTCTTATATGAAGTAGTCTGTGAATGATTTTATTATTGTCTATTATATCAATCTCTATCAGTTGTTTTATCATAGAGTATAATGCCTACTATTTGTCAGTTTACTATACCCTTGGTGCTAGTGACCACCTCGGGGCAGATTGGACGCGAGATTCAGGGGTCACTATCTTTGTCCTCACATTGCTTGACCATGAAGGGTACAAATTGAGAGGATTAGGTTGTGACACAGTTGAATCAGTGTTCTGGTTGATGGATATGATTGAATTTGTACTTAGGAATAGGTGTGGTTGCATGGGATTGTAGGAGAATTGTGTCAGCTAAGATTAGCAAGCACTGTAAACACAATATACCAACTAAGACACTAGTATTTTAAGGTGCCTTGTGATTTGATGTATGGTCATTTATATTTATAGTGTCTACTAAAATATGTGATACTTTTTGCAGGGTAGTGACCTAGGAATTGATATTTCATCATTCTTCTTTGTGGCTGGTTTGAATTGTTGGACCTTGGGGATAGGTTTACCTATAATGAATAAAAGAAAAAAAATTATTAATTAATTTTGTGTCTTCCTTATTTTATGATTAGGAGCTCACACTATTTTTTATTTTTCTGGTTTGGATCTATATCGATGTTCTCTTCAAGATTTCATAACATATGTTCAACAGGTGGTGCTAGCCGATCACCACTGAGTAAAGATTGACAATGCTGAAACATGGAGGAGGAAACTCTGAGAGTTTCAACGCCAAAGCCGATAGAAGTATCAGGGATCTGATTTAGATGTGGTCATGAATGACTGTTTGGAGTATGTTGATATATATTTCGACTGAATATGTGCTCAAAATGATCATAGGGAGTCATTGGATGTGAGGATGCTTCATGGGGAAGTGAGGCAGTTGTGGTTCTAACACCTTAAGGATTATGAGGAGTTAACATATTCATGGGAGGAGTTATGAGAAACATTCAGAGTTGAGTTTTTTTCGTCGACCAAGATGGTGACCAGTCACTAAGTTATTCTTACCCATGGACAAGGGTGATCCAGTGTGAGAGAGAATGGAATCTGTTTCATGAACCCAATACGATATGATTTGGAACTATTTTAAGATGAAGAGGCCAGTGTGATGCATTTCGAGGAGGTGTTGCGTCTATAGATCCAATTATTTGTAACCCAATTTATAATAAAGACATATGTTGAGGTGATGTAAAGGGAATATTTCATCTATAGGATGTTAGATAGAACCATATCATCATGACAAGGGAGTCATTAGGATTCCTCACAATGTAATGTTTTGGTTTGGGGTTCTTAATGTTTATGTCAGAATATATTATGTTCGGCTGAGGGAAGGTCCCAACTCTCAATTTTTTTTCACTAGGGGAAGAATCTCTCAAATATATTCCAATATATTAGGGAAATTTTTTCTTAGAGGCTATGGTCATCATTAGAAACTGTTCCTCACCATTATGAGTAGTCTGTGTGCATCAGGTGTTCGACTTTGGCTACATCTGTTGAGGTAGTTCCAACCAAAGAAGTAGTAGTAGGTTGCACCAGTACTGGTTTTGTAGTGAGTATATGGGGAAGGTTGAGTGAATCCCCATGTTTCTCCCCTTCCATACAGAGTAAATCAAAACTGTGGTGGTGGTCATCATCGGTGTTAGAGTGGTTATGGAGAAGGTTGTGGTCATCCTCATGTTGTAGTGTTGCCAGTGCGAGGCAATCCGAACATCATTCGAGGTAACCTTTGATTATATTCTATTGGGGTTTATTACATGATTTATTTTGTATTGAATCAGTATTCCATTTCACATGCCCTTTTCCATGACTTGGGACTTGAGTTAGATTGAGTTTTATTGCCCTTGGCATTAACCACACCAGTTGGAAGTTGAGTGGACTTGATTGAGGAATGTTTAGACTTTGAGCTGGTGTTGGGGATGCACCTACCATGGGTATATTACCTATGTTTACAAATATATACATATTATTTCATCCATTACATTTATTTTTTGTATTCGGAGTATGTTATTTCATATTTATTCAGGAGGAAAGTAGCGTTATTCGATGCCGAGGGAGAGCCGATAATGTTTGTTGGTGAATGGGCCCCACAGAAGGGTTAGAGGTGAGTTTCTTCCTTATCATACATGATGGTTGAGATGAAGCTGAGTTCATTAGTGGTTCAACATTTTGAATTTTCTAGGTCTGTTGAAGAGTATCCTGATTTCATTCCAGAAGATGTTGTAGTGTTACCCCTCGATGAGGGATCGAGTTCGAGATTTTTCTATAAATATGAGAATCTTTTATAGCTATGTATCAATATAAAATGGGACTTCTGAGTTTCAGTAGATACGTATATAGATCAATGGTCTATTATAGTGTGGTTTTGTTTGAATGAGTGTGTCACCATGGGGCACACCATTTTCGTTCATGAAGAATGTTGAAAGTAGTATTCGGTTGTGTATATATTATCATCACTTGAAAAAAAGATAGTGAATAATCTCTATCCTCCTCCATGGATTGTTGATTTATTCAATCACATAATGGGTGAATGATGGTTCTCGAAGATTTAATTGTGATATGGATATCATTAGATTCTTGTGATGAATGAGGATATCTATAAGACAATTTATTGTTGTTGTCATGTTTATTACGAATTCTTTGTGAAGCCATTTGGTTTGATGAATGCTCTGGATGTATTCTAATGTTTGATGAATGTTGTGTTTGGTGATTTCCTAGAAAATCTCTTGATGGTCTTCATTGATTAAATCCACGTGTACTCTGTGTATGAGGAGGTGGATACCGGGCATCTTAATTCTATTTTCAGAGTTCTTCATTGACAGTTACTATTTGGGAAGTTATTGATGTGTGAGTTTTGGCCATGATATGTCTGTTTCATAAGACACGTTGTATTATTTTAATGAGTAGATGTGGATCCATAGAATTTTGAATTATCAGAGTCATGGGTATCCCCGAAGACATTTTTAGAGGTACGATGTTTACTTGGTCTTTCATGCTACTACAGAAGGGTCATATAAGATTTATCTCGATCCGTGACACCTCTAACAATGTTGACAAGAAATGATTAGAAATTAGTGTGGATTGATCAATGTCAGGCACATTTTTTGTATCAGAAGGTGAAGTTGGACATTGTAAAAATTCATTATCTTCTAGAAGAAGGAGTTTCATTCAAGGATTTATATGATGCATTGAATCTGGGGTCAGGATGTGTTCTGATGCAACAAGGATCATTCATTTCATTTAGGTATCGATAGTTGCATCCCCATGAATGTAACTATTCTACCCATGATATAGTGTTTGTAAGAGTGTTGTTTTATTAATTTTTTGTGGAAATTCTTCATCAATGATCAGTTCATGGTCTTCACCAACCATATAATTATGAGACATGTATTCTTCCAGTGAGACTTGAACTTGCGACAACATGGGTGGATGGAGTTATTATAGGATTACAAATTTGAAATATTGTTTACATCTATTGTGGAAAATGTTGTAGCTGATCTGATGAGTAGGAAGTCACTTAGTGTTGTGTTGTGTGAATGTGTTGATTCTTGGAGTGTAATGGAATAACTTCCAGCATTATATCATGATATGGAAGAAGATGGTGGAAGAGGTTGAATTTTCGAGTTGATAGTGTAGTCATCATTGGTGTGGCCGGTGGAAGATTCCATGTTGGGGATACTGAGGTGGAATTTTGGAGAGACTGAGTGGTCTGTGGTGAGGACCCTTATGGCTATACATATAATGAACAACACTGGGTGTTATTTCAAGGACGTTTTTTCATTCATTTACCAATGAGTGATATGGTTCATAGAGAGTTCCATACATCTCACATAGAGGAACATCCTTGCATATAAAAGATCCATTGAGCTTTGAGGAGTTAGTCTTGGTGGCCTGGGATGAAGCGTGCAGTTGTAGAGTTTGTTTCTTTTAGTTTGGTTTGCCAAAAGATGAATGTTGGGCACCATGATCCCAGTGGTTTTCTCCATTCATTATATGTTCCCCAATTGAAGTGAAAGGACATATCGATGGACATTGTTACCAGTTTACATCGAGTTCAAGGAGGTTATGATGATATATGGGTATTTGTGGATCATATGAAAAAAATATCGAACATTATATCGATCAATGAGTTGAGAATAATGGATTTTTTAATCAGAATTATCTGGAGAAGGTGGTGAGACATCACAGACTCCCTAGGATTATCATTTCTAATAGAGATCCTCATTTTACTTGCAGGATGTGCATAGGTATCCATCTTGATTTCATCTCATTGATATGAATTAACACTACTCTTCATCTGCATAAGGATGGTCTGATAGAGTAGACTATCCAGACTCTTGAAGACATGTTGCAATCCTATGTTATGGATTTAGGAGGTTTGTGGATGAGGCACTTACCCTTGGTATATATGGCCTAAAACAATAGTTTCAACTCCACCATCTTTTTGGAGCCATTTTAATACTTATATGGATGACCATTCAATTCACTATTGTGCTGGTCTAGGCTCTGAGAGTTATCAATTCTTGAGCTGCAACAATTACAAAATAAGAAAAATATTGTTCAAATGATTTTTGAGAGGATGAAGTCGGCACCTGATCAATAGAAATCCTATTCCGACTATAGTAGGAGACCATTGTAGTTTGAATTTAGGGATCATGTTTTTTTGAAGGTGACTCCTCATCATGGGAAGAGAATATTTATTAATGGGAGTAAGCATTCTCCCCGTTTTGTTGGGCTTTACTAGGTGTTGTCTCATGTTGGGTTCATGGAATATCGGGTAGCACTTTCCCCACATATGAGGTGGATACTTGATATTTTCCACATTTTGTAGAAATTTTGATATCTTCATGAGACTCTCACATCATTGATTTGGGAGAGATCTATATTGATGATGATGCGACCATAAATGATCATCCTGTAGAGATCTAGGACTGTAAGAAGAAGGTTTTTTGTGTGCATTCCATCCCCATTGTTCGTTTTTTTTAGACCCAGTGTTGTAGATGAGAGTACTTGTGAACGTGAGACTTAGATATGTGCTCACTAGCCTAAGTTGTTTGATGTTTTTTTTCTGTTAATGTAATGACCTTTGTCTTGTAGTTGTAGACATTTCTTGTTTATGAGATCGACTTATCTTGCTGCTTCATATTGCTTGCTCACCCTTGAGATGTATATTCCCTGAGATAGTGTTTGGGTGATGGTTGTGGTTGTTGCGTGGTTTCACATTTTTTCGTTGAGGAAGCAGTTCAGCTCGTTTGGTGGAAAGAGCCTTGAGAGGTATCCCGAAGGGTGGTTTTTCATACCCATTTTTCCCCACTCGGTTGGTTTTAGATTCTTGAGGTATTTGATGTAATGGTTCAGACCACTCTGGTCCATTCCATTGTGAAAATATGTTATTTTAGGTGTTCAAAGAGGCCATGGTTAGTTATTTCTAACAGTTTTCCAAAATTCTAGTTATGTGAATAGTGTTTATATATTGGTGAACAATGTTCTCAGTGAGACATATATGAACATTGCAATCGGTGAGATAGATGTGAAAAGAGTTGTTAATGAGACAGATTTGAATAGTGATTTTAGTGAAATAAATGTGAATAGTGTTGTTATTGAGACAGATGTGAACAATGTTATCAGTGAGACGGATATGAAATGTGGTTTCGGTGAGACATATTCGAATAGTGCTATTGGTGAGTCATCTTCAAATGTCGATGATTCATATTTCAGTGAGTCATCTCCAAATGTCGATGATTCATCATTTGGGGAGACATCTTCAACTGTCGGTGAGTCATCTATCACCGTGTCATCTTTAACTATTAGTGATTCATGTGTTAGTCAATCATCAATCAGTGTGTCATCTTCAACGTTCGGTGAGTCATCTGTCGGTGAGTCAAAATTTGGTGGGTCAAATTTTGGTGAGCCATTGTCAATTTTTAGTGACTCATATGTTGTTGAGTCCTCCTTTGAGGATTTAACTTCAACTATCAGTTATTCATATACATCTCTTGGTGAATCATAGATTAGCCATTCATCTATAATTGATTCATCTTTCAGTGATTCATCTATCAGTAGATGCTATGGTGTTTCCAAATTAACTAGTGAAAAATGTTTCAAGATTCTAATCGATTCCCTCTTATGATGATTTCATTAATGTAAAATCAATTCAATGACTTATTTTATGGTATTTACAACTGATACAAATCCCGAAACAACTATAATAACATCGCAAAGGCTATCGATATTTCTTACTTGGTCTAACCACATGAGTTATTTTGATCCAGATATAATGTCATTTCAACCATTTTACATTCCGTGAGTCTCAAATCTAATCCATCTATGCTAGGGAAGTCCCATAGTTAATTTATTCTCCTTCCTCTTGGTATGAGGCACATAGAAAAATTATTTCATGAAGATATTTGTGATTTTTATATAGAGTTAGACTATGTTTTCCCAACCAATGCCCCCTTGATTGGGTGGAAGTAGGATGTGTTGATCTATCTTCGATAGAAGGAATGTTCTATCTCTTTTTTGTGGATTCATCGATCTGTTTCCCCCATAATCCTTTCCATGTTATGACATGAGATATCCATGTTCCTAATGGACGTTTCAAGGGTGTTTATTGATGCAGTTGTGTTGCAGCATCCTTGGGTGGATGTAGTCATTGTGAGAGAGGCAACCATTGTCCATTGTATTGGCATGTTCTTATGAAAAGATCATCAGAAAGCATTTGAGGTAGATGATTAGTGGATCCCCTATTCTTTTACATACAACCACAGAGTTAGAATGTTTTAGACAGTAGATCACAATTAAATTGTAATAATAAATATTGAATCAGAGTAATGAATTGGTATTGATCATATGTTGTTTCGTTATAGTATGATAACAATTTTCCTCTTGATTTTCTAGATAGCATGATATATATGTGTTTTTGTTTAGCATGTGTTTCTTATCAAAAATTGGTAAATTATTTAAAGATGGGATTAATTTGAGATTAATTGGTTAAATATAAATAGGAATGTAAATGAATCCAGTTGTTGTTGAAACTTGATGGTAATCAAAGGGATGCATTTATGCATGTTTTAATGAATCATTTAATTCAATATGAAATAATGAACCAGTTTTGCGATAATGAAAATTACATAAAGGTTTATGAGTTACTTTTATAATTTTATATTCCATGTGCCTTATTCTTTGGAGTTGTGAGTTTTCATTGTGTTTCAAGGCTAAATTCCATTTATATGGTCAAGATCCCATGTTCAATGTTATTTGTTTTTTTATGCTTGTGTTATTGTGTGAGCTTTTGATTCCTAAGCCTGTAGGGATGATATGGTATTTGGGGAAATGGAGGAATAGTGGTTATGGTTGTAGAATTTGTCACATATAGAGTAGATATGCATCAGTTTATGCATGTGGGTGTTGGTGAGGACACCGAATATGATGAAACAAGTTGGATGTAAATATTGGATGCTTTTTGAATATATTGTTTTTTACCTGCATTTCATTCCCCACTACATGATGCTGTAGGGTTTTCTTACCATCCATATAAAAAAGGTTAAGACATGCGGAGTATACCACGTTCATTCAGTGTTTAAATTCTCAAGTATGGATGGGTCTATGCTCATACAATATCTAGCAAAGACACGACTGGTAGACGACCTACTCACCGTGTTAAGACCCTTATGTTTTGTAGCATAGAGTGTTTTTATAAAATTCATAGGAATATGAGAATTTAACAATTAAGTTAATAAATTATTATTTAAATGATGTTATCATGTGGAGTTGGAGCATACTGGGATGTAATAACCGGTTTTCAAGTTAAATGAATGGTGGGCATCGTTTGGTTATGCCTATAGGGAATAGAAAATTGGTGTGATTCTAAAAAAAGTAATATGGATATGATAATGGTTATATAATTGTTAAATAATGAATTAATGTAAAGTGAAACTAATAAAATTGATAAATTAATCTAATTTATTTATTTAAAAGGTTGTGTGATTATAGGATAGTTAACCATAGTAGTGGCATTTGGGAGTCTTAGAGATGTTAGCAGTAGTTGATTCGAGGACTAGGTTTTTCCCATAGTGTGCTGGTGAACTATAATATATTCTATACTTTTTTTGTTTCTATATTCAACTCCACCTTATCGGTTATGGGGACTGAAACCCCAGGGACTCTAATCCATGGGGGTGTTTACCAAAACAACCCAATAGGAGGATGGATGGATGACTACCCACTTTGTCCCAACTGTCTTTTCATGGTAGTTACATGTGCTAGTAGGAACAGTTGTTAGTTTTCATCATATATGTGTGTAGAGGGAGTAAATGGATTGTGGTTATTCAGCTACATATATTCTAGATATAGTTTCCTATAAGAATCTATAGGTGTAACATGTATAGGTTGTGATAGATTGAGGATTATTACTCTATGTATGGGCCGAAATGGATTGAGGTATAATAACTTATGTATGATACACATATTTTGAGTTGTGGTGGATCCCAGCAAATTTTTGGGTACATTGGTTTCATGTATGTGGTGGTTGAGTCACATTAGGTTCAAGATGTGTTGCTTCACCCATGTTTCCAGGGGAAATCTTTTAGGGAGAGAGAGTCTTATGTTGTGAAACACTAGGGCCAAGCTGCAAACCAGTGGGTAAGTGGTAGTGGGATACACTGGATATTTATTATTATATTATATTCTCATGTATGTGATACTAGGTGAGAGTATTAATAGTGAGTTTGGGAATTTAGTAAACTTGTCTATATGACGAGATAGTTTTACATATTGTTCATTGTGCTTCAGCATTCACTCATTATTTTTTCACAGAAGGCTCTGTGAGGATCCTACTGAGTATAATGTTATTATCACAATAAATATATTTAAACATTTTTCTTCATGTCATATGGAGAAGGTTGGAGAATAGGATGGTAACTACTATCTTGGGATTATAGAATCTTTTCTTTCATTGTGGTCACTATTTTTTTTCCATCTATTGGTACATGAAGTTTTCTTTTTTTAGATTTATTAGTTCCTACATGAGATTAAATATGTTTACTTGGGATTTATTTTATATTGTAGTCTTTGAATATTTTGGTTGGGGTTTTTTCATATATCTATCTTCCATATGTGTTCTCTTAGAGGGTAATTCCTCACATTTACGAGTTTACTACATCCTCGGTGCTAGTTTCTATCCCAGGGCCTACTGGAGGTAGGACTCGAGGGGTCACTATATTTATTCTCTCAGTGTCGTCCTAGGAGGGGGGCCATTTTTGGGGATTTCATCATTACATGAGGTCATATGGGGCCCCATTATCCAACTAATTATTATACGAGAGGTACTATTTTTTAATTTTTCCTGGTAATATACTGAAATAGCTAGAGATAGCAATCGTTACCATCTATTTTTGGACCACCATAATTCATTGACTGGACGATCGATGGTGTTGGTTGAGATGGAGGTCATATCATTTGGCCTCCAAGGAAGGGATAATATTATTCTGATAATACTCCAAGAGCAATAAGTTTGAGACTCAGTGTTGAGGATTTTTTGTTGGTGATGCCTCCCTATGTGTGGATGAAGAAAAAACTCAAGAAGTGTCGAAATAGTTTGTGGGTGAAAATATGAATGATCCCATTGGATAGAGTGGATTTTGGAGACTATGTGCCTATGTATATGTCAAACACAAACATGAAACCCCATTAAATTAGAGTCTCACTTGAATGAAAAAAATAAATGATTTATTTTGTTTCCTAGACCTCTTTTATCAAGTGAAAGAGGTTCATGAAAATTGGGAGACACTATCTTCTTCATTAAGGATTAACATCTGGTCTACCATTTTTTGTTTCCATAGGAAATATATGTTCAGGTTAGGAATTAATATTTATAAATAGTTTCGAATTGTTTTGTTCATGGAACCAAAAATATAAAACTATTTTTTATCAAAACGGAAATTCTTTCCAAAGATAGGTTCTTATCTGTATTTTTGGCCAACAATTATTAAGAACTCACATTGGTCGATAGGATGGGAGATCAGGCTCATCGCACCCTTTTGGGGGGAATTATGACTTATTGACCCTATGTAATAGATTTATTACATATTCATGAATTCTTGTTAAATCCCAAGTATGATGTTGATTACCCGATAATTAACAAGCAATTATAATCATTCATAGAGAACATAATATTCCGTATGTATCTGGGGTTCTTCATTAATGCAGACATATTTATGTTTCAAAGGGTCTCTATCAGGGGAATACTATTATAAATAGAGTAGGGATTATTCAGTTTTTATTATGATTATTATTGTTTTTTATCCACATAGTGGGACAGTTTAAGTTTTATTATCATGTTGGGAGACTCAACTATTTTGATGTCAGGATTAAACCCTAGATGGGATTCCAACATATCCTCGTAAAAGGAATCAGAACCCAAACAGTATGGTACTACATTATAGGTGACATAATACCTTTTATGCTCATTTTATAAATACCCAACTGTATATTTGATCATCATGTGGTGATGACATCTAAGCGGAAGGTTCTTTGTAATGGCTTGGTGTGTGACCTATGTCGAAGCTACTCAAGTAAAATAGAGTAGATATGAATTTTCATTTTCATTTAGACGATACCGAGAGTTTGGTCTAGAAAGAATAATATTGATTTAATTTTTGGGTTTTATCCTCATGGAGGATTCCTATGTATCCCTTATGGATAGGAATAAAATTCCTTGTAGTTAGATTGTGAGGACCAAACCTATGTAGGCTCTCAATGGTATGCATCATAGGGGATTATTGACCATTGAGTGGATTATATTGGTGCTTATTCCATAAGAGGATACCATTATAAATGGAACCATTAGGAATGTATTCACTCATGGTCATTTTAGGGCATAACATAGGATTTACTCTTGAGGAGGATGCCTAGATTAAGAAATATGGATTAGAGATTAATCCAAAGGATGATCCCCTTTGATCTTGGGCCTTATCTAGGCTTCTTATGTATCCTGGTTACCATGAATCCGCATTGTCATTGTTTAATACGTCACATGGATCATTGGTATGTCATGATAATTTTTTATTCTTAATCCCACATGAGTCATGATTGGTGTGAGAAACAAAAAAAATGAACGAACTGACAATCCAAACACATTTCATTCTCCACGGGTGGAAACTGAGGATGATGGCGGTGGAAGAGGGCATGGTTACGATACATCAGTCTCTTCAATACACCGAAAGGATGGAATGAAAGTCAATTATGTAGGGGTAGAGTGGAGGAAGACTACATCCTCATATATTAAAGGATAGGGTATTACTCCACTAGGTATACCCTATAATCATTACCACAGTGGTATGAGGATCTGATTCAATGTTGAATGGAAATGCAAAGTTAATCCTTACCCTCCCCATTTGTAACTGGAGGCTTCGTATCAAAGAGACAAGATAAGAAGGACATGGTGAAAACATAATATCTAAGACTGGGAACTCATTTACATAGTCCCTAGGGTAATTTTTATAGTTACCTTGGGCATACAACCACAAATTCACCCAGAGGACAATAACATTCCAACCAGATATGTGCGGAAATCCTCAAAACCTAGGAATACAAACCCTTGTTGAAGAAACAATGGTGTGACACTCATTATGTTTGTGCGTGTCTAGGGGTATTGCTAGTTGTTTCATCTGGGAACCTTTCAAAATTGGGAGACAGTGAAGGATATTCGCTTCCATGTATGGATTTTTAGAAGGCCTCATGAAAGTGTTTTATAATCATTAATTCATAGAGAACCTTGGAGGCTCACATAGGGGATGCACCATGCTGGTAGGCCTAGGTGAATTTGGATCACCTTGGGTGATGGAAGACCTCAATACCACCCTTGTGAGTGACCTCAATCGATCCTTCAATGGTCTCCATAGGTTTTACCAAAGTTAATTGACATAGGTACCTAGTTTATTAAGGGAACCCCATCCAAGCCCTTCTGAATAAAGGTTTAGGTGAATTCCTCGCATTTTAATTGTTTATTTGAAATAGTGGGAGGAATTTAGTTTCACAATTACCTTTTAATTCCCTCTTCTTACGGTGTTAAATAACTATCTTTAAGGATTATAAGGGAACAAGAAAAACATTAGGGTGATCAAATCCCCAGTTAGACTTCTGGGAATTCCATCCATACAAATGAAGACTTGATGGTACTATTTATAGTAAAATATAGTACCCTGAAGGAAAGTGTAATCTAATGTAGGAATTTCATGCAAGTTTTCTTCCTAGTAATCTCCACAGGATGCTTTCTTTCCGATAGTACTTTTTGGGTCTTATAGAAACATCCTTTGGGGCCTTTAAAATCCATTACATTTTACATTTATTTCATTATATATTACATAAGGTATATCCCTTTATCTCCTTTTAATCCATTTAAAAAATAGAGTGAAAACAATAAATAATAATCATGCTCCCTAATAGTTCTTACATTATCATTCAACATAACGTATTTGACATTCATAGACTTAATATTCATATTTTCTAGTGCATGGAATGCTTCTATAAATATTATTTCAAAAGAATCATTATCACAAAATATAATTTAAAATTAAACAATATATCTAACACATCATTATATGAAAAAATTAATTGTTTCATCCAAGTATTTAATAATTTTTTTTGAGATATTCCGTTATTCAAACCATTTTATACGTGGATTCTTCCATTGAATTGGCCTCTTCATCTAAAATTATTTTTTCATCTAGATGTTCCTTGAAAAAAATATTCATACTTGTGAAAATATTATTGGGAAATTTCATTATATTTTTTATGATCATAAAATTAATTAAATCATCATCACAACTCAAACATGATTCTTTAAAATTATATACAAATGATTTTACCAAAAAATTTACACACTCACTTCCAAAATAAAATAGTTGATATTTATTTATCCTTGAATTATTCATCAACTTCATTTTCCTTCTTATCATCGTGTTTTTTTAGTTTTCACTAAAAATTCAACATTTATTACACCAGGAGTAGAGATAGGATTTCTCAAATAAAGATCTTTTGAATTTTCTCCAATCTCAAATATGCAGTTCGTATGTTTCTAAAAAAATCGACTTGAAAATTATAATATATACAATCTTTGGTGTACAATAATCTAATACCAATTAATGTGTCCATAGAATCATCTAGTCACATTGAGAAGGGGGTGAATAACATGTGACTTCTTTTACTAACATATTTCCTCCCTTTTAATAATTTTTTTCCACCTGTTAAGTCGAGTAGATCATGCATGCAATCCATGTAAATGGACCTCAATACACTAATTGTTTTTCAAAGGAACAGTACTAAGGCCAACCTCCTTTAAATGTTGGTTAGACCCCACAAAATGGATTATCCACTATAATATATTTACCATTTATAATGATTTTAGAAGAATCAATTTATATACTATTATAATTGATCTCCCAATTGATTCTAGATATACCCTTATCAGTCCAACTCAAATACCTTTTTTGGTTAGACACCCCAGCCATTCAACTGGTTATACCCCCTTGTTTGATGAGACTCTTCTGCAATAGTTCATACCACCAAGTGAGAAGCTCCATTTTCTTATTATAATATCTCATAGACATATATGATGATAAATTGAATATTCTATCCCATGAACATTCTGGATCAAATTGGCTCGTTTACAATTCATGTTCCCTTGCACTGAAGCAGTATATTCTCAAATAATTTTGATCACTAAATATAATTTGATGCCTTAGTATAAAACTGTTTAGGTAATAATTATTTCCTCTAATAAAGATCCAGGCTCAATAAATCTTAAATACTCAGATAAAAATACATATTGAAACATTTATGTAAATATAGTCCCTAATTTTGCCTCAAATTATTTCAATAAAATCATAAAAAATATTTTTCATGCTAGATGCACTTCCAATTTTCAGCATGAATAAAATTTAAAACCTGGACTTCTAAATGTTTTTATTTTTTAAAATGTTAATTCATGATCATGTTCATATAAGTGAATTTAAATGTATGAACACATACATTTCCCACTTTTTAATCCAAAATTAATTTATATATAAACATTCATTATCAACACATTTTTATAAATAACCCAATCATAAACACACATCCTTTTTCTCATTTCTCAATTACACATAATATATAATATATATTTTTCTATGTAAACACTATATCCAATTAATTCCTCATATTAAATGTTATATTTGTGGGTTCCCATGAGTACATGTGTTTTGGTTATACAAAACACTACCTTTTTTCACTACTCCTTCATGAATAATTAGTGAAAACAAATTCTATTTCATTCTTCTAGTTCAATCCCATCATGAAAATATAGAATGAATTCATGTATGTTTCCTCAAATCCCTCACACACATTTTCCACATATAAATATATTTTCCCTCCATGAAAAAAATCCTAATTTATGAGTGTTATTAATGTAAACAACTCCTCATCACAAGATGCAATGTTAATATACATTGTTTAGTAGAATCTCAAAACCTTCATTTATTAGTCAACAGTTGGTATTATTATGCACAATATCTAAAAAATCATCATGAAAATATGTCAATTTTTTCTATCCCTTAAACATCACGAAAAAACTTTCATTCATGAATCCTCTAATGTGTGAAAATCATAAATCTAATACACCACAGGTTCTATTCTTCATTGCATAAATTAAAAGAGCCAGGAACATCCCTTCATAAAATAGACAGATTCCCAAAACATCAAATTCAATGGAGTTCAATCATCTCAAACTCAATAAAATACCATTGAAGTAAACAAAAATATTTATAGGTGACTCATATTGTCATAGAACCTTCAAGAATCTCATAGAATGAAATTTTTTGCGATTTGACACCATTACAATCACCAGTATATCATATTATTTACATTCATTCATTTCATTGATTTTATATTTATTTTCACATTAATACTTATTAACGCATGATTTATATCACATTATAATTATTATTTTGCTTAAAATAAGATTATAAGGCTTGGTTCCATCATCGGATGACGTGTCAATAGATATCCTTATATTCAAAAGTTTTGGGAGATATCCATCACTGGATTTCTAGCTATATCAACATGGGAAGCTTCATCAAACATCCTTTTATTATGATAGAGTATATCATACAGATGAGTCACTCAACTAAGAATATACGATGACCATGATAATAGATCAAACAAATCTGGAAATTGTTCTTATAATAAATAGATCCTAATCAAAATGAATATCACATTCAGGATCTATTATATTATAACCTATGGTCTTAGCATCTCGGAAATAAATACTAGATTTATCCCATTATTTCCTAGTAATACACCATGTTTATCGCTTCTCTATTACCATGTCGTCCTGCATAGTTTCGTCACCAAGATCCCATGTTCTCTTACAATCATGCTCCACCACAAACTATGCCACCAACTAACGTATCTTAAGATAGCTCCCCCATCCATTGTATAACATTCAGTGTCCCATATATTATAAAGGATGATATGTCTTGTTCTTTGAAGTATCTTTATTTATATTCTAATTACACATTATTAAAAAAATTAATAATCCATATTCTAATTGATGTAAATCCCACAAACACAAATACTCTTTAACTATTCTCTAAACCCTCATGAAAAATAATTAATTTTTGCATGGATCTGGATCAAATTGAAATCATTTTTGGAAAAAATTTGCATCAAATTTTTTAGATTTATCGGAACTAGAAACTAGGTCTATAATCATAAATATTATAAACCATTTAATTTTCATCTTCTTAGGAAATTTAAAACATTTTCAACACCAAAAAACTACATGAATTCTTCATGATTATGATAATTTCATGTGGAATTTTTCATGAAACTCATTACTTTACCACATTTTCATTAAGATATGATGGAATTATAAATAATTTCATGTTCATGTGGAACACACATATATATGACTTATTATAAGATGGGTTGGTCAATTAAATACCTTCAATGTACTGGATAAATCATTATCTCATCATATTTCATGGAATATTGAGTGAACCCAAACCCCAATGGGACTCTGTTCACTAAGTGATGTGAGAGAAAAAAAAATTTCTTACCGCCAATGCATTATTTAAATATGTATATATCATTATATGGAGTTCATGGAATTGGGTTGTAAAACAAGTCCAATAAGAAAAATTCTCCTATTTGTTATGATGTTCATAGAAGTGATCCTTAACATACGAAATCTATCTTTATGCTTAAAAATATCTCACATTCTTATGCTAGGTTTTCAGGTATCGGGGTAATATACACATGTTTCCACAACCCTATTACTCATAAAATGTTATACCCATCCTTATTCCATGACTCATGATTCATTAAATATGTTTTATTAGGTGTGACTCTGAAATGATTCATAAATTTAACATAATTATGTTCTCATACCCACATTATCATTATATCATCACCTAATATTTGGTATTTTTTCTCCTGATATCCTTTAATAATGATTTATGATCACCCTTTTTCATGTACGTATTTAAATGGCTATGAATAAAAATATTATGTATGATATGAAAAAAAAAATTATCAGGTGAGATTTATATTTCCGGCATATATTGCAGATACTGTAAAAATGCATATTATGTATCTAATATATAGATGTAAAAAACATGAATGTTTTGGGTTTTTATTTATTTTGGTAATCCATTAATATTCATATAAAATGTTGTAATATTTTGATTATGTTGTGGTTATGTTACCTAAAATTATGATGGATTGTTGAGACATTTATATAATTTATTCCATGCATCCTTATTTTTTAAAATTAATTTATACAAATAGTTATTAAATTAATTATATAATAATTATAAAAATTAATAGTAAATTTTTAGAAATGATCTCATATGGTTGGATTATAATAAAATATCACCAAAATAACTAAAAGGGCCAATGTATTATGCCCATAAACTATTCTTGTTGTCTAAACCATTATATGTACTAACTAATCAACTACTTATGACCAGTGATGTGTTTGAACACCCTCTACTACTATTATAATAATATATAGTGGCGTAAAACCAATTTATGTGTGGTTTAGGATTCATACTAGGGGATAAAGAATGTATTATAATGTTATTTATGACCACATGGGGTAGTGGTTTCATCAATTGTGGTGGGGATAATGATATAGAATTGGATATGTGTGTTTTACCCTTAAACGAATGACAATGATTGGTGGAATGTTGATGGGGGTTGAATGGTAGAGTTGGGGGGGGGGGGGTTATGAACATTGATTATTCAAGATCATATGGATTCCATTATTTGTATATTGGTAGTTCCAATTCATGGGTTCACCTATATTTTCATGACGATTATGGTGAAGATAAACAAATAGTAATAGCATGAGACTTATAGGATGTGATTAGTTATTATTTTAATAATGGTGGTAATGGAAATTATGGTTTTATTGATGTTATTAAAAAAAATATAATTTATATATACGGTATATTCTATTATTATTAAAATATAATATTTTATAACTAATTACCTTCATATGTGGTTGTTGGGATACAAAATGAAGGGGCTTCATGATTTTAGTTCATACACACACAAATAGAAGTATTTATTTGAATAATATATTAAACTAATGTCTGAAGTTATTTATTGGTGATGGGAGGTATAGTGCCCTTGTAATTTTTTTAATGTTAATGTTTGGAATCAATTTATTGTTAATTAACATAAATAACATAAAAAATTGGGACTTATATTATATTTTTTATATTTAATATATATGCAATAAAATGAGTGAAATGAAATTACATTCATTTATAATTCGATAATTTTAATTGAGTTTGGATTATTGGTATGTTAGACAGTTGAGTGGTCAGTTTGTTAGTCATGTGGATGACCAACAATTTGTTCATATGGTCAATCAATCCCTTATACAGACAATTGGATTATAGGTGAAGAATGTTCATTATAATAGTTAATCAACACATGTCTAGATGATTATAAAATACTGTGGATTGATCCATCATGTAGTTACTTTGTTATCATGTGTTTTCTATAATGGAAGGGTCAATCAATATTTTATGTCCATTATATAAGCATGTTCGATCATATGTGTAGCTACTTAAATATCATTATAATCCTACATAAACATAATGATTACTTCCTAATAACTATATAAATGATATATATGAATTCAAAAGGAAAAATAAAAGGTGGTTTGAGCTATATTTAAGGGTAAAAATACCATTAATGGGATATATAAATATCAATGGAGACCAAAATAATGGTAATTAGGTTTTTTATAGAACAATGTAATGGTATTTTTGTAAAATTTATTTTATGTAAATTTTATTTCAAACCTATATAATGTTAACATGTAAGATATTTGACCTAAATAATGGTAACTTAAGCATTTCTAGTTTATCATATTATTATAAGAAATCTATGTAAAGGTGAGGAGTTTAAACAAATTCAAGTGTCTATATTCCAAGAAATCTAATGAAATAATACTCGATTTTATTATTTTTTATCTTAAAAAGGTAAAACAACACATCCAAATTGTGATTCAGAAGGATACATATGGATGTTCAAAAAATTGTAATTAGTAGTAATATATGATTAATTTTCTGTTCTGGTTCATTTAAAATGTTTTGATTATTCTCATAGCGTTATCTATTCATGAAAAATCTCTATGTATCAAATCCTAAAATTGTTTTTGATTATTTTTTCACTATAAAAATTTAATAAATACTTTTATATGATTATGTAGGGTTTCATGTTCAGTTATTAAGGGGTGAAGATTTTTGTTGTTGGTTTGAGATTTTAAATGAATATTTTTATTTCAGTGTTTATAAATTGTGGAAGAAGACATGAGTATTCATTTAAATAAAAAAAATTACTTGTGAATTTTTCTCATAAATTGAATGTGCCTAATGAGGATTATGGAGTGAGAATATATTACTCATATAATAAATAAAAATATTTGAAGATTTATGTTTCTAAATACAAGGAATATTTAAATAGATATTATTTTAAGCCTATTTGTACATAATCATGTTCATTCCAAAATGATAAAATCATAGAGAATCTGGTCATATTACATTATTGAATGAAGGTTCATGAATTCTAAGATAAAAACTATTATTTCTAAAATATATAAATTTTATTGGTTTTTTTTGAAATTTATGAAAACAATATGTGGGAGAGTGTTTGTTGATAGGGAAAATAATAAAAAATTATCATCATAAAAACATAGAAAATAGGAAAATATCATATTAAAATTTTCTCACTAAATTATAATCATCTGTTATGACTTGATCCATATTTAATTTCCAATATGAGAATAATTTTTAGAGACGTGATCATGATTTGATAGTAAATAATATCTATAAAAAATTTAAGTAAAATATTTTAATGGATGAAAATTATTCCCAACAAAGTAGAAAAACAATGCCTTTTTTCCTTAAAACATTATTATGTTATCATGAGTACTCAATGTGTTGAAAATGAATGGAAACATAAAAATTTAATAAATAACTAGAATATAATAAAATTTATTTTTTTTACATACAATGGTAATATAATTCCCCCACGGTAGGCTTTAACATTAACAATATCAAATACATATGATATTTCTAAATGAACACATAGCTCAGGACAGACTTGTGATGTATGTGATTTTGGCCACCTCTATCGTAAATATATATTTATTATTAATATTTTAAATAACCACAAACATATATATCATACGATATTTTATTTATTTATCAAATTTAAAGAACCATTTATTAACAATTCTATATTAAAATTATTGTTCAAGCTAATAACTACTTCATTTTTCATCTATGATATCTTTGTAGTTTTAATCATTGTAAATTGAACCTGGTTGCATCATATCTAAAATTTTAATCATGATATAAATATAATATATGTTAATTATACACTTTTTTAAATTCATCCATAAAATTTAAATATAGATAAATGAATTAAAATATTCATTGAGACTGTATCTTCTACGTATGCATGAATGTTGTTTTCATTTTCTAATGGATTATTTAAAATAGAGGTAAATAATAATTCAAATTTCATTAATTATTATTATATTAATTTTATGTTATATTTTATTTTATACTCACATTATTACAGTCCATGTAAAAATTAAATCAAATTTAAATCATGATGCTTTGTAGATGTGGTAGCCGACGTATACACATAAGTTTCATTTATTATCCAATAGATTGGATGGTTAAATTCTTGATATAATATTATTTCTCAATGATAATATTTATTTAATAAATATAATATATAAACATTAATCCCTTATTAATAACCATAAATATGATATGTTGTTGCAAAATGAATTGTATCAATTTGGGTGGATGGTAAGTCCTACATACACAATAGTGATAACTCCACTTCCAATTTGAACAAAAAGAGGGTAGTTAATGGTGATTTAATAATCTTATTCAAATTTAATTATATTTTAAATAATTAATTTAATATTTTGGAATAATACCATATACTTAGATAATATAATTGAATAGTTAAAAATAATTTATTGGGTTACGATGAGTATCGGCTCTTTAGAACAACTCCTTTAGAAATTCTCATATGGTCCCTCTGGTTGGTCTTTAAAAATTCCATTAACTATTTAATATTTATAGGGGTGTTTGAAATATTATTTTTATTGTTTTTATTGATATATATGTCTCAATGTTATGTAAATTAGAGAATGGATTATTTCCCTTTATAATTTATGGGAGGGGCTCTCTAGGAATTTCATAGAAATTAAAATATAATAATTTAATTCTCTATCCCAAATTCGAGCACTATAACACCTATAGGTTTTTATGTAATGTGTTCTTTAAAAAAATTTAATTATAAATTTATTTAATTGCACTCAATTGTGAGTTTTCGAGAACCAAAAGATTCACTAAGTATAAAATGATCATTTTAACCTAACAATTATGTTAGGGAAAAAAATATAACAAACTTATTAAATTTAGTTGGGAAGTGATTCACTAACAATTATTCATGAAAAATATATGTCAATTATATTTTTTTATTTCTGTATTAATAAATTGAGTGAATTACTATTAGCAAACTAAATCAATGAAGTATTCATTTTTTATACATAATAAAATATTTTTGATATTAATCCAATAAAACTTTTTGTAATATGGTATGAATAAACCCGATTTGATGCATGAAAACCTATATTTTTTAAAAGGGAAATTTTATGCCTTTTAATGGAGATCCCATTTTGAATAGATATTTTTCACATTAATAATTTTTATATGAAAAAATAATAAATTAATTTTCAATAGGGATATAAAAAATAACATGGGAATACATTTTTATATTATTCAAATAATTTTCAAACTATGATGAATAATAAAAAGGTTGTAAATTTTAATTAAAAAACATTTCTCATAAAAATAATTTATACCATTAAAATAAAATATTTATTGTTTTTAACAGATAAATAGAATATATATTTTATAATTAAATATATTTTATGTCATTAGCATTAATTTTACATTGAATAATGTCATAAAAACATTTCAATCTTTTGAGATGTTTTCACTTTTAAAACAAGATCTAACTTTCTGACGACGTGATTAATTTTATATTAATTACATCAAATTCTGTGTATTGGTTTTTAAAAAATATACTACATATTCGTTATCTATTGGTTCAAATTATGTTAATATATTTATTTTATTTTGGGGAATTTTGAATATTCACTTCAGTAATTTTTTATTAATACGGTAAAAGGGTAAACCATGTTTTTAAGTGTAGTAATAATATTATCAAATTACCCTAACACATGTCTTTATTTCTTTGGATGAGTTTTTTTGACCTAAATAATAATTTGGTATAAATGGAGTTTTATTGAAGCCAATTTATTGTGATTAATACATTTAATTTAATTTGTTTAAATAAAAGATAATTATGTCTCACTAAAATTTTAAAAAATACATTATATATTATATAAGTTTATACAAAAGATAAATTAATTTATAAATACTCATTTGAAACAAAAAATATTTTTCTTTATCATGTTAATTTACTTAGATGTTTTAGGAAATAAATAATTACCTTAACAAAATTATCTTACATGATGTAAATATTAATTAATTGATGAGAAATCAATAAAAAAGATTCATTAAAACACTAATAACCTTAAACTGATCAAAAAATGAGATGAAATTTTATTGGTAGAGAAAATATCTACCATAACCATCCACTGGTTGAAATAGCGCCCATTTGGATCCTTATTGAAGTGATTGTGACACTTTCATGAATTAATTTAAAGTGATTTTAAAGTTGTAACATTCATAAATTATGAATTTTAACACTTTAAATATAGTATTTTTCAGAAGATAAATTAGTCTAAAAAATATTCCTCTGAAATCTAGTAGATATATATTTAACATAGTATTTTGTTTTAAATTTTTTTTCAAAAAATTATAATATTAAATAATAAAAAAATAAAAAAATATTTCTTTTATTAATTGAGATAAAAAATATATGTTATTAAAAATATTAAAATAAACTGAATGATGGATAATTTATATTTTTAATTATTTTTATAGATTACGTCGAACTCATTGGAATATTATAAAATATTTAGTTTTAAGATAACTTATTTCTATTTTTTTAAAATCAATAAATTGAATAGTGTCAAAAATTAACACTATTGATTGTTTATCAGAATAATCATTTATTAAATTTTTTGAAAATAATAAAAAAATAAAAAAATAATTATTATTATATGGTTTAAACTATTCTAATGTATTAATTTATGGGATAATTTACATCAAATAATTAAATATTTCACCATTTTAATATTGAAATATTTGTTACCCTGGTTAAACATTAAATATAATAACTAAGTGTTAATTAAAATGATAAGGTATAAATTAGACACAAAACAAGTATAAAATCGATTTTATGATGATATTAAAACCATCTATCATCTCATATTTTAAATTGGGTCATTTTGGAGGTTTTTGGATGGGTATTTATTTTATTATCAATTAATATATATGGAGACCCAAAAAGTGCCCCTCACCTCAATTAAAAAATGGAACATTATCCCTCACCACTTCACATCACATTGAGCCTTAAATCGTGTCCATAAACTGATATTTTCCCTTCTAATATACCAAACTAACATTATTGAGGTTCTAGTATTTTTCAATGTCCATCTATTGTGCTCTAAGATGAGATTTAGATGAAGCATATCGAAGAAGAAGTAATCTCCTCTGTCAATTATTTCAAACATATTTCTTCTTCTACATTCTCTTCATTGGTTGATTCATTATAAAGCAATAAATAAATTATAAATTATGTACTAACATGTTAATACAATTATGGAACAAAAATATTCCTCTTTCTATCAATGAAATGTTGAATGAATTCATTATGCATGTGTATATATGACTTACCGTCTCCACACAAAGGTGTAATCTTTTTTTCACCACCTGCTTACTTAGATGGGTATAGTGATGGAAACAATAAATATGTATTATTATTATAACATTATATTTACTCTGAAATATTATGCACCATTTACTTCAATAACATTCAATAATTATGAGAATTATATCATCGCCCGTGCGTACGTATATCGTACCTCCTCCACGATGCGATGTGATTCTTTATACATGATCATTATTAAATCATGATTATATAATTTATAGAATAAATAAATATGATATTTATAATGCCAATATTATTTTGTAATGATATAACTATGACATAAAATTGATAACCAGAACTTATTTGGAAAAACATGCATAAGAAGATGAAGTAGTTAATAACTGAATGATATGTAATATTGAAATGTTATTAACCAAAGGATCATAATTTGATAATATATGATATCATAATAATTAATATGATTCTTAAATAAGTTAATAAAATTATATAAATAATTTTATAGGAGTTTTGGATACATAAAAAAGGATGTTATACATTAATGGTAATGAATAATTTCTTTATAGCGTCATTATATGAGATTTTTTATAGATAAGTATTTACTGAGGTATATTTATCATCCAAATCCATGTTTCATAAACCAATATTCTTATTTTTATTATTTTTAAAAAATTAATATCATTTTTACCAAATTTTAAATTCTTATAAAATATTTTCAATGGAATCATTTGTTGTTATTCAATATAATGTACTTTTTGACTTTTTCAAAAAAAGTACGAGGAGAATTTTTTTTAACTTATACGGATTGAATATATTTTTACATCCCCATAACACATTATTTCCATGACACATCCTAAAAAATATTTCATGTTTAATTTTTAAAAAATATTATCTTGTAAAATTGTGTGGCATTTTGAGAATGAATACGTTTTTTAAGAAGAACGGTTATCTTCCCCAAGAATTAATGTCAAGTGTTATATAAAAATTAATTTACATATAAGATGGAATTCTCTAATAGGTTTATTTTTCATGTAAAATATATTATTATTCTAATGATTTTATTGGTTTATAATGGAATTATATTTACCAAATTCATTTGTTTTATAGGGAATTATGTTATGGTGGAATAATGATTAAAGAAAATAATTTTATTCAATATGTTATGATGAATGATTTATTTCATTAAAGAATATGTAATATTGATTTCATTATGATATTGGTGGTATTATATCCTTCTCTAGTGAATTGGGAAAAAATTTATATCTATTGAGATACACATAGATGGAATAGGAAATTATATTTGTTCAGTAATATAGGGCTAAAATAAGGAGTGAAGTCAGTTCAATAATGGAATTTTTCCTCTATGATGGTCTTGTAAATGATCCATGACTAATATAATTTTTTATATACTTATGTGTATTCCTTAAAACTCCATGTCTTATGTTATGATTTTTGGTATCATGTTCATTTATTCTTATAAACTTTCATGATTTATCCTCTTTCATGTTATCACGATCATTCATATGAAGGGTAATATTTTCAGTTGTTTTGTTGTTATGACTTGTGATTATGAAATGATTGGTATCTCCATTTTTCAACCTTTTTGAGTATCTGAGCTCACCCTTTAAAATTTTTCATTCCCCAATGTCATAAAGAATGGTATTAGGTATGATTTGAAATATAAGGGTCTACTATTGATGAGATTAGTAGGGGATAATAAATATGTATTATAAACAAAGTTATGAGGTTGCTTTATATCTAAAGTTACTATACCTATACTGTCTTGTCATAGATTTTATATATATTTAAATAAATATACATTAACTTTAACTAATATCAATTTATGTAAAGTATGAGTCGTTATATTTGGTATCAGAGGAATGGTATAGTTGGCCATTGGAAACTAGGATGAGAGAACCTTTGTAAAAACCCCAAAGATATATCTAAATATATGTAACAATTCTAGAGTTTATTAAATGATCATGAATTACTTAGGATAAAACCTGATGTTTCCTAAATAGAAATTTTATTCTTGATTATGTGATTTTCACATTATGATTAGTGTTTCACACTATGATTTAGGTTTTAGTCAATAGTTAGAACTCAATTGAACCACGTTAAAGCTCAATGTGATGGGAAATGTAATGATTGTCCTGTAGAGAAACAAACTATTATGGGGGATGGAATGGAAAATCATGTAGTTATTCTTACACTACTCACTAAATCGATGAATCATGTTAGACTCCCAAATGAAAAAATAAGGGAACAAAATTTTGTTCAGTCCTTCTTGAGCCAATGTCGGCCTTCTTTTAGTGGGTCTTACGATCCATTAGTGGATGAACAATAGATTAGTATGACTGTAAAGATAATTCTATTTCTCTAATGTTCAGAACATGATAATTTCATTTTAGTAGTCTGTTATTTTTATGTGAATCTGATCAATGTTGAAACCATATCTAGAATACTTGTAATAAAATGAAATTTAATCCCTATAATAGGATGAGTTCATGAACTTATTTTGAGTATGTAAATTCCTCAAATTATTCCAAAAAATTGATCAGGAGTTCCTTGAAATTATGAAAAAGGATGATGAACACGTTGGTAACTAAAATGGAAATTTTACAAGACATAAAAGGTATACTTCTACAATTATTATCCAACATATGATTAAATTGTATCAATTCATTAGCAGGTTATAATGAAGTATCCAAATTGAATTATTCATAAGGGACTTCAATAGCAATTAATAAATCATTTGATGTGCTCTAAAGGTTGATATGTAGATTGGAGTGACCCACTAGTCCTATGGTTTTGATATGAATTGAAAAATGGAATTGGAGGGAATATATAAAGAACAAATAGAGAACAAGATGTGTTTCCAGTTTTCTTAAAGAGTGGTGAGAAATATGGTTGAAATTTTCATTATGGGAGTAATAGATGTTTAATTTTTTTAAATGAAGGCCATTGGAACGTTGAATGCCAATGTAATGGGAAAAATATTTATAATAATGTGAATAGAGAAAAAGATACACAGAATGAAACTCCTACACTTCAATGTTACAAGGGCAAGGAAATCGTTCATTATGCCAACCAATTTTCTAATCCAAGGGTTATTGATGATGATAGACATCGGTAAAATCCTATGGAAAAAAGTCATGTCATATGTGATCACTATCAGTGATGTGGAGTATCATAACAGAGTAGTGAGAGGTAAACATATCATCCACCCAACATTATAAAATATTTAATTTGATTCTAGATCTACCAACACTTTTATATATAAAAATAGTTCTAACAGTATCATCGTATTAACTCAATAATTAGATGTTGAGTTAGCTATGCCATGTTCTAATGGAAAAACTATAACATCAAATGTTTATAATTCTTATCAGGTTGATTTTTATCAGAGAGTGATAATTGAAAATCTTTTTATCCTTATTATAGTGTAATTTTATGTGATTCATGGCATGTAATGGATTTATATATAGGGATATCATATCAATTTCCTAGGAAGGGAAGTCACATTTTATATTCTAGATCAATATGTGGTCACCTATTAATCCAAGGATGAGTATGACCACCCAGTGAAAAGTCATTCCATATTATGGTTCTTGATTCCTATAAATGAAGGTTATATATCTCAAATGGTTAGGGATAAACTCACAATTTGAAATAAACCCTTTGTATGAGAGTTTGATTATTTATTTACTGATTAATTACCCAGTCTTCCACCATATCATGATGATTAGTTTTCAATAGAACTCATACTAGGTGTTATTCATTTTTCAAAGGCACCTTATAGATTTTCCCCAATTGAGTTTTATAAAATGATGAAGAAACTCTATGAGATGATTCTCAAGGGATTTATACGGCCTACTGTGTCACCTTTGGGAGTACGTTTTCTGTTTTTTAAGAAGAAAGTTGGATCAATGAGAATCTACATTGATTATTGACAACGCAGCAAGATAACTATCAAAAACAAATATCCACTTCCTCGTATAGATGAATTATTTGACCAACTATATTGAGATTACTAATTTTTCCAGAATGTTATTCATTTAGAAAATCAAAAATTTAGGGTCAAGAAAGAGGATATACCAATGATGGCATTCTGTACAAGGTACAAACTCTATGAATATATAATGATTCCTTTTGGTCTTACTAATTACTCTACTATATTCGTGGTTTAAATAAATTTAGTCTTTAAAGACTATCATGATCTATTTTTTGTAGTCTTTATAGATTTCATTATAATATATTCATAAAGCAAGGTGGAGTATGAAGATTTCCAATGATTGTACTGAAGACCCAGTAGAAATGAGAATTTTTTTTAAATATTTACCATGTGTAATATTTGGATTCATAGAAATTATTTTTTTGGTCACATAATATCATGGGAGGGGATATCTATGAATCCAGCAAAATAGAAGTTATTGAACTTTTTATAAGACCAAGAACAGTAAATGAGAATCATTTTTTTTATTTAGATGTATATTATCGACAATTTGTTAGAGATTTTTCATGATTATATATTCAACTCACCATGTTTACGTGGAAAGTAGTTAACTCCATGTTTATGGAGGAATATGAAGATAATTTCAATGAGCTAAATAAGAAGGTTAGCCAATGCACCAGTTCTCACACCGCCTTCTTGTGGATAAAGCGTTTTTATCTATTTTGATGCATCAAAGAAGGGTTTTGGTCTGTTCACCTGAAAAATGATATGGTGATTGCTTTTAACTCACAAAAAATTAAAAATCCATGACAAAAACTACCAAAATCATGATTTGGAATTAGCTATGATAATATTATCAATAATGATATAGATCCATTATCTTTATGGTGAAAGGAATGATATGTATATTGATCATAAATTTTTTATTTATATTTTCACACATATGGAGTTGAGTATGTGTTAAAGAAGCTGGTTGGAGATGATTAATGATTAAGACTGTTGGATACATTACCATCATAGGAAATTGAACAAGGTTCTAAATTCTTTTAGTTGAAATGACCATATAATCATACCCATGTTAAGGATCACAAAAGATCTAATATTAAAGGATTTCCAAACTATGGATCATGAAATTTTAAAAGAAGGGGTGAAATAGTATCTTTCTCAAATGTATCTTCAACCATCTATACAAGTAAAGATTAATGAGGGGAGAAAGGAATATGTATAGATGTAAAAGAATGTGAGATAGGATATAGAATTAAACCTTTATTGTGATGGAATAATATAGTTCATGAATCAGGTTTGTATTCCAACCATAAAAGAATTATAGAAGAAGCAACATGATGATTCTCATAGTTCTTCATTATCTATTAACCCTGGATGACCAAAGATTTAAAGGTATGTGAAAGAGTATTTATAGTGAATGGAATGAAAAGTGGTGTTGTCCAATGTGTCTCCTAGTGCTTGGTTTTTCAAAAAGATAATGTTGAGATACATATGTCTAATGGGATGTTATAAAAATTACTCATAATATAATGGAATAGGGAAAAAACCACTATGGTTTTATCATACATCCTATAAAATCTAAAGTTCATAATGTTGTGTGGGTTATAACTGACTGCCTTATGAAGAAATAATAATTGATTGTTATTTGATAGGATTTATCTCATGATGAGATTTTCTGGATATTGGTAAAGGAGTTTTATGATTTCATGGAGTAACTATTTCTATTATATTTTATCGATATCAAAGGTTTATGTCGACGCATTGAAAATGTCATCAATGGGATTTGAATAGAATGTTGTGTTTCAACAATGCTTATTAGTCTCAGACAAGTGGTCAGTCTGAGAGGACAATTCAAACTCTAGAAAGCATGTTGACAGAATTCCATATGTACATCATTGGATGTTTGGATAAACACCTACCTTTTGTTGAACTTTCTTACAACAATAACATTAAATATAGTATTTATATGGATCCTTATGAAGGCCTATATTGAATGAAGTGCAGAACTCCAACAGCCTATGATGAAGTTGGGGAAATAAAGCTATTAGTACCTGATCATGTTAATGAAATGGAAAAAAGGTAAAATCTATTCAATAATAAATAAGATAAGATAATATTTTAAAAAATAGGTTACGATGACAATAGAAGAAAAGACCTAGAGTTTGATGTGGTCAAAAAGTTATTTCTTGGAATATCTTCATCAAAGATAGTAATGAGACTTTGAAACAGGGGAATGATGATCCCTACGTATGTTGGTACTTTTGAAAATTTGGATCATGGTGAGATGGTAGCCTTCTAATTGGAACATCCACCAAATCTATCTCCATTTCATGATGTGTTCCATTTATCCTTGTAGAGAAAGTATATACCAAATCCTTTACTTGTAATAAAATCATATGTATTTCACTAGATCATGGTCTTTCTTATGAAAAAACATGATATATGTTCAGGATCGTAGTGAAAATGTTCTTCCAAACAAAACCACACGTATGGTTAGTGTTTTATGTCAGAAAATACAATTTAAATAATCTATGTGAGGAATTGATGATATTATTAATGAGATATATCGTTTATTTGTATCCATGATACAAATTTCAAAGGTTAAATTCATATTATGTGGGTTATAATATAACACCCGGATTTTTTCAAGACATATTTTCCTTAAAAAATTTTAGTTCTTCAATATAAAGAATTAAATGTAATCATGAGTTTTAGTGAACTACGTGATGCCATTAGTATAAAATGTACATTTCAAACTAGATGGTAGGTTATCTAGAATAAATAAAATTATCTTATGAAAAAGTATGGTTAAGTCAATCACTACCAAATATTTTTAAAAAATATAAATCCATTATATATTTTTATTTTTATTTTAATAAATTTAGTGAATTAGTGTTTCTAAAAGATGTTATTGAACTATATATTTATATAATTAATAAAATATTTTTCATATATTCATACAAAAGATATTTTTTCATAGTGTATAAATACACCTTATTTGATGAATAAAAACCTATATTTTTCAACAGGTCAATTTTCCACCTTTTAATGGATAACCCCTTTTAAATTAATATTTTGACACATTAATAATATTTACATGAAAACATATATATGTTCATTAAGATCGGGATATAAAAATTTACTTTTTATTAAATGTTAATATTTTTATAATAACTTTAAAACATAGATTAATAGTAAAAACAATAAATTTTATTTAAAAACATCTTCTACCATAACATAAATTATTTGGACAAAATATGTTACTGAATTATTTTAAAGTATAAATATAATAAATTTTTTTCACTTAATATAATATATGTCATTATCATTAATTTCTTATTGAATTCACATGTAAAAATATATAAATCATCTAAAATGTTTTAACATTTAAAACTCATTATATCAATCAGAAAATTAGATTTATATTAAATTAATTAGTAAATTTTTTTTTTCTAAAATTGGAAAAAAAATAATTTCATAAATTGAATCAGTTGGTCCAAATTATGTAATTTGATTTATTTTACATATGGTCAGTATGTGTAGTAACATTAGAAATTTTATATTAATATGGTAAAATGATAAACATGGTAATTAAGGGAAAGAATATTATTATAAAATTACAATAACACTAGTATTAATATCATTAGATTAGTTTGTTTCATCCCAACACATCCATGGGTCTATATTATGTCCTTTTAATTCCTCTTAAATGTGGTTACCAAGATTAATGTTTTTTAAAAATTAAAGGTAAAGTATGTATCACTCAAATTTTAATAAAAAATTATTTTTATAAAATGTTATATAGAAGATAAATTCGATTGTAAATACTCATTTGAAATATGTAATGTTTTTATTTATCAACGTAATTTATTTTTAATTTTTATGTAATATATAATTACCTTATAGAATTATACTTTGATGATGTAGAAATTAATTAACTAATGATATATCAATTAATTTGTTTTATTAAAATACTAATAACCATCAAAAGACCCAAAAAATTGAAAAAATATCATTGGTAGAGTATATGTTGACCATAACCATCCACAGGTACTATTAGTGTCTATTTTGTGCCTTATAGAAGATATTGTGGCTGTTAAATTTTTTTTAATGTCATGTTAAATTTGATACATCAATAATATAATTAGTATAAAATTTTAAATTTTGTATTTCCCAGAAGACATATTTAACTAAAAAAATTATTATCAAATATTTAAAACATATATTAATCATTTGTTATTACAATAAGTATATTAAATAAATACATAAAATTGATGTAGTTATTATTTTATTAATAGAGATCAAAAATAAATGTAATTAAAAACTTTAAAATAAATATTCATTTGGCCAATTAATATATATAAAGCATTTTCTACTTGACCTGGACCTAGAATGAAATTAAAAAAATAGATGGTTTGAAGTTAACATGTTATCTAAATATTTTTAAAAATCAATGAATTGAATAATGTCAAAATTGTCAATATTTATTGTTTATCTAAATATTTTTTTTTAAATTACATAAAATTAAAAAAACAATTTCAAATATATAATAGTTATTATATGGCTTAAAATGTTAAAAGGAATTGAGGTATCGTCTAATTTACATCAAATAATTGAATATTTCACCCTTTTAATTTTTAATTATTTTCTAACCGAGTAATAAATTAAACAGAATAACTAATTGTTAATTGAAATGATAATGTTTAAATTGAATGAATAAACATGTCTAAAATCTATTTTAGGATATTATTACAACCCTATATCATCATATATTCATAATTTGTACATTTTTATGTTTTTATTATATTGTTTATTAATATACCAATAAATGTTTTCGGAGATCCAAAATTTTCCCCTCACCAAAATTATAAAAGAAAGTCTCCTCTTTCACCTCTTAACCTCACTTTTAGAATTAAATGTCAACCATCCCAGTCCTTTTACATTCTAAACTCCTATTTTTAAATTATAGAGCATATTATCTTCTACAAATGCTATCTCATGTGCTTTATGAGGAGCTTTAATAGAATCACATCGAATAAGAGGAAATATCCTCTACCAATTCTTTCAAAATTATTTCTTATTTTAATTATTATTCATGATTTTATACATTATAATTTAATAACTCATTAATCACTTATAATGATATTTTATTATGATTATGGAAATAAGTCCACTTTCAATCCATCCAAAAAAAAATGAAACCCACACGCGTGCAAACGTATGGCATATCATCTCCACACTATGAGGTAACCTATTTTTCACAACGCCAAAATTTCATTGGTATAATGATATATATAATTACCATATTTTATTATTATAAAATTATATTTATTATGAAATATTATAGACCTTTCAATTAAATACCACTCAAAACTTATGGGAATTATATTTTCTCTCATGCATACGTACAACCTAACATCTCCACGATGTGATATGATTCATTCTATACGATCTCCATTAAATAATGATTATATAAATTTATATAATTAATAAACATGATATATATAATATTAATATTATTTTATAATGATATAACTATGTCCTATGAAGGATAAAAAAATCTTTTTCAACCAAACATGCATATGAAAATGAAGAAGTTTATAGACGAATAACAAGTAATAATGAAATGTTATTAACAAACTGATTAACATGTAGTCTGTAAATTAAATTATTTAAATCATTATAAATTAGGGTTGGCTACATACAATGAAAATATGACCTAAAAGGGAAGGGATAATTTCGTAATCTCAATATTATCTGACATTATTTATATGTATATATTTAAGGGTACATTTATCATCTAGATCCAATTTTTATACAAATGTAATACTATTTGTATTATTCTTATAAATTTAAAGTTAATCATTACCACTGGAAAATTTTTATTATCTAGAATGAATGGAATATTTTTTCATTATTCGATATGAGTAACGTTATTACTTTTCTATTAAATGTATGATGAGATTGTTTTTTAAATTATATGATATGAATGGATTTTTATGTATTAATAATTCCATATTTTCAGGAAGCATTCTCTACACTATTTAATGTTTATTTTTAAATAAAATATTTTCATTGATAATTATGCAGAATTTTCAGAAAAGAAAATGTTCTTTGTATAGGAAATGATATTTTACTTAATAACTAATTTCAAGTGGTATATGTAAGTTATTTTCCATCTAAGATGGAATTTTTTAATGTTGTTATGTATCATGTATAATATTTTTATTGTTCCTATTATTTCATAGTGTTTATGATGGAGTTATATTTTTGAAATCCATTTGTATTACATGGATTTCTGATATGGTGGAATGAAGTTCAAATAAATGAATTTTATTTCATGTGTTATGTTGAATATTTTATGTTATTATGGAACACACAAAAATAATTTCACTGTGAGGTTGGTGAGACCTATATATCCATCCAATGAATTGTGTAAATATTTATTTCTCATCACATAGACATGGATTGGGTGTGAACTAATTTTTTTTCAGTAACACAGGGATGGAATAATCAGTGGACTCAGTTCAGTAAATGACTTTGTCACCTATGATGGTCTTGGATATTATATGTGACTAATATGAAATGACTTTCTATTCTTATAAGTATTCCTCAAAACATTATGAATTATGTTAAGACATCTGGGATTGTCTTCATTGATTCGTTTTAACTATCATGATTTATCACATGGAAAAATATAACAATCTATATTTTGCAGGGTAAGATTTACAAATGTTATCTTCTTATGTATTATCATTATGAAATGATTGATATCTCCCTCATTTACACTTAATGAGAATCTAATATGACCCTTACATATGTTTATTTTCACAAGTAATTAAGAGGCGTATTAAGTATGATATAAAAAGGGGGTTTAGTTATGATGTAATAAGTGGGAGACATGAATATTTTCTATGAACTAGTTGGTTATGTATCACTATTTCTAAATACACTATACCTATACAGAAATGTTGTGACTTTGTAAGTTTTTAACATGAATATGCTTCAAATTTGATGTAATATAAATTTTCGTAATGTACAGGTGTTATAACCACAGTTAGAGGAGTTCAATGATATGATATAATGCTGTTTAAATATATTCAATGAATAAAATTTGATTGTATTTATGTGGGTTTTTATGTTTTATTCTGGATTACCCCCTTAGTTATCCAATTTAATCCTTGAACTTGGAAACATCATTTTCACTTTCAATGGTTTGTAATTTTACATATGAGATTATAATTTCATCATAAATCGTAAGGGGATGATATTTTAGACAATATATTATCTCCATTATCCACTTTCATGATTTTAATTATTTTTAAATAATATAATATAATATTATTTAAAGAAAAACTCATTACTATAATATGTAACACTATTTATTTTCATGTATTTTAAATACCTTAAGGAAAAAATTCAATTCAAATTTATTCATTTTAAAATATTTATAATCTGTTATATTTATATATAAGTTTCATGGAACACTATAAATCCATCATATTGAATTGATTTTAGAATTTTTAAATTCATTTATTTTATATTTTTACTGATTGAAGAAATAGTTTTTTGGCATTTCATATACATTTAAGGTAAATATATAATTAATAAATATTATAAATTAATTTTCAATATGATAATAATTTTATTATTATAAAAATATTGAATTTGATTCATTCTATCATTATTTTTTCTCTACATGGAATGATAAGAGATATTTAATACTAAGAGAGTGACATGTTGTATATTTCCTTTCATTAAATAATATATTGGAAATTTTATTGATCAGGTGTAACATAATTAATTAATAGTTTTCAAAGGTGATAAGGGTAAAATTAACATCATCAAATAAAAATAGAAATAAAATATTATGGCATTAACCCTTATTTCTAACTTAAATTAACATGATTTAACATTTATCGAGGAGATAAAGTTTACTATGGTTACTATTTATATAAACTAAAAAAGCAACTATTTAAAAAATATGAACAAATTGATTCTAAATATGGTGTATATTTTATCAAATTCTATATTTATATGTGGCAGATATTAATTTAAAAATAAATGCACAAAAAAAGATGAAAATTTGTTTTAGAAAAATACATATTAATGCATAGAAGTGGATTTATTCTTATACCATTCCTAGAAAATAAATATTATACGAATGTTCAAAAATATTATTGAATATATAAAATATGAATTTCATTAAAATAATTAAAAAATAATGATTAATTTAATTTATGAATATAAAATTACAATTCATGATTTAAAATACTTTTTTGAACAAAAATAGTCATTCACATTCAAATTATTGTCATTATTATTTTTACACAATTGATAAAAAATGAATTCATTTTATACATTTGTAAACAATATAAATTAAAACAGTTTTTGTTCTAAATCATACCCACCAATTTAACAACTAGTTTATAATGGTATACTATATTGTGGATCATCTAGATTTGGGGTTGTGTGTTTCACATGCAATCAAAAATATTAATTTTTTTTAAAAAATAAAATTATTATAAAATCTCAGTGTGTTACATTCTTTCATACATACAAAATTTCATTATTGAAAATTCATTAATGTCTACTCATTAATAGATTTAGGTATTTCATAATAAAATTTTCATTAGGTTTCATCGTCACCAGTTCTATCTTATGTTTTTTCAGAAATAAATTTTATTGTAGAGTCATATGTTTCCTGAACACATGTTCTCTTGTTTGTTTAATCTAAATAAGATAATCAAAATAAGATAGAACATGTTCTGATTCTTTTTTATTCGTGGTGAGTATATTTGTTTGGTCTACAATCTACAGCATTTACAATTATTTATGGAACACATCATATATTTTAGAATGATTTTATGAAATTTAAAAATTCTAACCACAAACTTTAATTAATTCCATGATTAAAAGGGAAAAATGTATTTGGGGACGATATTCAATTTCTTACCAAACTAGAAAACACTCTACCATGGAGATACCTTCATGAAAATTTTATCTCTCACTTGAAATTTCACTTATTTCAAACAAATACCATTATAACACTTTTTCCATCTTTTAAATTCATTAATATTATACTGATTTGTATTTACCGTCATCATGTTTACTAAAACTGGTTCTTGGCATTGAATCCTCATGTCACCAACTTGATCCCAATAAATTTGAGTACAAAATGACATTCCATATTATTCTAAACATATAGGAATTTGAATATTTTAATTGAATATATTGTTATATGTGAACTATATAAAAGGTAAATACTAATATCATATACCATGAATGTCATATTAGCATGAATTTTATGTTAATTCTTATTTTTCAATAGTCCTTTCATACTACCAATCACATTGAATATGACATGTGATAGCCAAATGAATCATAGTATCAAGATTCATCAGGTGATTATTTCATATTTCTAAATAAATTTTGTTTTATGATCATTAAAAATTGAAAGAAGTACACCATGATGTTTTAAAACATCATTAATATAGATTATTTAAAGGTACTATAGATGTAAATATTCTCATATGATGATAATTTTTAGAGACATTGTATGGCAATATGTAAATACCCATACTAAACCCTTATGTCCATGTATCATTTATAATATATTAGATATTTCCATAACAGTTTAATCCCATTTCCATGTAGGAATATTTAGAAGTTGCATGACATCCCTAGGTTTTAGAATATCTAACTTTTCCTATTGATAAAACAAATAACATAAATCATATTCAATAATATCCCCCACCATATAATCCCATTTGAAGTATTCCATTAAATCATTCTAAATCATGGAAATAATAGTGTGTATAGATAAATTTGATTTATGATAAAATTATAATATTTTTCTTTTCACCTTATGTATAGATGTAACACATAAAATAATTTCATTTTTAAAAATATATATTAATATATGATGTATTTCAAATTTTTATTGTTCACTCAATTATTTTTATTTTGAAAATTATGATCATCTAGTCGTGGACTTTTTATCTTTTATGCTAATGATATTTTGGAAATAATTTGAAAATAAGTGATGATTCCCATTATCTAATAATTAAAAGACCCATATGTAATAATTTAAAAAACATAGGATCCAGGTAAATCCTCATTTCAGTTAGATATCTATGAACATTACAGCTCAAAGAATTTACTAACTAATTTTCATTCAAAGGTGGTATTTTATTGAGATACCATAATACTTATGGAGATAAATCAATCATTTATTTCTTATTTTATGACATTTCATTCAATATATGTATTCTTTTCAGTTATGTTGATCACATATTTAACTAATTTATTTATGAACAAAAAGTCTCATAATCTTCATAGAAAGGATTACTGATCCCATCTCTGAATCATGGTTTAAATAGTTAATTTCATTAATATTTGAAAACCATGATTCATATACAATAAAATTATCATTATGTATTAGGAATCAATGGAATTATATTTTAAAATCATCACAATATATCCCAAATCCATTAATTTTGATTGCATACTTAAGATCGAAACATTCTGCAATCACTTCTTCAAATCTTGATAACAGTCCTGAGATTCTTTTATTCATATGTATTGGACCCGTTTAAAAGTATTCTTATTCAACGAGTTATCTTGCAGGTAATTGTTTTGAACAAAATAGTGATATTATAATATAAATCCAATGAAACTATGTACCTCAGCTATTTTGGATGGTGAAGGACATTCTTATACTACTTTTATCTTAAAATTTCATGTTCATTTCGTGTCTAATATTTCATTAATTATAAATGGGCATGGATACATAAAAATAAATTTTTTAATCATTATAAAAATATAAAATGTATTCCATATTTAGATATTTAGACTCATATATAATAAAGTATATTGAAAAATTAATTACATAATTTATGGAGATGGTAGGAAATATATATGCCAGAACACGTTTTTCATTTTCAATCGATATATTTGAAGAAAGG
This sequence comes from Viscum album, assembly GCA_963277665.1. Classification (NCBI taxonomy): domain Eukaryota; kingdom Viridiplantae; phylum Streptophyta; class Magnoliopsida; order Santalales; family Viscaceae; genus Viscum; species Viscum album. Next base: position 847,976,618 of record OY728131.1, on the reverse strand, counting down.
TACATATTAATTATACTAATGGAATTATTATGAGAAAAAAATTATCGTATATATTAATTATATTTATAAATGCCTCTATTAAGGTTAAATATATATGAAAAATAAATCTCATCTCTTTGTGGGGGTTTTAGTCCAATCATACGCACAAGAAACATTATTATTTACAAAATGATTGGAAAGTATAAAGGTATAAATGATATTATTTTTAAAAAATCATATTTAAGACATAAATATTTTATATATAAATTAAGAACATATTAATAACCACCCTTCAAATATGGTGGTGGAAAATGATCTGTATCGATACATGGATAAGGTATGTTATACATACGCATATGTGATACTTTTAATTATAATTTAAGGAAAAGGGGAGTAGATAATGATGATTTAATAATAATAATAATAAAATTTCGTATTTAGTATGTTCAATTTATAATTTCTTGATAAATACCATATATATATATATGGATAAATATTTATTTTTAATAAATTTTTTGGTTAAACCGATTTCCTATTCATTGAAATAACTCCTTTAGATATGCTCTTTAGGGCTATATGGACATCCTTTAATAATAAAAGAAACTATAGAATATTTATATGGGTATTGGGAAAAGAATTTGGTATGGTTTTGAAAATATAGAAGGTTTAATGTTGTGTAATAAAAATAAAGGATTGTACTATTTTATAATTGAGGGGAGAGGCACTCATGAAGTTCCTTAATAAGTTAAAATATAATAAATTAATTATCTATCCCAACTGACATCAAAATTATTGCGATTAAAATATATGATATTTAGGGAATTAAATATAATAATCCAATAAAATTTTTATACGTTAATATGGTTTTAAAACCTAAGATTTTGGTTTAACACTTTAGTTAATCTATTTTTACTATAATCATGGTAATGCCTTATTCATGAATATGGGGTTATAATTTCACATCTGAGGATAAAATTGATCCATTATTTGGAATGGGATGAAATTTTAGAGCATATAATATCGTCTTTTCATATTTCATTGTTGTAATTATTTTTAAATATTTTAACAATATAATATTTTTATAAAAATCATTATTGAAATTTCTTACAATATTCGTTTATTTTGACAACAAATGCATAAAGAAAAGTTCTAAAATTAATTTAATACTTTTCACATCATTAAATTTTTATAGTTATCTAAAAAATAAAAGTAAAAATTCATTTCACACAAATTATATTGCTAATAACAATTTTGGAATAATTAGTTTTTCCTTACAAATTGAATTACTTTTCCATATGCATTACATAATAACTTAATGTAATTGTATAATTATTGAACGTTCAAAATAAAATTATATAATAAAAAAATAATATATGATGTAAAATACATAAAAATACATTCATATTTTTCTTTTTCCCTATGTGGACACCAAGATTATTTTTAAAACAAATAGAGCAGAATTATGCAACATTAATTGCATCAAATATGATACATGTTATTTTCTTGAACATATGTCTCTTGAAATGTTAAACATAAAGAATAAGGTAATGTGGACCTAATTCACATAATTAATTAAGAATTTATATGAAAAATTATGATCTTAACACTTATTGTTATCCTAGAGTAATCATATTTACCATTTACCGATGTGGTGAATTGTACAATGGTTTCTATTAATATTGAAAAAAATTAAAAGGGACAAATTTACTAATTTTGAACATTCTAATTAAAATTTAGGAACCACTATATAAAATTCAATTTTTTATTGGAATAAATTAATTTTGAATCATGTTTGAAAAACAAGGTGAAAAAATGTTTTTATAAAAATAAAAATTATAAAAAAATACATGATTTATTGTTATACCATGCCTATAAAAATATATTAAATTATTTTTAAAAAATTTGATTGGATGCATATTATAAAAATTTCATTACAAAAATCTGAAAATAGTGATTTGTTTAATTAACTTATATAAACTCACATTGTGTATATAAAAATATTTATTTAAGAATAAAATTTATTTTACAATCAAATCATTCTTAATTTTATTAATAATAAATTGATAACTAGATTATTTATTTTGTTTATGTGTAATCAAAAAAATATTAAAAATTTATAGATACTTAATCAAACCCACCAATTTAATTTATATGTATAAAAAATATATAATATATAATGGTTCATTTAGACATAGGGATACATGTATTGTACACAATAAAAAAGAGTAAAATAATTTAAAATGAAATATATCCTAAAATATTGGGGTTTTACCTGGATACCTATATCAGATCCATGAGTTCCCTTCATTGGATAATATTAGTTAGATCAATATTAGGATTGTTCTATCTATTCATGGTATAAACTAATATGTATGAATGAATTAAAAGATTTCTAACATGACATATGAATTATTTATGCTATTATGGATAGTTTACCACTAATTAATAAAAGTGCTATAATTACATATATTGATAAAAGAAATATGGTGACTAATTGGAAGTATATAAAACAAATTATAATTTTTTTTATCAGAAAAATTCTAAACTAAGGCAATGGGAATGAAAAATAAGAAGTTAATATGAAATAATGCTGAATGAAGTTATGGTTGAAATCTTATATTGAAGGAAACTAATATAAAAATTTGGGGAATCCAATTAGAAGATATCAATATTACTTATGAAGAAAATATTTATGATTTCTCTAAATGGTTGAATTGAAAAACTATTTACTTCAGGGGTTTTTTTGAGAATATATATTACTATACTATGGGTAAAAAAATTTATGATAAAAATTGTATAATGGTTATATGATAATGTTTATATCGTAGAAGATATACAATATCTAGAACATGAAGATATTGAAAATATTCACATTACATATGAAATGAGAAACACTACAATATTTTAAAATAATGATAATGTTTAAATTAAATTTGAATTCATAAAAATTTGAGAATAAAAGAAAATGAATTTTGTGTTCCAAATTACACAAATGTAGAACATGAGATAGATGAAAACAATAAAATAATTTCGAGACCTATCACAGGGAACTATAGGATAGAAAAGATAATGTTTTGACCCCACCCCATACACAAAAGGTAAAAAATGATGGGGTATTTTGATAATCACCCCTTGAGTCCTGCCACCAATAAGCCCCTGCATGACTACTAGCTCTATGGGTGTAAAAATATCACAATATGGAAGGCATTTCCCTATATAAATGTATAATAATGGGAGACATGATAAAAAACCACCAAAAAATCTAATAGGAAATATAAAGGTAAACAAAAACTGTAATACACTGCTATAATAAAATATAATTAATAAATATAAGTGTCTTCAATGAAAGTTCCAAAAACGGAATTCTATGAAAGTAACATAATTTCATCTCTGATCCCTGTAGTACAGTCTATCTAGGCCCCCAAATTCCTCCTATAAACATCCGAAATGATTATAAATATAGGGCGAGATTAATAGGTATACTTAGTAGGGACATAAAAATTGATTCAAGTGTACATATCAAAAGATCATACAAATGTGACAGTGAACAAACAGCAGAACCAAAAAGAACCTAATCAGGGAATCTAACCAAACCTAGCCTCATAAAGGCTCTCTCACTAAATCATGCATCAAATATAATAATATAATAAAGATATCATTACAATTAATGGTTCCCATCTACCTATTCCCTATTGAATTTCCATTATCATTCCCAAAATTGAAATGTTTTATTCTCCCATCCCTTCGAAAAAGTCTCATCACATCATAACCTCACACACCATGTCCAAAAATCAAATCACATCACACATGAAGACACCCAAGGCACACATCAGATCACATCCTTTGTGAACAAACCTAGGACATGAATAAAATCACATCTTGATGTCACCTAGGACCAGAAATCACAACTTATCCTAATGACCCTTCGAACCATACATCGCAACTCATCCTGAAGTCACCTGTTGACATAATGTAACATCTCGACTAAAAACACCTATACCAACATGTCACTACTGTAGGATGATATGGGGAGAGGAGGTAGTATGCCTTTAGTGTTACTACCATCCATGAAGTTTGGGAAAACACCAGAACCCATAACCTCAATGAATTGGAATGGTTATCCAACTAAGATGTGTGCATATAAAATAATATGAACACACATGATATATATTGTACACAATTACCAACCTTATATTTCACATAAACAATACTAGTACAATCCACACTACAACATCCCTACCACAGAATAACTATCACAGCAGTCACAACAACTATATGAAACACACCACACAACCTTCACACAAGTCACACAACATTTTCTACTTTCATCATACAAGTTCCACCACAAGTGTTCAATATACATTTCATTTCACATAACTATACTCATTCTATTCATTAAATTTTATTTAATCCATTAATCACATATAAATTTCCACCCCATTATGTTATATTCCAAAATCATTAATTTATATATCTCATTCAACATCATAATTTATTCCACCTCTATCTAAGACACTAAAAAACCAGACAACACAGCTATCACCATACAACGACATATCCACCACCACCATCACATCACATTGGTAATGTCATTTCTAAAAAAACCACATATATCATACATTTCAAACCCACAACCACTATTCCTCACCCATATCAAAACAACCACTATGTCACAAACATTTTGTCCCAACCACTATTCCACAACTGAAATGCCTCATTATTTGAGAAACAATACAAAACATCCCACATCGCATCCTTTCTAACCAAGCATCACACCACTTCCCCGCATACAATACAACATAAATGACGAATAAAATTGCCCCAAAAAAATTAGAAACCACTAAATAATCATAAATAATCAAAGTCACATACAGTAAGAACACATCCTAGCTTGACATTAATTTAGGGTCTTAATCCCATTACGTATTTATATTAGCATTGTTGTTATAACAAAAAACAATATACTGGAGAAATGGGTTATTATTCAATTAATTATATTTAACATATTATTTAAGGTAAAATCACAACAAAAATAGAAATATCCATCACATGCATCATCTATAGTGCGTGTCAGGTTTACAATAGCTACTATTTTCAGAATTAGCAATAAGAAGGCTTAAAAGGTCAAAAATTGTAATAAAAAAAATTAAAACACCAGATAAATCCCCATCCACAACAATTTTGACATGTGAATTAATTATATGATTAAAATTACCCATAAAATCTAACTAAAAACAAGAAAAATAGTGGAATTTATACATGTAGCATGTAAAAAGTGTGAGATAATGATCCCCTTCCTCAATGAAGCTTTCTAATCTCACTGTATAGAACATGGAAATGAAGAAATCCCAAAAGCCCCAACTGAACCATGAGAAACTCATGATCAACCTATACCACATCCAGATATCTTCAAAATGATGACGGGAGATATAGCCAAACCCAAAATGCACCACCACAGTGAACTTTGAAGACTAATTGATGGAGCTAGATAATAACAAGGAGATAAATCACCACAAATCAAGATGGGGAGCAAATAAAAGAATACAAGAAGTCAAATATAAATACTTAAAAAAGGAATACTAAGACCTTTCAAGATAGCACTGTTAACCACATGGAATAGGAAATTAAGCATAGGGATTGAGGAAAAACATTTGGCACCCCAACAATTAAATATGCACTGCACATGAGTATTAATTGGCATTTAGACCATTTACACATCATGTAAATTTCATTGTCAAATCATTCCAAGTAATGCATCACCATTCTTTTATTTAACCACTAAATCTACATGTCATGAACCCTCCCTATAAGAAATGTGATGCACTTTTAAGGTCTTGTGAACATTAAACGTCATGTATTTCCTATCCATAAATCATTTTAAATATGATACCTCTAGGACCACTCTATGTCTCCCCCAACTAGCTCTAACACCAAAAAATAGAAATTTGCTAGATCGATAATGAATGGACTATTACATTATAAACCTATCAAACAATTATTTCCCTCAAGAATCCAAAACCAAACCTAAAAGAGAAGGTTTTTGAATATACACTAAACCAGATACCTCTCTAGTATTTGTTTGACTCCTCAAATGCTGCCACCATCCAAACACACCAAAAAAATTCATTGAACGTGGAATTTCTACGCCAACACCACTCGCTAAACACAAAACTGAATCATCTAGTACCAAATTCATCGAACTATTTTCTGCAAAATCACTACACAATCATCTAGCCTCCACATATCCAAAAATAACAAGCCACACTGCATTAAAAATTTGAATCATGAAATCTCATCCCCCATGTGATGATATTACACACTTTGTTTGGCACTGAATCACCGGAATAGTTTTAATAAAATAACATTTAATGTGTCACCATTAGGAATGAAGAGCAACTACATAAATATGTCCAAACATTATCATGAATCACACAACAATAAGACATCGCATATCATAACCTAGAAAGATGAAAACATTACATAAAATGATATCATTACACGAAAAAAATATGGGTACAGGGTGAACATATATATCTCTCAATTACAATTACTCTCCTCTAATCCACCAAGCCTCCAAGTCACCCAATCCAAGGGGATAGTCCATCCAAAAAACAACTTCTCATGATGATATGGGATCTTAACTTTACAATCCATGAATGTCACATAATCCCCGATATCCAACTCTCACCATTCAATGACATGGGAGTTAGCATGATGCTAATAATAAAAAAGAGTGTTGTGGAAGATGTCATTGATCTGATCTATCCCCAGTGGTAATTACAACTATATTCCACCTCACCAACATTCCCCAACACCTCAATTACCCTAATAAAACCCTCTATATTCCAAAAATATTCTTTATACATTGAGGGAAGACTCTCAAGAACTCATTCTATCCATCGTAAAATTATAGGTACATCCTCTTAATATTTTTATCAGCCTTCTAACTGTTTTCTGTTGTCCTCATATACTCTAAATATAACTATAACCTTTCATTTGGGATATGTAATACATCAAAACCAAGAATTTCCAACTATAAATCCTCCATCCAACACAATATAGGATCACATTTCTTCTCATACAATGCCTCAAATAGAGCAACACCAATGGAAGAGTGATAGTTATTTTTTGTACTCATACTCGAATAAAGATAGGTGTCATACACTAGATCCTCCAATGTCAAAGACACATGAAGACAACATATCCTCCAACATATGGATGGTTTACTATGTCTTCCCATAAGTCTATGGGTGGATAGTAGTTCTAAAGCACAACTGGGAGCCAATACCACATTGTAATTCCCTCGAGACTCATGAGGTAAAATGAGGATCTGAATAAAGGTTGAAGGTCCTCCAAAGATATTTAAAAATAAAAAAATTATTAATGTACTATCTTTATAAACCATTCATTGAACTTGAACAATGGATCAATAGAATGTGAGCCAATTTCGTAAGATGATATTCTATCACTAAAACTGCCTCACATCCTCCATGATCACGAGGTAGCCCTATGATAAAATACAATAGGATTTCCTCCCATTTCAACATTGGAACATCCATGGTCTTCAGTATACCTCCTAGAACATGGTTTTATTCTATCACTTGATGAAAACACAATCATGTTACCCTAAAATCTTCCATTGAACATTTCATCTCGATCAAAAAAGTGTTCTCTTCCATAAAAGATACATCATAGAGGAACTAGGATATATTTATATAGATAATTTATGGAACACATGGAGTACTCCCTCATGGATCGATAGTGGGATAATCAACCACAATTAGAATATCATACGGTTTTGATAATCTATTGACCATCCCTCAGAAGAATCCTTAGGGCCAACAAAATCACACATCACCTATACCTCTCAGTCTCCCCACTAAGACTCCTCTACTGATGAAATTAAAAAAGACTCTAAGATAATATTTAAAATAAAACATCATCTACTTATAAACACAATGTCCTATTCCATTATTTCATACTCTTCCATTCATTTCAAAAAATCTAAATACTCCCAATCAGCATCTTCTTGGGACTTCTGGCTCAATGCATCTGCATCTAAAATACCCTTCCATGGGGTGTAATATATATCAAAAATACAATAATGAAGAAAATACATCCACATAAATATGCATATATTCATATCCCATTGCAAAAAAAAAACATATCCTAGTATTTTTTGTGTCCTTTAGAACTAGAAATCACTCATCGATGAGGCAATTTCTCCCCAAATTCAGCATAAACACAATTGCTACAAACTCTAGATCATATGTAGAATTATAATTCTTGTTGGGATGTAATTTTCTATACCCATAAAATATTACATCCATATTCTTCATTAACATGAATCCCCTTCCTAGATAGGATATTTCATATAAATCCTCAATTAATATACCATCCATGGGAAACTAAAGAACTAGAGAAAAAAATCAACTTCTCCTTCTGGTAAATGAATATTGCATCGAACTAGTCTGTCCACAAAAAATATTGGTCCTTCTATGTAAATATAGTATGTGGGGATGAAAATAATGATTTATTAGTTATACACCACAAATAATAATAAAATAGAAAAAGGAAATTATAAAAATATACTAATTCCTAGTTTTCCAATGAAAAAACAACCAAAACCTTTGTTGGGTGCTCTACCACACACTATTGAGAAAAGACATGTCAATAGAAACATGCCCATCACATCCAGAACTCTCACATTGAAAACATCGCATAATATTGGTGTTGTATATGGAACAATACAATAATTCAGATATGATCAAAATAAACCTCTTTTAACTTTGAGTAGACGAACATATCATCAAGGAGTTAAAAAATGAATTGGTCTAGGAAATCTAGGAATATATAGTTCATAAGTCCCATGAACATGACTACTATGTTCCTAACACCAAACAACATAACCAAAAACTCGAAGTCCCTATTTCGGAGTCTTAAGGATGTATTCTAAGCATCATAATCATTCCCACACATCTTATGATATCCATATCATAGATAATTCTTTGAGAACCAACTAGATCCTCTCAACTGGTCAAATAGATCACCATTCCTTAGAAGATGGTAAGGATTCTTGACTGTTACCTGATTCAACATCTGATAGTATAGACATGTCCCCATAATATCATATTATTTCCTTGAGAACAAAAATGAAGAACCTGGTGGAGACACCCTAGTTCAGATGAAACCCCTCTACATTAGGTCATCCACCTACATTCTCAACTCATGGAACTATATGGGCAGTATATGATATGGATAAATAAGAATCAGATATGAAGTTGGTTAAAAATATATATGGGAACTCGATGATGAATTAAAGAGGTACTTCCATAACCAACTCATGGAAAAAATACAGTAACTCCTCTAGACCCTTAAAAACACACCCAACATGATATTCAATAGACATCTCTACCAACTAAAAAGAATGTGGCCCCACTATCCTACCACCCAACTCAAAACCTAACTATCCAACAAACACCTCCTGTCGGTCATCAATGTATAAAGAAATGAATATGAAATTAATTAAATTTATGACTATAGAAATGGAATAAACCCAATCCTAACAAAAGTTAATATCATCTGAATGTATCCTCAGCACGACAATGTCCCTTACTAAGTGGTACTACACTATCAATAGTCAAGATTCCTGAGAAAAACCAGACAAGGGAGATATAAATCCAAATGTATTACATAACACCAAGCGAACTAGAAGAAAATACACATATATTCTCAACATTTGGACTACTGTAAGGGTAAGAACCCAGGTTTTGGGACTCGGAGTCTTTGAAAATTTTCATTATCTAATTCTAGAGAAGGGCATTCAGACGGCATGCAATTCTGAGGCACGGTGTGCCCGAAATTAATTATATAAAAATGTTAAGAGTTTTTATATTACACACATGTGGTTAAATAAAATAAAATGTGATATATATTAGGAGGTAGATCGGATCGGAAATCTGAGACCATGGTTGGTTCAGGAATGTGATGTTTACCCTAGGGAGGACATAAAATGAGTCGGCGTGGGACAGTCGGACCCCTTTCTTGTTGGTGGTGTGTTAAAAGGATAATTAAATTATCAAAGTATTCATTTAATAGCTCAAACCATAATAAATCCTAAACAATTTGTCATATGGGAAAACTGAGGGAATCGTTGAGTCTAGAGCAGGCCGTTTACCCTAGGCGGGGTGTAAAAGTGGCGGGTGCGGGCCGGCTATGAGAGAAGTCACCGAGGTGAAAAATCGTCTTTTTGAATTAATGACTTAGTGAATTTTATCAATTACATTATTTTTTAATAACATTATAACGATGTGTCGAAATTGAAATCTATGACTTCCATTGAGTTTGTAATGTGGAATTTTTCCTAGCCACAATATAAAATGAGAGGGCATGGTGATTTCAGATTCTACTTGTGGTGGTTTTTCTAAAAATATAAAAATGTGGAATTGGGGGAAATCCATTTATAATTCTCTATCTCTCCTTCTTCCTCTCTCTTTATCTCTCAACTATTCTTCAGTGTTCTTCATCGTTCTTCATCAGATCGAGGTGTATTCTTCGACAAAACATTGGTGAATTAAGTCAGGAGCCTCACGGAATCATCGCCTACAACTTGCATTTAAAACGAAGTATGATTTATTTTACCTTTAAGTTCCAAATCATGTTTTTAAAATTAATATCCTTCAATGTCTATTTGTTTCATTATTTTAATTATCTTCATCGATGGCTTCAAAAACACGGCCATTGATCTATGTTTGGAACCCCGTTCTTGGTTCCGTTTTTTTGAAAACACCCACTATAATTTTCGGATGCATCAACCGACTGTTGAATCATCGATCAAAGGTAGACACTACAAAGGTCTCATTGCAGGGATCGAAAAAATGTCCTCATATCTGCAATCAGGTGTCTGATTGAGTCGCGATGATCCGCTGAAGGAACCACCAGATCACCACCGGCAGGAGCAGCCAGCGGCTGCGCCTGGCGGCCGCAGTGTGTCGCGCGGCGGAGCGTCGTCAGAGGTGCGGTGTCGGTTTAACACAGCGGCAGGGCGTGGGTATGAGGTGGCTGCCGGACACATGGTGGTTCGGCGGGCCATCCGTAAGAGGAGTGGAAAGTCCAGGACGATAGAGCATGGAGGTTTGGTGGAGTTCGGCTTTCGGAGGTGGAGCGCGGCCGGGCGGTATCAGGTCCAGGCGGAGCGGCGTGGGACGCGGTCGGAGCTGGTGAGGCGGTGCGCTGATGGATTCTAAGGGTGTTGGCATGTCTCTCTTGGCTGAGGGAAGCCCAAGGGAGACCACAGTTGTGTGGAGGAAGCAAGGACCCCCCAAGGGCGGGTCCTGCTGGTGCGTAGAGGAAAACATGCCAAGCGGCCGGTTTGTTGGGAGATGAGGACCCGCAAAGCGTGGGTCTTGTTGGGCGACGAAGACCGGACACAAGGCTGGTCAGTTTGGTGAAAAACAGACATGAGGTGGGTTCGGTGATTCTGGGTGGGCTGCAGTCAACATGTCGTGGCATGTAGGGCCAGACCCAATGCTGGGCTGCATGCCGGCCGGGGTGAACCAACTCGGTTAGGCCCCACTGCATTGGGGGGGGGGGGGTAACTTCTAAATGGCACATTGATTTGACATGCTGTCACCGGCTGCAGGTTCGTGTCAGTGATTCGGACCTTTTGATATGGGTTCCGGGGATTTTCGCTTCTACGCCCGATGGTGGGTGGCCCAGAATGATCTATCTTAATAATATTAAATTATTATTAAAGTTGCGACAGATGTGGCTAACGAGCTGGAAGTTCGATTGATGTGCCTTCAGAGGAGCGGTGGCCCTGGAGTTGAGATGGTCCTTTATAAGTTGGTTCAGAACCATTGCAGTTTGGTTTCTTTTCCCGGGGGAAATAAACACTTAATGTGAATAGTTAATTAACTATTTAAATTAATTAGTTATTCTTGTGTCGGACCTAACTCCTGTTTGGGATGCCCGATTGACGCGCTGTCAGTGGAAGAGTTACACCAGTCCTCGTGTGGAATTTTTGAGATGCTTACCGAAGCGTTCGGGTTAGAGTCAAGGTGTGGCCCCCACAGGGCCTAGTTCGCACATTTTACGGTGAAACGCCACTTTTTAACATGACATCCATTTGTGGTGTTTGAGAACTTGTTACTGAGTGTTTTTCTGAGGGGATTGCAATGGAGCAATCTTCCCTCCAAAATTCGGACCCGAGGCGTGGGCCCACGAGGCAGCTTTCAGATGTATGCTACCTTTTTACGACTTATGCTTCATAAGATCGTTCAAGGTAAATGAATATCCTATGCCACGTGGTTATCTGCAAGGAACGAAAGGTTACATTGTGCGTGACATGTTTCAGGGTCGATGTGTGGGGCCCACAGGGCCCCGTTTGCATATAACATGGGGAGTTGCAGCTTCTGCATTCGGAGCCCGGTTTAGGTGCTGTCAGCGGCGTTGTGACCCTATCATCGAGACGAAGTTGACTAGGGTGGTTTTAGGTGTTGAAACCATAGTTTTGGCATGGTCCCCATAGACCGTCTCTTAAGCGGTGTGCAACGTACTACACATTTTAATTCGAACGACTTTTTGGGGTGTATGAGTAGTCGATTCAAAATGTTTTTCTGAGAGCATCATGATGGCACAGTTTTCCTGACCTCTTTTGGGACTGTGGTGCGGGCCCCACGGGACGTCTTATGGGCATGAAGTGCTATTGAATAACTTTTCCATCGAGTGATCTTTTCTAACAATTGAATAGTCTACCTCTCGTGTTTTTCCGCGAGGATTACAGCGGTGTAATTTGATTGGGAGAGATGAGACTCATTGGATATCTCATTAAATGTGGAAACATGAAAGGACATTGGTCAGAGGTTCCTTTGACAGACTATGAACCTACACACGGTAGCGGCATTAGTTTCACCTAGTGATGGAACAGGTAGTACGGAGTTATCATCCTTGTTCGGGGTTTACACTCCAGCGAGGTTGGGCAGTGGGATACCAGGTGAGCTTATGGTTTACCCTCCTGCAAGGCTGGGTGATGGGTCATCGTTGACTTATTTAGGGGTTACCCTCTAGCAGGGCTAGACAGTGGGTCACCTGATGATTTATTATGGTGTTCCCTCCAATGGGGAATGGCAGTGGGTCACAATCGACTTATTTAGGGTTTAACCTCCAACAGGGCACGACAGTGGGTCACCCGATGATTTATTACAGTCTGTCCTCCAGCGGGGCTGGGTAGTGGGTTACCATGAACTTCTTGGTGTTTAACCTTCAGCAGGGCTGGGCAGTGTGTTACCTGATGAATTATTTCAGACTCATTCATTTCCATGCGGCTAGTAAATGAATTTTATCCATGATTACTAGAGCGGGACCCTTGGTGGTATGGTTCAGCGATAAGACATCTTTGACGTACGATATTGTTGGGCATTAGTGATTGATATCCTTTGAACTAATGGCGACTCTTCTTGGGCTGATCTAGAAGATAGAGATCCCATTACACACATGTTTTGGATTCTTATTGAGCACATATATATACACACTAATTTTGCTCCCACTCCATGGGTTCAGTTAATCTTCTTCTAGGAGGGGATAAGATGCACAGGGAATGCCACGTGATTTTTGTGTCTAGCTCCTCTTGGATTGGGTGAGTTTACATCTTCATTTTTTGTTGGGTTGAGCTGCACTCTCACTTTTTTACTCTTACACTACTCTTGTTCTATCTACTTCTCACCGTCTTAGTATCTCCTTTGTTGCTCCCTCAAGATTTCGAGGAATCCTACTAAGTATCTTTATACTCACCCCTGCTTGGGCTTTTCCCGCACATGGTGTGCCCTTATTGACGAAAGATAGGTCGGTCGAGACTATATAGGTGCATAGAGGACACATAAGTATGGTAAGCATTCAGTGGCCATAGCAGCACTTTCTGGGCATAAGACCCACCATCGGTTTACTTTCGTTTTACCTGTTGTCGGGTTGTGGTACCTTTCTAGTTTGGCGCGTGTTTTGTTGCTTTTTATGTTCAGCTTACTTGTCAGTACTTTTCAGCACATTACTTGTACTGGTTAGAGGTCTATGCATGTATGTTGGATGCCCTTTTTATAACAATTTTGTATCTTGCCTTCTTTTCACTGCACTTTTTCATTGAGTTAGATGTGTGTGTGCTTACAGTTTCATTTGGCAAAGGCCTACGCTAGTTTATTGTTCCTTCAGTGTTAGTCGCCATCCCCTGGCCTATGGAGGTGGGTTTGGGTTAGTTGCTGATTGAGCCCCATTACGGGTCGGGTTGTGACAAAGTGGTATCAAAGGTGGTTCCTTCCTTGGTGCATTGTTTAGACGTCCCTAAAAAGAAATTATTTGAGTATCGAGGCCATAGTGTCAACGTGTCTCGAGATTGGCTCTCATGCTCGGGAGTCTAGTGATGGTGCAGCAGCTAACATATCCATTCACTAGGACTCTGATAACCCAATTGTCGACTCAGCACACTGAGACACTTGTTGTAGGGAATTTGGTTCATGCATCATATAGGATTGAGTCTTTGACTACCCTTCTTGAGTCAGCTCCCCATATTTGTTGGTATATATATATGTGTTCATTTGACCGCAGTATTCCTTGACCGGATTCAGGATTTCTCCACGATAATAACCATCCAGGATACTAGTTCCGGTTCGTGACGACGATTCTGTGAGCGATAAGGCCTCGGTTCAAGATACATCATACAATTACCCTTTCTTTAAGGGGACATGCAGTAGAACCTCCACCTGTGGAGTAGCAAATAGTACCGGTAGAGAGGGCTGATGATGAGTGCATTCTGGGCGCGCTACGTGAGTTCCAGCGTTAGAGACCGCTGAGGTTCCATGGTGAGCCATACCCTCAGACAATGAAGGGTTGGATAGAGTCGGTGGTTCGCCTCTTAAGGCTTGTTTGGACACTGTCATGTTTATGGTGTCTCTGACATCCAGTCTTTCTACCCAGAAATTGGGAGTTAGTAGAGCCAGGGTTTCTTAGATACACGATGAGTTGGTGCTCTCCTGGGATGACTTCTAGCATCTGTTTCGTGAGTTGTACTACCTCTCCTACTTGCATTTTTTTCAGTTTCTGGATGTAACACCCCAAGATTTTATGAAAAATATTTTTTTTTAATTTCATGTCTTGTGTTGTATGCTACACCAAAAGGCGCTTTCACAACACGCATCCTTGACTTGCCTTTCATTACACGCAATCGCGACCTTCCTCGATAGCGTGTGTAGTACGCAATACCGAGTTTCACTAAACAACGATATGCTATTAAAATATTATTAAAACCTACTGTTATGAATAGTAATAACCACTTTTGAAAGTTTTTAAATTTTATTTTTCAAAATGGACTTCATTTTTGGATTCAGAATATTAAAATTAGCTTAGGGTTAAATTTTGGTACTTTTCGGATAACTTTCATATTCTGATGAATAGTGAAAATTACTAAATTTTAATTAAAAACAACTTTTTTAATAGAAATAATTAATAGTGATAAATTATTAATTTGGGTGGTTTTAAAGTATATTTAGATTATATTTTTACAATTTAATACAATTTTGTTTGTTGGATGTAATTTCACATTTAAACCAGACATAAACAGTTGTCAATCTTTTGATAGTTATTATCTCTCAAAAACAAGCTATTTGTTTTGACGACGAGAATTGATTTTTAAATTAATTAATTTAACTGATATGTTTTGAATTTGGTAAAATAGACGTCATTTTTGAATCCATAATATCAAATATAGATTAGGCATAATTTTTTGTATTTTTCTGGAAACGTTCATTTTTTGATGAATAGTGAAACCACTAAGTGGTAGTTAAAAAAACTGAATTTTTCATAAAACATAATTTTACCGCTTCTATGAGTGGAATTTCGAAAATCCGAGAGACACAGTTAATATCAAGGACTAAAATTTGGTTCAATGAGATGAAAATAATTTTTGGTGAATAGTAACTTTTGACTTTTTTTTACCACGGTTAAAAGTAAATAGGGTAATTAAGGGTAAAAATGACATTATTATTACCCTAACACATGTCCTAATTCTATTGGATAAGTGTAATTCGACCAAAAAAAACCTTAGGAATAAAATATGACCATTTAAGCTCACTTGGATTAGATTAGGACATTTATTATAAATTTATTTAAAGAAGTGTTAAAATAGTTAAAATCAATCTTTAATAAGTAAATCAATTTTAATATAGGGTTATACATTAGATAAATTCGACTATAAATATTCATTAGAAAGATACAAATATTTCCTACATAATGATATTTTATTTGAAATTTTTAGACATAAAATAATTTAATTTATTTATGACACAACGATGATGCAGTAATTACCTTTTTAAGAAAATATTAACATAATTGATGTTATAAATGCCCAAATAAATGTAATTTGAGACTTTTTATGACATACATTATTTTATAGGTTAATATGACATGGTATTATTGATATAAGTAACTTTGTTCTAACTTATCATTCTGTTATGAATTTCATAAAAATCATGTACCAAATAGTGTCAAAATTGACATAAATTAGTTTTTAAAACAAATATTATATTATTAATTGTGATTTAATTCCTAAAAATCTACGGTTCAGCCAAATGACTTATATAAGGATATATATATTAATAATAAACAAGTTGGGGTTCTTTTGGCTTGTTATGGTATGTTTATTAACCATATAGTGTAAGAAAACAAAAAGACACGGTAAAAGTTAAATTATTTAACTTCGAGTTAAATCAAATTGATAAGGTTAAAATAATAACCTAAATTTCTCTAAATCCTATTGGATGAGAGGATTGCGACTCATCCCCACTTTATATTCTAAATAAGACCCTTTGGAACCATTATAAACCGAATTTGACCTTAATATAAAATAATATTTTGAGATTTTCCTAAGGTTCCCCTCTCCTCCCTTATAAAAGGGCACCTCCTCCCCCTCTTCCTCACACCACTTTGAGCCATCAAGCTCGGACAACCCCTGAAAAAATATCTTCTCCACTTCCCTAGTATCATCCTAGAGGTCCTGGTCTTCTTCAAAGACCATCCTTAATTCTTTATGTGGAGGTTAAGAAAAGGCGCGTCAAAAAGAGGTAATATCCATTACCGATCTTTTTCAATTTCTTTCTTCTTCAACTTCTTCTTCTTTAGTTGTATCATGATAAAGTAATAACATCAGTATTTATTATATATTGATATGTTATTATAAATATGAAACAACTCTAATTAACCTTCTATCCATCCTACGGAAAAAGGAAATCACCGCGCGTGCGTACGTACAAAATACCGTCTCCACGCCGTGGTGTAATATATTTTCCACCACCACCTTACATGGATGGGTATAATGGTGTAAATAATGACTATATATGACTATTATAAAGTGATACTGATTCTTAAATAGTATACATACACTCCAATACAATTCCACGATCATAGGAACGATATCATCACTCGTGCGTACGTACGGAATACCGTCTCCATGATGTGATGCGACTCGTTCAACATGATCTTCATTTCATAATGATTATATAAATGAATTGATTGAATGAATATGATATATATTACACAAATTCCATTCTGGAAAATAGGTATCTATAACCTAAAAAGAATAATAAGAATTTATTCGACAAAACACGCATAAGAACATAAAGTTATAAACACCCGAAGAACAAGTAGCAATGAAATATTACTACTAAGATGCTAAGAATATGACCATATATGATATCATAAAAATACGTATGAGTCTGGAATAAGTCAATAACATTATTTAAATCATTATACAGGAGGTTCGGACACTTACGAAGCAAAACAGACCTAAGGTAAGGGAAATATCACAATCTCATTTTTATCCGAGATTGTTTATACTTTGGTATTTAATAGGGTGTATTTTTTCATACACATCCATGTTTCATCAATATGTAATATTATTTCCATCCACCTAACATTTTTTTAAATCAATTTTCACCCTTCGGTGAGTTTTTATTAAAAGATATAAAAGGAATCTTTTGTCGTTTTTCATACAAGGTACTTTTTGACTTTTCCGACAAAAGTACGAAAAGAATGTTTTTTTAAATTATACGGCATGAATGGATTTTTAAAACATTATTTCCAAGAAGCTTACTTTACATGTTTTCAAGAATATTTTTAATCAACTTCTTTTAGTTTAAAATTGTATGGCATGTTAAGATAGGAAAATGTTTTTGAAGTAGAAAGGATATTTTCCTCAAGAATGGAGTTCAAGTGTTTTATCAAAATTATTTTCCATCTAAGATAATATAGGGTTCTGTTTCTATCCCTAGTATTATACTGATTTGATTATTTTGTGATGGAAATATTTTTATGAATTCCTTTATCTTATATGAATTGTTTTATGAAGTCAAGATGTTTAAGATTCCGATTTTTATTACATGGGATTATGCTATGATGTATGGTTTATGATTTTGTGGCACACATAAGAATGGTATCATTATGGGTGGGACCTATGAGTCCCTCCAATTCATTGGGTAAAGATTTCATATCTCATTAGATAGACATGGCTGGAACGGTAGGTTATACCGGTTCAGTGAAACAGGACTGAAACGAGGGTGACTCGGTTCAGAAATGGACTTTGTCCACTAAGATAGTCTTGGAAATGTGTGTTGACTAATAAGATATGATTCTCTATGATTATGTGTGTATGCCACAATGTTTCATGTTTTATGTTATGATTATTGGGATTACATTTCACCTCTATGATTTATCCGATGTTATGATATTATGATCTCTTTTGCAGGATAAGATTTCCAAAAGTTATGTTCTTATGTAAATGATGAGATTGATATTTATTTTGTTTACCCTTACTGAGCATTTGAGCTCACCCTTTTTTATGTTTTATTTACCCAGGTCAGGAAGAAGGTTATTAAATATAATATGCCAAAAAGGGACTCTAGATATGATGAAATAAATTGGAGGCAAAGTAGATGCTCTATAAACCAGTTGTTTATGTTTCCATGTTTCAAAAGACACTATACCTATACGGTCCTTTCGTGGTTCTGTTATATGTTGTAATAAGTATGCTTCAATTTTGAAGTATTAACAATGTATGTAATGTTCGGGTCTCAACAGTTGGTATCGGAGGAAAAGTTTAGTCAACCTTTGGAAACTAGGATGCGAAAAAGTTAGTGAGATCTCTAGAGATATTTCTAAGGTATGTCTAGGGATGTCCCTAAGGATAAGTATACATATATTATATAGTCCAAGAACTATGGTAACGATATTAGATTAAACCAAAGATGTTATATGTTGAAGTTACTCCCCCTTTAATATGATTTTTTCCTCTCACACTATTATTTTTGGGTTTTAGAAAATGGATGGAAACAAGATGATTCACGATAATGGAGGATATGATAGACAATGGAATGATATTATTCATGAGAAACCAAATTAAATGGGATATGGAGGTCCAAAATCATTATTATGCTGAATCAACAATCTCATAATATGATCAATAAAGTAAAATTTGATAAGTTTCCTGGCTCGGCTAATAAGAGAAAGATGGAGTTTCATGATGATCATAGAGGAAAGAAAGTTCAATTTCCCCTATGTAAATCATGTGGGAAGAGGCATCAAGGAGAATGTTTCAAAGGAACTGGAAGATGCTTTGGGTGTGGAAAAGAAGGAAACAAAGCCAGTAAGTGCAAAGGAAAAGGTTCAGTTAACACAAGGGATGAGGATAATGGTATTTCTATGACATCAACAATGGTTAAATGTTTTAAATGTCGAATGTACGGGCATTATGAAAACCAATTCCCTAAGGGAAAGTCTCATGAAGAGAATCAGTATGGTCGTATGGGTAGTGTTTATGTTGATGAGGATGATGAGACTACAAATGATATGTGAGATGAAAGAATTGTTGAAGCTCGGTCAATGGTTTAAGAATGTAGTGGAATGATTACATGTTTATCAAGTGTAATTTTGTATAAGTAATCTCATGGTACTATGGAATAAAGAGACATCTAAGGATTGTTACACTATTGTCTTTCCTTATGTTTTGAAAGTATGTGATGAATGGTACCAGTATTTTTGGAAAGTATATGATATCCGCATAATGAAGGGATAAGGAGAAAATTAAATGTTTGATAGTATTCATGAGCTCATGACTGATATAAGGAGAAGGTCATATCATGGTTTGACTATATAGAATTTTTGGATTTTGGTATGTGGAAAGAGTTAACTTTTGACAGTATTCATGTTTTCACTATGGTTTAATGGGTATTAATTTTTCAAGAGAATGCATGATTACGGTATTCACATGATTGGAATGTGACCAACAAGATAATGGGGGATAAATGATGGTTGGTTGATGACATTTCAATTAATCATTTTCTTTATACTATGAGCTTGGACCGAAGTATTTTAGATAAGCCTAATGATTGGAATGGATTATGTTGGACATAAGTTAGGATAGAACTTTTTTTGATATTATTGATGGGATGTTATAGTAATGTAGTTTTAGAAAAAGGACAACCTGCAGGATGGGCGATAGCCCATCGGGTCGGACAAGGCTGTGGGAATCGAACCCACAACCGAAGTGCGACTGGCCTTTATCGCCTACCACTGGCCTACAGGAAGTCCCTGTTTAGTAGAAATTAGTTTTATTTTATTATGAGGTATGATATATGAAGTATAGGTTCATTATTGGAATCGTATACGATTAACCTCACCATAGATGGACTTATGTATATTTGATAACTTTTACAAACCTTTTGTTTGAAACAGATGGAATGAACCATCATTCTATCACATGATCAATTAAAACTTCATGAATAACAAATTCAACTTCATTTCTTTAAGAGATTAAGTGGAAATTGTTCAAATTACGAACAACAGTGAGATTGTACCAAAATAAAGTAAGTATTTATTCTAATTCATATTCTTCAACTTTAGGGAAATGATTTTGAAAACCAAGAATGTTGTCCTAGTGCTCTTATATCCGATGAATCAAATTGTACCTTAGATCATCACAAATTTATGGCTTTGTGATTGCTGGCTTTTCCATAGCCATGTTCTCTACTACTCTCCATCAGAACATGATGGTTAGATTTCTCTTCCATATCCATATTTTCACCTATGTGGAAACCCAGTGATTAGTTTATTTGGGTAACTGTTCCGTTTCACACTTTTTTCTAAAGATTGGTTTTGGTATTCCTTTTTACGATGTGGGTTTCTATTAAAGAAACTTTTGAATATTAAACCATTTGTAACCCTGATGAATTTCGAGGGCGAAATTCATTTTAAGGGGGGTAGAATGTAACACCCCAAGATTTTATTTGGGTTGGGAATGTTTAAAATAACATAAACATTCAACAAATAGAGATAACACACAATACACAACCTAAGGGTTCACATCAATGATAATAGTACACACCACACTAACATTATTGTACCACTAATTAACTATCATAACTACATTAGTCAATATATGAAACACACCACACAACAATCATAGAAGACACACAACATTTAGCACATTCAGCATACAAGTTCCACCACGTTTCTCTATTAACAATTTCCATTAAAATTAAACGACTACATAAATTTTTTAAATTAATTTTATGTTAATAGTAACATGTCAATTTACACCCCATTATATTCAGTTCCAATATCATTCATTTATTCATTTAATTCTACATTTTAATTTCTTCCATCGGGACCAGGGAAACTAATTCAACCACACCACACTACTATCAGCACTTCACCACAGAGAAACCATTTTCATTTCATCAAATCAGCCATGAAATATCTCAACATATCTAACCACACATCATGTAAATTTCACAACCACAATATTCACATACCAAATCCACTTAACAACAAAAATTACCCCACAACCACTAATCCACAACTATTGTACCACAACCATTGCACACCGACATCTTCTCCACAGCCCAAAACATCCCACATCCAAACCATGATAAACAACCATCAAATCCCTTCAGCACATAAAACCCAAACTATTTGGTCAATTATATAACTATAAAATAACTATAGGCCACACAAGGAATCCTAAAAATAATAGCCAAACAAAACCATATAAAATACTCGCTTCACATTTATTTAGGAGATTAATCACATAACTTTTTATATTAGCAAGGGTATAGTCAAACACACCATATTTATAAGGGAAACAAATTATTAGAAAAATATAACTTCATTAAACTTTTATTAATGGTGTGATCATGCAACAACATATCATGGGCCATCTCATATTAGAACCACATTTCTTGAATGAATTCCATCCGCTATTATTTTTTGAATTGGAAATACGAATGCATAACGAAAAAAAACTCAGAAACCACACAACACATGTGGTAAATCACCATATAAAACTATATTATACATTCCAATAAATTATATAATTACCTCAACCCTTTATATCCACCAAAATGTAAGTAAAATTCTTTTATTAACAAAAAGAGAACATAAATTTTTTGAGAATGAGGATCACATACCTAAAAGAAGAATACTAATCTTACTACACACTATAGGGTAAGGGAGAATACCAAAAAAACACAACCACAAGAAAAGAAACCACATATCAACCTACCC
Source organism: Viscum album (assembly GCA_963277665.1). NCBI lineage: Eukaryota > Viridiplantae > Streptophyta > Magnoliopsida > Santalales > Viscaceae > Viscum > Viscum album. The sequence goes on along the minus strand of OY728131.1, from coordinate 847,954,040 downwards.
CACACACGAAGATCATTAAAAAAAATCCCAAATATACATACCAAAAAAACAACACCACCACATAGTACTGTGAAGACGAATAGAATGAACTAGATGAGAATGTAGATGGAAATAAAAATAGAATGAGGATAGGTAGAAAAAGGATCAATGAAAGGTATCCACATATCAATATTTATATAAAAAAATACAAAGAAACTTCCCGAGAGCACAATCATCCACCTGGAATGAGAGAGGGAGAGTATGGTTTTAGGAAAACCTAAGGATATCCAACCTTTAAAGGCGTACATCATATGGGTATTACATACTGTGTAATTAGTTTACATTATTTTTAAATTTTGGTGTCATATCTCTCTTAAATACATGTCATCGTTTTATTTTATAAACCAGAAAATTTACGCATTGTGAACAATCCCTATACCAGCTGTTAATAAAATTTAAATATCATGTAGGCATTACAATGTCTATTTCCACACTACATAAATATTTTTAATAAAAAAGCTCCCAAACACACAATACGCCTCCCACACAAAAATTCCAATTCCCAAAACTAGAAAAGTAATGGACCTGGAATGCATGGAATATTACAAATAAAATATAATAGTCCAAATAAAATACTTCAATTGTTGGGATATTGGAAACTTAGTCATTAATTTTAAAAAAAAATAAATTCATAGAGTGTGAATTTGATGTTGATAATAATCAAAATAAAATATGGAGAACTAAAAAAATATAATTATTAAATTAATTTTACAAAAAGAAGATCCCGTGATGTAAAAAGATAAATATATTTAGGAAGATAGGGATAATTTTTTTTATAGTCAATAAAATTATCGATCTGGATAAAAATCATTATTTTAGTGGAAAAAAAGAGAGACATGGGGATTCTTCAAGAAATTATTGTGTAGAAGATAATGTTTCTTATCTTAAACATTTGATGATATTTGAATTGTAATAATTCATAAATGATAATTAAATTTTTAATAAAGAATTTATAATCATGATAATAGAGGATGTAATTATTAAAAAGAATATTATTGATTTGATAAAAAGGAATCTTCAAATATTTGAGACATTAAGTGGATAAAGGTAAAATATTTCCAAAATAATATGATTCAAATATATTATGATGAAAATTTAAAGATGAGTGTAGAGGATCTTTAATGGATTCAATTAAAATGAATAAAATATGAAAAATATATGATAAATCTAAGATATGAATATAATAGATCCATGGACTTAATGTTTGAGTCATAAATTTCATTAATTACATTATCTCAATGTAGTATATTGAAATGAAATTTATTATGTCTAATTGTAAGGTTATTTTTTCAAAATAGTAATGTAGAAATTAAAAATCAAGTTATATATTGTCAAAGAATGTTTATTATAAGCCATATCATTTATATAAAGAAGAAATTAATAAACCAAAAGACATAATCGACTAAAGGGATAAAAAATTTGAATCAATGTTAGTAAAATCATATCAAAATTATAAACCAAAATAACATTACAATATAATTTCATCTTCATATCTAGGGTAATTGAATGATAAGAAAGGGGGATAGAAAAATTGTATATAAGGGAGACATAGATACTATTCAAACCCATCATATCAAAATCATGAGAGAAAACTGTGTGAGGGATACTTACCATGTAAAATGATCTAGGGATCATAAGTGGAAATCATGATACATGATTTATCATTCAAGATTATTAGATAGATGTTTAATACCAGATAAATTTTAAAATAAAATGGTTCATAAGACTGTGATAAAAATCAAACAGAGCCAGGTATTATAACATAAGAATATATAATATCATTTGAATCATTTAATATCATTAATATTTGGGATAAGTTGGAGATAAATTAAATCTTAGGAAAAATTGGTCTTATAAAAAAATGAATATATTAAACTAACATAGTGTATCGATGTTCACCACCTGATTCCCATAAAATAGCGAAGTATAAGTCACTACATAATTCAACTAGTTCATTAACAATCATTATTGTATTAAAACAGTGGAGAAGGAATAACTACTTGACTCCCATAATTTTGAAAATGCTCTCTATATTCATATAATGTAGTAGGAATTAGGTCCACGTTATTATAATGTATAAAAAAAATAATTTCATGATTCTTATAGTGTTACATGATTAACAATATAATTTCCATAGTTGAGAAATAATTCCTTATTCAATTTTCATATTTATCTCATGAGATATAAAACCTTATATAATTCATTCAATGAATATATATGACAATCCCATCATTATCCATACATATATTTCCCATAAGAAATCAAAGATTAATTACATCATATAGATCCCATGGAATTAAAAATGTGTTTGAAAGAATTTCAACATGGTATCACCAAAATATACCTCAATAAATTAAATTATGTTCACCAAAAACACAAACCCAATGAAAATATTATTTCATAATAACATTAATAGGGTGAATCATTAAAAATAATTTCAATGTAAATATATTATTTAGGAATAACAAGGGAAATTATAGTAAAACCATGAATTCATTTTCATTATAATTAAAATTCATATATCCTTTGAATAAAAATAGTTACAATAACATTTAAATATTATTTTTAAACAGAAAATAGAATGAATTTAAACATGTTATTATTTTTTATTAAAAAAGAACATCTAATATTATTTGTTTGATGAAGAAATAGTTATTTCTCAACGGTGAAGTGAAATTACATTGGAAAATATTTTTTTAAAGAATATTTAATATTTTATCTTTTAAATGATAAAAGATTATAAAATAGAATGTGGAGTATATGATAAAATATATTGTTTTTAAATGATTAAAAATATTTCGAACTTTTTTAAATACATATTTTGAAAACAAACTAAGGAAATCTTTAAAAAACATGATATATATAATTTTAAATATGAAAATGTGATGGTTATATAGTAAAATGAAATGTGTCATCCATACTTATATAAGAGATCATTTACCGGAATGTAAAATATATGATAAGGATGTAAACCATCATTAAAGTGGAGGAAAATTATTCGTAGCATAATTTCTTATTCATGTCTGGAGACAAATCACCAATAAGAAACAATGAACCAAAATTTATATGAAAATATTTAAATATGGTATACCCCATAATATTTAATATAAATCCTAAGGAGAAACATTATATCCCATGAATTAGACTGAGTTATGAATATTAAATAAAATTTGGGAATATATCATTCTGAGATCATGATAAGGATGAGAATGAATAGAAATTATGATTCTCAATTCATTAGTAATTTATGATATTATATGTTAAGGTAATATTAGTTGCACCGTACTAATGAATTTGTTTTCATAATATCAACATATTCTCAAATAAAGGGTGATAGATATGAGAAAACATACCTTTTATGACAAGATAATAAAATACACCTTATTCCCAATAAAAATATGAATTTACTATTTCAGATCATTTAAGATATTCATAACCTTTTTCTTATTCATAATCATTTATAAACATAATTTATATAAATATTGATGAATGATATTAGAGTTGGGTATTCAAAACCTGAAGATAGAAAATAACATAATTATTTTTGAAGCATGCTGAATATTCAAAAGGGTTATATAATGGGTATTATGGGGAAACATTCTTTTAAAAACATAACATTACATAACTTTTTTGGAATAAATATACATTATACAAAAAAACACCCGAAGATCGTATTTTATATAGTTAATTAGGAAACATAGAAACATAAAAACTTGCAGATTTTTTAGCTATATCATCTTCCACTAGGTTCTTCTCAACTAGCACATTTCTTAGACATATCAAACATAGTACATATCATCATAACATGGGGGAAGGTAGCATAAAATAGGTGATATCAAATTCCCAGTAAATATAAAAAAGGGAGACATGTAAGCATAATCACGAGTATAAGGGTATGAGAATGTGATCTTATAAAAAGAAGATTGCACCATTCATATCAATGATCATAACCAAAATCATGGCATAAATATTTTCGGGTCATATGACATGAATTATATGATGTAATAAGAATAATAATTGAAATCATAACATAGGAATAAGATCTGTAAATTTGAAAAACAAATAAGCATATAACGATTTCTATAATTGTTAAGGCATCAATACTAAAACCATCAAAGTGGTATGGGTTCACTTCTTGTGACATCATAGTAGAATTATTTCACTATTCATACCATCTTAATCGTTATGGTTCACTACCATGGCTTTAATTTTAGCATTAGTCCACTCTCGATACCATCCTTGTAGTCATGGATATCTCCAATGGTCATCATAGTCGTCAAGGATCACTCTCAAGACCATATTAGATTTTATCTTGAGATATACAACATTACCCAATGCGTTGGAGGGATATTTAGGACCCACCATTCACATAATGAAATTAACCATAATTTTTCCACATGATAATAAATAAACATATCATAACCCATGATATGAAATTTTTATCATATGCATGTAATCATATGATAACCTATGGAAAAACTCACTTGTTTCATATTAATTTTAAAAAATAAAAACTCGTAAAATTGAAATTGATTTAATATACATATAACCCATGAAATAGATATATGTTTTTTATAGACCATGGAATTATGAATCACTAATTTAAAGAAATTAAATGAATAGAATCATTAGATAATTTCCTAGAAAGGCATGAGTACCATAAATAGATGTCATCTTAGGTGGAAAATAATTTCTAAATATCCTATAAAAACATTTCATGATTAAAATATCACTCCATGTTGAAAAAATGATTTTTAATATAGGAAAAACATTTTAAAATAATTTTCATATAAAATACCTTTAAAAATTATGAACTCATTTTGAAAACCTCTTTCCAGAATTAAATATAACATAATCTTCAAAACATTTTTAAAACTGTTTTCAATGAGAACTTTTTTAAAATAAATAATGTTATCATGAAATTGATTTGAAACTAGTTTCTTTAAAAATACATTGAAAATGTATAAATAGAGCTTGAAAACTTTTTGAAACCCATTTTCATTGAAAATATATAATAATTGCTTGAAAAAAATTTGAAACCAATTTTCATGAATATTTATAATATAATATTGAAAAAAATTTAAAACCATTTTCATTGAAAACATATAAATGATTATTGAAAACAATTTTAAAACAATTTTTCTTAAAAACAAAAAAAATGTTTCTTGAAAAAATTTTGAAAAACATTTTCATGAAAAATTATAAAAGAATCTTGAAATAAATATTTTCTATTTTATTTGAAAATATATTTTGAAAACATTTTATTAGAGATTAACATTTTAAAAATACAAAGGAGGATTTGAATAAATTATGGTGGGTAAATCCATACATATCATACGTGATCAAAATAATATTCTTTTTAAATTGGAAAATGTTTTGAGAAGTGTGTTGTTCGTAATGTGACTAAAATACTCCCTTGAATATTTTGGTAGATGAAAAAAATAGAAAAAATGCATTTTAAAGATAATAATATAATGGTATATTATTCTTGCAATTTTTTTAGAAAACATAGATTTCTGACCGTAGAAAGGGTAATGTCAGGCATTTCTAATAAAACATTATTAACTATCATATGTACCAAAGAGTAGAATATGGTACCAATACATGAGTATATAATGAAATAAAATAGTTGAAGGAAAATCAAGATTAATCATGAGATATTGATGGTCATATTTCATCAAGGGAATCATTAACATAAATAATTTCAAAAATTAATGAGATTGTATCAATAAACAATTATACCTTTGTATCTTGGGTTCATACACTCAATGTAAGGAAATTAAATTAAATGAATAATATAATATCATTAAAATATTTAGATTCATTATATTTCATGAAAAATGGAAATATATTATAACGACCCATACATTACATACATTGTTAATAATTCAAAATTGAAGCATACTTATTACCACATATAACAAAACCACGAAAGGACCGTATAGGTATAGTGTCTTTAGAAACTGGGAAACATAAACAACTGGTTCATAAAGCGTCTACACTGTATCCCATTTATTTCATCATATCTATAGTACCTTTTGGCATATCTTACTTAATAACCTTCTTCCAGACCTGGGGAAAGAAAACATACAAAAGGGTGAGCTCAAATGATCAGTAAGGGTAAACAAATGAAATATCAATCACATCATATACATAAGCACATAAATTTTGGAAATATTAACCTGCAAAAGAGATCATAATTTCATAACATTGGATAAATCATGGTAGTGAAATGTAATCACAATAATCATAACATAAAACATGAAACTTTGTGGCATACACACATAATCATAGAGAATCATTTCTTATTAGTCAAGGCTCATTGCCAATACTATCTTAGTGGACAAAGTCTATTTCTGAACTGAGTTCACTCCTCGTTTCAGTCCTATTTCACTGAACCGGTATAACCTACCGTTCCAGCCATGTCTATCTCATGAGATATAAAATCGTTACCTAATGCATTGGAGGGAGGTATAGGTCCCACCCATCTCATAATGATACCATTCTTATGTGTGCCACAAATCATAAATCATACATCATTGCATAACCCATGTAATAAAAATGGGAATCTTAAACATCGTGACATCATAAAACAACTCATATAAGATAAAAGAATTCATAAAAATAATTCCATCATAACATAATCAAATCAATGTAATAATAGGGATAAAAACATAACCCTTTATTTTCTTAGATGGAAAATAATTTTGATAAAACACTTGAACTTCATTCTTGAGGAAAATATCCTTTCTACTTCAAAAACACCTTTCCTTTCTTAACATGTCATACAATTTTAAACTAAAAGAAGTTGATTAAAGAATAAACTTGAAAACTTGTAAAGGAAGGTTCTTGGAAATAATGTTTCAAAAATCCATTCATGCAGTATATGTTAAAAAACATTCATCGTAGTTTTGTCAAAAAAGTCAAAAAGTACCTCGTACAAAAAATGACAAAAGATTACTTTAATATTCTTTACTAAAAACTCACCAAAGGGTAAAATTGATTTAAACAATTTTAGGTGGATGGAAATAATATTAAATATTCAGGAAACATGGATGTGGATGATAAAATACAACCCAGTAAATACTAAAGTATAAACAATCTCGGATAAAAATGAGATTGTGATATTTCCCTTACCTTAGGTATGTTTTGCTTTTTAAGTGTCTGAACCTCCTGTATAATTATTTAAATAATGTTATTGACTTATTCCTGAATCATACTTATTTTTATGATATCATATATGGTCATTTTCTTAGCTTCTTAGTAGTAATATTTCAATGCTACTTATTATTCGGGTGTTTATAACTTTTTGTTCTTATGCGTGTTTTGTCGAATAAATTATTATTCTTCTCTTTAGGTTATAGATACCTCATTTACAGAATGGTATTATTGTAATATAAATCATATTAATTCTTTCAATTCATTTATATAATCATTATGAAATTATGATCATGTAGAGCGAGTCGCATCACATTGTGGAGACGGTATTCCGTACGTACACACGAGTGATGATATCGTTCCTATGATCATGTAATTGTAATGGATTGTATGTATACTATTTCAGAATAATTATAACTTTATAATAGACATATATAGTCATTATTTACACCATTATACCCATCCAAGTAAGGTGGTGGTGGAAAATAGATTACACCACGGTGTGGAGACGGTATTCCATACGTACACACGCGCGGTGATTTATTTTTACGTAGGATGGATACATGGTGAAATAGGGTTGTTTAATACATATAATTACATATCATTATATTAGTGATACTGATGTTATTACATCATAATGAAACAACTAAAGAAGAAGAAGTGGAAGAATAAATAAAGATGAAAGAATCGGAAACAGACATTACCTCTTCTTTGAAGTGTATCTTTGAGACCTTCTTTTAGTGCACTAAAAATGGTCTTTGAAGAATACCAGGACCTCTAGGATGTTTCTAGGGAAGTGGAGAGGAGGAATTGGCAGGGGTTGGTCGAGCTTGAAGGCTCAATGTGGTGTGAGGAAGAGGGGGAGGAGGTGCCCTTTTATAAGGGAGGAGAGGGGCACCTTTGGGAAAACTAAAAATATTATTTTATTATAAAGTCAAGTTCGGTTTTAAATAGCTCCAAATTGATATATTTCGAAGATAAGGTAGGTATGGGTCGAAATATTCTCATCCAATATAATTTAGACAAGTTTAGGTTCCTATTTTAACCTTATCATTTAGATTTAACATTAAGTTAAATAAGTTTACTTTTACCATGTCTTCTTGTGTTCTTATACTATAAGGTTAATAAACATACAATAAGCAGCCAAACGAACCACAAGTTGTTTATTATTAATATATATAACCTTATCTAAATCATTTGGCCGAACCTTAGATTTTTAGGAAGAAAATAACAATTACTAATATAATATTTGTTTTAAAAACTATTTTATGTCAATTTTGACACTATTTAGTAATTGATTTTTTTGAAACTCATAACAGAATTAATAGTTCGAACCAAGTTAATTAAATCAATAATAACATGTTATATTAACCTATAAAATTATTGGAATTCATAAAAAGTCTCAAATTACATTTATTTGGGTATTTATAACATCAATTATGTCAATATTTCATTAATAAGATAATTACTGCATCATCGTTGTGTCATAAATAAATTACATTATTTAATGTCTAAAAATTACAAATAAAATACCATTATGTAGGAAATATTTTTATCTTTCTAATGAATATTTATAGTCGAATTTATCTTATGTATAACCCCATACTAAAAATTATTTACTTATTAAACTTTGATTTTAACTATTTTAACCCTTCATTAAATAAATTAATAATAAAAGTCCTAATCTAATCCAAGTGGGCCTAAATGGTCATATTTTATTCCTAAGTTTGTTTTTGGTAGAATTACACTTATCCAATAGAATTATAACATGTGTTAGGGTAATAATAATATCATATTTACCCTTAATTACCCTATTTACTTTTAACCATCTTAAAAAAAAGTAAAAAGTTACTATTCACCAAAAAATATTTTCATCTCATTGAACCAAATTTTAGTCCTTGATATTAACCGTGTCTCTCGGATTTTCGAAATTCCTCTCACAGTGGCGGTAAAATTATGTTTTATGAAAAATTCAGTTTTTTAACTACCACTTAGTGGTTTCACTATTCATCAAAAATTGAAAGTTTTCAGAAAAATACCAAAATTTCACCCTAGGCTAATTTCGATATTCCGTATCCAAAAATGTAGTCCATTTTGAAGAAAAATGTTTTGAACATTTCAAAAAGTGGTTATTACTATTCATAATGTCTAGTTTTACTAATATTTTAATAGCATATCATTGTTTTGTGAAACTCGGTATTGCGTATGACGCAAGCTATCGAGGAAGGTCGTGATTTCGTATAAAGAAAGCCATGCAAGTGTTGTGTAGAAAAAGATTCCTTTGTTGATTTATATAACATAAAAGTCTCAGGTGTTACATTCTACCCCCCTTAAAATGAATTTCGCCCTCAAAATTCGTCACTTAGTCACAAACAGATGAGGATACCTCTCCCTCATCATATCCTCAAGCTCCCATGTAGCATCTTCTAATTGGTGGTTCCTCCATAAAACTTTTACCAAGAGAGTGGTCTTTTTTCATAGGACTTTTTCGCTACAATCCAGAATCTCTATCGGCCGTTCTTCATAAGAAAGATCTTGCTCCAGTGGTACAACTTCTGAGCTGAGTACATGTGAAGGATCATGTATGTACTTTCTCAGGAGAGATACATGGAACACATCGTGTACTTGAGAGAGATTCGGTGGAAGCACCAATCAGTAAGCTACCTTCCCGACACGATCCAGTATTTCGAGACGACTGACATATCTAGGGATCAACTTCCCCTTCTTCCCAAATCTCACGACTCTCTTCCAGGGAGATGTTCGTAAGAACACTTTATCACCCACTTCAAACTCTAGGACTTTTCTTCGGTTGTCGACATAACTTTTCTATCGACTCTGAGCTGCTCTTATGTGTTTTTGAATAGATCTGTCCTTTTTTGCCATTTCATCTACGAGATCAGGTCCTAATAGCTTTCTATCCCCAACTTTATCCCAGCAAGTTGGAGTCCTGCATTTCATTCCATAGAGAGCTTCATAAGGAGTCATCTAAATACTGGAGTGAAAGCTATAATTATAAGAAAATTCCACCAAAGGTAGGTGTTGATCCCAACCACCTTTTAAATCCATAGACCAAGCTCTCAACATATCTTCTAGGGTTTGAATTGTTCTCTCAGACTGACCCTCTGTATGAGGATGATAAGCAGTGCTGAAACTCAACTCTGTATCCAGAGTATGCTTAAGACTTCGCTAGAACTTCGAGGTAAATCTCGGATCCTGATCAGATATAATAGAAAGTGGTACTCCATGCAATCTTACCACTTCCTTTACATATATCCTAGAAAGCTGATCAAGAGAGAAATCCTCTCTAATAGCAATGAAGTGTGCAGACTTTGTAAGACGATCAACTATGACCCAGACAACATTATTGCCTTTGGATTTTTTAGGAAGTCCTGTGACAAAGTCCATAGTGATGTTTTCCCATTTCCATTCGGGTATGGGTAATGGTTGTAACATCCCCTTAGACTTATATCTCTCAGCTTTAACTTGTTGACAAACCAATCATCGAGAGACTAATTCAGCAACATCTCCTTTCATGCCATCCCACCAGAAGTACTCATTCAGGTCCCTATACGTCTTCGTGCTTCCAGGATGAATGGAGAATGAAGAACTATGAGCCTGATCTGGTAGCTCCTTCGTTAATTCGGGGATGGGAGGAAAACAAACCCGATTCCTGAACATTATTATCCCATCACAATCAAGGTTGAATTCAGGAACATTTCTCACCTTCTTTTATAACTCGACATCTTCTTTCTGTGCCTCTTTAATCATCACATGTATAGATGGTTGAACATTCGTTTAAGAAAGATATGATTTTACCTTTTCATTCTAATTCCAAGATCCATCCTTTGTAAATCCATAAATATTGGATCTTTTGTGATCCTCATCATGGATAAACTAGCATGGTCTTGTCGACTTAATGCATCTGCCACCTTGTTTGCTTTCCCAGGGTGGTAATGGATTGAGTAGTCATAATTCTTAATCAGCTCCAACCATCTTCTTTGACGCATATTCAGATACTTTTGTGTGAAAATATACTTTAAACTTTTATGACCGGTATAAATGTCACACCATTCTCCATAAAGATAATGCCTCCAAATCTTTAATGCAAAGATTATCGCAGCTAACTCCAAATCATGTGTTGGATAATTTTGCTCATGGATTTTCAACTGTCATGAGGCATAAGCTATCACCATATCATTTTTCATAAGAACACACCCCAATCCCTTCTTGGATGCATCAATGTAGATCACAAACCTTTATCCACTACAAGGCAGTGTGAGCACAGGTGCACTGGATAACCTTCTTTTCAACTCCTTGAAATTCTATTCACATTCATCCGTCTAGACAAACTTAACTCCTTTCTGAGTCAACTTGGTGAGTGGATTAGATAATCGTGGAACATCTTTCATAAAACATCGATAATATCAAGCCAAGCCAAGAAAACTTCGGATCTCAGTTACTGTTGTTGGTATCGACCATCTTTCGATTACCTCTGTTTTTGCTGGATCCACAGATATCCCCTCTTTTGAGATTATGTGACACAAAAATGAAACTTTTTGGAGCCAAAATTCACACTTGGTAAATTTGGCATAAAGCTTCTCCTTTCTCAGGGTCTTCAATATAATTCTAAAGTGATCTTCGTGTTCTTCCTTTCTCTTTGAATAGACAAGAATATCTTCTATAATGACTACCAAAAATTGATCAAGATAGTCTCTAAAGAATCTATTCATCAAATCCATGAAGATAACAGGGGCATTAGTAAGACCAAATGGCATCACTATAAATTCATAGTGTCCATACCTTGTACAGAAAGCCGTCTTTGGTATATCCTCCCTTTTGACCCTTATTTTATGATACCCTGAACGAAGATCAATCTTGGAAAAGTATTGAGCTCCGCGTAGTTGGTCAAATATGTCATCAATGCGTGGGAGAGGATATTTGTTCTTGATAGTGATCTTTTTAAGTTCTCGATAATCAATGCAGAGTCTCATTGATCCATCTTTCTTCTTAACAAATAGAACATGTGCTCCCCAAGGTGACGCACTAGGGAGTATGAATCCCTTATCAATATTCTCTTGGAGTTGCTTCCTCAATTCCTGCAACTCAATTGGGGACATTCTATAAGGTGTCTTTGAAATAGGCAAAGCACCCGGTACGAGTTCTATTGAAAACTCAACTTCACGATTCGGTGGAACACCCAGTAATTCCTTCGGAATGACATCATCAAACTCTTGTACAATGAGCATATTATTAATCATGAGTTTCTAACCAACCATTTGAGATAAATTACCTTCATATCGTCGAATCAAGACCCATAAGATGGAAGAAATATCCACTGGAAGGTTATGTTCATCCTTGCATTGATAGATGATCATAGATTGATCTGGAATATGAAATTTGACTTCCCTTCTTTGGAAATTGACATGAGCTCCATATAAAGAAAGCCAATCCATGTAAAGAATCACATCAAATTCCACTATAGGAAGGATCACAAGATTTTCAGGAAGCACTTTCCCACAAACTTTTATCAGAGAAGAATTATAAACTTTTGATGCGACTGTTGTGCAATTAGGTGTTGTCACAGCTAACTCAACATCTAATTGTTGAGGTAATATGGTGATACCATTAGAAAATTCTTCAGAAATAAAAGAGTGGTTGGATCCAGAATCAAATACAACATTTCCTACTTTAGAGTGGATGGTAAGTGTACCTTTCACCACATCGTTATTGTACTCCACATCGCTGATAGAAATTGCAAGTGACTTTCCTTTGTCTTTAGCCTTAAGAGTTTGTTCACGTCGAGCATCATCATCAACCCTTGGATTAGGAAATTTATTGTCATAATGTCCCATCTCCTTACATTTGAAACATTGATGTGTAGTAGGTTCATTCTCTGTATCCCTTCCTTTGTTTGCATCATTAGACATCTTCTTCCCATCATCGCGGCATTCAAATGCCCGATGACGTTCCTTTCCACATTTGAAACATTTAATTGTCCCTTTAAGACATCTCCCTCCATGTTTCTTTCCACACTTTGAGGATAAGGGAAAGCTCATCTTTTTTTCAGTGTGCTCTTTAGAATTTCCTTTGAATTCCATTTTCCTCTTCTTATCAAACCCATATGACTGATGGGATACTCCAATCTCCATCATGACTTTGAGAGCACATCGAATGATTTCCTCGTAGCTATTGAAGTCCCTTATGGCTAACGCCCTTTGAAGACTTAGTTTTAAGCCACTAAAGAATCGATCGATCTTACTCTCAGGTTGGATAATAATACCAGAAGCGTACCTTGAAAGTCTTGTAAAATTTTCTTCATAGGCACCAACAGATTCATCATCATTTTGCTTCAGTTCAAGAAACTCTTTCTCCATCATTGTTCAGAGAATACGAGGGAAGTACTTATAGAAAAATAAGTTCTTGAACTCGTCCCATTCCATGGACTCAATTTCATCCTTTTGCCTGGTATTCTTAATAAGATTCCACCATTGATCAACATCTCCTTCCAAACGATACACTGCTAGGATGAATTTATCATGTTCAGAACATTGAAGAACTGAAAATATCATTTCAGTAGTACTAATCCATTGTTCAGTAACTAATGGATCAGTAGACCTGCTGAAAGAAGGTGGACGCTGCCTCATGAAGGATTCAACATAATGTTGCTCCTTCCTTTGCTCGTTTGGAAGTCCTGTATGATTTATAGCTTGAGAATGTTGTGTGAGCATGGCTATATGATTTTTCATTCCAGCTCCCATAACGTTTGGTTGCTCAGGGGGACAATCATTACATTTCCCGTCGCATTCCGCATTAACACGGTTCCTTTGGGTTCCAGCCATTGACTAAAACCAAGAAGAATAGTGTGAGCAACACTAATTATAATTGGAAAACCACATAATCAAGAATAAAATTTCACACTTAAGGTCTTATCCTAGGTTATTCATGGCCATTTATAAAACACTAATATTGTGTTCTATGCTTAGACTTATCCTTAGGGTTCTTACTAAGGCTTTCACATCCATGTTTCCAAAGGTTGACTATACCTTTACTCCGATACCAACTATAACAACCCATACTTTACATACATTGTTAATACCTAAAAATTGAAGCATACTTATTACAACATATAACAAAACCACGAAAGGTCCATATAGGTATAGTGTCTTTAGAAACTGGGAAACATAAACAACTGGTTCATAAAGCGTCTACACTGTCTCCCAATTATTTCATCATATCTATAGTCCCTTTTGGCATATCTTACTTAATAACCTTCTTCCTGACCTGGGGAAAGAAAACATACAAAAGGGGAGATAAAATTCTCAGTAAGGGTAAACAAAAGAAATATCAATCACATCATATACATAAGCACATAACTTTTGGAAATCTTAAACTGCAAAAGAGATCATAATTTCATAATATGGGATAAATCATGGGAGTGAAATGTAATCACAATAATCATAACTTAAAACATGAAACTTTGTGGCATACACACATAATCATAGAGAATCATTTCTTATTAGTGAAGGCTCATTTCCAAGTCTATCTTAGTGGACAAAGTCCATTTCTGAATCGAGTTCACTCCTCGTTTCAGTCCTGTTTCACTGAACCAGTATAACCTACCGTTCCAGCCATGTCTATCCCATGAGATATAAAATCTTAACCCAATTCATTGGAGGTAGATATATCTCCCACCCATCTCATAATGATACCACTCTTATGTGTGCCACAAAACATAAATCATACATCATTGCATAACCCATGTAATAAAAATGGGAATCTTAAACATCATGACATCATAAAACAACTCATATAAGATAAAGGAATTCATAAAAATAATTAGATCATAACATAATCAAATCAATGTAATAATAGGGATAAAAACAGAACCCTTTATTATCTTATATGGAAAATAATTTTGATAAAACACTTGAACTTCATTCTTGAGGAAAATATCCTTTCTACTTCAAACACACTTTTCCTTTCTTAACATGTCATAAAATTTTAAACTAAAAGAAGTTGATTAAAGAATAAACGTGAAATCTTGTAAAGTAATCTTCTTGGAAATAATGATTTAAAAATCCATTCATGCGTATATGTTAAAAACACATTCTTCGTACTTTTGTCGGAAAAGTCAAAAAGTACCCCGTACGAAAAACGACAAAAGATTCCTTTCATATTCTTTACAAAAAACTCACCGAAGGGTAAAATTGTATTTAAACAATTGTAGGTGGATGAAAATAATATTACATATTCCGGAAACATGGAGGTCGATGATAAAACACACCCTAGTAAATACTAAAGTATAAACAATCTCGGATAAAAATCAGATTGTGATATTTCCCTTACCATAGGTCCGTTTTTCTTTGTAAGTGTCCGAACCTCCTGTATAATGATTTAAATAATGTTATTGACTTATTACAGAATCATAAATATTTTTATGATATCATATATGGTCATTTTATTAGCTGCTTAGTAGTAATATTTCATTGTTACTTGTTATTCGGGTGTTTATAACTTTTTGTTCTTAGGCGTGTTTTGTCGAATAAATTCTTATTCTTCTCTTTAGGTTATAGATACCTCATTTACAGAATGGTATTAGTTTAATATACATCATATTAATTCATTCAATTCATTTATATAATCATTATGAAATTAATATCAAGTAGAACGAGTCGCATCACATCGTGGAGACGGTATTCCGTACGTACGCACGAGTGATGATATCGTTCCTATGATCATGTAATTGTATTGGAGTGTATGTATACTATTTAAGAATAAATATAACTTTATAATAGTAATATATAGTCATTATTTACACCATTATACCCATCCATGTAAAGTGGTGGTGGAAAATAGATTACACCACGGCATGGAGACGGTATTCCGTACGTACGCACGCGCGGCGATTTCTTTTTCCGTTGGATGGATAGATAGTGAAATAGGGTTGTTTCATACTTATAATAACATATCAGTATATTATTGATACTGATGTTATTAATTCATAATGAAACATCTTAAGAAGAAGAAGTGGAAGAAGAAATAAAGATGGAAGAATCGGCAACGGACATTACCTCTTCTTTGAAGTGTTTCTTTGAGACCTTCTTTTAGGGCACTAAAATTGGTCTTTGAAGAAGACCAGGACCTCTATTATGTCTCTAGGGAAGTGGAGAGGAGGAAATGGCAGGGGTTGGCCGAGCGTGAAGGCTCAAAGTGGTGTGAGGAAGAGGAGGAGGAGGTGCCCTTTTATAAGGGATAAGAGGGGCACCTTTGGGAAAACTAAAAATATTATTTTATTATAAAGTCAATTTCGGTTTTAAATAGTTCCAAATTGATATATTTCGAAGCTAAGGTGGGGATGGGTCGAAATAATCTCATCAAATAGATTTTAGAATAGTTTATGTTCCTATTTTAACCTTATCATTTAGATTTAACATTAAGTTAAATAAGTTTACTTTTACCATGTCTTCTTGTGTTCTTATACTATAAGGTTAATAAACTTACTATAAGAAGTCAAAAAAAAACCCAAGTTGTTTATTATTAATATATATAACCTTATCTATGTCATTTGGCCGAACCTTAGATTTTTAGGAATAATATAAAAATTACTAATATAATATTTGTTTTAAAAACAATTTTACGTCAATTTTGACACTATTTAGTAATTGATTTTTGTGAAAATCATAACAGAATTATTAGTTCGAACCAAGTTAATTAAATCCATACTAACATGTCATATTAACCTATAAAATTAGTGGAATTCATAAAAAGTCTCAAATTACATTTATTTGGGTATTTATAACATCAATTATGTCAATATTTCATTAATAAGATAATTACTGCATCATCGTTGTGTCATAAATAAATTAAATTATTTAATGTCTAAAGATTACAAATAAAATACCATTATGTAAGAAATATTTTTAGCTTTCTAATGAATATTTATAGTCTAATTCATCTTATGTATAACCCCATATTAAAAATGATTTACTTATTAAACATTAATTTTAACTATTTTACCACTTTTTTAAATAAAATAATAATAAATGTCCTAATCTAATCCAAGTGGGGATAAATGGTCATATTTCATTCCTAAGTTTGTTTTTAGTCGAATTACACTTATCCAGTAGAATTAGGACATGTGTTAGGGTAATAATAAAATCATCTTTACCCTTAATTACCCTATTTACTTTTTACCGTGGTAAAGAAAAGTAAAAAGTTACTATTCACCAAAAATTATTTTCATCTCATTGAACCACATTTTAGTCCTTGATGTTAACCGTGTCTCTCGGATTTTCGAAATTTCACTCACAGAAGCGGTAAAATTAAGTTTTATGAAAAATTCAGTTTTTTAACTACCACTTAGTGGTTTCACTATTCATCAAAAATTGAAAGTTTTCAGAAAAATACCAAAATTTCACCCCAGGCTAATTTCGATATTCCGAATCCAAAAATGAAGTCCATTTTGAAAAATAAAATTTATAAAATTTCAAAAATTGGTTATTACTATTCATAACGGCTAGTTTTAATAATATTTTAATAGCATATCATTGTTTAGTGAAACTCGGTATTGCATACGACGCAAGCTATCGAGGAAGGTCGCGATTTCGTGTAAAGCAAGCCAAGCAAGTGTTGTGTAGAAAAAGATTCCATTGATGATTTATATAACATAAAAGTCTCGGGTGTTACATGTATTCACCTTGAAAGAGTGTTTAGGTGCATTAAAAATTATGAGTCCCAATGAATAGAAATTGAGACAACTTTTTTTCCCGATTTTATAACAATTGAAAGATAATCCTCATGATAGAAGGATCATGGAATTGATACTTGATTAAACCATAATTTAAGTAAAATATTCATAGAATAAAATAATGGTCAATAAATATACCACACAAAAGGTAAGAGTGATGAACATATCTTGTAGGTCACAAAAAAATGTGAGACGAAATCCCCTTACCTTGTGTCTTGACTCTCTCGGTACCCGTACATGCATCTTGCATAAAAAATAGAGATCAAATAGCCTTACCATGTTTCATATTATTATATCTATTACCATTTATGTTTTAATTATACCATTATATTACATTCTTGTTACTGATCATATGTTAAGGTTTCACTTTGAGAAATATTATCTTTGCTTTTTGCATGTGTCTGAATTTGTTACATAATTAGTCCTTATAATATTATCAAGATTCTAGAATGTAGATCATTAAACAAAATCATGCATATACATTAAATTTATAATATAATAGTTTATATCATATATAATTATTAAATGGATTACACAATTAATTGAGACAGTAAGTCATACATACACATGAACGTTGATTCAGTTTTATTTGTCATATTGGAAGAAAGAATTTAAATAATATATGTATATATATATAATTATAAAATTATAATTAATATATTATATCTATCATATAATTTCACAAAAAACATCCTTAATACAATCCATTTTGTGTGTTAAAGGATCAAATCTCTTTGGGGGAGCGGTAGCCCACACTTCTTCAAAGAGATTATCATATTAACACCTAATGGGAAGTAATAATTTTGTGTTTTAAAAATTAATCCATAAGATGAAATAAATAATTGATATTATATATAAAAATTAAAAATATATTTTCCTTCACAATTTTCACCATTATTGTTGTTGATGGAGAAATTAATAATCATCTTTTCATGTGGTAGTAGTTCCCCATACATTAAAATAGATTGTTTGACGTCAATTATATTGCAGTGTGTGTAATTTTTTGCCAAATTATTTTTATAAAAACATCCTAGTATTTGTTGGATATTATTTTCATTTCTAAATACTGTAATAAAGTTATTGTATAGGTTAATGAAGTGAAATAAAGGATTTTATTTTGAGAGAAGATGTTACCTCGAAATGAGGTAACTTCATTTGGATTGTGCCAAAAGTACCCCTTGAAAGGATTTCATCCCAAAAAGATATAAATTTTTTGAATAATTTATTATTGGGAGTATATTTTGGGAGATATTATCCAAACATAAAAGGTTTTAGATGATTGAGGAATAGGTAGAGGTGGTGTCCATTTATAGTGAAGGAAAAGTGCACATTTGAAATTTTTAGAAACAAGTTGGGTGTGAACATGTTATTACCTAAAAAAGACATAAAACCCGTAAAAATAAATAATTTAATGTGTATGGAATATATATGGACATAAAATGATTTTTGGACAAGTTTATTTGTCATTTGGGTCCCCGATTATGAGGTTTAGTCCCAAATTAAGCTTAATTTGGCCTTAACCATTGTGATTAATTTTAATCACTTTTAAAAATAATTTTTGTCAAAAATGAACAAGGTATTATTATAATATAAATATTTAAAATCATAAAATGGTTTATTTATTATTTTTTATATTCAATTAACATAAGAAAAAAAATTAATAGTTTTTCTTATCTTGTAGATAGTACGAAATAACATGGTTTTAATGTTGGAAGAAGTTCAAAAGTTTGTTCAGTTTTTATATTTATTGTTAAAGAAAAATTTATTATAATGATTTAAATTGTATTAATATATATAATGAAATATAATTTTAACTTAAAACATATTTATTATATCATATATAATTAATAATCGATTATAAAAAAGGTAGTTTCTAACTAAAAAGCACTATTTTTCACTATTTGTCCAAAAATAGAGTTTCTCAGAAAAATGCAAAACATTCACCATAAACTAATTCAGACATTATTGATTAAAATCTGATATATATTTTATAAAATTAATTATTTAAATGTGTATATGATTAATTTTATTTTAAAAATCAGTCCATTCAATTAAATGATATTTTTAATATAAAAAACATTTCAAATAATGTTATCTTTATTTATCAATATGATTTATTTATATACATTAATTATAAAAAAGAACTAGAAATTATTTATTACTATTACTAAAAATATTTTTTATGGATATGTTATAAATATATCCTTTAAATAATTATATATATAAATATATTTCATAGAAACTCAGTGTTTCATGCTTCGGGCACCAAGTTGATGTTTCTTGTACCGCAAGACAAGTTGGTCTTTCATGTAGGACAAGAAAATATGGGATTATCTATGAATATAATGTTTTAATAAATTTATTAATATAAATATATAGGACTATTTCTAGTGTCACGTAAAATGAAAATTATAGAGAATGTAATTTAATTCAAGAAAATAATTCACAATATCCAGGGGTGTTACATTTAACCCCCCAACATTAATGTGAATTTCACCCTCTGAATTCATCTAGGATATCAATGTTTTAATAATTGTAGTACTCATTCATTGAAACCCACATTGTAAACATAGATACTAAAACATCCCTTTGATGGGATATTTGGAACCATAACTGTTACCCAAATAAACATATAACTGGGTTTCAACATGGGACAACACTTGTTGGGAGTGATTATTGGACAGGGAAGAAAAAAATAAATTTCAATATGGAGTGATTGAGGTCATCAATTAGAAACATGTGAAGGAAAAAAAAGAATTTTAGGGCCATAAGTTCACAATCCTTATAGGATTTAAAAGGCCATCAACTCAATGAAAATTAAGGTATTATGAAAAATAATTTTTTATCACATTCAAAACAATGAGTAATTTGTTATAAGATTCTATTATAAAAATTCCATTCTTGGGTTGTTCGTTGAAAAAATTATAATACATCCATTACATCTGGAATGAATAGATGTAAATTAACTATGATATATAAAGCACAAAAATACAATTTTAATGGATCTGAAATCCCATAAAAGAATGAAAAATTCTAACTATTTTTCCATTCAATGTCAATAGGAAAAAACATAAAAAGTAACTATATAGTATCATCATAAATTTTTACTCAAAAAATAATAATTATACGTTAATCGGGAAATCGTGTAGGAAAATGGTAGCGGTGAAACACTTATCATCATTATTTCATGAGTTCAAGACCCACAATGTGCCCTAACATAATTGCTTGTCACTTGATTACATGATGTCCATCTTTTAAAATCACTATAATATAATTTATGAGATGGACATCCTTTAAATAATGTTAATCACAAATTATCCTTTAAAAAAAATTCCAACACAAACTCTTTGCAAAAATAATTCCACTGATGTTACGCATATACATCACATAAATGGTTAACTATATAACCCTTCCCAAAGATGAAGAATAGAAAAATATTAAGATTTCCATAAATCAAATTAAAATTGAATCCCATATATATAAATCACAAAATATTTCTAGGATTTCAAATTCCAAACATTTAAATACCCTCATGATATATTCTCTTTAAATATGGAAACTAACTAATTTACCATAAATCATTTTAAAAAACATTCAATATTCCTAATTCAAATGTATATTGGATCTATTCCTAAAATCCAAAAATACTATATTCATCATTAGTGATAGAAAAAACCACCTATAAACAAATATTTACTTAGTTATAAGGAAATAAATATTTTCAAATTTATTAATTAATATCCTACATACCATTATCCATAAAATAGATTCTTTACATAAAGAAAATTTTATGTTTTACCTTACCTTAGTTAAAATATTATTTTTTCATTACATCATGTCAACTGTCCATTTGAAACAGTCAACATAAACTTGTAAATACTGAACAAAAAACAGAAGTATAAAAATAATTGTATATTTAATCATTCCTAACATTTTAATATTAATATATAAACACTTTGATTACTTAATCCCTAATCCATTAACAATAATACATCTTTATTTTCACATTTCATTTGTAGTCCCATAATCATCCACTATATGGACATCACTTGCACCATATTGATGATTCTCTTCATGAACTTTCCTCATTGTACATTGGGTTGAATAATTACCAATTTCATCACAAATAAATCACTTAACCTTCTTTGACTAATTAGGGAGTCCAAAATTCCCATCCATTATGTGAACTAAACTCCTCATTTTTTCCTTCAAGTCATTTTCTTTTTGTCCATCTTTTCCATAGTCCAAGCACATTATTGTTCTACTAATACATTAACATAAGTTATTATTTCAACATTTCTTACACAAATGAAACTAAACATTATTTCCATCATTTTCTCCATTACCCAAACTCTCATCAAAATATATCTTTATATTCCATGGTTAGTCTGAGATTTGCATAAGGTAAGCATTGTTAATCATGTTCCCTGGAAACCGATTATGAATGATCATGGAAGATTTATATTCAGTGATCATATTACCTGAATGCTCATTAAAAAATTATCCATCACATTAAAAATTATAAAAATTCCATCCTGTTTCATCCATTACTAAAACAATAAGCATAGTTTGAAAATTAACTCTAATAGAAGAAAACCATATAGTCATCAAAATAATTAATTTTAGGATATCTAAATCATGATTCCTTCTATAATATATGACACCATGGGTTTATAATATGTTATTCCTAGAAATAATATATCAAAATACATCATGAAGGTTTGTGAAGAGTTTGTGAATTCCCGAAGAATATACCCCCCCGGGAGTGTCAAACCAGGTGTACAGCAAGGCCCGTCTTCACATACCAGATTCCCCAAGATAAGACCAAATCATCTTTTTAGAGTTGTTAACCAAGATAATATTTGGCCAAGATCCACATGTAATAGTAATATCCAGACATGGATGTATTACTATGAAACCACTCACAATATCCTCTACCAAAATTCCTGGACATTTTTCAAAATGTGAACTCATCCTTATATTTCACTATAGATACATCACTATAAATATGTTTCTAAATATTCCTAAGGATATCACTAATGTTTTCTCATAATATCTTCCAAATGTTATCTCTAACATTTATTTTATACAAACTTTAGAAACCATCACTTTACAAAACATTAACATTACATAACATTAGCAGAATACTTCAAAATTATACAATCAGACATCCAAAGACCGTAGTTTGTATAGTGTATTTGAAAAAATGTATACAATAAAATTTTACATATGGGTGCTACATAATCCCCCACTAGGTCCCTC
Source organism: Viscum album (assembly GCA_963277665.1). Taxonomy (NCBI): domain Eukaryota; kingdom Viridiplantae; phylum Streptophyta; class Magnoliopsida; order Santalales; family Viscaceae; genus Viscum; species Viscum album. Next base: position 847,930,834 of record OY728131.1, on the reverse strand, counting down.
TGGACTTGAACCCATCATAGACCTATAAATTATAGTACATATCATCATAACCTAGGGGAAAGGAAACATAAAATGTTGGAGCTCAAATTCTTAGTTAAGGTAAAAAAGGGAGACATGTAAGAATAAACACATGTACAAGTGTATTAGAACAGGATCCTATAAATAAAATATCATACCCTAAATACCATATATAATAACTAAAAACATGGCATAAATATTGGTAGTTGATATGAAATGAATCATATACTGTAATTTGTATATTCCATGAAATCATAACATAGGAATATGACATTGAATTGTGGAAAACACATAAGTATTTAATGATTTACAAATTAGAAAAGGCATCGCTTCAATAACCATATTAATAGTATAGGTTCACATCTCATACCTTCGTAGTATCATGAGTTCACTCCTCATACCATCATAGTAGTCATGGAACACTCCCATGGACATTATAATTGCATGTGTTTACTCCTTATACCAAACTAGTAGTCATGGTTCACTCCTAGGGCCATCATTGTAGTCAAGGTTCGCTCCCAAGACCATCTTAGTGTATCTCATGAGACATAAAACATTACCCAATTCACAAGATGGAGAAATATATACCACCAATCACATAATTAAATCATACATACATGTTCCAAAAGATAATAAATAAATATATCATAACCTAAAAAATAAAATGGGTATCAAAAACATGAAAAGACATCATAACCTATGTAATGATTTACATGTATCATAAAAATTTCATCAAAAGAATAATCCATAAAAGGTAATTGGATTTTATATATGTATAACAAATGAAAGAGAAATGGGTTTCATAAAGACAATGACATTAAGAATAACTCATTAATATAACAGATAGCAATAGAACCATTATATCATTTCATATAATATCATATGTTTCATTAATAGATGTAATCGTAAATGGAAATTATTTTTGAAATATCTTATAAAAACGTTTCTTTGGGAAAATATCCTTTCCTTTTTGAAAAAGGATTTGCAATACATAAAAACCATTTGAAAGTAATTTTCATTGAAAATACATTGAAAACTTATGAAATAATTTAGAAAACGTTTTTCCTTGAATACATATTACATAATCATCAAATCATATTAATTTTTTTTCAAAAAAATCAATTTCAAAACATATAATAAAATTTTAAAAATCTTTTGAAAAACCATTTTTTTTAAAATACTTTCAAAACGTATTAATAGAGATTCAATATGTTTTAAAAATCATTATCCATGAAAACATTTAAAATAATCATGAATCAATTTTGAAAACAATTTTTCTTGAAATCATAAAAAATAATCATGAATAAAATTTAAACTTATTTAATTTTAGAACTTATAAAAGAAGCTTGCAAACTTTTTGAAAACCATTTTTGATGAAAAATTATAAAATATTATTGAAAAAAATTTAAAACAATTTTATTTGAAAATATAATTTAAAACATTTTTTAAATATTTACCATTTAAAAATTCAAAGGGATTTTCAAATAAATGACGGTGGGTAAATTTGTACATGTTGTATGAAGTCAAAATTACATTCCTTTTGCATTGAAATAATGTAAGAGAAGTTAATTGTTCAAAAAGGGACAATAATATTCCACAAAATATATTAGTGAAAAAATGGTATATATATATTTTAATGCTTATAGGATGATGGTGTAATATTCTTGGAAACCCTTTTTATAAAATATTGTTATCTCACTGAAGGAATGGAAAATTTAGAATTTCTTAAAAACAATTTCTTATCTATCATATATACCAAAGATTATAATATGGTACCCATACCCGATTCTATAATTAAATAACTATGCATAAGGAACCTCATGAATATTATAGAGAGATGGATCATAATATTACAAAAATGTAAACATAAAAATAAACAGTCAAAAAATGCAATGTTATTGTCTCAATAAACTATTATAATAGGGTATACTTTGCTAATACTCTATTTGTAAGGATTAGAGATGACATGAATCATATAATATAATGAAAAAAATTCATATACATGATATTTCAGGAAAATGGTAAAATATACACATTGACAAAGGGTTCATGTTCTTAACAAAACATGAGTCTCAAATATGGGAAATTGAGACAAAGCATTTTACCAATTTAGTAACATTTGAAAGTTAATCCCCATTAAAAAGGATCATAGAATGAATTAGTTAATAACCATAAATTTAATTCCAATGCACATTTAATTCTACCATGGGATGTACAAACAACCCATAATAAGAATTTTTGGTAAGCATAGCTTGTCTTTCAGTGAAATTAAAAGTGAGATTAAAACCCAGTATCTTTTATCTTGACTCTCTCTGTACTCATAAAATATTCTTTCATAACAAATGTAATTTTATTATAATGATGTTAAAAAATCATATACTTAAATATATTACCTTATATGGTCTAATTATAAGCTAATATTACTCATTTTTATTGATGTTATGTTATGTTTTCACTTCAGTTTATATTCACTTTGATTTTTTCATGTGTCTCAATTTCTTATATTGTATTTCCTTATACTTATATCATGATTATAAAATGTAGATATTGATTTAAATATCTTTTCTTTCTAGTATATTAATATTATAATAATTTATAGAATATATATGTATGAAATTGAATACATTATTAATGTAGAAAGTAATAAATATGTACGTATAAATGTTGTTTGAATTTTTATTGTTGTATTAAAAGAATTAATTGAAATGAATTATGTATATATATATATGTATCCATATATATATAATTATTATCCTAGAATTACTATATATTATATATAATATAATTTTACAAAACCTATCCATAATACATTCCATGTGGTCTGTGAACGAATCATAACATATTGAGGTGGGGGGTAGTCCACACTACCTCAAATGAAATATTCGTATTCGCACCAAATGGGAAGTATAAAATTCATGTTCTATAAAATTTAATATAAAATAATTATGAAATAATATATATTATATATATAATATATAAATATTGTTTCCAACATAATTTCCACCATGATTGGTAGTAATGGAAAAATGAACAATCATCTTATTTTGAGGTACTAGTTCATCGTTCACAAAATTAGTATGCTTGATATACATTCAATGAAGGTGTGTGTATGTGAAGGTATAAATTTTATCATAAAAAACTAGTTTATTTTTAATAAAAAAATTTTAAATATGAATGTAATGATGACAGTGCAGAGGGTGATGAAGTGGAAGAATGAAATGGAGCTCTAGAGAAGACGTTACCTCTAAATTGGGAAACATTTTTTATTTGTTACAAAAGGATTCCTTGAGAGGATTTTTACCATAAGGGAGAAATAAATTTTTTAGGGATGATTTTATGGAAGATATTTTGGAAGATCTATTCCATGTATATATTTTTCATAGAGTTGAGAGAAATGGGTAGAGGTGGTCGACATTTATAGTGAAAAAAATGTCTCATTTGGAATTTTTAAAAACACGTAAGGTGTGCACTTGTTTTTACCCAAACAAATCCATACCAAAAAATACATATTAAATAATGGAAGGATTATGGATTAAATATGGAATAAAAATTTGTTTTGTACAATTTTATTGTTCATTTTATCACTTAATTATATGTTTTATTCCCTAATTAATATTAATTTGGCCGTCACTACTATGATTAATTATAATAACTTTTACAAATAATTTTGGCCCAAACATTACATGGTCTTATTAGAATATAAATATAATAATTAATACAATAGTCTACATAAATTTTTTTATGTCCAATTCATAGAAGATGAGAAATTAAGATTAGTAATAATCCCATAGACGATAAGAAATAACTGGGTTTTACAGTAAGATGAAATTCAATCGTTTGTTAAGATTTGATATACAGTTTTAAATATCAATTGATTATAAGGAATTAAATTGTATTAATATATGTAATATTTATATTTTATGACCTTATGACTTATTTATTATATAATTGATTGTTAATAATTGATTGGATAAAAATATAGTTTTTTCAATAAAAAGCAGTATTTTTCACAATTCATAAAAAATGTTGTTTCCCATAAAAATACAAATAATTCACCATAGGATGATTTATACATAAGGAATTCAATATTTAAGTTTATTTTTATCAAATAAGATTCTTAATAAAGTCAAAAAGTAATTTTATTATTAAAATTTTTCCATTCAGGAAAACAATATTTTTAACAGAAGAGGACATTAACAAAAATCTTATCTTTCATTATCAATATGTTTTATTTCTATAAAACAATTATATAAATTATTTGGAATTTTTTTAATATTTTTATAAATATTATTAGTGGTTATATTATAATTACCTCATTAAATTAAATATATATATAATGATGTTTTATAGAAACTCAATGTTGCGTGCATCATACGCCTTTTCAGAGATGCATGTAGCGCAAACCAAGACAGTATTGCATGTAGTGCTAGAAAAGTAGATATTGTGTGTGAAAGGAATATCTGACTTATTTTTTAATATATAAATATATTAAAATTTCTAGTGTCACATGAAATGAAAAATAACAATAGGATAAATTATTTCAATAAATAAAAATTCACAAATTCTGGGGTTGTTACAGGTTTGATGATTGAGAAAGGTAGTATCTCAATAACAAAAAAACCAGCTGTATTGTAAAGGATTCATTTTTTCATTATTGATGCATGATAACATATAAATAAAAATGTATACAATAACGAAATATCATGAATTGTTTATGATTAGTGAGATAATCAGGAATTGATTTCTCCATCAAGATGAGATTTCAAAAGGGATTCTGAATTGTGATTAATGTGAGATAAAGAAAAAATCTCAAAAAATGAGAATCAAGAAGATCATAATTTAATGATTATAAAAACATAGAATAATAGTTACATGCATTTAGAAAATATTTATTCAAGGATTATATTGAATTAATATGAGTATGGATATTATCAGGGAGTTATTTAAACAATATGATTGTTATAATAAAGGATGAATAAAATAATCTTAATTGGATAAAATTTATTTATATCTTTAATAATTAATAATTTTGAATGTAATGGATAGATTATGAATTCATGTAATCATAATCACATGTAATTCAAATTTGATTATCATAAAACAATACTTGAATTAAACAAGGGATGTGGAGAGACATTGCTATTCAAAATATATTTTTATATAATGGGAAGACTCATTATATCACTAAGAACTAATTATGAGGTAATTAATTATATATATATAAAGGAGAACCATAATCAATTCCTTTGGTGTAAAGAGGGATGAGGAATGGGCCAGAGTATGATTATTATTTTTTGTTAAAATGGAAGATTTTCCATGTAAAATAAACCTAAATCAGTGGTATGAATGGAATAAAATGGGTGTTAGGCAGGTTATTTGATTGAGGTGAGTTAGGTGGATAATGTGTAGGTGAGAGATGTGGGTAAAATTTTAAAACATAATATGGAATTATAGATGTTTCCAATTATTTTAGTGGTTCATTGATATATGAATTATTATTTATTTTGACAAATATAATATAAATATGTTCATAATATCCTTTTTTAGATATATAGATTTTAGTTGATTTTATTTTATTTTTTATATTAATTATTTATTTTTATTTAAATTGTTTTTGAAATAATTTATTTAGTTATTCATCATTTATTTTAATTACTCTCATTATAAGGTTTATGTTTTTTCATTACTAGTGAAAAATTTATCTTTAAATGTTTTTTATTTTTTTATTGAACTATTATACTCTGCATAATGGTAGAGGGTTCATACCATTACATAGTATTCATTATAAATTTTTGAGTTAATACGAAACTTAAAAAAACTTCCTTGTACCCTTATATAGCTTTTTATATAATCTTATAGAGGATTTTATATTTTCATTTCTTCCTTAAACATATGTGGGATTAACCTTAAAAAGATTTATATTTATCTTATCAATTAATTATAAAATTTTCTAACCCTTATGTTGATAAGTGATTTTTTGGTAACCCTAATAAGTGATTGAAGTTAGCTTTTCAAAAAATTTATAAATTTCAATCTACCTTTATGAAGCATGTTAGTCTTCCTTTATGAATTGCATAAAAATAACATTTTCCTTTACACAATTATTTTTGTCTTCTAGTTATCCTTACACATGAAATTCAAATTATGTTTTTTTTATGAATACATAAAAATATTACCATTATGTAAATATAAAAATATTCTCTTCACTGTTTTTCAATTTTTTTTATATTTGTAACTAATTAACACTAATACCAAATATATAAAGTTTTCTAGTTATTTTTAAAATTCTTGTTATTGTTATATAATCTATGGCAAATATTTTTTCATACATTAAAAACATTTTAGGAATATTAATTATATTAAATATTATAACAAATATTTACTGTAACATCATGGTACTATTTTTAGTTATTCCTTAACCCCTCATTTCATCAATATATTTTTGGGATTAATTAGGGTTTTTTGGGTATTACATTTTAGGAGCTTTAATAATTCTTGCATACAACATAGTTGGAACATGATTTTACCAACCCATGATTACTCTTAAAGAAAATCTAGAAACCTATGGATGTTGTAGTTTTTTCACAGTTAGAGCATTGTTATAAAATCCTTGTTCGCTGTTAGGAGAATATATTAATGTAATTTTAAATAAGTTCATGATTAGCCTACATAGTGTTTCCAAAAAATATCTCTCTCCCCAGATGACCATGCATGATAATTTTTAAATTCAACAATCCTACATAAAAACTAGAACCCCCGCCCCCATTTTTGTCTATAATGACCTAAAAAGAACCCATTCAATTTCTAATTTCATAGGAGCACTGATTAGTAGTTTCTAGACTCCCAAACCCTACAAGTTATTCAAATCATTAGGAACTCCCTTTAATGTTATCTCGATCAATTTCATCACCCAAATATATATCTCCCACGATATTTATTCTCCTACATATTGTTTCATGGATCATCTTATTGATTTGTGGTTGTAATACCCTCTATTTGTTTATCATAAACATATATCTGATTTCCATTTCTATGATTTTCACTCTTCAGTTTAAAATACCGATTTGGGTTTGGAATTATGAGATCTATCAATCCCAAGTTAGGGGATTTATAAAAAATCCTGATTTTTTAAACCAAATTTGCTATATATATTTTCAATTATTAGAATTAAATGGAATTATTGATTTTAATAATATGTATTTCAATTAGTTTGTTGGAAAAACCCAATTCCATTGATTATGGGTTTTTAAAAACCGTTTTTTACATGGAATTTGAAAACCCACCAATTCCCTTTAATTGTTGTATATATATATATGTAAAATTTAAATTATTAAATTTAAATTTTGAAACGGGGTTTATGGAAAAATTATGTAAACTCCATAATTCACATGAACTGGGGGTTTGTCTTTAAGTTGATGGATTATTTTTGGAAATTAAATTTCAGAATTAAATTTTAAAATTTTATTGTGAAATTGAATTGTGAATTTATTTCGAATATCAATTTGTTGAAATGACTTAAATTTTTTTTATGGAAGCCATATGGTTTTATAATTTTTAAAAGGAATGTTTTTTTTTAATAAATTGTTTTTGTTTTAAAATGGAAATTGGAATTTATGAAATGGAGGATTGAGAATTAATTTTATTTCATGGTTTCTTAAATAAATATCACATCAATTAGTTATACTAGATCACATTCAAGACTAGGTAGTCAGTGAGTTATTGGTACAAAAACACCAGGTTGGAATTTCCTTAGAAACGGATCGATAATTTAAAGCTGTAACAAAATATTGGTCAACACAACTTTCATTGTCATTGGGACAAAGAATATTTATCTGTTTCCATTTTTAGGGGTCTGTGTACAGATTTAGGAATATCACATGAGTGTGTGTGGATCAACTAACCGAGAATTATCACACCTCTTGGTAGATGACCTATTTTTTATTGATTACAAATGAGATATGAATGTATTCTATTGTTGAAAAAAAATTACGTGGATTTTTAATTTAAATAAAATATTCTATATATTTTTTTCTGTTGGATCAATTTTTATAGAGAAACATATGTGAATGTATTTTGATCATTTTAAAATGTCATGAATGATTCCCTAATGTATTTAATTATTTTGAAATGTAAATCATTTTTTAAAAATATTGTTTGAAATGAAAAAAATATTTATTAGATTTATTGAAGAACATTATTTTTTTAATTTGATATTGGAATCTTGTTCTAGAATAAATTTTGAGACCCTAATAGGATTATAGCTCACCCCTGACCTCTACCATTGGGTGGTTAAAGATTATCACCTATCAGGTTTGACTAGGGTTAAATCACCACATAGTGGTGGTTTTAGCAATTGATACATGGACATTGATCATTGCATCCATTGGTAAGTAGGCTCATTATATTAATTTTTTCTATTTCATTTCTATAATACATTGTGTTTTCCCACATGTTTGTCTTCTGGTACAAATCTTCCACTGGAATATTTCTACTATTCATACTGATTAGTTATCATACATCCACATTGTTTGTGTAAAATTAAACCCACTTTTATTTTTTATGATGCTTGGTTATATTCTCTAACTAGTGGGGATCTGGAATTCCCTTTTGGATATTTATGACCAGTTTAGTTATTTGGATACCTCGGTTACCAGAATAGTTCATGACAAATTTGTATCAATGTTCCTGTTTGAGTTTCTTGTATTGAAATAATTATTCATTTGTGAATTCTTGTCGGCCCATATGTGGTAACTATGATTGAGTGTCCAAAAAACTCTCAATATAATGAAACATAAGTCACTAGGGGTATTTGGGAAATAATTCATGATGATTAGTTATAGTACATTCCATAATTTTGATTTCGATATGATGGAAATCCAATTATTTTTCATCTATCTGGTTAGATTAATTTCTTTCATTTCCATATTTGAGTGGTCATCTAATGTATTCTTTATTTTATATTGATATAGTGTGGAATAATGCTTCTAAGAATATGTGTGAATATAATCTAGGTGGAATCTTCTATTAAACCTTAGCAAGAAAATTCTCATATGAGCCCAAATCTAGTTAAGGTGACATTATGCACTATCCATGCTATGTGACATACACCACAACCAGTTCCCATTCAGGATCCATCAGTGGAACCTCAAAGGGATGTTCACTGAGAAAATTGTCAAGAATTTATTTTCCATAAGCTAGGACCAGTCAATGTCTCAAATGATCGTCATGTTGATGTGGAATAGTGGAGCAAGATGGAGGGTTTTTTTGGGTTCTAGGTAAAACCTTACAAAATGAAGGTGATGTGTTCCACCTTCAAGACGTATGGACCAAGAAGGAGAAAGTGGGAAACTATAGTATTGAGGCATAAGAATAAGGGTATAGAGGGGAATGATTTCAATGTATTTTCACTCACTAGTTATATACAGAGTCAATGTTTTTCCCATGGGTATGTTGTTTTTATAACTAGAGAAAGCTAACGGACCATGACAGAGTATGAAAACCATTTTATTGATATCATTAACTTTTAACCTAATATTGTATCAAATTACAAGATGATGTCCTAAAGGATAAAGTTAAGACATTTTTAGGATATTAATTATCAGGTATTAATGTTGAAACTGTCTTCTTATGCTGATTCTAAAGATAGATAGATGATGGTTGAAATGGAAAAATCTTGATTGTCTGGGTTTTCTGGAGTTTTGTTCTCTCTACGAGGTAGTGTGGGATCTATAAAATAAAAGTGATACCATTATTATTCATGTGGTATTTCATGATATCAATTTATTACTAGACCTCCTGTAGTTCTTGGAATAGGCCCTCTATTTTTCTACCAGTGTAGAATGTTTAGAAATTCAAAAAGTATTTACACTAAGGTACCCAATGTATGTGGTTATTTTAGATGTTTAGGACTCCTAAAAAAATAACTCCATCTTAATTCCACTCAATGTAGTACAACATGATTATCATATCCTCCTAAAACTATGGGGAAATCATATAATTCATGTTTAAAAGGGATCCAACCACAAGTATCTAGAATGATGATTATTCACATAGTGTATGAGTAACCTAATGAAGTGGATACATGTCCAATGATCGTAATACACACCATTATTATATCATTATCATTAGAGACTTACTTATTTAAAAATAGGTTATCTAATTCATTTATTTCGTCATTTATTGTTAATATTACAAATATTTCTATTGATTTTTAATCTTATATTATATATATTACTACAATCATATATAAAAAGATAGAGTATGGACTATATAGTTCCACCTATTTCTTATATCTACTAGATGTCGATCTTTCCTACAGATTTATAGTCCTTGAAATGGATCCTCTTGATGTCACATTCATGCTAGATTGTATCATTTCCAATAAATCCCATATTTATTTTTATCTTCAAGAGGTCTCCATAACCACACCCAATATTGTGTGTGCTTTCATTGATGGAGAATGAGATCCATGGTTGGATAGGGCCAATCCCACTAATTTATAATTGGGTAATGTATTGGATTTGGAGTGGTAATATTTTAGATGTGTTCTCCCACTACTTGTCATTATGTTTCATGGAGTTTTTTTTCCTGAATTCTCTAGTTTTCCACTAGAAAGAGAGGTAGAGTTTTCTATTGACCCAATTCTAATAACTCAAAAAAAATTATTATTTCTAACCACATGGAGCTAGCAAAAATTAAATTGATGAAGGCTCAATCGGGTTTTCTTATATATAAATCGTTTTTTCCCTAATCTTTCCTGTTGGGCGGTGTCATTGCCCTTTTCATGGAGTGTTGACGCTTCACTTCGTATATGTGTTGATTACCAAATGCTCAATCAAGTGATGGAAAATAAAAAATATATCTTTTCATAGTTTTATTATCACATTGATCTATTGAAAGGGGTGAAGTGGTTCTTTATGATTTAGCATTGATCTGGTTACCATCAATTGAGGATAAAAGAATCAGAAATTTTGAAAGTGCATTACCTAGATGGTGTAAGTATTATGAGTACGATGTTATGCCCTTGAAAAAAAAATTCACCTATAGTATTTATGGAATTTGTGAAAAATATTTTCCTCGATATTTATTAACCTTTGTGCTTGTATTATTTTATTACATAATTGTTTATTATAAGTATAATTATGAATGCATGTATCACCTATGAACACTCATAGTGTCACTATGAAATCAAATTCCTTACTCCTAGATTTCAAAATGTGATTTCTGGATTTGAAAAGTGAAATTTTTGGGACCTATGTAGTCAGATTGTGGGATATAAGTTGATCCTGAGAAGGTAAAATACGTCCTAAACTGGGATCAACTACGTTTTTTTATATTACAAGCTTATTTGGTATAAATTGGTATTATTGAAATTTATTTAATGAATTAAGAAATTTTTCTACTCCCCGGATTCCCTAAATCAGAAGGGTGTAAATATTACTTATGAAGAAAAATGTTAGATATATTTTTTTCATCTGAAACTCTTTTTAACAACTACACCAGTAGTGACTCTTCCAGAGGATGAGTAGGGCCTTGTGGTATTCTGTGATTCATTTACTTTGGGTTAGGTATCCATATTTATGTAAGGTTATCATGAAATTTCTTATGGATCTTCTTAACATTGGACACCTGAGAAAAATTATTCATCCCATTATCATGAACATGGAGCTATGATGCATACTCTTAATAGTGGGTGACATTTCATTTATGAAAAAATGATCACCTTCTTTACTAACCCTAGGATCATGTGTTATATCTTATATAAAAAATATTTTAATCACATATATAGGATTTGGGAAGAATACATAAAATATTAAGACATTAACATTAAATATACCCAATGTAAATGGAATTTTATTGTAGATGCATTGATGAGGAAACATCTGACCTAGGTAGTAAAAAACTATATTTAAGAGTGTAACATGATGTTTCTCGTTGTCTTGTTGTATAATGGAGTCCAAGATTTAGGTGTAGAGGTTTCTTTATCCAGTGTTTAATTGAGAACCTATTTTATTGAGATTATATTTCAGAAACATCATCTTGATGATGAGTTTAGAAGAATTAAAGATTATCATTATGGCAGGGAGACCATTCCTAAGTGTTCATTCATGAAATAGGGAATCATATACTATTAGAATAACTTTGTTATGATATTAGTGGTATGAAAAACTATTGATATGTATTTTCATAACAACCGTTGAGATTCTACCCAAGAACTACAAATATGTTCTATATCATGAGGTGGAAATTTTTGTGGCTAGGTATGAGACATGTCATTGATGAATTATATCTCACACTGTTATATGATCCAATAGTTCAAGGCCAAACACCAAAAAACCATTACTGTTTTTTATCCACATCCATTTCATACTTGGAAGTGGGATGAGATATCTATGGGGCATTTTATTAGTTCACTACCGACCTAGAGAAATAATAATGTGATATTTGTGATGACCAATCATCAAACTAAATCACATCACATTATACCCATTCGTGATGTAATCAAAGTTTAGGATTTTGGGAATATTATGTATAATTTATTTTCCAGTTTCATGGAGTTACACATCCTATAGTCTCTAATAGGGATCCTCGGTTCACTTCTCATTTTTGTAGAGAACTTCATGAGATACTAGGATCTCATCTATGTTTGAGTGCGTCATACCATCCTAAGTCATACAGATATATGAAAAGAGAAATATAGATTCATGGGGATATTTTTTTGAGTTATCAATTTTGGTGCATCTTAGAATGGTCATTTGGGATGGGTTGAGTTTTCATATAACATTTATTACCAATCAATGATTATAATGGTTCTAATTTAGTCCTTGTATGGTTGGTCCTTTATATCTCTATTGATCTGGTCAATGATATGTGAATGTTCCATGGTTGGACTATGTTTAATGGAAGAGAAAATAGTAAAAATTTAGGTGGTTCATCAGAGATTGTTAGTAGTAAAATGATTGTATAATTATTAAATAGATCATCGTTGTTGGGAATTGGAGTTATCATTTTGTGATTAGGTTTTCTTGAAATTTTCACCCTCATTAGTTCATCAATGGAATGAGAGTGAAGGAAACTTTATCCATGTTTTTTGGGACCTTTTGAGGTAGTTCGGTATAGGGGAAAATCTCTTACCACTTAGAACTTCCAATGCATCTAATTTTGATATATAACATGTTCTATGTATCTCAGCTATGAAAGTATCTATTTGGTCTATCAAAGGTTCAAGGATGGGGTGATATGGAACTTGATCCTGATTTGTCCATGACGGAATGACCAGCCATGATAGTTGATAATTAATAACATTTACATCATTATAGGATGATATGTTTGGTTTATGTGATGTCATAGTATGGTTCTAATAATCAGGAGATGTTGGAGAGGTAGGCTTGAATTATGGAGAAATGGATTCAAAATTTTGGAATCATATTTCATTGTAGGATTTTTAGGGAAATAAATTTTTTTATGCTTCGGGGGTTTTAAGATCCTATTACTATTTTCAGATAATCCTAAACCACCCTCATTTTACCAAACATTAGTTTTGCTTCATTTGAGGATATTTTATGTTAAATATTTACGAGATTTGAAAATTTTGGGTGACCACACGGCTGGCGCACAGTTTTCCCAAACCATGTGACCTCTCAGGGAAAACCATTCAACCCAATGTATTGGTATTTTTCCTTTTTGGCACATGGATATTCAATCGACATTCCCTCATCATTGAAACCATGTAGCACATTTAAAATAGGATCATAGTTAGTTCTCATGGTTTGTCAAACCATGTAGCTTTGTCCAACAAATCCTGCACGATTTTCATTAATAAAAAAATACAACTTAAAAATCTCAAACCCCCAATTTTAGGTTCCATACGGCCTTAGAAAGACCTCGGAGGATTTAATCTTCCTTATAATCACCCAATTCTAGTTATTATACCCTCGTATCACTCCCATATGTGATTCATGGATTGAGGGTTTCACTTAGATCTTCCCCCGATTAGTTTCCTCACCCCAATATCTATCTCACGCGATCTCTCTTCTCCTCCCTAGTGATCTATTGACCCCGATGTTTCATTGTGGATATAATTAACTATATTTTTGGATTATAAACCTAATTTTTATTCCCATTTACGTGATCATTGTTCTTTTTTGTTAAATCCTGATTAGGGATTGGCATTACAAGATTTGTCGATCCCGAGGTAGGTAGTTCTGTTATGATGCCCAATTTTTTATAAGCCTAAATTTATTTATTTAATTTAAATTCATTTTATTTATCGTAATATATTTTTTTATTAATTTCTTTTCAATTTTTTTGTTTTAAAACGCCAATTCCATTTAATTGGGTTTAAAAAAAGGGTTTCTGGCATTCAATGGGAAAATCCCCAATTCCATTAAATTTAGGTGAACTAATGGATGTTGGTGAAATTTTAATTTGTTTAATTTTAATTGTGGAATGGGTTTGATGGAAATTTTTTGAAAACGCACAATTACAATGAATTATAGGTTTTATTGTGAAATTGATTGAAATTGTATTAAATTCAATTTTTGAATTTAAATGTGAAATTTGATTCTAAAATTGAACTGTGAATTGATTTAAAATATCTATTTTGAAAATGGATTAAAATATTTTGATATAAACCATATTTATTTATCTTAGTGGAAAGAAATGTTTTAAAAAAATCCTATTTTGGGTGTTTACTAGATATTGAAATTTTGGAATGGGTTGGATGAGACTAACTTTTATTTTGTGGTTTCATAAAATAATTTTCCCATCATTGAATTGCACTAGAGAACATGCAGGACCATGTAGTTATTGAATTATAGGAAAAAATATTCTAGGTTTTTATTTCCCTAGAAATGAATTGATGCTTCAAAACACTAACAATATATTGGTCATCGCATCCTTCTTCAAAATTTGGACATAGATGATCCATCTCTTTCTTTTGCTGAGGGATGTGTCCACACACTATATTTTTCACATGAGTGTGTGAGGATCCCATAACATAGAACTATCATTCCTCTTGGATGATTCCAATGTTTCTCTCTTATTTATATATGAGATATAAATGTATGCCTTTATATAAACATATTTTACATTTCTTGTAAATATATATGAACAATTTTATATAAATGTGTTAGATTGAGCGATTTATGTAAAGAATACTTTTTTAAAGTAATTCCATAATTTTGAAATACAAACCCTAATTTTATAATGTATATCAATATTTTAAAATGTAAAGAATGATTTATTTAAATATTTATTCAAATTACAAAACTTTTTATTTAAAAAACTAAAAGCACTTTATTTGGTTAATTCTATATTAGAGTATTGTTATAGATTACTTTGTGAGACCCAAATGGTATTTTTTGTCACACCCTACCTGTGGCTTCGCGTGTTTGTAGATTATCTTCATCCAGGTTAGTGTAGGGGTAAATCCACCCTTGGAGGTTGTTCTAGCTATAGATCCATTGACTTAGAGAGTCTCATCATTTAGGACATGGGATGGTTATCTTCTTGTTTTCCGGTAGTTTTCTATATAAATTTTGGTTTTCATAGCTAAATTAATTCTCGTACTCATTTCTCAGTGGAGAATCTCCTATACACATACTATTTTTTAGTCATTCATCCACTTTTTTAGTTGAAAATTCAATCCCACTTTAATTTTATAAGATGTCACATTCTAGTCATCATCTAGTTCAGATTGGGAATGCATTTTTGGAATAGTCTGGACTAAATAAATTATCATGTTACCAAGGTACTCGAGTTCTTTTGAGACATTTATATAATCAAAATCAAATATTTTTTATTAATTATTTTTTTTTCATTTTATATGTATAAAAAATATTGTGTAGACTTAAAAAACATAAAACAATATTTTAAATGTACTTAATTCATTATATTAAATTATTGATATTATCCATTATCTAAAAATGGAATCAAATTTGAAAATTAATTTTTCTATATTTTTGAATAATCTTGTGGGAATTTTATTATTAATCATTTAATTGATATTAGTTGATTATTTTAAACATCGTAATGGTTGTTTTGAAATGAGTTTCAATTTATCAAATAATTTTAAATTTAAATCATAGTAATATCGATTAAATTTTCATCTCTTTCTCAATCTCCAAGATAATTATAGAATATTAATATTACTTTTTAATTTAAATACATAAATAAATTATTTTATTTTATGAGGTAATAATATTTAATTGGAGCAAGAGGTATTAGGAAAATTATGTTGAAAATATGTGGAACATTGACGTATTCAGCTTAAAGGGCCTCAATGGATTCTTATACTTTAATAATGTAAGTGATTATTATAAATTGAAATCACTAGATACCATTTAAATCCAAACAAATTTTATTGAAATTTCATGATAGTGATTCTATTGTTCAAAATTTTTTTCCATTTCATTCATAGAGCTATCATTTTTAAATCTTTATTCTCTTTTCATCTTGTGAACTAAATTTTTTTAACAAAATAAATGTCTTCATTTATTCTCATTATATAGCAGTGGTTTTTATTATATATTATGAAAATTGAGACTATAATTTTTTTTACCTTATTGAAATCCCCTCTTCTTCATCTTTATTCTAAAATGTTTTCTCACTACAATTATAGGGATGGAATATAGTTCACATTATATTTTCTCCATTCAAGATACAATGGGTATTTGTTTTGTTTCTATAATTTTAGTCAACTATGTAGTGTCTATTTTTCCTCGTTAATATCTATAACAAAAAATTTATATTTTTTGGTATATTGGATACCATTATAACTAATGGACTAGTGTATAATATCCTAATGGTTTTTAGTTGGATAATAAATGGGTAACATAGGGTACTATTTATAAAAATCATTACCAACTACCATGTCTCATTAATTTTTCACAATTTAATGAATTATTTACATTCAATAATTAATTTAATAATTTTTTTAATCACTCAAAATGACATAATCATTTATTTATTTGAATTCCTTTCTGTTTTATTCTTCTGATAATGATGTTATTTTTTATTATATTGTTCCCTTTCAAGACATTGTTTCTTTTAACATTTAATAAATAAGTTTTAATAAATTAGATTATTTCCTCTAATTTTTTTAAAGTGAAATTAAACCCACTTGTCATTTTTCCGATATACTACTCTAAATTTTTATCAAATTAATGATTTAAATTATTTTATAAACTATAATTGATAATTAATTTTTATCATGATACCAACACTTGGTATCAAATGTGACATTCAGTTATTATAAAATAATCTTATATAATTTTTTTAATTTTGAAATTATAACCCATCATAATGACCTAGTTTGAAATGGAATATTTTCTTTCAAGATCCTATTTATATTGACATTTATAATACATTTTGTAGGATTTCAATGTAATCCTTTCTTAACAAAACTAGTTTTCAAGTTTTTATAATTTATTTTCTTGGTGTCAAACGTCAAAATATTTTGGACGATAATTTCACATCCAATTACATAGAAATTTATAAACATGTAATAAAATATATGAATATATTATTTTTTATCATAAATGTATATGATTCCAAGTGGTATTCCTTATGAAAATCTACTAATAATATTTGTAAAATTTTAGAAATATATTATGAATGTTGAAACAATTCTATGGTTTCTAAAGTGAAAAAAGACACCCCTAACATCAATACAATCAATGGAAACTCTTCCATAAGTGATGGTAATGAAACAATATGTCACTATTCCATAATGAAATTTCAAATTGATGTTCTTGAATTCATTTACTTTGGCTGAAAAAACAAATTCCACATATGGATATATTTCCCATTGAATAAAATTTCTAAATACAAAAAATAGGTTAACAAGGCTATAAAAGTATCAATATGGAACTCTAGAAAACATACAATTCAATCTTATGAAACATTCAACTAAAGTCATCATTTCCTCTTGAATCAATTCAATGTATGTGATGAGGTTGTTCTCATTTTCATTCTCAAATATCCTCCCCCTCTCTTTATTCAACTTCTCAATTCTCCTATTCTTTTAATAATGACATTTGAAATTATTTTCAATAAATTATTAAAAAATATTATACTAATTAAAATAAATATAACTGATTAGTTAATGAGAAAAATTATTCTTATTAATAAAAAATATAATGTTTTAATGTAAAAGGATGTTTTAATTTTTTAATTAAAAATCAACCTGATGTTAATGTTTTCCAAAAATAAATTAATTGTCTCCAAAAATCTATTTCAAAATTAATCAATGCTTATCAATATCATTAAACTATTTTTTATCAGTGTGTTTAATGAACTAATAATGGTTTTGGATTTTTTATAGATAATACAACTTCATTAAAAACTAAAACCTTTATAAAGAGATTTTTTATAAATAAGCATTATATGATAATAAAGGTAATGAGTTATCTTATTTATGATTGAAAATTTAAATTTTCTAGATATTCTATTAAAAATTATTTATATTTATTCTCTAATTTATAAAATAAATTACCAATAAACGTAAAAATTGGGTCCAAAATATTTATGATCAAATCTTACTGGAACCAAAAAAATTATCTATCTTAATAATTATTATCCAATGCTAAAACACCCAATATTTGGGTAAAAAAATCTTTTTTAAATGATTTCTTAAATTGATTTTCATCCAAAACTAAGTGATATATCTTATGGTGGATTCTAAATAAATTTGTTGTCCACCCCGTGAATTGGTTTATGAAATATTTTACACCTTGAGCATAATTTTTTTTCTCTATGTGGTGTAGATACTAACAACATCCACCAATAAAAATAATTAAACATCAACAATGATCTTCATCAGAATAAGGTTCATAGTTATTTTCATTTTAGATTATTTATCCAATAAATTTTAAAAATATCTAGTTTTATATTTATTTGATCTCAAAATAGGAGAGGATATATTTTTAAAATCATGTTTCTAATCCCTCATAATGTTTATTTCATTGTACATTTAAAGATCATTTAAAATATATTTTTTAATTTCATGTTAAATTTCATTTAAAATTTAAATTTTATTTTATAAAAAAAATAATTTTTAAAGTTTAATTTCCATAGATGATTTAAATGGTAATTTTATTTATTTTTTTAAAAAAATTAAATTTAATAGCACATTTATTTTAATACTCATAGAAAAATAGTTCTCTCTGTATAAAAAATTGGATATTTTTATGGCATTAGTATTCTTTGGTATTTATCTTGAAAATTGTTTCTTGGTCTTTTATCTTGTTCTCCATCATAGGAATGGTGACAGTTCCTTACTACAAAACTAGTTTGACACTCATCGTGAATTATGAATGTTTTATTAATAAAATTTATAATAAATCTTTTATAATAAAAATTAATTTTTGAAATATTTATTTCCTATGAATTTTAATTATTTTAGTTCTAGTAAATGTCATTATCTCATTAAAAATATTTTTATATATTTTACTATTCATTGAATTTAATTTTTTGGTGTCTACATTTCAAAATTTTTATGATAAAAAGTTATTTAGGGTTTAAAATATTCTTTTACCCATATAATTTATTATTGGGGAGAAAATGTGTTTTTATAATTTTACAATTTTATCATTTTTATTTCATAAATGGAGGGATTTTTTTTCAAATATTAATGCTATTTGATTAATTCCAAAAACATAGAAAAAGCATGAAATATTTTGTTTATAATTATAATAAATGTGAATATTTCAGGAATGACTCATTATAACTTAAATTCATTTAAGTGTTATGATAATTACAATAAACTATATTTCATAATTTCATTTTTGGAAATTTTTATTTTAAATTATTTTATTTTATTTTAACTAACTAAAAAGATTTTCAATTGATATTTTTGTTTTATATCTTTAATTTTTTCTTAATAGTTTTTTAGGAAGTTTTTTCGATTTTTCTTAAAAATTAAATGCATATGATTTTTATTTACCCTTACAGCAGTTCTATACTATGCATAATGTTTATTGGTTTTCACCCTAACAACGACTTCAATGTCCTTATGTGAGATATTTATACCCATAGGAAAACATCTTTATGTAATAACATAACATTGAATCTAAATACATGTTACCCTTATGAAATTTTAATATATTTATATCTACCTATACAAAGTCTGTTACTATACCTTTATGTAGTTCATGAACATCCAAATCACCTTTATGAATCTATTTTGATGTTCAGATTACCTCTCTGAATGTTATTAAATTTATGTAATACCTTTACATATCCATGAAATATAAGTAATATGTGAATCAGGACATCTAATGTTTAATATGATTCATGACATTGGTGATATTTTTTAGTTTTTTCAAGATTATTTAAATTTTTTATATCATTATAATTATTTTATATATTTATATTAATTCTATATAATCTGTGTGATGTAATATTCAAATATATTATACTATTTTCTGTGAATATTAATTATCATCATTATCTATTTCATATACATAAAATATGAAACTAAAATATTTAATATTTTATATTTTGAGTTGATTACATTATTTTAATGTTTCTAAAATATTTTATTACTATAATAAACTCATTCAAACCTTGTCCAAATTTTGATTTTTATAGAGTCATTAATGTTTTATATTATCACAAATTAAAAATTTGAATAAAATTATTATATAAAATTTCAATTATTTTAGAAATAACTCATGGTGTGTGTTATGAGTTATCTTTGACTTATGATTATGGGATTATATATAACATTATAATTTCTATTTTTAAATGATTATTTAATTTATCATATATATTTAAATAAAAATGATAGAACTATAAGTTATCTTTTTATATCCTTCTCTCTCTCCTAGATAATAATGGAATATTATTATTATTATTATTATGAAATTAATTTCATATCAATTTGAATAACATGTTTGAAGAAAATTATTAAAAATGGATCAAGGGTTCCAATATAAATTATGGCCAAAATACATAAAACTTGGATATATTCATCTTAATGTCTTCAGAGTGATTATATAACTATAATAATGTATGATTAGCCTATAGATAGTGTTCTTTGTAGGCCTTGTAAATCCAAAATCATGAAATCATCGATACATAACAACAATTATACTATTTATATCATTCCAAATTTCACTCTAACTAAATTCATTTATAATTATTTATTACACATTTAATTTGTAAAAAAATTTAAAATATATAAATCAATATATTATTTTCTTATCATTCTCTCCTTATTATTATCATATTCATTGAGTGAATTTCGAATATAATTCAATATAATTGTTACATAGAAATAATCACATATTACTCATTACTCAAATATTTGTTCTCACAACTATTAATATGGGACACTATAGTTTACATTTATTTCCTTCCTTTCAATAGACATTGAGCTATTCTTTTGTGTTTTTTTGAATTTTTCATTATATAGACCATTTCGATTGTATCTTTTTAATGTATATAAGCTAAAAATCATGTGGTAGTTTTGGTATCACGATGACATGGGGTCACAAGACTCATTAAAATAACATATTCATAAATATACATAAAAATATTATCATGATGAGTAGAGGTTGATAAAAAATTAATAGCTTACAGTGTTTGATATAATTGTCTTACCAATTAGAAAAACATATCAAAAATAAAATAATAACAATTATATTAAAATAAGAACAAAAGATAAATTTTTTTTGAGAATAATGATTTCTGAGAGCTTGAGTTTGAGAAATCAATAAGAAGGATAGAAGAAAAAAATGAAATAACGAATAACACAAACAAGTGGGAATAAAGAATCGGTGAAATATGGGAAATTGGATGACTGTTTTTTTAATTATTTTCCTTCATTCATATATTTTATTTTAAAAGCCCGAAACTATTTCAAGTGGCAGACCCAGTTTTAATTTTGGTCAACAATTGTCGAAATGGATCCAATTGATTTTCAACTACATAAGTAACACTATCACCTAGTGATAAAAAATTCATTTATCATTTAGATTAATTCATTAGTTCAACATCATGTGATACTCTCTATTTAACTTGATTTAATTTCTATTGAAATCCAAACATTGAACATAGATTGAAATTAAGAATTATCACAATCCATTTTCACAAATACATGATGTTTGGTAAAAAATGAATTTCAGAATAGAAATTATTAGAATCATCCAGTTAAGAAAATTCAAGTAAAAATAAAAATAGATCAACCAACATAACCTATTCCCTCAAATGTGTTTATTATAAAATACAGATAACAATAAATATATTCTATTATTTATAAATATAATAATTAATTCACTATGAAATGAGTAAATAGATGAATATAGTAATGATGAATTTTATTTTTTCCATCTCCTACTTGATTCCCAATAGCTTCTGATGTCTTAGTTCTATGATCATTATTTTTATTCTCCAAAAATTATCTATCACATTCATGGTGTACATAATTACTCTTTTATTGACTCTTTTGATTCATTCTATCTCCTACTTCCAAATCCTATCATATCTCTTTAAATATCTATATTTAATTTATAATGAACATTAACTATAAATATTTATAATCGACAATGAATATGGTGCATGAATTTCCTTTCAAATGATAATCTAATTGACTATTCATTCAAAGGGAAAACCATTATCCCATAACCTGATGCTCACCACAAGGATCGATCAACGTTTTTCATTGATGTGTGTAGATACTTCATTTCCATTCATCTGCTTTTATTTCCAACAACGTTTCCTAAATTTACCATCCTAGAATAAAATATCTAAGAAAAAAAATTAGAATCAAGTAGATTAAATTTCTCAAATAATTTTCCCAATTACATCATTAGTTTGTAGGACTCTTTTCAATTTAATGGGTCTTGTTTTAGATTAGGCCCTCGCAGCTCCATGACCATGCACCTAGAAGTTATTTTTTGAGTTCATTTGTTACTCATATAGAGTATATATATAAATATATATATGTTTTATATTTAAAATTTTATTTAATTATTAATTTTTATAAATAAATAAATAAATATTATTTTTTATGTTAATATTTCTTTCAAAATTTATGCAGTGAGTCTTCTCTACAATGTGGTCAGTGTGTGTCACCATCATTTCTCTATAGTAGCACTTCGTGAGGCTATCACCATAGTGGCACATGTTGATGACTTAATCCATGATGATCAGGTTCACATGGTGGTATCATATTTAATATAATGGGATGGCATACTTCATTTATGGAGGATATCATAGTGGAAGTCATATTTTCTTCCTCCACTATTGGCCTAATTGGACAAGTCATCGTTATGTTTCATTGGTGTCCAAGATGGATACACAGTGGCCTGAGGCCTAATAATGCAACTCACCAATTCCGTCAGCTGCTATAATGGAGGATCTTCTTCATCTCATTACTAAAATCTTATTTTATAGATCATAGACTTCTAGCATCCATGGGTGGGTGTGATTTAGTGGATATTCTAGTACAAATCCTTGGATAGGGGTTGATTTTAGAAGGAATGGTGACCATAAGAATGTTAGGGTGGAGGTTTTAATGAGGAAATTTCATCTTATGTTGGATAAAATGGTGGAATGTTTGTTTCATCACTGCAAAATACCTACCATGATATTCGATTATATAGTATGGATATGGTAAGGTGAAATTTTTTTTATGCAGTTAGTTGGTTTTTGGTATGTTGACTTGTCATGGAACTTCCATTATAGTAACAACAGTATGTACTTTTAATAAAAATGTAACACAAAACCAACAATTGGAAACTAATTATAGAAAAAAAATAGTTTACAAAAATAAAAAAAATGAATAAACTTTTTAATTATGTACATCTATCAAAATTAAGAAAAAATTTTAACATTGAAAAATTAACTAGTTTTAATATATAATTATTTAAAATTAATTATAAATTTGTTACAAAATTAATAAATTAGAAGTCTACATGTTGATAATTTAAAAAATAGTTTGAATTAAAAGAAAATAGTAATAAAATGACATCAATATTCAAAATTATTATTTTTGAAAAAATATTAAACAACTTAAAGATTAAAATAATTTATACAGTTACTAAAATTTAATAAAAAATATTGGGTCATCCAAATTTATTTGCATCATAACAAAATAATAAAATAATAAAATAACCAATGAAATTATTATTATATCATTAATTTTTTATATTTAAACAATAATTAATGAACAATTAAAAATTATTCAAAAAAACAAGATTTTCAAAATAAAAAATATAACTAATTAAGAAAAATGATGTGAAAAAAATTTATAAAATAAGATAAAAATAAAATCCCCCCACCTAAAAAATCTTTTTTTCCAAAAAAAATTCTAGGATTTTTACATGGAAAAAAATATAAAAATATAGATCTCACAAAAATAAAAAATTAAGGATTTCCATTAAATTTTATTATCAAATAATAGGATTTGAGAGTTTGAATGTCCATAGAATGACCACAATTGGTCATTGATATGTTTAAATACACACTATGAAATGAAGGGAATATTGATTCACTCACTATTTAAGAAGGCATGCTTCAAATATGAGATCACTCATTTCACAACATCAATTATAGATCAAGTTATTATGATAAGAGTGATGATAGATTATATTTAAGTAGAAAAATAATAATAGAAGGAACCAATATTTATAACATTCTCCTAGTTTCCATAAATATAATGTTCATTGTTTTCACTTTATTGAAAAAAATTAGAGGATATTCATATATTTCATTTTCCGCTAATTAATTTGGGTTCAATTGTAATCTTTTCATAATGACATCATTTTTACAAGGATCATTATTTATAAATTTTCTCAATATAAGGTTTGTTCATATCACTATGGAAAACACTTATAAATTCTACCTTTAATTTATTTACAGAAACACACACATTGGACTGGTCTTATAGAATCACCATTGGATATTAATTCTCTAGTTTACATTTGTTTAAAATTAAATATATGACTACCATTTGAGTTGGATCCCTAAAAGGATTGATTTTCATAAGGGTAGTACCGTTTGTTCGAGTATAAATATATAATTTCCTTGTGTTATGATCATAATTCCATATGGCTCTATCTTACCACAATCCCTTTTTTATTTCATTAGAATAATTTTAATAAAAATATCATGTATCAAACCTTATCAATAAGATACTCCCTACTATTTTTTAATCGATGAAACACTCAACAACCAGAATGTTATTAGCCACTAGATAGGATAGACGTTTTATTCCTGGTGAATCTAATAACCATCATTTTGTAAATAAAATTTCAATTAAAATATTTCATTTCTACTAAAAATTAAAGAGGATTTTTATGTGTCCATATTTTATAACAACATAACGAATGGTGAATGAACCATCACACCAAACACGATACATAAATCTTTTCCCAATGATGAATCCTAATGTGGTAGACAGTTTTATTCAAATTTTTTAATGAATATGGAAAAAAGTAAAGATAAGGGGTTACATAAATGTTCAAAAATTACTTTTTCAAGAATAAAATCAACTATAAAATACTTATGTATAAAATATCCACAAATACCATATCTTTATAATTAAGAACCATTCATTTTTTGAAATTTTTCTCTTATTAATTGTTATAAAAAGAGTAAATTTTTCTAAATAGATCAAAAACTAATCAGGGTAAACAATGATGTTATATAAAACAACATTTGGAATCCAAATACATTTTGGCGGAAATTTCCAAATTTTGAAATACATCTCAAATTGATTTTCAGTTTCCCAAAAACCTACTAGATAGACAACCAATAAAGAAATCATGCTCATAATTGTAATAGGATCTGGTGTTATGTATTGGAGTTGGTGTCATAGAGTAAACTATTTGTACACTAATAAGGTCATTGTAGTTCCCCGCTATGATGAGATCCTTGAAGTGCTATAAAAATATACATAAATATAGTTATGTGGTTGGATGGAAAACAATGATGGGACACATAGTATACAGACTGTTAGGTGTGAGTACTCATATGTGGATGAGAGTTCTTCTCCTAAATGTAGAGACCTGAAGCCTGATGTACATGGACATTACATTACTTTTGAGGAATACTTAGTACATAACAGAAACACACACACAAGGACCGTAATAGTTTAGTGTCTTTGGAAACTCGAAATATAATCTTCTAATCGTGGTGAAAAATCTTCAACATCTCCCATAAATTTTTTTTTTCTAAACCTCAATCCTTTATTTATGTCCTGGGGAAAAGAAAACATAAAAGGTTGAGCTCAAATGCTCAATAAGGGTAAACAAAAGAAATATCAATCACGTTATATTCGTAAGAACATATCTTTTGGAAATCTTAAACTGCAAAAGATATCATAATTTCATAACATGGGATAAATCATAGTAGTGAAATGTAATCCCAATAGTCATAACTTAAAACATGAAACTTTGTTTCATACACACATAATCATAGAGAATCATTTCTTGTTAGTCAAGACTCATTGCCAAGACTATCTTAGTGGACAAAGTCCATTTCTGAACCGAGTCACCCTCGTTTCAGTCAGGTTTCACTGAACCGGTATAACCTACCGTCCCAGCCATGTCTATATCATGAGATATAAAATCTTTACCCGATGCATTGGAGGGAGATATAGGTCCCACCCATCTCATAATGATACCATTATTATGTGTTCCACAAAATCATAAACCATACATCATACCATAACCCATGTAAAAAAATGGGAATCTTAAACCTTGTGACATCATAAAACAATTCATATAAGATAAAGGAATTCATAAAAATAATTCCATCATAAGATAATCAAATAAATGTAATAATAGGGATTGAATCAGAACCCTTTATTATCTTAGATGGAAAATAATTTTGATAAAACACTTGAACTCCATTCTTGAGAAAAATATCCTTTCTTCTTCAAATTTTTTTTTCCTTTCTTAAGATGTCATACAATTTTAAACTAAAAGAAGTTGATTAAAAATAAATTGAAAAGTTGTAAAGAAAGCTTCTTGGAAATACTGTTTTAAAAAACCATTCATGCCGTATAAGTTAAAAAAACATTCTTCGTACTTTTGTCAGAAAAGTCAAAAAATACCTCGTATGAAAAACTGTAAAAGATTCATTTCTATCATTTACTAAAAATTCACCGAAGGGTAAAATTGGATTTGAACAATTGTAGGTGGATGGAAATAAAATTAAATATTGAGAAAACATGGATTTTGATGATAAAATACACCCCAGTAAATGCCAAAGTAGAAACAATCTCGGATAAAAATGAGATTGTGATATTTCCCTTAACTTATGTTCGATATGCTTTGTACGTATCCAAACCTCCTATTTTTGACGCGCCTTTTCTTAACCTCCACTTAAAGAACTAAGGATGGTCATTGAAGAAGACCATAACCTCTAGGATGATACTAGGGAAGTGGAGAAGAGATTTTGGCAGGGGTTGGCCAAGCATGAATGCTCAAATTGGTGTGTGGAGGAGAGGGAGGAGGTGCCCTTTTATAAGGGAGGAGAGGGGCACCTTAGGAAAATATCAAAATATTATTTTATATTAAGGTAAAATTCGGTTTATAATGGTTCCAAAGGGTCTTATATCGAAGATAATGTGGGGATGTGTCGAATTCCTCTCATCCAACAGAATTTAGACAAGTTTAGGTATCAATTTTAACTTTATCATTTAGTTTTAACATTAAGTTAAATAATTTTACTTTTACCGTGTCTTCTTGTGTTCTTAAACTATATGGTTAATAAACTTACTATATCAATCCAAAGGAACCCCAAGATGTTTATTATTAATATATATAACCTTATCTAAGTCATGTGGCCGAACATTAGACTTTTAGAAATAAAATAACAATTAATAATATAATATTTGTTTTAAAAACTATTTTATGTCTATTTTGACACTATTTGTTAATTTATTTTTGTAAAAATCATAACAGAATTATATGTTCGAAAAAAGTTAATAACATCAATACTAACATGTCATATTAACCTAGAAAATTAGTGGAATTCATAAAAAGTATCAAATTACATTTATTTGGGTATTTATAACATCAATTATGTCAATATTTCATTAATAAGATAA
The DNA here is from genome assembly GCA_963277665.1 of Viscum album. NCBI lineage: Eukaryota > Viridiplantae > Streptophyta > Magnoliopsida > Santalales > Viscaceae > Viscum > Viscum album. The sequence continues at coordinate 847,902,753 of OY728131.1, read as the reverse complement.
TTACTCTATCATCGTTGTGTCATTATTAAATTAAATTATTTAATGTCTAAAAATTACAAATAAAATACCATTATGTAGGAAATATTTTTATCATTCTAATGAATTTTTATAGTCGAATTTATCTTATGTATACCCCCATATTATAAATGATTAACTTATTAAACATTGATTTTAACTATTTAACACTTCTTTAAATAAATTAATAATAAATTACCTAATCTAATCCATGTGGGCCTAAATGGTCATATTTTATTCCTAATGTTGTTTTTGGTCGAATTACTCTTGTCCAATAGAATTAGGACATGTGTTAGGGTAATAATAATATCATTTTTACCCTTAATTACCATATTTACTTTTAACCGTGTAAAAAAAGTCCAAAGTTACTATTCACCAAAAATTATTTTCATCTCATTGAACCAAATTTTAGTCCTTGATTTTAACCATGTCTCTCAGATTTTCGAAATTCACTCACAGAAGCGGTAAAATTAAGTTTTTTGAAAAATTCAGTTTTTTAACTACCACTTAGTGGTTTCACTATTTATTAAAAATTGAAAGTTTTCAGAAAAATACCGAAAAATAGGACTAATCTATATTTGATATTATGATTTAAAAATTGATGTTTATTTTACCAAATTCAAAACATATCAGTTACATTAACTAATTAAAAAATAAATTCCCATCGTCAAAACAAATATCATGTTTTTAAGAGATAATAACTATCAAAAGATTGACACTTGTTTATGTGTGGTTTAAATGTGAAATTACATCCAATGACCAACATTGTATTAAATTGTAAAAATATATTATAAATATACTTTAAAACCACCCAAATTAATAATTTATCACTATTAATTATTTCTATTAAAAAAGTTGTTTTTAATTAAAATTTAGTAATTTTCACTATTCATCATAATATGAAAGTTATCTGAAAAATACCAAAATTTCACCCTAAGATAATTTCGATATTCTGAATCCAAAAATGAAGTCCATTTTTAAAAATAAAATTTACAAACTTTCAAAAAGTGGTTATTACTATTCATAACGGCTAGTTTTAATAATATTTTAATAGCATATCGTTGTTTAGTGAAACTCAGTATTGCGTACTACACACGCTATCGAGAAGGGTCGCGATTGCGTGTAATGCAAGGCAATTCAAGGATGCGTGTTGTGAAATCTCTATTTAGTGTAGCTTACAACACAAGACATTGATTAAATTAAGAATATTTTTCATAAAATCTCTGGGTGTTACATTCTACCCCCCTTAAAATTAATTTTGCCCTCGAAATTCGTCGAGGTTATAAATGGTTTACTATAGGAAAGTTTCTTTAATAGAAACCCACATCGTAAAAAGGAATACCAAAACATGGCTTTAAAAACTAAAGTATGAAATCTAATGGTTACCCAAATTAACTCATCACTAGGATTCCACATAGGAGAACATAGGTGAAAATATAGATATGGAAGAAAAATCCAACCATCATGTTTTGATGGAGAGTGGTAGAGAACATGGATATGAAAAATACAACAATAGAAAAGCCATAAATTTGTGATGATCTAGGGTACCATATGATTTATCAGATATAAGATCACTAGGACAACATTTTTGGTTTTCAATATCATTTCCCTAAAGTTTAAAAATTTGAATTAGAATAAATACTTTCGTGATTTTGGTATAGTCTCACTGTCTGTCGTTCTTTGGACAATTTCCACTTAATCTCTTAAAGAAATGAAGTTGAATTTTTCATTCATGATGTGTTAGAAAATCATGTGATAGAATGATGGGTCATTCCATCTGTCTCAATCAAAAGGTTAGAAAATTTATCAAAAAATACCTAAGTCCATTTATAGTGAGATTAATCATATATGGTTCCCAAAATAGACTTATACTTCATATATCATACTACTTAATATAATAAAACTAGTTTCTACTAAACAGGGACTTCCTGTAGGCTAGTGGTAGGCGATAAAGGCCAGTCGCACTTCAGTTGTGGGTTCGATTCCCACGGCCTTGTCCGACGTGATGGGCTATCGCCCATCCTGCGGGTTGTCCTTTTTCTAAAACTATATAATATCAAAAGTTCTATCCTTAAATAATACTAACTTATGACCAACATAATCCATTCTAATATTTAGTAAATACTTCTGTCCAATCTCATAATATAAAGAAAATGATTACTTGAAATGTCATCAACCAAGCTTGTGAATACCATCATTTATCCCCCATATATCTTGTTGTTCACATTCCAATCATGTGAATACCTTAATCATGTATTCTCTTGAAAAATGAATACCCATTAAACCTTAGTGAAAACATGAATGCTGTCAAAAGTTAACTCTTTCCATATACCAAAATCCAAAAATTCTATATACTCAAACCATGATATAACCCTCTCCTTATATCAGTCATGACCTCATGAATACTATCAAACATTTAATTTTCTCCTTATCCCTTAATTATGCGCATATCATCTACATTCCAAAAATATATGAATAACCTTTCATGGATACTGGTACCATTAATCATACACTTTCAAAACTCAAGGAAAGACAAAAGTGTAACAATCCTTAGATGTCTCTTTATTCCATAGTACCATGAGATTACTTATACAACATTACACTTGATAAACATGTAATCATTCCACTACCTTCTTAATCCATTGACTGAGATTCAACAATTCTTTCAACTCACATATCATTTATAGTCTCTTCATCATCATCAACATAAATACTACTCATAAGGCCGTATATTCTCTTCATGAGACTTTCCCTTAGGGCATTGGTTTGCATAATGTCCGTACATTCCACATTTAAAACATTTAATCATTGTTGATGTCGTAGCAATACCATTATCCACATCAATAGTGTTAACTGAACCTTTTCCTTTGCACTTACTAGCTTTGTTTCCTTGTTTTCCACACCTAAAGCATCTTATAGTTCCTTTGAAACGTTCTCCTTGATGCCTCTTCCCACATGATTTACATAGGGGAAATTGAACTTTATTTCCTCTATGATCATCATGAAACTCCATCTTTCTCTTATTAGCCGAGTCCGGAAACATACCAAATTTTACTTTATTGATCATATTATGAGATTGCTGATTCGACATAATAATGATGTTTGGACTTCCTAATCCCATTTCATTTGGTTGCTCATGAAGAATATCATTCCATTGTCCATCATATCCTCCATTATCGTGAATCATCTTTTTTCCAGCCATTTTCTAAAACCCAAAAAGAATAGTGTGAGAGAAAAAAATCATAATAAAGGGGGAGTAACTTCAATATCTAACATCTTTGGTTTAATCTAATATCATTAACATAGTTCTAGGATAGTATCCTATACGTATACTTATCCTTAGGGACATACCTAGACATACCATAGAAATATCTCTAGGGATCTCACTAACGTTTTCTCATCCTAGTTTCCAATGGTTGACAAAACCTTTCCTCTGATACCAACTATAGAGACCAGAAGCCTGACGTACATGGACATTACATTACATTTGAGGAATACTTAGTACATAACAAAAACACACACACAAGGACCGTAATAGTTTAGTGTCTTTGGAAACTCATTATATAATCTTCTAATCGTGGTGAAAGATCTTCAACATCTCCCATAAAGTTCTTCTTTTTTTCTAAACCTAAATCCTTTCTTTATTTCCTAGGGAAAAGAAAACATATAAGGGTGAGCTCAAATGCTCAGTAAGGGTAAAAAAAAGAAATATCAATCACATCATATTCATAAGAACATATCTTTTGGAAATCTTAACCTGTAAAAGAGATCATAATTTTATAACATGGGATAAATCATAGTAGTGAAATGTAATCCCAATAGTCAGAACATAAAACAAGAAATTTGTGGAATGCACATATAATCATGGAGAATCATTTCTTGTTATTCAAGACTCATTTCCAAGACTATCTTAGTGGACAAAGTCCATTTATGAACAGAGTCACCCTCGTTTCAGTCCTGTTTCACTAAACCGGTATAACCTACCGTTCCAGCCATGTCTATCTCAAGAGATATAAAATCATTACCCAATGCATTGGAGGTAGATATAGGTCCCACCCATCTCATAATGATACCATTATTATGTGTTCCACAAAATCATAAACCATACATCATAGCATATCCCATCTTATAAAAATGGGAATCTTAAACATTGTGACATCATAAAACAATTCATACAAGATAAAGGAATTCATAAAAATAATTCCATCATATGATAATCAAATAAATGTAATAATAGGGATAGAAACAGAACCCTTTATTATCTTAGATGGAAAATAAATTTGATAAAACACTTGAACTCCATTCTTGAGAAAAATATCCTTTTTTCTTCAAAAACATTTTTCCTTTCTTAACATGTCATACAATTTTAAACAAACAGAAGGTGATTAAAAATAATCTTGAAAACTTGTAAAGGAAGCTTCTTGGAAATAATGTTTTAAAAATCCATTCATGCCGTATAAGGTAAAAAATCGTTCTTCATAATTTTGTCGGAAAAGTCAAAAAGTACCTCGTACGAAAAACGACAAAAGATTCCTTTCATATCCTTTACTAAAAACTCATCGAAGGGTAAAATTGGATTTAAACAATTGTAGGTGGATGGAAATAATATTACATATTGAGGAAACATGGATTTTGATGATAAAATACACCCCAGGAAATTCCAAAGTACAAACAATCTCGGATAAAAATGAGATTGTGATATTTCCCTTACCTTATGTCCCATATACTTTGTAGGTATCCGAACCTCCTCTTTTTGACGCGCATTTTCTTAACCTCCACTTAAAGAACAATAGATGGTCTTTGAAGAAGACCAGGACCTCTAGGATGATACTAGGGAAGTGAAGAAGAGATTTTGGCAGGGTTTGGCCGAGTTTGAATGCTCAAATTGGTGTGTGGAGGAGAGGGATGAGGTGCCCTTTTATAAGAGAGGAGAGGGGCACCTTAGGAAAATCTCAAAATATTATTTTCTATTAAGGTCAAATTCGGTTTATAATAGTTCCAAAGGGTCTTATTTCGAAGATAAAGTGTGGATGGGTCGAAATCCTCTCATCCAATATAATTTAGACAAGTTTAGGTATCAATATTATCCTTATCATTTAGTTTTAACATTAAGTTAAATATTTTTACTTTTACCGTGTCTTCTTGTTTTCTTACACTATAAGGTTAATAAACTTACTATATCAATCCAAACGATCCCCAAGTTGTTTATTATTAATATATATAACCTTATCTAAGTCATTTGGCCTAACCATAGATTTTTAGAAATTAAATAACAATTAATAATATAATATTTGTTTTAAAAACTATTTTATGTCTATTTTGACACTATTTGGTAATTGATTTTTGTAAAAATCATAAATGAATTATTAGTTCGAAAAAAGTTAATAAAACCAATAAAAACATGTCATATTAACCTATAAAATTAGTGTAATTCATAAAAAGTCTCAAATTACATTTATTTGGGTATTTATAACATCAATTATGTCAATATTTCATTAATAAGATAACTATTGTATCATCGTTGTGTCATAAATAAATTAAATTATTTAATGTCTGAAAATTAAAAATAAAATACCATTATGTATGAAATATTTTTATCTTTCTAATGAATATTTATAGTTGAATTTATCTTATGTATAACCCCATATTAAAAATCATTTACTTATTAAACATTGATTTTAACTATTTAACACTTGTTTAAATAAATTAATAATAAATGTACTAATCTAATCCAAGTGGGCCTCAATGGTCATATTTTATTTATAAGGTTGTTTTTGGTCGAATTAAACTTGCCTAATAGAATTAGGATATGTCTTAGGGTAATAATAATATCATTTTTACCCTTAATTACCATATTTACTTTTAACTGTGGTAAAAAAGTCAAAATTACTATTCACCAAAAATTAGTTTCATCTCATTGAACCACATTTTAGTCCTTGATATTAACCGTGTCCCTCGGATTTTAGAAATTCCACTCACAGAAGTGGAAGAATTAAGTTTTAAGAAAAATTCAGTTTTTTCACTACCACTTAGTGGTTTCACTATTCATCAAAAATTGAATGTTTTCAGAAAAATACCAAAAATTAGGCCTAAGATATATTTGATATTATGATTTCAAAAATGATGTTTATTTTACCAAATTAAACATATCAATTACATTAACTAATTAAAAAATTAATTCTCGTCGTCAAAACAAATAGCGTGTTTTTAAGAGATAATAACTATCAAAAGATTGACACTTGTTTATATGTGGTTTAAATGTGAAATTACATCCAATGACCAAAATTGTTTTAAATTGTAAAAACATATTCTAAATATACTGTAAAACCACTCAAATTAATAATTTATCACTATTAATTATTTCTATTAAAAAAGTTGTTTTTAATTTAAATTTAGTAATTTTCACTATTCATCAGAATATGAAAGTTATCCAAAAAATACCAAAATTTCACCCTAAGCTAATTTCGATATTCTTAATCCAAAAATGAAGTCAATTTTGAAAAATAAAATTTACAAATTTTCAAAAAGTGGTTATTACTATTCATAATGGCTAGTTTTAATAATATTTTAATAGTAGATCGTTGTTTAGTGAAACTCAGTATTGCGTACTACACACGCTATCGAGGAGGGTTGTGATTGCGTGTAATTCAAGGCAATTCAAGGATGCGTGTTGTGAAAGATCATTTTGGTGTAGCGTACAACACAAGACATTAATGAAATTATGAATATTTCTCATAAAATCTCGGGGTGTAACATTCTACCCCCCATAAAATGAATTTCGCCCTCGAAATTCGTCAAGGTTAAAAATGGTTTACTATTCGAAAGTTTCTTTAATAGAAACCCACATTGTAAAAAGGAATACCAAAACATGGCTTTAAAAACTAATGTATGAAATGTAACGGTTACCCAAATTAACTCATCACTGGGTTTCCACGTAGGAGAACATAGTTGAAAATATGTATATGGAAGAAAAATCTAACCATCATGTTCTGATGGAGAGTGGTAGAGAACATGGCTATGAAAAAGCCAACAATCGCAAAGCCATAAATTTGTGATGAACTAGGGTACCATCTAATTCATCAGATATAAGATCACTAGGACAACATTTTTGGTTTTCAATATCATTTCCCTAAAGTTGAAAAATTTGAATTAGAAGAAATACTTTCGTGATTTTGGTATAGTCTCAGTGTTTGTCATTATTTGGACAATTTCCACTTAATCTCTTAAATAAATGAAGTTGAATTTTTCATTCGTGATGTGTTTGCAGATCATGGGATAGAATGATGGGTCATTCCATCTGTCTCAAACAAAACGTTAGAAAAGTTATCAAAAAATACATAAGTCCATCTATAGTGAGATTAATCATATATAGTTCCCAAAATGGACTTATACTTCATATATCATACTGCTTAATATAATAAAACTAGTTTCTACTAAAGAGGGACTTCCTGTAGGCCAGTGGTAGGCGATAAAGGCCAATCGTACTTCGGTTGTGGGTTCGATTCCCACGGCCTTGTCCGACGCGATGGGCTGTCGCCCGTCCTGCGGGTTGTCCTTTTTCTAAAACTATATAATATCAAAAGTTCTATCCTTAAATAATACTAACTTATGACCAAAATAATCCATTTCAATCTTTAGGAAATACTTCGGTCCAATATCATAATATAAAGAAAATTAATACTTGAAATGTCATCAACCAAGCATGTGAATACCATCATTTATCCCCCATATATATTGTTGGTCACATTCCAATCATGTGAATACCTTAATCATGTATTCTCTTGAAAAATGAATACCCATTAAACTTAGTGAAAACATGAATGCTGCCAGAAGTTAACTCTTTCCATATACCAAAATCCAAAAATTCTATATACTCAAACCATGATATAACCTTCTCTTTATATCAGTCATGACCTCATGAATACTATCAAACATTTAATTTTCTTCGTATCCCTTCATTAAGCGCATATCATCTACATTCCAAAAATATCTGAATAACCTTTCATGGATACCGGTACCATTAATCATACACTTTCAAAACTCAAGGAGAGACAACAGTGTAACAATCCTTAGATGTCTCTTTATTCCATAGTACCATGAGATTACTTATACAACATTACACATGATAAATATGTAATCATTCCAATACCTTCTTAAACCATTGACTGGGCTTCAACAATTCATTCAACTCATATATCATTTATAGTCTCTTCATCATCATCAACATAAATACTACTCATACGGCCGTACTGATTCTCTTCATGAGACTTTCCCTTAGGGCATTGGTTTGCATAATGTCCGTACATTCCACATTTTAAACATTTAACCATTGTTGATGTCGTAGCAATACCATTATCTGCATCCCCAGTGTTAACTGAACCTTTTCCTTTGCACTTACTGGCTTTGTGTCCTTCTTTTCCACACCCACAGCATCTTCTGGTTCCTTTGAAACATTCTCCTTTATGCCTCTTCCCACATGATTTACATAGGGGAAATTGAACTTTATTTCCTCTATGATCATCATGAAACTCCATCTTTCTCTTATTAGCCGAGTCAGGAAACATACCAAATTTTACTTTATTGATCATATTATGAGATTGCTGATTCGTCATAATAATGATGTTTGGACATCCAAATCCCATTTCATTTCGTTTCTCATGAAGAATATCATTCCATTTTCCATCATATCCTCCATTATCGTGAATCATCTTTTTTATAGCCATTTTCTAAAACCCAAAAAGAATAGTGTGAGAGGAAAAAATACTGATAAAGGGGGAGTAACATCAATATCTAAAATCTTTGGTTTAATCTAATATCATTACCATAGTTGTAGGATAGTATCCTATACGTATACTTATCCTTAGGGACATCTCTAGACATACCTTAGAAATATCTCTAGGGATCTCACTAACGTTTTCGCATCCTAGTTTCCAAAGGTTGACTAAACCTTTCCTCTGATACCAACTGTAGAGACCTGAAGCCTGACGTACATGGACATTAAATTACAATTGCGGAACACTTAGTACATAACAAAAACACACACACAAGGACTGTAATAGTTTAGTGTCTTTGGAAACTCGGAATATAATATTCTAATCGTGGTGAAAGATCTTCAACATCTCCCATAAAGATCTTTTTTTTTTCTAAACCTAAATCCTTTCTTTATGTCCTGGGGAAAAGAAAACATAAAAGGGTGAGCTCAAATTCTCAGAAAGTGTAAACAAAAGAAATATCAATCACATCATATTCATGAGAACATATCTTTTGGAAATCTTATCCTGCAAAAGAGATCATAATTTTATAACATGGGATAAATCATAGTAGTGAAATGTAATCCCAATAGTCATAACATAAAACATGAAACTTTGTGGAATACACACATAATCATAGAGAATCATTTCTTGTTAGTCAAGACTCATTGCCAAGACTATCTTAGTGGACAAAGTCCATTTATGAACCGAGTCACCCTCGTTTTAGTCCTGTTTCACTGAACCAGTATAACCTACCGTTCCAGCCTTGTCTATCTCATGAGATATAAAATCTTTACCCAATGCATTGGATGGAGATATAGGTCCCACCCATCTCATAATGATACCATTCTTATGTGTGCCACAAAATCATAAACCATACATCATAGCATAACCCATGTAATAAAAATGGGAATCTTAAACATTGTGACATCATAAAAAAATTCATATAAGATAAAGGAATTCATAAAAATAATTCCATCATATAATAATCAAATCAATGTAATAATAGGGATATAAACAGAACCCTTTGTTATCTTAGATGGAAAATAAATTTGATAAAACACTTGAACTCCATTCTTGAGGAAAATATCCTTTCTTCTTCAAAAACATTTTTCCTTTCTTAACATGTCATACAATTTTAAACTAAAAGATGCTGATTAAAAATAAACTTGAAAACTTGTAATGGAAGCTTCTTGGAAATAATGTTTTAAAAATCCATTCATGCCATATAAGGTAAAAAATCATTCTTCGTACTTTTGTCGGAAAAGTCAAAAAGTACCTCGTACGAAAAACGACAAATGATTCCTTTCATATCCTTTACTAAAAACACACTGAAGGGTAAAATTGGATTTAAACAATTGTAGGTGGATGGAAATAATATTACATATTGAGGAAACATGGATTTGTATGATAAAATACACCCCAGTAAATTCCAAAGTACAAACAATATCAGATAAAAATGAGATTGTGATATTTCCCTTACCTTATGTCCCATATGCTTTGTACGTATCCGAACTTCCTCTTTTTGATGCGCATTTTCTTAACCTCCACTTAAAGAACTAAAGATGGTCTTTAAAGAAGACCAGGAACTCTAGGATGATACTAGGGAAGTGAAGAAGAGATTTTGGTAGGGGTTGGCCGAGTTTGAATGCTCAAATTGGTGTGTGGAGGAGAGGGAGGAGGTGCCCTTTTATAAGAGAGGAGAGGGGCACCTTACGAAAATATCAAAATATTATTTTATATTAAGGTCAAATTCGGTTTATGATGGTTCCAAAGGGTCTTATTTCGAAGATAAAGTGGATATGGGTCGAAGTCCTCTCATCCAATATAATTTAGACATGTTTAGGTATCAATTTTAACCTTATCATTTAGTTTTAACAATAAGTTAAATAATTTTACTTTTACCGTGTCTTCTTGTGATCTTACACTATAAGGTTAATAAACATACTATATCAATCCAAACGAACCCCAAGTTGTTTATTATTAATATATATAACCTTATCTAAGTCATGTGGACGAACCATAGATTTTTAGAAATAAAATCACAATTAAAAATATAATATTTGTTTTAAAAACTATTTTATGTCTATTTTGACACTATTTGATAATTTATTTTAAAAAAAATCATAACATAATTATTAGTTCGAAAAAAGTTAAAAATATCAATACTAACATGTCATATTAACCTAGAAAATTAGTGTAATTCATAAAAAGTCTCAAATTAAATTTATTTGGGTATTTATAACATCAATTATGTCAATATTTCATTAATAAGATAATGACTATATCATCGTTGTGTCATAATTAAATTAAATTATTTAATGTCTAAAAATTACAAATAAAATACAATTATGTAGGAAATATTTTTATCTTTCTAATGAATTTTTATATTCGAATTTATCTTATGTATAACCACATATTATAAATGATTTACTTATTAAACTTTGATTTTAACTATTTAAACCTTCTTTAAATAAATTTTTAATAAATGTCCTAATCTAATCCATGTGGGCCTAAATGGTCACATTTTCTTCCTAAAGTTGTTTTTGGTCGAATTACACTTGTCCAATAGAATTAGGACATGTGTTAGGGTAATAATAATATCATTTTTACCCTTAATTACCCAATTTACTTTTAACAGTGGTAAAAAAAGTCAAAAATTACTATTCACCAAAAATTATTTTCATCTCATTGAACCACATTTTAGTCCTTCATATTAACCGTGTCTCTCGGATTTTCGAAATTCCACTCACAGATGCGGTAAAATTAAGTTTTATAAAAAATTCAGTTTTTCAACTACCACTTAGTGGTTTCACTATTGATCAAAAATTGAAAGTTTTCAGAAAAATACCAAAAATTAGGCCTAAGCTATATTTGATATTATGATTTCAAAAATGATGTTCATTTTACCAAATTCAAAACATATCAATTACATTAACTAATTAAAAAGTTAATTCTCGTTGTCAAAACAAATAGCGTGTTTTTAAGAGATAATAACTATCAAAAGATTGACACTTGTTTATTTGTGGATTAAAAGTGAAATTACATCCAATGATCAACATTGTATTAAATTGTAAAAATATATTCTAAATATACTTTAAAACCACTCAAATTAATAATTTATCACTACTAATTATTTCTATTAAAAAAGTTGTTTTTAATTAAAATTTAGTAATTTTCACTATTCATCAGAATATGAAAGTTATCCAAAAAATACCAAAATTTCACCCTAACCTAATTTCAATATTCCGAATCCAAAAATGAATTCCATTTTGAAAAATAAAATTTCAAAAATTTCAAAAAGTGGTTATTACTATTCATAACGGCTAGTTTTAATAATATTTTAATAGCATATCGTTGTTTAGTGAAACTCAGTATTGCGTACTACACACGCTATCGAGGAGGGTCGTGATTGCGTGTAATGCAAGGCAATTCAAGGATGCATTTTGTAAAAGCTCCTTTTGTTGTAGCGTACAACACAAGACATTAATGAAATTAAGAGTATTTTTCATAAAATCTCGAGGTGTTACATTCTACCCCCTTAAAATGAATTTCGCCCTCGAAATTCGTCGGGGTTATAAATGGTTTACTATTCGAAAGTTTCTTTAATAGAAACCCACATCGTAAAAAGGAAAACCAAAACATGGCTTTAAAAACTAATGTATGAAATGTAACTGTTACCCAAATTAACTCATCACTGGGTTTCCACGTAGGAGAACATAGGTGAAAATATGGGTATGGAAGAAAAATATAACCATCACGTTCTGATGGAGAGTGGTAGAGAACATTGCTATGAAAAAGCCAACAGTCGCAAAGCCATAAATTTGTGATGATCTAGGGTACCATCTGATTCATCAGATATAAGATCACTAGGACAACATTTTTGGTTTTCAATATCATTTCCCTAAAGTTGAAAATTTTGAATTAGAAGAAATACTTTCGTGATTTTGGTATAGTCTCACCGTTTGTCATTCTTTGGACAATTTTTAATTATTCTCTTAAAGAAATGAAGTTGAATTTTTCATTCGTGATGTGTTAGCAGATCATGTGATAGAATGATGGGTCATTCCATCTCTCTCAAACAAAAGGTTAGAAAAGTTATCAAAAAATACATAAGTCCATCTATAGTGAGATTAATCATATATGGTTCCCAAAATGGACTTATACTTCATATATCATACTGCTTAATATAATAAAACTAGTTTCTACTAAACAAAGACTTCCTGTAGGCCAGTGGTAAACGATAAAGGCCAATCGCACTTCAGTTGTGGGTTCGATTCCCACGGCCTTGTCTGACGCGATGGGATGTCGCCCATCCTGTGGGTTATCCTTTTTCGAAAACTATATAATATCAAAAGTTCTATCCTTAAATAATTCTAACTATGTCCAACATAATCCATTCCAATCTGTAAGAAATACTTCGGTCCAAGGTCATAATATAAAGAAAATGATTACTTTAAATTTCATCAACCAAGCATGTGAATACCATCATTTATCCCCCATATATCTTGTTGGTCACATTCCAATCATTTGAATACCTTAATCATGTATTCTCTTGAAAAATGAATACCCATTAAACCTTAGTGAAAACATGAATGCTTTCAAAAGTTAAATCTTTCCATATACCAAAATGCGAAAATTCTATATACTCAAACCATGATATAACCTTCTCCTTATGTCAGTCATGACCTCATGAATACTATCAAACATTTAATTTTCTCATTATCCCTTCATTATGCGCATATCATCTACATTCCAAAAATATCAGAATAACCTTTCATGGATACAGGTACCATTAATCATACACTTTCAAAACTCAAGGAAAGACAACAGTGTAACAATCCTTAGATGTCTCTTTATTCCATAGTACCATGATATTACTTATACAACATTACACTTGATAAACATGTTATCATCCCACTACCTTCTTAGACCATTGACTGAGCTTCAATAATTCTTTCAACTCACATATCATTTGTAGTCTCTTCATCATCATCAAAATAAATACTACTCATACGGCCATACTGATTCTCTTCACGAGACTTTCCCTTAGGGAATTGGTTTGCATAATGTCTGTACATTCCACATTTAAAACATTTAACCATTGTTGATGTCGTAGTAATACCATTATCCGCATCCCTAGTGTTAACTGAACCTTTTCCTTTGCACTTACTAGATTTGTGTCCTTCTTTTCCACACCCAAAGCATCTTCTAGTTCCTTTGAAACATTCTCCTTGATGCCTCTTCCCACATGATTTACATAGGGGAAATTGAACTTTATTTCCTCTATGATCATCATGAAACTCCATCTTTCTCTTATTAGCTGAGTCAGGAAACATACCAAATTTTACTTTATTGATCATATAATGAGATTTCTAATTCGGCATAATAATGATGTTTGGACTTCCAAATCCCATCTCATTTGGTCTCTCATGAAGAATATCATTCCATTGTCCATTATATCCTCCATTATCGTGAACCATCTTGTTTCCATCCATTTTCTAAAACCCAAAAAGAACAGTGTGAGAGGGAAAAATCATAATAAAGGGGGAGTGACTTCAATATCTAACATATCTGGTTTAATCTAATATCATTACCATAGTTCTAGTATTATATCCTATACGTATACTTATCCTTAGTGACATCCCTAGACATACCTTAGAAATATCTCTAGGGATCTCACTAATGTTTTTGCAATCTAGTATCCAAAGGTTTACTAAACCTTTCCTCTGATACCAACTGTAGAGACCCGAAGCCTGACGTACATGGACATTACATTACTTTTAAATAATACTTAGTAAATAACAAAAACACACACACAAGGACCGTAATAATTTAGTGTCTTTGGAAACTCGGAATATAATCTTCTAATCGTGGTGAAAGATCTTCAACATCTCCCATAAAGATCTTCTTTTTTATACTAAACCTAAATCCTTTCTTTATGTCCCGGGGAAAAGAAAACATAAAAGGGTGAGATAAAATGCTCAGTAAGGGTAAACAAAAGAAATATCAATCACGTCATATTCATAAGAACATATCTTTTGGAAATCTTAACCTGCAAAAGAGATCATAATTTCATAACATGGGATAAATCATAGTAGTGAAATGTAATCCCAATAGTCAAAACATAAAACATGAAACTTTGTGGCATACACACATAATCATAGAGAATCATTTCTGGTTAGTCAAGACTCATTTCCAAGACTATCCTAGTGGACAAAGTACACTTCTGAACCGAGTCACCCTCGTTTTAGTACTGTTTCACTTAACTGGTATAACCTACTGTTCCAGCCATGTCTATCTTTTGAGATATAAAATCTTTAACCAATGCATTGGAGGGAGATATAGGTCCCACCCATCTCATAATGATACCATTCTTATGTGTGCCACAAAATCATAAACCATACATCATAGCATAACCCATGTAATAAAAATGGGAATCTTAAACATTGTGACATCATAAAACAATTCAAATAAGATAAAGGAATTCATAAAAATAATTCCATCATAAGATAATCAAATCAATGTAATAATAGGGATAGAAACAGAACCCTTTATTATCTTATATGGAAAATAATTTTGATAAAACACTTGAACTCCTTTCTTGAGGAAAATATCCTTTCTTCTTCAAAAACATTTTTCCTTTCTTAACATGTCATACAATTTTAAACTAAAAGAAGTTGATTAAAAATAAACATGAAAACTTGTAAAGGAAGCTTCTTGGAAATAATGTTTTAAAAATCCATTCATGCTGTATAAGTTAAAAATAACATTCTTTGTACTTTTGTCGGAAAAGTCAAAAAGTACCTCGTACGAAAAACAACAAAATATTCCTTTCAAATCCTTTACTAAAAACTCACCGAAGGGTAAAATTGGATTTAGAAAATTGTAGGAGGATGGAAATAACATTACATATTAAGGAAACATGGATTTGGATGATAAAATACACCCTATTAAATGAAAAAGTATAAACAATCTCGGATAAAAATGAGATTGTGATATTTCCGTTACCTTATGTCTGATATGCTTTGTACGTATCCGAACCTCCTCTTTTTGACGCGCCTTTTATTAACCTCCACTTAAAGAACTATGTATGGTCTTTGAAGAAGACCAGGTCTTCTAGGATGATACTAGGGAAGTGGAGAAGAGATTTGGGTAGGGGTTGGCCGAGCTTGAATTCTCAAATTGGTGTGTGGAGGAGAGGTAGGAGGTGACCTTTTATAATGGAGGAGAGAGGCACCTTAGGAAAATCTCAAAATATTATTTTATATTAAGGTCAAATTCGGTTTATAATGGTTCCAAAGGGTCTTATTTCGAAGATAAAGTGGGTATGGGTCGAAATCCTCTCATCCAATAGAATTTATACAAGTTTAGGTATCAAATTTAACCTTATCATTTAGTTTTACATTAAGTTAAATAATTTTACATTTACCGTGTCTTCTTGTGTTCTTACACTATAAGGATAATAAACTTAATATATCAATCCAAAAGAACCCCAAGTTGTTTATTATTAATATATATAACCATATCTAAGTCATTTTGCCGAACCTTAGATTTTTAGAAATAAAATAACATTTAATAATATAATATTTGTTTTAAAAACTATTTTATGTCAATTTTGACACTATTTGGTAATTGATTTTTGTAAAAATCATAACAGAATTATTAGTTCTAAAAAAGTTAATACAATTAATACTAACATGTCATATTAACCCAGAAAATTAGTGGAATTCATAAAAAGTCTCAAATTCCATTTATTTGGGTACTTATAACATCAATTATGTCAGTATTTCATTAATAAGATAATTAATGTACCATCGTTGTGTCATAAATAAATTAAATTATTTAATGTCAAAAAATTTAAAATGAAATACCATTATGTAGGAAATATTTTTTTCTTTCTAATGAATATTTATAGTCGAATTTATCTTATGTATAACCCCATATTAAAAATGATTTACTTATTAGACTTTGATTTTAACTATTTAACCCTTTTTTAAATAAATTAATAATAAATGTCCTAATCTAATCCAAGTGGGCCTAAATGTTAATATTTTAGTTCTAAGGTTGTTTTTGGTCGAATTAAACTTGTCCAATAGAATAAGGACATGTGTTAGGGTAATAATAATATCATTTTTACCCTTAATTACCCTATTTACTTTTAACCGTGGTAAAAAAAGTCAAAAGTTACTATTCACCAAAAATTATTTTCATCTCATTGAACCAAATTTTAGTCCTTGATATTAACCGTGTCTCTCGGATTTTCGAAATTCCACTTACAGAAGCGTTAAAATTACGTTTTATGAAAAAATCAGTTTTTTAACTACTACTTAGTGGTTTCACTATTCATCAAAAAATGAACGTTTTCAGAAAAATACCAAAAATTAGGGCTAAGATATATTTGATAATATGATTTCAAAAATGATGTTTATTTTACCAAATTCAAAACATATCAGTTACATTAACTAATTAAAAAATTAATTCTCGTCCTCAAAACAAATAGCATGTTTTTAAGAGATAATAACTATCAAAAGATTGACACTTGTTTATGTGTGGTTTAAATGTGAAATTACATCCACTGACCAAAATTGTATTAAATTGTAAAAATATATTCTAAATATTCTTTAAAACCACTCATATTAATAATTTATCACTATTAATTATTTCTATTAAAAAAGTTGTTTTAAATTAAAATTTAGTAATTTTCACTATTCATCAGAATATGAAAGTTATCCGAAAAATACCAAAATTTCACCCTAAGCTAATTTCGATATTCCGAATCCAAAAATGAAGTCCATTTTGAAAAATAAAATTTACAAAATTTCAAAAGGTGGTTATTTCTATTCATAACGGCTAGTTTTAATAATATTTTAATAGCATATCGTTGTTTAGTGAAACTTAGTATTGCGTACTACACACGCTATCGAGGAGGGTCGTGATTACTTGTAATGCAAGGAAATTCAAGGATGCATGTTGTGAAAGCTCATTTGGTGTAGCATACAACACAATACATTAATGAAATTAAGAATATTTTTCATAAAATCTCGGGGTGTTACACTGAAGCTCACACAAGGTAATCTCCAAGAAGGGATATTATGAAAATATACCCGCCAGGAGGAATTCCACCTGTTTTGTTGTCATTGGATATTACTATCTACGAGCATATGTATTGATCTTTAGAATTTCTAATTATCATTAATACATGTCACAACTCACGAAATTTGATATATTGATGAAAACTATCACATCATATGTTAGAGAGAAGTATCGTATGTTGAGTGCATCACAAATGATTTGTTATTATTGGATTAGTCAAGGAAGGATTATTTCTTTCTATTTATGAATACAGATATCTCAGACCTTTGATTGAAATAGAATATTCACCCCAAATTCCATTGATATGATTGAATGATGAGTTTAGTTCATGTAGTCAAAGAATGAAGTATCAGTCATATTGTTTGATGACAATATAATGAAACTTGTTTTATGATATATTTTGGAAATTAAATTATATTAAACACTTATAATTCCTATGCAGGCGTCTTTCTTTCATCTTTATGTTCTTTTTTTTGGGTTCATTGACCTATTTCTAGACAGTAGTCATTGAATTTTGGCCAGCCCAAATAATTTTAATCAGAAATAATCTTTGAGAGCCACAAACTATGTTTATTTTTTGATATCAATTAAAATTCAAATATAAATAAATTAACGAAATAAATATTATTAACAATATCAATAAAAACATTATTCATGTAAATATGATTACATAAATTAAATAAATATTTATTCACCAGTTTGTGAATTTAATATATTTATTTATTTTATTTAATATTAAATATATAATTTTTTACTAATTTGAAAATAAAAATATTTATTTATGAGAATAAAATATTTTATTTAGTTGTTCAATAAATGACAATGGAGGTCGAATGAACCAAGACGATGACAATTGATAAATAAATTTTTTACAAGTCCCTAAATAATGTTTATTAGATTGGTATAATAAATTTTTTTATTATTATTTTATCATTACATATAATAATATTTTATTTATGGATCTATTTTTCACAAATTGGTGCCCTACAAATAATTGTGTTGTTATTTTAATTATGTTCCATGGGATTTATCTAAATGTTTTAATTTCATTTAATCGATATTTTACAATTAAATATTGAAACTGGAACACCATGATGATTAATAGAGTGGTATGTCCATTATGTCAAACAATCAGTGAATTGAGAATTGGTGACCCAGATATTTTCTCTCTCGACTCCTCTCATATCTCCCTCTCAAGAACAAAATATATACTTCAATATCGAAGACCGAGTGATCAAGAACAATTGACGCAAGACATTTGTTTCACCTTCCTAGCACCCAGAGAATGTGGGGAATTGTTTGGAGACCGTTGGAGAACATGTGGATCTCTACAAGAGGGATTCTACTTAGGTTCCTCGAGATCGCAACAAAGGAAATCCATAAGATTCATCCCTGAAGACTAATGATAATAAACTATGAAAGTACAAAAGACCAATGTATTCATTTGTATCAGAAATTAATAAATTAATTATAAACATGATGTAAAAAATCCTCTTTCTCTAATATGAAAAAATTCTTGTCATATTTTCAATAATTTTTTTAATCTATAGACAATGGAATTCATCATCTCGTTGATCCCATATTGGCCATCAGTTATGGAAAAAATCAATTTTGGGTCCTCCCAACCACCACGCTTCAACTGCGTCTAGATCATTCATGTGGTATCAGAGTAGGATCATCATACCATATAATTATTTAAATAAATTGATCATCATTTAAACATTAATAAATTAATTTTAAAATTCGTGGTTAATCGGTCTTGTAATCTAAAATTTGAGATCTGTTCATCCACTTTGTGTTTCTCGTACATCGAACATAAATGAATAATGTTTTGATTAAAATTAAATCAATGATCTCATTAGAGGGCGTTAATGATTCCTTATAGGTAACATGAATGTATATGTCGTGTATTTGGTATTAAAAGTTGTGTAATCTTCTATACATGTTGTGTAATCTGGATTACACACTGTGAAGTTATTTTCAGCCCATTTGGAATTATTAACAAAATTGTCAAGATGTGTGCATTTATGACTTGTGGAAATTATAATTATTACACCATGTATGGACAAGGATATATAGGCACAAAGTTGCCAAATTAGACAACATTTCGCCCACTGGACATGGAATATAGTCCCTCTATGTAAGTGGCATAATTGTGTGTCACATACATGGCAAAGATGATAGGTAACTATTTTGTGTGAATAAAACATGGCATAGGGCCCACTATACATGTCATGTAATCTAATAATCTATATGTACGCCTCACACATTGATTCCCTATGGATGTACATGTGATTAGATGGTGAAGGTATTATACATCGTGTGGTCAGAACTACACACAATTTAATTTAACAAATTACACATAATTAAAAATTTCATGTTTCTTTAATGTTAAGTATAACATATCCTATATAAATCATATTTAAGGTTTTTATTATGTTCATTGAAGTATATCACATTTCAATAAAAATCATTTGATTCATTTAATCATCCTTGATGTACACATTGTGAAATTAGGCATTAAATCATGTATTCCATATATCATGAGAGTAAAATAGTATATGAAAATAATGCAATTTGAGTAGATTTGAATGGGTGTACACCATGTTTCCTCTAAGGTACATTTATGTACATTGTTAATTTTAAATGCATTTATTTTGTTTAAACATAAATGAATGAGAATCAAACTAAAATTCCGACTGATTAATTAGAGATAATAATTAATCAATTGGATTGTGAATTATCTTATTGCTAATGATGAATGACTTAAATTTAATTTTATTAAATGTCTAATTCCTTTCATGTAAATGGATGATAATATTCTAGACCCTATCATTGTATCTGATTGGTTTCCTTTTAATATCTTTTATATTACATTTTAATTTGTAGGGCATGTGTTCCCATGGTGCCTTTTCTATAAATCCCATTTTACCCCTCACCTGCATGTGAGTTAAAAACATATGTAATTGATGGAGCTCCCAAACATGTTGAGGTGGTTCAACTAAAGAGCCTAGGCGAAAAAAATCCAACTAGATACAAAGGTATATGTGGAACGATATAGAATCAAACCATAAATGGTTCAAGGTGTTTCTCCCCTAAGTCAATGGTTTGTTTATCATCATATATAAAAACTATCCATTAGAATAGCTCATGATCAATCCATTGACTTTATCTTATTTCTGTCAATTCCAACGTTTTTCAACATGGATGTATTGTCATTACTACATAATTAATATACTAACAAGCATGAAATATGAAAATTAAATAAAATGGGCTTATGAGTAAATACTATCATTACATGGTTAATCACTTAAGTAGGTTCTACAAAATATAAAAAATCATGTGATAAATATAATGTGTAAATTTATGCATAAGAGATTAAAATACGTAAATAAAATATTAAGTCATACTAAGAAGTTCATTACGTAATTAAAGGAATGACTCAATAAAACTATGTGTTTGACGAAACCTTGTTTGAAAAATTTACTTTATATAGGAAGCCCTTATGAATGATTCAGGTTGACATAACCATTTTACAATAAGGGGAGTGTCCCTATCCAAAAATGGTGTAAATTTGGAGATATGTTTTGTTGAAATACATGTTTGGATTTCGAGATCGGGGATTCCATTCAATGGATCATGGAGCTGTAAGATCACAGTTGGAAAATACCAACCTACCTATATAACATCGAATAGCATGAACAACCCTTTTATGGGTTATGTTAAGTGGAATATATATCCTTTCCACTCCAATTTCATAGAAACTAAACATTCCAAGTTCAATGGTAGGGGCCATTGGGACCTGATAAAATATTGGGAGACTTAATAAAATTAATTTATTATTTCTCATATACGATAATAATGAAATTACTAGTTATATGATATTTTAATTGTAGAATAAGAATGACAAGATCCTCACCTACACTATCCCTATGATCAATACTAGATAAATACAACATCCTCACTGGTAGTTACTTCCATTAATGGTTTATAATCTATTGGGTCATTCTACGCCATGAACCGAAATCATACATACTAGAGTCCTCAATACCAAATCTTCCCGTAAAAGAGGAAAGTGATCAAAATTTATTGGTCTATGAGAAACATATGAATGATGCGGTCAACGTTCATTATTTGATGTTATCATCAATTTCTAGTGAAATCCTGAAGTATAAAAAAATGTTCATGCCAATATCATGAATGAGAACCTATATGTTCTTTACTAGTAGAGAGAATGATTGGAAAAGTTTGTGATCTCTAAGGCACTCTTTCAGAGTAATCTAGGAGAGGGTTCCCCAGTAGGGCCTCACAATGTCATGATCATTTGATACATTGAGTACCGGGATGTTCTAGGGATTAAAATCCCCAAATAACTCCGTACTAATCCCATTAACTCATCACTACCTCACAGATTATCCAATTTTGTTATGACTTCCTATATGAACAAAATTGATAAGTCTCTACCAGATCTTCTTATCCTCCTTCTCCTACTGGGCAATAACATGAAGTGTAGAAATCCTTCTGTCAATATGGTGGATAAGAGGAAAGGGAAGGAGAAGATCTTTACTCCCAATTCATCTTCAATCCATTCCATGAAAAGTAAGATCAATGGGGAGATAAGGGAATATGGGTATATTTTTTTCATTTGTCAAGAAGGGCCACAAGAATAAATCCTAAACCCATATGAAGATGTAAGGGGAAGCTTCATGTGTGTTTGTTATCGAGTGAAATTTACATGTTTCAAAAAATTCATTATTATATAATTCTTGTGGTTATCACATATGTATCCAAATATAGGAACCAAGTTGGTTAACCAAAGTAGGAAGACAGGAAGTTGGTCAACCAGAAGCCAACAGAGCTAGAATTACTATTGTAGTTGTGGGGGACTACCACATCATGTTGCCGATAGGGATAATTTTGGTGTTAAAAGGTTGTTATTATGAGCCTTATGAAACCAAGAAAAAAAATTATGTAACCAAAATAGATACATATGGATTTATTTTTATGTTTGGAAATTAATGTTTCCTCTATTATAATGATAAAATTCTCTTAGTTAAGGAATATTTATATAATAGTATTTATGTTTTTTATTACACAAACTAAGTAATGGAAATCAATAATGATGTTATATCACATGACTCATACCACACCCAATTTTGGAATCACAATCAATTTCATGTAAATGAGGAATATTAGACAAAGTTACATAAAGATGGATATTTGGTTTCATTAAACTAATACCACTTGGTGTATGTCACACATGTTTACAACAAAAAATGACTGAATCCCTATTTATTGGGAAAGGTGAAAGGGACAAAGTTATTCTTGAATTGGTTCATACTGATATGTGGGGACCATTTACACTCGAAGAAAGGGTTGGGTACTCATACATCATAACTTATAGTGATAGTTTTAGTAGATATGGTTATATCTAGTTAATGAGGTAGACATTGGATTCTTTTGATTAGTTCATCAAATACCAGAATGATGCTGAGAACCATATTGGTATAAATATTACTAAACTCTAATCATACATATGTGGAGAAATTCGTAATTAATACTTCATTAATTATTTATGAGAGTTTGTGATATTATCACATATCACTCATATTTACATGCCCTTTGTTGAAGGGTGTAAGAAAAATGAGGAATAACAGCTTGTTGGACATTCTGAGTTCAATGATGAGTCATGAAAGACTTCCATTATTTATTTGGGTATATATGATAAAAATAGAGGCACACATACTAATCCATGTACCAACTAAATCAATAAATGGTATTCAATATGTGATTTATAATTTAAGAAAATCCATGATATAAAATTAACATGTGTGTGGAAGTGATGAATTTTTGAAGCCCTCTTCTATTAACAAACACACACCCTGAGGCCCAATGTTTACCTATATAAGAAAACCGAAGGAAATAATGGGATATTACCTATATAACCCCTCATAAAAAAGGATATTGTTAAAAGAAACACCTTATTCCTTGAGTGGGAGAACATCTCCAAACAAGATAGTGGGAGTGAGATAGAAATTGATGATTTCTAGGCACAAGGTACAAAATGGTTGGTATAGGAATAGATTACACAAAGACAAATGGATGAAAGATCTATTCTAAGACACAAGTACTTTGTAGGTGTACAAGAGAGGTTAGATATCCAAAATGGTTTAGTATTATAGTTATCAAGGGTTTTGAATCGTTATTAGTTGATAATAATGGTATTATATCATATAACAATGTAGTAAGTGGAACAAATGTCTCCACGTGGAATGAATCCATGAATTTTCAAATGTATTACAAGTACAAAAACCATGTCTGTATGTTGGTATATCCTCTAGTAGATTTAAATTCTGTTGGATGAAAATGGGTATTCAAGAAGAACTGGACATGGAAGGATAAGTCAGTACCTATAAGGAATGATTGGTTGCAAAAGGTTTTAAACAACATCAAGGCATTGACTATGATGAAATTTTTTCACTATTTTCAATGATGATATCCATATGAATTCAAATTTACATTTCTACTTACCAAGACTATGAGATTTTAAAAATGGATGTCAAAACACCATTCATTAATGGGAACCATCAAGAAGATGTCTATATGACAAAACCTGAAGGTTTTCTGACTCCATAAGATTCCAAATAGATATAAAAGATGAAAAAAATAAATTTATAGATTAAAGAGATCATCTATATCATAGAACAATTGACTTTATGAATCCATAATTGAATTTTGTTTTATAAAGAATGAATTGGAGTGTTGTGTTTGCAAACAGTTTAGTGGGAGTGTAGTCATTTTACTAATAGTATATGTTGATGATATATTACTTATTGGAAACAATATATTAGTATTACATAAAATTAAGTCAGGGCAGAAAAAATTATTCTTCATGAAGGACATTTGTGAGGAAAAATATATTCTTTATATCGTGATCCATCATGATAGATCAAATAGATTGATGGTCCTAAACCAAGAAACATACATTGACAAGACACTTTTTTATGGTACAATCCAAGAGGACATTGTTTCCAGCAACAGCTGGCATTCGTCTTTCCAAAAAAATGTGTCTTCAAAGTCATGTGGAAATAAAGAGAATGGAATGGTTTCTATAAAAAATAATTATTGGATCGGTCGTGTATTCAATTATACATACTAGGCTACATTTCACCATTTCATTGATTGTGGTAAAAACCCAACACGATGATCAAGGTTACTGCCATTGA
Organism: Viscum album; assembly: GCA_963277665.1. Taxonomy (NCBI): domain Eukaryota; kingdom Viridiplantae; phylum Streptophyta; class Magnoliopsida; order Santalales; family Viscaceae; genus Viscum; species Viscum album. The sequence goes on along the minus strand of OY728131.1, from coordinate 847,877,666 downwards.
ATGAAAGCCGAGACAATCCTTAAGTATCTGATGCATACTATAGAGATGTTTTTACATTATTATGTAGATAAGGAAACAGTCATCAAATTATATTTATATGCTAGATTCCATACTGATGAAGATGAAATGATTTTACAAACGGTATACATAATCACTTAGAACAGAGGTTTCATGAGATGGAAGAGCTCAAAGCATGGTGTGGTATCATATTTTAGTGTATATTATGAGTGTATTGTAGCTTGTGAGGGAGTTAATGAATTAGTTTGGATGAGTAGCTTCTTCCAGGAGTTGGATGTGGTTCATTGAAATAAATATCCCATCACACTCTACTGTGATAATACTGTAGTGTTGGATCTCACAAATTATGAAAGGTCATTTCAGCAAATAAAACCCATAAAATGGAAGTATCATCTATTGAATGATTTTTTCTAATAGCTGAAGTTGTAGTGAGTAGTATTTATACATAATACAATGTGGTATACACCTTTAATAAATCCATGACTCAGTAGAAACATGATCATCTTGTGTGTTCTAGTGGACTGAAAGTCATAGTTAATTGGATATAGTCTATGTTGGAGTTCGTTGGGGTTGGGGTCCTAGAACCAACTATTTTTACTTTGATTACATGAATTTTTAATGAACATAAATATTAAACATATTTTTACATATTGGTAATAATTCTTTATGTATATAATTTAATAATGTGCTATATTATATGTCATAGTAATAATCTTATAGTAATTCCCCACTATGATGAGAGCCTTGAAGTGCTTTAAAAATATTCTTAAATATAGGTTTGAGGTTAGATGACATTATATTATAGGAATCATAGTATATAGAACATAATGTGTAAACACTAATTAAATAATGATACTTCTTCACATGTTTCTCACACATGGTAATCTCTAAGTTGAGAGATTATAATAAAACACATGCTAGTAGGAATTCTACATGTTTTTGTGAAATAAATTATTCTTGTCTATGGGAATGTGTAAGGGTCCTTAGTCTTTATGATTATCATTATTATGTATCATGATATGCGCAATTTGATTTAATGATAAAAATTCCACACCATATGTTGGTGGGATGTAGGGTATGATGGGCATGTCATGACTGACATGTTATTAATTGTTAAGTCGAGGAAGGATTTGTTCTTTACATTTATGGATGGTAATATCTCAGTCCTCTGAATGAAATATAACTTCCACCATAAATTCCATGGACATGGTGTACCGAATTTTTTTTACATAGTCAATGTTTGACATATCAGGAATATAATTTCATGATAGTATCATTAAACATTCTTGGTGAGATATTGTGATAAAGTAATTGTATTACACATGGACTGTTTTTATTGGGATGTCATTGTTGTGATATAAAGTTCTTTCTCTTGGGTTCCTTGAAACATTTCTACATATTAATCTTGGACATTAGGAATGAAAACTCATTGGAAATGATAAATAATCCTAGAGGGTCACACATTATGTGTATCTTGTGGTCTAGATTATATTCTATATGAATTTAATTAATGTAATAAATATGATTCCCAAGAACGAGGAGTAATTTTATTCATCTTTAAATGACCGCATAAATTAAATAAATATTAATTCCATGAATTGTGAATAATATATATATATTTTTATTTTTTTGACCATTTAATAAATATATATGTAATAATTTATAAATAAAAATATTTATTTAAGAGAATAATTTTTTTATTTAGGTGTTCGATAAATGGAAGAGGAGTTCAAATGGATGTAGAATGTGTCCATCAATAAATTAATTATTTAGATGTCAGTATATAATGTTTATTTAGTTGGTACATTAAATAATAGAACCACTGTTATCATTACGTGGCATGGTATTTTATTTATTGTTCATTTTTGGGCAAGTTGGAACTCCAAAAATAATGATGTTATTATTGTTATTAATTGGAATAGGTTTTATCTAATAATTATGATTGCATTTAATCATTTTTTCATAATTAAATATTTTAACTGAAACCCCAGGTCGATTAATATGTAGGTATGTATATTATTCCAAAACACCTGGGGAATTAATAGTTGTTGAGAGAAACTTTTCTCTCTTGAATCCTCTCATCTCTCTCCCTCAAAAACAAGAGAAGTTATTCATTACCATAGAATGAGCGATCAATAATACCTAATATAAGACATTCTCTTCATCTTGATAGCACCTATATAATTATTGGGTTTGTTCGGAGACCATTAGAGCATTTTTGGATCACTACAAGAGGGATTCTACATTGGATCCTCATGAGAACCTGGAATGAAATCTAGAAGGGTCATTTCAGATGATAAATGATCATCATGAAAGAAAGTACCATAAAACCATGTATTTTTTTTAAAAAAACTAACTAATTAATTATAAACTTGATATAAAAGATCATTATTCTCACGTTTTTCTCTTTTATTCACTTTGTCTAAATATTTTCTTATTTATGGATACTGGCGTTCAAATTCATATTGACCTCGAATAGGTTGTCGATTATGGTAAAATCCACATGGGTCCTCCCAAATTCTATTTTTCTTCATTGTTTGAATCCTTCAATATTCATCTACACATAGTTCATAACAATATGTAGTAAAATAAAAATACAGTATTAAAATGGATATTTAAAAAACACTTTCCTTAATATGGGATCTTTGATCATTTATTTTTATTAAAAAATTACTAATATAAATCCCTAATTGAATTCCTTTGGTTGATCGTTTAAATATCTTATAAGGATAATAAACTGAGAATATGAATAAAAAATTCGAATTTTATGAATATTTTTGACCAATGATGAAATTTAGGAGGTTTTAACAGAATGATATAGCGTGTTTCTCCCTTGGATATCTATTACCATGTTTATAGTATCACTAAAATTATAATAGAAATAATTCATTTCATACAAGTAGAAATGACCATTATAAAATTATAGATTTAGATAATTGGAGTTCATTTTATTAGTCATCACAAATAAAAAGAAAAAACATATATACCATGGATTAGTTCCCATGAGTCATTGAGATTATAGTACATAGATTTTATTGTGACAAATAAATCATTCAAGACATGAAATGATGGTCAATATGATTTCACCTCAAAAAAGTTTTTGATTATCTGGCTATTAACATAATTTATTCTGTTTTCTTCTCCAAAAAGTTCTACATTTCAATAAATAATAACTCATTCGACTGAGAGGGTCCCGACCACATGGTTTCCAATATTACATATAAAACATTCCTTGTATAATTGAGTAAAAAACCCTTTGAGAATACTTTAAATCCTTATTATGAATCATTTATTCATATAAGTATTTTGTTTTCACTTATTAAATATCTTAATTTATATATGATTTCCTCAAAATTTTGTACATCTCACACAACTGTAGTAAAATCCATTTACCAGAAGACATAAAGTCAATGATCAAGGGAATCACATCCCAGAAATAATTTTCATGCAGATCCACTAAAAGATAGGATTCCTCTCCAATTAGTGTTCTGTATGGTGACATCCCTATGGCAGTTTTGTAAGAAATTATATAACTCCCCAAAGCCTCATCTAACTAGGGAGACAAATCCATTCTTAATCTATAAACTGTTGTGTCTATTTGTTTGTGATCTATAACATAAACATCAATCAGAAAATATATTATTTGTGGTATGTTAAACTTCTTCATTGAGAATATCAATACTTCGACATAAAATTAATTAATTTATAATTATAACAATGAATTATATTATCTATAATTAATGATCTGGTCACACCAAAACTAGAATAAATGATTATATTTATGAATTTAAGAACACTAGTAGAAAAATTATTATGAATATCCACTTATTCAACATACATGGTAACATATTACACATCCACATGAATATTTTACTTCTTGTGATAGAACAAGTAGGGTAGCATGAAAAACAATCCCTATACAATGAGAACGTTAACATCCAAGATATGTTTTTGGTGAAGCTCCAACCTTCCGCATAAATTTCCCAGATTGTTCCACTTGATGCATCCTATCCACAAACTCGTAACATCAATGAACAATAATGGAATGTTCAAACAAAACTCTAATTATTTCAACGAGATCATTTATTTTTCATAGTTTACACCCCATTGCGATGAATGCAATTTCTCAACAATGGGTAACATTTCCCCGTTAGATACATTCCTTATATGGATCCATCCTAAATCATTATATAATATTAAGTTAAGTAAAGAATTCATGATGAGGATATTTTCATGTTTTGTGTTGTATAGAATTAATCCATAACTATTACATTAAATCTCAAATATTACAGAGCATACACATACACTCTGTCCATTTTTTCACAATAATAAAACACTTTAAATAATAACATTAATTCTTTTCGTGATAGAAATATTCTTGAATTCTTACTTTCTCATACACATCCTTATACCCAATAATAAACAATTCAAAATTATGGGATGAGTATAAAAATATCAGTAAGGGATATAAAATAAGGGAATAAATCATTAGCCCATGAATACATAAAAATCAATTAAATCATACATTTCACGCATAAAACATAATCCCTTTACCATTCTTCATGAACTCATATGATATTATAAGTAACTCATATAAATCATAAATAATAAAGGTAACATGTGGCATCCATAACATACATACATTTTATCTTTCACAAATACATAGGGTGTTACATTTTGAATACTCATCATAGTATATTCCCTAAATCTCTTAGGAGAATCATTAACGTTTACCTCCAGTATGTTATACAATGCAATGGAGAGCTATCTCAACCACACGCGACCTAGGTTTATCATGGAATCACAAATATTTGGTTTATCACATAACCTCGCATCAAATGTCAATGTACCATTACATAATCATAACACAAAAAAGATTTAAATTATCAAAATATCACTCATCATAAACAATAAATCAATTCAAGATATTAAAATATTCACTCCATTTACAAAACCATTTAAAATATTTAATAAAATATTAGGGAATCAAAGTGTCTCATGCCAGTTTGAAACTTTTAATGGAATTAACATTTTAAAACTTTAATGTACAAATAAATGAATCCTAAATATTCATTTTTAAAACATGGACATCATTGAGAATGATTCATAAGAATAAATCATTAAAACATTTAAACCCATGTTTTAGTTAAAGAATACATTAACACATGAGAAAATACTTTCAGAAAAATAATTGCAGAACAACATTAATCGAGGATTATAATATCAAAAGAATAAGGAGATTCATGATATAATATATCAAATATGATTATATACAATATATAAAATTTATTTGGTGTATAACCACAAATAAGTCTCAATGGAATATAACATGTTAGAAAATACCTTTGAGAGATATTATACTTATATTTATTCTAAATCAATGACATTATTATGTGTGAAAAATATAAATACACCTAGTTTTAGAAAATAATAAGTGAAAAACAATCATACCCCATTCACACATACTCATATAAAATAAAAAAAAAATGACATTGATTTTTAACTTAATGAATGGATATTGTGCTATGATTTCTCTTACAAAGTTCTTATAAATGAAGTAAGAATTTATCAATGTGGTGATTATGTGTGACAAAAGTATATCCACACAAAAGGGAAGTAGAAATTACAATGTAAATAAATATTTAGTGATTCCACACATAATCATGGCATATTATAATTGACGATGTATGCATAAAATCAAAAGCGTGGAAATTTTGTTAAGAAATTCCCTTAGAGAAATTGGGCATCCTAACTACGTCACTTAAATTAAAAAATTCAGGGGATGAGTAATTAAAGGGTATCTCATCACATTTTCATAAAAATTTCATCAATTATAATATAGAATCACATATCCCTACATTGTAATATAGAAATTAAAATACATAATGATATATAAGTTTTTGACTAAAAGAGGAAGGTGAAAGGTTCACTTACAAAGATTATTTTGTAATTAAAATAGATCTATAATGTGTATTCACTAAAAGTACACATATATCAAGTATAAATACAGTATATTATAAAAAATATTATTTCTCTCATAATAATATCATTACATACTCATGAAGTAGATGATTAACCACAAGAATGAAAATTTTGTTTAGTAGTTCTATTACCTTAAATCCAACTTGTCTCGTTCATTATTTATCTCCATGAATAATAAAACTATTTTAATATATAATTTACTAAAAAAATTATTTTTATTATTCCTTTTATATAACTTACTAACCTGATATAACAATCATATAATTATTCATGTTCATATTGGTCATTTGGACTATGTTTGGTACTTAAGAGAAAAACAAACTTTTTATAATTAAAATTTTCCATGTTGTAAATAGTACATTATCTATAAAATAGAATTAAGAATTTATATATCATATATATAAAGTATATATGTATTTATTTATAATGGTATATAATATTTGGTGATTGGAAATTAAATTCACCGTTCATAGAGACAGTAGGTCATACATATGCATGAACACTACATTCATTTCACTGAATATTTGAATGACTGAAAACAAAATTAAACATAGGTATATTATAATTCCATTATAATATAAATGTTTTATATGTAACATATTTTCATAAATTCCATTCTATATACATCCCATGTATAAGGCCCCACCCTTAAACCTTACTTAATATTGAGTTATTACAAGATTACACATTGAGGATCTTTTCGGGTTTAGAGTTTTATAGAATTAGATCATAAAACTTGCAATACATTCCACATATAAACAAAGTGGTTACATAAAAGTAGTATTCTTTATTCCCATCAATAGAAACTCATTTAAAATAAAACATGGATTATTTCCTGACACTTCCTTGACACTATCATCATATCATGTACCTTTCCCTTGACCTGTGAAAAACATTTCAAAAAAACTTTAGATGAGCATAAACAGCTCAGTAAGGGATATAAAAATATGGAAAGGAAACATGGGTACATATATACATAAGAATGAAATCATACTTTACCCATAAAACATATGCACTTTAACATAACTCATCAAATCATGAATAAATAATAGAAATCATAAGACATAAAGGTAACTTGAGGCATTCATAACATCCTTACATAGGGAGTAACCCTCTTGGTTACGTTTGGAATACCCATCACAGTATATTCCCTAAATCTCTTCGGAGAAACCTTAACGTTTCCCTCCTTCGCGTTACCCAATGCATTGAAGAGCTATATCGGGCTCACCTGCCCTTAGTCTATCACGGAACCACCCATCTTTATAATAAATCACAAGAACCTCAACATAATTGTATCACATAAAACATGGATAAAGGAAACATAACATTTCCACCTTTCAATCACAAGATATCAATACATAACATTGATATAAAAACATTATGAATACCATTTTCAATACCAAAATAAAAAAAAAGTAAAACATGGTATTTATTTTTCTTTTATAAAAAAGTATGGCTTGTAGAGGAATCCGAAACTCAAATAATGGTCACGGTGGCGGAGAAGTCGTTGTCGCCACATACGTACGACAAAAACATTCCCTTTTTTTGTTTAGTAAAACGCTTCGTATAAAAAAGATTCATTTTGGATAATCGTAAAAGTCAAAGTGGTTTATACACCATATAAAAGAAGGTTGTGTATAAAATAAAATATGCCTCAATGAAAGGAGATTGAGACGAAGTCCCATACCTCGGGTCCGACTTGACTCGATCGTTCTTTAATGTCCAGAATAATGAACTTCAGTTAATTTCTACTTGCTTAAGAACCTTTTTCAAGTTCATTATTCCTTTTATATCACTTATTACCATATCATGAACACTATGTAATTATTTAAGTTAATAACGGTCATTTTAACGATCATTGGTACTTGAGTCAAAAATAAACCCTTTATAATTACAAGTTGTTCGTGTATCCATTATATCCAGAATGGTATTCAAGATATAGATATCATATATGTCATATATATACAGTACATGCATGCATTTATAATATTACACAATCATTTAGAGGTAAGAGATGAAATGCACCGTTCATGGAGACGGTAAGTCGTACGTACGCATGAACGCTACATTCATTTCTATTTCATATTTTATAGAATGGAATCATAATGATATAAAGGTATATTATAATTCCAGTATAATATCATATATAATATCATAGTTCCATCCTTTATACGTCCCACATATGGTATTTAACGAATCAAATTACTTTGAGGGGGTGGTAGTCCGCACTTTCTTAAATGAATATATCACATTTACCCATAATGGAAACCATAAAGGTATGACCAAAAAGAAAAATAAAGAAGCTTTAGGAAAACATAATCATATAATATATCATAAATAAATATAGTGACATCTTTAATGGCCACCTATGAAGGTGTTAAAATAATGTTGAACAATCATCGTTTCGGGAGGCATAAATTCTCCATCCACAGAAACAGTATGTTTGTTAACCATTAGATGTAGGTGTGTGTATGTGTAGCTCAAATCCACATTATAAATACATCATAGTATATTGAGGATACTGGAGTTGTTACAAAAGAAAAGAATAAAAAGAGTTTAGGGGGTTGGAGAAGCAAAATAAATAAAAGGACTCAAAAGAATACATTACCTTAAAATCGGGTAACTCCCTTTGGTATGAGCTCAAAGGCTTCCTTAGGAAGACTTCTGCCCAATGTGAGGCTTTAAGGAGTAATATAGTGAAGTGGAGAGACAAAATGGGAAGGTTTTGGCCGAGCCAAAAGCTTTAGAAGTGTGGGTAAGGAGGTAGAGGTGGGGGCTTTTTATAAGTGGAGTGGAGGGGCACTCATGGAAAGTAAAGATAAGTTACATTATTTTAAAATACGTTTTGGATTCAAAATGTCCCACATTGATATAATTCGAGGATAAGGTGATAAGGGTTCTAAATCCACTCATCCAATTGGTTTTGTCCATGTGTAGGTTTTAGATTTTACATTATCTTTCAAATTTATTTAAATCGTTAAATAATGAGGTCATCGCTGCATCATCATGATGTCATAAATAATTTAATTTATATAATGTATAAAAATTATAAAAAAAATACTATGATGTAGGAAATATTTTTATACTTCTAATGAATATTCATAGTCTAAAATATGACTTGTATAACCCCATATAAAAATTATTTTAATAACATAACTCATGTTTGTGTCATTTTTACTTTAACATTAAATAAAAATATATTTATATCATTTCCCAACCAAAGTGGCTCCATGGGGTCCCCAACTTGACCCATGGGTTGACATGGTCGGCCATGACACATCCAATGAGGTCGAGACATGTGTCAAGTTCATTTCATATTATTAAAACATTATTTTTACCTTAAACTACACTAATTACCTCTAATCGCGATTAAGAACTTAATAAGTTACTATTCACCAAAAAATTATTTTAATCCCATTGAACCACATTTTACTTTTTAATGACAACCATGTATGTCGGATTTTTGAAATTCAAAACACAATGATGGAAAAATTTCATTTAAACGAAAAAATCAGTTTTTATAAGTACCACTTAGTGGTTTCACTATTCATAAAAAATTGATGTTTTTCAGAAAATTACCAAAAATTCACCTTAAGATATATTTGATATTCCGAATTCAAAAATGAAGCCTATTTTATAAAATTCAAAACATATAAGTCACATTAATTAATTTAATAATTAATTCCCGCTGTCATGACAAATAGCGTGTTTTTATGAAACAATAAGTATCAAAAGATTGATACTAGTTTAAGTCCAATTTCAAAGTGAAATTAATTCCAATGACAACCATGGGATAAAATGGTAAAAATATATTCTAATTTCACTTAAAACCCCATTTAAAAGATAATCTAATCATATAAATAAATTAGATTAAAAAGTGGGTTTGAATTAAAATACAACATTTTTCACTATTCATTAAATAATGAACTTTATCGGAAAAATACCAAAAATTCACACAAAGTAAATTTTGAGGTCCCAATAATAAATAATAATTTTATTTTGACAAAAATAGCTTATAAAATTGTCATAAGATAGATTTAAAAAGGGTTTGCCATCAAAAGGCAGTAAAACAATCTTTTAAGAATATTAGTGTATTCCATGCATAAGATTGTATTTATTTTCATTTTAAGCCCCTAAAAAACTATCTTAATTATTAATAGACATAGATAAAAATATCTATTATTCATTACTTACTTGGGATGTTATATCCTTCCCCCCTTTAGAAAATTGTGTCCCCGCAATTTATTTACTTATCGAATAAATGGGGGTACTTATCCCTCATTGCGTTTTCAGATTACCATGTTGCCTCTTCCATCATGTGGTTTTTCCACAAAACCTTTACCTGATTAATCACCTTATTCCGTAACACTTGCTCCATGTGGTCAAGAATCTGGACCGGTTGTTCCTCATATGATAGGTTCTCTTCCAGCTGAACTACTTATGGACTCAAAACATGAGATGGATCTGGAATATACTTTCTCAACATCGAAAAGTGAAAAACATTGTGTACCTGAGATAAACTCGGAGGTAAAGCCACTCGGTATGCAACTGATCCAACTCTCTCTAGAATTTCATATGGTCCAATGAACCTTGGACTCAGCTTTCCTTTCCTACCAAATCGCATCACACTTTTCCATGGTGATACTTTGAGAAAAACATGATCACCTACCTCAAAAGAGAGATCCTTCCTCCTGTTGTCCGCATAACTCTTCTGCCTGCTCTGAGCTGTTCTCATGTGTTTCTGAATCATCTGAACCTTTTATACCAACTCTTCTACCAATTCTGGTCCCATCAACTTCCTTTCACCCACATCATCCCAGAAAGCTGGAGTTCGACACCGCTTCCCATATAAGGCCTGAAATGGTGCCATTTGTATACTGGAATGAAAACTGTTATTATATGAAAATTCAACTAAAGAAAGATGTTGGTCCCAACTTCCCTGATAATCCATAGAGCAAGAATGTAGCATATCCTCCAATGTCTGAATTGTTCGTCTTGATTGCCCATCTGATTGAGGATGAAAAGCTGTACTAAAATTTAATTCAGTACCCAAGAATTCTGAAGGCCTTTACAAAAGTTAGAAGTGAACCTGGGATCACGATCAGATACAATGGAGAGAGGAACTCCATGTAACCTGACTATCTCATTAAGATACAAATAGGAAAGTTCATCTAGGCAAAAGGTATCTCATATATCAAGGAAATGAGCAGATTTAGTAAAGTGATCAACAATTACACAGATTGCATTATTACCTCGAGATGTCTTCGGTAATCCCACAACAAAGTCCATGGATATATTCTCCCATTTCCACTCTGGCACTGGTAAAGGCTGAAGCATCCCTTTCGGTAACATCCGCTCTACTTTAACCTGTTGACATGTCAAACACTTCATAGTAAAATCAGAAATATCTCTTTTCATTCCATCCCACCAGTAATACTTCCGCAGATCTCTATACATCTTAGTACTTCCAGGATGAACTGAAAATGGGGAACTATGAGCTTCACATAACAACTCTCTCTTCAACTGTGAATCACAAGGCACACACAATCTCTTCCCAAATCTCAAAACGCTATCATTATCAATGTTTAATTATGGAAATTTACCTTTATGAACCAGCTCTACCTTTTTCTGCAACCCATTGTCTTGCTTCTGTGCTTGCTTGATTCTGTCTGATAGAGAAGATTTCACTGATACCTGATACAACTTCATTTGATGTCCTAAAATCCGCTGAAGTATTTGAAAAGAATTTCACCGCCCCTTTCTGCTTATAGTCGAACTATTTCCCATCACTTGAGGTCTTTGTCAGACACTCATTTTCATAGTGACCCATCTCATTGCACTTAAAACATTTCACTAACTATAAATCAAATTAGGTCTTACCATCACCCTGATCTTTTTCAGTGCAATCATGAGCCTTATGTCCCATATTACCACATTGGTAGCACATTCCAGAATTCAGAAGACATTCCCCAGCATGCCTTTTGCCACATTTATCACAAACTAGAAACATAGTTTTCTTACCATCAGACTTTTTTGAAGAATTCTTACCTTTCTCCTACCACCTCGGTCTTTTCTTCTGTTGGTTGTTATAGAACACTTGATCATTGGAAAACTCCATTTCCACCTTCTCAGCACATCAAACAAGCCTTTCATAACTTCTAAACTCACGAGAAGCTAATGCCCTTCAATATTTTGGCTTTAATCCTGAGTAAAAACGATTGATTTTACTATCAAGGTCTCGGATAAAATTTGGAGCATACCTTTCCATTCGAGTGAACCTTTCTTCATAGGTAGCCACTGAGTCTTCCTCTTGCCTCAATTCCAAGGATTACTTTTCCATCCTATGTCGAACAACCTTAGGAAAATACTTCTCAAGAAACATACCTTTGAATTCATCCTAGTCAAGTGCATCAATCTCATCGGCGTACCTGATATTTTTAACCATAGACCACCACTAATCTGCCTCACCCTCCAAACGGTAAATAGAAAGACTAACCTTTTGATTGTCTAAACACCCCATGACATCAACAATCTTCTCCAGTGCTTTAATCCACCCTTCAGCTAACACAGGGCCAGATGATCCTCTGAATGATGGGGGATGTTGCCTCATGAAATGTTCCACCACAGACATGTTCCTCTGTGGTTGATCTGGATGATCTCGTCTATGGATACCACCACCATTTATCGCTTGAGTCAACTGCGCCATTACTGTAACAAAATATTCAGTTCCAATTCCGACCATCTCAGGATGCTGATTCAGAAGGTTATTTCCTTCTGTATGCCTTCCAAGCACTGCTTTCCTGTTTCCTCTGCGGAAAACCATTCTGAACAAACAACTCTTAGATAGAGCAACATGGTAGTCTTCAAATGCTATATCACTTCAATTTGACCATAAAAAAAATATTTTTGGATAATCATTTAATAGAATTCTAACTCCTAACGTTATCTAAACCGACCTCTGATACCAACTATAAGGCCCTAGCCTTAAACCTTACTTAATATTGAGTTATTACAAGATTACACATTGAGGATCTTTTCAAGTTTAGTGTTTTATAGAATTATATCATAAAACTGGCATTACATTCCACATATAAACAAAGTGGTTACATAAAGATAGTATTATTTATTCCCATCAATGGAAACACATTTAAAATAAAACATGGATTATTTCTTGACACTTCCTTGACACTATCAACATATAATGTACCTTCCCCTTTACCTGTGAAAAACATTTCAGAAAAACTTTAGATGTGCATAAAAAGCTCAGTAAAGGATATAAAAATATGGAAAGGAAACATGGGTACATATATACATAAGAATGAAATCATACTTTACCCATAAAACATATGCACTTTAACATACCTCATCAAATCATGAATAAATTATAGAAATCATAAGACATAAATTTAACTTGAGGCATTCATAACATCCTTACATAGAGAGTAACCCTCTTGGTTACGTTTGGAATACCCATCATAGTATATTCCCTAAATATCTTCAGAGAAGCCTTAAAGTTTCATTCCTTCGCGTTACCCAATGCATTGGAGAGCTATATCAGGCTCACCCGCCCTTAGTCTATCACGGAACCACCCGTCTTCATAATAATGCCCAAGAACCTCAACATAATCGTATCACATAAAACATGCATAAAGGAAACATAACATTTCCACCTTTCAATCACAAGGTATCAATACAACACATTGATATAAAAACATTATGAAAACCATTTTCAATACAAAAATAAAAGAAAAGTAAAACATCGTATTTATTTTTCTTTAAAAAAAAATTATGGCTTGTAGAGGAATCGAAAACTCAAATAATGGTCACGGTGGTGGAGAAGTCGTTATCGCCGCATACGTACGACAAAAACATTCCCTTTTGTCGTTTAGTAAAATGCTTCGTTTAAAAAAGATTCCTTTTGTATAATCGTAAAAGTCAAAGGGTTTTATACACCATATAAAAGAAGGTTGGGTATAAAACAAAATATGCCTCGATGAAAGGAGATTGAGACGAAGTCCCATACCTCGGGTCCGACATGACTCGATCGTTCATTAATGTCCTAAATAATAAACTTGAGTTAATTTCTACTTGCTTAAGAACCTTTTTCAAGTTCATTATTCCTTTTATATCACTTATTACTATTTCATGAACAATATGTAATTATTTAAGTTAATAACAGTCATTTTAATGATCATTGGTACTTGAGTCAAAAATAAACCCTTTATAATTACAAGTTGTTCATGTATCCATTATATCCAGAATGGTATTCATGATATAGATATCATATATGTCATATATATCCAGTACATGCATGCATTTATAATATTACATAATCATTTAGAGGTAAGAAATGAAATGCACCGTTCATGGAGACGGTAAGCCGTACGTACGCATGAACACTACTTTCATTTCTATTTCGTATTTTATAGAATGGAATCATAATGATATAAAGTTATATTATAATTCCAGTATAATATCATATATAATATCATATTTCCATCCTTTATACGTCCCACATATGGTATTTAACGAATCAAATCACTTTGAGGGGGCGGTAGTCCTCACTTCCTTAAATGAAGATATCGCATTTACCCATAATGGAAACCATAAAGGTATGACCAAAAAAAAAATAGAAGCTTAAGGAAAACATAAGCATATTATATATCATATATAAATATAGTGACATCTTTAATGGCCACCTTTGAAGGTGTTAAAAGAATGTTGAACAATCATCGTTTCGGGAGGCATAAATTCGCCATCCACGGAAACAGTATATTCGTTAACCATTAGATGTAGGTGTGTGTAACTGTAGCTCGAATCCATATTATAACAACATCCTAGTATATTGAGGATACTGGAGTTGTTACAAAAGAAAATAATAAAAAGAGTTTACGGGGTTGGAGAAGAAAAATAAAACAAAAGGACTCAAAAGAAGTCATTACCTTAAAATCGGGTAACTCCCTTTGGTTTGAGCTCAAAGGTTTCCCTGGGAAGACTTCTACCCAAATTGAGGCTTTGAGGAGTAATAGAGGGAAGTGTGTAGACAAAATGGGAAGGGGTTGGCCGAGCCAAAAGCTTTGGAAGTGTGGGTAAGGAGGTAGAGGTGGGGGCCTTTTATAAGTGGAGAGGAGGGGCACTCTTGGAAAGTAAAGATCAGTTACTTTATTTTAAAATAAGTTTCGGATTAAAAAGGTCCCAAATTGATATAATTCTAGGATAAGGTGATAAGGGTTCTAAATCCACTCATCTAATTGTTTTTTCCATGTGTAGATTTTAGATTTTACATTATCATTCCATTTTATTTAAATCGTTAAATAATGAGGTAATCGCTGCATCATCATGATGTCATAAATAATTTAATTTATTTAATGTCTAAAAATTATAAAAAAATACTATGATGTAGGAAATCGTTTTATCTTTATAATGAATATTTATAGTAAAAAATATGACTTGTATAACCCCATATAAAAATAGTTTTAGTAACATAACTCATGTTTGTGTCATTTTTACTTTAACATTAAATAAAAAGATATTTATGTCATTTCCCAACCAAAGTGGCTCCATGGGGTCCCCAAGTTGACCCATGGGTTTTCTTGGTCTTCCATGACACATCAAATGAGGTTAGGACATGTTTCAAGTTCATTTCATTTTATTAAAACATTATTTTTACCTTAAACTACACTAATTACCTCTAATCGCGATTAAGAACTTAATAAGTTACTATTCACCAAAAAATTATTTTAATCCCATTGAACCACATTTTACTTCTTAATGACAACCATGTATGTCAGATTTTTGAAATTCAAAACACAATGATGGCAAAATTTCATTTAAACAGAAAAATTAGTTTTTATAAGTACCACTTAGTGGTTTCACTATTAATCAAAAATTGATGTTTTTCAGAAAATTACACAAAATTCACCCTAAGATATATTTGATATTCCAAATTCAAAAATGAAGTCTATTTTAAAAAATTCAAAACATATAAGTCGCATTAATTAATTTAATAATTAATTCCCGATGTCATGACAAATAGCGTGTTTTTATGAAACAATAAGTATCAAAAGATTGACACTAGTTTAAGTCCAATTTCAAAGTGAAATTGATTCCAATGACCACCATTGGATAAAATGGTAAAAATATATTCTAATTTCACTTCCAAACAAATTCAAAATATAATATAATCATATAAATAAATTAGATTAAAAAGAGGTTTTGAATTAAAATACAACATTTTTCAATATTCATTAAAAAATGATCTTTATCGGAAAAATACCAAAAATTCATACAAAGTAAATTTTGATGTCCCAATAATAAATAATAATTTTATTTTGACAAACATAGATTATAAAATTGTCGAATGATAGATTTAAAAAGGGTTTGCCATCAAAAGGCAGTAAAACAATATTTTAAGAATATTAGTGTATTCCATGCATAAGATTGTATTTATTTTCATTTTAAGCCTCTAAAACACTATATTAATCATTAATAGGAATAGATAAAAATATCTATTATTCATTACTTACTTGGGATGTTACACCATGTATGGATTGAACGAATTATACCTCTTTGAGGGGTGGTTCTACGCACTTCATCAAATGAAATTATCGTATTTAAACATTATGGAATGGATAAATGTATGATATAATGAAAAATATAGAAAAATAGAGATAATATAATTATAATATATATCATACATAAATAAATTTCAATTATAATGGTCACCATGATAGGTGGTAGGGGAATTTGAACAATTATCGTTTCGTGAGGAAGTAGTTCGTCGTCCACTGAAATAGTAGGTTCATATTCATTAGATGGAGGTTTGTTTAAGTGTTTTTTCAATGATTAAAATAACAACATCCAAGTATATTGATGATAATATTGTTTTTATGTAATTTAATAATAAGAAGTTCAGAGGGAGTGTAGAATTAAAATAATAAAAAGAACTTGTGAGAACTCATTACCTCTAAATCTGGTAATTTTTTTTTATTTGAGCCAAAAGGCTTTCTTGAAATGACTTGTTCCAAATGTAAGGCTTATAGGAGTAAGGGAGGGAAGTTTGGAGATTATTTTATCAGAATTTGGATAATAAAAGGGGATTTATAGGTGGGATTAAGTGGGCATAGGTGGTGGCCTTTTATTAGAGGGGGGAGGTGCTATTTAAGAAGGCCTTGAAATATTATTTTGTTATAAATTTATTTTCGGTTATAAAAGGTAAAAAAAATCATTTATTTCAAACATAAAATGATTTTGGGTCGAAAACATCTCATCCAATAGGTTTTATACACATTTAGGTCACATAATTAACCTTATCTTTTAACTTTAACCCTTAGATGAAAACATTTACTCTTACCATGTCTTCTTGAATTTTCATACTATATGGTAACAATATTTAATATAAAATTATAATTGGACCATAAGTGGATCATTAATGACAATTTTAACATTATTTAAGATATTATAAGAAATAATATATTTTTTGACTATTATACCATTTAATAAAACAGTATTTGTTTTAATAACTCATTTATGTCAATTTTGACACTATAATGTAATTGATTTTTTAATGTCACAATGAAATGATTACTACTGAAAAAGTCATTAAAAAATATAATATGTAAATATAGTCCATAAAATTTTTGGATGAAAACTTAATAACAAAATTACATTTATTGTATCATTTATAATATCATTTATTTGAATCCTTTATCAATGAATCAATCACAACATCACCGTTTTTTCATAATAAAATATATTAAATTAATGTATAAAAATTATAAATAAAATAAGATGATATTGTAAATTCATTATAGATTTATCATTATTAATTATAGTCAAATATATAAATTATATAACCCCATATAAATGTTGTTTTCGTAAAAGATAAATGTTTATGTTATATTTCTAATTACATTAAATTAATTTTTATAACATGTCATTATCCCACACACGTGACTCCATGGGGTCCCAAAAGAGACCCAAGGATTCCCATGGTCTGACATATCCAATAAATTAGGATTAAAACATGCGTTAGGGTTGTTTAATATTATTATAACACAATTTTTTACCCTTATTTACGAGATATACCCTCTAACCATGATAAATAAAAATTTACTAAAGTTACTATTCATAATGTACAAAAATAAAAGGAACATATTTACAAAATATGAAACACCTTAATTTATATATGGAATAAAATTTTATATATTTAAAACCTAAAATTAGTATATATTAAATTAAAATTATTTCATGTTGCCAAAACCACAAAGGAGGGTTTAAAAAAGTAATAACTATCAAAAGATAGACATATGTTTATATCAAATTTAAAAGTGAAATTACAAACAATGCCCAAAATTAGATTAAATTATAAAAACATAATCCAATGAAACGTTAAATACAATTAAAATAATAATCTGACCATATAAATAAATTAGATAAGAAGGTAGTTTTGAAATAAAATCCAATATTTTAACTATTCAACAAAAAATGAACATTATCAAAGAATTACAAAAAATTTAAACAAAGTAAATTTTGATGTCTTGATTATAAAGAAGAATTTTATTTTGTCAAATAGAACATATAAAAGTAATGAAAACTAGTTTAAAAGGGTTCTCCATAAAAAAGGAGGTAATATAACCATTTAAAAATATTAAAGTATTTCATGATTAAAATCATATTCATTATTATTTTAAGCCTCTAGTATGAATTGTATAAATGTAAAAAACATTAATAAATATCTATAATAATAATATAGTTAATTCTAATCATTCTTGCTAATAAATCATCTAGTAATTAACTATCATTACAATTATATTATTATATTATTATTTCTCTATATAACTCATCATTTTGATAAATGTAAGATTTAGAAAAAATATTGTTTCATGTTGAGTACGCTATCAAAAAAAGAGTACACTTTAATGTAAAATTAGTATCATATTGATAAATATTAATAGAAAAGAAAAAGTATAATTCAATAAATACATGTTTCATTACATCATTCCCCATTTTTGAAATTGCTTCCTCACAATTTTAAAATGGGGCTAAAAAACTTCATTAAAATCACCCACATTAGAAATAGTGTTCATAAAAAAATCACATAAAATGAAAAAAAAATATAAGTACAAAGGTCACCTGGGATAACACATACTATGGTTTCATGTACGAAAAATTGATATGGAATAATAAATAACCAAAAGGTTCTGATGTAGTGTGATATAAAACATGAATAAGAAAAAATTAACTACCAGAATACCCTAAAATTTTGATGGGTTAAACAGATTTTGATTCCCGAGTAAGAAAATTTTACAGACAATGGTTTTGTTTTATAGTCCTTTTCATAAATTTGAGGAATTTATTTATGATCTTTACTATGAACATATGGAAAGATATTGCTTGTCAATTATAGTTTTTTGCTTTAATAAATATCTATTATAAAATTTGTATTTCTCCAAATGATGGGTACTCAGATGAATTGGTCACACATGAATCACTAGAATCAACTTATAGATAATAACATAATCCCCAAAAGATGAACTATATATTCCCTTGTCTTTAGAAATTAACCAAAACAAAAATGGTTATTATAAAATTAGGTAATCCCCCAAAAAGACAATCATTTATAAAAACAAATACAACTCTTAATCTCCAAAATTCAAAAAGAAACCCCAAAGTTCAACAAACAACATTCAATACAAAGATGCCCATAAAATTCATCAAAATAATCCATTCTAATATTGAATTCCAAAATTTAGAAGGATTTTATCATATAGTTTTCGACGATAAATCTTAACATTTATCTCCAATTAAAATCAACTACTCTAAAAGTCTCATACTAAAATGTAATTAACCTAATCGAATACTTTCTATGATAGGTTAATCATTTCCATAAATAACCCAAATCAACATATTCCAACAATAAAATCAGAGATTTTTCCAAAATAATATTTCACCCATTACTCTACAAATGAAATCCCATAGTATTCTTTTAGGCATATAGTGTTCCAAAAAGAGAGAACGTCTTCCAAAATAACATTTATCACTTAATCACCAAATCATTTTACTATACTATGTACATCAATTTGATGAAAAATAACATTCAAAATAAATATTTTATTAATTCATAAAATCATTTATCTAAATAGAATAATTTATACTATGAAAGGACTTTCGGTAGGCTAGTGGTATGCAATAAATCCCAGTCCCACTTTGGTCGCATGTTCGATTCTAGTAGCTTTGTCCGAAAATATGTGTTGTTACATGGTCTTCGTGTTGTCATTTTTCAAAAATTCAATAATTCTAATAACATTAACCAAATGAGAAAAAATCATAAAAAATAACCGTTAAAATATTTTAACACCAAAAGTGTTTTCATACCTCACATTTTTCATCAAAAAAACTAATAACCCATAATTTCCTCAAAGGTGAATGTCTCCAAAAATACTATTAATCGCCTTGAAATATCAAAAGACACAAAAGGTGCTTCTATTTAATTGAACATATAATATTCCTTATAATTATAAACCCATGATCATATCCCTAACTATTAAAAAAATCATAATAACCAATGTTTTCTAAACCTTTCATCTAATACCAACAGTAAGGGCCCAACCATAAACATTTTATAATCTTGTGTTTGGTCAATAATTCACAATGAGTGTACTTTCAGGTTTGTCGTTATATATATTTGGCCATAAATATTAAATTAAATCTCAAATATTATAATTTAGAAACTTCTACTCTTTGAAATTTTTCACAATAATAAATCTCCATAAATAAGAACAATAATTATTTTCTTGGTAAAAAT
This sequence comes from Viscum album, assembly GCA_963277665.1. NCBI lineage: Eukaryota > Viridiplantae > Streptophyta > Magnoliopsida > Santalales > Viscaceae > Viscum > Viscum album. Next base: position 847,856,860 of record OY728131.1, on the reverse strand, counting down.
TTTCTTGAATTCTTCCTTTTTCATACCCTTCCTTATACCCAGTGAAAATAATTTCAAAAACATAGTTTTAGAGTAAAAATCTATGTAATGGAAATAAAATAATTAAATAAAACACTTGTCCATGAATATGTAAAAATCAATGAAATCATATTTTTCACTCGTAAACCATAAGCCCTTTAAAATTCCTCATGAAATCATATAAATTAAATAGTAATTCATAAAAATCATAAATCGTAAAGGTAACATGTGTCATAAATAACATACTTACATTTTATTTTTCACATCAACATAAGGGTGTTAATTTTGGAATACCATCAAAGTATGTTCCCTAAATCATTTAGGAGAAACATTAATGTTTACCTCTATCATGTTACCAAATGCATTTGAAGGCTATCTTGTGCTCACACTCCATTGGATTAACATGGAACCACCCATATATAATTTATCATATAACCACATATATAATGTTCAAGAACCATTACATAATCATATCACAAAAAATATTGAAAGTGTCAATGTTTCACTCAACAACCACGATGAATCAATTAATGTTATTGAAAAATTCTCTACATTTCCAAAAACATTTATAACATTTAGTAATGATATATATAAATCAAAGTGTCCCAAACCACATTGAATCTTTTAAATTAATTAAAATTTTAAAAAATTAATTTCCATATAAATAAATCCGAAAAATCATTTTTAAAACATGGAAATTATGATAAATATTTAGAAGATTAAATCATTGAAACATTTAAAACAAGGTTTTATTGAAAGAATCCCATACTACTTGATAAAAAACATGTATAAAAATAATTATAGAATAACATTAAAAATGTCTTATAATTTCAAGAGAATAAGGGTATTTGTGATATAATATTTCAAAGGGGATTATATACACCACATCTAAGTTAATTGGTGTGTAACAACAAACACGTCACAATGGAATGTAAATTGAGAAAAAATCCATTACAATGATCGTATCCTTAGATTAAGGATAAATCAATGTCATAATTATGCGAGAAAAATTTAATACACCCAATACAAATGGATATTAAGTGTAAAAAAATTAAAGGTCATTCAAAAATATTCTCATAAAAACAAAACCAATGACATGGATTTTTAACTCAATTAATAAAGATTGAGCTATGATTTCCATTACAAAGTTCATATAAATGACGTAATAATTTTTCAATGGGGGTGAATATTTTTTGGAAATGTATTTCCAAAAAAATGAAATTGTAATTTATAATATAAAAAAATATAAAGTTATTCCATACATTATCATGGCATTTTATAATCAACAATGTATGCATAAAATCCAAAGAGTGGAAAATGAGTTTAGAAAATACCTTATGAAAATTTGGTTACTTAACAACGTCACATAAAAATTTATAAAATGAGTTGATGAGAGATAAATGGGTATGTAATCACTTGGACCTAAAATGCACAATAAAAAGGACATAGAAGAACATATCCCAACATAATAATTTGGAAATTAAAATACATTACATAAAAGAAGTCTTTGACTAAAAGAGGAGGGTGAATGGTTCCCTAAAAAAATTATTTTATAAAAAAAATAGAAACATTGTGTGAAATCACTATACGTACACATATAACATTTATATAAATACAATATTGTATAATGAATGTTATTTCTCACATAATCATAGCTTGAAAATATCATGAAGTAGACAAATAATCCAAACAATGCAAATTTGGTTAAGAAGTACCCTTACCATGAGTCCAACTTGTCTCGTTCATACTTTATAACCTCGAATAATGAACATAAGTTAATTTATAATTCCTTAAAATAAATTTCAAATTTATTCTTCATTTTAAATAACTTATAACTTTTATATAACAATCATTTAATTATCCATGTTCATATCAGTCATTTTGTTGATGTTCGGTACTTAAGTCAAAAGTGAACTTGTTATAATTACAAATTTTCCATGTGGTAAAAAGTGCATTATCTACAAAATAGTGTTCATTATTTAAACATAATATATATCTAGTATATATATATATATGTATGTACTTATAATGGTACATACGATTTGGAGATAATAAATGAAATGCACCGTTCATGGAGAAGGTAGACCATACACCCACATAAACACTATCTCCATTTGTTTGTCATATTTAAAGAAATTAAAAAATGATATAAGGGTATATTATAATTCCATTATAATATATATGTAATAAATATTACATGTGTTCATTAATTCCATACTTTATACATTACATTTAGGGCATGAATGAGTCAAATCACATCGATGGGGTGGTAGTCCGCATTTCCTCAAATGAAATTATCGTATTTACACAATATGGAAAACATAAAAGTATGATATGAGTGAAAATTTCAGAACAACATGGAAAATATAAATATAATATATATCATATATAAATATAGTTCCATCATAATGTCCCCCATGAGAGGTGGTAGTGGAGAATTGAACAATCGTCGTTTCGTTAGGCAGTAGATTATTGTCCACAGAAATAGTATGATCATATGAATTAGATAGAGGTTTGTGTAAGTTTAGTTAGAATAATACACATAAAAACATCTTTGTATATTGAGGATATTGGTTTTGTTATGTAATCAACTATTAAGGGTAGCATAGCATGTGTAGAAGGAAAATAAATGAAAGAAACTTGTGAGAAGACGTTATCTCTAAATTGGGTAGCTTTTTTTGATTTGAGGCAAAACGCTTTCTAGAGTTTCCTTATACAGAAGTTAAGGATTTTAAGAGTAAGTGAGGGATGCTAGGAGATTATTTGAGTATAATTTGGATGAGAATAGAGGCTTTAGGGGTGTGATTATGTGTGTATATGTGGTGGCATTTTATAAGAGGGATGAGGGGATCTTTATGAAGGTCTAGAAATATTATTTTATATTAAATATATTTTAGGTTCTAAAGGGTCCAAAACTCATATATTTAAAATATATAATTATATAAGGCCAAAAACCTCTCAAAAAATAAGTTTTAGGAAACTTAGGTCCTATTAATTACCACATATTTATGCTTTTACTCATAGTTAAAAACATTAAATCTTACCATGTTTTCTTGCATTTTTATAATATATGGTTACTATATTTACAATAAAATGTTAATTGAAACATAAGTGGATAATTAATGACATTTTCTACATTATATAAGTTAGTTGGCCTAATATAAGATTTTTAGGAATATTATACCATTTAATAAAATAGTATTTGTTTAAAAACTCATTTGAGTTAATTTTGAAACTATAAAGTAAATGATTTTTTTAAAGTTATACACACATGATTTCTTTAAAAGAAGGCATAAAATGCTGGTTAATATGTTAATAATGTCCTTAAAATTCGTGGTTGATATCAAAATAACCAAATTAAATTTATTTTGATATTTATAATATCATTTATTTGAATCCATTATTAAAGAACCAATCATTGCATCATCATTGTGACTTAATTAAAAGTATGTATTTAATATCTTAAAATTATTTATAAAATATCAAGATATTGGAAATATTATTAAAATTAAAATTTATATTTATAAAAGAATATATAAATTATACATCCATATATAATATTTATTTCTGTAAAATACACATGTTCATGTAATATTTCTCTTTACAATAAATTAATTTTTATAACCTGTCATTATCACACCCATGTGGCTCCATGGGGTCCCAAAATCTCCCCATTTATTCCCATGGTCGGACATATCTCATCCAATAGGATTAAGAGGCTTTTTAGTGTATTTTAATATTATTATAATATTATTTTTACCCTTATCGATAAGTTTTACCCTTTAATAATGGTAAATAAAATATTAACCAAAATTAATATTCATAATGTACATAAATAAAGGGTACCTCTATAAAAAATTTGGATCTCCTAATTACAAATATTGACTCTATTTTTTCAAATTCAATACAAAGTATTTCTAGAAAATAATTGAAAATTAATTCTCGTTTTCAAAACAAAAACACAATTTTTTAGAAAGTAAAAACTATCGAAAGATTGACATCTATATATGACCAATTTAAAACCAAAATAAAATTAAATGGAAGAAACTATATTAAATGATAAAAAATAATCCAATTACACTATATACCCAACTAAATTGAAAATCTATATATATATATATATATAATTTTAATGAAAATACACCATTGAATTAAAATCCAGAATTTTCCACTATTCATGAAAATGATCTTTATCGGAAATTTACAAAATTAAAATTTGATGTCCGTATTCAAAAAAGGAATTTTATTTTGTAAAATAAAATATATAAAAGTGACAAAAAGTATATTTTAAAAGGTTTCTCCATCAAAATGTCGTAACAAGTCCTTTTAAAAATATTCGAGTATTTCAAGCTTAAAAACGTAATCATTCTTATTTTAAGCCTATAATATTAAATGGATAAATGAAAAAACATTTAACAAAATTTATAATCATAATATTACTAATGCTTTTCATTCACTCCAGTATAATGGATAGGTGTTAACTCTCATTTAAAATAATGTTATTATTAGAATATGTTTTGGTACAACTCAAAGGAGTGTGCAATGCATGATTTTATAGAAACAAGTTGTTGCGTGTTGAATAAATTGTCAGGAAAATTGTCCCCTTTATCATAAAAGTAATCTATTATTCATAAATTCCAATTTAAAAGAAAAATAATTATTTTATAAATACCCGGGTCATTACATTCCCCCTCAAAATATTATCAGCACATCTTCTCAAATAAATTGGGTATTCCTATAGGAAATATTTCAACATATATTTAAACATATTCATTTTATTCTATAAAATATTCTTTGTAATTTCACCTACAACTAGAATATGAGTATAATATGTAAACATAGAATATTTCTTCCCAGAGGGAAAATAGTTATTTATCTAGGAAATATGTGTTGATCTCCCTTGGGTCAATAATTTGGTTATTTGTCAGTTTTGAAAAATTGAATACAATAAAATTCCTAGATTTTTTAATCAATTATTTATATATGAAATTATATAAAATATACAGTTATCCTTCTAGTTCTTGGATTTGGGTCCTTGTATACTAGTTGTTACTTGATGGATTAATGGTCCAATAAAATGATCACCATAGACCCTATTAGGTAATTTCTAAATGATCTATTAGAAAATATAGTAGTATCTAATTAATTTTCACTAATAAAATAATACTTCTATGAATCATTCAAGAGGTCAATATCATAATAAATTACATATAGATATATTCGATTCATCTTCCGTAAAAAAGATCCTGCTGTAAGATTATGGGAATCACTCATCAGTTCAAATGGGTACATCCCATTTGGTGTAGAGAAAACTTGTGAAATATATTGTTATACCTTCATCAAGTTAATGAATCTAAATATTTCTTATCAAAATAATAATTTTGTCCTAATCATGGAGAGAAAAATGTTTCTAGGTGATCTAAGATAAATATTTAATAAACATCATATAAAATTTATCGTGGTGTAAAAAATTTATAGTTCACTTGAAAATATTAAATGGTGAAAGATTACAGATTAAATAAATTATGGAATTAAAAACCTCTACTCCCTCCCAAGAAACCATTTTACCAATCACAATGTCATTTATAACTATAAAAAGAAACATTACCCAATTTAGAATAATTCTTTTATCTTGAAATCATTAAAAAAAGTTTCTAGATCATCGTAGTAGTTTTCATAATCAGATCCTACAACTGAAAAATTATTCATGATGACATTAACAATTCTATCAATCATATTAGATGAAATTTCTTTCAAGGATCCCTAAAAAGTGGTAGGATATCCACACAATCCAAATGGAATTTAGTAGTTGTAAAATGTCTAAATGGACAAGTGAAGTTGTTAATGTCCTATTCCACCACATAAATATAAATCATTCTCTAATTACTGTTTCTATCGAGAAAATATAACTACACATTTCTATCCAACCACATTAGAAATATGATGAGAAACATTATGGGGAAATGATCCTTCTTTGTGGAACATTTCAGTTTCATGAATTCTATAAAGACCATTTTATAAAGTACATATGTAAATTTCATAATTCCATTCATTTTTAAACAATCACTGCAATTTTCTACCAGAATACCTAGACAAGGCAAACCTAAAGACATTTTGAAGTTGGAAATTTTATCCCAGCATCAAGCATCAAGACAACTTTTTCTCAGACTAATTCATTCATGTTTCTATTATATATACTCTTGGATTATTCTATTGGTGTACACTTTGGATACATGGGGATTTTATAAATGAAAAATATTTACTGATACAATTGATATCAACAATTTACCCACTAATAATAGTCATGTACATTTTTAATAAACTAATGATTTTTTCCTCTGATCATTGATCTAATTTATACAAGATGATTGAAATATGTATGAATAACTCACCTAGAAGAATATTTCAAATGGGCTGGGAGGGACTTTAGCTCTATATTGGGTGGTGCATGGCTAGAGGGGAGAAATGTGTTTGTGGTAGGATCAAGGACATCATTTTTCCTCTAAAATTTTCTTATAAAGAAAGATTACATTTATATAATATTATTTCTAGTAAATTGTACTTCACAACCATATTTTTTTGGGTTTATGATGTGATGTATAGAAAACTCATATAGGTTTACCAATAATCCCTCCTTAAACTAATCTAAGATCTCCTTCTTACTTGAAATAATTATCATTCAAGTTTCAATAGGAAAATCAGTTGTACCATTTATATATTTCAATAACGTCAAAAATATATTTTCCTCCTCATTAACATGTTTTTATACATCAAAGTTATCTTCTATAAGAAAAATTGGGACTTGGGTGGGTTCTTTAAATTTTATTAAAACATTTAATTCATCATTGTGTTATCCCAAATTGAAAATTCATTTTCACTTTAAGAATACTATGACTGATGTTATGAGGTATGTAAAGGTCCCATAAGAAGATGATAGGTCCCTCATAGTTATAGTCCATATCAGTATCAGAAAATCAAAATGAAAAAAGATCCTTACTCTTCTCACCAGAAAACCATATAATATAACCATTGTGTGAGCAACGGATCAATCAGCATGTTTTAATACAATAGTGGTTGGTTGGGGGAAAACTAATCTAAATTGTTGAAATAAATATATAGGAATTATGTTTTTGATGGGTACAGGTTCACACAAGCAATTAAATTATCCACCTATATCTCCAATACTGTAAGGGATGTAAAATACCCATTGGTATTATAGTTTTGGAGGTATCCTATTATTCAAAAAAAAATTCAATGAAATTATTTGTATAAAACTGTTCTTGGGTATTCTTGTTTTAATATATTTTCATTAGGGATTATTGATGATATGGTATTCAAATTAAGGCCTCTAGGAATGTAATTACAATGATCAGTTTTTTAATAACTATAAAAAATTTCTATTTTTTCAAATCATTATTTTATTTTAAATTAATTAAGGAAAAAGAATTCTTGGAGTGATGTTCCATGAAATTTTAGGAATCCCTTAAAATTCATCATCATGATTTTCACCCTTTTTTTATTCATGCCAGTTTATTTTTTTAGTTGGTGCATAATTATTTAGATGTATTAGAGTACTTATCTCTATACTTCCATATTCATAAATTTATAGATTTTATTCCATGATTCACCCATTTTTTATTTTTAAGACATTTTGGGAGACGTAATAGTTTGTTGGTTGGTTTGGAGACTGCGTATTTTAGTACCATCCATTGAATTTTCTCCGGGTTTTATTTTAGTGGTTCATGTAATCCTACCATTTTCTCTACCCCTAACATATCAAGCTATCATCCCCATCTGAATTTAATGATTTTTTATCCAAATATACATTTTCACTTTACTAGTGTCATGTTTAGACAATTTTTGTCATACCAACCTTTCAATTGTCAGATCATGACCCATCCATATTGTTGTGACTTAGATGATTTATATTTTACTTATGGTTTGAACAACTACATAAGATGTTTCTATAAACTATAGGGTGCAATGGATTCATGTACACTGTAATACCTCTATGAAATATTTGAGTAGTTTCTATACCCAGTATTATTTGTTTTCAAAATGTGTTCATCCCTAGAATTATTTATTGGACATTATAGATAGAAATTATCATTTTAAAGAGATTATATAATAATATATAAATTGGTACAACATTATTGTGAATTCCCAAATATACCATAGTGGGTGAATTTTTCTCGATGAGTGTTGTGATTATATTAATTACAAAATCATGCTTCTTGTGAATCATCTTGCGGAATGGGATTTATTCCCTTCCCTAGAATAATTATTCACTTAGATAATTTTTTTGTTTGTTTATTCCACTTTATTGCTGATTTATTTCAGTTCATCGATAATTCTATTAACAAAATAACAACCAATTGATTGGCCCTTTAGGCCTCGTGTTTTCGCGACGCGTTCGGATCTGGACCCAGGAACCTAATACCGGGTTGTGACGAGGTTGCTAGAAGTTCCAGCATACGCCACGAGCGGGTTTGTGGGTTCGTGGTCCTCGTGCTGCGGAGCCGGCCCTAGTTTTGGTGTTGGAGCTTAGATCTGGGGTGGATGCATGTGATTTGGGGGTTTTCAAGGTCTTCTCCAGTGGGGCTGAAGGGATCCACCTGCGGTGATGGGTTGTTTCTCGTCGCTGGCGCGGGTGAGTGTGTGAGGTTGGGCGTCGGTGAAGCTCACCGACGTTCTGGTTTTGGAAGAATGGTGTTGGTCTGTTGACGGTCGCCGATGATGATTTTTCTGCCTGAATGGTGCTGATCCGTCATTTTTGATGGCGTCTATGGAGGCAGTTGGCTCGTCGGCGACATGGAGGAAGGTTTGTTTGGTGGTTTATTAGGGGCGACTTCGAGGTCGCCGGTGACGACGTCGACGGGAGCTGGTGCATCTCGCCGGTGTTCCGGTGAATGGTGACTCAATTTGTGTGCAGACTGATGGATTGATGTACGGTGCACGGCACGAGGTGTCAGTGCTGTCGCGGGAGTGGTTGACAGGCGTGTTATGACCGTTGGCGTGTGTTGATTCGGGTTCGGTGTTCGATGAGGCTGGCGGTGACCTGTTTTGAAATTTGAATTGTGGTTTGTTATTTGGATGTGATGATGTAGTTGAAAGACTGTATGGGTACTGGCAACCCCTTAAACCGGCTTCAGAAAACGAAAACAAATGATTTCTGGTGTCTCATTTCAGAATCCATTATCCTAATGTATTCTTTTAGGGTGAATTCATTGAAAACAAGATCCCAAGTGACAAATATTTACTCATATAAATTTTGATACCATGTACTATAAATTATCTTGGGGAAAAAATAAATTCCATATACTTAACATATTACTCACTTGGGATTCTCAGTGGATGATTTTGAACAGTACAATAGATGTTCCAAATGAAGTCAAGAGAGTATTCACTAGGTATTCAATTGATTGTAGGAAACTGGTACAACATGGAATTTTTTATTTCATAATTCCTTGACCCTAGTGAGATCCAAAAGAAAATAATATTATAAGATCCAATATGAAACAATTATTATCTCAAACTATTTATCTCTATTAGACCATTTCTAGGTGGATTCACATTTCTAGGTGGTTGATTGTTATTGTTTTTGTTCTTAGATTATATATTATCTTACATTTTATTTTTCTATTTGACTTTTTTCAAATCCTTAGTTATGTGTAAATTTTATAAATGATAAGCTCTATAGAATCAAATATAGAACTATTTTTCATACACACAGTTTCATTAACAATTTTTTTTGAGGAATTTTCATAACGGTTCTTCAAAAAATAGTACATCTCGATAATGTTGTAAATTTTTTGCCTTTGGTTTGGTTTTTTAAGTAAAAATATATCTACATGGATTTTAGTTTACTCATATCCTCCATGGAATTAGTTCCAATGTTTTATCATGGAATCATTGGACTCATGTAATTAATTAATTATAAATATACATATAAATAGTATAGTGATGAATATAGTTCGATCCATGGGGGCTTATAGTGTGTGATTTACATGTGTGGCCATGTATATAAATGATAACAATTAAAATAAAAATTATCATAAGAAGAATATTAAAATAGGATTAGAATATGTAACAATTATAAGAATGATTAATTATTTGAGTGTAACTGATAGAACAAAACGTGAATGAATGAGTAGGACTTCTATGAAAAAAGTGCCCAAAAATAAGATTGAAATAAATTTACTAAATAGGAGAAATTTTATATATATTTTTATAACAATTTTTCATTGGTTGTGCATTTAAATTTAAAGAAATGTAATTGATTTAAGTGGAAAATCATAGTTTTCATTATCTCAAACTTTTATGGAATATACCCAAATTATTTTAAATTAGCGATTCTACTATATCACTGATTGAGAAAATAAATTTATCTCTAAACATAATTTCCTGTTAAACTTAATGTGTCAATCTATCAAGGGCATGGTTTAATATTAATTAAATCCTTAGATTGAACATAATTTGAATATAATCATGATACTGATAAATTTCAATTGATATTTTATGTTTGGTAAAATAAATTATTTGATAGATGATAAATCAAGGGATGCATCTAGTTAATAAAATGAATGAACAAAGAAAAACATATCAAATATTATAACATATTCCCCCTTTAGTTTTTATCAATATATCATGATCAAAATAATAATATTATATTATTTAGAAGTAGAATAATATATATAGTAAGTAAAAATTGAAACATAATAAAAGAGGGAGAGAAGAGAATTCTATCTCGCATAGCTCCCGCTCGATTCCCAATAGCTCTAGTTGTCTTGGTTCTCCATATATTCTTCGTATTCTCTTAAAAATTTATATCTACTTCAATCTTTTCATAATTCCTATTTTATGTAAAATTCGTATTCTATCCATCTCCTACTACCAGATCCTATCAAATCTCATAGACGATCTATCTTTCATCCACATAGCACAGTCACTATGTAGTTTTCTCATCAATGGTGACCTGAGTGAAACCCCTTTAAACACAATTCATATCTTCTTAAGGATATATGTCATGAAGCAGCCAATATCCCAATGATGTAATTAATATTTTCATGAATTAATATATACTCCCTTTACTTATTTTATATGAAATGTGCATAATTTGTGTGAAATATTAATGTTTTAATATTAAGTATAATTTTTGAGCATTTTTAGATGTAGTCCAATTGAGTCAGTTTAATGTTTTAATAATAACTATCACTATACTGATCCAAATTGTGTGGTTATTGTTTTTTTGGATTCTACAATTAATATAAAACATTTCATTAGAAGGTACCATTAGCCAATGATTCTGTTTGAAGGGTCATATGGTCCTCACAAACAAGACTAAAGAATCTGTGAACAAACTGGACCAGCCATTAAGATTTATTTACTGGGATCAATCCAAAAGTCAAAAAACATTAACTCTCCACAATATTTCGGGGGACACTACATGTCATCTTGGATAAAAATTTCAAGGCCCAAATCTAAGTACAAGGGTCCCAAATGAAACTTTGAAGTCCATCACACCATTCTCACCGAGAATTAAAATCGTTATAGTATGCATGACATATATCATGATGTAAGCATCAAATCTAGATAAGATTTTGCAGTTTGAAGGAGATATAGGAGGACGACCTTTTTGAATAACCCATTCGAATTTGAAGGAATATTCATTTTCAAAAACCCTTTCACATTCTGGACTTCAAAAAGAATGGTTTGAAATGGACAGTTTTTTTTAATAAAACGACCATAACATTTGATCGTTAAGTCCAAATGATTCCATATTTTGAGAGTAGTCAGAAAACTGTATTATATACATCTTTTAAGAAGGAGATTTTTCGAGATTCTTCTGTCTTGATGTCCATATCTGCGAGCCAAGTGGAGTGGTATTTCTGGAAAGTAAACAGTCCACCACCTTCGGCTATAAATGCATCCCCTCCACTCCTTTCAAAATGGTTGGCATTTCAGAAGAGAGAAGAATATATTGGCACAACCAAAGCCTTGAAAAAGGCTGGGGAAGACCTGCCATACTCATGTTTTCACTTGAGAGACCTTTCCTCCTCTCTTTGTTTTCACTTACTTTTGTGTTCTTCATTTTTGTAATTTTGTAAGTCATTTCATTTGTAATTCTGTTTTAATGCAAGTTTCTTTTTCAATATCTCTTATTCTCCTCCACCTTCTTTATTTTAATATTAATGTTCTTAAAATAGTTTAAATTCAGTTAAATACCCTTCCCTTATTTTTCTTCCTCACTCAATTAAAAATCTGTTTTTAATTATCATCATTGTTCGTGTGTGTGTGTTCGACGTACCACTCTTTTCTAATCCCTTTATTTTTCTTCTATTCTTAATTTATTATCATAATTATTATAACCATAATATTAAACACCCAAATGGATGAGTAAATATCTCATTGGGGTGAGTCAAAATATAGGGATGTTAAGTGATTGAGAGTATTTTCTCGATGAGTATTTATTAATTTAACATTGTGTATGTTGGACTTAATATGTCATGGATTAATGACATCTTTTGTTTAGCATGTGGTTTCCATGGATTACTGGAACCATAAATACTCTACCATAAACATGTACTGATTGATTTTATAATCCTAGTTAAGTTAAGGCTTGGATTAAAGCTTTAACACTTAGGAATTCTAATCGACGTCAACTTGTGAAGAGGGTGTTAATTTAAATGCTATATAAAGCGAAGCTCAAAGATTTCACAAGCTTAACTCCCTAATAATGAACTCACCCCAATCATTATCAATTTCCTAAATTAATCATATTAAATTAGTCATTTCAATTAAGCTATGCAATCAAAAACCCCCAATCAGAATAAAATCAACTAAAAACAAACGACTATTTCAAAGTATCATCGTCGAGGATTCGACCCGAGTGCTGCTATACACATTAGCAGAGCACCGGAACTTTGATCGATCAATAGGATACAATCAGCCCTGCGTTTCACCCAATCATGGTTGGTTTCCATGTTTAATGATCGGTGGCCTTTATTTCATAGTTGGTACACTCTAATTCCTATGTTCACCTTTGATTGGAGTTTTTTAATACATTTTCTGAAGAAAAAGGCATTAAACAACATAGGATAATTTTTTTTAAGAAAATACACCTTAAAGGAGGAATTGATGATTCTACCTTTTCCATAAAACAATTATTTTGTATTTTTATTTTTATTTATATATATATTATTATTTTTATGTCTTGCATTTTTTTTATGGTTATACATATATATATATAGAGACAAAACAAAATATTTCAACATACTTTATCTTTTATTCAATTACGTGACTTTTCTTACCTATAAAATATAAAATATAATACTGATATGACTGAGATTTTATAAATTTATTTAACATATAACAAGTAGTCAAAATTAAAAATAATTTCATGAAAAAGGTTCATGAAAAATAATTTATAAGCTTTCTAATCCACATTCATGAAACTTAAAAATGTTTCAAGTACGTCTATATTCTAACATATAATATATAAAAAGTAATAATGATATGAATGATATTTTAAACATTGATTAAAAATAAAAAATTACTCAAAAATAAAAATATTTACTTAAAAAATATTGATGAAAAATATTTTATAAGCACTCTAATCCTCTAACATGAAGTGTAAAAATGTTTCAAATACGTGACATTGCAAGCCTAAAAAATATAATCTATAAGTCCAATATGAATGAAATTTTAAACAATGATTAAAAAATTATAAATGGTTTAAAATAAAATTTATTTAATAAAACATTTTCATGGAAAATAATTTTTAAGCTTTCTAATCCACCAACATAAATTATAAAAATGTTTCAAGTACGAAAATTTGATAGCCTATAAAATATAAACTATAGGACTGATATGAATGAAATATTAAAAAATGATTAAACATATAACAAGAAGTATAAAATAAAATTAATTATATAAAAAAAATTTATGAATAATAATTAATACGCTTTCAAATCCACATAAATGAAACTTAATAATGTTTCAAGTATGTGATTTTACTAGCCTATAAAATATAAACTATAATATTGATATGTTTGAAAATTTATTCATTCATTTAACATATAGTATATAGTAATAAATAAAAAAAATAAATTCTAAAAAAATTGGTGAAAAATAATTTATAATCATTCTAATGATCATACATGAAACTTAAAAAATTTTAAAGTACGTGATTTTTCTAGTCTATAAAATATAAAATATAAGACTGATATAAATGTCATTTTAAGCACTGATTAAACATATAACAAGAAGCCTAAAATTAAAATAATTTCTTAAAAAATATTCATGAAAAATAATTTATAATATTTCTAATCCACCTACATGAATAAAAAAAATGTTTCAATTACGTCACATTGCTAGCCTATAATATATAAACATTAAGACAGATATGAATGAAATTTTAAAAATTAATTAAAAATATAATTGTTAGTCAAAAATAAAAATAATTCTTGAAAATGATGATGAAAAATACTTTATAAGATTTTTATATCACCTACATGAAACTTAAAAATGTTTAAACAACCTGAATTTTCTAGAGTATGAAATATAAATTGTAATACCGATATTAATGAAATTTTAAACATTGATTAATAATATTACAAGAAGTTAAATTTTTAATTTTTATTTTTATGGTTCTTATAGATTATATTTTACAGTCATTCAAATTCATGTAGGTGGATTCAGATCCTCCTTGACATTCATTCTTTTCTCTCTCACTTCTGGGTTACTTTACTTACATTCCTTTAATTTTCATTTATTTATTTTATTTATGAGAAACAATTTTTTAACAAATATTAATATTTTTAGGATATCGTTTAAGTTTTATTTAAAATATTTATATACTATATATTTTATAATCTTTTAAAGTCATCTACTTGAAATTAATAATTATTCATATGATTCAAGTAGTCGACATTGAAAGCAGTCAAATAAAAACTATGCCAAAATATAAATGAAAACTAAAATACTGGATAAACATATAAGAAGGGATGATAGTAATAATAGTATTTTCATTTCAATAGCTATAATAAATATAAATTATCATTTAAAATCATTGTCTTTGTCTATGGAGAGAAGATTCTGTAACACATGGTGGTTTACGAATATGACGTCCACATCGAGTTGGATGTGGTGTCTGTTGACCGGGAGAAGGATTATCCTTGGGAACTGGAACATCGACTATCGCATCCCCCATCTCTGTGTCAGTGGGATGAGTTCTCCAATTTATCTAGTACTACCCTCTTGATACATATCCCATTAGTGTGATAGAAGGACATGGAAAAAATACATTTGGGAACCAAAAGTTCGATGGAGTTATACCCCAAAAATGTGGTGTATCTGGACCCCAAGGCTAAGATGGATCTAGAACCAATGGTTGTGATGCATATGTAACCTATGTTTGTGATGGATCTGGACCCCAATATGGGGAGAACTGCGGATATCCTGTCATGAAATATTGATCTCATCCCACCAACGGCACATCCTGAATCAGTTGTTGTTGAACTACTAGAGGGTCGACTTCTGCCAGTGGACTAAGTGAGGCCTCACTTGAAAAATGATACTATCTACATCGTCGTGGTCATGGATCCACTGTACTTCTAGCCACTTCTGGATGTTCCTCTGGGGAAGTAACCTCTTATCTATGGGCTGGATGCTCGAAGATGCTCTTAGAAAGCGCAGAAAAATATTCCCTTGCCTCCAACACTTTAGTATGGACGACTGCATGGATAAAGACATCCTCCACCTCCTTTTCACTCATACGAACTAGTTGATCCTTTTGACATTCAAATAAATAGATTCAACATGAATTAAAAAATATTTCAATAAAGAAAATAATTGAAATTTCTTGACTTACCATCCTCAGCATCTCTCTACTCTATTGGGTAAGACCCAATATAGACTTCAATATATACCTTGACTTATACTCAACCAGATCCAAAATAATGAATCAATTCGTAAGTACACCCTGAATATGAAACTATGAACTTCTTCACAATAAATCGATAATGCAGGAATGTACTCATCTTCAGTCCTCATCCTACCTCCTTGTCAGCTTTAACCCATGAAGTCGCTATACCTGTCTCGGTGGTAATGGAAACTACTGAGCACATAAAAACCGTTGCATCACTCTATCAGGATGCTTCCACTCAATAGTATACATGTGAATGAGAGGCTCTACAACCATATAATCTTCAATCCCAATAGTAATGTATTCTTGAATCGGGTTCACAATAATCCAATATGGAAGCCATGAAATTAGAAATGACATGTTACTTTTTCAAAAAAGAACCAAAATAAAAACCAAAATTGCTGATATTATTATATTTTTTAGATAGTGACAGATTGTATATAAATACATGGTCAGGGAAGAGACTATCCAACTAGATCAAATATATGGCCAAATGGTGTCTTGGAACGACATCAAAATTCTGTCACTTACACTACCTGTAAAGTACAACATCGATGGTGAGAAATAATGACAAATAAAATTCAATAAATTTTAGTAGCATAAAAAACCAATAGAAATGAGTCATTATACCAACTTCTACATGGACCTTTATGCATCACCCTCCATCTTCATCATCAGAGCAGTAATCTCAGGGTGGAATACTGGGATGTGCTCCTATTCCCACATCTAAATAAGGATGACGCATCCCCCGAGACTTGTGAGGTCCCTATGGGATATTCTACATAATTCTATATATGTGTATTCCATGAAGGATAATCCCTTTCTATACATCCCAACCTGATCAATGCCCCCTAGTATGAGTAGACATATCATGTGCATGAGTATCCTCAAGTGATTAGTACACATGATCCCTCCAAGGGTTCATAATATATATGCACTAGGATAACACAAGAAAGTCTCATTATTAGAATCATTGGGTAAATATAGAATATATTCCTGCCACTAAGGCATAGATATAAACACTCCATCTGTAACCCTAGATTCAAAAAAATTTCAACACCTAACAAGCGTTGAGAAAGGTCTAGCCAAGATATACGAGGGGGCCCAATAACAGGTCTTCCTTGGATAGGATGACCCAGAAGCACTACCACATCATAGTGGGGGATGTTCAACTCTCCTTCTGGTAGGTGGAATGTGTGTGTCTCTCGTCTCCACCTATGACTGAGGGGAGAAGGCAAATGATGGTCTATCAATGTGAAATCTTAGACGACAATGCTATAGAATCAAACATGACACAATTATGATCTAATGGCATGTGTGAGCTCTCTATAATGAAAATGGTGTTCTTGATGCAGCCAGATTGATCGATCTGAAAAACCCTCTAACATGACCAAGGAAATATAGGAACGCTACTGAGTGAGTAGTATGATATCACCCATCTGCATATAAACTAAAGAAATGAGTCAAATGTATAAAATATAAATATAACATTATGATCAACATAATTTTATAACAGGTAAAATTAAAGTCATTTAATGTTTATTGACATTATTTTATGATATTATTTTTACCAAAAGAAATATAATTCTCCAAGACTTTTGGTTTTCAATAAAATACATATAACAAGGTAAATTCAGATAAAATAAATAAATAATGGAGTTTATTCAATTTTTTTGATTTATGTAATAAGTTTTATAATCCAAGATTTTGTTTATGGAATAATGAGAATGTTAATTCATGATACCATACATGTTTTTTTTAAGTATTTAAAATTAATATATTATTTACATATTGGGTATTTTTCACTAAGATATACATTTTTTTGGATTAATCATATGATGATTATTATAATCGTAACTGCAATATTTATAAATTTTTTGGTGTTGAATTCTGTTGGAAATATTTTGGAAGAGTTTAATGGTTAAATATTTATGTATTAGAATAATATAATCCATGGGAATTGATTTTTATATTTTTGGAATTTATCTTATTTTATATATTTAAAAACTTATTCTAATCACTGTGATACAATTATTTTCTTATATAAAAGTTTATAAAAAAATCAGACACATAATGCTATCAAAAACCATTGTAAAGGGAATATTTCTTTGGGATTACAATTCTTCTTTTAGTTTTTAGGATTTAGATATTACAGTTTTAGATATTGATTTTGGGGTTTAGGTATTTTTATTTTTTATAATTTTTTAGGGTATAGGTTTATAAATTTTGGTTTTGGGTTTAGGTTATAGGGTTTAGGGTTTAAATTGTGTTGCTAATGCGTTGGAAGGATTTTTTTGGTGTTTAGTTACATTCTTTTGGCTTTTGGGGTTTAGAAAACTAAGAAAAAAGAAGTTATAACAACATATAATTTACAATATGAGTATTTCACAGTGAAGACAATAAATTATTGTGGTTGATAGTGTGAACTCAACTAAAAAATGATAGGGAATCATTTTCGTTTCTAACCTTATTGATGATATATGGTGAATGTCAATATTTACCCTTGTTATTAATGAAAGTATATCTCATTCCACACCCTATTTCACTTTAGTCTCCCATGAGGACTCAACCGATTGATTTCAGGTATCACTATCGGCTTGCCTTCGAGCATTGGGAAATAACAAAACATTCAAACATACATCCATGGTGCATAATAATAGTTATATATAGTGTACATTCGGTACAATAGATTGACATATTATTACCATTATTTTTTCATAGAGGGACATGTTGCGATTGCGTGTGTACAGGGAAACTTTATGGCCTAAAAGTTTCCACATAGACAATGTCTCATTTCTAGTAATACCATCATTTTTTCACCAATGAGATTTGTGATGGGGTAAGAATGATCACGAATGTAAAATTTAGAGTCTTATCCTCGAAAAAGGTAGACATGATAACCATAATATTATTTAATATTCTTTTAAATATCTTGTTGAATGTTTCTTCCGTATATTAGCACATTTTTCATTCTGTCTGATGCTATTTTTTGCTTATCAACAAAGTAATTCACACATCGATATAATTTCTTCAGAACTAAGGAGGCACTTGGTTGCTTGTGAAGACCATTAAAGGCACCATTAATGCACTCCATAATTTTTGTGGTCATTTGTCCATAACTCTTCCCCCTGTCATATGCTAATGAAGATTTTTCATCTGAAATTTAAATAATATAATCATAAACATCATGTTTATTCTAGAGGATTTTTTCAAATTTTTCTTCAAAACCCAAGTGATTCGACTCATATGCTATACAGAATAGATGATATTCTACATAATTTGATTTATCATTATGTAGAAATAGTAAAAAATAATAAATACAATTTTTTCCATGCCTCATGATTGCCTTTTTCATCAGTTTGTTATGGAATTTTTTATGCACACTAACCGGAATGTGTCTAATGATAAATTGATTATGTGTATTTTTTTCCTCCATGTATCATGATCTTCATTTATTTTCTCCTTAATTGACCAGTGGTGATCATATATCAAACATAAACCCTGAATGTTGATGAAATGGTTGGTGATACAAGCCAAAAACCAACTCCATGATTCATAGTTTTATTTATCTAAAATGGAAAAAGGAAAGAAGAAGAGGTTAACTATTTCTATATTGGGTTTCCTCAATCAACAATATAACCTTGTATTTTTTTCTATAGAAACCTTCTATCAATCTAAATGAACTATTTTATGAAACAAAATGTGCAGATACAACAATGGAATTCCTAGAAAAATCGATGAAATTGAACACGAGAAGGGTCATGTAGTTTATCATGAGAAACGTGTTCTTTTTTATCATGATGGAAGACAACTTGGTTTTGATTCCTCGTTATGGCTATCAATTGTGGAAACTCCCGATATGATCCATCCCATTTATTATACACCCTCATAATTGCCTTCTGTTTCCCCATCCATTCCTTATTATATGAAATTTTATAACCGAATGTTTGTTTTACCCTCTCTTGAATGAGGGATATCAGAACATCATGCCATGTCCTAATCATCTCAACAAAAATCTATGAAAAACAATTCTACATCCAATGAGGTATGATCTTCTGTCAGGATTTCTTGAACACAGGAATGGGCTGCCACAATCCTAGAGATCCCCCATCCACAAAATGGAATGTCTAGATACTAGTTCATGTGAAATCTACAATAATCCCCATACATCTCAAACCATATGACTTATTTACTATGGAATTATTTTTGAACTATATGGTTGTAGTGCCTCAGAATTTGAAATATCTTTAGCGTTGGTTTTAATGCATCCTCACATGAAAAATTTATTCTAATATATTAGCTTTTTTCCATCTCACTAAACCTATCTTCTATAACATTGAAGAACTCAGTACTAGTAGTAGAACATTATTGTTGACTTCAGGCACATGTTTCATTGCATCTGACCATGTTTTTAGGAGTGTTGGATGATTTATTTTACTTTGAGTATGCTATAAAACGAATGAATTTATTGAAAACTCTTCCCCGAAATCTGGTGGTCCCTCCTCATCGACATTATTTTCATCATTTGATCCATCATTATGAAACTCCTCATCAGAAGAGGGATTGACATGTATATCCGGGAGACCATCTTGGTTGTTCTCTTCTACATCATTTGGAATAGCCTCAATTTTATATGGGAAAACTGTCTTTAACCAATCTTTTAATTCTACATCTTTCACATCTGGGAATTGTTTTTTACATTATATTAATCAACATATATATCCATCATAGTACCTTATGAACACTGAAAAAATAAATTAATAACATGGTCCCACTGCGCATCAGAAACCAGTGGACAAAGTAGATTCCACAATGTTGTCGGGAATTAAAAATGTCTACAACTAATAGAAATAATCTCTTGATTGGGTCTTATATATAAGTAACCACAAATTATCTCTTGAAAGACACAGAGGGTTACACAATCAGATGTACTAAACACTATTATTTATTGGGTACTATAAGAGGCTCCTTGCTCAGTTTTAATAACCTCTCCATAGTAGTACGCACAGGAAAACAAGACTCTCTACATAAAAAATGTTTTTTTTTCATCCAAATTATGATAGTGTAATAGTTATTTACATATATCACTGAACATATAATATTTATTAAATTGTAATTTAATGAATCATTTTTTGTACCCTAAAATTTTCAAGTAATGTTTCCTTATATAAAATTTTAATAGAAATTAAGTCATAGAATGTTTTGTAAACTAATGTTAAAAGAATATGAAAAATCAAATGACTTTATTTATCATTTAGAAAATGAAGAATCTTATTATATAATGTGATATAAAAAAGAAAAATTTCATTAAAGAACAAAGGAATTATTTATAACATACAATAAATTGGTTGACTTTTTTTAATAGAATGTGTTTTCGAAGAGATGGCTCTCACTTCAAATGAGGTAAAATTGAACATATATTTTTTTAAAATATTAAGAACATATTTAAAAGATATTTAATTAACTTTTGAATTTTTAGAATATTTTTTTACTTCTAATGAAATATCATAGTTGTCATCTTAGATTTCATTAGATGGTAAAAATTATTTGAAAGTTAAAAAGTAATGTGCATACGCTTCCAAGATGTTATTGAGATGCCAATTAAAAACTAGCTGAATTTTACCTCATGTACGAAGTGAGACTTATCTTATCCAATCCTCATTCTATTGAAATATTTCAATGAATTTATGTTATGTCATAAAGCATTCATGAGTTATTTTATGAATTTTGTCTTATTCATTTCACTATATATGATCATAATTATTATTAGCTAATCATTGTATGAATTCAATTATTTATCCTATTATATTTTTTGATTATTATATATTTAATCATTATTAATATTAAATATTATTTCTAAATTATATAATATTTCTGAGAAAACATTTTATAACATTTTCTTCTCCGTTTCATTTTATATAATCATAATTGTCATTTTATCTAATTATTTACTTAATACATGTTTTAACTAATTAATCATTCTTTAATAACTAGTTAATCATTATTATGTTATTCGTTAATTATTTATTCATTAATCATTAATCATATTCAATTCAATATTTAATTATAATTTAATAATCATATGTATTAATTTTTTATCCTGTGTTATTATTGATTAATATATAATTAATCCTTTATAATAATATGTATCATTTCTGAACTGTATATAACTATTTAAACTGCATAATAAATAACATCTTTAAAAACCAAATAAAAATAATTCAATTAATAATAATAACATTCATTATTTAATTCCATTGTCCTTGTCTATTCCATTATATAACATCATAATTATCATTTTATCATTAATAATATATTGATTTGATTTTTTCTTTTCTTAGGTGTCTTACTAGTTTATAAAACAAATATGAATCATCTTAAGAATTTCCCTTGAAGGTGTCAAACTAGTAGTAGAACAAGGCCCATTTTTGTCCACTGGATCTCGTTTGATTCTATCTCAAAGTTATCTTTTATAGGTCTTACCCTTATGTACATCTGTGTTAGAGCCACATCCAATTTATTGTATCCACAAAGGGATTTGATTTCATGGATAACCACAAAATCATTGTGCTTCCAAAATTTCACAATATAAAATCCAATGATATTAAATATGTAATATATAATTAATCTATAATAAATGTATAATTAATCATTACTAATAAAAATAATTATTTCAAACTATATATAACTAAGTAAATAACCTAATAAAAAAATTATTTTTAACTAACTAAACTACTTGGAAAATGAAATATTAAAAACTAAATAGAATTAAATTAAATAAATAAATAATATTATATTTAATAAAAAATTACCAATATTTGATTATTCAGAAAAAACATCCTTTTTTTTACCACTAACTCCACCACATAGAAAATGATTTTATTTTAGAGAGTGATGATATGGATTTTGTAGAGAAGGTGGTAAATGAAGTGAGGATAATGGGGGTTCCCTTTTATACAGTTGTGAGGGGAAGGCGGAATCGATGATGTCGTCATTTGCTTTTCTGTGAGGCTAAAGGTGGCATCAGTGGTGATGGATTTTGCCTCACCCAGAGGAAAAAGAAGACACCCCCTGCCTCTTTTTCCATGTCATTGATTTGGATCAATGGTGGTGCGAGCGATGAAAGGATGTATCACTGACGATTCCTTTCCATAATATCTTTTTTTAAAATAATCCTAATTTTTTAATTTATTTTCTGAAAATGAAATAAAAAACTCCATTTGATTGCATATTATTTCATGTATTAACCAAGAAAACATAATAAATGATGAGAATATTCATATTCGAGTTGATTAAAAATGAAAATAATTTATTAAATTCTACTTTTAGTATACGGTATAGTATTTAATTTCATGTCCCTCAACGAATTTTGTGGTCTTGTAGTCCCAATCCCACATGGAGAGAATTAAATTTTTATATTCTCAGAAGTCACTCACATTTTGTGTGTGTGTGTTTATATATTATAATTTTATTAATATTTATAAATATATATATTTATTTATTATTTATATATAATCATGTTTTCTATTATTTTATCTGTTTACATAGTAGGTATTTTCCTCAATGGGGGAAACACGTTACACCAACACTTCTCTCTAGTAGTACATGGCGCTCAGGCACGCTATGTGGTGGGTTGTGGTTTTGTCAACCCTCTTAGAATCAAGTCCCCTTCAGTGGTTGTAGAGCTTATTAATCATGTGTCTACATTTGGATTTTTCTATTTCATGATTTCTAGAATGTTTCTGTGGGTGTGACATATGGGTGTTTTGTATGAGAATCTGTGGAGTGGGCATAGTTATGAAAATAAGTCTTACCATAAGCATGTTATGATAATTGTTACAATGAGTGAAGTTAATGGTAAACAGTATAAAATGATGTCATGGTTGATTCATGACGATTCAAAATCAAACTAATAGGTTACTTCATCCAGTTTGGTTGTGGTATGGTGGAATTCTGGACATGCGGTCGGTTTGATCATGGTCAATTGGTTGACCGTGGACCCTCTTCACATGATCATTCGAGAGGGTCGATACATTAACCGTAGAATTGTTAGAATATTAATTATTGAACAAAAATTTCTATAAAATTATACGAAATACAATCAAATGGAAATTAAATACAATAAAAAAATAAATTAAATAAACAAAAAAACAATGATTATTTAAACAATGATATGGAATTAATAATATTATTTAATATAGTACATAAATTAAATAAAGAAACAAAATTCCAAAAATATATATTATTAAATTAAAATTATAAATTAATAACAAGAAATAATAAAATTGTTTAAAAAATAAATTTTTTTTTTTGAAAAGTTATTATTTTGAAAAATAGTTAAAATTAAAAAAATTAACTACACCAATATTCAAAAATATTATTTTGAAAATTATTAGATTATTTAATGATTAAATGTATATCAATACATAATAATTAATAAAAAATGATATGAAACAAAATAAAATTATTTAAATAGAAAATAACAAAATTTTATATTTACTCATGAAGTTAATATTATATAATTAAATTTATAAATTGAATAAAAATTACCAACATATAAAATTAATTCAATAAATACAATATATTGAAATAAAAAATAAAATTATTTATTCTAATTGATGTGAATAAAGGTAAATAAATAAGATCCACATCACTTAGAAACCATTAATTCCATGAGAATGATACTTCATATAGTCACATGATTGAGGTGTTAGCCATAGGGGTTCATTCGAGTAATATTATCAAATATCCTTAAAAAATAATGTTACGCATTTACTTTTAGATTTTTAATGTATTCATTACATTTAATAATTCATCTCATAATTGTTTTATTCCATAAAATAAACATAATAATTTTATTATTCAAATCACTCTTCATTTTATTCATCAAATATTATTAATATATTAAATTATATTTTTTCCCTCTCAATACATTGTATCCATTATTAATTAATAGATATGTTTTAATGAGTTGTATTGTTTTCCATTAAAACATTTAATGGTAATATAACACCCAATTTCTAATATACCTTTCTGTGAACCACAGATGAGAAATGTTATTTTGTAAATATTCATGATACTTAATTTACCCATTTTTTCATTATTAATGATGATTAAAAATTAACCATGGAAATTATTTTATTAATAAAAATATATGATGTAATGACATTGAAAATTTATATGTTTTTATTAATTATTTGGGCTCCACCTAACCAAATTTTTTCAAAATATATGTAAAATAACCTTTAAGGAAAACCATTTAATGTGTACAAAATCCAATTTTGATGAAGATGATTTTTTAGTTGTGGGATGTTATAAATCATGTATTATATTTATTACTAATTAATAAATTTCAATTTATTATTATATTTATTTAATTATTATGTTATATTTCTATTTAACATATATCAATTTAATTTGAAAATTCATAATATTTATAAAATACTCATTATTTGAAAAGAACAACTTTTACAATGGTAATTTTTATTTACATTGGTAAATTAATTTAATGGTAAAAAATCAAATAAAACTTTTAACATAATATGAAAAAGTTTTTTTTTAAAATATAAAAATAGATTCTTAAAATAAAATATCCCATGGTTAATAAATTAAATTTTAATATTACCAGAAAAAACACATACAATACGTTTAAAATAAATGGTTTCTGTGTAAAAATTTCATGTGAATTATAAATTTCACTTTGTCCCTAAAATTAACCATTTAAATATGAATAATATAGAACATAAAATTTATTTGGATTATATAAAAATCATAACTAACTATTACTAATAAATTTTCTAATTAAAATATATTAAAAAATTTATAAATTATAATAAAATGTTACTTATATTCTAGAATGTTAAAAATTTCTTTTCAAAGTTAAAAATGATATTTAAATGTGGATATTTATAAATTTTTTAAAAATAAAAATAATTTATAAAATTATATTTATTTTTCTTATATTGATAATGGAATACAATTGTTTTTAATAAAAGTTGTATTTCATGATATTCACATAAAATTCATTTATTTAATGAAAATTACACAAATGCTACTTAAGATAATTTTGATATTCTAATGTAAAAAATTAATTTTCATTTACCTATTTAAAATTACAATATTTACAACTTTATCTTTTAGGCAGAAAAAATAAATATATAAAAACCCTCTTTGGTTGAAAAAGACATTTTTTAAACATTAAGTGTTGTAACCCTGTGTTGTCATAATTTTAATTTTATTACAATATTTTCATTGACTTCAAGTTTTATTGTTTTAAAAATATAATTAAAAAAATATTTCTTAAATCCTTTTTTTATGCATGTGAAGCAATATATTGATAATATTTTTATTTAAAGGAAAACATATTCAGAAATAATGGGGTATGAGATAGTAGATTACTTTTTTTTCAGGTGGTCAATAAGTTAATATTTTGGACAATTATATTCTATGAGTGGTTAGATTATGGAAGGGATAATAATTTCACAAGTATTTGATGATACCAAGATCCCGATAGGCCCCCCATGTGGCATCCCTACTGAGGCTGGTGGAAAATAAGGGCACGATTTTTCAAAACATGTGGTCAGTTTCATAAGAATATTTAATAATCTTTCGATCTTTGTAAAGGTCATTGTAGACCAATAAAAATGTAAGGAGATGTATTTTATAGAATCGTAAAGGTATGTCATGAATTCCAAAGGATAGGTATAGGTACTTTAAAATCCATGGTAGGGTCAAAGCTTCTATTAATGGGATATACAATATCCATTAGAGGATCATGAAATTGTAACTGTTATTTTCAAAATAATATGTAATGGTTGTCATAAAAAATTGATTCCTATGTAAATATTACATCCTACAAATGAAATGGTATTCTATAATATATATTTTCCCATGTAATTGAAAATCATTTGATTCATATCTTATATAGGTAAAAGAACACATTGTAAAAGTCATGAGTTTTTAGAAAGTTTCGTGGCAATATTTTGAGTATTCTTATGAAATTAAATATGATGATGCTTAAAATGATCTAAAAATATAAGAAATAATAGGTAATGTTTATTTATAATTGATTCATAAGAAATGATCAAAATAGAAATTAGGGTTTACATATATGAAATGATCAGAGTTGGTTTATCTAAAAAGAATTAATGATGATTGATGATTGATATGATGATGTACACTCTCTAGTTAATAAATCATGATAGTTTCTGTAATGATTTTGTTCCCCTTATTAGTTCAATTAAAGACCTTTATCTATTTGTGAAATATTTTAGTTGTTTTTTAATATATGTGTATTTTTATTTCAGAGTTTATATGTTAATAGGTAATGTGTATCTGAGTGTGAAAAAATTTAGGATGAAGTCGTATGTGTTCTTCTAATTAATAAATTCTCTATTCTTTAATTATGCACACATGTTGGTCAATACTGAAGAAGATTTTGGAATGAGTTTCTTTTATTATATTATATAAAATAATGATGGAAGTGGTTATTTTTATAAAACATTATATTAATCAAGGAGTTAATATTACATGATAATGGGGGCTTAAACGCACGGCTAACCAAATGCTAAAATATCATAGAATGAAATAGAATGATTTTTTGAATGAAGGTTTGAGATTATTGAGATTGAATTGATTAATTATAAATTATTTTAAATAAAAATTATATCAAATTTCCATAAAATAAATAAATAAAGTTTTGATAGGGTTGCGGGGATGTCGTAATAGATAAACCATAGATTATCATAAAAAATAATATAAGTATTTGAAATACTATTCCTGGTGATATGATGAAATTATCATCTTTTTTTATTATCGGTCATTCATGAATTTTGAATTAGAGACCGATTTTTATGTTATATAAAATCAAATAATTCTTATTGAGTGATATTTTTATTCTATAAAAATATAAATGCACTTATGGAAGATCACCAAAATTTAATAAAAACTCGATTATCAATATATGTTCTCCCCTCATTCTTATCATTGTTTAACAATCCGTATGTCATGTAATTTAAAATGGTATGATGATAAATCTAGATATACTATGATACATACTCTAAGAAAAATTAGGGGATCCAAATATTTTGAAGCTGATTATGCGTCTTAGTGGGATTCAAACATGATAGGGAGAAAGAATCAATACTATTTATGAATCTTGTTAATTTTTTTATCTTTACTTATTTATTTTCTAATATCCTACAGGTGAAGAAGATTGATTATAATAAGGGTATCTTGTCTTCAAAAATAATATAGTAATACTTATAAGCACTCAAAATTGTAAAAGGCAACCACCACTAATGAATCCCCCCTCTCTATGGGGAATCATTTTTAGTGTAATTTTAGGAGATGTAATTCACATGGATATCAAAGTGTTTATGTTTACCTATTACATATCAGGCATGTGATTTCACACATGGGTGGTCAATATATACATGTAACATCCAATATTTTTACCCATTTCTATAATTACGAATAACATATTTATTTTTTAAATTGTTTCCATTTAAGACTTATCAAAATTATATTATACTAATTTCTCATTGTAAAAAATTATTAGGATGATAAAATTATATGAGAACCTTTTTTTAGAAGAAAAAAAGTGAATTCCTCTTGGTCATTAAATGATCTTTGGATTCTTTTTTATTACAGGATGATTTATGATATGGATATGTTCATATAAATTTTTATTAGAGGAATGGAAATCATAGTATACATAGAGATCCCACTAGGACACATCGTCCTGAATATGGGAATAATGATAAAAAAATTATGGTTGATTATAACATTATGATTTTATGATGTTTTTTGTAGTTAACTGTAGTTTACAACCCACAACATGTTTGAAAATATATAAATATTGTACATGATCAATGAGTTGAGTAATAAATGTTAAATTTATTTCATGAAAAAATATTGATATTAAGAATTATATATTCCTTATATTCTATACAATAAGTGGTTAGTATGTTAAATTTCATATTTTATACCTTGTGAATGTTTTCCAACATTCCACTATGCATTTTAATGAGATTACTAACTTGAGAACAATTCTAGTAGACGTTTTTTTTGGTGGATAATACAATTTGAATATTATGGGATGATCATGTGAGTTCCATAAACAAATGTTTTTATGATTCTGTTGAGATAAAAAAATGATGAACCAAAGAATCTATGAATTATTTTTGATGGATTATGTTCTGGGGTGTTAAGATGTTATATGCATGATACAATGTTATCTTGGTTATAGTATGTTGGGTAATCATCTAGATGACATTACTCCACACCCACATATCCAGATAACAATACTGATAAATAGGAACTCATATTTTTATATAGATAAAAATTTTATGTGATTTCAATTATAAAAAATAAAAATTATTTAATTTGCAAGATGAAAACAAAATAAGGTCTATTGATGAATATCTAATGAATGATAAATATATATAAACTCTAAATATTACTAGAACTAGATAACCAAATAGAAAGGATATTTAAAAAAGTGTATACCTTAATCTTATGATGTAGAATAATTGTAATCTAATTTTATATTATCAAACTAATGATGTATGGTGATATAAGACAATTACTTACGACTGACTAATGTAATATGATCAGAGAAACAGTCTATGTAGAAGTCAATCTCAACATTCAATCTCATTAAATGTGATAGATGAAGATGTTAATATATAAATAAAATAAATTTAGTGAATTTGTGAAAATAATATGGTCTAATCAATAAATTATTATATCTCATCACTTCAACTATTCCTTAAAAACAATATGAAAAAATACTAGTATACTCGAGAACATTGAAACCATATAATGATGATTGGATAATACAATAATAAAATTTATTCAACCATAGAATCACTATCTTAAAATATCATTTAATATACAAACATGTTAATAAACAATCTACACACCATTATAATTTACATAGTATAATAATTATCCTCAATATATGTCATCATTAGACATAATGTAAAAAATAGATACGGTCATATAAGATGACACTTTAATGTCCCAATGACCATATATCATAATTATTATAATCTAGACCCTATTTAAATATCATAAGAGTGTTCATTCAAATGATGTGACTATTTAAGATATTTAAATACAACCCATAAAAATATTATATAATAGATAAATTTATATAGGATAAATATAGAATTATGATAAAAAATCACATAAATAATGTTAACTCCCATTGACATTATATGTATCTCCCTTGAAAAGAGACAACTAATATTTTTTCTACGACTCCATTCCTCATTATTCACCTATTTCACATCTTAATATTTTGTTGTATATCAATTTAAACTACAAGAAGTAATATAACTATTGTATTCACCCAAATAATTTATGATTTATTAACAAGGAAGTCTTGGGGGTATGGTATTTACCTCAACCAATTTTTTCTAAATGAGTTTCAGAAGGCAGTAACTTGTTTGATAAAAATTATGAAACAATAAAGTCATAGGGATATGTAAATTTCTATATCAGATGAAATTGTGAAGAACATGTACACAATGTTGAAAAATGTTTGATATATGATAATCCTTCCACTTTGGAATAAAACCAATGAATATTATATAATCAATGATTTTGTCATTATAAAAACTAGATGGTGTAGGAATTTATTTTTATAATATTGTTAAAAAATTTATGTTCCATATTTCTAACCCTTATATACTATTTATATTATATTCTTTAAAATTTATCATTACTTCTTGTTTAAATTAAATTATATTAAAGTACATGTGATTGATTAGGACTAAAGAGTGTTCTTAAAATCATTCACATATATCCCAAAGGAATTTTCCATCATTATTAATAATATTTAATTTAACTCATCCTAAATTTTGTATTTTTTTTCAAATGGATAATTCAAAATTAGAAGGCACAATTTATATACCTTAAAATAATAATTTATTTTTTATCTTTCACCATATTGTTCCAGAATTTTATTTCTATTCAGTTATCATATATTAATTTTTTCATAATTAAATTTATTATTTTACATTGATTTATTTAATAAATATATAAAATTTAAAAAATTATTATCATATTTTAATTTTAATTAACATATCTTCAATTTTAATTTTTTAATCCCATATATTGTCAATTATATGAATTAAAAAATATTATTATATCCAACTATTATATTTTTACATATAAAAATATTAAGATAAATATTTGATTAAAATTTATAGTTCTAGAAAAAAATATACATACATGTTCATAAGTTCTTTGCATCATAGTAACTTGTTGTATCCCTTGTAATTTATTTAGAGAAGACAATGATAAATTCAAAATTTTTATTTACTAAAATGAAAATTATAAAATATTTATTAAGATATCGAGTTATTAGTGTGACATTTTTCTATAAATAAAACCTGAAATAATAAATAAATGTTTGATATTGACATTCAGATAATAAACATAAAACATTTCATGTATTTTTGAGTGGAGTGTAATGGTAAGAGTTGTAGATTTTTTGAATAAGGCAATTTTTTCATTAATTCCTTGGTTTCAGGCTAACTGGATCACTTATCACATCATATTTTCAATTGAAATTTTATCAAACTACCTAATAATATCTAAGGTCAAAATATGTTTTGTTGTGATAATTTCACTATGGGCTCTAAATTTTATAGTCTTTATTCTAATAGTTTCTAAAAACATTATAATTATTCTATTATACAATGAACCTAATTCGTCTACCTGGATAATATAATAGAATTATCATTTTTTACTTCCCTTAAAATAAAATAATCATGGGCATGGTGATCAAGATTTTAAATCATTGAGATTGAAATAGTCAAATATATATTATCCAATTCATTCATTAATTAAAAGTAATGAAAGGATCAACACTACCCAAGCCTTTCTATTAAACAT
The DNA here is from genome assembly GCA_963277665.1 of Viscum album. Lineage (NCBI taxonomy): Eukaryota > Viridiplantae > Streptophyta > Magnoliopsida > Santalales > Viscaceae > Viscum > Viscum album. Next base: position 847,825,011 of record OY728131.1, on the reverse strand, counting down.
TAAAGGCATGTTCACACTAAAAAATAAAAATTAATATAAGACTATAAAGTATTTTATATGATTATTTGTTGACCCTCCTTTGATGCTCTCTTTCTCAACTGAACTCTAGATATTAATCTTATAATCCACTTAGTTTTAGAAGGTATTATTATTTTTACATTTCATATTAAATCTATGTTATAAATTTTTATTTATAGTGGATGATGATATCTTTATAAAATGTAAATTACATATAAAACAACATAGTTTTGAAACATTGAGATCCACCATCCCTATATATATAGAAACTATCGTCTCTCATAGGGATTATTTTTTACTAACACATATATTTATGGGATTATATGATTAATTTTGGTTTTTTTGTTTGGGTATTCCTTTGGTTCCCACATGTTTTTCATGTTCTACAAATGTTATGTAATAATTTATGATCGTTCCTCTAAATGACTACCAAAATTGATTCCCTTAGACAAAAATTTATTTTATCCTTCCATATGAAGAATTTTTCTCTTATTCATGGATGTTCCTATATTATTGGGAATTTATTTAAAACCATACAGTTATGTTGCGGACTAATGTTTATATTTTTTGAATTTCGAATGTCATGTGCCATTTGGTTGATACTGTTATATTTTTATTATAAATAGATAATATTAGAATTTTAATGATCTATTTATATGAAAATACATATAATTTCGAATCAAATTCACTCTATTCATGTATAAAAAACTATAATTTGTTTGTTTCATCTATGAGGACATATGATATTATATAATTAGATATGTTATGTTATATCTACTGCATAACTTTTTGACGTCACTATGAACATAGAATTGTATTTCAAATTAAAATCATCATATTTTATTATCTAATATATCAAAATATATATCATTACGTTATGATATCTTTCTTGAGAGGCAACACTCATGGTGGTCATTGAAATATTTTATGAATTCTAATTACTCTTTTTGGATTCACTTTGTATCTCCTTCTATCACTAACCATAGGAATGCTTCAAGAAATCATTATTAGTATCATTTTCTTGGTATGATGATCATAGAATCCAAGAGGTGTCACATCATTGAGAATTAATTCAATTTTGTTCGGTAATGTTTTCAATGTATTGAGATGGAATACGAGACAACATTGTATTAATAATCGTTATAGTTCTTAGAAAATAATATAAACTTGTAACAATGTATTATATATAAATTACACAACCATAAAAATTATAGGATTCATCGATTTAAAATGATTTAGAAGTTATTGTGATGTTGTCACCATATTTATAACTCATCAATATTATATGAAAAAAAAATATTTTTCATTTAATTATATATATCCCATATATACAAATTGAATCATCATAAATGTTATCAATACATATTCCAAATTTAATCAAGTTTCAAAATGAAACATAAACAAAAGATTTACCGATAATTAATTTAACTAATAAAATTCTTATTCTAAAAATATCACTAATCATATAAAATACTAATTCACAACAGTTTTACATGAATGGAATAATAAAATAGAATTTAAATGTACAAGAAAATACTAATTACACTTCAAACATTTCACAAATATTTATCTTTAATATAAATTTCTGTCTCTAGTTAATGAAAAATATATAAAAGGTAATTTTGTGATCATGATACTATCAAAAATCACATATTAATATAAATAAACATTTATCCCGTTATCCAGTGTTCCATTTTATACAACATTGTTTCACCAATTATAATTTTTTTTACTTATTCTTCCCCTTTATAATTTGAATTTATAATTAAAAATCTTTTATATTTTCTTGATCCTTAAGGAACCGACAATATTATTTTTTAAATATATTATAATTTCTTCAACTAATACAATGATTTTGTATAATAAACAACTAAAATATTTAAAATCATAAGAATTCCCTAATGACCATTTTAATAACCAATGAATTTAATCAAGGATAGAAAATCAAATCTCATATTGCTTTAAATATTATTCATTTATTTTATTTCTATTTAACACAATATAAACCATGTCATTTTTAGAAACTATATTAAATATTCCAAACATATTATATTACCCCAGTTCTATAATATATCACATTACTATTTAAGATGGACACTTTATTTGTTCAATTTTCCAATAAATAATTCACTAACCACTATCCTCATTATTTTAGTTAATAAATGCCATATTTTTTGTGAGCTAAATCTTATTCAATTAATAATATAAAATAATGTCCACAAAATAAGTTATTTCATGTTATATAATTGATTAATCTTATAAATTTAGTGGATTTTAGTTTTTCAAATTTGGTCCAGACACACAATACAATTTTCCCCCCCTCTCACACATGGTTTTTACTAAATAGTGAGTTAAAAATTTATAGAGACATGTAATTTTAAATTTCACAATGAAATTTAAAATAAATCAAATAAATACCATTATTATATTACATTTTCATTCTTCCCGTCATTATTTTATTATGACTTTTTATATTCAATTATATTTATATCACTTCAAAATATTTTAAAAATATTATGAATAATATATAGTTTAAAGAATCAATATTTATTAAATATCTAGTAACTAAAATTAAAACCATCTTAGTAGGCTTCCTCCATAGAGAAGGTTTTTTAAATACATCAACACAAATTCCTCATCCCTTTAATATTTCCCCAATCAGTGGGGGATTTGAACACTTTTTCCAACAGAAATATTGTTTTAGTCTTCACACATTAATGATAAATCGATAAACTTCTTCTCAAATGATCATCAGGGCCCCATTAGGATTATAATATATCACCTATAATGGGATAACACATATAGATTTAAATTTTCATGGATATAGTTTTCACCTGGAACTAATGAACAAGACTTATTATCTATATATGAATACATTCAACTGAATAAAATTATCATTATTTGGTTTATAAATTTTTTTTAAATTATATAAATTTTATATTTTTATCTTGTTTTTTATTAATTTTAATTAAAAATACCCTTTTAATTAGCCTCCTTGTAATTATAATTCCCAATATTTACTACCCAAAAAAATTGTGATCAATAATTTGTTAAAAAAATATTTTTTTCCAAATTTTATTCTACATGAATAAATTCTAATTATTATTTTGAATTCATTTTTTAAATCCAAAAAATGAATCCCTAAGCTTAAATATTTAATTATTCATTGAAATTCACACTATTTTATCTAAAATACTACTCATGTCCTTACATGAAAATTAGTCACCCCATAATTTTTGGGTTCTATGTTATTTAAATATTTTTTTCAACAATGCTTCTCTATTAATTTTATAAACTAATCATTCTGAATGTGAAAAACCGTGATACTAATTATATACTTTTTGACTCTATATAAATGAATTATGTATTTTTTATAAATTCATAATTAACTAACCCATTTTATTATGGAAATAAATTTATATACACATTTTGATTCATATTCAAATAAAAATGTATGTTTTAATTTAATTCAGACATTATAAATAATACCATGATTTTTAATGAACAATCGTTATGGATCTATTGGACATGTATTCTAGTTTGTGACATCACTTTTTTGTACCCACATTTACATTCCTCTAAAATTATTTATATATTATTTATATACATTATTAGTTCGATGAAATATTTTTCAAGGAATATTATTAATTTAGATCCTAATTAATATTATTTTACCATCAGTAGTGTCGTCAATAAGGTATTGTGTAATTTTACAACCCTTCACAATTCCTTAAATATTGTATTTTAGGTATTACAGGTTTATAAAGAAGGTTCAAGGATTGAAGGTGGATTTTTAAATTATATTTTACTTTTAAGAGTGTGTCAATACATGATCGTGGGTGTGGTGGAATGAATATTTTGATTGATGAAAGGGGAGTTCTTTGTTACTGAAGTTCCCTTGAACAACCCTATCAAGTAGGGTACTAATAAAACATAAGGTAGACTCAATTATAATTAATATTTATTTACTATAAATATAAAACATAAGAATAAACATTAATATCATACCATATAAAATTTACTTATAAAATATTGTCACATGTCTATTAATAATTCTTCATTAATATTACTATTACGACTAATAACTGCTTCACTTTTCATATATGAATTTATAAGGTAGTTTATGTCCTTATATATTGAAAATGGTTCCATTTTCCCAAAAAATTTAATCATGATATAACATAGAATTTAATATTTATATACATATTTATAGTAATTCATAAAAATTAATGATAGAGGAATGCATTATACAGTTCATGGAAGTTGTAGGAAATATATACATGACGTATAGAACAAAATAATGGTAAATAATAATTTTTATTTCCATAATTACTATTATACCATATATATATATATAATATATATTCATTAAAACTATTCTTATTTCCATCCATGTAAAAACTAAATGAAACCCAAATCACACAGCTTCGAGATGGTGGTATTCCATATGTACCAAGAAGAGATGTTATTATTTTTCAACATATTGAAAGGTTAAAAGGTAGATATTATATTATTGTTACCAATGAAATACTTTTTCAATAATTTTATATACCAACTTTAAACAAAAATTAAGAACAATAAATTTATTATGGTGGTTAATAATGAATGATATCACTATGTGTAGATGGTAAGTCATATGTACTCATGAATGGTAACTTCATTTTTTATTTGAATTAAAATATAATTTATGACTGTGATTTAATAATAATATTTAATGTTAGTTATATTTAGGATAATTTATTTATTATTTTATGAAAAATACCATATACTTAGATAAAGATAATGATGAATTAAAAAGAATGTTTTCAGTTATATTGAGTACCAATTCATTAAAACAGCTCAGTGAGTTCTTCTCAAAGCGAATGTTGGTTGGTCAAAAGATAAAATATATCCTCTATAATTTAACTTTAGGAGTAGGGAATATTATTGTTTAGTTTATTTATGACATATAAGTATAATATTTGTTTAAATAAGATAAATTAGGGGTTTCATTTTATAATTTAGTGTAGGGGTACACTTTTAATTTCTTTTAAATTAATATATAATAAATTCATTCATCATCCTAAATTGGACCATAATTCTATGAATTAAAATATTTGATATGATTTTGTTGAAATATCCTAGAAAATTTAAATTTTTATATTTTTATTTTGTTTTTTAAAACATATATTTTGGTTTACCATTATTTTATAGATTTAAACATTAACTGTGGAAATGTCTATTACAATGTCAAGGAGATTTAATTTTTCATATGAGGTGAAAATTTATTCATAAATGGTTAAAAGATGATATTTCAACCATATATTATCCCCCTTTTGAAGTTTCCATATTTTAATGATTTTTATATAACTTAATAAAATTTTATTTTTACAAAATAATATTACTATAATTTTTTACCTAATCCTTTTACATTTAATTTAAATACATCAAGTAAAATTTATAATTAAAATTTATTAATTTTAAAAATCCACTAATATGTTATATTTATAAATAAAATTCATGAAAAACTATAAATATTTAAAATTATATTACATTTAATATTTTTAAATTATTTTATTTTAATTTTTAAGTATGTGAAGAAACACTATGTTGGTGTTTCATAAAAATTTTATGTAGTTTTATAATAAATAAAAATTATAAATTAATATCCATAATAAAAATAATTTTATTATTCTCAAAAAATAAATGTATATTCATTCATAACCTTCTTTCTTCCCCATATAGAATGATAAGAGATATTTAAATCTAATAGAGTGACATTATGTATATTTCAATGAATTAAATACTATATAAGACATTTTCTTGATCAATTTTCACTTAAATAATGAAAAATGTTTACTAAGGTGATATAGATTGAATTAAATTCATCTAATAAGAATTTTGACGATGAAATAATTACATTAACATTGTAACATCCCATGTATTTAGAGAATATTAAATTTGCATATCTATTAATATTTTCAAATTTAATATTTACATTAGTTTAAAAGGGACACTATGTAAAATATCATACTCGACACTCAACAACGGTTTTCCTGGAAATCTTACATTTCACACAACACAGAGTTATATCGAAAAATAATAAAACAATAATATTATTATTTTAAATGGTAGTTAACTCCAAGCCATTTTATTTTCTAGAATGAATAGAATTTACTATATAATGAATTTACATATTTTCAAAATGTTTTTAGATTTATCCAATTAATTTAATCGGCATAAAATGAGAATGAATCCAATTTTAAGCATAAAATACTCCAATATTTTTTAAAAGGTCATTTTACTGCCTTTTGATGGAGAACCCTTTTAAAAAAATGTTTCCTGACACATTTATATGTTCTCTTTGATAACATAAACCTTTTATTTATAATATTAACTTAAAAATTTATTCCAGTTGAAAATTTGTAATTTTTCTGATAAAATCCATATTTTTATGAATAGTGAAAGATACTACATTTTAATTAAAAACTATTTTCCATCTAATTTATTTTTATTATTTTATTATCCCAATAATTGGAATTAATGTTTTATTAAATTATGTTTTTATAATTTAGTTCAATTATGGTCTATAAAAATTAATTTCATATTTAAGTTGGACACAAACACATGTCAATCTTCTGATAGTTTTTACTTCATAATGACCCGCTTTCAGGTTTTGATAAGAGTAATCAATCTTAAATTAATTAATTCAACAGATATGTTTTGAATTTGAAAAAATGGATTCCATATTTTGAATCATATGGTCTATATTGTGTAAATAGACACATTTTTTTTAAAATTTCAATAGTAACATCAGCAATTATTTTTATTTATCATGGTTAGAGGGTAAATCAGATAAATTAGGTTAATATATATATATATATATATATATATTAATAAGATAAAAGTTCCTAAAATGTGTCAAAATCAAATTGGATGAGGTACGGTATACTAGTAAATTCCTTGTGTAAAATATAGGACCCCATGGAGCCATTTCGGTGTGATAATGAACTTTTATAATATTTATTATAAAGAAATGTTAAATATAATATAAACATATATATCCAAATGAAAAATGTCATTTTAGTTTATATAAACTATCTATTCGGCTATAAATAGTCATTATAAGTATTAAAACATTTACATCATCATGGTATTTTATTTATAATTTTTAATCATTTTATACATATAAATGAAAAATTCTGATGGAGTGATTACATGATTAATTAATGATTCAAATAAATGATATTATAAATATTAAAAAAAATGTAATTTGAAAATTTGATTCTATAAAATAATTTTTTGAATACATTTACATGGTAGGGATTATTTAGTGCCTTTTATTTGAAGTATTAATGTTTTTATGACAATGAAAAAAATCAATTACTAAATAGTGTCATAATTGACAAAAAATTGTTTTTTTGTCAAATATTAATTTATTAAATGATTTAATAGTTCTAAAAATATATGAATTCGGAAATTGACCTATATAATGTTAAAAATGTCATTATTTATCCACATTTTGTTCTATTGGCATTGTATGGTAAATATAGTGACCATATATTATGACAATACAAGAAGATGTGTTAAGATTTAATGTTTTCAACTAAGGATTAAATCTAGAAGTTAAGGATACATTTGTGACCTAAACATGTATAAAATCTATTTTTTGAGAGGATTTCAACCAATCCCAATCTTATCATATAAATTTATCACTTTTTATAAATGATAATTAGAAAATAATTTAATAATAAATTTGTATTTCAAGACTTTCTATATTACCCCTCCTCCCTCTTAAAAAATGGTACCACATCTACCAAATTACTCACACCTCTAAATCCCATTGGCTCACACAAAATCATCTCACATAATTTTACAACATCTATACCTTCCACCTAGAAGCCTTTCATTGGGTATAATTAAACTTAAGGGGTCCTTTTGGATCAAATCAAAAAGAGATACAAAATTTAGAGGTTGCATCATCTCTCATCCTCCGTTCATTTATTTTCATTATCCAAACCCCAAACTTATATTTATTTTATTATTTTATAAAATAACTATAATAATTATACTAGGGTGTTTTATGCTTTCTTTTGACTTATAATATACACACACCTCTATCTAATGGATATATAACATATAGTTTCTGTGTACGACGAACTACTACCTCATGAAATAATGATTGTTCAATTTTTTTCTACCACATATAATGGTGGCCATTATGATGGAACTGTATTTATATACTATATATATTATATTTATATACCCTATATTATTTTTTAATTTTTATTTACAATATACCTTTATGCTTTCCATAGTGTGTAAATATGATAATTTAAATTATTAAATGTGGGCTACCACCCCCTCAATGTGATATGACTTGTTCATGAAATATATAGAATGTATAAATTTTGTAATTAATAAACCTATGTAACACATATAACATAGATATTATACATGAATTAAAAAATAAAAATTTATCTTTTTTTTTCATTTACTATGACAAACAAATGAATGTAGCCTTCTTACGTATATACGACCTACTGTATCCATGAACGACAAATTTGATTTCATTTCTACTAATTTTATTTACTATTATAAATATATATATGCTATATATAATATATTAAAATAATTAAAAATATTTTGTAGATAATGGAATAATACCCACATGTATAATTTTCATCAAAATAAGTTCTTTTTTGACTCAAATACTGAACATCCACAAAACATCTCATAAGAACTCAAATAAATAACCAATAGATATAACATGTTAATTTGTGATATAAAAAGAAAAATAAAAATAGAAAAGGTTATAAATAGATTATAATTTAATCTATGTTTATTATTCATGAAATTATTGAATGAATGAAACAAGTCAGACTGAAGGTAATGGACTTTGTCTGAATCATCTTTCAAAGAGACATTTCTTGATAACATGGACAATTATTATTTTATAAGGTGTATATTCAACCACTGTAAAATTTAATAATCATATTTTATCTATACTAATGTTATTTATTTTATTCATAGAGATTTATATTTAAATGTTTAATGTGGAATGTGACACCATAAAAATTTAAAGATTTATTTATCATAACTTTTCCTTCATGATATTAAATTAATTATTGATTTATATGTGTATAAGAGTAATATATAGGAAATTTTAAGTAAATTGTTAATTTCATTCAATGTTTTCAAGAGGAATATTCTTATATTAACCATTTTACATTCGTAAAAAAAAGAAAAAGAAATATTTTTTAACATATTCGACAACAAAAACTTCTCCACCATCATAACTATATTTTTGATATTTGGATTCTTCTATAAGAATTAATTTATTTGAAAATGAATATAAATCTATTATTACTTTATTTGGATATCTTGTTACTAAAATGGGTTCTTAAATGAATATTTTATTTTTATACAAATTTATTTTTGATATGGGATTAGAAGAATCATTCCAAATAGGCATTTTGTGATGAACGTGTTTTATTCAAGAAATGGTACATGATGATTATATAAAACAAATGAGACCGATATAGCTTATAAGAAGGTTTTATCCCCATTATATCTTATAGGTGTGCCAAAAACAGTGTATACAATGGTTTTATAATATTTATAACTCACTGGTGAGCTAGATATTGCTTATACGAAGGGTGATCCCCATTATAGATCTCCAATTTTGAAGTCAACTATATGTTATTCCAATTATAAAATGCATAAAATGGTTTTATGTATTTGATTCTACAAGTCATCTAAAAGAATTTTAATTTGATTTCTCTTTGTTTTTTTTCATTGTAATAAAAGTATGAGGGTTATTAATGGGAAAATGTTTTGTTTCATCCACTCAAAGAACATTGAATAAGGTTTCATGTTTTAACTAGACAAATATCTTTTATTTATATTTATGTCCAGTACAATGATTTTTGTGATCATCCAATGTTGATAAATTTTCTCACCTGATCTAAGGGAGAATATATTCAATGATGGAATCATGGAAATTTTATTATGATTAAACATGAAAAGAAACAATGTTTATTTTTTAAAGTTTTTATGTTATGGACGAAATAAATACCATTGGAAAAGTCTAGTTTGTATTTATATGTTTGTTTTATGTTTTAGATATGTCCTAATTCTCTAAATATCTAATCCTGAAAATATATTCAATATGAATTCTTTACATAACTCAATATTATGTAACATTTAAGGATGGGGTCTTATAGTTGGTATCAGTGGTCGGTTTAGACATCTTTAGATATTATGATGCTTTCATAAGAGTCAGTAATTTCATTATGGGTTCTTAATATTAAGGATGATCGTATGATCAATTTCTTAGAATCTTCTTTTGAGGATTTATGATTTTAAATCATTATGAGAATAATGGTAATTTTGGAGAAATTTTGGGTTATTGGTTTTTGGAATGAAAAATGCGAGGTATGAAATATCATTTGGGGTCAAAACATTTTATGGTTATTTTAGAGTTATTTATAATATTCAATTAATGTTATAAAATTTATATATTTCTTTTAAAATGACCACATGCAGACCGAGTGAAAAATTTTCAGGTTAAAAAAAGATGCTGGAATCTTACCCACAACCAAAGTCCTATTTGGGTTTATCGCCTACGAATGGACTATGTGAATTCCCTAGTTAGTATGAATTATTATTTACTGTTAAATGATTTTATAGATAAAAAAAGTTCATTTTGGTAACCTATGTTTTATATAATGTCTATACTTGGTATAGGAAAATGATTTTTTAATTATGTGATAAATTTTATTTTGGAAGATGTCCACAATTTTGGGAACACTATATGTCTGATGAAAATATATTACTATGGGATTTAATTTTATGAGTAATGTTGAACGTTTATTTTGGAAGAATCTATGTTTTTTTGTGGACATATAGTGATTTATATTTTTATGAAAATTATAAACCTATGAAGGAGAATATTTGATTTGGTTAATTACTTTTATGTATGACACATTAAGAGTATTCGATGTTATTTGGAGATATATATTAAGATTTATTATGGATGGATATATGATAAAATCCTTTTGAATTTTGTGTTTCAATATTATTTTTTTATTATTTTGATGAATTTTATGTACAAGTGTTTTTTGAATGGACTTTGTTGAATTTTGGGTATTGTTTTTCGAATTTTGGAGATTAAGAGTAATATATATTTTCATAAAGATTTATTCATTTTTGTAGATTACCTGGTCTTTTACTAAGCATTTTTGTTTTCGTTAATGTCCAATGACAAGGAAAATAAATAGTTCATCTTTTGTGGATTGCGTGATTCCCAGGATATTGATTCTAGAACTTCATGTGGAACCATGTCATCGTGAATACTAATCATTTGGAGAAAATACGATTTTGTGCTTGATATTTATTAAATGATGAAACTCTACTTGAAAAGTACGTATATTTCCTTATATTCTTATTCATGATCATAAATAAATTTTTCAACTTTTTGAAAAGCATATTTAAAAAATAATAATTCTTTTCGTACTAGGAAATCATACACTGCTTAACCCATCACAAGTTTATGGATTTCTGTTTGTTAACTCTCTACTAATAATGTTTTTAATCACCCTCCATTAGAATCGGATGGTTATTTTTTCTTCTATATCCATGTTTTCATACATTTAATACTATTATGTGTTATCTCTGGTGATCTTTGTACTTCTCTTTATTTCTTTTAATGTGATAGTTTTGTAGATTCATTTGCTGATATGATATTTTCAATGATGTTTCCGAGCACAATTTTTAAATTATGAGGACGCAATATCCATAGTGGGGAATGATGTAACATCACCTAAATTTATAAAATAATACATTGTAATATCTATTTTTTAAAATTTAATATTTATTTTTGATTAGATGAGAAATAATTTAAGATATAATACCCAACTCAAAACAATTAGATTATCTGAATACCTAATATGTACAGAACACTTAGTTATATCAAAAAATAATACAATAAAAATATTATTATATTAAATGGTAGTTAATACCTATTACTCATGTTGGCGGGAATAAATATAAATAAATATATTATGATATTACATAATTTTGAAATGTTTTTACAATTATCGAATAAATATTAGAGGCTTAAAATTAGAATAAATATATTTTTAAGCATAAAATACGCTAATATTTTTTAAAAGGATGTTTTCCATACATTTGATGGGGAACCCATTTTAAAAATAGTTTTTGTCACTTTTGTGTGTTATATTTGATAAAATAAACATCCTCTTTGGAAGTAAGAAGTCCTAATTTACGTTAGTTGAAATTTTTTTGTTTTCTGATAAAATCCATATTTTTATGAATAGTAAAAAATACTGCATTTTAATTCAAAACAACCATTTCATCTAATTTATTTGTATAGTTACACTGTACATTAAATTTATTTTAATGTGTAATGGATTATGTTTTTATTATTTAATCCAATTATGGTCATTATATGTAATTTCACATTTAAATTGGACTTAATCACAGGTTAATATTTTGATAGTTTTTACAACATAAAAACACACTTTCTGGTTTTGACAACATGAATTAAATTTAAATTAATTATTGAAACGTCTATGTATTGAAATTTAAAATATGTATTCCATATTAGGAATTAAAAGATCCAAATTGTGTACATTCAATTCAGTTATTAATTTTATATACCATGGTTAATGTGTAAATATGGTAAATAAGTATAAAAAAGTAATATACTGATAATAAAGAACTACCTCAATATGTGTCATAATCCTTTTTTATGAGATATATCCAACCATGAGAATAGTTGGGTAGAATTTATGACCTCATAGATCCACCTTTGTTTGATAATAAAATTCATAATATTTAATTTAATGAAAATGAAAAATATAACACAATCATGTAACTCCTAGATAACACCAATATAATATAGTTTATATAAATGAACTGTTCGAATATGAATATTATTTATAATGGAAACAAAATTCTTAAATCATGGTATTTTATTTATTATATGTTAAAATTATATAAATAAACTTATTTATGACACAATGATGATGATGTGATTACATTAATAATGAATTATTAAAATAAATGATATTATAAATATTAAAATAAAAATAATTTTACTATTTTTTATGACATCCATGAATTTTTTGGATGATATTGACATGCGAGTCATTTTTCAATTCCATTAGTTCAAAGGAATCATGGTTTATGACTTTAATAAAAAATAATTAAAAAATAATGTTATAATTGACATAAATGGGTTTTTAAAACAAAAACTATTTTATTAAATGATATAATTATTCTAAAAATCTAAAATTAGGATAACTGCCTTATATTATGTTAATAAATTCATTAATTATATACTTTTGGTTATATTGGGATTTTATAGTAAATATAGTAACCATATATAACAAAAATACCCGAAGACATGGTAATAGTTGATTTTTTTAACTATGGGTTACAGCTAAAATATAATGTTAATTTTGTGACACAAACATGTATAAAACCATTTTGTTGAGAGTATTTTGACCTATAATCATATTTTCCTATACCATAATCACTTTTGAACTATTATTATTCTAAAATAAATCTATAATAAAATAATATTTCAAGACCTTCCTAAAGCACCCCTTCTCCCTTTTATAAAAGTCCACCAACTCTACCCAAATATTTACATCTATAAAGACCCTTGGATCCCAAAAACATTTCTCAAATAATCTCCATGAATACTTAAATATCACCTAGAATCCTAAATGTGGGTATCAAAAAACCTAAGGAATCATTTTTTCTAAAATCAAAAAGAGTTCCCCGATTTAAAGGTAACGTCTTCTATCAAGATCCATTCATTTATTATCCTCACCCAAGCAAAAAAACTTATATTTATTCTATTATTTTATAACTACAATAGTATCCTCAATATAAATGGATGTTTTTTTGAAAAGGGTTTAACCTAAACTTTCCATCAACTTAATCAAATGAATATAGAACATGCTGTTTCTATGTACGATGAACTACAACCTTACGAAATAATGATTGTTCAATTTTCTCCAACCAACTCTCATGGTGGCCGTTATGATGATACATTGTTTATATATGTTATATTATATATATATATATATATTTGTCTCAATTCTTCATTAATTTTTTTACAACATACCATTATTCTTTCCATATTGTGTAAATATGACAATTTCATTTGATGATATGTGGACAACCACCCCCTTAAGGTGATATGAATCGTTCATTTCATACATTGAATGTATAAATTATAGAGTTAATAAAAATATGTAACATATATAACATAGATATTATATTGGATTTATAATACCACTATGTACATTTATTTATTATTCGTTTAATATGATGAAGAAATTAAAGTAGTGTCCATGCCTACGTATGACCTACCCTCTCTATGAATGGTGAATATAATTTATTTTTAAAAAATTTAATGGGATATTATAAATACATATATAATGGATGTATATTATATTTAAATAATTAATAAAATTCTGTATATAATGTAATTATGACCACGAGGATAATTTTCATCAAAACTAGTTCATTTGTTTCACAAATATCGAACATCATCCAAAATGTACGATATGAACTCAAATAATTAACTAATTTATATATCATGGTTATATATTACATAAAATAAATAATAAAAAATATATAGGTTCTAAAAATTTAGAAATTAATATATTTGTATTATTCATGAAATTAAAGAATAAATGAGACAAGTCTGTCTCAACGTAAGGGACTTCGTCTCAATCTCATTTCATTGAGGAAATTCATAATAATACATACCGTTGTTATTTTATAAGGTGTATATAAAACCAGTTTTACATTTCATAACCATATTTTATCTATTCTAAAGTTAATTATAAAATCATGGAGATTAATATTTAATGGTTCAATATGGTATGGGAGACATTGAACATTTAATGATTTAATTATCAAATATTTTTCTTCCTGATATTAAATTAAATATTTATTTATATGGATATAATAGGAACATTCAAGAAATTTTAAGTCAATAATGAAATTCACTCAATGTTTTGAAAAGGATACAATGTTTTTTAATTTCAATGAAAAATAAAAAAGGGATGTTTTTAACATATACGATGATAATGACTTCTCCACCGCCGTAATAGTTATTTAATATTGGGATTCCTCCATTAGACTTAATGTATATAAAAATGTATATAAGTACTATATTAATTTATTTGGGTATCATGGAATTGAAACATGGTTATTAAATGAGAATGGTATTTTTATATTGAAATTTCGTCTATATGGGATTGGAAGAATCATTCAAAAAAGGGGTTTTGTGATAGTGGGTTTTTTATTCATGATATGGTGGATTAGCATTATATGAATGGGTCAGCTCGATAGAGTGTATATGAGGGGTTCATAACTCGTTATAGGTCATGGGTGAGCCTGACACAACTAATATTATGGTTTGACAACCATTATAGCTCACGAGTGAGCCCAATATATCGTATATGAAGGGTGATCCCCATTATGGATATCTTATATAGAATTCAACCATATGGTTATTACATTTGGAAGATGATTTAATGTTTTTTATGTATATGATGATATAAGTCACCTAAATTAGTTCTAATTGCTTACTATTGGTTATAGTGTTTTTCATTGCAGAAAAAGTAGGAGTATTAGCCATGTGAAAATGATTTGTTTCATAATATTAAAGAAAATTGAATTGCTTATTAGGTTTTAACCAGACTAATAGGTATTCTCTATTTTTATTTACCTTATTGAGTTTTTTTGTTCTCATCCCATATTTTTAAAAGTTTTCCTATGATTTAAGGATGATTATAGTCAATGATGGAATTAGATAAAAGTTAATATGATTAATGATTAAAAGAAACATTGTTTATTTTTAAAAAATTTTATGTTATGAATGAAACATATACTTTTTGAAGTCTTCACTTTGTATTTATATTTTTTTGTTATTTAATAGTTATTTCGTCATTATATAAATCTCTATACCTAAAAATACTCTCACGTTGAATTCATTACCTAACAAAAGATTATGTAACCTCTAATGATCGGATCTTATAAACACTTATTATTTACCTAGATTAATTTTATTTTTTCCTTTAGTGATGTGATAAATTTTACTAAGGTTACATTCATACAGAAACAAATGGGCCTATTTAAAAAATTTTAACCACATGATTCCAATATGAACTATATTTTATAAAATTCAATTATTATATTTTCAATATATATATTTTAAACCAAATACGCAAAACATGGTAAAAAATATTTTTTTAGAGAAATGAAATTTTTATACATAAAAATGAATTTATTTTTATCCAATTCAATGAAAAAATTATTTTATGAATATTGATACATATGATTGAAAAATTAAAATATTAATGTCATATATATAATTAAATAATAGGGATTAATTCCTTTTAATAACAAAAAATCACATTCTGCTTCTATAAAATTACTTGAAGAAAAAAATTACATCTTTTACTTTAATATAATGGATAATTTTATTTCAAAATAATTGACAACCAATGATTTAATTTTATACATATGTAATACTTATAATATTCAAACAAATTATTCATATTCATATCCACCAATTTTACAACTATGTTATAATTTTATTTTATATTATGGTTAGTATATTTGTAAGGTTTCATGTTTCTGAAGAAATTGAAAAGAATAAATTTGATTAAAAAATTAATATCATGTAACACATTAGGTGGTTAAATTCATCACTCAATAAATGTATTTCATCATCAAAATTTTGATAGTGTCAAAACATGAAATATTTAGTTAGTTTTTAATTATAATTTCATGATGTTAGATTATCACTTATTATATATTATAATTTCTCTTTTGTAAATCTTTTATCTGACAAGTCTATTTCCTAAACATGTTTTCTCTAGTATCAATATTCTAGATATGCTCTTCATAGTAATATAGATCATGTTCCAATTCTATTTCATTTGTGGTGAGTTAATTCATTGGTTCTGACATGTACATTTGTAAAAATGATATATGGAATACATTATGTACATTAAAAATTCATTACCACATTTCCATATGGTAGTCTATAACTGTAGTGATTTGAAATCTTTAGAAGGGTTCAATGTACAATGTATTAGATTACATTTTATAGAAACCATATAACACTCTCCCATTGAGATACCTTCCCAAAAATGTGATCTCCCACATGAAATCCAAATCATTCCAGTAATTATCATCATAAATATATTACCATATTTTAAATACATTAATATGAGTCTAATTAGTGTTTACCTTCAACGTTGTAGCCTCAACATATTTCGAGCCTTTAAGATAACTTTTAGTAGCTTCATCTGAACAAGATATAATATCGAATCTCCTTCCATATAACATTTATAATAGAATACATTGAATACATTAATGGATAATATTTTATAAGAGAATTATACCATAGTTAAATAAAAATATCACATACCACGAATGTTATATGAGTAAGAATTTGACATTTATTATAATGTTTGGAAAATCATTTTAAAATACCCATAAGAATTAAGATGATAAGAAGTTCCCAAATGATGACCAGCACCAGAATTCATCAAAATACATTTTCAACATTTCAATTTATATTCTAAATCATGACAACTCACAATTTAAATATATTCCCCCTGATGTATTATAAGATCATTAATATAGAGTTAGACATGTTACTCTAAATCATTTATTATAGTAAAGAAAAGTCTTTAGTAACGTAATCCCATTTTCATAAGGGAATATATAGAGGTTGGATAATATCTCTATGTGGAAATATATCATCCTTCACCTACTAAAATGAAAACAACTTAAATCATATTCAATAGTTTTCCACTTCACAAAATCCCACCAGATATGTTCTTTCAAATTACTATACATTTTGGTGTTACTAGGGTGTATAGATAAATTTGAGTTATGATTATCATCTAATAATTCACTTTTCAGACCAAGTATACTATGAAAACATATCTTCATAATATATTTTATGATACTACTATAATATATAATTCCTTCTAATTTCCCATCATTCATGGAATTAATTTTCTTTTAAAAATTCTCATTAGGAAGATTATGACACTTATCTTTTCTAGTTACGATATATTTGAAAACACTTGAAAAACAATTGATGCGTACACTTCTTTAAAAATTTATAGATCCATATTTAATTAGTTATTGACAAAATTATCAATGAAAATCCACATTTATATGAAGATTATATGATCATTACCACTCAAAGCATCAACTACCTCGTTTTCCATCCACAAGTGGGAGTGTAATGAGAAATCACAATATTTAGGGAGTAATACCCATTATATTTCTTCTATTATAATATATTTATTTTAAAATATTTAGTTTAACCTGTTATGATGTTCATATATTTTACATCATTATCAATAGTGATAACATCTGAAAAAATTTAGAGAAAGTATTATGGATGCCTACTCAATATCATGAGTTTCGAAGTTCTGTCCATGAGTCTTTGAAAAACATGATGCATATTCAATAACATTATCTTAAATTAGTATGATTAAATCATATCCAATTTTTAATGCATCACTATATATTACATATCCATTATTTAATAATGGTATAATAATTATCAAAACATTCAATAATCACTTCATAAATTCATAATAATATTATTTGCATTCCTTTTTCAATAAGAAATTAATCTCATTACGAGTTTTATAGGTTAATGGGGTTGCTGGTAATGAAATAATTTGATCATTTATAGTAACCTATCAAATCAATGAAACTATGTACCTCAATTATGTTCATTGGTGTAGGTCATTCTTAGACTACATTTTTCTTTACATGCTCAAATGAGATTCCATCCTTGGATACAATATTGCCATGAAAATACTCCTTCTAAATCCATAATTCACACATTTAAAAGTTCCCATATAACACATTTATTTAAATATTCATTGGAATTTTTCAAATGTTATTCTCATGGTCCTCGTATCTTTTAGAGTACACTAAGATATCATCATTAAAAATCAAAATGAAATCATCAAGATATTCCGTTAATAAAATGTTCATTAGATACATAACTACAGATTGTGCATTAGTCAATTTTAATGGTATTAATATAAATTCATGATGTCCATGCCACATTTTAATTTCTATAATTTTAATAACATACTTCTTTGACCACAATTTTTGATATTGAAAAAATGTCACTCTCTAAAAAATATTGAGCACAGTGATGCTCATCGGATAATTAATCACTATAAGACTGATGATACTTATTATTTATTATAATATTATTGATTTGTCCATAATTAATGAACAATATCATGGATCCATATTAGTTCTTAATTAATTGAATAGGGGATCCCTATCATGAAACACTAGGGAATTTAAATCCATTATTACCTAACTCCTCTAGTTTATTTTCATAAATTCCAATAATTCCACTGTGACCATTTTATATTGAGTCTTTGATATGGGTCATTAATAATGGAATAAATAAATTGAAATATCTAGAATATGATATATTGTTTATCACATGTATTCCTTTGGAAATACATAAAAATATTATTTTACAATATGTACTTCGATGTTTGATTATTACCATTTCTTTCCATATGTTATGTCTACACTTATTCCCTGCATTTTTCATTTTGATGAGATACTAGATGTGGGTATAAATATGAAAAAAATTATGATACATCCCCTATAAATTCAACGAATTATACATATTCATCATAAATTGTAATTTAGTCCCCTTTAAAAATTTTAATTTTGTAAAATATTTTGAGTTCAATAATGTATCATGTATTATATAAAAATTTACCATTGTATAATATATAATTCATTATTTATGGAACATTTAGGTGTCATAATGTTAAATTAATGACACAACATTTTTGTACTGAAAAGTCCACTAGGATTCATGAATTATTATTCCATACTTATGGTTAGAGGGAAATATCTAATAATTTTTTTTAAAAAAATGGAAGAAATAAATGATTGAGAAGATCCAGAATCAAAATAAACAATATTTAAATATTAGAATTTGAATAAAGTCTCTAGCACTAGATCATTTGAAATATCAACCATATTTTTCGGATTTCATACGATTAGCCTTTCTCATTAGATCATTTTTGGAAATGATTACTTGGATCCTAGGAAAATAATTTCCATAGTGCCTTATATCTTTACATTTGAAATAATGAACATTAGTAGATTTGCTTTTACCCATCAAATTGTGAGTGTAGAAAAATTTATGCCTACAAATAACTGAAACCCATATTCCTAGGAAGCATATTCGATGGTTTTTCATTGATCATTTTATACACGATAGAAATGTCACCCTTCCCTTATACACCTTTAACATATTTTCTTTTATAGATTCTTGAGGAATTATTTTAAAATATTAAATTATTTTGAATCAATATTATATAGATAATTCATATTTAGTCCTGATAGAATATGATAGTATGCCCTTGTAAGATACGAATTTTTGTTAAACTATATCTTGTTGAATAATTTGAATTTATCCATTAAGGAAATTATAAATATTACTCTATAGATTACATATGTAATCCATAGCCTATATTTATAACATTATAAAGTAGGATTTAAAATTAGGAATATTATCCATTTTCTATTATCTCGGAATCAAGATTTGTAATTCAATATTTTCTAGTTGTTCATGGGGAAAATATTTTTCTCAAAAACATCAATAAAACCATTATATTCAATTATGTCTATTTACAACTCATCTGTACTGTTTTTAGTAAATAAAAAACCTTAATCCACATCCCCTAAGCGATGAAAAACTGCCATGATGGGCTTACCAATTCCATTATATCCAAAAGTGATAAAATATTGTCTCTATGAATCTTATCAATTACTCATCTACAAATGGATTTGCAGGTACATTGAATGATGGATTTTCCTGACATGTGAAATTTTATACAATTGTTTCACCACATTATGGATCAACTTGATTATGCATATGGGTCAGATTATAGGTCCAAACTAAATTCAAATTCCCAAAAACAGTGAAAACAATTTCATCTCCAGCTGTAGTTCAAGATTTATCTTCATTATCATAACTAGGAGGGAAACCCCTGCAAAGATTACATGAATTGATAAAATTCCAATTCCATTCACAAAACACCATTTTTAAAAATGGAATTACAATATTTGATAAAAAATTAGGAATCATAAATTATAATTTCATAATAATGAATATTAAAAAAAATTGAAAATTTATGTATAGTTAATCTGAAAAATCCCAATTTTGGTTTATTAGGGAATACTCTGAAATCCATTGATAATGTTATGATCCTTAATATATTTTTTCTTAAATATAGTTAAAAATATCTCAATTAAACCTTATTGGATAATATCTATAAATATTCTAGTCCTAGAAGCTCATGTTTAATGGTTACATTTTGACATTGTTTCTTTATAAAATAATTCTCAAACCAAATGATTGAATAGTTTAGTAGTTTTTGAAAACATGAAAAAATATTGAATTAAAATATATTTGAAAAAATAAAATTCCATGATATTAATTATTTTTGAGAGAAAAATTATTCCCTTTAATATAAACATTCAGATCATACATTATAAACTCTGAGATCCTAGATGAGGAATCATTAGATAGAGGTGACCATATGAGCTTTGTAAGTTTATGCATATATAAGAATCTAACATAAAGTCAATATAACATGAATTATAAGGCTCAGTAAATAAAATCTAACATACCATATAGTTAATACCCTAAAATTAGAGACAAAATCTATGGATAATATAACCACGTAAATTAACACCATGATATTATGAAAAAGTTTCATAACGATTGAATTCTTAATGCTTGATATCATAAACATACCATCAAGCTATCATACCAATACATCATACATAAATGGGTAAAGACTCATGTAACTACCCAAATAAGTTGGTGTCATGAGACCTACCTATTTTTCTAGGGTAAAGGGTGGGTCCTTCCTAAATATTACTAATTTCAATGCACGTATTATATGAAAGTTGAGAAATATAACTAATGTAAAAAATCATTTTTTAAAAACAAAATATAAAATTTTAATTATTTCTCATATGGGTTAACATAATCATAAACCAGATAAAGTGATAAGTAAAATGGTATCTAAATAGTATATCCATATTAAACAATAATATTCACTAAGGAATAATAACATAAATGGATATACATTAAAAAATCAATACACGTCTTTTTGATGAAAATACACCATCCTAAAGAAAAAACATATTCAAAATCTAAAAAATTCCAAATATTAAGAAAAAAATTAATCAAAAGGTACAATTACAATATTTCAAATAATGTTCAATTTATTATATGGTCATGATTTTGGGTAATTCTATACAAAATGTGTATTTAAAAACTAATATTCCTTTCCAATTATCGATAAAATGACCTAAAGTACCTCATCTAGAAAAATGAAAAAATGTTTCCTCTTAAATAATGTTGTAAATAGTAATAAATGGTTATTTTTTATAAATGATTAATTATAGTATCATATAAACGTTACTTAAATCATTTTAGTCAAAATATGGAAAATGGAGAAATAGATTCCCAATATAGTGAATAAACAAAGTCATTTTTTCATAAATAATCGGTTCAGTATCATGTGTTTTTAATGTGTGTATAATTAAAAACAACTAGAGGAGAAGAAAATACTTTTTTTAATAATTTAATATTAAATAATTACCTTAGTCGAGTCTTTAACATAAAAAATTCAAAATAATGATGAGCTTGTGAAATAAACCATTACTTCATGTATGAGTTTCACTGTAAGTTATTTTCTACTCTAATATAATAATTATATATTCATAAGAAAAATATTATTGAAATATTATAACATATATAATACCATGATTTATTTACAGAAAAATATTTTATCACTACTTTTTAAAAAAAAATCAGTTATAATTACAGTTCTTGGTGAGAACTGATTCATTTATCATATATGATTTGGGTTAGTGGTTTTAGTCTCGGATATTTGAATATGGTTGAAAAAAATTAAATTTTTTAATCATTTTATAAATTTAAAACATATTTATTATTTAATATTTAGATTCATCCATAAAATATATATATTGAAAAATTAATTACACTATTTATAGAGATGATAAGTCGTACATACACATGAACATTATTTTCATTTTTCCGTGTGTAGAACAAAGTAATGCTAAATAATACTTATGCTATAAAGAATAATTATTATATAATATATATTATATATGGTAACTAAATATATCATTATTACCATCAATATAAAATATAAATCAAATATGGAGCACATCTCATTGTAGAGGTGGTAGTACGAAATATACATGAGTGGAATTATTATTTATGAAGAGATTGTATGTTAGTATGTAATATATGATATTTTTTCCAGAAGAATATTTATATCCTAAATATTATATATAATCGTTAGAAATATGTTAATAACCATTCATGAAAATTTTTGTTGGACTATGAACTATATTGCTTTGTATAGATGCTACGTCCTATGTATTCATGAGTTATCATCTAACATCACATTTAATGGAATGTATATTGGATAATGATGATTTAATTCTAATAAGAATAACATTTATGTATATTTATGATATTTAATTTTTTTATAAATATAGTATATTTGTAGGTGTTAAATGAATATTTTAAAAGAAATTCTTTGGTTATGGTGATTACATATTAATTGAAACAACACATTTAGATATTTACTTAAGGGCCATAAACATGGCCTTTTGGGATGACTAAAACCTCTAAATTGTTTATATTTTATTTGGGAAGATAATTCGTCATATTTGGTTATTATAATTCTAGCTTTGTGGTTTAAATATGATAATTGAGGGATTTCATTATATAATTTAGAGGAGACACAATCTTGAAATATATTAATAGGATACAATATAATAATATATATTTCTAGCCCAAATTCCTCCAAAATAATGGGGATTCAAATATATGATAACATGTGGTTGAAATATCATAAAAATATAATTTTTTATTGTTTTATATTTTGTTTTGAGCGTTATCTTTTGGTTCAACTCCTAAGTTAACCTATTATAACCATATCGATGGTAACATCTTATTCACACAAAAGAATACATAATTTTACATAAAAGGGAAAATGGGATAATTAATTCAAATGGAATGAAATTTGGGACATATAGTAACCCATATTTATATTTCATAATTTTAACAATGTTTAAATATTTTATAATATATATTATTTTAAAAAAAATTGATTTCTTTAAATTTTTGACACAATTAATTTATTTTCACTACAGATACATAAACAAAAATTCAAAATTTTAATATAATCATTTTGAAAACCACCAATTTGTTATATTTATCAACAATTTTAAAGATTCAGTATATATTGATCATATTATTTTATTATTAATATTTTTTGGAATCATATATTTATTCTTACTCATGTATGAGATACTACATTGGAATTATATACACATTAATGAAATAATACAATTAGTAAATTTTTTAAATAAATTTTTATCATTAACGTAACATAATAATTTTTAAAAATAAATCAAAATTAATTTTTAATTTTTCCCTTTATTTGGAAACAAAACATTTATTTTAAACAAAGATAGTGGAATTTTGAACCATTCATTGCTTCAAACATTAAATAGGTAATATTCATGAATAAGTTTGTCTGAAAAATTATATCTCAAATATCAGGTGAATTGGGACTTATTCCATTCATCCAATAAGAATTTATTAAAAATTTGATGAATTTAACAGTGAGTTTTAACCAATATTATCCTGAATCACCCTTTACAGATGTGCAAATGTTATGATGGTTTGTATTAATACTGATCATTAATAAAGGGGATCTATATATAAAACATTATCCTATTGATAAAAAATTTAATAAATTATATCAAATTAAATTTTATAAGTTCAATATATGAATATAAAAAACATAATCAATACATAATAAAATGTGGTTTTAGGGAAAAAATAAATTTTATAATAATACATGATTTATTGATATCATACTGCTAAAAATAAATACAGGAAGAGTGTTAAAAACATGATTGAATATTTATTATATAACATCCATTAAAATCATTCATCAATAGTGATTTGAATAATTTAATAATATAAAAAAGCATTGTGCGAAAAAAAACATTTTCTCTATAAAATATTTCCTTTACTCTCAAATAATTTTTATTCTTATTTATTAATATTTTATAACTAATAAATTTAGTTTATTCATGTGTAAACAATATAATTTTTTAAAGATTTATATACTTATTTTTACTATAAAATTTAATGGATTTTTTATAAATGTATATACGATATTTTGGTTCTTTTAGCATTGGGGGTGTATGGGTGATAAGCTATCAAATAGATTAAATTTATTGGGAATGAAATATATAATAAAATCCGACGGTGTTATAAGGATACCTATGTCGTATCCTTGGGTTTCATTCAATGTATAATATTAATTTGATATATATTTTAATTTTATCAACAATTTATTAAAAGAACTACTATGTATGGAAGGATAAAATATTTATTTTATTCTTTCCCCTACCATAGAAATTGATGAGGATATTATGGATAGATAACCACATATTTATAATATTACTCATATGCATTTTGTAGAAAAAATAAATATGGAGTCTAATGGGGTGGTTAGAAATGAAATTATAATTACATTATATAAAAAAATTTACACCATGAAAAAGGTTAATAAAAATATGAATGAAATAATCAATATTCTTGAATGAAGCTATGAGAGAATTTTAATGTCAAAGAAACAATGATAAAAATAAGGGGAAGAAAATAAAAAGACATAATGATTACTAAAGATGAAATCCTTGATGATTTCTATAGAATGGTGAATTCAATTAGTAGCATCATCAGTATATTTGGTTAGAATATATATTATTTTAAAATTGTTAAAAAATTTATTGGAAATGATTTAGATTGGATTGAGGATAATGATTCTCCTCTAGATGATAGAGTGTATTTATAACATTTCAATAATCAATATTTTCTCATTTCATGTAAATATATAAAAATTAATGACATTTAAAACATTATCCAAAATTTAAATGAAATTGGAATCTATGAGGAATTTCAAAATAAAATATAAAGAAGTTGATGATCCAAATGACTCATATGGAGACGATGAAAAAGATAACAATCAGAAAATAATTATGTCCCTTATCATAACAATCTATAGGGAAGTAAAGATAACCTATAATGGAAAAATACCACTTAAAGTTTTCAAATGTGGGGATATTGGGGACATAGATAATAATTTTACAAAGAATAAATATGTAGCTTATGATGCTGATGTTGAGAATCCTTAAAATAAAATACATGGATAAAACAGAATAGAAGTTTCAAAATAATATGATAATTAAAATATCACACGAAGTAAAATGAGAAATATATAATGAAATAAGAGAGCAACATATATTATTATAGATCATAAAATGACTAATTTGAATTCAAATTCAATAATTTCATTGATATAATAGAGGTACATGGGGTTTCATTGTTCCCGGAAGGTGTAGATTATGATTTATACTACATGGAACATATAATGAAATATGAATTGGAATCATTCTTATATCACAATAAAAAAACTCAATGATGAATTTAGACTCCTGATAAATAATGATGAAAATAAACAAAATTTTGTACCAGATATTAAAAATGTAGGATTCTGATATTGGAGTCAATAATCGATCAATATAATATTTATGGAAAATTATAACATTATAAATTAAGGGGATGATAAAATCGTTTTAGGGCTTATAAGATTTAAATAAACCAATAAAACTAACTAGAATATATAAAAGAATTTAATAATATAAGAGGAGATTATAATTGATTCATGGATAGCAAGGCTGAGTCATCAATGTTTTCTGAAAACATCCAGACAATGTTATAGGTCAAATTTCATCTAGTATGTCTAATTTTAAACATATTTTTAAACCATGTATGCTAAAATTCAAAATTAGTTCATATATTTTCCAATTAATTTTATTCAAAACCATATCCTTTACGAAATTAAGAAAATTAAATCATTTTAAGGGATAAAAATGTTGTATCAATGAAAAATTAATTATATTAAAATGGTAGATTGGAATCACACTATTATATAAATCCTTCTACATAACCAGTGTAATTTAATCATAGGAACGTTCAACAAAAAAATTATATGTATGGAAGTCTTAAAAAATAGTGGAAAACATTATATCATAAACATGAGAGGCATATGAGTAATGGAGAAATATGGTATAAAACATTATAAGGATCATAAGTGGAAATAGTAAACCAGTATTTATTATTTTGGGTCATTAAATAGATATTTAATACCAAATAAATTATTTAAAAACAAGGTTTATAGACATATGATGAAAATAAAATAGAACATGAAATCAATGAATAAGAATGTAGAATATAATTTGAATAATGGAATGCCATAATTTTTTTAGAAATTGTAAATAAAGCATATATTAAGAAAAAGATGTGTTATATATAAATTAATATATAAACAAAACATATTTTAGTGGACTCACCTCTAGATTCCCATAACACAGTGAATCATAAACTAGTACCTAATTCATATAGTGTAGTAAGAATCTATTACTTTTAACTATAGTCGAGTATGAATCGCTTCTTGATTCACATAGTTGAGAAAGTATCCCGACCTAATTAACCATTGGAGTGGAACCACTACTAGATTCATATAGTGGAGAAATAATCGCTACCAGATTCCCATTGTGATGTAGGCATCATTACCTAATTTCAAAATTGGAGCGATATGTCCTTAATCGATTCATAGACATATCTCATGAGATATAAAACCTCAACCAATTCATTGGATGGATATATTGGTCCCCACATATCATTATCTATAAATATGTTTCCCACTTGAGAAGAATAATTAATCACATCATAAAGAAACCATAGTATGAAAATATGGATTTCATAAAATTTCAAATTTGCATAACTAAAATTTACATCTTGAATGTAAATAGTGGATACCTATAGCACGTACCCACCCAAATATTATATCATAATAACATTTTTAGGAGGATTCAGAAAAAATAATTTTCAATTACATAAATAATTTAGGGTAAAATAAGTATATTATTTAGAAATTATGGATATTATTTTTTGAAAATTCATTTACCCAATGCATAAAAAAAGTTACGGTCTCATTGAATGGTTTTTTGTATTAATAAAAGAGAAATTTCTAAAAATATATTGACCTTTATAAAGTAAATCAACATCCAATAGTAGAGTTTTGAGAGGAAACAATGATTTCAAACTGAGGATGTGAATTTAATATGAATACATTTACATTTTAAAAATAATCATTAATAATAATGATTTGAAATGAAAAAAGGTTATAAAAATCAATATAGAGTATATGATAACAATTTTTGCAACAAAAATATGTAGACTACTTTGAACCGGCTAGGTTTCTTTTTTAATAATACACAAAGGGAATGATTAAGAAAAAAATTTTTTATTAAATGTGTGGAATTAATATATAATGGTAACATGGGAAAAATTGTTTACCCAATTATAATGGAGACCATTTATGGGAATGGATAATATGTTCTTGGTGGTGTAATAGTCATTAATTAAGATATGAATTATTATTAGCATAGATTAATTTTTATAAAGGGATTGAATTGATAAATAATAAATATTTGAATAAAAATTGATATCACAAGATTGAAATATTTTTTAGTATATGAAATTAATTATGAATCCCAATGATACACATTATAACCCAAAAATAAGATTGATATATAAAAAATAATTACATTTATCGAATATGTCTATCATATCTCATGATGAAGAAGAGAATTAATGGAATTAAGGATTCTATATTCAATAATAATTTATGATATTAGAAGTTCAACTGATAGTAGATATAGCATACCCGGTAAAATAAGTGGATAATATTAATGCATACCTAAATGAAGAGTGATGGATATGGATGCCTTTACCCTGTGTCACAACATAGAACAATGTATACTAATCTCTAAAAATAACTAAATCACCTATTTTATAACATTTTGTACATTCATACGATTTTCCATATTCATAACATTTTTTGAAAATAATATATACTGACACCCTTGAAGGATATTAGAGTTATGTTTTCAAAAGAGGAAGGTATAAAATCAAGGAGTATTTTTGGAAGAATGATGTGTATTCAAAGGGACTATCGAATGGGTGTAATCAGTGATAAAGTTATTATCTAATTTAAAATAAACCACTTGGATAAACCCTAGAAAGTGGTTGCAGAAAAGAAGATCCAATGGATTTTCCTCAGAAATAGTTTTGTGGGTTTTGTAACTCTTACATCATCTTGGGAAAGTTGTGTATTCCTTACTGCATAGTTATTCGACACTCATGGTGAGTTTTGTGTTATTTATTGATATTATTATTACTAATCCGTAATTATTGAAAATATTTTTGAAATTATTTATTTTCTATAGATTTTTAATTTTTTTATATATTAATGGATTCAACCCTTTTAAAATTCTTTGTATATGTTTTACTATTATTTGAATTACAATTTCATTATTTTTTGGATCCATTTGAAATTTTTCATGACAATAATTAATTTATAAATAGATATATTTAAAAGATTTATAAAATATTTTTAGGTAGTCATTATTTTAAAAATTATTTGATCATTTTATCATGTTTTTTTTCAAAAACATGGAGAAATTAATTTTAAAATCATTATGTATTTAGATTAATTCTGAAAAAAGTGATAGATTTTAAAATATTTATTTTTTAAAGAAAAATTAAAAATGAAGATAATGTTGAAGTGACTCATTTAAGATTCAAAATTTTTAATTTTGAATATATTATATTTCATTATTGGATTTTTTGGATAATTTTATTTTAATTTTTTTAAATTGTTTTATTTTATTAAAAAAGTTATTTTGTTTAAGGATTTTATTTATTAAATTCTTAATTTATTTATTATTAATATTTCCTAGAATAATTTTTAATCCATTAATGTTAAAATTAAATTTCATATTTTTTATTTACCTATATACGATTCCTGTACTATGAATAATGGTCAAAGGGTTTTACCGTAACGTGGGATTTATTACCCTTACCTGAGTTATTTCATCCCTTATACAAACAAAATTATACACTTTAATAGATTTTAATATTCCATTATTCAATATTTTATATTTTATATTTTTCTTTATTCTTGCACATGAGGTGCCTTTATATATCATTGTATTACACTTTTCAATGATTAATTCAATGATTCGTAACCATACACAACATATTAATTTTTTAACTACCCTTACACAGCTTTGAATAATACCATTACCCGATGTTCAAATGAATCTATATAACCTTATATACTATGTTTCTATAGATTTATATTGTTAATGATCATCTTACATAACATTATGAATATATTCTCATCTTATTTCTACAATTATGCATGTTATTCAATTTAAGTCATCAATATAAGATTTCATATAATATTACAATGATATGAATTTTTAAATCTCATGTTTAATATGTTTCATTATTTTGATTATATGATTATTTTTTCCAATCGAATAAAAAAATCTATAATATTATAATTATTTTATCGAGA
This sequence comes from Viscum album, assembly GCA_963277665.1. NCBI lineage: Eukaryota > Viridiplantae > Streptophyta > Magnoliopsida > Santalales > Viscaceae > Viscum > Viscum album. Next base: position 847,794,322 of record OY728131.1, on the reverse strand, counting down.
CATGTAAATGTTCTATAATATGTGTAATTTTTTTGAAAAATTTTAGACTATTACTTTGAATATTAATTATCCTAATCCTTATCATATATATATATATAGTATGAAACTCAAATATTTCTTATCCCTTCATTGGAGTTGATTAATTTTTTTAAATGTTTCCAAATTTTTTTTGTAAAATAAAAATCTCATTCCCATTTATTTTAAATGCTTTTATTCTAGTAAATTTAATTTTTGTTTTTATCTGATACTAAAAAATGGATTGAAATATTAATTTTAAATTTTAAATATTTTAGAATAATTGTGCATTAATTATATGGGTTATCTTTGAAATATAATAATATTATTGTTTTAACAAATCTAATTGAATTTTTTTAATTATCTTCAAGTCCTCAAAGTGGTTTAAATATATAAATAAAATTATTAGTTGTCTTTTTTATCATATTCTCTCTTCTCAATATAATTTTTGAAATATATAAATCTTATTCTGAAATTAATTGCCTAATCATTTCATTGGCCTCATTTAGTTATTTTCATTTAAATAGTTCATGTTTTAATAAATAAATTATGATAAAAATATATAGAACATGGACTTGTTCTTCTTAATGTCTTATGAGGGATTATATATATTTACTAATAGATGAGAATAAAATAAATAAAGTCCTTTAGAGTCCTTGTAAATCCACACAGATTTAATCAAAAATACATAATAATAATTATTCAATTTCTATCATTCCCTATTTCACTCAAATTAATTAAATTTATACTTCTTATTTATGGTTCTATAGTTTGAACTAAATTTTAATATCAAAATAACTCTATTTTATTATAATTCTCTATGAATTATTATCATATTCCTTGAGATAATTGATCATTGGATTTTATGTGAATGTTTCCACGGAGTCCTCTAATTTTATTTATTCCTATAATATTGGTGGTTAATACCATTAATTTTAGATAGATTAGTTTACTAATATTTTCATCCATTCAAAAGAAAATGAACTATTATTTTTCAGTTTCTATATTTTGTTTTATTGAGTCCGTGTCTATTGTAATATACCCACATGGTTCGACCATAAACTGGTCACCCGACCCGATATGTGATAAGTCCCGAGAGGTGTTCTCGATCCACCATGGAAGGAAAAAAGTACAAGGGTATCAAAAGAGTACAAATAGGATCAATTTCTCCAAATGAAAATTTACTAAGATACATAAATTAATAGAAAATTAAAAAAAATGAAAAGAGAATAATGAATGGTCAATAATATGACTAAACTGACCAGGACCAAGACTCCACATAACCTCGTGGGTCACTCTCTGATACCATGACCAAAAGTCACCCAAATCCATCAGAACCAAACTGAAATATTTATGAATGATAAAAAATAAACATGATATTGGCGTGAGTATTTAAACTCAATATGTAGGCATGACAATACAATTCATAAATGACCATCCATTAAATAAATAATACTTTGATTTTATGATTACAATAAAATCTATAAAGATATGGGTTTCTATAAATTACATTTCTAAATAAAAAATCACAACCCATTTCACTCAAATAGAGATACATGGTTCATTGTGATGATATGTTATGTTCATGGGGAGGAAGGATAAAAGTAAACCAAATAAGATGTATTCATTTTTTTATAAATAGAAACAGGGATTAAAAACATTTTAATAAAAACAAATTTCAATGAAATACCAACAAAACAATAAATCCAATAACAAGAGAGGTAGTATCACAATGGTGGAAATGGTTAATGAGTCTAGTGTCGGAACAATAAAGCAAAGCCTAAGAAATTACAGAAAGACCAGAAAATACAATACATGTGACTCATTCTGACGGAATTCCCCACTCACTAAATTCATAAAACCCAAACATCTGATTGTCACCCTACCTGTCCTAGTCAAGGGGCCCAATCTAATAATAATAATAACAAAATATCCCATGTAATGGATCACAAGCTAGTGAGAAATCTAAAATAGAACAAAAATCGTTCTAAAAAATGACTTAATTATACTAGGTTCCCATGAATATTTCACAAGGGGGTGTTCCATACAATTCGAATAACATTTCACATATATTCTATATATACATAACCCAACCGACACCACCCCAACCACCTAAATGGGCATTCAATCATTCATTACATAAGGGGTCCCATACTGAGGATCCTCCCATCTCACAGATCCACATCTAGGTAAGGATCCCAACCAAAGTAGGGTTTTCCAAAAACCATTTCAAAATTCAAAATGGGACTTTAGATTCACAAAATTAAACCTTCTACAAATAGCATTTAGAAACCATTTCCAAGATAACACCATCATCAGATTTATACTAAAGTTGAAAAACATGCATTTAGATCAAGCATTATCTAAAATGTTATGATGTTCTTTTTAAATCAAGGATAGTACCCACAATGCATACAATGTACCAACGAGCATTCAGATACATACAAACCAACCTTATTTCAAAAACTCCAAATGTTCTATATCTTATAAATACTCATCCAAGAATGTTTCATGAACAATCCTGAAAAACATTAGGAATACATTCGAAAGAAAACATTAAAAGGCCAAACACGCCTTCCATCATTTTCAAAAAAAAAACAATTCATTTCATTGAATACCATACACCAACTATTTTTTAAACAGAAAAACATTTTGAAATCCATTTCAACAACCTAAACAACTATTTCAAATCAGGAACACATTTACAAGGGCCAATGGGGTGCACCAACAAACCCTTATAGTGTGAAAAACCATCTAAAAATATAAATCATTTCTTTTAACATCACAAATGATTTAATAAAATCCAAATCATACAATTATATATCGCTAGTCATTTATAAGATCAAATAGTGCCATTTCCAAAGAACAAGGTATGGTAAACCATTTCCAACCATATAAAACCATTATGAATCAAAGGGTAAAAAAACTAATGTGCGATGATACCCCATAAAAAATGAATATTTTATAAGGTAACCCATTTTTGATAACCCATAAGAAATAGGTTAATAGTTTTTAGTGTTTTTGATAAAGAGGATATTCATGTAGAAATATGTGCAGTCGATTTTGTTTTTGAAATCAAGGTGACCATGAGCATGATTTAGTGGAGGTTTCCATGAGGGATGATCATGGTATAGGGGATAAAATGGTGGCCTGGTTGGTTCATCATGGTAGTCAAGCCTACCATGAGTTTGGTACTTTGATTAGGGTTATTGTAAGGTGGATGATTAGTCATGCGAGAAATCGGTTTATGGTCCACTGATTGACCGTTGACCTTCATCACAAATTCATTTGAGTGGGTCAGTATACTAACCATTTCATGATTATTAAACTGACCATAACTGATAAATTTCATAAAATAATGAAAAAATTGAAAATAAAATCTAATTACAAAAGAAAACATACTAACAAATATTAATTATTTTCAAAGAGTTAAAAAATAAATAATATTATTTAAAAAATACATACGTTAAATAAAGAATACCGATTCAAACATTCATATTAATTAATTTAAATAAATACTTCCTAAAAAGAAATAATAAAACTTTTAAAAAAATAGAGGAATTATTTTTGAAATTGATAAATTTATAAAAAAAATTAATTAAAAGAATAATTGAATGAAAAAATAACAAAATATATCATTTATAAAAATAAAATGAATGAAATATTAAAATAAAATAAATAGATACAAAATTAATAAAAATTATGGTTTAAAAAATTTAGTTATTTAAATACAATATGACTAACTAATAAAAATAACCCATGAAATTAATATTCTAAAATTAAATTGAGAGTTCTAATAAAATAAAAAAAAATATAAAAAAAATTATGCTTTATTTATTAAAAACAATATATTGACATTAAAGAACATAGTATATCACACAAAATGATGTGGAAATATGTAATAAAACAGGATCCACATACATATGAACCATTGAATTCATGTGATGAATAAATTTAATCCTAATGGGATTTAGGTCATAGTTGTGGAATTACCTTTGAGTTCTATTAATGAAAATCCTCACCAAATATTGATTATAAATTACTTTTTCTATTTTAACTTATTTTTCACATTCTATCATATAATTAATAAATTTTGTTTACATAAAATATAAAAAATAATTTTATTAATCCCATCACCCTGTGTTTTATTCTTAAATATATATTGTTAATTTTAATTATATATTGTTCATTCATTAACATAAATATTTTATTATATTATAAATATGTTTTTATAAATTGGATGGAATTCATTAAAATTTTTAATTGAAAATTCACCCACCTATTTCAAATTATCATATCTCATTCCCATAAAAAATAGATTTTAATTTTCAAGAATATGGGATAATTAATTTATACATTTTACACTCATTAATCAGGTTTAAAAATAATTATGGTAATTGTTTTATTTATAATAATATACAATGACCCTTTATTGAAAATTTTGATGTGTTAAAAGATAATGTGGCCTCTAATTATGCTATTTCCATTTCCAAATGTATAGAAACAAACCATTAAATCAAAACATATAATGTTTAGAAACTCGTTTATTGTAGAAAGGTAATGTTTTAGTTGCCAATTATTTTTATATTATTTAATATTGATAAAAAGTTAATAGAATTTTATTTTTTTCATATATATTTAATCATTATTTTAGATACATATTTAAAAAAACTATTTAATTAAAAAAATAACCAATATTTAGAAAATTATAATTAATTGAAAAACACTTTTACAACAGTAATTAATATTTAACATGATACATTATTTTTATGAAAAAAATGATATTGACTAGAAAAACTATTTTGACCATGTTGATTAAAAATTTAATTACATTTATCAAACAAAAATTTTAAATGTTATCCATGTAAATTTAAATATTACCCCACACAACATTTAAAAAGGTTTTAGAAATAAAATTAATGCATTAATATTAACTATAATTTAAATTCCATTTTTACTAAATTTTATAATATAAATATGATTTATATAAAAAATAATATTTATATGTAATAAAAATTGAATATTACAATTAAAATATTTAATTTAAAAACACAAAAAACTTTTTTAAAAAAGTTATAAAACATTATTTATATTCAAATTTTCTTAATAATTGTTTTGTAAGTTATAATAGTTATTTTAAAATAAAATGACATATACATTTAATCAATTAGTTTGTTAAACTTCTAGTTATTGTTCTCATATTGATAATTTAATATATTTAATTTTAAAAAAAATATATACTTTTACCCATTAAATTAAAATTCCAATATTTTATAAAAAAATTAATCAGACAATAATATTTATATTTTAAATTAAAAAATAATATTTTTAATTTATAAAATTATAAAATTTATATAATTATATTAAAAGAGGGAATTCAATATATAATTAAAATTACATTCTTTGAAAATGGGAATTTTTTAAACAATAAGTTTTCTTCATCCAAATTTTTAAAAATATCGATTTAATTATAATATTTTTATTATCTAGAGGTTGAATTATTTTCATAATAATATTCATCAAATATGTCTCCATTTGTTTTAGTTTGATGAGGCATTTGAGACAATCTAGATAAATTTTTTATTTAAAGTAAAATGTATTTAGAATCCATTGGGTGTAACATGGTTGATACATTGATTGTTCATATGGTCGATCAATTATTCAAGTGGTGGATTGTCTTTTATGAGTGGTTAGGTTATGGGTATGGCTACTCAATTCATAGTTAGTTGATGATTACATTAATTATATAGGTCATCCATGTGTAAACTCTTATATGGCTTTTGGTCCATAGGGGCATTATCACTCCAAACATGTGGTCAGTTTCAGAAGTATGTTCAATCTTATTTGGATCTATATAAAGGCCATTCTATGCCTATAAGACGGTAATGAGAAGTTTTTGAGTGTATTGTATGAATATTGGTGAATTGAATACACTATGTAAATGTTGTTTTGTGTCTATGTAAATGAACAAAACTATCTTTAATGGGACACATAAAGGCCATTAGAGGCTCAAAAAATGTAAAATATTATTTTCAAATGAATATATAAATGTGTTTTTTTGAATCAAATGACTATATAAAGATAAAAAATTTCCCGATCTAAATGTTATCTGTAAGACGTTTATCCTATGTAGTGGAAATCATTTTTTTGATATTTTATAAAGTTAATATAAATCTATTTAAAAATCGTAGATTTTGGGAAATTATGAGTTTCTATATTTTTATTATTCTAGTGAAATTAATCACGATGATGCTTAATATTATATTCATAAGAGAAAAAATCACATCAAGTGTTTGATTTTAAATATTCATGAGAAATATTAAAATTGAAACTAATGATGATATATAATTAATGCTCTGAGTAGGTTCATTTGAAAAGATTTTATTATTAGTTAATCTTTATATGTTGATTAATAATATCATATAAAAATCATGTATGTTACTATGGTAATTGTGTTCCCCTATTTTGTTCAATTAAACACCTACATCTTTTTGAACAATGTTTTAGGCGGATTTTCTATGTGTTGATGATTTATATGTCTACTTTTAGATATGAATATATAATGTGTAATTCATTTGGAAGAAAGTGAGGATGAAGTATTGGGTATTCTTATAATTCATAAACTAATTTTTTTGTAAATTATTCTCAGATGTTGATTAAGGATATAGATGATTCTTGATTGAGTTCCAGTTATTATATGATAAAAATAATGAAAAAAGTGGTGATTTTTAAAAAAACGTTCTATTAATGAAAAAGAAAAAATTACATTATCATGGGGTCTTAAACATGAGTTTATCTAAATGATAAAATAAAATTGAATCATATATTACAATTTTTTGAATGAATTTATTATATTTTTGAGCTCGAATAGAATACATATAAGTTATATTACATCAACGTGTTTTTAAATTTTCATAACATGAGGATCAATTTCTGTTAGATCCGTATTGTAGTTAATAATTTAAAAAAAGTGCATCATAAAAACTGAGAGAAGTGGATAAGAACCTACGCTGATAGCTCTGAAGCAATTCTCATCATCATTTTATGCTCAATAATTCAATAATTTGAAATCAATGACTGATTTTGAGAGACAAAAATCATATGATTATATATTGATGTTTAATTTAATTTTTAAAAAATTTGATGACACAAGGGGAAGATCATCAATACTAACTGTATAATAGGATTCTTAAGATATATTTCTCCTCACATTTAAATCATTATTAAACTACCATTATTTTGCCTAAATTATAGTGGGATGATAATTAGCCATGATTTAGGATGAATCCTCATCTAAAAAAATTTATTTTATTATAATATTTTGAGGATTATTATATTGATCTGCATGAGTCAAACATGACATCTAGTAGGAACAAATAATGGGTCCGAAACTTGTAAAAATTATTTTTCTCATTTTTTTCATCATATCATACTTGTGTAGAAAAGTAAATATATTAATGGGATAATGAATTAAATATTAAAAAAATACTAAATATAATAAAATTAAATAGTAAAGGGAAAACACCATCAATTCAGCCCCCCTGCTCAGTGGTGAATATGTTTTTTTTTATATTTTAGGAGGAGAAATTAACATGGTTATTAGAGGTTGTACAATTCCCTATTCCATCTCAAATTTGTGGTCTCATGCATAAATGTTCTAATATTGTCTCTAATTATAGAAATGATTTCTAACATGGGTATATTTTACATATATACCATATAAGACATATATAAATTTAAATTTACCATTTCTCCATATGAATTACTATAAATTGGTGTTAAATTTGTTTTCATATCATTTAAATAAAATTTTATACTCTTAAATATTTAGATATAGAATATTTTAATGTTTTATAATGATAAAATTATATTGCCACCATTTTTATTCTCTTGTGAGGAACACAATAGTTATTTCCCATACGTAATTAAATTCTCTTAGGATTCCATTTTTATTAAAGGATATTTTTTTGACAATGATTTGTTAACATTCATTTTGGAAACAATTGTGGAAAATTTTTTTAAAAAGTGAAACCTCTAGAACACAAGATCTTGAATTGAGATATTATGAGAGTAAAATATTTTGTTTGAATTATAACAAAAAATTAATTTTTTATAGCTAAGAATATTTAAGAACATTTAACATATTTTACAATGTATAAACATTATAAAAAATTCAATGAGTTAATTAATGATGTTAATGATTTTATGAAAAATAATTTTGTTAATATGATTAATAAATTTATTGAATTATCTACTAAAAGAGGACAGCATGTTACATTATTTGTTTTAAACTACATGAATGTCACCCAACATTCCTCCTTGCACACTGATGGGATAACTAACATGAGAATAGTTTTTAGAGATGATTCTGTAGGTTGATAATCCTATTTGAATATTTGGGGATGATCAAGTGATTTAAATAAATATATTTATTAATGTTAATAGAATGATGAATCAATGATTTAAAAAATATCATATGAAATAATATTTATGTACTTTATTCTCATATGGTTTTGTGTTATTGGAAATATATAATGTTATATTCACAATAGGATGTTTGGTAATCCTCTATATATCCCAAATACACATACTCTAATATGGCTAATTTTTAGGATAAGTAAGAACTAATCGATTCATCATGAATATATTCCAATGTGATTTCAATTATAATTAATAGGTTGCAGGTAAACGTAAAGATGGAAAAAAATGTCCATATGTTAATATTTTATGAATGGAAGAGATGTGTAAAATCTAAATCATGCTAGAACTAGATAACCAACTATTTAGTATTATATGTAATGGGTGATCTATTGAATGTATGATGCATAATAAGTGAGAAATGATTTAATTTATTGAAAATAAATACATGTGGTGGTATTGTAGAGACCAAAAGCTTGACCTATATAGACATTACATTACTTTTTCGGAATACTTAGTACATAACAAAAACAAACACACAAGGACTGTAATAGTTTAGTGTCTTTGGAAACTCGGAATATAATCTTCTAATCATGGTGAAAGATCTTCAACATCTCCCATAAAGATGCTTAACTTTTTTCTTACCTAAAACCTTTCATTATATCCTGGGGAAAAGAAAACATAAAAGGGGTGAGCTCAAATTCCCAGTAAGAGTAAACATAGAGAACATAAAACAATCCATAAACATTTGAATACAAAAACTTGAACATAAAATATAAACATCAAAATCTTGAGAAAAGACATGAATCTTGGAAGTATGTAAGGCATATATCATAAGGGAACATCAATCACGATAAAATAGAAGGGGAATAATACATGTAATTGTGGAAACCATTAAGCACATGTTATGATTTCCATAGTAGCCATGGCATTGCTGCCAAGACCATCTTAGTAGACAAAGTCCCTTTCTAAATCGAGTTCACTCCTCGTTTTAGTCCTGTAACACTGAACCAGATTAACTTACCTTTCCAGTCATTTCTATATCATGAGATATAAATCTTTAACCAATTAATTGGAGGTAAATATAGGTCCACCCATCTCATAATGAAATCTTTCTTACTTGTTCCACAAAATAAACATACATCATTCATAATAGCCCAATAAATAAAACGTGTTTCATAAACATCATCCCATCATCACATAAACCATATAAAAGTAATGGATATCATTTCATAATTAGAAAAGTGAAACCATGTAAATCATTGAAAATTTATACATGAAATATACACATATGAAATAATGTCAACTTAGATGAAAAATGGTTTTGATAAAACACTTGAAATGAATTCTTGAGGAAAATATCCTTTTTTCTTCAAAGTTATTTTATGTTCACAAAATTCCATGCACCTTTAAAATCAAATAATTTTGTTGAAAATTGTCATAAAATCTTGTAGAGTAAGCTTCAAGAAAATGAGCCTTTATGAAACCAAAAAAATCAGTTCATGCCATATCAGTTAAAAAACACTTTTCTCATACTTTTGTCATAAAAGTCAAAAAGTACCTCATAAAAGATAGATTCCATACATACCATGTTTTAAATGTCAAAAATGGGTAAAATGGACATTAAACATGCATGAAACATTTTTTTTTGAAACATTGACATTAATGAGAACAATAACCCCAGTAAATACTTTCGAATAAACAATCTTGAGATTGGGAAAGTTATCCCTTACCTTAGGTCCGATATGCTTTATACGTTTCCGAAACTCCTATATAATGATTTAAATAATGTCATTAAATTATTATAGAATCATATTCAATGTTATTATATCATATACGGTTCACTTATGACTTTATATTACACGTTCTTTTGTATGTTCCATGTTAAAGCGGCGTTTTGGGTTAAAACGTTTTATTTGTCGTGGGTGTTTGGACTTGTAGTTCATGATATTATTACTTATATCCTGATTTACATAATTCCAGAATGTAAAAAATTATTTATATATAATATATATTCAGTATATACATATATATATATGATAGATCAATTAAATGGAATGAAATACACTGTTCATGGAGACGGTAGGTCGTACGTACGCATTAACGCTGTTTTAGATTCCTTATTGAATTGAATGAAATTAAGTAGATGACATATATATATACCCACATAAATCCAGTATCACTATTATATAATATATTTCATGATTAATTATTATATATACTTTATAATCATTCATGAATGGTTAACATGCAGAATGAATCTCATCGCGTTGTGGAGACGGTAGTCCGTACGTATGCACGAGCGATGATATCATTCCCATGATCGTGGAATTTCATTGAAGTGTATGTATAATATTCCAGAACCAATATAACTTTTCAATAATCATATATAGTAATTTATTTACACCATTATACCCATCCAAGTAAGGTGGTGGTCGAAAACAGATTACACCACGGCGTGGAGACGGTATTCCGTATGTACGCATGCGCGGTGATTTCTTTGTCCGTAGGATGGATAGATGGTAAAATAGGGTTGTTTCATAATTATAATAACATAAAAATATATGATTGATACTGATGTTATTACTTCATAATTAAACAACCTATGAAGAATAAGTAGAAGAAGAAATAAAGTTGAACGAATAGGTAACGGATATTACCTCTTCTTTCGACACGCCTTTTTGAAACCTCCTCATAGGGCACTAAGATTGGTCACTGAAGAAGACCAGAACCTCTAGGATGTTTCTAAGGAAGTGGAGAAGAAGAATTGGATGGGTTTGGCCGAGCTTTAAGGCTGAATGTGGTGTGAGACAGAGAGGGAGTAGGTTCCCTTTTATATGGGAGGAGAGGGGCACCTTTAGAATAACTAAAAATATTATTTTATTATAATGTCATATACTATTTTTAGTATCTCCAAATTAAGTTATTTAGAATCTAAGGTGGGGATGAGTCGAAATCCTCTCATCCAAGAGAATTTAGAAAAGTTTAGGTTTTTATTTTAACTTTATCATTTAGATTTAACTTTAAGTTAAATAATTTTTCTTTTACCATGTCTTCTTGGTTTCTAACACTATAACGTTAATAAACATACAATAAAAAGATAAAAGAACCCCAAGTTGTATATCATTAATATGTATAACCATATCTAATTCATTTGGCCAAAACATAGATTTTTAGGAATAAAATAACAATTGACAATATAATATTTGTTTTAAAAACTATTTTATGTCCATTTTCAAACTATTCGATAATTCATTTTTGTGAAAATCATAACATAATTATTAGTTATAAAACAGTTAACTAAATCAATACTAACATGTCATATTAACCTATAAAATTAGTGTAATCCATAAAAAATCTCAAATTACATTTATTTTGGTATTTGTAACATCAATTATGTCAATATTTCATTAATAAGATAATTATTGCATCATCATTGTGTCATATATAATTTAGATTATTTAATGTCTAAAAATTATAAATAAAACACCATTATGTTGGAATATTTTTATATTTCTAACTAATATTTATAGTATAATTTATCTTATGTATAACCCTAAATTAAAAATGATTTAGTTATTAAACTTTGATTTTAACTATTTTAACCCTTCTTTAAATAAATTAATAATAAATGTCCTAATCTTATCCAAGTGGGACTAAATGGTCATATTTTATTCATAAGGTTGTTTTTGGTCGAATTACAGTTATCAAATAGAATTATAACATGCGTTAGTGTAATAATAATATCAATTTTACACTTAATTAACCTATTTAATTTTAACTGTGGAAAAAAGTAAAAGGTTACTATTCACCAAAATTTATTTTCATCTCATTGAACTACAATTTAGTCCATCATATTAACTATTTCTCTCGGATTTTCTAAATTCCACTCACAGAAGCAGTAAATTTATGTTTTATGTGAATTTGCAAATTCTCCTAGGAGGTGGGTAAAAGACGGTGAAAAGTTCAATAAAATTTTTATTTATCTAAAATTATTATAAAATGGATCTAATGACCTAAATTGAACTTATATAGCTTTTATGTATCAATTCTTACCTAAAATAAATTTAACTAAAATAAGTAATTATATAAAAAGTCGGTTTTTGAATAGTAACCCAGTGTTTTCACTATTCATAAAAAATTGAACGTTTTCAGAAAAATTCCAAAAATTCACCCTAGGATAATTTCGAGATTCTGAATCCAAAAATGAAGTCCATTTTCAAAGATAAAATTTATAAAATTTAAAAAAGTGGGTATTACTATTCATAATGGCTAGTTTATATAACATATCGTTCTTTAGCGAAACTCGGTATTGGGTACAACACACAGTTTCGTGGAAGGTCGCGCTTGCGTGTAATGAAAGCCATGTCAGGGATGCGAGTTGTGCAAGATCCTTTTGGTGTAGCGCACAACACAAGACATTAATGAAATTAAAAAGAACATTTTTCATAAAATCTAGGGATGTTACATTCTACCCGCTTAAAATGAATTTCGACACTGAAATTCGCCGGGGTTATAAATGGTTTACTACTCGAAAGTTTCTTTAATATAACCCCACATCATAAAAAGAAATTCCAAAACTTGCCTTTAAAAACTAAAGTATGAAACGTAATAGTTACCCAAATTAACTAGTCACTGGGTTTCCACATAGGAGAACATATGTGAAAATATGGATATGGAAGAGAAATATAACTGTCATGTTCGGAAGGAGAGTGGTAAAGAACATGGCTATAAATAATCCAACAATCACATAGCCATAAAATTGTGATGATATATGGTACCATCTAATTCATCGGATATAAGGGCACTAGGACAACATATTTGGTTTTCATGATCATTTCCCTAAAGTTGATGAATTTGAATTAGAATAAATACATACTTTATTTTGGTATAATATCACCATTTTTCATGCCATGAACAATTTCCACTTCACCTCTTTAAGAAATGAAGTTGAATTTGTCTTTCATGAAGTTTTAGCAGATCATGTGATAGAATGATTGGTCGTTCCATCTGTCTCAAACATAAGTTAGCAAAAGTTATATACATAATTCTATCTATGATGAGATTAATCATATAAGGTTCCAAAAAAGACTTATACTTCATCTATCATCATGTATAATAAAATAAAACTGTTTTCTACTCATCAAGTACATCCTGTAGGCCAGTGGTAGGAAATAAAGGCTTATCGCACTTCTGTTGTGGGTTCGATTCCCACAGCCTTGTCCGACATGACGGGTTGTCCCTCGTTCTGCAGGTTGTCCTTTTTTTCTAAAAAATTCAATACTAACTTATGTCCATCATAATCCATTCCAATCATTAGGCTTATCCATAATATTGTAGTCCATTCTCATATTATAGTGAAAATGATTACCAGAGATTTCATATAACAAGCATGTTAATACCATCGTTGATCCCTATATATCATAAGATATGTCTGGTTGGCCACATTCCAAACTTTCGAAGGCCTTAATCATGTATTCTTTTGAAAAATGAATAACCATTGAATCATAGTGAAAACATGAGTGCTGTCAAAAGTTAACTATTTCCACATACCAAAACTCCAAAATTCTATATACTCAAACCATATTATAATTATTTCCTTATATCAGTCTTGAGCTCATGAATACTATTAAACATTTCATTTTCTCCTTATCCCTTCATTATGTGAATATCATCTTCTTTCCAAAAATATCTCAATCACTTTCCATGGTTACCAGTACCATAAAATTATTTAAAACCACAATAGACCAATACATAAATATTCAAATATTCCAGGATACTATATACAACATTATTTTGGAACCCCATTACATAAACACTTAATCATTCCACCACATCGTTTCCATATTCATCATCGCCAATAGTGATCGCATGTGAATTCCATTTTTTCCTTCGCCTTAAGTTGTTTCTCATGTCGATCATCATTAACCCTTGGATCAGGGAATTGATTAGCATAATGCCCCATCTCATTGCACATGAAGCATTGAAGTGTTGGTGGTGCGTTCTCTGTAGTCTTTTCATTATTCAAATCATTAGAAACCCCTTTTCCATTACATCAACACTCATCTGCTTGATGACCTTCTTTTCCACACTTAAAACATTTTCTATTCCCTCTAAGACAATCTCCACCATGATTCTTTCCACACTTTGAGCATAAAGAAACAATCATATTCTTTTCACCATTATTATGAGATATCTCCTTGAACTCCATCTTTCGTTTCTTGTCAAAACCATGAGATAGATATGTAACACCAACTTCTATTTCTACCTTGATAGCACAACACACAATTTCTTCACAGCTACTGAAGTCTCTTATAGCTAATTCTCTTCAAAGATTTGGTTTTAAGCCACTGAAGAATCGATCAACATTACTTTTAGGTTGGATGATAAAGCCATATGCATACCTTGTAGGCCTTGTAAAATTTGCTTCGTATATACCAACATATTCATCATCCTTTTGATTTAGTTCAAGAAACTTTTTCTCCATCTTTTTTCTAAGAATTCGAGGGATGTACTTATTGAAAAATAAGTTCATGAACTTATCCCATTCCAAGGAATCAATTTCATCTCTTGGCCTCGTATTCTTGAAAATATTCCACCATTGATCGGCTTCACCTTCCAAACAATATACTTCTAAGATGGCTTTATCATGTTCATAACATTGATGAACTGAAAATATCTTTTCAGTGGTACTGATCCATTGTTCAGTAACAAGTGGATCAGAAGACCCACTTAAAGAATGTGGATGTTGCCTCATGAAGGACACAATAGAATATTGTTCCCTTCCCTGCTCATTTGGAAGTCCAGAATGATTCATAGCTTCTGTAAGTATAGAAAAATGATTTTTCACTCCATCTCCCATAACATTTGAGTTTTCAGGAGGACAATCATTGCATTGTACATTACATTGATCAACACGGTTCCTTTGGGTTCCATCCATTGTCTAAAACCCAAAAACTATAGTGTGAGAGGCCAAAATCAAGCTATGGAAAACAACATAATAAAGGGGGAGTACCTTCAATATCTAACATATTAGGTTTAATTCTATGATCGTTAAAATAATTCTAGGACTATAACCTATACTTATACTTAACCTTAGGGACATCCGTAGACATACCTTAGAAATATCTCTAGGGATCTCACTAAAGTTCTCGCATCCTAGTTTTCAAAGGTTGACTAAACATTTACTCTGATACCAACTCTAGAGACCCAAATCTTAACGTACATGGACATTACATTACTTTTGTGGAATACATAGTACATAACAAAAACATACACACAAGGATCGTAATAGTTTAGTGTAATTGGAAACTCGAAATATAATCTTCTAATCATGGTGAAAGATCTTCCACATCTCCCCTAAAGATCTTCCCCTTTTTTCTTACCTAAAACCATTATTTATATCCCGGGGAAAAGAAAACATAATAGAGGTGAGCTCAAATGCCCAATAAGGGTAAATATAGAGAACATAAAACAATTCATAAACATTTGAATGCAAAAGCTTGAACATAAAATCTAAATATCAAAATCTTGAGAAAAGACATGAATATTGGAAGTACGTAAGGAATATATCATAATAAAACATCAATCATTATAAAATAGCATTGTAATAATACATGTAATTGTGGAAACCATTAAGAACATGTTATGATTTCCTTAGTAGCCAACGCATTGCTTCCAAGACCATCTTAGTGGACAAAGTCCCTTTCTGAATTGAGTGTACTCCTCGTTTCAGTCTTGAAACACTGAACCAAATTAACTTACCATTCCATACATGTCAATATCTTGAGATATAAATCTTTACCCAATGAATTGGAGATAGATATCGGTCCCACCGATCTCATAATTAAATAATTCTTACTTGTGCCACAAAATAAACATACATCATTCATAATAGCCCAATAAATAAAATGGGTTTCATAAACATCATCCCATCATCACATAATCCATATAAAAGAAATGTATATCATTTCATAATAAGAAATATGATACCATTTAAATCATAGAGAAATGATACATGAAACATACACATATGAAATAATGTCATCTTAGATGAAAAATGGTTTTGATAAAACACTTGAAATGAATTATTGAGGAAAATATCCTTTCTTCTTCAAAATCATTTCATTTTCACAAAATTCCATGCACATTTAAAATAAAAGTATTTTGTTGAAAATTTTCATAAATTCTTGTAGAGTATGCTTCATGAAAATGAGGCGTTATGAAACCGTAAAAATCCGTTCATGTCGTATAAGTTAAAAATAACATTTTTCTCCTAATTTTGTCAGAAATGTCAAAAAGTACCTCATAAAACAATGATTCCATACATACCATGTATTAAAAGTCAAAAATGGGTTAAAAGGACATTAAAAAGACATGAAACCATTTTTATGAAACATTGACATTGATGAGAATAATAACCCCAGCAAATACTTTAGAATAAACAATCTCGAGATTGGAAAAGTTATCCCTTACCTTTGGTCCGATATACTTCGTACATTTCCAAAACTCTTGTATAATGATTTAAATATTTTCATTGACTCATTACATAATCATATTCATTGTTATGATATCATATATGGTTCACTTATGACTTTATATTACCCGTTATTTTGTATGTTCCATGTTAAAGTAGCCTTATGGGTTAAATCGTTTTATTTATCGTACATGTTTGAACGTGTTGTTCTTGATATTATTAATTATATCCTGATTTACTTAATTCCAGAATGTGAATCATGATTTATATATAATATATATTCATCATATACATATATATATGATAGATAGATTAAATGGAATGAAATACACCGTTCATGGAGACGGTAGGCCGTACGTTCGCATGAACGCTGTTTTCATTTCCTTATTGAATTTAATGAAATTAAGTAGATGACACACATATATATACACATAAATCCATTATCATTATTATGTAATATATTTCATGATTACTTATTATATATACCTTATAATCATTCATGAATGGTTAACATGCAGAATGAATCTCATCGCATCGTGGAAAATGTAGTCCGTACGTATGAACGAGCAATGATATCATTCCCATGATCATGGAATTTCATTGAAGTGTATATATAATATTTCAAAATCAATATCACTTTTCAATAATAATATATAGTTATTTATTTACACCATTATACCCATCCAAGTATGGTGGTGTTCGAAAACAGATTACACCACAGCGTGTAGATTATATTCCGTACGCAAGCATGCACGGTGATTTCATTATCCGTATGATGGATAGATGGTGAAATAGGGTTGTTTCATACTTATAATAACATATCAGTATATGAGTTATACTGATGTTATTACTTCATAATGCAACAACTAATGATGAAGAAGTAGAAGAAGAAATAATGTTGAAAGAATCAGTAACATATATTACCTCTTCTTTCGACACGCCTTTTTGAAACCTCCTTTTAGGGTACTAAGAATGGTTTTTGAAGAATACCAAAACCACTAGGATGTTTCTAGAGAAGTGCAGAAGAGAAATTGGCAGGGTATGGCAGATCTTGATGGCTCAATGTGGTGTGAGGAAGAGAGGGATGAGGTTCCCTTTTATAAGGGATGAGAGGGGAACCTTTAGAATAACTAAAAATATTATTTTATTATAAATTTATATTTGGTTTTTAATATCTCCAAATTGAGTTATTTCGAATATAAGGTGGGGATGGGTCTAAATACTCTAATACACTAGAATTTAGACATGTTTAGGTTTCTATTTTAACCTTATCATTTAGATTTAACTTTATGTTAAATAATTTTTCTTTTACCGTGTCTTCTTTTTTTCTTACACTATAAGGTTAATAAACTTAATATAACAAGACAAACTAACCCCAAGTTGATTATTATTAATATATATAACCTTATATAAGTCTTTTGTCCGAACCTTATATTTTTAGGAAGAAAATAACAATTAATAATATAATATTTGTTTAAAAACTATTTTATTTCAATTTTCACAGTATTCGGTAATTGATTTTTGTGAAAATCATAACAAAATTATTAGTTCGAAAAAAGTTAACTAAATAAATAATAACATGTCATATTTACCTAGAAAATTCGTTTAATTCATATAAAGTCTCAAATTACATTTATTTGGGTATTTATAACATCAATTATGTCAATATTTCATTAGTAAGATAATTACTACATCATCATTGTGTCATATATAAATCAAATTATTTAATGTCTAAAAATTATAAATAAAACTCCCTTATGTATGAAATCATTTTATATTTCTAATGAATATTTATAGTCGAATTTAACATATGTATAACCCTATATTAAAAATGATTTAGTTATTAAACTTTGATTTTAACTATTTTAACCCTTCTTTAAATAAATTAATAATAAATGTCCTAATTTAATCAAAGTGTGCCTAAGTGGTCATATTTTATTACTAAGGTTTTATTTGGTCAATTTACACTTATACAATAGAATTAGGACATGTGTTATGATAATAATATTATCAATTTTACCCTTAATTACACTATTTACTTTTAGCCGTGGTAAAAAAAGTAAAAAGTTACTATTCACAAAAAATATTTTCATCTCATTGAATAACATTTTAGTCCTTGATATTAACCGTGTCTCTCAGATTTACAAAATTTCACTCACAGAAGTGGTAAAATTATGTTTTATGTGAATTTGCAAATTCTCCTAGGAGGTGGGTAAAAGACGGTGAAAAGTTCAATAAAATTTCTATATATCTAAAATTATTATAAAATGACTCCAATTATTTAAATTGAACTTATATAGGTATTATGTATCAATTTTGACTTAAAATAAATTTAATTAAAATAAATAATTATATAAAAAGTCGGTTTTTGAATAGTAACCCAGTGTTTTCACTATTCCTCAAAAATTGAAAGTTTTCAGAAAAATATCAAAAATTTACCCTAGGATAATTTCAATATTCTGAATCCAAAAATGATGTCCATATTGACAGATAAAATTTATAAAATTTCAAAAAGTCGGTATTATTATTCATAACGGCTAGTTTATATAACATATCGTTGTATAGCGAAACTCTGTATTGCGTACAACACACGCTATGATGGAAGGTCGTGCTTGCGTGTAGTGCAAGCCATGTTAGGGATGCATGTTCTGCATGCTCCTTTTGGTGTAGCGTACAACACAAGACATTAATGAAATTATAAAGTATATTTTTCATAAAATCTTGGGATGTTACATTCTAACCCACTTAAATTAAATTTCGCCCTCGAAATTCTTCGAGGTTATAAATGGATTACTACACGAAAGTTTCTTTAATAGAATCCCACATCGTAAAAAGGAATACCAAAACATGGCTTTCAAAATTAAAGTATGAAACCTAATAGTTACCCAAATTAACTAATCACTGGGTTTCCACATAGGAGAACATAGGTGGAAATATGGATATGGAAGAGAAATCTAACCGTCATGTTCTGATGGAGAGTGGTAAATAACATGGCTATGAAAAATCCAAAAATCACAAAGCCATAAATTTGTGATGATCTAGGGTAACATCTGGTTCGTCGGATATAAGGGCTCTTGGACAACATTTTTGGTTTTCAAGATCATTTCCCTAAAGTTGAAGAATTTGAATTAGAATAAATACTTACATTATTTTTGTATAATCTCACAGTTGTTCGTGCCTTGAACAATTTACACTTCATCTCTTTATGAAATGAAGTTGAATTTGTCTTTCGCGAAGTTTTAGCAGATCATGTGATAGAATGATATGTCATTCCTTATGTCTAAAACATAAGTTAGCAAACGTTATATACATAATTCCATCTATGGTGAGATTAATCATATATTGTTTCAAAATGGACATATACTTCATCTATCATCCTGTATAATAAAATAAAACTACTTTATACTAACCAGGAACTTCCTATAGGCCAGTGGTAGGAAATAAAGGCTTGTCGCACTTCAGTTGTGGCTTCGATTCCCACAGCCTTGTCTGACGCGACAGGTTGTCGCTCGTTCTGCAGGTTGTCCTATTTTTTCTAAAAAATACAATACTAACTTATATCCAACATAATCCACTCCAATATTTAGGATTATCCATAATATTGTATTCCATTATCATATTATAGTGAAAATGATTACCAGAAAATTCATATAACAAGCATGTTAATACCATCGTTGATCCCCATATATCATAAGATATATCTTGTCGGTCACAATCCAAACATTCGAAGGCCTTAATAATTTATTCTCTTGAAAAATTAATACCCATTGAATCTTAGTGAAAACATGAGTGTTGTAAAAAGTTAACTCTTTCTAAATACCAAAACCCCATAATTCTATATACTCAAACCATCTTATAACTATTTCCTTATATCAGTCATGAGCTCATGACTACTGTCAAACATTTCATTTTCTCCTTATCCCTTCATTATGCGCATATCATATTCTTTCCAAAAATATCTCAATCACTTTTCATGGTTACCGGTACCATAAAATTATTGAAAACCACAATAGACAGATACATAAATATTCCAATATTCCAAAATACTATATAAAACTTTATTTTGGAACCCCATTACATAAACACTTAATCATTCCACCACATCGTTGTCATATTCAACATCTCCAATAATGTTCGCATGTGAATTCACTTTGTCCTTTGCCTTAAGTGGTTGCTCATGTCGATCATCATTAACCCTTGGATTAGGGCATTGATTAGCATAATGCCCCATATCATTGCACTTGAAGAATTGAAGTGTTGGTGGTGCATTCTCTATAGTCTTTTCTTTATTCAAATCATTAGCAACCTTTTTTCCATTACATCGACACTGATCTACTCGATGACCATAATTTCCACACTTAAATCATTTTCTAGTCCCTTTAAGAAAATCTCCACCATTCTTCATTCCACACTTTGAGCACAAGGAAACATTCATATTCTTTTCACCATTTTTCTGAGATTTCACCTTGAACTCAATCTATCATTTCATTTCAAAACCATGAGAGGGATATGCAACACCAAATTCCATTTCTAACTTGATAGCACAACGCACAATTTCTTCATAGTTACTAAAGTCTCTTATAGTAAATGCCCTTCGAAGATTTGGTTTTAAGCCACTGAAGAATCGATCAACTTTACCTTCAGGATGGATGATAAAGCCAGATGCATACCTTGCAAGCCTTGTAAAATTCACTTCGTATATACCAATAGCTTCATCATCCATTTTCTTTAGTTCAAGAAACTCCTTCTCCATCATTGTTCGAAGAATACAAGGGAAGTACATATTGAAAAATAAGTTCTTGAACTCATCCCATTCCATGGACTCAATTTCATCTCTTGGAATAATATTCTTCATAATATTCCACCATTGATCAGCTTCACCTTCAAAATGATATACTGCTAAGATAACTTTATAATGTTCAGAACATTGAATAATTGAAAATATCTTTTCAGTGGTACTGATCCATTGTTCAACAACAAGTGGATCAGAAGTACCACTGAAAGATGGTGGACGTTGCCTCATGAAGGACTCAATAGAATATTGTTCCTTTCTCTGCTCATTTTGAAGTCCAGGACAATTCATAGCTTGTGTAAGTATAGAAATAAGATTTTGAACTCCATCTTCGATAAAATTTGTTTATTCCGGAGGACAATCATTGCATTTTCCATTACATTGATCAACACGGTTCCTTTGGGTTCAAGCCGTCGTCTAAAACCCAAAAAGAATAGTGTGAGAGGAAAAATTCATGCTAAGGAAAACAAGATAATAAAGGGGGAGTACCTTCAATATCTAACATCATAGGTTTAATTATAAGATCGTTATCATAATTCTAGGACTATAAACTATACTTATACATAACCTTAGGGACATCCCTAGAAATTCCATAGAAATATATCCAGGGATATCACTAAAGTTCTCGCATTCTAGTTTCCAAAGGTTGACTAAACCATTCCTCTAATACCAACTGTAGGGACCCAAAGCATGATGTACATGGACATTACATTACTTTTGCGGAATACTTAGTACATAACAAAAACAGACACACAAGGACCGTAATAGTTTAGTGTCTTTGGAAACTCGGAATATAATCTTCTAATCGTGGTGAATGATCTTCAACATCTCCCATAAAGATCTTCCCATTTTTTCATACCTAATACATTTTCATTATATCATGGTGAAAAGAAAACATAAAAGGTGTGATCTAAAATGCCCATTAAGGGTAAAAATAGAGAATATAAAACAATCCATAAACATTTGAATGCAAAAACTTGAAAATAAAATCTAAACATCACATTCTTGAGCAAAGACATCAATCCTGGATGTATATAAGGCATGTATCATAAGGGAACATCAATCATGATAAAATAGCATGGGAATAATACATGTAATGGTGGAAACCATTAAGAACATGTTATGATTTCCATAGTAGCCAAGGCATTGCCTCCACGACCATCTTAGTGGACAAAGTCCTTTTCTGAATCAAGTTCACTCCTCATTTCAGTCCTGTAACACTGAACCGGATTAACTTACCATTCTATCCATTTCTATCTAATGAGATATAAATCTTTAACCAATTCATTGGAGGGAGATATAGGTCCCACCCATCTCATAATGAAATCATTCTTACTTATGACACAAAATAAACATACATCATTCTTAATAGCCCAATAAATAAAATGGGTTTCATAAACATCATCCCACCATCACATAATCCTTATTAAAGAAATTTAATATCATTTCATAATAAGAAAAGTGAAACCATGTAAATCATAGACACATGATACATGAAACACACACATATGAAATAATGTCATCTTAGATGAAAAATGGTTTTGATAAAACACTTAAAATGAATTTTGAGGAAAATATCCTTTCTTCTTCAAAATCATAATATTTTTACAAAATTCCATGAACTTTTAAAATAATATTATTTTGTTGAAAATTTTCATAAAATCTTGTAGAGTATGCTTCATGAAAATCAGGCTTTATGAAACTGTAAAAATCCATTCATGCCATATAAGTTAAAAATAACATTTTTTTCGTACTTTTGTCGGAAAAGTCAAAAAGTACCTCGTAAAAGAAAGATTCCATACATACCATATAGTAAAAGTCAAAAATGGGTAAAAAGGACAATAAAAATACATGAATCCCTTTTTAGGAAACATTGATATGGATGAGGACAATAACCCCAATAAATACTTTCAAGTAAACAATCTCAAGTTTTGAAAAGTTATCCCTTACCTTAGATCCGATATGCTTCGTACGTTTCCAAACCTCATGTATAATGATTTAAATAATGCATTTGACTTATTACAGAATCATATTTATTGTTATGATACCATATATGGTTCATATATGACTTTATATTACCCATTCTTTTGTAAGTTCCGTGTTAAAGCATTGTTTTGGGTTAAATCGTTTTATTTATCGTACGTGTTTGGACTTGTTGTTCTTGATATTATTATTAATATCATGATTTAATTAATTCCAGAATGTAAATAATGACTTATATATAATATATATTTAGTATATACATATATATCTGATAGATCGATTAAATGGAATGAAATACAACGTTCATGGAGATGGTAGGCCATATGTACGCATGAACGCTGTTTTCGTTTCCTTATTGAATTGAATGAAATTAAGTAGATGACATACATATATATACACATAAATACAGTATCATTATTATGTCATATATTTCATGATTAATTATTATATATACTTTATAATCATTCATGAATGGTTAACATGCAGAATGAATCTCATCGCGTCGTGGAGACGGTAGTCCATATGTATGCACGAGCGATGATATCATTCCCATGATCGTGGAATTGCATTGAAGTTTATGTATAATTTTTCAGAATCAATATCACTTTTCAATAATCATATATATTTGTTGATTTACACCATTATACACATCCATGTAAGGTGGTGGTCGAAAAAAGATTACACCACGACATGGAGATGATATTCCATACATACGCACACGCGGTGTTTTCGTTGTCCGTAGGATGGATAGATGGTGAAATAGGGTTGTTTCATACTTATAATAACACATCAGTATATGAGTTATACTAATTTCATTACTTCATAATGAAACAACTAAAGAAGATGAAGAAGAAGAAGAATTAATGTTGAAAGAATAGGTAATAGATATTAACTCTTCTTTCGACGCGCATTTTTTGAATCCTCCTCTTAGGGAACTAAGATTGGTCTTTGAAGAATACCATAACCTCTAGGATGTTTCTAGGGAAGTGGAGAAGAGAAATTGGCTGGGTTTGGCCGATATTTAAGGCTCAAAGTTGTGTGAGGAAGAGAGGGGGGAGGTGCCCATTTATAAGGGAGGAGAGGGGCACCTTTAGAATAACAAAAAATATTATTTTATTATAAAATCATATACAGTTTTTAATAACTCAAAATTGAGTTATTTCGTAGATAATGTGGGTATGGGACGAAATAATCTCATCCAATAAAATTTATACAAGTTTAGATTTCTATTTTAACCTTATCATTTAGATTTAACTTTAAGTTAAATAATTATTATTTTACCGTGTTTTCTTGTTTTCTTACACTATAAGGTTAATAAACAAACTATAACAAGCCAAAATGACACCAAGTTGTTTATTATTAATATATATAACCTTATCTAAGT
Organism: Viscum album; assembly: GCA_963277665.1. Classification (NCBI taxonomy): domain Eukaryota; kingdom Viridiplantae; phylum Streptophyta; class Magnoliopsida; order Santalales; family Viscaceae; genus Viscum; species Viscum album. The sequence goes on along the minus strand of OY728131.1, from coordinate 847,769,254 downwards.
CATTTGTCTGAGCATTATATTTTTATGAATAATATAACAATTAATAATATATTATTTTTTAAAAAAACTATTTTATGTCAGTTTTGACACTATTTGGTAATTGATTTTTGTGAAAATCATAACAGAATGATTAGTTCGAAAAACATTAACTAAATAAATAATAACATGTACTATTAACCTAGAAAATTTTTTTAATTCGTAAAAAGTCTCAAATTAAATTTATTTGGGTATTTATAACATCAATTATGGAAATATATCATTAATAAGATAACTATTGCATCATCATTGTGTCATATATAAATTATCATATTTAATTTCTAAAAATTCTAAATAAAACACCATTATGTAGGAAATATTTTTATATTTATAATGAATATTTAAATTCGAATTGATCTTATGTATATCCCTATATTTGAAATGATTTAGTTATTAAAAATTGATTTTAACTATTTTTACCCTTCTTTAAATAAATTAATAATAAATCTTCTAATCTAATCCAAGTGGGCCTAAATGGTCATATTTTATTCCTAAGTATGTTTGTGGTCTTATTGCACTTATCGAATAGAATTAGGACATGCATTAGGGTAATAATAATATCAATTTTACACTTAATTACCCTATTTACTTTTAACCGTGGTAAAAAAAGTAAAAAGTTACTATTCACCAAAAATTATTTTCATCTAATTGTACCACATTTTAGTCCTTGATATTAACCGTCTCCATCGGATTTTTGAAATTCCACTCACAAAAGAGGTAAAATTATGTTTTATGTGAATTTTCAAATTCTCCTAGGAGGTGGGCAAAAGACGGTGAAAAGTTTAATAAAAATTTTATATATCTAAAATTATTATAAAATGACTCCGATGACTTAAATTGATCTTATATAGGTATTGTGTATCAATTTTGACCTAAAATAAATTTAAATAAAATAAATAATTATATAAAAAGTTGGTTTTTGAATAGTAACCCAATGTTTTCATTATTCATCAAAAATTGAATGTTTTCAAAAAAATACAAAAAAATCACCCTAGGATAATTTCGATATTCTGAATCAAAAAATGAAGTCCATTTTAAAATATAAATTTTATAAAATTTTAATAAGTGGGTATTACTATTCATAACAGCTAGTTTATATAACATATCGTTGTTTAGAAAAACTCAGTATTGCGTACAACACACGCTATCGTGGAAGGTCACCATTGCATGTAATGCAAGACAAGTCAAGGATGCGTGTTGTGCAAGCACCTTTTGGTGCAGCGTATAACACCAGACATTAATAAAAAATCAAAAAGAATATTTTTCATAAAATCTCAGGATGTTACAGGTATATTGAAAAAGTTAGATGGCTGGGTAAGGTAAACTAAATTAGGAAACATTCTACATATTTGTCAATCTCATCATCAAGTCTCATTCAATAGAATATATTTTTATTGAAAATGATAATAAAAAATTGTATACTATTTAAGAAAATAACATGGTAAAATCAATAAACTTTTCAAACACATTAGTCTTACCATTCTAAAACACTATATTAAAATTTTCATGTAATGTCATGTAAAGTCCTGAAAATTTCAAGGAAATTTCTTTCTTAATTTTATTTGGATTTTTACAAGAACACAGTTTCTGACGGAACCTGATTCCGAGGCCCGGTTTACCCGGAATCATTTTCCGAAGATAGGCTCGGGTACGTTCAGTGAACAGATGAGCAGGTTTTCCTAACCTTAGAACCGGTGCTCGGAATTGAATTCTAAGGGAACCGATGGAATCACAGCGCCGGTAATTGCTTAGAAACGCCTCTTCCGGAGTTGCATTTTCTCGGGTGTGGTTTTTAATTTTTGGGCTTAAAGTTAAGAAATAAAAAAAATTGTACGACAAACTTTATTTTATTTCACTTAAGCCACTTGGAATCCACTTGAAGCCACATAAAGTTACTTAAGCTGAGTTTTTTTGGATAGGGTGCTATCCAAAAATATCCTACCCTATTGGTAGGATATTTGTGATATGGGGCCCGCACGAGCCCCGCCGTTTCATTCCGCTAAGTAACGCACCCGCAAAAACCTGTCATTATGGAAGTCAACTGACGCGTTTTCTTAATTTCTTAACACACCAATTAATTGGGCGGTTTTATTCTTTGAATTAATTGGGCAGTTTTATTCATTGAATTAATTGGGCAGTTTAATTCGATGAATTAATTCTATGAATTAATTTAATCGTTTCTTAACCTGTTTTCAATCCGTTGGCGTAATAATAAAATAATACCAACGCACGATTCTGGAAAAATTTTCATTGAGAGGATTTGACAGAAACCAAGTGTTCTTCATCCTCCTTCGCGAAGAATGCGAAAAATGCTAAGAACACTAAGAATGCCGAGCCCTCGTAAATCTACGACGTGACGCCAATTTCGCGACGCCGGCGATTCTTCTTCCGCGACGTTCTTCCGCGACAATCCAACCCCGCGACAACCTTCGATCGGCAGTGACAAGGTAGGGGTTGCACTCTTTTTTTTTAAATTTCATTTGTGGATTAAAACAACAATAAGGATTTAATTATTATTAATTAAATTTTTTGTTTCATGGTCCTCGGAGTTTGTCGACGAAACGCCGGATACCGCGACGACGCGACGATCCCCTCCTTACGCGACGATCAATTCTGCGAAGAACACGCGTGTGACGACTTGACGAGGTAGGGGGTTTTTATTTGAGAACAATCATTATTTTCCGTGATTTATTCATTTAAACCAAAGAACACGGTTTCATAAGAACAATTTTAATTTATTAAAATTTTTATTTGTTATGTTTTCTATGTGTTGATTAATCCTCCCAATTGTTATCACCTAACGCGGAGGGTGCGGGCCAAACGAACATGGCCCGACAACCCTCTGCAGTTCTTCGTTGTTGTGCGAATTTGGCAGGCGACGACAAAACAAGCCGCAGGGACGATCCGTTGTTTCCCAAGTGAAGAACGGGACCCAGGAGGAGTTTCGGCATAGACGGGAAGGAAAACAGACCACCGGAGAAACTCCGGTGGCCCGCGGAAGCCACCGGCGGCGCGGCGGCACCAGCGGCCAGAGGCAGTGGCGCCTCGGCGCGCCACCGGACAGGGCCGCCGCGGCTGAAGCGGCGGCGGCGGCGGCCAGCGGAACCGCGGCCGCACGGGTCTGGATCACACGCATGGGATGCGGCTTTTTCCACGTCTATTGCCTCCTGTGCGGCCCCACGTGGGCCGCGGCTCCTTCCATCCCGTGGGGGCAGTGCCCCGCGGCAGCCACGCGCGGACGCTCGTCCGAGCCGAGCCGGGCCGGCCAGACCGGCCGGGTCGCACCCTGGCCGGACCAGGACGTGCCGAACCGGGTCCGACCCGCACCCGGGTCTGGTCAACCCGGTTCGGGCCGACCCAGGGGGGGTTGGGCGGTGTCGGTCCGGGCCCAGACCCCCCGTCTTCGGACCGTTTTCGGTCTTTTATTCGTTACATGAGCTACGGGCCTCCGAACGACGTGACGTCAGCGGCGATGTGATCCTTCGATCGAGATGGGCGTTTCGGTATATCGCACTCACGGTTTCGGAATACATTGGGTTCAGCCGGGTTGGTTCGTACATGAAACCAACCGGGCCCTCGGAGCGGAAACGCTCATATCTTGAGGCTCGGACGTCCGATTGACATGCCGTTGACTTCATTGATTTCCTATAAGTGAGACAAGTCTTTTGGCATACTCCACCCAAGGTTTGGACACCGGTGGAGTACAGTCTGGTTGGTTTTACCTTAAAAAACCAACCGTGCCCCTGGAACGAAAAAGCCAATATCTCTCAGACTGGGCGTCCGTTTGACGTGCCGTTTGTGACGTGAAGATCATGTTAACGATATAGAACTTTTGAATACATCAACTCTGGACTATGTGTCAGCTGATGTATCAGCATCTCGGCTCGTGGAGCGGACCCTCCTGAACGAGCTCGTTGTGTGCAGGAACCCTAGAGCTGACTGTAACTGCTACTGTGACGATGACGACTGTGCAGAGATCCTTAGTGGATTCGACGGCGACGACTACAGAACTCAGCGATCCTTTGTGGGTCAGTGCTACAGGTCCTGTGTGGGCCCGATCCTGTGTGGGTCTTTGCGGGGGCTAGTTATCTATTGATCCTTTGTGGGTCAGATCCTTTGTGGGTCATTGCGGGGGATAGTACCTATCGATCCTTCGTGGGTCCGACGACTTAGATGGATCAGTGATCATCTCTATTGTCATTTGAAGAAGTATACCTGTGTGAGCTGAAACTCTTTATTACTTTCCATTGTGAATTGTGTTGTGCTATCCTGTGTGGATTTACGTTTTACTTTCCTTTGTGGATTGTGTTGAGCTTTCCTGTGTGGATTTCACGTTTTCCTTTCCTTTGTACACTGGGTTGTACATGAGCTTGGATGTTGAAGCCGATCGAGAATTGATGACTTAGGTATTTGTATGGGAATATACCTAAGCCGTGTCAGATGTTACTTCGTGATTGTATCTTTACTTTTTTGTTTATCCTTTGTGGATTCTGGGAGACCTTCGGGGGTCTCGGGGTCCCTACTGAGTAGCTTATACTCACCCCTACACGGTCTATGCCCGCACTACGTTGTGTTGGTTGCAGACGATGGATAGCACTGATCGTGGTGGAGGCTTGCGGAGCAGGACGGTACCTGGAGGTGGACCACTGGGCAGGGTGTACTCGGAGCGGTAGGCTGGACCCGAGGAGCAGTGGAGGCTTTCTGTACCCACCCTTCAGGTGGGGCTTCCAGAGGACGGCTCGACGTTGCGACTTTACTTTTCAGTTGCTGTTTTTCCCCTTTCAGTTGTACTTTACAGTTGGGCTTGTATTTCTGGCCCCCATTACTTTTCTACACTTACTGTTGTACCAGCTTTTACTCAGGGTTTACTTTTTCCGCTTTCTTACTCTGTAGTGTGTGTTTACATTCCAAAGGCGATGCCTTCCATTTTACCGGGATTTTACGCCTTGGTGCTAGTCGCCAGCCCCTGGCCTATGGAAGCCGGGCTTGGGGTAGTCACGGCATGGGCCCCAAGGACGGGTCGTGACAAATTGGTATTTGAGGTGGTCGGTTCTACTGCAGACTATGATCTTTCTTCTATGTGAAGCAATAGTGTTTAGCGTATTGGGTGTCGTTATCAGTCCAGGGAGTCCAGTGTTGGTGTGGCGGCAAACGTATCCGTACACCAGGACCCTGACTTCTGATTTCCAACTTAATGCACGAAAACATTGTTTGCATGTGTGTTTCATGTTTTCTTTGTGATTAATTCATATCAACTCACCAGGTATATTGTTCTGACCGTGGCGCACCTGTTTCCTTTTCAGGATGGCCCCATGACGGCAGCCAGCTAGGATTCTGAGAGTGGTACGTGACGACTGCCCGCCGAGTGATGAGGCCTCGTTAAAGGGCCCTTTGACGGCGGAGGCACCAGTGGTACCTCTACCCGCCGAGCCACCGATGCTTCTAGCACCTGCCGATGATGATGCACGTCGCCTTAGTGCTCTACACGATTTTCAGCGCCAGCGACCGCCTAGGTTCCTTGGGGAGACGGACCCCCAGGCAGCCGAGGACTGGCTGGAGGCAGTGGTGCGAGTTTTCCGACTAGTGAGGACACCAGCAGACCTCATGGTGATCCTCGCAGCGAGCCTACTACACGCAGCATCAGGACGATGGTGGAGCTTTATGCTCCAAGTGCACGATGAGGCCTCTCTCATCTGGACAGACTTTGAGGGCCTCTTCTGCTCAGAGTTCGTCTCGGCCACCCTTCGTGCAGTGCGCATCCAGGAGCTTCTTCAGCTGCGGCAGGGCAGCTTGACGGTCGCCCAGTACTAGGTGAGATTCACCGATCTCTCGTGCTACTCGACCGACATGGTACGGTAACTGTTCTTCTGGGCCCGGACCATTGAGCCGGGATTGAGGCACGAGATCAGGGCATTTCTGATCTCCCTCAGCATCCCGTCCCAGGCAGGAGTACTGGAGTGAGCCCTTTTGATCGAGAGATTTCTTGCTGAGACTTCTCCAGTGCGGAGACCTACCGCGGGGCGGCACGTAGTAGAGTCTTCCGTAGCAGGTAGTCGTAGGATGACTTAGGGGTCCAGGCAGACCAGACCCTCATGCAGACGGCCTCTGGACACTGGCTCTGCAGTGTGAGGCACACAACGTGGAGCCAATCTTTCAGGAGGGAGACAATGCTACACTTGCGGCGGGAAGGGTCACATGGCTCGTGACTGCCCAACCAACCGTGCCGAGGAGCAGCAGATAGTTGAGGGGCCACCCAGGCAGAGGCAGAGGGATGACCGTGACGATCCACAGGGAAGAGGCGGATGAGGCAGAGGAGCTGGCCGAGCAGCAGGTGGTGGGCGATGCTTTGAGGCTCCACCAACCCCACCACCAGGAGGCCCGCCCCGACCACAGGGAGCTGGCGGGCAGAGACATGCACAACTCTAGGCAGCAGAGTCCTATGACCACGATGCGCCTGAGATGATTCTAGGTACGATCTGTGTCTATTACTCCCTTGTTGTAGTTCTTATAGACACAGGAGCAAGTCACTCTTTCATAGCCGCTGCCCTTGTTTGGAGCTCGGAGATTCCGACAGAGCCGTTGGCTCGATCATTACGGCTAGAGACTCCTACGGGAGCAGACTTGACGATTACGCACTGGTGCCGGCAGTGTGAGATTACTCTAGCTGGAGAGAGCTTCGGATGGGATCTTCTTGTAGCCGCATCGAGGCCTTACGACGTCATCTTGGGCATGGATTGGTTATCTACAGTCTATACACAGATTGACTGTATTAGGCACAAGGTGCGATGTGTACGCACCGACAGGAGCAGGTTCACCTTCACCGGCGAGAAGGGAGCCTTCGCAGCATAGGATGGACTTCCATAGAGGAGAGGACAACCCATAACTCATCAGTTGGCTAGCCTTATACTAGGATCTATTGACGTGCGAAGTCCTAGTTTTCCTGCAGTGGTGGATCAGTATGTGGACGTCTTTCCCGACGACGTTCCAGGACTACCTCCTCGTAGACAGGTATACTTTTATATTTATCTATACCCCGGGACAACCCCGATATCCACTCCAGCATATCGGATGGCCCCCGCTGAGCTTCGAGAGCTACAAGTACAGTTAGAGGACTTGCACGACAAGGGTTTCATCCGACCCAGTGTTTCACCCTGGGCTTCGCCGATTTTGTTCTCCAAGAAGGCGGACGGGAGCTTGCGACTTTGTGTCGATTATCGTCGCCCGAACCAGGTGACAGTGAGGAACAAGTATCCGCTACCGAGGATTGATGACCACTTCTATCAGCTCAAGGGAGCACGGTGGTTCTCAAAGATAGACCTCAGGTCAGGCTATCATTAGCTTAGAGTTCGAGACGAAGACATGCAGAAGATGGCCTTCAGATGTCGGTATGGAAACTACGAGTTCTTGGTTATGCCCTTAGGCGTAACCAATGCTCCAGTAGTGTTCATGGGCCTCATTAACAGGATCATTCAGCCACATCTCGATCGATTTTTCGTGGTCTTCATTGACGACATTTTGATATACTCGAAGACTGAGGAGGAGCACGCTTATCACTTGCGGGTTTCACTAGACACACTCCGAGAGCACCAGCTTTATGGAAAACCCTCTAAGTGTCAGTTCTGGATACGTGAGATCCACTTCTTGGGGAACGTCATTTCTGAGGCGGGAGTTACGGTGGATCCTGCGAAGATTGAGGCAGTGCTAGCTTGGGAGCCACCCAGGAGCGTGACGGAGGTGCGGAGTTTCATGGGACAAGCTGGATACTATCGGAGATTTGTGACAGACTTTTCCAGAGTTGCGACACCACTCTAAGATTTTATGAAGAAGGGGAAACCCTTTGTGTGGTCAGACATATGTCAACAGAGCTTTCAGGAGCTGAGACAGAGATTGACCAGCACACCTATCCTGAGGTTGCCTGAGGAGGGAGTTGGATACGTAGTCTACAGCGATGCATCAGGGACCGGACTCGGATGTGTCCTGATGCAGGAGTGGGCCGTGATTTCCTATGGATCATGTCAGTTGAGGCTGCATGAGCAGAAATACGCCGCACATGACCTGGAGTTCGCAGCAGTGGTCTTTTCACTGATGACTTGGCGGCACTATCTGATGGGCGAGCACTTTACAGACTTTTCTGACCACCAGAGTTTCAGGTACATCTTCTCTTAGAAGGACCTGAAACTGAGACAACGGCGATGGCTTGAGTTCCTCCAGGAGTATGACTTTGAGATAGTCTATACTCCTGGAAAGGGGAATTTAGTAGCTGATGCCCTCAGCAGGAGGATGGGCATTCAGCTACTTGAGGAGGCGACAGAGCAGCTAGCTACCTTGCATATATCCTTCGTGGATAGGGACGGAGCAGCCTTCCTTCAGTCTCTCAAATTCTCTCCTCTACTTCTACAGCGGGTCAGAGAGGCACAACGTGGGGACGCTGACTGTGAGACACGGTGTGCACAGATAGCCTCAGGATAGGCACCTGATGGTTTCTCCCTTGGAGTAGAGCACGACGTCATTTTCAGAGGACGTACCTTGGTACCAGTTGATTTACGGGAGGAGGTGCTGAGAGAGTTTCACACTTCTCCTTTGGCGGTACATCCTGGAGTGGAGAAGATGTACCAGGACCTTAGACGACAGCACTGGTGGCCGGGCATGAAGAAGGCTGTGGCAGAGATTGTTTCTCGATGCCTCACCTGCCAGTAGGTGAAGGCAGTGCACTAGGTACCAGCAGTATTGGTACAGCCCTTGGAGGTCCCGGAGTGGAAGTGGGACGGGATATCTATGGACTTTGTGACTGGACTTCCATGCATATCCAGAGGTCACGACTCCATCTGGATGATTGTCAACCGACTCACCAAGTCAGATCACTTCTTACCCATCAGAGAGCAGGCCTTAGTGAAGATATTGATGCGTCTCTACGTTCAGGAGATTTTACGGCTTCACAATGTGCCATCATCTATCGTCTCCGATCAAGATGCTCGATTTACTTCCCGGCTTTGGAAGGGGTTGCAGTAGGCGTTTGGGACGCGGCTACGTCTGAGCACCACCTTTCACCCTCAGACGGATGGTCAGATGGAAGGGACCATTCAGACTCTTGAGGACATACTCTGCGCATGTGTCCTCGACTTTGGTCGCAGCTGGGATGACCACCTACCCTTGGTGGAGTTCACGTACAACAACAGCTACCACTCCACCATCGGGATGGCACCATACGAGGCATTGTACGACAGACCTTGCAGATCTCCTTTATGCTGGACAGACCCTGGGGAGTCAGCACTTGTGGGACCAGAGATGGTCCGGGCCACGACAGAGAAGGTCCAGGTCATCCAGGAGTGGATGAGGACAGCTCAGAGCCGGCAGAAGTCTTATGATGATAGGAGGCGGATGCCACTAGAGTTTGAGGATGGTGACCACGTCTTCTTGCGTGTCTCACCTCGATGTGGATTACAGAGATTTGGCCGAGGTGGCAAGATATCTCCACGCTTCATCGCACCATTCCAGGTCATCAACAGGATTGGCGAGGTGTCTTATCGCCTGGCTCTACCACCTCAGTTGCATCGGGTGCATTAAAATCTTCCACGTATCTCAGCTGAGGAGATACGTGCACGACCCGATGCACATCATTGACCATGGGGAGCTAGACGTGGATGATGGGGCGACTTTTGCATAGGTCCCGGTGGAGACTGAGGATCGATAGGAGCGGGTCCTACATGGACAATCGATTCCTCTTGTACGCATCTGATGGCAGCACGAGAACCTCCAGGAGAGCACTTGGGAGCGGGAGGCTTAGATGCGTGCTCAGTACCCACATTTGTTCCCCTAGTTTATGATGTATCTTTACGGGGAAGTAAAGCCCTGAGGTGGGAGTGATTTAATGACCCGAAAAATTCAGGTATATTTTTTTTCTTAACTTTCTTTGGATTTTTACAAGAATGCAGTTTCTGATGGCACATGATTTCGAGGCCCGGTGTGCCCGGAATCATTTTCCGAAGTTAGACTCGGGTACGTTCAGTGAACGGACAAGCGGGTTTTTCTAAATTATGAACCGGAGCTCGGAATCGAATTCTGAGGGCACCGATGGAATCGCAGCGCCGATAATTGCTTAGAAACGCCTCTTTCGGAGTTGCATTTTCTTGGGTGTGGTTTTTAATTTTTAGGCTCAAAGTTAAGAAATAAAATAAATTGTACGACAAACTTTATTTTTTTCACTTAAGCCACTTGGAAGCCATTTGAAGCCACTTAAAGCTAATTAAGCTGAGTTGTTGTGGATAGGGTGCTATCCAAAAATATTCTAACCTCTTGGTAGGATATTTGTGAGGTGGGGCCCACACGATCCCCACCGTTTCTTTCCGCTAAGTAACGCACCCGTGAAAACCCGTCATTATGGAAGTCAACTGACGCATTTTCTTAATTTCTTAAAGAACCAATTAATTGGGTGGTTTTATTCGTTGAATTAATGGGGCGGTTTTATTCGTTGAATTAATTGGGTGGTTTTATTCGTTGAATTAATTATATGAATTAATTTAATTGTTTCTTAACCTATTTTCAATCCGTTGGCGTAATAATAAAATAAGACCAACGCGCGACTTCTGGAAAAATGTTCGTTGAGAGTATTTGATAGAAACCAAGAGTTCTTCATCCTCCTTCGCGAAGAACACGAAGAACGCGAAGAAAGAGAAGAACATCGTGCCCTCGGAAATCGACGACGCGACGCCAAGTTCTGCGACGCTGGCGATTCTTCTTCCGCGACATTCTTCCGCGACAATCCAACCCCGTGACAACCTTCGATCGGCAGTGACAAGGTAGGGGGTTGCACTCTTTTTTTTGAAATTTATTTTGTGGATTAAAACCACAATATGAATTTAATTATTATTAATTAAATATGTTGTTTCTTGGTCCTCGGAGTTCGTCGACGCAACGCCGGATACCGCGATGACGCGACGATCCCCTGGTTCCGCGACGATAAATTCCGCGAAGAACGCGCGTGCGATGACTTGACGAGGTAGGGGGTTTTTATTTGAGAACATTCTTTATTTCCCATGATTGTTTCTTTTAAAAAAAAGAACCCGGTTTCATAAGAACAATTTTAATTTATTAAAATTGTTATTTGTTTTGTTTTCTATGTGTTGATTAATCCTCCAAACTGTTATCGCCTAATGCGGAGGGTTCGGGCCAAACAAACACGACCCGACAACCCTCTGTTGTTCTTCGTTGTTGTGCGGATTTGGCGGGCAACTCCAAAACATGCCACAGGGATGATCCGTTGTTTCCGCAGTTAAGAACGGGACCCATGAGGAGTTTCGGCGCAGACATGAAGGCAAACGGACCACCGGAGCAACTCCGGTGGCCCGCGAAAGCCACTGGCGGCGCCTCGGCACGCCGCCGGACAGGGCCGCTGCTGCTGAAGGCGCGGCGGCCCGGGTCTTGCTCACACGCATGGGATGCAGATTTTGCCTCATCTGTTGACTCCAGCACGGCCCCACGTGGGCCGCGGCTCCTTCCATCATGCGGGGGCAGCGCCCCGTGGCAGCCACGCTCAGCCGCTCGCCGAGCCGAGCCGGGCATGCCCGACCAGCCGGGTCACACCCTGGCCGGACTGGGCCGCGCTGAACCGGGTAGGGTCCACCCGGTTCTGGCAGACCCAGGGGGGTTGGGCCGGGTCGGTCTGGGCCCAGACCCCCCATCTTCGGTCCATTTTCGGTCTTTTACCCATAACATGATCTACGAGCCTCCGAACGACGCGCCGTTAGCGGTAATGCGATCCTTGGATCGAGACGGTCATTTCGGTATATCGCACTCAAGATTTTGTAATACTTTTGGTTCGGCCGGGTTGGTTCGTACATGAAACCAACCGGGCCCTCGGGAGCGTAAACACTCATATCATGAGCCTCGGATGTCCGATTGACGTGTCGTCGACATCGTTGATTTCCTCTAAATGAGACGAATCTTTTGGCATACACCACCAGAGGTATGGACGCAGGTGGAGTACGGTTGGGTTGGTTTTGCCTTAAAAAACCAACCGGGCCCCTGGGACGAAAAAGCCAATATCTCTCAGACCGGGCGTCCGTTTGACGCGCTGTCTGTGACGTGAAGTTCCTGTTTACGATACAGAACATTTGGATACATCAAATCTGGACTATGTTTCAGTTGATGTATCAGCCGCTCGGCTCGTGGAGCGGACCCTCCTGAACGAGCTTGTTGTGTGTGAGAACCCTAGAGCTGGCTGCGACTGCTACTGTGACGATGACGATTGTGCAGAGATACTCAGTGGATTCGACGACGATGACTACAGCACTCAGCGATCCTTTGTGGGTCAGTGCTACAAGTCCTATGTGGGCCCGATCTTGTGTGGGTCCGATCCTGTGTGGGACAGCGCTCAGCGGTCCTGTGAGGGCCAGCGCCTACAGGTCCTGTGTGGGCCCGATCCTATGTGGGTCTTTGTGGGGGTTAGTTACCTATCGATCCTTTGTGGGTCAGATCCTTTTTGGGTCATTTCGGGGGTTTGTACATATCGATCCTTCATGGGTCCGATGACTTAGAAGGATCAATGATCATCTCTATCATCATTTGAAAAAGTATACCTGTGTGAGCTGAAACTCTGTTTTAATTTCCTTTGTGGATTATGTTGTGCTATCCTGTGTGGATTTACGTTTTACATTGCTTTGTGGATTTTGTTGAGCTATCATGTGTGGATTTCACATTTTTATTTCCTATGTGGACTAGGTTGTACTTAAGATCGGATGTTTGAGCCGAGCGAGAATTGATGACTTAGGTATATGTATGGGACGATACCTAAGCTGTGTCAGATGTTACTTCGTGATTGTATCTTTCCTTTGTGTTTTATCCTTTGTGGATTCTGGGAGACCTTCGGGAGTCTCGGGGTCCCTATTGAGCTGCTTATACTCACCCCTGCACGGGCTATTCCCACACTACGTTGTGTTAGTTGCAGAGGACGGACAACACTGATCGTGGTGGAGGCTTGCGGAGCAGGACGATACCTGGAGGTGGACCACTGGGAGGGGTGTACTCGGAGCGGTAGGCTGGACCCGTGGAGAAGTGGAGGCTTTCTGTAGCCACCCTTCATGTGGGACTTCCAGAGGAGGGCTTGACGTTTCGGCTTTACTTTTCAGTTGTTGTTTTCCCCTTTAAGTTGTACTTTACAGTTGGGCTTCTATTTCCGGCCCCCTATTCTTTTCCGCACTTACTGTTGTACCAGCTTTTACTCAGTGTTTACTTTTTCCGCTTGCTTACTCTGTAGAGCTTGTTTACATTCCAAAGGCAATACCTTCCCTTTTACTGGGATTTTACGCCTTGGTGCTAGTCGCCAGCCCCTGGCCTATGGAAGGCGGGCTTGGGGTAGTCACGGCACGGGCCCCGAGGACGGGTCGTGACATGTCAAGATAAAAATAACTAGAATATTATGATTGGATATGTACAAGAACATTATTTTTTATATTATTGAATCACCCCATTAATATATAATTTAATATAATAACATTTAATAAAATGAAAATAATTATATGATACATTATAGAAGAATATTCCTCAATATAAATTCAAATCAAACATAATGGTAAAATGATATATGGTCATACCATTAGAGACATAAAATATATAATGACAATATATCTTATTTATTATAATTTATACTCTATGTAAATACTATAATGGAGTGCATTCAAAGTAAGGGACTAGGTGATCGAGTTAATGGGACATTGAGAATATCATAATATAGAATATTATATGTAGAGGAAAGGTATAACTCTAAAAAATCACAAATGGAGATAACTCCAATTTATATTTTAATTATGTAAATTTTAAATTTAATTATATTTTTTCATTTGGGCTTTCATTCCTAACTTTTCACTTATTTCATGTCAAATCAATGAATTTCATATCACCTAAAACAAGAAAATTAATTCTAACATTTTTTTACAACGTATATTTATGATTTATTAGATGTGAATAAATATAGATATGGGGTTCCCCTCAACCAATATCTGATAAACGAAGTTCAAGGGTAGGGGATTATTTTATACCAATTCTAGAAAAATTTATTCATAGGGAAACTAACAAGGAAAATAAATTGAATGAGGAAAATACTTTTACAGAATGACGAATGAATCATTCTATAAGATCATCCTTCCAATTTAGGATAAAATCAATGAACATTATATGACTAATGAAATTATGATAATTTAAAGTAGATGTTTTATTAATTTATAATATAGATCCTAATTAAAATCTATTATGTTCCTTTTTTTCAAAATCTTATTCATTATTTTTATTATCTACATTACATTTCGGTATTACATTCCAATTAAATTAAATATAATTACTTTAAATTTTATTGATAATGTTCGTAGAGAGTGCTTTTAATCATTCGTATATCCTCTTAAAAAATTTCTAATCATTGATTAAAATATTTAATTAAAATCATTACTTTTATTCCTATTTTAATCAAACTGATAATTCAAAATTGCATGATATAAAAAAAATTCTCGTATTTATTCTATTTGTATCTTAGAATCTTAGGAATATTCCATTCTATAATGAAAATAGTTCATCTCTTATGAGAATATGATATTATTAAATTTCATTACTTCATGTATTCTATGAACAATAATTAACTAGGTGGTTGAAATTCTGAAGAATTAAAAATGAAATAGTAAAATATCTATTAACCAATTAATTCATTCATTAACAGTAATATAAAAATACAAACCACCTAAATAATGATATTGTAACTTGAAATCATGATCATACTAAAAAATAAAAATGAAAATAATAATATGAAGTATTTTATATGATTGATGGGTCCTCTTCCAGTTATATGCTCTATCTCCACCGAACTCAAGTTGATAATAATATTATCCAATTATTTTCAGAATGTTTATTTATTTTTATACTTATTATTGAATTGATTTGATCAATATGTATATAGTGTGGAAAATGAGATCACTCAACATGTAAGACAAATTTAAAAAACACAATTTCTAATCATAGAGCTCCACAATCCTTACTGACATGGGTAAGATATTCTCTCTTATCAGTTGGTCTCCACCAACACATATAAATGTGGGATTACATGACTATTTTTGACTTGTTTTTATGGGTATTCCATTAGTAACAACAATATTTTCTTTTTCATCATATGTAAAATAATAATTTAAAATAATCCCTCTACATTTCCCTAACATGATATTCTGATGGATAATTCTGTATTCTACCATTCTATAATATGAATGTTTATATTATTTTGCAATGTTATCGGATTATTGGGATATAATTTGAAATCATGTGGTTATTTTTCATGTTAAATAATATACATTTTCTTTTATGGAAAGTATATCTCATTTCATCGACAATGTTTTCTATATTATAGATATATACATAATTTTAATTATGTTGATGTGTTTATATTGGAATACAAATAATGATGGATGGAACTCACTCTGGGCAAGGATAACAATATGAAATTTTCTTATCACTATGAGGACATGTGAAATTGTTTAATTAGACATCTCATGTTGGAAATAGTCCATTACTATCTAACATTACTATGAATTGATCACTATAACTCTAATAAAAAGTATCACATTACTCTATCTTATGTATACAACATATATATCATTGTGTTGTGTTAAATTTCTTGAGATGTAGAACACATGTAATTGGGTGAAGTATTCTATGAAGTTATACTACTCTCTTTGGGGTTCCTTGGTATCTCCTTCTATCACTAACCATGGGAATGGTTATGGAAATAATTCTTAATATCAATATTTTGGTATGATGATGATTATAGAATCCAGGTGTTGTATGTCCCTCAAGAATTACTGCGAGATAGTGATGCAATGATTTTATATTATTAATATGGAATGTGGGACATCCTTGGATTCTTATATGTTTTTGGACTTATAAAAAATCAAAATTGGTAAAATTGTATTCTATTTAAATTAAAAAACCATAAAACAAATGTTTTTCCTTGATTTTGAAATGATATAGATATCACTGTGATGTTTTATCAATGTTCACAGATAAATTATATTATATAATTTTATTGTTTTTCAGTAAATTTTATATAAAAAAATTTCTTACATGAATTATCAAATAAATATTCAATAAATTTACCCAATTATATGTGGTTTCAAAATGAAATATAAATAAATGACTTTGCTATAATTAATTTCTAATATTCAATGATTTTTTTTAAAAAATATCACTAATGATATAAAATTCTATTTTATTATTGTTTTTACTTGAAGAGAACATGAAACATTATTGAAAAAATACTAGGAAATAATAATTTCTCGTTAAATATATGACAACAATTTAAATTTCACTCAAAATTTAGTATGATGACAATGACTATTATGTAAATAGTTTTTTTAAATCATAATACTAACATAAAAACACATTAAAATACCTCTTATTTTAACCCCTTATATTTCATTCCTTTTCATACATCCATGAATTACCAAATATAATAATATATATCTCTTTCAACCCTTCAATGATACGAATTTTTAATTTTGATATATTCCAAATTTCATAACAACAAGATACATAAATTTATATTTATTAAAACAAATTCTAATTCATTAATCATATTCAATGTGTATCACTATTCAATAACAAATCTATATAAAATATAAGTCATTTCAAAAGGATGATTGTAATAACCACAAAATTTTATCAAGGATTGAAAATCAAATATCATATTTTTATTAAAATTTTTCATGAATTTATTTTTCGATTTCACCCACCTTGAACCATGTAATCTTAAGGAACAGTAAGTTTTATTACAAAAATATTTTTATAAATTAGTTCATATTATATATCAAACTATTTGTTAATATGGATATTTTTTTTTAAATTTTCACTATAAATAAATCAAAAATCACTAATCTCATTACTCATATGAATTAATACTATAATTATTATTAACCTAAAGCCTCTTAAATTACGATTAGAAATTCAAGTGCCAAAAATGCATTATTTCATTTTATAAAAGTGATTTATCTTTTAAATTTATAGTAAATATATTTGTAAAATTTAGTCCACACATACGACACACCCCTCAATCCATCACACACATGGTTTTAATTTAATGTAAAATTATAAATTTACCAAGATTTTTAATGTAAAATCTCATAAATAAATTAAAAAAAATAATAATTTTAATCTTATAATATTATATTTTTTATTGTTTCCCTTCATCAAACCATTATGTATTTTTATTTATCAATACACTTCTTTCTCTTGTAACTACCCTATAAATATCAATCATCATAATCAATATATATTATCAATATTTATTCAAAAAAATAAATAATTTTAAAATCATGAACTATGTTTTCCTCCAAATAGATCATTTTTAAAGTCATCAACCTGAATTCTTCATATGTTCAATATTTCACTAGTGGTATGTAAGATATCAATAATTTTTTTCCTTAAAAATATGTTTTTAGTCTCTAGGAATTAAAGAAAAATAGTTATCCTCTATATGAATTGATCATCAGGGGTCCATTTGGATTAGAATGTAACACATAGAATGATATGTACTATCAACATTTATGTTTTTTTAGAGATAACATTCGCCTTGAAAAAAACTTTATGAATTATTCTGCATCTATGAATTCAATATGGCAATTTAAATTTTCATGTATTTATTGATAATTGTTTTCAAAATTAAGTCATTTCATTTGTTTACATTTAATGTTATTGTAGATGTTTCAAATAAAAAATCAATTTTTCAATATCAAACTTTTAATCTAGATACAAACCATTCAATACAAAAAATAAATTTATAAAAATTTTATTATGAAAATGATAATATCCCCCCCAACATTAATACATATTAATACATTCTAATTTTTTTATAATAAATTTTTAAATTCCAAATTGATTCCTCATTATTATATATTCAATAATTACCTAAGTGACACACCAATTTCCCTAAAATCAACTTCAATACTTTTTAATGAAAATTCAGTCTCCCCAATAATTTTCTGGATGATAATTTAGTAAAATATTTTGTTTCTATCCAGGATTCTACATTAACACTACGAACCAATCATTCGAAAATAGAAAAAAATATAAAATAATTATATAATATGGCACTCTATAACAATATATTAAGTATTTTAATATGAAAATCATAATTGATGAACCCATCTCATATTGAATAGACACTACCACTACCCATGTTGATTCATAGACCAATAAAAATTATATTTTCATTTCCTTGTTAATTTTGAAATAATACCATGAATTTTAATCCCAAGAAATCAATATCTATTGGTCATATATTTTAGCTTATGACATCTCTTGTCTTCTACCAACAATTCCATTTCCCAAAAATATATTATTTCTTATATATTCACTGGATTTGTTGAAAATAATTTTCCAGTAAAATTCATAATGTAGTACTAATTAGAAATATTAATCTTTCCATAGTTTCCAACATGGAAAACACATAGTTTCTCAACCCCGCTAAACTCCTTTAATTTAATATTATAGGTATTTGGGGTGGATAGAAGGTTTTTTGATTCATGAAGGTGTTGGATATTAGATTTCTATTGATAGGATTGTGTCATGAAATGTCCTTCAGAATTGTGGAATGAATATTTGGATGGAATAAAGGGTAGTTTTATGGCATTGAAGCACTCAAGATCGACAATCTTAGGTGGAGTACTATAGAAAACATAATTTAAACACTAGATTTGATACAATGTGAGATAAACCAATATATATTAACAAATATTACACATGTTAATTGTTATATATCCAAAAATAATTGCACAAATCCCCATAATGTATTTTTTTAATGTCTTTGAGGATAACATATGAAGGAAAATAATTTTCTGATAATTTTTAACATTTTTTCTATATTTGAACCACACTATATCAATATCCCGTAATCTCTTATTTTATACTCATCGTTATAACCTGATGAAACAAATAATATCAATTGGGTGAGATACAATTAAATGTAAGTAAATATTTTATCATGGTTTTGATCAAAATATCATGTAAAAACAAGATTATGGAAGAAATTTATTTTTAAAATGGAATTAAAAACTAATAGTTATCCACAATTCATGGTAGAAGAAACTGTAATCTCAAATAAAGAACCATATTCCATGCATGCAGTGTAAATAATCCAAAGATATTTAATATTATCCTAGGATCATATTCATAGGAATATATCATTGAAGTGGTGCATATTTATACGCATCGATAAATGCAACATCATAATCCAAGTTAACTGCATTACTTCTAATCTCAATCTTTTGATCCTATATAATTTTCATCAAGTTCATGAAAATTCATCTGAACTTCCTTAACCCACATTGTGTTTTTTTATTAACATTTTGAAACATTTTAACCTGAATAGGGTTCATGCTCTGTATTTTGAACCTAGAAAATCGATATTAGTCTCACGCTCAATCCATTGAGCTAAGAGAATATGTTCTAGGTTCATGATCAATATAATTATTTCATGAGATATACAATCTAACTAATTAATTTGAGAAATATATAAATACCCACATATCAATAATATCTAATTTTGTGTGCTAATTGAAAATATTAATTTTTCACAACATTGAGAACAAATGGGATGAAAAATTAGTTTCCTAACATATCTAGATGGTAGCACGAAAATTGACACCATGAATGTAAATGAATGATACCTAAAAAAATCACCAAATAAAAGTATTTTATAAGTGAATTTAGATGTTTATTCTTTAAAAAAAAATTACCAAGGAAATAAGGCCTTTATATATAAATTGAAATCATATAAGTGTTTTTATGAAGAGAATTTATATTTGGTGAAAATGTGATGTTACTTTGACATTGAAAATTCAATTTTTATAATAATATATGAAATTTTTTGATTTAATTTTCATTGAAAAATAAATTTCAATACTGGATCCCTAAAAATGAAATATTTATTTCAAAATGTCAATTTAAAAATATTATTAAAATAGTTACTTTAAAAAAATCCATAATAAAGGATAATTGAAAGAGATATAATTGTTTCAAAATGGTAAAGTGAAAAATATTTTAAAATATTTTATTTTTTAATAAAAATTAATATTATATATTTTAAGTGACATGAAGTATTTATAATGTAAATGTTGATTGAAAGATAAAAATTTTATTTTTAATTGATGAAAAAACATTATAAAATTATTTAATACATTTCTTGAATACTCTTATCATAAAAATATGTAACAAATCTTCATTTATCTAAGTTGTAATGGAAAATAAGAAGGTCGCATTCAAAAACAAAAATTGGGATTCCAATATGAGAATATATATTTATTGGAATAATAAAACAATAAATGGAGCAAACCTTTTCTTAAATGGATATGATATTTTTTTCATAAAACCATTATAACTCTATATAATATAAATTCATAGGGACTGCATCATTGTGATGAAAACATTATTTTACCCAATAAAAACATGTTTAAATGTCTTTTGAAATATAAAATAAAATAATTTTTCAAATTTATAAGATTTATTGTTAAAGAATAATATTTTAACTAAATGTAATGAAATTTGACTAAACCAAGTCCATTCCAAATGTCAACATTCACGAATCTAGATTTTTTTTTGAAATGGTTTCATATAGTAGAAATGTAAATCATTTTTATGAAAATAGTTGATAATATATAATAAAATCAAATATAAAAATTTTCCCAGTTCGTAAGAATTAATTTAAATATTATAAAATAACTCAATTATTTTGAAATTATTTTTCCAAAAACCCTTTTTTGAATGAAAATGTTTGTATAATTGTGTTAACATTTATTTGACATTGAAATATCATGAAATGAAATATGTTAATTACATTTTAATTAAATGGGGATGTTAACAAATAATATAAATGATATTATGTCGAGTAATATCAAACATGACTCCTTTATTTAAGAATGGATTAATGAAACCCTAAAAAAATTGGTATCTTTTGAATCGAAATTCATTTAAATAAGAACACTATATGAGCCCTTGAACCCTATGAATTTCATGATTATTTGAAAATAAATTCGTTTTGAATTTGTCAAACAATGTTATTGATATAATTTTTTACTGTAAAAAATATTTCTCAAAAAAATTAAATTTTAAAAAAGAGGCCTCCCACCCAATATTCTCCCTTACTTGTTTTGGATCTAACCACATTTGGATAGTGAAAATTATTTTATATGGATCATTAGTAAAGAAGTTATTAAGATAAAAAATTATTTCTAGAGGATTATAAAAATTATAGTTAAATATTGATGAATATAAATTAAAATATTTTAGTAATATATTCAAAAGTAAAGTTATGACATGATGTTGGGAAATTAGTCCCCTTTTATTAGTGAATAAAATGGTATTTTTGTGAATAAACATTATTTTGAAATAATTGTATTACACAATTCTTAGGTAAATTGTTCCAAAAAAGAAATATAATGGAGTTTAAAATGAAATATGTCCATAAATTAACTATTTCACATTTTTAAAAAATTAAATCATTTATCCATCCTTTTACCACAAGTTTTTTACATTTTTACATTTTGGTTTTTATGTTGGACACTTTTTATTACCATAGTAATTTTTTTGTATAATATAAGGTTACCCTTATTAATAAATTTTTGCATGATGAATATTATTTTAATACCCAATATTTTTAAAATCATTTTATATATCAGAGAAATTTTTTTAATTTAAAATTTTAATATATTGAAAAACACATTTGAAGAAAAAATTTATATTACATATTAGGCATTATTAATTTTATGGAATAATAATTACCAATTAAATTATTGATAAAATGTTATTATAAATAGGAAAGAATACACTAAGATACGTTTTATAAAAATAAATAATCATCCTTAATTAAATTATAATTACAAGAAATGAATAAAATAATTCATTGAAATGACCATTATAAAAATTATTGATTATATTGACTTCAATATTTGTAATAAAACATTTTTTGATAAAATTAAATTGAAACTATTACATAACACGAACATGATTATATAAAATTATGAATCCATTTTTTTATAAATTTGTTTCTATAAGTGGTAATTTTATAATATAATGAATAAAATCTATTTTAGAGTAAAATATTACTTAATATTCCAGAATGATAAACATATGATTCATATGTTAAAAAATGTTTTTTTAATGATTTATATTAATTAATAATTATATTTATTTATGAAAGTAATTTCAATTATTGTAAATTCATACTAATATTATGATAACATAATAAATGTGATGGAAATAACAAAATCAATATTTAGTAATATCCACCTAAAAATCAATTTTTACTAAAAATCACATAAAATAATATTAGGTTAATGCACATTTTCATTTTTGAAACAACTTAACGAGGTGATAAAGCAATGCAATATAAATGTTGGGACGTGTTTCTCTTTTAATTAGGTGTTAGAGTTGGAGAAATATAGTTGATTTCATAATTTATCGGATGGATGGCAAAGGTTTTCTCTCCAATGAAGAAGGTCGTCTAATCGAGAACTAGCGGCAACACCTATGGAGATCGAATCTGGGACCAATGATCAACGAACACCAAGGATGAGAGATCAATGATTTTGATCAAATGTTGACGAACAAATGAAAATGTGGAGTCATTATTCGTCAGTGAATGATCTAAATCAAGGTAGGCGTTATTATTTGAGTTTATCTTCAATGTTTTCTGTTTTAAATGACTAATTAAAAACAACCCATGAAAAGGATGAAAAAAAGTTTGATCGTTCTTGCTGGAGGTTAAGTATTTTGGGAATTTAGTAGGAGTTCTTCTTAATAAATATTTTTTTAACCCTTATAATGACAGTGAACTCAATCGACTTGAACATTGATTGTGGTCCATTCAATCTTTGTTGATTTGTGCGTTTTCCACCCACTGTTCTTCATTCATCGCGGGCAAGATCACATGTCCCATAACTCAATACTTGGAGATCAATCAGTCGTTGCATAATTAATCCATGCTACAATGATCATATATCATTTATTCATGATGGAAATGGAATGGGGGTTTTACGATGACAGTGGTGGTGACGAAAATAAGATAGTGCGGGAGATATCACCTGTCAAAGGAAGTTTCATCAAGATGGATCACAATGGGTATTTTTACCCAAGGAAGTGAAGAGGGAAACCCAGGGTCTCCAGAACAGCATCTGGATCGATGAACTTGCAATGGGAGTGTTTTCGGTGGTTTGTAGAAGGTGTAGACGGTGTAATAGTGGCATAAGAGGCCATGTTCTGGTCATCGGGGTAGCACACCGCGGTGGAGCTAGAGGTGGTAGCCGCATGAAGGAAGTTGCGACCTTTCGCCTTAGAACAACCTTGACTTGCAGATTTTCTGCAGATCATTCCAGATGACCCAGTTCTATACGTAAACCAGTTGATTGATGTGGTAGTGCCAGCGGGCACCGCCTGGGGATAGAACATATGTGGATGTGCTGCATCCGGGGTGGGAAATCTATCCTGAAACGGTGGTTCGGGCATGCATTGGTGGTCTGCGATATACCCGTGGCCTAGTGGGATGGTCCGGAACATTGGGAATGGTCATTCCATGTCGCCAAAAGTATTTAGTGTTTCCACTTATAGTCAATCATTTCGTACATTAGATTAAACTTCAGTAGTACCCACTTTTTGAAACCATGGTGCGGGTCCTCGCGTACAATGTAGTACTCCCCCATCTCTATGTAGCGACAATGAGTGGGTCCTCCATAGGATTTGAAGCTTCCACGACAATTCAATACAACTACGAGGAGAGGTCCCATCAACATGAGGAGAATCAAATACCTATATAATAGAAAGTTCTCCCTCAACGAGATTGAGGTGCGAACCACTCCTTACATGAGTGACTGAGCTATCACTGGTTAGTCTAGAGTATCACTCCCTCAACTAAACATAGTGGTGAGGGGACAGGCTCGTTAATAGGGTTTCCTTAGTCTTTCCTGGGGAACAATGCTATGATGACTATACCTCTTGTGTCGGGCACTAGCGTTTGACATTGTAGAATGTTCTCGATGGAGCACGTTCTCTCAGACATGCCATTATGAATAGTAGGATTGTACCCGATCGAGTGTATCATTAAGACAAATTCCATTAGGGTTGGAAATCATGTGGAGCGTGTACTCCTGTTTTTCGTGATACACATTGATCCAATTTTGAAATCGTAGTACTGGATACAAGGATGGACATTATTCTTCTTAGTGGATGAGATGAGTATATCTGGATGTTCTTGGTATATGTATGAGCATATACCTGTGTAGTGATGACTATGCATTTCATTGTGGTCTTCTATCTGGGTTTTCCCTTTGTATTTTTGGGGTCCCCTATTTAGTATTTTTTTACTCTTCCATTCATGGGTATTCCCAAATTTGTTGTGTATTATGAAGATGATCGATGCTTCGATGGAGTCAAGAGAGGACTAAGACTATGTGGTGTTTAGTTAGAGAAGAAGTACTTGGCGTATTCCTACATATTCATGATACTACCCTCCCCCTATCCATCAGGTAGGATTTTATATGAATGAGTAACAGAGACTCAGGGTTTTACTTGTGTTGTCTTTTCTTTGGTAGGATTTTATACTTGCCAAATTTTACCATCTTATACATTTCATCCTGCTTTAATTGGGTGTTCCTTTACATAGTGTTTCTTTTCAGCTTTTTGGGCTAGGTTTGTGAATGTGCATGTGTACAGGGACTTGGAAAATGCCTCCCATTTTTAGGATAATGCCTTCAGTGCTAGTTGCAAGCCCCTTTCTTTTGGGTGGCGGGCATAGTGTAGTCATGAAACAGGCCTTGGGGGACGCGTCATGACAAATTGGTATCAAAGGCTGTCAGTTCTACCTCAAGGACCGAGGATCTGTTGTTTTTAGATTTGTGCAGTACTGTTTTATGTTTTGAGTTCGAATTATAGGATAGGGACTCTCCAATGTTGTTGTGGCGGCCGACTTATCCAAACACCAAGACTTTGGACACCATATTTCTGACTGGGTACATGGAAACACTGGTTGAAGGGAAATAAATGGTACATGAATCATGTAATATTGGTGGTTCATAACATGTCCTTATTGAGCAGTATATTTAGATATACTCTATTAATCATGTATTTCCTTGATTCATTTTAGGATTCCTACATGAAAATATCAATATAGGATGCTGCACCAAGATCGTAATAACAACTTTCACATAGCAGGGGCTTCAGTACAAGGCACTAATTTTGAGGTATTACCTCTAAGTGGTGAACAAGTGATGCCACCACCCATTGATCAGCAGTTTCTATCAGTGCTATAGGTAGAGGATTCACATTGTCCGACTATGCTATATGAGTTATAGAGATATAGACCTCCCAGGTTCTGAAGTGATACAGATTATGAGGTAGTTGAGGATTGGCTTGAGGGGGTTCCACAATCCTTATACCTTTTGAGGACACCTCTTGAACATATTGAAATATTATCTATGATCCTTCTTTGGGGCTCAGTAGGGATATGGTGGATCTTGAAGATCCAGGAACACAATGAAGCAACCCTTACCTAGTTAGACATTGACCACCTATTTACGGATGAGTTCTTTTTTAAAACATTATGTTCTATGCGTATAAAGCGGTTGTTGCACCTACGGTGGGGTATAATGAAGGTAGAAGAATACTCGATGAGATGCATGGATTCTTCATGCTAAACTAAGGGCATGGTGCTAGACCCATACTTCATGTCCCAGACCTTTGAGCAATGACTATTCCATGATATTAGGGAATCAGTGATACCTTTTATCTTCCCGACATATGATAGGGTGAGGGAGCAATCCTTGGTGGTTAAGAGGTTCCAGGCGGCGATGTAGATGGATGTGACCTGTAGAAGAGGTCACTATGTATGGGAATCAGATGAAGCTAGCATAAAAAATGTGATAGGATCAAGGAGTAGGAGGTATACCCATGTCTGAACATAGACACATGTGTTTGTGTTTCCGGAGTAGCGACAAGAACTATATCAGCCATCAGAAATGGGTTTTTATTCTTGAAACGTTTAGGGACATCTCAATATGGATTTTTCAATCCACTGATCTACTGATAGGGTACTAGGTGATGAGTCACTTTGGAAGAGATAGTGCTAGGAGCATGGAGTTCTGAAAAATGGTGGGCAAGACAAAGGACCTAACTGAGAAGTAGGAGGTGGTCTCCACCATGATTAGGGAGCTAGAGGACATGGGTGAGGGAAGTTACATGAATTCATGGATTATGAAATATAATCTTTATGAGAGGATCAAGGTACAATATGTGTTTTTTCTTTTGGATGCCATTTTAAATAAACATTCATGCTAGTTATTTTCGTTTTCAGGCATGCTTTATTTGAGACTTCGAGGATGCAGTTGGATTGTGTACATGACCCTCACACTTAGAGACTCATGCTGAAGGTGACCCATTGATCAAACATTGGTGCTAATAGTGTGAACTAACTCTTAGAGGCAAGAGTAGTAGTTTAGATCTCTTAGTCATGGTGTCAAGGCCTTACGACGCCATTCTTGGTATGGAATACTACCATTCATTACTAGATTTAATGTATTTGGAAAAGGATGTAGTGCGTGTACAATGGTGAAAATAGTTTTTCCATCCAGTGAAAGAAATACTCGTGCAACTAAGGGTAGACTCTCAAAAAGATTCATACTTGAGATCATTCGGTGGTGGCCGAGTTAGACCCCATGATGTTTCTGCAATATGGAGTTGTTTCTTACCATCCCTTCTCTGTGGGTATGCCACTAGTGAGTCTCATTGTGTTCTTGTTTTAGCATGTTGTATGGACACTGGAGGTTGGAAATAGAGGTCCTAGTAAGACACAACATTCACTTTTGGGTAGCCCTATTTTTCTTGTAAATACCTTTTCATGTTTAGCGTCAACCCAAAATGCATAATTCATGTTGAGGATTTAGCAGTGTTAATCCAAGGGAATATGTGATATCAGAGTTTTTGTCTTTATCTACATCAAGTTATCATGGAGGTGAGCCTCTAGAGCCCATGACTATGGATATATCATAATAATTTGTGATTTCCCACTTTTTTCAGCAAAAGAAACATGATCCCACTATTATACGTTGTTGGTCTAACTGATGTTGGACATGATAGCAGTCGATCTAGGTAGATCCTCGAGATTGTTGCTTATAATAAATTCATGGACCCTTTGTGAACTCAGTTTTCTTCACATGACAATAGGATTTTTGTTTTTGAAGAATAAAGGTATTAAGGAGGTGTGAATATAATGGCATGAAATTATATGGATTTTTTTTTAAAATTAAATAAGATTTTGTCGAGACAATTCTCTGAGATGTCATGTAGTTGTGAGGCCTAGAGTGGTTGGAATGGAAATTTAAAAAATTAAGTTTATTAATAAAAATTAAAGAATAATTTTCTATAATTTTAAGTAGTTACCTTATCCAAAATATGAGGGCACCATTATACTCAGAATAATTGGATATTCCTAAAAAGAACATAACATTGACCGCTGTGGGTCGACCAGAATAGTTATTCTGTAGGAATTTTTAATGAAAAAGATAAATTATATAATAATTATTTATTTTAATTTGTCTGAAAATTCAAAATCATTGCAAGGAAATGATTTTCCACCAGATCATAACCGATACGCAGTTTCATTTATGAAACAACAGAATGACCCGACAACCCAATGTAACCGATATTATGTGACACATTTTCCCATTAATGATGTGTCGAGGTTGACGAAATATTGGTGGATCTAGAATTTATCTGATAGAAGGCGGAGGGTTTCTCTCCAACGATGAACTCCGGTAAATTGACAAGAAACGACAACTCCTTTGTAGATCGAATCTTGGAATGAAGGTAGATGAATGTCAATAAAATTGGATCAATGATTCAGATCAAAAATTGAAGAGAGACGACAACACAGACATGCTCTTCATCAATTAAAAGAACTTATGCGAGGTAGGTGTTGTTATTTGTCTTTATCTTCCTCATTCATGGTTTTAAACTAATTAAACGGATCAACCCATAAACAAATTGACCCGTGGTGTGATCATTCTTACAAAAAGATTTGTTTTGTGGGGTATTAATGGGAGGTATTCCTGATCAAATTTTGGTTAACCCTTCTAACAGAAACAAACCCAATCAAAAAGAACATCAATCGAGGTCTGTTCAATATTTTTTGATTTTTTCATTTTGTACTTTACATTATTCGTTCATCACAGGTATCCATCACAGGGCCCATGACACAATACTTGGAAATCGATCGGTTGTTGCACTATCTATCCTTATCACAATGATCTGATATCTTTTACTCGGGATGGACATGGCATGACAATGTTGTGACGATGGATGTGGTGACCTGAATGAGGTAGTGTGGGAATTATGACGACATGAATGACTTGGTTTTTGGATGGATCACAATGAGGATTTGAACCCCAGGTTTGGAAGAGGGTGACCTGAAGGCTCCAGAACAGCATCGAGAATGATTAAGGGACCACCAGAACACGTCTAGTGGTCCACCGAAGATGTTACTGTTGCGACGTCGACACGCCATGATGGCGTTTATAGTGGTTGCCACCCGTCTTCACGTGGTGGACGCTATAGCCTCTGGCTGCCGCACTACATGGACCTGCAGCTTTGTGGTGGTTCACACTGGAAGACCCGGTACGCTATGAGGATGAGTTGATTGAAGTGGCAGTGCCAGATGGTGCCCCCTTGGGAAATAACAAACACATATTTGCTACATATATGATGAGAAATCCAACACACAATGGTGGGCCCAGATGTGCATTGGCGGGATGTGCCCATCCAGCTGGCTAGGCCCATATGTCTAGGTCGGACCAAGACCCAACCGAAACCTTTTCTAAAATAAACAAAAATATCGTTCAAAAAAGTTATATGATTGACAATCTATTTGTGGTATTGGAACCCTCATAATGAGGTGGTAATTTTGGAATTATCTTAGCAGACTTTCATGGAAGTTGAAATAATAAGATTTTGTGGAGGAATAGATTCTCCCAGAATCAATAACACGTCGTGTGGTAATCCTACAGCTGGCAGAGACCCGAAGACTAGACACCCTATGTGGATCAGTTCATAAAGACCCTATGTGAAGCATCTCCAAGAGACCATGTGGGGATCAACTCATAGAAATACTATCTGGTTCACCACCTAGAAACACTTTGTGGATTATCTCCTTGAGACCCTATTTTGATCAGCTCTTAGTGACCCTGTGTGGATGATCTCCCAGTGACCCTATGTGTATCAGCTCCAAGATACCCTGTGTAAATCAACTCCTAGTCACTTTTTTTGGGTCAGCATCTTGCAACTCTATGTGGATCAGCTTCTAGAAACCATGTGTGGATTATCTCCATGAATACAAGTTTGGATCAGATCCTACCATCCACGTTTGGATCATATCTTAGAGACCTAGTGTGGATAAGCTCTTAGTGGATCTGTGTGACCCTGGACACACACAGTTCACATTTGGGATGAGTACCTCAATTTTCCAAGGTGTTCAAGGTTACGACTAATAGTCATTCTTTTTGTACTTTTTTTTACATGAGTAGTACACCCCTATTAGAACCAGGGTATGGGTCCTCATGTATAGTGTAGTACTCCCCTGTCTTCGAGTAGCAATGAGGAGCGGGTCCTCCATTGGATTTGGGGCACCCTCGACTATCAAACACATATACTAGGAGATGGACCATCCACATTAGGATAATTTATACATATGTAGGACCAACTACTCCCTTGAAAAGACTGAGGTGTGGAATACTACATACAGGAGTAACTGTGGTATCCCATGTTAGTTTGGAGCGGTTCTCCCTCAACTCGGTACAGTAGAGATGGGAGGGCCTATTCACACGGGTATCCATAGTCTTGCATGGGTTGCATGAATATGATGAATATACCTATATTGCCATGAAATAGAGTTAGACCTAGAATAATATTCTTAATGGATCATGTTATCTCGGATGTACCATTAGGAATAGTGGGATTATACCCGATGCATTGTATCTATCAGATGGGTGCCATCAGGGATGGAATGCTCGTGGAGTGTGTACTACTGGTTTATGTGATACAATTTGAGCCTTCTGTGATATTCTCGGTACTAGCTATAATATTAGACCTTATTCTTATTAGTAAATGATACTAGTATATCTTGGTGTTCTTGGTATATGTATGGTAATATACCTATATAGAGGTGACTGTGAATTTAATTGTGGTTTCCCTATTGTGTTTTAACATTGTGGATTTTGGGTCCCCTACTGAGTATTGTTTTACTCACCCCTACACGGGTTATTCCTATAGGTGTCGTGTCTTATGCAGAAGACTGATTGTTCGATGAATTCCAGAGAGGACTAGGACCGGGTGGTGTTCATTGAAAGAATAAAGATGAGTATTACTTATATGACTTCAGTTAGCTACCCTCCCCACCTTTCGAGATTGATTTTAGGCGGAAAAGTTTCAATGACTCATTGTTTTACATGTACTGTATTTTATTTGGTGGGCTTGTTTACTGGCCCAGTTTAAACACCTTATACTTTAGGTGTTGGTAAACTATTATTATCAATTAATTATTCCTTACTTTTCAGTGTTGTGGGATGTGGTTTTGAGTGAGTTTGTGTGTACAAGCACTTAGGAAATGCCTCTCATTTGCAGGATAATTCCTTCGACGCAAGTCACAAACCCTGGGCCATTGGGAGGTGGGATTAGGGTAATCGCAACATGGGCCCCTAGGGACGGGTCATAAAAAACATAGTGTCTGATGTTGGAAACAGTACATGACTATGATATTGGGTATTACATCCCCCTAAGATCTCATTCATGGAAAATATGCTCGCTGAACACTAATTGAGAGATAATGATAATTATCGTGTATATACCAAAGACATTTATATGAAACATGATACAGTGTGATTATGTATGACTTAGGGTGATATTAAGAATTAAAAAATTATATAATAAATTGATGCTTCATAAATTTAAATCACTGATCATTGGGTTTTCTTTTATTTCTGGTAGAGATAAATAATGGTTTTTTTTCAACTCTGATTCAGATTAGATTACTATAGAGAGATGCTCTGGTTGATCATTGAATGGGTTGACCCAACTGGGGATGATGAGAATTGGGATGAGTTTATTTTTATTATAACATTACAAGTTTTGTATGTAAGAGGAGAGTGTCTATAATTTAGAGACTATGAATCAACTGTAAGAGCATGAGATTGTTTTCAACTTGATCTATGGTTGGTCAAAGTGTTGGGTCGTGATATAAGTTTGTTAGATGATGGTAGTAAAATAGTAGTGGTGGAGGTTATTCATTAGATAAAGAAAGCAGGTTGATATTTAGGGTATAGTTTTAGAGACATGGCCTTATAGTGTTTGTTTCATCAATTATGTGGTTGGTGAAGGGAGTTGATTTTTTCCCCAACAAAGGGGTGTAAGCATATCAAGGCTATTTTAAATTAATATATCATTTCACTTTTTTTTCTAATTCACAGGGGATAAAGAATGTAATTTAAAGGATGTGTTGTATATAGTTATTTAGTATTTTTAGAGATTAGACATGGGTGTACTTTAAATGACTGAACATGTTTAAAATTATTATTTATTAATATTTTGTTACTTTTTTATTAATTATCATCAAATCATATTTTATTTAATAACTATTCCTAAAAAAATTACTTCTTCGAATTATTATGTTTTAATTCAATGAATATAATGTATTTATGTTTTTTATAATATATTTTCCTATTATATAGTTATTTATTTTCCCTTATATATGATTTTTTAAATTAGAATAACATTAAATGAGTCAGAATATTACCCTTATGATGGTCTTTTGAGAACTTTTCTACCCATATATAACTCTTATATATTGTTTATAACTTTATAAAAATAATTAAATTTTGTTTTTAACAATATGGGACATGATATATTTTATCTCACCTATATGAAATTTTATTCATTGTTTTATATTCATATTTAATGCGAGTTTTCATTGTTTCTTATAAGAATTATGTAAAATAAAATCATTACTATTTTATTAAATAGAAACTTCCTTTATAAAATTTATTGAAATTGTTGTTTACATTTATACATAATGTAGAACATACAATTTATCTTTACAAAATAAAATATTTCTCTTTTATGATATGTGAGCTACATATTAACTTTAAATAGAATAGTGTAATTATATCATACCCTTATGAAGAAAACATACACATATGTTTTTGCAAGTTTTATGTTTTTGAATAATAATTATTCTTGTTTACTTATATTTGTATAATCACGTTTTTTCTAAATAATACATCCCTTGTTATATAGTTGATAAATTAATATTTACTTTATGTTAGAGATTTTTGATCATGCATATGAGAAACAATGTCTACTATTAATTTTTATTCTGATTCTTAAAATTTAGATGTGGGAAGATGACATGGTCTACTCGAAATAATTGTAGTGTGTTTTATAGAATATTAATTTCAAGACATTATAGAAAATTTATAATCAATTTTTCATGGTAAGGGAAAAATTGGATGTAAATTTGGCTACACGATGGCCAAACCAATTTTTTTTACACCATTGAATCAAGGGTTACATTAAAATATTTTCACATGTTATCTTTGTCTAATTTGTATCATGTTCATATAAATTAAATTAACTATATTTTTAGTTTTTAAAGCACACATATATTCTAATCATGTAATTTGATGTATTTCAGAATTTCAATGTGAAGGATTAGGTGTTGGATATAACAATATACTGGTAAAAGATAACATTCGTTGATACCATTATTTCAAACTCATGTTATCCTTTGATTTTCTATCAGGAATCAACACATTCCCATGTCTGTTAGGTGTTTATGAAAAGGGATGATATAATTATAATGTGATTAACGATCATTGATTAAATAGCTCGGCACAAGTACTTCTTGAATAATTAATAGAATTCAAGACACAAATATAGACTATTCATGATAGTTAATTTGAGAGAGATAGAACTTTTTTATAAATATTATGTCATATGAATATTATTACGTTATCACGATCATGAACTAACATCAAAATTTTCCACATTTCAATTTAATTGATCAATGAAATATCAATCTATAACATTAATGAAGATCAGTACTATATTTCATTCTTATATTCACAGTTGTATCATTTTTCCAAATTATTTAAAAATCATTTGTTTATCCTTATTTACCATGAAAACAAGGTTTCTTGTTTATACCTCATTAAAATTAATTTCCATGGGATTTTAATCCCATGATATAATTTATGTCTATTAAATTTTTTATATACCATTAAAAGGATTAGTTTGTTTCTAAACCTGTAAAATAAATGGAAAATATGGTGTGCCTTTATGTGATAAAATGATAGGTTTAAAATGAGTCATTACACCCTGAATTTTATTTATAGTTATTATCATTCTACTTGAGAAGATAATGGGTTTAGTGAGTATTTGTAGGTTTATGCTAAATGAAACTATTATAAAAATGTAATGTTATTGTATATATTTTCTTTTGATTAAATATTTGTATAATTTCATCATATTTCATTTCGATGTTTATTAACTTCCAGTTACACATGCATGGATAAATAAATAATTGTATTATAAAATATATTAATTTCTTTAAATATATGTTTAAAATAATGAGACAGTATATTATCCCCCATGTATAACATTATTCCTTTGCTTCCGGGAAAAAAAGTTGTATCAAATCATATCCCTCTTGGATTCGTGCTCTATTTATCATATTCTAATGGATCATATATTTATTATCATATAATTTACTAAATTTTTTTTCTGATCCTTAATAAGACTATCAAAATTATTATTAATTAGGGACTGATCGAAAAATAAAAACCTCAAGAAAAATAATCTGAGGTGCAACACAATATATTTCAAATGAAGAGAATATTCTGGTAAACGACATAAAATTGTTAAACATACTGATATTTGTGATTTTTAATATTCATCTTATTAATATGACCATCATCTAGGTTATAATATATTAAATTATACTCATTATAAGTATGAATAGAATATATAAAAATTGATGTCTTTATACATGCATCATGATTTACAATATATGATAGTGGTAAAGAAGAAAATGGATGTACAAACTATAGTATCTATAATTGGAATGAAAATGATAAAATTAAATACATGAAAGAAAAATTAAGTATCTAATATCTATATATGATAATTATGTATAAATGATAGAGGATTAGTTTGGGGATTTCCTAATGGTTAATTAATTCCTATAATTTTACATGATATCTGAGTGCAAAACTAAGTGGGGGGCGGGGGAGGATTTATGAGGTACATTAGAAGTATTTTTGCACTATAAAAGTTCGTGTACTATAAGATTACTATATAGAGGTAATTTAGTATAATCCATATTCGCTATAATATTGAATTCATACCATTAATTGGGGCTATTGAGCCTCGATCCTTAAATATAAGGAAATCAAAGTGTACATGAGAAAACATGGGTCGATGGATTAGAGTGGTAGAAGTAACCAAGAAGAGCATATTAGAAAATTTAGAGTGGGTTAATAAGGTGTAAAATGACTTGTTTTAGAAAATTTCTAGCTCTCCTCGTGTTAATAGAATGTATATCGCATCATTAAATTTTGAGGTACCTATAAACATTGAAACACCATTATAAAGGGGTTAATCTAATGTAGTTAGGTGAAATATGGGGATTTTTGTGCCTCTATAATATATGGTCATTGATATAAGTCCTTCAAAACATGTATTAGTTCCCTATGAATCTAATAAAAAATATGTATTATCTAATAAAAGATAGCAAGAACTGTGTGGAAGAAAAAATATTATTAATTTTATCCTCAGATAGAATTAAAAAGGATTTTGATTATTTATATCTTATTAAAAAAGAAATAGAAAAATTAAATAATTACATTTATAATATCATAAAATTAAGTAGGTTATTTAAATAGCATATTTCACTCCTATTTATTTTCATTGATGTGATTTTCTTGGAGTTTGTTATAAATGGTGTGATGTTAAAAATAATAGAAATAATTTTTAGTATTCCTTCAATTTTTTAAAAGTGTAAATAAAATATAATCATGTCTCTATATGTTGTGAATATTTCAAAAAACCACTTGAGAATAAAAATAAATTGAATAATAAAACTCAGAATAATTTTATTATTCCATAATATCCCATATTTTGGATTTAAAATCAAACTGTGAAGAATCTAATGGGACATCAATTACTATAGTTTACAGAATATGATTTTATTTTTGAAAACCATATATATCACTTTAGTTTTATTATTTTTTATATTTTCATGTGCTCCTACATTTTATTTTTGATAATTGCTTCTTGTTAATTATTATATTTAAATTTATAAATTTTAATTATAATGTTAAATGGGAGATTTTTTTCAATGGTAATGTTAAATAAAAGTTATTTTTTGACAATAAAAAAGTTCAATATTTGAAAAATTTATGGTATACTTAAATGTACTCCATTCCAAATTTTTATGGAAAGTATTCCCATCAATAATGTTTTGGTGGATTGCATTATTGGCATGTTCTGATATTTGTTCTATATATTCCATTTGATCATAAAATCATTTTTTAAATTATACATTTATATAATGTAAATGTAGTTATATTAATTTAATTCATTTTATGTCCTATATAAAATAATTGATTTTAATTTAACCAAAGGATGGGTATTCACATCTTAATTATTAGGATAAATTTTTTTATGTTTAAAAAAATTATTTTCATTAAAACAATTTAATTATGCTTATGGAGGAGATGTTTTAGAATGATGTTTTTAGACTATAAATAATATTATTATTTTATTTATTATTTCCACATTTTAGGGAAGTAATAATTTTTTTATTAACTATGGTTGTCACGACCCATCCTTGGGGTCCGTGCCGTGACTACCCCAAGCCCGCTTTCCATAGGCCAGGGGCTGGCGACTAGCAGCAAGGCGTAAATCCTGGTAAAAAGGGAAGGCATTGCCTTTGTAAAGTGAACACTAAGTAAAAACTGAGTACAACAGTAAGTGCCGAAAAGTAAGTGGGCCAGTATATAATCCCAAAATGAAAGTAAAGTACAAATGGAAGGAAAAACATCAACTGAAATGTAAAGCCGCAATGTCGAGCCGTCCTCTGGAACTCCCACCTGATGGGTGGGTACAGATAGCCTCCATAGCTCCTCGGGACCAGCCGTCCGCTCCGAGTACATCCCGCCCAGTGGTCCACCTCCAGGTACCGTCCTGCTCCATACGCCTCAACCACGATCAACGTTGTCTGTCGTCTGCAACCAACACAATGTAGTGCGGGCATAGCTCGTGCATGGGTGAGTATAAGCTACTCAATAGGGACCCCGAGACCCCCGAAGGTCTCCCAAAATCCACAAAGGATAATCTAAAAAGGAAATATACAATAACGAAGTAACAAACGACATTTCTTAGGTATATGCCCATACATATACCTAGGTCATCAATTCCAAAACGGCACCAACATCCGAGCTCAAGTACATCCCCGTCCACACATGAATTCACAACCCAGTTCACACAGGAAAGCAAAACGTAATCCACACAGGATAGCATAACACATTCCACAATGGAAAGGAAAACAGGATTTCATCTCACACATGTATACTTTTCAAAAGACTACAGAGATGATCAGATATTGCCACTGATGCATATAAGCCGTCGGACCCACAAAGGATCGATAGGTACTAACCCCCGCAATAACCCACACGGGATTAGACCCACAAAGGATCGATAGGTAAGTAACCCCCGCAAAGACCCACATAGGATCGGACCCACAAAGGATCGATAGGTAACAAACCCCCGCAAAGACCCACACAGGATCAGACCCATACAGGATCGATAGGGAACTAACCCCTGCAAAACCCCACAGAGGATCGGACCCACACAGGATCTGTAGGCGCTGGCTCACACAGAACTGCTAAGCGCTGACCCACACAGGATCGGACCCACACAGGATCAGAAGCACTGATCCATTTAGGATTGCTGAGTTCTGTAGTCATCGCTGTCGAATCCACTAAGGATCTCTATACAGTCGTCGTTGTCACAGCCGTAACGCAGGCAGCTCTAGGGTTCCCGTACACAGCAAGCTCATTCGGGAGAGTCCGCGCCACGAGCCGAGAGGCTGATATATCAACTGAAATGTAGTCCAGAGTTGACGTATCCAAAAGTTCCGTATCGACAACAGAAACTCAACGTCGCAGACAACGCATCAATCGGACGCCCGGTCTGAGAGTTATTGGCATTTTCGTCCCAGGATCCCGGTTGGTTTTTAAGGCAAAACCAACCCGACCATACTCCACCTACATCCAAACCTCATGAGGAGTGATCAAAAAGATTCTCCTCACTAAGAGGAATCCAACAAAGTCGACGACATGTTAATCGGACGTCCGGAGCTCAAGTTATTTGTGTTTCCGCTCCGAGGGCCCGGTTGGTTTCGGTTACGAACCAACCCGAATGGATCCAATGTTCTCCGAAAGCTTGAGTGCGATATACCGAAACGACCACCTCGATCCAAGGATCGCATCTCAGTGGACGACGCGTCGATCGGATTTCTGTAGCCCGAGATATGGGCAAAAGACCAAAAACGGTCCGAAAAGGGGGGTTTCGAGCCCACACCGACTCAGCCCGAGACCCCCTTGGTCGGCCCGAACTAGGTCGACCCGACCCGGGTCCAGGTCGGGCCAGCTGGGCACGGCCCGACCCGACTGGCGCGGCCTGGCGCCAGCTTGCTCGGCCGAGCCGTTCGGTTTGTGGGGGGGGGGGGGGGTGCCCCCCCGTGTTTTGTAACCGCGGCCTGGTCGGCCGGGGGTTTGAACCCCCGGATTCTCTCCTGTCCGGCCGAGCCGCCCCGGCCGGCCGGTTTCTGCCGCCACGGGACCGGCGACGGTCGGTCCCCTCCCTGCTCCGACACCGGCGGCCCGGTGCCGACTGCCGGTCACCCTGCTCCGCCGCAGCCCGGAACCGGCCGCGACCTTGGTTCATCTGGCGCGGTGCAACGGCACCACGCCCCTCCACCACGGCACCGCTCCGGCCGCGGTGTCTTCGGATTTCTTCGAAGCGGCGCGACAGTGTCGCATCCTTGTTTGATTTCACGGCGCGGAACGACGACGCCGCACATTCCTTTCCGCATGATCCCACGCGGTGCGATGACACCGCGCCATTTCCATCCCAAATGATATTAGAAATAACAACAATAATGGAGGAGGGTCGACCGTGTTGTGCGGTCTGGCCCCCTCTCGTTATACGATAGCAATTGGTCATACTCCACGAAGAACGTCAAGGTAGTAATCATGAACTAAAATAAACAAACCCCTACATTGTGCGTAGCTTGAAAGGAGGTTGTTCGAACGAGGATTCGTCGTGGAAATAACCATCGTGGGAAGAGGCGTCGCGGAAGGAGAGAACCGCCATTGGCGTTAGGTGATCTCCGAGGAGGGTGTCACTCACCATAGTCCACCGTCGGGTGTTGACGTTCTTCGTTGGTGGTGGAACGTTCTTCACATTCTTCGTCGAAGAATGAGAGTCCTCTATTTTTCTCCCAAACATTTTACACAACAGGGTTCCAACCCCAAATAAAATAAGTTCACCACTTATTTTATTAACATAACTTAAACTTTGAATTTTAAAAAAACACAAACAACTCATTTAATTAAATAACTTAAGTTATCAAATTAATGGTGAGTTGAGGGAGTTAAGGAATATGAAGGGGTGGGGTTCGTGTGGGCCGCACCACCCTCATAACATCCCATGGGAAGTTGGCTGGTTTCCCCCAACTTCCACCCAATGGTTTTAACAACTTAGAAAAAAAATTGTAGTTAAATTTTTATATTTATCTTCCACAATTTTTATCAACTTTTCTCATGAAAACGCAACACCGAAAAAGGTGTTCCTAATCAATTAACGGTGCTACGGTTCCATCGGTGCCCTCAGAAGTCGATTCCGAGTAACGGTTCAAAAGTTAGAAATTCTCGCTCGTTCGTTCACTGAACGTACCCGAGCTAAACTTCAGATAGGAATTTCGGGCACACCGGGCCTCGAAATCAAGTGCCGTCAGAAATTGTATTCTTGAAAAATCCCAAATAAAATTAAGAAAAACTTTTCCTTTAATTTTTCGGGTCTTTAAATTACTCCCACCTCAGGGATTTATGTCCCCGTAAAGATACATCGAAACTAGGGAAACAATTGTGGGTACTGAGCACGCATCTGGGCCTCCCGCTCCCATGTGCTCTCCCGGAGATTCCCGTGCTTCCACCTAATGTACACTAGAGGAATCGACCGTCCACGTAGGACCCACTCCTGTCGATCCACGATCTCCACCGGAACCTCCGCAAAGTCACCCCAAGCTCTCCACTGAGCCCTATTCTCTGATGGGTAAGAAGTGTGCCGACTTGGTGAGTTGGTCGACAATCACCCAAATGGAGTCGTGACCTCTGGATGTGCATGGAAGTCCAGTCACGAAGTCCATATATATCCTGTCTCACTTCCACTCTGGGACATCCAAGTGCAGTACCAAACCTGCTGGTACCTAGTGCTCTACCTTCACCTGCTGGAAGGTGAGGCATCGAGAAACAATCTCCACCACAGCCTTCTTCATGCCCGGCCACCAGTGCTGTCGTCTGAGGTCCTGGTACATCTTCGCCACTCCGGGATGTACTGCCAAGGGAGATGTGTGAAACTCTCTCAGCACCTCCTCCCGTAATGCAACTAGTACCTAGGTACGTCCTTTGAAAAGGACGTCGTGCTAATCTCCAAAGGAGAAACCATGCATGTCCTAAGGATATCTGTGCACGCTGCGTCTCACAGTCAGGGTCCCCATGCTGTGTTTCTCTGACCCGCTACAGTAGTGGATGGGTGAATATGAAGGACTGAGGAAGGATGCTCCATCTCTATCCTTGAAGGATATCTACAAAGAGGCTAGCTGCTCTGTCGCCTCCTCAAGTAGCTGAATGCTCGTCCTTCTTCTGAGAGCATCAGCTACTACGTTCCCCTTCCCAGGAGTATAGATTATCTCAAAGTCAAGGTCCTAGAGTAACTCGAGCCATCGTCGCTGTCACAGGTTTAGGTCCTTCTGAGAGAAGATGTACCTGAGACTCTGATGGTCAGAAAAGACAGTAAAGCGCTCACCCATCAGGTAGTGTCACTATGTCATCAGAGTGAAGACCACTGCTGCTAACTCCATGTCGTGGGTAGCGTAGTTCTGCTCATACTGCCTCTACTATCATGATCCATAGGCGATCACGGCCTATTCCTACATCAGGACAGATCCGAGTCTGGTCCCTGATGCATCTCAGTAGACTACGTACCCTACTCCCTCCTCAGGCAACCTCAAGATAGTGGCGCTCGTCAATCTATGTCTCAACTCTTGGAAGCTCTGTTGACATCTATCTGACCACACGAAGGGTTGCCCCTTCCTCCTTAACGTTTTTCAAAGCTGCAATGATTTCTCCTTTGCCGAAAAGGGAAATCCGGTCCCATCCCCTGGATGAACCACGTTCCTTGCCTAATACAGTCAGTCCCGTCATGATTAGCTAAATTATGTCATGGATGACGTCGTAATTAGGCCTCGACGCTGCTACCATGAGATCCCACCGTTACTCTAATCTCTAAGGGTTGAGTCATACTGTCAGCATCACTGTGTGGTCACTGGGTCTCTTCCAGTAAGAATCTCATAAATGAGGGTCAAGTCAACAGTTTTTAATCGGAACCTCTTAGTATTAACATACAAGAGACAAGAAAGAAACCATCACTATTTCAAGTGTCATTTATTACTTCAACTCAAAGTACAAGGACACAAGGAAACACAAACAATGAAGACAAAGGAATTATGGGAAAGGCCTCTATGCCTGGAGCTCGTCCCATACATGTCCACCCACTTCCGGAGCTCCATGATCGTAAGATTCAGCTTCCTGAAGCTGTGCTCTTCCCTGAGGTCGGGGTGGACCTCCTGGTGGTGGTGGTGGTAGAGCCTCAAAACGTCGTCCACCACCTGTCGCTCTACCAGATCCTCGGCCTCATCCACCTACTCCCTGCAGACTGACATGGTCAAACCTCTGCCTCTGCCAGGGTGGTTCCTAAATCATCTGCTGCTCCTCTGCATGGCGGGTCGAGCAGTCACGAGCCATGTGGCCCTGCCCTCCGTATGCATAGCACTGTCTTCCACTCGTAAGACTGGTTCTGCTGCGTGTGCCCTGCACCTCCGAACCAGTATCCTGAGGACGTCTGCCAGATGTCCTGGTCCGCTTGGACCTCTGCGACATATGTCTACTGCCGACTGCAGAAGACTCCGCCATGTGCCTCCCTACGATAGGTCTCGCCGCTAGTGTAGACTCAGAAAAGAAGCTCTCGATCAGAAGGGATCGCTCTAGTACACCTTCCGGAGTCGGAATGCTGAGGGAGATCAGCGATGCCCTGATCTCCCGCCTCAATCCCTGCTCGAAGGTCCGGGCTCGGAAGAATGGGTCCCGTACCATGTCTGTCGAGTATAGCGGGAGATCGTTAAATCTCGCTGAGTACTGGGCGACCGTCAAGCTGCCCTACCGTAACTTAAGAGGCTTCTGGATGCGCACCACACGGAGGGTGGCTGGGACGAACTCTGAGCGGAAGAGTCTCTCAAATCTTTCAAGAGAATAGATGCCTCATCGTGCACCTGGAGCATCATGCTCCACCATCGGCCCGCTGCCGCGTGCAGTAGGCTCGCTACGAGGATCACCATGAGCTCTGCTGGTGTCCTCACTAACCGGAAAACTCGTACCACTGCCTCCAGCCAGTCCTCGGCTGGCGGGGGGTCCATCTCCCCATAGAACCCAGGCAGTCGCTGGCGCAGGAACTCATGCAGTGCACTAAGGCGACGTGCATCGTCAGCGGCTGGGGCTGGAAGCATCGGTGGCTCGGCGGGTAAAGGTACCACCGGTGCCCCAGCTGTCAAAGGGCCCTGCACCGAGGCCTCGTCGCTCGGCGGGCTGTCGTCACGCTCAACTCTTGGAACCTTAGTTGGCTGCTGTCGTGGGGCCATCCTAAAAAGGAAACAGGTGTGCCACGGTTAGAACATCATACCTGGTGAGCTGACACAAAGTAATCATAATGAAAACTTGAAACACACATGCAATCAATGTTTTCGTGCATTGATTACGAAATTAGAAGTCAGGGTCCTCGTGTA
Source organism: Viscum album (assembly GCA_963277665.1). Classification (NCBI taxonomy): domain Eukaryota; kingdom Viridiplantae; phylum Streptophyta; class Magnoliopsida; order Santalales; family Viscaceae; genus Viscum; species Viscum album. The sequence goes on along the minus strand of OY728131.1, from coordinate 847,726,983 downwards.
CAGATACGTTTGCCTCCGAACCAACTCTGGACCCCCTGGATTGATAAACACACTCAATACGTGTAACACTATTGCTTCACATAGAAAAATATCAGAGTCCCAAGTTCTGTGGAAGAACCGAACTCCTCTGATACCAATTTGTCAAGACCCGTCCTCGGGGCCCGTGGCGTGACTACCCCAAGCCCGCCTTCCATAGGCCAGGGGCTGGAGACTATCACCAAGGTGTATATCCCGATAAAAAGGGAAGGAATTGCCTTTGTAATGTAAACACTAAGTAAAAACTGAGTACAACAGTAGGTGCGGAAAAGTAAGTGGGCCAGTATACAAACCCAAACTGAAAGTAAAGTACAACTGGAAGGGAAAACAGCAACTGAAAAGTAAATCTGCAACGTCGAGCCGTCCTCTGGAACTCCCACCTGAAGGGTGGGTACAGATATCCTCCACAGCTCCTCGGGTCTAGCCGTCCGCTCCGAGTACATCCCGCCCAGTGGTCCACCTCCAGGTACCTTCCTGCTCCGCAAGCCTCAACCACGATCAACGATGTCCGTCGTCTGCAAGCAACGCAACGTAGTGCGGGCATATCCCATGCAGGGTTGAGTATAAGCTACTCAGTAGGGACCCCGATACCCCTGAAGGTCTCCCAAAATCCACAAAGGATAATCCACAAAGGAAAGATACAATCACGAAATAACAATCAACATTGCTTAGGTATATTCCCATATATATACCTATGTCATCAATTCCAAAACAGCTCCAACATCCGAGCTCAAGTAAAACCCAATCCACATAGGAATTCCCAACCCAATTCACACAGGAAAGCAAAATGTAATCCACACAGGATAGCACAACACATTCCACAAAGGAAAGAAAAACAGGATTTCAGCTCACACATGTATACTTATTCAAAATAGGATAGAAATGATCAGATATTCCCACTGATTCATCTAAGCCGTCGGACCCACAAAGGATCGATAGGTACTAACCCCCGCAATAACCCAGACAGGATCAGACCCACAAAGGATCGATAGGTAACTAACTCCCACAAAGACCCACACAGGATCAGACCCACAAATGATTGATAGGTAACTAACCCCCACAATGACTCACACAGGATCGGTCCCACACAGGATCAATAGGTATCTAACCCCAACAAAGACCCACACAAGATCAGACCCACACAAGATCTGTAGGCGCTGGCTCACACAGAACCGCTGAGCGCTGACCCACACAGGATCGGACCCACACAGGATCGGTAGCACTGATCCACGTAGGATCACATAGTGTTGTAGTCGTCGCCGTCGAATCCACTGAGGATCTCTGTACAGTCGTCGTCGTCATCACAGTCGTAATGCAGCCAGCTATACGGTTCCCGCACACAGCAAGCTCGTTCGGGAGAGTCCGCTCCACGAGCCGAGAGGCTGATTCATAAACTGACACGTAGTCCATATTTGATGTATCCAAAAGTTTTGTATCGACAACAGAAACTCAACGTCGCAGACGACGCGTCAATCAGACACCTGGTCTGAGAGTTATTGACATTTTCGTCCCAGGGGCCCGGTTGGTTTTTATGGAAAAACCAACCCGACCATACTCCACATGCGTCCAAACGTCGGGCGGAGTAAACCAAAAGATCCGTCTCACTTAGTGGTATCAAACAAAGTTGACGACACGTCAATCGGATGTCCGGAGCTCATGTTATTAGCATTTCCGCTCCGAGGGTCTGGTTGGTTTCGTTTACGAACCAACCTGACTGGATCTAAAGTTCTCTGTAACCTTGAGTGCCATATACCGAAATGACCGACTCGATCCAAGGATCACATCTCCGCTGACGGAGCGTCGATCGGAGGTCCGTAGCCCGAGATATGGGCAAAAGACCAAAGAGGGTTTGAAAACGGGGGTTTCGGTCCCGGACCGACCTAGCCCAAGACCCCCTGGGTCGGCCCGAACTGGGTCTGGGTCGGCCCGGCTGGCGCGGCCCGGCCTGGCACACGGCACCAGCTGGCTCGGCCGAATGACCGAGCCGTTCGGTTTGCGGGGGGGGGGGGGGGGGGGGGGGTTGTAACTGCAGCCCCCCTTAATGGTGGCCTCTAACTGGCCGGTTGGGGGGTTGAACCCCCGACTTCTCTCCTGTCTGGCCAGCCCGCCCCGGCCGGCCGGTTTATGCTGCCATGGGACCGGCGACGGCCGGTCCCCTCCCTGCTCTGACACTTGCGGCCCGATACCAGGCCGTCGGTCACCCTACTTCACCGCGGCCCGGAACCGACCACAGCCGTGGTTCGTTCGGCGCGGCCCCACGGCGCCGCGCACCTCCGACGCCGCCCCGCTCCAGCCGCGGTGTCTTTATATTTCTTCGATGCGGCGCAACGGCGTCGCGTCCTTGTTCGATTTCACGGTGTGGCGCGACGACGCCACCCATTCCTTGTCGCATGATCCAGCCCGGTGTGACGGCGCCGCGCCATTTCCTTCCCAAACCATATTAGAAATAACAACAATAATGGAGGAGGTTCAGCCGTGTCTGTATGGTCCAGACCCTCTCGTTATACGGTAGCAATTTGTCATACTCCACGAAGAACGTCAAGGTAGTAATCACGAACTAAAATAAACAAACCCCTACTTTGATCGTAGCTTGAATGGAGGTTCGTCGAACGAGGATTCGTTGCAGAAATAACCATCGCGGGAAGAGGCATCGAAGAAGGAGAGAACCGCCATTGGCATTAGGTGATCTTCGAGGAGGGTGTCACTTGCTTTCATCCGCCGTCGGGGGTTGATGTTCTTCGTTGGCAGGGGAACATTCTTCACATTCTTCATCGAAGAACGAGAGTCCTCTCTTTTTCTCCCAAGCTTTTTACATAACAAGCTTCCAACCCCAAATAAAATAAGTTCACCACTTATTTTATTAACATAACATAAACATTGAATTTCAAACCAACACAAACAACTAACATAATTAAATAACGTAAGTTATCAAATTAATGGTGAGTTGAGGGAGTTAGAGAATATGAAGGGGTGGGGTTCGTGCGGGCCCCACCAACGTCGTAACCTCCCATGGGATGTTGTGTGGTTTCTCCCAACTTCCACCCAAAGGTTTTATCAACTTAAAAAATAAAAATTGTATTTAAATTTTTATTTTTAACTTCAACAGTTTTTATCAACTTCTCTCGTGAAAACGCAACCCCGAAAAAGGTGTTCCTAAGCAATTACCGGCACTACGGTTCCATCGGTACCCTCAAAATTTGATTCTGAGTACCGGTTCAAAAGTTAGAAATTCCCGCTCAATCGTTCACTGAACGTACCCGAGCTAAACTTCGGATAGGAAATCTGGGCACACCGGGCCTCGGAATCAAGTGCTGTCAGAAACTGCGTTCTTGTAAAATCCCAATGAAAATTAAGAAAAAATTTCCCTTGAATTTTACGGGTCTTTATAACTGTTATCTTTTTGAAGAAATGTAATTTGAAAAAAATCATTTTTATGTAATCTAGAACTTGTATCCTACAACATCGAATCTCAAACATGAAATATTTTATTATAAATTTCTATAAATATGTTTAATTATTTAGGAAAATGACAATAAAATTTAATGGAATATTTACATTTTAGTTACATTTATAATTTATTAATTTTTGTAAATCATGTACCAAGAAGAATACATATTCAATAAATCTATTTTTCAAACATGATGATATATATTTATCTGTTAATCATATTGTACATTCTATTGGAATTTTGCAATTTTAATTTTTATTTATTGCTTATGATTTTACTAATAGTTTAAAAAAATAATATTTTTAATAGGGCTCAAAATTATGAATTTTAATCCTTAATCAATATTACTTTTAAATTTTGTGACACTTTTGGATTTGTTATTTATATTAGTAAAATGATTATAAATTTTACATTTATTGGCTGGGGTTTCTAAGTGGAGTATTTAAATTTATATATTAATAATTTAAAAGGAAACCATTGATATATGGGGATATATTTCTTTTAATGCTATTCTATAGGTTCATAAAATTTCATTTTTACGGGGGGTTATCTTTTGAAAATTAATTTTTTAATAATTTATATGAATAAAATAATATGTTTAAAAAATTTTATTATTATTTCTTAACACCACATTTTTGTAAACTCAATTATTTTTTAAAATGTGGAATCCAATTATTAACATGAATTTTAACAATTTTTTGCAGTATATTTCAAATAATGATTAACACTTTCATGTAATTTTATAAGGGTAATATTATTTTAGAATTTTATTATAATAACAAAAGTAGATAATGTCATTAAGAAACCTATTAGTGTAATAAAATTGTAGAACATATTGTATAAACATTTAATGATAGAGCTTCGGTGTTAAACTGATGAGGTTTTTTGCATTTAGATATTTTATTGCTAAAAACAACTCTATTGTTGTGAATATAGTTTTAGGAATAGATATATAATTTATTTACAACATTTTAGGTAATTAATTTGATTCCCAATAAATTTGTAACTTGAAGTAAATGTAAAATTAATATTTTAGGTATAAATATACATATTCGTGTGTTTATGGGGGATCTGTTTTATTAACGTGGAAATTTTAATTACTATGACTTTTATGTAATCTTAGATATCAATTTTCACTACTTCATAAAATTGTATTATTTTTTATAAAAATTTATATTTTAATGATCTCCTGATAGATATTTTGTGTGTGTTGTATTAACATATAAAGATATTATTAATCATTGTCTATGTAATGAATAATTTTTTATATATATTTTTTGTATTAAAAATATTATATTAGTTTTGGGTGGTTCTGTAAATACTCATACTCTATTTTCATTGAGCTGATGATTAGTTTTTTTTTCATTAGAAACACATATAAAGAATATCATCTTGAAAGAACCTATAGTTTGTTGATATTTTTAAACTACATACAAACATGAAATTTAAATTACATTTTAAATCATAAATTACATGAAGTGATTTCTTTTAGAGTTTCATTATTATGCATATAAAAGTATTTCATATTAGTCAAAATAATGTTCTTGGTATCTAGGGGAAAATAAAACATATCAATATAGTGAGATCAGATTCTCATTATGTTTAATTTTATAGTGAAAGTTATCCTGAATAAACAAGAATAATCAATATTCAAAGTTAAATAACTAAAACACATTCCATTTAACCGATAAGTCTTTCTTTATATGGTAGAAATAAATAATTATCAAATAAATCCGTATAAATAATCAAATTTGTTTAAAACATATCTATACACCTTATATATAACAAAATAATCACATGAACATCAATAAATTAATATATAATTATTGAATTAATAATTCCTAACTTCTAAAACATAATATTAAGACCTTTTACAAAATAATTTAAATTTGTGCAAGGAAACCCATATAAATTGGCCAACTAATTTGTCTCGTGGTACATATTGATGTATCAATGAGATATATATATATATATAACAAAAAACCAACAATATCATACCATATAAAATTTATTCCTCATTGGAAATGGGTGAAACATAATAAAAATAATCATTCATATTGTAAAAAACTATCTTGTGGAATTTTAATACTTACCCTAAAAATTGAACAAAATAAAAATCCATCAAGAGTAATAAGGTGAATGCTAATAAAATTATATATCCATAGTCAAAAAGATCATAAAATATCTAAGTAATGAATATGGATGATAAAATATAACATATCCACAGTGGATCCAAATATCAATAAATAATGTTTTCAATTGATTTATTCAAATACCATAAATATATGGAAAAAATATTTAAAATAACATTTTTACAATGAATGATTCTAAAAGATCAAAAAATATATATATAATAATTTTCAGTAAAAATTACCTTTAAAAAAAATTAAAATAATCTTTAAAACACTGAGGGGTATTGGTAGAAAAATATTATATTCATGGGATAAACTGTAAAAAATTATTCCATCCACATTTTGGTGGAGGCCAAATATAGATTGTTTGGAAAAAAGATTTAAGATTAATTTAACGAAAACTAAATATTAAAAATGTGTAAAAATAAATTTAATAAATAATTTTTAAAAATTTATTAATAATTTGATAACATTTTTTAAAATATGGAATTTAATTAAATTGGATTTTTAACTGTACAGATAAATAATTTCTTGATTTCATTAAAAAAATTAGTTTATAAATTTTAGAATAAAAGTGAATAAGAAAGAAAGGATTAATTTTAAATGTTCATTGAAATTAATAATATGATAATATATATTAGTTTGAAGATAATAATATCTAATAAGTACACTAAGGGATACTTATACACAAACAATCCCGAATAATGATGACATTGTTAAATAAACCCTTACCAAGTTGGTAACCTATTAATTGTTTGCCCCATGACAGAAATAAAATCAAATAAAAAAGTAAATACTATTAATTTGAATATATAAATGATATAAAATTTCATATTGAATGTTTATAAATCATACGAAATAAATAATTGGTGAATATGGAAAATGTCTGTGAGAAGAAAAAGTGAAATTATAAACCCTTACCTCAGGTTGAACAAGAAATGTATATGTTTTAAACTCACGTATAATAAATATAATATTGTTATAAAAACATTAAATAACCATAATAATATATCTCCACCATATATTATTTACTTATTTTTTTATCACCCGTTTATTAAAAATTCAATTTATTAAGGACTCTTTTGGGTGATAATTGCTTCAATTTTAAGTATTTTTTAGTTATGTTGTATCTATATTTTCTATATTTATCATGTTTAAATAATATATATGATTTTAGACATTATTGAAATACCCTCTATATTAATAATATATGTATTTATAGTAGTATATTAATGTTAGAGACTAAAAATGGACAACACCATTCATAGAGACGATAGTCCATACATACCCCTAAATGTTGTTTCCATTTATTCTTGACAAATTGTAAAAAAGAAAATACATAAAAAGTCATATTTTAAGAGTGATGATAATTCCACATATATAATTTATATTAATCTTATACATCATTATTATCCTTCATGTAAAAATAGAATAAAAAACATTTCAAATTGCTTTGTAGACATGATAGTCCCTAAATATGCGTGATCGATGTTATCGTTCTTGTAATGGATTTGATGGTAAGAAGATAAATGTTAAATTATATTTTTATATATGTGAATATGTCATAAATATTACATTTATTCATAATCAATAATCTTAATACCTACCATGTAATGTGTAAGTGAAAAAATTACATTGCTTCGTAAGGTGGTAGTATGATTTACACCAGAGAGATGCAATCATATACCCCACTGAATAGGAATATAGTACTTATATAGGATATAATAATTTATAAAGTGTAAAATTATAATATATATATATATATATTAATCATCCATTATATCTATCCTTGAGTGGTGGTTATGAAATCGTAATTAAATTGGTTCAGGATGAGACTGTCCACCATACACACAATCAATGGTTTTATTTATTATATGATGGATTTGATGATGGATAAAGGTTATAAAATAAAAATAAAAAAAATTAATTATATATGAAAAAACTATGATATTTTACTAGTATAGTTGAATATTTTATATAGGAGGTCAAAGATGAAATAATAAAATACTAATGTTTAGGAATGATACCTCTACTTCAGAGATACTATTAAGGTCTATACCAAAAACTGTCATTGGAGTTATCTCTAGTTAGAATTTTACATCTAGGATATGGGGATATAATAGATATTGTAATTTTAAGGGTATTTCTAATGATTTTTTTTGGATGCCGAAATAGGGGAGGATAGTGGGTGGCTTCTTATAAATGGGGGAGAGGACACGCATAGAATTTTAAAATTTAAAAAGTTATGCCAATGATTTTCTAAAATATCAGAACCACAAAAATTGTTATTTATATATCCTTCTTTGTTATAAGGTCTTAATCAGTCTATCTAATGGGGTTTAGAATATTTTTAGGTCATTTTGAATAGTTATATTCTTTTTGGACCCCAGAGTAAATAGTTGTTTTCCTTAAATTTTGAAATTAACTTTTACATTTTTTACATTTCATTATGAAATAAATTACATTAAATAAATAAGATAAAATAAATTATTATAATTTAAAATAATTAATCCAAATTAGTATTTTTTATTTCATAGAAGTGGCAGAATTCAATTTAATATTAAACTACAGATATGATGAACGAGTGGTTTTACATAAAGAATATTTTAATAAATATATTATGTTTTATATGAAAAAACATAATTAAAATTATTACAATGGCCAATATTTTATTACTATTAATATAATTTAAATACTTTTACTTTGTAACTAATATAAAATATAAATTTATATTTTTAAATATTTTAAACAAAAATTAATAATTCAGTAAGTATTTTTCATTATTACTCATAAATAAAATTTTTCCAAAAATGAACAAAAAGAGTAATATTAAATATTGATCCAAAAAAATAATTACATTTAAAAAAATAAACATTATATAAGTGGTAAAATTGATTATAAATTATGTGATCATAATGTGACTAGACCAACTTTTTGAAAAAAAAAATTTTAATATTTATTTTTCTTTCAAATTAAATTTATTTTATTTTTTGTTAATAGATAATCATGGAATCCAGTTTATACATGGATAACCCATATAATTATCATTATTTAGTTTCTAATATTCATACCCACTAACATTATGTCTCATTCATAAAAGAAATGTTTAAATAATAATATTTTAATTTAGTATCCCATTTTTGTCAAAACCATTATTACCTGCATTGCAAAATCAGATAGTTATTGAATTCATTTAAAAAGAAATATATAATTATGAATTAGGGATTTACATTTATTTTATAATCTTGGTTTAATGTTTCATATATTCTTTCAAATATTAGGTTCCTCTTTTAAAATATAAGGGTGTTACATTCTACCCCACATAAATAATTTTTTTCCTTTCAATTTAATCCTGATATTGGAAATAAATTGTTTAAAATTTGATATTACCATCCATCAGATACCATGAAAATGGTTAATAAAAATCTTCTTAAAAAGAATTAAATGTTTGTAAAAAATGCCATTTTGAATATTCACATAACTAGGTTTCCATGTACGATTAAAAAAAAGAATAAAAATTTTAAATAGTGATAGAGATCACTGATCATACGAATGGGGTTTATCATGTGAAGGTTAATGACCAAAAAACCCACAATTTATAATGGTTAAAAGGCTATTGGATCATGTAAAATTATTGTATTATGATAATGTTTTTCATCCAGTACCTATTCTGGGGTTTGAGGAACTCTTCTCCTTTTTAAGAATACATAGAAATATTCTTAATTTATATCATTGTATTTCAAATTAAGAACATCATCAGTTTTTTTATTTGATCAATTTATATTTCATATCTTCCTCTATGAAATGAATTTATAAAAAATTAAATTTTCATCCTAAAGAATTGAAATTTAATTTTAATATATCGTAATATCTCTAAAATTGTAACATTATATTCCTCTTATATTTAATAAAATCAAACTGGTAATAAAACGTTATCCAATAATGCCTAAATTTGAACATATCACATCCTATAAACTATCAACAATAAGGCTATTCTAAAATATGTCTTACCTAGTATAGAAGTAAGGTCCATAAGAAAAAAAATATTTTCCCCTATACAACATAATGTTGATCTTAATATCACATATTAAATATATAAAACACTGATTAATATAAAAACATAATGAAAACCTGCATACTTCTAAAAACAAAATCTATGGGAGTCAAATATATTAAACAATTAAAAACGTGTTGTAAACTCCTTAAATGATAAACTAAACCATTAAACCCTTTATTAATTTCATAGACAACAACACTATCTCATCATCATATATTTATCGTTATTGGTTAAGAATAAATCCTATGATAAAAGTTATTATCCCTCAATCATGTGTTTTATAAAAAGATCAACATTATATTGAAAATATTTTCTATTTCATCAGTACCATTAAACGTATTCACTCAATTATTTAATGAATAAGTACAACAATACAATCCTTATACATTTCATAATTATTATAAGGATAATTTCCTTGATAAATTACTCATATACCATAATTATTAAATCCAAAAACAAACACATTAATCATTCAACATCATCCACAAAAAATCAATTGGGATTTATCATCTTATTAATTAATACCACTTTCCATTCATATGGAATTTTTTTCACTTCATCATTAGAAATATTACCATTACATGTAAAAATTTTAGGATTATATTCTTGATATTTTCACTTAGGAAATCTAATTTTAATATTTCAAAACATTCCACACTTATAACCTCCAACCATAGATAATACATTTGGATAAAAATTATTCTCATCCATTACAAAATACAAATATTTCATTTTTAAAAGTCAATTAAATTATTTTTTCCTTATTTATTACACAAAAGTCATTTATATGTTCCATAGAGAAACTTTCAGGGGAATTTCATTCACATTTCTAACATGATCAAAATAAATCCTTCCAATATCCGTAGTCATCACTATTAAATATCTTAATGGACTACCTCTATTATTTGGTGAGTCTCAGAGTTTGTAATATTTAATTTTGTTTGTCATATATCATGGTTAATAATTATGAATACTCACAATATCCATCACCCATGTAATAGAACAATTTGGGATTTCATCTAAATAATGTCTCTTATATTCAATAGTTAACCGTGTTCCTTTTACTTCCATATATTTTCTAAAACAAAAAGCAATAGTTTGGGAAAAACTAATCATAGTGGGAAATCACATAGTAAGGATAAATCATTTAATAGATGTCTAAATCATTAAAAATCATTAATATCTATGAAATACTAGGTCAAAAAATAGAAATTCAAGGTTATCATCTATTAAAATACTTCATAATGGTTCTTAATGGATATATGAATTAATCCCAAGCATATCAATCAAGAGTGTCATACGAGTTGCACACTAATTGTATGTTCCTAACGTTTTCAGGATATGCTTGTATGTTGTTTACGGGTAATATTTTCCTTATATTTAGTATTTATTTTTTTGTTTTATCATTGGTGACTATGGGTGAAATTGTAAAAATATTGTAAGGAATATCAATAGTTCATGGTTAGAGCATGGTGTTCCCGAATAATACAACCAACCAAAAAACCCTTTAAATCCAAGTATAGGGTATTCCCACTATGTGAACATAGTTTTTCAAATCATGCATCCTCTTAGGAATAACCACGTACCCCTTATAAGAGACACATGAATAGGGTGCACAATTTGGAAAAACCTGCACCCCTTCCTAGGAAATAGTGTGTATTTTGAATTTTCCAAAATATTAGTTTTAAAATACAATAACAAACAATATTAATCAAAAATTGACCCTAACTCATATGTTAATGATTTCTCTAATTTTGGGAGCCTTTTGGAAGTATTAAATTCCCTACTGACCTCCATTCATGATGGATCGAATCCCAGATTACAGATCTACACCTCTCATAGAAAGAGACTCTCATCCCATGTAATTTTCTTCTGATCTCCCATTATTCTCTCATTATTTGGTGGGAGTTTTTCATATGTTTTTTAATATGTATCATTTTCTTTATAGCTATAATTTGTTTAGTTTTGGAACTAGGTTTTGGAGGTAGATATCATTATTCGTCATGATCGTGGTTATTCCACTTCAAATTGGAGATTTTTGTTATCAAGAATTATCCATGATCTTGAGGAAGGTCCTCTATTATTCAAATCCCAATTTATTTAATTCAATTACATGTATGTAATAATATATTTTTTATTGAACATTTAGTAATTATATTTCATAAATTGAATTAATTATTTTGGATTGATAATTAATGAAGTGATTGTGAAATTTAATTAATCATATTGGGATTAAATTAATGATAACTGGTTCCTCTGAAATCGATGGAATATTGGGATTGTGAGCAGAATTAATTAATTCTCGAATTAATTAATGGGACATTGACATTGTTATATTGTATAAATTAATTTGTGAATTTATTAATGTAAATTTGTTATTGTGTAATTTGATGAATTAATTATTGAATTATTTAATGGATTTATATGATTTTCATATTGATTGATTAATTGAATTGATTTGGTTCATTAATGAGTTGGTTTAATTATTCATTGAATTGGTTTATGAATTAATTGACTATGGGAATCATGGGAAAATTAGATTAACCATAAGAAATTATTGAGATATATGATTAAATGTGGATTAATGGAATAATGGTGACTCTTCATATTATTTCCATGTGATTTAAGTATTTCCCATGATTTATTTTGATAACTAAAATAGTACAATTTAATGAGATTGTTTAATAATATGGTTATTTTTTATTATCATTGATTGATGTGATATATGAGGTGTTATTATATATATGTTATACTTCTGTGGGATGTGGATGATGCAAGAAAAATTCCATATTGTCAAATTATTATGGGACATGTTATGCTACATCAAAACCCCATATTGATAAATGAGTGTGGGACTCATACTGTTGCTTAAAAATATCACTAGTGTGTTTGATTGATGAAAGAGGGTTACAAACATGCTGCTACTTCAAAATATCACTTCTGTGACTATTTTAGAAATGAGTTGTGGGTCAAAGACATGATGCTTCAAATACACATTAGGTACTATTCATGAAAATCATGGCCCAAAATGCTGGCATTGGAATATTGATTCATTTTTCAGAAATATAACTAAAATGAAATGGATAATGAAATACCATGTATTATGATAATCTATGAATTGATTATGTGAAATAGTCCAGACTCCATCATAGGAAAAATAATATATAATAGTTCATTTGTCCAAGGGAACATGAGAGATTATGTGGTTTAATTAAAAAATAATTTAAAATTGTTATATATTTAGTTATGAATTTTACATTATTATTTTTACAAATTTATACAATATTATGTATGAAATAATTTTTTATACAATGTTGGTGGTGGCCTATTGAGTTGTACTCACTCCTTAGATGACTGAGTTGGTATGAATCATGTATGAGGGAACCAAACACGATTCAAGTCCTATATAGAAGTTATCAATGTATTTATTTGTTTTGGATTTTTCATATTGATAGTTGACAAGTTTTTTGAATGAAATATCTACTATTTAGATTATATATTCAATTTCCTATTTTTTTCATCATGCTATGCTAGTTGGGTTTTGTAATTTTTAATAAAATTTTGGTATAATTATTTATTTTCATTGATTTTATACTTAGATAAAGATGGTATATTCTCCCTATGATCAATATTAGACTCTCACTATTAATCTAAAACCACTGTAATATGGGAATATGTTCTTGAGGTCATGTGACCAACTGGAAAGGGACACCAGTTTATGGCACATGATTCAGGAACCAAAATATTTGTATCAGATCAGGATTATTTAATGTTATTATCTATTAATAATTCGTAAATATGGATAGGGGCTAGGATGAGTGGGGCCTTATTTATAATCATATGAATCGGAGTATCTCACACACATATGGGGGTAAATTACAAGCACCAATGTTGGATTGTATATATTGATGTGTGTTGTTACAATTGATGTTATTTCACCTTTGAGTGATGAACTTATTGTGTGATGATATTATTGATTCTTATTTTTTTCTTTTCCTCATGTCCTGGTATAACATCATAATTGAGTATGGATGTATCATTCTAGGGACTCTTACTTATTTTATGACTTGAATCATTTTATTTATGCATGGGAGAAATAGGTTTTGGTTAATTTGTATAATGAAAATTCTTTTCTGGGATTGTATGAATAAAATGAAAGGGTTCCAAATGAGAACATGAAATGTTAAAGAATGAAAAAAAATGTGGAAAATGGGTTCCTAAAGGGACATGAATATTGTGAATGTGTTTTATTGTGTTAACCATGACCAATATGTAGGATGGTTAAGGGTAGTAATAACACCATAATTTTTACTATTTCTGGGTATTTAGGGAATGAGTTGTTTTTGACTTTTAGGAATTCTTCATAGGTTAACTATGTTAAATTGGAGTTATGGGTACTATGACCTTTGATTGTAGTTGTAATAATATTCCTCCATGACAATACTGGTTGAGAAGATGACATGATGTTATGGATGGAGATGATCTCTTAATAGTGGAACCTGATTCAATGATATAGATATTTGAGGAAGTTATAGAGATGTTTAGACGTATGTTTTCTCACTTCATGTGATTTATTGAAGTATTTCTAGGGAGTTTTGTGAAAATAATGTTTGACCTAACCTGGGAGTTTTAGTTGCAGCACCCTATGATGTTTACTAGAGAGGGTGGAGCTGAGGTAGCTATGTTCTGGATTGAGTCCATCCAGAATATATATGAACACTTAGAGACGCATAAAAATAAGAGAGTATGGATAACTTATTATATGTTATGTGGTCTAGAGAAGAATTGGTGTAACATTAAGACACAAGATAGAGAGATGGAGGATATGAAGTGAAAGGAAATTCATGAGATGATATTGGAGAACTTTTACTATGAGATTCTCTATTAAGAGAGAGTTCATGTGATTATCTCAGGGGAGTATGTTCGTGATGAACTATTTTGTATTCTCAATTTATATTCAGCTCTTTGTTAAACTAATGGATGATAATGATGATAATTTATAAAAACTTATCAGAAAGAGATAAAAAGTGAAATTAAGTCAAGGTGAATATCTCCAAACTAAATATGTTTTTTGAAGTGGTGGATCATGCTATCCTATCTCAGGGGAATATGAAAGTGGATTCTTGTATATGAATGCTGGATTCATGTGGAAGGTCAAAAGATATGATTTCATATAGCAGGAATTATATCTATAAGAATTTTATCCATGGTGATAGAAATAAAATTAGAGTTATCTATCATAAGTGTGGTATGTCTGTACTCTATTGTAGGCACTATCCACAAACACCGGAAGAGCGTCGAGATTGTAGAAGTATGGGACATCTATAGAGATTATGTATGAACCCAAAATAGAAAGGTAGTGACAGATAATATATTAAGAACTATTTTACAGGAAGGGGATATTCCTTACTGTATCTATCTAAATGAAGGAGTTCAATAGGCCATAGAGGTATAAGAAGTTAATTTGGAGATTCTATGAAAGTGTTCTTGTATCAGTATAGTGGTGCAACTTAGGTGACTAAAACTGCATCATAAGGAATAGATTAAATATAGATTGATATCATCCAGACTACACTGGTAGATAGAATGTCAATGTTGTTAACATATAAGGGTAATATTCTGGTATTATATATTCTTTCTAGTTCCATATTTTATACTAGTGACTCTAATTCCTTAATATCTGCAGAACTTATGAATGGTTTGATCATAGAGGTGGAGTTTCTGAGGGTGGTAATGAAAATAGATTCACCTTTCATAGTATTATTGAGAGACATCTATTTTTTAAAAGGGAATTCTCTTGAGGATGGGAATTATATTTTCAGTTGGGATCTTTACATCATTGATATGTCATGATTTGACCTATTTAGGTGTATGAAATAGTTAGTACCATACCAACAACACATTTATTTATACAACAGTATATTTACTTTTACGTCTCTTGTGGTTATAAATTTTATACATCAAGGAGAATGGAATATCTCAGCGGGTTGTGCTAGGCGTGTTCACCAGCCAATAGTGATGACTGTCTCCCCTGAACTAAGACATTTCATGGATAATGTGGGTGTAAATTAGGATGTATTTCCACCCATAGTGGACTAGTTGTGTGATATGATTCCTAATGTCTTGTGAAGACTACATATTGCGAGAGATGTTGAGTTTACAATTGATCTCATGTCAGGGGATGAGCTAGTTTATATTCCACCATACTAAATTAAACATATAGGGATCCAAGATCTCAAGAATCAATTGGTATATTTTATGGATAGTGGTTTTATCCATTAGAGTAGATCACATCGGGTTCACCAATTTTGTTGGAAATGAAGGCATTTGGGACTATTTGCTTAGGTATTTATTACCATAAGATAAGCCAGATGAATCTGATGAACCATTATCACTTTCCATGTGTAGTTATGTATAAGAAAATATTAGAGGATATTTGGTTTTATCTAGTATCGACATTATATTTCGATATCATCAATTGAGAGTTCAACCTTGTGATATACCAAGGACTTCTATCATAAGTAACAGCTTTAATTATTAGTTTTTTCTGTAATTCCATTTGGGTTAATAAATGCACCATCAGTGTTTTTGGTCTTGTTGAATAGAAAATAACATACATACCTAGATATTTTTTTGGTTGTTTTCACGGATGAAATATTGTTGTACTCTAGGAATCATGGATATCATTAAGAACATCATGACATCATCTTGAGAACACCAACGAAGAATCAACTACATGCCTTGTATATATAAGTATCAATTTTGGATTGATTAGGTACACCTATTGGTTTAAATAATCTCATAGGAAGTTGTGTCAATAGTACTAGATATTATTCAAGTAGTGTTATCATAGGATCAAATAGAGTATGTTTTTTTATCTATACCTTTCTCTGGTTGGATGAATTTTAGCAGAGGTTCACCCGTGACTTTTTCGGATTAGAAGCACCAATTTCATGATTGAAAAATATTTTTATAATGTTTGAGTTTTCTAAAAAAATGTGAGGATAATTTTTAATAGTTGAATAAGATATTGAAAATGGAACAAATCATGATTATAACAGAGCTAGATGAACAACATACTAAGTTCTGTGATTCTTCTAGAATCATATATTGAGTAGTTTTGATGTTGGGAGATAGAGTTGTGGCATATGGGTCTCTATAATTGAGGACACATGAACAGAACTACTATATGCATGAAATCAAATTAGAGACTATTTTTTATTATTTGATGGATTGGAGGTATTATATATTAGGAGATAAGATCACTATTTTTTAGGGATCACAAGAGTATAAATTTTAACATTTCACAGTGAGGAGTAAATACTCTGGTTGTCGATGTGGTTTGAGTATATGAAATAACTTTACATTGATCATGAATATATTTTTCGGAATGGGAAAAAGTGTTACTGAATCATTGAGAATGAAAAAACCAATCATAGGCTATTCAAGAGTCCTGTGTTGAGTGGAAAATGATGACATAACAGGATGATATGCATGTTGTTGTTATAAAATTTCAAGAGAATATGAATCTAATATTAGTTTTAGTTTAGTCTACAATTTTATAAGGAGTATGGATAGGTAGTGTGATGATATGGAATTTTTATCTATGAGGAAAGTCCTATAAGGTGGGGAGTCATCTTATTATTATAAAATAGATGAGGATATAATAACCTATTTTTTGGTATTGGGTTGTTGTGGCTATGAGTATTCTGGATGGGTTAATGTGTGAATTTTATTCCTCAAACTAGTAATTGAATGAAGGTTTGACTAGAATGTATCGTGACATATGGCGACTGTTTTTGGTGGTCGAGCATGAAAATGGTGATAGCTGGTTTTGTGACATTATGTTACACCTGTTAACAAATGAAGGTTGAGTATCAATGAACTAGATGTTTACTACATCCATTTCTCATTCCATAATGGAATTGATATGAATTTACAATGAATTTTATAGTGGGTGTCTCAATGATATATTAAAATAATGATTCTATTTGGTTGATTGTGTACCGGCTGATGAATGTATAACATTTCATTCAAATATAGGAGACTTTCTTAATGAAGAATTAGTGGGTGTTGTATGTTTAGAAGATATTCTATCTGCACATATTACCTGAGATCAATTTTTTCAACCATGAATCACAATTTACTTTTATCTTCTAGAAGGGATTATAGAATATTCTTGGTATAGAGGTTTTACTGGGTATGGATCTCCACCCACATACAGATGCGTATTTAGAGTGTACTATACTGGTTCTTAAGGATATGATGTGAGTGTGTATCATAGAAATTAGTGGGTCTTGGGAGAGGCACCTAGAATTTATAGAGTTTTTCTATTAACTAATTATTAGGAAACTCTTCAGACCGAACTATATAAGGATATTTATGATAATCCATGTAACTCACCTCTATCATGGATAGAGGGAGGTGAGTCCAGGTTGTTTTCACAATGTCTCATGAAGGAGACAACATACTAGGTTTTTTTATTTTAAAATATATGGCTATGTATAATAATAGACATAATTGATATGATGATAGTTGTATATAGACACTAGTGTTTACATAGGGTGATAGTGTAGTTCTTCGGGTCCCACTTAGATTGGGTCCCCAATAGATATAGAGATAGGAAAAGTTAGCACCAATGTTTTTTGGACTGTTTGAGGTTGTGGAGAGAATTGGTCTAGTGTACTGATTGGCTCTATAATAGAGGGAAAATTATATGCACAGTGTTGTTCATGTGTCACAACTTCAGTAGTATTTACTATTCTCATTTGATCAATATAGATTAGGTTGATATTGAGGCTGATGTGTCATGTGAGGACCATCTTATAAGTGTGTTTTAGAACAGTAAGAATGTTTTGTGGGGAAATACCCTTATAATAATTCATGTTTTTTTGGAAACATAGCATTGTTAAGGAGGAAACATGGGAGAGAATATTTTATGATCCTAACATTTTCTAGAGATTTATCAAGCTTTAACACAGCTAATATTTTTTCATTTTTTGAGTTATTTTTTTTGGTTTTTGTCTTGGATTGCTTTAGGAGAACATGCAAAATGATTTAAGGAAGAGGAATAGAGATTGATTGGCACATTGTTTTCCCATACCATGTGGCATACACAAAAAACCAGTTAAAAACTGGTTGAGGGGATTCACATGGATGTCACAAAAGTTTTCATACATTATTCCCTCGTAGGAGTAGCCATGAAACACCCATTGAATAGAAGAATTATTAATGATCATGGTTTGGAAAACCACGTGCCCCTTCAATGAGGTCTATGATTATGGTTTCAAAAAAACCTAGAAAATATATTTAAAATACCTAATTCCCCAACATTAACCCAAAATAGACTCTAACATGGGCCTAAATTAATTATCTCATTTTTAGGCTCCAAGAAGGATTCCAATCCATTCTGAACACTATTCACGTGGATTCAATTCCAATATTTATTGTCCACATATATCCTAGTAAGAGAACCTCATCTAGTGTAGTTTTCTCTTTCTCTCCCATCTTTGTCTCCGTATCTGATGGGGCATTTTCTACTATTTTTATTTGATATTGATATAGGTTTTTATAGAGCTAACCAATTATGTTTTGGATACAGTTTTCAGATCGAGATCTCTTTCTTCATCAGGATCATGGTTATTCGACATAAATTTTGGGATTTCTGTTTATGAGTTTTGAGAAAGATATTGGGGCCAATTGACTTTTATATAAATGCCAAATCCTTCCTTTAAATTATGTGTATATATTTGTATAATTTATATTAAACATTTAGTAATATACATTCATTAATGGAATTAATTAATTTAGTAATTTAATTAATTAATGGATTGTGAAATTGATTTAACTAATAGGTGAACTAATTATTGAAGTCATATTATTGTGAAAATGAGGGGATATTGTGATTTTGAAATTGAATTAATTAATTTGTGAATTAATTATGTGGATATTGAGATTTTGAAATGTGATATATTAATTGGTGATTAATTGATTGTTGTTATTAATCAATTGGATTAATTAATTTTAAATTAATTAATGAATTTCAATGATTGTGGAAATTATTGATTAATTGAATATTAAGTTGGATAATTAATGAGTTGGTTTAACTGGTTAATTAATATTTCTAGGAAGTAATTTCATACTATAATTATGTGGATATTGGAATAACATTAATAGTTTATTGAGATATATGACTAATTTTTGATAAATGGAATATTTGTGATTAGTTATATAATTTCCCTAAGGGTAAATAATGGAAATTATTTACTTTGATCGATGAAATGATATAGTTTAATAAGAATTCATTTTTATAGGGTAAATTTTTATTATCATTTATTGATGTGATATATGCGATATTGTGATATATGTGATATATTTGGGGAGGGAATGGTCTGCTACATCAAAATACCATATTGTTAAATGATTATGGGACACAGTTAAATGCATGAAAATCCTATAAAGATAAATGAGTGGGGGACAATGACTGATGACTCAAAACCACACCCGTGTGATTGTTTGAAAAATGTGTGTTTCATAATAACTAATTGTTCAAAATCCCACTTTTATGATTTTTTGATAAATATGTCGTGGGTCCCAGATTGATTTTTCAAAAACATATAGGTTCCTATGTATGGAAATATAGGACCAAAATGTTATCACAAAACAATGGTTCTAATTTGAAATAATATTAATTGAAATGAAATGTTAAATGACATCAATGGTTTTATAATGAATATTGAATAAATTATTTTATATAGTTTAGAATCTATCATGTACTGAATCAAGTATAGTGTTTCATGTTTCCTTTGGAACACAAGGGTTTAAGAGGTTTTATTCAAGAATAATTGAAATGTGATAACTCATCACGTATGTATTTAAATTTTTATTTATACAACAACAAAAACTATTATTTTTTGTAAATTATTTTAGACATCATTGGTGGTGGCCTATTTATTTTTACTCACACCCAACATGGTATTCCTGATTAGTACCCGAATAAACATCATATTTACATGGAATGCTAATGGGAAACATCTAGTGTTAGATGGATGAGTTGGGACGAAGCATGGATGAGGGAACCATACATGATTCGAGACCCATTTGGTTGTTTTTTGTGTCTTTGTTTATTATTGATTCTTCCTAGTTGACTACCTCTGACATATGGGGAGGTGTGCTTGAGGCCAAGTGTCCATTCATATCGGGGTACAGATGTGTGGACCTTGGGTCAATACATTATAGTAGGGCATGTTATTCATGTACTAGATAATGATCTAATCATTAATAATAGTATAATTTAGATGTTATTATCCCAAGGTAAATCTATTCTAGAAACATGTCCACATGTAATGTCCTTATATTAATGTATTTCTTGGAAAAACACATACTTTCTACTTTAACAAATCATTATGATGTTATAGTATACTTTTAATCAATTTACCACATAGAGTTATGTTCCCTAATCAATTTTCTCATCAAAATAGATCACATGGTTTCAAAAAAAATAGGAATAATAAAACATTGACTATAGTAACATTGAGGCATTGGTTACTTTATTATGTTGGCAGTAGACACAAAGGATCATATCTTGATGTAATAAGTATATTAGTCATGTTGGTAAAATTGTTACGTTCTAAAAATTGAAACTATTTTTTAACACATAAAATAGAAAAATGCTTTTTCTTTGAGAACTCCATTATTCCCTATATCATATACCTATATATCAATAAAAAATCATCTTATTATCATGTCGAAAATAAAACATATGAAATATGTGGGATCATGTTCCTAGTAAGGTTAAGAAAATAATGAAATATAAAATCATTATATAATAATATTCAATATGAAATGGTATTTAAATGAAACTCAAGTTAATAAATCAATAAATTTAGTGTAATTTGTAGAAACAAATGACTGTCAACTAAAGACCTATAAATAAATGCATAATCTTGAATCAAATCCATGACTATTATAAGTAAAATAATCACATGACCACAAATATTTTATTTCATCATAGGATAATGAATACATTCAATCATCTAAAACATCCATTCATGACCCTTCACAAAACAATTTAAATCTCATGGTAGAAACACATCTAATTTAGACAACTAATTTATCTCATTAGACCAATCGATGCATCAATGAGATATATATAGTTGGACCCCTCACATCACATACTATACCCAATGGAATACTCATATAAATGTGTTAATAGAATCTATATAATGATTCCTATTGAAAAACTAGTATTTGAAATGTTAATAAATAACTAAATCAATTTAACATATTCATGAACCATCCATAGTAATATAATGAATGATAGTGAAATTGCACATAATATTTCAAAATAATCATAAAACATATAAAGAAATAACATATATGACATCAATTTAAAATATCCCCAATGGAATATAAGTATAATAACGGAACGATTTAATATATTAATATAGATATATGTAAAATGATATGAATTCTTGGGTGTGGAAAATAACATTGTCACATAGAAACTATTTTTTAAAAAAATTAAAATTTAATAAATATAAACTCCACATAATATAACCATTTAAAATTTTTAAAATATATTTTTAAATATTTAGAGGTTATTAGGGAAGAATATTTCATTAATCCAATAAACATTTAAACAATGATTCTCTTCACATTTTCAGTAAAATCTAAACAATCATTGTTTGGAAAACCAAATGAATATTTATATAATAAATTATAAAAAATAATAATGGAAAAAACTTCATTAATTAATAATTTGTAATATGTTAAAAATATTTATGTAAGCATTTTCTAAATCAATGATTGTGATGAAATAATATTTTCAACCGAAGAGGAAAATAATGTTAGGTTTTCATTAAAAAAATTTCTCAACCATTTTATGATCCACTATTAAGAAACAATTTCAAATTAAATGAAAACTTTTATGAATAAAAATATAAAAAGAAAATACACTTTTTAAGATATAAATATAAAATTATTCCCCCATGGGAGGCATACACAAAAAAATCCCGAATAATGATAAGAATGTGAAAAAAGCCCCTTCCAATTTGGTAACTTATGAATTGTATTCCACAAAAAATAAATAACATAAAATTAAACATTAAATCAAATTATGTCTAATAGATTAATTAAATAAAATTAAAATGGGGAATTATGTACACCATAGAAAATAAATATTTTTTTAATATGGGATATTTCTCCTGAATATAAAACTGAGACGTAAAACCCTTACACCATGTTCGAATTCTGTTATACGTGTCCAAAGATCATGTATAATAAATATATTTTTATTAATAATATATCATATATGAATTATAATATATATCATACCATATATACTTTACTCATTATCTTTTAGTAATATTTTCTTAACAACTTCTAGTTAAAATCACTATTTAATATGATAATTGATTTTTTTTCATGAGTATTTAATTCTCTAATTTATGTCCTTTTATATTTTAAATGTTTAAATAATATTAAGTAATTTAATAAATATATGTATTTATATATAATATTTATAATATATTTATTTATTGTAATCTATAAATTTTAAAGATTGAAAATTGATTAAACCATTCATGGTGAAAATAAGCGGTATATAAAAATGAATAATCTTTAAATTTTTTATAGATGAATGGAATTAAAGAAAAATAAATATTAATCCACCCTTATAGATTCATTATTATAAAATATTTATAATTTAATATAATAAAGTACATCTTCATTATCTTTAAGGAAGAGTTATAATGGAAAAAAATTATATTGTAATGTAGAGGTGGTAGTCTACATGTACACATGAACAACCTTATTTTCTTATAAACTATATGAATGTACAATGTTATATATGATATTATATTTATATAAGAATGTTTTGAACATAATTATAACATATATTCATCAATATTAACTTTATTTCCATTCATGTAGTGTATATGTGAAAAAAAATCACATTGTTTCCATAGAATGTAGTCTGTTGTACACACAAGCAACGTTATCATATCCTTCATGAAATATAACGTAAGCAAAAATATGTGATATTACTATACTATAAGGATAAATATTTCATAAATATCATATATATATATATTGTATATCATTAGATCCATCTTTGTAGGGAGGTGATGGATAATGATTTACATTTGTTTGTGAGGGGGTAGCCCATCATACACATGATCAACCATTTCATTTCCAATTTGATTAAAGTAGAGATTGATATGGGTTATTCCATTAACATAAAAATATTTTATTATATATTTGATAATTATTATTTTATAATATCATATATTAGGATGTATTTAAGAAAGTGGATGATGCTATAAAGAAAATACTCACATTTTTTATTTTTACCTATTATTTGGAGAGCCTCTTTAGGTCTGTATATAAATCCACCATAAAAAGTCTTAATAATCAAATAACGGATTCTATTCTATGGTATGGTAATTATGGAAATGATATAGTTAGTCATTGGATTATAGAAAGGGTATTTTTTATGTGTGAAGAGGGGAGGAGAGGTGATGGCATTTTATTAGTGGGGGAGAGAACATACATGGATTTTTTTAAAAGATAAAGAGACACCCATGAATAAATCTCATTTTATAAAAATAACATTTTAAAAATTAATTTTGTTTCCCTTCAAATGGTTCTTATATTATTTCTAATCAATAGATTGAAATTGAATTAAATTTATATATGTGTAAAGAATATAATTTTCATAATTTATCGAGTAATATTTATATGCTAAAACATAATGATAAGGTTATAATGGAAATGTTTATATACAAATATTTTAATAGAATATCATGTTTCCATCAATCCCTTTGTTTTGTGCTTTTAATCTATCGAAATGATTAATGTTTTTTTTAAAAATAAAATTTTATGTCTTAAGGGACAACATTCTCCTCAAATCACTGGGTCCCATGTGACATTCAATATAGAATATTTTGTTCCAATTTTAAAATCTCAATGTGTTACAGGTTAAATTTGAAATATTTAAGTTTTTTTATTTTAATCTATAGTTTTTTTTCACTCCAAATGTTTTTAGTATTTTTTGCACTAATCCAGTTTTTGAATAATGGATATTAATTGAATTTATATTATTAAATATGTGAGTTTTTTAAATATTTCATAAGTATTATAACTAATTTTTAATTTAATATATTATTAATCTATCTTTAAATTAATTTGTATATCTTTTTTATTTTATTAATTTAATTAATGATTTGACATTATGGCTACTATTTTGTCTCTTTTTTAGAAACTATAATTTATGTGTTTGAATTATATAAATTTTACGTACTCAGTAAAAAACTATTTTAAAAACAGATAATTGATATTATATTATTTTACAGTGTGAAAGCTGAATTCACTGTTATATTCATATAATCATATTTTGTATTAGAGTGTCAGTATTTTAGTTATTTACTTTTCTAACAATTATAATAGTTTTATCGATTATTATGAAACTTGTGTAAATAATATTCTATCCGGATGGGGTGGTCGGTATTTTTTTGTGAAAGTCTTTAAAATATTTATTTGTTTTTTTATTTTATAGATATATTAAATAACAGGGATATTTAATGAGTTTTTCAAAATCCAATGGATTTTACATTTTTATGAGAAATTTAAAAAATGTGGAGATAAATTTAGAATGAATATATGTAGATAATATCAAAAATATATATTAAATGATCATATTTCTAAATTACAAAATGGGTGAGATAAGTAGTGTTTCAACTATTTGTGATAATTGATGTTTCAACCTGATCAAATTATTAGTTTATTTCATTTCTTATTTTAGGTTTTCTTAATTACTTGACCTCACATTTATTTTATATTTGATAATTGTTTTGAAAACCAAAAACTATTGTTTTTTTTTTGTTTTAATTTTGAAAAATTTTAATGCCTTAGTTATTTTTTTAAAAAATAAATTTACCCAAACATTGATATTGATTTACCGTTGTGAATTTTTTAATCATCTTACCATTCTGCAAGTCTATATTTTACCCTTATGCATGTCTTGTGAAATTTGTTTTACCATTATGCAATGCTCATATGGGGATTTATATGATTATTTATCTTACATAATTTTTTGAATACATTGAATTGAAATGTGATTTTGTGTCCTAGATTTACATAGAACATGTTTTTTAATTACCTTCGGGAAACATATAATTTTCTAATTCTACATTTTTACAATATAAAAAAATAGTATATTATATTTATGTAAACTCTATAATAACTTTAATAAAATTTTTAATAATCTGAATACCTTTAAGTATCATGTAGAAAATAAATTTTTCCATTACACTGTATGATTTATCTCTTCTACCATTACATGAACTACATATTACATTTATATAGCATGAAGAAATTACATTATACCTTTATGTAATACATATACCTTTACATATTTCTGAGTTTCTTGTTTATATAGAAATTTTATTCATGATTAAACACATATATGTTTAATTGGTGTTTATACATATAACATTCATTCCTCCACAATTATTAAAACAATTATTACTCAATGTTATAAATTTTTTCTTACAAATATGGGAAATGATGTTTATAGAAAATGATTTTTATGATTCTCACTTTATATGATTGGAAATATTATATGTTTTGATCATAATATATGTATACATCTTTCAGATAATCAATATTAAATTAATTACACCATTGTAATAATGTATATTTTATAGTGAGTGAAAAGGGTATGTAAATTTCAAATACTTCATGGATAAAATCATTTTATTACACCATTGTAATAAAGTATATTTTATAGGTTTATATTAATTTCATTAACTGTTTTTTTAGTTTTCAAAATCATATAAATATTTAAAATATTTAAAGAATTCTATTTATTATTTCATATTTATGGATTAAGTTTCAGATATTTCAAAAATAGAGATAAATGAAAATATTTTTCATTATTAATATTTCTAACCCATTGATTCTTATATATTTTTATGAATAATCTCTCTCTTGATATAAAATAATATTGTTTTATTGAAGTGGAAATTTACCATTGGATGTGATCATGGATCATTAATGAAATGGATCAAAAAATATCATTCATGTAGAATGATGAGAATATTCAATATAGTGATAAACTATTTGAGAGAGATAATTTAAGATAGATAGATTAGTATTTTAAATCATCGTTTCTGAAAATACTCCCCAAATTATATGATCACAAAGAAAATTTTACGTTAGATATATTTATATTGATGTGATCAATGAAAAATGAAGATAAATCATCTATGAACTTTTATTATCTATTTATTTATATTCTTCATTTATGTATTATTTTACAATATGTTTGTTCAAAATCATCATTTATTGAATTCCACCAATCCAAAATAAGTTTCTCAACGATACCTTCAATCCAAAAGGTATATCTTATTGTAAATCTTGTGCGTAATATTTATTTCAATCATGTTTTGTCGATGTCTATAAAAGGATAGATTATTTTTAAAGGTTATAAAAAATAATGGAAGATATTTGTTTTTTAAGGTGGTAATGGTTACTTTATTAATGGTTATTATCCCCTTTTAATGAAATTATTGTAGTTATTACTTTTCCTCTTAAGGAGAATAATGGATCTATAAGTATATATTGGTTAACAATGGAGAAAACTACAATAAAATTTTTATTTCCGTGTCATTATCATTAATCATATAATTCTGTTTTCTTATTTCATAATATCTCATTAAACAAGTTTATTCATTTATAAAAACCCTTTCATGTTTTCATTAACACTGGTTTTATAGATTATAATACCCTTATTTAATTTAATTTTCATAATTTTTGGAGTTATATTCACACCCTCACCCTATGGACCATGTTTACATCATATCCAAGAATAGAAGGATTCATGTAACAAAATTTTCAAAGCCTATGTATCTAAATGTGCATAATAAGGTAGATGTTATGGATGGGATTTTTGCACACTCGGAATCATATTGGGTGTGGAGCTATCATAACATTATGTGGAGAAGAGAAATTTATATATATTATAATAAGATATGCATTCTTAATAAATTACTATGGGAGTTGGCCTTAGTTATCTTAATCATACTTTTCTATATATGATAGTTCCTATGAATTAATCAGGATGAATATGGCTTTTGTAACACCCCAATATTTTATGAAAAATATTCTTTTTAATTTCATGTCTTGTGTTGTACACTACACCAAAAGGAGCTTACACAACACGCATCCTTGACATGCCTTTCATTACACGCAATCACGACCTTCCTCGATAGCGTGTGTAGTACGCAATACCGAGTTTCACTAAACAACGATATGCTATTAAAATATTTTTAAAACTAGCCGTTATGAATAGTAATAACCACTTTTTGAAATTTTTTAAATTTTATTTTTCACAATGGACTTCATTTTTGGATTCGGAATATTAAAATTAGCTTAGGGTGAAATTTTGGTACTTTTCGGATAACTTTCATATTCTGATGAATAGTTAAAATTACTAAATTTTAATTAAAAACAACTTTTTTAATAGAAATAATTAATAGTGATAAATTATTAATTTGGGTGGTTTTAAACAATATTTAGAATATATTTCTACAAATTAATACAATTTTGGTTGTTGGATGTAATTTCACATTTAAACCAAACATAAACAGGTGTCAATCTTTTGATAGTTATTTTCTCTCAAAAACACGCTATTTGTTTTGATGACGGGAATTAATTTTTAAATTAATTAATTTAACTGATATGTTTTGAATTTGGTAAAATAGACTTCATTTTTGAATTCATAATATCAAATATAGCTTAGGCCTACTTTTTTGTAATTTTCTGGAAACATTCATTTTTTGATGAATAGTGAAACCACTAAGTGGTAGTTAAAAAAACCTGAATTTTTCATAAAACATAATTTTACCGCTTTTGTGAGTGGAATTTCGAAAATCCGAGAGACACGGTTAATATCAAGGACTAAAATGTGGTTCAATGAGATGAAAATAATTTTTGGTGAATAGTAACTGTTGACTTTTTTTTACCAAGGTTACAAGTAAATAGGGTAATTAAGGGTAAAAATGTCATTATTATTACCCTAACACATGTCCTAATTCTATTGGATAACTGTAATTTGACCAAAAACAACCTTATGAATA
Source organism: Viscum album (assembly GCA_963277665.1). Lineage (NCBI taxonomy): Eukaryota > Viridiplantae > Streptophyta > Magnoliopsida > Santalales > Viscaceae > Viscum > Viscum album. The sequence goes on along the minus strand of OY728131.1, from coordinate 847,698,171 downwards.
AAATATGACCATTTAAGCCCACTTTTATTATACTAGGACATTTATTATTAATTTATTTAAAGAAGGGTTAAAATAGTTAAAATCAATGTTTAATAAGTAAATAATTTTTAATATATGGTTATACATAAGATAAATTAGACTATAAATATTAATTAAAAATCTAAAAATATTTCCTACATAATGATATTTTATTTGTAATTATTATACATTAAATAATTTAATTTATTTTTGACACAACGATGATGCAGTAATTACCTTTTTAAGAAAATATTAACATAATTGATGTTATAAATGCCCAAATAAATGTAATTTGAGACATTTTATGACTTACAATAATTTTCTAGGTTAATATGACATGTTATTGTTGATATAAGTAACTTGGTTCGAACTTTTCATTCTGTTATGAATTTCATAAAAATCATGTACCAAATAGTGTCAAAATTGACATAAATTAGTTTTTAAAAAAAATATTATATTATTAATTGTTATGTAATTCCTAAAAATCTAAGGTTCGCCCAAATGACTTATATAAGGATATATATATTAATAATAAACAACTTGGGGTTCTTTTGGCTTGTTATGGTAAGTTTATTAACCATATAGTGTAAGAAAACAAAAAGACACGGTAAAAGATAAATTATTTAACTTAGAGTTAAATCTAATTGATAAGTTTAAAATAATAACCTAAACTTATATAAATCCTATTGGATGAGAGGATGTTGACTCATCCCCACTTTATATTCGAAATAAGACCCTTTGGAACCATTATAAACCGAATTTGACCTTAATATAAAAGAATATTTTGAGATTTTCCTAACGTGCCCCTCTCCTCCCTTATAAAAGGGCACCTCCTCCCCCTCTTCCTCACACCACTTTGAGCCTTCATTCTCGGACAACCCCTGCAAAAATATCTTATCCACTTCCCTAGTATCATCCTAGAGGTCCTGGTCTTCTTCAAAAACCATCCTTAGTTATTTAAGTGGAAGTTAAGAAAAGGCGCGTCAAAAAGAGGTAATATCCATTACCGATCTTTTTCAATTTCTTTCTTCTTCAACTTATTCTTATTTATTTGTTTCATGATAAAGTAATAACATCAGTATTTCTTATATACTTATATGTTATTATAAATATGAAAAAACTCTAATTAACCTTCTATCCATCCTACGGAAAAAGGAAATCACCGCGCGTGCGTACGTACTGAATACCGTCTCCACACCGTGGTGTATTCTATTTTCCGCGACCACCTTAATTGGATGGGTATAATGGTGTAATGAGTAACTATATATGATTATTATTAAGTGATATTGATACTGAAAAAGTATACATACACTTCAACACAAGTTCACAATCATGGGAACGATATCATCGCTCGTGCGTACGTACGGACTACCGTCTCCACGAAGCGATGAGATTCATTCTCCACATTAACCATTCATGAATGATTATAAAGTATATATAATGAATAATAATGAAATATATGAAATTTTAAATCTACTGGATTTATGTATATATATATATGTATGTCATCTACTTACTTCCATTCAAGACAATAAGGAAAGGAAAACAGCGTTCATGCGTACGTACGGACTACCTACTCTATGAACAGTGTTTTTCATTTCATTTATCTATCTATTATATATATATATATAATGAATATATATGACATATAAATCATGTTTTATATTCTAGAAGTAAGTAAATCATGATATAAGTTATAATAATGTCATGAACAACAAGTCCAAACACCTACGATAAATGAAACGATTTTACCCAAAACGCTTCTTTAACATGGAATTTACAAAAGAACGGGTAATATAAAGTCATAAGTGAACCATATATGATATAATAACAATGAATATGATTCTGTAATAAGTTAATGACATTATTTAAATCATTATACAAGAGTTTCAGATACATAGAAAGCATATCAGACATAAGGGAAGGGAAATATCACAATCTCATTTTTATCCGAGATTGTTTATACTTTGAAAGTTACTAGGGTGTATTTTATCATCCACATCCATGTTTCCTAAATATGTAATATTGTTTCCATCCACCTACAATTGTTTTCGGTTAGTTTTCAGTAAAAGATATGAAAGGAATCTTTTGTTGTTTTTCGTACGAGGTACTTTTTGACTTTTCCGACAAAAGTACGAAGAATGTTTTTTTAACTTATACGACATGAATGGATTTTTAAAACATTATTTCCAAGAAGAATCCTTTACAAATTTTCAAGTTTATTTTTAATCAACATATTATAGTTTAAAGTTGTATGACATGTTTAGAAAGGAAAAATATTTTGAAGAAGAAATGATATTTTCCTTAAGAATAAAGTTCAAGTGTTTTATCAAAATTATTTTCCATCTAAGTTAATAAAGGGTTCTATTTGTATCACTATTATTACATTGATTTGATTATGTTGTGATAGAATTATTTTTATGAATTCATTTATCATATATGAATTTTTTTATGATGTTATGATGTTTAAGATTCCCATTTTTATTACATGGATTATGCAATGATGTATGGTTTATGATTTCGTGGCACACATAAGAATGGTATCATTATGAGATGGGTGGGACCTATATCTCCCTCCAATGCATTGGGTAAAGATTTCATATCTCATGAGATAGACATGGCTGGAACGGTAGGTTATACCGGTTCAGTGAAACAGGACTGAAACGAGGGTGACTTGGTTCAGAAATGGACTTTGTCCACTAAGATAGTCTTGGCAATGAGTCTTGACTAATAAGATATGATTCTATATGATTATGTGTGTATTCCACAATGTTTCATGTTTTATGTTATGATTATTGGGATTAAATTTCACCTCTATGATTTATCCCATGTTATGATATTATGATCTCTTTTGCAGGATAAGATTTCCAAATGTTATGTTCTTATGTAAATGATGTGATTGATATTTCTTTTGTTTACCCTTACTGAGCATTTGAGCTCACGCTTTTGTATGTTTTATTTCCCCAGGTCAGGATGAAGGTTATTAAGTAGAATATGCCAAAAAGGGACTCTAGGTATGATGAAATAAATGGGAGGCAAAGTAGATGCTTTTTTGAACCAGTTGTTTATGTTTCCCAGTTTCTAAAGACACTAAACTATTACGGTCCTTGTGTGTGTGTTTTTGTTATGTACTAAGTATTCCACAACAGTAATGTAATGTCCATATACGTCAAGCTTCGGGTCTCTACAGTTGGTATCAGAGGAAAAGTTTAGTCAACCTTTGGAAACTAGGATGCGAAAACTTTAGTGAGATCCCAGAGATATTTCTAAGGTATGTCTAGGGATGTCCCTAAGGATAAGTATACGTATATTATATAGTCCTAGAACAATGGTAACGATATTAGATTAAACCAAAGATGTTAGATATTGAATTTACTCCCCCTTTATTATGATTTTTTCCTCTCACACTATTTTTTTGGGGTTTTAGAACATGGCTGGAAACAAGATGATTCACGATAATGGAGGATATTACAGACAATGGAATGATATTCTTCATGAGAAACCAAATGAAATGGGATTTGGAGGTCCAAACATAATTATTATGCCGAATCAGCAATCTCATAATATGATCAATAAAGTAAAATTTGTTAAGTATCCTGACTCGGCTAATAAGAGAAAGATGGAGTTTCATGATGATCATAGAGGAAAGAAAGGTCAATTTCCCCTATGTAAATCATGTGGGAAGAGGTATCAAGGAGAATGTTTCAAAGGAACTGGAAGATGCTTTGGGTGTGGAAAGGAAGGACACAAAGCCAGTAAGTGCAAAGGAAAAGGTTCAGTTAACACCAGGGATGTGGATAATGGTATTGCTACGACATCAACAATGGTTAAATGTTTTAAATGTGGAATGTACGGGCATTATGCAAACCAATGCTCTAAGGGAAAGTCTCATGAAGAGAATCTGTATGGTCGTATGGGTAGTATTTATGTTGATGATAATGATGAGACTACAAATGATATGTGAGATGAAAGAATTGTTGAAACTCAGTCAATGGTTTAAGAATGTAGTGGAATGATTACATGTTTATCAAGTGTAATGTTGTATAAGTAATCTCATGGTACTATGGAATAAAGAGACATCTAAGGATTGTTACACTATTTTCTTTCCTTATGTTTTGAAAGTATGTGATGAATGGTACCAGTATTCTTGGAAAGTAGATGATATGCACATAATGAAGGGATAAGGAGAAAATTAAATGTTTGATAGTATTCATGAGCTCATGACTGATATAAGGATAAGGTCATATCATGGTTTGACTATATAGAATTTTTGGATTTTGGTATGTGAAAATAGTTAACTTTTGACAGCATTCATGTTTTCAGTAAGGTTTAATGGGTATTCATTTTTCAAGAGAATGCATGATTACGGTATTCACATGATTGGAATGTGACCAGCATGAAAATGGGGTATAAATGATGGTTTGTTGATGACATTTCAAGTAATCATTTTCGTTATACTATGAGCATGGACCGAAGTATTTTAGATAAGGCTAAATATTGGAATGGATTATGTTGGACATAAGTTAGGATATTACTTTTTTGATATTATTTATGGGATGTTATAGTAATGTAGTTTTAGAAAAAGGGAAACCTTTAGGACGGACGACAACCCATCGCGTCGGACAAGGCTGTGGGAATCGAACCCACAACCAAAGTTAGACTGGCCTTTATCGCCTACCACTGGCCTACAGGACGTCCCTGTTTAGTAGAAACTAGTATTATTTTATTATGCAGTATGATATATGAAGTATAGGTTCATTATTGGAATCATATACGATTAACCTCACCATATATGGACTTATGTATATTTGATAACTTTTGCTAACCTTTTGTTTGAAACAGATGGAATGACCCATCATTCTATCACATGATCTATTAAAACTTCATGAATAACTAATTCAACTTCATTTATTTAAGATATGAACTGGAAATTGTTCAAAGTACGAACAACAGTGAGATTGTACCAAAATAATGTAAGTATTTATTCTAATTCAAATTCTTCAACATTAGGGAAATGATTTTGAAAACCATGAATGTTGTCCTAGTGCTCTTATATTAGATGAATCAAATGGTACCTTAGATCATCACAAATTTATGGCTTTGTGATTGCTTGCTTTTCTATAGCCATGTTCTCTACCACTCTCCATCAGAACATGATGGTTAGATTTGTCTTCTATATCCATATTTTCACCTATGTGGAAACCCAGTGATTAGTTTATTTGGGTAACTGTTACGTTTCATACTTTTGTTTTTAAATATTGGTTTTGGTATTCCTTTTTACGATGTGGGTTTCTATTAAAGAAACTTTCGAATATTAAACCATTTATAACCCTGACGAATTTCGAGGGCGAAATTCATTTTAAGGGGGGTAGAATGTAACACCCCAAGATTTTATGAAAAATATTCTTTTTAATTTCATGTCTTCTGTTGTACGCTACACCAAAAGGAGCTTGCACAACACGGATCCTTGACTTGCCTTTCATTATATGCATCGCGACCTTCCTCGATAGCGTGTGTAGTACGCAATACCGAGTTTTACTAAACAACGATATGCTATTAAAATATTTTTATAACTAGCCATTATGAATAGTAATAACCACTTTTTGAAATTTTTTTAATTTTATTTTTCAAAATGGACTTCATTTTTGGATTCGGAAAATTAAAATTAGCTTAGGGTGAAATTTTGGTACTTTTCGGATAACTTTCATATTCTGATGAATAGTGAAAATTACTAAATTTTAATTAAAAACAACTTTTTTAATAGAAATAATTAATAGTGATAAATTATTAATTTGTGTATTTTTAAAGTATATTTAGAATATATTTTTACAATTTAATACAATTTTGGTTGTTGGACGTAATTTCTCATTTAAACCAGACATAAACAGGTGTCAATCTTTTGATAGTTATTATCTCTCAAAAACACGCTATTTGTTTTGAAGACGGGAATTAATTTTTAAATTAATTAATGTAACTGATATGATTTTAATTTGGTAAAATAGACGTCATTTTTGAATTCATAATATCAAATATAGCTTAGGCCTAATTTTTTGTATTTTCCTGGAAACGTTCATTTTTCGATGAAGAGTGAAACCACTAAGTGGTAGTTAAAAAAAACTGAATTTTTCATAAAACATAATTTTACCTCTTCTGTTAGTGGAATTTCGAAAATCTGAGAGACACGGTTAATATCAAGGACTAAAATGTGGTTCAATGAGATGAAAATAATTTTTGGTGAATAGTAACTTTTTACTTTTTTTACCACGGTTAAAAGTAAATTGGGTAATTAACGGTACAAATAACATTATTATTACCCTAACACATGTCCTAATTTTATTGGATAAGTGTAATTCGACCAAAAAAAACCTTAGGAATAAAATATGACCATTTAAGCCCACTTGGATTAGATTAGGAAATTTATTATTAATTTATTTAAAGAAGGGTTAAAATTGTTAAAATCAATGTTTAATAAGTAAATCATTTTTAATATAGGGTTATACATAAGATAAATTAGACTATAAATATTCATTAGAAACTAAAAAGATTTTCTACATAATGATATTTTATTTGTAATTTTTAGACATTAAACAATTTAATTTATTTATTACACAACGATGATGCAGTAATTACCTTTTTAAGAAAATATTAACATAATTGATGTTATAAATGACCAAATTAATGTAATTTGAGACTTTTTATGACTCACATTAATTTTCTAGGTTAATATGACATGTTATTTTTGATATAAGTAACTTGGTTTGAACTTATCATTCTGTTATAAATTTCATAAAAATCATGTACCAAATAGTGTCAAAATTGACATAAATTAGTTTTTAAAACGAATATTATATTATTAATTGTTATTTAATTCCTAAAAATCTAAGGATCGGGAAAATGACTTATATTATGAAAGATATATTAATAATAAACAACTTGGGGTACGTTTGGCTTGTTATGGTAAGTTTATTAACCATATAGTGTAAGAAAACAAAAAGACACGGTAAAAGTTAAATTATTTAACTTAGAGTTAAATCTAATTGATAAGGTTAAAATAATAACCTAAACTTGTCTAAATCCTATTGGATGAGAGGATTTCGACTCATCCCCACTTTATATTCGATATAAGACCCATTGGAACCATTATAAACTGAATTTGACCTTAATATAAAATTATATTTTGAGATTTTCCTAAGGTGCCCCTCTCCTCCCTTATAAAAGGGCACCTCCTCCCCCTCTTCCTCACACCTCTTTGAGCCTTCAAGCTCGGCCAACCCCCACCAAAATCTCTTCTCCACTTCCCTAGTATCATCCTAGAGGTCCTGGTATTCTTCAAAGACCATCCTTAGTTCATTAAGTGGAGGTTAAGAAAAGGCGCGTCAAAAAGAGGTAATATCCATTACCGATCTTTTTCAATTTCTTTCTTCTTCAACTTCTTCTTCTTTAGTTGTTTCATGATAAAGTAATAACATCAGTATTTCATATATACTGATATGTTTTTATAAATATGAAACAACTCTAATTAACCTTATATCCATCCTACAGAAAGAGGAAATCACCGCACGTGCGTACGTACAGAATACCGTCTCCACGCCGTGGTGTAATCTATTTTACGCCACCACCATAATTGGATGGGTATAATGGTATAATGAGTAACTATATATGATTATTATAAAGTTATATTGATACTGAAATAGTATACATACACTTCAACACAAGTTCACGATCATGAGAATGATATCATCGCTCGTGCGTACGTACGGACTACCGTCTCCACGACGCGATGAGATTCATTCTCCACATTAACCATTCATGAATTATTATAAAGTATATATAATGAAAAATAATGAAATATATGACATTTTAAATCTACTGGATTTATGTATATATATATATATGTATGTCATCTACTTACTTCCATTCAAGATAATAAGGAATGGAAAACAGCGTTCATGCGTACGTACGGACTACCGTCTCCATGAACGGTGTGTTTCATTTCATTTGTCTATCTATTATATATATATACTGAATATATATGATATATAAATCATGTTTTATATTCTGGAAGTAAGTAAATCATGATATAAGTAATAATAATGTCATGAACAACAAGTCCAAACACCTACGATAAATGAAACGATTTTACCCAAAACGCTTCTTTAACATGGAATTTACAAAAGAACGGGTAATATAAATTCATAAGTGAACCATATATGATATCATAACAATGAATATGATTCTGTAATAAATTAATGACATTATTTAAATCATTATACAGGAGGTTCAGATACGTACAAAGCATATCAGACATAAGGTAAGGGAAATATCACAATCTCATTTTTATCCGAGATTGTTTATACATTGAAAGTTACTGGGGTGTATTTTATCATCCACATCCATGTTTCCTAAATATGTAATATTGTTTCCATCCACCTAAAATTGTTTTTGGTGAGTTTTTAGTAAAAGATATGAAAGGAATCTTTTTTTGTTTTTCGTATAAGGTACTTTTTGACTTTTCCGACAAAAGTACGAAGAATGTTTTTTTAACTTATACGAGATGAATGGATTTTTAAAACATTATTTCCAAGAAGCATCCTTTACAAGTTTTCAAGTTTATTTTTAATCAACTTCTCATATTTTAAAGTAGTATGACATGTTAATAAATGAAAAATGATTTTGAAGAAGAAAGGATATTTTCCTCAAAAAAAAAGTTCAAGTGTTTTATCAAAATTATTTTCCATCTAAGATAATAAAGGGTTCTGTTTTTATCCCTATTATTACATTTATTTGATTATGTTGTGATGGAATTATTTTTATGAATTCATTTATCATATATGAATTGTTTTATTATGTCATTATGTTTAAGATTCCCATTTTTATTACATGGATTATGCAATGATGTATGGTTTATGATTTCATGGCACACATAAGAATGGTATCATTATGAGATGGGTGGGACCTATATCTCCTTATAATGCATTGGGTAAAGATTTCATATCTCATGAGATAGACATGGCTGGAACGGTAGGTTATACCGGTTCAGTGAAACAGGACTGAAATGAGAGTGACTCGGTTCAGAAATTGACTTTGTCCACTAAGATAGTCTTGTCAATGAGTCTTGACTAATAAGATACGATTCTCTATGATTATGTGTGTATTCCACAATGTTTCATGTTTTATGTTATGATTATTGGGATTACGTTTCACCTCTATGATTTATCCCAAGTTATGATATTATGATCTCTTTTGTAGGATAAGATTTCCAAAAGTTATGTTCTTATGTAAATTATGTGATTGATATTTCTTTTGTTTACCATTACTGAGCATTTGAGCTCACCCTTTTTTATGTTTTATTTCCCCAGGTCAGGAAGAAGGTTATTAAGTGGAATATGCCAAAAAGGGACTCTAGATATGATGAAATAAATGGGAGGAAAAGTAGATGATTTATGAACCAGCTGTTTATGTTTCCCAGTTTCTAAAGACACTATACCTATATGGTCGTTTCGTGGTTTTTGTAATATGTTATAATAAGTATGCTTCGATTTTGAAGTATTAACAATGTATGTAAAGAATGGGTCGTTATAGCTTTTTTCCTTTATTTTGGGGTTCATGGCCATAATTTATTTAAAGGAATGATTAATCTTATATTGTAGCATGTAGTGGATGTTTAGTTAAAGTTTCAGTATCAATACTTGCTTCCTTATAGTCCTTATTCATAGTAAAGTAAGAATTAATATTTCTATTGGATGTGGGAGATAGGAAAAAAAACGGTAATCCCCATGAAATTCTGTATATTTTGGGTATTAGGGTTGAGCATGGATTTGAGGGTGGTTTTCATGAGGAACAGTGATGTAGAGGAGTTAGGAAGGGATAATTGGACACCTTAGAGATATCAGTATAACTGAAACTATATAATATTTTATGCAACATATAACTATCATTTACCCGGGATATTTATTTATCTAATTTTATATTTTTTCACTCTATTATTGAACCGCCCTTGATTAGAACCATTATAATGATGGTGGAGATTATTCTAGTGCCTATGGTCTTGACTATGCCAGTTAATTGTCAGTGGAGTTTTATTTATATGTTTTGGTTATGTGAGATGACGATGGAATAAGAAAATTAATTTTGGACAACTTTCTGCATCATATATATATATATATATGATGTCAGTCATTCCATTTATTGATTTTATTTTGTCTGTGTAGTCATCAGTTGCTTTAATAAAAGTGTTGTGTTCGTTAATGGGGAAGGTAAAAAAATGAAATTAATTGTTTTGAATGATAATATAATTGGTCATATATATTTAGAAAATATTATCTCTCAGATATTAGAGTTATCATTGAATTGTGGAAGACGAAGAGATAGTGAGGTTTCTTAGTGTTATCATTGATGTATTTTTTTGTATTTCCAAAAGTGTATATTCAACAACCCCCATGATACGGTATGTAGTTTTCTATAGATTTACAACATTTCATGTCTTTGATTTTGATTTCTCATAATCATATGGAAAATTTTGAGCTATGGCATTTATTTATTAGAATTAATTATTTGATATAGAAGGATTGTATCTATTCTATGACACCCCTATAGGGTGATTTTGTGATTTTTATCAAGAAGGTAGATGTTGTTCTAGGGTTTTTCATTGACTATCAATGCTTGAATTATTTGACAGTCAAGACAATTTCTCAACATCTATGGATTAATTATTTTTTGTATTAGGTAAAGGGATCAATCTATATTTAAAAGATCAACATGTAATAAAGGTATCATCATATGAGGGTAATGGAGAATGATATCCCAAAGTATTTTTTATTTTCCATTATAAATACTTAATTTCAGAATTCATTCTTTTCTATATCAAAAACACCCCATCTATTTTTATTGGAATCATAAACACTATTGTTAATGAAATCATGGATTTTTTTGTGGATGTTTTAATTGATTATATTCTTTTTACATGAAATTATAAGGGGATAATATTGAGAATCTTTAAATTATTTTAAAATTTATTTTCGTCATTATAATTATGTTAACAAATCCATCCTAAATATTCATATCCAGGTAGTGAAATTTCTTAGTTATGTGGTGTCTTATAATTGAGTATACAATTTCCCCTCAATGATTGAGGTATTTTCCTTTTGGAATCACCTAAGAATGATATAGAGGTCCATATTTTTATTGCTCTAATGGGATATTATCAATGGTTTGGGTGAAATTTCTATTGAATTAAAGAACCATTTAATGTAAAAAATAGGATGTAAATGAATTTTGTTTAGGTTGATTATTATCAGTAAGTATTTAACAAACAATAGGGGACATTAATCAGTGCTCATTATCTTCTATTACGAAATTAAATAGATATTTTCTTGGTTTTTTTGATGATTCACATCATGATTATAATTGTTTTTTATTGGGATCCCCTATATGATTTCTCTAACAAAGTATCAATTTAGGCCCATGTGGATCCCCCAATACCATTTTAACATGGTATATTTTTATAACTACGCACAACATTGATTTGGACCCAAATAATTATATATTAATATAGCAGAGAGCTATAATTTTTTATGGTTAATGTATGTAATTTCACCCCGTATGAAAAAATAATCCACCTATGATATAAATATTCTTGTAATGTCATTTTCTTTTAATTTTTTTCCACATTACCTAATCAGGAAAATTATTTTTAATCACTATTGATTTCAAAATATTTAACCATAATTTGTGTCAGTAAGAAACAAAAATATTTTTGTGGGGGTAGATAGATTTCTTACTAGAATACACAATTTAGATCTATAATTACCTAGGGAAATATAATTTAGTTTCCCATTTTTTATTTTCATTTCCTGAGTAAATGATTATTGGGATTCATGATACTTTTTGAGAGATGATGGAGTTTTTAGAAAATCATCTTTCATTAGAGGATGTTTATTGATAGGTGCTTCTTATAATAGTGGAATGTTAATTAATTATTTATATTTTAAGATGAGGAGTAAAAGTGAGGTTATTCATAGATATATGAGTAGTGTTATCATTTATATAATGGTTTTTTTCTTGTGGGATTAATTGAGGATGATCAATATTAGATGTCATTTTGGGTTAGATTTCTTATTCTATTAATTTTGTTAAAAAAAGTGATGCATTTATAAAAAAACCAAGTAAAATTTATTTTAAAATAAGAGAGATTACAAAATTCAAGGATATGGAATTATTTTATAATCATTTTCATAAAATTTATGGAAATATTTAGTAATTTCATATGTTCAATTTTTTCATTATTGAATGCTTTCTTGGATAGAACATATTCCACCATTTCTACCTACAATAAAGGAAGGGTGATAATATGGATAATCACCAAAAGAGAGTGAAAATGTCCATCCATCATGTCATAAGAGGCTATGAATTAAGAAACTCTCCATTCTATATAGAATTCAAAGTGGTGGATGAACCACTTAAAAACCATATGTTTGTCCATCTTTTTTCCTTGAAAATTTTACTAATGTTAAAAAACTATACATTTTTCCTTCTAAATAAGAGAAAAATCAATTGATACTATAATGACATCCATGAATATTCCCATTGGGGTCCCTCTAAAACACTCCACAACATGAGTGGCTTGATTTTCCCTTTATGTCACCATCTGTACATTCTTTGACCCATCATGGGAGAGTGTCTTACCAAAATTGATCAAATTTATCCCTAGGAAGGATATATATTAATTAATTTATGAGGTAGTGTAAGAGAGTTAAGAACATAATGGATTTGTGGAAAGTACTCTATTAAATCAAAACAGCCTATTTGACATTAGTTTGTACCATTAATCATACTTAATAATGATTGAATGAATTATAATAGTGTATAAAATCATTTAGATCATACCACATAACATGATTTAATTTGGCCACTGTGGCACTAAAGAGGTTCTTAATATGAGGATATGTGTCTTGAGTAGTGCATCATTGAAGATGAGGCCATATGGAGTGGATATTTAGCAACATGAATTAAAAAAGATCATATATGTAATTTCAAAAAGGTGAAGCAATCACAAAACATATATATATGTGGTTAATATATTATCTATACCGATTGCATTGATAAAATATAGAACAAATTTGAACACCCAAATATTAATGACAAGTATCAATGGGTATTCAATTATGAGAAATCCTCCAAAAAAGAGTAAATCTAAAAGGCCTCATCTAATGATTATCAATTTATTAATCCATGAGATAAACTTGATTTGTTCCAATAAAATTATTATTTTATAAAACTTTATAATCTTCAATAGCATTGTTAACTCGTCCCAAAAAAAACACTAATATTAGAAAAGGTGTAGTTATTTATTATAATATTAATCTCTTCTCAAAGATCATAATCCATAGATTTTAATGAATCATTTATTATAAAATTAGTATCAACATGTCATTATTGGGGATCCACCACAATACAATAAGAGATGTGTTCTAGTTATTCATCCAAAAAATAGAGAATACACTCTGTTAACCATCAATCTGGAGTTAGACATAATGTTAGTGAATGAATATTTAGGAAAGACCAAATCAATTATTCCATATAAAAAGAGTTTTTGTTTTTAAATTTTTTAAGAAAAATTCTTCTAATGAAATTAAAATCCCTATAATTATTATTCACTTATTTTATAGTGACTCTTTCTTGTAAATAATCATTAAATAATATGTAATTATTAATTCTATGAATCCCATTATCAAGTGGCTTACAAAAATTTTCCCTAGGGAGAGTGGCAAAAGATTTTTCAAAAGTGATTCCACTAAAAAAAAATTGATGGATAAAATATGATTTTTATAATGTATCATATTTATTTTATATAAAATCATATATTACATAATTTTGTTAATAATTGTGAATTTGAAAACTAAATTTCATCCATACATATATAAATATTTCCCTTTTCCACAAGGAAATGTGATTTGTTTAGTTGATGAAATATTTTTAAATACTAAATATTTATTGGCTATCCCGAAAAGATAGGTACACTAGGATTTGTTAATGGTAAATATCCTTCATTAATACCTAAATCATTTATGATATTGATTTTCATGGAAACTAAAAATCTATTTCCCGAGAAAATAAAGGATTGACACTAGTTTGTAGCATGTCTAGTAAGAGCTTCATAATGTGAGTGAGATACACTATGATATTGAATATGCCTTTTACCCCATTTAGAATAAAATAATGTCATCCTAATAACGTATATGAGAAGGAGAAACTAGATTTTGAGATAGAATTATTGACTTATGATTACGTTGATTCAAAAAATAAGTTAGATATATACTAATGTTGTCCTGAGTAATAGAAAATATAATAGAATAAAGGGATTCATCATGATTGAAACCCTTTTTTCACTAAAAACCCCTCAGGGAACCTTTAATAAGGATATATGTTAGAGTATAGTTAAAAGGGTATTTATTCTATTAAAAACATATCATTGGAACAATAATGGGGAATAACCTTCTACATCAAGGTCCAATTGATGTTATCAAAATTCATTCTAATGAATATTTTAACAAAAATGATTCATACTCTATTATATTTCTTTAAGAAATTAGTACATTTAGAGTCCATGTATATGGAATCTTAAATTGATCTACCAAGAAATATTATTCCAAGAAACAATTTTATTAGAAAATGAAGAATGACTATTTGAAATAATCATGAAAATTATTTTCTAGAATATTTTAATAAGGGATATGGTTCTGAAAAGGCGAATCTTAGATTCCTTTTCTAATTTGGGTATCAAAGAGAGGAATTGTGAATTAATAACATAGGTATGGTTTCCATTTGAAATGAATCGTTTAACCAATTTACATTCATTTAGATCAATGATATCCCAATAGTGCTGAGAAAAAATAATTAGGAAAGCCATCAGGCCAATGAGAACTATCATGATTCAGTCTAAAAACTGAATCACTAATACCAAAATGAAATTGTACATATATGAGTCATTTAGTGTCATTTTTATGTGATAGATGGTTGTTTATTAGTTTCATAACATGTCATTTGTACTAAATCCTCAAATATCCTTGGTGTATATCTTCTTGAGGAGTCAGTTTTGGTGGTTGGGTAATAAGTGAAGTGTATTAATGTTCATTTTGTAATGTTTGGTCCCCTCAGATATAATTATTATGAATTGTCATTGTAGTTTTTAGGTACATAAAATTGATAAAATTTTGTAGAGGTGTGAGGATATTTTCAGGGATTCATCATCAGTTTGGGTTATTAGTAAAGGGGTTGTGATTTTATTTTGGTGATTTTTTATTTGTTGATAATGTTAGATCAATAATTTTTAATATGGGAGTATAGGGTTTTGGATTTCCAAGAGAGTCATTATGTGAATTATATAGTAATGATTAAACATTTACACAGTGATATTTTCCGTCATAGGTATACTAATATTATCTCATGGTTCCAAGGAGTTCATCAGTTTTCCATAACCTCTCAATTATACATTAAAAGTTCATTCCATTCCAAGATAGATGATAATTTAGGTAAGAACATACAATCTCTACTGGAAATATCCAAAACATGTATATTGTATTTCATAGGATCAAGGGAAATCACATTCTATTAGTTCAATTTTAAATTAACAATATATGTCGCTCTTCAATAAATATGGGTACCTTTGTTGAATCATATTAGTTTACTTATAGATATATATTGTGGTATACCAATGGTGAATATTAAATATACTTAATAGTAGATGTGGTGTAGTCATTGATCGAGAAGTTCTATATAATTTGAGATCATATATATGAAACACAAGACCATAATAAGTCGTATGTTTAATAAAGGATGAGGCCTCTAATGTTTGAGGTCTATGATCACATTTTCATGAGGGTTTCTGTTTATCATTGGTTTATATAATTTCCTATGGGAGTAATATTTATACCTTATTTATTGGATAATTTGTGTTACAAGAGTATATTGATGATGTGGTGTATTAATTATCGATTACCGTAGAATGGATTCAGATCCACAAAATCTTTGATATGTTTTAAATTCATTGATATCAATCTAACTATTATCATTAAATTTATTGTGTATAGTTTGATGTAAATTGAAAAAACACATTCAAGGATTGTTCAATTGATAATTAGGAATATCGAGAAAATGTTATATACATACATGTTATTCTCTTCGTATGTATTTTATGGAGGCATTGTGGTTTAGAGAAACATATGTGCTAATGTTTGACTCAAACGTATGATCAATTTACTATGATATTTTTAACAAGGGTGTTTTATGATATTATTACATTTATTTATGTTATTTTTTATTGATATAGTCCACTAATAATGTTACATTGGGTTATAGTGTTGTGAATTTATATTTCTACATGAAATATCCTAGTAAGTGCTTGGATTAATAATTTATGTTTTCATTCAATGTGTCGTTTTTATTCTTGATTAAGATAATTATTCAATAAGTATCTGATGTAGTGGATCAACACATTGGGAACCATTCCATTGTGTATTTTCGGATTTGGTGGTGTCAAAAATGGTTGGGGGATGGTGGGTAGATTATGAGATTATATTTTATAAGGTAGCAGTTTTTCATGAAATGAAATGGAAACACTAGGTATGGAATGAATACATTGATTCATTGAATGACAGGTGTTGATGTGGATTTTAGATTATTGTAAAACCATAATTTTCTGGATGAAACCCAAACATAAGAAAATTTTATTCTTATATATTTCATTTTCCATGTTATGTCCATGGTTTAAGTGGTGTAGAATATAGCATGGAGAGGACATTAAGATATTTTTTAATTTATCAAAAGTATCCATTAGGATATGGGGATCATGTTTCTTATTTTCATGGTTCTTGGAGATCATATAAATGACATTAGTGCATTGGTCAAATCATTATACTTCATTATTTATATCATATTATTATAGAGGATAAATTTTTAAATGTGGAACGGTGGAGAAGATCACATCAAGGATAATAGAGAGTAATTTTCGATGGTTCAATCAAAGAATGATCATGAATTATCACAAATTTACACCATATGTATCTTGTTTTATTCAAAACTCATAATCTCGTTGAATTATTTTATTTTCATCATTTTTCCTCAAATCTCTTTTGATAATATTTGAATATTTAGGGATATTTGATCCATCATTAGTAAAATTTAATTAATTTATTTATGATATCAATAATTTTTCATCTAAGGTGATTTTAAATCCCTTAATGTGGGGTTCTCTCCCAATACTTCATTCGAGAAAGGATATAGAGGTAGTTAGGATTAGGGTTTAATAACCAAGACTTCTATATTTATGGAGTTTGATATGATCTGTGTTGTAATGTTTTTCTACCACATGATATTGGCATTGTAGTCATCCAATTCTCTATATTTGATGAATAATTGTTCAAAATATGGTTACGGTAATAGATTCAGGACTTCTCTCACCCAATTGATGTGAAATTATGGAATTACAATGATATTAATTCTTTAGGTGGTAGATAAGGATTATCATGATGATAATAATTAAGTGGAAAAAATTTAAATTCAATTGAATATGGTTATCCCATTGTGTTTTATATAATTATATGAAAATTACCATGTTTTACTGATATTTTATTTACAACAATTTTTTTTTATGATATATGTGTGGATGATACAAATTAATTAGATGGATTAGCACTCATAAAATTTTAATTAATTAATTAATTAATAAAATTGTTTATCAAAAAATCAATGGAATTTGATAATGAGGTTTATGTTGGAAACAAATTATTTAAAAATAAGGAATGATTAAAAGTGTTATTTACTAATCTTTTATATTTTTTGGGATTGAGGGATAAGATTTTATAGATTTATTGTGGTTTTTGAAGTCTTTGAATGGGTTTCTATGGATGTTTTTGAGTGTCGATGACTTTTTTTATAATATGTGATATGGATAGTTTCAATGATAGGTATAATGAGTTGTGTTTGATGATGTGGAATCATTGAATGTCATGATCATGTGTTATGAAAATTGTGGAATTGATCATTATATAACATGTGAATGGTTTGTGGGATAATGTTGGGTATTTTTTATATGTTTTGAAATTTCTTTTATTGTGGTTGTTTTTGTGTTGTGGGGATTTTATTATAAGTCCCCAGTTAAAGGGAATATGATCATTAAATATAAATATGGTAATCATAATGGGCTAGAATTGAATAAGTCATGGGTAGTTAAAGAATTTTGTTGACATAAATGAATATGTAATGGTTGAGATGAATAATATTGTTGGAAATAAAATGTTTTGACATTAAAAATAGAAATGAATGATAAAATTAAAGTAGTGAGGATAGTAATATAGTAAATATGAAATTGGTAATGGAATTTTTTAAATGTGAATGTTGTAACATTTTTGTTGTTTTTATATGTGTAAAGGTAAGGAGTGTTTTTTTGATTTAGTTGTGTAAGAGGATATTATAATGTAGAAAGAGTGGTGAGGTAGTGGTTATGGGAATCAGTAGTGATTAGTGGTATTAAAACATGGGTAAATTTTGTGTCTATGTTTATATATATATTTATACATAATTTATATTCCATGTGATTCCTTATATTGAAATTCTATAGTCAAATAAATTTACTGAGGATTGAAATATTTTAGTTCCATGTTTATTCCCAAAAATATTGGATTTAAAGTGAAAATATAGTTGAATACTTATCTACCACCCTCACTTAGATTTTTTGTATAAGTTACGATGGATCAATGTATATATAATTTTATGTTCCGTTATGAATTAATGTTATTATATGTGTTATTGGTTCGAACCGGGAGTGCGGCAGAAGCCCCAAATAGGTGGGTTCTAAAAAAATTAATCGACGATCGATGTAAACTTGTCGACGTCGGTGAAATATATCCTGGTATTAGGCATGGACGACGTGTGGGGGATTTTAAGCACAAAATAAACCCTAAAATACATAGTTTAGATCTGAAGCTGTGCATAATGTCTACTCGTCGATGGTGATCGGTGCTCGAAGAATTTGATGTCTAATTTCTCTAGGTCATCCACACAATCATCATGGAATACATGGGAGAATCATTCATTGTAATCTGGGTGCTAGCACGGAATTTAGATGATGCCTTTGATGCTCCAACGATCATCGCATCGCTTCGCTAGTGATGCTTGAGAGAGAGCTCCATCCGAGCTACTTAGATCCATAGAATCTCTCTCTAGATCAAGGGAGGGAGGTGATGAGAGAGAAGCCTCATGAATAATACTTTACAAAACCCCTCCTCTTCTATTTTTTGTGGATAATTAAAATACCTAGTATCGCCTCGCTAGCCCCGAATACTTAACGCACTACTAATGACTTTTTATGACTACAAAAATGAGTCATAAATATTATTATCATTTAATTCTAATATATTAAAATATATTACGTGATAATAATTTATTCATTAACTCAACTCATCGCTCCCCTAAGTATTAATTGAACCTTGAATAATTTAATATTCATTAATTAATATTTTTCATGTATTTTCTAAAATTAATTAATAGATTTAATAAATAATTCAATAAAAATTATTCAAAAATCGAATAATATGAAATCATTTATTTTATTGGTGGTCGTTTAACATTGGAAAAATCCAAAAGCCCTATGGCATGGACCATTTTTTCTAAAACTCCTCTTACACTGAATAGTGAAGAATCATGAATACACTATTGTGTGTGACCCTCTAGCGATTATCTCAAAAGAAGTGAATATTATTCACAGAATAAGAGTGGGATCTAGCAACCCATCCTGGCCCCGAAAGAGATAAGGATTTTCATATAAGTGACAACTAACAAATGAACACACACTATGTAATATAATCTCTTTGTCTGTAATATCCCATAAAGTAGGACACACTCATGGGTCATCGCCCTTTTTATTGATTTATTCGTTGCTCATTTAAATAGATGGATTTACCCTTGACTTACATAGCCATGGTCTTATAAAGGTACTGCCATCCATATCAACGTGGTCTGAGAAATATTACTTCCATTACCCAAAAGCGACATGTCCTTTCATAACCATTCAACTAATGTCATGCCACCAATGATGCACCCAACACAAACTACCTCACCATGAAATCATTTCCATGGTTTTCTTCTTTCAAAAAATAAATCAATAAAATGACATTCATTGGTAATGATCTTAATATTGGAGTCCATTACACACGATCGTAGATAAGAACATCCAATGACACCCGAAAATGAGGTGTTACTATTATCGTGTCAATCCTCTGGATCTCGCTACTAGAGAACAACATGTGAGAACTTCATGAGAAGAATTCTCATTGCATATGAGCCCCCAACATAAGGACCCAGCCTTAAAAATTACTTAATATGGAATTAAATGAATAATTTACATTAAGGATCTTTACAGTTTTAGAGTTTAAGCTAATTTGGACAAAACTATTACATCTCAAAAGATTCCATGGTAATCACTACTACAGAGTTTCCATTTTTTTAAAAAATAAAAACACTTTAAAAAATGATTCATGTCTTGTTCCATGTTTTAGACAGCATGAATTTTCCTTTATCCCATCCTTGACCCTATTTATCTTTATGTCCTATGAAAACATTTCAAAACTTGGGATGTGCATAAAAATATCAGTAAGTGTTGTAAAAAAATGAATGACGAGATTTTTACAAAAATACATACAAGTCGTGAAATCCATTACTTACATCATGAAATCATAAGATTTATCAATGTCACATAGAAATCATAAAACATAAAGGTAAATTGTGGCATCCATGTCATACTTACATTGTAGCTATCACAACTACATAGGTAGTTACTTTGGAATACCCATTAAAGTATATTCACTAGATCTCTTAGGAGAAACATTCACATTTACCTCCGTCACGTTACCCAATGCATTGGACAACTATTTCGGGCTCAGCTGCCTTAGGTTTATCACGGAACCACCCATATATGTAAATAATACCCAAGAACCATAACATGATCATAACACAAAAAAAGCATAAATGAAAGATAACATTTACACGTTGCAATAATAAAATATCATTTCAAGATATTGAAATAATAAATCCATTTTCGAAATCATTTCCGATACCAAAATACGTAAAAATTGTATATGGTATTTATTTTTCCTTTTAAAACCATTCCAGCTTGTTAAGGAATCCAATTATGAAATAATACTCACGGTAGTGGAAAGGTATTTGTCACCGCTTACATAAAAAAGCATTCCTTTTTTTTCATTTAGTAATACTCTTTGTAGAAAAATATTCCCTTTGAAAAGTCAAGGGTGTTTATAAAGTGTATAAAAGAAAGGCTTGTATTGAAACAAAAAATGCCTCAATGAATGGAGATTGAGAAAAAGTCCCCTACCTCCTGTCTGACTTGACTCGATAGTTCTTTAATCTCTTGAATAATAAACAATAGTTAATTTCTAATTTATTAATAACCTTTTCAAGTTTATTATTCCATTTATATAACTTATTACCATCTTATAATCATTATGTAATCATTTATGTTAATAACTTTCATTTTGTCAATATTTGGTACTTGAGTCAAAAATGAACACCTTATATTTACAAGTTGTTCATGTGGTCAAAGGTTCATTATATCCAGAATGATATTAATGATTTGGGTGTCATATATATCATATATATCCAGAATATACATGTATTTATAATAGTAGATAACATTTATTGGTAAGAAATGAAATGCACCATTCATGCAGATGGTAAGCCGTATGTAGGCATGAACACTACTTTCATTTCTATTTATTATTTTAATGGAATTAAAACATAATGATGCAAAGGTATATTATAGTTCTAGTATAATATCATATATAATATTATTAACTACATCCTTTATACATCCCACATATGTTATTAACGAATCACATCACTTTGAGGGGGCGGTAGTCCGCACTTCCTCAAATGAGATTATCGTATTTACCCACTATGGAAACCATAAAGGAGTTCTATAAATGGAAAATATAGAAACATTAAAAAACATAAACATAATATATATCATATATAAATAAAATTCCATCATAATGGCCACAATGAGAGGAGGTAGGAGAAAATTAAACCATCATCGTTTCGTGAGGCATTAGTTTTCCATCCATGAATACATTATATTCTTCATCCATTAGATGGAGGTGTGTGTATGTGTAGTTCGAAAACTTATCATAACAAAATCATATTATATTGAGGATACTGGTGTTGTTAAAAAAGAATGAAATTAATAGAGTTTAGAGTTTGGAGAAGCAAAATAAAAGAAAATATTTTAAGAGAAATTGTTACCTTTAATTATGGTAACTCCCTTTGGTTTGAACCTAAGGACTTCTTGAAGTTCCTTATGCCTACGGTTAGAATTATAGGTTGAGGATAGGGATGTAGGGAGATTAATTGGGCCTAGTTTGGATGAGCCAAATTGGTCGATAGGTGTGTGTAATTGGTTAGAAATGGTCTCCTTTTATAAGGGGGAGGAGGGGCTCTTTAGGAAATTGTGAAAATTTTATTTTATAATATAAATATATTTGGTTTCTAAAGGACCACAAATCATTATAGTCAAATATAAGATGAATCATTGTCGAAAAAAGCTCATCAAATCAGAATTGGACATGGTTTGGATAATATTATAATCATTATAATCTTATTTATTTAAATCATTTATTAATGAGGAAAATACTGCATCATTATTGTGTCATGAATAATTTAATGTATTCGATGACTAAAAATTATAAACAAAATACTATCATGTAGTAAATAATTTTATCTTTCCAAATAATATTTATAGATGAAAATAGGGCTTATATAACACTATATTAAAATTAATTACTAAATAATATTTGTTAATGTCAATTTTAACTTCACAATAAATTAATTAATCTAAATTGTCATTATCACTCCCAAGTGGCACAATGGGGTCCCAAAATAGACCCAAAGATGACCATGGTCATAAATGACTCAACCAATAATTTGAGGACAACTTTTAAGGTAATTTTGAATTATTCTAATATTATTTTAACCTTGAATTACCCGATATACCTTTAACCGCCGTAAATAAAACCCAAAACCCACAATTATTTTCATCTTATTGAACGACATTTTACATCGTGATATCAGCCATGAATGTCTAATTTTCAAAATTCAATTAACAGAAGTTGTAAAATTTTATTTAGATGAAAAATTCAGTTTTTTTAACTACCACTAAGTGGTTTCACTATTCATAAAAAATTGATGATTTTCAGAAAATTTCAAAAAATTCAGCTTAAGGTATATTTGATATTAAAAATTCAAAATTGATGTCTTTTTTCCAAATTAAAAACATATAAGTGGAATTAATTATATTTAAAATTAATTCCCGTTATCAAAACAAATAGTGTGTTTTTAAGAAACAATAACTGTCAAAAGATTGATACTCCTTTATGTCCAATATCAAAGTGAAATTAATGACAATGACCAACATTGGATTAAATGGTAAAAATATATTTTAATTTCGATTTAAATAAAATTAACAATATAATCTAACCATATAAATAAATTAGACTAAAAGGCACTTTTGAATTAAAATACAATATTTCTCCCTATTCATTAAAAAAGAACTGTATCACAAAAATACCAAAAAATTACCCAAAGTAAAATTTGATGTCCCCATTCTAAAGAAGGATTTTATTTGGTCTTATAGAATGTATTAAAGTGACCAAAACTATATTTAATGAGGGTTCTCCATAAGGGGTTGTAAATCGTCCTTTTAATGTAAATTACGCTTAAAAATTAGATTCAGTCATATTTTAAGCCTCTAACATTTTATTGGATAAATGTAAATAAATTTAACAAACATATATAATTATTTTTTATTTATTTATGATAATTTATTCCATTATAATGGCTATGCATTAAATACCTTTTAGAATAATAATATTATATTATTAGTGTGCAACCTAAGATTTCAAAGAAACCCATTGTTGTGTATCAGGTACTCTATCAAACATAGAAACCCTTTTAATGTAAAATTAATATTTAATTCACAAATATTAATAAATATAAAATATTTCTTATTCATTATTTACCTAGAATGTTACATCCTCCTCCCTTTTGGGAATTGCGTCCTCACAATCTTTATTCACTTATCAAAATAAGTTGGAGTATTTATCCCTCATAGCATTTTCAGATTCCCCCGTTGCCTCGTCAACCATATGGTTTTTCCACATAACCTTTACCTGGTAAATTACATTATTCCGCAACACTTGCTTTCTATGGTCAAGAATATAGACTTTTTGTTCTTCATTTGAGAGATTCTCTTCCAACTAAACTACCTCTAGGCTGAAAACATGAGATGGATCTGGTATATACTTTCTCAACATGAAAACATGAAAAAAATTGTGTACCTTGGATAAACTTGAAGGTAATGCCACTTTGTATGCAACTGATCCAACTTTCTCCATAATTTCATATGGTCCAATGAACCTCGGACTCAACTTTCTCATCTTACCAAAACACATCACACTTTTCCATAGAGAAGCATTGCGAAAGACATGATCACCTACCTCAAAAGAAATATCTTTCCTTTGGTTATTGACATAACTTTTCTGTCTTCTTTGAGTTGTTCTCATATTCTTCTGAATCAACTGAACTTTCTCTGCCATATCTTTTACCAATTCTGGTCCCATCAGCTTCCTTTCACCTACTTCATCCCAAAAAGATGGATTTCGACAATGCTTTCCATATAATGCCTCAAATAGATCCATCTGTATACTTGAATGAAAGCTATTATTATAAGAAAATCCAACCAAAGAATGATGTTGGCCCTAACTTCCATGGTAATCCATCAATCATTCACATAACATATCCTCCATGGTGTGAATTGTTAATTCTGAAAACCCATCTAATTGAGGATGAAAAGCTGCACAAAAATTTAATTCTAGTACCCAATGAGTTTTGAAGGACTTTTCAAAAGTTAGAAGTGATCTTTGGATCACGATCAGATACAATGGAGAGGGAAGCCCCATGCAACCTGACTATATCTTTAACATACAACTGATAAAGTTGATCTAAAGACAATGTATCTCTAATAAGAAGGAAATGAGCAGATTTAGTCAATTGGTCAACTATAACCCAAATTTCATTATTACGTCGAGATGTCTTTGTTAAACCCACAACGAATCCCATGGATATATTTTCCCATTTCCACTCTGGCACCGGTAGAGGTTGAAGCATCTATTTCGGAAATTTCCGCTCTACTTTAACTGGGTGACAAGTCAAACACTTCATAGTAAAATCAGCAATATATCTTTTCATTCCATCCCACTAGTAATACTTTTGAATATCTATGTACATCTTAGTACTACCAAGATGAACTAAAAATGGAGAACTATGAGTTTCAATAACAACTCATTCTTCAATTGTGAATCACAAGGAACAAATAATCTCTTTCCAAATCTCAAACCACAGTCATTATCAACATTGAAATTAGGCAACTTACACTTCTTTACCAACACAACCTTTTTCTACAACTCACTATCTTCCTTCTGCGCTTTCTTAATTCTGTCTAATAGAGATGATTTCACCGACACCAGAAACAAAACAGAATAATTTCCTAAAATAACAACATCTATGACAATTTTCATCAAATAAAAAACCATGGGATCTCGTTCCCAACATAACATGGTTAATGATGTATTACTTTTTCGACTCAATGCATCACCCACTTTATTTTCATTCCCCGTATGATAAAGGATCGTACAATCATAATCCCTGATTAATTCCACCCATCTCCTCTATCTCATATTCAATTTATTCTGAGTGAATATATACTTCAAAATTTTGTGATCAGTATATATTTCACACGTCACTCCATATAAATGATGCATCCAGATTTTTAAATCAAAAACAACAGCAGCTAATTCCAAATCATGTCTAGGGTAATTTAATTGATTTTGATTCAACTAACGTGAATCATATGCAATTACCTGATCATTCTACATTAGGACACAACCTAGTCCTTTCAATGAAGCATCACTGAAGATAACAAACTCACCATTTTGGGAAGGTGATGCCAAAACTGGAGCATTCACCAATCTTCTTTTCAATACCTAAAAACAATCATCACATTATTTTGTCCAGATGAACTTAACACCTTTTTGAGTTAACTTAGTCATTGGACTAGATATCGGTGAAATATTTTCAACAAACCTCTGGTAATAACCTTCCAAACCAAGAAAACTATAGATCTCAGTTATATTTGTCGGTCTTGGACATTCTTCAACAAAATTTGTTTTAGTAGGATCAATAGTTATGCCATTTTTTGAAATAATGTTACCATGGAAAGAAATTTTTTGTAACCAAAACTCACACATACCAAATTTCCCAAATAATTTATATTCTTTTAAGGATTGCAAGATAACACTGAAATGAATTTCTTGTTCCTCTTTACTTTTGGAATAAACCAAAATATCATCAATGAACACAATAACAAACTTATCTAAGAACTCACGGAAAATTGTATTCATAAGATCCATGAATACAACAGGTGAATTGGTTACCCCAAAAGGAAAAACTACAAATTCATAATGGCCATATCTAGTACAAAACGTGGTCTTCGAAATGTCTGATTCTTTTACTTTCAACTGATGGTACCCCGACCTCAAGTCAATCTTCGAAAAATAATGAGCTCCCTAGAGCGGATCAAACAAATCATTGATATGAGGAAAAGGATACTTATTCTTAACAGTGATGTTATTCAATTCTCTATAATCAATGAAAAGTCTTATTGAACCATCTATACATTTAAAAAACCAGACATGAGCTCCCCATGGTGATGTGCTAGGTCAAATGAAACCATTATCTAATAACTCTTGTAATTGCTTCTTTAACTCTAAAAGTTCAATTTGAGCCATTCGATAATGGGGTTTTGAAATTGGCTTAGCATCAGGAACTAAGTCAACAGTAAATTCAACTTTCCGGTCAAGTATAATACTAGGAAACTCATCAGGAAAAACATCAAGGTACTCATTTACCACTGGAAAATAATTAATCTGAACAGTTCCTTTATTTTCAACAATATGTTCTAGGTAAATTTCATTTCCATCTTTTACTAGTTTATCAGCCTCCTGATATGTTATCAAAACCAAGGGTTAATTTTTGTATTAAAATTGAAAATCATTCTAAAAAGAAACCTCTTTATCTCTATAGTTCATCTTAGCATGATAAACAAAAGACAATCCATGCCCAATATAACATAAAACTCTACTATAGGAAAAACATTAAGGTTTACAGGTAGATTATTTCCACACCCAAGGACAGGAATGCTCTTATGTTTACATTTTGTCTCAACATTTCTTCCAAGTGTTTTTATCGTATGTTTTGTATTCATATCTTGATATGGAATTCCCAATTTACTAGAAAACTTATCAGAAATTAAAGAGTTTGTAGACCCTGAATCAAACAACACATTGGCATAATCTGAACAAACAAACAGTGTACCTAACACAACTTCATTTGATGGCTCGACATCTACTGAAGTAGTTTCAATGGATTTCACCACCCCTTTCTACTTGTATTCCGAAAAAATTATTTTGGTTCAGTTCATTGTTTGACACTCATTTTCATAACGACCCATTTCATTTCACTTAAAACTTTTTACTGAATGTAAATCAGATTTTGTCTTACCATTACCCTGAACTTTTTCAGTTCAATTATGAGCCTTTTCTCCCATTTTTCCACATTGGTAGCACTTACCAGAATTCAAAAGACATTGACCAAGATTCTTTTTACCAAAATTTTCACAAACTATAAACTTAAGTTTCTTACCATCAGAATTATTTTAAGAGTTCTTCCCTTTCGCCTGCCACCTCGACCACTTATTTTTTTTTTCAAAGAATACCTGATCATCACCAAACTCCATTTCCACCTTCTCCATAAAACGAAATGTTTTTCATAACTAATAAACTCATGAGATGTTAATCCCTTGGATACTTTGACTTTAATTATGAGTAAAAATGGGTGATTTTACTATCATGATCTCCTATGAAATTTGGAGCATACCTTTCCTGTCGAGTGATTTTTTATTCATAAGATACCACCGAGTCATCCTCCTGCCTCAATTCGTGGAATTGTTTTTCCATTCATAGATGAACCACCTTAAGAAAATATTTCTCAAGAAACGTACCTTTGAATTCATCCTAATCAAGAGCATCAATCTCCTCACTATCCCTGATATTTTTTACCATCAAACACCACTGATAAGATTCACCTTCAAAATGGTAAATAGCAAGACTAACCATTTGATGTTCTGAACAAATGATGACATCGGAAATCTTTTCCAGTTCTTTAATCCACCCTTCAACTAGTACAAGGTCAGATGATCCTCTAAATAATGGGGGATGTTGCCTCATGAAATGCTCCACTACTGACATGTTCCTCTGTGGTAGATCTGGCTGATCTTGTACATGTATACCACCACCATTTATAGCTTGAGTCAATTGTGCCATTGCTAGAACAAACTTTTCAGTTCTGATTCCGACCGTATGAGGTTGCTGATTTGGAAGGTTATCTTCCTCCTGATGTTGTCCCAACATAGCTTCCCTATTTCGGCTGCAGAAAACCATTATGAACACAAAAATATCTTAGGCGAAGAAACATGTTTATCTGGAAATTCTATATGATGTCAATATTAACGTATATTACTTTATGGATATTAATTTAACAATACCCTAACACCTAATGTTATCCAAACTGACATCTGAAACCAACTATAAGGACCCGGCCTTAAACATTACATAATATTGAATTTAATGAATAATTCACATTGATGATATTTTCATGTTTAGATTTTAAGAGATTTAGGACATAACTATTACATCATAAAATATTAGAACATATAAACTTCTACACAGTTTCAATTTCTTTTCATAAAATAAAAACTCTTCAAAAAAATAGTCATGTCTAGTTCTATGTTTTAGACATCATGAATTTTCCATGATCCCATCCTTGACCCTGTTCATCTTTATGTCTTGTGAAAACATTTCAAAACATGGGATGATCATAAAAAGCTCAGAAAGGGTTATAAAACAATTAATGAATACATTTGTTCATAAATACATACAAATCATTAAATCCTTTACATACCTCCTGAAATCATTAGAATTATGAATGTCGCATAGAAATAATAAAACATAAAGGTACCTTTTAGCATCCATGTCATAAATACATTGTAGCTATCACAACTATATAGGGAGTTACTTTGGAATACCCATCACAATATATTCCCTAAATATCTTAGGAGAAACATTCACGTTTACCTCCGTCACGTTACCCAATGGATGGAAGAGCTATCTCGGGCTCACCTGCCCTAGGTTTATCACGGAACCCCCAATATATGTAAATAATGCCCATGAACCGTAACATGATCAAAACACATAAAAAAGCATAAAGGAAAGATAAAATATCCACATTGCAATAATAAAACATCATTTCAAGATGTTGAAATAATAAATACATTCTTGAAATCATTTCCAAAACCAAAATATGTAAAAATAATATATGGTATTTATTTTTCCTTTTAAAAACATTCTGGCATGTTAAGGAAGCCAAAGATCAAATAATACTCACAGCGGTGGAAAGGTCAATGTCACTGCTTACATAAAAAAACATAAATTTTTATCTTTTAGTAAAACGATTCATAGAAAAAGATTACATTTGAAAATTAAAGGGTGTTTATACACCATATAAAATAATGTCTTGTATTAAAATAAAATATTCCTTAATGAAAGGAAATTGAGATGATGTCCCTTAACTCATTTCCGACTTGACTCAATCATTCTTTAATCTCCTGAAAATAAACTACTGTAAATTTCTACTTGCTTAAGAACCTTTTTCATGTTTATTATTCCTTTTATATTACTTATTACCATGTTATAATCAATATGTAATCATTTAAGTTAATAACGTTCATTTTATCAATATTTGGTAATTGAGTAAAAAATGAAAACCTTATATTTACAGGTTGTTCATGTGGTCAAAGGATCATTATATCCAGAATGATATTTATTATTTGGGTATCATATATTTCATATATATTCAGCATATACATGTATTTATAATAGTAAATTACATTAAGTGATATGAAATGAAATGCACCATTCATGGAGATGGTAAGCCGTACGTATGTATGAACGCTAATTTCATTTCTATTTCTTATTTTAATGGAATTAAAACATAATGATACATAGGTATATTATAATTACAGTATAATATCATATATGATATTATTAACTTCATCTTTTATACATCCCACATAAGGCATTAACGAATCACATAACTTTGAGGGGGCGGTAGTCCGCACTTCCTCAAATGAGATTATCATATTTACCCACTATGGAAACCATAATGGCGTGCTATAAATGGAAAATACAGAAACCTAAAGAATAGATAAACATAATATATATTATATATAAATACATTTCCATCAAAATGTCTACCATGAGAGGTGATAGGAGATAATCGAATAATCATCATTTCGTGAGGCGTTAGTTTTCCATCCACAGAAACAATAGGTTCTTCATCACTTCGATGATGGTGTGTGTATATGTAGTTAGAAACATTCTCATAACAACATCCCAGTAAATTTAGGATACTGGTGTTGTTACAATAGAAAAGAATAAAATGATTTTAGCGGTTGGAGAAGTAAAATAAAAGAAAACAATTTATGATAAACTATTACCTTTAATTTTGGAAACTCCCTTTGGTTTGAACCAAAGGACTTCTTGAAGTGCCTTATGACTAAGGTAAGGCTTCTAATAGGATGATAGTGATGTAGGGATATTAATTGGGAAGAGTTTGTAAGATCCAAATGGCTTGAGGGGTGTGTGTAATTGGTTATATATGGTCTCCTTTTATAAGGGAGAGGTGGGGCTATTTAGGAAAGTGTGAAAATATTATTTTATAATATACCTATATTAGGTTTATAAAGGGAAAAAATCATTATAGTCAAAGATAAGTTGACTCATGGTCGAAATAAAATCATCCATTCATAATTGAACATGTTTTGGATAATATTTTAATCATTATAATCTTATTTATTTAAATCATTTATTAATGAGGTAAATACTGCAACATTATTGTGTCATGAATAATTTAATTTATTCGATGTCTAAAATTGAAAAAGAAATACTATAAGGTAAGAAATATTTTTATATTTTCAAAGAGTATTTATAGTCAAAAATAGGACTTATGTAACACCATATAAAAATTAATTACTAAACTATTTTTTAATGTCAATTTTGACTTCACATTAAATTAATTAATCTAAATTGTCTTTATCACTCCCAAGTAGCTTAATGGGGTCCCAAAATCAACCCAAAGATGACCATGGTCGTAAATTACTCAACCAATAATGTTAGTACACGTGTTAAGTTAACTTTGAATTATTATAATATTCTTTTAACCTTGAATTACCCTATTTACCTTTAACTGCCGTAAATAAAAGTCAAAAGTTACTATTCACCTAAATTATTTCCATCTTGTTGAACCAAATTATACATCTTGATAAAAACCATGAATGTCGGATTTTTGAAATTCAATTCACAGAACTGGTAAAATTTTATTTAAATGAAAATTTCAGTTTTTTTAATTACCACTATGTGGTTTCAATATTCATAAAAAATTGATGTTTTTCAGAAAATTTACAAAAATTCAGCCTAAGCTATATTTGATATTCCGAATTCAAAAATGATATCTATTTTTCCAAATTAAAAAAATAGAAGTTTGCTTAATTAATTTTAAAATTAATTACCATTATCTAAACAAATATCATGTTTTTACGAAACAATAACTATCAAAATATTGATACTTGTTTATGCCCAATTTCAATGTGAAATTAATGCCAATGACCAACATTTGATTAAATAGTAAAAATATATTTTAATTTCACTTTAAAACCAATTAATAAGGTAATAAAACCATATAAATAAATTATATTAAAAGGAACTTTTGAATTAAAAAACAATATTTCTCACTATTCATTAAAAAATGATCTTTATCAGAAAAATACCATAAAATTACCCAAAGTAAAATTTAATGTCCCCATTATAAAGAAGGATTAATTTTAGTAATATTGAATGTATTAATGTGACCAAAACTATATTTAAATAGGGTTCTCCATTAAAAGGTGGTAAATGAGCCTTTTAATGTAAATTATTATTAAAAACTAGATTAATTCATATTTTAAGAATCTAAAATTTTATTCGATAAATGTAAATAAATTTATCAAACATATATAGTTATTTTGTTGTTATTTTTTTCATTTCTACCATTACAACGTCTAGGAGTTAACTACCTTTCAAAATAATAATATTATATTATTAGTGTGCAATGTAAGATTTCAAAGAAACCCGTTGTTGCGAATCATGTACGCTATCAAACTTATCAAAACATTTAAAATAAAATTTAAAATTTAATTCAAAAATATTAATAAATATGAAGTATGTCTTATTCTTTATTTACCTGGGATGTTACCCCCAATAATTGATAGTCAAACATCTTTATTTTCCAATCAGTAAATTGTATCTAGACCCAAGAACATATATTTAATATTAATGTCATAGTATCTAGAGTTACTCATTATAGCCTGGGAGCTTCTATAACCTTTTGATACGAAAAATAATTTTTTGGAAATTACCATTTCAATAGTGGACATTGAAAATTATACACTATAATGGTAAGATGACATCATGCATAGAATACTGTGTACAAGATATGGTAATCAAAAGAAATGAATAGTTCGGGATAGGGAACTCACTATTTCAACATCATAATGGGTTACATGGTAATATAGTGGTGATAAAGATAAATGATATTGGTTTTTCTAATTAAATGGACGGAGTTTGGTTGATTTCCTTAATGTTTGTGATACCCTACAATGATTAGTTTATGATACGGATGTGATATGAGATTGTATAATAGCATGATATAATTATATGTTTTTGGAATTTTATAGGTTTTCTGTGGTAAATAATTGATTTTGATGATGATATGGTAGTAATATATGATATTTTGTTGTGAAATTGGATGTTATGTGTGACGTCTTGGTTAAAAAATAGAGTGAATACTACATATATATGTTGGGGAGTGATAAAAACAATCCAGATATGTTATTTTGGGGTACCCATTTTTATTTTATGTATAGTATGATATTATACTAGGATGGGACATTGTGTGAGAATTCCATTATGTGGTTGGGAGGAAGATGAAATCTATAGGTGATTAATGGTAATGGTATTTATTAACTGAGGAATTAGTATAAATCTTACAAATATTCATGCAATGTATTAAAGAAGATCCTATAGAGTATACATGTATTACCTCCCCCACATGTACAAATTACTTTTATTTCTATGATTATTTTGGTGATTTAGTTGGATTTTATTTTCCCAATTTTGGACATGTAGTAAGAGTTACAACTAATGTACTTTCCATTTGGTCTTTTATTTTTTATAATTTTGTGGTCTAAAAAATTTCCTAGAATTAAAATATATTGTCCTTAATTTATATTATTAATTTCATAGGTTGTTTAATTTAAATTTTTACTACTTTTATGAGGGTAGTTACACAAAATTTTAAATTTTAAAGCCATGCTTCTAGTCAAGAACACATGTCCTATTGGAGTAAAAATAGGTCACTCTTAACATCCTTGTTAGAACAGTAGGGGTTCCCAGTTGGTTGGGTTGTTGAATAGTGATTGAAATTGATTAAGAAATAATTTACATTTTAATGGGGTATAGTTCCCTTAATAATTAACTTAGATCCATGTTTACAAAAGTATTGTTTATCACTTAAGAAATATCATTAATTTTCCATGACCCTAAATTTTCTATTCAATGAAAATATATATAGTATCGTCATTATAAAAATGTAATTATAAGTTTCTAAATACCATGTTTTTCCTATGGTCATAATAATAAAAAAAATAATCATTTATAAATTCACCTTTATTAAATGATAACAATCCTTACATAAATCCTTTATTCTATACCAATGGTCTACAACTTCAGTTCCATCGTACTTATGGTGTTTAATTATTAATACATCCTCTTCAAATAAAAAAACCCATGTGAAAAAAATGTAAACCATAATTATTTATATTAAAGACTATAATGCAGAGAGAGTAGTGTACACAATCACCTTCTTATAATTTAGAAAAAGTTTAATTTTTTTCATAAATGGTAAAATTAATCTATTTATATATAGTGGAATAGTTTAACTAAGAACCAATATGAAAATCCTAAAAAATATAAAGAATTCTAATTTCTTAACATCTACATAAACATAAAAATCCTATATAAAAATAAACAAAATAATAACTGATTTCATAATTTAAAGTATAATATGGGGAAATTATTTTTATTGTTGATATTTACGCCATCTTTATTCTCTTAAAATCTTCCAAAAAATGTTTATAAAACATGTTCGTCACCTATTCCATAATAATTAACATAATGGTTTGCCAACCATTGATAATTCAATGTTTAATCATAAGAAAAATATACAATATTGATATAAAACCCTCTACAAATTTAGTAATGATGGTGGGGAAGTGTAGATATTTCCACATTTATAGTCTTTGAATCATAATTTTCATATTTTATGATTATTTCTTCTAACACAATGCATTTTTTAATAGTCATGTGAAGTTTTTCCCAATTTAGAATATGGAAAGATTCATCACACCACTATTGATTTTTTACATGAAATTATAATATTTATTGGAATTTAATTATACCTATTGAACGTTCATCCATGAACACTACAATTGTAATTTTCACGCTATCTATGAAAATTACCACCCTAATCTTTTGAAATGTGGTAGGGACACCACCCATACAAAATAGTGTTATATAATATGATTTTGACCAACGTAGTAATGAGAATGTAATATTTTCTTGTTTTATTAGATGAATTACATATTGGTTATATCAAAAATAACAATAATATAGATAGAAGTATGTATTTCCTTCAAATCCATCAAATATTTGATTAATAAGTGGTTGTGGGAAATATTCATTACATGATTCTTTTTTTAGATTCTATAGATAATTCATAAACCCTACAATGTGATAGGTAATAACAAGATCTATTCATTCCAATTATTTCATTCCAAGGTCATTCCACCATTCATTCGTACACAGAGAATTGGGAATACATGTTATATATCTTAAATATGATATATTATCATTTATTCTCATAATTTAACAAATAAAAAATTCAAAACCATCAGCATGATAATATTCCATCTTATTTAGAACATTATGGTCTATTTAAATTCATCATTCCTCAATATATTTTTCGTGAAACATGATAGAATTATTCCCTATTTGTTTCTAATGTAGTCCCATTTAAATGAATTTCATATATTTTCAACAATTTTGATCGACTCTATATAGAGAAGATGTAAATATGTGTGTTAAGAATGTTATAATAATAAAATTATTATTATTGAGAAAATACTCAACTAAAATATGATGAAAGTTTCAATGGTATCATATAGTGTACAATATGTGCTAATTGAATTTAGAGAAAGTGGTTTTTTTAATAAATAAAAATTTTGAGATTCTATTTAATAGGGAGCATGATGAAATGAAATCAACCATTGATGGATCATAATAGAATAGATTAAGTGTTAATTTTTTATAAGATAAGAAGGTTATAATTATTTATTAATATGCGAAAGAAGAATATATGAGTTAATAAAGGATATCATTTTGAAAATGTGTTTTATGATGATGTTTAACCAAATTTTGGGTTTCTAGGGCTAACTAGTGGGTATCCAAGGGAACTGACTCAACCATGTATATGGTAATAAATTAAAATACATTAGATGTATATCTACCCTAGAAAATCATTATGGAGGTGTGATTCATTCTATATAAAGATAACATTCCCATATTTATGCATGGGCACACATATCGTGCATGTTGAACTAGGAATTATACAAATTGTCCATGTGGAAATTTAGGGGAACTCCTATTACCATATTATCAAATATATAACCTTATGTTAATACTATGAATACAAGATACTAAAATCATGATCTAGGGAACATTGAATAATCATATATAAAAGGAGTATAGTCACAACATAATCACAGAAATGAAATATTGTGGATCAGGCATCACCACATGTTTCCCATAATGTAATATATACCAAAACCAATTTCCTATAATGGATATTCAATCCAAACCTATTTTATGTAATGGATCATGCTTCATTGCCTATTTCTCATTTTGGAACATCTATTAATACTCATTTCACAATTGTCTATAGAGATGTAATGTTTTTATAATGCATTAGAGAGATATACAGTTCCCATATATCATTTAATGATTATTAATTCACATGTCTTCCATATGACAATCTCAAAAAATCACATTGTTAAAATAAATAAATAATAGTGGTTTCAAAACTACTTTTCAAAAGCTATCACATAAATAATCCCATAAACCAGATCAATTGAAAACAAAATTAAATCATGCAATATATGTATTGAAACCCAAATGATAATAAATTGTATTTCCTGAATTATTACACTGAGTGGAATATAATAAAATATAAAAATATAATTATTCTCAGTTTTTTTTGAAATAATGCCCATACCATAAAATAATTCATCCTAAGTGAAATTAAATTGTTGAAAACATAAGTAACGCTCTCCCAAAAATAATCATTTTTCTAGAAATTTATGAGATATCCTAGGGATGAAAAAAAAGGGTTGATTAATAAATCCCTATAAGGGAATAACAAGGCATTGAATATTGTAATATATTGAATTTTATACATGAGGCACATAAAGATAACATAATATGGGTTATAATCATAAAATTGAATAATATGGCATGATATAACATGATAGCATATAAGATACATGGGAATGAAGTGACAAAATTAAACATGAAATCATATACATAGGATAATCCAAACAATCATAACATCATATTATTGAAAAAAATTTCACATAATGTGATATGCTAACTCACTAATCCCACATAAGACATCTCATGAGACTAAAACATTACAGAATGGAGGAGGGTGCTATCTGGGTGCACACATCCAAATATGTACATTCTCATTTGTGATATATAATGTATTCAATATGAGGTAATATTTAATAACATTAATCCCCAGATTATGGAGTTTGTATTAAATACATATAACGCACCTATCTGTGAAGTATAGGTACATGTTTTTGAATACTCTTTAGTGGGAATGGGAATGGTATTCACTACACACATTTTAGGAATATATAATCATAGTATAATTTCAAAGAAATAATGAGGGTACATAAAGGTTCATGGGTGGGATTAATGAGCATAAAAGTGGAAAATTATATCATGGTTATCATAATATAAATAATTGTCATTTTTCATAACATATCCTAACCAAAAAATGGGAAAATGACATAACATAATTGGGATACTTGAATAATTAGCAGAATGTGTGGATCTGTTAAATTGAGAGGTAGATTGTAAAGAATTTCAAGGAGCTTATTGAGATCCTAGGGACACCATCAAAGGAATTTAGAGTGTTATGTTCATCATAATATCATTTTACAATTGTTTTGAGAGAATACAAACTCGAGGATTGGTATATTGATATAGAAAAATGGAGAATTCTATATTAATTTCCAAATTTATGTTATAGACTAAATATTATTTTGTAAAAAAACCATAAATATTCCCATGTTTTTGGTCAATTTTTTCTTCTAATTGGGATGATTTTACATTAATTTACATTTTTACAAAAATATATTGATAAATTAACACACTTGGTGATATGGAAGTGAGTCAAATTAAAATACAGTTGACTAAATAAAAATAAATTATAATATATGTTTTTTAGGATTCATTATGATTTTGTAAAATTGATAAAGTAACTGAAAAACACATTATAATATTGGTAAAATATATTTTTGGTCATTTTATACTAATTATGAAATATTATATGTCACTTTTGGGAAATTATATTATCATAATAAACACCATATATTTAAATAATATTTAATTTTGAGCCAAAAAATTGATTATCTCCATATTTTTTGAAAAAATCACAATTTTCTTATTTTTATATGATAAATACAAAAATAATATTTATTTTATGGAAATATTTTTCTATGAATTTTAATAAACAAATTTACATCAAAAAGTAGATATTAATTAAAATGTAGTGTTTTTTAATAATAGTATTCTATCAATTATTAAATTTAATTTTTACATCATATTATTATATTATAAACTATATTTAATTAACATTAATTAGTAATATTAAATTACAATAATTTAGATAATTTAAAAAATTTATGAATTTATTAAAAAAGTGTTATACTATAGAAACTATACATTTCCCAAAAATATAAATTATGTTTCATCATAAAAAATCTAATTTTTATGAAGATCATTATATACTTATATAAAAGATTAAATTAAAAATGGATAAAATAAATTATTTTTTTATTAGAAAAAATTTAGAAATTACTATTATCTGTGTCTTGATACATAACCATTTATTACAATAGTAAATTCCCTATGAATAATGTGTTTGATGACGATATTTTCATAGGCTAGTTTGACGTTTGTGGTTTCGGTCATGATCTCTATGAGCTTTAACATCTATTGTAATATGTTTTTATCATGATTTATTTTTTGAATATTGACTTTGATAAGATCAAATAAATTTTCCGATGTTTTTTTCTCGTAAAAAATATCCGATAAATTGTCTTTATATTATATGATCCTACATGTCAAGCCAAATATTATTTCATATGTATCAATTTGAATTTATCATAACCCTTAATATACAATATTTAATAGTCATTGTATAATGGCTATATTAGCAATAGATGTTATGAAAAACAAATATTTTATATTATATATACCATAAAAATATTAAAAAATCCATAATTAGTGATTTTTAATGTATAATCAAATTTCATAATAAGATATTTACTAAAACTAGGGGCTTCATCATTAAAATATTATCCCATTACATTTGTACCCTTAATAAATTTCAATCTTGATAATTTCCATTACCTACACTAGTAAATATGACGATAATTCTGTTTAATTACCCTTTCATTTTACCAAGGCACATCCTCAAACTTGTTTTTATGACACAACACCTTCACCATGTGAGTTATAATATTTGTAGTACATCG
The DNA here is from genome assembly GCA_963277665.1 of Viscum album. Taxonomy (NCBI): domain Eukaryota; kingdom Viridiplantae; phylum Streptophyta; class Magnoliopsida; order Santalales; family Viscaceae; genus Viscum; species Viscum album. The sequence continues at coordinate 847,658,939 of OY728131.1, read as the reverse complement.
TCTATGTTATATAAGATCAATGTTGGCTACTTGTCATATGGAGGATATTCTCTAAAGGACCCACAATTGGATTTAATAAATGTGAGGTTTATCATGTCTGCTTCCTCCATTTGGATATAAGGAATCAATAATGTACTTGAGATAAGTCAGGTTTGAGTTCTAGTTGATATACCACCACTTTAATCCCATCATGGATCTAAAAGAGGACGAGGTATCTAGGTCATAGATTTATATTTATAACAATCCTCATTAAATTATCCCATAGTGATATATGAAAGAACTAATTATCTCTAATCATAAACTATAGTTCTCATTAATTGTTGCCTATATATATTTTCTATCATATTTGCAGAAATTTCATGTAACACTAAATGGTTTAAAAATTATCTGACATATCATTGGTAAAACATTGTATCAACTATTTCATCCCTACAACATCATTGAATAATGACATAGTCCGACATATATTTCAACATAGAGCATCACTTGGTTCCATTTTCATTCTATATTTGAAAATATTTTTATATGTGAACTCCAATTAGAGAAGGTTCTGATTAAAAAATTAATTGAAATTCGTTGAACTAGATCTCAGTGTCTCCTCTAATGTTTGACTGGTCCTTCTGCACTTACCATCTATCTAATGTTGATAAGAAGTTTTGAAGGTTATATATTTATTCAACATCCTATATAGTATTCTCCAAAACCTCAAGGTAAACCACATATCTAGACTAGAAACAATAGATATTTCAACATTGGGTAATCTTACCTATTCCATTATATATATCATGGGAATTTGGTAAATATATAAATCACTATTTATGGAAACAAAATTACTAAATTTTTATACTGATCAACAACTATAAAGATGGTAATATTTCTTTTAGGTCTCTTGGATACTCCTATAAATAAATGCATAGTTATATTTTACTATTTATAGACTAGCATAGAAAATGGTTTTATAATATAATTAGTGATTTTTCATTTTTCCATGATTTACTGGCCTAAGAAGAATCATGATAGAAACTATAAAATCTCCCTCTCCATGTTATCTGAGCAGATGATTTTATTAAAATATTTATACATTTTAGTAATTCTTAGATTAATAAAAAATGATTAACATTTTTCATTATCAATGATTTCACAATTAAATTCTAGTTAGCATGGGAAACATAGCCCGGATCCTAACATAAACCTATCATGTAGTGTTGAAATAATTACTATTTTTATTTTCCTACTATATCATTGTTACTAACTGGGGTAATCACACTTATGATTCTTTCCATTTTATTCAAATACAAAATTTAATTCACCTAATATTACTAATTTTTGATGTTTTATTGTTTATTAATGCAATATTAAATTCTAAACAAACATAAAATAAAAAATGGTAGTTAAAAAGAAAAACACAGACATTGGGATTGGATTTAGTTTACATATTTATTATTCTTTTTTGTTTTTTAAATTCAGTATGATAGTTTAACTGTTAAATATAATTTCTAAACAACTATTATTAAAATAAATGGCTGTGAAATATTTAATTACATAGAAAGCATAACCCCACCACTTATATTAAGCATGGTTGATGACATACCTCAATCAAGATAATATTATCATAAAAGACCTAACTCTATTAGATGTTGTTTCATCTAGTTAATATATCAAATTAATTGTGTGATGTTATTGTGATCAATGGAATCGAAAGAAAATTCATAAATATAATAATATAAGTTATTTCATGATTCAAATTATTTTGGGAAATTTCTACACATATACATGTCAATTTCATTCATCAAATGAAGTTTCTAAATGTTATATAATTTAAGAACATTATTTGGGAAATACATATCCTCCACTGAGGTTATGCCTTGGGTTACTCACTCATATTAATGTAAAATAGTTCATGGTGGATGAATGGGGAAGAAGCGATTTAAAGTGAATATATAGAAAAAGAAATATATTGAAAGAAAAAAAGGGTTACCATAAAATTAAAGTAGTATGCCTGAATTATACTAAAGGAAAAAAATTATAACTACACCAAAACAAAATTATTAAAAATAAAGAAAAGAAAAAATATCTCTGTTCTGTCCTCCAATTTTTCACTTTTGGAACCATAACAACATTATTTATAGGAGGAGTAGTTTAATATTTCATCCATTGATCATATTTTCCACTAGATTATGTTCTGAATGAATATTTTATTTTAAATTTTTTTTAGATATATTAGGGTTTTTAAAATATGGTGTAGGATTATTCCAATAATTATGGAGAACTCTCCCACATAAGTAGAAGATATGAAGGAATCGTCTCCCTAAAAAATCAATATCATTAGATTTTGGGAAGACATATCATCATTTAATATGTGCATTTTCTATTTTTATTCATGGAAATGAATCATGCCACCATTTGTCTTATAAAATCTTCACACATCTGAACCCTTCATTGGATATGTAGTTGAATACTTCATCGTCATCATAGACATTTCGTCCCAGATACCATGTAACTATTATATGTGGGCTAGTTAAATAAATATATATATATCCTAACTAGTGTCACAAAACTGAATGATGATCATAACCTCAAGTTGTCAATATCCATTTCACATCGATGTAGTCAAATAAATGGGGTGTGTTGTAATGAATATATTAACATCAATTCTGAATAAAACCTCATTTTACCATTCAAAATGATAGTAGAATTAATTATAGACCTTTCACAACGAATCAATATAGTAGAATGAGTTCTGATAGCTAACACACGGTGGATCACCATGGTAGATCATGTACTTAGGTTCATTATTCCCCACAGCATCATTTTTCTTTGTAAATGGAAGCTCATCGATTAGAGAATTGGTGAATTTCTATTGATGGTAGAAGAAAAATGGTAGAAAGTTTTGATGTTGTCTAATGGTATCTCCCACAATAGCATTTTTGGTCATAGATTTATCTAATGCCTCTGATAGTTGCACATGTGGAAGAACATCTCGTGGTAAATATAATGGCATCCCCAAATTAAATCCATCATACCTCAACACTGGTGGAATGAAAAATCTAATTGGAATGTTGGGAATATTTATCCAACAAAATTTTCATCCCTGAGTTTATACGAGCCTCCAATGAGATTCAATGGGGGTGTTTGGATTTTGTGATGGAAATGATCTTGAGCCTGAGATTTACAGGCCTTGTCCATGGTGTTTATCAGTGTTTGTATATATAGATAGTCCATATTTTTTAGTGTAGAGAGGTGATGAGTTGTTTATAATAGTGTGGGTCATTCAAACCAGTATTTATAATAATTTGAGGCCATGTAGATCAACATTACCAATTTGGGGACAAGATCTGGCTACATATTCATACATATATGTGGTCTATATGAACACACATAGACAATGAATGCCTTGTCCAACCTGTGTTTTTTGGAACTATCCATGATGGCATGTTCCATCTCTTCCTCTGAAGCAGGATCTTTATGTGGCCTTCTTGGATCGTCTACCCCACCATGGGGATATTTAAGAGGCTTGTGGGATTTTTAACTAGGTATATCGCATGGTTGTCTATTTTTTTAACTTGAATTTCATAAAAAAACTTATAATAATTATAGTAGAATAGAATAAATAAATTCAAACATTAAAGAAACAAATTGTGTAGTCGTTTAATCAATTTTGATTCCTCTATTTTAAATCCCCATATTAATATAATCCATTTAAATATAAGGTATTATTCATTGTTATTTATTGAAAATCCTAAAAAATTACAAAAAAATGCCTAAATTTTGAGTTACTTCCAAATTGTATAACCACATATTAAAAAACATTGAAAATTAGAGTATTATATACCCACTTCTATTGAAACTAAATGACTTCATGGGCCTCCTTGATCCTCCAAATAATGAAATTTTTAATTAGTTATTTAGATAAATTTAGGGAGAATATACTTCTATTACTCCCATATACATCAATTTCATTTACAAGAATATTGGGTCTTTTCAATTCTCATCATAGATAGAGTTGAGAGATCCATTCTACTCAAAGAATAGTCCCCATTATTTTGTATCCAAGGATTTCATTTGATAGATCAATCATAAATCTTAATCAACTATAGTAAACTTCATTGTTTCATATTTATCTATAATGTGGGAATATGTGCTTGAGGCTTTTTTGGCCTGTATATATGTGACACATCTCCCCATAGGGATAATTCTAAAAAATCATTAATGTGATGATCACTACAACCAGTTATACATAACTATATTCGTAATTGTTATATTATATTAATGAATATAATAAGACATAAGTTATCCTTTTTTAATTTTAATTGACTACAAAACCTAGTCCCATTTTGGATGCATCATTTTCGACGATGTATCCATCCCCATGAGTTTGTAATGTGATCATAGGTGTCGTGATAAACATCGTAAGAATTTCCTCAATTCATTCCATTAATTCATTATTCTATAAAAACTACACTCCTTTCCATGTCAATCTAATTAGTGGGATTGAAAATTTCATAATATGTCCTAAAAGTAGAAGATACTAACATGATAATCGAAGGACACTATTGAATTTTATCATTGTTTTAGGTCTGGTCTATCATTCAATTGCCCTTATTTTGGACTGTTCCATTAATATTTCTTTACAAGTGATAATATTCACCCGGTTTATTAAGTTCTCTAACCAAAATTCATATTTCCTCTCCCTCGCATTCTTATTTTCTTCTCAAAAGATCATTATAACAGTATTCAAATACTCATGGGGATCTTCCATACTTTTATAGTAGATAGAAATATAATCTAAAAATAGTAAACTAATTTTGTTCAAGAAAACTATAATGAATATATGAATCAGGTCCATTAGGGTTTTTGGGAATTTATTGAGTCCAATGTGAATAACTATGAACCATTAAGTCTTATAACTTCTATGAAACTTTTTATAGATATCCTAGTTCTACAACTTTACAAAATAGTATCACAACTGAAGATCCACCATTGATCAGTATGGTGCTCCATGCATTTAATTGAACAATCTATCAATCATTGGTAGAGGATAATTTTTCCGTATCATGATCATGTTGATCTCATGAAAAAAATTATAAAAAATAATTGACCATTCTTTTTCATGATGAAGGGGACCGGTTCACCACATGAACAGGCACAAGGGAATATGAATATTTTTATCAATTTTATCTTATATTTTAATCTTTATTTCATATTTCATAACAAAATCCATTCTATATAGGGTCTTATATATTTTTAAATCATAATGATTAGGATTGATTGAAAAATAAACCACTCGGTATGAAGGATGACCATGTAATTCATCAAAAAATATAATTGCATATTCCCTAGAAATGGGAATTTCTTCAAGGATGATATTTTATATAGAATAAATAATTTATGATAAATATAATTTATCAATGGGAAATAATATCCATGTTAAATTTGACAATACCAAAGTAGATTCATCCTCCCCTTTTCACATGAATAGAATTGGATGGAGATTTATGATATAGTAGGTGATTTATATCTCTTTGTAATTTATGTTGGAAAAATATCTTTAAAGCCATTACATGACCCTGATATCATGATATTACAGCAAAGGAACTATCATTATGTTCTCTGGGATATACATCCAAAGAATTATTATATTTGAGATGTTATATATATTGTATGAAATAACTACCCAATTTATCACTTTTAATAGTAATATTACTTCCACGTTCTCATCTGTGTTTAAATTGTTATACTAAACATGTGTGAGGAAAAATAATGTGTAGAAAAATAATAATAAAACTAAATTCTCTCCATTTGAATGAATAACTATAATACATATCACCACATTTTTCTAGGATTCACTTCCATATTTATAATATAATAAGCTAAACCATTCGTCCTTTGACATTGATGGAATTGATTGTCATTGAAAGCACTTTTCCTAGGATACTGTCTTACATAATTAACTAGTTCCTTAAAATTAAAGAACTATAATACTATATTAGTGTTGATATGATGATTATATTATTCTTTTTTATTTTTGGGTTTCTCTAGTTATCAATCCCTAGCTAGGTTCCCTTTATTACAACACCTAAATCACATCCACATCCCCTTCATGAAATTTAAATGATAATTCTTCCAAAAAAATTCATATGTGATATGTTGTAATTTCCTTCAACCATTATATTTCTCCATTATAACTCTTGAATTAAATTACATTATCTACATATTATCCCTAGGGGATCATTGAGATTCACTAATATTTAATTCAACTTTAAGAGAACATCTTACAATTTTATTATAGATGTTAACGCCCTGAATCACCAAGGATTTTCAAAGACTCAGCATCTTCCCACTAAAGAAGAAATCAACATTACATTCTAGATTAATAAAAATTACATAGGTGTATTGGGAAATTATTATGATGTTTTCATCATATGGAGTGATGGATTCAACGTCCTTTTTATTAGTTTATAGAATAATGTCTACATGATTAGTAGACGGGTATAACAAAAATATTTTTCCAAAACTATATTATAGAATTTAATGAACTCCATCACATTGATCCCCTCCATAAGATTTATATTTTTGAATAATGTATACTATTGATAAAATTTTCCTCACATATTATAATGAACTATCACAACCTTATCTTTCTTTAATTGTTTAAATATAGAAATGATTTCTCAATGGATTTTATTTAATGTTCTAGGAATAAGGGATCAAAATATCTATAGAATGTTAGAGGCCTTTTTATATAATAGTGTCAATAGAATCATTATTCTTATTAGGGGGTTTTTTGCGTTCTAGCTGATTAATGGTTTTATTTAAAGAATGAGTCAATTGAGAAGGTATAGTAATGATATTTGTATGATTTTCTCGTATAACATTTGGAATAACATTTCGGATGTCATCACATTTCCAAACACATTGGTTTTTGGATCAATTTCTCCTATTTCTAGCCATTTAGTAGAATAATGAGAAATATTAGGATTAATATGTCACGACCCGTCCTCGGGGCCCGTGCCGTGACTACCCCAAGCCCGCCTTCCATAGGCCAGGGGCTGGCGACTAGCACCAAGGCGTAAAATCCCAGTAAACAGGGAAGGCATTGCCTTATAAGTAACAACCACACAGAGTCAGCAAGCGGAAAGTAAAGTGCAGAAAGTAAAGGGGGCCGGAAATACAAGCCCAACTGTAAAGTACAACTGAAAAGAAAAACAGCAACTGAAGAAAAGACGGCGGCCTCGTGTCGTCCACTGGCAATCCCACCTGAAGGGTGGGTACAGATAGCCTCCAGGCTCCTCGGGTCCCACGTCCGCTCCGAGTACGTTCCGTCCAGTGGTCCACCTCCAGGTACCGTCCTGCTCCACGCCCCAACCGTGATCAGCGCTGTCCGTCGTCTGCAACCAACACAACAAGGTGCGGGCATAGCCCGTGCAGGGGTGAGTACAACTACTCAGTAAGGACCCCAAGACCCCCGAAGGTCTCCCGAAATCCACAAAGGATATAGCACAAAAGAAAGATGCAATCACGAAGTAACATCTGACTCGACTTAGGTATATGCCCATACATATACCTAAGTCCCCAATTCTAGCTCTGCTCACGAGCTCAAGAACAACTCAATCCACGAAGGAAAGCAAGACTCAAATCCACAAGGAGAGTAAACACTAAATCCACAAAGGATAGTTCAACACAATCCACAAAGGAGAGTAAACAGTAAATCCACATAGGATAGTTCAACACAATCCACAAAGGAGAGTAACATAAGATTCAGCTCAACCAGGTATACTTTTTCAGATGACGTCAAAGATGATCACTGATCCATCTAAGTCGTCGGACCCACGAAGGATCGATAGGTACTAACCCCCGCAGTAGACCCACACAGGATCGGGCTCACACAGAACCTGTAGGCAGTGGCTCACACAGAACCGGTAGGCAGTGGCTCACACAGAACCGGTAGTAGGACCCACATAGGATCGGGCACTGATCCGCATAGGATCGCTGAGTGCAGTAGTCGACGCAGTCCACTGAGGATCCCTGCACAGTCGTCGCCGCAGTCCACAGAGGATCTCTGCTCTGCCGTCGTCGCAGTCCACGGAGGATCTCTGCTCTGCCGTCGTCGCAGTCCACGGAGGATCTCTGCTCTGCCGTCGTCGCAGTCCACGGAGGATCTCTGCTCTGCCGTCGAGGTCACAGCCAGCGCTAGGGTTCCCGCACGAAGCGAGCTCGTTTAGGAGGGTCCGCTCCACGAGCCGAGGGGCTGATACATCAACTGACACGTAGTCCGAAGTTGATGTATCCAAAAGTTCCGTATCGACAACAGGATCTCAACGCGACAGACGGCGCGTCAATCGGACGCCCGGTCTGAGAGTCATTGGCATTTTCGTCCCAGGGGCCCGGTTGGTTTTTAGGGCAAAACCAACCCGACCGTACTCCGCCTGTATCCGATCCTCGGGCGGAGTATGCCAAAAGTTCCGTCTCACTTAGAGGAAACTACCACAGCTGACGGTACGTCGATCGGACGTCCGTAGCTCAAGTTATGAGTGTTTCCGCTCCGAGGGCCCGGTTGGTTTCGTGTACGAACCAACCCGGCCGAACCCAAAGTCTTCCTAAACCTTGAGTATAATATACCGAAACGACCGTCTCGATCCAAGGATCGCGTAGCCGCTGACGGTTCGTCAATCGGAGGTCCCAGGCCCAAGATATGGGTGATGGACCGAAGAGGGCCCGAAATGGGGGTTCCGGGTCCGGGGCGACCCGGCCCGAACCCCCCCCTGGGGTCGGCCGAACCGGGTCGGCCCGACCCGGGTCGGCCCGACCCGGCCCGTACCGGCTCGGCCGGGTCCGGTCCGGCCTGGGCGCGGCCCGGCCGACCGGACCGGCTCGGCTTCGGCCGAGCGGCCGAAGCGCTGCCGCCGCGGGTCAAACCCGCGGCTTTGGAGAAAACGCGGCCCGCGCGGGCCGCGTGCTGGAAGGCCGGACCGCGGACGCGGTCCGGCAACTCGCCGCCGCCGCGGCTCGGCCGCGGCGGACTCCTCCGGCGGCGCGCCGGGCGCCGCCGCCCCCGGTCGCCGGCGCCGCCGCGCCGGCGACCCGCGCCGCCGCCTCCTTCCGCGGGCCGCCGGAGATGCTCCGGTGGCCCGATTTGCCTCCCGTCTGCGCCGTTGTTCCTCCCGGGACGCGTCCTCCACTGCAGAATCAACATATGGCCCTTGCGTCGCGCTTTTGCCGTCGCTCGCCAAATCCGCACACAAAGGAAGATCGACGGAGGGTTGTCGGGTCTTGTTCGTTAGACCCGCACCCTCCGCGTTAGTCATAATCAACGGGAGAAACAAGAAAGAAACCAATCAACAATTTTAAATAAATTAAAATTGTTTCGTGATCGGGTTCTATATTTCAAAAGAATAAACACGGGATTTTAAAAAGAATTCCAACATCCCTTACCTCGCAGCTGTCGTTGCCGAACGAGGGATCGTCGCGGAATCGCTCGTCGCGGAGGAAGGAGATCGTCGCGTCGTTGCGGTATCCGGCGTCGCGTCGCCAATCTCCGGATCAAGATCAAACGGATTTAATTAGTTTAAATCCGTTGATATTGAAATTAAAAAGGGAGAAGAAAAGATCCGATTCTCACCTTTGTTGCCGAACGAGGGTCGGCCGCGGAAGAAGAGGCGTCGCCGAAGAACGTCGCGGGTAGATCTCGTCGACGTCGCAGATCTTGGTGTGCGTCGTCGAATTCCGGTCGCCGGCATTCTTCGCGTTCTTCGCGTTCTTTGCGTTCTTCGCGTTCTTCGCGTTCTTCGCGGAGAGGGTGGAGGAACGAAGATTCTTTCAAATCCATTCCAAGGATTTTTATGTTGGTCTTATTTTATAAACATGCCAACACGAAACCGGTTAAGAAACGATCCATCAATTCGAAAGAAACGACCCATTTAATTCACGAAGAAACAGTCCATTTAATTCACGAAATAAACCGCCCAATTAAATGGTCTGTTAAGAATTAAAGAAAACGCGTCGGTTGACTTTTCAGTTACTTTGACGGGTTTTCGCAGGTACGTTACTTAGCGAAAGAAACGGCGGGGCTCGTGCAGGTCCCACCGCACAAATATCCTACCAAGGGGGTAGGATATTTCTGGATAGTATCCTATCCAGTTCAACTCAGTTCAAGCCGTCTTAAAGTGACTTCAAGTGGCTTCCAAGCAGCTTAAGTGAAATAAAATAAAGTTGTCGCACAAACTTTATTTTATTTCTGACTTAAAGCCGCAAAATTTAAAAACCACGTCTGAGCAAACGCAACTCCGGAAGAGGCGTTTCTAAGAAAATACCGGCGCTGCGATTTCATCGGTGCCCTCAGAATTCGATTCCGGGCACCGGTTCAAAAGATAGAAAAACCCGCTCGTCCGTTCACTGAACGTACCCGAGCCAAACTTCGGAAATTGATTCCGGGCACACCGGGCCTCGGAATCAGGTGCCGTCTGAAGCTGCGCTCTTGTAAAATTCCAAAGAAAATTAAGAAAAAAATTTCCTTGAAATTTGCGGGTCTTTACATTACTCCCACCTCAGGGCTTTACGTCCCCGTAAAGATACATCAAAAACTAGGGGAACAAATGGGGGTACTGAGCACGCATCTGAGCCTCCCGCTCCCAAGTGCTCTCCTGGAGGTTCCCGTGCTGCCATCTGATGCGCACAAGAGGAATCGACCGCCCACGTAGGACCCGCTCCTGTCGATCCTCGATCTCCACTGGGACCTCCGCAAAAGTCGCCCCATCGTCCACGTCCAGCTCCCCAAAGTCGATGATGTGCGTCGGGTCGTGCACGTATCTCCTCAGCTGAGACACGTGGAAGACGTCGTGCACCCGGTGCAACTGAGGTGGTAGAGCCAGGCGATAAGCCACCTCTCCTATCCTGCTGAGGACCTGGAAAGGCCCGATGAAACGTGGAGACAACTTTCCGCCTCGGCCAAATCTCCGTAAACCACGTCGAGGTGAGACACGCAAAAAGACGTGGTCGCCATCCTCGAACTCTAGTGGCCTCCGCCTCCTGTCAGCATATGACTTCTGCCGGCTCTGAGCTGTCCTCATCCTCTCCTGGATGATCTGGACCTTCTCTGTCGTGGCTCGGACCATCTCTGGTCCCACGAGTGCTGACTCCCCAGGGTCTGTCCAGCACAACGGTGATCTGCAGGGTCTGCCGTACAACGCCTCGTATGGTGCCATCCCGATGGTGGAGTGGTAGCTGTTGTTGTACGCGAACTCCACCAAGGGTAGGTGGTCCTCCCAGCTGCGACCAAAGTCGAGAACACATGCACGGAGCATGTCCTCGAGTGTCTGTATGGTCCTCTCCGTCTGACCATCCGTCTGAGGGTGGAAGGCTGTGCTCAGATGGAGCCGCGTCCCGAACGCCTCCTGCAACCCCTTCCAAAGCCTGGAAGTGAAACGAGCATCTCGATCGGAGACGATAGATGATGGCACACCGTGAAGCCGTACGATCTCCTGGACGTAAAGACGTCCCAAGCTCTCCACTGAGCCCTGCTCTCTGATGGGTAGGAAGTGTGCCGACTTGGTGAGTCGGTCGACAATCACCCAAATGGAGTCGTGACCTCTGGAAGTACGTGGAAGTCCAGTCACGAAGTCCATAGATATGCCGTCCCACTTCCACTCCGGGACCTCCAAGGGCTGTACCAAGCCTGCTGGTACCTGGTGCTCTGCCTTCACCTGCTGGCAGGTGAGGCATCGTGAAACGAACTCTGCCACAGCTTTCTTCATGCCCGGCCACCAGTGCTGTCGCCTGAGATCCTGGTACATCTTCGCCACTCCGGGATGTACCGCCAAGGGAGAAGTGTGAAACTCTCTCAGCACCTCCTCTCGTAAAGCAACTGGTACGAAGGTACGCCCTCTGAAAAGGATGTCGTGCTCTGCTCCAAGGGAGAAACCATCAGGCGCCTGACCTGAGGATATCAGTGCACGCCGGGTCTCACAGTCAGCGTCCCCACGCTGAGCCTCTCTGACCCGCTGTAGAAGTGGAGGAGAGACTGTGAGAGACTGAAGAAAGGCTGCTCCGTCTCTATCCACGAAGGATATCTGCAAGGAGGCTAGCTGCTCCGTCGCCTCCTCAAGCAGCTGAATGCCCGTCCTCCTGCTGAGGGCATCGGCTACCACGTTCCCCTTCCCAGGAGTATAGACTATCTCAAAGTCATAGTCCTGGAGGAACTCAAGCCATCTCCGCTGTCTCAGGTTCAGGTCCTTCTGAGAGAAGATATACTTGAGACTCTGGTGGTCAGAAAAGACTGTGAAGCGCTCGCCCATCAGATAGTGCCGCCACGTCTTCAGAGCGAAGACCACTGCTGCTAACTCCAGGTCATGAGTGGCGTAGTTCTGCTCATGCGGCCTCAACTGACGTGATCCGTAGGCGATCACGGCTCGCTCCTGCATCAGGACGCACCCGAGTCCAGTCCCTGATGCGTCGCAGTAAACTACGTATCCAACTCCCTCCTCAGGCAACCTCAAGATAGGTGCGCTGGTCAATCTCTGTCTCAGCTCCTGGAAGCTCTGCTGACATCTGTCTGACCACACGAAGGGTTTCCCCTTCTTCGTCAAGGCTGAGAGTGGTGCTGCAACTCTGGAGAAGTCTGGCACGAATCTCCGATAGTATCCCGCTAGGCCCAAGATGCTCCGCACCTCTGTCACGCTCCTGGGTGGCTCCCAAGCTAGCACTGCCTCGATCTTCGCGGGATCCACTGCAACTCCCGCCTCAGAAATGACGTGCCCCAAGAAATGGACCTCACGTAACCAGAACTGGCATTTTGAGAGCTTGCCATAAAGCTGGTGCTCTCGGAGTGTGTCTAGCACAACTCGCAGGTGGTAGGCATGCTCCTCCTCAGTCGTCGAGTATACCAAAATGTCGTCAATGAAGACAACGACAAATCGGTCGAGGTATGGCTGGAAGATCCTGTTCATGAGGCTCATGAACACTGCTGGAGCATTGGTTACGCCGAACGGCATAACCAAGAACTCATAATGGCCATACCGACACCTGAAGGCCGTCTTCTGCACGTCCTCGTCTCGAACTCTGAGCTGATGATAGCCTGACCGGAGGTCTATCTTCGAGAACCACCGCGCTCCCTTGAGCTGATCGAAGAGGTCATCAATCCGTGGCAGCGGATACTTGTTCCTCACTGTCACCTGGTTCAGGCGACGATAGTCGACACAAAGTCGCAAGCTCCCGTCCGCCTTCTTGGCGAACAAAATCGGGGAAGCCCAGGGTGAAACACTGGGTCGGATAAACCCCTTGCTCTGCAAGTCCTCCAACTGTACCCGCAGCTCTCGAAGCTCGGCGGGGGCCATCCGATATGCTGGAGTAGATATCGGGGCTGTCCCGGGGTACAAGTCGATGTAAAAGTCTACCTCTCTACGAGGAGGTAGCCCTGGAACGTCGTCGGGAAAGACGTCCACGTACTGGTCCACCACTGCAGGAAAAGCCGGACTCCGCACATCCACTGCTCCTAGGATGAGGCTAGCCAACTGATGAGAGATGGGCTGCACTCTCCTCCGCGGAAGTCCATCCTGTTCTGCAAAGGTTCCCTTCTCGCCGGTGAAGGTAAACCTGCTCCCGTCGGTACGAACACATCGCACCTTGCGCCTAAAACAGTCGATCTGGGCATGAACCGTGGATAGCCAATCCATGCCCAAGATGACGTCGTAAGGCCTCGACGCCGCTACAAGGAGATCCCAGCCGAAGCTCTCGCCTCCTATAGTAATCTCACACTGCCGGCACCAGTGCGTAATCGTCGAGTCTGCTCCCGTAGGAGTCTCTAGCCGTAAGGATCGAGCCAACGGCTCAGTCGGAATCTCCGAGCTCCGAACAAGGGCAGAGGCTATGAAAGAGTGACTCGCTCCTGTGTCTATAAGTACTGCAGCAAGGGTGGAATAGACACAGATCGTACCTCGAATCATCTCTGGCATGTCGGGGTCGTAGGCCTCCACTGCCTGGAGCTGGGCCTGTCTCTGCCCGCCAGCTCCCTGTGGTCGAGGTGGCCCTCCTGGTGGTGGTGGGGGTAGAGCCTGGAAGCGTCGCCCACCACCCGCTGCTCGGCCAGCTCCTCTGCCTCGTCCGCCTCCTCCCTGCGGACCGCCACGGTCGACCCTCTGCCTCTGCCTGGGTGGCCCCTCCACCGTCTGCTGCTCCTCTGGTCGGCGAGTCGGGCAATCACAAGCCATGTGACCCTGCCCGCCGCAAGAGTAGCACAGCCTGCCTCTCGGAAGGCTGGCACTCCGCTGTGTGCTCCGCACCGCTGAGCCGGTGTCCTGAGGCCGTCTGCGAGGGGGTCTGGTCTGCCTGGACCCGTGAGTCATCCGTCGGCTACCTGCTGCCGAAGACTCAGCTACCTGCCGCCCTGCACTAGGTCTCGCCGCTGAAGAAGGCTCTGCCAGGAAGCTCTCGATCAGGAGGGCTCGCTCCAACACTCCCGCCTGGGTCGGAATGCTGAGGGAGACCAGCGACGCCCGAATCTCCTGTCGCAAGCCCTGCTCGAAGGTCCGGGCCCGGAAGAAGGGGTCCCGTACCATGTTGGTCGAGTAGCGAGATAGGTCCGTGAACCTCGCCGCGTACTGAGCGACCGTCATGCTGCCCTGGCGCAGCTGGAGAAGCTCCTGGATGCGCACCGCTCGGAGGGTGGCCGGGACGAACTCAGAGCGGAAGAGGCTCTCGAAGTCCGCCCAGAGCAAGGATGCCTCATCGTGAACCTGGAGCATCAGGCTCCACCATCGTCCTGCCGCCGCCTGCAGGAGGCTCGCTGCGAGAATCACCATGAGATCCGCTGGTGTCCTCACTAGCCTGAAGATCCGTACCACCGCCTCTAGCCAGTCCTCGGCGGCCTGGGGGTCCGCCTCACCGCGAAACCTGGGCGGTCGCTGGCTCTGAAACTCGTGCAGTGCCCTGAGGCGACGTGCATCGTCGGCGTCTGGTACTGGAAGCATCAGTGGCTCGGCGGGTAAGGCTACCGCCGGTGCCACTGCTGGCAAAGGGCCCTGCACCGAGGCCTCGTCGCTCGGTGGGCTGCCGTCGCGCCCTACACTCGGAACCCTAGCTGGCAGTCGTCGCGGGGCCATCCTGAAAAGGAGAACAAGAGCACCACAGTCAGAACAGTATACCTGGTGAGCTGGCACAAGTAATCACAAGGAAAACTTGAGACTTTCATAAGCAGATCAGTATACCCGGTGAGCTGACATAAGTAATCACAAAGAAAACTTGAAACACACACGCAATCAATGTTTTCATGCATTAAGTCGGAAATCAGGAGTCAGGGTCCTGGTGTACGGATACGTCGGCCGCCGCACCAACACTGGGCTCCCTGAACTGATAACCACACTCAATACACTAAACACTATTGCTTCACATAGAAAGAAAGGACGATCAGAGTCTGCGGTAGAACCGACCACCTCTGATACCAATTGTCACGACCCGTCCTCGGGGCCCGTGCCGTGACTACCCCAAGCCCGCCTTCCATAGGCCAGGGGCTGGCGACTAGCACCAAGGCGTAAAATCCCAGTAAACAGGGAAGGCATTGCCTTATAAGTAACAACCACACAGAGTCAGCAAGCGGAAAGTAAAGTGCAGAAAGTAAAGGGGGCCGGAAATACAAGCCCAACTGTAAAGTACAACTGAAAAAAAAAACAGCAACTGAAGAAAAGACGGCGGCCTCGTGTCGTCCACTGGCAATCCCACCTGAAGGGTGGGTACAGATAGCCTCCAGGCTCCTCGGGTCCCACGTCCGCTCCGAGTACGTTCCGTCCAGTGGTCCACCTCCAGGTACCGTCCTGCTCCACGCCCCAACCGTGATCAGCGCTGTCCGTCGTCTGCAACCAACACAACAAGGTGCGGGCATAGCCCGTGCAGGGGTGAGTACAACTACTCAGTAAGGACCCCGAGACCCCCGAAGGTCTCCCGAAATCCACAAAGGATATAGCACAAAAGAAATATGCAATCACGAAGTAACATCTGACTCGACTTAGGTATATGCCCATACATATACCTAAGTCCCCAATTCTAGCTCTGCTCACGAGCTCAAGAACAACTCAATCCACGAAGGAAAGCAAGACTCAAATCCACAAGGAGAGTAAACAGTAAATCCACAAAGGATAGTTCAACACAATCCACAAAGGAGAGTAAACAGTAAATCCACATAGGATAGTTCAACACAATCCACAAAGGAGAGTAACATAAGATTCAGCTCAACCAGGTATACTTTTTCAGATGACGTCAAAGATGATCACTGATCCATCTAAGTCGTCGGACCCACGAAGGATCGATAGGTACTAACCCCCGCAGTAGACCCACACAGGATCGGGCTCACACAGAACCTGTAGGCAGTGGCTCACACAGAACCGGTAGGCAGTGGCTCACACAGAACCGGTAGTAGGACCCACATAGGATCGGGCACTGATCCGCATAGGATCGCTGAGTGCAGTAGTCGACGCAGTCCACTGAGGATCCCTGCACAGTCGTCGCCGCAGTCCACGGAGGTTCTCTGCTCTGCCGTCGTCGCAGTCCACGGAGGATCTCTGCTCTGCCGTCGTCGCAGTCCACGGAGGATCTCTGCTCTGCCGTCGTCGCAGTCCACGGAGGATCTCTGCTCTGCCGTCGAGGTCACAGCCAGCGCTAGGGTTCCCGCACGAAGCGAGCTCGTTTAGGAGGGTCCGCTCCACGAGCCGAGGGGCTGATACATCAACTGACACGTAGTCCGAAGTTGATGTATCCAAAAGTTCCGTATCGACAACAGGATCTCAACGCGACAGACGGCGCGTCAATCGGACGCCCGGTCTGAGAGTCATTGGCATTTTCGTCCCAGGGGCCCGGTTGGTTTTTAGGGCAAAACCAACCCGACCGTACTCCGCCTGTATCCGATCCTCGGGCGGAGTATGCCAAAAGTTCCGTCTCACTTAGAGGAAACTACCACAGCTGACGGTACGTCGATCGGACGTCCGTAGCTCAAGTTATGAGCGTTTCCGCTCCGAGGGCCCGGTTGGTTTCGTGTACGAACCAACCCGGCCGAACCCAAAGTCTTCCTAAACCTTGAGTATAATATACCGAAACGACCGTCTCGATCCAAGGATCGCGTAGCCGCTGACGGTTCGTCAATCGGAGGTCCCAGGCCCAAGATATGGGTGATGGACCGAAGAGGGCCCGAAATGGGGGTTCCGGGTCCGGGGCGACCCGGCCCGAACCCCCCCTGGGGTCGGCCGAACCGGGTCGGCCCGACCCGGGTCGGCCGGAACCGGCTCGGCCGGGTCCGGTCCGGCCAGGGCGCGGCCCGGCCGACCGGACCGGCTCGGCTTCGGCCGAGCGGCCGAAGCGCTGCCGCCGCGGGTCAAACCCGCGGCTTTGGAGAAAACGCGGCCCGCGCGGAAGGCCGGACCGCGGACGCTGTCCGGCGGCTCGCCGCCGCCGCGGCTCGGCCGCGGCGGACTCCTCCGGCGGCGCGCCGGGCGCCGCCGCCCCCGGTCGCCGGCGCCGCCGCGCCGGCGACCCGCGCCGCCGCCTCCTTCCGCGGGCCGCCGGAGATGCTCCGGTGGCCCGATTTGCCTCCCGTCTGCGCCGTTGTTCCTCCCGGGACGCGTCCTCCACTGCAGAATCAACATATGGCCCTTGCGTCGCGCTTTTGCCGTCGCTCGCCAAATCCGCACACAAAGGAAGATCGACGGAGGGTTGCCGGGTCTTGTTCGTTAGACCCGCACCCTCCGCGTTAGTCATAATCAACGGGAGAAACAAGAAAGAAACCAATCAACAATTTTAAATAAATTAAAATTGTTTCGTGATCGGGTTCTATATTTCAAAAGAATAAACACGGGATTTTAAAAAGAATTCCAACATCCCTTACCTCGCAGCTGTCGTTGCCGAACGAGGGATCGTCGCGGAATCGCTCGTCGCGGAGGAAGGAGATCGTCGCGTCGTTGCGGTATCCGGCGTCGCGTCGCCAATCTCCGGATCAAGATCAAACGGATTTAATTAGTTTAAATCCGTTGATATTGAAATTAAAAAGGGAGAAGAAAAGATCCGATTCTCACCTTTGTTGCCGAACGAGGGTCGGCCGCGGAAGAAGAGGCGTCGCCGAAGAACGTCGCGGGTAGATCTCGTCGACGTCGCAGATCTTGGTGTGCGTCGTCGAATTCCGGTCGTCGGCGTTCTTCGCGTTCTTCGCGTTCTTTGCGTTCTTCGCGTTCTTCGCGTTCTTCGCGGAGAGGGTGGAGGAACGAAGATTCTTTCAAATCCTTTCCAAGGATTTTTATGTTGGTCTTATTTTATAAACATGCCAACACGAAACCGGTTAAGAAACGATCCATCAATTCGAAAGAAACGACCCATTTAATTCACGAAGAAACAGTCCATTTAATTCACGAAATAAACCGCCCAATTAAATGGTCTGTTAAGAATTAAAGAAAACGCGTCGGTTGACTTTTCAGTTACTTTGACGGGTTTTCGCGGGTACGTTACTTAGCGAAAGAAACGGCGGGGCTCGTGCAGGTCCCACCGCACAAATATCCTACCAAGGGGGTAGGATATTTCTGGATAGTATCCTATCCAGTTCAACTCAGTTCAAGCCGTCTTAAAGTGACTTCAAGTGGCTTCCAAGCAGCTTAAGTGAAATAAAATAAAGTTGTCGCACAAACTTTATTTTATTTCTGACTTAAAGCCGCAAAATTTAAAAACCACGTCTGAGCAAACGCAACTCCGGAAGAGGCGTTTCTAAGCAAATACCGGCGCTGCGATTTCATCGGTGCCCTCAGAATTCGATTCCGGGCACCGGTTCAAAAGATAGAAAAACCCGCTCGTCCGTTCACTGAACGTACCCGAGCCAAACTTCGGAAATTGATTCCGGGCACACCGGGCCTCGGAATCAGGTGCCGTCTGAAGCTGCGCTCTTGTAAAATTCCAAAGAAAATTAAGAAAAAACTTTCCTTGAAATTTGCGGGTCTTTACATAATATTTTTATAATTTTAAACAATAAAAATTAGTAACATTGAACATTAAATGGATTACTCACAAATGATGTGTATTTCGTAACCTTTGAATTTAAACACTTAAATATATGATACCATTTATATATTTACTAAAGTAAAATGTTATGCTATTTCTTCAATTGAAAATTGTTAATAATTTCTTTTGAATTTGTAGTAACTCTCTCCCTTACATCTTGGAGTTGGTGAATACGTCCAGTACATTGGAGTTGATATATGAAATTTGCATCCCAAAGGACTAAATAGTTTACTATTATTGGAAAACTACAAACATACATAAATCTTGTATTAAAAATGTGTACAAATTAAAAGACATTTTTTTAGAATAAGTTTATTCCATATATCATGTACTTTCATATCATTCTTATTACAAATTATGGAATCATTGGTAAAGGAAAAAATATATGGATGATCTCAAATTCATTATAAGTGATAACTATATAGCAATCAATGATAAATCAATAGGAATAATCATTATGGAAATAAAAATAAATGAATAGAGATTCCAATTAAATAATTGGATAAGGAATAAATAATATATAAATTTAACTAACTAAATACATATTCCATATAAAATACTAGATAAAGAATACAAAATAATAAATGGAATATAAATGACACACATTCCTTGTATATAACTCTATAAGGCAAAGTCAATATGTCCTGGTAAATAACCAATACCATGTCATTTAATCTTTAAACTGAAAATGAATGCTTCCAGATATTTTTTTCATATTGAAAATATCCGGGATATAATTACTGAAATTTGAATGATTCTATTCATAGATATTGGATGTAATGATTCTTTGAGTCTTGGAACATTTACCTTCAAGACGTTTCATAATATGGTTTAAAAATGATGGATAAAACCCCATTTACATAAATCTAGAAAATTTACTCATCCCATGAGACTACTAATGCATTTTGGGGCTTACATTAAATGGTCCCCAACACATTTCATACTTGTCCAAATAATTCCTCATATATTGAATAATTTATTTAATTCATAAACAATATTCCATATATAATATATGTACTATGTAATTACATTAATTATAGAAATATTTCCACATAAAATCAGATAAATGTAAATGTAGACACCATATATTGAAATGAAATATGTTTTATTGAAAAATTATATATTGGATAAATAATGTGGACATTTATGGGATTTTAAGGTTCAATGGGTATTGGAAAGTGAATAAAACAATAGGAATTTAATCACTACAAATATGATTTATGAAAGTGAATTTAAATACTATCCTTGGTAAGAATATTCATAATCAATATCAAAGAGGAATAATGATGTAATCAATATAATTTATACTCATTGGAGATGGAATATGGGTTGTTTATGTTGATGAAATAAACTAATATCTTTAAAATCATTATCAGGGTAAATATACTAATTTTTTTAAAATCCCTTTATAACAAATTTCGTTGAAAATAACATATTAAAAACATTAACCTTTATTTATATGGTGGAAAGTAGTTTTGAATGGATAAAAAACATTTTATAACATTCATATAAAATATGGGATTGGAAGTTATATAATTACAGTCCAAAAAGATAAATGATGTCATTTATTTTTTAAAGAATTTTCTTAAATATTTTAATTACCAATTTTTAAAAAAAATGGTATTTTTAATCAAAATAGTTCATTAATAAAGATATGAGGATAAAATATATTGTTTTATTAGAAAATGATCATTTAATTTCCATTAATTGTGATTCATGAATAAAAAATATCTATTTGAACAAGAGTGTGAAATATTCCCTTTAAATGATCATAAAATTGAAATGAGAATTAAAAACATTTGATTATGGGTATTAACTATAAATAGATATTAAAAACATTAAATACATCAACTGATAGTGAAAAACTAATTACACACTAAATAATATAATATTCATGATATTGTGGATGTAATAAAACCAAATGAAAAGGAAATGAGTTGTGAATTTTTTTACCACATAGTAACTTTATGTTCAAATACTATAAGGTGGAATAATTAAAATTGAAACTAAAAGTACATTGAAAATTAAAATTTTCGAGATATTAAATATCAAATGTTATTATATACACTAAATAAATGGAACTAGGTTCATAGCATTACAATATGCCTTAATGAAATGAAATTAAGATGGAATCTCTCACCTTGTGTTTTACCCTTAGAAATACATGCATTATCTGCTTGAATAGAGGATTTAAACATGATAATAAATTAAACCATAAACTTATTAATATATTTTATATCTTATATTATTCTTATATTACATATAATATTGAGTTTGTTAATAATATTTCCTTATTTTCATTATTTTACGATTTAATCACCATTTTCCGAGTATGCCTTGACATGTTATTTTTTTGTATTACTTAAATAATGATTTAATAATATCCATAATATAAAACAATATTTTTATATAATATATTTTTAATATGTATTTATTTTTATTGGTCTATAAAATTTTATAATTTAAATGATATACACCGTTCTTGGAGACGGTACGTCATACGTATGGATGGACCCTTCTTCCATTTATTTGTCATATTGAAAATTTGAAAAGTAAATTATATATATTATCACTTCACTATAATTTTAACTTCATTTAAATAAATTATTTTTATTAAATCCATCCTTAATACATTCCATGTAAAACATGAATAAGTCTCATGGCTTCGTGAGGTGGTTGTCAGATGTACGCATGAGGGACATTATCTTATTCACACAAAGTGGAAAGCATGAAGGTATGTGCTATATGATAGTTATATATTCATAAATACATCCATTATATCCTAAATATAATAAATAAATACAACTTATTTCATTATTAACAACCTTGTAAGGTGGTAATGAAAAAAAAGAACGACATCATTTTGCAAGGTGGTTGTCGGTCGTACACACAAATGATGATTTCATAACCCATTTGATGAATGTGTTTTTCGATGTAGGTAATTACCCTAACATAAAATTTTTCATTATATTTAAGAAATTTATGGTATTATATCATTATTATATGAAAATACTTTTATGGTTGTGAAGAAGAAATAAAAAAATGTTAATTGGCGATCATTGCCTCTTTTTCGGGTAGCTCCATCTAGAATTCACCAAAGGAATTATTTGGTTAGATTTATAACAAAATTAATTATTATATGATGAGGTTTGGTAAATTGAATAATTAATTAGAATGGCTTTTATGATAAAAATGTCTTGATATTATGAATGTGTGAGGGGAGTGAGTTCCCTTTTATTTTAGAGGATGAGTGGAATTCATGTAAATACCAAAACCTATAAAATATTTGGAGGTCTACCTTACCACATGTACCTCAAAAAAAACAATTTTTTATTCAATTGGGTATATTTCTGATATATTTCCATAAAATTGGTTTCAGAAATGTTTTGGGTCATTTACAGAAGTTATCATTTATTATATGATGAGGTTTGGTAAATTGAGAAAATAATTAGATAGGTTATTTATGATAAAAATGTCCTGAGATGATTAATATGTGAGGGGAGTGAGTTCCCTTTTTTATGGAGGAGGAGTGTCATTCATGTAAATACCAAAAAGTAAAAACTATTTGGAGGTCTACATTACCTAATGTGCCTCCAATAATAAACAATTTTTTATACAAGTGGGTAGATGTTTGATATTTTTCCATAAAAATGGTTTGGGAAATGTTTTGGGTCATTTACACACCTTGTCATTTATTATTAACCAATATGTAAACTCCTTTTTAACTTAATCAATGTGATTAGTATTAAATATTTTTTTCAAATCACTTTTGTTAAAAATTAAGTAATACTTATGAGCCATTAAAAATTATAATTATTAAAAATATGTTAAAAAATTTAGAAATTAAAATCAAATATTTTTTATACTTTAATTTAAAATTTATGCCGCTGATGTTACGATAATGTGAGTTTATATAGTGAAACTGTTCAAATGTGTGAGAGATTTTTATTTAATAATTCACTATTAAAATTATTCTAGTGAACATTGTTTGATTAAAATAATATTAATTATTCTTATTTAAAAATAAAAATAACTCAAAAATTTATGTTAATATTCTATATTATTTATATTAAAATTTAGATTATAATTAAAAATATTATTTTGTAGAAATCATCAAAATATAAAACATCTTAGAAAAAAATAACCCCAAGAGTATGTTCAAATTTTTTTTAATAAACAATTTTATTTTATTAAAAAAAATATAAAATTGATAATATTCATTTTTCAAATAAGTTCCCCTTAAAAGGCATCAAAATATCCTTTTTGAAAAATAATTATATTTTTATGAATAAAATTTGATTTCTTATTATCTTATTCCCTTTAAATTTATTTGATGAATATGAAATTATTTTATTGAATATATAATATATAGATTTATTTATGATCATTTAATATTATTAAATTATTTATTTAATTATGATAAAAATTGTTTTGGTGCTTAAAAATTGTGTTTTATAGAACCATTTTCTATGTATTCTATTTTATTATATTTTTATTTATAATTAATTGGTTACCAATGAATTAAACTATTTATTTTCCTAAATTATTAAATTAAATTTATAACCAATATTTTAATTTCAAGGAGATGATTTTAATTTTAAATAATAGTGTTAATATTATATAGTTTTTCAATAAAACACTATAATTCATTTAACAGAAGATTTAGAAGGAAATTAGTGTTGTGTGAAATGTAAGATCTAGAATGTTTTTTCTAAAATATAAATATATATTAGGGTATCAGGATGTTATATTCCATTATATACATGCTTTATCACTTCAAAAACACTATAAATACAATTTCATTTTTTTATAATTTCATGGTGTTACATTATACACACCTTAAATAAATTATTTCCTCACAATTTAAACATGAAATTGGTTATATATGGTTTGATAATTGACAATTAAATTATTGAAAAACACACATTTTTAACGGGTTAATATAGAATATTTTCAATAAGAGTGAATATAAAGTACACAAATTATGTTTAATATACTTATAAATAGGGTTATGCGTATGAGATCATTAGTGGAATGTGAGGATATTGAAATATAAGAAATGAATAAATATATTTAGAGATTTATTTTGCTAAATGATATAAAATAATTTAATTATAAATGGAAATTTTAGGTCCTTAAATACATAAGTCTAATATGTGTGATAAATTCATTAATATCATCAAACATGATGGTAACAGGATGTCTTTTTTTCCAAGATAAGTTTTCTAAAGATGAGGGATTAATTTACTATCTGGTGTATAAGGAAATAGTAATACGTGATATTCTTTTATTTCAAAAAAAATCAGCTTTAAGTAGTGATTAAATCCCATACTCCAAGAAATACATATCCAAAAATTAATTCTTTATTTCCTAATATACTAAAATTAACATATATCAATTATTATGATCTATAAAAGAGTGAAAACATTTGGTTCTAACTCTAATCATTTTAAAACACATTATAATTAATAAATTAATTTATAATCCTCAGAATTTATACTTCAGTATTATCATAAAAATTTATTAATCAATGTTTTTGACTACAAACATTGACATGTTAACCAGGACATCACATAGGACATTGGTAGGTGTGAAACCATTATTTTCATTTAGTCATGGGTTCAAGCCCCATCACCTTTTTGGATACAATGTGTTTTCACACTCAATTCAGAATATCCTTTTTATTGCTTTATAAATATAATTTCTATTATGTTCAAAAATATGATAGGAAAAAATTAAATTAATTGTATCACAAAATATCATTTTCACTCCGGTTTCAAATACTATTATTTTTTTCATAAATTTTCACAATCCCATTATATTATTATTACAATGTACCTAGTGATCATATTAACCAAAATGGATTCAAAAATCGTTAAACACACATATATATAGAATTCATATGCATTATTAATGAACTAATTTTTCTAAAAAAATGTACGCTTCAAAGGGTTGTATTTCAATAATTTTATCAGAAAATATCATTAATATTGGTATTTCATTGGTCTATGGTTTAACCTATAGTTTAATTATTGAACACCAATAACCAAATAATTCATCTATTTTATTTCAACATAGGTATTTCATTGGTCTATGGTTTAACCTAGGTCATTCATTATAAACTAATATTCAAATCATTTATAATGGATTGTGTAGAAAATTTGAATTATACTAATAATATATCCTCGGTGTTTCTAATACGGTGTGTAGTAAGTCCTATTTTTGTGTACCAGGTTGCGCTCATGTCAAGACCAACTTTCAATTTTCATATTTAATACCTCTTGGTAGAACTATTCTAGAACCATGTCTACTATAGTATCTAGATATGGATGTATTGTATAGAAATTACACATAATATCAACCATTCCCAAACATTAATAAGTTTTATACACTTATTCTCATAGTGTATATTATTTCTATGTTCATATTATATGTTTTTTCTTGATATAGTTCCCAATATTTCTACTAAATGTACTCTAATACCAATTGTAGAGACCTTAACCCCAACATCATAGAGCTAGTTTATATTACCATTACATTGGCAATAATATAAGAATAGTGAATCCCAAATTTCTGAATATTTTTATAACATATCGTATTTTCCATGAAATTTTTTATATATTATGTAGATTTATTTTTAGACTAGGCGCTGACTCATCATGCGATTCCAAGAACATAGGTTTGTAGAAAAATTACATGAATAATATTAACAAAATAAATATCACGTGCAAATGTTTTTCCTAAAAAAGATGAATATATTTTATGTGAGTTCATGTATGAGAAATATGAGGCCACAATTGTGTTCCAAGAATAAAATTTACATGAGGTGTGGAATAACATTTACAAATGCTGAGCAACTATGAAAAGTTATTTTTGGACATTTGAAAAAATAAAAAAATTACGTTTTAATTTATTTAATGTGGCATGATGATGAAAATAAATTTACTTTATAATAATCCTTTTCAAAAAATTCAAGGTTATTTTCATGACCCTATAATTTCAATGAAGCATTGAGAATGATCCATCTCCAATAAATGATGATGTATTGGAGATTGAATCGTCGATTGTCACACTAATTGATTTAGAGGATCTTGTCAATGAAAAAAAATGAGAACTCCAAATCAATGACAGATCTAAATCAAGGTAGTGTTATTTTTTAGGGATTCCATATTATTAATTTATATGAAGAATGAAAAAAACCCAACAATTGGTTGATCTGTTGTTCGACCATTTTTTGGATAGATATTTGGCAAGGGGATTAAATGGGATATAGATCTTTGTGATAATCATGGTTCATCATTTATCCTTATAAAGACAAATAATTGAGGACGATACAAACAAATAAAGACTATAATTTCATGGGTTTTCATGGTTTTTTCATCTTCCCTTGTTCTTGGAGTTCTTAATCGTTATACACTCATGGACGCGTCTCAAATTACTGAGAGGACCAGAATGAAAACAGACCCTCATATTGGTGGAAAGATGAATCTAAGGCTAGATCAGTGTAGCTAATGGCCCATGTATTGTGAAAGTTTCCTTATTTCTAATATAAGACCTACAGAGGAGGTACGAAGGCCTAATGAAGGGGATGTTGATTCCCCATCACCTGTAAATAGATTTAATGGTCGCACAAGGTGGCCTGGACATGTGGGATCCATTAGCACTTGACCCTATGATGCAGAACCCGACCATGTGTGGTGTACTCCATATGTGGTCATCACCATGGTTGGGAGAATGTTTGTGGGGTGTGGGCGTGGTTCATGGCGTATCCATCCAGGTGGGTCATGCGTTGTATAGACAGGCTGAGCCTAGGTGGTTCAGGCCCACGTAGGTTGTGCCTAGGTGGGTTGGGCTTAGATTGATTGGGATGGTCCCAACTAGAGTGGGTCATGTTGGGTCAAACCTCAGGTTAGACTCGGGTGGAAAGATTGGCCCACAATTGACCATTGAATTTGATCACGATCCATGATTGACCATGCTGTCATCCTATCACGGTAGCTGGAGTGCAGTCGACCACCATGGTCAGTCGATGGGCTGGTTAACCCCCTTCTGAATTTTCAATCACCTGTAACTTTTATTCCGTGCATCCGTTTGAGGAACTATTTATGACCATGAGACCCTTGAGATGATATGGTACTTTTTAGATATTATAACTGGGATTCTATGGATGTATGAATTATCCACAATTGCTAGAGTTGTAGGTTCACCCAAAACTAGCATACATTGATCGCAATCCTATGGATGGCTATGACATAGAGATTGGGTGTCTCATGGTGGTTTTGTGACTACCACATACTTTTTGTCATATATAAACTATGTTTCTATTTGAGAGGGTGTGACTCCCATGCATTGTGAGTCTTTCCTAGACAGTGTGTCTCATGGATACTGACTGTCTCCCAATGATTGTGTGTCTTACTAAGATTGTGTCTCTCAAAGAGACTGTGTGTCTCATGGAGTCTATGTGTCTCATTGGACAGATTATATATTTATATTCATAATATATAGGATGTGGTTGTATATCATTAAGGAAATGAATTTACTCTTCCATCATGGTATTTCATTTGTGGTTTTTGCTATGTGGTTTTTCCTTAGTGGTATTTCTTGTGTGCTATTTCATGTGTAGTATATCCTTTGAGGACATCATTTGTTCTTTTTTTGGTGCCCTACTAATATTGTTTTACATTGAACATCCTGGGATTTTCTCGAGATTATTGTGTCTTGTATATATGAGAATCCTTTTGAAAGTGTCTATGATGGACTAGGGATCAATATAGCATTTTGAGTTTATGTAGGATAACGAGTTCTTATAGCTTCGAGCAGTAGTCCCATTACCATTGTCTATAGGTTTGACATTGTGGTTTAGAGACGTTTCATTTGGTGGGATTGCATTCTAGCCTAGTTTACATTACTACACATTACATTTATATCATACTCTATCCATTCGAATATAGTCTATTCATGAATTTCTTTGCATAGTGTTTTTACATTTTAGAATTTTTTTCCTAGAGACGTGTGCTTCTGTGGAGGAACATTGGAAAATTCCTCCCATTTGTGGGATATTACCTCTTTGTTATAGTAAATAGTCCATGGAAAATTGAAGGTGGTATTGGGTAGTCATGGAATGGGACCCTCTAAGATGAGTCGTTATAGAGTGGTATCAATACTGGTCTATTTTGCATTAGGACCAAGAGTTTGTGAGTTTTGTTTTGAAGAAATCATGTTATGGGTTTTGAGTTTCGATTTCAGGATAGGGAATCCAATGTTTATGTGGTGGATGATATATCCATTCAACAAGACAATGATTTATTCTTTATGACTTGGTAAATGAAAAGCAATTATTGTAGGGAAAAATAATTATACATGCATAAAATTGGAATGGGTTGTGTTTTCCATGTAATTCTTGAGTCACCTCTATAGATATTCTCTACAGACTATGGTACATTTGGTTTAATTAAAGGATTAATGCATGTATACAACGAACTAATATTTATATGCATGATCACAAGGATGATTATCCTAGTAATGAGGTGTTAGTACATTGTTATGTACCATATATAGAACCTTTGGGGGTTTTATAGCGATACCACCAACTGTCGAGCAGTAGTTACTACCATTATTACCGAATGAGGATACATATAGACTGAGTATATTGTTGGAGTTTTAGTGGAGGAAACCTCCTATGATTCAGGGTGAGATAGAACCCCCAAATAGATGAGGATTGGCTATAGGTAGTTGCATGCATTTTTCGGCATGTGAAGAAATATTACAACTAGATGGAAGTCCTTTCCATGAGGGTTTTCTAGGGATCAGCTGGGAGACAGTGGAGCTTCATGACATAAATATATAACGAGACGACCCTCCCTTGGGATGATATTTGGATTCTCTTCATAGATGGGTTTTTTCGCAAATATTATGATCATCGCACATATAGAATATTATGCATCTGCATTAGGGAAGTATGACTATAGCGGCGTACTTAGTGAGGTTTACTAGTTTTTTACATTACCCCACTGATATGGTACAATGAAATTTCATTAAGGATATTCCCCTACTGTAGGTCTTATTATGGGAGATCATGGAATCCATGATATCCCTTAGCATTCCAAATTATGTGGGGGTACATGAGCACGATCTACTGGTAATGTGATTTCAAGTAGAGAAGATACTAGTTGTGGGATCCACCAAAAGACACCAGGGAGATTATACCTTGACAGCAGGTAGTCAATGGATTTCAGAGGGTCCCAAGTAGTTATAGAACATTAGGGGATGATCCCATGGATCAGCATCAGTGGTGCTAGGATCCTAGGGTTTCTTGAATCAGCCAAGGGACCTTATGTGTTACATGTGCGGTGGTTTGGGACATTCAGCATCAGATTTCCAGTCACATCATGAGGGAGATCAGGAGACCTTCAAGGTACTACTTAGAAAGAGGTAGAAAGTGGACCAATGTGGACCATAAGATAGAATACATGAATGAGGGGCATGAAGGACATCACGAGTTGGGTGGATTTTCGACGTACTACCACCTCCACCTCCAGGTGGTCCACGATAGGCTTAATGAATTGGTGGATAGGGAAGAGGCTATCTTTAGCTGATGTTTTATTACAACCCTGAGGCTCCATATATGATTAGTGGAAAAAAAATTCTTTTCCACCTTAGGAGTAGTTTTGAAAGATACATGTTATATTCTTTGTTTTCTTTCCCACGTACCTTGTTCAATTCTCAGAGATTCTGGTTGACTCATTGAGTGAATATTTAAGTTTAGATACTCTTGTTGGAGAATACTTGATGATATCTCACTGGTTCCAATAGTGTGACCTTACTATTCTAGGTGAGAGTTTTAGTTGGGATCTCTTGGTAGCAGTAATGAGGCCTTCTGTTATCATTCTCTGTATAGACTGATTATCTATAATCTATGCTTTGACTGACTGTTTTAGCCATAAAGTACAATGTGTCCATAGTGATGGTACTTCTCTTCCCTGTTTGATTAAAAGTTAACACATGTTTTGTTGGATTGACTCACCCATAGGAGGGTTCATCTGATTACTAAAGAGTTGCCTAGCCTGACCCTCAGTGCAATGGATTATATGAGTCATCAGTTTCCATTAGTGGAGGTTGAGTATGTGGACATATTTCTTAATGATGTTACAGGATTACCTCCCCATACAGTGGTAAACTTATGTATTGATATATTCCATGGTAAAACACTGATATCTCCACCATAATATCAGATGGATCCAACATAACACTGTGAGTTTAGGGTGCAGTTGGATGGCATACAAAGTAAGGGCTTCGTGTGACCTATTATTTCACCTTGGGTAGTTTCAATTTTGTTTTCCAAGAAGTTAGATGCAAGATTAATTTTATGTGACGATTTATGGTACCAGAAACAGGCGACCATCTTGAATTTGTATCCACTACCAAGGATCAATGTCCACTACAATCAAGTTAATTGGGCGTGGAGGTTCTCAAATATTGACCCCAAATCTGCCTATCACTGGCTACGTTCATGATATGAGGATATAAAAAATGCAGTAATATGATGTAATTACAAACAGTATGAGTACATGGTGAATCCATTTTGTAACACCCCAAGATTCCACGATATGTTTCCCATTGAATAATATAGTAGCTTGTGTTGTACGCAACATTGAGTTCTAACACACTACAACCAATCAAACTAGCCGTTATTAATAGTAATATGCACTGTTATTAATTTTATAAATTTTATCTTTGTAAATGTACATAATTTTTTGGATTTGGAATACTGAAATTAGCTTTGGTTGAATTTTTGAATTTTTCTGAAATCATTCAATATTTGATGAATAGTGAAAACACTAAGATATTGTTTAAAACAAACTTTTTATTTAAATAATTTTTTATTTTATTTAAATTTATAATAGTTAAAAATAGATAAATAACACCTATTTATGTAAAATGTAATTCATTGGAGTCATTTTACAATAAGTTTATATATATAACAATTTTATTGAACTTTTTATCTTTTACCCACCTCCTATGAGCATTTTCAAATTTACATAAAACCTAATTTTACTATTTCTATTAATTGAATTTCAAAAATAAAATAGAACGGTTGATATCAGTAAATAAAATGTGGTCCAATAAGATAAAAATATTTTTTTCGTGAATCATAACTTTTGACATTTATTTACAACGGTTAAAAGTAAATAGGGTAATTAAAGCTATGAATTATATTATTATTACCCTAACACTTGTTCTATTTAAATTTGATATGTGTAATTAGACAAAAAAACATTGTAAGAAATTATGATCATATAGGTCCAATTGGATTAGATTAGGACATTTATTATTATTCAATTCAATGAAGAGTTAAAAGTTTTAAATTCAATGTTTAATAAATAAACAATTTTTATATATGGATACACATAAGTTAAATTAGTCTATCAATATTAATTAGAAATAAAAAAATTGTTCCTACATAATTGTATTTTATTTATAATTTTTAGGCATTAATTATTTAAATTTATATATGAGACAATGATGATGCAGTAATTACCTTATTAATGAAATATTAAAAAAAATTGATATTATAAATATTCAAATAAATATAATTTTATACTTTTAATTAACCAATAATATTGTATTTGTTTCAAAAAAAATTTATTTTATTTATGTCAACATCCTTAGATGAATTTTTTATGATTAATTGAATTTGATTTATTATGATACAAAACTTCCAATTTGTATTGAAGGTTTTGTGATATTTTTGACCGAGGATGTGTTATTTTCACACCATTCTTGGTTGATGGAGAATGTATTGACATCTCGTATGCTAGTTTTAATATGAATGTTTATGTTGTGTTTGAACCTTTTCAAATGAGGAATGCATTGGACATAATAAGAGATGGTTGGTTCCCGCTATGGCTCCTCGATGCGTCGGTAGATCTCATGAGATAAACTAGTGTATTGGAGCAAGGCCTTGACAAAATCTTATTTGTAGTCTTGGCTTAAGGCCTTGACTAAATGGTTATGATGTTTGGAATTATGCATTCCATAATTATGAATGTTTCTATAGATATTTCGTGTGATTATTCGACTACAAGAATATACATGTGAATATGTAAATGGAATTATTTGATTTTATCATTTCCATATTATTTTGAAGTTGAATTATAAAAGGATTTTGTTTTAGGCATACATTGCCTTAAATGTTTATACTTTTTTATAAATGTTTCCACTATATTGTTTTCCTTACTATGCAACTGAGCTCACCCCATTCTATGTTTTATTTTTTCTAGGATGTGAAAGTGTATATTATGAATGGCCTACAGGAATTTTCTAAGGGATATGAGTGTGGCCTATTGATATATTGTTTCTGTAGTTTTTCATTTTATAATTTAATGTAAAAAATATGAATGTATCTTGTTTTTACAAAGATACTAAACTAATTGGTCTTTCGAGACATGATATTTTTTGATCATGCCAATGTTATGTATTAATGCAACCTCTTTGGGAAACTAGGGTTGGCACGTTACAGTTGGTATCAGAAGAAGTTTAGTAAAATCATTGTAAGATATATTTAGATAAACTAATGCTAGAGAACATTATCCTAAGATAGATTTTGAGGATTATTATAGAAGAAATTCCTAGAATTTTCGTATTGTAGAGATTCTGTGAGTTTCCCATGAAATAAATCCATGTCTGGATACGAGCTAGTAGAGGTAGCTCTGGAATAATTGTAACTAGGGGTAAAACTTGAAAACACTGCTTTGATCTAGAATCAATTGATAACTGGTGAACAACAATGGACCTTGCTGCACTCTTGGTTACAACACTCCAAGGGGATATGCTAAGGATAATTCTCATTTTCATTAAAAACCATTATGAAGGGATTATGAGTATATACATCATAAAAGAAAACATTTTTATGATTGTGGATAATATCCATACACTGATCAATTTATGTTAACTATTTTACAAGTTTGGAATTATGTATTGTGATTCATAAACTAATCTAGTGTATGGAATTGTTTAGAAATGGTGCATAGTGGAAGGAATGGAAACCATATCAATGCATGAAATCCATGTATGTATTTTCCTCCTACTCAATTTAATTATAGTCGAGCTAGTGAAGCAACTTGTGGCGATCATCTTATCACCATAATAGGACAACTCACTCAGGTTATGAATAATAACCAAACCTGTATAGAGCACCCAGATCCACAATGCAGTGGATCAATGTTAGACCTCTTAATGAGGAAAAAACCACCAATATTCAATAAGAGTAAAAATCCATTAGTAGCTAAGAAATGGATACATTCCTTAGAGAAACTATTTCACGCTTTAGGGAGTAGCGAAATGGAAACAATTATCATGACAGGTTATCGCCTCATAGGAGATGCAGATCAATGATGTTCATTAACCCAAAACATGAAGTAAGATGAAGAAGTATCATGTATGGAATGGGGGGAGTTTAAATATATTTTCATAGAATAATAATTTCCTCATGACCATCGACCTGATATGTAATGGAAATTTATGTGTCTAAGGAAATAGGAAGATGAGATTGTCGCAAAGTATGAGGTTAACTTTAAAAGGATAGGCAGACATGATGCAGATTATATACGTTATCCAAGGAGTAAGATTTATCAATTCCTTGATTCATTAAAACCATTTCTCCATCGAGCATTAGTCTCACAATCCTTCTTGTCATGCAAAGATATTGTGTCATGTGCAATCAAGACTGAAATGTAATTCTCTATGTCTTAAGACATTAAAGCAATGAAGGAGAAGAATAGATCTATTGAACACTATGGAAATGGAAATAGTTGGAAGAAGGGAAATGTTGAAAATCCATCATGTAGTAAATGTGGGAAGAAACAACCATGTAATTCTCCGAAGGGAATGGGATTCTATTACAAGTGTGGTGAAAAAGGCCACCAAGCTCATGATTGCAATGGGAAGAAAGAGGTTGTCAATGTTTAATGCTACAATTGTAGAGAATGGGGGCATTATGAAAATGAATTTCCTAATCACCAAGGAAACATGCCTTAGAAAAGGACAAAGGATCCATGTCAAGCATATCATATCACTACTACTGAGGTTGTATCTCTGACATACATGGTGATAGGTAATTTAATGGTTTCATCACGTTTTGAAAATGCATTATTCGATTCTAGATCATCGCATTATTTCATATCTTCCCATTTTTCTAATAAAAGTAGATATTTTCAATTTGACTTAACAAGGGAGTTGTATGTCAAAAATCCTTAGGAAAGTATCATTGAAACAATGTTTTGTGAATCAGTTCCCATTATAGAATATATATGTTTTTTATCTTCTAATCCCATCGTCATACCCATGATTGAATTTGATATAGTCCTAGGTATGGATTGGATTTCAGACCATGATGGTAAAATTTATTTTAATAAGAATGAG
Organism: Viscum album; assembly: GCA_963277665.1. Lineage (NCBI taxonomy): Eukaryota > Viridiplantae > Streptophyta > Magnoliopsida > Santalales > Viscaceae > Viscum > Viscum album. Next base: position 847,624,502 of record OY728131.1, on the reverse strand, counting down.
GTTACAATTCTCGGTGAGGATAAGGAGTACCTTATCTTTGGAGAAGAAACATCACCACCTAATTATTATCTGGTTCCACCCCTAGTAGCTCAACTAAACTCAATTATTAGGGAGGAATAGAATGAAATAACTACGAGGGATGAAAGGAATGTTCAAATAGAAGACATAACTATTTTATAAGAATATGTTGATGTATTTCTAGGAGATTTACCTAGAAATCCTCCAAAATGAGAAATAGTGTTTTCCAATGATTTAATTTATGGTTCAAGGCACATATCGAAGTCCCATTATAGAATGGCCAATGTGTAATTAGTGGAACTAAAGAAACAAATAGAGCAATTGAGTTATAAGGGATTAATTCTCCCTAGTTTTTCTCAATGGGGATCCCATGTCCTTTTTGTTAAGAAAAAGATGGGTCTATGTGGTTGTGCAACGAATACATGGAGATAAATGTAATAATGATAAAGAACAAGTAACCCCTACCTTGCATTGATGATTTATTCGACCAACTTCATGGAGCTCAATATTTTTCAAAGATTTATCTTTGATATGGATACCATCAGTTTTGTGTGAAGAAAGAATACATTCTGAAAATAGTATTTGAAACCAGGTACGGGCATTACTAGTTTACAGTAATGCCTTTTGGTCTGACTAATGTACCATCTGTTTTCAAGGATCTAATGAACAGAGTTTTCAAAGAATATCTTGATTACTTTGTAGTGGTATTTATTGATAATATCCTGGTATACTCAAAAAGTGATGAAGGTCATGAAAATAACTTGTGCACCACTCTAAAAACCCTTTGAAGAAGTGAATTATATGTGAAGTTTAGAAAGTGTGAATTATGGCTTCAAACGATTTATTTTCATGGTCATATTGTCTCAATGGATGGAATCTGCATTGATCCTTCTAATACAAGAGAAATCTAAAAATGACAAACACCAATGAGAATAACTGAGGTACACAGTTTTATTGGTTGAACAGGTTATTATCGGCACTTTTTCTAGAATTTTTCCCGATTGGCTATCCCATTAACAAAGTTCACAAGTAATGTGGTTAAATTTGATTGGAAAAGAGTGTGTGTTGAATGCTTTTAAGAATTGAAGAGAATATTTTTCAATGATTTATCTTGACTCTATCATCGTGTCATGATGGGTTTGTTATTTATAGTGATGCATCAAAGAAAGAACTTGGTTGTGTCTTTATTCAAAATGATAGGGTTAATGAATATGCATCACGACAACTAAAAAATCATGAAAAAAACTACCCTACTCATGATATTGAGTTAGCAGCCATAATATTTTCTTTGAAGATGTGGAGACATTATCTTTATGGTGAAAAATGTAAGATATATATCGATGAAAATATTTTAAAGTATACTTTCATAAAAAAAATCAACATGAGGCAATAGAGATGGATTGAACTACTAAAGGATTATAATTTCCCTATACACTGCCACACGGGGATAGAAAATAAGGTGATAAATGCTTTGAGTATAAAGGATCATGGATTTTTGAACAATATGAGAGTTTAAAGGGATCCTATTTTCATGGATCTATTGAAAATGGATATGGGAATAATCATGGAAGGTGAAACATCAATACGTTTTCAAATGGTTTCTAAACCATCTTTACTATAAAGGATAAAAAGTTCTTATGATGATGATGAGGAGTTTCAAAATAAAATTAATGATGTGAACGATGGGAGATTGATCAACAACATATATGAAGACAATATTTTGAAATTTGGGAAGAGACTTTGTGTTCCCAATATACCTGATGTGAAAAAATGAATTATTAAATGTTGGTCATAGATATAATTTCCCTATACACTCTGATTGAACTAGGATGTATAGATATTTGAAGGAACATTTTTGGTGTGACAACATGAAGACGAAGATTGCCGATTTTGTGTCAATATGTATGATTTTTCAACATTTGAAATATAGAAGGAAACAGCCTTGAAGAGTTATGCACCCTGTTCCCATACCTGAGTGGAAATGGGATAATATTATGATGGACATTTTCATGGGACAACTAATGACTCCTAGAAAGAATAATGAAATATGGTTCATTGTGGATCATCTTAACAAGTCAACACATTTTCTTAATATAAGAGAATATATACCACTTGAACGTTTAGAAATACTGTATATTAATGAAGTTCTAAGACTTCATGGAGTACCCATATCGATTGTTTCATATCATGATCTCCGGTTTACATCAAGTTTCTGGAAATGTATTTAGAAATCCCTGGATACTGAACTTCATCTCAGCACTGCCTACCACCCTCAATCTGATTGGAAATCATAATGAACAATTAAAACCATAGAAGACATGTTGATATCTTGCTCAAAAGACTTTCTAGGTTTGTGGGATCAACATTTTCCTCTGGTATAATTTTTCTATAACAATATCTTCCATTTATGTATTCATATGGAACCTCATAAAGCCTAATATGGAAAGAGATGTCACACACAAACCAATTGGGATGATGTTGGTGAAAGGAATCTTGTAGGCCCAGAACTGGTTGCGGAAATGATGGAAGAGGTGAAGGTAATCCAAACCCATATCGATGCATCTCAAAGTAGGCAGAAGAGCCACGTAGATAACCGAAGGAAGGATTTGGAATTTTAGGTAAGATATCATGTTTTCTTGAAGGTATCTCTATGGAAGGGAATTATATGATTTGGTAAGTATGGTAAGTTGAGACCCAGGTAAATTGGACCTTTTGAAATTCTAGAATTATTTGGGGTTGTAGCTTACCGTTTGGCAATGCCAGCAAGTCTCTCCAATGTTCATGATGTGTTACATGTATCACTCCGGAGAACCTACATGCCTCCCCCAACACATGTACTCACCTATGAAGAATTGGAATATGAAACCAATCTGTCTTATTGCGAAGAAACTATCATGATTATTGGTACAAGAGAACAAGTGTTGAGAAACTGGAAAACTCGTCTGGTACAAGTTCAATGTCGAAACCATAAGATGGAAGAGGCAATGTGGGAACCCGAGGAACATATGATGAAGAACCACCTGAATTTTTTTATGCGATAATATTCTATAAATATTTAGGACAAATTATTTGAATGAGGGGATAATGTATCCCCCAAGATTATATGATACGTTTCATTTTGAATAATACAGTAGCTTGTGTTGTATGCAACTTCGAGTTCAAACACGCCACAACCAATCAAACTAGCCGTTATGAATAGTAATAACCAATTATAGGAATTCTAAAAAATTTATCTTGCAAAATGGACTACATTTTTGGAATCTGAATATCAAAATTAGATTACGGTGAATTTTTTGTATTTTTCATAAAACATTCAATATTTTATGAATAGTTAAAAACACTAAGTTAATGTTTAAAACCGAATTTTTATTTAAAATATTATTTATTTTATTTAAATTTATTTTAGGTCAAAATATATACATAATACCAATATATGTTCAATATAATTCATTGGAGTCATTTTATAATAATTTTAGATATATGAAAATTTTATTAAACTTTTTACCGACTTTTACCCACCTCCTAGGAGCATTTTCAAATATGCATAAACAATAATTTTTCCACTTCTGTGAATTAAATTTAAAAAATCAGAGAGAAAATGTTGATATCAGTATGTAAAATGTGGTTCAATAAGATAAAATTAATATTTGGTGAATATCCCCTTTTGACTTTTATTTACCATAGTTAAAAGTATATAGCGCAATTAAAGGTAAAAATGATATTATTATTACCATAACACATGTCCTAATTCAATTGTATAAGTGTAATTCGACCATAAATAAAATTAGGAATAAAATATGATCCTTTTGGTCCACTTTAATTTGATTAGGACATTTATTATTCATTAATTCAAAGAAGAGTTAAAAGTGTTAAATTCAATGATTAATAACTAAACCCTTTTTAATATAAGGATAAACATAAGATAAATTAGATAATAAATATTAATTAGAAATCTAAAAATATTTCCTACATAATAGTATTTTATTTATAATTTATAGAGATAAAATAATTATATTTATTTATAACACAATGACGATTCAGTAATAACATTATTAATGAATGATTAAAATAATTTATATTATAAATATCCAAATAAATGTAATTTGAGACTTTTAATGAATACCACTAATTTTCCAGGTTATTATGTCATGTTAGGGTTGATTAAATGTATTTTTTGATAAGTAATAATGTGTTTAGGGCTTTAAAAAAATCAATTATTAAATAATGTCATAATTGACATAAATGAGTTTTAAAAAAATTACAATATTTTTAGTTTATATAATAATCAAAAAAACCTATGGGTCATCAAAAAGACTTATATAATGAAATTTTTATCATTAGTGAACCACTTGGGGTTCGATTGGTTATTTATAGAATGATTATTAACCATATAATATAAAAATAAAAAGACACATGGTAAATGTCAAACTATTTAACTTAGAGTTAAATCTAAAATATAAGTTTAATATAGTGGCCCAAGCCTTTCTAAAACCTATTTGTTCAACGTTTTTAGAACCATCCCCACCATATCCTATAAATAATGAATTTTTAGCCATTATATACCGAAAATTATTTTATTGTAAAATAATATTTCAATCATTACCTAAGGTGCCACTCACCCCTCTAATAAAAGGGAACTTCCCCTTCTCTCAAATTCAAACATTCACAGCCATTTGGCTCAGCCAACCCCTACACAAATATCCTCCCAACAGTTATCCCTTAATCTTAGAGGCCTTACATTATACATAAAGCCAACCTATGGAGCCCTTTTTGTCAAATCAATAGGAATAACCCAATGAAGAGGTAAATATTTCCTCACCTATTCCAAGTTCGTTTCTTTATCCACTTCTTCATTCCTTGTTGTTTCCATTCTAAAATAATAAATAAAATATCTTATATATAATGAGGTTTTATTATAAATATGTTACAACCATATTAATTATTTTATCCAACCTATTAATGACATATCACCATACGTGTGTACATACGACTTACCGTCTCCAAGTCTAGGTGTAGTTGTTATTCAATACATTATTTGTTGGATGTGTATAATAATGACTTATAATTGATATAAATAATAAATATAACATGTTAATTATTCATTTTATATGATATAATGTCTATTTACATATAATTTTAAATCCAAAAAAATGATATTTTCGCTCGTGCGTACATACGGATTACCGTCTCCACGAACGCGTAGAGAATCATTTCCCCATTGTAATCATTCAAGATTAATATTATTTTATGATTAAAAATAATGTTTAAGAAATCAATATCATTTTGGATATGAATCCAATACATCCTATCCATAACAAACACATCTTATGTAACAAAACATATAAAGGAAAATGAATCAGTTAACACCCGAAACGACGATAATACTAAAATACTATTAACAAAAAATATTAGAAGATCATATTTGACATCATATTTTTGTATATAGTTCTTCTATAATTTAATAAAAATGATTTAAATATTATACAGAAGGATAACATACACTCGACCATGGAAAAAACTTGGTAAAGGTTAATTTTAGAATCTATTTATTATCTGAGGTTGTTTTTACGTAAGTATCTAATGGGAACTCTTTATCATCCACATCAATGTTTCTTAAAAATGTAGTCCAAAACATTTTTAATATTTACTATACTATAGGTTAATGTCATTTATACCCTAGTTTGACTTTTTATAAAATGTATTGAAAGAAATCATTCCATTGTATTCCAAATAATGTACCTTATGACCTTTTCGACAGAATTAACGGAAGAATGTTTTTTACTTATACAGCAGGTGCATCTATTTTCTACCATTATAACATCGTTGATGCTTCCCTTACAAGAATATAAGAATATTTTCAAGATAAATGTTTTCTTATATAATTATTTCACTTTTAAATGAGCTAAAAATAGAAAGATATATATCTAAAAAAGAATGTTTTGATTTCATCTATGTAACATCATTTGATGGATATTTTATGATTAATTGATGTTTTATTTATAATGATAAAAAACATCCATATGGAATTGTAGTTTTTGCGATATTTTTTACTATTTATATGTTATTTTCACACCATTCATGGTTTATGGGGAAATTATTGACATTTTTTATGCAAGTTTTAATATGAATGTTTATGTTATTTTTGAAACTTTTCATATAAAGAATTCATTGGGCTTAGTAAGTAATGGGTGGAGCCCTCTATAGCTCCTCGATACATTAGTAGGTCTTAGGAGACAAACTAGTTTATTGGAACATGTCCTTGAAAAAATCTTTTTTGTAGTTTTGGCATAAGGACTTGACAATGTGGTTATGAAGTCTGGAATTATGCATTGCATCATTATGAATGTGGCTATCGATATTTCATGTGATTATTCGAGTAGTAGAATATCCCTGTGAATAAGTAAATGACATTATTTGATTTTATATTTTCAATATTATTTTGTATTTCAGGTTTAAAAGGATTTTGTTTTATTCATACATTTTCTTAAATTTTTATTCTTATTTTGAATGTTTATTCTATATTGTTATCCTTACTTAGCATCTGAGCTCACCACTTTCTATGCTTTATTTTTACCAGGATGCAAATAAGTATAATAGGACTGACCTGCATGGATAGTCTAGGGGATATGAGTGTGGCCTATGAAGTCTATATTGGTGTAGTTATTTTATAATGTAATGTAAAACTTATGAATGTATCTAATATTTATAAGGATACTAAACTAATCGGTCATTCGAGACATTAACTTTTGTGATCATGCCAATGTTATATAATAGTGAACCAAATACGAGTAACTAGGGCTGGGGCGTTACACATTTGGGGTGATGAACACCCCAACAATAATCATGGGACTCATGAATATTATCATCCATCCTTAATTAGACATGTTCATTGTGGTCTTCATTGATGACATCCTAGTGTACTCAGTTTATGAGGAGGAGCATGAGAGACACTTAAGGACGGTCCTAGACATACTCTAAGGACCCCATATATACATGAAACTCTAGACATTTCATTTCTGGTTTAGAGAGCTCCATTTTTTAGGACACTCCATTTTAGAGGTTTTATTTGCAATGGATCTATTGAATAATGATGTGGTGATATCATGGGAGCCACTTAACATTATTACCAAGGTGTGGAGTTTTTTTGTACTTGTTTGGTACTATCAGAGGTTTGTATCCAATTTTTCTAGACTAGCAGCATCACTAAATGCCTTAACACGGAAGGGGAAGCCTCTATGTAGACGGAGAAAATTCTGGAGAGATTTCATAAGTAGATATAGATAATGATGAGAGGTCCCATTATTAGAATTCTACAGTAGGGTTTCAAGTACTTGGTGTTTTGAGTGCTTTAGGAACCAGGTTTGGATGTGTCTTGATGTAAGAAAAAGTGGCGATCTCCTATAGTTCACATCATTTGAGACCACATGAGAATAACAACATTACCCATGATCATGATTTAGAAATAGTAGTATTCCCATCCATGATGTGGCGAAACTACATGATGGGCAATATATATATCTTCTACTCTGATCCTATGATTCTCATGTGTATCTTCTCTTAGATGGATCTGAACATGAGATACAGGTTATAGATAGAGTTCCTCTAGGAGAATGACATTGAGATTGTATATACATCATGGAAGGGGAACATGGTGGATGATTATATCCATATGATATCTAGTTTATAGATGTTGAACAAGGCATCATAGTTGTCAGCCTCATTGCAGTAATACTTTATTAATGAAAATGTACATTTTACATCCAGTCAAGGGATATCAACAAACCACTTGTACAATGAGTCAAATATCCATAGTTAGGGGAAACTGAATGTGAGACTCTATGTTATCATATGTCTACATGGGCATGCCCCTTATGGATACTCTAAACGTGGGTAGCACATTGATCTTTAATAGGGTGAATAGCCTTACTGATGGCATTTTGGAAGGAGTTCTATAAGGGATAGGGATAAGCATGTAAGGGGCGCTAACACGATTAGGGTTTCCCATGTCGCTGCCTATCTTCTCTCCACCTCAGGTTTGATTTGGAATCCCTTTGGCCTCCTTTTCGGCACTCTAGTAACGGTTGTTCCTCTTCGAGGGGTGGCGTCAGTGGTTTCAAGGGCGCGAATGTCTTTGAATTTATCACCGATTATTGGCATGTCTTCTCCTTTCCCTTCTCGCTGGGAATGGCTTCATTTGGTAGCACGGTGAAGCCAATGGTTGTTCCTATTTTCTCTCCTGGCCAAGGGTTTTCCCATCAGTTCTCTATCTGCTGGAAAGGTGTGTCGTGGTTCGAGGTGGTCTTTGGCGGAGAACAAGAAGGAGGCGATGGGATTTGGCTCTGGCCTGCGTTTGGTAATTAACTATTTGGGATTCTGGGTTTTCATTCCCTCTTTGTTTTGGTGGTGGTGTGGAAAACATGCAATGGGATCGGCTTACTTTGGTGATGTTTTATACGTGATTCTGCCTTCGGTTTTTTTGTGGTGTTTTTGTTCTTGTTTTCCGGTGTGTTGTGCTTTGGTTTATTGGTTTTCCATTTGTGAAAGAGCATACGATATATAGGGAATACAAATATGTATCTCTCAAATTTTTCATTCAGTGAAATATTATGTGAATTCCCTGTTTGTGCTTGCTACTTAATAATTTTCCTGAAAATTGGCTATGGAGGTTCTGTTCTGAAGAAGGCGTAAGAGTTTCTATTTTTATTTCTTTCAAGCCATGGAGGAATTTCGTGGGGATTCAAGAACCATTGAAAGAATTAAAAAGGAGGAGATGTCAAATGGGTTTAGGAGGATATAATCACATCACTGAGGATGGAATTGGATAGTTTGTCTTGAAGGGTTTTGATGCGATGTTTTTTATTTTCCTACATTGAGGTTTGATGTTTGTGGTAATGTTTTCCTTGTGGCCCTATGGTTTTCTTACTGGGGACTCATGGTTTTTGTTTATGTCTTGATGTCATGTTGGGTTCCCCTCATCCCTTAAAAGAGGGTTTATGATAACAAAAAAATTAATTTTTAGTCAGAAGTAGTTCTTGAGGGAGTTTCCTAATCCACTCAGGGTAGTACATCCATGTGTGGAGAAGATGAACTAGGGCCTTTTAAGTCTATTCATGTGGGTGAGAATAAAGAAGGAAGTTGCAGAGTTTGTTTCTTGATACCTCACATTCCATCATCAGAAGGATGAGCACTAGTTTCCAGTGGGTTTGACTCAACCAAAAGATGGTTCTAGAATAGAAGTGGTGTGGGATGTCGATGGACATAGATATGGGTATAAAATGTACATACAAGGGACATAATTAAATTTGGGAGATCATTGACTAACTCACAAAGTTACCCATCTTCCTAGCGATTCAGGATCATATTTCATTAGATATCCTATGACAACACTATATATAGAAGACTGTTAGACAACATGGAGTTCCTTGAAATATAGTCTCATATCATGATGTTCAGTTTTCATCCAGTTTGTACAAGGGATTGTAGGATACCTTTTATACTCTATTACACATGAGCACAATATTTATCCTATAGAAGGATGGCCAGTCTAAGCAGGCCATTCAGGTTATGGAAGACATCATATGTGATTTACTACTATATTTAGGCTATTATGGGGAGTATCATATACCTCTGGTGGAGTTTGAATACAAAAAACATATACCATTCCACTATCGAAATGGAACCACTCGAGTCCATATACTAGAAAACCAAAAGTTTACTCCTTTGATGGATATACCCAGGATATTTTCCGGTAATGGGCCCATAGCTGGTACTGTTTACTAAAGAGAAGGTTCAGGTCATACATGAATGGATGAAGACTACATAGATCAGTCAAAATTCTTATATTTATAGGTGAAGGATGCCTTTGGGGTTCATGGATGGATACCATGTATTCCTTCTAGTTTCACCTAGACAAGAATTATTGATGCTTTTCTAGGGTGATAAGCTATTGTTGAGGGTAATTGGTTCTTCCCATATTCTATGTAGAGTTATTGACATTCCATACCACTTGGCTCTAACTCCAAAGTTAGAGAAGGTGGAAGGTGTCTTCTATATGTCACAGCTATGGAGGTAAGTTCATGACCCATCACACATCATTAGATAGTAATAGATCGACAATAAAAATGGGGAAAATTTTACTAAGTCCATTGTGGAGATGGAGAATCGAAATGAGAGGATCCTACATGGGTGGTCAATTTCTCTAGTGGGCATTGGGTCGCCACATTAGAATATCCAATAGAGCACATGGGAGATGGAAGTTTATATTCATACAAAGTACTCTTATAAGTATGAGTTGCCCAATTTTTTAGGAAATCGGGGACGTAATGGCCCAAGGTTGGAAGAATGTAACATCTCAGATTTTCCATGTATTAGTTTTTGATATTATATCGAATGATTCAGAGATCATGTCCGTTCTTAGTGTTCTATTTTGCGGCCTGAGGTTCCTGGAAAAATTGTTTGAATAATATTAAAATATTGAATAGAACATGTGAATAGTTTTCCAAAAAAACTGATCGAATAACTAAACGGATTCTAGGATAAAAAATTATAGTGTATCATTACATTCACAGAAGCGGCATTACCTTAGGTGAGGCCTAACATCAAATTTTTTGGGTCGACTATGAAAAGTAATTTTTGGACATTTTAAAGAATAAAATAAATTATGTTTACTTCAATTTAATGTTACACAATGATAAAGAGACATTTCTTTGGAAATAATACATTTTTACTGAATTGATGTTTATATCGATAACCCTGGGATTTTTCGAAAGTGTTGAGAAGGAACCCAATCCAAAAAATGGCGGATCAATCATGAGATTGTGGATCGTCGTGCCGACAGAGTTATAGGATCTCATTAAAAATGGAAAAGAAATTGCAACTCATCAAAGACAAATTCCACTCTGGGTAATTGGTTTATTTTTATTCATGTTGTTCCTTTCTTAATTTCTATAATGAACATTGACCACCCCACAAAAGGTTAATCCATGGTCTGATCATTTCCAGGATTCATATTCATTGTAGGGATTTAATAAGAGATAAATCATTGTTATAAATATGAATATTTATTTATCATTACAATGATAATGAATCAAGGATGAAATTAAAAAATAAGTATGTTTGAACCTCAGGTTTTCATGGTTCATATCTCTTGAATATTTGTTGGATTTTTTCACCATTGGACCCTTTTGGTCGCGACACAAATTGTGAGAAGGCTTCAAACACAATCAGACCCCCTTGATTGGAGGAAGGATGGAGAGAAGGTTGAATATGTGTAGCTGAATAACCAATGTTAGTGGAAGTGGTATTTTTATGACATTTTACCACTAAAGGATGAGTGGTGGCCTGTAGAAGGGACCAACGGTGTGTCTGTGCTGGCAACTAGAACAGGTGGTGGCTTGCGGTGGAGGCTACTTGTGGGAGGCACATGTGGTGGTAGAAGGTCCGCGTTGAAATGGCAGACCTTCCATGTGGGAGCCCATGGTACAAACCATGTACAGTCACTATGGGAAACAGTTGTCACTGTGAAGGGGATCACATACACAAGGTACGAATGTGACGATCAGGCTAGCCTAGCCTGGTGGGTCGGACCTTGGCAAGATGGGCTAACATAATGGGGTTGGGTCGACCCATTGAAGAGTGTCAAATCCTACTGTCGGAGTAGGACAAGGTCCACCTTGGGAGTGGTCAACCATGGTGGTAAAATTCAGTGGTCAGTGGACTGATTGTCCCATTATTCCATGAGTTAGTGGACCCCATTCATAATTTTTGATCACCAATAACATTCAACCCATGTGTCCATTTGATGAAACATTTGTAGCATTGGGACTATTTTGATGAGATTTCCTATTGGCATATCCCTCATGGGTTTTCTGTAATTGTACAGACGACCTATTGTTTGTGGAGTATGATCTCCTTGAACGATTTTTCATTAAAAAGAATCATGTGGACTAGTGTGACATAGATACTGGGTGTCTCATGTAGACTAGGTGACCACCAAAGACTATTTTTCATCATATAAAGACTATGTATCTCAGGGAGACATTGTGACTCCAATATTTTGCGAGACTTATAGAAACTATTTCTCTCTTGAAGATTCTATGACTTCTGAAGACTGTGTTTCTTACTAAGGATCTATGTCTTCGGGAGATTGTGTGTCTCATAGATACTACATGTCTCATTAGAGGGAGTATATCTAGATATTCATGATATATTTTTCATGGGCGTGTATATTTGGGGAGATGATTTCACTATTCCATCTTGGTAGATCCTTTGTGGTATTGTATCTTATGGTATTTCCTATGCTGTATTTACTTTTTGGTCATACTTTGTGGTTTTGGGGTTCCTTAATGTGTATTGTTTTACGTATCCATGAACGGGATTTTCCCACAAATTTTGTGTCATGCCTATTTAAGTGACCATTTGATAGAATATATGGATTACCATGACCAAACAGAGGTTTAAGAGGTTTAGCCAGGCCGAGGTTATTCTATTGGATCGAGCAACTGTCCCAATTGTTTTGTCTACATCTTGGGCTTTGTGATTGAGAGGATTTTATTTAGGTGGTATTGTATTCTTTCCTGATTTACATAACTTCACTTTAATTTATTATTCTACTCAATCATATATGATATATTGAACGCATGAAATTTTACTTAGTGTTTTTATATGATATTTTTTGTGTCTTGTATATGTTTTTTTTGTACAGGTACATAGGAAACCGCCTCCCATTTGAGGTATATGACTTCTCGATGCTAGTCCCAAACCCCTGTCCTATTGGAGGAGGACTTGGGGCAGTCACTACATGGGGACCTATGTGAAGGGTCGTGACATGTTTCAAACTTTTGGTAAACTATATATATACATGAGTATTGTATTATAATTGAGTACAAAATATACAACATAATTATTTAGGAGAATAAATTTATTCCATATTTTATATCATTGTGTATGTTTCTTAGAATACATTTTTTAATCATTGGAAAAAATAACGGTTAGCTGAATTACTTAGTAAGTGTTAATTACATTTGAAGAAATAGTGAATCATGTTGAATAATAACAATGGTAAGGTAAATAACTAAACACCCAATGCATGAAAATAACATAATAAGGATTAAAAAATATTGTTTTTTAAATAATGGAACACATATTCCATGTAAATAAATGGTTATGGAAAAAAATGGAAGGGTAAATAACTACACACACATTCCTTATAAGTAAGGGGTCAAGGGATTATCATTACGACATGGTAAATAATTGATAACAATTCTATTTAATCTATAAACTGATAATGAATACATCAATATTTTTTCCATAGTGAAAATATACTGGATAATAATAATTAAAATATAATTGATGTATTATTAATTAATGGGTTCCATTTTTCCTAGGTAGACAAAAAAAATAAAGACAATATCTTTCATAAGATGGTTTAAAACATAAGGGTTGAATTCATTTTGTTAAATATGGAATGTTTATTAATCACAATTGTCTATGGATGTATCAAGGGTATCATAAACGAAATGTTCCCAACCCATATCATAAATGTCTACTGAATTCCTCATATATAATTTTTTTTTATTTCAGTCATAAACAATGTGATTTATCATGTATTTTTATTGCGTAAACAATACATATGTACCAATATTTAACCAAATAATAAAATAACCATCTGTGTAAAAACATAAATTAAAATTATATAATTTGAGGAAATAATAATATCCATGGAAACAATGTGGGAATTATGGGGATATATAGTGTTCAATGGTCACTGTAATGTAAATAACTCAATGGTATGTTAATGAATATAAATATGATTCAATGAAGTCCTGAAAATACAATCCTTGATCAAAATAATCATAAGAAATTGATATGTTAAATAAGGTTGGTATCACTAAAATGCATACCCCAAATGGTGTAAGAATAAGGGTATTTCATTGATGCAATAAAATAAGATCTATAGAAATATACTTGTGTAAAATATCCTATTTATTTTCAAAATATATTTGGAAAAATTTTTATTTGAATTTTTTTTCAAAAATAAAATATTTCTTAAATGGTAAAAATTCCTTTTATAATTCATTTTGAAAATGTAAAAAACATTTTTAAAATTTGTTTTTTAAAACATAGTTTTTTAAGATAAGATATTTTTTTATAAAATATAGAAATAATGTTCGGTTTTCCGTAAAATATTCTAATACTTTTTTTATTCCATAGAGTTAATTAAAGTTACTATTGATTAAAATAGTTCATTAATAACCAGAGGATAACAAAATAAGAGTGTTTATTAGGAAATATTTAGGTAATTTCCATCAACATATATTCAAGATTATAAAATATTGATTAGAATGTTACTATGAAATAAACTCTATAAATGATCATAAAAATGTAGTGACAATTAAAAAATTAATAGATTTTGGGAATCATATATAAATCCGAACAATTTTTTATAATTAAATAAATATATATTTAATAGTAATTAAAAAAAAATTATAGAATATTAATAACAATGAGGATGCAATAATACCCAATGAAAATGAATTAAGATATAATTTTTTTATTACATTGTAACAGTAATTCCAAATCTTATTTGAAGAAATTATTATAATTATAACTCCAAATAAAATAAATAATGATTTATTATTTACATTAAATGTAATAGTGATATAATATTCCACGTATAAAATAATCTATGTTCATATAATTATAATATGCCTAAATAAAATATAATTGCGATAGAATCACTTATCTCACATTTTCATTTGGTTCTTAATTTATTCAACAAAATTTATTAAGGGTTTAAATAGTTTATAATATTTTAATAGAACTATATTAATATTTTTTGTGTCATATATTATATGTTTATGACATATTATCACAATTTATATAATAATATTTCTTTATTTTCATTTATTTGGGTGCCAATCGCCTTATTTTTCGACTATGTGACTTTTGAATTTTTGTTCATGTTACTTTGATGTTGATTAAATAATCTCTCACATTTAAAATATTTTAAAATAAAATATATAATAATTATATTTATGAGAATATTAATCCCATATATTTGGTTATAGAAAACGAAATACACCGTTCATGGTGATGGTAAGCCGTATGTATGCATGAAGACTGTTTCCTTTTTCTATTCATATTGAAAATAAGAAAATTAAATGATACATATATAGAATCATTTTTGTATAATTTTATTCCACATATATAGTGAATTTTTTTATTAAACTCATCCATAATACATTCCATGTAAAATTTGAATTAATCACATCTCTTCAGAACATTTTAGTTTGTCGTACACAAGAGCAAGATTATAATATCCCCACAAAATGTAAACCATGATGTTATGTGATAAATAATAATTTAAAAAGAATAAATACATCATAAATAGCATAACTATAATATAAAAATATTATGAATCTCATTATTACTATTACTTATAGGTTATAATGTAAAAAATAAAGACATTGGTTCATGATGCGATTATCCAATGTACACACGAATAATGATTTCATAACCCATGTGAGGTATGTTTGAGTGGTTGTAGGTAATAATAATTACAAATAAACATATAATTTTGTTTTATATACTATTATTTTTATATAATTATGATGTTAAATTAATTTAACTGGTCTGATTAAGAAGAAAATTAGAAACATTTGTTAATGAATACTACTTCATATTCAGGTATATAATTTTTTTCCTAAAAAAATCCTATGATGGATTTATACCAATGTTAGGGAATATTGAATTAGGTTATGGATGTATTTAAGTGAATTAAGATGGTATTTGGTGATCTAAATGTATTGAGTGGTGAAAATTTTATAGGGTGGTGAGTTTCTTTTTATAGTGGATGGTTAGTGGCATTAATGTATATAAAAAATGTAAACACAATTGGGAGATCCCCCTTACATCAAGAGTACCTAATAATAATTTTTTCGATAAAAAAAAGGATATCCAAAAAAAGGATTATATAAAATGGATTTTTTTACCATTTTGGGTCATTTATACATAAAAACAATTAATATCAACCACTAAGTAAATTCATTTTTACATTAATTTATGTGATTAACATTAAATGTTTTCACTAATTTCATTTTTCAAAAATTTAGATGACATTATAAAAAATTATAAATTATTCTGATTAATAATATGGAATAGATTTTTTTAAATTCAACATAAAAAACAGGTATAATTTAATTTAAATTTTTTCCTATAGACATGATAACACATCTTGTTTTTTAATTGACAAAGTTCATAAGATTGAATTATTTTTATTTATTAAATAACAATTAAGATTATTTAATGGAAATAAATTTGATAAATATATACATATATAATTTAGATAATATAACATTAAAACAAATTTAAAACATAATTTGATATTATGATTTTTTATTTGAGAAGTTCATTTTCAATAGAATTTGGTATTTTCCTATATTCATCAAAAAATGAAACATGTACAAAAATTCTTACAATTTACCTTATGAAAAATTTTACATTAATATTTTTAAAATGATCTTAATTTTTCCATATAAAATTTAATTTTTTTAAAAAATTTGGTTTAAAAAAATTGTGCCATTAAAAGGAGGCAATATTTTCATTCATAAAATACTTCTGTTATGCATAAATTTTGATTTTTTAAATATTATTCTTATAAAATCCATTTTATGAATGTAAATATGTTTTCTCAAATATATAATAAATAAAATTAATTACAATAATTCTATAATAGTAATTAATTAAATTTATTATTATAAACCACATAAGGGCGTATAAAAATCGTATTTTTATAATAATTTTTCTTTTATATTAAATATATTAATATTTTTATTTATAATTAATAGATTAATAATGAATTAAAAAATATATTTTAGAATTTTTTAAAATCCAGGGGATAATAATAAATTTAATGGCTAGAAGACAATTATTATTTTAAATAATACATTTAATAATAAAATGTCTTTTAGTAAAACCTATTCTTGTGTTAGCTGCATGCATTTGAAGGAATTAAATGTTTTGTGCATCACAAGTATAGAATGTTTTTATCTAAAATAGTAAATATATCATAGGGTATCTGGATTTTCTAAAACATTCAATGATTGTTTTTGACTCTTATACACGATATCAAATAAAATTTCCTCATTTTAAAATTTTTATGGTTACAAAATTTACCACAACATATATTCCAGAAGTGTCAAACCAGGTGCGCAATAGGTCCCGTTGGAATGAACATGGTAGTGATTGAGTGTAACACAATTCAATTTTTTTAGTGTTATTTATACTATTAACACATGTTTTAGAGCCATATATAATTATAGTACAAAAAGGGGTATATTTATATGGAGACCATTTAAACAATACCAAAAAAATTAGAGATATTTTATATTGTTTAGTATCATTTATATGAATTTTACTATATATTTAAAATCATAATCCAAAATATATCTGTACATCACTCTCATAAAAACAATGATAACCCATATTATTATACAATTTAATTCATGAATTATTATATAAAGGTAAACATAATATATAATTAATGATTGTGAAGACCAATGACTTAAATAAATTTTGTACATAGCATAAAAACATGTAATATGATTATAAATCAATTATTGAAAAATTTCATAACATGCTCATAAAATTTAATCATTATTCTAAAAAAATAAGAGAAAACATTGGGACATGCATAATAAAAGGGTCAGCTATAAAGCCTAATAAGGGAATAAAAAACATTAAAAATAAGGCAATTATCCCATGTGATCCAAGAGTCATATCAAGGTATCAACAGTGGGGTGGGAATCATAATATTCAACAATAAGGCATGATATAACATGATAACATGAATGAAACATCGGAATGTGAAAATAAAAGTAAACATGACATCATAAACATCAGTCATGAATAATCAACAAGGCATCAAAAATGATTTAAAAATTCCCATAATGGATTAGGATTCATCCCAAATACCATTAATGATATTTCATGATACTGAAACATTACCCAATGTATTGGAGTGCTATCTTGGGGCAGCCATCATAATATGTACATAATTATGGCTGCCATATAGATCATTCAACATAAGGAAACATTTCCCTCTAATACCCCATATTAAGAAGTGTGGGTTACATATAATGTATTCCCCTATAAATTTAGTATTTGTACATGTATGTGAATACCCTTGATTTAGAAGGGCCATGATATTTACTAAAGAAATTTTGGCATGGAAAATCATGGGATAATTTCGGCATTAATATGCGGGTATGTAAAAGGTCATGAGCGGAATTAATAAGAGTAAAAGGGGATCTAATAAATTGTAAATAATAATAATAGATATATGTATTTGGGATAACATATAAAAAATGATTAAATGTATGAAAAACATATCATAAAGTAGGTTCTTCGATAATGTGGTGAAGCATAGGACCCATTACCTTGTGAGGATGCTTCTAAAAGCCCATAATAAGTTTATTGATTTCTTGGGGAAACATTTGGAATAATATATAGTAATATGGACACAATAATTTTGTGATATAAGGGTTTTTTAATGACGATTAATTATAATTAGCGTGTGTTCATATAGTAAATGATATGAGAATTAATTATTAATTTCAATATTTTGATTTTGAATTCAATATGATAATGTAATAAAAAAACAAAAAAAAAATTATTTCTGCATTATTTCTACCATTTTAGAGTTTATTTAATTATTTTACATTTTTATGAATATTTATAATTAATATAAAACCATTTATCTACATGGAATTGAGTAATGATTTTAAATAACTGCTTTTAAAACTATAAAACATATTATTGGTCTTGAAGAATTAATTATGTTTTTATAAAATGATGAAAATAACATAAAAAGAATTATTTTAAATGTGAAATATATATTTTGGTCATTAATACATTTTATGTATTATATTACATCACTTTTTGATATTAATGATGTCATATCACAATCTAAATATTTATACCGTGATTAATTTTCTCCGAAAATTCGATTATCTCTATAAATTATGAAAAACCACCATTGTAAAATTTAAACCTAAGGATTTCAAAAGTAACACTTATTTTATCTAAATAATATCTAAGTATGAGAATTTAAAAATTTCAATCAAAAATTAATATTTATTAAAAAATACGGGTCTTGTAATGATAACAATTTTCCGACCCTTATAAAAATTATTGTTGAAAATGAAAATTTTTATTTTCATTTATAATTAAAAAAAATTTACTTATAAAAATTACTTAATTAAAATATATTTTATTTTGAAAATATATTTAATATATACAATTCTAGTTTATTGATTGAAACTATATTTTAAAAAAATATTATTGTCTCATCATATCATAATCAAATGATTTTCAAACTCAAAAATAAATCATTTAAAATAGTAATATAATAAATTGATGAATATAATAATTATTTTGTTAATGTAAAATATTAAAACACATATTACTTGTGTCTAGATACATATTGTGTAACAAAACTAGTTAATTATCTATAGGTATGGTTTTAGATGCCCGGATTTTATGGGGGTGGTTCGACATACATGGTATGGGTCATGACCATTATTAGCTTAAATTTATCCAATTAGGGGTTTATTTCATTTTTTTCTTAATCATAGTTTAATCATGATTAATGTTGAATACATTTTATGTTATATACCTCATAAGATATGATAAATTGGATTTATATGGAATGATCATACTGCTTAAGGCCACAACTTTATTCATCTATAAAAACTGGGCTATATTGTAATCCTTAATATACTAATCATAGTGTTCATAATATGATGGATATTTTACCATTATTTATTACACATGATTGTATTTTCAAATTTATAGATGATATAACTATTTTAAATCTCCACATGTTTTCATTTGTTTCCTATAAATTCAATATTTTTAAATATATTACTCAAAATAATAATTTCTTCAATAAATGTTCAGTTCAATAAAACATTTTCATCACCAAATAATTTATATTGTGATCTAAATATAAAAACATAATCGAAGATATTTCCTTTTGTGATAAAGAATAATTGGAAATGGAATTCATAAAAAAGAGTAAAAATATAATATTTAAGATAAAAATTATAAATATCATTTGAATTTATATATATTTAGTTTCAAAATATTAAGGGATAATATTTTATAGCAAAAATGGGCTTTATAAAATTACATATTTAATATATATCAACACATAAAATTATCAATATAATTAAAAAGATATTATTATATTATGTAATGAAGAATCATTCATAAATGTGATTTTTAATTTTGAAATCAATTTCTCTAGAGTAATAAAAGGAGAAATAATATTAAAACTGATATAATTGATTATTTGAAAACATTTAAGTATATTGTTTACCGAAAAAAACATAACTGAAATAAAGAGAATTTAGTTAAAAAAATCTTTTACCATTACTCTAGATTTCAATATAAGTGCATTAACCTCCAATATATCAAAAATAACTAAATTAATCAGCTATTTAGTAACCTTATTTATATCACTAACATTTTTAATTATATTTTGTAATTATTATCTACATCTAAATTAGGTAGTTCTTAGAATTTTAGACTTTTGAGTCTCATTAATCATAACAATACTTAAAGTGTTTCCGTATCATGGTGTTTTTACCCATTAATTTCCGAATATACATAATTCCAAAATCAAATAAGATAATTTAAATGTATAGGATAAATTATAAACTACTAATTTAATTATTTAAGTGTTTTAGTTCTCGTTCTTATAGAAGAAATCAGTGATGACAATGTTTCATTGATTGTTATGAAAATGAAATGTGGTAACATAATTAACAAGATAAACTATTATATTAAAAAAATAGAACCAAATAATAATAATTTATTTATTGATATGAAATATTAGGTTCACTATTCCATACATGATATATATTCATATCATTTCTCAGAGGTCCTTTTAGAGCAACATAACAAGAGTATGCTACAAAATATTTGTTAGTATAGGTATGGTAGAGATTCCTTTACTGTAAAATTATTTTCACCAATGAATATATATATTAATTAGATTTCTTAGATATTGAATCTAAAAATATATGAGTGATATGAGGATAGAGAATGGAAAAGATGTTATCACTTATAAATATTTTTTTCATCCTCGAATGTTCGTTTTAGGTGGTTTTCATTAAATTATTAAATAATTTATTATATTTCATATAGTATTCTAAATTTATATTCCAAATATATAAATAATTAAATAACAAAATATAAATAATGTGGAACCATTTTTAATAACCATCATTAAATTATTTGGCATAAAAATGAGATATATTGTTCAAGGAGAGGGTTGTCCACAAACATAGATGAACACATTTTTAATATTATTATATGAATGATAGGGTAATATATAATGGTTATAGAATAAATATAATATAATATAATATAATTATTTATATTAATTCATTATATAAATATGGTAATAATTTTATGGGAGGACATATGGGGAGCATTACGGAAAAATGTAAAATGTTTTATAATACATATGCGGGAAATTCATGTTTTCTATTAATGATTAATATTAAAATGAAGGTTGTGACTAATATTTTCAAGGATAGAGGATAAAAAATTTGTCAAAGAGATCAAGTATAATTAAATAGGGATGTTAATAATGAGAATTTCTACTATGTGTGAGTCTTGAAATGAGTATAAGTGATATCCTTTTTGTCACACCCCGACCGCGGACGTCCGTAATTTTTCTTCTTTCTTGGTCCCGGTTTAAATTTTTCGAAGATTAATTGTGATTGGTGGTTTCGCGCCGGTGCGCGGTCATCGCATCCCTAGCGATGGTCGTGCGTTCGGCCCGGGGGACGATGTGTCCACCCGGCATTTTAAATATTAAAGTTTTTACGTTGACTTTTATTGTTATTACTATTTGAGTTGTGTTATTAATATTGAAGTTATTTTTCGTGTATAAGTATATACCTATATATGTCTATACAAATGTATATACATTAATACGTTATCTTTATATATGTATATATATGTATATCTAGTGTATCTATGTGTATATGTTTATATATAGGTATATAGGAATATATGGGTGTGTGCGCTCGCGCGCGAACGCGCGCGCACATTGGTCTTCAAATGGTTTTAATATTTTAAACTTAGGATTAAAGATAATTATTATTTTAAATTTTCTAATTATTAATATTAATATTATTATAAGGTTTTATTTTTATAATAAAGTTTTATTATTTCTATAAATCATTATTAATTTTTAGGATTTGTTTTATTTAATTACTTATGTTCAATATTATTATTAGTATATTATTATAATTATAGTATTTTATTATTTTTACATATTATTATTAATATTATCCTCATATTATTATTTATATCTTTGTTGTATTATTATGATTATTATATATATATATATATATGCATTAAGAAACCCAAAACCCCCTCTCAAACCCTACCCTACTCCCGTAGCCGCCACTTTTTCTCTCCCCCTATCTCTCTCTCATTTCTCCTCCTTCTTCCCCGTTTTTTTTCTTTCTTCTTCTTTCTTCGTTTTCTTCTTTCTTTCCCCTGCTGGTGCGGCCGACCTTGCGCACCGCCGCTGCACCCTCCGCCTCGCCTCGTCCCGGCCCGGCTTCCCTCGCCGTGCTCCTCCATTTGCGCGCCACACCGACCTCCGCCCCTATTCGTCATCCCGGCTCCCCGACGTCCCGTTTCCCTCCTGCGTACATCGGCCTCCCCTTTCCACACCCCGTCGGCCTCCCCTGCTCTTCCCCTGCGCACTCCGCCATCTCCCTCTCCTCGTCCCGGTGTCGCCAGCTCCTCCGCCAGCCGACCGCCGGCCTCCTCCCCGTTTCTCCCCAGCTCGCCGACCGCCCTCCTGCCTGTTTCGGCCACCCGACCGCCGCGCGCCCTCCTTGCCAAGCCGACCGCCGCGCGCCCTCCTTGCCAAGCCGTGGGCCGCGCGCCTTCCTAGCCAATCCGCCCCAACCGTGCGCCCCTCCGGCGCGTTTCCTCTGTCCGGCACCTGCACCCCCGACCTCCCCTCCTTCGCCGTGCTCCCCTCCCTCCGCCGGTGGTGAGTCTTATTTTAGTTTATTTATCTATTTATGTTTTATTTTCAACATTTTTATTATCATATCAATAATATTAATGTTTCCATTATTTTCATTCTTATTAGAATCTTGTTATTATTATTGTTATAATCATTATGTTAACAATAATAATAATATTATTATTATTATAATTACTATCATATTAATATTAATAATATTATTGTTATTGTTATTACTACATTATTGTTATTATTATTATTATTATGAATATATTTATTATTGTTTTAATTATTATTATATTATGTTGTTATTTTTAATATTATATTATGTTATTATTACAATTTTTATTATTATCATTATTATATTACGCTTATATTATTATTATCATTATTAAGTTAATATTATTATATTATTATCATATTATTATTGTTACTATTGTTATTATAATTATTACCATATTAATATTAATATTATTATTATTATTATTATCATTATTGTTATTATTATTATTATTATTTAATTATCATATTATTATTATTATGACATTATTACTACTACATTTGGTTATTATTATTATGAATGTTATTATTATAGTATTATTATTCTATTGTTATTATATCATGCTATTATGATTATTATTATGTTATGGTTATTATTATTATTATTATTATTATTGTTATGTTATTACAATTATTATTATTAGTATGTTGTCAATAATGAGCCTGCTTAACGGCCTATTGTTTTAGGATCGGTTTGACGGCGCGGTACGGTGCGACCATTACGCAACAGGAGTCTTGCGCCGTGTCGTTTCGTTCCGAGTTGCGTCTTGAGGTAGGTCTCCCTATGCACTTGCCTCTAAATTAAGAATTTATTTATTCCTTGTCCTTTTATTAAATTTCAGTAAATTTAAGAAAATAATATTAAGTAGTTTTTATAGTGTGGTGATTTGCTGATAATGCAAACTGTTTAATTCCAGCATTTCATTAAAAGTGTTTTCTTGGTTTCAATTGTGGGATTTCATAGTAATGTCGCAAAAATGGTTCTTCCTGAGTAACGAAAGACATGTTGAAATGGGTTTTTAAATGTTTTTGGCATGTGTAAATTAGAAAATGTACTGTTTATGGAAAATGCTGTTTTCTTATAACCTTGATTAGAGAAAACGTCGTGTGACCTTTTGAAATTGTTTTGGAAACATTACGTGTGGTTCTTGGTTGACGAAAGATGTTTTCCCTTGTTGTGTTATTAAAAATAATTCTTTCTGTGTTGTGAATGTTGTTTATGTTCTTGTGTGGGAGTTTCCAAAAAAGGGGTTTTTGCGAAATGATTAGGTAATGACAAATATATTTTCAGAAAGGTATTTTTGACGTGCGTGAGTTTTGAAATATTTTTTGGGTGTGGAAATGGTGACTTTTGTGTGCGATATCCTGTTTGGCCTGCGATATGAGGAAGAAATATACTATGTGAATGTGAATCTTGTTTGAGCACATGGGAAACCCTGGGTATCTAGATGGGCGGACTAGAACTAGTGTGCTAGTGAGCCGGATGGGTGTCGTCCCTGTTTCACTTAGCTGGATTGACGTTTTCAAAACTAACTAAACATATGATATCTGAGGGTCGTGGCCTTCTATGCCACGTGTTCTGAGGGTCGTGGCCTTCTAAGCCACGTTTTCTGAGGGTCGTGGCCTTCTAAGCCACGTTTCACCGAGACACGAGGTTCTAGGGTCCCATGCGTGCTAGATGAACCTTAGGGGATTTACCCATAGTGCTCTACCATCTCTGGCGTGGTGCCTCCCGTCGGCATACGGGGGACCACTTGGGTGTGAGTGTGTGCGTGTGTTTGTGTGTCCACGGTTATTGCTGATAACTTCTGGCTTATTTTTACTTGTACTTGGTTTTCCTTGCCTGTTTACCTTTACTTTCACTTGTTTTCCCTGCTTGTTTGCTTTCAGTCATCTTTCACAGCCTATGCTGTTAGACTTTGGGAAAAATGGGTTTTCAAATGAAAATGCTTAATTCTCTTTGGGTGAGATTTAAAAATGTAACACTTTTCTTTTCAGAATGAGTTCAAAACTAATGAAAGGGAATAAACTTTTAAAAAGGAATAAGGGTGATGTCTCATGTTTAGTTTTTCAAGTGAAACATTATAAAAGAATACT
This sequence comes from Viscum album, assembly GCA_963277665.1. Taxonomy (NCBI): domain Eukaryota; kingdom Viridiplantae; phylum Streptophyta; class Magnoliopsida; order Santalales; family Viscaceae; genus Viscum; species Viscum album. Next base: position 847,599,265 of record OY728131.1, on the reverse strand, counting down.
TTTATACATTGTAGTTCAAACCTGGAATAGGTAGATTCTTTATTTACTGGCAGTGCATTGGGATTTGTTGTTGGGCTCACCTACTGAGTACTTTTGTGCTCACGCCTATCTTTTACCACTTCAGTTGCAGGTTCCTTGTGTTCAGGTTTTCCTGGCATGAGTCGCTCAGTGATGGGGCGACGTTGGTTTGTAGTTGGGTGGTGACCCGCGAGGTCACGTGGAGGTATGTCGTGGTTTAGTTTTGTTTATGTCTTTATTGTCTGTTTGTTTGTTTAGTTTATATTCGTTCATTCGATCCTGTTTTTTAGTTTGGGCTGAAATCATTCCCAACGATCAATGTTTCAATGCCCGGCACTTGTTGCCATCCCGGGGAGATCGGGAACGCCCCTCGGGACTTGCCGCGGACCAGCTCGGGTGACCGATTCAGGGTCGACCCGGGCTGGTTCGTGACAAAATGGTATCAAAGGTGGTTCTTGTTATTTGGGTTGTCCGGTAGAAGGAGATTAGGACTGTCGGAACTCGAGGGGTAGGTACGCGAAGAGCGTCGCGAACTCTTGCCCGCACTGATCCTCGAGTTACCAGGGGTAGTTCGGGAATTGTGTCCTTGTCTTTCCTGGTTTGTCTTGGATTGAGACATGACAATGGAGGCAAGCCGACGTTACGTCATGATTTCACATGGAGTAGTGACCCATGTGGAGTCCGAGTACGTGGTTTGAATTCCTCCTAGTGGTCGACACTGACTTGGGTCATGGCCCACTACCATGTCGCCAGGTTGAGTGTGACTACTAGTCCCTCATTTCAGTGATTGATGCAAATTTGGATGTTGTTTCCGTTTTGGTCTGTGTGAGTGCGTAGTTGGAAATGAATAAGGGTTTTTGAAAATTTGACTGGTTTCATTTAAAGGATTTTAAATGTATAAAATGGGTTTTGAAACTGAAATCTCTTGATTTGAAAATCTGTTGTTTGCTTGGAATTGGATAAGAATGATTTGGGTTGAAACCTCGGTTCCTCTTTATGAACGTTTGCACATGTGTGAGAATGCATGGAAAGTGTGTGTTGATGCACGTATGAATGGAATGTAGATAAGGACATGTGCAACGGTTCATGAGATTACCTGGGTGTGTATTTGAAATTAAGGGCTTGATCTTGTTTTCTAAATTGGTTTTAAGGGGGAAACAATTTTGAAAAGTTTTGGTTTGAAAGTTGATCGGTTTTTGGAAAGTGATCTTGAAAAAAAAGGGTGGTTTTGAAATCAAAAATGAAAAAGGGAATTTTAAAGAGGAGATTTTGTTTTGGGTTGTGTTGTATTTGTTTGGTCCTTGAGCTGACTGTTTTTGATGAAGACGCTTTTATTGATGTTGCTTTGATTTGATGTTGGTTTTGGCTTTGAGTTTTATATATCGCTCAGGAAATGCCGCCCAGAAAGGTCTCTAAGGATTCGGATATGTCATGCCCAGTTTTTTTGTCCTTCTTAGACTCTGCCTATTCTCCATGGTGATCAGGGTCTGTTAGAGGCAGTGGAATGACTCGAGGAAGTGGAGCGTGTCTTTAGAATGTTGGGAACTCCCGATAATGTTAAGGTTCGTGCAATTATGGAGTTGTTTGAGGGTCCAGCTCTGGACCAGTGGAAGAGGGTTACCCCATCATCAATGCAAGGTGAAATGACGTGGGATGTCTTCAGAGTCGTTTTCATCCAATGGTTTGTACCTGAGGAAGTGAAGCTGGAGAAAAAGGGAGAGCTTGTGAATATTCAACAAGGTCAACGGACGGTGAGGGCATATGTTGACCATTTCAAGGAACTAATTTCCTTTTCTAAAGATGTAGCGTCTCATGACCTCATGAAGGCCTCTCTTTTCACTGGGGGTCTTCGTCCAGAGATCAAGGAGCGAGTCCTCCCTTATAAAGACCTTTGTTTCCAGAAGCTAGTGGAGGAAGCTTTCTTGGCTGAGATAGTTTCTGGTGTGCGGGTAGTCAGTACTTTAGCATCCCCAGTTGTTCGTAAGAGTTCCTCCTCTGGTGTGGAAATATGCCAGAGATACCTGTTCCTAATGAGTTATCCCCTTTGGTCCCAGCTTCCAGTTCATCAGATCGTTTGATAGTATGCTTTCAGTGCGGTCATTTCGGGAATTTAAAGTCGTCTTGTCGCAACCCTCCGAAGACGTGTCATCGTTGTGGTTGTCTGGGTCATCTGGAGGAGTTTTGCCTGAAGCGTCGCTTGAAGAGGACGCTGTTATGGGAGAATGTCAGTACCTGACTGTGAGGCAGAAGATGCTTCAGCCATCAGAGCCCCAGCCACAAGTCTCGGGGTGAAGCTCGCGCACAGTCAGGAGTTCCCAGGGTTGTGAAGCCTTGGTCCTAGTTCTGTCTTCCGTGTTGACGGTGAAGCAATTAGAAACCTCTTTCATACTTGTCTTCCTGCCACTGAAGTTTCAACAGCGTTGTAAATGCGTAGTTTTTCTAAATCGTGTGTCCTTCTTAAAAGTGTGTTTGGCTCTCGTGTGGGTTGTCCTCGTTTTGGTTAGGTTGTCGATGTGGTTATGCTTTGTGGACTTCGGTGGATCATGTATCCTATTTGATAATGGTTGAATGTTTTTATATGGATTTTTCCCTGGTGTTGAAGGTTGTTGACTCTGGTCGAGGATTTAATGTCTTGACGGAAGTGTTGTTTTAATCGTGCTATAGGAGTTGGTTTGAATTGGTTGGGAGTTCCCGCGTCGACCCCCCCTTCCCGTGGTTTTCTATTTAAATGGTCATCTTTTCTGCACTAGTTAAGTTCTTGTGGTGGGGAGAACCCCTTCGTGTTCTCCCCTCAATCTCGGACCTCGGTTTTCTCTTGAATCGGTCGGGTGTGACCTGTGTAGAGTAAGGTCATCCCCGAGAACCTCAGGTTTTTCAGTTCCTTTAGTTCTGTTTGGGCGTAGACTTGTTTTTTGGCTGACTTGTGACCTGGTGACTTTCTGGGGGAAGAAAGTGTCTGTGGTGGGGAGAATTGTCACACCCCGACCGCGGACGTCCGTAATTTTTCTTCTTTCTTGGTCCCGGTTTAAATTTTTCGAAGATTAATTGTGATTGGTGGTTTCGCGCCGGTGCGTGGTCATCGCATCCCTAGTGATGGTTGTGCGTTCGGCCCGGGGGACGATGTGTCCACCCGGCGTTTTAAATATTAAAGTTTTTACGTTGACTTTTATTGTTATTACTATTTGAGTTGTGTTATTAATATTGAAGTTATTTTTCGTGTATAAGTATATACCTATATATGTCTATACAAATTTATATACTTTAATACGTTATCTTTATATATGTATATATATGTATATCTAGTGTATCTATGTGTATATGTTTATATATAGGTATATAGGAATATATGGGTGTGTGCGCTCGCGCGCGAACGCGCGCGCACATTGGTCTTCAAATGGTTTTAATATTTTAAACTTTGGATTAAAGATAATAATTATTTTAAATTTTCTAATTATTAATATTAATATTATTATAAGGTTTTATTATTATAATAAAGTTTTATTATTTCTATAAATCATTATTAATTTTTAGGATTTGTTTTATTTAATTACTTATGTTCAATATTATTATTAGTATATTATTATAATTATAGTATTTTATTATTTTTACATATTATTATTAATATTATCCTCATATTATTATTTATATCTTTGTTGTATTATTATGATTATTATATATATATATATATGCATTAAGAAACCCGAAACCCCCTCTCAAACCCTACCCTACTCCCGTAGCCGCCACTTTTTCTCTCCCCCTCTCTCTCTCCCCTTTCTCCTCCTTCTTCCCCGTGTTTTTTCATTCTTCTTCTTTCTTCGTTTTCTTCTTTCTTTCCCCTGCTGGTGCGTCCGACCTTGCGCACCGCCGCTGCACCCTCCGCCTCACCTCGTCCCGGCCCGATTTCCCTCGCCGCACTCCTCCATTTGCGCGCCACACCGACCTCCGCCCCTGTTCATCATCCCGGCTCCCCGGCGTCCCGTTTCCCTCCTGCGTACATCGGCCTCCCCTTTCCACACCCCGTCGGCCTCCCCTGCTCTTCCCCTACGCACTCCGCCATCTCCCTCTCCCCGTCCCGGTGTCGCCAGCTCCTCCGCCAGCCGACCGCCGGCCTCCTCCCCGTTTCTCCCCTGCTCGCCGACCGCCCTCCTGCCTGTTTCGGCCACCTGACCGCCGCGCGCCCTCCTTGCCAAGCCGACCGCCGCGCGCCCTCCTTGCCAAGCCGCGGGCCGCGCGCCTTCCTAGCCAATCTGCCCCAACCGTGCGCCCCTCCGGCGCGTTTCCTCTGTCCGGCACCTGCACCCCCGACCTCCCCTCCTTCGCCGTGCTCCCCTCCCTCCGCCGGTGGTGAGTCTTATTTTAGTTTATTTATCTATTTATGTTTTATTTTCAACATTTTTATTATCATATCAATAATATTAATATCGCCATTATTTTCATTCTTATTAGAATATTGTTTTTATTATTGTTATAATCATTATGTTAACAATAATAATAATATTATTATTATAATTACTATCATATTAATATTAATAATATTATTGTTATTGTTATTACTACATTATTATTATTATTATTATTATTATGAATATATTTATTATTGTTTTAATTAATATTATATTATGTTGTTATTTTTAATATTATATTATGTTATTATTACTATTTTTATTATTATCATTATTATATTACGCTTATATTATTATTATCATTATTAAGTTAATATTATTATATTATTATCATATTATTATTGTTACTATTGTTATTATAATTATTACCATATTAATATTAATATTTGTATTATTATTATTATCTTTATTGTTATTATTATTATTATTATTTAATTGTCATATTATTATTATTATGACATTATTACTACTACATTTGGTTATAATTATTATGGATGTTATTATTATAGTATTATTATTCTATTGTTATTATATCATGCTATTATGATTATTATTATGTTATGGTTATTATTATTATTATTATTGTTATGTTATTACAATTATTATTATTAGTATGTTGTCAATAATGAGCCTGCTTAACGGCCTATTGTTTTAGGATCGGTTTGACGGCGCGGTACGGTGCGACCATTACGCAACAGGAGTCTTGCGCCGTGTCGTTTCGTTCCGAGCTGCGTCTTGAGGTAGGTCTCCCTATGCACTTGCCTCTAAATTAAGAATTTATTTATTCCTTGTCCTTTTATTAAATTTCAGTAAATTTATGAAAATAATATTAAGTAGTTTTTATAGTGTGGTGATTTGCTGATAATGCAAACTGTTTAATTCCAGCATTTCATTAAAAGTGTTTTCTTGGTTTCAATTGTGGGATTTCATAGTAATGTCGCAAAAATGGTTCTTCCTGAGTAACGAAAGACATGTTGAATTGGGTTTTGAAATGTTTTTGGCATGTGTAAATTAGAAAATGTACTGTTTATGGAAAATGGTGTTTTCTTATTACCTTGATTAGAGAAGACGTCGTGTGACCTTTTGAAATTGTTTTGGAAACATTACGTGTGGTTCTTGGTTGACGAAAGATGTTTCCCTTGTTGTGTTATTAAAAATAATGCTTTCTGTGTTGTGAAAGTTGTTTATGTTCTTGTGTGGGAGTTTCCAAAAAAGGGGTTTTTGCGAAATGATTTGGTAATGACAAATATATTTTCAGAAAGGTATTTTTGACGTGCGTGAGTTTTGAAATATTGTTTGGGTGTGGAAATGGTGACTTTTGTGTGCGATATCTTGTTTGGCCTGCGATATGAGGAAGAAATATACTATGTGAATGTGAAGCTTGTTTGAGCACACGGGAAACCCTGGGTATCTAGATGGGCGGACTAGAACTAGTGTGCTAGTGAGCCGGATGGGTGTCGTCCCTGTTTCACTTAGCTGGATTGACGTTTGCAACACTAACTAAACATATGATATCTGAGGGTCGTGGCCTTCTAAGCCACGTGTTCTGAGGGTCGTGGCCTTCTAAGCCACGTTTTCTGAGGGTCGTGGCCTTCTATGCCACGTTTCACCGAGACACGAGGTTCTAGGGTCCCACGCGTGCTAGATGAACCTTAGGGGATTTACCAATAGTGCTCTACCATCTCTGGTGTGGTGCCTCCCGTCGGCATACGGGGGACCACTTGGGTGTGAGTGTGTGCGTGTGTGTGTGTCCACGGTTATTGCTGATAACTTCTGGCTTATTTTTACTTGTACTTGGTTTTCCTTTCCTGTTTACCTTTACTTGCACTTGTTTTCCCTACTTGTTTACTTTCAGTCATCTTTCACAGCCTATGCTGTTAGACTTTGGGAAAAATGGGTTTTCAAATGAAAATGCGTAATTCTCTTTGGGTGAGATTTAAAAATGTAACACTTTGCTTTTCAGAATGAGTTCAAAACTAATGAAAGGGAATTAACTTTTAAAAATGAATAAGGGTGATGGCTCATGTTTAGTTTTTCAAGTGAAACATTATAAAAGAATACTTTTATACATTGTAGTTCAAACCTAGAATAGGTAGATTCTTTATTTACTGGCAGTGCATTGGGATTTGTTGTTGGGCTCACCTACTGAGTACTTTTGTGCTCACGCCTATCTTTTACCACTTCAGTTGCAGGTTCCTTGTGTTCAGGTTTTCCTGGCATGAGTCGCTCAGTGATGGGGCGACGTTGGTTTGTAATTGGGTGGTGACCCGCGAGGTCACGTGGAGGTATGTCGTGGTTTAGTTTTGTTTATGTCTTTAGTGTCTGTTTGTTTGTTTAGTTTATATTCGTTCATTCGATCCTGTTTTTAGTTTGGGCTGAAATCGTTCCCAACGATCAATGTTTCAATGCCCGACACCTGTTGCCATCCTGGGGAGATCGGGAACGCCCCTCGGGACTTGCCGCGGACCGGCTCGGGTGACCGGTTTAGGGTCGACCCGGGCTGGTTCGTGACACTTTTATAGAAGAAAAAGTGGGGAAATCATTATAATAGAATGTTAGGAAAGGGTTATGAATTAAATTACATTATTGTTACATGGGTTTGGTGGGTAAATGTTATTGTTAAATCTAAATATTAATTTAGAACCTATAAAATGTATTTTAGTTGTTATAAGTGGAAATTTAATAGAGTGAAATTTTAAACTCATTAGATTTCCAATTTTAACACTTACTAATCTTTATAAAATATTAATCATTATTATTATTTCAAAATGAAATATATAATACACAGCTTTATAATAATTTTAAATATGATGAATGAATATTTTTAAACCATTTATTCTAATTAAATTTTGATGTATGAGAAGAATAACTTTTAAATTAAAACATATAATGTGTTAGAAAATATGTTTTACACTATTTTAATAATTATGTGTCTTTAATAATAAACAAAACTTATTACCAATTAAATTTCTGTTAACTATTTCCCATATGTGATAAAAAAATTTATTAGTCTCCAGATTTAAAATTAATTCATTTAAATAAAAAAAAATATTTATAAAATTATATTCATTTGAAAAATACAATTTTTTATCATGATAAAAAATCATTAAAATAGAAATTTTATTATTGAAAAAATGATATATATCTAAATAACTAATATGAAAATTATGATTATAAATATTCCAATCAATTATTAGGATTCAAAAGTTATAAAATAATTTTTAATATAAGGGGACAAAAAAATATTCAGATAAAAAGTATCTTCAAGGAAAAAAATTAAAATTTGTTTATTATAAAATTTTATACACTTTTTATGTTAACATCATGATATTTTAAAAGGAATAAATTTGTTCGATAACTTATAAGATACGCCACATCATGGTTAAAAAAATAACTAAAAAACAGTATTTAAATTCAAAAATTGTAACCTAGAACTAAAATTGCAATGACATAATAGTATTAACATATTTATGAGATATTTAATTAATTATTTTTTAATATGTACTATATTTTTAATAAAGGTATTTTATTCATGAAAACAACATTTTATTCTAAAATGTTCCTTATTAATTTTGATGTTAAAAAATATAATGAATTTCATTATCATTAAGAAAGTATATATTAAAAAAGGAAATTAATTTACTAAATAATCATATTATAATTTTCTAATAGGGAATATTGGATACTATTTTGAAAAGATTCATTTGTCAATGAATAGTAAAAAATAATGATTTTATTGAAAGTTGTGTTTTATTTTAAAGTATTAAAATAGTACAAATATAATTTTTTTTGTTTTAAAATTTCTTCCGTTAATTTCGATATAATATAATCAAGTTATATTTTTTGAAATTTCATTTTATAATTGAAATTCATATAAAAAAATTTATCTTTTCAAAATCCATTTTTCCAAAATAATAATTTTCACTGTGCATTTCATGTATAATTTTAAAATAAATTATGAAATTTCATAGAATTTATTTTTGACAAAGTAAAACTATATTTCTCATAAGAATTTAATATTTATAAATTTATTCTATTATATATTTGTCCTATATTAATAGTAACATTGGTAATTTTTGTTACCATGATAAAAGGTAAATTGGGTAATTATGTGTAAACAATGAACCTAAAACGTAAACAAAACATATTGGATGAACTATTTGAGACCATAACATAAAATTATATATATTATAATCATTTTGAAACACCTAGATGATATTAGGAAATTTATGATTTTTTATTTAATGAAAATTAAAATATATCATACTTTTATTTTTAATAAAGATATCAATTTTAAAATTGGGTCATTTAGAATATATCTTCATCTATAAATATTAATTTCAAAGGAAAAATTTTTATATACACTATGGTAATTTATTAATAATTTTTACTTAAGAAATAATCAAATAAAATTCTTACACTATACTAATACAATAATTATTTAATTAATGGGAGTATTAAATAAATGTTAATAAAAACATTGAAATAAATATAATTTGAGATAATTAATAAAATAATATAATTTTATAAAAAATTTTACATGATATGGATGTATTAGCATATTTTTTTGAAGTTATATTTTCATATTGATATTTTTAATATGTCAATGTAATGAATAGTATCCAAATTAGCATTAATGATATTTTAAAATAAATACAATTTTATTAAAAGAAATAAATTTCCTCAAAATATTAATTTAATCCCAATGATTTTATAATGTATTATATATACCCAAAGATACATTTATGGATCAATTGTCATTTTATTGTATGTATATCTACCCTTGAAGAGTAAAAAATCAATGTTGTCATAGTAAGAGTTAAATGGGTTATAAAAAGGTAAAAAATTAATAATAAGGTTTATAAGGTGACATAAACACAACAAAAAATTATATTATGTAAGTATTTATACCCATAATCTTCTTATATGATAACTAATAATCTTTTTACACATTTTTAAGTATAAAATAATTTATATTAGTTTAGTATTTTGAGAAATTCCAAGAGTGTCCTTCCCCTCTACCTTAAAAGGACTCGTTATCTTATCATTTATTCAGACTTAAAAACCAATTTGTATCAACCAATAACAATAAAAATACCTTATTTGAATCCCTTAAAGCATTATTTAGTACTTATTTTAGGTATAACAACATCATTACTCATCTTAAGGTGTTAAAAAATATTGGCCATAGAAAATGTATTGTCTTTTAAAAAATATTTTTTGTTTTTTTTTCATCCTCATCCTACTTCTGATAATCCAAACCCATGATATAATAACATCTCCAATATCCACATTATTATTATATTTTATTATTCTTGTTTCATTACCCATATCCATATCAAATTCCATCAAATGGGAACTCAATTCAATGTCCACATGTACAACAAACCACTACATTATGAAACGATGTAATTCGTTTTCCATCACCATCATTCAAGAATAAATATAATTATAAAATTAAAGAATATATATTATATTAATGAAAAAAATTAAAATTATTAAATGATATTTTCTTATTTATATTCTTACCTTTCTATACACATAAAAATGGTAATGTAGTTCATGGGTATGTTTGAATTATAAAATCTACAAAGAGATGTAATTTTTTTTCATCACCACATCATAATAATGATATATAAATATATTTACATAATTAATATGATATTTATTATTTTATATTAATTTTATTAATATTAAATTATACATACATAATTTCTATAATGTTCATTGAAAAATGGAAATGTTACTTATGCATACGTACGACCTACCATCTCCAGGATTGTGACATATTTCATTTTTCAAGTCTTTAATTAAGGAATGGATTAAAAGTTATAATTTCTGTATAATAGTGACTTTTATTACATGAATATAATTCAGGATATGATATAATTATTACCCATTAGAGCATATTCTACATACTGGTGAAAGTTTGGGATCATGTATCGAATATTGTAAAAAACTAGGAAGTGAAATCAAATAATTATGTAATTGATTGTAAAATAGATATGAGGGGTATAAAACAAAAATTAAACATATAATAGGTCCATAATAATGTTAAATTAATATATTTATATTATTCAGGAAGATAAATTATTGTACATTATGAGTCCGAAATATGTTAATCGACTCTTCAACATAAAAATTTCATTTTAAATGTTTTTAAGGATTTATTACAAAAATAATTTTATTTCATGGTCATATTATTAAATAATGTTTTTTTAGTTTATTTATATGTAACTAAATGTTTTAAAAAAATTATTTTTTTAATTTCTCTTAATTTTTTTCATAATATGGCCTTTTTAGTGTTTTATGTTATGATCATTCTTTTTAACAATCCTCTTTCAATGTTTATTTTTACAGAATCAAAAAAGAATGTCATTGAACATATACACATGATAATATTTTAGAGATTTCATGTAGATTTATTATATTTTATTTTACATAAATAATTTATATGGTTACGTTTGAATTAATTCTTTCCCATTGTACATCAACGATTTTTCAAAATAACATATTTCAAAATGGAATGTTTATTTTCCTCAAAAGATTATTTTTTGATGGAAGTGTCCAGTATTTAGGTTTATGTAATGCTTCAAGGAATTTTTTTTATAATTATTGGTGGTGAGTTAATATATTTATGAAATGCGATTACATTATAATCTAATGATGGTTGTTTATGTGATAAACCAATGATGTGTTGTTCAATGTTAATCTAAAGATAGGTGGTTAAAATATAACCACCAATGCATTGGGTACTCCAGTGTCAGATGTTGGAAATATTGGATACTCCATTTTTAAGAGTTATATTGAAGATTACATTCCAATGTACCTACTTATATTTTATATTCTTCCTTATTATTTATTATCAAAATCAATTAAATTTACAAAAAGGTAATATAATGTTATTTTTGTAAAGATGATTTCTTTTTTAATAAAAAATATGTTTTTAAGAAAAAATTATTATGGATTTTCACAATACTAACAATTTTGTTTCTATTGTGTCCCCTATTATGCTTTGTTTACTAGTAATAATTTTTTTAATTTTTTTCATATGTATTAAGGTTGAATGAAAACAAAGATGACATCTAGGGTAAAATTTGTAAGGATTATATGGAAAAGAAAACATGAATTATTTTAAAATGGTTTCCATTGGTGAAAAAATTTATAGTTAGTGTATGTGTCTACTTATAATGTTTGGATTTACTATTTATTATTTTTTCCTAACATTGTAAAATTATTAAACTAAATAATTAATGAGAAAATGAAGTGTTTTATATGTTTAAAATAAAATACATATTGTTTATGGAATGGTTTTTACACTTGGTATCCAAGATAGGGTTTGGAAAAATTATAGATTTGGGTGTCTTCTTTATAGTTAGGGATACTATCCTGGGTTTTTAATTTTAATGATCATAATATTTTATGTGCTTTATAAACACATTATAGTATTTCTGTTATTAAAATTTTCATTGACTAACTGTATTTTTGGATGCATGTATTATTAATGGAATTATTGGTTTAACATTTTTGGAAGAAAAATGAATGGAATGAGGAAACAATTGTGGTTAAAACATATTAACGATAATTTTTTGGGTTTTTCTCAAATACATGTAATTTAAAAATCATTATACTAATAATTATTTAGAAAAATAAAATCTCACATTCCATGTGACAACCCTTCACATCCAGAAATTCCATGATAATTGAACCCAAAACTGAAAATGAAACATGTGCATTACCTAACACTGTCCTATATGAAGTGCCAGTTATTAAATTTTTTTGTTTTTTAACACAATTATTTCATTAATGAAGAATAATATTATTCCAAGAACATATGTTTTATCAAATAGATAACCATGGTATTGGATAGTTGTTTTTTGATTATGTAATAAATGATATTTTGGAATACATTTGATATTTTTGGAACCTTATAAGATTAAGTAAAATAAAATACTATGGGATTTTGCTAAAGGAATAAAGTTTAATATTTGTTGGAGTGGATACTCAAGGGGAATTAATTGAGTTCCAATTAAAATTTCTGTTAAATAGTATTGTCTATTAAAATCCTCCAATTTATAAAGCAAGTTAAACTATAGTGGAATTATACAAATTGTAAATGTTCACTTAGCTTCTCAAAGATTGATTAGGTCTCAGTTACTTTAACCACAAGATTAAACTAACTTTTTAAACCAACATACTAATTTACAATTAGTGTAAACACATGCTAATTTAACTATCAAAGTAACATTAAAAGGTTTTTTATTTCAAAGTAACAATAGCGGAATATAAAATATATATGCAGTATACTTTAAACTTAATCTAAATATGCAGAGCATACATAACAAGAGATTATGTCTCAAGCCGAGACATAGTCCTCTCAAATTTATATAAATTTGATCCACACCCTGGATCGGGGTTAACAATAGTTTACAAAACTGTCCAGGCCACGCAGGGACCTCTACCACAGTTCTTCGTGGGAAAAAACAAATACCAGGCCACGCAAGGACCTCTTATACAGTATTCGTGGGTAAAGAAGAGTAATGAATTTTGGATTGAGGTTTTTGATATACTCTAGTTCAGTATAGGAGATAGTGTGGGTGTGTAAGATATACAGAGTACACCACACTGTTCCAATGTAAATAAAAAAATCACTAAGTGAGAACAGATAAGAGTTTAGAATGCTCTAGTGATTAGCAATACAGCTCTGGACTCGTTGGATTCTGCAGAAAAGCTTCTGAGTCCTTCTCTGGTTTTTATGTTAAAAAATAGTGTGTCGTAGTCCAGATTGTGTTCTACAAGAGTGAACATGTTCTTCTTGACTTAAGATTCTCTAGTAGAGTAGGATTTCATATGTTGGAACTTCTTTGAGGATCGTTCAATTTCTTCTTCAATATTGTTCTTAGGATTTTCCTTTTTTATTCAATATGGAGCACGCCGCGTTTTTTTGTAGAATGTATGTCGATTCGTATTCTTCTTTCAGCTGAGACTTCTTTTTATTTCAAGAGGACGTGTAATAGGAATGAATCACTTTCCATAAGTACGAGGTACAGTTTCCTAACATGCCAACAACCATCATTAAATATCATTAATTGAAATGAAAACATTAAATATGACCATTATCATAATTTAATTAATATTGACAAAAAGTTTAGAAATGGTATCACAATGATTATGTAAATGGTGTCTTCTTCACGGTATGGTATTCACGGTATGTGGTTCACAGTGTCTCCATGTCACGGTGTCTAGCTCATGGTGTCTGGGTCACGGTGTGTCCTTCACGATGTCTGGGTCACGGTGTGTCCTTCACGGTGTCTGGGTAACGGTGTGTCATTCACGGTGTCAGGGTCACGGTGTGTCCTTCATGGTGTCTGGGTCATGGTGTGTCATTCACTATGTCTGGGTCACAGTGTGTTCTTAGACAAATATCTGTATTTAGACACAAACAGTAATATGCAGAATATGGATTAATCATAATTATTAGAGAGTAAGAGAAGTTAAAACATCAATATAATAACTTGATAATATAAGTGAGATTTGTGATCATGCATAAGACTTGTAAATAATAAATAGAGTAATTAATATCAATATGATTTTCTATCATTAAAAGATGATGTGTAGTTATTATTGAGATGTGAGATCATTAGCAAGCTATTCAATTATGATTGAGATTAATTAACTGTGTTAGAATTTGTGATCATAAAAACATGATTAATAAATGAGAGGTCCAACAATCTCCCCCTTTTTGATGATCACAAATCATGTATAGACAGAATATAAATGAATATCAACATTAATGAATCTAGCATAGTCGAATAAAATGATTATAGAATGATAGATTCGTTAATAACACATCTCATTATAGTACTAATACTATTACTTTTACTTGGACTGTTTCTCCCCCATTTGGTATTATCAAAATGTAGAGAAAGTGAAGTGAAGCACTGCATTTATCATTAAAAAGGTTCAGAATAAAACATACAAGATAAATACAAACAGTAAACAACAAAATCCATCCCATCAAAAAGAAAATAGTCCCTGGAGTCTTCAGGGATCGACCTTTCCTTTCCTTTATCAGCAACAGGAGCTGGGGATGATGTTGAAGAAGGTATAAATGTGGTAGACAAATAGGGTAAGGGTAGAACGTCAAAAAACGGATGGAGCGAAAGTAGGAGTAGTAGTAGATCTAGGTTGTGGTTGGTCAATAATGACTGGACGGATCTGATAAAGAGCTTGACTAATTGACATGGCAGTTGAAGCTAAGGTAGGTAGACCAGGTCTTAGGGGTGCAGCAGCTGGAGTAACAATAACAGTACTCTGCACATGAAGATATGACTTCAAAAGATTGATGAAATAAGTAATTATTTTTCCACCATATTTCATTACCTTTTAAAAATCATCCTTATTCTCCATGAATTTGAATAACAATCTGGTGAACTCTGTAAGATTCGGAACATGAGCATTAAATGTTTGAGTTATAGGATGGATTTTTAGGTTTTTTATAACATACTTAAAGTGATTTTTCATGTCACTTTTTGAGAAAATCCGGTTGAGGTAGACATTAATATTCTTGGTGATTTCCTGTTGAGCATCAGTGGCTATCTTATAATGAGTTCTGACCAAGTCCAATGCTCGATCACTGTTCTTAACCACTTCTAACATAGGAGATAGATCCAATCCACTGAGGGAATTCTGAAGTTCTTCCTTGATTATGGATCTCAGTAGAGAATCATAGTACGAATAAAAGGTTGACTAGAAGTAGGAGAAGCCTTTACAACTATGGATAAAACATTGAGATGTTTCAAAACATTTTACAGGCACCCAGTGTAAAAATTTGTGAGCTTATTCAGATTTTCCACAAGCTCCCTCATGCGTTCCAGCAGTTTTGAGTGTATTGTTCCAATCCTCACAACAAAAGACAGTAGACATGGATGCACTTGAGACACAATATCTCTAGAAATGGTTGAATCAGTTGGTTCAGGAGAAGTAGCAACAGGTGCAGAAGTAGAAACAGGAGCAGGCACATGGTCTGGTCTTGAATACAGTTCTAATTGCATGTTTTCCTCCAAACCATTCAAATTTGCATCATCAGTACTAAGAAACCGATTTTCAACTCTATCTTCTGGAATCTCACGTATCATCCTCAGTTGAATATGAAAAATAATATTTTTCATAAGAATTGAGGAATCTTGTTGACTTAACGGAGGCACAGGACGAGGTTTAGTGGATAAAATCATCTCAACACCAGCCAACACAGTCTCTCCAATGACTTTCAAATCATCCTTAGAAACAAAAGAGTGTTCCTTGTGACAGTAGGTTGAGAAGCTTCAGAAGATCCAGCTTTTATAATCTAAATGTTTTCAGATTCATCCCCATCAAAATGTGCTTCCATTTCAGATTCTTGAGGTTTAGGAATTTGGTCATGATCCACGGGAACATTTTTAATTTCTTCAGCAAACTCTTTCCTTACCAGTAGAAAGGAAATTTATATCCTCTCTTCAGTAGAGGGTATGTACTCAGGAACTGATTGTTCCACTGGTTGTGCTTCCAAACTTGCTTCTTTTTCAACATGGAGATCCTCTTCAACAGGATCTATATCCACTATTGCTTGCTTCTCTAAATCAAGAAAAACCAATTTTATTGTAGCTGCAGGATGTGTTTCTGGATTGACATCCTCACTAGAAGCAGGAGCTTCTTCTTCTCTAAAACCAACAACAACTTATTTTATTGAATGAATATCAACAGAAACATTAGCTGGGACAACAGTCCTTTCTTTATCAACAGGAGCAGCTTCTTCTTGAGGTATTTTAGCCTCTTCTCTAGGTGGTACATCAGCTGCCACTTCCTATTCTTCTTATTCATCTTCTGAATACTCAGCCACATCATCTGTTTCCAAACCAGGATCAGCTAAGTTCTTAGGAATTCTTGGATAATCAACAATATTGAACTTCTTATACAATTGATCATTATCCCCAACCCACTTCTTCTTCCAGGGGTTCCAACTAATCTTCATCCTTTTGACGATAGGCTTGGATATGCAGAAATCAAAGTCCTCTAGCTTTTAGTCATTCAGTCCAACCATGCCATTAAAAACTATCATTGCTGAAATCATCCTTTAATAAGACAATGATGTTGATTTGGAAGTGACATTAATCAGCTCCCAGATAGGGCAAATAACATACTTGTATAGGTTGATCTTATGGCCATTCATCAACAGGTGAATCTGGAACACATCCTGATACTACATCACAGCAAAATCTCATTTTCTCGAGAAAATCAAGTTCTGAACAACCTTGAACAACAGTATTGTCTCCCCATCTAATTCAGCAGTTGTGGCCCTTCGCATGGTGCCATTTCCAGTCAGGATATCTAAAGCATTCTCCAGGTCAAAGATGTCGGTTGTTAGAGGTGGGTCTCTCTGGTAATCCTCACAAACCCTTTCATGTGGAATGCTTAGGCATGCAGCCCATAACCTCTAAGAGAATGAACACTTCTGACTATTGATCAATCTGGTCACCAAAAAGCTTTCTCCAAAATCAAACGAAAACATCACATATTGGCAGAATTTAGATACCAATATCGGATAAATCGGTCTATCTTTTCTAGAGAACCATTCAAACCATCCTTGTTCTCATAAGATTTTTAGGATTAAAGACTTACTAGATAGAAGCCACTCAGGGCAATCCTTCTTTTCAGGAACTACGATACGGTTAATAAGGTTTGGGTTCAGGGGTGCTTTAGGATATATCCCTGGTATCCTCTTGTGTTTCTTATAGTGATAGTTATCAGATGAGGGTGAAGACAGACACTTCATCCTAGGCATCCACTGACGGTTCAGGTGAGAGAGGAGAAGGTTTTCAAGGAAAAGTGGATTCAAGAGAGAGCAGGAGAGAGTTCGGGTGAGAGATCGAGTGAAATATCTCGTGAAAAATTTATGTTTTATCATTTGAGAATTTCAAACGTCATAAAAACAAAAACTCGGTAAATCAAATAGTGGTGAAATAAAAATTACCGCGATACGAGTTAAAATAAGAGTATAAATAATCTTCACGGTGAGACCGTGAGTAGGCATTACGGTGTGATGAAAAACAGTCATCATGGTGAGACAACTGGTGATCGTTACGGTGAGATAGTGACCATTCTGGGTAGTCACGGTGAGACATTGAGTTGATAGACCGTGGGCACAAGGTCTTAACGGTGAGACCTTAAGCATGAAATAGTAACTATAAAACCATGAGAAAGAAACTGTAATGTAAAATATAGTAATGTATTAAACATTAAGATCAGTAAGATATCTATTTATGATTAATCATACCAAGATCATTTATGATGTAGACTAATATTTCAGAATTTAATGGTTTATTGATATATCAGCAAGTTGATATTCAGTACTAATGAATTCCAAAGTGATATCACCTTTTTGATAATGATCCCTCAAAAAGTGATGTCTTACATCAATATGTTTTGTCCTAGAATGTGAAATAGGATTCTCAGAAATTTTGATAGCACTTGTGTTATCACAATTAATTGGGACATGTCTGAATTGATATCCATAGTCTAGTATTTTGTGTTTCATCGACAAAATTTTTGCACAACAACTTCCTGCAGCTAGGTATTAAGCTTTTATAGAAGATAATTCAACAAAATATTGTTTCTTACTACACCATGATACTAGTGACTTGCCTAAAGGGTGACAAGTTTCATATGTGATTTTGTAATCTAACTTACATCACGGAAAATTAGAATCAGAATAACTAACTAGTTCAAATGATTGTCCTTTTGGAAAGAACAGTCCTAAATTGGGAGTATGCCTAAGGTATTTGAAAATTCCTTTTACTTCATTTAACTGTGACTCCTTAGAGTTTTCTGGAAAACGAGCACACATACATACAATAAAAATAATATGAGGACTACTGGCAGTCATGTAGAGTAGGCTTCCAATCATTTCTCTATAATTGGTTTGATCAACAGATTTACCATCATCATCAAGATCCAACTTACATGTGGTACTCATGGGAGTGTCACTACTTTTTGTGTTGTCCAATCCAAAACGTTTTAAAAGATATATAGTATATTTACATTGAGTTAAAATAATTCCATCATCATTTTGATAGATTTTAGATCCATGAAAGAATTTTAGTTCACCCATTAAACTCATCTCAAATTCATTTTGCATCATTTTAGAGAAATCAGTACATAGGGAATTTCTTGAAGATCCAAAAATAATATCATCGAAATAGATTTTTATAACTAAAACATCATTAGATATTCATTTTATAAAAAGAGTAGGATCAACTATTCCTTTTGTAAAACTTTTAGAAATTATAAATGTACTTAATCTGTCATACCAAGCTCTTGGAGCTTGTTTTAAACCATATAAAGCTTTTGATAATTTGAAAATATAATTTGGAAAATGAGGGTTTGAAAATCCAGGTGGTTGTTCAACAAAAACATCCTCAGCAATATATCCATTTAATAATTCACTCTAGACATCCATTTGATATAGTTTGAAATTTAGATGTGCTGCATAAGAAAGTAAAATCCTAATGGCTTTTAATATGGCAACAGGAGAAAAACTCCCCTCATAGTCAATTCCTTCCTCATGACTATAGCCTTGTGCAACTAATCTAGCCTCATTCTTAACTATATTTCTAGATTCATATACTTTATATCTAAACATCCATTTAGTGCCTATGGTAAATGTGTCCTTAGGTCTTTCTACTAGTTTCCAAACATTATTTCTTTCAAACTGATTGAGTTCTTCTAGCATAATAATTACCCAAAATTCATCATTAATATCATCATCAATGTTTTTGGGTTCATGCTGAGACAAGAAGTCTTGATGTTCAACCTGATTTCTAAGAGAAGCTCTAGTATGTGTCCCTCTATCCAGATTTCCCACAACAACAACTAAAGGATGATTCTTTAGAATTCTAGTTGATCTAGTAAAGGTAGGACTAGAAATTTCAGGTTCATCTATCGGTTCGGGTTCATTAGGAGCATATTCTGAAATACTTTTCAGAACTGGTTGTATTTATAGCAGGTTCAATAGATTTTTCATTAAGGTCCAAAACAGTTAAATCTTCTTCATGATTTTTAAGAGTGGTTTTATGCTCATGTGGATCAGTTCTATTGAACATGATGTGAACAGATTCTTCCACACACTTGGTTTTCTTATTGAAGAATCTATAGGCTTTGCTGGTTATAGAATATCCTAAAAAGATTCCTTCATCACTTTTGGAAGCAAACTTGTCCAGATTATCCTTTGTATTGGGGATAAATAATTTACAGCCAAAGACTCTAATGTAACTAACTTCCGGTTTTATATTGTTCCAAAGTTCATAAGGGGTATTTTTGAGAACAGATCTGACTAAGACTCTATTTATGATATAAAAAGCTATATTTATAGCTTCATCCCAAAAGTAAATAGGAAGGTCGTATTCATTATACATAGTTCTAGCAATTTCTTAAAGGGTTCTATTTCTTCTTTCTACTACACCATTCTGCTGATGTGTCCTAGGAGAAGAAAATTTATGACTATAGACATTGTGTGAGCAATAAGATTCAATGTCTTGGTTTTCAAACACACGACCATGATCACTACTTAGAGACTTATTCTTTAGTCCACTATGATTTTCTAAAGAATTGGAGTATTTAACAAAATAAGAACAAGCTTTACTTTTGTGAGCTAAGAAGCATACCCATGTATATCTAGAAAAGTCCAATACTAAGACAAAGACATAGTGCTTCCCATTTAAGCTAGAAACTCTAAATGGCCAAAACAAATCTATGTGAACCAACTCGAGAGGATAGGAAGTTGAGACTTATTTCTTTGATTTGAAAGAGATTTTGTGTTGCTTTCCCTTTTGACAGGGATTACACACTTTGTCATTTGGAAACTTAAGTTTGGGTAAGTCTCTAACTAAGTTCTTCCTAGTTTCTTTTCTATGTGAGTGTATATTGCAGTGTCCTAATCTTCTATTCCATAACCAAGACTCTTTATGAAAATTATTTAAATAAGTAACATTTTGATTAGCTAAAGAATTCAGATCAAGAGCATAAATGTTCTCATTTCTCAAAGAAGAAAATACTAAGACATTTTAAGACTTAAAAACATTACTGGAACCATTTTCAAACATGAAATTAAAACTATCATCACACAATTGGGAAATACTGAACAGATAATATTTATGTCCATTAACAAATTAATATTTAGAAATTAAAACTAAGTCAGTGTTACCAATTTGTCCTAGGCCGATGATCTTTCCTTTAGAATTATCACAAAAGGGGGCATAACCTCCATCAACCTTTATTAAACTCTTAAAGCATTAGTAATCCCCAGACATATGTCTTGAACATCCATTGTCAAAATACCATGTCTTCTTGTGGGAACACTTCAAGAATGTTTCCTAGAAAACAGTTTTAGATAGAGTATGATTTTGGTACCCAGATATTCTATGGTCTAGACTGGTTAGAAATCAAGGATTTTGGTACCCAAATTTTTCTTATGGGTCTCTTATAATTTACAAAATCAAAATACTTTGAGAGATAAACTCTATTTGATATATAACTATGTGAATAACTAGATGAAGCATATGATTGTCTAGAACTAGAACTAGCAGTATTTTGTCCAGATTTAGGAATAAATCTATTCTTAGTAATATGTCTCTGTATAGGTTTGTAGCCTATTCTAGTATTTTATTTAGGTGCAACTTGTTTTCCTAGAATTTGAGTTAGAGTGTACATTCCATGTGTGAACTTTTATAAGTCCTCTCTAAGTTGTTCATTTGACATTTTCAGTTCAGTGTTTTCCTTTAACTGTTGAGAATTTTTCTCTTTTTCAATAGTAAGTTCATTTTTAACAGTTGTAGTGAGAGCATGCTTTTTCTTCAATGATTTTTATTTATCCTTAAGTTCATTGCACGTATCTTCCAACATATTACAATATTCAAATAATTCCTCACTAGTCATGTTGTCAGAATCCGAATCAGATTCAGTTCCAGAATAATAGTAATTTAAATCATGAGTATCTAAGGTTACAACAAATTTGTTTTTCATGATACACATGTTGGGACGATTCTTTTCAGAATCAGACATTTCATATTCACTTGTACGATCTTCAGAGACACTCAATGTATCCTTCCTAGATTTCTTGCCCTTACAATCCTTATAATCATATTTCGTCTTGATTTTTAGATTTGGGTAGTCTGCTATAATGTGTCCTTTTCTTTTTCACTCATAGCAAACAACTTCATCACTTTTATATGCCTTTTTACAGTCCTTCTTCCAATGTCCCTTATTATCATTCTTTCCCTTGTAATTTGATTTTTTGAAGAATTTATTCTTCCTATAAAATTTATTAAACATTCTGGATATTTGATCCATTTCATCATCACTATCAGAGACTGAACAGTCACTTGTTGAGCTGTCTGTTTGTATTTGAGTTTTTTCTTTGTCCTTGATCTTTGAAGCAGTAGTTTTGAAAGGCACTGATTTCCTTTTTGGTTCATCATCTTCCTCTTTATTCACCTTGAGTTCTTTCTCATACATCATTATCATACCAATCATCACTTTGAAAGGTAGAGATCCAATGTCACATGACTCTCTGATTGAAACAGATGTGCCTCTCCATCGGTCGGGTAGACACCTCAATATCCTCATAATTTGTTCCTTTGTTGGAACAACATTTCTGAGTGAACTCATTGTATTGACTATTTGATTGAACCTGAGATATATATAAAAAATAGGTTCATCACTCGTCATTTTAAGATTGTCATATTTAATAGTATATGTATTCAATATCATTTCTCTAACATTGGTTGTTACCTCATGAGAAACACCCAAAGTATCCCAAATTTCATAAGAATATTTTCAAGAAGATATTCTATTAAATTACTCATATCCTAATTCAAAATACAAAGCATTCATAGTTTTACAGTTATTATTGTAAGAAGTCTTTTTAAGTTCATCCCATGTTGTTCTTTTGGTTTCTAGAAATTTATATTGTGATTCTATAGCAGTCTAGATATCAAAACCCATACTCTCTAAATGAATTCTAATTTTAAGCTTCCACTAGGCATTGTTTGTACCATTTTAGAAAGGTGGCATGGTAGTGGCAGCACCCTCTAGTCTATTATCCATAAATACATTTTAGAATTTTTTTTAAAGAGATAAAATTTAAAACTAACAAAAATTTAAGATCTATAATCATGCAACTAAAATCACAGTTGAAAGACAGAGTATTTCAAAAAATCCCTTAACAAAAACAACCTTTGATACCAAATGTTGGTCGGAGTGGATACTCAAGGGGGGGGGGGGGTTGAATTGAGTTCCAATTAAAATTTCTGTTAAATACTATTGTCTATTAAAATCCCCCAATTTATAAATAATGTTAAACTGTATTGAATTTATACAGATTTTAAATGTTCACTTAGCTTCTCAAAGATAGATTACGTCTTAGTAAGTTTAACAACAAGATTAAACTAACCTTTGAAACTAACTTACTGATTTACAATAAGTGTAAACACTTGATAATTTTACTATCTAAGTAACCTTAAAAGGTTTTTTATTTCAATGTAATAGCAGTAGAATATAAAAGATATATGTAGTATACTTTAATATTAATTTAAATATGAAGAACAGTTATAACAAGAGGTGTAGTCTCAAGCCGAGACTTAGTCCTCTAAAATTTATTAAAAATAGATCCACACCCTGGATCGGGGTTTACAATAGTTTACAAAACTGTCCCGGCCAAGCAGGGACCTCTTCCACAGTTCTTCGTGGGAAACAAAACAAAGACCAGGACACACAAGGACCTCTTCCAGAGTTGTCATGGGTAAACAAGAGTAAAGTGTTTAATAGTGAGGATTTTTTTATCCTCCAATTTAGTGTAGGAGATAGTGTGTGTCTGTGTTCGATATACATAGTACACCACACTATTCGAAAGTAAATAAAAAAACACATAGAGAGAACATATAAGAGTTAATAAAGCTCAAGTGATTAGCAATGCAGCTCTGGACTCGTTGGATTCAGAAGAAAATCCTCTGAGTCCTTCTCAAGTTTTTATGTTAAAAAATAGAGTGTCGTAGTATAGCTTGTGTTCTACATGAGTGAATATTTTCTTCATGACTTCAGTTCCTCCAATAGAGTAGGATTACACATATTGGAACTTTTTTTAGGATCGTTCAATTTCTTCTTCACAGTTGTGCTCAGTATTGTTCTTTTTTGTTCAGTACGGAACACATCACATTTTTTTGTAAAGTGTATGTCGAGGCATCTTCTTCTTGTAGGTGAGACTACTTTTTTATTTCAAGAACATGGGAAATAGGAGTTAATCCCTTTCCATATGTATGAGGAACTATTTCCTGACATGCCAAAACCTATCATTAAAAATAATTAATTGCATTTAAACATAAAATATGTTTGTTAGCATTATTTAATTAATAATGACAAAAATTTAATAAACGGTGTCACAGTGATTATGTAAACGGTGTCTTCTTCACAGTATGGTCTTCACGGTATGTGGTTTATGGTGTCTCCATGTCACGGTGTCTAGCTCACGGTGTCTGGGTCACGGTGTGTCCTTCACAGTGTCTGGGTCACTGCGTGTCCTTCACGATGTCTGGGTCACGGTGTGTCCTTCACGGTGTCTGGGTCACGGTGTCTCCTTCACGGTGTCTGGGTCACGGTGTGTCCATCATAGTTTATGGGTCACGGTGTGTCCTTATATAGACAAGTATCTGTATTTAGACTTAAACACTAATATGCAGAATATGGATTAAGCATAATTATTAGAGTAAGAGAAGTTAAAACATCAATATAAAGGCTTGATAATATAAGTGAGATTTGTGATCATGCATAAGACATGTAAATAATAAAGATACTAATTAAAATTAATAATATTTTCTATCATTAAAACATGATGTGTAGTTATTATTGAGATGTGAGATCATTAGCAAGATGTTCAATTAAGATTGAGATTAATTAATAGTAACATGATTTGTGATCATTAAAAAATTATTAATACATGAGGAGTACAACAGTTAAATTATCGGTTGGAGGAACATATTATTTTATTATATATTTATGATCATTTATGGAAATGGGTTTTATATTTTGAAATTATCTAATTACGGTTTTTATACTTTTATATAAAACATTCATAGTGATTGTTGTAATTTTAAAATAAATATTAAAACATTTCTTGGATGAATGAGGGATAAAATACATTTTATTTTTGTGTTTCAGTCTTAGTCAAGAAAATTTCAGACAAATTTTAATGATATTTGTTCGTTTAATGTTATACTATGATGTTTGGTTGTAACCGTTTTGTATTGGGTTTTAATGTAGTTTTTACAATATAACGGTTTATTATTCTGGTGGAATTGTCTTATACCATCTTACAAATTTATGTTTTAGTTCATTTTTCATGTTAGTATAACAAGATAGTTAATATTTTTTGGATAATTTGAATCTATAGAAGTTGATTCTAATGTTTCAGGCATGAAAAATCCATCTTTAATTGTCATTTTTTAGAGAAAAAGATGATTTTTGAAGAAAGTGATTAATATATGAAACTATAAATTTAATTTAATAATATATTAATATGTTTTCAGTCTATATGGAGATTTTTTTTTCATTTTTAGGAAAATTATCTTGACAAAACATGTTATTCAACTAGCATATTTTTTGATGACATCAATGATCACGTTCCAGAATGATTTGGTATGTGTTTTTTAATTGAATACCATATGTCCATGTTTTATATCACACCCCATCAGAACATGATTTGTATTTTTCTCTCCAATTTCCATGTTTCCTAAATTGAATCACAGTGTTTGTTATCTCTGGTTATCTTTACACTTTCCTTTCAATATTTAAAAATGAACTTTTTTAACAATTATTTTTTAATATGGGAGCAAAATAAAAATATTTAGAAAAATTAAACACTTGTTACTGATCACGTGTTTTGAAATTTTGAGGAAGAAATTTCTAGGGGGGAGAATGTAACATCCCGATATTTATAACAGAAACAATAGGTTTGATATCATATAAGACACATCATATCAAGCTAGAAGAAAAACTAAATATCACTATTTAAATGTGACATTTATATCTTAACACTCAAATTTGTTGTAATTAATAGTGGTAATATAATTATAAAATATTTAATGGATTAACCCATTCTTAATGCATTAATTATTTATTTGTAAATAAATACTATATTTTTTTTAAAGAATTTTATTCTTAAAAAAACATCTTTTCTTTAAAAATATTCAATATTTCTTTATTTGTGTACAAATATAATACATTATTTATGGAGATTTTAGAAAATTTAATTCATAAAATAAATGTAATTTTTTAAATCAACATATCAAAAAAATTTCAATATTGACATTTTTATAATTTTCTAAAATGCATGATTTTTCAATGAGCATTGAAAATAATAATTTTTATTGAAAAATATATTTCATTTTAATTTTTTCAAAAGGTAAAAATAATTTCATTAGTTTTAAATTTGCATTTTTTAATTTTTAAATTAAATAATTCCATTAG
Source organism: Viscum album (assembly GCA_963277665.1). Taxonomy (NCBI): domain Eukaryota; kingdom Viridiplantae; phylum Streptophyta; class Magnoliopsida; order Santalales; family Viscaceae; genus Viscum; species Viscum album. The sequence continues at coordinate 847,573,292 of OY728131.1, read as the reverse complement.
GATTTTTGAAATTTATTTTATAATTGAAATTAGTATAACTATATTTTAAATATAAAAATTGAATTTTTCTAAATAACTGTATTTAGTTGTGTTATTTAAGATTAATAATAAATTATATAACAAAAATATTTTTATTTATATTTATATGTATTGATTAAATATTCATAATAATAAGGTAAATAATATTTAAATTTTTACCTTTTTAGTTTTCCTAATATGAATAATAACATTTGTAATTTTTTTATCTTGGAAAAATAAAATTTAGTAAATTAAGCATAAAAAAAATAATTAGAACTTGAAATTAATAGTAAAAAATCCCCTAATTTTATTGGATTATTTATTTTCGACCATAATTATGCATGTGTCGAAATTATAACAGTTTAAATCCACATGGATGAGATTAAGACATTGATAATATTTTTTACAAAAATTCAATGTTTTCATTATCATATTTTTAATAACTATATAATTTTTAATATAGGTTATTTTAAAAATATATATTCAACTAAAATTAATAATTATAAATAGAAAAGAATCATCTAAATCATTGTAATTTATTTATAATTTTTAGTGAATAAATAACTACCTTATATTCATTAGTACATTGATTCATTAATTATTTCATTAAGAGAAATATCAAATAGAATATTTTGACATGTCATTTGTGTATTAGAATATTTTTTACAACTTATAATGTTGTTCTGATATTTTATAAAATTAAAAGTAATGAATAGTGTTAAAATATACATTAATGACATTTAAAACAAATATGTCATTAAATGATATAAAATTGATAAAAATATTATATTAGGAAAAAAATATTTTTATAATCATAAATATGTCCTTAATTATCAATTTATGGTTCTTTTTTCATTTTATAGTAATTGAATTAATAATTAAATAGTAGAAGATCATGTTGTCATGATAAGAGTTACAGAGGTAAATTAAGTGTTTATACAAAATGATAAGTGTAATAATGTGACCTATAAATATTGAAAAAATTATCTTTTGATATTTTTTTGGATCCATAATTATCATATATTAGAAATAAAAAACTTTAGAGTCAATTTCTATTGAGAAACAAATTATATTAATTAAGCGTTTTGATAATTTCCAAGAGTGGCCCTCCACACTCTTGTATAAGGACTCTTATTCTACTAATTCATTAAAACAAAAAAAAACTATTTGGATCAACAAATACCTACCCAAATATATTATTATAATCCATCACCACATTTTATAGGCCTTATTTTAGACATAACAACATACTTAATGGTCAAAAGGTGTTATGAAAAAAGAGTTTTTCCATTGAAGATGTATCATTTTTAAATTTGTGTTTTTGATTTATTTATTCTTACACCTCTTTAAAATCATCATTATCAATGATAAAATAATAAATATATAATAATATATATAATTATATGTTATTATTACTATTTCATGACCTTAATCCATATCCTACTCAATTATATGGGAAATTAATTAATTGTTCCTGTGTATGGTGGACCGCCACCTCGCGAACCGATGCAATTCTTTTTCCATCCCCATGTCACAAAACTGCTATTAATTTTTTTAATTTATGTTTATATATTCTATTCATGATATATTTATAATTATAAAAATATAACCTATAATTCAAAATCATTCCTTTCCATGCACTGAAAAATGGGAATGTCGTTTGTGTGTACGTGTCAATTATCACATATACGAAGTGATGTGATTCTATTTCACAATCTCATCATATGAAAGATTTATATAAGAATATAATTATATTAAATATTATATTTATGATATTTAGATCATTATAGAATTATATTTTGAAACATATATTCTATCTATAATGATCATTCTAAAATCGAAATGTTACTCATGCGTACATGCAGCCTACCATCTCCATGGTAGTAACATGGAGTATTTTTAATATATTAATTTTATTATTAGATTTAAAAGTGTAATTGGAGTATAACCATTATAATTATTTCATTAATATAAGAACATAGATCAGTATGAAGGTATTCATTCTCTACATTCCATCAAGTCTTAGTTTAAATGATTAAATGCAATCTAATATGAACGCCCTTTGAGGTTATGGAGGTATCAGGGGGTATTCAGGGATGGTTCGTAGTACATAACCTAGGTATTTGGTGAAATAGGCCTCACTCATTGTAATTTTGAACTATCAATGTTAGTATACGTGTTTTGATACAACCATGTGAGGTTGGATAGTGGGAAGCCACATGCCGTATTGTTTGTCTAAACCTTGTGAAGTGTGGTGCATGACCATGCAACTATTTCCATAATTTTTTACTTTGGGTTTTTTATGGTTTCTGCAAGGTTGGTCAAACAATGTGAGAAAAATTTATTAGTTTCCACTTTTATATCTTAACATTCATGGGTAACACATATTTTGGAATTCATACACCTAAACTCTACCACCCTATATATTGGGTAAATTTACCAAATTACCCCCACATAATTCATATATAAAACCGAGTCAATATTTATGCTATAGAAATAAAAAATATCACTTTGGATCTCCTTTAGATTCATAAATTAGGATTAGTCTTTGGATCTCTGTCTAAGCTCAAATTCAAGAACAATTAATTTCTTTCAATCCATCTCGACAATATCATGATTTCTTTTAGGATCTTCTTCATTTGATTTGTTATCAACTACACTATCTATGTGAAATATAATTTCACTATTATTAGGTTTTTGGCTATTCTTCGATTTTATCCCAATATCAGTCGAATTATGATCAAATAATCCATGATCTATTAATTATGGACCTACAATTTGTGGTGTCATTCCATTCATTAAATGTCAAAGTGTTTATATATTCCTTTATGCCACACCCCAAATTCTAGGGTTATTCTTTGAATTTAATTTTATCCTTAAATTATGTTGATAGGTTGAACATTTTAAATTAATTAAGCATGTTGACTAATGATAATTTTTTTATAACCAGTAATAGAACCAATTCCATGTTTTTTCGTTTAAATGAATGCACCACCATGGTTGGCATTGAGTTTGGATGGATTTGGGTGTTCCTTAAACTAATTGTATAGGGATGTTTAAAAATTATTCAATTGGTGAATAGAATTGTATGTTTAATTTCATTACGAATTTAAAACTGTAGTTGAATCATCTTAAAAGAATATGGAATTTATTCCATGTCCCTTTAAATTTCCATTTCATTGCCTTTTAATCATGTGATAATTGTTTAAATTATTTCCCCACAAGATCAATGTTAATGGAAATCCATCTAAGCTTTTCCACTAATCATAGTCACCTTTCTAGGTAAACCAAAAATGATATTTTCATAGTGTTGAATGTAACTGGTTAAAATGTATTTGATTAAATAAAATTTATTAAACATATTTTAGTTGGATAAATGTTTATATGACATGTGTGACACAATGATTCAATTGAGATTTCCATTGACATATTCAATTGGAATTATCCTACTCATTATTGAGTGATACATGAAATCATTTGTATGCTACAGATGATGAAATATTAACCTTTTCCACATATATGTCAAGGTATAAGTTGATGCATATTATAGTGAAATGTATAATCCCAAATGTAATTGAAAATATTTCCATGTGTGATACTTATGCTCCATAGTAGACTTCCAAGGACAGACTGGTTTGGAAGGGATGTTTTACCACACCTAGAATGATACATAGGTTCTTGAGGACCACCAAAGATGAGATTTTGGGGGGTTGATTTATATTATTCCTGGAGTGATACCTAGATTCCTACATAGTAATTCCATGGATGTGATCAGGTTCATAAATGAATGAAGAATTAAATGAGTTTAATTTTGTATCTTCCAAGAGAAATAAAATTCTATGATTTAGTCTTTGTATTTAACATTATGGATGGAATTTTAGGGAATCCTTTGATTATGTTATCATAAGGGACTTCTGGATAAATTATAGTATCAAGATATAATAATAAAATAATAATGAATGGTTGAATAAACTTGATTATATTACATAGTCCTGACTATCAAACTAGACCCTCTATTCTTAAATGAAACAGATTGAATTAATTTTATTATAAAAGAGAACATTTCATTTATATGATGTTCAGTTATGAGTATATCATTGAATTATTATATTACGGCATGCATAATGTCTTATATGTATATTCACTATTCAGATGTCACTGACCATGTGTTGTTGCCAACTAAGATAATGTATGACAAGTTGTTTGGTCAACCATTAGGTACCCAATTAGACTATATGATTGTAGGTATGGATAATGGATTTATCTCTACTAACATTAATTTATTTCTTCGAATGGGGTGAGTGGAATGGGGCTAATATGAGGCTAGTGATTTTGGTGGATAGTTGTTGGCCTTTTTTACATTTGACAAAAGAGTTGTATTTTAATTCTATGTACCTATTTTGGATGTTTTGTTGAGACAAACAAATGTATCACCATCATCATTTTATATGAGATTCCTTTTAGTATTGTCCTCTATTTCTGATAGTCTATATTGAATATATTATCAACTACATTTGAAAATTTATTACTAATAATATTTTGATGTGATACAATCTGGTAAAAGGGAATAGTCTTTCCACAAACACACCCTAGGTCATCACTACTACTCGGTATATTATAGTGTTTTCGGATATATTCTTGAGGCCATGTGGACAACCTGGATTGGGGAACTGTTGTGTGGATTTATTTTCTGAGATGTTACACTATGGTATTAAATGTATTATTTTATGTCATTATTTATCATTTTGGGATAATAAAAGGAATAAAAAAATAATGTTCAGAAATGATTTGTTCATGGGTGTAGAAAACCTGTGCATAATAAGAAACCAAATTTCATTGAATTAAATTTTTGAATTAAGAATTTATACAATAGAAATTAATTTTCTTCCACCATTTGGTGATGGGCTAGATTTTTTATTTTATTATTCATATTAATGTGGGTTCTATTTTGTATCTACTAGATAAGATGAGGGTATTCCATAGTATTAATAATTTTAATAAATATATAGGAATATCATCCCATGCATTATTCCATTCCATTTGGTATGAATTACTTATTTCATGCTATTTTGATAGGTTTCGAGAGAGAAATATCTTCGGTTGTGATAGGTTTACCACAATGTATTATAGTATGAATCTAGAGGACTCCATACATTGTTTCTTGAGAAATATTGGTCTTCATGGATATGAATTTTTCATACAATTAGTCAAATAGTTTTTTAAAAAAATATATAAATTTGTATTGGTAATGAATTAAAATTATAATGAATTTGTAAATTTATATGAAAATGAAAAAGGAAATTAAAATTGTAATAGAAGAGAACTTGACCCAGACCCAACCTTTGTAGTGGGAAATAAGTGATATCTATTTATAATATATGATTTTTACGACACCTAGTCCTGAATCATGAATTTGGAAGAATGGTGTTTTCATATATCTCATGTCTTTTTCTTAATTAATTTTTTATTCTATGATTTTTATCTCTGAATGATCATTTTAATCATGAATTAATGCATGTTATTTGATTTTAGAGAACACTGCCACCATGAAGAATTCTAGTTTTTTACATGGAGGGTAGAGGTGATCACACTTTGGAGGATGTTCCATGGGATACTAGTGGATCCTCTAGTCATTCAAGTAGAGGGACTAGTTTTCATACTAGAAAAAGGTATTGAGTCATAGTTCTGTGATGTGTTCTTGTACTTTATGCAAACCATTCCAGGAGCAATGTGACCTATCCTAACTAAGCTAGCATTGAAACATGAGTTCTAGAAGTAGAATCTATATATTATTTTTTTGGATACCGGACCATAGGTTTTGGATTCATGGACATAGTCCATTCTATCTATATTCAATGATATTGATATTCCTCTTAATAGAAGCATAAATCTCGCAATGTATATGTTGTTTGATTCCACCAAGAGATGGTGGGATGTTATTAATTAGAAGGATTGGCATCATGAGGTGTCTTGGATGGATTTCCATGTGTCTTTCTTTGAATACTTCTCTCATGGGATATTGAGGACCAATATATCCTATGATTTTCATGTGATTGTAGAAGAGCGCATTATTAGTGATGGATTTTTCGGTCCATTTTACTAAGATCATCCAAATTTAACCCATTCTGACTTGTGATGGTTTATCAAGAGAAGTAATAATCGATGATCATCTCAGGTATGAATTTTGATCATAGGTCAATGTCTTTTAGGTAACTACAATTTCTAAAATAGTGAATTAGTTACTAATGTTAGAGCATAACATGAGAGAATATGGAGGTGTGCTTAGGTGAGGTTTAGAACCTAGAAATGTTACTTCATTAACCAATATCAGGAATTTTCATTTGGAGAATCTACATTGTTATATTAGTAGTCATATCGCATACTCAAGTAGCCATGTGATGTGCTACCAGTGTGGTTGGTTGGGACAAACGAGGCCATTGTGTACAAGAGTCCATGACTAGTTCTGATCTAGTGGTATAATGGCTCATCTTCCTTGATTATAATCAACCATTCCTATAGAGTATAGTAATAAAAGTTCTACATAGAATCCACGTTCAAGATCAGGGTTAGTATATTCTCTTCAGGTATGGAGTTGGAGTTTAGTTGGCCAATTTGGTCAAGGTGGTGGTCTTGGTCATGGTATTTTTCCCCATTTTAATAATGAATGTGCATCAGGTCTTCATAGAGAACCCAAAAAATTACATAGGGAATAGGTTCAAGTCATATACAAGGAGTGAAGAAAACCCATGTGGATCATGACCCTAGTTCTTATACTATAATATATACTATTATATTATCCTCCACATTAAGTTATTCATTTTCTTATCGGGGTCATCACATAACTTTATATCTGATCCCATTGTGGAATTCATTGGGCTCAATGTTCATAATTATGAGGGATTCATGACACTTAACACTATATTGGGGATTATTAATGATGTTTTACATTAGTGAATGGAGTTCCCCTTGTGATTGGAGGGTTTCATTTCATATGATACCACTTTGTCCTTAAAATTTATGGTTTTTAAATCAATCCCAATATTGACTATTTGGTTTACTTCAATGATTTTATTGACTAATATCAACTAATGGTGACCTTTTCCTCACTAATGGGTGGATAATTTATTCAAAAAGGTATGTTTTTTGTCCATGTGAACCAATATGGACGAGAGGATTGTGGTTTGGATGGAATGACAGATCAGATTGTGAGTTTGGAACAAGATGTTCATGGAAAATGTCACAAGGATTTCCTTCCATTATTTTGACCATTTCAAGGATGTTTTCCTATATGAATTATTAGTACTACCACTAGTGAGATAGGTGGAGTTAAATATAAATTTAGTGATATTATTTGTATCAATATACATTCCTCTTTATAGGGAGTCCAATACTGATATGAAAAAGCTCAAGAGATCCGAGAGGATTTAGAGTAAAATGGGTTTATCAGACCCAATACTTATCTATGGGGTTTGATACGTACTTTTTTTATAAATTTCGATGGAAACCCGATGATATTTGGGTACTTCTAGAGATTTATGTAGCTAGAATTTAAGAACCAGTATCCTCTACCATGGATAGATAATATCCACAACATACTTTTGGAAGCATGGGTGTTATCGATGATTGATTTCAGATCTGATTGTTATCAGGTGTTTTTAGACCATCAGGCATACCACAGATAGACATTAATAGCATGTGGGGTATTTATGATTATTTTTTATGTCTTTAAGTATTAAAAAACGATACATGTATTCTTGGATCTGATGAACCAATTATTCCACCCATATATTGATTCCCCTATGGTGGTTTTCATGGAATAAATATTGGTTTATTCTCACAATCAATATGAACATACCAAAAATATTATGTTTTAATTTCAAACACAGATATAGAATCAGTTATATGATATGATAACATAGTTCCACTTATGGATAGATAAAATTCACTTCCTAGGCCACATTATCATGGAGATAGAAGTAACATTTGACCAAGAGAAGGTGAGTGATGTAGTTTCTTGGTAGCATCCCAAGAACGTCATTGATGTAAAATGTTTCTAGGGGATTCCCAATTACTAATATATTTTCATTCAAGACTTTTCTATATTATTTGTTCCTCTAATAGGCTTGACTAAAAAGTGTGTGAAGTTTACTTTTCCATATTCCTATGATATAACCATTCATGATCTGAAAGGGATATTAACATTAGTGTCGATACTAATTCTTCTAGATAAAGAAACATGATCCACTGTTTAGTGTGATACATCAAGTACTAGTCGAGGAGAAGTTATTATGAAAAAATATTGGGCCATAGAATAAATTTCACAACAGTTGAGTCCAAGTGAGAAGAATTACCCAACACATGATATCAAACTAGCTCAAATTGTTGATAAATTATTTTTTTGATACATTTATTACTTGGAGGGAAGATTTTATTGTATTCATACCACCAAAATTTCCATGTAAATATTTAAATATCATGATATTAACTTGAGACAATGGAGGTTAGTGGAATACCTACATTACATCAATTTAGAGCTCACCTACATGTCTAGAAAAGGAAATATAGTGGCTGATAAACTGAGTAGGAGGAATATAATACTAGAAGTGATGTAGGACAGTAATGAGTGGTAGCTTATGGATTTGTTCACCAAGGTGCACGTGGAGGTGCATGATAGTCATGGGTAGACTCTTTTTTATCTTCATTTTTTGTAATTATACCTTTCTAGATAGAGTGAGGATGATGTATTCATCAGATTTAGGGTGCCTAATAGCATGGGGGAGTGTGGTAGGTGAGGAGCCTCTTCCTTGTTGAACAATCAGAGAGGATGAGGTTCTATGTTTTCATGGTAACACATGGGTATAAATGGAATTTTGTAAGGAGTTTATGAGAGACTGTAATGCTTCATCTTAGGAAGTGACCCTGGATTCACCAAGATTTTTCTAGATCCACATCATAAATACTAGTGGTTAGGTATTAAAAGGGATGAACATGGTTTCATCATGAGGTGTTCCACCAACAAGTTGGTGGAGGAAAAACACCAATGACCATATATACATTTACAAAAGATAACCATCCATGAGTGGAAAAGGGTTTTTGTCATGATGTATTTCCTAATATTATTATGGAGATAACCTCAAGGTAATTATTCTAAAGGGGTTGTTTCTAATATTCTCAAAACAGATTATAATTTCTGGTAGATAAAAGAAACATTTAGGGATGATGGGAATGGGAGGTTTTACATCTGTGATATAGTGTAACCTCACTAGGTTCCATTGACAATAATTTCAGATATGGATTCCCTATTTACATTACGACATGGTAAATTTCTAGAAAGGGCATTAGGTATAATGCTTCTTCTTATAAAAGCACACCCACACACATAGATTTCATGTCAGAGAGTATGTTTCTTGTTTCTTGAAGACAAGTTGTGAGAATGAGTTTTATATTTTTAGGGCACTTGAGAGATGCATATACCTCTGGTTAATTGATCCTACAATAATTTCTTTTATGATACATTTTAGGAGGTGAATTATAAGTATTTTTACTGTTGGATATTCCAATCACCTCTATGTTGGTTAGAGTCAGGAGTGGACGCTATGGTAGGACCTTATGTTGTTCAGGAGATCGCATAGAAAGTATAGTTGGTTCATAAGAATATGGATATAAAGATGTATACACATAAATCATATGCCGATCACCGATGATGAAGTCTAGAGTTCATCGATAGAGTTCAATTTTTTTAGTGTGTTTTAGCTAGGTTGGGAAACATGAAGATTATGAAATAGGGTAAAATTTCACAATGTTATGATTGTCCGTTTGTGATTTTGGAGAGAGTAGGGTTTTTATACTATCGATCATAGTATCCTAAAAGATACCCAGACATGCAAGACATCTTCCATGTATATCACCTAAGAAATTATTATTAAATAATGTGTCAAACCGTTTATTCAATGGAGGTTGAGTTATAGGTATATGTTCCCTTTGAGTAAAATCCTATATTTATCATGGATCATAGATTAACAGACCTCCAAAGTCGGTCACCACTAATTTTACATGTGATATTGTAGTATAACCATGTACAACATGATTCCTACGAAAATGTGGACAATATATTATCACAATGTCCATATATATTCTCATATCATGATTCACCACCCCTTAAAGGGCAGTTCCAGTATGAATTGTTTTATATGGGGGAGTTTGTAAGAACAAGGATCCTTCTTGAGGTACGAATATTTTATATTTCATCCATTCACAGTATAATTTTTTAAATATAGCATAATACGAGTTCCCTTTTATGGATTGGGTGTATCAGGGGTTTCTGGGGCTAGTTCTGAGTCTGAAACCTAATTTTTGCTGTTGTAATATGCTTGGTGCACTGTTAGTTTTAACCATGTGGGGCATGCCACATTGTTTGATAAAATCATTAGAGGTTGGAGATTGGGAGGAAGTAGGCCACATCATTAGACTATACCATTTTAAATAGGGAACACGACCATACATATATGCATGAAATTTTTGACTCTAGGGTTTAGAAATGTTTCTGAATGGTTATTCAAGCTATATGAGGAAACCATACATGGTTCCCTTTATCGATATCTAATCATTCATAGTTCGTGAAGTGCTTAGAAATCTTATGCATAAACCATTTGACCCAACATATTATGCGAATTTATCAAATTACCCCCACATAATTCTTATATCATACCTAGTTTCATATTTCTCATACACACACCAATCATAAGCCTTAAGAGATATATTTTGGTGCCTAAATTAGGATTTGTTACCGAATCTCCATCTATGATCTGATTCATGAGCTGTCGGTCACATTGGATCCAAATCATTATGATCTACATTCTATTATAGTCGTTCCTTGTTTGATTTAGTATAATTTTCAGTATTTAGGAACATTATAATTTTATTATTATTTTGTTCATTAAACGTTCTATTATATTCTCAAAATTTGAGTCAAATAATTCCCTACAACTAGGTTATATATCAACTACAGACCAACCGTAGGTGGTATCAATCATTTTATTAAACATTGAATTGTTTATATATTCCTTTGTGTCACGATAAGAATTCTCAGGCAATACCTTGAAGTGAGTTTGATATGTGAATAGAATTTATAGATTTAGATTGTTCAATTAATTAGGATCATTGATTAATGCCAAATGTCTTAGTACCCTTAATAGAAAACAAAAATTGATTTTGTTGTGTAAATGAGTAGACCACTAATGGTTGATTTTATTTTTGATGACTTAGGGTCGATTGACCCTTTTATATATATTTTTTTATCAATTATTCAATTGTTGAATTGAATTGTTTGTTTAATTTCATTTTGAATAGTAAATTTTATTTAAAATGGATCAATAGAATATAGTATGGATTCCATTTCTATAGAAATTTTAATGTGAATGGTTATTAAGATTGATATTTTTGTTTAAATTGTTTTCCTAACATGAGTTAAATATATGTTAATATTTATAGGCTTGGATAATGAAACGATTTGCCTCTTTATGTGAGAGTGTAATTAGATTTCCACGATGTTGACCATGAAATTTTTAAATGTATTTTATTAATTAAATTGGGAATTTTATTTATTTGCATAAATGTTTATATGAATGGGGTGACACATGGATTCAATTACGAATTCAATGGATGGACTCAGTTAGAATGAAAATTGTTCATCCTTGAGTGACACTTGGACTCCATTGAAGCATACTATTATTGAATCTAATGCATATAATTATATACCTAGTGATACATGGATTCATTTGATAATTACATTTAAAAACTAAAAATGGAATTTATCATATTTAAATTTGTGATTCATGGACTCCAATATTAGTCCTCCATTGACGGACTTGTTTGGAAGGGATATTGTGCAACACCTAGATCCATACATGGGTTCTTGAGGATCTCTATAGACTTGGTCACAGTGTCTTGTTTTATGTTATACCTATAATGACACATGGATTCCAACATAGTAATTTCATGGACGAGATCAGGTAAATAAATTATAAATCAATGAAATGAGTTTTATGATGATTCTTCCAAGCCAATGTGCAAGATTGGATTTTTTATTTCTGTTGCACTTTATGGATGGCGTGATTAATAATACTTTGATAATTTTATCAAAATGGATATATTTCAACACTATAGGTATTCAATGTAAATAATTAAATTAAAATGAATGGATTAATGAACATGAATAAATGAATGAGTAAATACCATTAAATTAGATTCTTAATTCTTAAATTAAACTGATTAAATTAATTTGATTACAGATGAGAACCAAGACATTATTGGATCTTTAATTTTGAGTTATTCATTGTAGTATTATATTGCTTCTTGTAAAATATTATATATATATATATATATATTCAATTGTTGGATGGATGATTCGTTGGATTATTGCTAACTAGGATTATGTGTCAAACCATATTTGGCCACCTTTTCGTACTCGAATAGACAATATTATTGATTTTATGGGTATTTTAAAGAACCATACTACATATTATTGATATAAAATTAATCAATGGGGAGGATTGGACATAGAAAATTCTTGGATGGTATAGTAGTTCTTCTAAACTTTTTTTTTACTTTTGTTGAAAGTATTACATTGTACATTCAGGTAATTATTTTGTCTCTTTTGAAGAGAAATATGACAGGTATCATCATAATCAATGTATATGAGTATCTTTTTACTATTGATATCTATTACTTATATTATTAATTGTGTGTGTGTGATTTACTGATTCCTCTATTTATATGTTATTTATATTATACATTGTTACACTCAACTAAAATTGCATAATCTCCCCATATACATGAACAAGACCTTGCTTCTAGTTAGAAGCCTCTGGAATTTGGGGGGGGGGTGTACTAGAGCCCTTGTGGTCAATAAGGCTTAGGGTACTTTTTAGTGGAATCTAAGTAAGGGATTTTACAATTAATATTAGTTTGGATATTAGGTAATTATGAAACATTTGACCATATTATACCTACCAAGGTTTTTATGACTCATATACTAAATATCATCATGAAATCTGACTTGAACTTAAATAATTATGTAACTATATACAATATATAAATGATTTATATAAAAGGAATAATAAAAATGAACAAATTTCATTTGAAAGTATAAATTAACCTTTTTTATTATTTAAAAAGATAAATAATTGTACATGATGAATCATACTCAAGTTAAGTGGCTCTTTGAATAAAATACCTTATTTTAAATCATTCAAAGATTTATTTTATAAATATTTCTCTTTCATGTCCATATATTAAAATAATTTTTATGAATTAATTTATATATACATATATGTTTAACAAATTTTACATTTTAAAAAAACCATTCAAAGAGGATATTTTTATGTTTTATTAAAGAGACCTTTAAAAAATCATATTTTAATGCTATTTTTATAAAATCAATGAGGAATTATTTTTTAAAAAACAAATAACTAGTGGATTTTTCCTATTTTATGTCTATATAATATATTAAAGAATAATTTAAATTTTTATATAGTTACTTTTAAATAAAATTTTTTCTATTTTAGGTCAACATTTTTTCAAAATAAGTGATTTTAGAATGGAAAATATATTTTTTTTCAAAATTTTATATTATAATGAAATGATTCTTGATTTTTGTTAATCATATGGTTCTTAGGAATTATTTATAATTACTGGTGGTTACATGATATACGTATGAAGTGTGGTTATGTCAGAAAAAATAATGGTTGGTTACATGAAAAACCATTTATGGATGGTTCTATGACAAAACAAGGACAATTGGTCCCTTTATAAACTATAATGCATTGGGTAATACTGAGTTGGAGGTTGTCCATGTATACTCTATTTGTAAGAGAGATATTGAAAATGATATCCCAAATTAAATACTTATATTTTATATTCATTCTTATGTTTTTTCATGAATATGAATTGATTTTAGAAAATGTTTGTAAAAAACATTTTTAAAAAGATGATTCACATATCTAGGTAAAAAGGAACATCTTTATGATTTTTTTATTTTTTTAACCAGACTAACAATTGTTTCATTTTTTGTCCCTTACTGACATTTTGTGCACATTCCATATTATAATATTTTTTCATAGGAATTACCGGTGACTAAATGCAATGTTGAGATAATGAATAAATTTTGACGAATTATCATGAAAATAAAACATGTATTATTGTAAGGGGGTATAATTAGTTTAAAAATGGATACTGCGTAAAATTGTAAACTGGGAATCCGTGTGATTACTTTATAACAGTGTATCATAATAATCCAAAACTCTAAGCCTAAAATATCATTTGTCTAAATAATGTGATTATTAATTTTAAAACAAAAAAATATATTTTTAAGGGCATGTCATTAATTTTATAATGTTGTAACTTTAATTGATATGCTAAAATAAAATTTTTATAATGTAATGATAATTTTTAAAAACAATATTAAGATAACATTCTTTTCGATTTAGTTCTGTTACACATTCAATAGAAGTTTCTCTGACAATATTTTTTTTAAGAATAACTATTTTTAGAAATTCATTCAACTTTACAATCTAACTATTTAAAAGAACATCAACCTCAAAATGTAATTTTCAAAAAAAATACATATATGGGTACATTTCTCTCATTATATTATTTTGTTCCCACATCGATTACATGACTATATGGTTCGTCTATATATATTTGAACAAATGATTGGTAATATTCTACAACACCATAACTCTTCAATATATAATTTCCATTTGTTCTTCATCATATGAAATATCATGTTACAATGGAGTGACCCATGAGTTTTATAATTGTGATGGGACATGAATATACTTCCTAAAAAGTGAAACATGGGACACATCATACTATTGGGATAATAATGTGTTTTTTTTCGAAGAGATATGTCACTCCCACAACATTATCAAAAATATCATCAGGATATATTAACTAAGGAATTGACATTCATTTCATCCAATAATATATATAATCCTTTTTCATAGTAATATGTAATTGAAAAACAAGTCACTAATATCATACTAAAGGTATTATCTATAATTTTATACATAATGTTTATATCAAATATATTTTATTATAATATGTTACATAATGGTTTAAAACATTTCCTTCATTTATTAGACATTGTTCGGACCTATCAGCCTCCTCTCTCTAACTTCATCGAAATATGATGGAGTCCAATATATACTACCACAAAGATCATGATAAGGTTCAATATGCATTTTATAGTATAATTTTTTAATAATAAAAATCGACTTTGGGGATGGTTATTTATCCCAATCGTCATTGGAAATATATCTAACATGCTCTCATCATACACTATAGTGTATGAATGTTTTATTAGATTACCATTCATTTTAGGATGATAAGAATTAATGAAATTAATCATTTTATCCAAATCTACTAGAAGAATTCCTTGTAATATTGACACAATATTTGGTTCTTGATTAGATACAGTTTATTGTGTTACTTCGTACAACCATACCAGTTAAGTTAGATATATCCTAGCGAGTTTTTAAAGGGAAAAATACAATATGATGGTAATAAAATTTTTTTAATTTGTGAGGTCTTTTAATAAAACCCAAATATAATAATGCCCATTATATAGTTAGGGGGTTCTATAATGTAATCAATATTTATGTATTCCAATTTAAACACAGTTATGTGTAATCGTTTCAACGTAACATTAGGATCTATTTTTATTATTATTTTTAAGTATTCCACACATTGAGGTGAATCTTGTATAATTCATCCATTAGTATTATCCTAATAAAATATATTTTTCTCTTTATATATATATATTCTTTCTTCCTATATGAATAAAGAATTATGTGCTTTTTTCATAATCAAAAGATTAGATCTTAATTTGTATATTTGAAGGGACACATATATGTGTTCCAATCATTTTAAATCCATCACTATCAATGTCAAATTATATAACATTTTCAACCATTTTTAACTCTACATAATTTTAATGGAATTATATAATCCTTATGTGAATTGTTTCTTGAGTAGTGAGTTGGGAAAGATGATATTTAACTCCTTCGATTATGAATTAATGTTTTCCCCAATGAAAATCTATGAGTATAGGGTCTTTTTCAAACCTCATTATGTATATAATAGCATGGTAGTTATTACATAGAGTGTCAACCAACTTATTTTTTTCTACTTTGGAAATGAATTGAATTTTCATAAGTATTTATTAATTATAACTATCGTCGTTGGATAATATTCATTTCGTTCTATGTGAATAAATAAATTTTAATATTTTCTAGTCATTATATATATCACACTTCTATCCATATAGATAATTTGACCAAATCATTAATTAAAATACCAATAATATAAGTAATAAATCATGTGATAGGTAATTTTTCTCATTAGACATTTATTTGCCTTATTAATAGGAATTTAAACTATGATTATTTATGAATAATCACCTATTTTGATTTTTTGAAGCGTCATGATAAATTAAAAACACATCCCCATTATGGGTATTGTATGTATGGAAGTAGTGAACTTCTACTTTTTAGTTCCTTGAAAATATGTTCACATTAGAATGTTAAATGTAACATTAGTACATTCAATGATAAATTTTTTAATTGATTTTATATCCATATTAATCTTCTCTTAATGATTCAATAATACCTTACTCACCCATGAAAAACATAGATCTTATTTATAGAGGTTGTTCAAGGCCATTTATCAATAATATCTCATTTATGGACCAATTAATATTCAATTTTATGTGATTAAAATAACTAAGGATCATATTTTCTATATTTAGACATCACACTTGGTAAATTTGTCATATAGTTTCTCCTTTATATATGATGTTAACTCAATCTACTAATGATTTTTCTAATCTTCCATTCATATTGTGTTTATATGAATATAATCGGTAAGTAAAAACAAAATATTATCAAGTTAGTTACTTAACTAATTATTAAATAGATTCATGATGATGGTAATATTATTATTCAATATGAATGGGGTCAATATAATGCCATAAATTCCATATCTCATTCAGAAATATGTTTCTGAAAAAACATAAATTTTGACCCATAACTGATGTTATCAATATCCATGGTCAATTGTCATGATGTATTAAACTCCTATGAGATAAAAATAGTTCTCTAATATATAATAAAAGTTATTTTTCTTATTTATGATATTTTTTTGATCATGATAGTGAATAAAATGGCACATTGATCCATCTTTATTCACAATAAAGATGATTGGTTCTTTCTATGGTGGAGTAAAAGGTATGATAAAACCCTTGAACATATTATCCTTTGACAACATATTTAATTCATCCAATTAAATTGGGGATATTATATATGGACTCACATAGAATGTTATAGATCCATCTATATGTTCAATTAGGAACTAACCTCACTCCCTTCTTTGAGGAATACTTGAAATTTCATTGAGAAATAAATCAATATATTTTCATACAATGGAAACATTACGAATAATGACATCCTATCAGACCATTTGAGATATAAATACCACAATTTAACTTATAAATAAATAATTAAAATATGTTGGTAAACATAATATTATCAATCAAAGAATCTCCATTAGAATAGAAACACCATGATTTCATTTAGTCATCTTTAATATGGGTTGGGTGATAATGTGGTTTTTCCCAACATTCCCTTTTCATGGTCACTATACTTTTGTACATCTATTATAAGGCCTACATCGACATGTAGTATCCATATAGGGATGTATTTCTATTAAAACCACATAATTAAGTAATTAAAGATATTTTAAAATATCATCTTATAATTAAAAACATATATAGGGTTTTCATTGAGGTTCTATACCCTTAAAACCAAAGGCAGCTAAAATAATCACAAACAATAACAAAACATCACTATGATACCAATTTAGGTATTATAAGCTAAAATTATACAATTTAACATTGTTTCCATAATTAAAATCATTATATTACATTATAAACTCTACATAATAAGAATCAGTAGGTTTTGTGACATTGAAGACAAGATATATAAAAGACTTATTTTATAATGCATGTGGACATTTCCCAAAAGTTTGACCATACTATACATTATTATTGAAATATCCCATGATAAATTAATCCTAATGAATATAGAAAATAAAATATAATAAATAGGAAATCATAAAGACTCATTAATTAAAAAATTAATATTTCAACATTTTTACCAGGGTGAGATCATATGCATATGAGAAATCATAACCATGAGGGAAATCTAATATTTAGAGATCATAAAGCATATAAATAGACCATATGAATTGATTGGGGAATAGATGATCAAATATTTTTAACCATATAAAATGTTGTTTGGTTGGGAAAACATGAAACATAAATCTTGATCCATGGGGCATGGTATAGTCATATATAAAAAGTGTGTGACACAAACATAAGAATTGGAACATTGCATTGTGGATCTAGAATCTCTCAATTTTACCCATAGAAGATCAGGAATCAGTTCATGTTTCCATTAGAAGATTTGGAATTACAACCCAATTCCCATATTTTATCAGGCATCACAACAAAGTACTCATAGTAGACCAGGAATCATGATCAATTAAAAAATTTTGATCAATTATAATTACTCATTCATCTAGTATATAATGAGGAGGAAATATTTTCCAAATGTATTGGTGGGATATAAGAATCACAATAGTTAATTAAAAATAAACAACAAAAAATGGGTTCCATAATAAATAATCAAATCATCACTTAATTAAAATCTATAAATAAGAACGGGTTTCACATTACTTTTCAAGATGTGTCAAAAAAATAACCACATAAATAATATCAATTGATACCAAAATCAATAACCCAAAACCTAAACAACTTAAACTAATTTCTAACATGATTATTAAATAATATCATCCTGGAAATAGATGCTTTTTTTGATAAAAAATGGAAATAAAATAAAAAAATAGAAAAAAATATAATTTTATTTAATGTGAAATGTCTGAAGGTTTCTAGAATTGATATATATTTCCTTTTAAATTAATGAATGTGAATGATTATTAAAAAAAATCATTAAAATGAAGTAAATATTTTCATAAGGAAAATAAACCCATATAATTATCAAAATTATTAAAAACATGTTACAATTATATTGAAAATAAAAAAAATCATAGTAAGGGATTTGAATTAAGAGATCAGTTTACTATAGGGAAAAAGATAACCTCATTTGTAAAATGATATCATTAAATATATATAAACACATAATGTAATATTTTAAATTAAATTTAGAA
Organism: Viscum album; assembly: GCA_963277665.1. Taxonomy (NCBI): domain Eukaryota; kingdom Viridiplantae; phylum Streptophyta; class Magnoliopsida; order Santalales; family Viscaceae; genus Viscum; species Viscum album. The sequence goes on along the minus strand of OY728131.1, from coordinate 847,553,990 downwards.
ACTCAAAGATTAGGATTTTAGTTAAAAATATCATATACCATTAATCTTGATTTCCATAGATTAGATTTAACAACCAATATATCAAAAATAAAAATCCAAATCACTTATTTGAGAACCATATTAATTTGAAAAAAAATTATATACATTATCTATAATTATTCTCTAAATTCATATTACTCTAATGTTATAAATTTTCTATTTTGGGTGTGAAAAATAATTATCATTTTTGAAATATTTTAAGAATCAGGAACACTTTCTTCACTATCTTACATAATATTATCATTAGTATATCATATATGATACTATAAATGCGTTTTCATGATATTTTATGAGTTTATTTTTACATTCTATGGTATATGTAATTATTATTCTTATAAATGAAATTTTTTATGAGCTTGTTTTCATGTTTTAAAAAAATGAATAACTAAAACATATTTGATGAGTTAAATGTTTATAATATGAAACCCAAAAAATTCATTATTTACTAATTAATATCCAATATATTTTTTCAAATTCCACACATGATATAAATTTAAATAAATATTCTTGTAACTGGTTAAACTAATCCAAAAAGTGAATACTACAATATATGTGGGAGTATGGATATGGGAGTGGTCCCTCTATTAGAAAATTATTATCATAATGGTCAAATTTCATTTTTATAATCCCAACAATGAATAAAAATTCATATTAATAATATTAAAAGTTAAATGAAAAATAATTTTTCACTTATTAATAAACCATTTTTTCTTCGAATATTCATTTTGGGCGGTTAGTTCTACAATGATAATTAAATAATAATATTACATTTAGATTTCCTTTTTATTTTTTCATTAATATAAAAGAAAATATAGAAAACATATATATTTTCTATACCAATTTCTCAAACCATACTAGAAAAGTAGTGATGAAAAAACAAATAATTTTGTTCCTAGAATTCCTAGTATACACCCACACATGAGAAATGACTCCGTGTTTTTTTGTATGAGAGGCAAAATTGTTGTAACATAAATATAATAAAAGTTTAATATATAATTAATAATTATTTTATTTATACATACATTAACAAGGGATAATGGAATAGATTTAAAGGGTAAGTAATACATATGTTAGAAGCAGAGGTCTTATATTGATTTATACTCTTTAAATGAATTACATGACGTGGTTTGTAATGGATAGTGTCCCCCAAATGTGTAAGTTTGATTTAAAAGAGGTAAATATGTTATTGTTTAATGGAAATTTGAGCTATGTTTTTATCTTGAAGAGTGAGGTATTGATAGCCTTTTATAGGTGAAAACTAGTGATGAATCATTGGAATTAGAATGTGTGGTATGGTTTGAGAATTGAATTATATTTGAGTTAGGTGGGGTAGGGGAAATAATTTTTGTCCATGTATGTATGAATTTCAAAAATAAAAATATATTATTGAATGTAAATTATTCAAATTGGTTTAGTAAAATTTGAGACACATTATATTACTCATTTTGACAAATATTAATATTTTTATAAATATTAATCATTATTATTATTTCATCACAAAAAATATAATATGTAGTTTCTTCTCAGAATTGGACTAGTAAAATTATAGTATGCATGTAATTATAAAAAAAATTTAAATTTTTGTGTGATTAAATTATCTTATAAAAGAAAATTTATAATATGTTGAAATGCAAATCATTTTAAAAAATTTATTCATATTGTTTATTTAATCATATATATCATTTATTACCAATTAAATTAGATTATGTAAATTATTATATATGATTAAACATAGTATTAAATTAACTGTTAAAAATATAACCATTTAATTAAAAACCCCAATATTTAGTAAAATATAATTGTTTTAAAAAGTAAATTCTTATTTTGGTAACAAATATTTACCATTTGAGTTTTTTAAGAAAAAGAGACCATATTATCAAATTAAAAAATGGAGATTAAAAATATTGAAATAATATTAGAGGATTATGTTTTTAAAACTAATAAAAATAACTTTTTTGAAAATAATTCAGAGAAAAATTTAATAATAAAGTATTATATAAGGATATAATGATAATTGTTATATTATATATTTTTATAATGTTTTTATATAGTGGTTACATGCATTTGTAGCTTTTTATTTAGATGTTATAATATAATGTTATTTTGAATATATATTTTTGGCTAATTTTGTTACTGTTTTTGTTTGGTTTTTTAAGGACTATATATTCAGATGGTATTTAATAATGAAACTGTATTTTATAAAAAAATATGAGTCTTTAAAATAATGTAAAGTTAATCTCAATAAAATTTTTGTGCAATGTGGAACAGAAACTTTGTAATAGTCTAATTAAATACAAAAAGGCATGGAAGACCATGGGAATCTTTATGCTGGCATGGAAAAAATTATGAGGACAATTAGTTTAGTGGAAGAAATTTTCATGTACTATTAATCAGATGATGAAAGATGAAATCCTAATAAAAAACATCTATATAAGGGACAAAAAATTTTATATACATGCGTGAAAGAAATATGGTATACATGAGATTATGTGAAGAATAAATTAGGTGTAATTTACTTGTGTAATCTATAATAACATTATGAAAAAGAGAGGTATTGAGAAGTTATGGATATATACTAATGGAAAATAGAATAGTATAAAAAACTGTGAAATATTTGTTTATGTTTTGTGAATTTTTTTATTGAAATGAATTGACATTATCCTGAAATTTACCACACATTCATGAATAATTAATGATTCTTAATTAACTATTATATGATTTAATATACCTATAAACTTATTTTAATGTTTTGATCAAATGTGGAAATTATTCCAATAATAAATAATAATTGAAAACTAGAGTGTTTGGTGAACTGAGGAAAATAGTATCGTGTGAAGATATATCAGTGAAGAAGACAAATCATATTTGATCAATAGTTTCAAAATTTGATGATGTGGTCTACATCAGCAGCTCATGTGATCGTGTTTTTCTATGTAATAATATTAATCCTCACTGTGTTTCATAAGAAACAAAAATCTGATAGAGATATTTATTAGTATGAATCATTCTCTAAAGAGAAGTTGAACACTATATTGAGAAACGTGAGTGAGGGAATTTCTGATTTCAATATGTATCACATTATTAATGGGAATGTATATATATCAGTGGGATTATCATGTGTGTGAATAGTGGGATTTTTTGGGTGGCATTGGAATTTAACCTATTTTTAATCAATCGAATATAAAGAAGAATCAGTAACTGGAGAGAATAATCAGTTAAATAAAGGTGTTGGTACATAGGTCCAAACCGTGTAAATATATTTTTGTTGTTTTTTGTATATTTAATTTCATAAAAGAGGTTGTTGAGAAATAAATATGATGCAATGTCACATTAATTAGACATATATGACTTTAAAAAATAATAATTTATAAATATATTGTACGAAAGATTCATCCCCTTATCAGTGGTCCATACAATGTCATTGGGTCTTACAAATGGTGTTAGAGAAAAAGGAAACCTATAATGTTCTGATAATATTTTGATAATTTATTAACCTTAAATATATAATGAAATAATAATTTCTTAATTTCGAGTATATTAATTTCAACAGATAGGGAAATTGAAATTTTTTTTCTCTTATCTCTTGGGATGAAAGTGACAGACGGTGAAATAAAGGTATTACCACATAATACTGAGGGTAATAATATGAATCATGATAATAATATATATTTTTAGGTATATGAAAAGTCTCAAAATTACATATTTATGTCCTTTACAGAAGAGGTATACACAATGGTTATGGGTATATAAAGGTCTCAATGAAACTTTGAAATATTGAGAAATAATCCTTGAGGGAATATTATAGATAGGTATGAAATGTTACATATATAAAAAATAATTATTTATTATTTTTTGAAGAAAAATTAATCAATTATTGAAAACTATTTAAATAGATCCTTGGAGATAGTGAGAAATATTTTGATATTTGTAAATAAGTTGAATTATTAAAAAATTGTGATGAATGTGATGAGAAACATTCTAGACTAGTTTAAAACAATGGTTTAATCATTTTAATACATATAAATAATATTATTAAATGTGTCAAAAAATATAATCATTGATCATCAAAATATAATGAATCAAACGATTTAAAAATTGTGAAAATAAAAATAACCATTTAAGTGATGATAAATAGAATGTTCAATAAGTAGAATATTCGTAATAAATTTATTATTATAAAAATTAATTATATTAAAACCATAGTGGAATTATTAATATTATTTAAAGATGTTTCAAAATTGTAAAATTGAATGGTAATGTGTAGAAACCATTGAATTGATACAACAATAAAGAAATGGAAAACATTATGATAAATATCCCAATGAAGATGTTAGTAAACACTAACAATTATAAAGAAGATGAGAAACCTCAAAAAATTAAAGTATACAAATAATAAGTATAATGAATAATTTTTGTAATTGAATGAGGATTTGGATTAGAAGTTATGTATAATGATATTCATCATCATATAAATCCCAAAAATGTGTAATTAATTTCTATTCTCGTGTTGAAAGATACATTTATTCATTATGATGTTATGAAGGGGAGGTATGAATTGATCTATAATGGAAGGAAAAAAATATAATTGAATGCTTATATTATTATATAAAAACACTTCGGGTAATGTTTTGGGGTCATCATGACCATAGAAATTGAGTATAACATTTGGGATCAATGTTGTTTCATGAAGAATATTTTCAATTGAAACGTTAATGATAATTCATTAACAGTCATTTTATATCTTAATAACTGGATTTAATATGTTCATAAAGGGTTCATTTAGTGGATTTATAGAACAAAATGATGTGTTTGGAGATATATTATAGTTATATGGGAATAAGCTTATAAATAAAAAAACCCTAGTAGAGTGATTCACACAGCATGTTTCTTATAGGGAAATGGAAATATAATGAGATCTGTCGATACATCTCACAATAAATGAACAATGTGGGATTTTGAGAGGAAGTATATAAAAGGAATAGATTTATGAATGTATATATTGTAATAATGATCTTTATAAAATGTTGAATTATACAGAGATAGGATATGAGAATTTTGAATATAGTAGTTGAGAAAGTATAATTTTGACATATCGCACATATTTTGTGGGAAACATTAGAAAATATTTTTCACTATTAGAGAAAAATATCATTTCAATTAATAAATTCCTATTTAAAAAAATAAAAATTGGAATATATTAATTGAATGATTAAGTGAATCAGTTAGTGGGATGCATTTTCTAATACCTATTAACAATGAGGAAGTAGGAATTGAAAAATCAATTGATCCGGTCATAGGGGTAATTTTATTTCAATTCATTAATTCCAATTTTTGATCAATTTTAATGGGATTTTTTTAAATTCAGATTTTCAGAATTTCTATTTTCTCAATTCATATTTTATGATGATCTGTGATCCATGTCCTTCATAGAGGATGGTTACATTTTATATTGACAAAGCCCAATCAACATTTCCTACTAGAATATTTTCCACACATGATGATTCATGTATAAGTTTTTTAATTCTTCAATTATTATATATTCCATACTAATGTCATTTCCAAGTCATTAAATTTATTGTCCCTTGATTATATCATTCAAAACATGTTCCAGTTTTTTTATCATATCCCTTTTCATGACATGTCCCAATAGGGGCGATTTTGTGTTTCCCGAAGACCTCCTATAATATACCAGGGGATGAAGACTAGTTCTGAGTTGGAATATCACTAACATGAGATGACGTAGCTAATTTACTTGTACACATGAACTCATCTCCATCCATATACAATGACGAAATATTAATAAATACCACATACATGAATGGATATATCTATATACTACAACTATAGTACAAAAAGTTGAAGTGGAATGGAAATGAGGTTAAATAAATGATCTCTATAAAGATTATAAAAAAATTCCAACATTATGTAAATAAGGGGACTACATTCAGGATACTGCAGGAATTGACCTTTATTTTTTGGGCTCAATTGGCATCATCTGGTATTGGTTCCACTAGGATAAGATCAAAATGCAGATCATCCGTGCAATACATGAAATATTTATGAAAATACCATGTACGGGTGAGTGTAGCAATACCCATTAGGACACCTCAAAAAAAGCATAAAATAGATAAATAATAGTCATCTCTACATACGTATATGCCTCTAGTACATATAAAAATAATATATAGATATACTCAACAGAGAAACACAGTCTCAATTTAATGGAAAAATAATAATTCAGGTATATGATTCCATCTTGATGGTTCCACATAGTGCTCATATAAGAGAACACACTCCATGATCTTGGTAAAATAAATGACCTCCATCTAAGATGCAGTTCTTGTCAGATCCTTCCATTTGAAGTATACACTAGATATATAAAGAGGTAAAATACAAAGATGAGGATAAATCCTAAGGCCATTTGGTATAATAAAAACTCAATCTATATTAACCCCTTAAGTAAAGGATCAGTTCCAATATAGTGTTGGTCACGACGATACTGTAAACTCCACTTAGTGGAAGAAAATGATATAGGATCCCACAACATGCCTCATGGTAGGATTCAAAAACCCACATCCATGAATTCTTTCATAAGGAATAACCATCCTATGTGTACTATTGTATTTCATAACAACCCTTTGGGAAATTAACTGGGGAAATAATCCTTATGAAACATTTCCGTGATATATAACACTATGTCTAGAAGCTCTCTTCTATGGAGTATCTGAAATGTAGTAGGGATAGAGATCATTTCCCTTCAACATTGGATTCAACTAGGTTAAACTTCTAGATTCCTTGTCCATGTGAATCTACATGAAATTTTTATTATCATGTACTTTATTATTTGTCAAAGTACACATATATACCATTGTAAATCTGGGAAGACAATGTTTGTTTGAGAGTAAATTTTGTTCCCATCATTGTTGAATCCAAGGAATGTCCATATACAGTCTAATGTACATGACAAGCCAACCAGGAAAGTTCTCATTCTATGTGATAGTGGTCACATGTTGTGTGACCCTTAATTTCATAAAAAAACCCTCAATGTTGCTGATTGGGACCCACAAGGCTTGTGGCCCCGAAGTTCACATGGGGTTGTTCTGGATTTTACCTAAATAAATATGTAAACTCATCATTATTTTTCCACTCTTGCATCCATTAAACTAGTAGTGACTCACACCATAAGATGAAAATATGGAGTCATCCAACCATCAAATAGATGAAAATAGGGATCCAACCCCAGAATTCATTTAGAAAATGGACTCATTCTTCATAGCATCACCGTGTGTTGAAGATCAAATAATATAACATTCCAAATAATCCTGATATATTTCTAATTCCATCACCAAATTATTCCCACACATACTGATCCTGAATCTATTTTATAATGTTTTCACCAAGAAATAGTTGTTAAATGATCAATTACGTGGTATTTAGTATGAACTAATGGAAAAAAACCCAACATTAATGGAATAAAATTTAGGGGGAAATTCACTATCATAATGAATAACAATTATCATAGTCTAATATTCTTATTATACTTTAAATATTTCTATAAAAATGAAAAATTAACAGGTAAAAAACAATCGAGATGAAATTTTCACAAAAAGATCCTTGTAGATAGCCCGCCCAACAAATGATGGATCCAAAAACCACTCAATTGGATGATTTATTCATGTTCATCATTGGAATATAAAATTATTAAATAATCCTAAAAAATCCTACATTTATTTGTATATATCACTAATTAATAACGAAATTTCATAATTATTGTTATAAGTATCCCCTGAGTTTGTTTCACACTAATCATTAACCATGAATTCAGTTGTCGTTCATGGGAGATAGATCCTCCAAATGCCTATCAAATTGATCTATTGTTTTGTGGATAACTCGAGTATTCTATAATTACTATTCACATATAGGTGAAATTATCTCTCTATATATATGAATGATATAAAATAATTTGGTTACTTATTTTATTTACATTATGACTATTATGACTTTTCTACACACACAAATGATGAAATTTTTATTTCATTCCTAGGATAAAACTCATGATCCATAGTCAAATGTTACCCTAAAATTCTAATTACTAGTTCCATTTAGGTGTTATTCCAAATTTATATGAAAAGAAAATGATAGTGTTATTTTAATTTTTTAATATATTTCAATCATTTGTTTTGGGCACACCAAGCCTCGTAATCTGACACTGTGTTTGTGGTTGGTTTCAAAAATATTCCATACAAAATTTGGAAGTAATATATGGAAATATGATACATTAAATTTTCCACACCTTGGGGCTTTACATCCAAAAAATCCAAAACATGTTACTATATAAAATGATGGGGGTACTGAGCACACATCTGAGCCTCCTAATCCCAAGTGCACTCTTGAATAACACCTCACTACCACTTGACATATAATTAATGAATATCTCAGGCATGATGGATCATGTCATATAGATCCTTGATCTCTATTGTGTACAGAACAATAGTAGATTCATCATTGATGTATAGCTCTCCCTAATCGATAAAATATGATGGGTCATTCATCCACATATGTTTCCCATAGAAGAAATTGTTAACACAGTCTAACTATGATGGTAGAGTTAAGTGGATTGACATCACATAATCTACACAATATCGGGAATGGGACAATTAATCTGTGAGATAACTTTCTACCGCATCCAAATCACGATAATCTATATTGATGTGAAACCTATATCAATACATTTTATCCATCCTATAACACCAAATTTACACTTATTTAGTCCTCAATAGACACAGGATGGATCTATATAGTCCTTATCCTTTCATGGATAATCTACACCTTCCTAGTAGCGGGCCTCACAAACTCTCGACAAATAAGTTCCTACTATTCTCATTTTTTCATACAATTTGTTGACTTTCAGGGTCACCCATTCAAGGACATTAATTGTTCCATTCAAATGGTGGAATAGTATAAATTGTTTTATGAAAAATCCACATGTTGAAGGAGATCCTCCAAACTATGAGCAATGTCCAAAATGAATGCCTTCTACATGTAGTCTAGACACCAAATGTTCTTCTTAGTATGGTCATTGTTTTTGGGTGAAAAGTCATGCTCAAATATAGTTGAGTCACAAAAGAAAAATTCAATTCCTTACATAATAAATATTTTCATCAATGAACATATTAACAAAAAATTGTTAAAAATAAATGGGGTCATATTATCTATTAAATGTTGATGTATCCCAAGATTTCTACGGAACTCTAAACTCTAACATCTTAGAAGTGGAATGAAATGGTGAGTCGATCAATAATCACCATGATGGAATCATGTAATTCATATTTACGTGGTAATGACATCATGATGCCCATTTATATCCCATGAAAATCCCACTCTACCATCTTAAGGGGATGATCTAATCCTAGTAAATCTTATCGCTCACCCTTCACATGATGACAAGTAATGCATTGAGAGACAAAATATGCAGCTCCCTTCGACATGTCTGGACACAAAAATAGAAATAATATGTCTTGGTACATAATTTACACACTTGGGTGTACTTGTAATTCAGATTTATGATACCATATCAGAACCTCCACCAACTACATCACTAGTTCCATCATGCATACATTGGAAAGAATTCCATTCCCCCCATATTTAAAAAATTCATTAGGATAATTTACAATAGATATCTATGTATGTTCTTATGGTCGATACCCATTTTTTGAATCCTTGAATAATTTCATAAGTGTACGGGTAATAGGAATCTACTAGAGGAAATATTATCCATTTACATCCATGAAAGATAAATTTAACAAGTCCAGGTATTCTGATGCCTCATTTAGAAACCATAAACAATATCTCTAGATGACAGAATATGTTACCATGTTCCTCTTAATATGAGTATAGAAAATCATGAATTCATAATATAAAAATAAAATCTATCCATATTCTTTATATCAATTTCAGATCATTTTTTGAAACAATACACTTCAGAGTTTTGTTGAAAAAATAATTGACAAATCGCTGACCCATCAGGTAATGTATCCACATATTCATAGTGAACCCTTCAAATACTAAATCATGATCATGGTTCACACCTTTATTCTCATTTTTTCTCAACAGATATAAACTATAGGAAATAATTTCCTTCATCTTAATCGTATCACAAACTATCTTGATTCCTGATGCATCATAGAATAATACGTACTTGACAACTGCTATAAATCTCACAATTGGAGTAAACATCAATATTTTTACTAAAATCTTTAATGGAATGCTGACATGTATCCTTCCACATGAATATCTTCCCATTATATCTCAAAACATTATTGGGATATGATATCCTGGATATGTTAGGTATGAATCTATTGTAATATCCATCTATAATGAGGAAGCTTCGCACCTCAATCACACTATTGGGTGGATCCTATAGTACCACTACCTTGACCATAATCAGGAATACTACTACACCATAAATTGAGATAACATATCCATGAATGTGGACTTATTGAAACAATAAATATCACTTCATGAGATTATTGTAAATCTAGTTCTCTCTGTGTTTGTCCAGAACCATCCTCCCTTGTATCTCATGACCCTATTTGGAGGCTGAGAACATGGGGATTTCTTCAATTAATACTAACCTAAATCATTATAATTTTATATTTAATATAAGTTTTATGAGTACCATGAGCACTTTTGGGGTGTTTATCATGGAAAATGGCATCACAAATTACACATATTTACTACATTGTGGTCTGATTTCCATCTTCTGAATATCCTCATCCTATTCATGTAATTAGAAATATCGTAGTTTGAGGTCATTTATTGAGAAACGAAATGCCCCTATTAACTAATAACGCAATTCATTTTTCCTTTCTTTTTGATCAATTTTCTTCATGGATACCTAGTTCAACTGTTGATATTCCACACAAATCCTTAATCTCCCATCATCATTTTTGTTGAGCAAAAATGGGGATTCATTGGGTACAACACCGGGTTAACAATTCCCTTCATATGAAAGTTATCATAGTATATCACCATCTCATGAAGATATATGGGTGCCATATAATATGAGGGCATTGATGTGCAGGTCATCCCATAGTATAGAAGAATTCATGAGTCTCTACCTAATTATAAAGGTAATCCAAGAACATCCTTTGGAAATACGTCCTCGTACTCTGTCACCATCGAAGGGAACATGAAACTCACAATGTAAACTACAAAAAGGGTAATGCTAACATATAGATTAGTAATAAGATTCACTTTATTATTCATGGGTGCATCCAGAGTTTTTTTAGGATTTTTTCCACCCATAATGGAAAACCTAGTCCCATCACTATATACACACAAAATCATCCACCTAAAATGGTCAATCTGGGCATGAATTGTGTATAACCATTCCATACATAAGATTCCTTCATAAGAAATAATCTCATATAACATGATATACCGATAGAAAAACATTTATCTAAGACTCATGTCACACTATCAGATTATGTGTGTGGTAAATGAGTCATATTTAGTAGGAGTCTCTTAGCACAAGGGTCGAGCCAAGGGGTCACCTATAATCTCTTTGTCTCGAACCAGATTGGTGGAAATAAATGAATGACTAGAACCTATGTTTATTACTGCAATAGATATTTTATAAAAGACACAAATCACACCTGAAATCATTCCCGAAGCCTCTAGGTCATTATCCTCAATAGCCTACATGTACCGCTCTCCAATTCTCTAGCATTGGAGCCTAGTACGGACCACCTTGGGGTGGTGGGGGTAAAAAGTCAATGATCCTTCAACATTTAGATACTCTCTCTGATCCTCCACCAAATTTTCCCCCATAAGGACCTATCTATTATTAGTACCACATCCACCATTGAAGACCATAAATTTTATATCTCTTAGCCATACTGTAGGTCAGAAAAACACATGAAACATTCCACTTTCCAACACATTTGTAGCACCAACTCTCCCTGGTCTAACTAGACCCATCCAATAATCACTAAACTCAAAACAATATTCCAAAACCTCCTATTAAAAATTATTTCATGTCAAGGTCCATTAGATTGAGGTCATATCCCTAATTTTAATCTCTCGACTCTTGTATGCTAACTTCAATCAACCAATGTCTTCATGTTCCCATTCTGTAACCCCTCAGAAACAAAGACCAATCTAGATGCCGAACATAGGTAGGTATTATGAGAGGTATAACACTAGACTGGATATCTACAAACAATATTTTCTCTATTGTTACATACCAAAATAACTAATCCCAAATCATATACATATAGTACCTATTGAGGTCAGCAAACCTCCTTGCCTACTCATATAATTTCGGTGTTCCTGACTAGAGCTATACAAACTCCTCAATTTGTATGGACCATAGTATTTCTAGATTTAACTCCATACTAATGGGTCACAAAAACCCACAATTGTTTTGATGATACATGGTGAATGATCACCACCAGGACTTCCATATGATCTAATGGTGTCCTCACCAAACAAAAAATTCAGGTCACTACCTTAGGCAAATCCTCAACCACCTTTGGAATAGGCTCAACTTGGAACTAGAGGGGATATTATCACTAGAAATCATGAATAGCCCTCATATTTCACACCTAATCCACTAATATTGTGGGTAACATCTAATAATCAATTTATGGTGGTATATCTTGTGAACCGCTTAGAGATAACACACCAAAAATTTGTCAATATAAAGATGCATAATTACAAATCAGATCATCCTTGTGATGACGATGTGGAATCCAAGATGGAATACATAGTGGAGGCTTTGTGAATGTAAACAGGATGTACCACAGTCAGTGTGTATATCTAGATATATAACTCAAAAAGGACATAGAAACCCCAATCTATTCATATATGATACATGTACCATTTTTTCCCTACAACCAGTTTCGACACATAATGAGTAGAAAGGTAGGTAATCAAAGTATAGGTGTATCGATACATCTACCACCACACAAATACTATATTCCCTATCTTGAAATTTAAACTCAAAAAACATTACTCATTTTTTAAATACCAAATTAACATACTCAATTTTAAAAGTTTATCCAAGTACTATAATACAGCTCTATCACATACTACCCAAATGGGGCTCTTTCAACGACTCCCCATGCTCGCCTCTAATAGGCAATGAGCTGGAAAACAGTGCAAAGTTGGCATATTAATACTATGGGAGGACATATACAATATAATTGTAAACAAGAACATAACTCCAACAACAATCTACGATGTAGGGTAAGAATTACTAAACAACCATTCATTCAAAAATCTATATTGCATAACTGATGTGTGACAATATAAAATAGAATATAAACAGTTCCAAATAAAAACACACTTTGAAGATTATGAAATCAAGAAAAACATGAATTTAAATACGGGGAATTCTATAATGATACCACAAGAACATAATCCATTGTTTCTATCTCACAATGAACCATTAGTTCCTAGTCCCTTCAGGACATTGTCAAAAGGTATGTTTTCATCATAAGATGAGACATGAGTAGAAAAAGCTAGAGTAGGTGTGAGTATTTGAATACTCATTAGAACACCCCGAAACCAAAAAGAAAATTAATATATAAAAAAATTTAGAACTACATATTCATATACCTATAATAAAAGTTACAATAATATATATAAATATATACTCATAAAATACACACGGTCTGAAGGTAATATCACGACCTTAATGCCACCCTAGGATTTCTGCACAATGGACCCACATATATCTCTTCTTGGAGATCACAATCATTGAGTTAGATTACACCAACGAAATCCATCAGAGTGGTATTGATCATTGGGTATGTCCATTGTATGTATATGATTGATGGATAAGTATATAGGATGCACTGATGTTGATCACTTCCAATGCCATTGGGTATACTAACTACTCAACCTAGATTAACCTGTTATGTATATGATTAGTACCAGTATAGTGTTATTAACAATGATACCATAACCTCCTCCTTGGGAATGATGATGACATATGGTCTAACTCCAAGCCATTGAAAAGGATTCTGAAATCACTTTCTAGGATGTCCAACTAATGGGATCACCATCCTATGTGTAGGTTGTGATTTCATACTAACCCGATGAGAATGGATATGGGGAACAAAACCAAAAGAAACTTGTCCAATATATAGAGGGATGTGGATTCGTTAATTATTTGAAGTTGTACATGGTGTGTCTCTTAGAAAATAGTTTCTTCATGTCTAAAAAGAATTTTTTTGTGTCTGTGAGGAATTGCACAATGTTCCCATGCCTCAGTACTTCTTCCTTTTTCCAAGTACATGAATATAACTATTTACATTTGGTGTTTCAATGACTTTCTGGGAGTAAAAAATTTTCTAATTCTAGTGTACTCGGGAGTGTGTTTTTATACACACCAAGGTACACATGGATCCAAACAGGGAGGGCCACACATAATGTGTTAGGTATTAAAAGACATGTTATCCATAACATAATCCAGAAACGCAATCCACTACTGAGATGGATCCACATAACATATTGGTCTTAACTACATGAAATTATGTTCATCAGTTTCTAGAAATCTCTATTAGGATTCTTTATGACTTCTCCCCTCCTCCGGCCACCGATATTGTCACACCTCACACTATAATACAAGAGTCAAGAGTCTACATAGCTCAACATAATTGAACACTAATATCTGATTCTTCAATACATTATAACATGGTATAGTTCATAAAAAACATATGTAATAGAAGAACCAGAAGCTAGAAGTGCAAATCCATTTGATTTTATAAGATTTAGGTTATCACATTATATCTATTCCATTCCATGTCTGGATATGTGATATTGATTTATTGTTCTAAAAAATATGTGTGCTATGATTGATTCATCGGTACATTGGGTGTACAATCACATAATGAAAAACAAGAAGATGACCAAAAAAATATATGGGAAAACAAAATCACAATCACAAGGAATGAACCCTTTCAAATGTTTACGCCGGCCTCCATACATAACTAATACAATGATAAATGAAGAGGAAAATATAAAGTCACAAAAAATCTTCCCAAAAAAGATGCCAACATATAACCCATTCCTAAAAATGACAGGTCCATCAATCAAACTATTGGTCTAGGGATTCGAATTATTCATAGGAATATAAAAAATTTAAATAATCCAATAAATATAATTCATTACATAATTAGGATCAAAATCTAATGAATAATTAATTTCATCTATTTCTATTGGTGAGATCCACTGATTGGATTTCTCCAAATTCATATAACTTTGATCTAGTTGTAATTAATCTGGGAGATATCATCCAATTCTCTCGAAATAGTATCTATGATTTTGTAGATAATCATAGAGTTCCATGATAATAGTTTACTTATAGATGAAATTAGTTTAGTTTCTCTTTGAAAGAAAAAAAATAAATATATTAAATTATAGAATTCATTTTACTCTCGTTATGACTTTTATTCAAATTCCCTATGCTGAACATGATATATCCTTCCTTGGGTAAAACCCATCCTCTAAACTAAATGATGTCTTCATAATTGTGATATGTTTTCCATTTATAATTTATTGATATTATACAGAAATTGGCATGGAAGTCAAATTTAATATATTTAAAATATTTCATACATTTTTTTGGGCACATTGGGCCTCAGAATCGCACAAAGTCTAAATGGATGGTCTAAAAAATATTATATAATGTATAAAAATTTCATGAAAAAAAGTCATTAAATCCCCATTTGTTTCAGGCCTATTTCTGAGAGATGATATATTATACCAGTAAGAGTATTATTTATGACCCAATTAAATCCCATTGTAGGCTAGGAAAGAGTGATTTGGGAACCCTAGAGCTTGAAATAGTGGTATTTTATAAATTCATTTAGAATATATAATTATTATGATCCCCAAACACCCTTATATAGGATTCCTATAAAAATAATTAAAATTGTAATCGAATATAAAATATATTTCCTAATAGAAGGCCTCAATTGTGGTTTTCAATTCCTATATTATTAATAAAAATGGATGTTGTGAATTCAAATTTTCTCAATTTCAATATTATATATATGTTAAAATAAAATTGTATTTTCTCAAATCATAGTTTCTAATGATTATCATTAACTTTGATGTATATGATTTGGAAATTTATTCCAATAACTAGATATCCAAATCATTAAACTAATATTTTATAAATTTAAAATTTCAAATGTTTCCCATTAACTATAAAGGATTTGATATGGAATCATTTTCCACTAACTCAATGACCATATAATTATATTCCTATTTTTTCAATAAAGAGTTTAAATATTTCCATGTTTCTATTTCTCATGTAAACTAATCTATTGATCATTCAATTTTTATTTTCTGCACATTTCCCATTTCATAATTTTTTAACTTCACTTTTTGAAATTACTAATATCCAGGTAACTATATCACTTAATGGTTCATTTAAACATTTTAGTTGATAATTGAATTTAGAAAATATCAGATCAATTAATAGTTTCCATATAGTTGGTATCATTTATTATAATTCAACAATAATTTTTTCAATCATATTTTATAACCCTAGTGAACAAACCCAAAATGAATAATTTTTATTGACAACTAATATTGTATCAATTCCCAATTTATAATTATTTGTCTTAACTAATTAGGAACCATATTTTATGATATTCATTTTCTTTAGAACATTGGCTTCTTAGAGGAAAACCCCCTATTTGTATTAAATTCTTATTTTGATATTTCCATTGGGAAATAATCATCTAAATAAGTGATCAAATCCGCAATTAATTTCGTTAAATGAACTTTTATTATTAATATTTGTTTTATAAAGTCAACTATTAATAATATAAAAGTTATTTCTGGGAATATCTCACAATTCCTTACATGGATGATAAACCTTGACAATGTTCATTAATTAATTGTGATGATGATAATCCATGAGCATCACAATAATACCATATGAAGTGTGTGTCCATGTTGGGTTGTGAATATCTATATAAAATGATAAAGGATTCCTTTAATTAGTAATGGGTATAAAATTAAATCCAAATAAGAGATCAATGAAAATTAACAAATGAGTCCAAACCAAGATCCTGTTCTTGGTACCGTATAGAAAAACTCTCGATGCAGACTGCCACTATGCATGGTGTCATCCAAACAAAGACATTTGTGGGACAAGTTATTATCACATGTGCATGAAAAAAACATGATCTTTTTTCGTACTAGAATTTTATTTCCATTACCTATGAATTACCCCCCTCCACCCCCAAATGAAAATAATTATATGGGAGAGGGATGTGTTTTCCTTTCATGATGAGAAAATAAATCGTGGGCCAGAACATCCATATATGGCACTCGAAAATGAATCCCCATGGCATATTGTGGATGACTGGGAATCCTGATATCTTGTTACAACATTAATATAAATTACACTACAACAGGATCCAATGAAGATGCACATAGATAGAAGGTTATAAGATGCACAAGATTCCAAACACGAATGATTGTTTGGGGAATGGTTCGAGAGTCATCGATTCCCTGCAGTTAAAACAACCACATAACATAAACAATGAAATTAAATTCACCCAGCCAATCACAATGTGAAGACCACATTGAAGAAACCATTATGTAAAGCATAATAAAATTCCCCATTTCTATCCCATTACAAAATGTAATAAAAATCACGTGAATGGATCGCTTCCCATCATAGAAAAATGCTATGTCGTAGTAACTTGATCACACGTATCAAAATGATACATAAGAGGAATGTACCCCCACATTGAAATATGCTATGTTGGAGGAATCCAGTTCCTCATAGAAAGAACTATATAGATATAACTCTCAACCATGTCACAGCATGCTAAACAGAGAGAACCCCATATCTCATAAGAACACGGTACAACGAATGGAAAATTCTATGGTATTCTTCTATCCATATCCCATCACATCCCTCCATCCTACCATCAGGCCCCACTTTGGACCCTCCATGGAAAATTCAATTGGAATCAGTCTACAACCACTTCCAATTCAACTTGATATGTAGTATTGGATGAATTAATGTTTTCTATTGATTCTACATATCGATGGTATAAAGATTTATATGGTAACCTCTATGACCAGATGATCGCTAAAAATATATTATAGTTAACATTCCCAAGGTAATGAGTGTCTAGAACATGGAGGTGCTCATGTGGAAATCCATGATCTAGATGGGGAGGGGGAGGATCACAGTCACTTTTACATTTGATGATTAATGTTTTATCCACCTCTCATCACCATGAACCAGTCTAGGGGAATCCCTCATGGAGTAAGGCCATAGTATTTCTAGAAGGGGGAAAACTCTTTCTATTATTTTCAAAAATTAACTGTAACCAAGAGTCCAATTGTCTATCATATTTACCAAAAAAAAGTTGATAGGGGAACATAAAAATCTATTTCACTCTCCCTTTGGATCCTGACCTCATCATGTAGAGGAATATTTGATTGTGTGAACATAAAATCAACCGATTACTCTTATTTATCACAACGAACGTGACTCATGTTTTCAAAGAGGTTAGTGGTGATCATGAAATATGTATGACACCAAACCCAAATGATCCTTTTATATGACTAAGGCCCCACTATAACTATACTCACCTAAATGGGACTCTGATTTTGTTTACTCTCGTGTGATAATCACCATAATGGGTCTCTATTTTTATTTTTTACTAAAAAATTCTGAACTATGGGGTAATTGATTAAAAACTAATTGGGATATGTAAGAATCCACATTGAGTTTAATACCCAACACCCAAATTCATCATAGTATTCTCCATGCTACATTACCAGAAGAGTGATATCAATCCCCGAGTTATATATTCTTTCGGTGACCCTTTCATAACCATAATTATTTAGTTGTATCCTCAGTAAGATAATGTCACTCTATGGGATACCACGTCACTTTAAGGTCTCATAGTCTATATCGATATAAGTGTCGTGCCAAACATTTCACGTGCATCTTCCACCTAGACATCCTTACCGTACGACATCAATCTGCATTATTCGGTCGCCATAAGAAGACCATAGAAAGGGATGTGTCTTTTTAAATAGAACCAAACTATATGGGTTCTGATTCCTTTCACAATGATAAGTTGAAATCCCATCTCATGGGTTTGATATCGACATAAAAATAATTCCCTTTTGTTTGGATGATGACAATATCTTGAGAACCCTCACTATATTTAATAAAACTAGTTTGATGTTGACAAACATATAAGAATATATAATCCCTTTATACAAATTTACCAGTTATGGATATCCTACGATATATATAGATCCTTCGATGGTTGGATATCCTCATATTCATCTAGATGATTCTGAAACCATGCATTCTTATACTTAATCATTAATTTATGATGCATTATTATACTTAATCATTAATTTAGGGTGATCTGCATCATACATAGGAATCATAAAAATATGTGAAAAATGTTTTAAATCAAAATCATAATGGAGTCTTCGATTAGGAAATTAATTTACCCCAAAAGGTTGTCATTATAATGACCTCTCATCATCTTAATAAATGGGAGTCCCTAAGAGTTGTTAGATCTATTTATCAATTGCCACATTCCTTTATAATGAAGGTTCTAGAAACATCTTGAATGAGGGAACAATTTTTTAACCACCCATTATTTTCATACATAGACATTACATAACTATTTTTAAATACTTAAGACTTTATACAAACATACACCAAATGATCATAATTAGTCTAAGTCCATTAGAAACAAGGAAACATAAACACTTGTACATAAATGAGGTACATTATCTCCCCTAGGTTCTTCATTTCTATCACCCTTCTTAGACAAATCAAACAGAACAAATATATTCATAATCCGAGGAAGGAAACCTGAAAAGGGGTGATATCAAAATCTCAATAAGGGTAAAAAGTTGATATATGTAAGAATAATCAAGATAATAAGGGAATGATAACATGCTCATGACGATATAAGATCATAAGCTGCATATCAAAGATCATATACATGAATTATGGAATAATTCCTAGCATTTCAAAATACATGAATCATACGTAAATAATTCAGATAATACACAAAGGTTTAACATAAGTATATAACATATAATTATGTCAAGAACATAATTATATAATATGATTTCCATAGGATACAAGGTATCATTGCAAAGACCTTCCTGGTAGTACGAGTTCACTGCACATACTATCATGGTATTTATGGTTCAATCCCATGTCCATATTTATAATAGGAGTTCACTAGTCATACTAATATGATCATTAGGGTTCACTCCCATTCCCATCATAGTACTCATTATTAATTCCCCATACCATCATAGTCTATATCAAGTCATATAAATCAATACCGAATGAATTGTAGGGAGATATAGGTCCCACCTATCTCATAATGAAATAATAAATAAATGTGAACATATTATATCCTGTAGAAATAGATATGTGTTTCATAATAATTTCATCCAAATCGTAAACCAAAAAAATATAAAGGGATTTGATGAAGACTATGACATTGTGTATAACCCATTCAACGAAATAAAATGGATAGAACCTTTAGATAATTTCCTAGAATATCATGAGATACATCAATATATGTCATCATACATGGAAGATGATATTTAAATATCTATCAAAAATTAAATTGAGGAAATTTTCATTTCATCATTGAAAATTTATTTTTAATACATTAAACTGTTTGAAAATCATATTCCTAGATAATACGCTGAAAAATAACAATGAAAAGAAGAAATATTTTTGAAAACCATTTTTCTTGAAAACATATAAATGAATATTGTAAATTTTCAGAAAAAAATATACATTAATACTTATAAAATAAATTTGAAAACATTTTAAAAACTTTTTTCTTTAAAATTATTTTGAAAAATTTTAATGAAATCATTAAAATATTTTGAAAACCATTTCATTGAAAATAAAATTGAAAACTTATAAAGAATGATGAAAAACGTTTTAAAAACATTTTTAGATGAAAAAATATAAAATAATCATGGAAATGTTTTTAAACCCATTTCTACGAGAATAGTTTTAATAATATTTTCCTAAAAAACATCTTTTTAGACATGAAAAAAAATCATCACCGAAATGGCGAAGGGTAAATCTATACATCCCATAAGTGATGAAAAGAACATTAATTTGGTATAGTAATAAGGGTAAAATAATTATTTCTATGGAAATAGATAATGATATTATTTCAAAGAGATTGTTAAAAGACATTAATGATAAAATGGCTGTTAAATATTATATGATAATGATATAATATTCTTGGAACCCTTTTTAGAAAACACATATTTCCGACCAACGAGATGGTAAAGTCCGGTGTTATAAAAAAATATAAACTATATCTTGTTAATTAGTATATAAGGATTATACCAATATATTAATATACGATTAATAACAATAGGATAATAAACTTAATGAATTTTCTTGATGGTAGGGTTTCATGATTTAATTAACAAAAGCATAAACATAAAAATTATTGAATAGTGATGAAATTGATTCAAAAAACTCTTATCACATGGTAATTGGGGATTATATTGTCCATATAAGAGATGTAAATTACATGATTCATATAATATCATGAAAATATATATATTCCGGATTTATCATATAAAAAGGAAGAATATAGACCTTAAAATGGTTTTAGGTTCATAAGAAAACATGAGTCTCAATGAAGTAAAATTATAAAGAACACATTTTAATGATTTTGTAAATTTTGATTGTAAAACCAAATGACATAAAGTAAATTCCAATATGTAAATAATAATAATATTAAATATTATAATCATTTATTACATCCATGGGAAGTATACATACTACCCAAAATATATGGGAGGAAAATAAATCATGTATCTCATGGAAATAAAAATTCAGATGAAACACATATACCATGTGTCTTGAATCCTGTCATTCTCATTCAGACATATTATATAATAAATATAAATTTATTATAAATCAATCACATAACCATATTATTACTTCTAATACAATATAGGGTTTGATTATGGATTTATATTACCCACATGCTATCAATTCTATTTTAACGATTCACTTCAGGTGATATCTGCTTGGTTTTTCCTGTGGGGCATAATTTTTTATATCATTAGTCCTTATACATATATAATGATTTCTCAAATGTAAACCATTATTATAAATTTAATTTTTATAATGTATATTTTTAACAACCCAAACTATTATTAATAAAAATTCATGTTGATCTCATTAAATGTCTTATAATGTATAAGGGATATATAAAACATATGAACATACACGGTTAATGTTTTTTGTATTTTAAAATAGAGTTATGAATTTTTACCATTTCAAATATAGTTTTTGAACATTGATCACATGATTATTATAAGTATAGGGATTTAAAAAATCCAACTTACTCAGAAAAAGGAAGCGATGACCTCATCCAGAAGAATTGCTCTATATGAAGCCCATTTGTTGGATCTTGGAAAGGGTGAAGCATCAGTGGGATTTTCAATTTTCCAATCCCAATCCAAGCTTCATCAAATTACGATTAAAAAAAATTCCTATGGGAGAAGTGGAAGTTGACAGGGATAAACACCCGAGTGATGTTATCCAAGCCACCCTAAGAGTAAATCTTCATTACATGCCTAACCCTTAGGTCTAATATGGGTTTTCTAAATTGTTTTGTAACAAGGCCCTAACAATATGATTATGTGCATTATTTTTTTTTAAAATAATGAATATACACTCATATTATTATCATTCCATTGGAAATGGTTTTAAAGCCCAAATAGTATTTTTAGTTAATATTTAATTAAGAAAAGTATTTTGATGAATTAAGTTTTTTTAATTATATAGTACTTTAATAAAATATTATTACTAATTCAGTTTTTAATAAATTAAAATGACCTTATAATTTTTATGAATATAATTATAATTTTTATTGAGGTTTGAAAGCTATTTTTGTTAAAGCCCATAAATTTTCGATTAATGTCTGTTTTTATTTTAAAAGTAAATGTTAAAATATTTAGTAAATTATTTAGATACAATTGTTATTATTTTTTTATTCAAGAGTTCAAAAATATCTAACAGTGAATTTCACATAATTTTAATACACAATCAAGGTTTTAGATAAAAATTAAATACAATTTAAATATATAATGTGATTTACGACATTAATAATTACCCAATAGAGATTTAAAAAAATAATATTAAAGGAATATTTGGAAAATATATGTTTCCCCTTAAAATGATGTTATTTTATTATTCTCTATTATTTTTATGGTGCCTTAGTGGACCATCAAAGGCTTATAAAAATATTTTGACCTTTTAAAATGGTTTCCTTGAGAGTAAGTCTCGCATCCATATAATGAAACCTATTATTTTATTACGTTCATTCATTGGAATTATAAAATAATATTTTATAATCCTATTTGGAAAAAATCATGGCTATAAACCATGGGATGTTATGTGGTTTTGAAAAGTTTAATATGTAGTTCCCAAAAACAAATATTAAATAATTCAATCTCTTTTCATATATAAACCCACTCAACATTCAATTCCTCTTCAGTAAAAACATTTGGAGCTAGAAAAAATTCTTATCACCTCTCTATATAATCCTCCTATGTCACCCCATGCTCACAATAAGCCACTCTCAGGCCTCTCCCAATCCTTTTGGGTCACATTTCGAAGTACGGGATCATCGCTTTCCTTCCTTCATTATTTATATCTTAATTTCCATATTTTGTTATTACCTTTTATTTTCAATAACAAATGTTGGGGTTTGAATTCTCAACTCCCCTATACATTACTCCTTATTTATGAATTATGAGATAACCCTTTCTCTCTCATTAATTCCTCTTATGTACACATGTTACACTGTGAAAATTTTGTAATGGAATTCTTCCTTTTCCATTTTTGTAGAAGATTTTTTATGTTTATATCATTTTTTATATTCAATAAAAATTTTGGGGTATGATTTAAAATATTTCCCATAAACCGCTCATTATGATTTAATGAGGATATACTTCTTTATCTCCCATTAATGCAACCCATATACACCCGTTACCATGTTGAAATTCTTAACGGGATTTCTCTCTTCACATTTCATTCAAGAAATTCATTTATATTATGCATCTAAATTCAATTAATTATGATGGGATATTATGTTATACTACCCCTTATTGAACATTTCATGAAGAAATTATGAGATACCACGTTCCCTCTCATCAACAGATTTTATGATTTCTATTTAACGTCATTATGCTGCTGAGGTTATAAAAAAATTTCGATGACAAAATAATCATATATGTGAATACAATACCAATTTATTTATCAAGATTATTTAGCTTTATAAACATGTACATTTTTTTGAGGACTTACATTTATGTGTTCCACATTTCTTATTCATTTAATAAATTATGATGTTTAATAAAACCATGTCGTATGATCTATGTGGAACAATAATGCATGATGTTAAATGTTTATAATGGGTGTGACCTGATAAAAATTCAATGCATTGGGTAAAGAATATTGTCATTATAATCTGTGTCAAATGAGGGTTTACTCATAATAATTCAGGTTAAATGAGTACTTACTCATGCTAATTCAATTTCAAAGATGTTTTACACATGTTCTATGTGCAATGTGCCCCAGCTCAGGCTAATATCCTGTAAAATGTTGTTTCCCAATTTCCATGCTATGATAATCATGATATATCATGCATTTATGTTCAAGTTTCTATTATGATCCACTGATAACCTTATTGAATAACATGTAATATATTCTTCAGGTTATTCCTTGTTTACTCCCTTATCAGGATTTATTGCTCACTCATTTATTTTGCATGCCCTCTTGTTGTCCCATATAATATTATGTACGAAGGAATGATCCGGTCATGTAAAATAATATTTCATTAAATATGTTGTTTTTTATGTTCTAATTTGTTTTTTAATGTTCATAGTTTATCAATAAACTATACCTATAGATCATCATATTTTTCTTAATTTCATGTCTATGTAATCAATTATGTATATGTGTGTTATAAAGAGCATGGTTGTTATAGTTTGTATCAGCTGATAGTTTTAGTTATTTTAGGTGTTAGGATTAGTGAACCATATTTAGTGACTTAGTAATAAGGCTATGTTTAATAAAAAATTCCATAAATTATGTTTAGTATAGAGTAAATGTTTATCAAGAATATAAATCCATGTCTAGAAATAAACAAGTAGAGGTTGCTTTGGAATAGATGTATCAGGGTGTAAAACTTGAAAACACTATTTTGATCTAGAATGGAATGGGAATTTGTCCAATAAAATCGGATTTTATACATTATTGGTTACAAAACTCTTAGAGGACATGATTTGGTAAATTAATAACCATAGGATGAACCATTATTTGGGGAAAAAATTCCCATATGGATATATGTTGGGAAGTAGATCATGGATAACATAGATTGAAGCCTATAAATTCATAAGTTAAAAAAGTAAATGTAATTTATATGTTATCATTTTGTGTCATTAGATTCCCATTTATGTGTTTCCCATAACATTCCTTTTATTCAAGAAAAAATCTGGTAATATGTGGACTTAGGATAACAACTGATGTGAAGATCAATGTGATGATTGTTCTAATGGGATACCGAATCCGATGGGAGTGGGAATCACAAATTTTTCACTATAATATCTTAGTTAACTATTGTTTAGAAAAACATGGGTCAAGATGAATGTTAACCCTCCGCCCCCCAAAAAAGATAAATAGAAATCCTCAATTGAGAGAATCATGAGACAAATTCACATACTTATAATGTGTCATCTGATCCCTCAATCATACAATAATGGATCAACTCTATTGAAATGATCTTCTCCATCCATAAATGTTCCAAACATGAGAAGGTTCCAAAAATGAGAATGTTATTTTGGTTTCATATCATATAGAGGGTGAAGCTGATCAATGTTGGACATTGATCAAAAAATATGAAGCCTGAGGAAGAGATCGAGGCATTAGAAAGGATGGATATCCAAAAAATGTTTTTTCGAGAAATATTCTTTGCACACCCTCCGACTTAGGATGAATAGGGACATAATTTCCCTCAAGCATGAAGAATAAAAATCCATTAGATTGTATGATGAAAACTTCTCAAGGAATGCGAAATACACCGATAGAATTTTTGTTACCCCTAAATGAAAGGTTTACTTCTTCTTTGGTGGGATGAAACCATTCCAACAAAAAGTTCTGGAAATTCGTTACTTTGATAGCTATGAAAAAAACTTTCTGATGTAACCTCCAAGTTATAATGGAGATCATAGAATCATAGGGGTATCATGAGGATAATAATTATAAGGAGGATGTTAATTCTGGTGTTCTGATTGATAAATCCAATGATGCTAAGAAATTCCAACACCCCACAAGCCAAAGGTGCCGAAAAAATCACCCGAAAAATTTCATGAATTGGATGAGGAAATGCTTTAGGTGTGGAAGAGAAGGGAACCTCACAAATAAATTCCAATGCGATAAGCCTGCTACTATGATATAGTAGAGGAATTATCCATTAAAACCTCAACACATTCTTCAATTCTTCATATGCAATGAACCTGGTCACTTGTCAAAGTAGTTCCCTAAGAAAAGTGTTTTCTTAGTCAACCATTAACCTCCAAGGCAGAAAGGGATAGATTTGTCCATCACTACTACCAAAGAAAATCCCAATAATGAAGTGGTGACATGTATGCTTGTCATTTATTCAATTATATTGAACGTACATTTTCATTCTGGTTCTATGAATTATTTTATTTCCATATAGATTAGTCGAACAACACCAACACCACCACATATCATGGAAGTGGAGATGTCTGTGAGAACAGAAAATGGGGAAATCATTGCATCCCATGAATATTACTCCTCCCCTATCACAATTTTTGAATTTAACTCCCCAAATAACCTCTCTACACTCCATATGGTGTATGTTTTTGCAATTTGGGTCATGCATTGGCTTTACCTATACAGATCCAACATCAATTTTCATGAGTGGGAAATCACTCACAATATGTAGAATTGGCCCCTAATTCTATACATGTGCATGGAGTAGAATCAATCTTCTTTAGAAGCATCATATAAATCATGGATATTACTACCCTATGGAATGTGTATCATACTCCGATTATTGCGTCAAAAGAGGCAACCATCCTTAAAGACATCCCTATTGTGGTGGAATTCACAGAAGTGTTTCCCGAGAAATATACATATCTTAATCCTAGAAAAGATGTTGAATTCATGGTTGATATTATACCTAGAGGATTTATAATATACGCTGCTCTGTATAGAATGTGTATTGTGGAGCATGAGAATCTAAATAAACAGCTACTGGAGAATCTGGAAAAAGGGTTTATTCACCCATGTGCTTCACAATGTGGTGCACTAGTCCTATTCCTCATGAACAAGGATGGGTCAATGAGCCTTCACATTGATTATCATGAGCTCAACTAAATCAAAATTAGGAGTATATATCCTCAGCCATAAACTGATGACCTGTTCAATCATCTAGATGGAGAAAAATACTTCTCTAAGGTGTATTTGCTATTGGGATATTACCAAGTATGTGTAAAGAAGGAAGATACCCCCATGATTGATTTTCGTACAAGGTATGGGAACTATAAATACATATTAATGCCCTTTAGACTAACTAATTTGTTGAGTCAATAAGGTTTTCCTTATGACTTTTCCATTCCTTCTTGTTTTGAAAATCACAAACACCTTATCTTTAAGGAAAATTGCTTTCTTAAGGAAAATCGATTTTATAAGGAAAATTGCTTTCTTAAGGAAAATTGCTTTTATAGAGATAATTTCTTTCTTAAGGAAAATCGCTTTTATAAGAAAAATTATCCTTATCATATTTTCATCCATATTTTACTTAAGTATGAGATTCAGATTCATTTTCTCGGAATCGTTGAAACGTTGATTTAAAGCATTCCATTTTAGGATTCGGATTCTGGATAAGAACTATAAGGAAGTTTCATTCTGAATTCCGGATATGAATTCTGACTAAGTTCTATTCCAGATTCAGGACACTAATTCTGAAGAAGAATTCTCATTACGAATTCTGAAGAAGAATACTCATTACGAATTCTAATGAAGAAATTCCATTCTGAATTTTCATTACGAATTCCAATGAAGAATTCTCATTATGAATTTTGATGATGAATTCTCATTACGAATACTGATGATGAATTCTCATTATGAATTCTGATGATGAATTCTCATTACGAATTCTGATGATGAATTCTCATTACGTTTTCTGATAACGAATTCCTATTCCGAATTCTCATTCCGAATTCACCTATTAAACAAAATCTAATTATCATTGTTTTATACACTCTGAATTTATTCACTCCGAACCTTCACTCCGGAGTTTCTATTCTGAACCTTTATGTTAGAGTTTAAACGATGTCGTACATTCTGTTACACTTGTTTTGTTATAAAACGATGTCGTCTGTTTTGTTATAAACTAACCGTTGTCTAAGTGACACGTGTACAGGTCCCTCTGAACTTTAATGAAAATATGACCGTTGGAGAAGGAGCCGACCTTACCTATAAATAGGATCTCATTTGAAAGAGCTCGGTGCTGATAGCTGTTGGAAAAATGACTGAGTTTTGTGCCTACATGCTGTTGAAGTGAATTCTAGAGAGAGAGGCTCTTATTAACTCTCAATGCTTCGTGCGACTCCGAATGTTGGTGATTACATTCGAGGGCTTCCGGGGATAGGAAGACAGAGGTGCCGACTACCTTAAAGATCGAGGTCTTCCTTGCTGAGGAAGACAGAGGTTGCCAACTACCTTAAAGTTGAGGGCTTGCGGGGATAGCAAGACAGAGACACCGATCTTCGTATCGAGGGCTTACCCTGGTGTGGGTATGACAGACTTGCTAGAAAGTATAAATCAAGGGACCTTTTTCCATGGTTGTTGGATACCCTTCTCTTTGGGTTAAAAGACTTAAATCTTGTTACTAGTAGTTTTACTACTTGTTTTTATTCCGCTGTAATTTGTATCTTAAGGAAAGTATAACATTCTTATACTTCCTTACATACTCTGATTCACTTAGATTCTATACGCCTTAAGGTAGAATCTCATATTGTAACTTTTGTTAAGTTTCAAATTCCGGAACCATATTTCCGGAACCTACTTTTGGAATCACTTTCCAAGTTTAGTTCGTTGTTAGAGGTGTTGTGAATTTACTTAGTTTAACTTTGTTAAACGTAGTCCTTTCCTTTTCTTAAGGAAACTTTAGTTATTCATAACTACCTTTAAAGGTTCCAAAGGAATTTTTAAAATATACAATTCACCCCCCCCTCTTGTATATTGAGCATCTCATATTATATTTCGATCCTACAATTGGTATTAGAGGTTGGAAACCTCTTACTCTATACCATTCTTACATTTGGTATCAGAGCAGGTTACTAAAATACTTGTACTCACATACAAGTTTTTCTTGCTCACCTTATCATTCAGAACTTTATCCTTCTGAACTCTGTCATTCCGATTTATCCAATCCGGACTTTCTCATTCCGAACATTTTGATTACGAATCTTTTGCTACTAACAAGTTTGTATCCAAGTTATTTTTAGTATGGCAGGAATTAATGTTGGATCTATTGACAATCTGAATCCCACAAGACCACCTATATTTGATGGTAATGATTATGAATACTGGAGAGATCGTATGAAGACATTTGTTATTAATACTGTAGTATACAACTTTGTCATGCTTACTGGTGACTATAAAATTCCTGACAAGGAAGTCAGAACATTTACTAACCAGGAAAAGCAAGAATATCAACTCAACTATAAGGTACACAATACTTTACTATTTTCAATGACCAGAAATATATATAGCCAAATTTCTTCTTGTGAAGCAGCTAACTGTATATGAAAGAAGTTAGAGGTTACACACTTTAGGACTTCTAAAGTGATTGAGACTAGAAGAGCTATGCTTAGAGCTGAATACCATGGCATCAATTTTCCTTATGGAGAACCTATCTGTAAAGTTCAACAAAGGTTTATGACTATTGTCAACAGTCTAAAATCTATGGGAGAGAAAGGTTTAGATGATGAAGCTCTTGTGGACAAGATAATTAATATTATGCCCAATGAGTGGGAATCCAAGAGAACAGCAATAGATGAGAACAGGAAGGTTACTCAAATTACTCTTGATGAATTATTTGGAACTCTTCTACAACATGAAACTAGAATGAAGAGATATGCTGACAACATCAAGAAGAAGAATGGAAATGGTACTGTTGCTTTTACTACAACATCAAATCAGATGAATGCTAAGACTCCTGAGAGAGTAACCAGATCCAAGTCTAAGAAAGTTATTTTCCAATTCGAATCTAGTGAGAGTGAAGTCTCAGAAAATGAATTAGCCAATCTTGCTTGAAGGATGAACAAGATAGCTGGACAGAGAAATTTTCAGTCCAAGTATAAGAAGAAGGATAGGAAAGACAAGAAAGATGGAGAAGTTACTTGTTATGAATGTAAAAGAGCTGGACATATTAGACCAGATTGCCCTATGCTCAAGAAGAAAGAAAGGAAGGAAAGACATTCATACAGGAACAGGAAGAAGTATTATAAAGCTAAAGCTAAGAAAGTTCTGAAATCTAATGACACCTGGAGTGCCAGTGGTGGTGACTCTTCAGATGAATCTTCTGATTATGAATCTTCAGGACAGAAGAATCTTGGTCTTATAGCCAGATTACCTATTGATAATCATTGTCTTATGGCTAAGGTACGAAATGCTGAATCATTGACCAATGTTTCTTTAAATTCCAATGATAATAAGTATTATAACTCTTCTGATGAAGAATCATCTTCTGATGAGGAAAATACTTTACCTACTTATGAAGAAGTCTCTAGGTTTGCTGAACTTCTTGAGATTGAGAATTCCAAACTCAACAAGAAACTTGATAAGGAAAATTCTAGGAATTCTATTCTTACTAAAGAGATATCAGATCTTTATAAAGATCTTGATAAAAAAATGTTGATTTTGAAAATATTTCAAAAAATCTTGAGGAAGTAAGTTCTGAGAAGAATAAACTTTCTAAAGAGTTAGAAAAAGTAATTTCTAAGAAAAATGTTTTCGAGCCTAACTCTAGTTCAAAAACTAATGATTTTGAGGATAAAAACTTGGTTGTAAAACTCAAGTCCGAAATTTTTTCCTTAAAGAAGTGCTTACCAAACTTTACCCATGGTAAGGAAAATTTTGATAAGATGTATTCTCAAATACGACCTTTAAGAAATAAATCCGGATTTGGTTATATCCATGCAAAACCTGTTTTCAGTAACAATTATTTTGTTCCTCAAAGTGCCCCATTTTGTACCAAGTGTCAATGTGGTGGTCACTGGGCGAAGAATTGTTCCTTAAACAAAACCCAATCCTTAGGTTTTCATAAAGCTTATTTTTCTAAGAAAATGTGGGTTCCTAAAATTTTATTGTCTGGAAATCTCGGATCCAAACAAGTTTGGATTCCGAAAATATAACTTTGTTCTTAATTTCAGGATAATAAAGAAAGTACCAGCAACAATATATGGTACATGGATAGTGGATGTTCCCGGTACATGACTGGTAACAAAAGCTTTTTTGAAAAGATTATCAAAACGAAAGGAGGAAAGGTAACTTTCGGAGACAATTCTAAGGGAGAGATTGTTGGTATTGGTAATATTGTTCTTTTAGGTAAAACCTTGATTTCAAATGTTCTTTTTGTTAAAGGTCTTAAGCACAACCTCATTAGCATAAGTCAGTTATGTGATGAAGGTTACCTTGTGAATTTTAGGAATGATAAATGCTTAGTTCACAATTCCATGGAAGAATTTATTCTCTCAGCCAACAGGCAAGAGAATGTTTACACCTTAAACATAGAAGACCTAAGAAGCCAAGATTTACCTTGCCTAAGTGCAATGGAAGATCACTCTTGGTTATGGCATAGAAGATTAGGACACTGTAATCTTAGAAATCTATGTAAACTCTCTAAGAAGAAACTAGTTAAGGATCTACCGGAGCTTAGATTTGATTTTTCTAAAGTTTTTGATCCTTGTCAATATGGAAAGCAACATAAATCTAGTTTTATGTCAATCGGTGAAGTCTCAAAAAATGATGCATTACAGTTGGTACACATGGATCTTTTTGGTCCAAGACAAACTGGAAGCATTGGAGGAAAATACTATGTGTTTGTTCTAGTTGATGATTACACTAGATTTACTTGGGTCTATTTTCTAGCAAGAAAATCTGAAGCTTTTTCTTATTTCAAAAGTTTTAGAGCTCAAGTTAAAAATGAGAAATACATTCCATTGAAAACTATTCATAGTGATCATAGAGGAGAATTTCAAAATTCAGATTTTGAAACATTATGTAGTAAGAAAGGTATTACTCACAATTTTTCAGCACCTAGAACTCCTCAACAGAATGGTGTAGTTGAAAGAAGAAATAGAATTCTTCAAGAAATAACTAGAACCATGTTGATTGAATATTCTATTGCTAGACATTTCTGGGCTGAAGCTGTAAGTACTGCTTGTTATACTATAAATCGAGTTTTGATTAGACCTTTTCTTAATAAAAATCCTTATTAGTTATGGAATGGTAGAAAACCAAGACTTTCCTACTTCAAGGTTTTTGGTTGCAAAGTATTCATTTTGAATACTAAAGATGACTTACATAAATTCGCACCAAAGTCTGATGAAGGAATTTTCTTAGGTTATTCCACAACCTCTAAGGCTTATAGAGTTTTTAATAAAAATACTTGTACTGTTGAGGAAACAGTACATGTAAAATTTGATGAGTCAGATCCTTTTGTTTTTAAACCATCCCAACTTACATCTTCGGATGTTTTTTCAAAAACTGATTGTCAACCTTTGATAGAAGAACCTTATGATAAGGAAATTGTTCTAGAAGATACGTCTGAAACATTTACCCTAGAAGACTTTCTACCCTATGTTGATGAACAGGTTTTACAAAACCCAAATCAGGTGTTTCTTAAGAATCATCCCAGTGATAGTATCATTGGTGATGTAAATCAACCTGTAAGGACTAGAAGTTCCTTAAGAAATCAAGTAGAACATCTAGAATTTCTTTCCCAATTAGAACCTAAAAGCACTGATGATGCTTTAGGTGATGATGATTGGATCAAAGCAATGCAAGATGAAATAAATGAATTCGAAAGGAATAAAGTCTGGACCTTGGTTGAGAGACCTAAGGAAACTTCTGTTATTGGAGTAAAATGGGTTTTCAGAAATAAATGTGATGAAAATGGAGTCATTGTTAGAAATAAAGCTAGACTTGTTGCTAAAGGCTATAATCAGCAAGAAGGAATAGACTTTGAAGAAACCTATCCTCTAGTAGCTAGACTTGAATCTATCCGTATTCTACTTTCCTTTGCAGCATTCTTTAATTTCAAACTATTTCATATGGATGTGAAATCTGCTTTTCTGAACGGTTATGTTCAAGAGGAAGTTTTTGTTGAACAACCTCCTGGCTTTGAAGATACAAAACATCCAGATCATGTTTTTAGACTTACCAAAGCTTTGTATGGCCTTAAACAAGCCCCACGAGCATGGTATGATAGACTCACTGGATTTTTGCTTCAAAATAACTATGTTATGGGAAATGCAGATCCAACCATTTTTATAAAGAAAGATAAGAAAATTTTTTTGACTGTTCAAATTTATGTTGATGACATTATATTTGGTTCAACTCAGCAATCTTTGACTGACTCTTTTGCAAGTCTAATGAAATCTGAGTTTGAAATGAGTATGATGGGTGAGTTAACATTTTTCCTTGGTTTTCAAATTTCTCAAAAACCAGAAGGAACCTACATATGTCAACATAAGTATATTAAAGATCTTCTTAAAAAGTATGGTTATGACAACACTAAGAGTATAAGTACTCCCATTGGTACCTCAAACTCTTTAAATCTTGATGAAGCTGGGAAACCAGTAGATCAAACATCTTTTAGAGGTATGATTGGAAGTCTACTTTACTTAACAGCTAGTCGACCAGACTTAATGTTTTCAGTATGCTTATGTGCAAGATATCAATCCAATCTTAAGGAATCTCACTTAAAGTCAGTAAAAAGAATTTTTCGCTACCTTAAAGGAACCATGGATCTAGGATTATTTTATACTTCTGGAAATGATTTTGTTTTAAAAAGATTTTCGGATGCTGACTTTGGTGGATGTAGAATGGATAGGAAAAGTACATCCGGAACTTGTCATTTCTTAGGAGATTCTTGAGTTTCTTGGTCCTGCAAGAAGCAACATTCTGTTGCACTCTCCACTGCTGAAGCTAAATATGTAGCAGCTGGAAGTTGTTGTGCACAAGTGTTGTGGATGCAACACACACTCATAGACTATGGCTTGAGTTTTACCAAAACACAAATTTTGTGTGATAACACAAGTGCCATTTCCCTAAGTAAAAACCCTGCACATCACTCCCATGCAAAACACATAGATATTAGGCATCACTTTCATAGGGATCACACACTTAAAGAAGATATTATTCTTCAGTTTATCGGAACGCAAGATCAACTTGCAGATATTTTCACAAAATCTTTGCCTTCTGATAGATTTGAATATATTAAACAGAAGGTAGGAATGATAACTGTAAGGTAATCTTTCTTAATTAACATTCCGTTGAAAAAATCTCCTTATAGTAATAAACTCCTTTTCATAGGGGGAGTACATATGATTGTTTGTTTAACAAAGTTTTTTTTTTAAATTTGTTTTTAAACTTTTCGGAACGAATATTTCCGAATGGAACTTCCGAAACTACCATTTTCCAGAATGGATATTTTCGTACAAAATACTTCTGGAATGAAAGTATTCGTTTTGAAAATTTCCGGAATGGACAACTTTCGTACTGGTACTTTCACATCCAGATTTTCGTACCAAGTTTTTTGTTGTATTTACTGTTTCATATTTACTTTTTCGTTTTGAGTTTTTCGTATTTAGTTTTTGGTATTGAGTTTTTTCGTAGTCGTCTCTATATTACCCATTACGAATAACTTTCCTAAGCTAATCCGAAAGGTATGATTTCTTTACTGAAGTTTTCGTAATCATATTTTACATGCTGGCAGTTTCTTATATTTTGTTTTCGGTTTTTGGATTTCTTAATTCTTTGTTTTAATAAAACCTCAAAAAGATCGGATTCAAGATTTCAACCGTCAGATCTGATCACAGCTCATTCCAACCGTTAGATCAACCGAGGAAGTTGAACCGTCATCCCGTTGCCTATATAAAGGGGACCTAATTTCTAGTCCCACATCGGTTTCAAGATTTCGCGTGCTGAAGCTCTGACTCTCTGATTTAAGGCCATTCCGAACTTCAGTCTTCTCAAATCCGAACTTCTTAGAGAATTTCAGATCCGAATGTCTGCGGAGTTAGCTTCTCAAGAAATGTCTTCAACTAAGCCTATTTCTCAGTGGTTAGTTTACAGAGAAAGGTTAGTCCATCCGACTTTCTTCAGCAACTACGATTGTATCATTTCAAAGAATATCAAGTTGAATGGCTGGGAAGATGGTGCGGTATCAAAAACCGGGAACCAAGATGAAGTGTACTCAGATTTTCTTATTGAGTTTTATGAGTCAGTTGCTTTCTTCAAGGAAGATAATAGGGAGAAGTTTTCTTTCAAATCATATGGCAAGACATATAAGCTTTCTCACACCAAGGCTGCAAGCTTGGTAGGGCTATCCTATGAAAGAGAAGCCGAGTTTATTTTGCACATATTGCCAGACTCTATGGGTAGTTTCAACAAGGAAAAGGCCTTAGAAACTCTCGGATTGGATGATGAAAAGGCTCCGAAGATTGCAAGCCTATCTACAAACTTCCGGATTCTGGAGTTATGGGTGCAAGGGATTATCGTACCGAGAAAAGTTGATGAGGATAGCTTGAAGAAGAGTGAGATATATATCTTAGATTTCCTGATAAATCTAAGGAAGTTAAACCTGATGAAGCATATTCTTCTTAATATTGAAAATTTGAAGAAGGGAAATCTGAGAGCTCAGATCGTAATGTACCCAGCAATTTTGTCGAAGTTAATAGTTCGATCCCTTGAATCCTTCAAGGTAGCTTGTAGTTATAAACCCAGGGTTTCTGGTAGTTCTTTGAAGAGGAAGTTGGATCTTATTGAGGAAGAAAACTCTCCGAGCAAGATTTCAGATTCGGAGTCATCTTCGTTGGGGCATGATTTTGTTGTCCAGTCTTTGAAGAAGTTGGTGGGAACTATTCCGACCTTCTCTAGCATTGATTCACGATTCCAGATGCTCCAACATGCGTTGAATCTGAAAACAGACTCTATATCCATGGTTATGGATAAGTGCGTTGAGATTGAGGCACAGTTCAAAAATTTCTTTATTGGTTACGAAGCTCATAAAAGATCTTGCAAGAGGATGACAAGCTGGTCTAAGAAGACTGTGGAAGAAATGAGGATTTTCGATGAGTTTCAAGATAATGTTAAGGATGCCTTTGAAACCGAGGACAAGAAGTTTAATGAGCTAACTGCATCCTTTGAAGAAAAGTTGACAGAGGAAAAGAACTTCCGGATCCAAGAAGTCAGGGATCTGAATGGGAAGTTGAATTCTGTTTCTCAAAATTGGAAATTTTAAAGGGATCATCGGATAGATTTTGAAGAGAGGATGAAGGCTCAGGAAGAGAAAATGAAAGCTCAGGAAGAAAAGTTGAAGGCTAAGGAAGAAATAATTGAAGCCCAATCCGAAAGAATTTTTGCCTTAGAGAAGCAAGACGAAGAAGATCACAAAGACTTGAAGAAGATCAAGACGATTCTTAAGGGGCTCATGTCGAAGGAGAAAGATCCGAAATAAACCAATCTGATCTTTTTGTTGTAATTTTGTTTGTTGTTTCTGAGATTACAAAATTTAATGAAAGTTGCTCTTGTTGTTTCCTTTGTTATCATTACTAATATCTCAGGTACTTTGTCAAGTTTTTCCATTCCCTTCAATTCTTTTTGAAAATCACAAAGGGGGAGAAGTAAAAGATCCTTAAGAAAAAGAGGAACTCTAATAAGAGTTTATCAAAGGGGGAGAAAGGAAAAATACCCAAGGAAAAAGAACTCTAATAAGAGTTTGTTTAAGGGGGATTTTTTCTTAAAGAAGACCTTCTTTTGAAACATCACTCCGGAAATATGAATACGATCCTTAGAGTTTCAAAGCCTAAGGGGGAGTTAGTCGTATTCATCTATATCCTTAAACCAAGGGAGATAAGCCTTAATGTGTTTCTTTCTTCTTAGAATAGCCTTTTCGTAAGGATGTTTGTGCTTTCCAAAAAGGGGGAGATTGTTGAGTCAATAAGGTTTTCCTTATGACATTTCCATTCCTTCTTGTTTTGAAAATCACAAACACCTTATCTTTAAGGAAAATTGCTTTCTTAAGGAAAATCGCTTTTATAAGGAAAATTACTTTCTTAAGGAAAATTGATTTTATAAAGAAAATTTCTTTCTTAAGGAAAATCGCTTTTATATGAAAAATTATCCTTATCATATTTTCATCAATATTTTTCTTAAGTATGAGATTCGGATTCATTTTCTCGGAATTGTTGAAACTTTGATTTAAAGAATTCTGTTTTAGGATTCAGATTCTGGATAAGAACTATAAGGAAGTATCATTCTGAATTCCGGATATAAATTCTGACTAAGTTCTATTCCAGATTCAGGACACGAATTCTGAAGAAGAATTCTCATTACGAATTCTGATGAAGAATACTCATTACGAATTCTAATGAAGAAATTCCATTCCGAATTCTCATTACGAATTCCAATGAAGAATTCTCATTATGAATTTTGATGATGAATTCTCCTTACGAATACTGATGATGAATTCTCATTACGAATTATGATGATGAATTCTCATTACGAATTCTGATGATGAATTCTCATTACGTTTTCTGATAACGAATTCCTATTTCGAATTCTCATTCCGAATTCACCTATTAAATAGAATCTGATTATCATTGTTTTATACACTCTGAATTTATTCACTCCGAACCTTCACTCCGAAGTTTCTATTCTGAACCTTTATGTTAGAGTTTAAACGATGTCGTACATTCTGTTACACTTGTTTTGTTATAAAACGATGTCGTCTATTTTGTTATAAAGTAACCGTTGTCTAAGTGACACGTGTACAGGTCCCTCCGAACATTAATGAAAATATGACCGTTGGAGAAGGAGTCGACCTTACCTATAAATAGGAGCTCATTTGAAAGAGCTCGGTGCTGATAGCTGTTAGAAAAACGACTGAGTTTTATGCCTACATGCTGTTGAAGTGAATTCTAGATAGAGAGGCTCTTATTAACTCTCAAAGCTTCGTGCGACTCCGAATGTTGGTGATTACATTCGAGGGCTTCCGGGGATAGGAAGACAGAGGTGACGACTACCTTAAAGATCGAGGGCTTCCTTGCTGAGGAAGACAAAGGTTGCCAACTACCTTAAAGTTGAGGGCCTGCGGGGATAGCAAGACAGAGACTCCGATCTTCGTATCGAGGGCTTACCCTGGTGTGGGTAAGACAGACTTGCTTGAAAGTATAAATCAAGGCACCTTTATCCACGGTTGTTGGATACCCCTCACTTTGGGTTAAAAGACTTAAATTTTGTTACTAGTAGTTTTACTACTTGTTTTTATTCCACTGTAATTTGTATCTTAAGGAAAGTATAACTTTCTTATACATCCTTACTTACTCTGATTCACATAGATTCTATACGCTTTAAGGTAGAATCTCATATTGTAACTTCTGTTAAGTTTCAAATTCCGGAACCATATTTCCGGAACCTACTTTTGGAATCACTTTCCAAGTTTAGTTCGGTGTTACAGGTGTTGTGAATTTACTTAGTTTATCTTTGTTAAACTTAGTCCTTTCCTTTTCTTAAGTAAACTTTAGTTATTCATAACTAACTTTAAAGGTTCCAAAGGAATTTTTAAAATATACAATTCACCCCCCCCTCTTGTATATTGAGCATCTCATATTATATATCGATCCTACAATTGGTATCATAGGTTGGAAACATCTTACTCTATACCATTCTTACATAATTTTCCAACAATAATCCTCGACATGATGAATATATTCTTTAAATATTTCCTCGACCACATTGTGGTAGTATTTATAGATGATATTCTAATATACTCTAAAGCCAAGGAGGATCATGAGGGGTATCTAAGCACTATACTAGAGGCCTTACGAAATGAGAATCTTTTTGAAATGTACATCATGTGTGAGGTGTGTTTGAAGGAGGTCTCATTCATGGGATATCATAGGCAATGGGATATAAGTTTATCTTTCATGGAAAGCTACAATTGATTGATGGTCGAGCCCAACATCGGTGATGGATATCCATAACATCCTATAGTTAGTTGAATATTATCGCCAATTTGTGAGAATTTTTTCACGATTTTCAAACCCTCTTACTATGATACTCAAAGGGGAGTCATGTTTTCTTAGATTTATTAATGCAAATATTGAATACATGAGTTAAAATGTATTCTTATCACTGTCCTCATTCTTACACAATCCATATGCGGAGAACGTTTCATCGTATTCAGTGATGATTTGAAAAAGTTTATAAGCTATGTGTTCAAGCAAAATGACAAAGTCTTTAATTATTCTACATGAAAATTGAAGGTTAATGAGTAAAACTATCAAACCCATGATATAGATTTTGCTACAGTAATATTTGCCATAAAAATATTGCATCATTACCACAATGGAAAGATGTGTGGAATATATACAGATCACAAAATCTTCAAGTATATATTCACCCTGAAAAAGTTGGACATTATCCAACGAATATGGTTATATCTGATCAAAGACTATGACTTCTCAACCCATTACCACCATGGAAAAGTGAACAAGGTGGTGGATTCATAGGTATAAATTAACCATTGATTTTATAATTCATGAGAATTGAAAAGGATCCAATCTTCTAATATCTGATGAAGATGGAAATGGGATTCATAAATATGGCAACATCTTCAATACAGTCACAAATTATTTCTCAACCATCTCTTTTGGAAATGTTAAACGATGCTCAAAGGATGATGTGGGAATTTAGAAGAAAGTAAACACTATTAGAAAATGGAAATCCTCAATGTTCAATGTTAATGATGATGGGATTGTGTGATATGGGTCAATATTATGTGTTCCAACAATCAGGAGTTAAAGATAAAACTTTTGGATGATGAACATAGATCAAATTTCTCCATTCAACCAAGAAACACAATGATGCATCATGATATCCGAGAGCATTATTGGTGGTATAAAATGAATAAAGAGATCACTGAGTATACATAAATGTTCCTGGTATGTGATCATGTGAATGATGAGAGTCACATGTATAAGGGGATGATTAATCCATTAAAAATAACAAAATTAAAATGGTAAAACATAACCCTGGACTTTGTCACCATACATGAGAAGAAATCCAAAGGAAACAATGATATTTGGGTGGTTTTTGGATCGTCTTACAAATACAACACTCTTCATTATAATTCAAGATAATTTCTCATTGGATAAACTAGCACGGATATTCATCAGTGAAGTAGTAATGCTGAATGGATTACCACTATCAATTTAATTTGATTGAAATTCAATGATTTTCCAATACATTCTAATAGAGTCTCTAAAATGTTTTAAATAAAGTGATGAACTCATATATGTCTTATCATCCTCAAATGGATGGCCATTTTGAGCAGACTATCCATACACCTGTGGAAATTTTGAGAGCATGCTTAGTAGAATTCAAAGGAGAATGGGACTTACATCTTCCTGTGGTTGAGTTCCTCACAATAACAGTTTCCACTCAAACATCCAAACAGATCCTTATGAATCCATTTATGGGAAAAGGTGCATACCACCATCATGTTAGGATGATGTTCGGGAGCCCAAACAGCTTGGTCTAGAAATGTTTGAAGAAATGGCGTAGAAAGTTGACATCGGCCAACATCACATTGAAGCTGATCAGAGTTGAAAAAAGAGCTATGTTGTTAATCATCGAAGAGACCCAGAGTTTAATGATGGAGACATGGTATTCCCCCACAGATCACCGTGGAAGAGAGTTATGATATTTTGGATGAAGGTAAAGCTTAGTCCATGTTATAATTCCCATTTTAGAACCCTAATCGCATTGGAGTAGTGGCATGTATACTAGAAGTCCCTTCAATCCTATATCAAGTACATGATGTTTTCCATGTATCAGACATGAGGAGTTACATACATGACCTTTCACATGTACTCAATCCAGAGGTTCTACAATTGGATAATGACCTCTCCTATGAAGATAATCCTATGAAGATCTTAGATCGATTGGAAAAAGTTCTAAAAAATAAGACTATTTCACTCATCAAGGTGTTATGTCGATACCATAAGATTGAATAAGGAATGTGGGAATCAGAAAAATTAATGAAGTAGAGTTACCCTAAACATTTTTACTGTGGGAAGAAAAATTTAGAGGGAAAAATTTCTTAAGGGGGGAAAACTGAAACGAACAAAACATTTATTAATGAAAATTACTATTGATAAAATTAAATGAATTATTATGTAAAATTGTTATATAAAACATTAGAACATCCTTGGTTTAATGTTTTTTATATAAAAATACATTTAATAATTGTTTCTATTTTTAATATATTCATTATGAGTGATAATATGATTAGTTTAAATATCGGGCTTTAACAAATCCAATTTACTCAAAGGAAGCGATGGTCTCATCCAATAGAATTTCTTCACATGAAGCCCATTTTTTGGAGCTCAAAAAGGATATATCATCACCAGGATTCACTATTGACCAATCCCAAGAGGAGATTCAATACACTATGCATGATCAGAATCTCCTCTCGGAGAAGTGGAATTTGATAGAGATTTTCACCAGAGCCTTATTATCCAAGACACCCCAAGAGTCTATCACCATCACTCACATTACCCTTAGTTCTTAGGCGTTTGTTATAAAGGGTTATGTAACAATATTGTGGAACATTTATTTTGTGCTTTATTTTTGTATTTAATAAATAATATACATTTATTTAATTATTTTTACTTTGTAAATGAGGTTTAATGCATAAATAGTTTTTTAATATTCAATTAAAAAATCTATTTTTATGAATTAATGGTTGTTTGGAATTAAATTATATGTTAATAAAATATTATTACTAAAGAACTTTTTATTAAATATAAATGATTGTATAATTTTAATGAATACAATTGTAATCTTTGTTATGGTTTGATAGTGGTTTTTATCAAATCCGATGATTTTTAATAAATGTTGGTTTTTAATTTAAATGTAAATTTTCACATATTTAGAAAATTATTTAAAAAAATGAATTTTGTTTTGGATTCTGACTGTCAAAATTATCTAATGGTGAATTTTTCATAATTTTCTGAGAGATTCAATTTTTTCAGGGTAAAAATTAAATACCGTTTAAATATAAAATATGTTTGATGATATCATAACGACCCAATAATGATGTAATAAAATACTATAAAAGGTAATTTAGGCTAATATATATTATACCCTTATGATATTATATTTTTTTATTTGTTTTATTAATTTCTTGATGCCTTAGTAGACCCTCCATGGCTTATAAATTATTTTATATTTTTAAAATGTTTTCCTTGAGAGTGTGACTCACATCCACATAAGCAACCTAATATTTTAATTTATTCAGGCATTGAATTATAAAATAATGTTTTCCACTCCCCTTTGTAAAAATCAATCAGAAAAAAACCATGTGATGGTTTGTGTTTGAATAGGTTAATATGTAGTGTCAAAAACCTAAATAATATTGAATTCCCTATAATTTCCTATATTAACCCACTCAATATCTCATTCCTCTTTACTAAAATACTTTTTATCTTGAAAAAAATCATCCCTCCTCTCTGTAGAATCCTCCCAAGGTTCCCCAAGCCCTCATCCATCCAAATTTCAATTTTCATTATGCCAATTTACAGAAAAATTGAGAACCAAAGTTTTCACACAAGATACCACTACACGATGAAAGAGCTCACAAAACAATTAAGCACTAAATGAAGATTACTTGAAGCAGCTATTCCATAAAGTTTCAAATGTAGAATAATAAAATGGATATCATAATCCTCTCTCATAATAACATTAAAGTTATTTATCATTCATTCAATTGTCTAAATTAATTCCGCCCAAGAAGCATCGCTCAAGCCTCTACCAATTATTTGGGATCACACTTCCATGTAAAGGATCCTCACATTCCTTCCTTCCTTACTTATGTATGAGTTTCCTTATATTGTTATGACATTTTATTTTTAATTAAAAATGTTAGGGGAATGATTATCACATCCCCTATACTTTTCTCCCTGTGATTTTATGATTAGAGACCTCTTTATCTCCCATTAACGCCTCCCATGTACACACATTTCCATGCTGATATTCCATAAGGGATTTATACTTTTGTAATTTTTTTCAATTTTTCATTATATTGACATACCTTTTTATTTTAAATTATAAAAGTTCAGTTATGATTTTGTGCCTCGACCATATTTCCACACTTTTGTATAAATGATAAGATACCTCTTTCTCTCTCATTAATTCCCCCGATGTACACCAGTTATCATGCCAAAATTCTGTCAGGGATTTCTCTCTCCTCATTTAAATTCAAGAAATTCATTTTTATTATGCATATATATTACATTAGATATATTGGGATATTATTTTACATGACCCCTTACTTTATATTTCATTTATAATTTATTAAAAAATTATTTATCTCTCATCAATACATTTTATAATTTCAATTTGACATATTTATGCTGCCAAGGATAACCTAAAATTTCCATGACAAAATCATTGTGTAAGTGAATACCAACCCTATTTATCTATCAAGGGTATAAAACTTTATGCACATTTACATGTTTATTGTGTAATTTCATTTATATATTCCACAACTCTTATTTGTAGAATAAATTACGATTTTTAATCAAACCATGATGTATAATCTACATGGCACACTTAAGAATGAAATGAATTATTTATAAAGGGTTCATCCTGATAGTACTTCAATGCATTGGGTAGATATTGGTATCAGGATACACCATGTGGAATAAGAGATTAATCATGTAAATTCAAGTTCAATGAGGGTTTACTCTTACTAATTCAAGTGCAATGAGGGTTTACTCATGCTCGATGAGCAATGATCCTTGACTCATGCTAATATCAAGTTAAGTGTTTTTGCCACATTTCCATGTTATGATAATGATTCTATATCATTCATTTCTGTTTATATTTATATTTCG
Organism: Viscum album; assembly: GCA_963277665.1. Taxonomy (NCBI): domain Eukaryota; kingdom Viridiplantae; phylum Streptophyta; class Magnoliopsida; order Santalales; family Viscaceae; genus Viscum; species Viscum album. The sequence goes on along the minus strand of OY728131.1, from coordinate 847,509,641 downwards.
CCACATTAATATTCATATTTAATAAAATTTACTATATTATTCATGTTCTGTCTTGTTTACTAACTTATCTGGCATTATATATCACTCTTTTTTATGCATTTCCTCAAGTTATCCCATGCAATGCTACACATGAAGTAATTTTGTGGTCAGGGAAAAAAGTTTTCAATATGGATGTTTTATGTTTGTTCTAAGTTTTTATGTAATGTTCTAAATTTCTCAAGATGCTAGACTTCACGATAATTTGAATTTCCTTAAGTACATGTTTATGTAATAAATCATTTGTATGTGTCTAATAAAGAGCAGGTTTGTTATAATATTTGTATTATAATTATCCATATTATATATATATTTTATTTAGACCAAACTATTCATGAATACATTAATTCATACATACGCAAGAATTCTATTTTCATTTAATTATCTTCTTGAAAGTGGAATTTCATATATATATATATATATATATATATTTATATCTATATGTGTGTGTGTGTGTATTGATATAGTTATTATAGTATCTTTATTATATCATATATATGTAATATACACTCTAAAAATTCACCTTTAATATATTCCATGAAGTGTATGAACCAATCACATCGAATTGATGGGAAATAGTCCACACTTCATAAAATGTAATTATTGTATTTACACAAATTGGAAAGTATAAATATATATGTTGTAAAAGGATTAAATATTATTAAATATATAATAAATAGAATATATAACATATATAAATATGTTTTAAAACATAATTTCCATCATGAGAGGAGGTAATGGAAAAATGAACAACAATCGTTTAGTGAAGCAGTAGTCCACTGTACACAAAAACAATATGTTTGTTTCCCATTAGATGGATTTCTGTGTATGTGCAGATAAAATAAATAAAATAAGAAAATTAATATTATATTAATGATTTCAGTTTTAATAGAATAATGGAATAATGATAATTGGGGGGGAGAATGAAAATAAAATAAATGAGTTTGAGATCAGTAGTTACCTATTTATCAGGTATCTTCTTTTGGTTTGTCCCAATAGGATTACTTATATTACATTGTTCCCATGTAGATGCCTCTTAGGGGAAGGTATCTATGTTGGTAATTGTATTTGGTTGATCTTGGCCGATCCTAATTAGTTTGAGAGGTGTGATTAAAAAGGAAAGTTGGTGGCCATTTATATGGAAGGGGAAGGACACATTTGGTATGTTTGAAAACAAGGTAGGTGCACCCTCTATTTATTCCTAAAAAAGAAACACAATACAAAAATGGAATGTTAATGGCCAAATAATGGATATACAATTATTGTTGGACATGTGTCTTGGTCGTATTAGGTCTTAATTTTTTTAGTACTTTATTAACATAATGTTTCTATTAACCATTGTAATTACTTTTAAACAATTTCAATAAGTTTTTTGTTGAAAAAAATTATGTTATTATAAATTATAAATTATTTTGATTACAAATATGGAATCAACATTTTTCAAATTGTCATCATACAATTGAAGGGAATTAATTTTAATTTAATCCCACTGAGAGGATGACACAACGAGTTCTTAATGTAATAACGTCCAAACATTGACTTTTTTTATACCAAATTTCAAACTAAAATTGATTAAAAAGACCTCAATTGGACTATTGTATAAATATATGTTATATTTAAACATTGAAAAAAACATTAGAAATAAATTATTATTATAAATAAATTATATGAAAATGTTGTTTTAAATTAAAATCCATTATTTATTCAGTATTCATCCAATTTGATGATTCTCTGAAAAATAAAATAGAATTACAGTAATCTTATTTGGACATTTTAAATTAAGAAATTATGTTCATTTTATCAAAATAAATTTCTAAATGTATATAAAATTAATATTTTTTTGACAAGACATTAAATGTTCATCATTTGGGAATATATTATTTTTAAACGAATAATAACTCTACAAAAGATTATATCATTCATCATAAATAAGATTTGTTTATATAAAAACATTATAAAAAATATTTGAAAATTATTTTTAAATATTCATGTTACATAGTTTAATGGACAGATAATAAATATATCATTTTAATAATTATAATAATAAAAGGGTGTTTTCTAGAAACTCATTGTTATGGGTAACATACAACACATCGGTGTTGCGTGCTTCATACTACAAGTTGGAGTTTCATGTTGCACAAGAAAAATCATTGTTGTGTTTAGTGAAATCAAAGATAGTTTTTCATGTAGCGGAATCAATGTTTTTTATGTCGGTAGAATAAACCAAGTCTGTGTTGTATGTAGCATAGTTCATATTGGTGTTTCATTTAATGAAATCCAAACATTGTTTTTTGTATAACCAACATCAAGTTTCATTGTTTTCTGGCATAAAAAATATAAAAATGTTCAAAAAATTTATAAAAATATTTATTTCAAAAAATCTGAAGATGTTACACTCTAAAAACCAGAAAATGATTTTCTCCTGAGAAATTCATTTGTGTTATCAATGGTTTATTACAAGAAATATTAATTAATATAAACCCACATAGTAAACATATATACTAAATATTCACTTAAAAAATAAACATGGAACCATAAATGTTACCCAATGTAACATATAAATATTTTTCATCATAGGAGATCATATGGTTGGGAGTGAAGATTGGGCATGGAGGAAATGTGAAAATATTTATAGTGATTCATTAAGGTCATCATTGAAAAACAAGTGAATGATCTATGAAATTACATGATCCTTAAATTCATAAATATAAGATTATTTTATAGGCCATCAGTTCAACAAAAATAATGTATTATAACAAAATAAAATTGTTGATCACTATCATTTCATTTATTAATTCTTTTATCAACAAATGATATAATAATATAATCAAAATTTAAATCATATTTTTTCTTTTAACAATTTCTAAATAATCCATTACATCATGTAATGGATATCTAGAAATTATATTTGATTCATGACAGGATAAAATACACTTTTAGTAGATCTTAAGGATGACAATAGAATTAAATTTATAACTATCTATCTATAACTAATCATAAAAACCAATATGTTTAGTTCAATAATATCTAAACATAAAAATTAACACAATTATTTCATCTTAAATAATTATTCATCACATATATTTATACATAAATGAGGATATAACATTGGCCAAGGGTAGGCACGAAACCCTTATCGTCCATCGTTAATGGGTTCACGATACACAACCTCGTCGTAATTGATTGGTTGTAAGCAGAAATAAATGATTTTATTTTCTAAAAACACACTAACATAATTTCCAAAAATAAATATGATGGACATTATTGAAATATGGTTAATCAATAAATTGCCTTTTAACCATGGTTTTCAAAACAATCTCAAAAGAGAAAAACATCCTATGATGTTTGACATAAAATTTTCATTATTTGTTAATCTTATAACCCCTATGAAACATGAACACCGAAAAAAGTAGATATAAATTCACTATATCTACTTAACATTGATCTCCCCATATATCACAAAGAAACAATCGGATGTCCCATTCCAAAAATGGGAATACCCTCATCATAAATTATCATTGATCATGGAAACAACCTGAAATACCATAAATCAATTTGTAAGACCTGAATTATTCCTTATTCTATATATTATTGGATATGATCCATAAAACTATAAATTTTTAAACATCATCCATATTAACATGAACTACTTTTCAACAGGTCCTTAATTAGTTCCAAAGTAATCAATAATATCCAATTTACTTATTCATATCCAATATATATTTATCCAAAAAAATTATTATAACATTAAGGGTCATATTTACATTAATCATATGTTTTCCATGGACATATCCTTTCCATTATGTCACTTTTTTATTCCATCAGAACTATTGAATGTGATATTAAAAATCCATAGATAAAAACATTAACTAAAAAATCCCTATATATTTCACCATTCATATAACATAATTATTTATTCAAAAATTCATAAAAAGATTGATTATTCTACTTCATACTTATTAAATTAGTAGGGTTACCTCATCCTGTTATAAAATACATCTTTCCTTTCATATTTCCCATGTTTTCCCATCTTCATCCAAAATGTGACCCTTACTCGAACCACTATGATGATCTTATTCATTTTATGTAATCTTGTAAAATTGAGTTTTATAATTACCATTTTTTCAACCCTTAAAACACTAATAATTCGATTATGTACTTGGGATGATAATATTATCATCTGTTTCATTAACTGAACTTATCATTTTTTTCAATAATGCCACTTTCTTTGTGTCCTTCTTTTCTATAGTAAAATTTGTCTTCTAGTTCCTGAAGAATGTATCTTAGGTGATTATTTCCACATTATAGATTTAGTAGCAGCCAAATATTATTTCCTAAATGGACTAAATTAGAAAACATCTTATTGAACTCATTATTTCTCTTCTATGGTGAGACTGAGAGTATGTTATGTTTAGCTTTGCTAATCATGATTAGTGAAAACTGATTATGCATGATCAAGACATCATTCACTCCAATGATCATCCCACATGAATTATCATCATAAATTCATCCATCGCATTCAATATTAATCATGTTCATTCAAGTTCATGCCATTCCCTAAAATGAGAGTGATATCCTGAGCATTACTTGTCATAGTAGAAAACCATATAGTTATGAATATAATTAATTGTAGGAATTATAAATCAGGAAACCATAATTAATCAAAGACACACTACTTTCATCCTAGTCTTTTCATATCCAAAATATATTTAATCCTTCACAATGGTTCATTATATTTTCGTGAATTCTATGATCATATTCTATGATAGTGTCAAACTGGGTGTCCAGAAAGGGTCTTTGTCATCTGATAGATATCCTTGAGTTAGGCCCAAAACATCTTCTTCAAGTTATGACCCAAAAATAAATTTTTTTCAAGAGCCACATCCACTTGTTTTATCCATATAATGATTTATTTCTAGGGGAAAAATCACCCTACCCTATACCAAAATTATAGGACACACTCCTAAACATTAACTCATCCTTATAGTTTTCCTTATATACATCTATAGATATATCCATAAAAATATACTAATGGGTCTCACTAATGTTTTCTCATAATTTTATCCAGTGGTTAACTAAACCATTTATCTAATACTAGATATAGAGACCCTTTATTTTCATACATATAAATTACATAACATTTGGGGAATAGATATAATATTATACAAACTGATGTCCAATGACCATAATTGGTATAATTCCTTTGGAAACATGGAATCATAAGAAATGGTACATAAATGAACTACATTATATCCCAAATGTTTTTATTGACTATAACTATTATTATATACATCAAACATAATATATATATTTCTTATCTAACTATGAAAACAAAAAATGTTTTAGATTAAATTCTTAGTAAGGGTAAAAAAGGAAGATATATAAGCATAATAACCAACATAAGTGTATTAGATCATGATCCTATAAATAAAATATAATACACTAAAAATCAAATATCATATAAATGAATCATAGAATATATAATGGAAGATAACATGACATGAATCATATGAAAATAATGAACATAATCTATGAATGAATACAATCAGAAATAAACATTTAATTGAGGAAAATAGATAAGAATATAATATTATTTCAATTGTATCTAAGGAATCGTTGCACATACTATCTTGATAGTTGGAGTTCACAACTCATATAATCGTATAAACAATTTATAATACAATGGCCATCTAAGGAGCATTAGTTCACTCATCATACCATATTGGTAGTCATGGGTCACTCCCATGGCCATATTAGTAGTCAAGTTTCATTCCAAAGACCATGTCAGTATCTATCATGAAATATAATTATTCACCCAACTCATTGGAGTAGATATAGGTCCCACACATTTCATAATGAAATTATACATAAATGTTCCAAAAAATCATAAATAATCATATATTAACCCATGAAACAAAATGGGTATCTTAAACCTGTAATCATATAATAACTTGTTGAAATAGATACAGGTTTTATAACCATTTCACCAGATATATAAACGACAAGTGTGATATAGATTTCATAATGACAATGAAATTAAAATTAACCTATTTCAAAAAAATATGAATGGAACCATTAGATCATTTCATAGAAAGACATGATTAACATCAAAGAATTTCATTTTGGATGTTTTTTTTTCAAAATCCATAAAAAAACTTTATAAATAAAATAAGTTCTATTCTTTGATAAATAAATTTTAATACATAAAACCATTTGAAAATATTTTTCAAATAAAATATAATGAAAAAATATAAATATTACTTGAAATAATTTTGTTATCCTTTTTTCCTGAAAAAATATAAAAAATAATTAAAAAATGATGAAACCTTTTCTCATGAAAACATAGAAAATAAGATTCAAAAAATTTAAAACACTTATCATTGAATTCAATTTGACCACACATAAGGAAATCAAAAAACCATTAATAAAACCAATTCTTTAAATAAAACATTGAACTTATATAATGAATGATTAAAAATATTCCGAAACCTTTTTCACTTGAAAATTTATGAAATAATCATGAAAATTATCTGAAACCAATTTCATTGAAAATATGATTAAAAAAATGTTAAAAAATAATCTTTTTAAACATGCATTGGAAGAATCACAGAAATAATTGTAGGTAAATGCATACATGTCGTACGAGATAAAAAACATTCCATTTTAATAATAAAAAGTTTAGAAAATTGACATGTTTCGAAAGATACATGAAGATTCCATTGAAGAGATTGGTAAAATAAAAAAATGATATTATATTCAATATTATAATAAAATGGTACAATATTATTGGAGCTATTTTTTGAAAACATATATTTCTGAATGAAGAGAGGGTAAATTCTGTCATTCTAAAAAACTCTTTTTAAATATCTTGTGTACCAAAGAGTATAATTATGTAACAATACATTAATATATCATTCATAACCTTAGGGGAATAAAAATCATCTATTTTCGTGACAGATGGGTTACAATATTTCATCAAAGGAATCATAAACAGAAACAATCTTGAAAAGTGATGAGATTATTTCAATAAAATCTTATTAATCCATTACATGGGATAATACTCTCAATGTAAGAAAATTAAATGACAAGAGACATATAAAATCATGAAAAATTTATGATTCATGATATATCATATAAAATTTATGTATATAATCCTCAATATGAATTTAGGCTCCTCACAAAACATGAGTGTCATTAATGAAAAATTGAGACAACACAATTTTACTGATTTAAAAACATTTTATACATCAAACCCATGAAATAATGGCCATATAGTGGATATGTAAATAAAAATTATTTTAAATATATGAATCATTTATTAAATTAAGAGATTTATACACAACACACAAAAGTAATGGGTGGTTAATAAATCATGTATCTCATGAAAAAAAATGAGACAATATCCCCTTACCCTGGGTCTTTAATCTCATTGTACTCTTTAAAAACTCTTATATAATGAAAATAAATTTATTATAAATATATAAAAGACCTATATTCTTATATATAACACCGTATAGGGTTTTTTATAGCTATATATTACCTTCTTATTTACAATTCTATGTTAAGTTTTCACATTAGGTAATATCCTCTTTGTTTTTCATATGTCTAATAATTTGTTATATATATGGTACTTTTATTTATATAATGATTTCTAAAAGATAATATATGATTTAAAAAAAAATTATATTATGTTTTTTTTATTACAATCTATATATTATGTTTGTATGAAACATAATATATAGTTCTTGGATACAATAAGCAGTACATACACATGAACACTATTTTCTTATAATTGTAGTGTGGAAAGAAAGAATGTAAAAGGAATATATGTATACATATATATATATAATTATTATATTGAAATTATTATATAATATATATATCATATGTATTGACTAAACCCATCTTTGATACATTTCATGTAGTGTATGAACGAATCACATCCCTTTGAAGGTGTGACTGTCTACACTTCCCCAAACTAAATAACATATTAGCTTAAAAAGAAAGTATTAAGATATATGTTGTAAATGAATTGTACAATCCTAATGAAATAATAAATACAATATATAACATAAATACATTGGTATTCCATAAAAATTTCCATTATGATAGGTGGTAACATAAAAATTAACCGTCATCCTTTAGTGAGGTGGTAGTTCACTATACATGTAAAAAATATTTTTTTTACCCCTTATATGGAGGGGTGTGTATTTTTAGTTAATAAAATTTAAAGAAATTATATTATATTGATGATACTGGTGTCCATATTCATAAATATAATAAATATAGGGGAGGGGTAGGATAAGGAAAATAAAATAAATGATAATGAGATAAGATGTTACCTCTTAAATGGGTAACAGCTTTTTCGTCTCTTCCAAAAGGATTTTTTGACAAAATTTTGGCCATGGGGATGATTATAGGATTAATTGAAAGATTTTCTATGTGTATTGGGAAGTCATGTACGATCATAATTGCTTTTAATGATATGAATAAGAGGGATAGGTGGTGGCCTTTTAAAGGGAAGGGAATGGAGACACTTGGAATTTTTAAAAAAATTTAGGTGTACGCACATTTTTTACCTAAGAAAATACAAAAAAAAACCGAAAAAACACAACAATGGAATGTGAATTTTAGAATATGGTACATAAAATTAGGTTGGGATAAGTTTCTAGGTTATTATGAATCTTAGATATTATGTAAATTACTTTGTTAACCTATTTTTTCCGTTAACCATTGTGATTAATTTTAATCACATTCACTAATATTTTTTAATGGAAATGTGACCATATTAAACAGTATAAATTAGGATTATTACAAATATTTAACCCATTTTTCCCAATTATAACCACATAAGTGGAAGAAATTAATTTCAAATAATTCCTGCTGACAAGACGACACAATGAGTTTTTAGGGTAAAAATATCCAAACTTTTTCCAATATTTTTATTTAAATATTGAAAGGAAAAAATGACTCCGAATACCAAAATTAGATTAAATGAGAAAATATGATCATTATAAACATTTAAATAAACTTAATATATAATTTATATTTATAACTAAATTTTATGAAAAAGGATGTATGAATTAAAATCTAGTATTTCTCATTATTCATCTAAAAATAATGTTTGTCAGAAAAATCCACAAAATTATAAAGAAAATGACATTGAAATGTTATATTCAAAATGGATGATTATTTTATAAAATTAAATTTATAAATTTTTCTATGATTAAATATATTATTTTTTATAGAATGACATTAAATGTAGTTGATTTTAGAAAATAGTATTTTATTTAAATATATCAACATTAAAGAAAATTATATCTTTTATTATAATTTTTTATTATATATATAAAACCATTATCAAAACATATTTGAAAATTATTTTTTACTATTTATATTACTAATTTTTATATTTATACTATAATTATAACAATTTAATAATTGTAATAATAAAAATATGTTTTGTTGAAACTCAATGTTGTGTGTGACGTACATAAAGACAATGTTGGTATTTTGTACACCAAGTTGGTGTTCCATGTGTCAAAAGACAAGAAGATGATGCATGTATCGAAATCCAAGTCAGTTTTTCTTGTATCAAAAGCCAAGTAGGTGTTTCTTTTAGTGAAATCCTGTTAGTGTTTCCTATAGCGCAATCCATGTTGGTATTTCATGTTGTGTTAGGCAAGTCAGTGTTGTGTGTAGCAAAATCCAAGATGGTATTCCGTGCAACAAAATCAAAAAATAGTTCTCCTCAGAATAAAAAATATATTTTTTGTGTTGTGTGAACAAAAAATAAATAAATTTAAAATATATATAAAATATATAATTCAAAAAAATTTACGGTGTTACATGATGGGTGTTTCATGCTCCATGAATATAGCATTGAATTCTATTGAAGAATATGAAACTAAATTGAATGATTATGCAATATTCATACCCACAATAATTAGTCATACCATGTACATTGTGATTTTTATTGGATTAATGATGATAAACCAGACATGAAGTCGCTTTTAGATTACATTCCCTTTATGTATTAATTAGGAAAAACTTCCTGGATTAAACCCTATAACTTTTACCATCAATTAAAACCTTCTTCATTATCATCTAAAACAAAAATGGTAAACCAGATGTAAATCATAAAAAGGTGGACGTATCACCCACCATTTAGGATCCTTCTCTCTTATGATTGTAGAGGGAATTGAAAAATTATTAATGTTGAATGTATTAATTATTGGGAGGCTATATTGATGTGTATTTTTTGTGTGTCATACACGTATATTTCTAAGACATTTTACAAAAATATAATCAATCCAATGGAATCTCACAATATTTCACAGACATGTGCATCAACCACAACATAGTCGGGGTCCTTGAATAAATATAGGATGTCATCACCAACCCATCATCTTCAATATTGGGTTTCAAATGTATTAGTCTGAGTGTACCACAATATTAGTAGACTCCCAACCCTAGAGGCATCTTGGAAGGACCTCGAGGTTGTGAATCCCCACTAGGAATCTTCTTAGTGAATGTCGGTGGCCTAGAACTAGTTGAACTTAATATCCATCTTCTACCATTTTGGGAACCAGTTCTCAGAACACGATAATGAGTTCATACTATACCATAGAGTGGATGAAGAAGTGGTCTCCAATTACTTCAGATTGTTAAATATGGATCACTCCTATAGTCCCTTACCATTAATAAACTATGAAAATTACGTGAAGAACAACATAATCACCATAAAAGTGATTCCTAACAACATACCTCAACTCCATTCACATGAATCAGGGTCCCCAAGGGGACACTCATAGGGAAACAATTAAAAACTCTAGAATAAGGAATCCTCTTTGTTATTTCTTAATAAACCCGCCAGTCAAATATCATGTTAAACTAAGAGTATATGAATATTATTTCTCATATATATCAAACCCTCTAGTCAAATATGTAACACAACACATGAAGATGAAAATAACATCATATGATTTTCATGAACAAATCTCTAATATCGCGTCACACTACGAGTAGATTAAAAATTAGGTATATGCATATCAAACACTCTAATAAAATATGTTGGAAATCTATAAAATTATGAAAATAAGTTTGTTAGTATTTCAATCATTCCATTAAAATATGGAATTAATTTGAGAATTCATATGGTGTGTACCATCATTAAATTATGGAAAGACTCATATATCTACCCCAACACATGAGGAATGTTAGTATTTTATGGTAGGAAATGAATGATAAGAGAAAACACATATACATTATCCAAAATCAGAATAGGTATAAATAATTGTTCCCAACATATAAATCTCCCAACATATCTTATTAATGATAGAGGGTTATAAATCCATCCCTAACATCATTCTACATTCTTTTCATGACGTAATCATGTCAGCAGAAATGGCAAGGATTCAGGATTACAACACCACCTCCTAAAATTGGGGGACAAATCATCACAATGTGATGATCACTCAAGGGAATGCATTTATCACTAACCCCATTTAAGTGATACCTCAGCAACATTTAGACACAAATGGAAAATCGTTTTGGCACAAATACAGGTCCCAACTAGGGGTCTCTGATCCACCCTAGTGAACTTTCTATAGTAGAAGAACATCACTTCTAGAACCCAAGATGCCTACCAACATATTCCATTATCCCCATTTGATCGATTTTAACATACACTCATATATTAAGGCCTTCACTTATAACAAGACGACCCAATAACTCACATGAGTGTGGAAAAATGATATCAACCCAGAGACAATCCTAAAATTAAGAGTAGGCTCATACCCCTGATCTATTTGAGGCTGGTGTTATTGAGCCCGTCACACATCTATCAGTCTTTATTTGAGATCATGATGATAAATTACCATATTATAGAAATGTAATTATAAATTGAAAAGGACCACCCCACAATATTGTTAACAACAGCTCTTGAGGTCCTCCGAGTAGTATCTACCTTGATGGCTCCCTTCATGGGAACTAACTGATGAATCATGATGTCTTATAACTGGATGAGAATCACGATACCCCTCAACATTCACATAAGAAAAAATCTATAATAAGTTCCTCCACATGCTTCTGAATTCTCTGAATGTCCTCCCCATAGTATAAAATACAATAATTCTCCATGTAATCGGGCATTTAGCTGTGATGGTAGTCCTACCAATGATGGAATTCAATATAAATGACATCCCCTTAGTGAATTTTTATTAGTAATATTGTCTCACCTTATTACCTTAAACCCAGAAGGTCCTCCCCATGGTATTATATGTAAAAATTATGTCTCTAGTTTTAATGTGATCTATGATAGTATTCCTCCCCATGAAAGAGTTTACTACAAAGGTCCTCCCCATGGTGTCATTCAATTTCAACAACAAATCCTTACCCTTGGTTTGATCTACCCTGAAGGTCCTCCCCATGTAATATGATGTTTAAATTCTTTCTGTATTCAAACATTGATTTATGATGGTAGTCCTCCACATGACAGCATTAACTTTGAATTACCTTCCCATGATGAATTTTTATTTTGTTAAGAAGCCTCCCCCCCATCTTTTGAGCCAAATATGAGAAATACATACTATTTTAAGGTTCTTAGATTGTTGTGTCTAATAATGATTGATATCAAATCAATGAAAATAGACACACATTCTTGAGAAAAGGAGGGACTCTGGAAAAAATCATCCTCTAAAACACCTCGGACCATTTCCATGCCATTGAGTCTTCAAATAACCCTAATTCTTATGAAAATACAATCCTGAAGTGTTAATGTTGGATAATAATGTAGTGTAACATCTTGTAGAAGAACCAAAATAAATGTTTCTTGTGAGAATTAAATTATACAAGGATGGAATACCCATTATATTTTATCAATCAACCACTTTTCAATTAAAAATTCCATAGTCTATGTCAGATGATTTCATACAAAACATGCTTATAAATATCTTGAAAAATCTATTCCACATAAAAGAAAATGTATTTCCTTATAATGGGTATGAAAACCTGATTAAAATATTGGGAGATTATCTTCATCAAAATAATTTAGAATCCCATACCTATGCCTGACAACCATGATCATATAAGAGGTTGAAAGTTCAATAATTGAAATGCCTCAATTAATTCCATGAGTTATGTAATCTTTATATCAACAACCAGTCTGGTGATTATATTTGTGGATTGGGGGGAACATGGATATTTTCATTTCACCCCGCATCTCATTTAGTATAACCCTTAATAAATAACATCTTGTAATGTTATAATTCCATGGTATCAATTATTAATGACCCATTTTCATGATTGATGGTGCATATAACATGAATCTGCCTTATCTATGTCTAAATAATGTTAGGACCTATTAAATAATGACATAAAAAACCATGTAAGTATTAATCATAGATCATTAGGTTGATTTCTCACCAATGTTTTTCCAATCAACATGAATTGTTAGTGTCCTAGAAATTAATATGTTAATGTGAAGATGCATCATTTCACCCAGTTAACGTTTGAACAAGGATGAATGAGATAAATATAGAAGTGGTAGAAGAAAAAATTTCCATATTAGGGGATTATCCCAATACTATAGGGTTGGGGGAATTTGAAACACAAAATTTATCTCTATGGACAACAAATCCATCCTGAGTAATAACAATAAGAGAATATGAGAAACCCATTCCCATTGTGACTGTGGATTTATTAGTTCAACCTCACATTAAATGGAAATATTAATGTTCCCATATATAGAGAAAAAAAAAATATTATCTCATAGTTTTCCCTATCCCATGATCAATTTCCCCTAGAATGGAAGTGTACGATAAGGTTTCATGGTGGCTCTCTTTGAGTAACTATTTACCAATAATCTTGCAGATTATCCTTGAAAGGAAAGGATATGTTCAAAAAAAGGCTCAAAACCCTATTACCATTCGACATACAATATGATGACTACGATTCATTTTTCATCAATAATCATCATGGATTCCAATCCAGCATATCGCACAAAAAATAATTCCAACTCAGAGGAACAAGGAGAGGATGGTTCCATCCAAAATGCATTCTAAACTAAGACAATCGGAGGAGGTTTTCATAACTAGATGTAGACAATCTCCCTAAATTAAGATGATACCTAAAAATATTTTTGACATAAACCTTAAAAAACCTCTACCAATTAATAATGACACTTAAAGTCCGCATAAAACTCACCTCCTCGTTGTAAAGAGTATGAACTCATCTTGTTTGTTGAATGATTTAATTGGAAGGAAGGAGAAAGGAAAAAGTGGAGTATACTAAATACAATGATGAAATGAGGAAACATTCTTTCTGGATACATTGAATGGGAAGAGCATCAATGAATATATTAATAGGTTAACCTCATCAAAAAGGGTTCATCTGAGTAACTGAAATAGGGATAGGACATACACCATACTCGGTATGGCGACCATTTTTATACCTAGACCCAAATAAAAATACCATCATGATATATCATTATTAGGAAAACCACCAAAATATATTTAGGGAAACCCTTACATTAAATCCTTTACTAGTTATCAACTTCAAATAATGGAAATACTAGCATGTTTTGTCCTTCCAATTGTTTCACCTTGGATGTTCATGTCCGACCATACTATCATCAAGGTATTATCGACACTATCTAGACACTGGAATATCTAATGGAATCACTAAAGTAATGGAATCATTAGTATATATAAAACTCAAATCATTCCCTGAATGGGTGACAGTCACTCCACCTTGCCAAATTTTGGGAGTCCTACATTCATAATATACAATTTATCAAGGTACCCAAGAAATATCTAACTCGTTTTTCATCCCATTTTTGTACCGTGATGGAACACCCATGAATCATGATGAAGTGAGACTATGATTATTTTTAAAAAAATTACATGAACCAAATTTTTTATGGTACCCAAGTTTTTCTACTCATTCAATCATTGGATGGGAAGACCTCATTTATAATTTCCCTTTTCAATTAGTCTCATTGTAGAAAAGGATGAAAATCCATGAAATATAAAATTGGATGAATCTAGATAATGAGGCAGTATCAGATTGTATTTCCATATGTAGTGGATTGACCTACTCCATGATCCCACCTCTTCACCAAGCATATTTTCTCTCTCTATGCATAGAAAACATCTGTGTGCTAGGAACACAACTCATCCTAGTGAAATACACATGTGGGATTTTGGATTTTTCAATCATTTTAGTGAAAATCGAACATCCCATAAAAAATTATATTCACAGTCCTAAATTACTTTACCAGTCAAAAGGAATATATCAGGAATGTCATAGGTGGCGTCGGTCACACATAAGTGAGCCTCCACGCCAGCCCCAACACCATACCTTGATCCATTTCGTTCTGCATCACCATATGAATCAATTAACTTCTTGCCACATGAAGAAGGTCCTATGTGGACCATGATAAATCTATTTTACAATAAAATTAATATATTTTACTCATTTCGAGACAATCATGTTCCCGAATACTTTATAACATCTATGGATAATGATTACTCTACTTGTCAGGGCACAAGAGGCCCAACCAGTTAGGTCTTAGTGAAAAGTTTTATTTTTTCCCTTCCAAAGGATTTTTTGACACACCAAACATGAATGAATTTTATTTAATATAGCCCTGGAAAACAAATTGGACTCTACGAAGGTGATTTTTGGAATGTTTCCTAAACAATTAGCATGTGTTTATGTTATTGTAGATAAAGAAGAAGGTGACCTAAAAGGGTTGTTTAAAGATTATAAAAAAAGTATAAGGTTGGATGAATAAATATATAATAAATATAAATTATGGTATTTTCCATTTATTGTTTAATGAAACAACTCTACCCCATGTTGTTTCCGCAATGACACAACGGGTTCCGTCGACATCATACTACTAGTCTTTTAGAAATCATCCCAGGTAGAAGGGACGAGATCCAATCACTGGGGATGAAACTATAAAATGAAGAAAATTCCATAACCCTTTTAGAATTAATTCCATTATGTTTGATATAATGGGAACTACCCCACCAAATATTTACACAAAAATGTCCATCTAAAAAAATCCCCATTGTGTGATGAATTAATCTTTAGTTCCGTTAATATCATTCATTAGTTGGATCTATTCATTGAAAATGAGAATGGATATGAACTGGAGTTTCCCCCACCTTATTGGGAAACTAAAGTATGATTTTGTATGATCACTAGTGATTATAAAATGAGTTGTTTAGATTGAAACAATAATTTTGACCACATCCCTACTCATACTATCAATATTCCATAATCTGATGGACGATCCCTTCAATGTGTCCAATTGTAAAAGTAAAATCACCATTTATATGGGAAAATACCACAAGACCTGATCACAATGGAAAATAAATAGAATGTTGTATAAGTATCAAATTATCCCATGTGGGGAGGCATGCCTATTTAGACTAGCCCACTAAGGATAAGAGAACCTTCAACATCTTTTTTGATGGTTGATCTGTCTACGTAACGTACTCCAACCAATAAATCAATTGTGAAAGAGAACCCACATACTAGAAAGTATGGGAATTTATAAAAATGTGTGATATAATGATGTATTAAGACGTATTACCAGACAGGTTTTCAATCCTAGAATCCTTTATATTGTCAAAAGATTTTAGGGAAGAACTCGCAGAAGATTTTATAAGACCCTATGAGTTTAAAGATTATGATTCCAAAGCTGAAGACTATCATACCTTAATTGATCATAAAAATTATATGCAGTTATATACGTCCCAAATCACAATGAAGGCACCATTATATAGGGACAAAATTTCCCACTGTATGTGTCTCATTGGATGAATATTGTCAATATTTGTTAAATATTCATTGCCAATGGGTCTATATTTAATCTCACTATAGTAAATTTTTTTGGATGGGCTAAAATAAGGATAAAATAGTTCATTCTTATATAACACTGTTGGGCTACGAAAAAAAAAAATATTGTGCTAAATCAATCTCAAAACTCTATTTGGATAAGTTGTCTACGACTCATAACTTCAATGTGTTCACTTGGATAAGACCTTCATCATCATTTTATGATGTCCTTGCTTGAATAAACATCTGAAAACCCACTCAGAGATCCTTCAAATCAATAAATAGAATACTAATATAAAAATTGGGATGTTTTATGATGATGATGCCTCATTCAAATATTAGGATTCTAATTATATTGATGTATGAATTTATCAAATGGAAGGGAAATAGATGCTGGTTGATGGTGTTTCTTGGGTAGTAGCTCAGATGGTTTGGTAATAACCCAAGCCAACCCCTTAAAATAGCTTGGAGAAGAGTGTGTTATACCAATTGATTTCGTGGAGAACATGTTTCCATATTCTTTCATATATTCAATGGACTTTGTGATATTATATTTGAAAAATGAATCCAACAACGTGAATTTTTTTTAATCCCCAGAATGTTGTGAAATCATTGATGAAAATTTCCCTATTACATCCATAGAAATCAAATATATCCCTTCAACATGAACGTATTCATAAGTGGTTCTCTCATCACCCTAATGGGATGAAGGCACTACTTCTACATCCATCACTCCATTCCCTCCATAAATTCATGGATAACCCACAATTTATTCTATGTTAGAGGAATTCACATTGTCTTATAAATTCCAATTCAAAGATCTCATATCCTCTCCAATATCTGGAGACATTACACCATTACATGGTCCCCATATAGAAAAAGAGGAAGAATATAAAGAGGAGAAATCAGAATAAGCGGATTACCTCAGAGATTCCCTTCAGTCATTTGAGGAAGGCATCTCTACCACCTTTGATGAACTACATCAAATAAATTTGGGTACAAAAAAAGTCCAATGACCATCATTGGTCAATAAAATCATATTATATGATGAAAAATAGATATATAATTCATTCCAAAATCAACATCTAGACATTTTCTCCTAATATAACACATATTTTCTGGTCCATGACCCCACGGTATGTATTCACCACGTGGTCATTCTAGAGGACCATCAGGATTATACACATGCATCTAGAAGGAAAAATCATACACACACATAAAAAATTAATGATATAGTTTACATGTTCATCAAATAAATCATTATTCTAGATATCCAAAAAATTGGAAGGATTATATAGTCGATATCATGAAAAATAATTCGAGAATTAGAGTTTTCATCGATTTCAGAGGTCTAAAACATCACTAACAGAAGAATGGTTTCTGATTCCGAATAATAGAACTAATAACTGATAAAAAACTGATATCAAGCCCTATCATTCTTGTATATATATTCAGTATACAATAAAATCCAAATGTATCGGGAAGAAGAAGAAGAATCCACAACCTCAAGGATGCTAGGATGTATCTTCCTATCAACTCATTTATTTTATCCTGAATAAGTATATACATGTATCTAAACACTTTACACATCACATCATCAACCCCTTACAATGGAAGTTCATAAAATAATATGTTGGTGACACATTGTTGAAATATTGATTCCATTATAACCACATGGATAATCATGAGACAATATTCAATAAACTGTTACAAAAACCCTGAAAATGAACTCCTTAAAGTGTGGTTTCAGTGTCAACTCAGTAAAATTCATTAACTTCCTCACATTTCATCATGGAATAAAAGTCAACACTTATATGAAAATGGGTTTCCAAAGTATGTCACCTCCTCTATGACTGGATTAGATAATTTTTCTTTAAGGAAACACGTCTTATATCTAGCACTTTATAGCCTACAATGTAGGAAAATGGATTCATTTAACTAGTTTGATAAAAATGGGGGTTAAATATCACATGAGTAATGATTTTTATGTAGAATTTGGGAGCCCCAAGAAATAAATTTTGATCCCATAAATGTTGATTCCTCATGTTGAAGGAAGGATACTTATATTTTATGATACCACCTAATAGAGATCATGGGGTGAATTCATCATGAAAAAGAGTGAAACCAATATCAAAACAACCATTAATACCTCACTGAACAATGATCAAAGATAAAAATAATTATTTAGATATTTAGAAGTGGTATCTGGAACTAATCATTGGGGTCCCAAAAAGAAATATCTGCCTTTAACATCATTAAGACCATTTGGTCTCTTGAATCAAACCACTCAAATACATTCTTAGTTGTTCGATGTCAACCATGTATCTATGACTGTGTGTGGTTATCCTGAAGTATTATAACATTCTAGTTTTGCCTCATAATGAAATAAAAATATATGAATTAGCATAAGTTCTAGAAGAACATTCCTTGGTATAAATTATATCATTAGATACAGAAATCCCTATTGAAGAAGTCATCTCTATAAAATAGCGACCACATATATGGGGATGTATGTTGATGGTGCATCTAGAATAATGATAGGGTAATGGATGGAAACCACCATGCTCAATAATGTGGTTTGGTATTAATGCCAATTTATACATCAATGGTGGTCATATCCTACTCATTTCCTCTATTGGAAGGATTAATGAACAATGAAGTAAAATATTATGCTCTCATTGTTCAGATATAGATGGTACACAAGTTTCAATTAAATCACATGAGGATAAATGGTGATTTAGAATTTGTCATTAATAAGGTCAATGGTGATTATTACATAAAATTGTTAGATATAATACTATTGTCAAACCATTTCATAGTAATAATCGAAAAATTCCATTTGGAGATAACATTGGCTCATTCCCCATGGTCTTAAAATTCCAATGCCGATGAACTGAAAAATGATGCCACTACGTGAGAACGTCTAGACCAGGGTTATAAAATAATTAGTATTGTGAACCATAGAATTTTCTCACCATTTTTGGTCCAAAATAGAAGAGATCATGGAAGAGAGTCCCACCCCTGAACTATATAGTATTACCAACATCTAGATGATACGCTATATGACATACCTTTTAAATGGATAGCTCCGACTAGACAGAGTTAGAATATAGTAAATATAATGAAGGGAAAATGAAATTGTTAGATATGATGAGATAATACATCAAAAGATCCTATATATGTTAGGCATAGTTGGGGTCCTTGTCAAATACATTGATTTATAAGAGAATACTACATTCATTATAAAACATCACACCCAAGACTCCAACTCCAACTAGATGGGGTTCAATATTTCTTATGAAATATGAAGGATTTGGTACTACTAGGACAATATGGTTTAGGATTGCATTAAATTTACAAAATAACTCTAGTCCTACTAGGTTCACACAACCATCATTCCCTAAAACCAGATATTTTACAAAAAACCAAACACTCTCGTACAATTTCTATATGGGAATGAACATTATGGGACATTACCATCCAGATATGGGAAATTGGTTCATGTATATTCATACTACATCAAACAACTTATACATGTGATATAATGGTACACATATCAAAGAAGTTAGATCATGGAATACTATCAATATTGTGAAATCCATCATCATCACCAGATTTGTCTCCCATCATACAATATTTTTGGAAAATGGCACCAATATCTATTGTTATGAATTGGAAAAAATGTAGTAGGATTATATCATAAAATCCAACAACTCATTACTCTACCATAAAGTGGATAGATGACTGTTAGGGTAATTTAGAAAAACCCTATCTAATATGCTGCATAAGTGTTTATATAAGGATAAAATGGCATATCCCAAAAAGCTCTTATGTGCCATGTTGTCTTACCGAACTATGATATGTACCTCCACATAGGCGACCCTATACTCATTAGTTAATGGGATAAAGGTGTTAGTTCCCATTAATGTTCAATTAAACTAACATCAAATTTCCATGGGTGATCCATTATCCATAGATGAGAAATCTGAGAAATAGTTAGACGAGTTAGAGTGATTAGATGATAAAATATTGCTTAGCTTGCATCATTTGGATGTCTATAAAAACTGGATCACATGATCCATTTAAAAGAAATTCTCCTCTAATATTTCTTTTATGGGGAGATGGTGTTGAACATCAGGAGTCCGATGGTACCTGAAATGAAATATCCAAATCCAGATCCCGTATGAGAGGGACTGAACAACAAAGAAAAATTATACTCTAATAGAGACTATTATTTGATCCTTATGGATAGAAAGACTATTATATATACTACAAATGCAAGGATTCTCCTGAAATAATTCATGTAATAAAAATAAAATTGTCCCTACTACTCGATGTCAAACATTATATGATTTCTAAGATAGATAACAATAAAAATGTCGGACACATCATCCATTTCATAAGATTATAAATTGTATAACACCAACATCCTAACTGAAATAATGTAAACTACATAGATTCATTATTGAGAATGAATACCATTAAATTGAAAAAAGTGTCCCTATGACATGATGTTAAATAGTACAATATCAATCATATCATCAAAGTTTCACCACGACATGAACAGATATATCTGAAAGGATGATGAAATTCCCCAGTCCCCATGTACGATCCAAATCCACATAGGTAATATCTTGATTCAAGAACTAAATATGGGATGATTCCTACCATCATAAGATTCAAAGTGTTTCCTAAACCTCTAATATGGGGCCTAGTCAAAATACAACATTCCTTCCATGTCATTTTTTCATCTTCTTTTCTGCATAACGTTAAATTGCATGACTAATATCTTTTGGGTATGACATTAAACTACAGGGTTTTGTAAGAACTACATGCGAATTGATTCTCTTTCTAATAGGATAGGTATTAATGCATGTAACATATGTCATGGGCATGACCATAAAATATGGTAAATAACCCATCCCATATATATGAACAAAACCAATTCAAAATGATTTATTCTAAACAAAATCTCATTTCAAGTAAAATTACTTATCTCTACAGATGAGTTATATTTATGTAGGTATGAATGATTAGAATGTTTTGTGATGATTCATGTGCACACATGATATATATGGATTCATAGATATCCAATCTAAGGTCTATCCACAACAAAAAATTGAAAAAATTTCCTCCTCTATGTATAGATCATACATTTTTATTTAATTATAATTCAAAACAACATTTGGCATGATTCCTTCCCACACATGATATACACTGGCACCCGAATGTCCAATCCCAAGTATAGCCACAATAACTAACGATAAATTGTCCATCCTCTTCATATGGATAAGGCATTTTTAGAGGTATTCCATTATTTAATCTGTATTTGTTTATTTTTATCCACACATGATACATTGTATCACACATATATAAAATCTCTAGTCGAAAAATAATAACTTATGGTGAAAATTCCAACTCTATGTATGGATCAAACCTATTTACATATTTTCCTTTTTAAAACAAAGTATGGATTGATTCATGTTCACATTGTATAAGCAATGATTCCTAGATCCCTAATCCTATGTAAAACCTCAATAAACAATGGAAACAATTCATACCTAGTTATATAGATAAGGCATGAGTACAAATTTCATGTGAATAAGTATGTCTTGATTAATTCCTATCCACACCAGATATGCAGTTATATCGAGATATCCAATATATGGTCTATCTGAAATAACCAATTGAAAAAAACCACTTTTTTATGGATTTGACTTATTAGAGATTTCTTGTATATAACTATGTGTATTTTGATTCCTATCCACATTGGATACATAATGATTTCTTCATTTCAAATATCAGGTCTAACAACAACAATAATTACATCTTGGAAAAATGCCTCATCCATATGTATGGATAAGGTCACCATAGGGATCTAGTAAAATAAATATCTAAGGCTTGATTCTCACTATACTAAGATGTGTAATTATTCCAATATCATACTTCTTATCCCATACACCACAAAGTTAAAATTCCCTAATCGTTCATTTTTGTTTCCTATGTGTGGTGGAATAAAAAGATTCCACCCATTTTCTCTCACACCAAGCACATCTCACGTGGTCTTTGAGGTTTTGTTAAAGGATTCCTTATATGGTGAATTAATATATATTCACATCAGGGTAACTCTAGTCTTGGTCAAAACAACATAAAAGGTGCAACAAATATCCACACCATATGTCATTAAACTAAACTATTTCTCTAGAACTAAATATGGATTGACTCTTGCATTAATGTGATATGTAGGGACATCTACGAATAATTCCATACTCCTAGGTATGGGGTATAAAATGATCCTAAATCATGTATATAAACATATATCTATATAGGGGATCTTAAATTTGGGTTCCCCATTTAGGTACCCCTCCACGAAAAAATTATCCATACATATGAGTGATATCTATTAAGGAATCATCACACTCCTTGGATAATCGTATTTTCAATTCTTCTTCAATTATCTGAATAATTCGATTCACTTATCATATTCTATGTCCCGGGAAATTTCGGATCTCCACAATCATTCACTGGACTTCATAAATGGAGGGCCACTGTCTCTGAGAAATATTTGTTTGAATACAAATAATATTCCTTAGTTGATCCTTCATATGTTTACCACAAAAAATTTCTATAAACCAAAGTTTATATATTCCACACAACATGTCTCTTTTTTCACCATATTCCCCAATGTAAATTTTGTCACATATAATTTATCTTGACCAGAGTGCCCCTAGAATCATGGATTTAATTTTCTATCTCCCTCAAATTCTAGGTGTGTCAAAACATCCTAGCCCAATCATCCTTTTATTGCTCATAATTTTCCGGACACATGGTCCTAGTTTTATGACCTAAAACTACAAAGACCACATGTCATCCTTATTGCATAATGTCAAAATGAATGGATCATATCCTAGTCACATGATAGTAAAATGCATGATTTCTAAAAACTACGTCTAACTTGATTCATGTTATCACAAGATACAAATTTATTAAAAAATAATAATCTCTAGGTTTAGAATCAATATAAAAATTAAACTTATTTTCCATTATATGGTTCAAAACTACAAAGTAAATTTTATCATAAGAAAAACGTATATGATTTTTCTCACTAAAATAGGATATGTAGTAACACCCAAATCCTATATCCTAGTATTACTATAAAAAATTCCCTCACTCTTGTATATGATATCTAGATCTGCATGGTTGGGTATAATAAATGAAACACCTCACTCATGTTCTATCTTTAAATGGAAAATTCCCCTTCTATAATTTTTTTTGATCAACATGTGAGGAAAAGTACCGAGAACTATGTATGGATTTATACTCATTTTTATGAGATACATATTGATGCATGTACTTTTTATATTGGGCCTATCTATAATCCATGAAAATCCACCCTTCCTATGTCTGTTTCATAGAAAAGTGAGTAAATTTATCTACCCATTATCAAGAAATCATAACTTGAAATTCACCTTTCATATTCTATAAAATGTGTTCATTAAATCAAACTCTATGTCTAGGAAATTCAATATCTCTATAATCCATTCTATCCTTCATAGGGGGGGGGGGTCAATTTCCTAACATAATATTTTTTTAACTATGAACATATTACCTAGTTCACTCAAGATATGTTTCCCACAGAAAATAAATTTCAACAAAAGGAAAATTCATCCCCAACAGAGACCTACATATTACCTAGTGATGTTTTTCATCCCATACCACACCACATATGAAAAAACCCAATTTAAACCATATAACCATTCCCATTCATGCCTGAAAATGATTGAATATTATTGTACAATATACCCTAAAAAGGTACTATAATATATCTCTTCATCAATGATAAGTGACATTAAACTACATCCTTCAAACGCCCTTTCCGTAAGAAATTCAAATGCATGTCTCATGTCATTGTCATAGTAAATTAACTTTTACTCTGATCCAAACCCCTTTTAACAATATAAAAATAATGTAGGAATGATTTTTTATTGATTAATAGTGTTTATACAGATCCCTCCATAATTTTAGACATCCTTCCCTTGAAAAATAAATCTTAATAGCCTTTGGAAGTACATATTTTCAAAAATAACATTTCTATAAAAAAAGGAGGGTACATTATTCCCTAGTTATCTCTTTATATGTTTCACATGTTAATGTACTATCCACTAAAGGGAAATTGGTCTTCTGGAGAAACCTATGCTATCACCATACATGTAGATGACATCTTGATGGGAACTATTTTTAAGGCTACTCCTTGTGTACTTATCCAATATCATGTTACTGATATGAAAATCACAAAATTAGTTTATAACCCCCCCCCATTTATTTGTAAAAAAATATTGGGACATTATCAACGAACAGATAATGTTGTGTATATCACCCCATGATTCAAGGTTGATTTTGTTTAACATAAAATATCAGTCTCATTAATTCAATATGAAAGACAACAAAATAACAACAAAAAGTGACATATTTATCACAAGGTTGGAAACCTGAAATGGGAACCCTATAAAAAAGTTGATTCAAAAATTTCTTATCCAGTTCTTATAATCATTTAGGAAAAAATCTATATATCAATATAAGGTGGTTCAAAACCTATTAAATTGAAAACCCTCAAATGGTGGCTTATGAAATTTTAAATATACACCCATAAGTCCCACAACACTATGGACATAAGAAATGACTAGGTTGTTAAAAATTACACATTATTTCATGTGTTTTATATGTAACCCTTGAAATTGAAGAAATAATGCTTGATGGGTCCTTCATCTTAGGAAAATATTAGAGAATTACATGATTATGTGAGCATGACCGTGAGTTGTTGCAATTAAAATTGATATCTAGCAATGAAACAATTCAGGTAACCTAGGTGATTATCATTTAAATC
Source organism: Viscum album (assembly GCA_963277665.1). Lineage (NCBI taxonomy): Eukaryota > Viridiplantae > Streptophyta > Magnoliopsida > Santalales > Viscaceae > Viscum > Viscum album. Next base: position 847,483,870 of record OY728131.1, on the reverse strand, counting down.
ATAGTGAAAATTAGGAATGATTAGAATTTTAGGATAAAAAATAGGATAATGATAAAAAGGAAAAGGAGTTTTAATTTATTCATTGATTTGAAATAATGAAGGAGAATCTATAAACCAGATTCTATTCTTTGCATTTATAATAAAATGTGGAAAAGGAAATTAAAGGATATAGTTAATCATGGCCAACCATATTTAGTTTATTGTATATCGTATGATGTGATCCAAAAAGTTCATTCTCAAGATGAGTTTTTCACATCACATTTGATCCATCTAGCTGGCGCATTTGTCTAATGATGGACCAAAACTCTTGACCATTTTATTTTGTGATTGCCACTCCATTATTTTTTAGGATTACTACTCCTCTAACCAAGAAATGCAATAATTACAATCTTGTAGCTTCGTAGTCTGTGAAACAAACTGATTATATAATCAAGTATCTTCAGAAACTACATTATGTAGCTCAGTAGAAGTACCCTTTAATGAGTTCATGTGACAATAATAGGCATAAAATTGGATACCTTCTCAATTGCATAAATTTTTTTATTCATGAGTAATGAGAACAAAGTGTATAATGAAATGTATATTCTTGTAATCAAACAATCCAATGCCCAATACCACTAATTGTTGATGGAGGGTTTCCACCTTATCACCAATATTTTCCAAGGGGTCTCTGTGATGACAATGTAAATTTGGTTCCATTTTAATTTTCTCATATGATGATGTTCAATATCATAGACCTATTCATCTACTAGAATGTGTATATAATCTAGGAATACATTTCCCACAGATAGGATCATCTTATGCAATGAAACTAAAGGTTGAAATTCTACAATATTTTCTTCATGTTCAATATTATGAACAAAGATGATAGGTTTGGAATCAATAGGTGGAATGCTTGATACAATACCACTAGTATCAGCCTCAATGATTTATCCATTAGTATTGTTCATATGTGTGGGGTCTACACTGGTCCTTATAAAAGATAAACATGAGGTTGGATCTCCCTAATAATTTTAATGTTAATGGGATGGACATGTTCCTCCTATGGATATTGGAAAAGATGGCATGATATATTATGAACCAAGAGTCGCCAATAGTCCATGCACCCCTATAACTGGCTTACCCAAGACCCAATCTGGTTATTACTCCACCCACATTTGGCCATATTACCATGATAACCAATTTGGATCTCTCATGGGAGGTAAAAAAAAATTCATTCCTGAATCATTGTGTGTCATCATCAACAAAAATTGATTATGAATGAATGGGTGTGATTATTTTTTAATTTGTGTAAGGGGTATAAATGAACCTATTGAAACAAACAAAATTTCTATGATAACATATAAGATTGATAGGTTTATCAAATGGTGACCCCATCCACCTGAGTGGTCAGAATCCGATATCTCAATGATATAATGCTAAATAACTCTTCCAAATATCCTTTAAAATTATCAAAACTACTCTATGGGGTGACCTGTATGGAGTAAAAGAAAATAGGATGAAATAATTAAATAACTAGACTTCACCATCAATACCAAAGAATGTCATGTGAATGGAAGAAATGTTGAGAAATTTGTGATAGAATGTTGATTAAGTAATTTCAATAGAGTATTGATATATATATCATCAAAAGTCATCTGGTACCTAGTTGTATTAGAATTGATATGGCCCACTATGGAGATGTGTGGATATTCCCTCCTATATCTTACCCTACAATTAATATATATGAGATAGGATGGGTACAACTATGTTGAGAGGTTGTCCCTTGTCTAATGTGGAATCCATCATCATGGTTTAGACTCAAGAAATAGTATAATCATTGTGAGATGGAATGATCCATAAACATAGAAGCATGAAAAAAATACAACAACTCTACATTTTATAGATATGCCTATTCATATTCGGTGTCCCCATAATGAAAATTTACCTTCATCTAGTGTTACATATTCTGAACTCTGAATATCTTATGAATGTTTAGTTGGGTGATTATTTATATTCCAAACCTTCATCCTCAGACCACTAGCCTAGAAAATAGCATTATCCAATTACTGTTCAGAATGAGTGAACCTGTATTTATTGGACAACATATTGATCTCACTATCACAGTTAGTAAATATATAACATGTATATAGACCTATTCAATATCTTCATAGACCATAGATGGAGGAATTAATGAAATAAACATGTTACCATAAATTAGAATCCTTCCTAATTATTAAATATAACACTTGTCGATCCCACCGTTTACATGTTTTAGATGAAATGTGTCGGTGTTTGAACACAAATGTCTGATCAATTCTAGATTCATCTCTATCAAAGATTAAATAAAAACAAATTATCCCATAGTACCTATTATAAAATGAAGACCACCAATGGTTCAGGAAATTCAATACAACTGTTGTGCACCCATATTGTCCAAGACCATTCTTCTAATGTACTCCCTACTAACCACATGCCCCACTTAAAATTAGACCCTCTGTTTGGATCACCCTGTGTGAGGTTGAGAATAGATGCATTATCATGATTTATAGATTACAAGGATAGGTCATTGATGCATTGTATTCATTGACTAAATAGTTATCCATTTAGAATAAATATGTTTTCTTGGCCCGACTATATAATTATCTTCTCCACAACAGATATGTTCACTTAGGTCTGAACTCAATACACCTCAAACTAAGACTATGGAAGATTTTCGTCAACTGATATAAGGGAATCATCAACTCGAAGTCAGAAGTTATACATGGTTAGTCTATTGGAAAATGTGTATGATAGAATCTATAGTTAATGGATTATCCTTACAATACCCTACCATTGTATGATGTGATTCCAAAGATCATATTGAATGATCTCAACAATGGAATTTATTCCATTAATTGAAATCAATGATGTATAAGAATTATCCATTTCATCCCAATGATAATATTAACAAATATATAAATTTTTTTAAAATATATCATAGAAAAGTTCAAAAATCGTATGAAACTCTTCCTACTAAACATCGTCCCATGAAGCACCACTCGATGAGGAACTCATCTGATGAGATTTTTTTCTTATGAGACATTTGATAAGTATGAAACATGGTGAATGGATAACAATTTTATTATTCCAGATAGTTCATAGTCCAAAATGCACCATGTCAATGACTGGATCACTAATTGTATGCACAGAGTTACTGTCCACAGATGATGACTTCGAGTTCAAGGAAATTTCTATCATAAATGAGGGAACAATGAAGATGAAGTTGAGAGTGATAGTGTTCAATTAAGGATTAGTTAATAGGGATCACTTCATAAAATTAATATTAGTCAGGTTCCCCAATTTATATTTTTGCTCTATTTTGTTGGTCCCCTTTCGTTCCACAAAATAGATCAAAACAGGACTATTTTCATAACAGGAAAAGAATCTTCATCATCCTGACCAGAGTCCATTCCAAAAGGGTAATTTTTTGGGTCCTAAACAATCCATATACAATGATAAATGGTTCCCATGAATTAAAAAATGATATGAAAATAAAATCAAATAATTGTTTGAAAAAAATCTAAATGGAGTATAAACAATGATGTATGGATTGGTCCAAAATTGAAAAAGTGGATACCCAGAACGCTGCTCTTCATCGAGTCCTATAAATGTATACATTTTTTGGATGAGATATTATGTATAGTTAATGAAAAAATTAAGGATAATTTGTGACCCTATATTGTTATTTCCATCCCACATGACTGACCGACCCCATCAAAACAAATGTATTTTGTGGGTGAGGGTTTTTTTCCATCCCCCATAAAGGAAATAATTTTCATGTCGGGATTTCATTACAGGGATCCAATAAATAAATCCCTAAAACCCATTATTCTTGAACTTTCATCATAGTAGTTGGTTCCTATTTTCTTCTATAAAAAACCCCAAAGGGGAACATAAAAATACACACATATAGGGAATATATGAATGGAAACAAGACCCAAAACATTGGGGGAAATTGAGAGGAAGGTCTGAGATCCATCAATATCCCAACATTTAAACCCACCAAATAACATTATGAATGAAAATAAATTTACGCAATCATTTTTGAACCCCATAACACATTAAAGACACCATTTTGTGAAGCGTATGTGGATGGAACATTTGAAGCCTGTCACCCTACATCATAAAAATATACGCAATGGGATACACATACCACCAATAAAAACAATAGGTTAGAGGAAATCAAACACATATAAAATAATCTACACTAGAATAACCTTGACCTACATTTAATAATTCTATGTGGGAAGAAATAGTTTTTCACAATGAAATGATGTGTGGATGACACCCTCACCTGTATTTCAACATTATAAATGGACTAGGGTATCATAATTTGTTCTTGATTCAAAATCCCATTACATCCCTCCATCAAATAATTGGGACCCAATTTGGCTACATCGCTAAATAGTCTAATGGAATCAAACCACGGCCTCTTCAAAATCCACCATATATGTATGGTTAGATCACTGGGCACATTAGTGTGTCCTATTGAGGAAACATTCCCATGGTAAGGAGATCCATATTTTTAGCATCCCTGAAAATAAAAACTCATTATATGTATTGATGTTTAAATTTCCATGGTAATGAGTGTGTTGATCATGTATGATATCATGTGGACCTACCCATTCTATGAAGGGATGGAGAGGATCATAATCACTTTAATCATGGCGGGGTACTGTCGTATCCTCCAATCATCCTCGAGAACCTATCTAAATGAATCCCTACCAGAATGATCCCTACTCATTCCTATGGGAGGTGACACTCTTTCTCATCTTCACCATACATTGATATATCAATTAGTATATTTGAATATCCCAATTACTAAAATAAATTGGGAGAGGGGAAAATTTAAATCCATTTATCTCTCAATTTGATCCCATGTCCCGTCCACCGGTGGAATGATGGATTGTGTGATAATAAAATATAATGTGCCCTCTTATTTATCCTACAGATGGTGACTTATGTGGGATTATATGATAATGGAAATCATGTAATATACATGATCAAAAAATAAAATGGGCCTCCAATAAAGTATACGCCCAAATTATATCCACAATCACCCAAATGGAACTTCAATCTAGTTAAATCCCCAACTGTACTGACCCCAACGGGAATCTAGTTTTGGGTAATATCCAGCTAATTACAAGAAATGTGGGCATTGAATCCCAAAAAACTTGAATATGAATGAATATTTATTGAGGCCCAAACCCATTTCCGAAATTCAACATAATATTCTCCAAGAAAAATTCTTAGTTAGTTCATATCCACCCTTGATGGCTATATTCAATCTGATACCCTTTCATCACTTTCTTTTTTGAGTTGTATCCCTAATATGATCATTTCTCCACCTATGATCCACACCTCTCCTAGGTACCATAGGTCGTCTCAACATATTTTCCAGACCATACTTTGGCTATGTACCATCCTCCTAGATTTCATTGTCCCATGATGTTAACCATTATGGTTTAGTCCCCATCATATGAACATAAAAGGTGATGAATCCTGTTATGTTTTACAAAACTATGTGGGTTTTGATTCCATTCAAAAGGATATCTAGGAATCCAATCTCAATGTTCTGATCATGACATCAATACAACTCCCATATCCAAGGATTATGATAAACCCTAGAGTTCCCTCCCTGTATGGCTTAAAACCAGCATCATAATGAAAACAAATCTATGCATATCTAATGACTTTATAAAAAGGTACCACCGATGGATAAAATTGAATATATAAAAATAACTCCTTTGATGGAGAACCAAATATACATGATTATGGTTCAGAAACATGAATGGTAATAATTATTCATTAATTTACGGTGATCTAATTTATACATTTCATTGAAAAAATGATTCATTACATCTATTAATTAAAATCTATTAGCGTATCTAAGAATTGAATGTATTTAACCCTAAGATGGTGTGATGAACCAAATATCCCATCCTCTATACCAATGTGAGTTCATAAGCATTGTTGTGTCCCTTTCTTAATAGACACATGAATTTTGAAAAAATGCTAGCAAAATATCTTGAATGGGTGAACCTTGGGTGTTTCTAGCACCACGAATAACCCGTTTCATACTATTTGAGAATAGTGTACCCAAATTGATTTATTTTTCATTTTTAATCACCCCTCAGTTAGTTATGTCAGGGGAACCATTATTTTGTTCCAAAATAGTATGGACATGAAATATCCTTGACACGGTATCTACTTGATACATTAAAAAGGGTAGACTACCTAGTTCTCATCAGACCGCTTTGTTCATAGAAATAAAACCCTCCATGTTATCATTAGAGAAATACCATAAAAATGATAATGAAAAAACATTACAATTTATTAATATGGATATATATTCTAGTTTTAAATGATAATTAATAATAAAAAAGAAGATTAACGATTGTATTGGTGGTTCTCAAAAGATGGTTTTATTACATGTACATATTTATCAGGGACATCTCGTGAGTCTCATATATAATAATATAATAGTTTATTGATTATATTCATCATACTTCATGTATAACATCAATTGGTTTGGAATATTATAAATTTTTATATTCCCCTCAATCATATTCGTTCTAAAAAATAACTATAATTCACCTTAAAATTTTTTCATTAACAATATCTGCTAAAAAATTTCATATAACACGTGTAGATTATTTACCAATAAAAATATATTAACTATATAATTTATTTATCCTCTTGAAATGGCATCAATTTTTTTTAATCAATTTTTACAACATCTATTGTCGTGAATAGTGGAACATCTATAAATATAACATCATCATTAATTTCTAGGTATGAGTATAAGAAAACTACTAGTAATATTAATATTCTAATTATTACCAAAATATCTTTAATAAATTTTGTGGGATATAAAATTGTTCAGCCTATAAGATATAAATCAAATTTTATGGGAGTAAATTCTCCCATTGGTTATTCCTCATAAATAGAAAATGAAATTAAGTTGTTAGTTACTTCTAAACCTACTAATCATGATATTTTTCCCTCAAAAACATCAATAACATTAATTATCTCTATAACATTAATATTATATAAAATCACCCATTGAATCACTACACTAAATTATTCTATGAACTAAATCAAAAAAAACTAGTATATTATTATTTTAAATATTCTTTCTAATAAGAAATTATATGGATAACATGTATAATGATTATATATATGGATTATCAACTATGATATAATTTAAATGTATACAATAAAAAACATTCAATATGATTTCCAATATATAGGTATTTTTTTGAATATGTTGTTGGTGGTTCATAAATACTAATATCACTATCATCTAGATTTAACATGACTCATTTATACCCACATTATTTTCTTTTTTATTACATCAAACTTTACAATTGACTATTTCTTCTAAACATCATTTCTATCATTCTAGTTTTTCATGGTAGTTATTCACATCCACTTAATTACTATTTTTTATATATTTCTACATTTTCACATTATCTCCCTTTATTGTTTCACTTATAAATATATGTATTAATATTTATAATTATTTTTGATTGGTTTACATGGTAATGGGGAATAAACCTTTATATCTCACTATGATTTTATTTTTAATTTAATAAAATTTCATATCAAAATTAGGATATCTATTTTAATTTCATTAAAAAAATGATCTATCATTGAGAAGGAAGAATCTTAAACTAGGAAAAAGTAATTTAACAGGATATTTTGGTCTTTTATGTTTTATAAGATCTATAATATCACCATATTAAAATAGAAAGATTGTACATAAAATAATTTTTTTATCTAATATATTATAGATTTAAATCAACCATATTATATTTGATTCCCATATAATTCTTATATTCTAGCTTAATAAAAATTACATTAATTCTTATAAGAAGGAATTGATTGATTCATCCATTTTAAATTTTAATTGACTTAAAAAGTATCATTTCTCATTTTTTTTCTCAAATAATTTCCAATGTAATTTACTATTAAAATTTTGGAGTGTTTTTTATTCCTTGTTTGAATGTCAAAATTTGGGGATTGTAATGTACTATCACAAAAATTCATTTAATATTTTTAACACTCCTTATTCCCTTGGGTATATAGAAAATAAATTTGAGCTTTTTTTAAAATTATACAATATATGAGTTTATATAATCTCTAATTTTCACTTCATTGAAAATAACCACACTATTCACTGATATATTTTTTTATAATTTTTTTGAAAAATGTTGTAAATGTTATTATTTTTCCCACCGATATATCTCTTTAAAATCTTGAAATACATGAATCTAAGAATATTTTTCCCATATAATTAATTAATTTTACTTACTTCATGAAATGGATCATTTACAGATTACATTATGTTATCTATACATCCTCTTGATAGAAAATTGGTTTTTTTCTATTAACTTCATAATCCTAGGAAATTTTATAAAAAACTTTCATAGTGACAATAGTATAAATATTTACATTTGTGTTGACTTTTTAACATTTGTTCTTTATGACCAATGTTCATGGTCCCATTATTGATTATTGTCATCGGTCTTTTCTGGAACCGACTTAAAATCATATTTTTAATATCTATTTAACAAATATTTTATTTTATAAATAACTATATCCTAAATTATAGGGTTTATTTCATTTACTAGGGTTTTTAGAATAGTTTTGAAGATAAAAGTAACATACATATCAAAATTTATGTTCATAAGAAGTTGAACTTTTATAATAAAGGTCTTCCAGAAGTCCATCTTTCTAAAACCAAAACATTTAATCCATAAGTCATATTGAGTTCCAAGAGGAGTAAAATTTAATCATATAAAACCTAATATTCTATTGAATATATTTTTTCAATGTTTTATCATTGTTTAATTTAAATAATAATGTTAAGTGTCCACATAGAAGGCTTTTAATATATGTTTTTTATGAACTGACTCTAAAAGTACAGTTTTAACATAGTTCTGATAAAATAAATGAAATAAAAATTATAAAAACCATAAAAATTGTGTTTTATTCTATTTCTCATGGTTTTAATTGAATATTATTTGATCTAAAAAGAACATATGGGTCAAAATGTAAGATTTTTTATTGTTAGACTTCTCTATGAAATGTCTCAGAGAAGTAAAAAATCGGTTGACGATAAATTTTGATCCATAAGTCTATTTGAGAACTAAAAGTAGTAAAATTGAATAAAATAAAACAAACTATGCCCTTATATTTATATTTTCCATGTTTCAATATAATTGTTTTCATAAAATTGTGATTAAATTATATTTTTAGTTTTGATGTTTGTGATTCATAAAAAAAATGTTAGTTTTTTACATTAGTATTTATTAAAACCATCTTTAATATATACATAAAATATTTAAATTATAATTTATGAAATTTAATTATTAAATAATTATAGTATTCTATTTTCTACATTTTATCATTTTTTATTAAAAACTGAATTGATAAATATTATTTTTAATTTTAACATTTTTTTTATAAAACTTCAATAGAATCATATTCCATTATAAAATTTTAAAATAATTTTATACTAACAAAGATGATAATATATAAAAATATATTGTATTTTGATATAAATTTTTATTAAAAATGTATTCTAAAACTATTATCATTTTAATTTTTTAAAATATATTTTATACATATCTGACTACAAAACTTTTGGAAAAACGAGATTATATTTTTTCATATTTTTCATTATAATATATCATTTTCAACAAAAAAATGATTATACTGTAATGAAAATTTTCAAACATATTTTATATTTTATCACACTCCAAACATATTAATTTATGATAATTTATTTTGATCCACACTACTATTCCACAATTTTTTCATTCAATAATTTCATAATAGATTTCAATTTACTCTCTGAATACTCTTTGATGTTTGTTTCATTGGAAAACCAATAGTATAACCTTTGTTAAATGTTTTTTAAGCATTTTTTAACAAAACTAATGAGTATATGTATATATATTATCGGTTCTACAATTTTCATAAAACATGATGATAAAATTATTATATTTTTTAGGGTTTCATGTATTTAATTTAGGTTTTAATGAAAATAGATTTTTAATGAATTTTTATTCAATTAACACAATTATTATATTAAAATGCGATTGAAAACAATTTTATTTTAATTTTTGACATATTTAGTTCATGTAACCAAACACCGAAATACTTAAATATTTTAACATTTGATGTTGGTAATTATTAATAACAGATTATAAATCATTTCTGATTGTGTATTTTTATCAATAGCATATACATAATTGATATGACATGGGACCCAAAAGAGAGATTTAATTATTTCACTCAATGATTCTAATTTCCCAATGTACATATAATATTTATTATACTTTATTAAAGTTTCTAGAAACTTTTAGATGTTTCAACAATCAAAACTTATTTTTTTTTATATACATTACTAATCCTAATTGTCATTATTAAAATATAATTAATCTGAAGTCTTATAACAATATTTATAATTATGATGATATTAATTTATTTATTTTTATTTAGTTTCATCCATCAATATATTTTTTAATGACACTATTTTTATAATGAATGATACATTTTCAAATCATGATACAGATATAATTATTAATCAAGATAATTAAATAGAGTCGAAAAGGACTTAAAAAATACAACAACCCACTAAATCTTACATCTAAATAAAATTAAGTTGACAGAAATCACATCAACCATATAAATTAAATTGAATATTTTACATTATTTTCATTAATTTTACAATGTTTCTAAAATGTAATAATTTATCCAAATTTTATTTTCATCTAAGTGAGGAAAATTGTTTTGATGAATCATTATGTTGAGACATTATATTTAAATTTCTATATTTTTTTTGTTTCTACAATTTTGTACATAATAAATCTTGAAGTATTTTCATTTTATTATAGTTCATATAAATATTTTTTTAAATAGTATTACATTGTTGTGAAAGTGAATTTTTAATATATTAAATCAAAAGTTTATTATGAAGTTTGATATAACAAAAACCTGACAATAGAATTCATCAAGTGGAATTTTTGGCATCACTTATTAGAAAACTGATGAAAAAATTCCTTTATTTTTTATAATATATATATATATATTAAAAATTATTTTAATAATTATTGATTAAAATATTTTAACAATGTCTCTCACAAGGAAAACACCTAAAATCCAACACTATTACCCTGAAAACTAACAATGATTTCCTTTTTTCTACTAGTGTAATTTCCAAATATGCAATTCTCTAATAATGAATAATTTTAAATTAGTGGTTTAATTAATCATGTGAATGATTTTTTCATATAATATAACTAATTGTGAATAAATTAGAATAGTGAACATAAAAATGAGGGAATTTGACAAAAGATACATGTAAATATATAAATTATAATAAAGTGGGAGGGTTCCATTGGTTTCCATACCCAATATATACATTTAAAAAAATTATTCGTTCACTAACATAACTAAAATATCTTTTAACATCTCTCTTGACAATTAATATGAATCCTTAGCAAAAACAATAATCAATTAAATGTTTCTTGTATTGGAATAAAGGGAGCATGATTACATGGTTGGTTATTTTTTCCCTAATCATATTTGGAGAGAATATTTTTGTAGAGTAAAAAGTATATGGACTAATGAATAATTTGGAATAAAAATTTCCAAAATTCACAAAAACAATTAGGATCATAAACATATTTATCTTCAATATGATGCATTATGAAAATAATAATAATATTGAATGATTATGATGTATGAACCCCAATATGATATTATACAAGCCTACCAATATTATAATAAGATTAAAAATGTATTAGGAAAACCCTCTATATTTCTGATAATTAAACCCCTTTTTACAATTTCCACAATTAACCTGTTATGAAACACAAAACCCCCTTTTTCTCTATGAATGATATCTTCAATTTGAACATCTCTATGTTTCTGAGATTTCATTCTATATAGGCAGCATGTGTTGTTTTCATTTCATGAACAATATTCATACATATTGACTCCACATCTCTAATTGATCTCCACAACCCTTTCCCACATAGGTATTCTTCTACCCCCTTGATATTTATAATCAACTTTATATTATTCTGATTAAAACAATGTTCTTGTTGACTCCCTTTGCCACCCTTAGATTTTCATTTACCCATCGTGTCCTCTAATTAACACCAATGGAACTTATGACTTGATAAATATTTAAATAAAATTATCCCATATGCCACAAACACTGACTGGTGTTAGAACCAGAATATATACTACTGGGACCTCATACACTCCTCCCCATATACCCTAGGCTAATGACTATCATTAGGGGTCTAGGGTGTTACATTGGGGAAACTATACCCACTTATTAGAGTATAAAATAATTAATAAATAAAAAAACAATTTATAAAATTAAAAACCATTAGAGAAGACAAAATAAAATAATAACAATCTACATGAATACATGAATGTAGAAGAATGAAGTCATACAGACTCATGGTTATGAAAGAATATAATGTCTGAGCACACATTTTTAAATATAAAATTATAAATAAAATTATAATATATAGGATTCAATACAAGATCACTGAACCATACATCAAATTCATCTATATTCTATCCAAATATCATACATGATCATTCAGTACTAATTCTCTTCCCAAAATTAACATGTAACCACAGAAGTGTGCTTACGTACTCATGCTCTATGATCATTGCGATGGGTTTGGGTACAACATTGTCAGGAAAACAAATACATGGTATTTTTCATAACTGCAATATTTAGTGTCTGTGAATGATTCATGCATATCTAAATAAAATATATATTATGGATGTGTAAATAAATAAACATTTTCAATCCATGCGTATTACCATATAACAAATGTTCAATCCAAACCTTCCTCAGTGGGTGTCAAAGTGTCTTTATGCAGTATATGTAATTACCAAAACCAAATTATACGCTTAAAATATGACTCCCTAGAGGTTATAATTATTGAATCATTGTATGTAACATAATTTGGGTCTCTAGGGGGATGAACCCATGTGATCTAATAGTATCATTAGAAATATAGTTTATTACAATGTGGTTACCCTATTTAATATATTAATAACATTAGGAATTGTTTTTCATTTCTAGTTCGATGGACTTATGAAATCATGTAACATTTTTTCCAATAGAATATTCTTTTGGGGCTGGCCATAAAAAATCATAATTTTAGGCTCATCATCTGATTCCTACGTGGATAACCATATGAAATTTAGATATCTAATAAGCTAATTCAATGGTGGATGATCCTTGTAAATCCAATAATATCAACTTCCAAAGTCGATTCCTAGTGGGATGACTCTGGGATGTCATAGTGTAAAGAAAAAATGGAAATTCCTTTAGGGATGGCCCAATGAAATATAGTAATATTAGGATCATCATTATATTCTTAGTTAGCTGACCCTAGAAAATCCTAATTCATATCTTAATAAATTATTATTGATCACTAAGTGGCAATCCTGGTGATCCATAATCATTAAAACCTCTTTAGGGATACACTATTGATCTGATAATTATTGTGAAACCCCTGATCATCACTACCCATTTTTAATTCTAACCTTCTCTAGGGTAAATATATAACTAGGGACCCTACAAGTGTCCACTAGGTCACAAAAAAATGCAGACCACATTACATGTGATCATCTATCTCATTATCTCCTCTCATGTCAACACCCATCACTCGGGAGTAATTTGTCATTTGATAACATCCTGATCATCATACATCCCCACTGGCCTCATAAGTAATTCCAATTTTTAATCACACTCAGGAAATGGACATAATCCATTCTGAATACACAATTCATCACTATTTCGTCCCCCCAACACATCCTATTAGAATATTTCCCATGGTACACATACATGGGTTCAAGACATCAATGGGATATAATTGTCACCTTTAACATCACTGAAATACCCTCAATATATATTAGGAATATCAAAGATCTTACAAGGAATTCATGGGCTCATTGTTTTAAATAAAAGTCATTCCTTGGAAAGGGAGTGTCTAAAGACACCTAATGAAGTCCATTATATATCATTCCTTTAATTTAATGGCATTAAAAATAGTCATGTGGTTTTTTATCTCACGTAATTAAACTAAAATTATAAACATAGACATCTGTGGCTAAAGAATTCATTTAGTGCCCAAGGGTCTATCATTTCCCATGGAATGTTATCCACTAAAGAGGAAGTCGAATTAAAATTTAATATACTAATTAAGTAAATATGTTTAATTACCTTTGAATGTGATACCACATTTCAAATTAAATATAATCAAAATGCATAATAATATAGTGTAATGTATTGTTAAAAAAATACATAAATCTAATCCATTATCTAATTTAATTCACCACCCAACAGCTCTCGCCTGACCCCATCCATGTCTAATTTTATCAACCAAGGTCCAAAATCAATAACAATGTTCCATATTTAATTATAGAAAATGTTAATTACTTTTTAAATTAATATGAACAATTATATATTAATTATCATATTAATTTAAATAACATAAAACCTAAAATCAACCAAATTTAAACTACTCAGTGAAGTCATGGGCAATGAGTTGGGTACCACTCTGATCACACCCAAAAAAATAATCCACACAAAATCCCCAAGAACCATACTAAATTTTATCATTAAAATAATTTAAATTATAAAATAAAAATAGAAAATTTCATATGTATATTTACATTTAATAAAACCACAAAGAACATAAAGAAATACACATTGGTCCTACTCTATTAAAGATGAGTGAAGTCCCCATTGATCCTAATGATATATAATATTCCATTGGGGAAATCAACAAGAAATCCTAACCAAAATTAAACAAAATAAAAAATATACCAGGTATAAATATGAGAATAAATTAATTCCCAATAATTTCTATATAATACTCCAAAAAATCCCATATCATGGGAGATCCAAAGTGGAGTTATGTGGGAGAGGAGATGGAAAATCATGCCCACCCATAGGTACATTTTAATTCTAAAATAGATGGGGATGATTACCCCCATTATTTATAATTTCTCCCTATAAACCATTCAATGAATTAACATATATCCACAATATGAACCACCTAGGAAAAGGGATGGTCCCACTACCCTATAAGGTTTTCATGATATGAAACATATTTCAGGACTTGAATGGGTTTTTATAACAATTTTTCTGGGTACCAAAATCCGATCCTTTATATGAAACCCTAAAAAACCTATGAAACTAAAATTTCCTCAAACCCACTCCAAAAAGCATTTAATTATTGAAAACTCTATAAATATCATCTCCAGACTTATTTCTCAAAATGAACCACTGATCAAATTTGAAAATCTAAATTCATCATGAATTTCATAACTCATATGAGTTTGGTATATTTCAATATACCGCCAATAAATATTTTTGTCATTGATAAACCTTATAGACCATTCAATTATCACACTGATCTAATGTAATCCTTAGTTAATGACCAATTAAATGAATTATATATCATAATATTGAATGGGATTGTAATGTATAACTCCAAATACATAAATATCTACTTCTAAAAATATTATCCACCACTTGTTTACATAACTAAAAAACTAAGATAGTTATTACACACAATTATATAAACAGAAAAACCACATTTTCATCAATTGAATACTCCTTAAGCTTATAGTGTTTTTCCATAATAAGAATCAACTCATAATCACTCATGTCAATCCATTGTGCTCACAAATAAAATTTAACTTTCAATCAAAGAAATTTACTTTACTATCCACCAAACTCTCAAGGGAGTTTCTATCATAATACATATGATTTCATATTAAAATATCAGTCATAACCATGGTACACTCCACATCATGGATCCAAATTTTTTCGATTGGCTCTCGCAGCTTCTGATTTCGTCTTTGGAATTCACAAAAACCTCCTCACTCTTTGGTCTTACTTTGATTGCAAGATTCAAGCTTCATAGGCCTTTGGTGGACTTCTTCGACCGATTCTTCTTTAGCTCCTGGGGTTTTTAGGAGTTGGTGATCGTCGTTCTTCTTGATTTGATGTATATAATGATCAGATTCATCGCATAGGACGATATGATCATGGCTTGGTCGAGTGCTCCATGAGTTTGTGGTGGATTTCATTTTCATCTCTTCAAGTTGTCCTATGACTTTCATATATGGCGTGATTTTCCCTCTGTTGTGAACTAGGTAAGTATTTCTTATATTCCACTTCCTTTTCAAAACCCACCTATCATATGCATGTTAGGTAACCTAGTAGTTATATATCTTTGTAGGGAAAACCGAACAAAATCTGTAAGACATCCCATTTTTCCTATACTCTATGTTGAGGCAGATGTTTCGAAGCATCCAGTCAAGTCATTCTGGGTGACTGTAGGAGAACAGTCTAGATACAAACAACAAGTCGTTTTTGAGTCTTGGTCTGGTTTTTTCTCCAAGTGAATTCGTATGGGGCATTAGAGTGTGGTTTGTAGACGTGGGATTCAGGCTGTTAAGGCTACTGTTAAACCGATTCTAGTTGAACAGTCTTCCGGTAGGATGCAGGGTAGCTCGGCCATGAGGGTAGCTTGTTGCTTCTCTTTGGATAAGGTATTCCCAAAATCTAAACTGTTGGTCCAGGATGTTGGAACTGATCCAGTGAGGCCGAATCAACCTCTGTCTCTGCCTCCTGATCCGAAAGTCCAAGAGATTTTTAGAAGATTGAAATGTGATTTGAGTGGATCAAATATTGAGGTGGCGTTGGTACCTCATGAGAGTTTTTTTATCTTGGTTAGTCTCTGTAATGAAAGTCCTAGATTTTCTAAAGCTGTAGTTAAATCTAAAAAGAATATGGATCTGAATGTTGTGGTTGTAGATGGTGGTACTGATAGGTAGGATGTAGGTGCAGTGGTAATTCCACACAATGCTGATAATGCTGGCTGGGTGAAGGGAGTAAGTGGGATGATACCATAAATACTCAGTTCAAAGGTAACAGTCCGCAATTGTATTGAGTGCATTGAATTTGATGACCCGAGACAAGATGGGGACATGTCTTAGGAAACTACTATTTTGATGAATGAGATTAATACTAAATATGATTATGGTGTACCTGATCTACAAGATAGTGGCTTCAACAAAGATGTACTACATTCTACAGTGATAAACAATCTGATTCAGGAGTCAGAAACGGATTGGAGGAGGGGCATCAACAAAGAGAGGAAATATTGTTCCCATTTGCCACCTCTGATGGAGTCACAGTCAGAAAACAAATTGAATGGAATGAATAATGACAACCAGTGCATGTCTAATGATTCGATTGAGCAATCCATGTATTTACTCATGAGCTTAGGTGAAAAAGTGGTTGAACATGTTTTGTTTCTCAATTCCACTGATGAAGAAGTTTCTAAAATGATGGGGAGATCCTTAAGGGTGACACTCGATAAGGAGAAATATATCTGGATTGAAAAGCATGACCTAATATTAGTTGGGGGTTTAAATAATGGAAGGATCAACATTGAGGGGTACATCCAGTCTTGGGACAAGCTGACTTGTTGTGTCGAAGATCTTCTTATGGAGGAACCCAATACTCAGGTGAACAGTATCTCTTGGAAATAATTTAGGGAGATTAACTCTAGTAGACTTAAAAATGTAATCAAATGATACTATAATCCCTTTTTGTTATTGAATCCATGGTTTCTCACTTTTTCCATAAAATTTTTTGGAATATAAAAGTTTAATTTTTAGTCAGTCATACTCGATAATAAGTATATGATGCATCTTCCAACTGACTTTTTTCGTCTATATGTAAATTTACCATTTTATCCTACTTTATCACAATTTCCAAGACATTTCTCCATCATACCATTACACTCATTACAAAAATTCACGATATCTCAATGAATCGACTCATAGATCCATTCTATGATCTTACAACACTTACCCCACCATTAGAAACTGAATTCTAGTGTATTTTCAATTTTGGATTATTGATCAACCAATCAAACAAATCATCATTCTCTAACAATATCACTGGTGAACCTCTAATTTTTTGATTATATGATCTCATTAAATCTATCCCAGTCTTGATGTCAACAAATTGAACACCATGTATTATCATATATAAACATAAAATATAGAGTTAAACATGTACAAGATAATTTTTATTTAAATATAATCGATATAAAAACATCATATTGACGATTTTAAAACTGATATCATCACAACTATAACCCTACCAATAGTGGTACTTACTTCTCAGGCCCACATTACATCTCATAACACATGTAATACCCGGAATTCTTTCTTATAATAGTGGTACAAAAAAATATTGATAACTTAATATTCCCATGTCATGAGAACATCATTCTAGATATAAAAAATATATCTCATGTAATGAGTTTTACCATATCCAATAGCTTATGGTTCACTTCCCACAGTATTAAAACCCATATATTTCTCCACAAGACAAACCTCAATAAGTTCCATAATGACATACATATTTATCTATTAGATCGACACTCATCAAATCGAAGGAAACTCATGTCTATAAAATATACTAGGATTGGCCATACCACTACACCCAATTTATTTCTAAAGACAACCATAATGATATGGGTAATTTCTCATTTTTTCATTCCATGATAACTCGATTCCACAATAATCTCATCAATCCCATCAGTCCAAATCATACCCATATAAAATTTTCTATTAAAAATTCAATGGCATTATAGATAAAAAACACATTCATCCTTGATCTCATCTAGAAATTATGGGAATATAATCCCTCACCACCCAATAATAAAACTAGAATCATTATCTCGTGAGTCAAATTTACTCATACCTAGTATAATTTCCCAAAAACTAACCATGCTTTGTGACATTGATTTCTCATCTAACAATAAATATTATTTATTTTCATTTTCAAAATTTGTAATTTCATCTATTCCATGATATATAACATGAGTACCCACCATCTAGGTTTCATTCCAAAACACAATTATGCTTCAATTCTATACTACTATGCAACATAGTAATTTATCCAAAACACACAAGGTAATTTTTTCGACAAATGCATCCATAAAAATTAATCATTGCATTAAAAAATCACCTCCATCGATATTTATCATTCCACCCAATGAATCTTATCACATATAGAACAAACATAGTTTCACTTCATGTACAAATAATCTCATCTTGAAGCATCTACCGAATAATATCATCTCTATGGTAATTCATAATGCATGTTATTCCCTCAATCTGCTTACCTAATCAAATTTCACATACCCTTTCAATCATGATACCTAGTTCAATTATTTCCCCTAAAATCTCACAAGGACTTATCTCTCCAACCTAAACCATAGGACATTTCACACATAAACCCTAGATAACAGAAACCACACAATTGTTCACATTTCAAAAACATATGATTGTTAAATTTAATTCCACTCAATCAATAGTTCTCAGAACTATATAAAAATTAATCACCACATGCCAATCCATAATAGTACAATTGAACTGATTCTCATAAGGAATCCACATATGATACTACCCACTCAAGAATTAATATATCATCTATATTGAACTACATTTAATGTCATCTCCTTAAAATTATTCATGACAAGTGTCCCATTGTCACAAGGTTTAGTTATTTTAAATAAAACCAAGAATTTATATAAAACGACAACATCAACATTGTTATTGACAATTTAGATAAATAAACCAATTTGTTTTCATAACCATATCTATGGAAAAATAAGACTATATTATCTTACTACAATCACTATACATCCATTATATTATTGGTTGAATAGTCATAGTCTCCAAAAAAATCATCATAGAGAAACATGACCTTTCATAAAAAGAATCATATACTATGGTTTGGTTTGGTAGAATAAAGGTTCCATGTCATGTAGAAAAACACCAAATATGTTGTTACTGACACTTCAAATAACTAAACTATTCCATTAGTGATATCAGTTACACATATCCAGACACATTCCATTTGAATCTTATGCACTGAATATGTTTCAAGAATATTGGCCTCTTACAAATAGCCCAAGAACAATAAAAACATATTATTAGTTGAAAAAAATTTATTCATGCTAGTTGAAATATTATAATGATAAAATCAAAACATTAGAAAAATAGTCCTTTATCTCTATTAACATTGACTTCCTACCAAATTTTCTTTCAGGATCAACTATTTTAATATCCATTATACGCTTAGACACATTCATAAGTCATAAAATGACAATTTTCTGAAATAGTAAGATTAATAATAGGTGTACTATATTATATAATATTATCCATATAAAATTAATGATGCCTCATTTTAACATTATTCCACAAGACATGACCAATTAGTGGTTCCTAGATATTAAAGTAACTACTATGACCATAGGTGTGCCTCCTGGTATGAAGAAGTATATTAAAAACACACAACGGTCTACAGTTTTAATGTGGAAAAATTATAACATCATATATTAGTGGAAAATAATGTCAAAATAATGTAGAAATCATTTAGAAAATAAACAATAATTAAATTATGCAAAATAAATAAAAATAACAACAAATAATACATGAGAACAAATGAAAGCAGTCATTAAAAACCATAGTTATGAAAGTGTAAAATGGCTTCACAACCATTAGGTGGACATAAGAATAGAAATGAATAGAAGAATATAATAAAGGAGTGTCTATAATATATTCATTCCACAACTCACCCTAGTCTATATTTTATCAAATTTGTCCTACATGACCGTGCAATATCTGGTATCTATCCAACATAATTCATGGGAATTCTTCTTGGGTGACCAAGATAAATGGCCACAAGTGAATGGTGTTAGTAATAATCCATATGGATCCACCAATGAGATATCATACACATCTAGAAGATATTGAATACAACAATGTGTCATTATATGTAGAATAAAAAAAAAAATATCCATAAATAAGGAACAAATTCCAGTCATTAGGTTATACCATTATAATTGGGATTGACCTTAACCTATATCAACCAGTGTATGAATATATATTAGAATTTCACGAAATAATAATAATTGAATAATATTTGGAAATTATAACCAGATGATAATAAAATCAGTAGACTATATTACAATGGATAAATATGATCCATAGAGGTGTCAGTATGTAATCTAATACTATAACATGAAATAAAAGTTTTCCCAATGTGGTTTAACCAATTTAATTGGATAATCAAATCAATATAAAAACCAATTCCTTATAGGATGACCCTAGGAAATATATTAATAGTATCAACCCCCAATGGTTATTCATATGGGGGTACTTCTATGATATTCAATATTGTTAGTCTATTTTGTAGATTCCTACAGGGATGACCCTGGGTAATCATACATTTTATATAAGTATTTGATTTCTAGAAGGATAGTCTTATACTATATAGTAATATCAATACCAACAACCAAATTTGAGAAATATGGCCTTATGAAATTATATATCATCATTATAATCGTCTAATTCAAATGAAGATGATTATTGGAAAATATTATGTCAGGAAGAACAACTTATTCATTTGGATGAATTTAGGTTATCTGGTAATATGAGGTTCAAGAACCAATTCATTGGGGGATATACCTAGATTATTGTACATTCAAAAAGAACATTCGATTAAACCTTTGGAAACCCTAAGAAATTATTAAATACTAATCTTTATAAATAATTCATGGGGGGTTGATCTCATTCAATCATACTTTCAGTATTAACAGTCGATTCCAAGGGGGATGACCGTAGGAAATCCTATAATATTGAGAATCATTTCCAATCCCTCTTATATAGTACTAGATTATCCCGGAATACTCAAAAAAATGTAGGATTGTAGTTTCCAATTTGGAGTCTATATTCAAAACCATGATCATCCCTATTCATCTGATGTATGGTATATTATGGTTTATTGATGTTTATATAGGATAATTTGGGTAATCAAAGACATTGGTTGGATGAAATATTGAGATTATTGTATGGGAACTGAGTTCTGTTTAATGCTATTTATAGGTTCTTCTAATATTTATTTCTTATTCATTGGTTGACCTAAATATCCTTTGATTATTTACAACTTTGGTGTTTTAGGATTCCCTATTAGGTATATATTTTCTCAACCACAGATGTGACCATCCCAAAATTGTCATGTCATATGAAAAAGAAAGTCTATGAGAAAGATACATAAGTGGCTTGTTGTGGGTGGTTATTTATTGTACATGAAATATGTGATAGAAATACCATACTCTGACTATTGGTTGCATAATGTGATTATGTTGCATATCATTTTTCAGGTTAGATATACATTTTTCTTATTATTAATTCAATTTAGCATATTTACTTTCTATTTTTTTCATAATTGTTTTTGTGATAAATTATACATTTATGAATTTTTTTGTTACTATTTTTTACAATTCATCATTACTATAGTGTGTATAGGGATGTTAATATATTTTTATAGGTATAATAGTATAAGGCCACCTGTATGTGTGAAATTCCCACTTAGTGACAGTCGCCAACCGTTTTCCTATTAGAGGTGAGTTAAGGTGTAAGATGTGGCTTACTACTAACCAAGTGGAACCTAGTGGGTGAGGTTATGTCATGAAAAAAGCTCAGTCCCACTATATTTATATTATATATGATAATAAATTAATGGGTGATCCTAATAATATTATTTTTACATCCATGCAGTATTTTTGGGTTACACATATTCGAAAGACCATTAAATGATTATGATAAAAGGCGAAAAGAGGTGAGTTTATCCAATATTGTATTATATAAATAGATTTTTTCTAGACATTCCAAGATCCACATGTGAAATAGTTGGTACGATTCCATCCCTAAACAGATAAGTGATGGGAGAGATGTTGACATGGAATGTAGATTTGTGATATATGGATATTTTTCAACTAATTAAATTGGTGACATCCTTTTTTTAATCCCATATAATAAGAATTTTTTTAGTTATTAAAAAACATTACACACAATATGAAAAAACATTTTTTGATAATATCACATTCATCATAAAACATAAATTTGAGATTAATTGTTAGGACAGAGAAAAATTGTCTAATAAACATTTATGATTACTAATATCGTTTGATTTGTTAAGGAAAAATTATATTTGTTTGAAAAACATTTTCATTAGTATCCATGTGTATAATGTGTTCAACAATAGTGTCTATATTCTTATGAATAATAAAATGATTAATAAATGTATTTAATGATTTGAAATACATAATAAACAAATAAATTTTTATATCATATACCATATATTAATTAGTATACTCATAACATGATGATATTATACTTCACCTTAATGATTATTCTTGTTAATTTCTTTTTCAATTTTCATTGATGGATTTTTTCCAAAAATTGAATCATTTGAAAAAATATATTAATCATTTTTTCATGTGTTGAAAATTGATGAACTAGGAATGTAATGTATATTTTCTAATGATTTATAAATAATATAAGTTGGTAAAGTTTCGTCACATAAGATGAAAAGTTATATAGTGAGTCCAATAATTGTTCTTTAGGATACAATCAATGTCATTCAACCCCTAAAGGTAATTTTGGGAACATAGTTTAATGATTTTATAATATTGAATCATTAGGATATATGAAATAGTTCTACAAAACAACTTCTAATGTCTATTCCAGGTATCAATGTTATAGAATTTTAAACATACAATGTGAGTGCTATGTGACAATATCAATATATTTTACAAGTGTTGTAAATATAACTTTTTTCAATGACATTGAATGAATTTATAGATCATGAATATTTCATTGTATTTATCAATAAAATATTTTATATAGAATGTTCTTTAATATAATGCAATTTCCCAATATCAGATGAATCATTGAAATTGTTTTGTTTCTTAATACAATTTCTCTTATATGATATTATAATTGGTCTGTTAGCAAATATTTTTTATAAAATATGTAATGATTAGTTGAATATCTTATGGTACTTTGTATTTTAAAACATATTTTAAATGGAGAAAATGATAAAAATGTCTTATCAATGACAACATGTTTTTCTATATTTTTTTATAATATTATTGAAAATTGTCCCCTTAAACATCAATGGTAAATTTAAATACATAGTGTCTTACTTTTAGAAGAAATTGGTTAATAAAATTGAATACCATAGATGATGTGGAATATGTATTTTATTTGTTAAATATTAATAATAAATAAAATAAGTGGCACTTCTTAACAGAAATGGTATTTAATTTCATTGAATGATATTTTTATGAGAATATAATGGGAGTATGGATGATTTTAGAAGTTCTTATTCAATAAATAAATATCATACATTCATAAAATTAGAATTTAATGAGTAATATTTAATTAGAATAAAAAATGTGGTGTCACATTATCTTAAAATAATTTATTAATTATCGGAATGTCATAACAGAAATTGTTACATTGTTTGAAAAAATATTTCAATGGAAAATTTTGATAGAAATGGTTCTATGGATGAGGATCATAGATAAGATCCGAGTATATAATAGATATGGAAATCATAACCTTTGATATAATAGATTTAATGGGATTCGTTATATTTAACAAGTTCAACAATACAAATATGATCATTAAATATCACCATTATTCAATTTTTAGTTATTCATATATGTTTATCAATAAAATATTTCAGGGGAGGGTTTTATCTAATAGTCACATAGGGATGTTTTAGGAATTACATATAGATTAAATTAGATGAAAACAATAGAGATTTTAGAAACCATTATGAAAATTTAGTATTGTATCATTTATGATATGTTGAATAATAACATATATAGGTTTTTTAGGTTCCCATTCAGAGTTTCAAAATATATAATGTATTATTTAAAGGGAAATATGTACTTTATTATTCATTCATGCGGACTAGAAATATATATATGCATTCATTACCAGAAATGAAACTATAATTTACATGTCAATGTATGAATTATATTTATCATTATCTAATGTTCATAATGGAGTATTATTGGATATGATGAAATGATAATGTTAGCGCGACAATGTTTTTTCTCTTAGATTCAAAAATATTTTATTGAGTCACAATATTATTTTTGTGCACTAGATAATGCACTATATATACAATACGAAGAGTGTTATACTATTTATATGGTATTATAGGGATGCATAGATCATACAAGAGTCTAAATTACTTGACATTAGATTGATAGCTAGCATGAGAACCATTATATAGTGATTCCTTTCATAAAAATTCCATTAATACTTACATAAATAGTGGGTTTTTGTGAATGTTATAGATCATGAAATTAGCAAGAGATAAACCATGATGTGAGTTTTCATCATTTAGGATGATTTTGAATTAAAAACCCTTAATTGACATAGAATACAATGTTCACAACCAATCCATTACATTTCATATGATGTGGTTATCTATTCAGATGACGGAGATGATATATGGTGATCCATAATGATGAATGAGATGTGATATATTCTTCCACAATGTCATTCTATTCAAGGAGACTTGAGAACATTTGAGTAGATTGTATGGAATTAACATTCTCATTGTCCAAGTATTCACGTCATATAATGAAATTTGGAAATATATTAGTGTTAATGACGAAATAATATCTATCTTAATATCACCTATATAGATATACACAAGTTTGATGGTGATATCACCAGATCCATTTATAGCATATGTAAAATTGATTTTTTTCTATTGGATTCCCATTACATACATTTATAGATCTTGGGATTCATATTTTATTTCAATTATAAAAAGGATCTTGGGGTCTCACATTGTGGTTAACTAAATGGGGATTTTTTTCCACTAAATGATATAACATAAAGGATTTTTTGGAGTTAATATAATTTTGTTTTTAAATGCAATTCACTATGTTTTATGTGAAATGTTACATTATGTGGTGTTAGTGAGAAATTATTAAATTTAATATATCAAAAATATTATTATATATGGTTACATATATTATGACATATGATAATATATAAAATTGAACAGAACCAAATCCTTTATGATTTAGAGAAATTGGGAGACTGATGAAGGTATATTCCTTAAAGCCACCTTTTACATATGATGCATTTTACTTAGTCATATTTTAGGATTTACAATATCTTAATAAAAAATAATCTTTATATCTATTTGAGGAATGGATATATTGTATAATATGATTAAAAAAAATTATTCCATGGAATCAAATTTAATTTCAAGCCACTTACATGTTATTTCCAAATCAATTGTACTTTAGGATTGAGTGATATCATAAGGAATATTTAATGATTATTAAAAAAACGTCATATAGTAAATATTTTACATGTTTTATTGTATATTAATGATTAATAAAATTTATGAGGGGCCAATTGATAACTATTATTATTGAAATAACTCTCCCATGTAATATATGTGTTAAGAATATTTTTAATTTTTTAATGGATGTACATCATCCTAATTCATGTATTCCAAAAAAACATTAAGCATTTACTCCTGTAATATATGTCATTAGTCAATTTAATAACCCAAGGAGCCATAAAAATGATTCATAAAACCGACATATGTGAAATTATATTTCATTTGATTAATAATATGATGCCCAAAAAAACTCACCATATCTTTTTACTTTTCTTCCACTTCCATCTTTTCACTATTGGGTGGTAGAAAACTATTGAGTAAAGATGAATTCGATTCAAAAATATAATAATTTAGGATCATTTCTATACACCACATAATATAATTTTCATTACTATGATATTCATCATACTTATATTATTTCATATACTAATATTTCTATACTTTCACAGAGGAACAATATATCTTCATTTGTAATTTCATTTATTTTTAATATATAAAATCATTTTTATATTCCTTTAGTTTTTTTATAAATTATATTGCATAATTAATTATTAAAAGATCCTGAGGAATCCCAATAGAGGGTGGTGGATATAGAAAACCATGTGGGAGGGTGTAAATTATAGTGGTCAATGGTGGAGGTTTAGGGAATGACTTGATAATGTGTGGGAATGTAAATAGAAAAGGAATTTATTAAAATGTTTTAAATAAATATTTTGATATTTTAATAAACAAAAATTGAATATTAAATATGGTGTTTGTTTTTATGATCCCCACTAAAAAAAATTATTTAAATGTTTAGTGGTATTTTTTAATATTTCCATTAAAAACCACCACTTATTAATATATAATTAAAAAAAAGTAGATTAAAATTGTTTTTTCTTCCCCAAATAATCTATTTTATTCATCCTATTTCTTGATAAAACGAAATTAATTTAATGATATTTCATTCTAGAGAAGTATTGATATTACCATTATTATAATTTGAGATAAGGCTTCACAATTTATTATTCTTCATTATCAACGCATGAATATCTAGATTCATCTTCGATGATCACAGTAGTTTCTTGAGACAACTATTTATTGAGATAGATTATTATGATGACATTTTTTAATAATGTTTCTTCCAATTGGAAAATATAAAATTCCACCAACATTTATTGCATTATTTTCCTTTTACCATCATAATGTCTACTATTGTAGAGACCCACATACCATTTATCAAATATAACTATTAATCCTTCACCACTTTCAATTGATATTAAAAGATATTTTATTTTATGGGTAATTTATTACCACAATAAAACTTAGGGTAATGATTGTGGCTTGTCTTTATGAAGCTACCATGTAATTCCCACATCCATCCTATCATTTTTTGTGGTGAGTTTTTCAATACCACTTGTGTGTACTTTATTCAGGGGGTTCCCTCTGAGTTTTCTTTTCTTCTTTATATTGTGATCATTTTGGGCAGTGAGAATAATCCCACCATTTCATGATTCCCCATTTTATTAATCATTTAGGCATATTTATTCATGCTTCCTCTACCATAAGAGGGTAATTATACTATTTCAAATCACTTTCATTGTAGTTTTTATATGAATACACATTTTTATACCTATTGTAATCAATCTTTAATGGCCGTTAGAAGAAAATCATACATAATATACCTTTAATACTAATTCCAATCATTTTAATTCAAAATATTATAAACTAAATTTTGCTTTCCTTTCACAATGACATCTTCTTAATGTCCCACTATGAAGGATTTTGTGAGTGCATCATAAATGGCGCTTCATATACCATTATTTGAGTTCATTTATTCTCTTCCAAAATGGTAAATGTTTTATGGAAAAATTTATTTTCTTAATGTTTAAGTAAATTAATTAGTCATCATAATAATAGGGTAATTTCTATTAATCTCTTTAGTTTTATGTTGGATACATTATCTCGATAAATGTTAATATATATCACATATAAATAATTTACATAATAACCACACCTGATTTAATCACTTCATGACTGAGATGTTGGAGAAGAAGAGTTTCTTCATTAACTATGGATCCCTTGGGCTTCTTGAAAGAAAGTCATTATGTGTGTAAATATTCCACATATGTACTGTTAAACTACTATATTCCCTTGAGATCCTTATCTACAAGATTTAGCATGAACCATCTGTACATTCCATATTTACATATTTTTACATCATTTTATTTCACTTTTTGAGGATATCGTAGATAAAATTTCCATTTTATCAATTTATATTACGGATCTCATAATTGATTAAATATCATTACACATTCCAATTTTTTTCATTCATCTTTGAATCTATATTTTTACCCCTATTATTTAATTAAATTTATATTTTCTTCTCACTTCATGCTTTTTCATGATAGATATAATGTTGTATTTAAAACAATTATACATAGAAAATTGGTTCCTAATAAATTATGAATGTTCTTCTAGAAATTAATATTGACACATAACCATTGCACACATCTTCGTGAAATCATTATTCAAGGAAATTTCAACTACATTCAGTCTCTTCTCTCATATCACACATTTGAATTGAATACATTGACTTGATTATACATGATAGTTAGTTTCTCCACCTAATAATATAGGGATTTTATCTCCTCTCAAATGTAGAATGAACATTCACCATATTGATAATATGATAATTTTTCAACATCATCACAAAAATAAGCACTTCAATCTATCATTTCTGATGATTATAAATTTATATATTCACATAAATCATCGAAAAAATTATTTGAATCATATATAAAAATATATTATAATTTTATTACATTAATATTTATTTTATTCGTATTAAGATTATTTCTTATCCTTTTACTTCATATTTTTTGAAATAAGGAAGTATTCACATGTTTTAGATAATGATACCTCATTCTATTGGAGTAAAACTTATAACCCAATGAAAATTTTGATATTTTTCGACATTTTTAATACTACATCAATATAAGTGGTGTCTAATAAAATTCATTGGAAATAGATCAAATAAAAATATTTTCTTTTTGAGAGTCACTAATATGTTTAATGTTATTTTTTGAATCTATATCAAAAAAAAATATTCCATATCCTCCTTTAATAAATAATATTATAAGATAATAATTTATTCCATATATCCATTAAATTTTAAGGTAAACTATTTACATATTCATAAAATACAATCAAAACAATAAAGGGGAAATTATAAGTGAAGGCCAAGGGCATCCTTAATAGAGATATCCACACTAGCTGGGAGGAAGACACCCATAAGAGGTGAAAATCAATAGAGTGCTCATGGGATGCCCAAGAAGCCAAAAATTCCTTCAAAAATATACCCACTCGCCACATGTGAACGACCTCAATATCAATGGAAGGAATAACTTTGCATTTGTGTATGAGGTAGGTGATCTTCCAAGGGGGTGAAATGTCACCCTTAAGGTAAACCCAATTGATCTTTGAAATTGTTTGCACTGAAGTCGGGAGAATAGAATCTGAAATGAATATGTCAAGTCATATATGCATCACCTTGGATTCCTCTAGAATGGAGTCACCCTCCACATAAGAAGTGTTGAATGAAATAGTGACTGATCCGGAAAGATCCCGAACAACCCCTCCTCCCATCAATCCCCTTGAACTTAATCCCCTTCAGTGTTCAATTTAATCCTATTAGAAGGGGGTTCCATCACACACAAGAACCAGACATTGGAGGGGCAGAAGAGCCAAGGGGATACGTGATGTTTGTATGGTGATTACGATTGGGTGCAAAATCATGATGCTTATGAAGGGAGGCGAGATCAATGATGACAAACCTTGTCTGGAGAAGCAGGTTTTGAAGGGAATCTCATGGCCTAGAGTGTCATTCTTGGTTGTGCACCTGCCAAAGACACTAGAATCCTACCACAAGCATGATTGACCATCCCTACTCTTCATTATTGTTGGAGGCCCAACTGAAATAGTTCTAGAAAAACTCCTCCATAGAGGAAACCACCCCTGACATATCCATAATTCCCTAAGGAAATTCTATAGGTTGACAACCCAGTCACTTCATAACAACATGTGGAAGGAGGTCTCTTCATTATAGGCAGTGAAAATAGAGTCATCTCAAGGAAAGGGGAATACCTCTGGATTTAATAGCCATATCCATCGGAATGGAATTGGAACGAACTCTCCAGAAAAGAAAAATAAATTTGGTCGAAAAATATTTAGACCAGAGAACTATGCCAAAAGGGTCCCTGTCTGGTTTCCAATTCATGAAATTCTTATAATTTCTCGCTGAGAAATAGCCAAATGAGAAACAACAAAATATGAACATATCCATGGATCCATATAAGAAGATTTCCATGAAACACAACTCCTAGGATGGTCTGAGAATGTCCTTGAGAAAGGAGGGGTTAATGGAAGCTTTTCTGACTGGCAGATTCAGTGTCGGGAAAACCGAGAATCCTGGAATCCAGCTGCCCCAGTTTCACTCCCAGAAGCTGTCCTCAACCTACCCAATGATCCATTGTGAGTGCGGATGGATGGATAACACATGGCTAAGAAGATAGATATAAAGAGGGGATGGATTGATGTCATTCTTCGTTATAACGAAACCATAAAAACCTCTTATAAACTATATCCACAATGTCTATCCCTCAATAAATTCCAAATCTATGAAATTGTTCAGGAAGCAATAGACTCACTCAAGATTCTCACATTAATACCACAATGCTTCATGGTCCTCCCCATTTTTCTCAAAGAAGCCCACACGCCTCTCCCCTCCCCTGGAAATCCCACAATAAGGAATTCAAAAGGGACTATAGATAGCTGTTAATAGTCTTGGGAACCTTTATGATATAAATAATGTGTATAGGGATTGGAGACATCCCAATATTTATGAGGGTGAACATCCCACTAAAAGAGAGGAATAATTTTTTCTAGTTATTAATATAGTTAATGATTCTTGTTGTATAGGTCCCCAAATTAGTGCACCCTAATTCTCCCAGGGGAATCCTGAGCCCAGAGGTACATCATGGGAAAATGCATTTCATGAATACTGAGGATGGCTTCAATGGAATCCTTACACCGACATAGACATTTCCATGAAAAAAATACCCCACTCGTCACCCAGTTGATCACATGGACACTAAATTTTGAATACTCATCTATAATCGAATAAAATATTTTGATGTAGGAACTATACACATTGATGAAAACCAATAATTAATCTGAATATAGAAGGTGAGAATTACTGGGAACCTTGGAGCCAAAAAGGAAGGGCCAAACATTGCCATGTTTCATGGCCAAGGAAAAGTATCTCCTTGGGGTATCTTGGTCCAAGATTAAAAGATTCGGAGATAGGGGGTCCCCCTATCGTAAGCCTCTTACATACATAATAAAACCACACTACTTCCCTGTGAAAATTATTTTTAACCATAATGAGCTATAGCATCAAAATAAATTGTCAATTGTTTTCCCCAGGAATCCTAGGCTTTTCAATTGAAGAATGATGATGTTCCACTCCAGGCAATAATAAGCCTTATCCTTGTCCAGTTTGACCACCACATTTGATCCCACAACTTCTGTATTGATATCCAGAACCGTCTCTTGAGCCACCCCAATAACCCCTAGAATAGATCAACAAATAATAAAGGCATGTTGCTCATCTGAATCCCATGGGTGAGTAAATCCATCATGTCTACTATTTATAATGGTATCCAAAACATTGTATGTGAAATTAAAAAGGATAATAGGTGGATATTGAGATATTGATGAATGAGAATTGACCTTGGGAATCGGAATCATTGTAGTAGCACTAGCTACTCGAGGGAGAAATCCACCATGGAAGAAGACATGTATTGCCTTACAAAGGTTAGTGTTAATGATATTCCAACCAGAGATATAGAAGGATCCATGAAATCCTTCAAGTCTAAGAGCATTGTCCAGGTTAATAGAATGAACTGCATCCCAAAATTCCTTATCATTGGGTACACATCCTAGGATATCATTATCATAGTGGAAAACACTGCAAGGAATAGAGTCAAAGAGCCTCGCCTAACTAGAGGGATAGCCATCCTGGAAGAAGGGATTAAGATCACAAAGATATGATTTAATGTGGGAGTGTACCATACCCTCAATCAGCTCCATGCCACTATAGAATGACCCATCATCAAGCCTAATATACAGGACCTTCACCCATTGCTTCTTCTTTGGGTAGGCATGAAATAATGAGGTATTGATGTCCCCCTCTCTAATCCTCGAAGACCAGGATCGTTCTCGGAGATGTCAATAATGTTCTAGGAGAACGTCGTTCAGCCAGTTCATTTTCAGACAGAGGGTTTCAAACACCTCATCATCCCACCAATCATAAAAAATATCTTCAGTGCTCTCGAATTCATCCATCAAGTCGTCTGTGGCTGAGTGATCAGATTGTTGAGAGCTGAACCAGGACCGAATACCCTGTTTTATTTACCGATGCTTGAAGTGGAGACCAAAACAACTACTCTTCTCGAAAGGCCCATTCATGGATATTTCAACCACTTCTAGAATCCCTGGGTATTCTGTCCAAATCATGGAAATGAAGATGTTACCTGAACAGAGGTATCCTGATCTCAGGTGAGTTAAAAGGGGGAATGAGCAGCCAATGCCTGAACTAAATAGGAGACCGGGAAATTCTGAAAGGAAGATATTTCATTGATATTTTCCAATAATTATCGAGCCAAAACCTGGTTCTCCTATTTACCCTATGGTTATTACACCCCGTTAACCTATTTCTTGTAAAACTTGTATTTTTTTAATACTCTTAGTTTTATAGATCTTGATCAATTTTTGAGTAAAAACTAAAATAATTTTTTCTCTTATATTAATCACCCCAAATAATAAAAGATAGACAAAATAAGTTTTGAAAAAAATACATATATAGATTTTACACGGTTCACCACTAAGAGGTAGTCTAAGGAGAATATACAAGGTGTTGTTATAGTGTACAAGTAAGTCAAATATAACTCAATTTTTTGTGGGTAAAATGTTTTTATAGGAACACTACCAATATAGGGGAAAACCTTTTCTTTTGTAAATTTACTCTAATATAAGAAAAGGAAATATAAAATGATATGAATACTTGTCTACTACAATATTGTTCAGACATGTATATATGTATCTATGGTTCTCAATATGATAAAACATGTGTTCTCAATATAAAATTTTCCATTATATTTATAATAATTTATTTAAATAGAATTATGCCAGACTAACATTGACATCACATAGGCTAAGGGTTGGATTTTCACTCTTGTTCCCCTTTGGATGTGGGATCAAGACCAATGGACATTTGAATGCAAAGTATTTCTTCCCATCCACTAAGATGGCAATTTTACTAAAATTAAATCTTTAATACATTTCTAGTAATATGATGAACATTAGTAAAATATCAATAATAATCAATTAACATATAAAACATAAATGTTATCGATAGTTTAAATTTGATTGAAAAACAATTTCACATCAAATAACACTTTATGGTGTATGTAGGGTTTGAATATACCCCAGCAAATTAAATGTTATCCTAAAATACACTTAATAATTTTTGAATTATAACACTTAAAACCTCATAAGTGGTGTTTAGGACCTTGAAATTTTGATAATATTAAAAATTATAAACCCATTATAAAATATATAACACTTAATATAACCTCAAATGAAAACATACAAATATCCAAAGTAATGTATACCCTACATTGATAGAAAATATAACATCCCCATTCCCTCACTCCCATAAATATAACAGAAAACATTAACATTAAATTTCAAGATTTAAAATTGACGGAGGTGACCGAATTTTCACCATACAAAATGTAAAACATAAAAAATAATTTTGGATCACTTACATTTTCAAGTACTATTTAGGATAATGGTTTTTGTAAATTAGGAAAATATCTTATCATTATAGAATCATAAACAACTATTTCATAAAGTTGAATACCGTGTCCCAAAATTCCCATCTTCTCACATGTCACGATACATCATCATCATCAATTATATAAATACATTATGGAAATACATAATTATACCCAATTACTAATAACCTCATTTAATGAAAACATAAGAAATAATATCTCAAATTCACTATAAGGTTAAATATAACATCCTTTATTCCATTAAAATTTTCCTCAAACTCGTTTGGCCACATAGACACAAGCACATATTAACAAACACACGAGGCTTCTAAATAGCACGGGGGTCCTAGGTGTCTTAATGGGGATAATATTACCTTATCACTAGATAATATAACATTGGATATAAAATAACATATAAGTAGGGGATAGAGTAAATCATATATACAATTGATAAAAGATAAGAATACATAACAATTACAAAAGTAACTCATATAAAATGATGATGATACATGTCACAGGTCTCTATAAATTATTAAACAAGTATTGAATATTAAAATACAATACATGTATTATAATTACAAAATGGAAAAAAGAATCCCCACTAAATCGTGAGTCTCATCTCAGTCCCATGATCGCGTACTCCTATTCAACAATCAAGAACCTGTATTAATACACTTGAAATTATCCAAAAATGAAAATCATATACTCTATTTGGGTACACAATGGTGGCTCAAACAGGGTGTGTGACATAATCCGAATAGGAAACAACTGAAGGTTATGTTCCATTGAGTTAGTGAGTACATATATAACATTCTGAGGGAAGGAATAAAATAACAAATGAATTACTATAACTAAAAATCTATAATGTCCTGATTCTCATTTATAAAAAAATCAATATAATGATTAAATTCCATTTAATTAATATTTATGGAGACCTGATATGTTTCCCAACATCCCCTATGATAATATTCTCAACAAATTCCTACACAATATATCTACAATGTAGAACCAAATAATTAATCCAATATTTGTGTTTTTTCTTGTTATATGTGTCATGTAAAACAATACATTCATTATTCAATTAAATACCTAATATCATCCTTGAAATTCCTAATTTTTAATATAGTTATTTCTCTAGGTATAATATAACCCAACAACAAACAATACCATCTATATAGAAACATTAAGGAACCTCGATATTCTTCTTGGTGTTGGATAACATCCCAGCCATTCGAGTCACTCCTTGGTTGTCCACTAAGAGAGACAAATTATCACCCATGGAATATTATATCAAATCAATTTTCATTCAATAATTGTAAATACATATGGATTCATTGAAACAATATCCATATATAATTCATGCCTCAATGTCTATCATTTCAAGTCCTTGAGGGAGGCCATATATCACTTGGTCATAAGCAATGTAAGAACCAATCGAGTCCATCCATTCCATTCTTCATTTGAATCCGTGGGTCACCCAGGGAAAAAAAGAATTTAATATGATTAAATACTATATTATTAATTCATATTATCATTTTAAGTTAAACACAATAAATTAAACTAAAACTCAGATTAGAGGGTGACATTGAGTATTGGAAAAGATTAGAAGGATTTACTCGTATCTACTCACATGGGAAATTTTTGAGAAAAAGAAATTAATTATGAATTAACCAATACAAATAATGTTTCTAGGGACATGGAATCTATTACCTATTATTTGTCGATTCAATTAAAATTTACATTACAATTCAAATCACAAATCAACTGATTATTGAAAACATAAATTTTATTCAAAACACAATTAAAAATTCAAATCCCAATGAAAGGGGTAAATATGAACACCTCAAAGGTATCAAAAATAATATACCATATTAATGGAATATTTAATTAAGAAACACACCCAAAGGGTTCATACTAGATTCATGGACCATAAGATATAATAAATTGTTAACACACATCTTTAATTACATATTCTATATCATTCAATTCTGTTTAAGGATTAAATTCATTTCAAGGCATTTCCTGATAATTAAGTGCGAGACACAAAAGAATATATAAATAGATTAACATTTAACAAAAGGAACAAGACCATATACCACAGGTCTATAGTGGATATATCCTCTAGTATTATCTCCTAATTCAACTAACATTTAGAGAACATATAATAAATAAAAATTGAACCTAATAATAGGGAAAATTAGTTTTTATAAAAAAATTGCATCTTACCAAACCAAACAAGTAATGACATAAAAGGAATACATAACTCACTAACCCGTGTCGTGCATGATAATCAGCACTTAATTCAGAAAATTTATGGTGGAGATCATTCAATTCAACGTATAGGATTCAAAGAGGGATTCAAATAGTGAGAGATGTTGTGTGGGGGAGGAAAGATGTCTTAGGTTGGAAATATATTTAAATATAGTTAATATTGTAATTTCACCAAACAATATAGGGGAACATAGTATTTTTAGAGACCTAATTCTTGACATACATAAACATTACATTACTTTTGCAGAATACTTAATACATAACAAAAAACAGACACCAAACGACCTAAATAGTTTAGTGTCTTTGGAAACATAGAACATAATCCTCTAATCTTGGTGAAAGATCTTCAAAATCTTTTATAAATATCGTCCCTTTTTTTCATACCATAAACCATTATTTATATCCTGGGGAAAAGAAAACATATAATGGGTGATCTCAAATGCTCAGTAATGGTATGCATGGTGGAAATAATACAAACCATATACATTTGATCTACAAAACATGAACATAATGTTTAAACATAAAAATCATGAGTTGTGAAATAAATCTTTGCAGCACGTAAGGTAAAGATCATAAAGGAAAATCCATCATGATAAAATAGCATGGGAATAGAAATTTTAATTGAAAAAACATTAATCACATGATATTATTTCTATATTAGCCAAGGCATTTCTTCCAAGACCATCTTAGTGGACAAAGTCCCTTTCTGAATTGAGTTCACTCCTCATTCCAGTCCTGTATCACTGAATTGGATTAACATACCATTCCATCCATGTCTATCTAATGAGATATAAATCTTTACCCAATGAATTGGGGGGAGATATAGGTCCCAACCATCTCATAATGAAATCATTATTACTTGTTCCATAACATAATCATAAATCATTCATCATAACCCAAAGAATAAAAATGGGTTTCATAAACATCATCCCATCAAAACTTGATCCATATAAAACAAATGGATATCATTTCTTCATAAGAAATGTGAGACCATGTAAATCAAAGAGATATTTTACATGAAACATACACATATGATGTAATTTCATATTATATGAAAAATGGTTTTGATTAAACATTTGAAAAGAAATCTTGAGAAAAATATCCTTTATTCTTAAAAATTATTTTATTTTCACAAAATGCAATGCAATTTTAAAAGAAAAGGATTTTAATGAAAATAAAAATGAAATATTTTTGAGTAATCTTCATGAAAATAAGGTGTTATGATACTTTAAAAATCCATTCATTTCGTATAAGTTAAAAAAACATTCTCCTCGTACTTTTAATAGAAAAGTCAAAAAGTACCACATATGGTAAAAAAAGAAACATTCCTTCCATAACACAAAGTAAAAGTAAATGAGGGGTAAAAATGACTTTCAAAATACATGTATGAATTTTAGAAACTCATTGAAAAACATTTTTTATGGACATGGATGAATAATATAACCCCAGTAAATACATACATACAAGAAATCTCAGATAAAAATGAGATTGAAAAAGTATCTCTTACCTTAGGTCTGATATGCTTTGTACGTATCCAAACCTCCTATATAATGATTTAAATAATGCCATTGACTTATTAAAGGGTCATATTAATATTTATGATATCATATATGGTTCACTTATGACTATATATTAAAAGTTCTTTTATAATTTCCATGTTAAAGCAGCGTTTTTGGAAAAATCGTTTTATTTGTTGTACGTGTTTGGACATGTTGTTATTGATATTATTATTACTTATATCATGACTTACATACATGCAGAATGTAAATAATTATTTATATACCATATCTATTCGGTATATATATATAATAGATAGATAAATGAAATGAAATACACCGTTCATGGAGAGGGTAGGTCGTACGTACGCATGAACGCTATTTTCCTTTTCTTATGGACTTGAATAGAAGTATGTAGATGTCATATATATATATATATATATATATATCCACTCGCTTTATCATGTATTATATTTCATTATTATTCATTATAAGTAGTTTATAATTATTCATGAATGGTTGACATGTAGAAAGAATCTCATCGCGTCGTGGAGATGGTAATCTATACGTACACACAAGTGATGATATCGTTCCCATAATTATTGAATTGAATTAGAGTGGATGATATAATATCTCAGAATCTGTATGATGTTATAATAACTATATATAGTTATTAATTACACCATTGTACCCATCCAAGTATGGTGGTGTTGGAAAAAAAGATTACACCACGACGTGGAGATTGTATTCCGTACGTACGCACGTGCGGTGATTTTGTTTTCCGCAGGATGAATAGAAGGTGAAATAGGGGTGATTCATATTTATAATAACATATCAGTATATTAGTGATAGTTATTTTATTAATTTATAATGAAACAAATATAGAAGAATAATTTTATGAAGAAAGAAAACTTGAATGAATCGTTAGAAGAGATTACCTCTTCTTCGACGCACCTCTTTTAAGCTTCCTCCTAATGCACTAGAGTTGGTCTTTTTAAGAGACCATACCCCCTATAATTATTCTAGGGTTATTGATAAGGGAAATGGGTAGGGTTTAGCTGAGATTGAACGCTCCAAATTGTGTAAATAGAAGAGGGAGTAGGTTCCTTTTTATAAGGGATGGGAGGGGCACCTTAGGAAAAACATAAAATATTATTTTATAATAAAGTCATATTCTGTTTATAATATCTAAAAATTGATTTATTTCTAATATAAAGTTAACATGGGTCTTAATACTCTCATCAAATAGGTTTTAGACAAGTTTATTTTACTATTTTTACCTTATCATTTATATTTAACTCTAAGTTAAATAATATAAATTTTACCGTTTCTTCTTGTTCTCTTACACTATATGGTAAATAAACATACTATTACAATCCAAACTAACCACATTTTGTTCATTATTAATATATATAACCTTTTATATGTCATTTGGACAATCCTTTGATTTTTAGAAATAGAATAACAATTAATAATATAATATTTGTTTTGAAAACTATTTTTTGTCAATTTTGACACTATTTGGTAATTGATTTTTTTGAAAGACATAACAGAATTATTAGTTCGAACAAAATTAAATAAATAAATAAAAACAAGTCATATTAACAATTATAATTAGTTTAGTTGATAAAAAGTCTCAAATTACATTTATTTGGGTATTTATAACATCAATTATGTTAATATTTCATTAATAATGTAATTATTGCATCATCATTGTGTCATAAATAAATTAAAATATTTAATATCTAAAAATTATAAATAAAATACCATTATCCATGAAATATTCTTATATTTCTAATGATTATTTATAGTCGAGTTTATCTTATGAATATCTCTATATTTATAATGTTTTAGTTATTAAAAATTGATTTTATCTATTTTAACACTTCTTTAAATAATATAATAATAAATGACCTAATCTAATCCAAGTGGACCTAAAGGGTAATATTTTATTCCTTTGATTGTTTTTGGTCGAATTACAGTTATCCAATAGAATTTGGACATGTGTTAGGGTAATAATAATATTATTTTTACCCTTAATTACCCTATTTACTTTTAACCGTGGAAAAAAAAGTAAAAAGTTACTATTCACCAAATATTATTTCTATCTTATTGAACCTAATATTAATCCTTGATATTAACCATGTATCTTGGATTTGTGAAATTCAACTCCCAAAAACAGTAAAAAATTGTTTTATGTACAACTGCAAATGTTCCACGGAGGTGGGTAAAAGATAGTGAAAAGTTCAATAATATATATATATATATATATATATATATATAATTATTATAAAATGACATCAATGAATTAAACTAAAAATATATAAGTATTATGTATCTATTTTTACATAAAATAAATTTAAATAAAATAAATTATTATTTAAGTAAAAATTCAGTTTTTACCAAAAACTCGGTTTTTTCACTATTCATCAAAAATGGAATGTTTTCAGAAAAATACAAAAATTTTACCCTAGATGAATTTCGATATTCAAAATCCAAAAATGTAGTCAATTTTTAATGAAAAAATTTATAAAATTTAAAAAAGTGAGTATTATTTTTCATAATGGTTAGTTTATAAAATATTTCAATAAAATATCGTTGTTTAGTGAAACTCAGTATTACGAACAACAAACACTACTGTGGAAGGTCGCGATTGCGTGTAAAGCAATCCAAGTCATGGTTGCATGTATTGAAAGATTAATTTTTTGTTTTTTATAATATAATCCACCCATATTTTATTTATACATTGATTATATATATATATATACACTCAATGTTTCTTTGAATAACTTCTATCAAACGAACTTGAAATACCGTGTAACACAATCCAAGAATAGTGTTGTGTATACTGCAAGCTAATACGATGTTGCGTATAGTGAAAGATAATCTTGTTTTAGCATACAACACAAGACATCTAATAAATTATAAATAATACTTCTCATAAAGCCTCGGGGTGCTACATTCTACCACCTTTGAAAATAATTTCACCCTAGAAATTTATCGGGGTTTTAAATGGTTTACTACTTGAAAGATTATTTAATAAAACCCCACATTGTAAAAAGGAATACTAAAACTTCATTTAAAAAAAATCATAATTATAACAGTCACCCAATGTAACTCAGTTCTGGGTTTCCACATAGGACAACATAGGTGAAAATATGGATTCGGAAGTGAAATCTAACCATCATGTTTAGATGAAGAGTGGTAGAGAAAATGGCTATGAAAAATCCAACATCATAAAGCCATAAATTTGTGATGATCTGAGGTACCATATGATTAATCAGATATGGGGGCACTAGGACAACACTTTTGGTTTTCAACATTATTTCCCTAATGTTGGATGATTTTAGAATTAAAATAAATACTTACCTGATTTTGGAACAATATTGCTATTTTTTGTGCCTCGAACTATTTCCACTTCATCCCTTAAAGAAATGATATTGAATTTGACTTCCGTGATGTGTTAGCAGATCATGCGATAGAATTATAGGTCATTCCATCTGTCTCAAACAAAAGGTTAGAAAAAGTTATTAAATATACATTAGTTCATCTATAGTGATATTAATAGTATATGGGTCCCAAAATGGACTTATACACCATATATCATACCACTTAATAAATTAAAACTAATTTCTATTAACCAAGGACTTCATGTTGGCCAGTGGTAGGTGATAAAGGCCTGTCACACTTCAGTTTTGGTTTCAGTTCCCACAGCTTTGTCTGGCGCGCCTGGTTGTCGCCTGTCCTGTAGGTTGGCCCTTTTTCTAAAACTATATTATTATAACATTCAAACAATAATATCGAAAAATGTTCTAGTCGTAAACAATACAATCTTATGTCTAAATTAATTCATTCCAATCATTAGGCTAATCCAAAATACTTCGGTCCAAGATCATAGTATGATGGAACCGATTACTTGAAAGGTCACATAACAAGCACATGAATACCATCATTTATCCCCCATATATCATACGATATATCTACTTGGTCACATTCCAAACATGTGAATATCTTAATCATGTACTCTCTTGAAAAATGAATACCCATTTAACATTAGTGAAAACATGAATGCTATCAGTAATTAAATCATTCCACATACCAAAATCCCAAAATTTCAATATACTCAAACCATGATATAACATTGTCCTTATATGTGTCATCAAATCATTTTATTTTCACTTTATCCCTTCATTATGCACATATCATCTTCTTTACAAAAATATTTCAATCACTTTTCATGGTTACTAGTACCATATAATTATTGAAAACCAACACATAGATATTCCAAAATTCCACGATACCATAAATGAGATTCCATGATACTATTTTGAAATCCCATTACATAAAAACTTAATCATTCCACAACATCATTCTCATATTCAACATAAAAAATAGTGATCACATGTGACTCCCTATATCCTTTTCCATAAGAGGATTCTAACGTCGATCATCGTTAACCTTTGGATTAGGGCATTGATTAGCATAATGCCCTATTTACTTGCACATGAAGCATTGAAGTGTTGGTTGAGCGTTCTCTATAGTATATTCTCTATTCACATCACTATCTACCTTTTTCCCATTACTTCGTCACTCAACTGCTTGATGACCATATTTTCCACACTTAAAACATTTTCTATTACCTTTAGGCAATCTCCACCATGCTTCATTCCACACATTGAGCATAAAGAAACATCCATCTTCTTTTAACCATTGTTCTGGGATTTCTCGTTGAACTCCATCATTCATTGTTTGTAAAAACCATTAGATGGATATATAACAGCAACTTCTAGTTCTACCTTGATAGCAGAACACACAATTTCATCATAGGTACTGAAGTCTCATAAAGCT
This sequence comes from Viscum album, assembly GCA_963277665.1. NCBI lineage: Eukaryota > Viridiplantae > Streptophyta > Magnoliopsida > Santalales > Viscaceae > Viscum > Viscum album. The sequence continues at coordinate 847,440,977 of OY728131.1, read as the reverse complement.
AATTCCCTTCTAAGACTTGGTTTTAAGCCACTGAACAATCAATCAACTTTGCTTTCAGGTTGAATGTTAATGCTAGATGCATACCTTGCAAGCCTTGTAAAATTCACTTCGTATATACCAAAAGATTCATCATCCTTTTTCTTATGCTCAAGGAACTCATTTCCCATCTTTTTTCAAAGAATACGATGGAAGTACTTATTAATAAACATATTCGTGAACTCATACCATTCCATGGATTCAACTTCAACTAAGGGCCTTGTATTGTTAATTATATTCCACCACTAGTATACTTCACCTTCTAAACGACAAATAGGTAGAATGAATTTTTCATGTTTTAAACAATGATGTATGGAAAATATCTTTTCAATGGTAGTGATCCTTTTTTCATCAACAACTGGATTAGAAGACCCACTGAAATAAGTTGGACGTTGCCTCATGAAGGAATCAATAGAATATTGTCCCCTTCCATGCTTATTTGGATGTCCATAATGATTCATAACTTGTGTAAGTATAGCATTAATATTTTTCACTCCTCTCAAATAATGTTGGTTTGTTCAGAAGGACAATCATTGAATTGTCCATTACATTGATAAACACGGTTTCTTCAGGTTCTAGCCATCGTCTAAAACCGAAAAGGAATAGTGTGAGATGCAAAAATCTTACAAGGGAAAAAACCATAATAAAGGGGGATACCTTAAATATCTAATCATCTTAGGTTTAACTCTAATATCTTTTCCGTAATTCTAGTACTATAACCTATACTTATACTTGACCTTAATGAAATCCCTATACATACCATAGAAATATCTCTAGGGATCTCACTAAAGTTGTCGCATCATAGTTTCCAAAGGATAACGAAATCCTTCCTATGATACAAAATGTAGATTCCCAAAGCTTGACGTACATTGATATTACATTACGTTTTCAGAATACTTAATACATACCAAAAATAGACACTAAAGGACTGTAATTGTTTAGTGTCTTTGGAAATTTGGAACATAATCTTCTAATCTTGGTGAAAGATCTTCAACGTCTCCCATAAAAATCTTCCCTTTTTTCTTACCTAAAAATTTATTTATATCCTGGGGAAAAGAAAAAATATAATGGGTGACCTAAAATGCTCAGTAAGGGTATGAATGGAGAAAATAATACAAAACATATACATTTCAACTTCAAAACATGAACATAAAGTTTAAACATCAAAATCATGAGTTGTGAAAAAAATCCTGGCAGTATGTAAGGAATAGATCGTAATGGAACATCCATCATGATAAAATAGCATTGTAATAAAACATTTAATTTGGTAAAACCATTATGAATGTTATATGATTTCCATATTATCCAATGCATTTCTTCCAAGGCCATCATAGTGGGCAAATTCCCTTTCTGAATCGAGTTCACTCCTCGTTCCAGTCCTGTATCACTGAACTTGATTAACTTACCTTTCCATCCATGTCTATATCATGAGATATAAATCTTTACCCAATGCAATGGATGAATATGTAGGTCCCACCCATATCATAATGAAATCATTCTTACTTGTGACACAACATAAACATAAATCATTCATCATAACCCAAAGAATAAAAATGGATTTCATAAACATAATCCCATCATAACATAATCCATATGAAACAAATGGATGTCATTTCATCAAAAAAAATTGAAACCATGTAAATAATAGTGATATTATACATGAAACATACACATATGAAATAATGTCATCTTATATGGAAAATGGTTTTGATAAAACTGTTGAAAAGAATTCTTGAGAAAAATATCATTTTTTCATTGAAATCATATCCTTTTCACAAAATGCCATTAAATTTTAAAATAAAAGGATTTTATTGAAAATAAACATGAAATATTTTAGAGTAAACTTCATGAAAATAAGGCGTTATGAAACAGTAAAAATCCATTCATGCCGTATAAGTTAAAAAACATTCTTCACATACTTTTAACAGAAAAGTCAAAAAGTACCACATACATTAAAAAAAAGAAATATTCCTTCCATAACACAAAATAAATGTCAAAGATGGGTAAAATGACTTTAAACATACATGGAATAATATTAAACATTTTATGAAAAAAAATTATGGACATTGATGAAAAATATAACCCAGTAAATAGATACGTATAAGCAATCTCGGATAAAAATGAGATTGAAAAATTATCCCATACCTTAGGTCTGATATGCATCGTACGTATCCAAAACTCCTGTATAATAATTTAAATAATGTCATTGACTTATTATACTAATCATATTAATTGTTATGATATCATATATGGTTCCCTTATGACTTTATATTACCCATTCTTTTGTAAAGTCCATATTAAATGCAGCGTTTTGGGATAATCGATTTCTTTATCGTACATGTTTGGAATTGTTGTTCTTGATATTATTATTAATTATATCATGATTTACATACGTACAGAATGTAAATAATGATTTATATACCATATATATTCAGTATATATATATATATAATAGATAGATAAATGAAATGAAATACACCGTTCATGGAGACGGTAGGTCGTACGTACACATGAACATTGTTTTCCTTTCCTTATTAACATGAATGTAAGTAATTAAATTTCATAAATATATATATACATAAATCAAGTAGCTTTAACATTTTATATATTTCATTATTATTCATTATATATACTTTATAATCATTTTTGAATGGTTAACATGGAGAAGGAATATCATCGTGTCGTGGAGACGGTAATCCGTACGTACGCACGAGCGATGATATCATTCCCTTAATTATTGAATTTAATTGGAGTGGATGATATAATATATCATAATCAGTATGATGTTATATTAAATATATATAGTAATTCATTACACCATTATACCCATCCATGTAAGGTGGTGGTGGAAACAGAGATTACACCACGGCGTGGATATGGTTTTTTGTACGTACGCACGAGCGATGATTTTGTTTTCCATAGGATGTATAGATGGTGAAATGGGTTTGTTTCAGATTTATAATAACATAGAATTATATTAGTTATACTCATTTTATTACTTTTTAAGGATACAACTAATGAAGAATAATTTCAAGAAGAATGAAAACATGAAAGAATCGGAAGAAGAGACTACATCTTCTTCAACACAGCTCTTTTAAGATTCCTCTTAATGCACTATATTTGGCCTTTTTAGGAGACCCGGACCTCTATAATGTGTCTAGGTAAGTTTATAATGGAAATGGGAAGGGGTTGGCTGAGAATCAAAGCTCAAAATTTTGTAAAGAGAAGAGGGAGGAGGTACACTTTTATATGGGAGGGGAGGGGCACCTTAGGAAATAATTAAAATATTATTTTTTAATAAAGTCTTATTCAGTTTATAATAGCTCCAAATTGATTTATTTCGAATCTAAAGTGGGTATGGGTCGTAATCCTCTCAACCAATAGGTTTTAGACAAGTTTATGTTACTATTTTTACCTTATCATTTAGATTTAACTCTAAGTTAAATAATTTAACTTTTACCGTGTCTTCTTGTTTTCTTACACTATATGGTTAATAAACATAATATTAAAAGTCAAAAAAACCACAATTGGTTCATTATTAATATATATAACCTTATATATTTCATTTTTCAGATCATTAGATATTTACGAATAGAATTAAAATTAATAATATAATATTTTTTTTTAAAAACTATTTTATGTCAATTTTGACACTATATGTTAATTGATTTTTGGGAAAGTCATAACAGAATTATTAGTTCAAAAAATATAAATTAAATCAATACTAACATGCCATAATAACCATGAAAATTAGTTTAATTCATAAAAAGTCTCAAATTACATGTATTTGTGTTTTTATAACATCAATTATGTAAATATTTCATTAATAATGTAATTATTGCATCATCATTGTATGATAAATAAATTAAATTATTTAATGTCTAAAAATTATATGTATAATACCATTATGTAGGTAATCATTTTATATTTCTAATGAATATTTATAGTAGAATTTATCTTATGAACGTCCCTATATTAATAATGATTTAGTTATTAAACATTGATTTTAACTATTTTAACTCTTCTTTAAATAAAATAATAATAAATGTACTAATCTAATCCAAGTGGACATAAAGGGTAAAAATTTATTCCTAAGGTTGATTTGGGTCGAATTACAGTTATCCAATATAATTTTGACATGTTTTAGGGTAATAATATTATTATTTTTACCCTTAATTACCCTATTTACTTTTAACCGTGGTAAATAAAAGTAAAAAGTTACTATTCACCAAAAATTATTATTATCTTATTGAACCACATTTTACTCCTTGATATTAATCATGTCTCTAGGATTTTCAAAATTTAACTCACAAAGGTAGTAAAATTATGATTTATGTACAATTTCTAATGCTCCTAAGAGGTGGGTAAAAGACGGTGAAAAGTTCAATAAAATTTTTATATATCTAATTTTATTATAAAATGACTCCAATAAATTATACTGAACATATATAATTATTATGTATTTATTTTGACCTAAAATAAATTTAAATAAAATAAATTATTGTTTATATAAATAGTCAATTTTAACCAATAACTCCGTTTTTTCAATATTCAAAAAAAATTGAATGTTTTCATAAAAATACCAAAATTTCACTCTATGAGAATTTCGATATTCCAAATCCAAAAATGAAGTCCATATTGAAAAATAAAATTTATAATATTTCAAAAAGTTGGTATTACTATTCATAATGTCTAGTTTATATAATATTTTAATAACATATCGTTGTTTAGTGAAACACGGTATTGCGAAAACAAATGTTATCATGGAAGGTCGCGATTGCGTGTACAACCAGCCAAGTCAGGGTTGCGTGTATTGAATGATTCCTTTGTTGTTTGTATAATAGAATCCAACCCTATTTAACTGATAAATTTTAAATATTTATATATACAATCAATGTTTCTTAGAATAACATCTATCAAAAAACTTGAAATTTTGTGTAACACGATCCCAGAATAGTGTTCTGTATACTGCAAGCTAATACGGTGTTGCATATAGCGCAAGATAATATTGGTTGAGCATACAAAAAATGACATCAAATAAACTAAAAAGAATACTTCTCATAAAATCTAGGGGTGTTGCAGTTTAGCAGTATTGTTTGCCCAAACGGTGTTCCATGCATGCATTCTTAGTTGTTGGGAATGAACCATAGCCCAATTTGTCCACACATTTTGTCTAACCATGAAAATACCGTTCAAAACAATAATATAAAAATTATAGAAATGGTTAGATGGTTTTGCACCCAAAATCAAACAGGTTTCTCTTACCATTCCTCATGAATCTCCCCACTATCTAGAACTTCATGTTTTTAAATAACCGTTCATACTTCTCCATATAGTTCCTATAATAGGGATCCTGAACATTTCACCAAAGAGATTGGGGTTCAGGTTCGAAACTAAACACATAGACTCCCCTTAACAATAATTAACTCAATTAAAATCATTTTAGACCATATTAAAAGATCTAACAATGAATTGATGGAATGATAAATGTCTATAACCCGTCAATTATCTGGTTCCTTGTAGTAAACATAATAATTAACTATTTAATGTCATCTATAACATTAAAATGATCATAAGGGCATTACGACCCAATGAATGTGCATGTTCATTACACAAGAAAATAAATATGCATAAATAAATGGATAATAAGTCATGAAAAATTTGATTACGATTGTTTTAATGGTAGGATTCATCATAAAAAATAATCAAGATCCATATGTTGTAAATACTTATAAATGGAATCTTTTATGACCCATAGATGCATATGAAAAATGTGTTTTTATCTTCTGAAATCATATTCATTGAATGATTATATAACCCATATAGAACCCTAATTATTTTGAATAACCATATTGCATACATCCAATATAATTTTTTAGAGAATATAATCACTACCCATTGAAATGAAGGTCTATTTCGGTGCACCCATCATATAAGATAGATCAGGCTCAACTGACACTATCTATGTGCACCTATAGTATAAAATATCTAAGAACCATAATTTTAATAAATTACATACAACTTATATTCATTATAATATCATATGAAAAACCTTTATTCAATTCATAACTCGATTAACACATGAAAAACATGTTACATTGATATCTCTATGAAACATTATTAACCATTTGAAAAGAAACATATTTCATAAAAATATAAATGATACATTATTAAGCCTGGAATATAAAAACAATCCACAATAATCTATTAGATACTTGGTTAACCTGTTGAAAGGAAATGGGTTCCCTAATAATATCATTGAAAAATGAGTAACAGATGAAACTAAACAGGATCCCTAAATATCTATTTGACATAACATCAAACCATTTACAGAATGATTGAAAACGATATCATTAAAAAATATACCCATTTGAGAATAATTAACAACAACAGTTGTTGTTTTTGATGATTGTAAATACCATCAAATGATCATAAAAATATTTATGAGGGAAATTGTTTTTTATTTTTTAGAAAATACTTTTTAAAAAAAATTAAAATTTATTTTGAAAATAAAGTTCATTAAAAACAAACCATTGAAATATTTAAACTAATCCTCAAAGAAAATGATGAACATGATGGATGTAAAATTCATTCATGTAAAACATGTTAAAAATGGAAATTCTATTCAAAACATTTTCAAAAGGGGTTGAAAAGTTACCCATTTGAAAAAGGTAATGAAATATTCATTTAAAAAAATTAAATAAGGTAAAATCATGTAATTTTTTAATTAATCATTTTTAAATATAAAATAATCATTTTTAATACATTTATAAGACACGAATATATAAATTAAATATAACCAATCAAAAAAATAAATTGATTGGTATAAAAAATATACGGCTTTATTAATGTTTATTTAATCAATAATGGAGTAAATGTATATGAAAATTATAGAACACATTCATAAAATTAATAAGTAGTTGAAATTATTTAAAATATGAGTGTATGATTTCCTCTAATGGAGATTTTAAAATCAATAATCTCATAAAAAGGAAAATAGAACATAAATACATTACCACATTAGTAATATTTTCAATAATATTACCAAATAATGAATAACTAAAAATAAAAAATTAATTATAATGAACATAAGGAGCTTCCAAATATTAAATATCAAGAGGTCATTCAGTGAACAAAAAAATAAAGATATGTTCATAACCAAGAATTTTTCTCAATGAATATACTTGAGACGGACAACCATTACCATGATCATAACATTGATATAGGAATTAATCAATTCATAATTTTTTTGTACCAATTGAAAATAAAAATAGATGATGTTAAAAAAACATAAAATATTAAAGTATCTTTAAGCACATATTCATAGATTATTAAATTTATTGAATACTTAATATAACATATTGAAATGAAATTTGTTAATGAAATACATTACCAAATGGTATCATTTAATTCAAATCACCATGGATTAAATAATTAAAATCTAAATTTAAAATTACACATATTATGAAGGATTAATGATATCACTTGTAAAATAGGAATTCTTTGCACCACACCAAAGAAATTATATCCATAATATAAAGTGTATAAAAGAGGAAAATTTGAGATAAAAACCATATTAATTTTGTAATTACTAGATAAAATCCTCATGAAATGGATAAAAAATGGATTCATCAATCCATATAATATATATCGATATATTTATAATATAATTTATTTTATAGTATATATTCTCCACAATAAAATCATGTGGATATTATTTAATATGTCTCTTAAAAATAAATTGATAGACGAAAAACAAAATTAGCTCAAGATCATGGATTCCTTATTGGTTAATAAACAATTACATAATAAGATTTTATAATTCATTTTATTTATTTTGAATCATTAGGGTTTGAATAACTTGTAAAAATTAATATAACTTATTTGTTTTTAATGTAAAAAGAAATTTCAAATCTAGTTAATTCCACATCCGATCTTTTGAGGATGTTCGATTCATTGTTTCAAAATCAATTCATTGTGTTAAAAATTATAAAAGTGGTTATTATATAAAAATATCTAGAATAATAATCATTATATATTATTTAATTAAATATATATATATATATATTTATTTATCATCCTTAATTTTTGGTGATGGAAAATAGAGTCACCTCACTTCATGGAGATTCTAGTCCATTCGTGCACATAACCAATGTTATTATATTTCAATGTAAGAAAGAAAATAATATATTCACATTTAAGAATGAAAAATGTGTTATTAATATAATACATATATAATGTATATCTCTTATATTCATTGTACTCACAATTGTTTCCTTATATGTAAAGCATTTTTAAAAAACAAATCACATCATATCGCAAGTCAATAGTCCATCGTACAGAAGAGAGACATTATCATATCCTCAATTTAATAGAACAAAAAATGAATATATGATAAAATATTAACAAAAGTTTTAATATTATATAAATACCACATATATATTTTTAATCAACAAATATATTAGTTTTTTGAAGAGATGATAGAAAACTAATGACATTGCATGGAAAGTGGTAGTCTATTATATACACGAATAATGATTTCATATCCCAGTTTATGGATTTGGGGATTGATTTCTGTTATTAAATTATTATTATATAATATTATTACATTAAAGATTAAATTTTTGTTATATTTTTTATTTTTATGAAGATTTTATAGAGGTTTAATTATATATAAAATAAAAATGAATGGTTAACCATGATTTTGGTTCTCCAATCAGCCTCCTTAGGTATAAAAAAGATCCTTCATCGAATTGTTTTAGGATCAAATTAATTGATCAAGATAAAGGGGATGTATATTTTGAATGAATTTTATAAGTATTGGTCAATCCAAAGGGCATTGTGCGTGTTATGATGATAGGAGAGGGGTGTCTATCTATAAGTGATCTTTGTGTCACCCATGGAATTATAGAATTGAAAATTTAATACGAACAAATTCCACCTTCCAAGAGATTAAAAATAAAATATAATCAATAATTAGACATGATAAGGTTTACATATTCCAATAAAATAGAATTATAATAATTTTAGTTCATTAAATTCATTATCCTTTTAGTTTAACACCCTATTAAACTTATTTTCACTTTAATTAGAGTAAATATTATTTTTTAAAATTTTTATATATTTTTATGGTAAAAAATGATGTCTTCCGTATTATATAATTTAATTTATTTTGATTAAAAATATATCATAAATTTTACCAAATTAAATTCTTTGATGTGAAAAAGTCAAATATAAAATTATCCTTTTAAACACAATGAAAAAGTTAGTTTTCCAAAAGAGTATTTTTCTCATAAAAGATGATTTGATATTAACTACATGATTATTAATAATAATTATATGAATATAAATTTATTTTTATTTATATAAAATATATATAATTTATATGATTTTTTATTATTTATCTATTTCAAATTAATGGAAATTCATAAACATGATCCACTTTAAAATATTTTTAATGAAAATCATGTTCTTAATCCAAAAAAAATATACTAAAATTCAAAATTGTTCTTATCAAAAATAAATTAATTGTGTCAAATATAAATAAATCATAAATAAATTTCATGAAATATTAAAATAATAATAATTTTTATTTTAAATTGATGTAATTTTTTAAAATAAATGACATTTAGAAAAATTAATAAAATTCACTATTCACTAAAAATTCATAATTTATAAAAAATAAAAATATTTCCCCCAATATAAATTTTTATTTTTTGATGTATAAATTAAAAAAAAAAAATTAGAAAAAAAATTATAAATGTTCTACATAATAATATAAATATTTTTTTACATGAATATCAATAATTTTTTTGCAGAAAGCCTTTTTTATGAATAAAATTAATATACTAATAAATTATTAATTATTTACTAAAAAAATATACATTATTTATATTGAAAATTAAATTATTATACATTTATAAATTTCATGTTTTAGATAATAATATTCATACCTATCAATTTGATGGCTATGTTATGATGATGATATATTTCGTAGGTCATTTATTCATTGTGTTTTGTGTGAAATACGCTATCGAACATAATTTTATATTCTAAATTATTAGTGTTTTAATAATAAAATGGTTCCCTTTTTACTTGAATATCCTATTCTTCTATCTAATTTTACTTATTATCTTAGATTTATCACACTTTTGTTTTAATTTTTAAATATCCATGACTAGTTAGGTGTGTAATCTAGATGCAAAATTTGAGTGTATTTAGACAAAAAAAATTATCAATTCTCTAACAACTTAATTCCATTTTCCTGGTCCATGTTGATCAAAATGATCTATCGAGATATATGGTAAAATGGAAGATTTTGTGGGGATTCATGGATTAATGGATAAGCTAATTTATGACGTATGAGAATAGACTAAAATAATGAAGGTAATATAATTTAATTCCATTCTATTTCTATTACTTATTTTATTTATTATATTTGCATTAAAGGAAATAATAATATATATTAAATATATATAATTAATTATATTTTATTGTAAATTTATTCAAAAAAATCACAATGAACCCATAAGTTATTTATTATGTAATTCCAATCATATAGTTATAGTATAGCGGATAAATAGTTAAATAAAAATGATAAAATTGTAAATTTAAATAAAACTATCAAAAAAAGTTTGATATGAATAACTAAATGTCATGTAAAAGAAATAAAAAAGTATATCATCACCCAAAATCACGCTTACATTAAAATATTATGACCCCTTATAACCAAACTTAGTTTAAGGTCGTTTTCTGATTCTATCAATGATGGTAAACTTAATTTAATACTTTAATTTTTATAAGTTTCATTTAGATTCCCCAAATATACATTTATTATAACTTTTCTTCATTCTAACTATATCTATCTATTTTATTGAATTTTACCCTTCCAATTTTTATATAAATCATTCTATCGAAAATTAAACTATTTAATACCCTCTTAAATTATTAATATAACCGAAAATAATTAATATTTAACACACACCAATATAATATATACATTAATTTTTTCAGAGGGAGATATAATTATGGTTTTTTAATTTCACATCAGTATAAATTCCTAATGGGGAATTAGTTGAAACAACATGAAAGAATCATTGTATAATGTTGATTAAAATTATTCTTCAAAAAACATTGTTTTGTAATAACAAAGTTGTAGAGTTTAGTTTGAGGAAATTCCACATATAATCATAGGATACACCTTTTTTTAATCATAGTTTAAACTGGCATATAAAATTATTGAATGAAACAAATTGAAAATTACAATTTTACATTTTAATCAATCGTGTATTATTATCATCTAGAAGGGTGATATTTTTTTAACCGTCCATAATATTTCACATTTCTATATCATTTATATTATCTAGGTTTAATGAAAAGTAGACTCTAATTTCTATTTCAACTTAATAGTTAATGGTATTTTCTCATGATCATAAAAAAAATATTATTTAGTGATACATTAATTTTAAATATTTTTTATGAACAAAGATTATTCGTTTTAATTATTATCAAGAAGTCATAGTTTTATATAATAGACCCAGATAAGTTGTTTTTGTTAGATTTAATAAATATTTGATAAGTGATGTAACATAAAAAAGTTTTCTATAGATAAATGACCCATGAATCATAATATTTGATTGTTGGACTGTTATAAAGACCCAAAAATCTGTTGACATAATAGGTAATCATATAATGAATATGTTATTTACTAAATAGATTCTGTACAACCATACTAAAATTGTTTGATTCTATAAATCATAAAACATATAGAGATATAATAAAATAATAAAAATGAAATGTTATATTAGATAGAAAATAAGTGTTAAGTAACGATGAATCGGGATCTCAGTCTCACAATCACATCTCATATTTTACAACTAAATGAAACATAAAATATTAAAATAATAATCATTTTGAATATAATAAAATAATTAGTTTCAATTATGACTTCATTAAATCATTTGACACATATTGGGACTCAAAAACAATATGTCACTAAATACCATGATATTCTAGATCATAAAAAACTGAATATGTTGATCGAAAAAGTAAATCAACATTATTTTTTCTGCCTAACCATCAGTCCATTAGTAAAATATCTAAAATATAGAGAAATAAATAAAAATACAAAATTTGTTATTAAATAAATGAAATAAAAATGATAATTATTATAAATAAATTTTATCCATAATGGAAAAAGTTACTGATTTCTCTATACAAAGGCATAATGCTTAAAATTTTAATGTGAGATATGTTTAGATAAAAATCCTTTTCAAAAATAAATTATTTAAATTTCTCAACCATTATAAGTCAAACTCAATATAAATACTCGATTAGGGATAATCTAAATTAATGGAATAGGTTAAGAGTAGTGAATAAGAATAGTGATGATCATATGATGGTAAATTTAATAGATAGTAAAGCCTAAATTTAAGAGAAAATTTCTTGCATCAAGTTAACATCATGTGTTAGTCTCTTCTATCCCCTTAAAAAATTGTTGTTCCTCTATTACATATATTATTTTTCATTACATGCTTCATGTATTGTTTTTTTGTTTCTTATTAGTTTAAAAACGGAAAATAAATACTTCAATTTAAACAATAAATCCCTTTTTGATCTCAAATAAAGTTATTCATAAGGATATGGATATTCCCTTTTCTTAATATAAATCAATGTTATCGAATGGTTAGTGGTATTCATAACTAAATAGAATATCAGAACCACTAGTAATTAGTGTTGTAGAGAAGTTTTTATGAGATCCTCATACTAATATGGGTTATATGTGAAGATGGGTTTTGGGAAAGAATCATATTCATAATATATAATAATGGTCACCAAGAATTATTATCATGATTCTATAGAACATTTATTAACATTCAGACCTTCATGAATTTCTCCCACATTTCTGTTAACCAAAGAACACTATTCAATGACTCTATATTTATATTAAATTCAATATCATTGCATAACAATGATAATTTCGAATGATATTTCCTAAAATCCTTATCACATAACCTAAATTTCCAAAAAAATGTATGTTTTAATTAAAATAACCATCCTTACCTGGCATTTTTGTTATATATTCTTAAAACCCGGTATTAGTATTTTCTAGACTATAGACGCCTCGAGCTACACATCCTAATATACGTGTCATCATCATCATTAACAATTCTGTAGTAGTGACAAGGACCTTGATGAAGCTTATTTTCATCACTATATAGAACCCTAAGAACAAGAAAATTATGAAATTTGAAACTGAAACATATAAATTGGAACCAATATCACAATCATGCACTAAAATCCAAACGTGATCTATTTATCTTTAAAGGACAAAAATCAATAGTAAATTCAATTTAAAATTGTATACTACATAAATTTCATTAGTTAAACACAAGATCCACTTATCTAGGACTAACATGAACTCCATTTTAATGGTTGAACCTCCTATAATGTTGAATGCTGTTCAAATAGTAGAATCCTAAAACCAACATAATAATTATTTCTCTAGAACAACATGGAATGAGGTGAATAAATAAAATAAATACACTAGTTTTATGCAGATGAACCTAACCTGTTTGTTGTGACCTTCAACTAAACCACCTACCACATTCATTGGTACCACTAAAAAGAATAAAGAATCAATAAAGCCAAATAAATAGAAAAAATATTCGATAAGGAAGGAACCACATCATTTTTACTAAAATCACTTGAAACATTTTCCAAATTGAAAAATCATCATGAAATTATATGAACCATTAAAAAATGACATTTATAAGGATGCAACACTATACCACAACAAGTACATTTTTTTAACTATAAACTATATTATAGAAAACACCAATAGGGAATGCCCCTCGACCCCAAACCAATCCACAATCAAAATCCCAATCCACCAAAAACACTTTCACACCAACCTAAGACATGGACCAACCAATAGGAATGGTTATAAAGAGTAGAGTAGTGTAAATATAGTAATGTTGAATATTCTTATAGAAAATTTACTAGAGTAATATCAAACCACCCAATATCCTCAATGAAAATCCAATATGTGGTTTTGTACAATGTTTTAGGTTTAAAATGAATGGATAATTGTTGTCAAATTTCATGCATTGATAGTTATAATTTAACTAAAAAGGAACCAACAGATCAAATCTCCTATGAGAACTATTATTGGAGACAACAAATAGAAAAATAATGAGGATAAAAAATAGTGATATAGTTTTTGACTTAATCACATTGAAAAGTCATTAATAAGTGGTTGATATGTGATCTCTTTATTTTATGTTGTTTTTATATTCTAACTTAATTATACCACCACCTAATGTTGTTCTGGTTGATACTACAACTCACGGATTATATTATAGTGGTTATAAGTGAGAATTGAGAGAATATTAAGCTTGGTAACCACCAGTTAGTTATGAAAAAAGAATAGTGGTGTTCCTCTATTAAATTATTTGTTTTTAAAAAATAATATAACTACGATATCTAAATTTGATGACATTAGTTTTCATGGGAATTCATGCACATCCTTTACTATATATATATTTAATCAGAAATATTCATTAATTTTGGATGAATTAGAGTATTTCATGTAGAGCCTTATTATAAGTACAATCACCCTCATGTACACTAAGAATAAATTCATCATAATTGAAAATAAAACACATGAAATTTAAATACTATGCTGGATTTCATTCTTGAAGAAACATATGTACTAATGCTAGAAGATTTCCTTGTTGACGAGTTCAGGATAAATGATATAGGAAGGATATTCCCATGAAGAGGATATCTAAATCTCAAGGGTGTATTTTCTTGATAAACATGTTTCATAGTTTTTGAGTAATTATATTTTAGAACACATTTGGTGTATATTATAGATAGAAGGATAATTCAAAACTATTTAAAAATATATTAGCCATTTAACTTTTTGATCTACATAATACCCAAGAAATAACATTTGTGATTTTTATTTATTTATTATATATCATTCCTTTTATATCTGGAAAACTATAGTTTCCAAGAGATATTCTATGTGATGAGATTAGATGGACTCATATATAAAAATATGTTTTTAATGGATAATGTAGACATAGATAAATTTTATATAGCTATATTTTTGTTTTGAAATTTTACTTTTATGAAAATCACATAATTGTGTTATGTAATATAGAGGTTTGGTATTCTTGTTTTGTTAATAATAAGATAGTAATAAAATAACATAAAATTGAAATATTTTAAATATTTTTAATATACACATCCAAATGAGATTTTTATTTTTCCTTCCATTGGAAGTCATCATCCTTGGATTATAGTAGTCCCTTGTGAAGAGGTTTTGTGGTGATATTGATAGTTTTTTATCAGAGGAAAACTCAAAGAAAGAGAATAATGATAATATTTAGTATACAATATATGAATGTAATATTTATAATTTAAATAGACATCCAGGAATTTGTTACTTTTTCTACAGTCAAACTAATGATTTATTGACATTGAATACGAACACATTTGGGTGTAGTAATGATTGAAAAATTATTATTCTAATAAAATACTTATAACAATAAACATTTCTGATGGATCATGGGGATATGGAATAATTTTTGATGTATTTTCATTATATTATGAAAATTGAAAATAAAGAATCTGGTTCATGTTAACATCTTATAGATATATTATAATTCTCATATTTTGATTAAGGTTTACTAAAATGGTTTCAAGAGGTGATTATGTTATTCCATAATCAGAATCACATAAGATGATTCATGTATCATAGGGTCTAGAGTAGAAAATCCATGTTTATATGATCATAATCAAGATAATTTAATTTATATTGGATAACATAGGCCCACATATAAGTCTTAATATATTTTTTAGTAGATTAATTTTAGTAATGTGTCTTCCTTGATGTCTAATTATTTGGAATATATGGAAAATAACTGACCATAATATATAAATAAAGATTGATTAAGTGTGGTCAACTAAATAAAATTGAATGTATATTTTCAATACATGATAATTATGATTTTTTTTATAGTTGTGATTCTAATAATTGATGAAATAGTGAGATGATTATTTAGATGGTGAGAATGATGATGTCTGCACAAAAGCCCCAGCCCAATTGGTGAGGAATCGGCAAGTGCATCCAAGAGAGTGGAGTACAAAAACTAGGGGGAAAATATTCCTGGGCACTGTAGATGTATGGTAGCTTCACTATAGTAGATACTATAGCTGTATTGTAGCAGGTACTATAGTAGACACTGTTCGGTACATCATCAACTAGAACTATTCATCTGTTTGGGCTTTTGGGCCACTGGTCTGGACCGTGGGTCCATTAAGGCCTTCGGGCCACCCACGGCCTTCAAGACAATAAGGATTTTGGCCACCTTAAGGCCTTTGGGCCACCTCAAGGCCTTCAGGGTACATCAAGGCTTTTGAGCCACCAAAAAATTGTGCTTAATGATCAGACAAACTCTATAAGGACCAGACTCCAGACAAGGTTCAGAGTAGGTGCATTCACTATAGTATATGCTAAGAGGATTTTTAATGAATAGAGGGTATGGAATTTCCATCGGGGCCATCCTGTGAATGCATGGGAAGCCTAACCAAAAAACCATGTTCAAGGTGGAGAGCTGATATCATGACGTCGAAGCTAAGAGGGGGAGTTCAATGTATAGTCTGTATAATTCCTAAGGCCTACGGGTCATGTAATATCTATGAATACGAGCGTTGTAAGGTTTCCACCTCAACCCATGATATGGGGGTTATCAAACTTCAATAAAAAAGAAGTCCTTCGGTCCATTAGGGTAAGGATGATGTCTCTCATCATTGTATATAATCATATCATTTATATCATCACACCAATTTTGATTTTCTATCAAATTTTATAGCTATTATAATTATTTTTTAAATAATTATTATATATATATATATATTAGGAGTCATTATTTGATTATTAATGATCATGAAACATTTAAATAATGGGAATGGTTTTCTATAACATTATATACTAAATACATTAAATTATTTTTTCCTATTTTTTCGATTCATTATTTTCCCCATGAGGAAGCCATGAGAAGAGAAGTATTTATCATTTAAATAGTTATTTTAAACACTTATATTTGATAAAAGGATAATTATGGGAATGTTAATTGGGTTGGTCTATGATATATTTGAAAATAATAAAATCATATTGTGAATGATATCATTATTTAAAAATTTAGTGTTATAGAGTAAAAATGGGGATGTTGATTGTGAAGTAACACATTATCAAAAATTCTCATGTAACTATCATGATAATAATTTATTATTAGGATTTGTGTGTCACACTCTATTATATCTTGGTTCCATAAATGTATGAGTTTTCAATGTAATTTTTAAGATATGTCACTATTCTATTAATGACTGTGAATTCAAGGTTGTGAGGATGTTCTAAGAATTTTGAATAACAGTAATGAATAGTATAGATACATTTCTTATTTTATAAACATTATTATAAAGACATTTAGTATTGTGATTATAAGGATTTTAAATTTTCCCATCATTTAAACTTTGAATTAAGTAAAATGATATACTAGTGATTTTCAATATACTTTATCAGAGTTTTTTAAAAGGTTATAGCATTGTTTGAGTGATTCATAAAGGATAAATGAAAACTACTCATTAATTAAATTACAAGGATCTAAGTCAAAAGTGAGTTATTGAATGATTAAACATAGTTTAGGATGTATTTTTTTGAATGGACTACAAATAAAGATATTTTTTTTGAGATACATATTTTTTTATTTTAGTTGTATTAGTTTCTATTGAGATTTCAGGAGACCCAACTACATTATTGTATGATGTTTTATTCATTATGTGATATAGTAGACGTATAATTATATTTTGGGTTTTTAGAAATAATATAATCGATCATATTTTATGATATAA
Source organism: Viscum album (assembly GCA_963277665.1). Lineage (NCBI taxonomy): Eukaryota > Viridiplantae > Streptophyta > Magnoliopsida > Santalales > Viscaceae > Viscum > Viscum album. The sequence continues at coordinate 847,423,019 of OY728131.1, read as the reverse complement.
TAAATTTGGGCTCATTTGATTTAGTTATAGTACTATAGACTAAAAACCATGAACATGACTGTGAAAAATTATTATGGTTCACTGGAATATTTCGTGTCTGACTATTGTAGGATTGGTGACATGATTATTTCAAATTACCACTATATTTTTGTTACTACAAAAAAATTATTAAAAGTCATAAATATATTGGTTTATGTGCGATAGTTTCAAAAAATCAGATTATTGGATGAAAATGGGAAAAATTGGATTATATGTTTTCATATCATTCTCAAAGAAAGAGTTCAAATTTGTGAATGATTATTTTAATGTGGAAGATCATTCCACGGTTAGATATATTTTATTGTGGTCTTATATAGTTATCATAAGAATCCTGAAATACATATATATATATATATATATATGTAATAGTTTATGCTATGATTTTTTTGAATTAAAAGAGTTTATTATTCTCAGAATATAATATCCAAGGTGTATCATAGGAAGGAAATATTTATTATTTTATTCATTAATTCATCCATATGTATTAATTTCCATATATACTCAATTGAGCTCTTGTATTGTATAATTTATTATATAATGATGTTCAAAAATGATATTTAATACCTAAATAGTTTCTTGAATAGGAGATCCTAGTGAAAATAATATAAATATCCTACACATATAAAATTATATTAAAATATTTTCAGTTTAATATTACTCAAGGAAGTATATTTATATTTTGGGTAACATAATGTTTTTTCAAGATATAATTCCATAATGAATAATATTTCATTTAAATATAATATAACACCACATTAATGCTAGTTTGAATTATGATTTCAGGAGATCACAAACAAAATTTTTATAATGTATGGGTGGTGGTCCCTCTCAGTATAGGAATATTGCGACTAATTCTTTTTCCCATTTATATATGGATAATCAAAATAAATCTATATGCATGTGTATATATATATATATATATTAAAATTTTCTATTTAATAATGAAGAAAAAATAATATATATTATTATCTATAATATCCATTAGTTTTCCTGGAAGAATGAAAAACACTATATCTATCATGAACTACAGTCAATACCCATAAAACACCTATATCGTAACAACCATTGGTAATGAATATAAAATGTCTTGATGGAAAAAATTTGTTGTACTTCCCTCTACTACTACACAGAGATTGTGAGACTGTGACTGAATAATAAATGGCTTTCGTGGGTTTTACTTGGTGAAAAAGATAATTTTTGAGATGGATATAATAGAAACCATGTGAAGTCGGGGTTCTATGAGGGGAGGGGTGTGGATTGAAGAATAATATTTGTAGTAAGTAGTTTTAATCGTCTGATTGTGATATTGATAAATGGAATAGAGGTTAGAATAATCTAATAATGTTGGGGTGACAATCCAAAACATGAAACTCAATGACATTAACTATTGTGTGGATCTATGTCCTAGGAGTATTGATATATGATGGAATTTATCCAATTTCTAGAAATGATGTATATTAAATTGTTGATATATTTGAATTTATTGGTATAAAAGGGGCATTTTTATCCTATATAAGGATTTGAATATGTAATTTAGTGTTTGGGGATGAAATTTTATTATTTTTTTTTCAGAATGAGGTTTTTTTTGAATATTGATATCTATGATTGGAGATCAAGTGTGTTTTGTAATGGAAACCAAATAAAGGGGTGGAAACATAAGGATACTACAATTAATTAGGGTTCAAACCTAGTTGTTGTGGGTTCCACTAAAATTCTAGTTGAGACTCCAATAGCTATCTTCCTTTATTCCATAGTTCTGAGGGTTATTTGAATTTATTAAAAGGTTGAATAGGTTTTTAGACAAAATATATTTAATACCCCTAAATATATACTTCCTAACATCATTTACCCCTCTCCACTCATGTGTCTAAGAGTTCCCATGGTGATAATTACATTTTCCTTCTTCTTGGACATAGACAAGGTGTTCTTCTTTAGAGACATGTCTCTTAATTAAAGGGAACATCTCTCTTAATCACCTCTATTCCCTATAAAAAACATATAACCAACATTCATTTTATTTGTCTAGAGATTTTTAATTATAAATTTTAAAAAATGTGATGAAAATACCTCAAAGATTAAATATTCCTATTCTCTTTGTTAAATGAATTTTATATAGGTTTCTTGAACTAAATTAACCAAATATTTTATTATTAATAAATTATTGTATTGTATATTATGTGAATTTAAAGGATTCTATGATGAAATTTAGGGACATACATGCTGGAATATATTGAATATTTAGTTTTTATATACTAATGAATTTTAGAGGCCATATTTATGGAATTCCATTTACATAAAATACTAGTTAATAATGGTGAGTTTGATAATAGGTATCCTTTCCAATCAGATCAGGTTTATTGATCCATATAGTATTCTATATTCCAAATTAATAATGAGAGATGAATTAGGAAATATTACATAATGGTAGTTGGTTGAACCACCTGATTTATTCTCATGTTATTAAAGTATCATTCATGTAATAACGCATTCAGGATTATGTATCATAGAGAGTTTGAGAGGTGAATTAATGATGTATTTTTATATTAATATTCTTAATTTTTGAAATATCCTTGAAATAATGTTAACGGTTTATCTCTCCAACTGAAAAAATAGTCACCCATCAAAAGGAACCCATTAATTTACAAACATCACTTCTGGATACGAGTAGATAAGTCCTTCGTATGGTTTGGAAAAAATTCAATACCACCTTATCCATTAGAAGATAATATGGTTTTATTGATATGTAACGTATGAAATTTTCTTACACGTGTAAAGAAATTTGATCAATAAAAATGTGCATGTGCATCAAGTAGAATGAAATGATAGAATACAACTTTGTGTATCAATTTAAAAAATCAGGTTACTATGCTACCTTTTCAGATTACACACATATGATCTTCAAATAAATTATTCACATTCCTACCAATAAGTAGGAAGAAACTTCTCAAAATTAATAATGATACACAATCTGATTTATAGGTCTAATTACCCTATCATATTTCTCAATTTTATAAAATAACTCTATATAAATACTACGAAAAAACAATTCGAAATTACTTTTATATTAGTCTGGAAAACCCAATATGATTTCTTGGTCAAATCTAGAAACTATGATTTTGAAATTCTCTCGTATCCATTACTTCTTTTGTATGGAATAAATCCTTAGGTATGACCAATCTAAAAACAAATTCTCTCAAGAAACATTTATCTATCTTCCATCTCTATTCAACAGTACATATGTGTCATATGTGAGAAACATTTCATTTATATGTGAATCTAAAATGTTTTCTTTCCCATCCATGTTTCCCAAAACATAAATTCCCCTTGATTTTTGGATACATATTTAATATATTCTGTACGTCTCACCTTTCTTTGTTCTATCTTTAAGCTTCCCTAACTTCATCTTACATCCAAAATTCTAAAAATTATTTACTCTGAATTTGATTTCCATTTTGATATCCCTAAAATATTTCTCCCAAGAGATGAAATAAATGAAATAAATCCAAATTATGATGCTTAGAACCAACTGAATATCGTAAAGAAAAACAAACTCCTCATTCTGATGCTTTATACCAACTAATAAAATTTTTTAAACATTAATCCATAAACATCATGTAAAAAACTAAAGATTTAAGAAAATCCTTATATTAACATCAGCATCAGAATTAGAATAATTTCTTCCCTTAATAACACTTTCATTACCCATTTAAGTAGATATAACTTTACTCTTTTACTTAGACCATTTATACTCTATTTGATGGTGTCTACTGTCCAATAATGTATTTCAGTGTCAGTTTTTGCCTGATGGATTGGTCAATACTTCACTCTACCAATCAATTTCAATGATAGTCTAATAACCAATGACCAAATATTTATGTAATTTATTATTTATCTTGATCCAATTAACAAACAATAGAAAAATCAACATGATGAAAATAGGTTGACTAAATTTATTATTGATCTATAAACCTATTATTCATCGGTCTCAAAAACCTCTTAATTCTTCATCAGTCCTAAAAAACATTTCTTATTTATTCATGGGCCGCAAATCCACCAATAAAAAATTATTCTTCCAATGATTGGTGGAGCACAGTGTTCGCTATAATAGTTTTAGTATATTTTTCATTAATTACTTCTTTCTTATTCTAATTAATATTAGCTTCTTTCTCCAAATTTTTTTTGCTGGGGATTATTTATCTAACTAAAAACTATGTTCTTCATCTTCCCACATTTCAAACTATAAATCATATACATAAATTAATTATGCTTCCAGTGACATCACAATGATGAAATGACATCAGAAAATAATGACCTAGAAAAATTTCATCATACATAAATTTCTTCTTATTATCATGATATCCTTATGAATTTTAAAACATTTAAAATCGATATATCATTGTGTGCCTTATTTTGGGAAGTATTTTAGCATCAAATCTTTTTCAACATCATATCTCCTTCCAAACCTCAAAATGATTTGAAACACAAGTTCTCAGCCATTCATTAATATGTCCTGAATAAGAATTTATTCAAAAAACATTAAATTTTTGTGAATTAAAAAATATAAAAGGATCATTATATTTTCATCAGATCCAGGTAGACACCAGTACAACATCAAAATATGATCTTAATTTAATCATGTACCTGATGTAATTCCAACAAACCATTTCTTCAAAAAAACATCTGCACAATCTAAGGGAAATTGTTATGAATTATGTGTTTGAACTAATAGATATTATGGTATTTATAATTTTTCAAAACATTAAATGGTGAATTGTTTTATTATATTTGACCAAAAAATCTAAACAGCTTTAGTAGAATATTTTTTTAGCATCCAAAAACACCATCAATTCAACATGTTCCAAAAAATATAATTGTTTGTATTATTTTTTCAATGAAGGTTCATAAATCTCTAAAACTATTAACCTCAATATATGTATTTCTTATAAAAAATTCGAAGCGTACATGAGCTAACTCGTTATAGGAATAAAAAATCATTGATAGTAAAACTGTACTCTCCACAAGTAGAGAATCATGAGAAATATCAATCATTTTTCACATTTTTCACCACCTATTCCACTTTCCCAATATAAAAATGATTCCCATAACCACTCCAATAAAACAATTACAATATTTCAGAAAATTACATCATGAAATTTCCGCATTCTTAGAACTCCCACTACCTATATGATTCATCAAAACCATTAGTACATAACAGTTGATAGATTTGTGAAACAAATCTACCATTTGAAAACACTATCCAAATACAATTTGAGAGATAGAATAACACTTTTCTAAACCGTTTTAGAAGGTTGCTAGATGCACAAGTTCAAAAACATATTGTGAAATGGTTCATTCAGTATAGTTTTTGTTAAAATTCTAGCAACATTTTTTGATGGAGGAAATAACCCCAGATTCAATTAGTTCTTCTCCACATGTTATTCGGTGAAAAGATATTTTTTAAAATATGATTTGAATGAGAAAATTTTAACATATTTATTTAATGTTTTAGAGATTTTAGTTTATCAAAAAAATAAATTGTAACATTACATCAAAATTTATTACATCAAAATGAGTCTTCAACCGCAAAAGATATGTAGAATCTTCAGGGGGAAAATACTCAGCTTTATCTAGGCTAAGAGTTACTAAAAACTTTCAATGTATTCCAAATAAAAAAACATTTCCCCAGAATGAAGACTTAACTAGGTATGGATCTTTTATCCTCAATATTTCCTTCCCAATTGAATATAAATTCCCAAAAAATTTAATAAATTCTAATATATCATACTTGATTTCTAAATTTGTCATTCCATTGATGTATATGAGAATTATTTTTTCCCTTATAATAGTTATGATTCTGTTGTAGCACTCTAAATTATTTCATATATTGTAACAATCTAAAAAATTTTGTATATTGAGGTAGTCAAACATGGAAAACTACTTATCATATTTTAGAACACTTTATGATCAAACTCCATTACATAAATATATTCGAAAAAATTGGTTCCAACATAAATCAATTAGGAAACTGGGTTCGAATTTTTCATTCAAAACATCTTAAGAAGTTCCTTATCATGATTTTCATGAAAATGAAAAAAAATTCCTCTCTAACATGATATTTAACCAACAAAATTATTTTATTTCTCCCAGTATGAAATATCATTATATAATCATTAATAATTTCCCTCATCATTCATAACAAAGATAATTTCATCAACATAAACAATTAATATGAATAAAATATCATAAACATCATATATTTATATATTGATACCACTTATTCCATTAATAAAACCCATATTATATTAAATATTATTTAGAATACCAAACCCTTTGAGATTTTTTTATCCTATACAAGTAATTCTTCAACATGGTCACCTAACATTCATCCTTCCCAAAAATATATCCACAAGGGTTTTCAATATAAACATTATCATGGAGATCATCATTAAAAAATGATGATTTCTCTTTAATCTATAATTTCATAAAAATTCATCATGAAATAATTTAATAATTGATTCTGAATGTCTATAATCTTTAAAGGAGAAAAAAACCCTCATTGAAATTAATACAATTTATATATGAGTAACCTTTTCAAAATAATAACTCTCATTTTCTTATCCCTTCACTATCATCATTTATATTTTTCTAGAAAACTAACTATATAAAAATACCATTTTTTATTTTTTTATTCCTGAGTTCCCAAATATAATTCTTTTATATTTGATACATCTCATCATTCATATACTAAACCCAATATAGATGCTAAAAATATTTATTCATTTCTTTTGGATTAACTTTTGAATGCAAGGATCAATGTGTAAAATTATTTAATGTTCTTCTTATTTGAACCTATTGATATTGATAAAAAATAATTTTCTCAGATTAAACATTATTTCTTATCATGGGATGAGATTTTTGAGATTTTTCTTCAACACTATAAATATATGATTCTGATAGTTTTTAGTATGATTTCAATTACATTCATCCTTATAATTATTTTCATCTGATATTTTTCGTCTTTCTCATTTTTTATCTGTATAAGATTGTTTATCCTCACAAGACCATTTAATAACTTTCACATCAAATGTGTAAAATAATAATCCTAACTCATTGTTAAAACATATGTATCCTATTAATTTTCAATCATATTCAACACAAATTCCATCTTCACCTATTGACTCAAATATTCCAAGGTTTCCATAATTAAAATTTGTTATTCATGGACCCCCAAAATTTTATAAGTGATCAAACATAGAGTTTTATAAAAAGAAATTTCATGTCAGGTCATATATGAACATGTTTTATAGAAATATATGTTTTGAATATAAACAGTAGTACCCATGGATTTCCACAAAATATAATGGGAGATTCCATGTACATGTAACATTGTTTTCCCCATTTCAACCAGCATGATATTTTATTCTTTTAGCAAACCCATTTTTTTAGTAGTGTATGGTGTTCTGAATAATTGATATTTAATTTATTCTCAATATAACATTATAAATTTTCATTTTTGTATTCACTATTAATTCCTATTCTCAACATCTATACTGAATACTCACATTCTTTTTCTCCTTTCATCCTGAAACATTTGAACATTTTAAGAGCATCTGGCTAATGTTTAAATAACATTACACAAGTAATGTGAGTAAATTAATAAACTAATGTATGTAATAACATATAAACATGAGTTTATTAATTTCCAATTGGACCACATGTGTGGTGAAGAATGATTTCTAGAGTTCATTTTGAAAAAACATAACTTTATTATTCATAATGTTTGTAATCATTCCTTTATGAAAAAAATTTCATGACCAATATATTATTCATGACATAAATGGAATACCTCAAATAATTTATATCTTTTATAAAATTATCATTTTTCCCTAAATCTTGTTCCATGACCTATTATTCTATAACTATTTCTCATTTACCATGCCTAAGTAATAAGAATTTTGAATCACACAAGAAACAAAGATGATCGATTTCATGTGTTTTCCAAATTTTAATATATATCTTTTTTCCTCAGCTCTCTCAAAAAAACATCAACTATTAAAAAATGTTCATCCAACCTCATAGTGTTTTGAATCAATTAGCAGGTTGTGTTTTATCCAATCATTAAAAAAGTCATTCTTGGATGTAAACATTTCATACCCAATGATGGTTAGTCAAAAACCTTTGATTCTCATTGATTTATAATTTCCAAATTCCATTATCCTATATTTGAATTCATTAACATATTTAAAAAAAATATTTCTTCTTTCATATGAGAATAAATCCCACTATCCAGGATCCAAGGTATGACGTTTTTTAATGTTGACAATTAATTCAACAAGTACATTTTTTTTCTTTATTGACATACAACATCAGTGAATTTAGACAAACATTTATTGTGTCAGTAGAAAATGATATACATCATTTTTAATATTTCCATTTTGTTTACATATCCCAAAAATAGTTTCTAGAGGTTGGAATCAATTTTCATCATTCCATCTATCATTCTCATATTTTATGAAAACGTTCTTCTCATACTTCATCTATTTAGATGATTGAATCACCCTCAAACATTAACTTCTATAATTTTTGGAATGGTAAAAATGTTTTTTGTTAAAAAAAATATTTTTTTCATATGTATACATCCATAAAAATATTGATAGAATCCACATAAATAATATTTACCTCAGAAACATCAATAATGGCATGCTCTATGCAAACATTTCTCCAAACCTCTTAATCATTCATAATACATGTTTTTTGAACACCAAACTTTATGTTATAAACAATAGTGTTCTTTTCTAGATCATTTTTCTTTTTATCTTTATCATAAAAATAATTAATAGAAACATTAATTGACTTTTTATTTTTAGAAACATCTAACTGCACAATATTTTTGGTTTTGGCCACATACATAAATATCCCACAATTATTCATATCACGAAAAATTTCAACTTCCATCTCAACCATTGAATGTAATTTTTTATCCTTCATTGAATTAAAATTTGTATAAATTTCACCAACCTTCGATATAAATTTTTTGAAATTGATAGACATGTATTTTTATTTAGAAAGTTTTCCATTAAAACATCTAACTCATCTTCTTTTTTCATCAACTTTATTTCCATATATTTATTAAAATTATTTTAAATCTCAAAATATTTCATCATATCATAAATCTCTTCCAAAATATTGACAATATCATCATGAAAATAATAATGATTATTTGATGAAGATTTTTCATTTTTCAACTTCCTAATTTCATTATCCAGACACTCAATATTTATCAAGAATGCTTTCAACTCTACTTTCAAATTAAATTCTAATCGAGTTTCTTCTTGTTCAAAACTATTTATTCTAAACTTTTTCATGTTCAACTTTTCAAATAATTTGTTTTATCAAACGTTATAATTAGAAATTTATAATTCAGTTGATCTAATTTATTCAACATCATCATTAAATATTAAACTTACCCATTTGTATTTGGAGAAATTTTGATCTTTAACTTTTGCAAATTATTTATATTTGTCACCCAATTTCGTCGAAGATATTTTCTTCCTTTTATTACCTTGGATAATATCCTCGTCCTTATTTATTTTATGAAAGCAGTTAGAAATGTTCCCAACAGCTCTAAATTTATAAAATTTCAATTGATGTTTCCCCTTATATTTTTATATATGTATTTTTTCAATTTTTGATAATAAGAAAATCAATCATCACAAATTTCACATACCTATTTTTCTGAATAAAAATCTCCAACTTCCTCTGTATCATTAATGTTTTTGTAATATATTTTTTATTATCCTTAAAATAATTTTCCGTATAATTTATTTTTCCATTTCATTTCTTTCTACCTTATTATCTCTTAGGTAATTATTGTGATATGAATATTATCATGAAATAACGTTGTAGGATATCTATCAACAAAAAAGAAAGATATAGCCTCAATCATTGTCTAAATAATTCTAAAGATCTTCTCTACAATAGTTAAATATTCTAACATTTCCTCAATACATCGAATAGTTCTATCAATTTCATTTAACTAGGTAAATAATTCACCAATAGATTTATACTCACCCGTTTTGAGATCTTCATACTTCAAACTCCAGATATTAAATGTATTCTTTGTTACATTTATATTTTCTTCATATACATTATTATACATACCTAATATACCTATTTTAGTGGAAACACATTTCTATTTAAAAATATCTTTCAGAATGCGATGAGAGTAAATCATTCATAGATCTTCCATCATTATCATGTTTAATCTTATCAACATTTCTAAGAGAATATTTTTCCTCAATATTAGGAAATAAATCGTTTGAATCTTCAAGAAAATCATTCCAAAGATTCATAATATATGGAATCATTCTATATCTATGGTTACGATAGTGCATACCATCGAAGACCTAAATCCCCATACTATTCACACAATTCAACTATTCCATCACAACATCTATATCAAGACACCCAAAAAGTGTTAATAAATGTAAAATTTATATGTGATACCACTTTTAATTACCCAACAAGGGTGAAGTATCATTGAGAGGGAGAGGGGGATATTAGTGAAATTTATTTATGTTTCATTTTTTTCTAAAATAACCTTAATATACTATTAATGAGTTATCACTTTCTCTAAAAAAGAAACAACAAAACATCCACATGAACACAATAATATAAAATTTAACTACACAACATGAGTACATATGTACTTAGTATGGTTTAGGTATAATGAAGTACCATGAAATCCATTAGAAAAAAATCTTTTTTTCTTGGATACAACAAGTAGGATATTCACTTATACTTGTGTGGGACTATATTAAATACAATTGTGCATGTGCTTCAAATATAATGAAATGATGAAATAAAAATTTGGGTTATAAGTTTACAATGATGTGACTGTGTATCCAAGTCAACTATCCTTAATAGAATCATTAAAACAATTCATCACTTTCTTAAATAGTATTTGGGAATAAATTCTCAGAAATCATAATGATAATCCATCTTATAACAATGTCTGATTCCCCATTCTGATTCTTCAATTTGACAATATAACTCTATTTGATACCATTGAATTTTTTTTGAAATTATTACCCCTTACTATAGAAACCCTATTAATATTTCATGTTTAGATAAAAAACTCTGATTATGATCAACCCTTATCTCCTTTTTATCTTCGATCTAGAAATAATCCTTAGGTTTGTTCGATCCATAAAATCCTTCTCTCAAGTAACATTCAATGCTCCACCTTCAATATTTAATTTTACATCAGTATGAGAATGTAAAAATAAATTCATCTATGTATAGGTGAGCAAAGGGTGGTTTATGAAAGAATATGAAATGTTTTCCCACTGATCTATGTTTACTAAAATGTCAATTCCCCTTAAAGTTCAGATACATTTGGAAATATTCATCTCTTCTCAAATTTCCTTGATCCTTCTATAATATTCACATGAAGAAAGCATGCTTAAAAATTTCTAAAGTCTCTCCATTCTTATTCTGACATCGATTTTGATTTATGCATAACATTTCTTTGTGTGATTTCACTATGAAAAAACCTTAACAGAACTTTTATCAAACCTTTATGTAGATCTTATTTTCTTATTTTTCTCAAATCAATGATCCTCCATTGGATGGTGTCCAATGTTTGATGAGGTATGTCGGTTTCAGTCTGGGCCTAATGGAACAACCACTGCATCACTCTGAATATCAATGACACCTCAATCATGATGACTCTAAACATAATATGTAATGAAATTTTTCATTCTCTTGACCAACATTAAAAAACCATGAAATAATATTCATGGAAATTTTTTGAATATATTATTGATTTATAATTGATATAATTTTTTATTGGTCTCAATGAGTTTTGAATTTTTCATCGATCCCAAAAAACATTATATTTTTTTCATTGGTCCTAACAACACCCAATAAAACAATTATGCCCTTGAATTTTAGTGGAACACTACGTTTGATGGACTGGTTCCAGCATCATTGACTTTAGAAACATCGTTCCTTTAATAATTGTGTTAAATTATTTGTCGTAATATTTATATCTCATGGATTATTGTTCTATCTGAGGAAAAGAATCTTTATCTTATATCATTGGAAACAAACATCACAACTGTTAATCAATTCTGTATCCAGGGATCTTAACCCAATAAAATGATACTAGAAAACATTGTCTTTAGAAAATGAGTTCATTTATAAAATATTTATTTTTATCATGGCTTCCAAATAAATTTTAAAATATTTATGATCCTAGTGAAATCATCGAACTTATATTTGTATGTGTTGTAAATTCCCATAATTTCAAGCATCTTCCCTCTATTCAAACCTCAATACGATTCACAACAATGATTCACCAAATTTCCTTCATAATGATTTCATCACATCTTCATTAGAAAACTTATGAATTTTTAGTTTTCTAAAAAATTAAAGAATACTCAAATTTTCATTGGATCCACTGTGACAAATATACAACTTCCCAAAACATCATTCTTTTCATTCCATGCCTAAAGTGAGTCCAATGAAACATTCCTTCTAGAAAACTTGTACTCAAGAGGATAGACATTCAAAATAATTTCAAGTCCGGAGAACTAAATATGATGGTATATACAATATATTTAAAATTTACAATGTATATTTATTTTTCTCCTTTACCAAAAAATACAACACCTTCAACAGAAACATCGTTCATAATCCAAAACGCCTTCCATTCAACTTGGTCACGAAAATGCATTCCTTTTTATTTTTAGAATTATAAATATATATTGAAATAGGTTTAGGGAAAATTAATTAAATTCATTCCAAGTGAATTTTTTATCGAAACATAACAATATCCAATAGATTTATATAGAAATATATAAATTTGATAATTCACCTTTATCTATTTTGGGACAATGATGAATTGATTGGTGTCAGTTTGATTCCCTATTAAATTTTTTAATATACTAATTATTTTTTAATATTTCAACTATGTTACCCATGTCTAAAATATGTTATCAAGACCTTTTACCTCAAAGGGTTATAAATATATTTCGGAAATAATTTTTTAGCATTAATTGAATCATGTATAATATCATTGGTGTCAATATAGGTTGATTGTATCTCATATTGTAGTAATTATATCTTGTACTAAACCATTTTTTGTAAGGAATAATTTTGGTATATCTCTTATATTGAGATATATTTTTATTTTATCAAATGAAAATTAATTCTTAAAATTAATCCATAACAGACTATAAGTCATCAAAAGACACATAACCATTGGTAAAGATAATGCCTCTATAATGGTTTGGTGGGTGGGTTTAGAAGGTGTGAAAAAGTGAAATCTCAAGAAAAGAAAATATGTTTTAACATTATCCAAATCGTCACACATGATATAAGTTATAATGGTATGTATAGTTTTTTGTGAAACCATTCCAAGAAAATGGTTTTTTTGGTGATATATTCATAAAATATTTATCTATATAATCTTTCCCTCCCCCTATTAAATGTTTTAAATGAAATTGTTTTCAAAAGAAATAAAAAAAATATTTTTTTTAATTCACCATTTTAAATATGTTCTTCATTCATGCATCCATACATACATATATATATATAGTGAAAACGCTAAAAATAAAATAAAAAGAGTTATTTTATTCCAATATTCATTTTATCCATGGGTTTTCAGGTGTTGTTAAATTATTTACTAGTTTATTTAATTTAATGTTTAATTTTCAATGTTGTTGAGTATTACGTTAAATCTATTAATTATTTCGAGTCTATAGGTATTATTTGATTTTAAATATAGACCATAAAATAACTTGATTATCCTATATAGTCAATTTAAAACAATTACATGTAGTTTTTGTTGATGCCTTACCCATTTTATTCTATGTGATACCATAATGATAATTTAGTCAGTGCCTCATTTAAAATTTTTATACCATGTCTATATCTACTAAAATTCTGTACTTAATACATATTTTTTTCAGCTAACATTCATTTAATGGGAATAGAGTTTTTCATACTTTAGTTTACATTTATTTCGACACTAGTTTATTAATCGTATTATATGATTGTAATCTATTTTGAAAAATTTAAAACATTTTTTATCTTATAATTGGTTATAATGAACATGGATATAATTTTATTTTATTGAGCCTATTGGGTCATTATTTTATCAAACTATTTGTTTGATATATCCCAAAATACTTTTTAAAGCATGTCTAATATTTCATGAGTAGCATGTGTATTTATTGTAATGTGATCCTGGACATTGCTTATATATTATATATTGTTATTATAGACTGTTTTATTAGGTTCCAAATAATGTTTTGTACCTGTGAAGTTGATGAGATGTGTTCATATATGCTGAATTATTATATAATTTGATGTTTAGTGATGGTTTTACAGAACCCGGACTCTCTAGAACCATTCATCTCCTCTTTGGGAACAGAGAAAATTCCATCCTAAAATTTTATACTTGATTCCATATCCCCTGAGACAAGTTTCTAGAACCCTATATTAATTATAAATATCTAAATGTATATGTGGGTTCATATATATACATGGGAAATATATTTATTTGTAATGGATGTACCATTAATCAGTGATGTACTATGATCAATATCATAGATCTGAAGGTCCCTAGGTAACCCTGAGGGGGTGAATTAGGGTGTTAACTTTTTCTACTTTTTATTGGATCATGTTCCCTCTTTTTTAGGAAATTAATTAAACTTGTATGATAGATATGTGATATAATTAAAACATTCTCATGAAGAAGGAGGAAGTAGCACTTTTACATGGTTCATCAATATGGTCAATGTCTAGGGAGCATATGAAAACACATTTATGGTCATACCTTATTCTACTAATCATCAATAGGTGTGGCTTATAAGGATCGAGTATAGTCACATTTTCCCAGGAACACTGCCATTATAAATGTTCAGAGATAACCCATTGCTTCCCTCATATTACTTATATTGACCCCTCGTCTCATGGCTTCAGGTGATATCACACTCAGTTTGTGGACATGAAGGTCCCTACAATGGAATGGAATGAAAGAATTTGTATCCTATTTAGCATGTCAATTTTCATGCTTCATGTTCCATAGTTTATGCTCTTTGATGTTTAATATTATTCTCAAATGCAACCACCAAATATACTAAGACTTATAATTCTTCTTTTACAAAATCACAAATTATTTTGTGCTTTTTCAAACACTAAAAAATAGAACACTATAAATCATTAGAGTCATACCTTCTTCTTCAATGTGTGCATGTGACCATGCAGGTGACAATTTAGATGTGATCTTCCTATTCACTTCTTTACACAAATTCTCCCTTAGTTTTTTATGCTTCTCTTCAAATTATTCATGCATGCACAATCATGCATGAACACATGAACATCCCATTCTACATTATTTCGTGATGCTCCGAATGGGTATGGTTTCATTAATAACACATGCAGCCTCTTTTTCCATTCTTTGTTTTAATGTACTTACACCTTATGGGTGTTGTTTTTCAAATCATGCATAAAAATATATACATGCACTTCACATCACCATGCACACTTTTCCTTCTCCCTTCCTCAACACACACAATTCACTTTGAATTTTTTATATTTATATGTGATTTTATTCAAAGATCTATGTGTGTATTTTACTATAGAATTGTGTTATTTTTATCTTTTTACACACCACGAGTATTGATATATCTTATGCACATGAGTTCTTTTCACCTCCATGAACTTGGATGATTCACGGCATCATCATACACAAGGGATGTCGGGCATCCTTTGGAAAAGAAGTAAGAACTTCCTCAACACACCCAGTGGCATGTGGTTCTCCACCCAAAATAGAGTGGTATATGGTACTTCCCCATGTGGGATACTCTTCAACACGTTCCAGAGTGGTATGCGAAGTGGTATATGGGAATAGTACTATTCGAACCCAAAATAGAACATGGTTCCTTCTCTTCAAGAACTAGGAGTGGTTCATTGCTCTACTTCTTCAAAAAACATAGTGGTACATGGTTCACACATTCATGTACCTGATTGGTATGTGATATACTCTTCAGAAACCTATAATGGATCATGGATCATGCATTCCTCTTCGGTAACATGAATACCGGAGAAACTCAGTGTCTTTGAAAAAGAGATCTCAGAAAGTTTGGATGTAGCAACACCTTCTCAGATTGGGTGATCCATTTTTATTAGTGGAGATCAAATTATTTCCATGTCCAAAATCCACTAGATATTCAATGATGAGGCGTGTATTGAAATATTCAAACCACAGTCATGTGATACACCAATTTTCTTGGTTGTTTTGTTTTTTATGTGAATGGATTCCTAATTTCACGTTTTAATCATCCTCATGTGTATGCAAAGAGGAATGCATGGTGATCTATTCTTCTTGAGCGCTCTACATGGAACGAACTCTAGAAGAATTGTTTTCCTCGACCAATGCTCATTCATTTTTATTTTTATGCATGCATGAAAACATAGTTTCATGCATGGTATTGTGTTGCTCACATAATGCGCATGTTGTGGTTTTTATCTTCTATAATGGATGGAGACTCGATCATAGAGGTTTGGTATCTTCATCAGTTCTCTAGTTCTCATTTGGTGGAATATCAAGGAAGACAACCCTCGTTCGAAAATCTTACTTCTTTGATTCAATAACATTTTGCGAGAGGGTAATAAATGGCATGGATTATATGACTGGATGCAGGAGGCAATGTGTGGATGATATCTTAGTGAGATCATATAGATGGTCATGATTGAATCCATATTTTTAAAAACTCGTCCCACATTGAATTGTGGCTCTTTTTTTATTATTTATATAATAAGCCACTGCAGCATCATCCCAGATTACACCTCTCCCCACCTCTGGTGACCACCCACACTGGTTCTCCATGGTATTGCTCTTATAACCCACTATGCCTCCTAGGGAAAGCAACTAGCTCCCACTATTCATACCCTGGGGGCTTATATATAGCCACATGCACAAGTTTCCGGCTTGCCTATCTTGCTTTCCCATGGGCACAATTGACACATGTGGTCCTGCATGAGCCTTAGGTTGAGGTTGGATGGATGGAAATTTATTTGGACCTATATTTGAGGTAAGACGTATAAAAATACATAATCGAAAACTAAGTAAGTATGAATTGAAATTCATGGCCACTTCTTATCTCAAATCTCATGCAATGGACACCATATAATTCAAAACCGCCTCCACACCCTCTTCTTCTCATTTTCTTTCAGTCCTTACAAAGATAACTCACACCATCATTAATTGTGGTAGAAAATGTATCACTCCTGATAAACATAATTAGAACTTACTATCACGCTCAAAAAATGATTGATTTCCATTTTCCATATCACTAAGGAGAGTTCCTTTTTTTATATTGATCCTCATTGATATCCATTGTCCCCATTTAAAAAATAAAATCTTCATACAAAATGTGGTCCCAACAATCTCTCCCATTTGGTTTTTTTCAATACATCAAAATTCTCTAAAATGATCTTGTCAAAGTTAAAATGAGAGTCTTCAATATTCTCTCCCCCATCCACCTTTCAAATTTCATTTCACTTTCTCTCACTCATATCCATTTGAAATACAATTTTTATGGTAGAGATGGTACTTGTCCATAGATACAAAATTTTGACATTAATCAGTTCACTCTATGTCTACATGAGAAATGCTCGGTGTCGAAAACAATAGGATTTGATCTATACAACAAAGATGTCCATTATCCCCCGATCATGATATATATTGTGATGAGAACACATATACATGTCTTCATGGGACATTCAAAATATCTTATGTCACTGATTGATTTAGTTACTCCCCCTTTGTAAAATAATTTTTATTTTGATTAACTGAGGATGAGAGACTGAGATATGACATATCACTACCAATGACATGATCTTTAGTCAATATTTTGAGAAATTGAATTTGATACCAATTCAAGTAGATACTAATTGAAATTATAGATCTGGTAGATTCTTTATGTGTCTCACCATTCTTGCTTACATAATCTTCAATTACCTATTAAATTAGTACAATACCAAAAGTGTTAAGGGAATATGGTGTATTCTACTTGCATTATTCACAGTGACCAAGAGTTCTCATATTATTTTTTTTAAAAAGATTCCAAGTTTCCTCTACATATCACACTTGAACATTTAATCATCAATTCTGTATTTCGTTATGTGGATTTCAATATTTATTCTATATCTTTGTTTGTGGGACTTCTTTCATAATGATAATTAAAAGCACTTGAATCTCCTGGTGCAACATTCATCTTCATGAGGAATTAATAATGAGCTAGAATAAATAAAAATCCATTCCTAATAGTGTTACCAGCCTTGTTGGACATTGCACATAATACATCTCTATATTCATGTGGAATCCTCTTAATTTTTACTGCACTACCCTAAGTCTCTGAATAGCCTTCTGTTCTCATTCATTCCAAATCTTCATGCCAGATAGTCAATATGTATCTAGGAACTATGGAATCATGTTTGTATTTTCTACTTGGAATCAGTGATCTTATGTTATTATCTTCTACAAAAATATGTTGAGATAATCTGGCGCCATTCATATGACTACTCCCCTCTCATACATCACATTGGTTTTCTAGAATTCCAAATCATTTTGTGGTTTATATATGCTTCCAGATCTATTGATCATTATTTTTCTTCTCTGGTTTTCTCCCCTTTGACATCATATTTCTCTATGATTTTTCATTTAATGGATTGTACCAACAATCCAGTGCATAATGCCCAAATCTGTTACAAAACCAAAATTGACCCAAAAATCATGTATTCTTGATATCTTCTGTATAAGGTTGTTGGGCCTTGTTCTTAATGTGTTGTTCTCAATTTGGTGAACCATATTCCAGCTTCATCTTCCTATATACCCTATCCATGGTGGTAGGTTTCTTCCCCTCACATTTCCTCATCAATACCTGCTTAGATTTTTTTCATCCAATATGAATGTTTAGTAGAAACATTTGTAGAAACAATATTACAAGTTAGTATGAATGGTTCCATCACTTTCTCAGCTACTTCTGATAGATCAATGAGTGAATTTGTGAACTTCTTATCAGATGTTGAAGGCCTTTTGATAGTAGAATTTTCCAGTGATCATTGAATGAAAAAAAATTCACTATACGGATAATAAAGAGATGTCAAAATCTTCTTGTCATATGTCAGAGGTACTTCATCTTTATAATCCATCAGTTATCATTGTGTACCACCATCAACTATTTCATTCTTTTTATTGTGATGTCTAAATATGTGTCTTCTAAAAATTGGTCTACTAGGCCTCAAATTATAGACATTCCATATATAAAATGATCATGTAATATTAAATCATGATCATTGTTTCATCATAATAATTTTTCAATCATTCAAGACCATCATCATACATCCTAATTATTTATTGTAACAATGAGTCTAGTTGTTTGCCTTCATCTAATATTTATCGAAATCTCGAACCCTAAAATCAGTTCCCAATTTAAGATTATCTTTAAATTCAAGGATATTTTCTAGTATAGTCTTTTTAACTCACTCTTTTTCATCAAAGGCTTAAATATATTTGGATAATTGTAAACATTCATTAATTTTTTATTTGAATCCATTTCCCATATTATCATCTTCTCTTTCCAGTTTTCTGATCTCAACTCAAGTACATTGAAATAATTTTCAGACAGCAACAATTATTTCATTAGGAAAGTCATTCATATAGATTCTCAATTTTTCTATTGTCATCTCATGTGATGTAAAGGATTGATCATCATCAACACATGTGTTTGAATCATTGATTTTGGTGGAAGCTCGATCAACTTAATCTTTATGTTCCATTCTTGATATTTCTTCATTATTAATGGGGCATGGAGAACAAGAAATTGAATCTTATTTAGTTATGATAGACTTCTTGAACTACATCTTATATTTCTTTTTCATTTCCTTCAGGGTCTTATTGGGTATAGACTTATCCTCATTGTTAAACTAGCTTTCATCAAGATTGATCTTCATTATTGACTCAGGAAGAACAATAATATCATGTTCTACAATTAATTATTTAATAATATCTAACATACATAAACCATTTCACTCTAATACCAAATGAAGGACCTTGGGTCACCCTGAGGGGGGGGGGGGTTAATTAGGGTGTAAATTTTGCCTCCTTTTTATTGGATCTTGTTCCCACATTGGTAGGAATGTAGTAATCATGTATGATGGATATGTGAAATAATTAAAACATTCACATGAAGAAAGACAACATAGCACTTTTACATGGTTCACAATAATGGGCTGCATCCATGGAGAATATGCCGAAATGTTTTCGGTCTTACATAATTCAAAAAATTATCATTAGCTATGGATTACAATGTCACGGTACAGTCACATTGTCCTGTGAACACTTCCTTTAAAAATGTTTTTACATTTTCCACTACTTCCCTGGGATCACATCTGTGTAATACCCCTGGCTCACTACTCTTGGTGAAATCAAACTCAGTTTATGGATGTGAAGGTCCTTTAAATGGATAGGCATGAAAGTATTTGTATCCTATTCAGCATTAGACATTTCTTTAATTGAGGTCTAGAGAAAATTCTATTTGACATTCAATCTTCTTCTCTAGTGAAACTACTAGATTTTATAAGACTTCTTATTTTTATAGGATAGAATCAAAAATTATTTTGTGATTGTTCAAAAAATGAAAAAGAGCTCACTAGGCATCATCAAAATCGTTCCATTTTCATCTATGTGGTCATGTTACCAAGAATGTGGCAATTTAGATGTGATCTTTTTCTTCACTTATTTACACACATGTACCCTCGGTTTAGGATGATTCTCTTAAAATTATTCACGTATGCACCTGCATGCATGAATGCATACACATCCTCTTCTATTTTCTTGTTTGAAGGCCCAAAAGTGTATGTTTTTGTTAAGCACACATGTGGCCTCTGTTCCCATTTTATTCATTTTCTTTTAAAACCACATTGTTTGAATTTACTTTCACTTTATTTGTTTTCTACTTCAAATAATTAATAAGAATATATACATGAACATCCCATCACCATGCACTATCTTCCTTCTTTCTTTCTCAAAAAACATTGTTAACATTTATTTGATTATATTTATAAGTATGTGATTTTATTAAAACATAAATGTGGGTATTAAAGTATGGCATGCTATTCTTGATCTCTTTTTATAAACCAAGGGTATGGAGCTCTCTTATGAACAACTATGCTTGTATCCTCTACAAACCAGGATAATTTGTGGCCCTCCTTGTGCAAGGGATGCACAAGATTCCATCACACAGTATGTTCATACTTACTTCGCATACCATGTGACACATGATTCTCCTCCGTGAACTTATTGGTAGGCGGGACATCCCCTCGCGGGACACTCTTCACTGTGAACCAGAGCATTACGTGGTTGAACTGAGTGGTACATAGGAAAGTTTCACCCCAAACCTATAATGGTATGTGTTTCCTTATGTTCACGAACCAGAAGTGGTTTATGGGACTTATTCTTCAAAAACCAATGTGGTACGTGGTTCACCCCTTCACGAACTAGATCAGTACGTGTGATGCTCTTCATGAACATAGAACGGTTCACAGATCATGCATGAACCATCTCAAACATAATTATCAGATAAACTCTATTTATTAAAACAAGATCTATCAAGATTGCATTGAAGCATCAACCCTATATTTGATGGGTGGATCCATTATTATTAGTAGAGATAATATTTTTTTGTGTCTGAAATCCTCGATATATTCTATGAAGAAATCAGTTTTGAAATCATCAAACCATGTTCATGATATACAACGAGTTTCAGGGTTGTTTCTTTTTTTTCGCATGGATTCCTGATTTCACATTGTAATAATCCTCGTGTGTATGCAAGGAGTAATTCATGCAGATCTCTTCTCCTTGATCACTCGATATGGGACGAACTTTGAAAAAATCATCTTCCTCATCCAATTCTTGATCCTTATTATTATGATGCATGCATGCTAACATAGATTCAGGCATGGTATTTTGTTGCTCAGAAAATGAAGATGGAGTGGGTTTACTCTTCTACAATGTATTAAAACTTGACCATGGAGATTCAGTAGCTTCTCTAGTGCACTAGTTCACGTCAGGTGGCAAGAGGATGGAGATAAAAATCAGTCGAATATTGGTTGGCTCAGATTTAATCACACGTGGCATGTGGATAATGAATGCCTCATATTATGTCAATGTACGTGAGATGTGATGTGTGGCCATGATCTCATTGAGATCAATTGGACGGTCGATATTTCGTATGAATTTTGAAAAAAAATTCTCACATCAAAACATGGCGTGTTTTTTCATCATCTTTACATAACAAATCACCTTAGCCTCATCCTATATTACTCCTCTGCCCCCTGCGATTCCACATTGCACCGGTTATCCGCGGGCGCACACTTAGAACCCACTATGCTACCACAAGAGCACATCTAGTGCCACTATGAATACCTTGGGGCATAAACATGGCCCTTATGTCCCTCATGATGGTTGTCTTAGTAGTATTTCCCAGGGGCGCAGTTGACTCCTGTGGCCCCACATGAGCCTCGGGTTGAGGATTGTTTGTGGGATAGTTAGTTGACCATATTTATTTAATTAATACATATAAAAATACTTAGTGGAAAACAATGTATGTATGTATTGAAATATATTTACACTTTAAACCTCAAAACTCATTCAATTTCCACATTTGAATTCCAAACATCCTCCATACCCTCTTCTTCTCCTTTTCTTTTACACCTTCCAACGGACACTCTGACCATCCTTAATTGTTGTAGACAATGTATTAATCATGATACTGATATTGGGAACTTAGGATCAAGTTTAACAAATGTATGATTTCCATTCTCCATTTCACTAATATGAGTTCATTTATTTATGTTGATCATCATTGGCATCCATTTTCACCCATTGACAACAAATACAATCTTCATATAGAAAGTGGTCCCAACAAGATCCTCAAATGAGGTATTAATTTCATAGTACAAGTTAATCCTCCTGATATATGGATAAAATATATGTAGCTAGTAATTATCATTTTATTTCATTACTATATTTTTTATTGAATACCAAAACAATTTTATATAATACTTATGTATGTGTTTAATAATGTTTATTTAAAAACACATTTATGCACATTAATGTTGAGAAATAATTAGGGAATCATAAATGATAATTTATTTTTACACATAGAAATGACACTAATGTAGAAATATGACATTATGAGATAAGTTTATAGTAATTATAGTTATGATAAATTATTTTATAACCCTTTTTTCTATTGTATTGGATTATATTTTGTGCAAATATTGTTCCCAGATCTTATTTGGAGATGGTAGGTTGATGATTAGTGATAATGTTTGGGACAACATTTATCCTTTGCATGATCTACCATATCCTATTCCTTGGTTTTCCTTGATAATTTTCTCAACCATCATTTATTCAGCAGGAAATTTTTTTAGTTTGTTATTTATTCATGTTTAGTGGTTATGTATTATAAAATACATACTTTTTCTCATGTGATAATTTTTTTCATTTTATCTTTTGGAGGTTAAAACTATACCTGAGTTGTTAAATTTTTATTATAATTTTAACTATAAAATTATTTCATAAGAATTTCATTTAAATAATTTCCTAATTGGACATCAAGATATTTTTATCTTGTCATTAGACATAAGGATAAGTGGTTTCCAAAGTGGTTTGTGGCACCCCCACTTGAATATTGTATGGGTGTCTCATTTTAGTGCACTATAGGAGGTATTAGATTCGGTATTCATTTTTTTATGAGATAATTAATTTTATATAGGAGTAAGGACTATAATGACTTAGGAAGTAATATCTAAAATAGAATAAAGTTTGTCTTTATTGTGAAAGGTAATGTTAAAAATAGGATGTTAGAATATTCATTACTAATAATAGTTTTTAGTAAGGATTATATTACTTGTCATAAGAATAATGGGACAGAACATAAGAAGTGTATATAGGTCACATCCTAGAGCCACCCTTCATTTAAATTCATGTGTCTTGTAATTAATTAAATGGTAGGAACATAGATGGTGTCCTTTCATATTTTGAATTTTCATGTTTTTTATATTGTAGTCAAAACCGATTTAATGTTTATATTAAATATATATATATATATATATTAGTTTTTTAAATATAGAAATATATATTGCAAACAATTTTGATAGTTTGAATCATTAAATAGTCCCATTTATTCAGATATCCTTTCGTATTCATACAAATACCTAGTATTAGCTATATAGAATTTCAAATTTAAGTATTCATGTTGTTTTGTTATTTTTAATTCTTCATTGAGTGTGTCACATGCTTCAGAAATAGTGTTATCTATAGATAATAAAACAAATTCTAACTATATTTTTTCATTCCTCCTAATATTAGTTTTTTATAATTAATGTTCTATTATTAAGAATGCTATTTTATTAATTTTATCATGTATCTAGAATGTTGGAATCATGTTAATGAAAATATTTCTTATCCCCTATGTATTGATGTTATGATATAATTTAATTTTAAATACGGTACTCACTCTTTCTAGTATTTAATTTTAGGTTATTTCAAAATTGAACATATGGCCTCAGTGGTGAGTTCATATAAATAGTATGCTAGTGGTTATTTTACAACAAATAAATTTCCTAACTAAAAGTTAATCAATGTTAAATATGGGCTGTGTTTAAAAAAAAATAGTTTCCCTTATCATTGGTATTGGGAAAACTGGTGTTCTAGAAATGGAATATCAAATTCAGATCCATAATGGATTTTACATAAATGTGAAATGATATGTAACTGTATTTGAAAATGGTTGATTTTGAAAAATGAATTGGGAGGTTATTTTGAAATGAAATGTAGTTTAAAATTCTAACATGAATGGAAACTTCATGTTTGATTGTGTCGAAATGTTCTAATTTCATGAAATGAATCAAAATATAGTTAACAAACTGATATATGTTGATTTTCATAGAGAATTTTTAATTTATGGATGTTCATGAAAATGATGACATAGTAGAATCTTATATAAGGGATTACCTTAACATGAACTCATAGGGATAATGGTAATTGGATGTTTATAGGGATGAGGATACATCATTTTTGTTGGATTTCTTATTGCACCATTGTTTCTTGGTTTAATTTTTTGATTTGTTCTTAGAAATATTCATGGATTAATGGTTTGATCTTTGTAAAATCGCTATGGAAAATAAATATTTTTAGTTTTGGTGTTTTTTATTACAATGGGAATATTAATTATAAATTAGATGGATGATATGAGATATAATTCATGTACTACTTTTAGAATGGTATTGAAGTAATGATTATGACTTGGCGACATAGGGTTCAAATTGGAGTGGTGCATAATGAGTTAGTGGATGCATTAGTTATTTTATTGGAGAAATAGAAATGGTGGATTTATTGATTAGTGTCTCCCTATAATATCATAAGGATAAGAATTTTTTTAGATAAGGGGTCTTAATTGACAATGTCCTTTTTTTTATATAAGGGATATTTTGGTATGTTGGGAGGAATTCAATCTATAGATCTACATACCAAGTTTTATTTTTTTATGTATGAGAATCGATATAAATTAGATTCAAATATGTAATTATGTGTAAGATGATGGAAATTTTTGAATTTTTTTGTTATGGTTTTATGTTTTCTATGAGTCTAAATTCTCAGAGTGTGCTACTAATGTGTTTAGAAGACATAACTCCATGAATGGGTGGAATCAAAATGACACCAGTGTTCAGGTGGCTTCCAATAAATATATAGTAGAGACTAAAATGTTATACTCCTCAACTATTATTGTTTTAGTGGATAAAATGATAATTATAGTGTAATTGAAGATGTTTTTTAATTAGGGGAATATATTTTTATCTTGAAATCATTAAAACAGTTTAGAGGGAACCCATGACCCTCATTTCATTATCGCTTCTTATAGTCTTACATGTCCCATGGTGGGCATCTCATACTAATTCCACTTAAACATTGATAAATGATTATTTACAATGGATCCTTCCACCTGTTTGAGGTAGGATTTTTCTCTACCATCTCAGCTTCCCTCATCTTTTATTCTAACCTAGTTTTTTCATCACCAGATAGGGTATTTGATATTTCATATCATGAATTCATAGCAGGAAACCCATACCTAGTGTTGTCCTATTATATATCTCAATTAAATCTTATAGGGATTGATTTCATACAATTTATTAATATTTTTATAATGAAATTATTTTATTTTTTATTATTGGTACTTTATGCCTTTAGTTCAAATTATAGGATGTTCATGGTGGATTGAATTAGTTATTTGTTATCATTGTTTATTAAAATAATTTTATGTGTTATCAAATTTTCTTTCCTTGGAGTTTTATTATTATTTGAAGATGGTTTTTTGGATATTATGCCTCTCTATTTATGGGATCATAATTATTGATTCATATGGGTGGTTGTTTTGTAATTGAATTCTAAAGGAGGACTCATTATGTCTAATGTAATGGTATGTTGTCTAAAACTATTGATTGATTATAATGTCATGACTCGTCCCTCTGGGACCGTGTCATGACTTCCCAAACCTGCCTTCCATATGCCAGTGGCTGGTGACTAGCATTGAAATTTTGTATCCCAATAATGGTAAGGCATTTCCTTTAAACCTATAAAATCAAAAAATCCATGAATAAAAATAGAAGCACCAACGAAGTAAACTACTATTGTAACATGTGTACTGAATGTAAAGGTGCTGGAATACAAGCATAACTAAAATTTAAAATTACAAATGAAATAGAAAACAGCTCCAAGAAATTACACCAAGGATCCTACAGGCAATGAATTCCTCTAAGGACTATGGTCCATGTAATACTTTCTCCTAAGGGTCATGTAAGGGTTCTACCTCACCCCTAGAAAGGTATATTATCAAAAATATATAAAAAATGAAGGCCTTCGGGCCATTGGAGGTGGAGGTAGTCACTCTATCACAACACGTCAAATGGTAATCCATTGATCATAGTCCATCCTGGCTCCCTCAGCTTCGATCAATGATGTCCATCATTTTTACAGGACACAGAATGGTGCAGGAATTTACCGTGCAGGGGTGAGTATTACAATACTGAGTAGGGTCCCTGAGACCCCTGCAGGTCTTCACGTGTTCCTCAATGTAAAAACCACAAATAAAGACCTCAATCATGTAGAACGATGCAGTCATCAACTCTACGTAGTTATATTCCCATACATATACCTAAGTCATAAAAATATACTCGTTTAACACATGAGGAATTGTAAGGATAAAAATTTAAAGCCATTTTCAAAACTGATCCATGAGGAAAGAATACCACAAAGGTAACACGATGAATATAACACCATGATGGAAAAAGTACCACATTGGTTACATCACCAAGGTAAATACTCCACTCACACCCGGTATATAAATTAATTACATAATTACAAATGATTTGTCTAAAATCTAGATCATCTTATTCAATCAAGAGGCTCTGCTGCTCACCCCCATAGGATTGATAGATGCAAACCCATAGAGTTTTTCTAGGCACTGACCCGCATAGGATCGATAGATAAAGTACCACACTGGATTTATAATTGTTGGCCAAGATAGGATCGATAAATGTGGATAGATATAGGATCGTTGTTCTTTTATCATGTTAAAGCAATCCATGAGATTCCCCCACTAAGCATGCTTGATTTTAGGAGAATCTACTACTCAAGCCATCGATCATACCTCAACTACGCCAATGTTCCATGAAGAAGTATCCCAATGGAAGGCAATGTCATAGGGGTTACAACGTGACAGATGGTGCATCAATCAGATGTTAGGACTGTAAATTATAAGTGTCTTAATATCGAGGACCCAGTTGGATTCAGGTATGATCAAACCCGGCCATACTCCAACATTCTCCAAAACGTACATGGAGTATACCAAAAGGACTATCTCACTCCAACGATCCTAGCACCATATGCGATTCGTCAAACGGACACTGGGTTCACATGTTATGGCTCATTTTGTGAAACTGGGCCTGAAAGGGTCTGGGTCTGGTCCAACCCCGCTCGGCCCGAATCGCCCTCGGCCGGCCGGTTCGGCTGGGCCTTGGCAGGCTTGGCCCACTGAGATGTGGACCATATCGACCTTCTAGTGTGGTGCGGCCCACTTGGCTAGCACGTCCTAGGCCATGGAGGGGCATGAACCACTGAGCTCACGGTACCCGACTCGCGGAGGGCGCAACCTGCTTGGATCCCATGGCATGTCCCATGGAGGGCTGCGACCCGACATAGTTGGCATCGGGACTGGGGTTGTTTCCCCCCATTTGGAGTCAGTGTGGAGGCACCACGAACCACTGCTATGTCACCTGCGGGACCCACAAGGAGCTGGTCCTAGCCCTCAGCTGATGTCCATCGCATCTATATGTCGCGGCCCTCTCTCAGAGGGAACGTCTTAGAATGCCACACTTCGAATAACAGCCATCTAGATATGACCTCCATCATCACTTGCCATAAATTTCTTCACCGGAGGTGCACGAAAACGTGCCACTATCTCTTTCATATCCAGTCGATGTCAGTCGTCGCTATCATCTCCTCCACCAGCACTGATTTTCAACGGTCTTCTGTGGGTCACTGGGTGGGCTCCGATGACCCATTTATCTATCTAAAGGTTTCAACGGACTCCCCAGGATGACCTCTTCATCACTAAACACAATTTTCATGGTTTTGTCCAACCCGAATAAATCGTTTGGTATAAACACGTCAAATTTCATCAAAAGGTGGAGGGTCTGTGCCTTATTCATTTGGCCCATGCCCTCCAAGTTATCTTTATGGAAACATTGTAGTACAATGATTCAACAAATCATGAAATTAGAAAAGAAAAAATAAAACGTTCCTCAAGATATTTTGATAACTTCTACGTTTGAGGATGAGTTATTTTTCCTCGGTTCATGATTTGGTATCTCCCATAACCACTCACTCAAACTGATTAAATCCTCAATGTGGTCTGTATCATGGTACTTTTCCAGATCATCATCGCTTGGTAAAGTTGATCCAATACTATACCATGAGCTCTATATAAATTAGAGAGGGGGAGGGTGAGTAATGCCTTGGGGATTTTATGAGGTTTATTTAATAATGAACCTTCCTAATTCCAATGGAACGGTTAAAAACATTGAAGAGTCAATCCAATTAATGGATTAATATGTCATTGGTCCCACCACTACTTCTCATACATTGGTGGAAAAGAAAAGGGGTAAATAAAATAACATTTTTATTTTATTGTTCTTTTAAATGTCAAAAAATATATCTTTTTCTCCCGACCTACTGCAATTGAATTGAAGCCTCCATTAAGCGAATCCTGGTGCTACGGATTCAATAGTGCTCTCCGATTTTTATTTCGTGCACCAGTTAAAAAGTTAGAAAACTCCACTTGTGTGTTTACTGAATTTACCTTAAAAAAGTTCATAATTTTTTTATGGGAACATCATACTTTGGAATCACATGTCTTCAATTTTCACATACCCGTAATAATTATATATAATTATAAAAATACATCGAAAATCCAGGTCTTTACATTCTCCCCACATTAGGGATTTTCATCACAAAAACCACTATATAGACTAAGGAAACAAATGGGGGTACTAAGCATGAATCTAAGCCTCACACACCCATGTCTTCTCCTTAATGGTCTCGTGCTGCCAACAAATGCGCATCAGAGGTATCCATCGTCCTCGAAGGACCAGCTACTATCGATCCCCAATCTCCACAAGAACCTCCCTAAACATCGACACATCATCAAAGCCTCGCTCACCATGGTCAATGATGTGAAATGGGTCAGAACGTATCTCTACAACAGGGATACACGGATGAAATCATCCACCCTCTCCAACTGTGGTGGTAGTGCCATGTGGTATGACACCTTCACAATCCTCTCAAGTATTAGAAATGGCCCGATAAACCTTGGTGAGAGTTTTCCACCTCAAGAAAAATATCCATAGTCCCCATTAAGGGGAGGCACGCAAGAATACATAGTCCCCCTCCTGGAACTCCAAAGGTCTTGATCCCCAATCTGCATAATAATTATCTCTTCTCTATGCAGTCTTAATCTTCTCCAGGATTATCTGCACCTTCTCACTAGTAGCCCGTACAAACTCAGCACCCAGAAGTGCTTACTCCTCTGGGTCTGTAAAATATAGAAGTGATCTGCATGGTGGAATGTTCAGGTCCTCAAATAGTTCCATACCATTGGTGGACTGATAGCTATTTTTGTATGTGAACTCCACCAAGGGTGAGTGATCCTCCCAACTACGGAAAAATTCTAGGACGCAAGCATGTATCATTTCATCCATTGTCTGAATGGCCTACTTCATCTGACCATCCATCTGTGAATGAAAGGTGGTGCTCAAACGTAGTGGAGTCCCTAACATCTCCTGTAATCCCTTCCATAATTGGGATTTAAAACATGTGTCCCATTTTGAGATGATCGTCGATGGCACCCCATGAAGTCCTATAATCCTCTAACTGTAGAGGAGTCCCAAGCCATATACTTATCCCGTCTCTCGGATATATTGGATGTGTGCTAACATGGTGAGTCGGTCAATGATCACCCAAATAGAATCACGACCCCTGGAAGTACGTTGATGCCCTGTCAAAATTTCCAGGGAGATATCATCCCATATCCACTTCATTGACTCTAGAGGATGTAATAATCATACTAAAACCTGATGCTCTAAATACACTTTCTGAAAAGTGAGGCATCATGAAAAAAACACTGCCACAGATTTCTTTATCCCTATTCACAGGTACTGATGTTGGAGGTCCTAGTACATGATCACCATAGGATGATGTACCGATAGATGGGATGTATGGAACTCCCTCAACACCTCCTCATGTAGCACCACTAGTACCATGGTGAATCCTATCAAGAGGGAGATGTGATCTCCACCTTTAGAAAATCCATTAGGTGCCTGTCTTGAGAATATCTATGATTATCGAGCCTCATTGTCAATGTCTCTGAGTTGTGCCTCCTGAACTAAATGAATAAGTAGGGGAGTGACAGTCATAGACTGGAGGTTAGAAGCTCCATATATGTCAAAAAAAGATATCAATAACGCATCTAGCTGCTCTATCACCTCACTCAGCAACTATAGACAAGACATCATACTGAGTGCATCTCCTACTACATTACCCTTCCCATGATTATAGAATATCTCATAGTCAGAGTTATGGGGGAACTCTAGCCAACGTTGACATCCAAAGTTCAGGTCCTTCTGTGATAATATATACCTTATAATCTTATGATCAGGTTATACTATAAAAAGTTCTCCCATAAAGTAGTGTGGTCACATTTTCAATGAAAAGACCACTTCTGGTAAGTACAGGTCATGGGTGGCATAGTTCTTCTCATTTTTTCTTAGCTTTAATAAACCATATGTGAAAACTACTTGCTCTTGCATCAGTACACATGCATGTCTGGTCCTTGATGCATCACAGTAGAATGCATACCCAACGCCTACATCTGGTAGCCTCAAGATGGGGACACTCGTCTATCTCTGCCTCAGCACCTGAAAACAATGATGACATCACTTCGTCCATACGAACGGATTTATCTTCTTTTTCAATGCTCAAAAGGGTCCCGCAACTCTGGAAAAGTCAGGTAGGAATCTTATGTAGCACCCAGCCATCCCCGTGAAGCTCCAACCTCAGTCACACTCTTGGGTGGCTCCCAAGAAAGAACAACCTCTATCTTCATCAGATCTACATCATCTCCAGCCTATGATATAAAATATCCTAAAATGTGGACCTCTTGAACTTAAAACTGGAACTTCTCAAGCTTACCATAAAGCTAGTTCTCTTAGTGTGTATCCAGAACTATCTGTAGATGATAGGAATGCACCTACTGTGTCATTAAGTACACCAAGATGTCATCAATGATGACTACCAAGAAGAAATATAGGTATGGCTGGAATATTTAGTTCATGAGTCCTATGAACACTATTGGGGCATTGGTCACACCGAATGGCATAACCAAGAACTCATTGTGGCCATACTGACATCTGAAGGTCACCTTATGCACATCCTCATTTCTTATCCTGAGATGATGTTAGCGTGATCTGAGGACTACCTTCAAAAACCATCGAGCTCATTTCTGTTGATCGAAAAGATCATCAATCTTCAAAAGTGGATCCTTAATCTTCACAGTCACCTAGTTCATCTTCCGATAGTCAACATAGAGTCTCAAACTCCCATCTTACTTACTGACGAACCAAATCGGGGTTCCCATTGAGAAACATTGGTCCTTATGAACCCCTTAATATACAAGTCCTCTAGTTGTAATTGTAACTCACGATGCTACGAGGGAGTCATCCAATATGATGGTGCAGATATTAGTGTCATCCCGGGATACATGTCAATGTAAAAGTCCACCTCTCTGTTAGGAAGTAGTCCTAAAACATCATCAGGAAATACATCATCATACTAGTCCACCACTACATGATTTCTCAGATTGTCAACATCAACTGATCCAAGGGTAAGGCTATCCATCTAATGTGTGATCAGGTGTACCATCCTCTAGGCAAGTCTATTATATGCTGAAAAATTTCCCTTCTCACTGGTGAAGGAAAACCTTGTCCAATCCTCAATGACACACCACATTTTTTGCTTAATAAAATCAATTTGTGCATGGATTATGAATAACCAATCCATACACAAGATGATGGCATAAGGCCTATACACTGCTAATAGAAGATCCTAGCCAATGCTCTCTCCTCCTAGAGTAATCTCACACTACCTGCACCATATTGTAAATGCCTAATCCCCTCCCGTAGGTGTCTCTAGCCGTAAGGATCGAGCCAACTGCTCAAATGGAATCTACAAGATCTAAAGGAGGGTCATGGAAATAAAATATTGACTACCACCTATGTAATATGAAATGAAACTAGGGTGGTGTAGAAGTAGATTGTACCTCTAATTATCTCTTGTGTGTCATGGTCATAGGCTTTAGCTACATTGAGCTGAGCTTATCCTTGTCCTCCTTCTCGCAGTGGTTGTGGTGGACCACTTGGAGGTGGTGTCTATAGAAACTCGAATCACCACTGACCTCTTACTGCATGACCAGCTTCTCTGCTACATCTTCCGCCCTATGGACCTCCTTGTTCAATCCTCTGCCTCTTCCTCGGAGGTCCCTCGTCCATCTTCTGGTAGTCTGTAGGGCTTGCCGGAAAGTCTCAAGCCATGTGACCATGCCCTCAACATGATTTAAACTACCTTCTCCCTATATGTCATCTTCTGTCCTACGATCCCCTCACCACCAACCATGTAACCTGAGATCATCCACCAAATGTTCTTTCCCACTTGGGCCCCTACATCGTCCATCTAAATCCTGATGTGGATAACTCTGGAACCTAATGTCATGTGGTGGATCTCACTGTCTATGCCTTCTTAGCTAGGATTCTCTCCACCAAAACTGATCACTCTAGCACCCCATCCTGCATCGTAATGTTGAGTGATATCATTTATGCTCTATTATATTGTCTGAGACCCTACTCAATGTTCTGGTCCCTGATGAAAGGGTCTCATGCCATGTCGGTGGAGAAGTGGGAGCAGTCAGGGAACCTCAATGAGTACTAGACCATGGTCATGCTGCACTATTGTAAGTATAACAACTCTTGTACATGCACTATTCCTAGGGACCCGTTGATGAACTATGCCCTAAAAGGCCCTCGAAGTCTGCCTAGTTGAGGGTCACCTCATCGTGTATCTGATGTTTCAGACTCCACAATCTCCCTGTTAATCCCTAAAGTAGAAAAACATCTAGGATCACTATCAGATCAACTATTATACAAACTAAGTTAAAAACTCTAGCCACAACCTCTAGCTATTTCTTATCCACCAACAAATTTATCTCACCTTGGAACCTCAGAGGCATGTACCGCTGAATCTCATGCAACTCACTCAGTCGGCGTGCACCCTCTACTAGTGGGGCTTGATGATAAGGCTTCCAAATTAGTAGTGGTACTACTGGTACACCACCCGAAGGTTCTAACACCACAAGAGGGCCCCTCACCGAGTCCTCCTATCTCAGTGGTCCATCATCGTTTACTCTCTCAGGAATCCTGGCTGGTTGTCTACGTGTTGGAATCCTAATAAAAAACTGGTCATATATGGTCAACAAGTTATACCTAGTGAGATGACTCAATGAAATCATAAAAATTATTATAAAAACATATACAATCAATGTTTTCATTCACAATTTCAGAAATCATAATTTAGGGTCCTGGTGTATGGATAGGTCGACCACCGCACCAACACTGGATTCGCCTAACTGAAAACCACATTGTTAACACTTAACCCATTTTCCACATATAATGATCATAGTCATAGTTCTTCAGTAGAACCGAATCCTATGATACCACTTTTTCACGACTTGTCTA
Source organism: Viscum album (assembly GCA_963277665.1). Taxonomy (NCBI): domain Eukaryota; kingdom Viridiplantae; phylum Streptophyta; class Magnoliopsida; order Santalales; family Viscaceae; genus Viscum; species Viscum album. The sequence goes on along the minus strand of OY728131.1, from coordinate 847,388,501 downwards.
CCATGGCACATGTCATGACTACCCCAAGCCAACCTTCCATAGGCCATGGGTTGTCGACTAGAACTGGAAAGGTGTATCCCATTAATGGGAAGGAATTGCATTTAAACATGTACACACACACAATCCAGGAAAACAACAAGAAGAAACCACAATGTAATCTGCTTTAGTAAAAAGTGTACAGAAAGAAAAGGGTCCAGAATACAAGCCCAAATGGAAAGTAATGTACAACTGAAAGGGAAAACTAATGTTGGAACATAAACTGAGGTTCCTACCTGAAGGGTAGGTACAACTCATGATCAGTTTTCATCGAGTCATGTCACGTAAAATGGTCCACCATTGTGCACCGTACAACCTGGCTGCCTCATCCTTGATCAACACTATCCATAATCTGCAAAATACATTGCTAGGTTCAGGTGTTTCCCATGCAGGGGTGAGTATAAAAATACTATGTAGGGACCCCAAAACCTTTGAAGGACTCCCAGATTACCACAAAGCAAAACCCACAAAGAATGACCTCAATCACAAATCATGAAGTAGTCATAAACTATACATAGTTATATTCCCATAAATATACCTATGATAAAAAATATATTCATCTCATAAATGAAGAATCAAAAGGCACAATCATTTAAACAATTTTCACAACTGATCCATGGTGTAATAATGCCAAAATAGTAACACTGCGATCGTAAAAGTACCACAATGAAAACAAACAAAGGTAAATGTACCAAAATGGTATGACCACGAAGGTAAAGACTCATCTCACACATGGTATATAACTTATGTATAGAAGTACATGTGATTATTCATAAAACATGATTACCATTTCTGTGGAGAGGTTATGATGCTGACCCACACCTGATCGATAGCTGATGACACCCCCAAAATAGTTACGGGTTGACCCACACATGATCGATAGATTCTAACCCACATAGGATTGCTATGTGTTGACCCACACAGGATCAATAGATGCTGGCCCACAATGGATCTATGTTCTTTATTCACGTTATGACCAACCATGATATTCCCATGATAAGCATGATAGATTCTGGTAGGATCCTCTCCTCAATCCATCAGTCATACCTCAACCACCACGAAGATCCATGAAGAAGTATTCCAATGGACCTCCATGTTGTATGGGTCCCAATGTGATAGACTGTGGGTCAATAAGACACCCGGTCTGTGAGAAATAAGTGCTTTAGTACTGAGGGCCCAGTTGGATTCAGGTTCGATCCAACACAACTATATTCGAGATTTCTTTATAATTCATGAGTGGTATACCAAAAAAACCATCTCTCTAAAAGGATCTCAGGATCGTAGAAGTTTCATAAAATGGATGCTCAGTTCACACGTGATGAATTTTTTTAGCGAATGTTTTCCTGAAAGGTTCTAGGGCCGGACCGACCTGGCCCGAACTGGCCGGACCTAGTCTGGGCTGACCGAGCATGCCTGAACCGACCTGGGATGGCCCTGTTGGGTAGGAATGTGAAGGTCTTGGCCCACTGGTCTACGGAGTGGCCCGACCTGCATGGGTGGTGTGGCCCAGGCCATAGAGGTTCACGGCCTACTAGGCTCGTGCGGCCTGACCTGGGGAGTGCACAACCCACTGGGCTCGCATGGCCCAGCCCACAGAGGGGTGCTATGAGATGGAGCGGGGACTTCCTTTGATGGCACATTGGGGGGGTCCCCCATTTGGAGTCAGAGCGGCTGGGCCCTGGGGCGCCTCTAGGTCGCCCGTGTGACCCACAACAAGTGGGTACCAGCTCTCTGTCGCGGCATCTAAGTTGTGGTCATCTTCAGTTACACGCGATGGTGCACTGCTCACCTCCCCATGAAGCCAGCTGGTGCTGGCCGCCGTTGTCTTCTATGACTATATACAGTAACCCTCTCTATGGCAGTGCGTTGTTGCACGCCGCTCTGACTTCTATGGTTGGCCCGAGCCGGCCAACGTCTTCACCCTCCGCGGATATGGCTATAACCTTCTTCATTGGAGGCACGTGACGGTTCGCCACCCTCTCTTTTGTGGCCATCTGGTGCCTGCCGTTACCATCACCTCCTCCAATGGCGTCGGTTGTCGGATGTCCTCCGCGGGTCATCGGGTGAGCACCTATTGCACCTTTCTCTATCAATGTGGCTAACAGACTCCCCAGGATGTCCTCTTCATCAGTAAACCCAACATTTCATGTTTCATTCAACCTGAATAAATCCCTCCCAAAGAACACATAAATTTTCAATAATAGGTAAAGGGTTCCAGCCTTGTTCTTTTGGCATGATCCTTCCTTGTAAGGTTGATAACAAGATGTTAGTATAATGATTCAACAACTCTTCAAATTAGAGATGAAAATAAACCCTAACTCAAGATCATTAGAGAATGTCTGCATTTGAGGACGAGTTGGTGTTCATCAGTTCATGATTCGGTGGTGCTCATCACTGCTCGCTGGAACCGTTTCCATCTTCTGAGTGGTTGGCATTGTGGCACATTTCCAGATTTGTGTCACTTGGTGAAGCTATTCCAATACTCTACCCTGAGATATATATAAATATGATAAGGGGAGGGTGACTAACATCATTAGAATTTATGACAACCGAGATTTTATTAAAAACATAAAAATGATTTATTACATAAAACATCACTTGATACAACAAAGAAGATTAAGAGGTTTAATGTATTTGGGGATTAGGATCATTACATAAAAACATAAAACATGAAATACAACATATTTATTGAAAACATCGTTTACATGACTACTACATTCCCTCATACTTAGAATTGCATGGAATAACCTGAGGACATGCATAAGAAAATGGTGAGCTATAAATCCCAGTAAGGGAGTACAAATGGAATAACATGAGAAGTAAAATACATGTTAGACAATAGGAATTTCAATAGTGAATAAGAGAAACATGAACATAAAATCATGATAAAGCATGATAATCATAACATTGGAATGTGGCAAAAGCACTTAACATGGAATTAGCATGAGCCAAGTCTCATTGCACATGGAGCATGAGTAAATCCTCATTGCACATAAATCATGAGTAAACCCTAATTGTACATGAATTAACATGAGTCAACACTCATTTCACATGACTTATCAGGATACTATACTTTACCCAATGCATTGGAGCGCTATAAGGGTGCACCCTTCTTAAACATTTCATTTCATATATAAGTGTTCCACATGGATCATAAAAAATAGATTCATAAAACATAACCATTTATTAAAAAATAAAGGAATGTAAAATTATTACTTGAGACATTATAATCAATAATTAATTGTTCATAAAGTTGAATTCCCATGATGGAGATATGGGCATGGTATTCACTACACAGTGACATTGGCTTAGAAAATCGGTGCGATTTCGGCAGCGTAACGGCGTGTCATAAGAATTCATAAAAATGGTTGATGAGAGAGAAAGTTTTTCCTCATCATATTTACATGTAATGGACAGTAATGAGGTCATATAGATACAGGTCCAAACAATTGTAATGGAATTTAGATTCATAATACAAAATTATTGGTTGATGTAAAAGAGGAGAGAGAAGTTCCTATCAGAATTTCAGCATAGTAACAGGTGTACATGGGAGGCATTTAATGAGAGAGAAAGGGGTATCCAATAATTCAAACATAAATGGGGATGTATTAGAGAGGTTCAAAACCATACCCCAATATTCATAATTGAAATTAAAATGGCAAAACAACTTAATGAAAATTGGACAAAATGAGAAAGGAAGAAAAAACCCTTTCAAGGTAGTGTGCTTCCAAAGGGTAGAGAAAGGCTTATGAGAGGATTCTTGGAATCTTAGGGAACCTTGGAGGATTCTAGAGACAGTAGGGAAGAGTCTGGACGAACTCTAAAGGCTTTGAGTGAGGAGGAAGTGGGATCTTGGGTGGGTTTATATAGGAAAGGTGAGAGAATTCTTTATTATTTAGGTTTGGGTCCACTTACATTAAATTAATCCAAACCACAAACCATCCCATGGTTTTTAGCCATGGATTTTGAAAAATGGAAGAGGAAAAAAATATTTTATAAGGAAAAAGTCCGAACTTCTTAAAATAATAGGGTTGCTGATGTGGAGGTGAGTCACACTCCCATGGAAATTAATTTTAAAAGACAAGGTGTTTATAAAGTCTTGAGGGGTCCATTAATGCTTTGAAAAGTAAGTCAAAAAAACCCAAAATCACATTATATTAATGTTAAAACATATATTTGCCTAAAATAAAGGTTATAATATTTTATTACATCACTATTGGGTCATTATGATGTCATAAAACAGATTTTATATTTAAACGATATTTAATTTTTACCAAAAAATAAGACTGTCTCAGAAAATTCTGAAAATTTCACAGTTGGATAATTTCGACATCATGATTCCGGATATAACATTTATTTTATCTAAATAACTTTCTAAATATGTTAATTTTCACTTTTAAGATAAAAACCGATATTTATCGAAAATTCATTGTTTTTGGCAGAAATGGCTTTCAAACCTTAATAAAAATTATAATTGCATTCATAAAATTAGAAGATAATTTATATATAATAAAAATTAATTTAATAATAATAATAATAATTTATTAAAATATTATTTAATTAAAAAATCCATTAATTTCAAAAAAATAATTCTTAATTAAATAATAACTAAAAACACTATTTGTAATTTAATAACTATTTAATATTTATCCATAATGAATAGAAAGTATATACATTATTATATAAACAAAATATAATGTACATGAACATAGTACAATCGATTTTTCACATAACCCCTTAAAACAACCGCATAAGACCTAAGGGGAAGGTGTGCGATGGTGACAGGCTCTTGAGGTGGCTCGGATAACATTGCTCGAGTAGTAATCTATATCAACTTCCACTTTTCACGTAGACAGTCCCGTTCAAGCTTGACATGATGAAGCTCAGCTTGAGCTTGGTCAAGAGAAATGCCCAAGGATGCCACCTCTTTTCTAAGCTCTGACAAATGGGATTCGTAAGGAGTAATTCTACTTGACGAGGCCATTGCTTCTTTTGTCAGAGTAAATTGGATTTGTTAAAGCCCTATATTTATACTAATCATGTGATCACTGTTCAACAGCTATACTAGCAACAATAAAAATTCTTAACATGAAACCAAAGAAGTTGACATTTTACATAAACATAAAGAGACATTTAATAGATCAAGAGGGATTTCCATTAATGAATCTTTGGGTCGTTACAATATGCCCCCCTTAAGAAATTTCTCCCTAAAAAATTTCCTTTTCCCACACTAAAACAGATGTGGGTAACTCAGCTTCATCATTTCCTTCGATTCCCAGGTCGCTTCTTCAAACATGTGGTTTCTCCACAACAACTTGACGAGGGGAATTGTCTTATTCCTTGAACTTTTTCTCAACAATCTATGATCTTCACTGGTTTCTCCTCATAAGAATGATCATCTTCTAATTGCACAACCTCAGAAGAGAGTAAATGTGAAGGGTCTGGTATGTACATACTGAAGAGGGTTACATGAAAGACATCAAGTACTTTGGCTATGGCAGGTGAAAGTGCTAGTCGATAGGCTACATCCCTGACAAGATCAATAATCTCGAAGGGGCCGATGTACCATAGACACAACTTCCCTTTCTTTCCAAACCTCATGACCTTCTTTCTCGGAGATATGCGTAAAAAAACCATGTCTCCAACATTAAACACAAGGTCTCATCGACGGTTATCTACATAACTCTTCTATCGACTCCGGGATGCATTAATATGCTGCTGAATGGTTTTCACCTTCTCCACCATTTTTCGACCATTTCTGGTCCAAGCATCTTACGTTCACCAACCTCATCCCAACATGTCGGTGTTCTACACCTTTTCCCATAGAGGGCTTCATATGGTGCCATTTCGATGCTTGAGTGGAAACTTTTGTTATATGAGAACTCAAATAGAGGAAGATGTTGATACCATCCTCCTTTAAAGTCCATTGAGCATGCTCTAATCATGTCCTCATGTGTTTGGATAGTCCTCTCAGATTGACCATCAGTTTGAGGATGATAGGTCGTACTGATGTTCAGTTCAGTATACAGACCATGTTGAAGACTCTTCCAAAACGTAGAGGTGAATCTTAGATCTCGGTCAGACACCATAGATAGTGGTACTCCATGCAACCTTACCACTTCCCTGATATACATTCATTCCAGTTGATCCAATGAGAAATCCTCCTGAATAGCAATGAAGTGTGAAGTCTTTATAAGACGATCCACAATAACCCAGATTTCATTAATGCCTTTGGATGTCCTCGGATGTCCGGTGACAATGTCCGTGGTGATGTTCTCCCATTTCAATTCTGGTATGGGAAATGGTTGCATCATCCCCTTAGACTTCTGCCTCTCTTCCTTCACTTGCTAACACACCATGCACTTTGATGTATATTCAGCGATCTCCTTCTTCATATTATCCCACCAAAAGTTTTCTTAGAGATCTCAATACATCATTGTGCTCCTTGGGTGAATAGAGAAATTTTAACTATGTGTGTCATCCAAAAGTTCCTTCTTCAGCTCCGAACATGAAGGAACACAAAGCCTTTTACCAAACCGCACAATTCATTCTTTATTAACATTAAACTCCGAGGAATTCTCTTTTTTGATAGCTTCCTCTATTTCCTGAATTCCCACATCATCTTTTTGAGCATCCATTAACCTTTCCAAATGATATTGTTGAGCAATAATTTGAGAAATGATTGATGATATTCCCTTATTTATGATTCCAATGCCCAATTTCATCATGTCTAAGAAGATGTGATCCTTATCAATTCTCATCATTGATAGAATCTATAGGTCCTCTCTACATGGGGCATCTACCACCTTGTTCGCTTTCCCAGGGTGGTAATGTATTGAACAGTCATAATCCTTGATGAGCTCTATCCATCTTCTCTGGTGCATATTATGCTCTTTCTGTGTGAATATATATTTAAGACTCGTGTGGTCATTATATATCTCACATTTCTCTCCATAGAGATAATGCCACTAGATTTTCAAGACAAAGATCACATTCGCCAACTCTAGATCATGTGTTGGATAGTTTCGCTCAAGTATTTTCAACTGCCTTGAGGCTTAGGATAACACTTTATCATTCTACATCAGCACACAGCCTACGCCCTTCTTTGAAGCATCACTGAATACCAAAAAAAATTCCCCACATGTGGATAAAGTGAGCACGAGAACAATGATAAGCCTCCTTTTCATCTTCTTGATGCTTTCTTCACATTTATATCTCCAAGAAAACATTACTCCCTTTAGAGTTATCTTGGTAAGAGGGTTGGACAATCATGAGAAGTTTCTCACAGATCATCGATAATATATAGCTGACCCCAAGAAGTTACTGATATTCTATACTGATGTTGGCCTCGGCCATCCCTCAATTGAATATATTTTTTAGGGGTCCACAGATATCCCATTTCTTGTGATGATATGGCCCATGAATGAGACCTCCTTCAACTAGAACTCACACTTGATATACTTTTGATAGAGCTTCTCCTTGGGCAAAGTCTCTAGTAATGTTTTTAAATGATCCTCAGGATCCTCCTTGGTTTTGGAGTATATTAGAATATCATCTATAAAGACAAACACAAATTTGTCGATGTAATCTCTAAAGACTCTATTCATTAAGGCCATGATGATTGAGGGAGCATTAGTGAGTCTGACAGGCATTACTATGAATTCATAGTTCATGTATCATGTGCGAAAAGCATTCTTGGGGATATATTCCTTCTTCACCCCTGCTTGATAATATCCTAACCGAAAATCTACCTTGGATAAGTATTGTTCTCCTCACAGCTGATTGAACAAGTCATCGATCCATGGAAGAGGATACTTGTTCTTTATCGTGATTTTGTTATGTTCACGATAGTCAATCCAAAGCCGCATTGACCCATCCTTCTTCTTGATGAAGAGGACTGTTGCACCCCATGGTGAAGTACTTGGGCATATTAACCCTTTGTTCAGATTCTCTTGTACTTGTTTCTTCACCTCTTCATGCTCAACAATAGCCATTCTATATGGAGTCTTGGATATTGGTAATGCCCTGGCTATAAGTTCAATTGATAACTCAATATCTCTTCTAAGGGAAGACTGGCCAGTTCCTCGTGAAACACTTCCACGAATTCCCTCACAATAGGCATTTCTTCAAGGATGGTTTCTTCCATGGACTCAATCATCTGAGCCAGATACGCGTGATCATAGGGAAGTAATATTCGTGCTTGAGATGATAGAGCTAAAGGAGATTCATCTTCCTCCTTACACTTGTAAATAATCAGGGGTCGATTCTCCATATAGAGTGTGATTTCCCTCCCCCGAAAAATTATGTTGGCTCTATATAAGGAAAGCCAATTCATGCCAATAATTGCATAAAATTTCACCAGAGGGAGTATGATGAGGTTCGCTGAGAAATTCTATCCACAGATTATAATAGGGGAGGACTTATATTCATGGGATGCAATGATTTCCCCATTTGTCGTACTCACCGACATCTTCACTTCCATGATTTGTGGTGGTGGTGAGATTGTTCTAATAAACGTTCGAGATATAAAATAATTTGTAGAACATGAATCAAAAAGTACGTTCAGTATTATTGAATGAATAACTAGTGTACCTATCACCACTTCGTTTTCGGGGTTCACTTCGGCAGAAGTGATGGCAAATGCTCATCCTTGCTGCCTTAGAGGTTGTTGGTTGCTTCCGAAAACCCTTGCATTAGGGAACTGATTTTCCAAATGCTCTGGTTATTTTCATTTGTAGCATTTAACTACGCGTTGGGGTTCAAAAGGAGCATTCTTCTCCTCTGTCATAGCCACGATTCTTTCTTTACAATAGTAAACCGCTTTGTGCCATTCTCTTTCACAGCTGAAGCATTTCCGTGTCCCCTTAAGGCAATTTCCAGGGTGCATCTTTCCGCACTTTTGGAAGGTGGGGTGCTGGATATTCTTAGCACCATTAGATTTATCCATCAGACCACCAGCATTGAATTCCACCTTACACTTCTTATCCCCATGATACCCATGCGATTCTCCAATCTCCATTTTGACATTGAGGGCACATCAGACAATTTCCTCATAGCTGTCGAAGTCAGAGATCACCAATTCTTTTTGTAGGCTAGGCTTTATCCCACCAATGAAGCGGCCAACTTTTCATTCGTGGATATTGACAAAGCCGGAAGCATATCGTGAAAGCCTTGTGAAGTTTGGCTTGTACGCTCCAACAAATTCTTCATCTTTTTTCTTGAGGGAAAGGAAGTCCCATTCCATCTTAAGCTAGAGGGTGCGTGGAAAATATTTATCGAAAAACATCTTCCGGAAATCCTTAAATTCCAACACCTCGATCTCCTCCTCATGCTTCATATTTTTGATCAACGTCGACCATTGATCATCTTCACCCTCCATGCGATAATCCACAAGGAGAACCTTCTCTTGTTCAGAACATTGTAGGATGGAGAAGATCTTTTCAATGGACTTGATCCATTGTTTAGCGATCGTGGGATCATATGATCCACTAAAACTAGGATGCCTTTGTCTCATGAAGCTCTCGATAGTGACTTGTTCATTCTTAGGGGGGTTGAACGTTCCCCTTGACCTGTGTTTCTATTCAAAACAAGAGTTAGCTGAGAGAGGAGCATGACAAACTTCGTGATTCCCGCTCCCATTGGATTGAGCATCTCATTAGTATAGTCATCACACTGATCTTCACAACGGTCGTTAGCTCAAGTCCTCCAATTACTGGCCATTGGCTGGAATAATAACAATGTCAGGGGTAACATATAAAGGGTAATCCAAAGACAAAAGTTGATGAATTATAAATAAATTTTTATTTCCTTAACTCCGGAGACTATATAAATCAATCTAGGCTTTTCATGATCTACTTTCTAACACATGTTCTTAGGGGCATTTTTTTTAATTCCCTTTATAAGGGTTCACACTAAGATTATGAATTTACAAAAGCATATCCCTCGGGAGTTTCATAACCAAGAGTGCAGCAAGGCCCGTTTTTGTGCACCCATTCCCATTCGAGTATAGCTTATGGCGGAGTTTTCAGGTTTTACTCGAAGGTTACATCTATGCCAGAGCTGCCTCTACATGCTTGTATCGAGACAGGGTTGTATTTGCATGATAACCCACTTAATCAATACTCACCAAAACATAGGTACATCTTTATTGTTCTTAGTCTTGTATCTAAGGCATTACTAGGGATTTCTAATACTAATCCCAAAAAATAACGAAACCTATCCTCTGATACCAAAAATGACAACCCTGCTTTTATTACAAACATAATCATGATTTATTACATAAAACTTCACTTGATACAACAGAGAAGTTCGAGAGGTTTAGTTTTTTTAGGGATTAGGATCATTACATAAAAACATAGAACATGAAATACAACATCTTTATTTAAAACTTCCTTTACATGACAACTACATCCCCACATACTTAGCATTGCATGGGATAACCTGAGGACATTCATAAGAAAAGGGTGAGCTATAAAGCACAGTAAGGGAGTACACATGGAATAACATGAGGAGTAAAATATATGTTAGAGAATTGGCATATCAATATATAATAATAGAAACATGAACATAAAGGAAATATAAAGAATGATAATCATAACATGGAAATGTGGCAATAACACTTAAAATGGAATTAGCATGAGCCAAGTCTGATTACACATGGAGAATGAGTAAATCTTCATTGCACATAAAGCACGAGTAAAACCTCATTTAACATGAATTATCATGAGTAAAAACTCATTGCACATTACATATCATGATACTATACTTTATACAATGCATTGGAGTGCTATAAGGGCACAACCTTCTTAAACATTTAATTTCATGTATTAGTGTGCCACATGGATCATAAAACATGGAATCATAAAACATAATCATTTATTCCACGATAATGGAAAGTGGAATTAATACATGAAAATTTATAATCAATAAGTAAATGTGAATAAAGGTGAATACCCTTGATAGAGAAATGGGCATGGTATTCGCTACACAATGACATTGGCTTAGAAAATCGGTGGGATTTCTGCAGCGTAACTGCGTGACATAAGAATTCATAAAAATGGTTGATTAGAGATAAAGTGGTTACACATCATATTTACATGTAATGGAATTTAAATATTTCATATAGATACATGTCCCAACAATTGTAACGGAATTTCGATTCATGATACAAAAGTATTTCTTGAATCTAAAAGTGGAGAGAGAAGTTCCTTTCAGAATTTCGGCATAGTAAGAGGTGTACATGGGAGGAATTTAATGAGAGAGAAAGGGGTCTCCCATCATTCAAAAATAAATTGGGCAGTATGAGGGAAGTGCGAAACCATACCACAACATTCATAATTGAAATTAAAAGTGAAAAACAACTTAATCGAAATTGGTCAAAAATGAGAAAGGAAGAAAAAACCCTTACTTGGAAGTATGCTGCCAAAGGCTAGATAGAGGATTGTGAGAGGCTTATTGGGAGATTCGGGCACCTTGGGTGGATTCTAGAGAGAGTATGGAAATGGTTGGACTAACTCCAAAGGCTTTGAGTGAGGATGAAGTGCGAGCTTCGGTAGGTTTATAGAGGAAAGGTGAGGGAATTCTTTTTTATTTAGGATTGTGTCCCCTTACATTAAATTAATCCAAAACACAAACCATCCCATGGTTTTTGCCCATAGTTTTCGGAAAAGGGAAGAGGAAAACAAAATTTTATATGGACAAAGTACGAACCTTTTAAAATAATCATGTTTCTTATGTGGAGGTGAGTCACACTCCCATATAAATTAAATTAAAAAGACAAGGTGTTTAATAAGTCTTGAGGGGTCCATTAATGCTTTGAAATGTATGTCAAACAAACCCAAAATCACATTAGTTTAATTTTAAAACATGTATTTGCCCAAAATAAAGCTTATAGTATTTTATTACATCACTATTGCGTCATTATGATTTCAAAAAACACATTATATATTTAAACGGTATTTAATTTTTACCCAAAAATTTGACTGTCTCCGAAAATTATGAAAATTCAATCGTTGGATAATTTCTACGTCCTGATTCCAGAAATAACAATTATTTTATCTGAATAATTTTTTAAATATGTTAATTTTCACTTTTTTGAAAAAAAAAAGATATTTCTCAAAAATTCATGGGTTTTGACAGAAATGGATTTCAAACATTAATAAAAATTATAATTGCATTGATAAAATTATAAGATCATTTTTATTTTATAAAAATTAATTTAATAATAATAATAATATTTTATTAAAAATTATTTAATTAAAAATCCATTAATTTTAAAAAAAATTTAATTCTTAATTAAATAATTACTAAAAACATTATTTTTAGTTTAAAAACTATTTACAATGTATCCATAATTAAAAGAAAGTATATGAATTATTATATACAAAAAAAATGTGCATGAACATAGTACTATCGATTTGTTACATAACCACTTAAAATAGTCACATAAGACCTAAGGGTAAGGTGTGCGATGGTGACAGACTCTTGGGGTGGCTCATATAACATCGCTCGAGTGGTAATCTATTTGAACTTACACATTTCACATAGACAGTCTCGTTTGAGCTTGACATGATGAAGCTCAGCTTGGGCTTGGTCAAGAGAGAAGCCCAAGGACGCCACCTCTTTTTCGAGCTCCGACAAATGGGCTTCGTTAGGAGAAATTCTACTGGATGAGGCCATCGCTTCTTCTTTCCGAGTAAATTGGATTTGTTAAAGCCCTATATTTATACTAATCATGTGATCACTATTCAACGACTATATTATCAATGGTCAAAATTAATAACATAAAATCAAATAATTTGAAATTTTATATAAACATAAAGAGACATTTAATTAGATCAAGAGCGGTTTCCATTAATGAAATTTTGGGTCGTTACAGGATTTTATAAAGATCATTTACTAATGAACCTTATTATTTCTAATGATATGGTTACAAACATTGAGGAGTCAAGATAATTAATGTATTGACATATAATTGGTCTCTCCTCTACCACTCTTCCGTTGGAGGAAAAGAAAATAGTGAAAGAAAATAACATTATTATTTTATTGTTTTTCTAATAGTCCAAAAATCTATCTTTTTTCTCCTGAACTACTGCGGTTGAATTGATATCTCCCATAAGAGAATATCAACATTGCATATTCAACGGTTCTCTCATATTGTTAATCTGAGCACCCCTTCCAATGTTAGGAAATGCCGCTCACGCATTTACTGAATGTTCCTTAAGAATGTTTAGAAATTTTTTCTGGGCACACCAAGCCTCGGAATCACATGTCGTTAATTACTACAGACTCATAATAATACCATATAACTAATAAAATTGACATGAAAAATCCGGGTCTTTACATATAATGAAATTAAATTTTTAGTACTTCTATTAAAATTCAAAAATAAATAATAAATCATATCATATCAGTTAGAAATATATATGAATTTCATTAAAATTGTATTTTTGTATAACGAATAAAATGTTTTCAATGTGTTCTTGTACAATAAAGTAATGAAATTTATTCATCCTTTATCTAATTTTTTACATTTATGATTTGATTCATGTCAATTTTATTTGATATAACATTATATAATTAATTTTATAGTTTTTTTAATATGTGAGTTGGGTTACCCATTTTTATGATATGTTACCTATAACTCATTCATTTCTGATTTATACATATCTTTTGGATATTAATTTTAGCTATTAAAATACATACAAAATATTTTTATTGTCAAATCTAATTGAGGAAAACAACTTTGCTAATAATTATATTATCAAAAAATTATTATTTTTACATAAAATATATGAACTGTGTATATTTTTTGTTTTAACAGTAAATTTTAATTTCCTCTACCACATTTGTATGAACTTACTATTATTCAACTAACCACATTTGAACCCTTGGTTCATATTGCGATTTAATGCTGATGTGGTGGTTTGTTTTAAGAGGTGCGACTAAATTATTTTTCAATTTAAACCTATCAATAATTATATCAAACTAACATTGAAACATGATTAAAACTATTGTTTTTATAGTGGTTTATTGTCTATTCTATTTTAGGTAAATCCCCTCATTGAAAATTTTTCTTTTCAAAAACATATTCTTAATTAAATTTTTTTCTGCACTTCTTCATTACTAAGTTTAAATTAATTTACCAAATATATTTTTCAATGGTACTCACCAACATCTCTTTTTAATTTTCCATTATAAATCATCGTTTCAAAATATATTTAGTGAACACTTTAAAAAATGTTTCCATGAGAAGTCGGTATCCGATAATTGTTTCCATGAGTTTTTTCCCTCAAAAAAATTATTTACTTGTATATATAATATAATGTAGGATAATCATTGAAATTATTTCTTCAGTGAAATAATTTATTTTTTTTTATTATGTAATTATTGTTTGAAATTAATGAGATACGTTGAACTAAATTTTTTATCCTATATATTATTCTAAGAACATACACCTATGGTTGTTGTTTATGAATTTCATATTTTAGTTTATACAATACCATTATAATGATATATTTATTGACTCATTTGAAATAGTCATTAAAATTATAAAGAAATTTTGTATTCTGATAAATTTCATAGTTTTTATTATTACATGGATTTGATGGGAACAATATATACTGTACATCAATTTCCATTTTGATAGACACCATCATATTTGACTATATACATGTTGTATTATATCCCTATAACATTTCATTATTTTTCGTTTTTTAATATATATTAGTAACATTCATGCTTGTTTGATCTGTAAGTTGGGTATCATGAGAATGACTATAGTTTTATTTTATATGTCAAAATAATTCATTATTTTTAAGAGAATAATTGGATATATAACTCAATTTTTATAAATAATATATATTTATTAAAATATTACATTGTGGTTGTATGATTTTGAGTATGGGTGTTTCCTAAATATTTTATGTTCTTTTAATAACCTACTTGATATGGTCTATCATCCAGTGAAATATACGTTAGTATTGGGGGATGGGTAGGTATACCCAGACTGATTATCAATGTTTTTGGGGGTGGGATAGTCTCGTAGTTAAAATTTTGGATATACCCATTCCTTTATTCCATAGGATAGGAAACATTATTTCCCTACGTTGCTATTCTAAAACATCATTTTAAAAATATTCATATATTTTTGGAAACATATATTCTCATGTCTAAGATCTTTACTTTTACTAAAATAACCTCAAATATTGGATGAAAAATATCATAATTTAGGTCTCAATGTATATTGTGTATGTATAGATCCACTTGTAATATTGAGTCATCATTTTTATGAAATACATATATATGAACTCCATTACTATTAATCTAAATATATACATTTTTATTTATTGTGAAATGTATTTTATTTATAAAATATTTAAATGTTTAAATATTATCATTCAAAAATTTATTTTTTCAATAGTGTGTCGAGAAAGCCTTGGTGGTTCCCAACTAAAATTGTTTTCTCATACATTTCACATACCCTCCACTAGATATGAATCGTATCAAGCTTTAATTTAGGACATTATTTTTATTCCAGTTGTTATAAGATACCATTTGGTGGTTAGTTATATTTTATTCATAATAATAATTGTTTCCTACTTTTGTGTTGGAGATATTGGTTGGATGGTTATTGGTTTTTTGACACATCATCTATCCCTTGTATGATTTACCTTGTATTTATAACCATTTTACATGAAATATATTTACTATTATTTTCGTTTATGAAATATGTGATGATTATAATTTTATTCATTCATATATTTGTAATGTGGTATTTCTATATACATAAATCCAATCTTATGAACAGTTTGGTTAAATGTTCTATTATTGGAATGTTCATCTAATGGATATGTCTTTCCAATGTAATTGAATGTCCAGTTATGAATTTTAATAATAATCTTAGTTGGTAAATCATTCCCCAATTGTACATCACGACCTGTGCTAAGAGTTAATACATACTAAAGAATTGGGAAGTGTCCATGGTATTTTTTTCACCTCAACATAGATACAGTATGGGTATCTAATTTAGGGACTCTACATGTGGTATTAGATTATTGTTTTTTCCATTTTGGAATTTTCTTTTTCAAAATGGCACATATAACTATTAGGACATGATAAGTAGCCCATATAAAAGCATTGTGAATCTATTTATGGTAGGATATCCAATAACATGGGCATTGTTGAGTATTTTATAGTCATTATAGGTTTGATTGAGAATTTAATTGATTGTTTTGAGTATGTTGGGACCAAACAAGGGAAGTGCATATTGAGCTTTAATATCATCCAACCATAGTTTAAGTTTCGATATAATTTGAGGTTTCAATAACTAGTAACATTTATCATGTTATTCCATATAACATACTTGACTAATTTATATAATGTAATAATTATATATATATATATTTTTTAATTTACTGAAACATCTAATATATATATATATATATATATATTTAAATGTATTGATGATTGATACGTTAATATGAATTATCAATTTGTTCATTTGATTGAGATGTCCCCGCTTGAACCTATTAATATATTGTATTAATTTTTTTATTTTTTTACCAATGATTTTGATATTTTTTTTAATATATGTATAGTATTGTTGATTTTATCACTAAATTAAAATGTGCTTTTATATTTTTATCAAGCCGTTATTTTCTATATATTTTTTAATATATCTATTGAAATAGGTCTTGTTTTTACATAATGGTCCACTACTAATAATGTTATTTTTTTATTTCATCATTTATTTAAGTATATAAATAACCCAAAAGAAATAATTTCTCCTATAAAAAGTGTACTCATTTATTATTATAAGTTATTTTCTCAATGATACACTCAAACATGCTGGTGGCATATTTGTTGTCATGTCCAAATGGAAGATTTCTTATCCACTCTGAGAATCGATGAAGAGTCAACCCGTGTTTAAATATGAATAATATATTTTAGAATTATGTTTTTTTGATTAAAAGGGTGTATAGTATTTAATGATTATTTATATCATTAGTAATGGGAAATCATCATGGTGTAGAAATGGGTTTATAGTTTTTTATATTATACTATTTTTAATGGAATTTTATGTAAGATATTATAGAATTTGGATATGGTTGATTTTTAAAATATAATGAGAATGTTATTTAATAATTTAGTTTTGTTTTCTATTTCATTAATAAACATAACATTATGGATAATTCTTTTGAAATGTGTTATTTTAATGAATAGATTTAACATCTATTTTTTAAATCAACATATTTTTTTTGAATTGATTTCATTGTTAAATTGTAATTGCATTCAAGGTCAGGAATATAAAGAC
This sequence comes from Viscum album, assembly GCA_963277665.1. Classification (NCBI taxonomy): domain Eukaryota; kingdom Viridiplantae; phylum Streptophyta; class Magnoliopsida; order Santalales; family Viscaceae; genus Viscum; species Viscum album. The sequence continues at coordinate 847,371,151 of OY728131.1, read as the reverse complement.
ATAATTTAATCCTTTTTTGGGTTTGAAATATATTTCAATCATCTTGATGATATCAATTGGTGTGACATATGAATAAGTTTATGTTCGTTAGTATAGATGTGTTATGGTATTATAGTGACTTTCCTTGATTTTAGGAGTCATGCATAAGATTTATGATGGGTAAAAGTGTAAACATATTAATATGAATAGAGATATATAATTTTTTTAGTTTCTAGTGATTTATACTGGATTTAAGATATATGAATTTTAAATGATATGGATAAATTGAGACATGATTTGAACTATTTTTTGGGTTTTCTATTGGATATATGGTCATGGATTTGTAACGTAGTATGCATTAGGACTTTTGAATCATGACCTAATGAATACATCAATCTAGGTTATAGATATTATTAGATTTTAATATCTAAATATGTATATCCCGATGATTTCAGGAGTAAGAGAATTCATATTATTGGTGTTTCAATGAACCATATCTCTAATGAATTGGTTTAAACATTAATTATGTCTATTGGTTTAAATTTGATCTATGGATGAGGGGAACCTTTTGAATTTTTGAATTTGAATGGTTGTTCATCTATTTATATGATATATGAATATGTAGTTTAGCATTTTATGATTTAATTTTAGACATTCTCTTGTTTTTAGTGGCATTATAGGAGGTTAGGAAGATCAGAGTAGGGTTTCACTGTGTTCAGTGAATGATTACCAATTTATGGGTGGAACAGAATGGCCACTGAAGTTCCTCAAATTTAGATCAGAAGTCATGTGAATCCCTTACTTAACTAATACTATACCATTATATTTTCGGTCAATACCATTGGATTTATAGTATGTTCTAGGTAGTTTTTTAATTTGGAAGTTGAATTTTGACCTACAGTCATCAAAACTCGCCAAATGGGTCCATTGATCCTTATTTCTCTCTCCCCACTAAAATACCTTGGAGGTCCTTATGTTTCCTTTTAATTATCTTTCCCCTTTTCCATTGAACAATATTAATTCAAGGTATCATATTCTATATGATTGAGGTATGGTTTATACATATTCCATCTTCTTCACTTATAATCAATTTGCTTCATCTATGGCTATGCAATTTTTTTTTCATACCACAAAATATTTTACACAATCCACATAAGATAGGGATTTTATTAACTAATGGATGAATATATGGGTGTGTTTTATTCCATTCAAAATTTATTTTATAAAAAATGATTATGTTAGTTCTTATTTTTGGAATTTATATTTTTTACAATACAATTAAGTGATGTTCTTAGAGGATTAGATTATATATTTTTGTCAATATATCCTAAAAAATCATTTAAGGGTTGACCATATTATTTTCTTTATGGTTTTATGATTCTTTAATTATGGTGATTTTGATATTAGGTCTCCTTTTTATGGGACATTTCTTATTAATTCATTGGACATCTTATGTTTCTTTTGGAATATGAAGGATGTCAAATCAAGGACAATGTGATGTTACGTTCTCTCAACAATACAATTAATTCACTAAATAATAATACAAAATCCATTCATTATGTTTAATAAAATAAATAATAAACATTATCATTTATTTTTGTAATACATGAGAATGTTTTTCAAATGGTATTTTTTATAATGATTGTTTTTTTAACTTGTTCATATAGAACACTATAAATATATTCATTCCACTGTCTTTGTGTTGGTATTTGAGGAATTTATTTATTTTTATTTTATTCTAAATAGTTTTATATCATTATTTTTATATTTTTTAATAATATGTTTATTGGGTAACTGTTTATTACGATATGCTGTGGAAAAAACGTTCCTTCATGTGTTATAATTTTTTTATATTGATATTGTTCTAAAATTGAATCATTTGGCATATCCGTGCAGTCAATCCAAAATCAGAATGAATGAAATATTGGAATATTCAATTGAACTAAAACATTTAGGTCTGTTAAAATATAGATGATGTTTGCATTTATTTTTCAATATATGTTATTTATAAATTAAAAATTATATATACAACAAAAATTTGAAAATACAGATGTAATTAAACTATACGTTACCCTTGGATAAGAAGGTGCATTGGTGGATTTTTGGTTTCTGGGTTTTGATTTTGATGTAATTGACGTTAAAGTAAAATACTATTGGTTTTAATATTAATATAACCTTGAAACAAGGTAATCATTGTGGTTTAAATTGGTGTTTAGGTTTGAAATGTTTTATGTAAAACTATTCTTAAATTTTTTTTAATTTTTAAAAAATATTATAAATGTAACTTCATTATTTCTTCATTTTATCATCCTTTAAATTGTTTTACCCAATAATTTTTTTAATGGAACTCACCACCTTTAATTTTTTAATTATTTACTTCATTAATTTATTTGTAAATATATTATAAAGAAAAATATTTTTTTTGACAATGGATGTTAAATTCAAATATTCCATTTCAAAAATGGTTTCAATGGGATAAAAAATTATATATGTATATTTTGAATATTAATTTGGTATATCCTTCAAAATAAATCGTATGTAAAATCAATTAGTAGTATTAAACGTGAATTTATGGTTTGACTTTAAAGAGGGACATTGGACTAGGGTCTTTTCCTAGGATGATCTTTTTTTAACATACAACAGTGGTTGTTATTTCTTCTTTTCCAATTTATTCTATGGTATTATATTAAAAAATATAGTAATTATACATCTAGAATGTTTGTACCTATCCTAGAGCTAGTATAATTCTTATTCCATTTCCTTTTTCATCTTCCAAATATTATTTCATCAGAATAGAGTATATTATACCTTAGTTTATAATTATTTTTTTACTATGATAGTTAACTTCAAATTCATTATTTTATATTTTGGGATAGTTCATAATTAATTCATTTCTTACAATTTTGGTTGGTAACTATCTAGCTTGTATGATTTGAGTGCTTAATATATTGAGCATGGATATAGTTATATTATATCGAGAATAATGTTCTATTATTATATAGATCATATTTATTGATATAACTAATGATTTTGATTTAATCAAATACACCATTCCATGTATACCATGTTTGTTTATTTAACTATTAGTATGGGTATTTCCTAAATGTTTTATATTTTTGTTATAGACTACACTGAGAAGATATTTTGACATGTACAATATAGGTTAATATCATGGTAATGGATGTTATACCCTATCTAAGAATAAACATTGATGGGGTGGTATGGGCTCATTGTTCCCTAAACGATTATACACATTCCTCTATTCCATGGGATTGACATCACGATTTCCCTAACTCTATATACATGATTCCATTTATATTGGAATGGATTTGTAGGACAATGATTTATTTTTTACTTAAAAATACATATATGTGTTAATGTACATTCATATGTAATCTATTTATAGGAAACATAACCTCTTCACATAGGTGATGCAATTGATTGAGCATCACAGATCCAAATAAAAGGTTCAATGTAGGTAATACTAGAAAAGATCCCCACGTATGGGGTGTTATTTTTTTATTGTTTTCATTGATCTATAAATTTAATTATTATATATTGAATTCTATTATTTATCTATTTATTTCAATAATTATTTTATTTTATTTCTATGTAAATTTGTACACATGAAATGGTATACACCCATTTATTCATTTTTTATTCGGACACTATTGTTGGTTCACTAGAGATTATTATTTCTAAAATTATTCAAGGAGACTGTTATGGAAAAAAAGGTTCATGTGTTTAAGATTAAGAACATAGAGATATGTTAATTTATTTTATATTATTTAAGGATAATTTTGTGTTTTATTTTATAATTTGGATCATTCCCACATCAGATTTTAAACTTGGGATGAGATTTTTAGAGGCTTTGTTTGACACATAAACCGCCCTTTTCTTGATTCACATTACACTATGAACAAATGTTTTATGAGATTTATTTATTAATTAATTAATGTATTAAAATACATGATATTTGGTGTGTTATATTTTCATTTAGACATGTTATTATTTATCTAATTGCATACATGATCTATTAAAACATATTTATTTTAATATTATTTCTTCTGAACAGTAATCCTATGACTGATTCATTTTTGTTTTACAATATTTCTAACTAATAATTAATTTACTAGTCATAGTATGAACATTTTTCCATAAATGTACATTTAAAACTACATTCCTAATCACTAGCCTCCTGGGATTGGAGAGATCCTTTGGGGTTTGTGACACATAGACAAGGATATAGTGTAGGTATCTTTTTTAAGGTCAATAAAACTAGATTTTCATTTCACATGGGATGTTGATGATTATGGTGGAATATTTGTCATTGAATTTAATTTTTCATTAATTTTTATGATAATTACCATTATTCATAATAATATAATTTTACAATTTAATAATCATACTGGTTTTTAAGGGAATTGGTTTCTACGAATCAAGCATATAATGGATATCAATTCCAACTTATATATAAAAATTTATAAAAATTAGATATTAAATTGTAAAAATGTGAGTGTTTATGTGTTTCATTGAAATGTAAAGGTATTTATTGGGTAAATTATGATTTATTAATATTTTTATTATATCAGGTATGACACCCCATTTTATCTTAGGAGTATATTTTCCATGATTTTTGTTTCCATGTGTGTCACAATCAATCACATATATCCCTTTTTATGTTAAATCATTGTAAAAAATATGAATTTTTTACCAATATGAACTTTTTTATTTTTTATAAATACTATTTTACTAATTTTTAATTAGATTATAATAGTTTTGTTTTTAATGAAATTTGAGTACATTAAAAATACAATATTAGAAATTTAATTAATTTGGAAATGAATTTGGTGATTAAAATAGAAAAAATATTTATAAGATAATATTGAAATTCATTTCCTTGAGTAGAACAAAAAAAATTCATCCTTTATCTCATTATTATATCCTATTAAATTATTTTTTAAGAAGACTTTTTAAGGTGAGAAGTTCATGTGTAGTGAAATTATTTTAGTAGTAATGAAAAAAATTTAGATGTTTTGATGCAATCCAAAATCACGAGAATGACCATTATGACTTGATAATATCTAGTTTTTATCACAACATGTTGTATTTATGATGTTATTTTACATTATTATAATTTACTAATCTATTGTACGTTCAATTATGTATGAACATGCAGTGTACACAATGAGTTGAGTAATGATCATTGTGTGTTTATGAAATTGGATTTTTAATATTATAATTCTTATATTAATTATATTATCAATTATTTGTGGGTAATGTATTCTGAATAATGATTAATACATGGGGGATATTATCCAATAGACTTATATGGGCTATTATGAGATAAAATAATTTTGAATAATTTTGTGAAATGTGTTATTTTATTAACCATAATTTTTTTATTAATATAGGATAAATTAGTGAGTTCCATATCTATAACTATTTTTGGATTGAATGTTGACATATTGATTAGTTTCATGGAATGTGTATTGATACACATGGATTTTTTATAGTGAAAATATTGATTATGAAAATAATTTTAGTTCTATAAAGATTAATTGAATATGCTATTGTATTAATATTTTTTATAAATTAATTTATCAATGAGTTTATATTAAATCCACAATAGTATCACATTATATTTCTAATTGTGATACATTGTAATTTTTCATTAAATTATTATGAGTTTGAAACAAATATAAGGACTAGATTTTAATGTATGTGAGTGATTATTATGCATAGATAATGCTAGGATCACCTATATTGACCATAAAATGAACATATTGTGGTTCTATCAATCAACCAATGAATTTTTCGCATCCCTCGACAAGGAAAGTTAGTCTAATGACGTCCCACTACAAGTAATTTTATGTACACCCTCAGTAAAAAATATACACTATATAAAGTTGGTTATTCTCCTTAAATTTTTATCCATAGGTAGGTTTTATTTCTATATATAGTGAAAAAATTTCAATGGATTGGGATTGGGTTATTTTCATCCAATGTTAGATGTTTGTATCTTTTCAAGACTTATTATAGATAGTGTAATGTTTATGTGGAACTGTGTTGTGGAATTATTTATTATGAAAGAATTAATGTTGATTTGTGGAATTTTGATATTTTATAATCTTCATGATATCCTTCCCTTATACTATATATAGTATTATTTATAGGTTCTCAACTAGATTATCCATGTGTAGTAAAGAGTATTGAGGTTATGCCTATAATTCAATTTCCCAAATCACCTAAATTATATCCACACTAATGATTCAGCACGACCTAAGTTATTCCTTTTTTAAAAATGTATTTTACTAGTAGTGATTCTTTGATAGTTATGTGGGTTCACTACACCCCCAGTATGAAATGATTATAAATAAAAATGGATGGAAACTTCATAAAACAGTAACAATGAAAACCACATAATATTTACATTGAAATAAGTGTTTTCTATAATGTTAATTTTCTATATTATATAATAAAGTATCAATATTAATATAATGTAGTCATACAACCCAAAATTATTCCTATGGTAGATCAATCATATCGATACGAAAAAGGTATATTGAAATAAAAGATATGTAGACCCATTATAATGATCATAGTCACACATAATACCTGTCTCTGAATTGATACATGGCATCATATATCCCCCTATAATAGGTAAATTTATAGAATATTCATATTAGATATATGATCAACATTTTCATTGGAGCGCAAAGATAGGGTTTAATATATAATAGTTATCCAACTCCAGTGGTGTCCAAAATTGTATAAAAAATACAAATGTAAATGTATAAGTGATATATAAAAGAAAAAAATAGTAATTAACAATTTTCAAATCATAGGGTGATCAATAACCCAATCAATGTATTACAATACAAATTTTAGTCAATATTTGTAATAGAAAAATAGTATCACCATGTAACATAAATGGTTAACATAGAATCTATTTATAAATCTACCTCAATAAAATAATACAGGATATAATAATATATAATTTTTTTCTATAACATTCATGAAACTGTGTTATTTTCATTTCATTCACAAGACTATAAAATAATTTTTTATTTACTCAGTAAACATAATGTGTATTACTACTACTATAAAATGATATATGGGAAATTATTCGTATAACATAAAAAATAAATGTATCGATGTCCATTTCCTCTTATATTATAATTATATTTATTAAATATAGAATTCGATAACATATCATTAAAAAAAATAATAAGCATGGACATGCAATTTTTCATCATAAATAACATCAAGTATACATAATCAAGTAATACTACATCCATAATATATCATAAAAAATGTACCTTTCATCACGCATCATAAAAAACATTAATAAAAATGAGCATGTCATCCTGCATCACAAACAAAATCATGAATCCACGGGTATATACTCCCATATCGTAACAATATAATTAACCATGAGACAATCATCCTATATTAAAATATAAAATAAAGGATCCATGGAGATGTTATTCCATATAACAGCCACATAAATTACATGGATATTTCGTCCAATATTATAAAAAACCACAGCAATCGATGTCCATGTCATCCCGTATCATAACTATATTAGTAACCTTGGGAAATTCATTCATAATAATAAACAAAATTAATGGTAGATTGGAATATAATCCCACATTATAAAAATATTAACTACTATGGGAAATTTCTTCCCATATCAGAAACAATATGGGTTATCTATATGCATTTTATCCCATGTCATAACATTAATAATAACCATGTATATGTCATCCTGTATTATAGCCAGCATTAATAGCCCTATAAATTTCATCAAATATCATAATGAATATAATGGATCATTGGTACATCCATCACATATCGTTCAAATATGTTAGTATCATTATACCGGAAAAAAATATTAATACCTATAGAAATGCCAACACGTATAATAAAAAACATTATTTATGAATAAGATTTATATTCACCATCCTAATAATATGTGTAACCAAAATAATATAATCCCAGATGATAAAAAAACATCAACTGCCATGGGTAAAACATAATTTAGAAAAAACAATTAAGGATCTAGGGCAATGTCTTCCCATATCATTAAAATATCAATAAGAATGGAAATATCACACCAAATAAAAAAAATTAATAACCACAAAATTGGATTCCGGTACAATAAAAAAATTTAGGGATCTGTAATAATGTCATCCTTTATCTGAAAAAATAAACAAAATGGGTATAAAATCCTGCTTCTTATACAATTTATATTAAGTCATCATAATGAGCTGTAATACTCACAGACAGTGCAAAAAATAATACAAGGAATTTTAATACACCAATCTTATCAATCCGATAATGGGTTAAAATAAATATATTAATAGTGTACTGAAAAAAATTTAAAATATTACTGGGTTTAGTCTCCTACACCCAACACATTTTTTATCTATTAACATTAAGGTATGATCTTCCTAAAAAATTTTATTTAATGATGAAAAACACTAACCCCTTTTCTATGTAAGAACAAAAGGATAGACAAAAACAACGTCCAAACTCAATCATAATGAAATCCAAATACTATCATCATATACAATTTATTATTTTTATAAAATATAATTTATAATGTATTGTTTTGTAGTTTTTTATTTATTATATTTAGTGCATGTAACTCATATGTGATGAGATTCTGTGGCCCAGTGATCTCAAAATTTATGTTCTAATAATTTAAAATATTATTAATGTCATGAATGATGAGATTCCATAAAAAATTGGAATGAATCAAAAAAGGATTATTGGATCATATATCTGAGGCTTCTGTTGAGTTCTATGTGTAGGGTTTTCCTTATGTGTAACAGTATCCTTATCGACATCAAACATTTTTATAAATGTAATTTTCGGCATAATTGAATAAATAAATAACTTAGATTTATTTATTTCATTATATTGATGAAAAAATTATTTTATTTATAAAAATATGGAAATGATTATATCTCATGGTTTTTAGTTTAACCCGTGAGATATGGAGCACCATTTGGGGAGATAATTCTTGGAAAATTACTTTTGATCCGATCATGATCAAAAATCATTATTCCATTGGAGTTCATAGATCTCCCCAATGAAATAAATGTAGGACCATTCTTCACAAATGAATGATAAAAACACTATGTAGGATTTTTAACATTTGTGATTCCATCCCAGTATTTTATTACACTCTAACATGCATCATTTCTCTTGAAAAGAATATATTTTTTCATCAATAAATGGCCTTATTTACAGTTTAATGATTTCATCATTTATTATTTCCTTATTAATTAGTCATATTCATTAACAACAGATCAAGGATAAAACAATTAAATGACAAGGATTGTTCATAATGTGCTTTAGTTTATGGATTTACTCTTCATTTCTATCCATATTCATGTGGGAATTTAGTTATCCATTAGTTTGATGAATACTCTGTTTGTGATCGTTGTGTGATGATTGATCATCCAAGCATATCATTACTGCAGGTGCAGTTCTTGGTCAATAGTTATTTCAAGGTGTGGAAATGGGGGATGATTGTTGGTGGACCAGATCAGACCAAGTATTTTTATTAATCATATATTGTGGTGGGTTAATGATATGAGTCTTGACAAAGATGATTTTTGAGAAGACAAGAACTGATATCACAGTAATCAGTGATGATAGGGACCAGACCACCTAAGATATGTGATTCCATAGCAAGAATAATTTTAGTGGTAGCATTAATAGAGAGATAATGTACAACTTTTGGGTTCTCACAAATATCAAGCTACACATCATGTAATCAATAGATACACCATGTGGGACCTTCTTTGTGGCCCCTGGATTGCGTTGAGATAAAAATATCAAAAGATGTGTGAATGTCATTACACACTGTGTAATCCATTCTAGGATATCATCATTTATCATGGAGGGAACCTAGGAATTGGTAGTGTGGGGTACATGGACATGACCATGGTACATTGGTAGATAAATGTGCTCAGACATGACCAATTATACATGTTCAGAACCAGTAATACATGGTCGGTACATGGGAACAAACAAAAGTAGATGGGCATGGATAGATTAAATAAACATGTCTATGATATACATTTACACATCATGAATACATGCATAAATGTCCTATAATTTTTAAATATAAATTCTATGTGATGTAGAGACACACATGCAGACTATGGGATTGGTTGATATTCCATGCATACCCTAGTACATGATGTTTACACCCAATATGGGTTCATGTAGTGCATAATTTCTTCAATTTGGACCAGTATTAATTTATTAAGATCAACTCATCCATCCAATAAAAGTTATATTGTGGAATTAGGTTGATAGCTCTATATTGTGATCCCCTCTAGAGTAAAAGTCTTAGATGGAGTATTTGGTGTACCTATATTGGACAAGAGTTTGATCCCCTATCACTCATTCTAAACCCATGGTGTGGTTCTTGGAAAAGGAATGAACTCCGTGTTTATGGTGTCAAACCCACATATAGTAGTCCATTTTAGAATAGTTCATGTCATTATTCAATATGACCAACTTAATAAAAGGTTAATCTTGATATGGTATGTGGTATCCGTCAACAGTCTTGGTTATGATCCCATATATCTAGATCATGATATTCAGAGACCAGTTATTCTTTATGGATGGGGAATTGTGATCATGACCACTTAGATGAGTTTTTTATGATTATAGCACGGATTGTTTAGTAGGTTCTCCTAGAAAAAAAATTCTAGAAGCATCAAGTAGGAACCTATGCCTGGGATTTTGGTTGAGCCACCAGGAGGCATGGTGTTATTAATATGTATATCAATGGGTTTAATTTTGTTATAATACATTTATTTGAGCGTTTTATTATTTATTATTATCAACTAGTGTTTTTTAGTTGTTATATTGGATATTTTTTAACTCACCCCTACACGTCCTCTAATTAAAATGTCAGGTATTTTACAAACAATAGATGATTTATCATTTTCTTATGAGGATATAGAGCCTGTGGTGAATACATTGATATAGATAGATCTACGAGTTTTTCGGTGGTAAAAATTTGAATTATTCATCACATTTTGAGAATGTTTGACTCTAGATAGGTTTTTCGAAATTTTATTTTCCTATTTATCATATTAAATAATATAATATCTCAATCTCATGATGGTATTAAAGATTTATGCATTAATTTTCTTATTTTTTTTACATTTTAACAATTTATGTGATTTGAGTTGTGTGTGTGTGTGTGTACCGATAATGTTTTACAATGTATCTGATATGTGTGATATTACTTCTTAGTGTTGGTCTCTAGCCCCTAGCCAATTAGTGGTTGGATTTGGTTAGTCAATGTTCAGGCCCTATCTGGGATAGGTTTTGATAGTGTTGTGTCAAAGGATTCAATTATACCTTTGGTACAGAGTTCATGAGATTAGTTTCGGTTTTATTTGAATATTATTTGGGGTTTTTGAGTTTGGATTATTGAATTGGAAGTCTATTGTTGGTTTGATGGATGATGTATCCATACACCATGACTCACATCACCAGCCATTCGAATAAATTCATCTAAACCTTAGTTATTGGGAAATATTTGGTACATGCATCATAAAGGAAATAGTTTTGGTTTAAATTTCTTTCTTGATTCATCTACCTATATATACTCTTCAACAATGGGATGTCTTGTTTATATTAGGATTTCATGATGAAGAAAACTATCCAGGATTCTACTTCATGATCACAATGATGATTCCTTGTGTAATGAGACAATTTCACGGGGGATTATGCAAGTAACAAAACCTTGATGTGGTTTTCCAACTAAAAACCATGTGTTGATTATTAGTTATCTCCAAAATTATCGGATAAGGATGCATGTAGGCTGATAGAACCCCATGAGTTCAAAATATATTGAAATTCTTTAATTTATGGTGAGGAAGACCTACATGTGGATAAGGAATAGCCAGATACATTCACTTGAGTTTTTTAAAATGTAAGGATTACTAACACCAGATGGATGTCCTTGATGAGAGCCTTTTTCACGTCTCAAGTGGGAAATTGTGGAGTCTTCTAACTCAGTCGCAAGATGATACAACTATATTCAAGTCAAAAATCAAGATTTTATTTATGTAGGATGTTTATCCAGTCAAATTGTAATTGATGTTCATCTATGAGCTTTTATATCTATATCATAGATGTATGTCAATGTTTGAGTATTCAACATGGTTAACTAATTTACCATTATACACCATGTCTATAGATTTCTATCCTTTCATGACTACACAGACCATTATTCATGGATTATGCAAACATATCTATGATTCAATAATATCTATTGGCATTCCCACTTATCTTTTAGCGCATTGGAGGGACATAGTAATATATATAATATGAGAATAGAAAATGATGATAGTGGGTGAATATTGTGGGAACTAAGGAGTTTTTAAATGATGAAATTCATAGGGATCACATATTTTCATAAAATTTAGTAGATGACGCCAGGATAGGGAATCAATGATGTATTGCTCTCAGGATGGCTCAAGTCAGCTGTGTGATGGTAGTTTTTCAACTATAATGATTGTAGAAATAATTCTAGGGATTGACAAACCTTCATTGAACTGGTTGGGAGATGTGAAAGTGATTTTACTAGAAGATATAGAGGTAGGATAATGGAGTTCCATAGGTTGAATTTAATGGATTATGGGTTGGTATAACCACATGTATTGGTAGAGGGTTTTACCTATTTCCACCACCACCCCATGTAGTCCACACCAAACATAGGGAGCTTGTGGTCATTAGAAAATGACCTAGATGTTATAAGGAAGATAGGATGTATGATCTATGTATATTTAAATTTTGTTTCAATAATGAAAGAAATAGGTTTCATTCATACCTTTCTTTAACCTTCTTTGGAAAATTTCATGACGATTATGGTTGATCCTTTTGCTCAACCATGGTACTTAGTGACATTAAAGGGAGGTGACATAGATATTTCACTCTTATGAAAATAGTACATTGTAATTCATTTTGGTAAAAACATTATATGAGATCTAATTTTAGATGTTATGAGGTAATATAATATTATCTTAGGTATTGATTTTGTAACCATAGTCCATTCCCAGATTGACTGTTTTAGGTGAAGGCAGTATTTTTTCTATAATGATGGGATGATAGTATCAATTATCGTTGGAAATGAAATCCTACCAGAGAAGAAGTGGCCCGTACATATGATATTTTATCAAATTAATCATTATTCTAAGAGCATGACTCTTGGACCTATAAATTCTATGGTCATCCAATTCTCTACAGTGGTGTTAGACTATGATGAATTCATTCCTGAAGATATTATAAGATTATCTTCCCCCCAAGATTTTTTCATATTGATTGACATGCACCATAGGATTTACCAAATATTTTTACCAATATATCAGATGGATCTGCTAGAGCATCAAGAGAAGATGGTGTATTTGGAGGTATTGAAGAAGATGTTCTTTTGGAGACCAATTGTTTCCCCTTGAGTATCCCCTGTTTTTTCCATAATAGAAGATGGTAGGATGAAGATATTTGTGGATTATGGGTGCTTGAACTCAATGAATCTAAAGAATAAGTATCTAAAAATGAGGATAAATGAACTCTTTTATAATTTTATAGGGATGGGATGTTTCTAAAAGATTGATATTCAATTAGGTTATCATCAACTACGAGTACGGGATGAGTATATATTGAATGAAACATTCAGATGTTTCTATATTCAGTATAAGTACAGGGTGATGTAGTTTGGCATGAATAATTACCCAAAAGTGATCCTCATTCTAATAAACATTATTTTTAAGCCTTTTTAGGTAATTTTTGTAGTTGTATTAATCTATTATATCCTTATGTACATTTTGATTTTGGAGGAGAAGGTCATACACATGAAAATGGTCCTAAATACACTATAAGACAACCAAAATTGTGTTAATATCTCTTTGTATCAGATTTGGATTTGAGAGGTCCAATTTCTAGGACACATACTCTAATACGAATGAGTGGTGGTGGACCTAATAATGGTTTATGTAGTGCTATAATGGGATCCAACCAAATGTGTTACCATGCTGTAATGTTTCTCTTGGTTCGTATGGCACTATTATAAATTTGTAAATGATTTCTCTAGAGTTGTAACACAATTGATATCTTTGAACCCAAAAGGGGAATCCTATAATGATAATGGAAAAGTTACAGCAGTGTTTTCAAGTGTTGATGTTGAGGATAACAAGAACCCCTTTAATGAGAATGGTGTTGTATGTTGTTCGCTACCTAGTGTTATATGATGCCTATGGGGAAAGACATTGTTTTTTATGATGTAGATGCTGTCATTGAGGGCCTATGGGTCTAAGACATTGAGACTGAAAGATCAGAACTACATGACCCACAATAATGATCTAGTAGTGGTAGTCTTCACACTAAATACATAGTAAAGATACCTTATGTGAGATCTATTTATTGATCACTCTATCCCCATGAATATGAAGTACATATTTTCTCAGAAGGATCATAACATTAAATAGATTCAATGTGTAGAGTTCCTCCAGGACTATGCATTTTTGGTTTTCAATACTCTTGAGAAGGTCACCATTGTGGAATATTATCTCAACATGTGATTTGGTTCGTATATGTTGGTTGAGGCATCATAGTAGTTTGCCTCGTTGCATTTGTCCAATGTGAAAATGGAGGGTGCATCATATCTTCAGTATATTGGTAGTACTAAACTAATTTTACTATGTTTTCTAGAATCTCAAGATAGAGATATCAAATGTGAGACCATACATTGTTAGATATCAACTTACATTCTCCCTGTGGTGTTTTTGGAGGGGGTACGTTTAATGTTTTGGGAATAGAACATGGTACAAGTGATGTTGTTCTAGGAGGCAATGAGGGAGTTTTATAAATACCCTTTGGTTTTATATCTTAGTGTGGAAATGATGTTCTAGGACATTTGAAGTCTATTTTGGATAATATGTAAGAAGAGATGTGACGAAGAGTTTTCCTATTAATGACACATTTTTCAGTAAGTGAAGGATCAAAACCATGTTCTAGGGTGTTATCTAAACCCCTTAAAGTGAATGTGTAGATGTGAGATGGGATATCTATTGGAATCATCATAGGGGTACCTTGTATATATAGGATAAAAAATTACATTAGATTGATAATATAATATCTCACATTGTTTCCCCACATCCTACCTATTGAAGAGTATAGTTTAGTTGATATCATTACACAATTGTATATATAGGAGATTGACTGAATCTAGGGAATCCCACAACAATCATTCCATAATATGATGGTTGCTTCAAATAACAATTATTGAGATGATTGCCTGAAGAATTTTGGTCTTAATAGAATTTGATCATAACATTTCAACCACAAATAGATTTCTAGACTAATAAGACTATTAATGTCTTAGAGGAAAATCAATTTTCTTTCATGATAGACTTTTTCAGTGGATGGGAAAATAACTTATGATTGGTGATGTTTTCATATAACAATTTCTATCAATACACCATTAGAATGTTTCCATTTGAGGCCTTGTATGGGTGAACCAATAGGTCACCCATTTATTAGACTAACCTATGATGTTTAGCAGTCACGGTCTAAGAGATTATATGATTAATGATATATTTGGTAATGATCGAATTTTTGTGGCTGAGGACTGGAAAGCTCCATCATATGACATATACCAACCAATGATTGATGCCTCAATAGTATGATAAGGGAGACCATTATTTGTGGAGATTCTCACCTAGAAATGGATAATAGAGATTTTTTAAGGGTGGAAAACTATATCCAAGATTCATTGGACCTTTACACATACTGGTTATTGATGAGGTTGTGGAATACCAATTAGCTCAATCTCTTAAATTTGATATATCACATGCATCTTCAACATATCATTCAAGAAGAGGTAACTGCATAACACATTTCATGTCATCGAATGAGGTGAGATGGAAATCGTTGATGGGGATACAAATGACAATTATCCAGAAGATATCATGTATCAGTATGAAAGGAACATTTTTGAGTGATCCATTACCTTAGTGGGTTTCATGTGGTAGCCCAAAAAATCATAGTAGTGCACATAAGAGGGTTTCACATATTTGGGAACATAGTACCGTTGATTTATGTGTAATTTATTCAACTTTTTAGATGAAAATCCAGATATTATGATGAATTTATTGAATATTATTTTTCATTTTGTTACATTGCAATATTTTGAGGATAATTTTTTCATCCATGCTCCTAAATGGAATGAGATTCCTTGGCCTGGTGATCCAATAATACATTTTTATAAAAAATATTTATAATATAATTATCACAATTACATAGTTTCCTAAAAAAGTGGAAAACACATCAAAAGAGGATCATATTTGAAATATAAAAACATTTTGAGTTCATAGCATGGGTTTAATCTTCCTGTTTTATTATCCTTATCAAGATAGGAATCATCATGAAAAGACATCATGAGCATAAATAATAAACTAAATTAATTATATTTATTTATTTTATTATGTTGATCCTGGGACTAATTTGTATATATATATATATATATTTATATATATTGATGATATCTAATGGCTAGTAGACTAATACTATATATCAAAAGTACCTTTTTTTGAGATATGTTTTGTATAATGATAGTAGATCAGTTCTAGATCATTGATCAATGCGCCCTAGGATTTTGTAGATATCACCATCGAAGAAAAAAAAGGAATGTTGTTATTCAGTGATTAAATCCAATACCAAGGTAGGATGTATGATTTCTGTTATTCCATCATGTACATTTATCCTGGTGAAACATAGACAAATTCCACGAATAATAATTTTTAATGCATCTATTATTTTTCTTATATATGATTAAATATTTTTGATTATTTCCAAAATCATTCTTAAAATTCCATGTCAAATGATTGAGGGGAAAATGTTAAAAAAATTTATCCATTATTTATGTTTTTAGTTTATAGATTTACTCCATGATTATTGAAACATTCATCATGAAAATATTATTCGGTCTATATTATGATCCATACATGGTATATATGTATTTTGAGCTCATTCATCAATGAAACTAATCAATAAAACAGTTGTGGTTCATGATTGAGGGTCAGTTCATGTTTTAGTGAAAGTGGTATATCAGTGGTCTATTAGATCAGATTCTGGATTCATGTTCTTCATAGTTTGACACATTACAGTGATGGGTGGATCAACGATTATAATCAGAACCCTACTCTTTTTTATCAGTGATGATAGTTTTTTTGAGACCTCGTATCAATGATTCCTTAGATAGAATAGAAGTGAAGAAAACATGAACAACAACATTGATAAAGACCAATTGTACAACAAAATCCCAAAATAAATCAGTTTTGTTTAGGGATAATTTTCATGGGGGATCCTTAGTATAGAACAAGGGTTTCCGCCTTTGGGTAAAATATCCAATAAAAGGTTACAGTTGTCACACTCCATGTGAACCTTCATTGAAGATTAAAATGCACCACATATGGTACATTGGTATGGGTAGTACAATGTATACAGATATAGAAAGAGTACATGAGTACCGTCATGGCTAGGTATACACATGTATGACCACGTCTATATGGGTTGGTACAAAAACATGACAAAATCTACATGGCCATAGGCAAAAGATAGGGTATAGGTGCTAGTAGAACTTTGAACACCATTAATACTTAATTACTTTCATTGTAATTTTGGACTTTTACATGTTGTGTGAGGAATAGGCACACTAGTAGACGAGTGGTTGGCTATAAATTTTATGTACTCCTTAGTAAAAACATTGTATACCCTTAAATGGTATATAGAGATTTTTATTTCTCCATTTTATTTTGTAGTACCAGTTTATTGTGTTCCATTGGTCCATACTCATGGGATTTCAGTGATGCATTACATCTATATATTTTGATTGTTATTCCCTTGGAAGGATGAGTCTTATATATTGTCTTTGGTTTCCCACAATGAGACTGAAGTGTCCCCCTTTTTTCATTGTTCCTATAGAAATGGTGGGGTTCATGGAATCAATGTGACCTGATTGATATGGGAATCTATCCCCTATCTATTTTTTTTCAAATTTATTGATGGTATAATTATCATATGATTCCCTATATAGTGGGTTCACCTAGATTGGGTTTATGGTGTTACAGAGTGGTCCTGGTTGCGATCCCCTATCTTTGGATAGTTATTATTAGAAGCTAGTGAGTTTCCATGGGTTGTTCCCAAATATAATATCCTCTTGGATGAATATAAACGATCATATCTTTTATCAATGGGTGTGTTATTATTGAATATTAATTTTATAGAATTTTTCAGTAGAATCTTATAGCTCGATATTTGGTTGAGACCACCCAGAGGCTTAGTGTCCTTTATTGGTGTATTTTTTATTTTTCTTTTTAATTTTATATCCTTTTATTAGATTACAATTCTTGATGTTATGTGTTTAGAGATTTATGGTTCTCATACTGGTAATTTTTATACTCACCCATGCATGGGCTCTTCCCACAAGTGTTCTGTCATTTGAAGATGGAAGTCCATTTAACGTTGTCCATGGAGGATAGGGAGCCGATGTATCCTAAAATGAGAAGGAATATAGTGGAGTATCTAGCAGTTTATTTTGAGTATATTCCTCACCTTACGAGAAGTTTTCACACTCTATAGTTTATGTTTTAGCTTTTGATTGGTCCCTTTATAACATTCTATACAATATTTTCATTCTCTAATTTTCAGATTATAGATGGATTCATTCATGGGATTAAATTATTTTTCATTTAAACATTTTATGAGTATGAAGATGTGGGTCAGTGTTTGAGTATAGGTATATTATGATAATGACTCCCAGTTGTGTCTATGCCTACTCATAGATCATCACAAGCCCATGGGCAATTAGATGTGAGCATCAAGTTATTGTGGTTCGATCCCCATGAGGTTCATGTTGATAATATATCCTCTAATCATAGAACATTCAAGGAAATCAATTTAGGTCTACTATTTCTTTACATATAAAATAAACCCTTCCACTAGTTTCCTTGATCATCTAACGAAAACATATTATTTTAACCATTTTTATTGATGACAAATAAAAAAATAACATCATACTCGTGGTACCACTCAAGGCCCCAAGAATACTCACTAATCATTCAACTAACAAGTAAATTTGTTCAATTTTCAATTAGTGGAAATTGGATACATCCACACCAACCCATATAAAAATATAAAATGAAACTAAAATTATCCAATTGGAAATAATTAGGATCAGGTACATAAATTTCAAAGTTAAACCCCTGGGACACATCTTCTATATCAATGACTATTCCATAATCATAATCATCATTATTCATGATAACCTATCATTATCCATTGACTACATAATAGATTAAAAAATAAATCTTCATATTTCATATTTTAATAATTGAGGAAAAAATCATCAAGTGAAATCCCATTAGAAAAATAAATATCAAAAATATTATAGTGACATAAAACATTAATTACAACAAATTTATATTAAAACCCTTATTTTCACATTTACTCTCATTCATTACATATACTCTATTCGATATAATTATAATAATGGGATGAAATTTTACTTATATGAACCATCTAGAAACACATGGAATTCATCCTAACTCAATCTGCTTTTATATTCCCTCACTAAATTCAAATAAATTTTTTATTATTCCACCATGAAATGATAATATAGACAAAAAAATTTATTCATTCATCACTAGCTAAATATAATAAGAATGAAATGGGATAAATATATGGGATGAGAGGATTCAACCATAAATGAATCAAAGAATGCACTCAAAACTCTATGAATACAAGGTTTAATAGTGATACTAATGGTTGATAAATTTTATTTTCTTATCTATTAAACATATAGCTATGTAATAAAAAAGCTATTGTTCTTAAAAAACAAAAAATATGGAAGAACTATCCCCATATAATGTTGTGGTATGATCCATGTCCTGAACTCCAGTTAGCTCAATATGACTTCTGATTCACAACCAATGTTATATTAAAATATTATGTACCATCTAACAGATTTTCTACATAATGTTATGAGACACCCAAATATTTTAAGAATTTTTTTCAAATACTAATTTTAATTTCTTATATTGTTTCCTCTACTTGATACACTATATTCTAGAGAACAAAAATACACTATTTATTTTATTATTTAACATAGAAATTATGATCTAGGAAATAACCTGAAATGTAAGAATGTTATTAACATAATTTTAAATATTATTTATAATGGATATATATATATATATATAATTTATTGGTAAAAAATAATTACCTTTTTCGTGAAGACTATATATTATTTGAAAATGCTATTTTCTCAAACAATGATTTTATTTTGTTTTATGAATGAATAATAAAATTATTTTTTGAAACATGTGAAAATAGATATCAAAAAATGGACATAATTTTTATAATTAACTTTAATTTGTTATATTGATGTAATTTTTGTGAATTTTTGTGAGAAAAATTATTTTCAATGAATAGTGATAAATAATGATTTTAATTGATATAATCATTTTCATTTAAAGAAAATATATGGTTATATTTTTTGTTAAATATTATTAAATTTAAATTTTGTTTAATTGTATATTAAATATACTAATATTTTAAAATATATCTACTTTGTATTTAATTCTGTTATAAAAACACATTAAAAAAGTTTACCAAATATTTTGTAAAATACTAACTTTTCATCACGTATGTGGGATTAATTTTAAAATAAATTATACTACTATTTTCATTTACATTTGAAAAAATGAATAAATATTAAGAATAATAAATTTTTTTATTATCTAGTAAGGTTAACGGATTTGTTTGACCATAATGAGTAGTGAAAGTATTAAAAAAATAATTATCACTGTTCAAAATGAAAAATAATTATCGGTTGTTAAACAAACAATGTATGTGGTAAAATGAACTATAGACATTTTGAAAACAAAATTAAAAGACATATTTATATGTTATCAACTATAGGTATTTATAATTTCAAATTAATTATCATTTATCATGGTTATGCCACTGTTTCATTCAATTATTTTAAAATATTCCATGTTTGTCCTCTCGCCTCTTGTAAAGAATACCCATCTCCTCTACTATTTACATATCAAAAACCATTTAGTTTGGTAGATAAATACACATATTAATATAATTAATTTCATACTATCATACATAGGGAAATGCATTAATTTGTAAAACCACATAATTAGGTTTTTCGTAAAACAAAAAGTGGTTATTGGAAGAAGATTAAACATTCTAAAACATGTGTTTTTTATTTCTACATCCACCTCCATAATAATATTTGTAAACCTTTTTTCATAAAATTAAAATATTATATTATATATAATAACATGTTATTATATTAATTTAATTATATACATATTTATCCACTCCCATCAAATGGAAAATTAAATAGTCGATTGTGTGTACGGTGGACAACAACCTCGTAAACTGATGCTACCCATTTTCATCACCAACCCTCATCGAGGGATATAATTTTGTATTTATCATTTAAATATTATATATATGATATTATTATAAATATATAATAATTATATCAAATATTCCATATTTATTTCTATGTGATGGGGATATTATAAGGTCGCTCATCTCTACAGTGGACTACCGCCATCCGAAGTGATGTGATTTGATTTTCACTAACTCTTTATAAGGAAGGTAATAAAGATAAATTTATTGAATATATTTTATATATTTTAAATAATATTTATTATCCACTATTTCTGTATTATTTACATTTCATTCATTAAATTAATTGAGAATATGGAAGTAGCCTTATTATGTATGTACTGCTTACTATCTCCATTAACAATATAACTCGTTATATATATATTTTCAATTAATGGATTATTATAAATATATATAAAGTTAAAAAATATTAAATTTATTTAATGGTTAATTTTATGGAGGATATCTCACCAGTAACGATTTCAAATTACAAAAAATAAAAACCATAATATTCATGAAAAACAAACAATTATTACTCGAAATGTGATATTAAAATGGAATTAATGTAAAAATGGGTAATAAAATGTAATAATTCATCCATATATGGTGTTATTATTTTTATTATGGTTAAATAATAAAATTATAATAAATTTAAATTTATATTACAAGAGTTTCAAATAGGTACAAATGAAGTCCAAACATGAGGTAAGGGATTTTTCAGATTCAATTACCATTTTTTGGACATAAGAAATGATACAAACCAATTGTATATTTTGAGATGTTGATAATTCCATTGGGAAATTCATATAATGAATTCATTATATTTATGAAATTTAATGTCACATTTTAGTTTAATATTTAATGGTTCTTTTTATTAAAATGATACTAATTTATTAATGATTTTATGTTACATTCTCATCATTTATCAAATGTTTAGGATTATGTTTTCAATGATGTAATATTATTATATATCTATCAAAAACACAAATTATTTCTTATAATTTGGTTTTATATTTATAATATATGTTTTACTTATTTTTACTCTCCTTATGTACTAATGGAATCAAAAATATTTCAATTTTTAAGAGAATTAATTTTATATATCATTTTAGTTGAAATGTTTTTTTCTTCTATATACATGTTTTGAAAAAAAGATTCTGTGATGGTTTTAAAAATATACATTGATCGATTAATTTTATTTTTATCCTTTATTTAATATAATATATAATATTAAAATGTAATCATCTTTTCTTTTTTTAATGAGGTACTTTTTACTGTTATAGAAAATGGGAATGAAATATTTGTCTTAAATTGTAATGCATGAACAGAATTGTCCACCATCATGAACACACATTGTTTTAAATTTAAAAATATATTTTGTCAATATTATTTTAAAATAATATGTTTTATATAACATTTGTGACGTTTTTATATTTTAAATAATTGTTTAAAAAATAGAAATGAATTTTTCTTCGAGAATGTTTTAATTATTTTTATAGCACTAATAATCATCAATTAAAAAAATTTCTATTTTATATATTTTAATATGGATATGATCTAGTTTTACAATCCTTATTTTCTAAATGTATTATAGTTATTGAAATATATTTAAGAATCCCATTTATTTTCCATTGGGCATTCAATAATGAAATATTGATGAAAAATATATCATTTTCAAGGGTTATACTATAATAAAATGTAAATGAAATCTGCTTTTTATCCATGGGTTATGATATAATGTATTTTTTATGAAGTAAATTTCGTTTCACGAGTTCAAATATGATAAATTTTTATGATATTCAATAACATATCAGTATTTTTCCATTATATCATAGGTTACACCTAAACATTCCCCTAATTATTTAGGCGGATTTTAAATATCATTATATAAAGTGATCCATAATGTAGAGTGAACCCATTTTAGTAAGTTATTTTGTATTATTTGATATTATTCAGAGTGAATGATGACTACAATGATAGATTTTGGAGTAATCCAATTCCATTATGATATAATTTCAAATGATCCTTGAATACTATGGGAAATATTATCTATGATTATTTTTATTCCACCATTCCAAGTCTTGTTACATTTATTTTATATCATGTATCGTGGTCAGGATTCCAATATGATACCTTTGATATGAACTATCAATATTTATACCACATCATGTGATTATGGTCTTTGATATATAGGGATTTCATTTTCAAATATTTTTCTCACATTCTCATACACTTCTACTCATGTTATGTTCACATATATCTATTGTTTACCATTTATTAGTATTTGAGCCCACCCTTTATTATATATCCTTTCCCCGTGTTCTCTCAAATTTTATTCTATATGATATATCTAAAAATGCTGCTAGTTATGAAGGACTTGGTCAGATATAATGTTGATCATTGAGGATCCAGTTGTTTATGATAATATGTTTCTAATAGAACAATAACGTTATGATCCTCATGCATATGTTATTATAATGTCATGAATTTTCATAAAAAAATATATAATATAAATATTTTAAAATACACATTAATTATTTTTTCTATCAATCAATATGTTTTGTAATCCTTTGGAATCTAAGGATATGAAAAATATAGTAAGTACATTTATGATATTCTTAATAATAAGGTAACATTATAAAGTTTTTTTTATTAATAGATTATAAGGTTTACCATGAAATAAATCCATTTGATGAAACTATAATTAGATGTGGTTCTGGAATATATGTACGTAGTGGTATTTACTCTGAAAAAGGCATATCGAGCATAACATGAACCTTAAATTTCAAATGAAAATAGTCATTACTATCCCTCATATTTGTCACTCACAGCAGATATTACATTGATAATTTAAATTTTCTTTACTAACCATCTAGAAGGTTTTGAATAGGAGATACTCATGAATAACAATGTTTAATCATATTATTTAATGCATTTAAAAGAATATGTATTGATTTTGATATCCTATAGAAGAATGTCAATGACTCTATGTTTTCCCACTATGATTATTATTTTTCAAACTATGAATTATTATTTTAGATAATGGATATAGAATAAAGGAAACATGTTAATGAATAATGATATAAATAATGAAATGATTCTCCACCTAAGTAATTTAATTTTATGGAAGATGGAATCAAAAATATCATTTCTTTGGTCACACTAGTTTATCATGTTATGAATCGAATTAAAAATACAAAAAATAGGGTATATCATTATATTGATTACTTTATGAATAAATTTCTACCATATTTTAGGGGATCCAATTCTCCACTAGTTTCTATGTAACATATCTGTACAACTGAAATGTTATTTTTCATTATCCAGTGATCAGAACATGAAAATAACAATTTTAATGTAATTTTTTTTGAATATTAAGTAGAATAAATTTTGAATCCGATCATTCATATTGGGTAACAAGACGAAATTGAATTTATTAGGTGGGATGAGTGTTGATGATTATTTTTTAATAAGTATTTCTATAATATTGCTCATATGAAAAATGAAAACTAATTAATCGATTTAATTATGAAATTTTGTTAATTTTTGGGCAGCAAGGTGTAAAATTTTATAATACATGTGAGGTTTGATGTTGGAATTATCATCTAACCAACCATTATGGTTGATTGATCCATTAGTGGATTATACCAAATTTTCTAAATGGCATTATCCATAATGAACATCATTCATTATGAATAAATCATTCTATGATATATCATGATGGAAATATATATTAGTGTTACCCATCAATAAAATTGCTTTGATAAGAAAATAGTGATGGAGTTCATGGGAAAAACTAAAATGATAGAGGGAAGAATAAGAAAATTATTTTATGCTCGATGTGTGAGATGAAACATGGGAGAACCATTATTAAGGGTAATGGTGAAGGTTTCATGTATAGAACGGTAGGTCATCAAGAAATTAAATTCTTATGTGATTGTAAGAAATTAACTAATGAACTGTATATAGAGAAATATTCACATAAAAAACCACCCACCCTCTTGTGTTTTGAATACATGGAGTATGGTAACTATACTAGACACTACCCAAGTAACAATGTTAATGATAATGATCAACTTCAATATCATATTAAGATGATGGATATGGGGAACTCATATGTTCACTATTTCGGTTGAGGGGTGTGATAACAGTGATGGTAATGGTAAAATTACCAATCCACTCTAGAACTACTATTCATTATTAAATCTCGATCATCACATTATTAATTATCTAAAAAAATTTAAGGCTATAAAGATTCCACCAATATGCATAGATGTAGAATTACCTATGAAAACCTTGAATGGTACAATGATCTAATCTCAAGGCATAATTTATCTAATGATAAATTTTTTGTGAATTGTCTTTCATGAAAATCATTTCATTCTACCTGTGGTTTAATTTTATTATACCATAATCATGGAATAGACTTCTCTACAAAAAAACCAAATCAATTTAAGGAATGTAAGTCATGTGTGATATTATAAACAAAGATTACATCTTATATTAATTTAATTAAAAATATGAAATTATGATTGAAATCATATCCATTTTATGGGATGCGATTCCTATTCAAAAGCGGAATATATCATAGATGATTGGGGATCAACTAGACAATGACAATATTATTATTGGGTGTAATTTTTTTAATTTCATCCTGGATGAGATTCCTAACCTTCGACAAAATCATATAAATTACATTTCAATATAACACATACCTGGTTTTACACCTATTTTAATCACTTTATATATAATAGGACCAATTTTGATTCAGGATTGGAAGAAACTCAAAAATAACATTGAGATGTGACTCATTATTCTATATGTGTAACATTAAGGCTAACATATAACGTTTTTCAAAAATAAATATATATTTTTGCATCCTTGAATTGATTAATGAGAGATGAAAAATAAAAATATAGAAAAAAAATGATCTACCTTGTGTTGATGACTTTTTTGATCTACTACAAAGAGCTCAATATTTTCCTCAGATTAACATTTACTCTAGATATCATAAATTGAGGGTCAATAATGAGGATATACCATCGAAATAATTTTCATAATTTATACATATTATGAGTATATTGTGATTCCATTCTCTTTTAATAATTCCTCTACTATCATCATGGTTTAAATGAATATATTCTTTATAGAAAGTCGTGATTATTTTGTTGTCGTATTTAAGAATATATTATTATATAATACAAGAGTATGTTAGAGAACTACTATTACTTGATAATTGTACTGAAGACCATAAGGAAATATAATTTTTATGAAAAAATAGAGTAATGTATTTGGCTGAAAATGGTATCAAATTTGGTTCATATAATAACATGTGATGGTATATTGGAGGATCTATAAATGATAGAGGCCATTTATTATTGCCTTAGACAATCAATTTGATAGTGATATGATTTATATTGGTTTGGAAAGATATTATATATGTATTTCTAGACATTATCAATACTATCTAACATACACACCATGTAAACATGGAAGGGAGGTATATTCCTTTGATCCAATTAATGTCATGAAAATTTCAATGAATTGAATATAATATTAATACACTAATATTTTCCTACAATACCATATAGTTTAGATGTGTTTTTAATCTTTTTTGATGAATTTATGAATTTATTTATAAGTATTATTTCCAATAATGACAATGTTTTATATTACACCTGATAAAAATTCAATGTTCATGAGAAACGTGACACGACACATGATTTGAAGTTATCTGTGGTTCGTCTTTCATTAATTATTTGGGTTAATTATCCTTATATGGAAAATTGAGATATATATATTGGTCACAAATGTTTCAAGTAAATATCAACATATAAGGAGTAGAACATGATCAATAGAACAAATATGGAGAACATTAATGATTTTTAATGCTCAAC
This sequence comes from Viscum album, assembly GCA_963277665.1. Classification (NCBI taxonomy): domain Eukaryota; kingdom Viridiplantae; phylum Streptophyta; class Magnoliopsida; order Santalales; family Viscaceae; genus Viscum; species Viscum album. The sequence goes on along the minus strand of OY728131.1, from coordinate 847,343,765 downwards.
AAATTTCATTTTTTGGAAATTGTACAAGGTGGATAATTCATTGTGTATAAAAAATCATGATATCTTATCCATGATGAGAATAAAAAAAGATGAAAAATTTTAGATGAAAAAATTATGAATCAGAAAATTGTGATTGACGGGGAGAAATATTACCTTTCTCATATTAATGTTCAACCATCTACACATTTGAGTATTAATTTTGCACATAAGGAAGATATCGAGTTACATATGGAGGTGATGGATCTTCTTGGTAAAAACATCATTGTGATTGAATTATAATGTTCATGAACCACAGATGTTTTTTATAATATCAAAGGCCTCAAACAGCTAAATATATTTTTTAAAATCCACAACAATAAATTCCCAACAATGGTTTCTATAATTTTGACCCATTTTTTATAATAAATTCTATTTAAAATTAAAAGGAAACATGGATCACCTATAATGTAGATGACCTTATAGCTATATAGTTTTAAAGAATATGGAAAACTTCTATGAAAATAATACCCAAGACATTAAATAAACATTTATCCATCTTTTCTAGGATTTTCTTATTTCAGATTATTTTATAAACAACATCCTTGTGAAATATTTTATAGAAATAAATAAATTAAAATAAATATTTATAACAAGTGAAATATGAAACATAGAAGTATGGAGCTAAAATTATCAATAAGGGTAAAGAAAAATCTTTAAAATTAAAATTCATCAATGATCATAAAATTCATATGGGTATGATGACATAATAAAAGTGATTGTGCAAATCATAATGAAAGTAATACTCATAATTAAATATATCATCAAATATGAAAACCTAGGAAATGAAATATCATTATAATTAATAATCATGAGCTATGTGACACCAATATCTATCATGAGAAACATTACAAACCCATCACATCCATAATGAAAACATTTATGAATCTTGGAAAATAAGATTCAATTGAAAATAAAATAACTCATAAAAATGGAATAACCTTTTGGTTAACATCCATAACAATTTCCTTTTAAGGCTATCATGTACCCACACATCCTTGGTTTTTTCAGGGAAATAAGTGTTTTTTATATATATTTTACACAAGATTTACTCATGGAAATGAAACAGGTTCCATAAAAATATCCATAAAACATTCATATTCCATCCAAAAAATACTATTGATTACATCAATAAAATATATACCCAGTGGAGGATATGTGAAAATAACGATTTCTAATATTTATGAATGTAAATACCATTAAATGATCATTAAAAATTCTTGAAGAAAATATACATATCATTTCGAAAAAAAAACTATTTAAAACATATAATTTTTGAAAATAATTCACTTATGATAAAAATGAAATATAATAAATAAATATTTCATAAATCATTTTAATAATTTCATTATAAATATATTCCAGCATCTTTTAGAAATTTCATTTTAAAACATATTTGATTTTTTTTGAAAACATGATTTTTGATGAATATTAAATATTTAGAGAGATTTTTCAAAAAAATATTTCCTCGAAATAATATGTATATAAAGAGATAAAATTTATCACATAACATGTATTCTAAGGAAATAATAACAAGTTAATAACGGTTATGATTTTTCTATAGAGTTTAATTATTAAATTTCAACCTTTTATGTTTAATCATAAACAGTCCCGATAAATGATGAGATCAAAAAATGGAATTCTTAGTGCATTGGTAACATTGAATCGTAAGCCACCTGAAAGAGTAATACTAAATGAAAATTTGATTTATTAAAATAATAATATTCATGATGCAAAATGAATTTTTTTACACAATATAATGGATATTTTTCAATTACATAATGAAATATCTCAAATGAAGGAAAATTGAGAAAAAAGCCCTTTCCACGTTGGTAACATTTAAACATTGAAAACCTTGAATGATAAAACCTAAAATAATTGTATAATTCCTCCTATATTTAATTATACAAACAATAAAAAAATATAATTCCATTATATATATCACACAACAAAAACAATTTGTTAATATGGGATTTATCTCATAAAAATAAATATGAGTTGAGAAAAACAGTCACTGCGTGAGTAACTTTTGAAACATGAGATCTATTAAAGAATAAAATAAATTGAAACTATTAATGTCATGGAATATATAAAATAATGATATAAATTCCAATTTAATGTATATACAACACAAAAAATAAATTTTTGGTGAGTAATGAATAAGTCTCCTAGAAATAAAATTGAGACTAGAAATCTCCTTACCTTTTGTTTTGAATCAGATCATTCTTGTTAAAAACCATTTATAAAAACATATATTTCTTTTAAATATATAATATAAAAATAGAAATATATATCATACCATATATTATTGACTTATTTCCCTAAATTAAATGTTTATTAATAATTTCATTTAAAAGTTGTTTTGCGGTAATGTCCAATTTTTTCATATATATTTTAACCATTTATTTTTGATACTCATAATTTGATAATTTTATATTAATTAATATAATTTAAACCATCATATAAATATATTATATATTCACTATGTATATCTTTATAATAATATATAAATGATATAAATGGTAAATGATATACATTATTCATGGATATGGTTGGTTGTACGTAAACATGAACATTGTTTAAATTTTTTTGGTATTGAATGAATGTATTGTAAAAGATATAAATATATATTATTGTTAAATTTTAATATTTATGCCATATATATTGAAAATTTACATTTCAACCATCCTAAATACATTCCATGTATAGTATTAACAAATCACATCGCTTTATGAGGAAGTACTTTTCTATACACAGAAACGACTATATAATATTCCCAAAAAATGAAAAACATGAATGTATGTGTTATATAAAGATTATAAAAGAATAAATACATCATAAATATCCTATATATCATTAATAAATTTCATTTCAATCATTATTCCAATAATGAGATGTTGTAATTGATGAAGGAACGATATAAGTTTGCAAGGCGGTAGTCCTCCGTTCACATGAACGATAATTGTGTGTCCCATTTGATGGATTGTGTGATGTTTTATGTAAAAACATTGAATTATAATCAACTCTATATATTTTTAAACATATTTTATTATTTAATATCTAATTAAAAACAACTCAATAATTTTAATGAATAAAAAAACAGAAATGGGTTTTGATGAATGTTAAACCTTCTTTTGGAAACTCCTTTTCTATTAAACTAATGGATTTTATTAGTTTATTTAATATTCATAATTAAGATTATTGAATTATTCTAGTGATTGTGGGAATTATTATTTTTAGATTATTTATAATCCCATGGTATTTATATGTGTAAAGATGTGGAGAGATAGAGTGACCTTTTACAGTGAAAGAGAAGTGATATTCTTGTAAATACCAAAAGGTAAACACTTTTGGGAGGACTTCATTACCTCTATTTCCTCTAGTGATGATATTTTCCAATAAATGATTGTATATGGATGAGATATGTCGATACAATTGATTTTAGACAGGTTTCTAGGCCATTTGGACACTTAAGATTAACGTTTAACCAGTATGTAAACATGTTTTACCTTAATTGATATAATTAATAATAATTTAATTCACTCATAATTTTGTTCAAAAACTAATATTAACATTATATATATTATAAAATATTCTTATTAAAAATATAGAATCTATTTTTTCAAATTTTATCAGAAAAATTTATAGAATTTCATATTATAGTAATTCTATCGAGGGAAAGAGATGGTGTGTTTTTAAAGATAAAATGTTTCAATTATTACAACGGTTTTATATAAAAATTAAATATTAAATTTATTATAATACATAAATTAGATTAATAGATGTATAATTGAAATATTTTTCTATTTTGAAATATTTTTACATAAAAAAATTATTTATATGAAAATTTAGTTTTCAATTAAATTTAATATTTTTATCAAATAATAAATTAATTAATCTTCTCAAAAAAGAAATAAAAAACTCCCCCATATTTAATTATGATAATAAAATTTTAAAATTAATTATATTATTTTCAGTTAAAATTTAAAAATTTAAAAAATTTTGGTTTCAAATGAATCTTCCATGAAATTGTAGAAAATAACCTTATTTAAAAAAAAGTTAATATTTTTTGCCTAAAATTGGATTTATCATTATTTTATGTCAGAAAAACATATCACATGAGTGTCAAAATATTTCACGGAATATATAAACTACATCCTTAATATTTTATTTTTTTTTAATTTCTAATTAATTGGTCACCAAAGTATTGGTTATATAAACATGTTTAAACAATATTTTAATAATTTTTTAATAGTAGTCATTCCATATATTCAAATTACTAGGTTATACATATAATTATATTAAATATATTTTTTTTTGTACAAAACATCCCTGTATGTAAAAAAGATTATCGATTAAACTATATATTACATGCAATACAAGATAATTGGGGTGTTGTGTATAATGAAATCTAAATTGGTCATTGTGTGTAGTGAAATATTTCAAATAATTTAAAATAATTTTACTGAATATATTTATAAAATTCCTAGTATTTTACATCCATCTCCACTTAAAATGGATTTCAGCCTCTAAATTCAGTTTTTTAATAAAATTAATAAAAAAATTACATTTATTCTATTGAAACCCACATAATACAAATATAATAAATAAAACATTTCATAAAATTGAGAAACATAATGGTCACTAGAATATTTTTATAACTAGTAATGCAAATAGATAGATAATTGGTAGGAAATTTAAAGAAGGATTTGGAATAGAAAAATAATTCCCATTGTCTAATAGAGGGTGATTGAGAATGTGGTTACAAGAATGTTAATCGAAAAATTACACAATCAAAATAGGTATGAAAAATGTCATCGATAAGATCAGAAAAGATATTAATTAAATAAAATGTTAATTCAGGAAACTTCTTCTAAAATGGAGGATTATTTCACCATATAGATTGAAAACATAACGTAATAATGTTTTTTCACAAGAAAAATTTCATCCTTTTAATAATAACCAAAACAGTAGCATCTATTCCTCTAGATGTTGAATATTAAAGATGAATTTACAAATGAAAGAAGAACAAAAATAACATTGTAATGATAAAATTAACTTAAAAGGGATGAAGAGCAATTACTCCTATCTTTAGGAATTAACAAAAACTAAAATATAGAAAATGGAATTATTATTCCAAAATGAAATAAACTATGTATGATAAAATAATTTATAAAAGAATACAATAATACGCAATGTGGAAACAAAATAAATCTAAAACCTCATATCTCGAATAAATTAATTGGCCTCAAAATTGAAGAGTGTATTAACCTAAATGGTTATCTCGTACCTTCCATATTTCATTGAAAAAAAAGATAGAGATATTCATTTTATGTAATATTAAAAAGTTAGTCACTAAATAACATTTCAATTCTTGGTTATTTATATGTAAATATTTTTGTTCCCATAATTATCTAAATATAAAACATTATATAAATTTCAATTTTTATCAATAATATAAAACTTATTTCTATATAAACTAAAAGAATAAATAAAATTAAACACATTTTAATCAGTTAATTCAACCCAATAAAACATCTCCTAATATGTTATTAGTAACAAAAAAATTGATACATAAAACCCTACAATAATGCCTTAATAAAATTGAAATTTCAAATAACCTTAATCATATAGGCTATGATGATATCCAGAAATCTTAAGATGAATTCTAATAACAACATCCTAATCTCCAAGGTTATCTAAAATGTCTTTTTATACCAACTATAATAGACTAGAACCTGAATTCCTCAATCCTAGGATGGAATCCATAAATTTACATGCCCATGAATTATATAGTTGATTATGACCCTTTATTTCTATATAAAAGTTACAATATCAAAAGAAAAACCAATATCATATAAATTCTTGAGGATTTTATTTGTTTAATGATCTAGATAATTTATAAAACACTAATATAAATAATATAAAAGTGGTCAAATGATCCTTTATACCCTCTAATCCATGTTTTCTTAATTCACATTGGGTAGGGAACATATTCCTTGTAAAATTATTTATATACAAAAATAATTCAAACAAACTCGTTATAACATGTGGAAATGAGATATATGAAGGGTGAGCTCAAATGATTTGTATGTGTAATGATAAGAATTATTTATTGATTTTCATCAATGAGTATAAATGTTCATTAGGGTACAATGAAATAATCAATGTTCATATGAGAATAATAATGGAAATCATACACATCAACACCTGAATCATCAAATATGAAAACATGGAAAAAGAAATAGTTATCTAATTAATAATCAATAGCTATTTGAAATCAATCCTAATCATGAGAAACATTAAAAGCTCATAGAAAGAATAAAAAATCATGTTTGTAATAAGGTAAATACTTTTCACTTCAAAAAAAAATCACTCTTACAAATGGAATAACCATATCATAAACATTCATTCTAGAGTCATTATAAGGCTATCACACACCAACTATTACATGGTTTATCATGGAACCCCCATCATTTGATTATTATGGAACCACAAATCATTGGTTTATAATGTAATTACACCTCAAATTTTCATATACCAATATAGAATCATTAGAAAAAACGATATATTTTCATCTTAAACTCATAGGACTGACTATAACATGATTAAATCGTTTAAAAGAAATGATTTATATAGAAATATCATTGAAACATGATTGACCCAAGGAAAAGAAATGTGCTCCAAAAAATATATTTGAAACGATATTTACCAATAAAGAAAATAATTTGGATTGTATCAATACAGAATATCCCCATTGGAGGATAACTAAGAAAAACATTTATTGATGTTTATGAATTTAAATACCATTAACATATCATTAAAAAATAATGATGAAAATTTCTTTTCATTTTGAAAGACATTTTTTAAAACATAAAAAATTTTCAAAATCATTTTCAATTAAAATTTATCTGAATTATTATTAATTTAATATTTTAAAAATAATTCAAATTTTTTATTTATGGAAATATCATTCTATATCAAAAAATAACATTCAGAAACAATTTTTAAATCATTGTTAAAAAACATCATTTTGGAATAATTTTCAAATGAATGGACGATTCTTCATACAAAAAAATTTAAAATCATGGAAATATAATGATAGAAATTTTAATGGAAAATATGTATTCTCATGAAGAAAATAAATTAAAAGTATCGTTACGATAAAACATTATTGTTATATCATAATCTCTAAACAATGGATACTTAATCATAAATAACCCCAATAAATGATGAGATTGTAACATAAACCTCTTACCACATTGGTTTCATTGAATTGTAAGACTATTGAATGAATGAAATTAATTAAATTATCAATATCAAGAAAATAATATTATTAATGAAATAAAATTAAAATGCTTTAGTGTATATACAACTCATAAATAATTTCGGTGTACATCCTAACAAGCATCTCAAAGAAGGAAAAATAATACAACAATTCCCTACCACATCTAAAACATTTATACTGTAAACCCCACAACAATTTAATCTCCAAATGGATATATATTTCCCCAAAAATAGAATATATAATAATATTAAAATACATTAATGGGTATTATATACACCACACCATAAATATACATGGTGAATATGGCTTCTGTCACAAAGAAATAAAAGAGAGATGAAAACACCACTTACTACATGAGTGTATTTTGAATCCTGATATCCATTGAATAATTAAGTAAATTGAAACATTGAATATCATGAAATAAATTAAATTCATTACATAACCTTTTATAGTGATGTATATACCCCTCACAAAATAAATCAGAGTTCACTACAATACAAGTATAAAAGAAACAATAGTGATACTTCAAATCACTCTACATTAATTCTTAAGTCACATTGTTCATCGTCAAACCACTTGTATATATATTTTAATATTATTATACATTAATAAAAGAACCATATTCACATATTACATAAAATATATTATTGTATTATTATTTTTATTACCCATTTATTATCATTTTCAAGGATTAGTGACCATTGAGGTATTAAAGGCTTTGCCTTTCATATATTTTTTTAATTTTTATTTATATTCCTCTTACATTGATAATAGTATCATATATTCCATAGTTTAAAACATTATATCATCATCGTATATATTCATGATTTTTGTATTTATATAAACCTATAAAATATTGAAATATGAAATGAAATACATCATTCATGGAGACGGTCGGCTGTAGATAGGCATGTACGTTCCTTCAATATTCATATATTATTACAACGATGAAATGTAAATGAATTATATATATATATATACTAATTAAGTACCATTATTATGTTTTATATGACAAATATTTCTATTATACAAATCCATAATGCATTCCATGTAAAAATGAACAAATCACATCACTTTGTGATGTGGTAGCCCGACGTACGCATGAACAATGTTATCGTGTTCACAAAAATGTAAATCATGAAATAATGTGTTATATAAAAATTAAAGAATCATAAATAATACCAAAATATCAGATATATCAAATATTAATAGTATTTACATCATTATTCCAACCATGAGTGGTGGTAATGGAAAAATGATGGACATCGTTTTGCAAGTGGGTAGTACACCATACACATAAATGATGATTTCATATCACATTTAATAGAAGTATGTGAAATAATAATTCATACCATTAACATAAAAAATATAAGTATATTTAAGATAGAATATTCATTATATAATATTTATACCAAAAATTGATGTGGTTTGTAATAAATAAAACAAAAACAATCTATGATGAATATTACCACTACTTCGGGTAACTCAATTTGGTTTTAAATAATATCAATTATTGGATTACTTTCATAGAACAATTTTTATTCTAGTATTAGAGGTTGGATAATGTGATATAATTTGGTAAGAGTTTGGATGATCCAAAATCCATGAGAGTCATGGATAAGTGAAGAGAATGAGTGACATTTTTTTAGTATGAGGAGTGATATTCTTGCAAATACCAAAAGGTAAAAAAATAGAAGATCACATTTATTTCGTTTTCCACAAATAATGAACCATTTTTCATATAATATGTTATATTTCTAAAATATGGATAGAATATATATTTTTTAAAAGTTTATAATTCATTCGTCTTCATATGTCAAATGATTAACGACAAATTAAAATATTTTTTAGCTTATTCACTATAATTAATTTAAATTTTTTCCAATGATATTTCAGGAAGAAAAAATTATTTTCACCATAATAGATATTGTATTTTATGATAAAACTAAATATGGAATCCATTTTTCCAAATTCCTTGCCCATAATTTGAAGAATTAAATTTAAAACTACATGCCGATGCTCACTAAATGAACATAGTGAGAAACACAAAGGCAGAAATAACTGAATATTGGTACTATTTTCCATGTAATGTATAGGAATAATAAGGTGGACATGATCATGAAAATAACATGAACCAGAAGGGGTCATATGATAAACTGAACTTTTTAAAGTTATGTGGAAGGTTACACACAGCCGTAGGAATATCCATTAAATTTACATTGACAAGTCCTTCCACGCTTGTAAAGGTGCCCCATGAAAACAGTAACAACATGATAGTAGTAATGAAATATCATAGTGGAAATTAAACCAAGAAGTTTTAAAACTCTTATCAATCCCTCCAAAATCCTCCAAAAATTTGAGACAAATATCAAAATTTCAATGATCCTATTAGGAATGTAAATATCAAGTGATGCATCACTGGTAGATAGAGTGATTTTCTTTAGAAAAAATTATATATTATTGAAATATCTACAATCATTGTAAAATATAAAAAGAAAATAAATATATAGACTTTATGGATCCTCTTATTATGGTAAAACTCACATGACCCAACCATAGATCCCACAAGACACCATAGAATCCCAGATAGTATGTCCCCTTAAGCACCCAAGATCTGGCTACCATGTCACCCACAACATAATAAAGGAATCCATGATTTATAGGTAGTCATTAACTCAACCTATGGTTCGATAAGACATATTGCCTTTTCAATGATGTTCTAGTTCATCACAATAAGTCCCTTGGTTGGTCATGTGACACATCACCTATGGGTAAAGTGATTGTATTCTACAAAAATCAGACATCTTCATGATATCCCCAAACATTGTAAGTTAATAAAATAAAAAATGAAGGAAAATAGAGGAATATCTGGAATTATTAAAACTCACATGATTCACCAAATATGTACATTGAAAAGTCTCACATTCCCCCATAAAAATCCACCATTACCTCATGAAATATCCCAAACAAGGCTTCAAAAACATGTGAAGGCCTTCTACGAGGTATCTTGATCATGTGAAAGTACATAGACATGTCAAACTTATAATATAGGGGAATATGAGCATGTATTTATGATTTTAAATGAACCCTTTAATATGATATAATCAAATTATTATGCATTTACTTCTTTTTATTGTGGTCAAAAAAAATATAGTGATGTAGTAGAATGGCCTATGCCCAAACCGGGGAAGTCAACTAACCTCATATCCGTCCACAGACTCTATCATGGATTCATGAAATATGTGTATTTTAATTTGGTGAATTACTACGGTGGTGGGAACTATAAATCCCCCACCCCAACATCAACAACTAATTTACACATAGACAATCGAATTCTCTGAACCTCATACTGGCACACATAGGCATCAAATCAAATTTCTCTGTGTGGATGATATTGTGACCCAGAATTTTTATATTATTTAATATCAAAAGAAAAAATTATAGTTATCATTCAGTATATATATAGGATCATTTCTTGTTCAATCATAGTTCACATGAAGTACTTCCATCAGGTCATCATAGTAAATCAAAAACATATTCTAAAATATTTGATAATATGAACATGATAAAATTTAACAAATATATGAAATAAATAAGTCATGGTAGGGAAAAAGAATAAAATATGGAGGTACTTCTACATAAAACACATACACATATCCTCATTCTCATAGCACGAACCATCCAACTCATACGATAGAACCCAAACACGTCTCCCAAATCAGGTGATGCTCATTTGGTATAATATTTGGATCATGTGAAGTACTGTGGACATGTGAAGAGAATGTCACATCATGCCCCTTGGGTATTCAACCCCAGTATCATGAAACCCTCTAGTCTTGATGTCTAGATATTACAGTGTAAAAAAACATGTCTCCAAACTCATATAGTGGAACAATTACATGTCAGTTGTGTATCGTTATAACACCATGGTATTTCAACTAACTCTCGCCATGACCTCTAAATAATGCATCCAAAAATCATCATGTCATCCAGACATGTTAGCTAGATTTTTCACCTCCTTATATGAATGCTTTTATTGATTGTTTATGGCCTTCCATAAATTCTGCATTAATCTCATGAAACCCTCCCAGCATGTTATAAAACATTCATGACAACACTATGTGTTGTAATGTGGGTCATATGACCCTATCTAAGAAAATAAACAGGGATCACATTATGGATTCTATTGTTAACTAGTTAGGTCTCATGATGTGCTCTGGACAATTGAGACGGGATCATGAGTTAGCCTTCTAACTAGCAATCCTATATATGCAATGTCCCTAGAAAAGACCACCAGATAATGAGATTATCATTTGAAATTTCAGGTATACACCATTTGATATTTCATTTAGGAAAGTATGGAATGTTTGGAATATAATCACTACATCCCAGTAATGAAAGCAAGACAGTTCAATCGAGCATCCCAGGCCATTATAACTTTATCCATACTCAGTGTGTACACCCTTGTCCAATGAACTATAATGAATGTTATTCTTGCCATGACCTGGACATGCAGGTTGAAACATTATGGGAAGACCTCTATATAAAACTCTAAAGGTAATTCCCATCACATAAATCATACAACCACAAGAAGTGAGACATATTATTTTCTATCCCTTGATTCTCACCGTAATTATAGCTCATATGGTCATAAGGATTCACAATGATCATGTCATTCATGTGACATGTTTTTGTGAGGATAAGGGATCATCGGTGTGTAAACCCTGACCAGTTGAACTATGAGGACTCTGATTCCTTCCATAACTATGATGCATATGACGCCTTCCTAAGGCATGAGACAAAAGTCAAATTAAAACACACTTATGTATACATCTCCTCATATTATATAATTTTTATCCATCATAACCCCATCATTACCATGGGATGATCACTCTACATCACACGTTAGTGGACCCAAAAGACAAATAAACTATGATGGATCCAATTAGATCAATAATAAGGATATGTATGATACCTTCCTATGAATTGATCTCAAATGGACACCCACTTCGGTGTTAGTACCACCACATATCCGACATTTCAGTCATAGGGACCCAACCATTAACATGGTCTATTCATCTTTCACCAAACCCCAACAAACCGAGGGACTAGTTGAAATATATAGAATCTAATTCCAACTATAAAATGGATATGAAATATGACTTCTCGATGCCATAGTACCCCAGGGTTGTCCCAGTACAGAATTCCCACATCCATATGCAACATGGATGATCACTTACTATCCCTTGCTTCTCAAAGAAATTATATATCATGTGGGGTTCTGGGAGTCTCAATGAACATAGCACTGGAATCATGAATCTTAACCAGCCATAGAAATCTCAGTATGTAATCCCAGATGTGTGGAATAATATAAACATCCACAATATACGAGCATCTTACTTGGGGAAGGTCCCAAATAATTAATGAGCTTTGATAAATAGGATTACTTCTATAATTACGATACGTAGGATGTCTCTTTGAGAATTTACATTAATAGTATAATACCTATGTGACCATACATATAAAATTTCTACATGTTTTTAAACTGCATGTGTTTAAAATTCTACAAGTATTTTGATTCTAATTATAAAATGTATTTGTAGGGAAAAAATAGTGGATCAATACTCTCGCTATTATATTAACTACCTCCGAACATGGCATCAAATTCGGATGTACTTGGTTATGAATCATCATCATATAAATATCTATTCATAATGATAAATGGGTGAAGAACCTCAGATTCATATATATGGATTCACTATTGATACCCCCTCTAAAAGCATAAAAGAGGTTAACTTATGATAAATTTCTTTTGTTAACTAAGAAGATACCATTTTTAAGATGTGATTGATGAACATATATTAAATATATATGAAACAATCATTGAAGGAATAAATCCCCAAGAAATTATGAGATGAGATAAAAGTCTGATACTCTCGACCGATGTGAGATCCAAAGTTTCATTGGGTCAAAAACCCAAATGATCGCATTCCCTTAGAATGCATGTATATACCAAGTTATGAATTTCGGAACAGTTGAGATTTCTTGTTATTAACTAATATGGTGAATCAATGTCAATTATTGTTCATGAGATAAAACAGGCAACAACAAAGTAGTGGGATAAACAAAAATCACCTCAACCACCTATTTTTATAAAAAAATAAGAAACGATTAACCCGACATGAACTTGTTAAATCACAACATATGCTTCACATCATAAAAATATATGATTTCTCATTCTTGTGAAACAGTTTTTTTTCAATGATAATGATCTGTCTTCTTTTATCCATCAAAACGATGGTGGACCAGGCATGAATCTCTTTAATAACTTAATTATTTTGTAATTAATCATCAATACATTTTTATTTCATATCATACACAACCATTGAGCCGAATGTAAAACCCTAAAATACCAGGATCGATTGATTGTCACATGTAAAGCCACAAACATGGATTTTCAAACATGTTGATAACCCAACATAAGTCTTACAACATATCCATTATAGCCCGGGTACTAAGGAAATAAATCCAACCATAATATCACAAGTCCACATGAGTACATTGGATGAATCACTAATAAGAAAAAAATTATGTCAACAATGTATATCAGAATGGGAAGACATCATGTATGAAATATTTCACTAATTGGTGACCTTGTAAATTATTTTGTTCGTGACTCTAGATACTTCATCTCATCAATAGAATCTTGATCCATGATAAGGTATTCATCCAGTAACTATTCTAGAAAATCTGTTATGGTTGCAAACCTCATAGGTCTCAAAATGATATCACTAGACCAATATCATCAATGTTAAGTGGTGAACACAATGGAATAGGAATAATATCAAAATGGTAAAATCTTGACAATTAAATCAGTCTGAAAGGGTCACTAATTATTAAAACTGATGATTCTAAATCATCTTAGGATTGATGATGATATGAAATTGTTCCTTGTTACAACAAAAAAAAATTCAATTAATTATTTCCAAAGCACAGTAATCAGCAACTGCGTATTCTAGTGTAGGTGGACTAGGGATTCATATACAGCTACCTTTTAGTTCAGGGGCCACTGAGTATGGTTACTATCAATTTCCATCAATAGTACCACCACACATACTTCCATATGTCACCAAGTGATGGTACCACTCCACACCCTACCACCTGTCATACAAATGGATGAAAAATAAGGAAAAAACATTGATCATGGAAGGCCATGGATAACTCTGAGTGGGATCATATCCCAAATTCGTATGAAAAAGACTTCTGGCATATTATGGTAGTACCAACTACATGGGATCATATCCATACTCACTCAAAATAGGTCTATACTAATATTCCTTCATTAGGAATTTGGGAGTCCCGTATCTCAACCTCCCATGAATGATACCCATCAACATATCCCTAGTGGAACAAAGAAGAAATATATGGAATCAGATCACCACTTTAATCGAAGAGTTGTTCCTATATATAGTAGAGATGTAAAATGTGAAGGATTATGTCCCTATAAAATATTTTCAAAAAATAAATATATATCTTAGAAACAAATGATGAAATCCACCATAATTTTCTAGAAATTGTTCAAATATTAGGATACGTGAATATTCCATTACATAAATGTAGTGTAACTAAACAGTCTGATCGTAAGGACCAAGTGGTTTTTATGGAGAAAGAGACAATTATTTCTCCCATCCATGATTATTATCATCTTATTATAGAAAAGGAAGAGCTTTTTAACATGGAATATTTTATTTTTCTAATTAGGGATCACTGGGAGAGTGTGGAACATGCCTCGAGATAGGTGCACATGCCTACTGAAAAATTATGTCATCATATTTTATAGGATTAGGAAAAAAAATTACCAACATTCTCATTGGGGACCCCTAGGTGAGAGGGGAACATTAGATAAAACTATTGGTATAATCCAAGGGGTTTTTATTGTGTTAATATCCTAGTTCCAGATGGGCTACACCAAGTGGAAATGTCACATGCCTTGGTATATGATCATATTCCTTTCAGTTAATCTATATTGAATATTACAACATATAAAAAAACCATATTTATATGCCATCATCTACCAAAGAACGACTATTCCAACATTATTTTGAGGCAATATAGGAGGAGGCTCATATAACGTATACTATTCTAGTTCTCCATCAGTACATTCTCAAAGAGAATACATATTTGGACTTGGCACATAATCCTATTCAATCTATGCTCGTTATGGAATATTTTCACATGCCTTGGTGTCGGCTCATATTCCTTCAATAAAAGGCTAGGAGAATATTCCAACAGATGGGGATCAGCCCCATACTCCCATTCGATTGATGATCAATAAAGGAGAATGTCCCATGTCTGGGGACATGCTTATATTCATGTAAAAAATGGGGGTTTAAATCTGAATATTCTAGAAGATTCTCATTGGTGGGATTATATAATCAGGACACCATACTATTAAAAATATGACCTCAAAATCGTCATATTGAAAAATGATATTCATACACAATTCAAAAAGGTAGGTCAGAAAATTCTAGCCTCGGTGCCAAGAATAGTTTATCTCCCTAATATTCTAATTTTTAGTAATATTTTTCTTGTTCAAGTCACATTTCAACAGCCCAAATGTCCATCAACTCATCATTCAATGTAAAATATGTTCATTACAATGATAGTCCTCTTCCTAGTAGTGTGGTGATGGATCGAAGGTATTGTACTCTTAATATCCAATATTGTTATCCTCTGCACAATGATATCTCCCTAGGACAAGGAAACAATCCCATTGACTGGAAACATCCATTTTGATAGGAGTTTAAATCATAAAAACAATAATATAGGTAAAAAATTGAAAAAATGTTGTAATCTATATCTAGTTCCCCATAAACAACTAGTAGTGCTCTACTCTAGATAGTAGGAGACACTGTGAATAATCATTAGTGGTCTGATTGGATGTAGAAATGTATGTTTGATGAAGATGAGGCACAAATTGATATATGGAGAGATATATCCAAATACAAACTCCATGACATGTTGTATACCCTTTCTATTTTGGACTATAAGCTCAAAAATAATCTATAGGAGGAGTGAATGCCTTATCAATTTCAAAATTTGTGGGATACTCGTTAATGAATGTGGGCTACACATCTCCCATATATATGATATGAGTATCACATTCATCATATCAATACAATATAGTCAGTTGGATATGGTTGTCTTTTCTATGGCTCAGTAACGAAGATTTAAATAACATGAAAAACACATGTGCAATGTCTTTCTACACATCGTAACAACCATCCACCGACATATTTACATATATTACCTAAACATTTACATCCCATGAAGGGGGAAATATAGAGGATTTCACTTCACTATGTCCCAATAACAATAGCAACATTCATATACAACATCATTTAATGTCATAGCCTCTAAATAAATTATATAAATAGGAAATTCATGATCCAGTTAGATGCTTCATAAAAAATAACCCTACATAAATTATTCCTAGAAATCTTGAAATTTTGAAAAGGATATCCAACACATTTTTGAACTATGACCCTCAATGTAATTAGAATAAATTTCTATCATTGAGGACAACATTACATTCAATCATAAAAATTACCATACATAAATATTTTCATTATGAGATTCCATCACACAATACTTCTACATAATAATAACTGTACAAATCAAATGGGCAGCAATACTAAATGTTCTAATATCCATGTAAAAGAAGAACTATCCCACTAGACATAGAGATTTTCCTCCACCACCTCCACCATTCATATCATCAATTCCTAAGAAGACATGGTACATTTCATTAGTATTTAAAAAACCACATCCCACTGGTTTAGGTCCATTTATATCTCAATAATTTTTACAATGTTCATCATTCATTGAGAGAGCCCTAGAGAAATCAATGGAGACTCTATATCAACCCTAGACTGTTGAGATGGTTGAATTTATATCTAGATTACCATCTCCGGATCCATCATATCCTCAAATAATAAAATTTGGATCCTCTAAAATAGGATCAATCAATACTCATTTCAACATTGAATAATCCCTTGGCCATAGCAATGCATGACCATTTATCACCATTGTTAGTATAGAGAGACTGAGTCTTCTCTAGGATGGAGTTAAATATTGATGGTCAAAATCCCTGTGATTCCTCCCACATTAAGAAAAAACTTTACTACTCAGGTTTAGATAGGAAATCATGACTAAAAACTCCATCAGGTTTATTAATCATAGTCCATTATAGTAGGTGTGTATGATGAAGCTAATTAGACCCGACTAGGGTCGCATGCCAAAACATCCTAATATGACTAGTTGTTTGAGGAACAACCCTGATAAAGGAAATGCATAATCATTCTCTTGTGTTGAATGTAACAAAACAAACTACATTTTCCAGTATAAAACTATATGTTTCACCATTGTAGACATGATAGAAACTGAAAATCAATACACAACTATAGAGTCATTCAATATAGAAAACCTACCATGATATGAGGTGATGTTGATTCATATACTAGAGATACATGTACCCAGAACCATAGGAGGATCTGAATCCTAGAACCTCTAAATATTGAGTATCCGCTTCTAAGTAGGATTACTAAAAAATAAAAATGAAATTCTTTGGCTAAATACCAATCACATCATAAAATAATGTATTTTCCTTAAATGGTGGAATAGTAGTCACAATATGATAATGGAATAAAAACTCTTAGAAAACTCACTGAGAAGTTACTCTGGAGTAATATTCCCATTATGTATCATTTTCAGGTTGAGATTAATATTCTTCCCCCAATTTCCAATACTTCTACAAATGAATTAGCTAATATTCATTCTAGATCATGATACTTGAAGGTTGTCTACATAAATGAGGATGTTTAAAATGACAAATCTTTCACTCCATTGTGGAAAAATCCTCTCCCTCTCATGAGAAATCATTCACTCATGGAATAATCGAGAATCAACATCATAGAATTGTGGGGAAACAACATCAAACCCCATTCACTCTCTATAGATGGGAGTTGGTTTATATTTTAGCACCCCACAGCTATTTAACATCATATATACCTTATAAAAAGTAATAAAAGAAAAAGAAGGGTGATGCACACCTATGAAGCCTGAGAGGAAGCTAGGTCTAAAGTGGGTGGATGGTTCTCTACAACCACCCAATTTCATAAATTTTTCCTTAATTATATTTGATGGTTCAAGTGACCCAAAAAACCATCTCACGAACATCGTATCTCGATATCAGTTGATGATGGGATCTTTAGAATAGTATTAGGATTTAATTTTCAGTACTTTTGTAAATAATCTGATACGACATGCCTTTGTTTGGTACATC
Source organism: Viscum album (assembly GCA_963277665.1). NCBI lineage: Eukaryota > Viridiplantae > Streptophyta > Magnoliopsida > Santalales > Viscaceae > Viscum > Viscum album. The sequence goes on along the minus strand of OY728131.1, from coordinate 847,325,097 downwards.
CATCATCCAATAGCATTAATTGTAAGATGAAAAAACCTTCATAAAAAATTCCTTCATTATTTTATATCCATTTTATTGAAAACAAAATAAAATCGACATCATTAACTAGAAAAAATATATGGAAATGATCAGTTGTGTACATTCAGAGAAATATAGAAAATATTAATCTATTAACTCAGCATCCCTCATCCAGAATAGAAATTAATAGTAATCTATGCTGAAAATCATGGGGCAGATTTTCAGACACCCCTGGTACTAAGGTAGTATCTAGGTTGGTTCCATGAGTCTAAATAAATGGAACAACATCTAGATGACACCATTATGAAAACCCTATCCAAATATTGATTCACATCCACAGAAAATTGGAAAGGATAGATAATGAAGAAGCTTCAACTACCACTCTCAAGATAGAAACAACACCCATCCACAAACTTGGGAAAGTCTGAACTGCCCATCTCCTCTTATCGAGTGACAAAAACCCACCAAATTCCCCTTGGTACAATGCATAGGGAAATTAGCGTCGCTCGAGGTTTGATGAATATCTTAATAATTAATACTCCTTATAAAATTAACATGTCCCTAGTTATTTATTGCATTCCATGGATACTAACCTTCTCATGCTAACAAATCCTAGGAAGCCTGACGAGTTCAACTTCCCAAATCATCCCAACTACTTCCCTTTCCATATAAGGGAGGGTCCTAATATCCAGGACTACATTGTAGTCAAATTCACCTTCCAAGGCATGGATAAATCCAGATAAGGGGTGTTAGATATCTATTAATTAAACTTCTCCTACAAAACCATTTCCCAGTCATAAGAAGAGGTTACATGATGAATTCTTTTTCCAAGAATAGGTTAATTTTCGATAATTTCATAACATAGTAAATAGGTGACCAATCTCATTCCATCGTAAGGGAATAAATGCAAAAACCCACTAAAAGAACATATATCATTATTTTAGTTTTTGATATTGATTTCAGGTAATTATTGAAGGAAAAAAGGATGAAATCAGAAATTTCTAATTACATGCCGTGTACATATGAGCACATGACATTTACCTAGGGTACCACATATAGTCATGTACTAGTCTTGTAATGGATGAGTATATGGACGTGTAGTTGACCTGGAAGACCGCTTCAGGCAGGGACCAGTAAAGTATACTACATGGTGTGTACATTTAATGTAAACAACAGTTATTTTTATTTTTATTTGTTAAATTAGGGAAAGTCACGTCTCATCCTCAGAGACAAATTCTTCTTCTCGTATTTCATACAGGAGCGTTCCAGAATCGCGAAAGAAGATCAAACCCCATATTCTTCATCCGACCTCCGATTGAGATGCCTTCGGGTGCGCTGGAATCCCTTCAGCAATTTCTAAATTCCATTGGAGTCTTTCTTCTTGATTCCTCTTCACAATTGAGTTATTCAAGGATGATAATTTTCCACCATTTTTAGATATACACTAATATTGGATAATTCAATGGATGATACTCATGTTTATTGATCATGAGACATCGAGGTATGGGTTTGTGCCTTTCATTGTTCTTAGTTGAATTTTATATGCTTAATGTTCTGTATAACCATGTTGGGAAATACATTTTTTTGAATTAAAACCTCTTTATTAACATTCTATGGTTTGATTGGTTTATAACGAGGATTTTGAGTATGCGTGAGGCAAAGTAACTTGTTACAGGACACCGCATGGGTGTGTTTCAGTTGTTTGATTAATTGTGTCTATTTGGTCTTGAATACATTTTAGAATTTCCTTTTTTATGTGCCTTGTGTTATTGTGATGATGTTATTGATTGTATGAGATGAATTTTAAATTCATTGTGGAAGTTTGACCAAGGGGAATTTGACCATGAGAGCTTCTTGAGGGAGGGTAATTTATGTATTAATTGTTGTTTTGTTATACCATATGGGTTTATACCATGGGAACAACCCCATGGGTTTTAATTAAATGAACTATTGTCATGTTGACCAAGGGGGATTGACTGTGAGAGCTCTAAGGTTGGTATTTACAATTCATTGATGCTATATTGACCAAGGGGTATTGACTGTGTCAGATGCCTAGGTGGCCATTTTTAAATGATAAATAATATGTTACACCAAAGGATTTCGACTTTGAGAGGTTAAAAAAGGGTCGTCATTAAATTGATTTATTGTGATAATCCAATGGGGTTAGATCGTGAGAGTTTTCCTAGAGGGTTGTTTATGAATGATTGAATTAGTGTGACGAGTTTTCCAAGACAAATCACAAGTTTGGAATCTATTTTAATTGTTTGGTATGATGGTATTCTGAGACAAATGTTTTGTTACTATTACAAAGGGGGTATAGATATTAGGCTAATACCTGAGATTAAATGATTCAATGATTTAATAACTAATGTAAATGAATGTAATTGAAAACTATTGGTTTTTTTTGAGTACTTCCTACTTTACTGCTTCATTTCTGCATATTACCTACTATATATATTCAGTGACACTTAGGAACATATCATTTTTTGGTTTCCCAATGGGATTAGTCACAAACCACATTTGGGACTTTCTTTTTCAACAAAAAAATATATGTCTGCATGTATAGATAAAGGAAATCACCCTTCTTTATTAGGTACTTGATTGCTTTTGGAGATGGGGAGCATGGGACAATGTTGAGAATTGTGATGTTTTTGGAGTGTACATAATTTTAAATTATTTTGATTATATATTTTATTTCTAGAATTTTGTCTTTTTTGGACTCTTTCCTAGACACATGTGACATGCATCATTTATATATATATATATGCTCCAATTATTTTATCACTATCAGACTTCTACTGTTTACATTTGATGTATGGTATTATTGGTTCCACAATTATTTAATATTTTCATTATGGTGTGTATACTTTTAAATTTAGGGAATAGTTCCACAATAATACACCTTGGCCCTCACTAGTAGTCAAAATCATCTCGCTTTTGGAGAAATGTGTTTGAGGTAATGTGACCCAATGGGTTTGGGGAACCTTTGGGCGACACCCAGATCATAGGCATTAAAAAGATGTATCAAAGGAGTTTTTTTGAATTTCCATACTATTTGGAGCATATATATCAGAAGAGGATAGAACATTTAGTTAGTAATAAGATGTTCTTGGATGTAGCTAACCATTGTATAATGAAAATCCATGTTACATCGAATATTTCAATTTTATGTTTTTTGTATTGTTACAGTTGATTTGATTTGGCCATTGGGTAATCACTTCTCTTATTATTTTATGATTTATATCATTGTGGTTATATTTCTATTGAAATACAATGATATGAGGGTCTTCCATCTCATGAATCATATAAGCACTTGCAAGAGATCACATGTCATTCAATATTTTTATTCCAATTTGGGTGAATTATTTGATGGATGTTGTTGGGATAAATTTGATGTTTGATATGAATGACATTGGGTTAGATTTCAAGATAAAAATACCTAATATTTTGATTCGGTATTTGAAAATATAAGGTTTCATTAGGATGGATGGAAAGCTTTGGTCCCTGAAGTGTTATGGGCACCGTTGGATCGAATGTTTTTGGATCATGTTTAAACTTTAATTGAATTTTTTCATGTTATGATGCAAAAAATTAAGCGAAAATTTTATTTGAGGGGAGTTTGGTCTCCCATGAGTCATAATTGTTCATGACATGGAACAAAATTTATATTTTTATGGATATTGAAGATGTTTCATAGGATAAATTCCCGAAAACCCAGACAACACTATGTGTGTTGTTAGGAACACATTCCATGAGTTATTATATTCTTCTAGAACTGGAATTTCATAAGTACAAGCCATGTACAGAACATACACGTCATGATGTTATTGACTATGTGATTGACTTTGTGAGAAGAGACATGCATTTTGGTTATCATTCAGAAAAAACACCATATATTGGGGGTACATGCCATGCTATAGTCAATTGGGTATCTGTCCATGTGAATAAATAAACTGGTGGATGTAACATAAGTAGTACATTATGTGGAATGGTTGAACATGTCGTGTAATGTTATAATAGTAGAAATGTGTAGATGAAGTCATGTATAAGTTCATGGGTAGGAGGGAATATTCAATAATAGTCAGTGTCCTCGAAGGAAGACGCCCTGTGTATTGGTGTTACATGACTAGGTTGAAAGAGGTAAAAAACCATGTTAAGTCTTAAGGGAACATGTCGTATAGTTTCTAAACATGTTATGTAATTATGTTTTGAAAATCTCAAATGATTTCCTTCTCCTGTTTCATAATTTCTTTTCTCTATTACAATCATTTATAATCTTGAACTGAGCTTTGTGCATGACCATGTAGAGTCATTCCACCAAGACGTTCTCCATTTGTACGTTAGAAACATGGTGATGATCAGACAGTAGAATGGATAGATCAGGGACTACCAATAGATCCTCCAATCCTGACCATCTTGGAAGAAGCTTTTATACTAGAAAAAGATATGGATTCACAGTTCTGTGATGTTTTTATAATGATTATATAGACCAAGTAGGTAGCAACACATCCTTCCACTACTATGGTAGAGTTTACGTGGGTGTTCCAGTAGCTGCATCCTTCCACTTTTATAGAGGATCGAGGTTCATAGGCTATAGAGTCAAGGATGGAGTCCATGTTTTCTATCTTCGAAAATCTGGAGGTTCCATCAAATAGGAGGGTGAAGCTCGTGATGTATGTGCTTTGTGATATCACCAAGAGATAGTCGGATGTTATTTCACAGGCGGGGTGTCATCGAGATATGGCTTGGGATGAGTTTTAGTATACCTTCATTGATTAATTCTACCCTGAGACATTGACGGCCAACTGAGCCCATGAGTTCATGCCCTTGGATCTAGTCACTCAATCAGTGATGGATTATTCTCCTCTTTTTATAGAGATTCAGTGCTTCACAACTGTTTTGGGAGGTGGTGAGGTATCACTTGCTAGGCGTTTTAAGGATGGTCTTAAGTATGACATCAGGTAGCAGGTGAATGTTTTTAGGCTTAATTAGGTGACTATTATAGTAAATCAGGCACTGATTACCAAGAAACATATGAGGATGTTAGTAGCTATGAACCAGGGAGGTTCATCATCCATGGCTGGTACTTATTTAACAGATAGCAGGAAGCGTCGTAGGGAGATTTAAAATGATGTTTCTTTTGGTAGCCAGGTGGTTTTTTACAGTTAAGGGAAGAGTGGGCATACGAGACCATATTTCTCGAAGGACCCCATTGAGTGCCAATCTTGCAGAACGATCATCCACATTCAGCATTTTTGAAGGATGTTCTCACCTACAGTGAGTGAGAATGGATCTATTACGACTCCACATTTAAGAGTACTCCCACCCATTTCTCATCAGTCAGAGCACTTGGTTTCGTCCATCTGAGGAGGTGGTTGTAGCTGTTGTAGCCATATGAAAGGTTTTTAGTGACAATAGAGTGGATCATCCTAGAGTAGCCAGGTGGGGTCTTCAGGTCGTGGTATAGGTCAGAATTTTGCGATGGAGCAGAACCAGGAGGAGCAAGATCCCGAACCCTCTATAATTAAAGGTAAAATTTTTGTTTCTTCAATTTTAGCTTCTACTCTGTTAGATATAGATCCTTCCCATTTTCTCTATCAATTACTATTTTGGAGAGCCATGAGATCTATGTCTTTACTTATGATGATGCTATAGTGATAGAAACTCTGTGGGGGTTTAGGAAAGCTAGTGTATGTCTGTGCAAAGAGTGACATCTTGAGGTTGGTAGGTGTCACTTTTTGTAGGCCCTTTATTTTAAAATGATGTTAGGATTCTATGTCATTCTTGGAATGGATTAGTTGGTCTCCTTTGAGACCTTTTTGTACTACTATAGCCTTAGAATTAGTTTCACATCCCCCGAGGGAATATCATTCCTAAAAAAGGGGGAATGAGGTGTCATTAAATGCCAAGAAGGACCAGAGAATCATGGGTTGGGAGGAGTTAAAACCCCTATTTCTATTTTATATCAAGATTAATATGGGACTTCATAGATGGAATTTCCTCTAGGGTGGATCATTTCAGAGTTGCCTTTCAAGATGACATTTTATGTTAACCTCTAGAGAAGGAGGTATATTTATCTATTGATCTTATCCTAGGAGTGTCATCTATGTCCATTACTCTTTATAGGATAGATACAACCTAGATACATGAGCTCAAAAAAAGTTACAGTAGTTAAATGAAAACTTATCCATCTGACCCAGTACTTCTCCTTGGGTTATTCCTATCCTTTTGGTGAAGATGGCATGTGGTACCCTTAGAATTTGAGTGGATTATTAGAAACTGAACCAATTGACAGTCAAGAATTGATATCCCTTGGCATTTATTGAGGACCCATTTTATTATATTTAAGGAAATTAGGTGTTCTATAAGATTTACATGAGATCTAGATATCATCAGTTGCATGTTAGACTATCATATATACCTATTATATCCTTTCAAATTAGGTATGGTCTATAAAAATATTTGTTCATGCTGGTCATTTTTACAAATCCACCGGTATTATTATGGAACTAGTGAACTGTGTGTTCGATCCATATATGGATTCTTTTTTGGTAGTCCTTGTGGATGATGTCTTAGTATACTGTCACATTCAACATGAGCATGCCACTCGTATTGAGATTGTATTGAGTACACTGAGAGGGCAGTAGTTGTATGTTACTCTCTCAAAGTGCCTCTTTTGTATAGATCATATACATTTCTTAGGTAATTTCATCTCAGAGACATGAGTAGCTGTAGACCCAGATAATGTAATATAGGAATTTTCCTCAATGAAGACGAAGATTGACATTGATTTACACAGCACTATAGAGATGGTTGGTTACTACGGGGTCTTATACCTGACTTTTAACAAATAGAAATGACAAAGAAAATCCTAAATATGTATGTTTTTAGTACATGAGGAAATATTCTTTTGATTCAGCCATTTAGGAGATGAAATTGAGTTTTAATTCAGCACCAATACAGATTTTGTCAGAGCTGGGAAAGAGTTACAGCATTTACTATAATGCATCAGGTATCGGCCTAGGGGTAGTGCTTATGTAAGGGGGATGATTAATTGTGTATGGATCTCGGCAGTTGAGGTCACATGAAAAGAATTAGGTAATCCACAATATTGAGTTGTCTGTAGTTGTGAATTCCTTGCACTGTTGGATAAATTATTATATTGGAGAATGTTTTGTGGTGTAAACCTTCCAAACAATAAACAAGTATATCTTTAATCAGTGTGATATGAATTTGAGACATCGATTATGGGTTGAGTACCTCCCACCTTTTGATATTGATCTTCCCAACATACCGGGGAATGGAAATGCAGTGGATGATGTGTCGAGTAAGAGGACTCAGATATAGGCAGTTCAAGAGGCCAGTAGTGAGTGGAAGCTTATGGCTCTGTTCACTGAAATTCATTTGGAGGTGCATGAAAGAGAGGGGAAGATGCATCTTTCTTCTATAGATGTTACTAATACTCTATTAGATAGAGTTTGAATGAGACTACTTTAATATTCTGATTTCTTGGTCATAAGGGGGAGTGTGTTGAAAGATGACCCTACTCCGGGATGGACCACAGGATAAGACATGGTCTTGTGATATCTTGGGTGCATGTGGGTGTCAGCAGACATATGCGTGGAGCTATTTGGAGACCTTCACACCTCAATATGGGCAGTTCATCATGGTGTCACAGAGATGCATCGAGATCTACACCATTAGTAATGGTGTCTATGAAAGAAGAGGGATGTTTCTGGTTTTGTTATGAAATGTTAGACCTATTAATAGGTGAAGGCGGAGCATCAGTGTCCACTAGGGCTATTACATTTGTTACCCATTACTATGTGGAAGTGAAATGTCATCACAATTGACTTTGTGATAGTTTTACTGAGTCCACCTCGAAGAAATGATGAAATTTAGGTTGTTGTTGACAAACTCACGAAGGTTCACATTTCCTATTGATAAATGAAGCCTTATGTGTTGATGAGCTTGGAATGTTGTACATTTGAGAGATTGTATGATTGCATAGGGTTCCACAGACTATCATATCAGACAAGGTTGCTCGGTTTACTTCTCATGTAAGTTAGGGACAACATAGAGAATTGGGTACATAGGTACTTCTGAGTACAACATATCATCCCTATACATATACCCAATCAAAGCACACGATTCAGGTTTTGGAGGACATACATCAAGGATGCCCCTTTGATTTTGTGGGATCTTGGGAGAAACACAAACAATTGGTGGGGTTTTACAATAATAAAAAAAATAGAAATGATTCAGATAAAACCTTATATGGATTTGTACGGTAGTCCATGCAGATCAACCCTATGTAAATTGGTGGTAGGAGAGGCAGCTATATTGGGACCTCATCTTGTTTCGGAGACCACATAGTAGGTGGAGATGATTCGGAAGAGGATAGATACTTCATACTATTAGTTGAAATCTTATTCTGATTGATGGAGCTAACCTCTGTAGTTTAAGGTCAGAGATTAGGTTTTCATACGTATCACACCGAGGTTGGAACATATGAGGATTTTTAGATATAAGAAACTCTCACCGAGAAATGTCAAGCCGTTTGAGATTTTAGAGAGATTTGGGCCGGAATTCATATCAGTATTAGTAAACTCAGAGGTACCAGGCCATGCATGAATTCTTTCATGTTACATAGCTACAAAACTAGTTTCAGACCCATGTCATGTTTTTTCACATGAGGTGGTCGAGTTGGAAGTGGATGAATCCATCAAGGATCACCCTATTCAGATTCTGGTTCACAACACGGTGGTTCTATATGGCTAGTCTATTTGTCTAGTATAGGTGCTATGGAAACACATGCGAGTACAGAATGAGACTTAGGGGAGGGAGGCTGATTTATGATCACATTGGCCATAGTTGTTTGATGTTTCTTCTTAATCACCCTTGGAAGAGAAATTAATGGATGAATTTCTTTAAGGGGTGACATTTTTAAGAACCCAAATTTTAATTTTGTGGTATGGATCTTGATTTTGGGTTCTTGTTGTGGGAAAAAGGATGAAATTGGAAATTTCTATGTACAGCTAATGTACTTATGAGTACATTTCATGTACTCGGGTACCGCATACAACCACATATTATAAGTGTAATGGCTGAGTACATGGCCATGTAGGTGATGTGGCAGACCCCTTAAGGCTACTACACGACATGTACATTTAATGAACTCAATGTGTAGTTTTATTTTTATTTGATAAATCGGAGTGGGGTTTTGTATTATACTCAGAAACATCTTATTCTTCGTATATTTTTTACAGGAGAATTCAAGAAAAACGAACAAATATTGAGTTGTGTATTCTATGTTTGAACTTTGATTGCAACGTCATTGGGTGAGTTGGAATCCCACTGATGAGTTCTCAATTCCCCTAGAGCCTTTCATCCTAATTCTACCTATCGATTGTGTTATTCCCGGTTGAGTGTTATTCACATTTTTGTAGATCCATGCCAATATAAGTTGATTTATGGGGCTACGTTCAATTATATCGATCACGAGACATCAAGGTAGGTGGTTTGTGCCTTTCATTGTATTCCTTTGGATAATATATTCATAATGTGATGCATACCCAAGAATGGGGTATCATGTGTTTTAGAATTAAACCCATTTAATTGCCTGTTATGGTTTGATTGGTTGATATGGGATTTTTTATTATGCAAGAGGTTATGTAATTTGTTACTAGACACCCCATGGTTGTATTTCCCTTATTTTATTGATTATGGTTGTCTGGTCTGGAATACATGTTAGTCTTGCCTTGTTTTCCATGCCTTTGTTGGTTATGATGGAGTAATTGATTGTTTAAGATGAATATGTTATGAATTTTGGAGGATGGACTGAGGGAAATTTGATGGTGAGAGCTTCCTAAGGTAGGGTAAAATATGTATTAATTGCTGTTATGTTAGACTATATGTATTTACACCGTGAAAGCTACCTAGAGGTTCGTTATTAAATGACTTTTTCTTATGTTGACCAAGAGGTATTTACTATGAGATCTTCTAGGTGGAATTTATAATTCAATGATGTAATGTTGACCTTGGGGTATTGACCATGTGAGCAAACCAGGTGGCCATTTGTAAATGATTTGTACTATGTCAGACTAATGGGGTTAGACCATGGGAGCTTCCTAGAGGGTCATTATTAAATGGTTTGTAAGTGTTAAACCAAAGGGTTTACACCATGATTGTTTTTCCAAGGGGTTGTTTATGAATTATTGAATGATTGTGATGAGTGGTCTAAGCCAAATCACAAGCATGGACTCGGTCTAACTTGATTGTTTAGATAGTCTTTTGAGATGTCTTTTTTTTACTATTATACATGCGGGTATATAGCCTAGGATAGATCCCAAGATTACATGATTTAATGAATGAATAATGAATTTTAATGAATGTAATTGAAATTTGTAGGATTGTTTACTTTTGAGTACTTCTTAGTTTATTGATTCACTTATGCATATTTTCTGCTGTATATATTCACAGATAGTTAGGAAGAGAACTTTTTGCTGATTACTATGGGGATTTGTCTCACACTCTATTTGGTTCAAGATCTCTCTCTGAAAAAGTTTATACAAATGTAGGTATAGATAAGGGAAAGCACCCTTCTTCATCAGGTAGTTGATTACTATTGGAGCTGGAGAGCATGGGACCAAGGTGAGGCTTACGATACTGTTGGAGATTTCATTCATTTCTATACATTGGTTTATTTATTTTATTTCATGAATTATAATTTGTTTGGATGTTTTCATTGAAACATATGACATGAATCATTTATATTTATATATATTCTCTAGTTGATTCATTACTATCATAATTTGGCTATTTATTTTTGTTGTGTGGTATTATTTCTTCATATATTATTTACAATTTTCTTTCTACTGTGTATACTCTTCAAAAGAGGGTATATTTTCCCCAATATCACACCATGGCTCTCACTGCTAGTCAAAAACACATGACAATTGGGGAAACAAGCTTGAGTAGATGTGATGAACCGAGTTCAGGGCACATTTGGGCGACAACCAAATCCAAGATGTTACACTGACAATAGCTCCACCAACAAAGAAGGAGATATCATAAATGTCTCTAAAAATATTTTTTTCCACCATAATAATGAAGAAAGTGAAGTGGAGGAGTTATATTCTCCCCCGACACAAGCTCTGAATCTTTTATATTTGTTTCCAAAATCACTTAAAGAATAGGAACCACCCTAATAATAGAACACTCATCAAGGGATTGGATCATCTTTTGTTCATTAAACATGAAAAACATGGAATACCACTTTTCTAATGAAGAATATTCCTGAAAATATGAGTTTCCCACTCATAAATAGGGAATGAGATTCCAAATGTGCAGGAATGAAGGATACATGGGACATCATGGGTGTGGTTGGACCCAATATTTCGGTCATGTCCCCAAAGAGGACATATATGTATCTGACACCCATGTGAAAATACTTATGAGTCCCTAAAATTTGTATATAGGTGTCTAGAACCCCCCCCCCCCCCCAATAGTCATCCACACCAATTTTTATTTCATTTCCACCATGTGATAATTTTTGTATTTAAAAAATTGTAACATTATAGTCATGTATGACAAAAACAAGAAGGAAAAATAAGCACCATGGTGAAAAAAATTTCATGTTTCATAATTATATCACCTCTATCCTCTACCATTGGTTGGATGTCCAGGAAATATTTCATCAACACATCTCGGATCAATCTTCCCAAGATTCACACACTTGACATTTATAATTATAGAGCTACCACAAACCCCCAGTTATTTCAAAAAATTATGTTGATTTTCAATAAAAATTCTAAGGATTAATACCAGTTTTTATCTTACATAATATTCAATTTTGAATATCAGATGTTTTTCTTATAGAGTTACCCAAAAATTATGTATAAATATTATAATCAATAAGCATAGTTCATGCCATCTCAAATGAAAATATAATCCATATTTTAGTAAAATAAATATATTATTGTTAGTATGATTAATTTAAATCAAGAAGAATTCCATTATGTTGAAGATAATTTAAAAAATTTTAAATTTTGTATTAGACACATTTTTTAATTAGTTTCTTCTTTCAAAATATCCAAATTCATTTTCTCACATCACCTAAAGCACTTGAAAATTTTGAGAGGTTCTTATTATTTTTCTAATAAAACAAAATTAATATGAATAATCCATTAATAATGAAAATAAATTTATATCCCCATTCATTCAATGATTTCTCCTTTCCCAAATAATTTATTGTGCATTGGATCCAAAGGAAGATTTTAATAAATCTCAACATTCTTCTGTATTGAGTATTTAATCATCCATTTGTGGCATATAGAATAATAACAATATAATATTCTTTTCCTGTTAATAATATAAATTTTTTAAACTCATTGTTATCTTATATATGTTCATATTACAACTATTCCCCAAACTATTAGGTCATATCTTTTTTTCAGCATTTATAAATTTCTAAAAATCATTTTCCACTCCATATAATAATTTATATTCATAAAAAACATTAAATATCTTATCACATGTGACGAAAACCCACATTAAAATATCATACATCACTCTAAATTTATATCATTGAGAGAAGTTTTAATAATTATTCAATTTGTCATAAATTTTTCTTTCTTCTCATGTTGATTCTATGATTTTTTTATAAATTTTTATTTGTAACATGAAAATAAATCCTTCTCTATGATATACATGATTGTCACATTTATAAAAAAATATTCATTGGGTCGGAATATAATTCTGATTGACTTTATGATCTATTTATTTTTAAATGAATTCAATATTTTCAAAATCATGGGATTCTTGCAGCACTGGGGTTAAATGAAATGTGATAATTTATTAAAATATTATTAAACCATGGACTTATAACCTACCCCTTAGGTTCGAGGATTTGAATTATACTAACTAAATTATAGAAATTAAATTAATTGAAGATGTATAAATTAAATAAAATTGTATTCAATTGATTAAATTTATATTAAGAATTATAAAAAAGAAAGAGAAAGGATTTTTTAAAACAGTAATTTTTCTAAAAGTATGTTTAGTTTTAATTGCACAGAAAATTTAAAATTTATTTTTATAAAATTTATACATTTTCTCATATATATTTAATATCATTTTTTAAATCATCATATCAATATTAACATTTGGATAATTTTAGGGATTTTTTGTAAAATATTAATCCACTAGTGAATTGTAAAAATTTGATTTTTTATAAAATTTTCTTTTTTTTAATAAAAATAAAGTCTCTTTAATATTTTAATTTTATGTAAAAATAAATTATTTTTTATATGTTTATATAAAATCCATTTAATTATATTCAAATTTTATAGATAATGGATTTTACTATATGTTTATTGAATGTTATAAAACCATTTCTCAAATATATGTTTTAATGTGTATAATGTTTCTCCAATTGAATTAATTAAAATAAAAACTAATAGGGAATGAATTAAATAAATTTTTTTGGTAATATAATAATTTATTTATTTATATTTATTTAAATATGATTACATTTAATGTCGTTAATATGATAACATTGTTACTTTTTAGAAAATTTATATCTTAAAAACCTATTTTATGAAAAACATTTGGGTTTAATTTTAAAATAATATTCCCCCTTACAAGAGTCGAACATTTAAAAATGGATACCATAGTTGTAATAAGAGTAATTTATATTTTCAAATATTTTGAGAAAAAATTCTAAACATAATAAACAATGAAAAAATTTAAAATTATATAATGCAGTTAAGGTAAAAACTGGTTTAATGGGGGGTTAAATAAAAACACTAAGTGTTAAAAATTTCATAAAAATTCAACATTTCATGTTTTATTTTCATATTTTTGACCTTATAGATTTTTATTTTTGGGAAATTTCTATATTTTTGGTGTTTTTATTAAAAAAAGTGTGCGGTAATTCTTTCATTTCGGAATATCCAAGTGTGTCCTTTCCCAAACCTATAAAAGTACTCACAATCATCACTCCATTCAACTCTAAAAACCCCATGGGTTAAAAAAATATCCCGAATAATAACCTAAATACATCTAAAACATTCTCCTAGAATAATTGGTTTGGATAGAAGTACCACATAGGAAGGCTGCTTGAACAACCCAAAAGACATTATTTAGAGAAGAAGTAATATCGTTAACTTAACATTTTATTTTATTTCTTCCTCCACCTATTTCAAATATTATTTAATCTTGAGGATATAATAGACATATTATGTTCCCTATATTTTTTATTCATTTTTTTGGTAAATGCCTAAAACTATCTCATCCACCCTTAAATGGTAAATGAATCTTTTGATCATGTGTAGAGTGGACTACAGCCTCACGAGAAGACGTAATTCATTTTCCACCACTATTTTACATGGATGGATAATATTAAGTATCTAATGTTTATATATTATATTTATGATATAATTATAACTATTTAATTTTAATATCATATATTCCCTTTTTACTCTCCATTCTGTTGAGTATTAGATAGTTTCACTTGTGTGTATGATATACAAACGCCTCAAAATGAAATTTTATTCATTTTTTACATATGATATAAATGGAAGATATTAAGGATTAATATTATGGTTATATATGATGTTTATGGAATAATAACCATTATATAGAAAATTTATATCATATAATTTATTTAATAATCATTCATTTTATTAAATAATAACATCATTTATGTGAATGGAAATCTATGACCTCATGAAGAAATGTGAATTTTTATTGCATTGTATGGATGGTACATGTAAGTTTATTTAATGAAATAATATTACATTTTGGATATTATAATAATCTAGGAATGATAAACTAACACCATACTTCTTTCAATCATGGTTTTTTAAAAATGAAAATGTCACTCAATGCTTACACATAAACTATCGTCCCAATAACTGTAACCTAGTTCATCTTTCATGATAATTTTTCATGGTCTATTTAAAAATTATAAATTATCTTAAAAATAATAGTTATTTGATTATTAAATTTTTTTATGATTAATTAAAAAACAATCTGTCCTTTTTCATCATACCATAGAAATTTGGGACAAATGACCTGAACAAAATCCAAATGTCCATCAAAATTCAAAATGATTAGGTAATATAGTATTACATGGAAATGAATAAAAATGAATTATACTGTTTAAAATGGTTATTATGAATGTCAAAAATTATTATTTTTTATTATTTTAGATAAAAAATTTATTTGATTGTTCGTGTTCAAGGAAAAAAATCTATTTTAACCACCCTTTCAATTGGGTTATGAAACTTCGACATCTATCTGATGTCATGTCCCCATTAAGTTATTGAATTCTTCAAAATTATTTATATATATCAATAATAGATATTCATAGTTTATAATCTTTTCCTTTTATGTGTGAATACATTCTTTATGATCAATTCACAAAATCCTTCTTTATTAAGGATCATTTTTTAATCATATGAGATTAGAATATGTAATACATTTTTATTCCATGGGGGATTCTTATGCATGATTAATTTATGTTTCAAAAACATATAATGAACATGTTATTATGGGTACACCAATATTTTTCTATAATTCATTGGTACATATTATAGTATCATTATATGTCATGTATTTTATTATGGAGTAAACCAAATCCCTTTTGTGACTTTGTCCATCATGTGACATTTTCTTTGAAGTTATCCTTCACTCAAGATTATGTCATGTTATATGTTTTCACCACATATTCTATGAAGAACTGATTTTATTATACCATGTTCTATATTATATAATCAAATTTAGTTACTCATGAGACATTCCTTTATGGTATCATTTTATACATTTTACTTACATGTTATTATTCCTTACCATATTTATTACCTTATAGGTATTCCCCCCCCATTATTTATATATTCCCATGGTTATCCCATGATATTTTTATGAGATTAAATATATTTTCAAAGAACACCATGTAATATTAAATACAAAATTCATGGTTTCTATTTCTATTTATGTATTATGAACCTATACATCCTAATACACAAAGACATTATGGTCCTTGTGTTGTATTAATAGATACTTATGTGTAAGAGCCATGTAATAGTGTTTGTAAAGGGTTTGAGTATCCAAAGATTATATCATAGGGGATGTTTTTTTATCCTATAAAAACAGGATTATAAATCCATAGAGAGATCATGGGGATTTTTGTATGGATATTCCTATGGATAGGTTTAAGAATTGTAAAATATCATTAAATCTTAGTGAATTATAGAGTGATTTGATTCTGAACAATTACATCACTATTTGGATACTATATGTTGAATTAGTTAATGAATATATGTAATTAGGGATAATAACTTTGATAAAGTAATATCAAGCATGACTCGACTATTTCCTTGTAAATGATAATGGTCTTTACTACAAACCAGGTTTGACACTCCTATGGGATTTGTTATGGAAATTCAAAAAATCTATACAACCCATTATAATGTAAAGAACAAATTATATGGTTTGAAACCATAGTAGGTAAATTAGTATGGATAACCAAGTTCCAAATGTAGAAATTTTTCTAATGAATAAAATAATATTTTATTTGAATATTTGCACAATTGTATGACTAATGTCATAGGGGTTTAGATAATAACTTCCTAGAAGTTCTTACTCAGCTAGTTCAAGTTAGGAATAATAAAATTAATCATGCATAACATCCAACTCATCATAATCATGATAAATATATAGACAAAAATTTTATAATAAAATGTCCCTAAAATTATTAGGTTTTATTTTCCCCTCATCACTAAACAATATATTTACAATATCTAGAACATATTCAATTTCCTCTAATATATAGAATACGAGAATTTTTTGCTATCAGTTTTTCGCATTGAGGGAGAAGATGGTAGCTGGTGGATGATAATCAGTAATAAAAATATAGAAAGGGTTATTATTTCCATGTAATTGTAAGGATTCATGAAAATAATTTGTAATAAATATTTTATATAAATGTTCACTCAAAAAATGGAGAGAGAGTTACATAGTTTGAAAAAATGAATGATGAGTCTTTAAAGGTGTCTATGGAAAAAATCATTTGGATTTTATAGTATAAATTAGACTTTATAAAGAAAATTGAATGTAAGGTAGTATATTTATATAGTGGATTAAATATATTTCTATAAAAATAAGTCATGATTCATGAATTTAATTATTATGAAGAGGTTTTCAGTTATTCCCCAAAATTTGAGAAAGAGATCAATGACACATAGTGGTATCATAGAAATGGAGATAAAAGAAGTAAATTAGAAATTTTTATATTTTAATCAATAGATAAATCCCTTGGAGTAAATAAAATCCAACATCCCACCTATTAATATTATGGGATGAATCATCGTAGAAACTACTGACATGTAATAGAAATATGATTCATGTGTGGAAAATAGGGTCATCAGTCAAACTATTTTCATAATGAAATGATTCATACCAATAATGAGGAAGATGAGAATGAATGATCTTATTAACACTATGTCTACCTAATAGTACTTTATCTATATGGAACATGGGTTTTATATGATACAACGAGCTAAACATAGGGTTTTTAAGACAGTCAACAAAAACAACCTCCAAGGAATTAAGGAAGGGCATACAATATAACTAAGGATGAAGTGGAATTCAACAATGATTTGGTGATTGAAATTATAGTCAATAATTATTAAATAGTGAACATGATTTTTTAATTTTAGTTCTACTCATTAATTCATATCTTTCATGTGTAGTATAATAGTTCAAAAACCATATCAAAACATTGGTGTTTTTTCATCTCTTGAAACATCAATTGTATAAATAGTTGCATCCCAAATATATAACTCCTACCCAGTAAACGTTTGGGGAATTATTCACAAAAAAATCACATCATATATCTTTTGTAAGAGTTTAATTCTATTATGGGAATGTATTAGATAAACTAATATAATGGAAACCACCACTATATGAAGAGTGAGATCACACTTCAAGTCTTAAGTCATTGTCTAATTCTATATAAATGAATGTATGAGGATGAGTATACTGTATAATCAATTATTCTATAATTTGTTTTATTTTCATATGATTAAAAATATATATCCCTGATTATTGAGTTAGTGGAATGAATTGTAATGACATAAACATTTAGAAATAAAATTCCCCTTGATATTTAATAAAATTAATTATTATATATTGTGGATATAGAAAAAATATGCACTTATTTGGATTATATGTATCCCACTGTATTTAAAAGACTAGTAATAATCTTTACCATTGTTAATATTGTCAATGAATTGTTATTAAATGATAAAGATAAAAATCAGATTCAAACAAACCCAACTTACATAGACAAAGTAAGTGATGGCCTCATCTAGTAGAATCATTCGATGTGAATCCCATTTATCATATCTTCTTTGTCGTATAACTCCACTGTGATTTTCTCTTTTTTATGCAAATGTTGAAATCTCAAAAATTAAGCCTAGGTGAAACCGTTTATTGTATAATTTCAAATTCATCAAGATCACATTCCGAACCATATATATTGAACCACCCTAGGAAAGACTCACCATCACACACCTTATGTTTAAGAAAATTATTGGTGTATTATATGGATTTATATCAGGAAACAAATAACATGAATATGTATACTGTATATAATAATGAATAAAATTTTATTATATTATTCTTACATTATATATGATTTTTATTTTGTTAAAAAAATAACAAATTTTATTTTTGGTTACTATTGAAATTATATTAATTCATATAATTTATTGCATTAATAGATTTTTTAAATATATTATATTTTAGTAAAATATATTTATGACATAATTTTACTGGATATAAATTATGATATAAAAATTCTGAAGACAAATGTAATTTTTAATGGATTTAAAAACTGGTATGGTCAAGAAACCCAGCATTTGTTAATAAATATCAATTCCTATTATAAAAGAAAAAATTATCATATTTATAAAATTAATTAGATAAATTACTTTTATTTATAGAATCATAACATCAAAATTATCCAATGGTAATTTTTGCATAATTTTATGAGACAATCAAATTTTTTAGTGAAAATTAGATATGATATAAATATAATGTGTATTATAACATCATAATGACTAAATACAGATGTAATAAATACTATAAATAATATATGTGACCATATATATTTATTCCACAAAATATATTTTGATTTTGAGATTATTTTATAATTTTTTAAAAGCCAATAATAATAAACTAAAACCTATAATATATTTTATGGTTTTAAAATAATTTCATTAAGGACATGACTCATATCCACATCAAAAAGGGGAATTTTTTAATTATTTTGGCCAATGTAATTATAAGATAATTAAACCCTTACCAATTATGTATAAACCATGTGAAAAAACATTGTTAATGTTTGTGGTTGTTGTAACTTTATTATATAGAGTCCAAAACAAATGTTTGAGATATAATAATGTATTGCCCACTAAATTCTTATATAAAAACTCCCACCCCCCAAGTTATCATCACTAAAAACCCATATATAATTTATTTAATCTTATCCATCCTCCCTAGAGTCATCCCAATGTTCCCCCATGCTCCCACATACAACCTCACAAGAATTTGTAATCACGAACTGGGGTTAAGTGTACCTTCCCATCCCCTCTTAATTGAAGTAATTTTTTTATGTAATGTATTTTAGCATCAATTAGTAATGTTGAACATTATTTCAATGTATCACCCCTTACATTCTATTTTATGTATAAATAATTATATTCCCTTTTCACCCTCATCAACACTTCCCACTAACATTCAGATTCCCCTGTTATGCAGCCAAAATTTCACAGTGGTTTTCCATGCCAAACAATTGATTGGTTGATACCCATATTCATTTCTTATCAAGGGTGTTCAATTTTAGGAAATTTTAATTATTTATTATATAATTACATGTATTAGTTTCACACTTCATGATTTTTAAATAAAATATTATAATTAATTCATCCATGTTTTATGATAAATGTTGTACATTGAAGCATGAGATTGAAATAAATGTAAGGGGGCACAAAAATTATATAGGGCTCTAATGAATTGCGTATTTTTTAGTCTTCTGATAAACCATGAAATCGATAAGGTATTTAACCCAATCTATCACGAGACATTCTACAACATGGTTAATTTGATGATAGCCTAAAACTGTGTTTATGATGTAGTGTTTTAGTTTGTTTCCACATTCCTATGTTTCCGTTTTTATTATCATTCAATATCATGACTCATTTTTCAGGTTTACAGTCCTTGTTCCTTTCATGACCCATTGAGATTCTTATTTTCTAACATGTATTAAATTCTTCATGTTATCCAATAATTATTCCCTGTACTAGGATATATATCTCAAACTATTCTTATGTATTTCCCTTGGTTACCCAATGGTGTTTTAGGAGTGAATGAATATTATGATATTGTTAAATAATTTTTCAATAATGGTAATGTATTTCCAATTTTATTTTGAAATGTAATGTACTTATTTCCAAAATACACTATATATCTCTATATCTTGGGTTTATTTATGTTAAATCCTATCTAAGAAACAATAAATTATTATGGAATAATGTTAAGGGTTTTCATAGTAGATATTAAATAAAACATTTAGTTATTTGTTGGTTTAGGATTATAAAACTCTAATGAAATACTATGGTATAAAACAATGTATAATAAAACATCCTTAATTTTTTTGTATAGATTTTGTATGCTGATCATCAATAAAATAAATCCCTATCTAGATTCTACAAGTGTATGCGGCTCTATATGAAATTTACATAGGCGTAAAACCAAAAAACATTGTGTTATTCAATACTCGACCGATAACTGTTGCATGACAACAATAATTTTGGAACACATCTATAAACTCTCTCATGGGATATTAATTTCTAAATTCCAAACATCATTATGAACCATTATTATGAATAAAAATAATCCTAATAATATAAGATATGAAATTGATCATGGATAACATATATTGAAGCATAGAAATTCATTGGTGATGAAATTAATGTAATCTATATGTTATCAAATTAAAGTCATTGAATACCCATTTATGAACGTACATGATTAAAATCCTCAACCATAATTTTCTCATTATTCTAGAAGATCGCTAAGATTGGTGGAATCAGGTAAACAACAAATGTGAAGGATAAGGTGATGGATACTCAAATGAGATTACAAACATGTTGGGACCAGAAATCATGATATTTAAGATTATACTCTCTCTAATGACTCAAGTTATAAATTGAAAAATTTATTAGCAGAAGCAACCAAATACCATAATACTTAATAACCTTCAATTCATAACTTTCTATGAAAAAATCTTATGACATTCAATGGATAATTGGATCACTTAATCTAGGAATGACCCATCAACTCCATTGAGATGTTACTCATTATCCCTAATTTTTTTTAGAATATTAAGGTTCTACTAGATGTTGAACATATAGAGGGGGAATATGATTATTGGTGGACATTGATAAAGAATATCAATCCTAAGGATGATATCATTGCAATGGGGAGGATGGTATTTTGGATAATATTTTTTGAAAAATATATACCTACCACTCTATACCATAATATAGATAAGGATATACATTCACTAACCAAAAAGGTGAAAATTTTATCAGGGTGCATGAGGAAAATATCACAAGACTTACATGAAATAATTTTAGATTTTTTTTAGCCCATAATTCAATTTTAACGTTAAATTTTGTGGGCTAAAACCGAGTATACACAAATACCTAGATATATAATACATTTATAGCTATGATAAAATTGTCAGATGTCACCTCAAAGTGGAAATATAGATCATAGAATCTCAAGGGTATCAAAGGGATAATAAGAGTAAGGTGGAGTTTAATTCTAGAAGTGTTATAAAGGAATATAACTGTGAAAAGACATTTAGAAATTCCTCTTGTCAATGATGTGGAAAGAATCACATGGTAGATTACCTAATGGGGATAAAGAAATTATTCAGTTACATGAAGGAATGAATCCTAGCTAGATATTTTCTACAAGAAAACCCCAGTGATGTTATTTTGTAATATTTTGCTCCAATCAACCCTTGGTTAATTTTTCATTACATCAACTATAGGGAACCAGAGAACTTTTCAAACCAATGCACGAAGCCAAGTGTTATTGATGACAACTAACAACCAATAAGGCATAAATGGTGATATTTGTCCCTCACAACGGTGTATTCTAAAAATGAATTTGTTACAAGAACATCAGTTATTAATTAATGTATAGATAAAAAACACATTGATTCTGGTTCTATGCATATCTTCATTTCACATAGGTATAGTATAACTATTCAAACACTGCCACAAATAATGGAATTATAGTTTCTGGAGAAAACAACATATGGGGAAATTATTTCATCCCAAGTATATAACTCATCCCATATCAGAATTTATGGGCTAAAAATATATTTAAACATTTTGATACTCCATTAATTTTAATTTTATGTTATTTTTTGTAATTATTTGATTCCCTAATAGATAGACACCGTAAATTTTCATGAAAAGTAAATAAATCCCTATATCACAAATTGACCCTTGATTCATTATAGATGGAAGGAGGAGGATGCAACTTCATTATCACCAATATCATAGGAATAGATTTTATTACCCTAAAATTAAGAGTATCTTTTTGAATTTATTGATTATATGGATAGGTTCATCATTGAATACATTCCCATTGTGATGGAATATGATGATCTGTTTCCAAGTGAATTTCCTAGTCTTCCTCCAATGTGAGAGGTTGAATTTTCAATCGGTCTTATACCTGGGTTGTTTCCATATTTCCATACACTATAAGAGATATTTATTTTTTAACATGATTATATAAAGAGGAAACGCCAAAATAAATTTTATTATGGGTTCATAATCCATTGTGAAAAAGCTTGGGTGTCACCAACACTCATCGTGAAGATTAAGGATGGGTTAAAGCTCTCATACATTGATTATAGTTAGTTAAAAAAGATCATTTTAAAGAACAAGAATTCATCGCATAGATTTATGACTCTAATGTTTAACTATGTGGAGCACAATAATTCCCCATGGGGGATCTTCATTTAGGATATTATAATTTATGGTTAATGAAATATGATATCAAATTGGATTATTCCTGAAATATGGTAATAAAATAATAGGTTGATATTAATGACATTGTGACTTACTAGTGCTCTAGTAATCGATATATACATGATGAATAGAGTATTTATTGATTATCGTGGAAACTATTTGGTATTATTTATATATTATAGTCTAATATATGTCAAAATAAAGGAGGATCATGAGGAGAAACTGATCGTTGTGATAATAAATGTACAAAATGATAAGAATTATGAACATTAAAACAAATTAAAGTTTTAATTAATGGAAGTATCATTAAAGTGGAATATTATCACAAGAAATGGGATATATAGGGATTCTAAATTGATATAATAAATTTAACAATGGTTGAAGCCAAAATCAGTTACATATATCAATAGTTTACTTGGACTATTTTGGTATTATCATTGATTTGTGATAAATTTACCGCAATTTTAAAACCCCATAAACAAGAAAACATGTAAGGGTGAAAAGTTTTTTTGTAATGATGATTGTGAAGGGTTATTCAAGGATTTAAATAAGAGTATTATCACTACAACTATTCTGACACATCCTACAAGTGGAAACTTTTTGTGTTATACAACAATTAATAAAAGAATGGATAATCGCGTGTTTTAATGAAAAATGAAAAGGTGTTAGCCTATGATTCAAGTCAATTGATGTTTCATGAATAGACCTAACCAAAACATGATATGGAGTTGGTTGTTATGATCATCCCATTGAATTTCTGGGGGAATTATATACCTTGGAAAATTTTAAAATATATACTGATCACAAAATCCTCTAGTATATATTCACACAAAAAAGGTTAATATGCACCATATAAGATGGTTAGAAGACTGTGAATTATCAATCAACTATCATGCAAGGAATGTAAATAAATTGTAACAATCACACTATATAATGGATTTAGAAATTTTATCATTAATTATAATTTAAAAATATATAATATTCATAAAAAAATAAAGGGTTAAAAGGGAATCATAAAGAAAGGAATACCATGAATCATTTCTCAAATTATTGCTCAAATATCCCTTATGGAAAATAAAATTGATGTTCAAATATGTGATGTGGTAATTAAGAATAATGTAGATGCTATATAAAATTGGAAATCTTAAGAGTTCAAAGATAATGAAGAAGGAGTTGTGAGATTTTTTCCATGACTATGTGTACCATATACTACCTTGATAATGAATGATATATTTGATCATGCACATAATTCTACATTATCCAACCATCTATTAAGTAAAATTATATACTAAGATCTTTAAGAGAACTATTGGTGGAATAATATAATGAATGATATAATGAAATATAAATCAATATGTCTTGAATGTCATCAAGTAAAGGAAGAAAGGAAAAAATACACAGGGATGATGTTACAATTACCCCAAATTATAAAGAAATTGGTAAACTTCCCTAATGAAATTATCACTAGTCCTCCAAATAAATCTAGCAGAAATAATACTATATGGGGTTTTTAGTTTTTTATTTCAAATAAGTCTCACTTGATTTCATTTCATGTAGTTTTCTAACTCAATACACTTGTAGGAATATATATTATAAAAGTTATAAGGCTTCATGTAACCCCAAAATTTATTATGTCTTATTGAAACCCATGATTTACCTCCATGTTTTGGATGAGTATCCAACACACTCTAAATACATACTTGAACCCTATAGAGGATTATCTCCCTCGAAAAATGGAAAATCTAATAATAATATCAAAAAACATTAGGACGTCTTTAGAGAATAATCAATGGACTTGAAAGGAAGATGGGATAAGTATCTTCTTCTAGTTGATTTATAATATAATAATATTCTCCTATTTGGAATCCAAATTTCTATCAATTAATCCCTTTATGGGAATAGTTTCATAAAATATTCCTGATATGATGATGCAGTGTAATACAGACAGCTGGATCCTAAAATGGTCGAGGAAATGGTGAGAATCATGAGGAACATTCAAGAGCACATCACGGATACTCAAAGTAAAGAATTCATATATGCTATCAATCATCGATGTGTCCTATTTTTTGAGTATGGAGGAATGTAATTCCTTTTCATATCTCCTTGGTATAATGTAATTGTGGTTGGGAATAATGGAATGATATTTCTGAGAATCAACAGTCCCCATGATATCCTTTATTACAATGGAGTAGTGGCATATCAACAACCACTCCATAATTATCTATCTAAAGTACATGATTTTTTTCATGTATCACAACTCAAGAATTACATACAATAACCCTCATATGAACAAAACCCATAGGTGGGATCATTGGTTAAAGATCTCTCATTTAGGGAGAAATCAGTGAAGATCTTATATCGAAGAGATAATGTAGTACATAATAAGAAAATGTTCATTCACGATGTATTAAAAAGTCTGATGAAGTGACATGGGAACTGAAGTAAGTGATTAAATATAATTAAAATAATTTTTTAGTGTTCTATATTTTAATTTATAATGATAAATTTCTAACGGGGGAAGATATCAACGACCATAAATTTTATAAATTAAATTCCCATTAAAATTTAATTAAATGAATTATTATATATTATGGATATAG
The DNA here is from genome assembly GCA_963277665.1 of Viscum album. Lineage (NCBI taxonomy): Eukaryota > Viridiplantae > Streptophyta > Magnoliopsida > Santalales > Viscaceae > Viscum > Viscum album. The sequence continues at coordinate 847,299,359 of OY728131.1, read as the reverse complement.
AAAACACATCCACTTATTTGGATTCATTATATCATATAATATATAAATGACCATTAAGAATCCTTACCACTGATAATATATTCAAAGAAGAGTGATCAAATTATTAATATAAATATTGGGTTTTAACAAGACCAATGTTCACAGACAATGGATGTGATAGCCACATCAAGTATGATTATACCCTATGAATCCCATTTATCACATCCTATAGTGGGTATAAAATCTCTAGTATTTTCCCTTGACCAATCCCAACATATGAACCATCAAATTATGCTTTAAAAATACCATTTATAGGATAACATCATTCTCATTGAGATCACATCACAAACCATGTACATTAAACCACCCTATGAAAGTCTCATCATCACACAGGTAAATCTTAGGGAGTTTCATAGTGTATTAGAGGGATATGTATAAAGACAAAAATAATATGAATATGTATATATTATAGAATAATTAATATATTTTTTTCCTTTTTATTATAACTTTAATGGTGATTTTGATTTTGATACAACAAAACAGAAATTGAATTTTTTAATAATATTCAAATTCAATTCAATAATTTACTATGTTAAATTAATTGATTTTTTGACATAAATTGTATTTTAAAAAATATTATTATTATATATTATGTATTAAATATAATTGATATTTTTATTTTTATGAAGTCAAATGTTAATTTATAAGGGTTTAAAAACTGTTATTGTCAAAAAAACCTAGTTTTTCATAACAAATGCCAATTGATATTTTAAAATTAAAAAATAAAATATTGAAAAAACAATTTAGATAAAATTAATTTTATTTTTTGAATAAAAACATTAACATTATATAACAGTTAATTTTTCATAATTTTGTTAGAAAGCTGAATTTTACAAAGAAAATTAATATAGGACAAATATAAGGTGTATCTTATGACATCATAATGACCCAAAAATTAGGTAAAAATTTTTAAAGGGTATTCAATAAAAAATAATTTTTTTAACTCTTAAATAATATTATCTAATATTTATTTTTTGAATTTTTAAATCCATTATAAATCATCCAGAACCTATAATATATTTGAAGGTCTTAACATCATTTTTTAAGGACATATGTAACCTCAACATCATCAAGAATTGTATTTTAATAATTTATGCCCTTTGAATTATAAAATAATGGAATATACACCATATTGGATTAAACATTGGGAAGAAACCTTAATTAGGTTTGTGGTTTTGGTTATTTTATTATATACATTATGAAAACAATATTTGATAAATAATAATGAATTCCCCGCTAATTTCATATATAAACCCACCAATGATCCCATTTTTCATAACTCATAAACCATAAGTATTGACCGTACTCATACCAAAAATATATTGAGCCTTCCAATGGTCCTCATAATCTATCAATAATATCCTTTCAATAATTTGGAATAACCATCTAAATGTAAGGGATCCTATCATTCTATCCTTTATTTAAGTATCATCATTATGATATATCATTTATCAAAATTTAATAATATTGGGAAATGTTATTCCATATAAAAAATAATTTAAATTTTATTTATATATTATGAGATACCCCTTTCAGCCTCATCAATCACACCAATGAACATTCATGCACCACGATTATGCTTCCAAAATTTCCCAATGATTTTCCATAACAAACAACTCTGTTATAAATTTCAGTACTAATTTCCTATCAAGGATGATCACCATTATTTTCTGAAACATATTGATTTGGTACATTAATGTATTCATTCAATACTCATTTATCATGATATTAAATTTTATTTATAATGAATCCATGTTGTGTGATTATGTGGTACGCTTAAAATGATTATGAAATAAATGTGATAGTTGTTGCCTGAAATAATTTGGTCTCCAAGGGATTGTGTAATATTTTATTCTCATTATATGTCATTCGATGGATTCTAGATTGAATATAATAAACCATGGGGATTTATTTGACTTGGTTCCATGGTATTATCCTTCAACTATGTTAATGATGTGGTGTTTTATGTTGTTTCCACATTTCCAATATTTCCTTTATGATTATCATTCTATATCATGCCTAATTGTTCATGATTTCCACTATAACTCTATTTATTCCCAATCTGTAAGACTATTTTTTGACATATATTAATTTAATTATGTTTTCCAAATTTTCTCGAATAATTGTCCTTATAGAATAGCATATTCTTATTTAATTCCCCAGGTTATCCGACACAATTTTACGTACGAATGAATATTATGAAAAAGCTAAAGAAATTTTCCATAATGGAGATATATTCCAGATTTTTAGTTGTTATGAAATTTACCTAATTCCATATGATAATAGAATTATTTATATTTAGGGTTTTATTATGTGTAATCTTATGTAATAAATATTAAATTAATACGATGTAAATATAATGTTTTTCATAAGATTCATACAACAAGGAATGAAAATTTTGGGGGATTATACTATTTAATCCCTTGAAGAGTTTTCTAGACATCAATACAAGAGGTTTATTTTTCAATAAAAAAAATAACTATACCAATAAAAAATACTACTTAAAGAAAGTTCACTATTGTGTTGGAGATAGTTAATTAATAGTTATAATTAAATTTGTAAAGTGGTTTTATAATAGTGTGTGCTTCATCATGGGGTGTTTAAGTCCTATTAATCAGGAATATTGAGGATTTAATGTCCCTCTATATTTATTATCATGAAATCATAAAAATAAAGATATGTAACCATTATCCCCTAACACATATATATTATTTTTTAACCAAATATGTGCAACATAGTATTTCCCTAGTAGAGACCATAAGACAGAATGTCACTAATAAAAGGTGAATAAGTGTGATATTCCCAAAAAATCATATAAAATGTGTTATGGATAATATGATTTCATGGTTATGCTTTTCAAACTCACCAATTCTCCATAAATCATTATTGAAATATTTAATAGAGTCTTTATATGTTTACTTTACATGGTTTTTGGTATTTATAGATTCCATTATGATTTTTAAAAAAATTAATGAGGAGAATGAGGATAACATAAACACGATGATAATAGAGTTAATATAAGAAAAACAATATGTAATGTATAGTAAATGAGAGTTTTATAAGAATGATATATAATTAATAAGGAATGTTACCACTAGAAAAGGTATATAAGTGAACCCTTATACGAAAAATAGAAATTGAAGAATATCCTAGACCTATATCTATAATGGATATCGAAATATAAAATTTATTAAATAATTATTACTGAATATTTTTGAATAAACATCCACAATTATCAAACTCACTATCCATGAAAACACAAAAGAAATTAATATTTTTCTGCATTACAGATTGTTAAGATATCGTTAAGGAGTTTAAGAAGAGGCTAATCATTGCACTAATAAATACATTGACATCATGTGGGAAATGTTTTGTGTTTTCCAAAGGTACATCAATGAAGGTTTTGGTTTTAAAACTAATTGTGAATGATAAATTTATTTTCAATTCCATAATTTAGTTCAATGTTAATGAGTGGAACTATAAAACACATTACCTGGAGTTGGCTATAGTAATCTTTGTATGGAAAATCTGGTTCCATTATATCTATTGGGAGAAGTGTGAAAATTATAAGGATATATAAAATAATTAAATATATATTCACATAAAAGGATATTAACAAGAACCCACTAACATGTATAGATATCATTATGAACTATAATATCTCAATCCATTACCATCCTAGGAATGAATTTTTTTTGATGATTCTCTATCTATAAAGGATCTATGAATTTTATCAGTAACGAGAAATAAAATTTATCCAATATTCATTTAAATGATGTAAATTAATATCTTAATAATAAAATGATATTAATCCCTCCAATCTATAATATCTTCTCCATAATAAATTCTTGAGAGGATTAAAGTGGATAAGAATGGTGATGAGTTTCAATATAAATGTTTAGAAATATTTCAGTGTTATACATTTCTAATAATGAGAATATAATATTTAGAATATGGATATGTGTCCTATCGATACATGAGGTAAATTGAGATATTTGAGATTATTCATAAAGAACAAAATTCTCAAATCATATGGGAAACGTTGAGATATATATTTAATTAAATAGAAAAATTGTAGGATAACATGAATGTGGATATTTTAAAATTTTTATCCTAATGAATGGAATTTTAGTAAGTCAACACTAAATAATATAAGACTAAAAATATGATAAAACTATTTTGCATAATATTATATTATTGGTAAAATATATCCATATTGTTATTCATTGAATACCCTTTTACACACAATTGAAATAACCTCATCAAGGTTTTAGTCGATCACCATAAAATATTTGACTATTTCTTTACTATTAAGGAATAGTTCCCTATTGAACAACCTGATAAGAAATATATAATCTAATTTGTGAGATTTCATGGAGTTACACTTACTGTTGTATAACATTGAGATATGGAGATTGACTCAATTATTCTATGGAAATTTAGAAAGTGTGGGATACATAACTAAGTTTCAATTCTTCTTGTCACATATAAAAATAGTCAGTATAAACGAACAATCAAAGCTCTAGAGGATATGATGAGGTCTGGTTAAATTAATTTATAACTAATTTGGGACAATCACATTCCCATAGTAGAGATATCAAATAACTACAACTTTAATTCTAGTTTTCAAATACTACCCTACAAGACTCACTATGAAAATTAGAGTTTGACTGTAACATGCTAGGGTGAAGTAATAGAGAAGAAGCTATTGATACATGACCATTGCAAAGATATAACATTGAAATTAAGAAACATTAAATATCACTTAAAATTCACGAAATGTGAAAAAAATATACAAACAACCATCGATGAGACATGGAGTATGTGGATTGAGATAAGGTGTTCCTACCTACTTCTCTTTGGAATAAATTCATGAGGTTTGGAAAGAAGGAAAATATTTGTCCTTAATAAATCAACCCCTTTGAGATTATTGATCGCATTCAAGTACTGTCTTAATAAATAAAAATCTCACCTAAAATATCTAAAGTATATGATTCAATCCATGTATCTATCACTAGGATGTACATACCAAACACCTAACATGTATTGAATATTTATGTGGTACCTATAGAGAAAGGCCTTTTATATGTGCTGTAGCTTGTGATTATCATAGATCATATATATAAATTTATATAATATAAGAAAACTCACCCAGTCAAAGTGTTGTGTTAAATCAATATGTTTGAGGAATCAACATGGGAACTGAAAAAGATAGTAAAGAAAAATTACCCTAAATTATTTTTTCCATGGAATGTATAATAAAATTTAATATGTAAAATTAATTATGGGGGGAATAATGTTACACCCCAATAAATTATGATTTATTTATTAAATTATATCTTTTTGATTACCTGTGATACCTGAAACATCATGTTAAAATGAAATGTAATACTCTATTAAAATATTAAGAAACATGGACTTTATAACATTTTCATTAATTTGGAATTTTTGAATTGGAATATATAAATTTAATAAATTATATTTTTACACATTTATAATTTAAATGGAGTTTTTATATATTGAGTATAAATAAAATAATACCATGTCGAATGAAAAAGATTTTTTTCGGAAAAACTATACAGTTCTGAATGGCGGTTTAATTATGCATTGCACAGATGAATTAAAAATTATTTTTAACATATTTTTAAAAATTTATTTCAAAAAATTGAAATATTTTTTTAAATTGTAAAATTTATATTAATATGGGGGTAAATTTTAATATTTTTTGTAAAATATCAATTTATTAGTGAATAGTGAAAAGGCCAATTTTTTAAAAATAGTCACATCTATTAAATAACATAGGAAAATTTATTAGTTAAATTTTATGTTAAATTATTATATATATTATTTAATTATATTAAATCCAATTATATACATTTAAGTCATTTTTGTATTGGTTTCTATATAAATTTATTATAAGGAAAAAATGCATTTTTCTGAAATTGATTGGATGTTCATAATGTTTCTCCATATTAGTTAACTAAAATAAAACCCAATGATGAATTATATAGTGTTAAATTATAATATATATATATATATATTAAAATTTTATGATTAATTTTCATATAGATATTATGAGACCTTAATTTCCATTAAAAAATACATTTCATCAAACAATGATTTGTTCGACACATCCGCATGATTAATTTTAAATGAATTAAAACATATTATATGAGTTCAATGTGGAAAATTGATTTAGTATTTTTAATCCTCATAATTAATGTTTTCTAATAGTTTTATCAAAATAATTGACTATAATCAATAGAAAAAATATTATTAATAATTTACAGTAGTTATGTTAAAAATGTGTTTAGTGGTGGTTAAACTATGAATATAAGTAAATAAAATGACCCAAAACATATATAATTATTATTTTATGGGAATATATCGACCATAAATCATAAATTCTTCAAAAAAATTCCATTTTAGATCCATGTGGCATGTGAGAAATGTAGGCACAAATCGGTCTTTAAAAAATTCTATGTTTTCACTCTCCATCACATATAAAAGGCCACCCCATCATATATCCATTACAAACATAAATACAAATTCAACCAAGAGATATAGTATAAATTCTGCAATTCACTCCCATAATCCATGAAAACTTTTTTTTTGTCATAAATCCAACCTATGATAGATTTTGGTGAAAACCAAAATAGTTTGACTGAGGAAAGTGAAACATTATTAATTGAGTTATTTATATCATTTATTTCGATAAGAATCGTTGAAATATTATATAAAAGTCTGTTATAATTTCCACAATATATTCTATTTACTATTATTTTTTATGGTAATGGATTAAAAAATAACCATCTTCTTCTCCATGAAATGGGATAAAAAACATTTTATTGTGTATATATTGGACTACTATCTCAGGATCCAACATAATTTTTCATCCACCAGAACATATCAAAGATACATAAAAGTAATTATAATATTTGTATATATTATATTTATAATATAATTAATCTTATTTAATTATAAAATTATATATATGTTGTAATGTTTCATTCCGTAGACAATACGACAATGTTACTTTTGTGTACGATGATATGCTTCCTCACAAAGAGATTTGATTTGTTTTTCTCATAAAATTTATGTGTATTGTATTATAGAATTAATTTTTTTATATTTTATAAATTTAATATGATCCATTCATTAATTAAAATATATTATATAATTTCTTACCTTCTCATTCATTGAATAAATGATAATTTAGTTCGTGTGTGTGGTAGAGTACCACCTTGCAATGATACATGATTTATTTTTTTTTACCGAATAATATGAATAGTATGTTTAAGGGTATTTTATAAAATAATTTTATATTTATAATATTATTGTCATATTATAATCATAATATTAAACTTAACATCATTCCATCATAGTAAATGAAAAATGAAAATGTTACTCATGTTTTATCACAACCTACCATCTTCATGACTGTCTTGTAGTTAATTTTTCATAACCATATATACAGGGTGGTTTTACTAGTAATATCGATATAAAAATGATTATTTTATCAATATTATCACTCATTATAAGACTAATTAATAATTTCTTTGACCTTTTTCAACATACTGGAGTTATTTTTTACATATGATCAGAATAATGTCAAACCAAGCTACAAAAACCTATATTATTAAGTAATTTAACATGACACAGAAATGAAAAAAAATAATAGAAATTATTGGATTGTATAATGTTTCTTGATAATTTTAATAATTTATTTATTTATATTTTTCAATGAGATAAAGAACTCAGGATATGTATCCAGCTCAATGTGTGGGATCTTTCCAATCCACAATTTTGTTCTAGTTATAATCTTATATTTCAAACTCACCTTATCTCTCTTATAGTGTTATAGAATACTTCTTTGTTGGTTCTATATAACTATCTTGTATGTACCTATTTTATTAAAAATTCTTTCGATGTGACACGCTATTAAGTAGAACAATATCGAGGCATAAGACCCATTATTTGGAACAATTGGAGGGTTCCACTCAATAGATAGTGTATCCATTCCCTAATAACGTAGGAGGGTTCCACGCAAGTGGTAGATAACCCATAAACTAATACCACAAGTGGGTTCTGTTAGAAGATCATATAGATGACCTATTACCTTACTAGCAAGATTGGGTGACATTGATAGTAGGTAGACGACACATACCATGCCCTATTTGAGGGTTCCACTCTAGTGGTTGAAGATCCAAACCATAATTCCAATATAGTGAGACACTCAGATAGAATATAGTGGACTCATGCACTACCCAATAGTAGGGTACAACTGTAATTGTCTCCAGAGGACCCATTCCCTATCCATCATATGGGTTCCACTACATTGGATTGAAAGATGACCCATGCCCTTTCCTAGTCAAGGGTGTCACTAAAATAACATTTATGATATTGCTCAATCACTAATATTTTTGAGATCTATCTAATGAAACATCACACGCTTAATGTCTCGCATCGAATCTCAAAATACACCAAGATTGATACCATTATGTTTTATATAAAAAACAGACAGTGTATCCTTTATCAATCCAATATCCCTGAAAAAATAATGAATATTTGAGAGGTATAAGGTTCCTCAAAAAGGAAGTGAGGTTATGTGGTGAATAAGGGGAACCACACAATGTGTAGTCCGACCATACGGTATAAAAATTTCCATAATGGTATAAGGATTACATCTCATGTTGACCTACATTATGATTAACGGGACTACACCACATTTCTCAACCATTTTTTGTTCCACTAGTGCTCCAAGTTTTTTCTGTGTCAACTTTCTAGTGTTTGTGTGGTTCTGTACACCACATGTTCTCTGACTTGGGATACTTCCCATGTGCTCGGCCACACAGTATCAATACACCTAGAGGGATACCCAATGTGAGAATGAGTTACACATTCTATGACTGATTGAAACCTTATTTCATTATTAACATTATCCAAAACCATTTTACCACATATATTGGGGTTCTAAATGGAATGTGTTCATCCAAGTACACGTCGTATAGTCTTGTTTTTTCTGGAATCATAGATTCATTATCCGGATCCATGATCCTCCGTCACCACTTCAAATCTCACATGTAGAAATCCTGAAACTGATGGGGAAGACAATGTTCATTATTTTTTTTCATTTGGTGATTGAAATAAAAATTTATATTGATGTGTATGAAACTCGCATTAGGTCACATCATGTAAATTCACTATTGGTCATCTCTCATTGCCTCACATATATTTGGATCCTCTGTATAATCTCATGAATCCATTAATTCATCCAACACGATTGTATAACCACCAATAAATTAATTGGAAGAAAACATTCCATGAATCTGGGTTTTTGGTTGTGCATGATCAATTCTGGAAATATTGAACAAAGACCCCTTAGGCTAATTAGCCAAAAACACAATGACATTTAGGGGAATAGTACATGGAATAGAAGTGAAACAATTGTTTTCCACTAGTTCTTTTCCAAAAAAAAGGCTCATTTGGGGTGATAAAACATGGAATAAACTAATTAAAAATTTTAAATCTCTTCACAGAATCATGAAATGTACTAATTTAAAAATAGATCAAAGGATTAGTATGCTCATGTTCAATTTTTGAGTCAATTTTTGATGAAATCCACAAATGATGAGCCCCACCTGAAATCAGATCATTTTCAAATGATTAAAATGTTTTCAAATGATGAGGTGATTTTGGTTTTTTTTTGTGCCTTGATTTTAATGGATACGGACTCTCATTGTCCCCTGATTTGGTTCCTCAAATGAGATTTGGTAGAACTCCCACATCAATGACCCCTTTTTTATGCATCTCACCCTCCCAATCCTCTGTAATGTGGAATATATAGAGGGAATTAGGATATTAGGTGTTTAATTAATTAAATAATATTATTAGTTAATTAATACACTATACACACATGCATCCAACTTCTTTATCCAAACACCCCTCACATACTAATTTTAGGTCACGTCAGGTTAAATCCCTAGGTTCCAGATTCAACTATGGTCATTGATTTTCAATATAATACTCTATATGAGATTTAATCCATTTAGTTTAACAAACTTTGAGATCATGATAAAATATATATTTAAGATTATTATTAAAATATTGCCGGACACACTAGAACATAGAATCACATTTTTTGTCCTATACAAGCTCATAACATATTTCTAGATATATTTGAAAGTCATATAAGTAAAAAAAAGAGTCTAAATTATTATCACATTAAATATTTTCATCCCAAATATGAAAATATGAACTAAAATATTGGAATAAAGAGCAAATAGATCTCCCAATCTATAGTGGTTTCTTCTATGCTTCCAGGATACAACAACACATGAACAACAGGAATAGTCCATCTATAAAGTTTATTTTGTGAAAAAAATTGATCAATACCTAATGACCAAAAAAAGTATTTCCCTCCTCGATGACCATATGTACAAATTCAATAACATTTTTGGGGTTATGCACATATATCATGAGCTACAACACATTGAAGACATCATTCACATGCTTTAGTTGTGGTGGTTGGGCGAGGTGGAATGACACCCCACCAACACTTTGATATATCTAGAGTGGCCTAGTAATCCTTAGGGATATCTTTCATCCATTCCTAGTATTCAAAATCCATTTCATGGAGAGAATCTTAAGAAAACATGGCCCCACCAATCAAACTCCAAGGGAAAAGTTTGTTTATATACGTAATATTTATGCCTTCTCTGGGCTGGCCTCATCTGTTCATGAATGGGAAGATCATTATCTATAAAATATTTCTCTACATATATCCAAACAAGTGATTCCACTTTGATCTTCATCAAACATATTGGTGGCCTAAAAGATCTCCCATATAGTACTTTAAAAGGATCTATGTATATTTTAGTGTTATAAATATTATTTTGTGAAAAACATACCAATGGTATTTGATCCTCCCAACTCTATCCAAATTCTAACATGGAATCCACAAAAATAACCTCCAATAGCTTGATAGTGTGTTTGGTATTCCCATATTTCTTAGGGTGAATGGTTGAACTCGTCCTCATATGGGTCATGAATTCCTCATTTGGGCCTTTACGAAATTGTGATGTGAATTGCACATAATGTTAAAAATAAATATTCTAGTACACCCCATGCCGGATACAAATATATCATTTGTAAAAATGTCACAAACACTCCACAAAACTCTCTCATTGATAGAATAGAAGTGTTATGACCTCATTAGCTAGTAAAACATCACCCACATGGTATTTTAACCTCTAGATATTCATGGAAGACCTATCAGGAAGTAAATGGACATGACATCGAATTTCTACTCTGGGATCCTAATTGTCTAAAAAAATTTATCCCAAACCTTGTGCTCATACATCACCTTCTGATAGGTGAGGCATCAATAGATGAAAACCGCAATGCTCTGTCTCTAGCCAGCCTAACAAAATTACCTTTTAAAGTTTCTATACATCATCCCCACCTCTAGATATATAGGCCAAGTATATTTACGGAACTCTCTTGTCACATCCTTCTATATAGTGACTGGGACAACTATTCATCCTTGGAAAAGGATGACATGATCCCCCTCATCCAATAATTAATCAGATGAAACTCCTATGGATATCTAGTTATGTAAAGCCTCATAGTCTATGTATTTTATCTAATAATCTCTCACACAATAAAGAAGAATAATATTAAACACCATTGAATTGACAAAAGATTGACCATCCTACTCAACTAGTGTCAACTATAAGGAATACATCATCTTTAACAAATAAAAAATGCATGGGACTTCCTACTAAGGCCATCTTCCACCGTAGTTACCTTCCTTATTTTATAGAATACATAAAAGTCACATGCATTATGTAACTCATACCCATTACAAAACATTAGGTTTAAGTATCTCATCATAATGAATTACCTAAGGCACTGATGGGATGAATAAAAAAATTTCTCACCTAGGAGATTGTTCCTCTATATCTTCAGAGTGTTGACAACTGCTGAAAGCTCTAGGTCATGTGTTGAGTTTTTATTCTCATGGGGTTTCAACTACCGTGAACTGGATGTGATAACCTACTATATCTACATCAACATGTAGTCAATATGAACTCTAAAAGAATAAAAATACACTATGTACTCCATGGCCCCTTCAGGTAGTCGTAAATTAGGACCATTTATAAAAATCATCCACAACTTCACGAAGTTCCTCCTACACTGTTCAATCTAGAAAAATGGATTCACTTTATGGGTCAAAGTGATCAAAGGGGCTACAATCAAAGATAATTCTCGAAAACAATCATGTAGTACCCCACTAAGAAAATAATACTCCACACCTATGACACACTCTTGGGTGGATTCCAATAATTCACCGCATTAGTCATCTCTAGGTCCAGAGTAGTCCATGATCAGAAATGACATGCCCCATGTTGTGAACATCATGAATCATGAAATGAAACTTTTAGAGAATCCCATAATGGTCTCACTCATAAATATATCTATTTCTATCTTCATGTTCTCTGAATTATCTTCCTATTACATAGATTAATTAGTATGTTTTAAATGAATATAATTATAAAATATTCAATTTAGAGATAGAAAATATGGTTAATCGAATCCATAATCATAGTTGGAGAAATTCATTACACTGAAAAGAATCACTCGTAACTCATAGTTTTGGTATAAAATTGTAATGTTTTCATTGTAATATAGGCTTATAAAACTTTGAAATGACAATTTTTTGGATGTGAGATCGATCTTCAAGAACCATATGGAACCATACAATAATCAAACATGTCTGAATTCCATATAAAAGAAACTTATTGTCTACCATGGCATATTTCTGTATATGATAATCCATAGAAATATAAATGCTCCCAATCACATTTTTTATGTACAACACTGGATGTACCATTGAGCAGAAAGTTGGTCTGATAATACCCTTATGTAAAAGGTCTTCCAACTAAAATGACATTTATTGGATCTCAATTGTGAATATATAATTATTCAATGATGATATCAGGGTGGTATCATGATAAAAGTCAATATAAAACTCCATCTCTCACCTCATAGTTAGTCCAAGAATGTCCTCTGGAAATACATTAATAAAATACTCCCATAATGAAGGAATCCATATTCCTAAAAATCTGAATATAACAAGGGATATATTAATAAACTAATAGATAGTGGGATCGAGACTAATACTAAAAAACCATTCACTCTCCCATGAGAATTATCTTTCACAAGAAAATAGCATCCCCTCAATGTGACATTATCTGACTCATCTATGGTGACAGTACATATAGACGCAGACCATGGAAAACCAATTCATAACCAATTTGACGTCATAGGGATCCATTGATTGAACAAATGTACCATGAGAACCTCTACGTACAATGTGATATCTCGTACAGATGGTAGATAAAAGATATAAATAAATCATTCCCATAAGAACCAAATGAAAATGATGATTGGGTAAAGAATCAACAAGGAGCTCTATCTCTCACACTAGGTTTGATGATATTAAGGGACTTATGGAACCTATATTAACTAATACTAAGGAAATATTATAAGAATAATAGATCATGCATCAAATCATCATTTTCACTGTGGAATCATACACATACGTAGCCTATAACTGTCTCAGAAACTGACCACAAGCTCTTGGAGCCTGTTGTGTGATACCTAGTGGTTTTGTTCAATGTATAACAAAAAATCATCCACCACACAATGACCCTCCTCGATGAGACCCACCATCTCATCTTCCATCTCCTCATCCTTAAGGGAAACCCTTCCCTCACCACGCATATCCTTGATCACAATGCTACCTCTTTTTTGGCGGTCCATCCTCTATCATTATGTGCTCTAAATCACACTATATTATGAAATCTTAAAAATGTGACCTCACCCATCACAATAAGAGAATCATAAAAAATTGGGATTCCTTGTTCATCTGTGTTATACATGACCGGGTGCCTAAATCTGATCATAGGATGATCTCCTACACTGTCATCATGTTGATTGGAACCTTGTAGCAGCTGTAGATGAATCTTCTCTATAAAACACACAACTAGCTCCAACAACGTGGTGTCCCTCTGAGAGTAATCTCTTAATCACCACCACTAGCTCCAAAACCTAGGCATTGTTGGTAATTCATATGGGTACTACAGTGTAATAGATATCATTATAGATACCCTTATCAATCATTAATGCATGGAAGTAGCAATCAAAAATCATATCAAAGGATTGGCATGTATGGTTTGTAATCCTTATGGAATACTTAGCCAATATCATCACACCCCACTAGAACTCTAATATATATTGAATTTTAACATTTCCCTAACATGAGAGGTTGTATTTCTCATGATAAAGTAGTGTGAATTATTCCATTGAGAGTTTCAACTCATCATGTATCTGTACAACTAGTCTCCACTTGCACTAAACTACTACATTTAAATTTATGGCTTCAATCATAGCATCATGATTAGTCGGTGTCCATATAATCCAAGAATTATGGATCACTGAATTTATCTAGTAATTCACCACATGGGGATCTGGATTTCTATAGATCATTAACTCTCTCATGAGATGGATCTCACTATGTCTGCTAATCTGTCCTGCATCTTTAGTCTACTCGTTAATTATGTTATGTCACTCGAAATAAGAGGGTTCTATTACATATCTCAATCATGGAATAAACATGAAGGATATCAAATGAGATAATTCATCACTAGTAAAAATATCATTTCAACGATACAGAATATTTAACGTAGATGATTTTCATTGGAGATGCATCATGAAAATTTAATCATGATTTACCATAGTCATATTATCATATATATATATATATGAGGATATGAATCAAGAGATAGATTCTAATGAAAAATCCAATGTGAATCAGGAAGCATGGATCCCTGAAACCAATTTCTCATTATACCATGTTCATTATAATGTATTCATATTCCTGGTCAATGGATACATCGGTCACTACACTAATACTAGGTTCCATGGCTTGAAACCTGCACTCCAAATATTCTAACATGGTTTAACTAAATCATATCCAAATCAATCTAATGTAACTAGTATGAACATTGTCCAATGGAATGAACTTATATAATATATAAATTTCAAGACCCTATAAAACATGTATTGAGAGGTAACTAACTAATATTACCTCCTTAGGCTCAGTGATAGTATTGCGCTCTGAATGACATAACTAATATTGGAAGAATTTTCCAAATTCCCCTTTAGGAAAATAAACCTAAACATATCCATTCAGAATTTAAAATGAAAAATAATAAAATGTGAAACCTTTAGAGACTAAACCATTAATATGATATATCTAGGTATTACTAGAGTAAATTAGTTTAATGTAGAAATAAAAGGGAAAAAATATACACCTTATCAGATAGATGTCACAACCTAAAAAATTCTATAAAGGGAAATGTAGAGAGATCCCAGATCAAATTCTCTAACTCTAAAAAATGTATGTAATTAAATAAAGAAAGTTATCCTATGATCATATGTAAATTCCTTTAATATACATTTCATCTAAATAACACATGAGACGTCCGGAAAATCCATTTTAGGGTGAGTATATACCTACCAAATAGGATTCCCCAAGTTGAAGGGAGAGCATTAAGAGGCATGATTTGAACAAGCATATCGCCCCAACAAAATTGAGTAATAAATTCTGAAAACATATATATTGATATATATATATTCTACTAAATATAATCCCAAACTAGAGTGAATGGGGATATCCATCTCACAACCTCGCTAAAGAAATAAGACAAACATTTAGAAATGGTTCATCAATGATGCCCAGTATCTCGTTCATTTCTCAAGAATTATAATCCATGTCATGAAAAAACATTCCGCAATGACACATAGTTTAGGGTTAAAAAATCAAAGTAGATGACCCATTCACTAGTTCAAATGGGCGGTTCCACCCATGCCCTAATATTATATGAGGGTTCCACTCTAATAGTAGAGGATCCATATTATGATACCAAATATGGGATTCACTCATATAGAATATAGGGGACCAACAAATACACATGAGCAGGATCCAGCCTAATTATAGGTTGAGGAAAGATCCCCTTCCCCACATGAGGCCACCACTGTTGGTATTGAGGAACCATACCCTGACACCAATAGAGGGTTTCACTCTGATATCATATAGAGGACCCATTCCCTACCTAGTAGGAGGGTTCTAATCTAATAGATGATGGGGGACTCATACCCTTCCAAGTATTCAGGTTCCTAACAAGTATATATAGAGGAACAATAAACTATCCTACTATAAGGGTTCTACTCTAATCTCTTTCACGATCCTTCTTGATCCCTACCATCATCAATAACATCTTAAAGAAGCATCACACTCATAAAATCTTTTCTTTTTTCTCAAAAAACAACCTAAATGGTATTACTGCATTCATCGTGGAAAACACTTAGGATAGTATACTTATGGACCAAAATCCGAGTCTAGTTGAAGGATATGTGATAGGTAGAAGTATCATAAAAATGGAAGAGAGTGTATATAGCAAGTAAGGGGACCCACATGGATTGTGAACCTGCCATTATGTATGAACGTGTCCCTAGTGGTAAATTGAATATTTATCATATAGACATACATAGAGTGTAAGAAGATTACACATCATGTCTCAACTAACTAGGGTCCCAATAGTGCTCCTGGTCGTGCCTGGGTAAATTTGTCTCTATCCGTGTACATCGGTAAACGGTGTGTCATCCTGTATGGGATTTTACTCATGTGCTTCTCCATACAGCCTATCTACCTAGAGAGGGTCACATGACATGTCATCCAGTAATATGACAAGTACCTCTATATCTAAATGGGTTCAAAATGGTGCGTGTTCATCCAAGTGCATTCTATAATGTCATGTTCTCATAGAATCACAGATCCATTCCATGAATCCATGATCCCACTTATCTACTTAAAATCACACCTTTAGACCATCCAAATTTCAATGGGACTTGTTATTTTATTATTTTAGGCCAGTCATAGATTGGAAAACTAATTTCTATTAATTTATATATATCCCACACACGGCTTCCCCACACCAAAGTACCCCTATATATTTGTTGTCTCACAACATTAAATTTGATCATTGGTGGAATCACCCAAATCCATCATATCATCCCAATACATATTCTAATTACTAATCCATTCTTTCATGAGAATCTCTTAAGAATCCAAGGGATGAAATGGGCTCAATCCTTCATGGAAATGTCAAGCCAATACCCCATAGGAAAATCAGTGGATAATATGAGATATGGAGGGTAAAATCATAAGTAATAGATGTTCAACAATTGTTTACAAAATTATTTTTTCCAAATAATAAAGAATATGATGTTTGTGGTGAGAAAATATGGAAAAAACTAAATAAACAATTTAAACTAATTCATAGGCTTATTTAGAGGATTAATATGAACAGATATTAAAGGATCAAAATTATCATGCTCAATATTAGATTCAATTGAGGAATAAATACACAGATGAAAATTTTTACCTCACATTAGATCAATCATTGATAAAGAACATGATCTTTAATGAAGAAATGAAGTCATTACATTCATTGTTCCTTTATTCATATTGATTCATTGTCTATTTTAAATAATATTTTTATCCAACATTTAGAGGATCTAAAAAAATCCTCAAAAAAACATGATGGTATTAAAAATTACCTTGTAAATCTACCCTAACATGTATTATAAAGAGGGAATTATGTTATTAGTGCTTAAAATAATTAATTAATCCACTGAATGAACCTAAATGCGAATGTTTTATCTGAAATCCACATTAATAAACATTTTAGGACATTCCAATAGTAACACTCATTATCCAAACTCAACCGTGGTCTCAAGTTTTCGATCAATGGATATATTTTAGAGTTATACCATTTTCTTTAGGAAAATATACTTAAATTAAATTAAATATTTTAAATATTTTTTTAAATTAATCATGGGGACACTATGCCGTGGAATCACATGACCTCTAAACTATATGATATGAAAATATTCCTAGAGAAATTAAAAATATATTCATGAAATAAAAGGTTCTCTAAATTGTGTCTATATATCTGAAATCGTGTAGGATTTGGGCTGGAGGACCCCTCCCACCACCATACACAACCACATGATGGTGTGGCCTCAATCTTGCAGTCATGTGGGCATGGCCACCATGTGCCTATGTAAATAAGCTTCTACCTTCATAAAATCACCATAGAATCATCCTCACAGGACTAATGCTGACCAACCAACCTTCTATGGACTAGTTATGTGGGGAGATAACCTGTTTGGGAGACAGTTGGGGGTTGACCCAATTTTTTGTAAATGCGTCAAACCCATAATAAATTTCATATAAAAATTACATAGAATAATGAACTGAAATCAAAAATTTAAATCATAAGAAAATTTCATTCATTTTAAATAATTTTAATTCTACATTTGAAATTATAAATACATTAGTAAAGCATTGTAATTATCAGAATTATTTATTAATTATGTTTTAAATCCTTTAAGATATGTTTAAAAAAATTCATGAAAACATTTCTGTGTCATAAACCAATATTTTCAAGTAACTATTTCAAATCTATATTAATAATAAACTCTACGTGGGCATCTTATTATTCACCATCATTTTTATAGATACTACTGTTATCATTGATGAACATTTCATTATTTATTTTTATAATTAGAAAATTTTCAATTGCTTCATCACTCTATTTTCTATTTTGTGCATCATGTAATGATCTTTATAATACAAATATATTTTTTCCTCTTTGAATTTACTGAACTTATTGTCCTTTCTCATTTTATATCAATTCTAAACATCTGGATTTTTGGTATAAGGATCTTCTCATATTTATATCCTCTTAATCACAGTCTTATTCAACCATAAGTAATGAAAATTTTGAAGGTAAATTTATAATATATATCTTACCAAATCACTTCAAATGGAACCTTAAATTGTTATTTATGGTGCATCATTCACCATTTAATAAAATAAAAAACTATGTTAAAAAATATTTCTATTAAACGAGTCTTCCATGTAAGTGTTACTAGATTCATGAAAAACAATAAAATTATAATATTTTCTTTTTATAGTGGCATAGAAAGAGATTTTGGGAAAAATCATTATCTTTCATTATAATATCCTTTTCTAATATCACTTCTTAAGTTAAGAGAATTATATGTAGGTCATCTAGAGAAATAGTTTCGGGATCTCCATCTTTTGGGAATGATACAATGGAATCAAATTTATCATGAAAAATTCATAAAATTCCTAAAAAATGGTTTAATCCTCCAACATGTCACCAATACTTGATATGGTGATTACAATTTCACTAACCTATATAATGAATTCAACAAAAGATTCATCATCGCCAATTTTAAGATCTTCATAATTTAATCACCATTTTTTTAAAATTTTATTCTTAATTCTCATATTTCCCTTTAGAGATATTATTCATCTTATCCTACATGCCATTTCAAATTACAATTTCATAAAATATATGAAACTCTCTTTAGAGACTGAGAGAATTTTTCGAATTTTATGAAGAATCCATCATTGTACAAATTATTCTTATCAATAGATGTTAAGGGATAATCCTCAACATTAGTATAAAAACCATATATATCTACCTTATGGAATTAATCACTAAGTCATGTATGATAATTTATCATTATATCATTACAGATATGATCGTACTTTCAATTTAAAATAAATTCCCTCAAATGTCAGAATATTTATTAAAATCCATGTCAACATTATTTTTTCTCTATCATTATCACATTTTCAGTGAAGGAAAGCTTCCCTATAATATAAAAGGAATGTAATAATCATGAACTATGTGTTATATGAAAACGGGATGGGTGAATAAGCGATCCTCAGGTTTTAGGTATTATTTCTTAGAAAACAATATTCAATAATGATTATTATGAAATAAACCTTAGGAAAACTATAGTCAAGAACAACCATGGAAACACATGTTTTCAAAATGTTCACAAATCAATAATAGTATATAGTTATTTATATGGTTTTTAAATAATCCATTCTCATATGAGCCACTATAAAATAAAAATTCACGGATTTACAACAATATTGTAATATCCTTTCACAGTTATATCTCTATAAACAATAAAAAAATCTTATTATTCTTAGAAATATCATAGATAAAAAAATTTAACAACTATAAGAACATAAACCCACAGGATTCAGGATTCTATCATTACATTACCTGAAATATTTATAAAAATTCCCTTATTAAAATAATTCTTCTTCTTTACAATATTTCACAACAGAAAGAAAAAACCTCCTTCCGTATGATAGTATCTCATCTTGAATGATCATTTAGTTTAATAAATCCGGATTGTACATATGATATACTTGTTCAGGAGTATCTTTCGTGTAATTAATTGCATTAGAAAGCTTTGAAAATTCCCTTAAAATGGTAAATTCAAATTGAAGAACATGATATGGTTTATTCTATCCAATAAAATCAAATATATTCTTCCATATGATGAATATGATATTTCTTATTTACAATAATAATCATTTTACAAAACTACCAATATAGCAATTTATATAATAAAAAATATGTTTTTAATGGAATTCCAATTATATCATATGGCTTAATAAATCCAATGAATCTTGGTTCTCCCAATCAGTTATCCTCCACACTATTATCTATCAAAAAAACATACATCCATGTTCAAACCATTAATTATTTAAATATCTATGAAAAACACAGATCCAATATTCTCAATTTGATGATATTTTATTTAGACCATGAATTCATAATTCGTAAAAAGTATCAAAATAGAAATAATTTATAATAATTTGTCTAATGACACATTTTAATAGGGAATATAATTGGTAAAATATGAACAATATAAATTAGAATCAAATTTCGTACAATCATGTAAATCTCACACCCTTTACTAATAATATATATCTATTGAACTCCATAAATATATTTAGCATGAAATTTGTTCAAAATAATTATATTCTACTCATTTATAATAAATCTAATGTAATGAGTTATATCAGTTCTCAATATGGTAGAAAGTATATGAAAATAATAATATGTCTATTTAGACTTCTAAAAATGAAATATCTGATGAAACATGGGTTTAAACTGGGATAATCTATAAGTTATAAATCTCTGGCTTGTCACATTAGATTTATATCATTTATATAATGAAATAATAATGATGGACTATACATAATATTATTAAACCAGTAAATTTAATATGACTAAAATCAAATTAAATTCAAAAAATGTATGATTATTTATTTTATATAACAAAAGGATCCATTTTGAAAAAATGTTCTTCCGTCGCCTTCTTCTTTAAACAACTCAAAATTTCATGGTCCCTAATGAAGTGTTTTATTCACCTTTATCAATATTCACAACACATAAAGTATAGATATTATGATTATATAGGGAACTTTACTTATAGAATAATTTTTTCCTTGAATATATATGAGTTATTATTTAAGAGGAAACACTTTTTCACATGGATGTGAATATTTTTTCTAAATGCTCTATTCATGATCCACTCTTCTCCTTTCTTTATAAATTCATGAATCTTAAAATTATACTCTTTTAATTTCATCCAAATTATATACAAATACTTTCCTCTATTTTTAATCTCTTCCTAGGTACACATTCATCTATTTTAATATCCAAAATTCTTTGTTATCTAACTCCATAGGTAGGTTTTTGACCATTTATTAAATTATATGGTATTCATTCATTACAATTTGGGATTTTAGGCTATCATATAATTCCAAAATATTCCATCAAACCTTCGGCTCGAATATTTTATATTTATTGTCACAATTTGTTTTTTCTGTAAATCAGTTGATCTCTCTATTTGAAGCTTTTGGTTTAACGTTTATTTTAAGTCAGTGTGTTGATGTCTTGTGATGTTCTCAGTAATTCATTATTAATGCCACCAAAATGTTATTGCAATGTTGGTCACCAGATCCTAAATGATGGATCTAGGATATTTGAACCTAAAAAGATGTTAACAGTGATATCCAAATATGTAACAATAGAATCATTAGTTTGGGTGTCATTAGCATCAACCCATTTTGATACATATTTAATGATATGATATATAGAATAATTTAAATAGTACATTATAATTGTATATATAATATTTTTTCACTGTAATTTTAATATTTCAAAGAATTTAATTTCAACTTATGGAAAAAAAATTTCCATTAAAAAATTTCCAGTGAACACATATTTCTCAAATTTTTGTAAAAAAAATCATTATTATATTTATAAAAAGTTTTATGATAAATCAATGATTTTAAACTATTCATAAAATATATTTAGGTCCAAATTTTCCTCCATAATCTATATTATGTCTTAATTCGAAATAATATTATATTGTACCCCTAGGTATGAATATACATATCAATTAATCATTGATAACTATCCAATTATATTGATCTTATTAGATATTAAATTTTTATTCATCTTTGAGTCATTGTATTTCATAGGTATTCAAGTGGTATTGGACTCGAATGGTTTACAGAAAATATAAATTCTAATAATAAAAATGAACATATCCGTCAATAATGTATTACCACTCTATTGTAGTGTTGTTATGCAGTAATTAGTCGTCTGGAATCTCAACTATTTCATTATTGGTTAGATTAATCATGTTATTGATCCATTGTTTCAGAAAACCATTCAGCTGTTAGATTTATAAAATTAATTTTTAATTTTTCAACATCGATCTAACTATGATGAGGTTTGATACATCATTCTTTTTTCACAAATCTATGGGATTATTAATCATTAAAAATATAATTTTAGTTCCATGAATGTAAGATATTATTTTTTTAGAGTAAATAACACTTCTAGAAATTATTCTTTGGTAGTAACAAATTTGATAGAGAAAGAATATAATGTTCCTGAGGAATAATCAAGGACACGAGGTATGACTTTATTTCAATGGGACATTATTTATCTCTAATACTGATGAATAATATCAAATTTTATCTTGAAGGGTTAGTCAACAATTTGTGTATACATCTCTAGGGGTCTGAATATTCTCCTCTTTAACTCATAAATGGGTGGATTTTACTAAATATTAAAATCAAAATAATATTAATTAAAATATAACATTCAATGATAGATAGTAGTATTAAACATTACTCAACGATCCTCAAATAAAATCCTACATATCCTCGGATGGATCAAATATGTTTCAAAAAATACGAGTATGGAAAATAATTTTCACATCCATATTTGATTTATCAAAATCAATGTTGTCTTGTGAAATTACATGAACAATCAAAATTCCTCTTTATACAAGAATATTTTACTTTTCTAAATAATTAATGGGATATTTTTTAATGAATGACCCAAAAAAATAATTTTTTTATTTAACTATCAAAAACTATCCAAAAATATTATATTCATCTAAGAAAACCACCTAGAAGTCCTTAATGTGGTCCTAAAATATACACATAAAGAACCTCAAAAATTAACCTTATATATTAAATAATCAAAATAGAATCCTTCTACAAGTATAACATCTAAATTAAAATTTAAAAGTGGACTTCTCTTAGTCCATTGGATAAATGGGTACACAGAAATACATCTAAGAAACAACAAGGAGTTCATCCTATTAATCTACATAGAATATAGGCAATAAATGTGATGGGGAAATGAACTTTTCTAGTTACATGATTCATATTCCTTTATTATTTATAGAAACATTTTCTATAATAAATAATCATTCAGATTAATACATTCTCCTCATTTCCGAACATGTTTGGACAAGTTCTCTTAGGGACGAATTGAATGTGGTAGACCCATTTCAATCATATAGAGTATATATGGTTTATTTGTGTAAAATAACTATATATACTTCAAATAAATTCCTATAATGGTGGGTTTAGGCCTCTATTGGGGCTTCCTAATAGTTCTGAAACACTACTCAAGAAAATTTCTATGTATACATATTTTTGAATTAATATCTGGAAATTCATAAAAACTGCAATATATTTATTACACATTATCCCTAAAATGTAAAATAAAATGCCTCGACCGCAATTACCCCGAGGTGGTGCATTATTACATAGCATTGATATGATCACAAGTACATCATGTCCTAAAAGAACAATCAGTTTACTATTATTGGAAACAAGATTCATACATAAGATTGACTTCACATATTGAAAATAAATACAACACTAATTTATTCCATTAGAAACATCAAAGCCTCCTTGATTATGCCTGAAAGTCACTCATAACTAACTTCTTTATATCCTGGGAAAATGAAACATAAGAAAGGGGTGAGCTTAAATGCTCAGTAAGGGTAAGAAATACATCGGAATATAACATAAATATGAAGCATGGTGAGTGATTGAAAACACGTGACATTACAAATAATAAAGATAAACACTTTTGTGGAAAGATTATGAGATGAGTAAATAATGACATAATAAAACATAATAATGGTTATTATACTAGTACAATGTCCACATGAACAATCAATATTATTTTCAAAATGAGGGAATGTATAATACTAGACATTCTGAAACATTTTATCAGAGCCTCGTCCAATACGTCTACAAATGATTAAGGCCACGTCCAAAACCATATATCAAATTGGGAAAGGCCTCGGCCAATTCCATGTCTAGTTGTATCATGAGACATACTGATTCATCGAGGAGCTGTAGTAGGCTCCACCCATCACTTACTAAGTCCAATACATTCCTTATATGAAATGGTTGAAATATAACTTAAACATTCATATTAAAACTAGTATAAAAAATGTCAATACATTAAAAATAAACCATGAATGGTATAAAAATAACACATCCATTGTCCAACATGTCAGAAAACTTTCAATAAAATATGAATCAATTGTATCATAATTAATCTACTTCAAACAAGTATAAAATCCGTCAAAGGATGTTGACATAGATGAAATCTAAACTATTTGAGAGAAATATCTCTTTATTTTTTTCAAATAATTTAAAGTTACATAATTGTAAAAGAAAAAATCAATTTTTAAAATACACTTATAATCTTGTAATGTATGATTTGAACATGTTATAACATTGGAGAAAAACCACACCCACTGTATAAGTTAAAAGAGAAATTCATACCTTACTTTTATCGAAAATTTCATAAAGTTCCTTGTCTGGAAAATGACTGAAAGATTCCCTTCAAAACATATAAGTTCAAATAAGGGTATAAATGAATTTAACCCAATTTCTATTAAATTGTAAAAATGTTTTCAAATACATTGTTAAGAAACAAGGATGTGGTTGATAAAGAGGTCCCAGTAGATTGTTACTTAAAAACAACCTCGGATAATAAAGAGATTTCAAAATTAACACTCACCTTGTACTTTTCCTTGGTAGATGGTAGGTTAACCTCATATATAATGGTGAAATAATATTTATTAAACTATAAAAGAACCATATTAATTATTATGATATCATATATTATCTTAACATATTGTTTTTAATGATATTTCAGTAGTATCATCATTTCAGGTGTTAACTGATTCATTTTCCATTATATGCTCAGTTACGTAAGAAATGTTTTTTATTAATAGGATGTATTTTACTCCTATAAAGAATGATATTATATTAATAAAAATTATTTTTAATTATAATATTAAAATTATTCTTGAATGATTATGAAGGTGAATGAATCTCATCGAATTCGTGGAGACGATAATCCGTATGTACGAACGAGCGACAATATCATTCTTTTGATATTAAAATAGTATAAAATTGAATGTTATGTCATATATAAACAATAATTATCATGATATATTTATTATCTACATCATTTTTACTCATTATTATACCCATCCAAATGATTAAGTGTTTGAATAACAAACTACACCATGACGTGTAGACGGTAATCCATACGTACGCACGTATTGTGACTTTGTCATTTATAGGATGGATAGAATAATGAATATAGTTGTACTGTTTTTAATGATATTAAAATATGTAGAATATACAATATTTATTATTTTATAATGGGAAAAAAAGAAAGATGAAGAGGATGAAGAAAATAACTTGAAAGATGTGATGAAATGTTTACCTCTTCTTCGGGTTCTTTCTTTGGATTTTATAAAAAGTGCTCCATAGGTTGGCTTTATGACTAAACTAGGGCCTCTATGATGAAGTTAGGACATTTTAGAGGATATTTGGGCAGGGTTTGGCCGAGAAAAATGGCTTTAATGGTGGGAATTGGATAGAAGGGGAAGTTCCCTTTTATAAGTGGTGTGAGGGGTACATTAGGAAAAGAATGAAATATTATTTTATAATAAAATAATCTTAGGTTTTTAATTGCTCCAAAATAGATTATTTAAATTATAAGGTGATTATGGGTCGAAAACCTCTCAACCAATACGTTTTAGATAGGTTTAGGTCATCATATTACCCATATCTTTTAAATTTAACTCTTAGTTAAATAGTGTGACATTTACCAGGTCTCTTTGAATTTTTGTATTATATAGAAAATAAAATTACTATAAAAATACTAGATAACCCCATCTGGTTTATTAAAAATATATATAACCTTATCTAAGTCCTTTTGTTGATCCTTATATTTTTAGGATTATTATATAAAACAAAAATATTGTATATTTTTTGAAAACTCATTTATGTCAATGTAGACATTATTTAATAATTGATTTTTTATAATGTGTTAAAAACAATATTAATTCAAATTACATGAATTTAATCAACCCTAAAATGTTATATTAATCTATATAATTAGTTTAATTCATTAAAACTCTCTAATTAGAATTATTTGGAAATTTAAAATATCAATTATTTTAATCTTTCATTAATATGGTAATTACTCCATCATTGTGTCATAAATTAATTTAATTATTTAATATCCAAAAATTATAAATAAGATACCATTATGTAGGACATATTTTAATATTTCTAATGATATTTTATAGTCGATTTTATATTGTGTGTAACCCTATAATAAAAATGGTTTAGTTATTAACGTTTAAATTTAACTCTTTTAAATCTTCTTTAAATAAAATAATAATAATTGTCCAAATATAATCCATGTGGAATAAAAAGGTTCATATTTTATACCTAATGTGGTATTTGGTCGAAATATACTTATACAATTAAATTATGACATGTGTTAGGGTAATATAAATTTCATTTTCACCCTTAATTACCCTATTTACATTTAATCGTGCTAATAAAAGTAAAAAGATACTGTTCAAAAAAAATTATTTCCATCTTATTGAACCACATTTTACTTAATGATATCAATTGTGTCTCTCCGAGATCTGAAATTCAACTAACGGAAGCAGTAAAATTATGTTTTTACAAATTTGGAAATGCTCCTATGAGATGGGTAAAAGATGGTAAAAAGTCTGATTAAATTTTTATATATCTATACTAATTATAAATTGAATCCAATGAATTAAATTGAAGTTATATAGGTATTATGTATCAATTTTGAACTAAAATAAATTTAAATAAAATAAATATTTATTTAAATAAAAAGTTGGTTTTAAACAATAACTCAGTGTTTTCACTATTCATCAAAATTAGAAATTTTTCTGAAAAATACCTAATATTCACCCTAAGATAATTTTGATATTCCAAATCTAAAAATGAAGTCCTTTTTGAAAGATAATGTTTATAAAATTTAAGAATGTGGGTATTAATATTCATAAGGGCTAGTTGATTGGTTGTGGTGTGTTTGAACTCGAAGTTGCATACAACAAAAGATACTATATTATTCAAAGGGAAATGTATCGTAAAAGCTTTGGGTGATAGATTATCCACTCATTTAAATAATTTCATCCTCAAAATTTCTATAATATTACTGCATAAAAATATTTGGGTGGTTCTTCATCACAAGTTAATAAGGTTCCCACGTTGCCTCTTCCATTTTGTGGTTTCTTAATAGAACTATTACCAGACGAGTCATCCGGTTTCATAGAACTTGTTCTCTAATATCAAGAATCATGATAGGCTCTTTGCAATATGATAGATCGGGTTCCTTTTCTAATTCCTCATAGGTGAGTACACACATTGGGTCAGGCATGTATTTTCTCAATAGTGATATGTGGAACACATTATGAACTTTAGAGAGACTTGAAGGCATTGCCAAACAGTAAGATAAAGTTTCAATTCATTCTATAATTTCAAAAGGTCCAATGTACCTAGGACCCAATTTACCCTTCTTACTAAACCGTATAATTCCCTTCCATGGAGAAACCTTCAAGAAAACATGATCTCCTACCATATATTTATAATCCTTCCTTCGATTATCTACATAACTCTTCTTCATACTTCGAGCTTCCTTGATGTGGTTTTGGATTAATTTCACCTTTTACATCATATCCACAAAAAGTTCTAGGCCTACGAGTTTTTTTCACCAACATCATCCCAACAAGTTGGTGGGTGAAATATCTTTCCATATAAAAGTTCATATGGTGCCATCTAAATACATGAATGGAAGCTATTGTTATAGTAAAATTCTACCAGATGTTAATATTGATCCCACCTACCTTGAAAGTCATATGAGCATGAACTCAACATTTCTTATATGGTTTTAATAGTCCATTCTGATTGTCCATGTGTTTGAGGGTGGTAGGTAGTGCTCAAATGAAGATCAGTATCCAAGGATTTCTGAAGACTTTTCAATAATTTTGATGTAAAACGGGGATCACGATCAGAAACAATCAATAGGGGTAATCCATGATGTCCTCCGACTTCATTAATATATATTCTTTCTAGTTGTTCAAATGGTAAATCTTCTCTTATAGCAAGAAAATGTACTGACTTTGTAAGATGATCAACAATGACCCATATTTTATCTTTCCTTGTAGAAGTATTTTGTATTCCCATGACAAATTCCAATGTAATATTATCCCATTCCCACTCAGGTATGGGGAGAGGTTGCATGACTCCTCCAGGTTGTTGCCTTCCAGCATTCACTTATTGAAAAACAATACATCTTGAAACAAATTCAGCAATATCGTGCTTCATGTTTTCCTACCAAAAATGTTCCTTCAAATCTCTATAAATCATAGTGCTACTATGGCGTATAGAGAAATTGAATATATGCGCCTCATCTAAAAATTCCTTGTTTAGATCATGTATATTGGGAGCATAATGTCCCTTCCCAAATTTCAAAATCATGTCCTCATACATGAAGTCACTCAATCTCACATAATTTATACATTTAATCTTCTTTTGAAACTCCTCATCATCATTCTATGAACTCTTTATCATTTCTAGTAAATATGATTTGACAACCATTTGAAAAATAATTGGGGTTTCATCTTCCATGGTTATTTCCATATCCATATTTACTAGATACATGTATATAGGATCCTTTCTGACTTTCATCTTGTTCAAAACTCCATGATCCTTTCTACTCAAAGAATCTGTCAACTTGTCTTCTTCCTGGGGTGGTAGTGTATAGTGTAATCATAATCCATGAGGAGTTCATGCCATCTTCTGTGCCTCATGTAGAGTTTTTTTGTGAGAAAATATAATTCAAAAACTTTTGATCGGTATATATCTCACATTTTTCAACATGGAGATAATGTCTCCATATATTCAATGAAAATATTATAGCTTCTAACTCAATATCATGAGTATGATAGTTTTATCTCTTGAATTTTTATCTACATTGTTGCATAGGAAATAACTCTATCATTCTTTATAAGTACACAACCAAGTCCATTATTTGAAGCATCACTATATATAACGAACCCTTCATTCCCCGATGGTAGAGTCATGATAAGAGCATTGACTAATAATCTCTTCAGTTCTTCAAAATATTAATGACACTCTCTTTTCCAATCAAATTTAACCCCTTTATATGTGAGCTTTGTTAATGGGCTTGCCAACCGGGAAAAATTCTAGACGAAACATCGATAATAACCTGCTAACCCAATAAAACTACGTACCTCAGTTATAATCATCGGTTATGGCCATTTTTTGGATTGCCTTGGTATTTGAAGGATCAGCCGAGATTCCATCCATAGAGAAAATATTTCCATGAAAAGAAATCTCTAGAAGACATAATTCACACTTCCTAAATTTCCCATATAATTCATTTCATCTAAGAGTATTTATAATATTGCGCAAGTGATTTTCATGATCGTTGTATATTTTGGATTATACCATGATATCATCAATAAATACCACTACAAAGACATCATGATATTCCTTAAAAAATCTATTCATCAGATCCACGGCGACATAGGGTGCATTATTCAATCCAAAAGGCATTAATGTAAACTCGTAATGCCCATACCCGGTTTTAAATGTTGTTTTTAGAATTTATTTCTTTTCACACACAACAGATTATATCCATATTGAAGTTCAATAATTGAAAAGTATTGATCACTATGAAGTTGTTTAAATGAATCATCAATGAGAGGTAAGGGATAATTTTTCTTTATTGTTATAGAATTGATCACCCTATAGTCAAGGAACACCCTCATAGATCCATCTTTCTTATTAAAAATAGAATAGGGGTTCCCTATGGAGAAACACTAGGGAGAATAAATCGCTTATTACCCAATTCATCTAGTTGTTTCTTTAGTTCCACTAATTCCACAATGTCTATTCTATAAGTGGTCTTTGATATGATCCTTGAACCATAAATTAAATCAATGTAAAACTCAATTTCTCATTCTAGAGGATGTCCAGGTAAATTGTCTGGTAACACATCAACATATTCTGGCATAATAAGAACATCCACTATTTGAATATTCATTTCCTCACCCATAGTTATTTTGTTCTCTTCCTCCCTAATAATAAAATTATGTTGAGCTACCTGGGGTGGATATAGATAAGAATCATGTGGTGATGTTTCTTCTCTAAAGATAAGGTACTCCTTATCATCATCAAAAATTGTAACCACCTCCTTATAATAATTTTTTGCATCATTTTCCAAAAGCAAATCCATTCTAAGGATTATATTGAATTCAATCATGGGTATGATGATGAGATCAGTGGATAAAGAACATTTATATGCCATAATCAGAACTGCTTCACAAAACATTGTCGCAATGATACTTCCCTTAGAAGTTTTGACTGACTACTCCCTTGTTAATTCAAATTGAAAGTATCTAATTTTCTTAATCAATTGGGAAGGTATAGAACAATGTGATAATCAAGAATCAAATATAGTATTGTCTAAACATGAAAAACCAATGAATTACCTACCACCACATCTTTTAGAGCTTCATCCTCAGCAGGAGTGATCGTATAAGCTTGTCCTTGTTCCCTTGCTGTTTTTTGAGGATAGGTTTTCTGACGCATAGTATATTCATTTGCATAATGTCCCATCTCCCTATAATTTAAGCATTGAACATTGTTAACATCATTCATTACCATACAATCACCAACAAGATGGCCTTTTTGTCCACCTTTATTGCATACTACTTTTCCTTATAGACAGGCACTAGGGTGCTCTTTTCCACAATTATCACAAGGTGAAAATTCAATTCTTCCATTATCCATTGTTTTCTTATTTCCTTTCCTAGAGTGTTCTGTAAATCTCTTCTTTTCATTCTTTACATTAATGTCATAAGACTTAGAAAATTAATTTTATGTCTTGATTTCACATGAGACAATATCTTCGTACGATGAGAAGGAGTGTGATACTAATGCTCGATGGAGAAATGGTTCTACCCCATCCATGAAATGGTCAATCTTTCTTCTTGGATTACGTATATAATATGAAGTATGACTTTCTATTCTTGTAAAGTTAGCCTCATACTTTGAAAAATTCAAATCCTCCTTTTGACTCAGACTCAGAAATTGCCTTTCCATATCCTCTGAATGGTCACAAGAAATGTATTTTTCTAAGAAAAGTTCTTTAAACTCCTTACATTCCATACTGTACACTTGTTCATCTTCCCTTGTGTTTTGAGTCAATGACCACCATTGATCAGCATCTCTAGTGAGTCGATAAACTACCATGACAACTTTTTCCCTTCACTACTCCCCAAAGTGAGGAATATTTTCTCTAAAGAATTTATCCATTGCTCAGCCACTAATGGATTTATACTCCCATTGAATGTGGGTGGTTTTTTCCTCAGGAAGGAGTCTAACATAGATCTTCCATGTTGTGGATTAGGGTGCTCCATACGGTTAAGGTTATTATTCATAACCTGAGTGACTTTTCCCAGTATGGTGATAAGCTGATCATCACCAGTTCCATCACCAGCTCCACTATAATAATATTGAGTACGTGGATAATCCCTACATGGATCACGGTCATTAATACTGTTTCCATTCCTTATGTAACATCCCGAGATTTTATGAAAAATAATCTTTTTAATTTCATAAATGTCTTGTGTTGTATGCTACACCAAAAGGAGCTTGCACAACATGCATCCCTGACTTGGCTTGAATTACATGCAAGCACGACCTTCCACGATAACGTGTGTTGTACGTAATACCAAGTTTTGATAAACAACGATATGTTATATAAACTATCCTTTATGAATAGTAATACCCACTTTTTGAAATTTTATAAATTTTATCTTTCAAAATGGACTTCATTTTTTTTATTCAGAATATAATAATTAGCCTTTAATGAATTTTTAGTATTAATCTGAAAACTTTTAATTTTTGATGAATAGTGAAAACACTGGGTTACAATTCAGAAACTGACTTTTTATATAATTATTTATTTTATTTAAATTTATTTTAGGTCAAAATTTATACATAATACCTATATATGTTCAATTTAAGCCATTTAAGTCATTTTATAATAATTTTAGATATATAAAATTTTTATTGAACTTTTCACCGTCTTTTACCCACCTCCTTTGAGAATTTGCAAATTCACATAAAACCTAATTTTACTGCTTCTGTGATTGGAATTTAGAAAAGCCGAGAGACATGGTTAATATCAAGGACTAAAATGTGGTTCAATGAGATGAAAATAATTTTTGGTGAATAGTAACATTTTTCTTTTTGTTACCATGGTTAAAAGTAAATAGGGTAATTAAGGGTAAAATTGATATTATTATTACCATAAAACATGTCCTAATTATATTGGATAAGTTTAATTCGACCAAAAACAACCTTTGGAATAAAATATGACCATTTAGGCCCACATAGATTAGATTAGGAAATTTATTATTAATTTATTTAAAGAAGGGTTAAAATAGTTAAAATCAAAGTTTAATAACTAAATCATATTTACTATAGGTTTATACATAAGATAAATTAAACAATAAATATTTATTAGAAATATAAAAATATTTCCTACATAATGGTGTTTTATTTATAATTTTTTGACATTAAATAATTTAATTTATATATGACACAATGATGATGCAGTAATTATCTTATTAATGAAATATTGACATAATTGATGTTATAAATACCCAAATAAATGTAATATGAGACTTTTTATGATTTCCACTAATTTTCTAGGTTAATATTACATGTTATATTGATTTAGTTAACATTGTTTGAACTAATCATTCTGTTATGATTTTCACAAAAATCAATTACCAAATAGTGTCAAAATTGACAAAAAATAGTTTTTAAAACAAATATTATATTATTAATTGTTATTTTATTCCTAAAAATCTAAGGTTCGGAAAAATGACTTATATGAGGTTTTATATATTAAAAATAAAAAACTTGGGGTTAGTTTGTCTTGTTATAGTATGTTCATTAACCTTATAGTGTAAGAAAATATGAAGACATGGTAAAATAAAAATTATTTAACTTAAAGTTTAATCTAAATGATAAGGTTAAAATAGAAACCAAAACATGTCTAAATTCTATAGGATGAGAGGGGTTCGACCCATACCCATCTTATCTTCGAAATAACTCAATTTGGAGCTATTAAAAACCGAATATGACTTTATAATAAAATAATATTTTTTGTTATTCTAAAGGTGTCCCTCTCCTCCCTTATAAAAGGGCACCTCCTCCCTCTCTTTCTGACACAACTTTGAGCCTTCAAGTTTGGCCACAACCTGTCAATTTCTCTTATCCACTTCCCTAGAAACATCCTAAAGGTTCTGGTCTTCTTCAAAGACCAATCTTAGTTCCCTAAGAGGAGGTTTCAATAAGGCGTGTCAAAAGAAGATGTAATATATGTTACCGATTCTTTCAACTTTATTTCTTCTTCTAGTTCTTCTTCTTTAGTTTTTTCATTATGAAGTAATAATATAAGTGTGACTAATATACTGTTATGTTTTTATAAGTATTAAACAACCCTATTTAACCATCTATCCATCCTACGGACAATGAAATCACCGCGCGTGCATACGTACAGAATACCGTCTCCACGCCGTAGTGTAATCTGTTTTCGACCACCATCATACTTGGATGGGTATAATGGTGTAAATAAACGACCATATATCATTATTGCAAAGTGATATTGATTCTGAAATATTATAAATACACTTCAATGTAATTCCACGATCATGGGAATGATATCATCGCTCGTGCATACGTACGGACTACCGCCTCCACGACGCGATGAGATTCATTATGCATGTTAACCATTCATGAATGATTATAATGTATATATAATAAA
Source organism: Viscum album (assembly GCA_963277665.1). Taxonomy (NCBI): domain Eukaryota; kingdom Viridiplantae; phylum Streptophyta; class Magnoliopsida; order Santalales; family Viscaceae; genus Viscum; species Viscum album. Next base: position 847,264,743 of record OY728131.1, on the reverse strand, counting down.
TAATCATGAAATATATTACATAATAATGATACTGGATTTATTTGTATATATATGTATTTAATCTACTTAATTTCATTCAATTAAATAAGGAAACGAAAATAACGTTCATGCGTACGTATGGCCTACCATATCCATGAACGGTGTATTTCATTCCATTTAATCTATCTAATATATATATATATATGTATATACTGAATATATATTTTATATAAATCATGTTTTACATTATTTAATTAAGTAAATCAGGATATAAGTAATAATATCAAGAACAACTTGTCCAAACACGTAAGATAAATAAAACGATTTAACCCAAAACGATGCTTTAACATGGAACATACAAAAGAACGGGTAATATGAAGTCATAATTGAACCATATATGATTTCATAAAAATTAATATGATTCTGTAATAAGTCAATGATATTATTTAAATCATTATACAGGAGGATCAGAAACGTACGAAGCATATCGGACCTAAGGTAAGGGATAACTTTTCCAATATCGAGATTGTTTATTCGAAAGTATTTACTAGGGTTATTGTTCTCATCCATGTCAATGTTTCCTAAAAATTGTTTCATGTATGTTTAATGTCCCTTTTACCCAATTTTGACTTTTACTACATGGTATGTATGTAATTTTTCTTTTACGAGTAACTTTTTGACTTTTCTGACAAAAGTATGAGAAAAATGTTATTTTTAAATTATACGACATGAACGAATTTTTACGGTTTCATAATGCCTCATTTTTATGAAGCTTACTCTACTAGATTTTATGAAAATTTTCAAGAAAATACTTTTATTTTAAAAGGGCAGGGCATTTTTTTAAAATAAAATGATTTTGAAAAAGAAAGGATATTTTCCTCAAAAATTCATTTCAAGTGTTTTATCAAAACCATTTCTCATCTAAGATGACATTATTTCATATATGTATGGTTCATGTATCATGTCTCTATTATTTAAATCGTTTCACATTTCTTATCATGAAATGGTATCCATTTCATTTATATGTATTATGTGATGATGGGATGATGTTTATGAAACCCATTTTATTTATTGGGCTATTATGAATGATGTATGTTTATTTTGTGGCCCAAGTAAGAATGATTTCATTATGAGATGGATGAGACCTATATCTCCCTCCAATGCATTGGGTAAAAATTTATATCTCATGAGATAGACATGGCTGGAATGGTAAGTTAATCTGGTTCAGTGTTACAGGATTGAAAAGAGGAGTGAACTCGATTCAGAAAGGGACATTGTCCACTAAGATTGTCTTGGCAGCAATGCCTTGACTACTATGGAAATCATAACATGTGCTTAATGGTTTCCACAATTATATGTATTATTTCCATTCTATTTTATCATGATTGATGTTCCATTATGATATATGCCTTACATACTTACAAGATTCATGTCTTTGATCAAGATTTTGAGGTTTAGATTTTATGTTCACGTTTTTGCATTCAAATGTCTATGGATTGTTTTAGATTCTCTATGCTTACCCTTATTGGGAATTTGAGCTCAACCCTTTTATGTTTTCTTATCCCCAGGATATAAAGAATGGTTTTAGGTAAGAAAAAACGGGGAATAACTTTATGGGAGATGTTGAAGATCTTTCACCATGATTAGAAGATTATATTCTGAGTTTTCAAAGACACTAAACTATTACGGTCCGTGTGTGTCTGTTTTTGTTATGTACTAAGTATTCTGAAAAAGTAATGTAATGTCCATGTATGTCAAGCTTTGGGTCTCTACAGTTGGTATCAGAGGAAAGGTTTATTCAACCTTTGGAAACTAGGATTCGAGAACTTTAGTGAGATCCCTAGAGATATTTCTAAGGTATGTCTAGGGATGTCCCTAAGGTTAATTATAAGTATAGGTTATTGTCCTAGAATTATGGTAACGTTCATAGAATTAAACCTAAGATGTTAGATATTGAAAGTACTCCCCATTTATTATGTTGATTTACCTATCATGATTTTTGCCTGTCACACTATTCTTTTTGGGTTTTAGATGATGGCTGAAACCCGAAGGAACCGTGTTGATCAATGTAATGGACAATGCAATGATTTCCCTCCTGAACAAACAAATGTTATGGGAGATGGAGTGAAAAACCTTATTTCTATTCTTACACAAGCTATGAATTATTATGGACTTCCAAATGAGTATATAAGGGAACAATATTCTATTGAGTCCATTATGAGGCAACATCCACCTTCTTTCAGTGGGTCTTCTGATCCACTTTTTCCTGAACAATAGATGAGTACCACAAAAAGATATTTTCAGTTCTTCAATGTTCTGAACATGATAAAGTCATCTTAGCAGTATATCATTTGGAAGGTGAAGATAATCAATGGTGGATTATTATCATGAAAACAAGGCCAAGAGATGAAATTGAGTCCATGGAATGGGATGAGTTCAAGAACTTATTTTTCAATAAGTAATTCCCTTGTATTATTTGAACAATGTTGGAGAAGAAGTTTCTTGAACTAAAGAAAAAGGATGATGAATCTGTTGGTATATACGAAGCATATTTTACAAGGCTTGCAAGGTATGCATCTGGCTTTATCATCCAACATTAAAGTAAATTTGATCGATTCTTCAGTGTCTTAAAACCAAATCTTCAAAAGAAAATTAGCTATATGAGACTTTAGTAGCTTTGAATAAATTGTGCGTTAAGCTATCAAGGTAGAAATGGAAGTTTGTGTTACATATCCATCTCATGTTTTTGACAAGAAACGAAAGATGGAGTTAAGGAGAAATCTCAGAATAATGGTGAAATGAAGATAAATGTTTCCTTATGCTCAAAGTGTGGAAATAAGCATGGTGTAGATTGTCTTAATGGGACTAGAAAATGTTTTAAGTGTGGAGAAGAAGGTCATCGTGCAGCTGAGTGTCAAAGTAATGAAAAAAGGGTAGGTAATGATGTGAATAAATAAAAGACTACAGAGAACGCACCACCAACACTTTAATGCTTCAGGTGCAATGAGATGGGGGCATTATGCTAATCAATGCCCTAATCCATGGGTTAATGATGATCGACATTTGCAACCACTTAAGGCAAATGACAAAGGGAAGTCACATGCGATCACTATTGGCGATGTTGAATATGACAATGATGTGGTCGAATGATTAAGTGTTTATGTAATGGGGTTCCAAAATAATGTTGTATATAGTATCGTGGAATATTGGAATAATTATCTATTGGTATATTGTGGTTTTCAATAATTTTATGGTACCGGTAACCAATGGAAAGTGATTGAGATATTTTTGGAAAGAAGATGATATGCGCATAATGAAGTGATAAAGAGAAAATGAAATGTTTGACAGTATTCATGAGATCATGACTGATATAAGGAAATAGTTATAAGATGGTTTAGTATATAAAATATTGGGGTTTTCGTATGTGGAAAGAGTTAACATTTGAAAGCACACATGTTTTCACTAAGATTCAATGGGTATTCATTTTTCAAGAGAATACATGATTAAGGCCTTCTAATGTTTTGTATGTGACCAACAAGACATATCTTATGATATATGGGGATCAAAGATGGTATTAACATGATTGTTATATAAAATCTCTGGTAATCATTTTCACTATAATATGAGAATAGACTGCAATATTATGTATAAGCCTAATGATTGTATTGTATTATGTTGGACATAAGTTAGTATTGTATTTTTTAGAAAAAAAAGGACAACCTGCAGAACGAGCGACAACCCGTCATGTCGAACAAGGCTATGGGAATCGAACCCACAACCGAAGTGTGACAGGACTTTTTTTCCTACCACTGACCTATAGGAAGTCCCTCATTAGTAGAAACTAGTTTTATTTTATTATACAGGATGATAGATGAATTATAAGTCCATTTTGAAGACATATATTATTAATCTCACCATAGATGGAATTATGTATATAAATTTTGATAACATATGTTTGAGATATATGGAATGACCTATCATTCTATCACATTATTTTCTAAAACTTCACAAAAAACAAATTCAACTACATTTCATAAAGAGATGAACTGGAAATTGTTCAAGGCAAGAACAACAGTGAGATTATACCAAAATCAATTATGAATTTATTCTAATTCAAATTCTTCAACTTTCGGGAAATGATCTTGAAAACCAAAAAATTTGTCCTAGTGCCCTTATATCTGATGAATCAGATGGTACCCTAGATCATCACAAATTTATGGCTTTGTGAATGTTGGATTTTTCAAAGCCATGTTCTTTACCACCCTCCATCAGAACATGAGGGTTATATTTCTCTTCCATATCCATATTTTCACCTATGTTCTCCTATGTGGAAACCCAATGATTAGTTAATTTGGGTAACTGTTACGTTTCATAATTTAGTTTTTAAAAACAAGTTTTGTTATTCATTTATATGATGTGGGTTTCTATTAAAGAAACATTCGATTAGTAAACCATTTATAACCTCGATGAATTTCGAAGGAGAAATTCATTTTAAGGGTGGTAGAATGTAACATCCTGAGATTTTTTGAAAAATATTCTTTTTAATATCATTAATGTCTTGTGTTGTGCGCTACACCAAAATGAGTTTGCACAAAATGCATCCCTGACATGGCTTGCATTACACACAAGTGCGACCTTCCATGATAGCATGTCTTGTACGCAATACTGAGTTTCGCTAAACAACGATATGTTCTATAAACTAGCCGTTATGAATAGTAATACCAAATTTTTTAAATAATATAAATTTTATCTTTTAAAATGGACTTCATTTTTGGATTCAGAATATCGAAATTAGCATAGGGTGAATTTTTGGTATTTTCTGAAAATATTCAATTTTTGATGAATAGTGAAAACACTAGGTTACTATTCAAAACAGACTTTTTATATAATTATTTATTTTATTTAAATTTATTTTAGGTCAAAATTGATACATAATACCTATATAAGTTCAATTTAAGTCATTGGAGTCATTTTATAATAATTTTAGATATATAAAAATTTTATTGAACTTTTCACCGTCTTTTACCCACCTCCTAGGAGAATTTGAAAATTCACATAAAACATAATTTTACCACTTCTGTCAGTGGAATTTTAAAAATCTGAGAGACAATTTTAATATAAAGGACTAAAATGTGGTTCAATGAGATGAAAATAATTTTTGGTGAATAGTAACTTTTTACATTTTTTCCCACGGTTAAAAGTAAATAGGGTAATTAAGGGAAAAATTGATATTATTATTACCATAAAACAAGTCCTAATTATATTGGATAAGTGTAATTAGACCAAAAAACCTTAGGAATAAAATATGACCATTTAGGCCCACTTGGATTAGATTAGGACATTTATTATTAATTTATTTCAAGAAGGGTTAAAATAGTTAAAATCAAAGTTTAATAACTAAATCATTTTTAATATAGGGTAATACATAAGATAAATTACACTATAAATATTCATTATAAATATAAAAATCTTTCCTACATAATTTTGTTTTATTTATAATTTTTAGACTTTAAATAATTTAATTTATATATGACACAATGATGATGCAGTAATTATCTAATTAATGAATTATTGACATAATTGATGTTATAAATACCCAAACAAATGTAATTTGAGAATTTTTATGAATTACACTAATTTTCTAGGTTAATATGACATGTTAGTATTGATTTAGTTATCTTTTTTCGAACTAATAATTCTGTTATGATTTTCAGAAAAACCAATTACAAAATAGTGTCAAAATTGACATAAAATAGTTTTTAAAGAAAATATTATATAATTAATTTTTAGTTTATTAATAAAAATCTAATTATCTTCTAAATGACTTATATAAGGTTATATATATTAATCATAAACAACTTGGGGTTAGTTTTGCTTGTTATTGTATGTTTATTAACCTTATAGTGTAAGAAAACAAGAAGACACGGTAAAAGAACAATTATTTATCTTAAAGTTAAATCTAATTGATAATGTTAAAATAGAAACATAAACTTGTATAAATTCTATTGGATGAAATGGTTTCGACCCATTCCCACCTTAGATTCTAAATAACTTAATTTGGAGATATAAAAAATCAAATATGACTTTATAATAAAATAATATTTTTAGTTATTCTAAAGGTGCCCCTCTCCTCCTTTATAAAAGGGCACCTCCTCCCTCTCTTACTCACACCACATTGATCCTTCAAGGTCGGCCAACCCCTGCCAATTTATCTTCTACACTTCCCTAGAAACATCCTAGAGGTTCTGGTCATCTTAAAAGTCCAATATTAGTGCCCTAAGAGGAGGTTTCAAAAAGGCGTGTTGAAAGAAGAGGTAAAATCTGTTACCGATTCATTCAACTTTATTTCTTCTTCTACTTCTTCTTCTTTAGTTGTTTCATTATGAAGTACTAACATCAGTATCACTCATGTACTGATATTTTATTATAATTATGAAACAACCATATTTCACCATCTATCGATCATACGGACAACGAAATCACCGCGCGTGCGTAGGTACAGAATACCATCACCACTCTGTGGTGTAATCTGATTTCGACCACTACCTTACTTGGATGGGTATAATGGTGTAAATAAATAACTATATATGATTATATAAAAGTAATATTGATTCTGAAATATTATATATACACTTAAATGTAATTCCATGATCATGGGAATGATATAATCGCTCGTGCATACGTACGGACTACCGTCTCCATGATGCGATGAGATTCATTCTGCATGTTAACCATTCATGAATGATTATAAAGTATATATAATAATTAATCATGATATTTATTAAATAATAATGATACTGGATTTATGTGTATATATATGTATGTCATCTACTTAATTTCATTCAATCCAATAAGGAAACAAAAACAGTGTTCATGCATACGTACGGCCTACCGTCTCCTGGAACGGTGTATCTCATTCCATTTAATCAATCTATTATATATATATGTATATACTGAATATATATTATATATAAATCATGTTTTACATTCTGTAATTAAGTAAATCAGGATATAAGTAATAATATCAAGAACAACAAGTCCAAACGCGTACGATAAATAAAACGATTTAGCCCAAAACACTGCTTTAACATGGAACTTACAAAAGAAGGGGTAATATAAAGTCATAAGTAAACCATATATGATATAATAACAATGAATATGATTCTGTAATAAGTCAATGACATTATTTAAATAATTATACAGGAGGTTCAGAAACGTACGAAGCATATCAGACCTATGGTAAGGGATAACATTTCCAATCTTGAGATTGATTATTCAAAAGTATTTACTGGGGTAATTGTTCTCATCCATGTCAATGCTTCCTAAAAATGGTTTCATGTATGTTTAATTTCATTTTTACCCATTTTGACTTTTACTACATGGTATGTATGGAATCTTTCTTTTACGAGGTACTTTTTGACTTTTCCGACAAAAGTACGAGAAAAATGTTATTTTTAACTTATATGGCATGAACTGATTTTTACGGTTTCATAACACCTCATTTTCATGAAGATTACTCTCCAATACTTACTGAAAATTTTCAAAAAAATACTTTTATTTTAAAATTGCATGGAATTTTGTGAAAATAAAATTACTTTGAAGAAGAAACGCTAGTTTTTCTCAAGAATTCATTTCTAGTGTTTTATCAAAACCATTTTTCATCTAAGATGACATTATTTTATATGTGTATGTTTCATGTATCATGTCTATATGATTTACATGGTTTCACTTTTCTTATTATAAAATGATATCCATTTCTTTTATATGAATTATGTGATGAATGGATGATGTTTATGAAACCCATTTTATTTTTTGGGCTATTATGAATGATGTATGTTTATTTTGGGGCACAAGTAAGAATGATTTCATTATGAGATGGATTTGACCTATATCACTCTCCAATGCATTGGGTAAAGATTTATAGCTCATGAGATAGAAATGGCTGGAATGGTAAGTTAATCCGGATCAGTGTTACAGGACTGAAACGAGGAATGAACACGATTCAGAAAGGGACTTTGTCCACTAAGACGGTCTTCGCAGCAACACCTTGGCTACTATGGAAATCATAACATCAGCTTAATGTTTTCCACAAATACATGTATTATTACCATGATATTTTACCATGATTGATGTTCCCTTATGATATATGCCTTACGTACTTCCAAGATTCATGTCATTGCAAAATATTTTGATGTTTATAATTTATGTTCAAGTTTTTGTATTAAAATGATTATGGATTGTTTTATGTTCTCTATGTTTACCTTTACTGGGCATTTGAGCTCACCCCTTTTATGTTTTATTTCCCCCGGGATATATAGAAAGTTTTTAGGTATGAAAAAAAGGGGAAGATCTTTATGGGCGATTTTGAAGATCTTTCACCACGATTAGAAGATTATATTATGAGTTTCCAAAGACACTAAACTATTATGGTCCTTGTGTGTCTGTTTGTGTTATGTAATATGTATTCCGCAAAATAAATGTAATGTCCATGTACGCCAAGCTTTGGGTCTCTACACGTTACACTAGGAACCATTTACAAACAATGGTATATAATATATTAGTTTATGAATTGCAATACATAAATCCAAACTTGCAAAATACATAACATAAATTGAAAAGTTTATGGACATAATTCATAATCATAAAAACTTTTTCTTTGAGGATGTATATACTCATAAACCCTTAATAATGGTTTTTAAAGAAAACTAGAATTATCCTAAGAATATACCTTGGGAGTGTCGTAACTATGACTGTAGCAAGGCCCATTGTCATGCACTACTTCCCGTTCGAGTCTATCACAAAGTGGTATTTTCAGATTTTACCCCTAGCTACATTTGTGCCAGAGCCACCTTTACCTTCTCATATCTAGATATGGATGTATTTCTTAGAAAACTCACAAAATCTCTACAATCCAAATATTCTAGGATGTTCTTATACACTAAGCCTAAAATTTTATCTTTGGATAATGTTCTCTAATCAGAGTTTTTCTAAATCCAGTTTCCATAGATTGTACTAAACATCCTATGATACCAACTGTAATGCCCTAACCACAGTTACCCAGCAGTGATGCATTATTACATAACAATGGAATGATCACAAATGATAAGGTCTCGAAAGACCGATTAGTTTAGTATCCTAGGAAATACTAGATACACTCTTCATTATCACATTACATTATAAAATAAAAAACTACAACATCATAGTATCCACAGGTCACACTCATATCCCTTATACTATCCCTGAAGGACAGTCATAATATACTTCTTCGCTACCTGGGAAAAATAAATCATAGAAAAGGGTGAGCTCGGATGATCACTAAGGATTAAAAATATAGCAGATACTTTCATAAATAAGCATAAAAATTTAAGGAAATATAAGACTAAAAAAATCCTTTTAAACCTGAAATTGATCATAAGATGGCCAAGATAAAATCAAACATTTCCATTTACTTATTTGCATAGATATTGTACAAGTCGAATAATAACTTGCAATATCAATAGCCACCTTCATAATGATGGAATACATAATGTCATAGTTCATAACCACATAGTCAAGGCGTTGTGGCAAGACTACAAATAAGATTTTGTCAAAGCCTTTTTCCAAGACACTAGTTTGTCTCATGAGACCTTCCGATGCATCAAGGAGAAATTGCGAGCTCCACCCATCACTCACTATGTCCAATTCCTTCCACATATGAAAAGTTTTAAATATAACATAAACATTTATATTAAAACCAGAATACAAAATTTCAATACATTAACCATAAAACATGAATGATATAAAAATAACACATTCATAGTCAAAAATATCAGAAAACCATCAATACAATATGAAGCATCTGTATCATAATGAATCGACTTCAAACAAGTATAAAATACATCAACGGATGTTGACATCGAAGAAATAAAAACTATTTGAGAGAAATATCTATTTATTTTCTGGAAATCATTTAAAGTTGTATAATTAGAAAAGGAAACATTTATATTGAAAATATTCTTATAATCTTGTAAGGGAATCTTTGACGATGTTATAACAGCGGAGAATAACTGCACTCATCGTAAAGTTAGAAAAGATAATATTACCTTAATTTTGTCGAAAAAATCGTAATGTACCTTGTTTGGAAAATGACTGAAATTTTCCTTTCAAAACATATAAGTTCAAATAATGGTAAAAATGTTTTTAACCCATTGTCTAGTAAATATTATAAATCTTATGAAATACATTTTTACAAAACAAGGTTTTAGATGATCAAGAGGACCATGTAGATACTTATGTAAAAACAACCTCGGATAATAAAGAGATTGTAGAATTAACCATTACCTTGTATTTTTACATGGTCATGGGAAAGTTAACATCCTGTATAATGGTGATATAATTGTTATTAAACAATAAAAGAACCATATTCATTAATATGATATCATATATTATCTTTTAATACTGCTTTGATAATGATATTTCAGTAGTATCATTCGTTTCAGGTGTTAACTTATTTGTTTTCCATTATATGCTTGGTTAAGTAGGCCATATTTGTTATGGATCGGATATATTTTATTTGTATATAGAATTATATTATGGTCATAAAAATTGTTTTTAATCGTAAAATGAAAATTATTCTTGAATGATTACAATGGGGAATGAATCTCATCGCGTTCGTGGAGACGTTAATCCGTACGTACGAACGAGCGACAATATCATTTTTTTATATTAAAATCGTATATAATTAGATGGTATGTCATATATAAATAATAATTATCATGTTATATTTATTATTTACATCATTTATACTCATTATTATACCCATCCAAATGAATTAGTGTTTGAATGAAAAACTACCCCACGACTTGGAGACGGTAATCCATATGTACGCACGTATGGTGACTTTTTCATTTATAGGATGGATAGAATAATGAATAGTGTTATAAAATTTTTATAATAACATAAATTTATATATAATATATTGGATTTATTATTTTATAATTGAAACAACAAAGAAATAGGTAGTGGAAGATGAAAATAACTAGAAAGAGGTGATGAAATATTTATGTCTTCTTAAGGTTATTCCTCATGATTTGATCAAAAGGCCTCCATAGGATGGCTTTATAACTAATGTAAGGCCTCTAGGATGAAGGGATGACTGTTGAAAGGATATTTTGGCAAGGTCTGGCTGAGCCAAATGCCTTTGATGGTGTGAATTTGAGAGAAGTGGAAGTTCCCTTTTATAAGAGGGGTGGGGGAACCATAGGAAAAGATTAAAATATTATTTTATAATAAAATATTTTCTGGTTTCTAATGGATCCAAAATAAATTATTTAAAGTATATGGTTATTATGGGTCTAAAATATCTCCACTAATAGGTTTTATAAAGGTTTAGGTCATCAGATTAACCTTATTTTTTATATTTAACTCTCAGTTATATAGTTTGACATTTGTCATGTCTCTTTCGATTTTTAAATTATATGGTTAATAAACATATTATAAACATCCAAGAGAACCCCATGTAGTTAATTATTAATATATAAACCTTTATATGTGTCCTTTTTCTGAACCATAGTTTTTTTGGATTATTATATCAACCAATAGTATTGTATTTCTTTTAAAAACTTATTTATGTCAATTTTAACATTATTTAATAATTGATTTTTGTTAAAGTCCTAGAAACTTTATTAATTCAATAAAAAATACACAAAATCAACCCTAACATGTCATATTAACTTATAAAATTAGTGTTATTCATTAAAAGTCATCAAATTAGATTTTTTGGATATTTATAATATCAATTATTTTAATCTTTCATTAATATGGTAATTACTGCATCATCATTGTGTCATAAATAAATTAAATTATATATTGTATAAAAATTATAAATAAAATACCATTATGTTGGAAATATTTTTATCTTTCTAATTAATATTTATAGTGTAATTTATATTGTGTGTATATCTATATTAAAAATGGTTTAGTTATTAAAAATTGAATTTAACGCTTTTAACTCTTCTTTAAATAAAACAATAATAAATGTCCTAATCTAATCCAAGTGGACCAAAGAGGTTCATATTTTATTCCTATGGTTTTTTTGTCAGATTATACTTATCCGTTAGAATTGGGACATGTGTTAGGGGAATACAAAGATCATTTTAACCCTTAATTACTCAATTCACTTTTAACCGTGATAAATAAAAGTAAAAAGTTACTATCCACAAAAAATTATTTTTAACTTTTTGAACCATATTTTATTTACTGATATCAACCTTGTCTCTCAAAATTTTGATATTAAACTCATAGAAGCATTAAAATTATGTTTTATACATATATAGAAATGCTCTGAGGATGTGGGAAAAATACTATAAAAAGTTCGATAAAATTTTAAATATCTAAACTCATTATAAAATGACAAAAATGAATTAAATTGAAAATATAGAGTTTTTATGAATCTATTTTGATATAAAATAAATTTAATTAAAATATTTAAATATTTAAATAAAAAATCTGTTTTTAAACAATATCTTTGTGTTTTTCACTATTTATCAAAATTGAATGTTTTCAAAAAACTACCAAAAATTCCCCCTAAGCTAATTTCAATATTCAAATACAAAAATAAAGTCAAATTGAAATATAAAATTTATAAAATGTCAAAAAGTGGGTATTACTATTCAAAATGGCTAGTTTATTTGGTTGTGGTGTGTTTAAACTCGAAGTTGTGTACTACACAAGCTATTGTATTATTCAATGGGAAATGTACCATGGAAGCTTGGGGTGAAACATTAAATTAAATTATTCTCTAGATTATATTATATATTATCATCAATGACCACAAGTAGAATATCACATTCCATGAGGTACACATTTTATGAATCATTGGATAATGATTTTAAATATAGTTTTGTGGGTTAAAATAGAGACGAAATCACATTACGGGTTCTTACCTGTAAAGATTTAATTTCATGTAAAAAAGATTTATATATTCTTCCTCCGCATGGAAAAATACCAAACCCATTTAAAAACATATAATATACCTATTCCCCAATCTGAAAAATATCTTAGAGAAATTATAGAAAACTTTTCTATCAATGGGATTTTCATAAATCATATGTTTACCAAGTCCAAAAAAATTATGTAACATAAATGAATTCTCCCAAAAATCAGTCAAATCAGTATGGGAATGTTTGATAATTAAATAATCTTGTAATGTGTTTTCATTTTACTCAAAATAATTTTACGAGAATGTTTTTTCTCCAAAATCCAATTTGAAAATTCCCTCATATCTAATTTTTTCTATAAAGGTTATATTTATGAAGTATATTCCAAAAATAATTTTAGAAGGATAATATTACATGACATCATCCACATTAAAAAAATCTAATGGGAATATAATATTTTGAACTATAACTAACACATATTCTATGAAACATATCGGATAATTTATAGAAGTATGTTATAAAACTATACATAAAATAATTAGTTCTCTCATAAATAAATATGTAAATGCTAATTGAGACATAACATTTATTGAATTACCAAAATAAAAAAACAAATAAAAAAATGTTATGGATAAATTAGTGAAAGAGTTACAAAATTACTAGGGATCATGAATTTATTTTGGAAGCAGTTGTGTAATCCAATTCAAGATTCTTCTTCCAATGATAACCCATCCATTCAATTGAAGAATCTACATTTTAGTAAATTTTAATTTTAGGAACATTTTTTAATTTATAATTTGAACAATAAAATATAAATTGGTATTATTAAAATCAACTCTCATGAATGTTCCAATAATTTCTCATTATTGTTCTTCCTCCTAGATATTTTTAGACTGGATCATCCTTCAATGTAAAGGGAGTATAATTTCATAATCTCCCATTTATTTCATTTAAATGTCGTATACTATTTATTTATCTTTGGACCATTGTAACAATATTTTATATTCTTTTCTTTTTCATTAGACTATTTATTAGAAATCATCGTAGACATGTTTGGATTTCTTCCGTCATGATTATACGTTTTGGTTTATATCCAGTTTTCGTTGTTGTAGGAACATCATTGGATTTTTTTGTCATTTTTCTCAAATTTACTTTTAGATTTGGTAACGAATGGGAAGGAAATTAAAAATATTTTTGGAAAAAAATATACTAAGGAGCTGTGTTTATTTTTTCATCTAGTTCATTTACCAGCACCCCCACTTTAGGTCCTTGTTGTTTATATACATGTCGTTATGTAATGGTGGAGGGTTTATCAAAAGGTTTATTTTTTTCAATAAGACAGTTGTTGGTATTTAAAGTGGTTGTATGGTTATTTCTAAGGTCGTTTGGAAGGTGGTATTAGATTGTATAAATTAATTTAATTTTAAAATGGTGTTTGTTTTTGTAATGAAATTTTATATAATGGAATATCATGACTCTCTTTATTTTAATATATAAATTACACATTGGAAATATCAATCTATATTTAAAATTAACAAGGTTATTTTATAAGATGACTAGCTACTACACAACACTCCTTACCTAGAACGTCACGGAACTAGGCAATGAAGTTTTTAATATGTGCTTATCTACCACATATAATGGATGGTTCTTTGTCCTCACTGGTCTATTTCAACTATAATTTTGTAACAATTCTATATAGTTCATCCATTATGCATTCAATCAATTTAACGGCTACAAAATATTAATTCATGGTGAATATGTTAGGTAGAATTACCTCTAATGATAATATGATGTGACCATTTATAAATCTTCTTATTTATGTCATTCTCTTCAAATGGTCATTTTTGTTATCAATTATCCATCATGTGATGCTTACAAAAAAATGAGTAATCTATAATCCTTGATATGGAAACTCAAGAATGTGATTATCTTATATATCTTGATGTGTTAAATCAGAAAACAACTTCCTTAAACTATCCAAATAATTATAATGAGTTTATATAGAAGATTTCATGGGGGACTATATGAAATTAATTATGGGGTTTATATTAATTTTAATGAAATTATTTGAGTAGAAAAACTCTATAGGTAATCAAATTCAATATCTTCACCATGTTATAGAATATACAACTACTCCATGAATTATCCTTCCAGTTAAAAAGCGTACTACATCCTACATAGCATTATCTCTTTCAACTCAATTTACCTTCAATATTAAGTAATCCAATGTGTATTATTTGATGTGATTTTTTTGATCTCCACATGACAAACCAAGAAATTTTGAAATCATTTAAACCAATATAATGATCATTTTAGAAACCTGAAAAATAAATGGATATTATATAGTTTTTATTTATTAATTTTTCTACATATAGTTTTATCAAGGCTTCAATGGGATCATATATCATGTAGTTTGGAACACAATAATTAGTTGGTGTCTCACTAGAATCTGATAAGGGAATATGAAAATAAAAAATTTAATTATGATCATTATGTCCATATGATGATTTTATTTCAATTTATATATCTACTAGAAAAATATTATTGTTTAGGAAATAGTTAACAAAATTACAGGTCATATTTTACCACTTCATCAACAACATGATAACCATGTTTTTTAAAATGACCCAACAATGTGTTGTGAAAGGGGAATTTATTTCCAATGATATATGTAGTGTTACTAGAGTATTTATGGATGTCTTTGGAGAATATTTGTTAAAAATAAATTCCCACATGATAAATAATTGATGTATTGAAATTGTTTGGTTTTAAAAACATTGTAAAGAATATAAACAAAGAGATTGGAAATAATAATAATGAAAAAATATTGGTAATGGTTTTTATTTTTAATTGTAATTACATCCTTGTCCTTATCTTATTGAATAATCTTTTTCTTAACTAATGTATGATATTAGCCACAAGTGTTACACCTATAGTACATGATTAAATAGTTTTTTTGGAATCAACATAATAATAATATTTTTATTGTCTACCCTTCGTTATATATGCATCAAGGTTTCAATAAGTCACCCTTTTCATAAACAGGTAATTCCGAATCGGGACATATTCTTTCCATTCAATTTAAGAGTAACTACCATCCCTTCCAAACATTCCAAAAAACTAAAAATATCTTTGCAACATAATTCAAACTATTCTACTATATATATTTTTAAGTTGGTTTGTTGGAGATTTTGGTTCATCAACCAAGGAAAATAATAAAAAAATATTATCACACACATATCTTGATTCAAAACATAAAAATGATATTAAATATAAAAAATAAATAATCATAAATTCAATGTTTTATTCATTAATGTTATAAGACTCAAACATTAAAAAAATACATTTCTCATCCCCATAAAATTAATATATACGACTCGATTTTTTGGTTAGAAGATATTAAGTGGAAAAAGAAATAATTATAAATCTAAATCCAATAGATGATAAAACATATAATAGAAATCAATGTTGCGATATAATCAAACATGAAATCATGGATCAACTATTTTATCTCCATCACCGATATCACTATCATTCTAATTTTTCTTGGTCATCAATTTCCATAAATTATAGCAATGGTCAAACCTCTAAGATCCCTATTTTTCAATTTTGGTAATGTTTCGTTTTTTATTATGAATTCTAATATCCTCACAATAATAACATCTAAAAATTCTGTATATGCATTTCATTTTACATATCCAAAATATTTTACATATCATGATCCATGTGGAATCCTATGATTGGTTTTATTTATGATGAACTATCACCCTAAATCCATTACCTAAATCTCATAGGGGATCATAACATATTATCAATGTTGTTTGTAATATATGCATTGTAAAATTTTCTATCCTAATAGTTTTTCTGATTTATAAAATAAAAATAAACTACTCAAGTAATTCATATACACATATATTAATCCTCAAACACATAAATGAAATCTTCTATATATGGAAAAAAAATATTCACTGATGGACTTTCCTAAAGAATGTTGGTATATTATACAGAATATAAATTTATCATTTGAAAAATTTTGACTCAATCAAATATCATGTGGCAGAAAAAAATAACTTATTATCTCCCAAAATTATTTCATAAGAGGATAATTTTCCAACATATAGGATACATTTCAAATGATGTTGAAAATTATCTTATGAACGATCCGAAAGTGGTTTTCTTGGTATATTTTTTATCCTAAGAACCCAATAATTCATGAAAACAAAATTCAATGCAAGATTTTTTAATTCATTCTAGTTTTGAAAAAAACATTACACATCAATGTTGGGATCCAATTAACAATGGTATTCAAATATTCCAAAATTTTTCTGTGTCATTTCCAATTATTTCCCAAATGAATCACTATTAAAAAATATTTACAGATATTTAAAATTTAAATTAAATATTAGTTATGAAACTAATAAATATGATATTTAAATAATTATTGATCATAATTATGGAGAAAAATTAAATAATACTCTATTTAAATGAATGAAATTATTTTCTCTCTCAATCAATAAAAATCTCTAAACCATTTTTCACCCAAATATCACATTCTATTATTTTCTTCTTTCACTGACGCTAAATATTTTATCAACCAACAATCACTTCTTGACCAACCAAAAACTTTTAAATTCTCAAAATATCATGTCATAAAGTGTGTAATAATAGTTCATGTCAACAAAAATAATATAATCAATATCTTGTTGTAAAATAATTTCATTACATTATATTAAAAACCCCTTCATTCATAACCATTAATGTATTCCACCTATAAGAAAATATGATAATAAATTGATACTCTTTTATTGTTGTCACACTATGTTATCCTCTTCTTTATATATTTCGAACCATGAATTAATTCTCTACATCCTTTATTTCACAGCGCGACATTTTATCTCAATAATTGAAATTTATATTTCAAATTAAAAATTCTTTGATTATCCTAACATAAAAATTTTACTGAATTAATTTTATCAATTATATAATTCCATTCAACATACATACTCTTAATATACATATATTAATTAAGTTATTATGTTTAATTAATTCATGATACAACTACTAGACAAAATCATTAAAAAATTATAAATGTTGATTTCCTCACTATCAGGGATATAAAGTGGTGAAACCTTATTGTAATGTTATCTCAATTAAATTAAAATATTTAAAAATTATTATAAAATATATCAATTATGGATATGACTTGATATGGTCATCACCATTTTTTAATTTAATAAAATTACTATAACTACTTCAGGATGGTAAGAAGAACTGTGACAACTACATTTACCAAAAATACACATGATCTCTAAACCTTGATATTGACTTTTATATTCCCTCTTAACTAAATACTACGAAAAAATATGAATTTTTGATCTCCCTAGAAACAGTCCTCAATTATTTTATTTATAAAACCATGGTCAATCCACAATGATTTAACAGTATGATGTTTTAATTTTCTTCATTAATCAATGAGAATAACTAAACAACATAAACTATACGATAATTTTTCTTCCTTAGGGAACAAAATGTTTTTTTTTTCATATCCTATATAAAAAAGCATAAAACCATTATTTCTTTATATGAACACTCTTTTTTCCTTAAGGTGTGAATACATGACATGATGAGTTAATAATACCAATTTTTTTTGACTTACTTAACTAAAAATATACAAAAACACAAACCATTTACTACGAACCTCTGCAAAAAACATCAAAATTTTCAAATGAACATTAACACATATAAAATACCTAGATTCATCAATGTTGGGAAATGATTGATGGGATTATAATAATATATAAAAATATTTTCTAAAAAAATCATTTACTTCACTTAATCACCATAAAAAATATTTCCCTTTCATTTAAAATATATTTTGAGGTACCTTCACAATTTCAAAATAATTTATAGTCATAAAAATATCCACAATTTTATTTATTAAAATAATAAAAAATGACGCAACCTAAAATATATAAATGGAAAATTATTCAATAATTATAATACTATTTGAATTAAATTACAACCTGAAATAATAATAATGAATATAATTTATTTTAGCTTATTTCTAATTCCTAAAAATATATAAACATCCAAATTCATTTCAATATATTAGAAAGTTTTATGTACATGTTCTAGGAAAAATTTCCATAACATATACCTAATAAAAAACCATTCAATTCTTCACACACCATGAATAATACATGATGATATCACAAAATTACATACACACAACCACATGAGTATAATGAACTCACTTATTTCCACTTTGTAAATAAACATAAATATATAATCAAAACTTATTAGGATATTTGTCCCTCATTAGAAAAATATATATATTTGGATTTATATTGATATATTTCTCCCCCATTGAAAAAAAAATCAATGAATAAGTATGAGTTGGGAGAAAACATTATACCTTATCATTTAGAATATTAAGGCTGGGCTACTATAATAATCCTCAATTTTTAGTATACTGACATACAATGTTGATTTCTAGAAAATCTCAACCACATAATCATTTATTGGAACATTACCCATCATGATAAATTGTTGTTCAATAGTTTCCTTCTAAAAATGGTAAGTGCTATTACTATTATTTGATATAGAATATAGAACTATATTTCTATATATATTTGTGTAGATATAATTATAATAAAATCATAATATTGTAAACATCACTTTTTCTATCAAATCTCTATGTTGTGCAATCATCTACATAAATTGAGCAGTTTCTTGCATATTAATTATTCATTTTTTCTCCTTTTTTTCAAATGGTAAAAACATTATTCTTATTTTTATTCCATGTAACAAAAATTTATCCTTAAAAAATTACTCCATAAAAGCTGTAATTAAAATCATTAAAACATCCATCCTAATTAACAAAGATATATCCATAAACATCATGATTTCATTTTTTTTATAAAAAACCCTAATCGATTGTTCTATTGATGTACCATATAATCATCTTCACTACATATAAATGATAATTACTTTTCATCCTTTGATACATATTAGATAATTGAATATCAGAAACACCATTTGGACTCAATGCTATACAAGAATATAATCTCCCAAAAATATTTCTGAACATATTTTGATCAACACATTTCTATATACATATTGTAAAATTGGGGTTCTCGTTAAATTATTATAAAAATTATCATAGAATTATCCATCCCATACTTCGTAAATTCATAGTCAATTTTCTCTTAGGAGAGAAAAATATAATTATTTTTCTCAGAAATTTTATGACCCAAAAAATACCCCATCTATAATTGTTATTTTGTCTCAAATAAAACATTTATATTAGTTGAATATTCATTGAAAAAATATATTCCATTCCTGAAAAAAAAAATTATCATAAAATATATAATAATTTTTTATGACACCACCTAATTTTATTTAATGTATAGATTGATATTCAACATTCTTTGTACTCTTTAAATAATATAAACAATGAATCCTAATTTAATGAAAATGTTATCAAATATTGTTTTGAAACATATAATTCTTTATATTAAATATTAAAATATCTTCCAATATATTCTAGAATAATTCCATATAGTTTCTCAATATAAGAATCCTAATTAAGTTCACCACTAACAAAAGTTGATTTAACATCAATTTCGATGGTTTATTTTCTTGAAATATGATATGAAAATAAATAAATATCCTTTTTATACTTGTCATCATAAAAATATTACTCACAAAAATTCGATATATTGTACACAATAATGTCATTTTCATAAAATTATGGCCTTATTCCACATCAATTATCCATTACCATTTGAAAATATTATTAAAAGCATAATATCCACTTATTACATTATTATTCATAATATTTAGAATCTAATCCCAAGTATTATTCTTCTAAATATAATTACATTTGTTAATCATAGCATGAGTATTTTCTTCATTCCTCAATTCGTCATCCACTCCCGTAATTTTAACATGAAATATAAATGAGGTGTGGTTTATTATCATTAGTTATATCATTTCATATATTGTTGAACAATGATAACCAATCATTTTATACACCTCTAATTAATTTCTTAACATTTTACAGTTTAAACATATTCAATATTTATTAATAATAATTATTGAATAATAATTTTCTATATTCCCATCACTTTGGTATTTCATTGTTTTAAAAATTTCTACCTTTATTAACTGAGTTCTTTATGTTCTTTATTGAATTCATAAATTATTCCCAACAATGTACACCCATAAAACTAATTCAAAAAACTGTCACATTTAATTAGAAAAATAATTTTCAATATACATTGTTTTTAATATTGATATAAAATTGTATTTTGTAAAATCCAAGAAAAATCCCTTAAACATTTCATTACTCAAGCTTTAATATATTTTAACAATTAAATTTAACAAAAAAAAGTGAATCAATAAACCTTTAGATGCTTAAATATTAGGGATCCTTGCAGAAAGTGATACCTCGTGGGACCTGATTGGTGATTAGGTATCAATGGCCATGTTCGACTTGATTAATAGATCACTGAAAGTGAAAGAAATTGGAGTCCAGGCTAGGGTGGATGGCGTTGGATGGTTGCAGAGAAATCGACGGCTAGAGATGCTCTTACAAAGTGATTCTATGCAGGATATCAACCGATATTGGGATGTGGGTGATGACACTGATGGAATGATCAACATGAGTGGCAGTGGTGATATGTTTTCTATTGTGTTTCCACTGCTGAAAATCACGAGTGATGATGCAGTTTGGGGCATCTATGGTGGGTATGATTACCATTTTTTTGGGATCTGGGTGGGTGTGGTTCCCTACAGTGGTTGTCCCTACTAGGATGGAGGTGACTATCACCTTCGTTGATGTGGGTTCTGGGGCCGAGGTGAGTGCATTGACCTCGGGTCATGAGAGATGTTTGGAATTGTGTGAAGCATGATGTGGACAGGGCCTTGCAGCGGGATATACTTCTTGGCAGTGGGGATCGCTGGTCAAAATGATTAGTGCTATGGGATTTGGTTCATGATTCCGGCCGCCTTGGGTGGGAATGAGACCCTTAATGATGAATTTTTGTGTGCGGAGGCAGTTGTGCAGAGGACGTGATGGTAAGGAAGATGATCAGTTGTGGATAATAGACGGCGGCATGAACTAAACATGGGAGGCGGTGATGATGACCTTGTGACCTACCAGCATTGATCGTGGAGTGTAGTGGGGGGTATCTAGGTATTAACCCTCAAGAGATGCAACGGGTTTGATGGTGAAGACCTCGTGTAGGATGTTGACTTGACCTCAGAATGAGGGCCTTTTATAGGTAGGTGATATCCTGTTTCTATTTGGGGGTGCGGTGTCTAGTGGTCTCGTTGACCTTAGGGCAGCCCCTTGGGAGATGATGAGAGATATCGAGGGTCATGAAATGCAATGTGTAGGATGGTGACCTCAATTGCTGAGAGGGAGACCTCGGGAAGCGGGTTGGCTAATGAATTTTTAATGCACAAACATTATGGTCATAGTAACTATATAGTAGTGATCTAGTTTGTTAGGTTGATGGAGGGGTCATCAGATCCCATCATATTTTTTTGAGACTTTGTTTTAGTTTTTTTCATGCCTGGTGGTGCTCTATGTGCCAAATGATGGGTATCGTTGTTCTGTTTTTTATTTTCAATAATAATTTTTTGGACCGGGTTATCGCTTGGCTCTTGAACATTCTGAGTAAAATTTAAATTTAAAGATTTAACTTCAATATCAAAATGAAACCACTTGATGAAATAATGACATTTATTTTATATAATATTTTAAAATATTATAGTACTTTTTAATTCATTATATTAATTCATCATGAACATGATTCATGTGATATATTCCATCAATGAAACCTATATAATATTCATCCTTAACAATTTATTAGATCCACATCAGGATACAGATAGCTGGAAGGAAAAATACAAGGGAATAGTTGTTTGAACCTCTAGACTTTTATAAGACGAAGTCATTATAGTTACCTCTTTATGGGTATAGAATTAAAATATTATTTCCCTCTATACTAATGTAATATTATGAACATTTTCTACTCATGTCACTTGTTCATGCCCTTTTAGGAAATCTGTCAATGTCGCAGATTCCATATCGATTTATCATACACCCTGATCTAATAAAAATAATTATTTTCTTCCACCACTTGATATTGATTTTTTGTTCACTTATATAAATTTATTGAAAATCCATCCACTATTATTGTATCAAGGTGGTCTTTATTGAATTTTTTATACTAAATAAGGATAATCATTGTGTTGGATTTGATGATAATCACGGATGATTATGATTGAAATTGGATATGAAATAAGTATAGTATAACAAAGGATATCATTGAAATATATTATATTAATGTGTAGTATGAGAATTATGGGAGTGGAAGCATTGAAGTTACTAAGGTGGTTAAATGGTTTAGATAAAGGTCGTCAAATTTGGAAATGAAATTGATATTTTCATTAGATTAATATTTATTGATAAATAATGCTTTGATCAGGACATGATGAATTTTATCATAGATACCATTATCTATTCTTGTTAAATATATATGTGGAGTAATAATGAAATTCCCATATGATTTGGTAGGATCATTGAGGTTTATTCAACATAGTTTCCACCTTATCTGAGACAATCATAACACAATGGTATTTTTCACAACAAGATGGTTAATACATGGTATTTGTTTTCTTATTGAGTTTGGTAGTCATATAAATTGACTAGGAGTAATGTTATAGGGAATGTATTCCCTAATAGATAAGTCCCTTCATAATTTTGGTGTTCTAATATTTAGGTTAGACAAATTCTTCATGTTGTATAATACATATTAATTACAAATTGTTGGGTAAATATTGGTAATTGTTTTGGTTTTAGGGAATGATAGATGAGTAAAATACTAGAATTAATGTTTTAGTGTCGTTATATTTTTAATGGAAAATAGGTTCATGATATTGAATGTATACCAAGACACAAAAATATATTATTAGATAATCATCACA
Organism: Viscum album; assembly: GCA_963277665.1. NCBI lineage: Eukaryota > Viridiplantae > Streptophyta > Magnoliopsida > Santalales > Viscaceae > Viscum > Viscum album. The sequence goes on along the minus strand of OY728131.1, from coordinate 847,240,846 downwards.
CTGTGATATTTTCATTACCACATGAATGATATAATCTTGTAAAAATTTAGAAAACAAATTTGGATAATTCTGAAATACATTGAATCATGATATAGAGTATCACATACCATTGGAAGTCATATTTTATTTCATATTAAAAATATTATGAAATTTTTTGCTTTGGATTAAAAATGAGATTCTACATAGATTTTATGAATCTATAGTTGACCTATTAATAAATCTAAAATATAGGATTCCATAATGTTATCTATATGATACTGAAGGATTTATCATTACCATATAGTTTATCATGAATATATCTGGTAATGTTTTAATATATTTATGGTTTGGTAAAAATAAAATCAATGTAAATATATAGTGATCTTTATGGGAAATTTAAATTTTCCTATTTGGGGGTTTCTGAATAAAAATTTTTAGGTGATTTATAAAACATTACTAGAAGAAAACCCTTGACCACATTTTGATTAATTCATATATAAATTTTAAAGAAGTATTTGAATGATGTAAAAGATGATATTTTTGAAATAATTTTCATTAACAATTGATAATATTTTATAATAGTTTATTATGTTTAATATTTAAAAATAATTGAACATTGAATATGGTTGTAAATTTACCATTTCTATTATTTACTGTCATTGAATTAGTGGTTGAGTTAGTGGATAGAGAGTTTCAATATTTGAGTTTCATGTGAAATCATTTAAATATAGTCTTCGTGAAATATCTGACAATATAGTTAATGATATATTTTGAGATATATTAATGGTATTAAGAAGTAATATATTATGGGAATATTTTATTCCATTAATGGTTGATATATTTTTTGATTATTTATATTTTTTTAGAAATATCACTTGTCATGGTGATTTTTTAAAATAATAACCCTTGATTATAGGATATTAATTAGAAAATATTATATTTAATTAGTGTCTATAAATCCAAGAATATTGAGTTTAGAAAAGAATGCTTCATTCAAATAAAATTTTCAATATATGTAGATGGGAGGAGATCTGAAATAGTGTTCCATCGATCCAAACTAGTCCATTAAAGGAATAAATATCAATTGGAAAAAATTCCATTGAAACACACCATGTATTAATAGATTTATGATAGATTATGAAGGAAGATATTTCAATACATATTTATCTTCATTTTGAATAGGTTAGATTTTGTTTCTATTTATTTAGTACAAATATTTATCGAAATTTTTTTGTATTATATATCATATGACATTAGAGGAATATTATAAGACTACAGTATTGATCAATGTTGCATTAAATCAGTTGTTATGAAGAATGGAAACTCAGTTTTACATGATGGTCATTTAGAAACCATATTGTTTATACACTAATGATGTATTCATTAAAGGAGTGTGTAACACCTCGAATGATAAAGGGTAAATTGACTAAATTATATGACTCATTTCAATAAGATGCACCTTCTTTTTTGGGAGCCTTCCTGCTTAGAACTCCACAGTTAATCGTGTTTGGCTTGGAGTAGTGATCGGGATGGGCGACCTTTTTTTAGATTCCTATGTTTTGTTAGAATGATGGAAGAGAACACTTAAAATGAAATGTGTTTTCCGTTGTGGACAATCATTTGTCAGATGACCTATTCAGGCATGTGGGTGGGCTCTAGAGTGGGGAACACATGTCTGCGAGGTAACTGGTGGTATTTGTTGCGCCAGGACCTCACCGCCATGTTAAGGTGGGGTGTTTATACAGTTAGCGGGACATCGTTGTTACATTTGGTATAAAAGTTAGTATCCATCCATTAATGTGGTGCATTTCCTAGGTTGAGATGTAGGGTCCAAAATGAGGATGTTATACTGTAGGGGGTGGTGAATGTAACACCCCATAATGACAAAAAGTTAAATGAATAAATGATTTGGCTCATGTAAATAAGGTGCATCTCCCTTTCGGAGATCCTACCTAACTATAACTCTACAATTAAGTGTGATTTGACAGGAGTAGTGATCAGAATTGGTGACCCTATAGGATGTTTTTTAGGGTGTGCGTGAGTGAGTAAAAAGCACACTAGAAAAGCCATGTTTTGTCTTGTTTGGACAATCATTAATAAGTTGATTTGTGGAGGCTTGTTAGTGGGCCCCAGAGTGGGGACCACATGTGTGCGAGGCAACTGGTTGTACCTAGCAGGGCAAGACCTGACAACCATGTTATGGTAGGGTGTTTATGCTGCTAGTGGGACCCAGTTGTTATAGATTGAATGGTGGAGAAGAAGTGAGAGAAAACCTTTAGAGGTAGTTCATTATCCCAAAATCTATTTAATAGAAGTGATCCTTGGAATATATCTACCATGGAAAAACATGTATACTCTAAAAGGGTGTATATCAGATTTGGAATAAACGTCATTTTGTGGTACCTTGCAGGCCATGACCTGAGGATGATATTATGGTGGGGGTCTATGCTGTCAGTGGTACCCAGTTGTTAGAGATTGAATGGCGTAGAAATCATGGGAGTAACCCGTTGGAGGTAGTTCATTTTCCCTAAATCTATTTAATGAAGGTAATCATTGGAACATAACTACCTTGAACAAACATATATAATCTAAAAGTGTGTATATCAGATTTTGGCATATCCATGTGTTGTTAGTGTGTGATACTTGGTTTTATCCCATTTTAGGTGAAACAACAAAAATCAATTATTCGTTCTATACATTCAATTATAAATTCATGTTATACATTTAATATTATTAATTATGGGTGAGTGTGGTATTGAACATGTTCCATAAAACAAGGTAACAAAATCCCAAAAAAGGATAATTTTAATCAAAGGGAAAAAATTATCATCGTAAAACCATGCCACACCATCACGAGTAATAAAGTCAACCAAGTACCAAGTACTTCTATTTGAGACTAAGGGATTTAAATTTGAGTTCAGTTTTTTGAATTAAAATTACACAATTTACACATATGGATTTCATGATTATGACTCTTTAGTGTTACTAACATTTTTTCGTTAAAAGGTGAATAATTGGTTCCATTTATATTTTTTTGATGAAATTTTTTAGTATTTAAATTGAGATAGTGATTTGATAATTCACAACGACTGTTTTTATGATTCCAAGAGAAATAGCTTTTTTAAAATGAGTTTATCTATCCTGGTATTTCATAAAAATAATTATTATGATAATGATATATATGTATATATGATCATGATAGAAATATTTGGAAAATTTCCCCAATGAAAGGTAGGTATATGAAATACATCAATACAAAATTTCAAATTAGGATGTGATGAGATATTAGAGATAAATTTAGCATAAGATAAACCAATGTCAAAATAAATGGATATATAATAACTTGAAAAATAATACTAATAAAATGGAATATCTATTAAATGTGGTAAATTCAAATATCATTGTTCAGTATATGAAAAACATTTATCTAAATGGTGATTTTATATTATTAAATTAATAATCCACCATGAATATAGAAATGGATGATGTTATTTTTAAAAAAGTGGGGATGATTTCAATATAACAATCCCATGGATTCCCTTTGTGGTTACCATGGTTGGAGTCAATTATTATAGTAAAAGGTATCTCAATGAGACCTCATACATGATTTGGAGTTCAAATTTTGAGAGGATTTTTTTGTGTGAAATAATATATTTAATCAATAGGAGTATTAAATAAGAGATTACGGTGATATAATGGGTTATAATATGAAGAGTTTACATGTCCTACACATTGAATAGGCGGAATTAGTAGAAAATAAAATTGGTCATGTGAATGTAATTGAAGATAAGAATTATTCATCTAAAAACACAATGTGATGTGAGGATAATGTTTAGGAATGAGATTTATTTAATTATTGAGTAGAGAGATTTTAAAATTATTTAGAATTATTTTTCGATAATGGATCATGAAACACTATTGTCACCCTTAACTGGGATGAAGGATATCTCTCACAACGTTTAATACAAAAGTAGAATCCAAAAAGGTAGAAGTTTTTATATTCGTAGATGCTTAAATATATATTCTATATTTAGAATTGAAATCCCTTGAAGTAATATGTCAATGAATTTATATTAATATGGAATTTAGGGACACACCGTGGATGTGATCCTAGAAACCAAATGGCTCAACGGTTGGAGAAGAAAAAATATAAAATATCAACCAATGTGTGAATACATGAGTTTTGACATTAAAGCGATATTTTTTATATAGGTTAAAATAATTTATATTTTCTTAAAATTCTTTAAGATAAGTGCAGGATATACTAAAAATATGACATTTATTACATGTTTTGGGGGAGGAAAATATATAATGAATAAGAATATGTTATAATAAAGAATAAAGTCCGTGATTTTGAAGACTGTAAAGGTGGAGGGAAATTAATGGTGAATCAAAAAATAATGGTGTATCTTAAAATGCATCTATCATTCATATAATTAATAAATAAATTATTATCATTCAATATAATGAAATCCATTTATAAAAAATATCCCTTACGGAAAATATGTCTAATTTGAATCCAATACGAATTTTTGTAACAACTCATTATTTTAAAAATAAATTGAAATGAATGAATATTTTTTACTTAGATAGTTATAAACTAGACTTTAAACACAATTTTTCCACCTCTATGATATTAGTTTCAAAAACATGTTATCTACAGCTGTGATTAGTAAGTTATTTGGAGTCTGATAGAACTACCTTGTTTTTTGAGAATATTAACACACCATTATTAATAGTAAAATGACTCTTTATAAGATTATTGTGAATTTAAAATCATATTATAATTTTATTTTCTTATGTTTATAAGATAATGAGATATTGGATAATTTTTCAATGTTATATATATTGAGTAATGGTTTTAATATTTAATTTTTTTAATAAAATTTGATTTTATTTAAAAATTAAACTGATAATATAATGAAATTTATTTTAAAAAATGGAGTTCATTTTTTGAATTATACTTGTTGAAAATGGTTGGGGTATTTTTATAATATTCTTATGTGATAGATGTATTTTTGGTGAATAGTAAAAATTGAGTATTATATTTTCAGGGGTCTAATGGCATCATAGTGATGTAATAATGACACAATATTAATAGTTTACTTTTGATTATTAAAATATTTGAAGAGGAATCCCATGTGGCCAATACCATGGCAAAAAACATGGGAAAACCCATGGTTTTTCAAATACCACTAAAGTGTTGTCCATTGAAATTAATTTAAAACTCATTTGCTATCACTATAAATACCTCCATCACCCCCAACTTCCTCTATCAACTTTAAAGAGTTCATAATATTCATAATTAGTCCCAATCCCCTTCCTAATGCTCCTCCCCATAGCCATGACCTATTGGAACCAAAATAAAAAAAACCAAAGGCCTTAAAGAGGATCTCAAGGAGAAGCGATCAAGAGGTAAATATCCTCTTTCATTTTCTTATCTTTTCTTTTCAATTCTTTTCTTCTCTTATTCTCTCTTCACATCCCCTTATCAAAGTGTAATAAAAGATTAATTGTTATATATATTCTATATTTTTATCTTGTTTTTATAAAAAATCATAATCATTATGCCTTTCATATTCCTCTTATTCAAAAAATAATAACACTATCTCTGATGTGTCGATTTACTGACACCATAGATGATGTGACACAATTTCATTTACATCCTTCAAGGATGATTGTAAAACCATTTAAATTGATAAAAAAGATTTCATAGTGTATTATATTACGTCTCTTATATTATTTAATTAACTTATATGGATAATAATAAATGTATATTATGAATCATGCTCGTGATTATTAAAGACACACAAAAAAGATCTAAATGAATATCAACAATGATTCATCTAATGATTCATCATCATACCGTAAAACCAATATTGATTTAGGGAATAATTTAATATAATGTACTGATATTAATATTATTTCATTAGATTTTTTTATTTTTTCTTCCTTTCAATAAGAAAAACATTTTATGAACCATATACGGAAATCTTGCGAAGCACAGACCTAAAACAATGAAAATGACAAATAATATTTATAAATCGGTCAAAATATGTTATAAAATGATCACATTCAAAGTTATAAACATGAATATTTTTCTTTAAAATATTTATAACACTATTTTAACATTTATACATGAGGTTTAAATATGTATGAAGTAAGATGAACCCGAGGTAAGGAAATTCTTAACCTAATTCCCATTCTTTGGTTAACCTTATAATTCATTAAATGTGTGGATTTAAGATCATTTATGTGATCCAGTTTATTATATATTATTTTTTATTATATTTATTTATAGTGTATATACATTTTCATTTCATTCTATTTATTTTTATATCAATTATATGTTATTTTTTTGGGATTTTTCTAATAAAATATTCTTTTAAAATTCTAGAATGAATATTTTTATGAAATTATCCATGATTTTTTATTATGTTCTAGTTCATGGAAAATTATTAAATTATTTTTTGGACTTATATATCCCTCCATTTCATTGGGTATTTGTATGTTGGAGGTCGTTTTTATGGTTACACCATGTGTAACTATGATTGTTACCTAATAAGGTAGTTTTGAGGGATACATTGTACAATTTCTGGGCGGGTTACAAATCATAAGGTAGCTGAAAGGGTTACAATATCTTTATGTAAAGACCCAAATCATCATTATGGATTGAATTATATGTTCCCTAATGTTTTATGTAGATATGATGATTAACAAAGTAAGTATATATGGGTGAGAATTATGTCTTTGTAAAATGATTTCACATGTATATAGATATTTGTGGACTAATGGTTTCATTCCTTATTTTTATATCCCTTACTAAGATTTGTATTCTCATCCTACGTTTTTAAATGATTTTTCAAAGTTCATAATATGTGTAAGATAAAGAATTAATTCTTGTTAAATGTTATGAATTTTTCTAAAGAAATCATGTTTTTATTTAATTTTATATGTTTTATGTTTTAGAAAAAATAAATTGTTTTAGTTTTACATACCTTGTATGTTGTTGGATTATATGTATGAGTTATGTCCTAAATTCGTAAACTCTAGACCAAAAATATCTTTGCGAATGTAAAAATTGAAATTTGGTTTACATAGATAAATTTTGATATGATTATGGTTAGGTCCTTAGAGTTGGTATCAGAGCACATTTTATATAACATTATGAGTTACTATGATGTTAATAGAATACCATAATTTTTTATCTTTTATAAACTTTTAAATGGTATATCATTTAATGATTACCTTGTTTGTTCATCTATTTTATGTCTGATCAGAATGGATTTCCATAGAAGAAACATGGAAGTTGTAGTTGGATGGAACCAAGAGGCATATATCTTTTCGAATCTGCAAGTGAGAATGGTGGGAAGTTGAAATGATCAGTTTTCTAGGGTAATGTCTATGTTGGCATTGGATATTAATGGTTATGGAATCCATGTAAGGGAACAACTGGAGCATCCACAATGTATCATGCTGATAATATAACATTGTATTTTGCAACTCCCTCATTTATTCTGTGGATCTTCTGACCCAGTAGCATCTTGATTATTGGTTAAATCTCTTTATAAGATATTCAATGTTATGGGATGTTCAGATAACCAAAAGTCTATTATTCCCATTTATCATTGTAAAGGTGAATTTGATCAATGGTAGAAACTATCCATTATTATTAGGGACATAGATCATGTTTAATCCCTAGAGTGTGATGAATTTAAATGTATTATCCTTGAATAATACATTTATAAGTTAGATTGACTTTTGATGCATAATAAATTCCTTGAAATGAGGAAAAATGAGGGATATTCATTGGCCATGTATGAAGAAAACTTGATTTGGCTGGAAAGGTATGCCCTATATTTTATTTTGGATCTCAATAGAAAAGTCAACCATTTATTCCTAGGATTGAAGCCATGATATCCAAAAGAATTGGAATCCTGAGAAACAAGAAGTTATAAGAAACATGCACAATGTACTAGGGGTATAAATCGAGTTTTTTGTTGATCATGTGTACTTTAAGAACAATGAAAAGAATATATCAAGATCGAACGTGATGGGAAAATATCAACTATTGAAACATGATGGTAAGATTGTTTAATTTCCAGTTTGAGAAAAGTGTCATCAAGACCACCATTGGTAATTCCTTACAAAACTATTAAGTGAATTCGATGTGATAAGTATAGAAATATGTCCCGAGATTGTAATTAATATGATATTAATATCAACTATGATAAGAAAACTATAAACTGTTTCAAATGTGGTGAGATGGTTCATTATGAAAATGACCACCCAAATAAATATCTGAATGATGGAAACAATAAAGACAATAAGAATAAAGGTATTGTGGGATCCTTTGAGACTATGTCAGAAGATGTTGGTACATCAAATAAAGTGATATCAGGTATCTTGTTTATTAACTCATATTTTGAAAATGTTTTATTTGATATGGGGTTAACAAAATCATTTATCTCTATGAAATTATCTTGTTATTTGGAAATATCATATAAAAATGAGACCTAAACATATTGTTCAAAAAAAGGGAGAAATTCTACTGAAAAAAAAAATTAATACCCTTCATGATATTAACTATGGAAGGACATTAACTAAAAACCTTGTGGTTTTCTCCTTAGTACCGTTTGGTGTCCTTATTGGTATGGTTTGGATTTTTTTTATCAGGCTAATACTGATTGTAGAGATACAGAAGTGGATTTTGAAAAAAAAATCAGTTTGTATACAAGAGAAATCACATAGAATTGATAATATATAAAAAAGTTGATATATTGTAGAAATATGGAAATGAAATTTTTGTTTCCCATATTGTTGAATGCTAGGTAAATGATCCGATTAATTATGTGCTAGTGGTAAATTAATACCTTGATGTTTCTCTTGGAGAGTTACTCAAAATTATACCAGATTGGGATGTTTAATTCAAAATTATCTTAGTCCCAGATGCAAAGGCAATTTAAAGTCCTCCTTATCAAAAAACTCAAATAAGACTTATTGAATTAAAAAATCTGGTGCAAGAGTTTCTTGATAAAGGATTCATTTATCCTATCACTACAGTATGGGGAGATCCAATTTTGTATTTTTAGAAGAATTATGGTTCCACAAAACTTTTCATTGATTAAAGTCATTTGAATAACATTACAATACATAATAACTATCTATTAACTCACCTCGATGAATTTTTTGATCAGCTCCATGGATATCAATATTCATCAAAGACTGAGTATAGATCTAGGTACCATCAACTAAATGTGAAAGAGGATGGAATTCCTATAATATTATTTGAACTAGATATGTTCATTATGAATTCATTGTTACTAAATTTGAGTTATCTATTCCACCTACAGTATTCATAGTAATTATGAATAGAATATTTCACGTGTTCTTGGATAATTTTATCTTAGATTTTATTGATGACATTATGGAATATTATACAAGTAAATAGGACCATTAAAAAGATCTAAGGGATAATTTTTAGACCATAAAATGAAATGAACTATATGTAATATTCAATAAATGTTAATTTAGGTTGCAAAAAATCTCATTCCTTGGTCACATTGTTTCTAAATATAGAATAACTATAGGTCCTGCTAAAATGAAATTTGATGAAGAATGGAAAAAACCCACAAATATAAATGGTATTCATTTATTTTTTTGATTTTGGAGGATATTAATAAAGGTTTATTGAAAACATTTCATGGTTATTTAGTCCATTAACTATGTTAAATCAATAATAAGTTAAATTCATCTGGATAGAATAATGTGATGATTGTTTTCATGAATTGAAAAAAAGATTGGTGAATTATCAAGTTCAAACCATACCATCTGAAAATGGTGATTTTTTCTTCTATAGTGAGGATTTATTAGATGTACATGGTTTTTTTATGATGCAGAATGATCATACAATAGCTTATTCTTCAAGAAAACTAGAACCTATTGAGTTAAATTATCACATACTTGATTTTGAATTTGATGTTTTGGTTTTTTCTTTAAAATTTGGAGGCATCATTTATACGGATCCAAATGTGAAATACATATTGACCATAAAAGTATGAAATGTATATTCACTAAGAAGGGATTAGAAATAAATCACATAAGATTTCTTGAATTGATAAAGTATTATGATTTCCTGATGAATTTCAATCCTGGAAATGAAAACAATGTTGCAGATTCGTTGAGTCGAAAAAATCATGCATCATTACCAATGTTACAGCTGTAATAAGGCAATTTGACTGATGATTAAATGACTTTTTTATTTGATGTTCTTGGGGTAATAAATTACTCTATTTTGTTTTAGGTTTCAGTATAGTCATAATTTTTAGATATGGTTAACAAAGAACATAAGGGAGATAATAATTTATAAAAAATGGTAGAATTGGTTAAAATTGGTATGTTTCTAAAATTTAACATTGATAATGATTGTGTTATATGATTTTGAAAGTGATTTTTTTCCTTATGTTACTAGCTGAAGAAATATTTATTGGGAGATGCTCATAGTTCCCCATTTCTAGTTCATCCTGGAAGCACAATGTTGTACAAATAATGTCGGGAGTACAATTGTTGTGGTGGAGTGAAAATAGATATTTCAGTTTTTGTAGTGAAATGTTGGATGTGTTAAAAAGTTATTTTTAGTGGAAGTTATCAAAGGGGATACTTCAGCCATTACCAGTTACCTAGTAGAAATGGGAAAATATATCCATGGAATTCATTGTGGTACAACCAAATATTTCTCGAGGTAACAATTCAATCTGGGTCATTGTTGATCAACAGACTAAATTTTTTCACTTCCTTCCTATTCAAGATACTATTTATTTGGATCATGATTCATAACAGTATGATAATGATATTTTAAGGTTACATGGAGTCCCACATTCCATTTAATATGAACATAACCCCAGGTTCACTTATAACTTTTGGAAAGGCCTTTATAAGTCGTTGGGACTAAAATAAAATTGTACTGCAAATTTTCATCCTCATTTAGATGGGTAGTCATAACATATGATTCAAAATTTAGAGGATATGCTTTGATATTGTTCAATGGATTAGTAGGTAATTTTTGATCAACATATTTCATTAGATAAATTTTCTTATAATAATACTTTTCATTCAAGTATAAAAAGGGAACCATTTTAGGTATTATAAGTGATTTTTGTCGAGCTCCAGCTTGTTGGGATAATGTTGGGGAATGAAAAATGAATGGAATAAAATTATCAAAGGAAATGGTTGATAAGGTAAAGATAATATAACAATACATCATGAATACAAAATATAAGATGAAATGTTTTATAGATAACAGATGTATAGATTGTTCATTCGCGTTAGGTGATCATATTTTTAATAGAATTTCTGCATGGAAAAGTGTTATTCATTTTATAATGATACGGAAGCTAATCCACAGTTTATTGGAGCTTTTGAAATCTTGGATAATGGAAGACAAGTTTATTATCTATTAGCATTGCCAACAAGTATATCTCAGATACAAAACATCATTCATGTTTCGATGTTGAGAAAGTATGTGCCTGATTTATCTCATATTTTGAGATGAGAAGTAGTTCAGTTTTAAGAGTACCTTTATTATGATGAGAAACCAATTCAGATTCTTCATCTAAGAGAACAAGTATTACAGAATATACTAATCAACCAGGTAAATAATTTGTGTAGATAAGAAATGGTTAATTAAGAAACAAGGGAATCTGAAAATGCTATGAGGGGAAGGTACCCTCACATGTTTAGTTTGTAAATAAAAATGAGAGGATGTAATTTTTTGAAGGTGAGGAGAATGTAACACCGCATGGATTTAAAAATAAATTGAAATTAATTAAACTTATTTAATGTAATTTATTATAAATTTTCTTTTAAACATATTTTTTCCACTTCTACGATTTGAATTTCAAAAAATGGTAATCTATGGTTGTGATCCGTAAGTTATTTGGAATTTGATAGAACCATCATGTTTTTTGGTAAATAGTTATAAAAGCTTTTGAATAATAAAATTAATATTAATATGAACCTTATGAATAGTAAATCATATTACTTTTTTATTTTGTTATGTTTATAAGATAATGAGATATTTGATAATTTTTCAAGGTGATATAAAATGAGTTATGTTTTTAACATTGTTATTTTTCAAATAAAATATGTTTTTATATAGAAATTAAATTAATAATATTTATAAAATTATTTTACAAAATTCGAGTTCCTTTTTGAATACTATATGTCGATAAAAGGGTTAGGTATTTGTTTGATATTTTTCTAAGATTGAAAAACTTTCATCAAAAAGTAAAAAATTCATCTTTATGTTTTCAGGTGTTTAATGAAATCATATTGATGTAATAATGATGTAATCATTATGTTCAGCTCATTAAGATAAAAAATATTACAAGGTGTCTCATATGGCCAATACAATGAGATAAAACCATGGGAAATCCCATTGTCTTACAAATATCACTAATGAGGTATCCTTTCAAATTTATTTAAAACTCTATTACTTTAACTATTAATACCACCCTCACCCACCTCTTCATCTAAAACATATCAAGCTATAAATATTGTATAAATTCCTCCCAATCCCTTTCCCAAGGGTCCTCCCAACGTCCAAGACCATCTGGTTTCACCAAAATTCAAAACCAATGGCCTTAAGTAGGATCTCAAGGAGAAGAGATCAAGAGGTAAATATCCCCTTTCATTTTCTTGTGTTTTCTTTTCAATTCAATTATTTTCATATTCTCACTTCCCCTAAAATTATCCAAGATGAAAGAAACTCCAGTATAATATGTATTCTGGATTATAATCATTTTTTTGTAAAAATTCATTATCTATATTCCTCTCGTCTTCCTCTTATTCTTAAAATAAAAACAGCGTACGTGATGTGTCAATTTACTGACATCACGGATGATGTCTATTTAATTTCTATTACATCCGACAAGGTTGGTTTTTACACAATTGTAATGGATGAAAAATATTTTAAGGTGTATTATGCTACATCTCTTATGGTTTTTAAATAACATATATTCCTAATATTATTGGAATATGATGAATCATTTTTGTGATTATCAATGAAACACCAAAATGATCTAAAAGAATATCACTAATGATTCATCTAATGATTCAACCTCATAAAATATAACAAAAATTATTTATGGAATAATTTAATATTTTTGAAACATGTTTACACTATTTCATTGCTATTCTAGATTTTTGTTTCCTTTTATTAAGTTAATCCTTTATGAACCAACCAAGAAAATTATGTGAAGCACACAGACGAAAAAACGTAAATAAAAAAATATTTATAAATTGGTCAAATTATGTTAAAAATTGATCATGTTACTTTTTATAAACATGAATAAGTTTTTTTAAATATTAATTTAACTCTTTACACCATTATATATGACTTTGAAACATGTTTGATATAAGAATAACCCAAGGTAAGGGAATTATTAACCCAATTTCCATTCTTTGGGTTAATCTTACAATTCATTAATTATATCATTTTCTGATCATTTGTATGATGAGTTTTGTTTTTATAATATTTTATTCATTTTATTTTTATTGTATACAATTTTTCATTTAGTTATCATGATTTTCATAACATTTATATGTTATTAGTAATGGTATTTTCTTATAAAAACCTCTTTTAAACATCTAGTTTTACAAATTTATATGGGAATGTTTTTAAGAAATTATCCATGTTTTATGATTATATTCTAGTTCATGGTAATTTTTTAGAATGAAGATTTGGACCTATATCTCCCTCAAAATCATTATGTATGTCTATGTTGGAGGTCGGCCGTATGTTTACTCCATGTGTTAATTTGATTGTTACACAATATGGTTTCCATGAGGGTTACATTGTAATGTTTTCATGAGGATTAAAATCATAAGGTATTCTGAAGGGTTGCAATATAAGTATGTAATTCCCCAATATACCTTTATATTTTTACTTATTTGTTCCATAATGTTGTAGGGAGATATCATGATTCACAGTGAAAGTATATAAGTGTGAGAGGTATGTCTTTTTGAAATGATTTAATATGCTTATAAGAATTCATGGAATAATGGATTCATTCCTTATTTTTATATCCCTTACTGGTCTTTTTCTTCTCATCATTCATTTTAAATTTTTTTTCAATGGTTATTAAGAAGTGTAAGAGAAATAAGGGAGTCATGTTAAATGTTAAGAAGTTTTCTGATGAAATCATGTTATTGTTTTATTTTAAATGTTTTATGTTTTAGAAAAAATGACATTGTTTTCATTGTATTTACATTGTATGTAGTGGTCTGAAATGTATGATTTATGTCCTAAATTCTTAAACATTAAACTAAAAAGAATGTTTGGAATGTAATGAAGTGAAATATTGTTAAAATATGAAGATTATAATACATTTATGGTTGAGAACTTATAATTATACAATTAAATCATGATTATTTATTAGTGTGTTCCAAAAATATACCAACAGTTATTAGGATAAGGCTGGTGTAATAGGCCTCCAGTGATTTAATATCCCTGATCAAATTTGTAGTGATGATGCATTAATGGATTATACAAGCATAATTGGTGTCTCAAAATGAATATGGATCCAAATAAAAAAATAGGCAGACATAGAATAAAATATCTATATTGAATTGTGAAATAGTGTTATCATCCGAAAGAGAACCACTATAGAATTTTAGAAGAAAATATTGAGTTTTCGTTTACAGAGACCACTCAAATTTTTCTACATGATGATTATGGGGAAGTAAACCTACCCCCAAGGTGTTTAATCTACATGAATTTTTTTAGAGTGTTGTAAGATTATAGTATATATACAAGCGTGATTATATTTAATGTCATGGTGTATTTGGAATGACAGGATGAACCATAGATAGACAATGTTGCAGAATCAATAATTTGAAAATGCCATAGAGTATAAATTGTAAATAAATGTGGGACTATGATATTATAATAGATCAAATAATTAATCTAAAATTTCAATGAGGTATCCAGAAAAATAATCAATAAATAATTTTGAGTAATCCTATATAAAATAATTTATGAAATGAATTTTGATGAAGATAACATGGTAAAGAGGAAATAACATTGATGAAATAATTCACTGTTATATTTTATTTTTAATCTAAAATTTTATATTATCTAATGTCAATTTAGGAATTTAAATTTTGATGATATGAGAATCCCTTGATGAAAATATATAAATAATTGGAATTAATAGAGGAATAAATTAGGACGGTGGTTTTGTTGGGGATTCATCAAAAACTTATCTCATTTTGAAAAGGAGAAATACCCTTTAGATATCGAATAACTATGGATTACTTGGGATATTATGAGTTTATTAAAATATTTAGTGTAAATTTATTTGATAAATGGTATGTTCCATACAATTAGTTATATATTTTTTATTTACTCATGATCTAGTGTGTGTTTAATTGAGTCCATATAGAGATTCAAAAATAAATTCAACTACAATGAGTTCATGAATTTATAAAATTATGTCAGATAAATGGAAAAAATATATATTATAGACGTAACCTATTGTTCCCTACACTATTTTCTAACATAACGAGGCATAATTATTTTTAATTAATCTTTGATAAATTATATCTTCATTCACTAAACCCCATTAATATTGTCGAAATAGATGAAACATGTTTACACAAGGAAATAAAACGATTGATTTTGACAAAATGGTGTAAAATAGGTTGATAGGGCTGATGGAATACATAATACATAATTGACCAAATATTATACCATCAATAATATAGAGAGACACAATATTATCTAAAGATTTTTTTTAGTTATAATTTATAATGGTTGATTTTTTCACACCGCATTGTGTATAAAACACTATAAAAGATTTTAATTCAAAAAGACTTATAACTTGACCTTGTGGTTACATCGTGATCATATCAATATTAACAATAATATTTAATAGAGATTTATTAGATATATTCATTACATGGTGATCACTATACAACTGGTTTTCTCAAGCCTCAATTTGGGTAATGTTGAAGAATGAAGCCCTAAAATTCGTCGCATCAAATAATGATATGGTATTCAAAAAATATCATGTATGATTTTTTATAATTCAAATACATAGAAATATGTGGATATATTTATCTAGAATTTTACATTACATATAGGGGACTTTTAAAAATAAAATTTTGGTTTATTTGGTTTTATTTGACTTTGATGAAGTCATTGTGTACTTTATGATTTTGTTGTGTAGAAATTCATAAAATCCATCATCGTATATAAAAGTTGATATTTTGGAAACAGTTATCATTTAATATAGATAATATATTATGATATTCTATAATGGTTAAAAAACTTCCATTATGGATATCTAATTATTGTGCAGCACTAGTCCTTATGTATATTAATTAATATTGAATTATTTATTGAACAAGTTGTTACATTTTTAATATATTAATGTTATGCATAGAAGATTTGAGATCTGTTCATTTTGGAATAATTGATTATATATTTATGGACATATTATGTTAGGGAAAGAGGAATAATTGAACAACTTATTTTTTTCTATTAATAGAGGATATAAATGCTGAATATCTATATTGTTATTTTGAAAACACATGGTATGCTGACATGAAAAAATTATATACATATAATTATGTCTTGATAGTGAACATAATTGTTTTTAAGTGTATGGAAATATGAAATCTGATGCAAACAATTTGAACATCATTAGTATTTCTATTTCATAGTTAAGATGATTAGATGAGGGACACATTGAAGTTCCATTGATCACATCTAGCCCATTTAAGGAAGAAGGCCACAAGAGCATGAGGTACCATTATAGTAATAGTCTGGTTGATAAATTGAATATGGAAGTCGATAAAAATATTGCAATCATTGATTTTATCTATAATATATATATTTTTTATGATATTGTTACATTTTGTAGAAGACGAAGATCTATTTCACTCATTATAGTGTAGATATTATGTGACCATGGATGATGTGAAGTGTATCCAATTAGATATCAATGAGGCAATAAATCTAGAGTAAGGATGCCTGGAGAATCAAATTTAAATAAAAAATACGGAATTCCCCTTATGAATATAAATTGGGAATTATTCCCCAAACTAGAGAATTATGGTGAAGAATAGGTAGTGACTTTTGTGAGGTAGTGTGACATTCAAAAATGATTTTGAATTTTTCATTATAGTGGAGATATTTTGACAAAACTCATATCTAAATAATTGTTCTATAGTGAATTTTATCACATAAAGACATCATTTGAATGTGTTCCTTTGAAATGTCCCATTGTAGGTGAACCATGTTAAACCCCTCTGAAGTTGGATATTTAAAATAATGATTCATGTTTAGAAATTTTTTTGATTAATAATTAATGACTGTGGGACAAATCATGTTCCTTCAAAAATGGGGAAATACTCCAATAAAGGGGTGAACCTGAGCAGTGAAGTTTTTTTTATTTCTATGAAAACATTATCCTCCTACCCTCCTTGGTTGCATACATTCATATAGGTTCCAATAATTACACATCCTTATCTGGTTAATACTAATTTATTTAAATTTTCACATAGGGAAGAAACAAAAACAATATTATGTTTCAAACCTTCAGTATGTATATTAATATTAGGCAAGCTCTTTTATTCTATAATTTTTTTGATGAAAATAAATTTTATTTTAAATTCCTTATCATTATAAAATTAAATTATACGTATGTAATCTTATTAAATCCTTAAAAATTTTAATTTAATATATAATATATGATGAAGAATCACTATCTTATATTTAGGGTTGATTTTTATGAGATTCTTTCAAAAAAACATCAAAACTAAATTATTTCTAATTTTATATTTATTTCTCCTATGGAAATATTTCTACATTTTTATACAACATTATACTAGAATTTTTTTTAATTTTTCAATAAATCATAATGGTTAATAATATCTATTATCGAATTTATTCATAACATTGAAATAAATATTTGATCTAACTCAAAAATAATTACAATTTGTTTTTGAATTTCTATACTTTGAGAGGCGTTTTTCACCCTAAATCATTTCCTTAAAACACTATTATCATTTTTAATATTTCTATAATTTAATAGGAAATTAATATCTATAAATTATTTTAGAAAATAATATGAAATTTTTTTAAAATAAAAGATTATTTAAAAAAATACACAATATTTAAACTATTAAACTTCATATTAATCAGATATTTGAGTACTAATTTTTTTTCATTTTCTAAACTAATATTTATTGGTGTATTAGATACATTTCACATTGTATTAAATATATTAATGGAATTATCAGACATTCCATTTATAACATAATTCACCATTATGTTACTATTTAAAGAATAATTAAATAATAATTAATTCTCCTTATACGAAAACATTTTTCTTCTTGATTTACATTCAATTACATAACTATTTTTTCTCTATAACATTAAATAATTTTGGATCCAAAATATTTTTTTTAATGATATCATTTATAATAATCCGTATTTAGTTTTTCAACTATATAATAACTTCTCTTCAAAAATTCATTAACTTCATTCATATAATTTTCAATATCAAAAATGATAAACATAAATTTATCGTATTAGTCAATCAAATATTATTATAAATAATAGATTTATTTTTATTTTTAATTAATAATCTTCATAAATCATTCATACTAATTTCTCTTCTTTGGAATGTGGGATGCTATGACTTCCAACTTCATTCAATATCAAAATCTATTTTCCACATTGGGTTTATCAACATCATGTTGAAAATGACGAACATTAAAAAATTTATTTATTTTATTCATCTACATTATAGAAGTTAATGAGACACTGCCAAAGAATAGTATTCATAATTAGTTATTAATTTGTTTCTTAATCAAATCCTTAATTATATAATTAGTCTCCATTCATCTTATCCATATGTAATTTTTTACCATGATTAAAATTTATTTCATATTATTTGGTTTTATTTGCATTTGATTATTATTACTTTATCATTAAAAAAATCCTTTATGATTTGGGAATATATTTTTTTACTTTTCCCTTAGATTGTGACTTCTTATGAAATATTTTTTATACATTTTCATAGATAACGTATTTGGTGAAATTATATTAAATTCCATCACATTTACATAAATTTTCATTTATTTCGTTGTGAAGTTTACATTTTATTCATACCTGAAACACTCATATGGATGTGTACAATGATATCTACCTCTACCCCATTGAACCCTTATTGAGATAGGTTATATTGTCACTTCAAACCTCTCATTAACATATAAATAAAAATATGAATCCTAATATTCTTCCTAGAACACCTTCGAATCATTATAAATATTTAATTATGGGATGATTTTTTTTGTAAAATATACTAATAATTTTAACAGTTGTAACATTACTCATTTCATATTCCATATAATCACGGTGGAAGTATTCAAGTGGAAATTAAATCGAATAATTATATTCAGGAGATGAAACATTACAATCACACCTAACATGAATGTTAAAAAGAAATATTTTGAAGATAATTGAATCCTCTAGATGGAGCTCACAATCTCATTAACTCTATTAATGAAATATGTCATGGATTCCATTTCATGTTAGATGAAACAAACATAAAATACATATATTTTACATCAATAAAAATGTTTAGATATAACACCTAAAAAATAAAACACATTCCAAGATCCCAATTGTATATATTATTAATAGATTATAAAGATGTTAAAATTATCCATTGAAACATGTGCACATTTATTTAAAACCAATATTTGGTCATTATTCCCAGATAGAGACATCATTCAACACCCTACAAGGTTCCTACCAATATATTATTTCACTCATTATGTATATTTATATTATATATAAATAATATAAGAAAAAATCCATGCAGTTTTGTCTTCCCTTCAAAGACATCATCTTTTTACACTTCCCTATCTCTCTAATCACTACTATGGTTCTGGTGGGTGATATCGATATAGAAGTTTTCATAATGATATCCCTTTTTCAAGTGTCCTCATTAGGTTTTTACAGTCAACAATACATGGGTAGTATTTATATTATGATTCCTTCCACTTTCAGATATATAGACTCTCAGCCCTCACTATAGAGACTCATAATCTAGGAAACAAATGAATTTTTCACTAATGGAATATTAATTATTTATTATATTCCTCATTTACTATATCTACAGTGTAGATTTTTTTCCCTTTTTCATATTCCTAGATTCCCATCATTGAATTATTCATAATCCTCTAGAGTTTTTTTTCATGGATATTGGTTCTTCTCAGTCATTATTTTTTATGATACCCACTATTAATGTGTTGTTGTTATTTTTATTTGATGTTACTATATTTCAGTCATTGTATGATTATGATATTCATTATTACATTTTTATAATTTAATTTCCATTAAAATTAGTTAATTATATTTTGATGTTGTGACATTTTTTTTGATTCACTGCCATTTGTTTTGAACCATAATTATATATTGGAACTATTGCCAATACCATTTACAATTTTGTTTTTCATAAGGGTTGGGTATTTTTCTTGGAATAATATATTATTGAATTCTCTATTTCATGGAATAAAATTTTTTGAAAAAAATATCCCTTTTTTCTAACTGTTTCATTTTTTTGTTGACAAATCTTAGTTCCCATCCCCCTTCAAGTGGAACTGAGATGTGTCCTTCCATTTTTTTGTTCCTCCATGTAGTAAATGAATGTGTCTTTCCATAAATATTATTCCTTTGAGTATTTTTTATAGATATATTTATCATCACATTTACTATATTCGTATTAAAAATATACGTATTTCCCCTAATATATCATCATTTGAGACTTTTTAATGCATGGATTTCTATTCACATATTTTTCCTCTGGGTTACATAGGTTGTCAACTGACATAATGTGTTTGAATTTATCATTAAATACACCTATTCATTTTTATTTCATCTATATTATTGTATATTCCTACCCCAATAAACTATAGTCTCAATTAAATTGTCAAAAATTAGATGGATTCTTTTAAATGATGATATCTCTATATTACTTCCCGAATACTGTTCTAATGGTAGGGTGTTGGTGAGTGAATTGGGTTCATATTCTCTTGGGATTTTGTTATGGGCTTTTTTATTATTGTATTTTAACTTTCAATCTATGTTGTATGAAAATTTATTAGATTTAAGTTTTTTTACTTTCTCACTACACTACCATCTATTATAAAAATAAAAGTAAAAAATGAAAAGAAAAGTAAAAAATGTGAGTTTAGATAATTTGTAATGAAAATTGTGTATCAATAAATTAGGGAGAAATTATAATTAGATTGAAAAAAAGAGAGTAACATCAACATGGGATAATGTAAATTATATAGGGAATAATATCATGGAATCAAAATAAGTGATCATGATGTGTGACAACATATTCATAGATTATACCTTGGAAACATAAACCCAAAAAAGGATCATCATGAACACAAAACATATACCATGGATTAAGAATGTGAAATCATAATACAATAACAATGAACACAGTTGAGATAACATAGTAATGTAATAAATATATCACAATATATTCCATGTATTACCACCAAAACATTCATTTAATTGTGGACTAGGATAACCACATATATTAAAAATATTATGAATTAGTCTTACAACCTTTGTCATATAAAAAAATTATTAGGATAAAAAATCATGTCAATTGTAATCTCAGGATATATAAATTTTTATAAAAATATTTTTAGTGCTATATAATTATGAATGTCACGACCCGCCCTCGGGCCCATGACGTGACTACCCCAAGCCCTCCTTCCATAGGCCAGGGGCTGGCGTCTAGCACCAAGGCGTAATTTCCGGTAAAAAGGGAAGGCATTACCTTTGAAAAGTAAACAAACGCCATAGAGTAAGCTAGCAGAACGTAAACACTAAGTGAAAACAGAGTACAACTGAAAGTGCGGAAACGTAAATGGGCCAGTATACAAACCCAAACTGAAATTAAAGTACAACTCGAAAGGGAAAACAGCAACTATAATGTAAAAGCCGCTACACCGAGCTGTCCACTGGAGATCCCACCTGAAGGGTGGGTACAGATAGCTCCACTGCTCCACGGGTCCCGTCGTCCGCTCCGAGCACATTCCGCCCAGTGGTCCACCTCCATGTACCATCCTGCTCTGCAAGCCTCAGCTAAGATCAATGATGTCCGTCGTCTGCAACCAACACAACGTAGTGCAGGAAAAGCCCGTGCAGGGGTGAGTATAAGATACTCATTAGGGACCCTGAGTCCCCTGAAGGTCTCTCAAATCCACAAAGTATAAACCACGAAGAAAGGTACAATCACGAAGTAAAAATCGACACTGCTTAGGTATATGACCATACATATACCTAAGTCATCAATTTCAAATACACTCCAACCTCCGAGCCCAAGTACAACTCAGTCCACACAGGTAAGTAAACGTATTCCACATAGGAAAGCAAAACGTAATCCACACAGGATAGCACAACACAA
The DNA here is from genome assembly GCA_963277665.1 of Viscum album. Taxonomy (NCBI): domain Eukaryota; kingdom Viridiplantae; phylum Streptophyta; class Magnoliopsida; order Santalales; family Viscaceae; genus Viscum; species Viscum album. The sequence goes on along the minus strand of OY728131.1, from coordinate 847,218,362 downwards.
TCCACACAGGAAAGCAACAGGATTCAGCTCACACAGGTATACTTCTTCGAAAGACAATAAAGATGATCTTTGATCCATCTAAGTCGTCGGACCCACGAAGGATCGATAGGTAACTAACCCCCGCAAAGGACCCACACAGGATCGGGCCCACATAGGGCCTGTAGGTGCTAGTTCACACAGGACCGCTGAGCGCAAAGACCCACACAGGATCGGACCCACACAGGATCGGGCCCACACAGGACCTGTAGCACTGATCCACGTAGGATCGCTGAGTGTTGTAGTCGTCGTCGTGGAATCCACACAGGATCTTTGTACTATCATCTTCGCAGTCACAGTAGCAGTAGCAGTAGTAGCAGTCACAGTAACAGTCGCAGCCACACTAGTCACAGTCGCAGCCACACTAGTCACAGTCGCAGTAGCAGTAGCAGTAGCAGTAACAGTCGCGGCCAGCCCTAGGGTTCCCGCACACAGCAAGCTCGTTCGGAGGGTCCGCTCCACGAGCCGAGAGGCTGATACATCAACTATCACAAACTCCAGAGTTGATGTATCCAAAAGTTCCGTATCGTCAACAGGAACTCAACGCAACAGACGGCGCGTCGATCGGACGCCCGGTCTGAGAGTTATTGGCTTTTTCGTCCCAGGGGCCCGGTTGGTTTTTAAGGCAAAACCAACCCGACCGTACTCCACCTACGTCCAAACCTCGGGCGGAGTATGCCAAAAGATCCGTCTCACTAAGAGGAACACAACAAACCTGACGGCACGTCAATCGGACGTCCGTAGCTCAAGATACGAGCGTTTCCGCTCCGAAGGCCCAATTGGTTTCGTTAACGAACAAACCCGGCCAAACTCAAAGTATTCCGAAACTTTGAGTGCGATATTCCAAAACGACCGTCCCGATCCAAGGATCGTGTTGCCGTAGAAGGTTCGTTAATCGGAGGTCCGTGGCTCAAGTTATGGTCAAAAGACCGAATCCGTCTCGAAAACGGGGGGGTCCGGGTCCGGGCCGACCCGGCCCGACCCCCCCTGGGTCGACCCGACCCAGGTCCGACCCGGCCCGGCCGGCGGTGGTCCGGCGCGGCGGCGCGCCCTGGCGTCGCTGGGGTCACACGCGGGGGGATAAGCCCCCGCTTCCAGCAAGAGGCGGGGCGGCTTTTAGCCGCGCCTTTTGGTGAACCGCCCCCCCCCACCCCACCCCCTTGTGGGGGGCATGCTTGAGGAAACCGGGGGGCCGCCTTCCCCCCTCAAAGAAACCGCCCCCCCCCCCCCCAATAAATGGGGGGCTTTTGAGAGTTGACCGGGGGAATTTATTCCCCCGGTCTTTGACCTTCCGGCCGGCCACCTGGCCGGCCGGTTTTTCTCCAACGGGACCGGCAAAGCCGGTCCCCTTCCGGTTTCCAACGCCGGCGGCCCGGCGTGCCGCCGGTCTTCCCGTCTTGCCGCGGCCCGGAACCGGCCGCAGTGTTTGTCGTCACACCGCGCCCCTCCGCTGCGGCCCCGCTCCGGCCGCGGCGCCTTCGATTCCCTTCGACGCGGCGCGACGGCGTCGCGTTCGTGATGATTCTTCCACGGCGCGGCGCGACGGTGCCGCGCAATATAATCGTGTGATTATCCGCGTGGTGCGACGACACCACGCCATCTTGTTTCATCCGCAAGATAAATCAACAAGAACCAAGGAGGGGGTTCGGCCCTGTTCATGCGGTCCGGCCTCCTCACGTTAAATGATAACACATATTTAAATATCCTCACGTTAGTCATTCCAGAACCACGAACAAGAATAAATAAATAAACAATTAACAACAACCCCTACCATGGGTTCAAGTTCAAAGATTGTCAACGACCCGCGGAAGACAACGTCGTGGAGGTCAGGCGTCGCGGTAATCGTTCGTCAAATCCATTGACGAAGAGGTACGTCTGAAGAGGTACGTCGTTGGCGAATCGTCGTAAGCCGACGAAGAGAGTCCGAGGAGGAAGCGACATTCCCTTTCGTTGACACGGATGGCGTCGTCGATCTTCGTATACAATCGGCTACGAAGAAGAGAGGAGCGGTGTTCTTAGTCGGAGCTTGAGCGTTCTTCGTCAAAGCTTGAGCATTCTTCATCAAAGTTTGAAGAAGAAAGAAAAGCTCTCAAATCCTCTCAAGATGGCTAAACAATTCTAACCAAATAAAATAAGCTAAGAGCTTATTTTATTAACTCAACCAAACCTTTTTGAATTTTAAAGGATTGAAAAAGTTTAAACAACTCAACTTAATTAATAAGCTATGTTGTCAAAACATTTAAAGTGGGGTTAAAGGGAGTTTTGAGAGAAGTTGAAAAGTTGGGTTTCGTGTGGGCCCCACCACACTTAATCCTCCCATGGGAGGTTAAGTGGATGTGGGTCCCACCTTTAACTCCCTTTGGGAGAAGTTAACTAACATAAAAATAAAATAAAAAGTGTTCCACATTTTTATTCAATTTTTTATAATTCTCCCAAAAATTAACTTTCGTCCCGCAATAAAAGAAACATCGGAAAAGGTCTCCTTAAGCGAATATCGGCACTACGAGTTCATCGGTGCCCTCAGATTTAAATTCTGACAACCGGATCAAAAGTTAGGAATTCCCGCTCGTTCGTTCACTGAACGTACCCGAGCCAAACTTCGGAAATTGATTCCGGGCACACCAGGCCTCAGAATCAGGTGCTGTCAGAAACCGCGCTCTTGTAAAATTCCAAAGAAAATTAAGAAAAATTTTCCCTTGAATTTTACGGGTCTTTACATTACTCCCACCTCAGGGCTTTATGTAACGCCCCGACCCCAGCTACCCAGAGCTAGTGCATTACTTCGTAACATTGGCATGATCACAAAAGATCAAGTCTCGAAAAACAGATTAGTTTAGTAGCCTTGGAAACACTAGATACATTCATAAGTCTTACATTACATCATAAAGTGAAAAACTAATAACAAAGTCTTCATAGTCCACACTCATATCCTCTTCTGACTATCCCTACAGGTCATTCATAAAATACTTCTTCACATCCTGAAAAATATTATAACAATGAAAGGGGTGAGCTCAGATGCTCAGTAAGGATAACAATAATGCGGTAGCTTTCATAAATAAAAATTTACATTTAAGGCAATGTATAACTAAAACAAAAGCCTTTTAAACATGAACTTCAACATAATATGGCAAAAGTAAAATGAGATAATGCCATTTACTTATTCACATGGATATTCTACTGGTCGAATAATCACATGCAATATCAATAACCACTTTCATAATGAGGGAATGTATAATGCCAGACATTCTGAAACATTTTGTCAAGGCCTCGGCCAAGACGTCTAAAAAGATTAAGGCCTCGGCCAAAACCATAAATCAAATTGGGAAAAGTCCTCGGCCAATTCCACATCTAGTTGTCTCATGAGACCTACCGATGCATCGAGGAGCTATAGCGGGCTCCACCCGTCACTTATTAAGTCCCATACATTCCTCATATGAATAGGTTTAAACATATCATAAACCATAACATAATCGTATCACATAAAACATGCATAAAGGAAACATAACATTTCCAAATTTCAATCACAAGATATGAATACAACACATTGATATAATAAAAACTCTTTAAAAACCATTTTCAGTACCAAAATAAAAGAAAGTTAAAACTTTGTATTTATTTTTCATAAAAAAAAGATGGCTTGTAGAGGAAGCCGAAACTCAAATAATGGTCACGGCGGCGGAGAAGTCGTTGTCTCCGCATATGTGCGGAAAGAAAAACGTTCCCTTTTTGTCGTTTAGTAAAACGCTTCGTATAGAAAATATTCCTTTTGAATAAACGTAAATGTCAAAGGGGTTTATACACCGTATAAAAGAAAGTTGTGTATAAAACCAAATATGCCTCAATGAAAGGAGATTGAGACGAAGTCCTTAAAAAGTTCATTTTTAAAATAAAATAGATATATTATGTGTATTCACTATAGGTACACATAAAGAAAATAAAAATACAAAATAGACATAATAATATCATGACATAATTTGAAAGTAGGAGATTAACCCAAAGAATGAAAATTGGGTTAAGAAATTCCCTTACCTCATGTCCGACGTGACTCAACCGTTCTTTAACCTCCTGAATAATTAACTAGAGTTAATATATACCTTATTAAGAACCATTTTTAATTTCATTATCCTTTTTATATCACTTATTACAATGTTATGAACATTATGTAATTATTTAAGTTAATAACGGTCGTTTTGTCGATCTTTGGTACTTGAGTCAATAATAAAATTCTTATAATTACAAGTTGTTCATGTGGTGAAATATCCATTATATCCAGAATTATATTCATGATGTAGATATCATATATATGATATATATCCAGTATAAACATTCATTCATAATGTCACGTAACATTTAGAGGAAAGAAATGAAATGCACCGTTCATGGAGACGGTAAGTCGTACGTACGCATGAACAATACTTACATTTCTATTTCGTATTTAATGGAATGAAATCATAATGATATAAATGTATAATATAATTACAGTATAATATAGTGTATAATACCATTTACTCCATCCTTTATACATCCCACATATGGCATTAACGATTCAAATCACTTTGAGGGGGCGGTAGTCCGCACTTCCTAAAATGAAATTATCGCGTTTTACCCATAATGGAAATCATAAAGTATGCCATAAATGAGAAATACAGAAGCATAAGTAAAACATAAACATATTATATATCATATATAAAAATAGTGACATCTTAATGGCCACCTTTGAAGGTGTTATATGAGTGTTGAACAATCATCGTTTCGTGAGGCAGAAATTCACCATCCACAAAAACCGTATGTTCATTAACCATTAGATGTAGGTGTGTGTAATTGTAGCTCAAATACTTCTTATAACAACATCCTAGTATATTGAGGATACGGGTGTTGTTACAAAAGAAATGAATAAAAAGAGTTTAGGGGGTTGGAGAAGAAAAATAAAACAGAACAACATTAGAGAAGACATTATCTCAAAATCGGGTAACTCTTTATGATTTGAGCCAAATTATTCCTTGAGAAGATTTCTGCCCAAAGTGAGGCTTCTAGGAGTAAGAGGGGGATGTTGGGAGAGTATTTGGGCAGAGGTTGGCTGAGACAAATGGCTTGAAGGTGTGAATAAGGTGGGAGAGGTGGGGGCCTTTTATAAGTGGAGAGGAGGGGCTCTTTTGGAAAGATTGAAAAGTCACTTTATTATAAAATGAGTTTCGGATTTTAGAGGTCCCACACTTATATAATTCGTGTCTAAGGCAATAAGGGTTCGATATCTCCTCATCCAATAGTCTTTGGACAAGTGTAAGCCTTGGATTTTGCATTATCTTCTCATTTTATTTAAATCGTTAAATAATGAGGTCATCGCTGCATCATAATGATGTCATAAATAATTTAATTTATTTAATGTCTAAAAATTATAAACAAAATACTATGATGTAGGAAATCTTTTTAGATTTATAATGAATACTTATAGTCAAAATTTGGACTTCTGTAACCCCACTTAAAAACTGTTTTAGTAAAATAACTCATGTTTGTGTCAATTTAATTTTAACATTAAATAAATATATATTAATGTCATTTTCCAACTAAAGTGGATCCATGTGGTCCCCAAGTTGACCCATGGGTTTTCTTGGTCGACCATGACTCATAAAATAGGAGTAGGAAAAGTGTAAAGCTCATATGATATTATTAAAACATTGTTTTTACCTTAAACCGCACTAATTACCTCTAATCGTGAGTAAAAATTTAAAAGTAACTATTCACCAAAAATTATTTTAATCTCATTGAACCAAATTTTACTTCTTAATGAAAACCATGTATGTCGGATTTTTGAAAATCAAATCACAGAAGTGGTAATATTTCATTTAAATGAAAAATCAGTTATTTAACTACCACTTAGTGGTTTCACTATTCATCAAAAATTGAAGTTTTTCAGAACAATGCCAAAATTTCACCCTAAACTATAATTGATATTCCGAATTCAAAATTGATGTCTGTTTTACAAAATTCCAAACATATAAGTTGCATTAATTAATTTTATAATTAATCCCTGCTGTCACAACAAATAGCTTGTTTTTAAGAAACAATTTATATCAAAAGATTGGCAATTGTTTACGTTCAATTTCAATGTTAAATTAATTCTAATGACCACCATTCGATAAAATTGTAAAAATATATTATAATTATACTATAAAACCACTCAATAGTATAACTTATCATTACAAATTATTTTGATTAAAATAGTTGTTTTATGTGATTTTCAGTATTCATAAAAAAATTAGAAGTTCTCCGAAAAATACCAAAAATTCAACATAGGCTAATTTCAATATTCCGAATCCAAAAATGAAGTCCATTTTGAAATATAAAATTTCTATAATTTTAAAAAGTGGTTATTACTATTCAAAATGGCTACTTTGATTAGTCGCGGTGTTTTAGAACTCGAAGTTGCGTTCAATGCAAACTATTGCATTATTGAATGAGAAGCATATCATGGAAGCTCGGGGTGTTACATTCTCCCCTCCTTCAATAAATTGCGTCCTCGCAATTTGAAATTTTTCTTGGAAAATAAAAGGTTGAAAATAGAAAATACCTTTGTGGAAAACCCACATCAGAAATAAGGTTAATAAAATTTAGTCTTAATAAGAGGGAAATGGAAATAAGAAAGTCACCACAAAATTATGACCTCGATAAGGAGAACATTGGTGGCAATTAGAGACATATAATTGGAGGAAAAACGTAAATATTTGTAGGGAGTGATTGAGGTCATCATTCACATTGAACTGTTAAATTGAGGGCCTCAAAGCCTTCAATCTATGTTGATTTAAAATATCATCAGTTCAACAAGACATAAGGTATTAGGATAACACATTTTTTTTATTTAATATCCCTTTACTAAAGTTTAAGAATTAATTTATTCATTGAATAACAGGTAGGTATATATATATTTATGCTTGACAATTAGAGTTTCAACCTTCAACTCACCTTTCACTCAAAAAGATAATAGAACCCAAAAATATTATACTTATCCTAATTGTATAAGGTTCCAAATGATAACTCGTACCATTTAGATTAGTAAAACTATTTTGTAATAACCACGGACTTCCTGTAGGCTAGTGGTAGGAAATAAAGGCTTGTCGCACTATGGTTGTGGGTTCGATTCCTGCAGCTTTGTCCGATGCGACGGGTTATGCCTTACCCTGCAGGTTGTCCTTTTCCTAAAACTATAGTATCATAATATTCCAAAAATAATCTTCATAAATTTTTTAACCTTAAACAATTCTATCCAAATATCAACTTAATCCACTCCAACCATTATAGTTATCCAAAATACCTCTGTCCAGACTTTCTCTAAAAGGTCTCTTAAATCCAAAATCAATTTATCAGATTCCTCAAACAAAGTAAAGTTTCTCTTATTGTCACATACTAAAAATATAATTACCTTTATCATATTAAAACCTTACTGAAATCAACAAGTACTGCAGTACAATCCTTATATATATATCACATTATTCTAAAAACCAGAATATAATCCTTGAGTCCAAAAGCACCAATACATTAATTATTCCGCTTCAACTATAGTCACAGCATAATATTGTCCTTGATCCCTTGGCCTTTTCTGAGGTATGTTTCCTTGACGCTTAGGACATTCATTTGCATAATGCCCCATTTCCCTACAATTGTAGCATTCAACTTTGACAGCCTCTTTCTTTCCCTTGCAATCACGAGCCAGGTGACCCTTCTCTCAACATTTATAAAAAACTCCCATTCCTTTTAGGCACGTAACATGGTGATTCATCCCACAATTATCACATAATGGAAAATACTTCTTTCCCTTTTTCCGTTTATATGTCTCTTCTTCCACCGTTCTTTTCTTCTCTTGCTTTACTTTGTTGTCATAAGACTTAGAGAATTCCTTTTCAGTCTTGATAGCACACGAGACAATATCTTCGTATGATGAGAAGGATTGTGATACTAAAGCTCGACGGAGAAATAGTTTTAACCCATCAAATAAACGATCAATCTTACTTCTTGGGTTACGTATATAATCTACAGCATACCTTTCTAACCTTGTAAATTTAGCCTCATACTTTGTGACATTCTCATCCTCCTTTTTGTCTCAGACTCAAAAATTGCCTTTCCATATCTGCTCGATGGTCACGAGGAAAGTATTTTTCTAAAAATAGATCTTTTAACTCCCTCCAATCCATATTTGATACTTCATCATCTTCCTTCATGTTTTGAATCAATGACCACCATTGATCAGCATCTCTAGTGAGGCGGTAAACTGCCAGGATAACGTTTTCCCTTTCACTGCTCCCCAAAGCCTGAAATATTTTCTATAGGGAATTTATCCATTGCTCGGCTACTAAGGGATTTGTACTCCCATTGAACGTTGGTGGTTGTTGCCTCATGAATCGATCTAACATTGATCCTCCACGATGTGGATCAGGGTGCTCCATACGGGTAAGGTTATTATTCATAACCTGAGTGAGTTGTCCCAGTATGGTAATAAGTTGATCAGCACTAGTTGTATCTCCAGATCCACAATAATTATCTTGAGCAGGAGGGCAATCCCTACACAGAGTGCACGCATTGATACGGTTTCCATGTCTTCCACTAGGCGCCATTTCTAAACAATTTCATAAACTAGATCTGTTTATGAATCAAAATACATAATCCCATACTTATAAAACACTTAACATAAATTGAACTATTTATGGATATAATCCATAATCATAAAAAGAAATGTTTCCTTTGAGAAAGTATATAATCATAACCCTTCATAGTGGTTTGTAATGAAAATGAGAATTATCCTAAGCATATCCCCCGGGAGTGTCGTAACCAAGAGTGCAGCAAGGCCCGTTGTCGTGCACCAGTTCCCGTTCGAGTCTAGCTCAAAGTGCTGTTTTCGGGTTTTACTCCTATGTACATCTGTGCCATATCCACCTCTACTTGCTCGTATCCAGACAGGGATGTATTGCTCGGAAAACTCACAAAATCTCTACAATACCAAAATTCTAGGAAGTTCTTCTATACTAATCCTCAAAGTCTATCTTTGGGCTATGTGCTCTAATCAGAGTTTATCTAAATCTAGCTTCCAAGGTTAGTACTAAACTGCCTTTGATACCAACTATAACGCCCCGACCCCAGCTACCCAGAGCCGGTGCATTACTTCGTAACATTGGCATGATCACAAAAGATCATGTCTCGAAAGACTGATTAGTTTAGTAGCCTTGGAAACACTAGATACATTCATAATTCCTACATTACATCATAAAGTGAAAAACTAATTACAAAGTCATCATAGTCCACACTCATATCCTCTTCTGACTATCCCTGCAGGTCATTCATAAAATACTTCTTCACATCCTGGAAAATATTAAAACATTGAAAGGGGTGAGCTCATATGCTCAGTAAGGATAATAATAATGTGGAAGCTTTCATAAATAAACATTAACATTTAAAGCAATGTATATCTAAAACAAAAGACTTTTAATCATGATCTTCAACATAATATGGCAAAATTAAAATGAGATAATGCCATTTACTTATTCACATGGATATTCTACTGGTCGAATAATCACATGCAATATCAATAACCACTTTCATAATGAGGGAATGTATAATGCCAGACATTCTGAAACATTTTGTCAAGGCCTCGGCCAAGACATCTAAAATGATTAAGGCCTCGGCCAAAACCATAAATCAAATTGGGAAAGGGCCTCGGCCAATTACACGTCTAGTTGTCTCATGAGACCTACCGATTCATCGAGGAGCTATAGCGGGCTCCACCCTTCACTTATTAAGTCCAATACATTCCTCATATGAATAGGTTTAAACATATCATAAACCATAACATAATCGTATCACATAAAACATGCATAAAAGAAACATAACATTTCCACATTTCAATCACAAGATATCAATACAACACATTGATGTAATAAAAACTCTTTAAAAACCATTTTCAATACCAAAATAAAAGAAAGTTAAAACTTTGTATTTATTTTTCAAAAAAAAAGATGGCTTGTAGAGGAAGAAGAAACTCAAATAATGGTCAAGGCGGCGGAGAAGTCGTTGTCGCCGCATATGTACGGAAAGAAAAACATTCCCTTTTTGTCGTTTAGTAAAATGCTTCGTATAGAAAAGATTCCTTTTGAATAAACGTAAATGTCAAACGGGTTTATACACCGTATAAAAGAAAGTTGTGTATAAAACCAAATATGCCTCAATGAAAGGAGATAGAGACGAAGTCCTTAAAAAGTTCATTTTTAAAATAAAATAGATCTATTATGTGTATTCACTATAGGTACATATAAAGAAAGTAAAAATACAAAATAGGACATAATAATATCATGACCTAATTTGAAAGTAGGAGATTAACCCAAAGAATGAAAATTGGGTTAAGAAATTCCCTTACCTCGTGTCCGACTTGACTCAACCATTCTTTAACCTCCTGAATAATAAACTAGAGTTAATATATACCTTATTAAGAACCATTTTTAATTTCATTATCCTTTTTATATCACTTATTACAATGTTATGAACATTATGTAATTATTTAAGTTAATAATGGTCGTTTGGTCGATCTTTGGTACTTGTGTCAACAATAAAATTCTTATAATTACAAGTTGTTCATGTGGTGAAATATCCATTATATCCAGAATTATATTCATGATGTAGATATCATATATATGATATATATCCAGTATATACATTCATTCATAATGTCACGTAACATTTAGAGGAAAGAAATGAAATGCACCGTTCATGGAGACGGTAAGCCGTACGAACGCATGAACGCTACTTTCATTTCTATTTCGTATTTAATGGAATGAAATAATAATGATATAAATGTATAATATAATTCCAGTATAATATAGTTTATAATACCATTTACTCCATCCTTTATACATCCCACATATGGCATTAACGATTCAAATCACTTTGAGGGGGCGGTAGTCCGCACTTCCTAAAATGAAATTATCGCCATTTACCCATAATGGAAATCATAAAGTATGCCATAAATGAGAAATACAGAAGCATAAGTAAAACATAAACATATTATATATCATATATAAAAATAGTGACATCTTAATGGCCACATTTGAAGGTGTTATATGAGTGTTGAACAATCATCGTTTCGTGAGGCAGAAATTCGCCATCCACAGAAACCATATGTTCGTTAACCATTAGATGTAGGTGTGTGTAAGTGTAGCTCTAATACTTCTTATAAAAACATCCTAGTATATTGAGGATACGGGTGTTGTTACAAATGAAATGAATAAAAATATTTTAGGGGGTTGGAGAAGAAAAATAAAACAAAACAACATTAGAGAAGACATTACCTCAAAATCGGGTAACTCTTTATGATTTGAGCCACATTATTCCTTGAGAAGAGTTCTGACCAAAGTGAGGATTCTAGGAGTAAGAGGGGGATGTTGGGAGAGTATTTGGGTAGAGGTTGGCCGAACCAAATGGCTTGAAGGTGTGAATAAGGTGGGAGAGGTGGGGGCCTTTTATAAGTGGAGAGGAGGGGCTCTTTTGGAATTATTGAAAAGTCACTTTATTATAAAATGAGTTTCGGATTTTAGAGGTCCCACACTTATAGAATTCGTGTCTAAGGTGATATGGGTTCGAAATATCCTCATTCAATAGTATTTGGACAAGTGTAAGCCTTGGATTTTGCATTATCTTCTCATTTTATTTAGATCGTTAAATAATGAGGTCATCGCTGCATCATAATGATGTCATAAATAATTTAATTTATTTAATGTCTAAAAATTATAAACAAAATACTATGATGTAGGAAATATTTATAGATTTCTAATGAATATTTATAGTCAAAATTTGGACTTGTGTAACCCCACTTAAAAACTGTTTTAGTAAAATAACTCATGTTTTTGTCAATTTAATTTTAACATTAAATAAATATATATTAATGTCATTTTCCAACTAAAGTGGCTCCATGGGGTCCCCAAGTTGACCCATGGGTTGTCTTGGTCGTCCATGACTCATCCAATAGGATTAGTACATGTGTCAAGCTCATATCATATTATTAAAACATAGTTTTTACCTTAAACCACACTAATTACCTCTAATCGCGATTAAGAACATAAAAGTTACTATTCACCAAAAATTATTTTAATCTCATTGAACCACATATCACTTCTTAATGACAACCATGTATGTCGGATTTTTGAAAATCAAATCACAGAAGTGGTAATATTTCATTTAAAAGAAAAATCAGTTATTTAACTACCACTTATGGGTTTCACTATTCATCAAAAATTGAAGTTTTTCAGAACAATTCCAACATTTCACCCTAAGCTATAATTGATATTCCAAATTAAAAAATGATGTCTATTTTACAAAATTCCAAACATATATGTTGCATTAGTTAATTTTATAATTAATTCCCGCTGTCACAACAAATAGCGTGTTTTTAAGAAACAATTTATATCAAAAGATTGGCAATTGTTTATGTCCAATTTCAATGTTAAATTAATTCTAATGACCACTATTCGATAAAATTGTAAAAATATATTCTAATTATACTTTAAAACCACTCAATAGTATAACTTATCATTACAAATTATTTTGATTAAAAAAGTTGTTTTAAGTGATTTTCACTATTCATAAAAAATTAGAAGTTCTCAGAAAAATACCAAAAATTCAACATAGGCTAATTTCGATATTCCGAATCCAAAAATGAAGTCCATTTTGAAATATAAAATTTCTATAATTTTAAAAAGTGGTTATTACTATTCATAACGGCTACTTTGATTAGTCGCGGTGTTTTAGAACTCGAAGTTGCGTTCAATGCAAGCTATTGCATTATTGAATGAGAAGCGTATCATGGAAGCTCGAGGTGTTACACTTTACGTCCCCATAAAGATACATCAAAAACTAGGGAAACAAATGAGGGTACTAAGAATGCATCTGAGCCTCCCGCTCCCATGTGCTCTCCTGGAGGTTCCCGTGCTGCCATCTGATTCGCACAAGAGGAATCGATCACCCACGCAGGACCCGCTCCTGTCGATTCTCTATCTCAACCGTGACCTCCGTAAAAGTCGCCCCATTGTCAACGTCAAGCTCCCCATGGTCAATGATGTGTGTCGGGTCGTGCACGTATTTCCTCAACTGGGATACGTGGAAGACGCCGTGCACCCGGTGCAACTGAGGTGGCAGAGCCAGGCGATAAGCCACCTCGCCAACCCTGCTGAGGACCTGGAAGGGTCCGATGAAGCGCGGAGATAACTTGCCACCTCGGCCAAATCTCTGAATACCATGTCGAGGTGAGACCCGCAAGAAGACGTGGTCTCCATCCTCGAACTCTAGTGGCCTCCGCCTCCTGTCAGCATATGACTTTTGTCGGCTCTGAGCTGTCCTCATCTGCTCTTGGATAACCTGGTCCTTCTCTGTCGTGGCCTGGACCATCTCCGGTCCCACCAGTGCTGACTCCCCAGGGTCTGTCCAGCACAAAGGAGATCTACAAGGTCGGCCGTACAACGGCTCATACGGTGCCATCCCGATGGTGGAGTGGTAGCTGTTGTTGTACGCAAACTCCACCAAGGGTAGGTGGTCCTCCCAGCTACGACCAAAGTCTAGGACACATGCGCGGAGCATGTCCTAGAGAGTCTGAATGGTCCTCTCCGTCTGACCATCCGTATGAGGGTGAAAGGCTGTGATCAGATGTAGCTGCGTCCCGAATGCCTCCTGTAACCCCTTCCAAAGCCGGGATGTAAAGTGTGCATCTCGATCGGAGACGATAGATGATGGAACACCGTGGAGCCGCACAATCTCCTGAACGTAGAGACGTCCCAAGCTCTCCATTGAGCCCTACTCTCTGATGGGTAAGAAGTGTGCCGACTTGGTGAGTCGGTCAACAATCACCCATTTGGAGTCGTGACCTCTGGAAGTGCGTGGAAGTCCAGTCACGAATTCCATAGATATGCCGTCCAACTTTCACTCCGGGACCTCCAAGGGCTGTACCAAGCCTGCTGGTACCTGATGCTCTGCCTTCACCTGCTGGCAGGTGAGGCATCGAGAAACGATCTCTGCTACTGCCTTCTTCATGCCCGGCCACCAGTGCTGTCGTCTGAGGTCCTGGTACATCTTCGCCACTCCAGGATGTACCGCCAAAGGAGAAGTGTGAAACTCTCTCATCACTTCCTCATGCAAAGCGACTGGTACCATGGTACGTCCTCTGAAAAGGATGTCGTGCTCTGCTCTAAGGGAGAAACCATCAGGTGCCTGTCCCGAGGATATCTGTGCACGCCGTGTCTCACAGTCAGCGTCCTCACACTGTGCCTCTCTGACCCGCTGCAGTAGTGGAGGGGTGACTGTGAGAGACTGGAGGAAGGCTGCTCCATCTCTATCCACGAAGGATATCTGTAAAGAGGCTAGATGCTTCGTCGCCTCCTCAAGTAGCTGAATGTCCGTCCTTCTGCTGAGGGCATCGGCTACTATGTTCCCCTTCCCAGGAGTATAGACTATCTCAAAGTCATAGTCCTAGAGGAACTCGAGCCATCGTCGTTGTCTCAGGTTCAGGTCCTTCTGCGAGAAGATATACCTGAGACTCTGATGATCAGAAAAGACTGTAAAGCGCTCTCCCATCAGATAGTGTCGCCATGTATTCAGAGCGAAGACCACTACTGCTAACTCCAGGTCATGGGTAGCGTAGTTCTGCTCATGCGGCCTCAACTGACATGGTCCATAGGCGATCACTGCCCGCTCCTACATCAGAACACATCCGAGTCCGGTCCCTAATGAATCGCAGTAAACTACGTACCCTACTCCCTCCTCGGGTAACCTCAAGATAGGTGCGCTAGTCAATCTCTGTCTCATCTCCTGGAAGCTCTGCTGACATCTGTCTAACCACACAAAGGGTTTCCCCTTCTTCGTCAAAGCTGTGAGTGGTGCCGAAACTCTAGAGAAGTCTGGCAGGAATCTCCGATAGTATCCAGCTAGTCCCAAGAAACTCCGAACCTTAGTCACGCTCCTGGGTGGCTCCCATGCTAACACAGCCTCGATCTTCGCAGGATCCACTACAACTCCCGCCTCAGAGATAACGTGTCCCAAGATGTGGACCTCACGTATCCAGAACTGGAACTTCGAGAGCTTACCATAAAGCTTTTGCTCTCAGAGTGTGTCTAGTATAACTCGCAAGTGATAGACGTGCTCCTCCTCAGTTGTAGAGTAAATCAGAATGTCGTCGATGAAGACCATGACAAACCGATCGAGGTATGGCTGAAAGATCCTGTTCATGAGAGCCATGAACACTGCTGGAGCATTGGTTACACCGAAAGGCATAACCAAGAACTCATAGTGGCCATACCGACATCTGAAGGCCGTCTTCTGCACATCCTCATCTCTGACTCTGAGCTGATGATAGCCTGACCTGAGGTCTATCTTCGAGAACCACCGTGCTCCCTTGAGCTGATCAAAGAGGTCATAAATCCTCGGTAGCGGATACTTGTTCCTCACTGTCACCTGGTTCAGGCGACGATAGTCAACACAAAGCCGCAGGCTCCCGTCCACCTTCTTGGCGAACAAAATCGGGGAAGCCCAGGGTGAAACACTGGGTCGGATGAACCCCTTTCCCTACAGGTCCTCCAACTGTACCCGTAGCTCTCGAAGCTCGGTGGGGGCCATCTGATATGCTGGAGTGGATATCGGGGCTGTACCAGGGTACATGTCAATATAAAAGTCTACCTCTCTGCGAGGAGGTAGCCCTTAAACGTCGTCGGGAAAAACGTCCGCAAACTGATCCACCACTACAGGAAAACCAGGACTCTGCACGTCAACTGCTCCAAGGATGAGGCTACCCAACTGATGAGTGATGGGTTGTCCTCTCCTCCGCGGAAGTCCATCCTGCGCTGCAAAGGCTCCCTTCTTGCCGGTGAAGGTGAACCTGCTCCCGTCGGTGCGTACACATCACACCTTGCGCCTAAAACAGTCAATCTGCGCATGGACCGTAGATAGCCAATCCATGCCCAAGATGACGTCGTAAGGCCTCGAAGCTGCTAAAAGAAGATCCCAGCCGAAGCTCTCGCCTCCTAGAGTATTATAACACTGCTGGAACAAGTTCGTAATCGTCGAGTCTGCTCCCGTAGGAGTCTCTAGTCGTAAGGATCGAGCCAACGGCTCTGTCGGAATCTCCGAGATCCGAACAAAGGGCTGTGGCTATGAAAGAGTGACTCGCTCCTGTGTCTATAAGAACTGCATCAAGGGTAGAATAGACACAGATAGTACCTCGAATCATCTTGGGTGAGCCGTGGTCGTAGGCCTCTGCTGCCTGGAGCTGTGCCTGTCTCTCCCCGCCAGCTCCATGTGGTCGGGGTGGACCTCCTGGTGGTGGTGGTGGCAGAGCCTCAAAGCGTCGCCCACCACCTGCTACTCGGCCAGCTCCTCTGCCTCGTCCGCCTCCTCCCTACGGACCGCCACGGTCGACCCTATGCCTCTGCCTCGATGGTCCCTCAACCGACTGCTGCTCCTCGGCACGGCGGGTCGGGCTGTCACGAGCCATGTGGCCTTGCCCACCGCACGAGTAGCACTGTCTGCCTCTCAAAAGACTGGCTCCGCGCTGTGTGCCCCACACTGCTGAGCCAGGGCCCTAAGGTCGTCTGCCCGAAGGTCTGGTCTCTCTGGACCCCTGAGTCATCCGTCGACTGCCTGCTGCAGATGACTCTGCCACGTGCCGCCCTGCGGTGGGTCGCTGTGCTGGTGTAGACTCAGCAAGGAAGCTCTCAATCAGGAGGGCCCGCTCCAGTACTCCTGTCTGAGTCGGTATGCTGAGGGAGATCAGCGATGCCCTGATCTCGTGTCTCAAACCCTACTCGAAGGTCCGGGCCCGGAAGAATGGGTCCCGTACCATGTCGGTCGAGTAGCGCGAGAGATCAGTAAATCTCGCCGAGTACTGAGCGACCGTCATGCTGCCCTATAGCAGCTGAAGAAACTCCTGGATACGCACCGCACGAAGGGTGGTTGGGATGAACTCCGAGCGAAAGAGGCTCTCAAAGTCCATCCATAGTAGAGATGCCTCATCGTGCACCTGGAGCATCAAGCTCCACCATCGTCCTGCTGCTGCGTGTAGTAGGCTCGCAGCGAGGATCACCATGAGGTCTGCTGGTGTCCTCACTAGACTAAACACACGTACCACTGCCTCCAGCCAGTCCTCGGCTGCCTGGGGATCCATCTCCCCACGAAACCTGGGTGGTCTCTGGCACTGAAACTCATGCAGTGCGCTGAGGCGATGTGCATCGTCAGCGGCTGGTGCTGGAAGTATCGGTGGCTCGACGGGTAGAGCTACCGCCGGTGCCACTGCTGACAAAGGGCCCTGCACCGAGGCCTCGTCGCTCGGTGGGCTGTCGTCACACTCGACTCTCAGAACCCTAGCTGGCTGCCGTCGTGGGGCCATCCTGAAAATGAAATAGGTGCGCCACGGTCAGAACAGTATACCTGGTGAGCTGATATAAGTAATCACAAAGAAAACATTGAAACACACACGCAATCAATGTTTTCGTGCATTAAGTCGGAAATCAGAAGTCAGGGTCCTGGTGTACGGATACGTCGGCCGCCGCACCAACACTGGAATCCCTGGACTGATAACCACACTCAATACGCTAAACATTATTGCTTCACATAGCAAAGATCAGAGTTCGCGGTAGAACAGAACTCCTCTGATACCAATTTGTCACGAACCACCCTCGGGCCCATGCCGTGACTACCCCAAACCCGCCTTCCATAGGCCAGGGGCTGGCGACTAGCACCAAGGCGTAATTTCCAGTAAAAAGGGAAGGCATTGCCTTTGAAAAGTAAACAAACTCCATAGAGTAAGAAAGCAGAAAGTAAACACTAAGTGAAAACAGAGTACAACTGAAAGTGCAGAAAAGTAAATGGGCCAGTATACAAACCCAAACGGAAAGTAAAGTACCACTCGAAAGGGAAAACAGCAACAGTAAAGTAAAAGCCACTACACCGAGCTGTCCACTAGAGATCCCACCTGATGGGTGGGTACAAATAGCTCCACTGCTCCACGGGTCCTGCCGTCCGCTCCGAGCATGTTCTGCCCAGTGGTCCACCTCCAGGTACCGTCCTGCTCTGCAAGCCTCAGCTAAGATCAACGCTGTCCGTCGTCTGCAACCAACACAACGTAGTGCGGGCAAAGCCCGTGCAGGGGTGAGTATAAGCTACTCATTTGGGACCCCGAGACCCCTGAAGGTCTCTCAAATCCACAAAGGATAATCCATGAAGAAAGGTACAATCACGAAGTAACAACCGACACTACTTAGGTATATGCCCATACATATACCTAAGTCATCTATTTCAAATACGCTCCAACCTCCGAGCCCAAGTACAACTCAGTCCACACAGGTAAGTAAACGTATTCCACACAGGAAAGCAAAACGTAATCCACACAAGATAGCACAACAAAATCCACACAGGAAAGCAACAGGATTCAGCTCACACAGGTATACTTCTTCGAAAGACGATAAAGATGATCTCTGATCCATCTAAGTCATCGGACCCACGAATGATCGATAGGTAACTAACCCCCGAAAAGGACCCACACATGATCGGGCCAACATAGGACCTGTAGGCGCTGGTTCACATAGGACCGCTGAGCGCAAAGACCCACACAGGATCGGACCCACACAGGATCGGGCCCACACGGGACCTGTAGCACTGATCCACGTAGGATCGCTGAGTGATGTAGTCATCATCGTCGAATCCACACAGGATCTCTGTACTGTCGTCGTCACAGTCATAGTAGTAGTAGCAGTAGTAGCAGTCACAGTAACAGTCGCAGCCACACTAGTCACAGTCGCAGCCACACTAGTCACAGTCGCAGTAGCAGTAGCAGTAGCAGTAACAGTCGCAGCCAGCACTAGGGTTCCCGCACACAGAAAGCTCGTTCGGAGGGTCCGCTCCACGAGCCGAGAGGCTGATACATCAACTGTCACAAATTCCAGAGTTGATGTATCCAAAAGTTCTGTATCGTCAATAGGAACTCAACGCAACAGACGGCGCGTCGATCGGACGCCCGGTCTGAGAGTTATTGGCTTTTTCGTCCCAGGGGCCCGGTTGGTTTCTAAGGCAAAACCAACCCGACCGTACTCCGCCTGCATCCAAACCTCAGGCGGAGTATGCCAAAAGATCCATCTCACTAAGAGGAACACAACAAAGCTGACGGCACGTTAATAGGACGTCCGTAGCTCAAGATACGAGCGTTTCCGCTCCGAAGGCCCGGTTGGTTTCGTGAATGAACCAACCCGGCCGAACACAAAGTATTCTGAAACATTGAGTGCGATATACCTAAACGACTGTCTCGATCCAAGGATCGTTTTTCCGTATATGGTTCGTCAATCGGAGGTCTGTGGCTCAAGTTATGGCCAAAATACCGAATCCGTCTCGAAAACGGGGGGTCCGGGTCCGGGCCGCCCCAGCCGGCGGCGGTCCGACGCGGCGGCGCGACCCGGCCGGCGGCGGCGCGGCCTGGCGCCGCTCGGGTCACGCGCGGGGGGCTAAGAACCCGCTTCCAGCAAGAGGCGGCGCGGCTTTTAGCCGCGCCTTTTGGAGAACCGCCCCCCCCCCTCGTGGGGGGGCCTGCTTGAAGAAACCGGGGGGCCGCCTGCCCCCCTCAAAGAAACCGCCCCCCCCCCCAATAAATGGGGGGCTTTTGAGAGTTGACAGGGGGAATTTATTCCCCCGGTCTTTGACCTTCCGGCCGGCCACCTGGCCGGCCGGTTTTTCTCCAACGGGACCGGCAAAGCCGGTCCCCTTCCGGTTTCCGACGCCGGCGGCCCGACGAGCCGCCGGTCTTCCCGTCTTGCCGCAGCCCGGAACCGGCCGTGGTGTTCGTCGTCCGGCGCGGTGCGACGGCACCGCGCCCCTACGCCGCGGCCCCGCTCCGGCCGCGGCGTCTTCGATTCCCTTCGACGGGGCGCGACGGCGTCGCGTTCGTGATGATTCTTCCACGGCGCAGCGCGACGGCGCCGCTGAATATAATCGTGCGATTATCCGCGTGGTGCGACAGCACCACGCCATCTTGTTTCATCCGCAAGATAAATCAACAAGAACAAAGGAGGGGGTTCGGCCGTGTTCATGCGGTCCGGCCTACTCACGTTAAATGATAACACATATCTAAATATCCTCACGTTAGTCATGCCAGAACCACGAACAAGAATAAATAAATAAACAATTAACAACAACCCCTACCTTGGGTTCAAGTTAGAAGATTGTCAACGACCCGCGGAAGACAATGTCGCGGAGGTCGGGCGTCGCGGTAATCGTTCGTCAAATCCGTTGACGAAGAGGTACATCCGAAGAGGTATGTCGTTGGTGAATCTTCGTAAGCCGACCAAGAGAGTCCGAGGAGGAAGCGGCGTTCCCTTTCTTTGACACGGAAGGCATCGTCGATCTTCGGATACAATCGGCTACGAAGAAGAGAGGAGCGGTGTTCTTCGTCGGAGCTTGTGCGTTCTTCGTCAAAGCTTGAGCGTTCTTCGTCAAAGTTTGAAGAAGAAAGAAAAGCTCTCAAATCCTCTCATGATGGATAAACAATTCTAACCAAATAAAATAAGCTAAGATCTTGTTTTATTATCTCAACCAAACCTTTTTGAATTTCAATGGTTTGAAAAAGTTTAAACAACTCAACCTAATTAATAAGCTAATTTTTCAAAACATTTAAAGTGGGGTTAAAGGGAGTTTTGAGAGAAGTTGAAAAGTTGGGTTTTGTGTGGGCCCCACCACACTTAATCCTCCCAAGGGAGGTTATGTGGATGCAGGTCCCACCTTTAACCCCCTTTTGGAGAAGTTAACTAACATAAAAATAAAATAAAAAGTGTTCCACATTTTTATTCAATTTTTTATAATTCTCCCAAAAATTAACTTTCGTCCCGCAATAAACGCAACTTCGGAAAAGGTCTCCTTAAGCGAATATCGGCGCTGCGAGTTCATCGGTGCCCTCAGATTTCAATTCCGAGCACCGGAACAAAAGTTAGGAATTCCCGCTCGTTCGTTCACTGAACGTACCCGAGCAAAACTTCAGAAATTGATTCCGGGCACACTGGGCCTCGGAATCAGGTGCCGGCAGAAACCGCTCTCTTGTAAAATTTCAAAGAAAATGAAGAAAAAATTTCCCTTGAATTTTACGGGTCATTACAATGAGACTAATCATAACATAATGATATAAAATTAAATATCCATTCTATATGATATCAACCATAGATTATTATTCTATGAAAAGAAAATATGTTATAAAAAATGTTCATGTGGGATTATATAAGAAATAACATAATGTAAATTAGATTATAACCCAATTTCAATCATATATATGAAAACTATCATATAATAATTAAGTGGGTGATCGAAAAAAATAATTTAATAGATGGAAGTCCATATACATAGGTATATATATATAAATAGAAAATTATTTATAAAAACAGTTCTATTTATTTTTTGGTAAATTTTGTTAAAAATAAAGATATATCTCAAATTCAAAACCATTTTCATAATGGAAAAAAATTATAAATTTACTTTAATAGTAAATAAATAATTCATATGGATGGAAATAAAGTTTTAAAAAACATGGTGAGAAATATAAAAAATGATTTATAATTTGATAGAAATATATTATAACAATTTTTTAAAAATTTTAAGTTATCGAAATTGATAAACAAAATATAAAATTACTGTCACGACCTGTCCTCAGGGCCCATTCTGTGACTACCCCAATCCCGCCTTCCATTGGTCAGGGGCTAGCGACTATTACCTAAGGCGTAAATCTCTATAAAAGGGAAGGCATTGCCTTTATATAAGAAAACAAACACCACAGTGTATGCAACCTGAATAAAACACTATATAAACTGAGTAAAAAAGTATGTGTTGAAAAGAAAATGGGACAGAATACAAACCCAACTGAAAGTATAGTACAACTGAAAATAAAGTATCGTAGTAGTAAAGTAAATCAGCAACCACCGAGTTGTCCTCCGGCTATCCCACATGAAGGGTGGGTACAGATGGTCTCCTCAGCTCCTCGGGTCCGACCGTACACTCCGCGTATGTCCCACCTATTAGTCCACCTCTGAGTACTGTCTCACTCCACAATCCTCAACCACAATCAGTGCTATCTATCGTCTTCAACCAACACAATGTAGTGCAGTCATAGCGCATGCAGGGGTGAGTATATGATACTCAATAGGGACCCCGAGACACCCAAAGGTCTCCCGGAATCCAAAAAGGATAAACCATAAAGGAAGGAAAAAACACCATGTATCAACCAACTCTACTTTGGTATATGCCCATACATATACCCAAGTCATCAATTCTAGCTCGGTTCCAACTCACGAGCCCAAATACAACCCAGTCCACACAGGAAAACACAACCCAATCCACACCGGAAAACACAACCCAGTCCACACAGGAAAGTACAACCCAATCCCCATAAGAAAGAAAATCAATCATATTTATGATATAGATTGAAGTCAAGACTCATCTCATATAGGTATACTACTCACGAAGAGGGGTGGAGATGATATATGTAGCCTCTAAATCACCTACATGTCGAACCCACGTTGGTTCCAAGTATAGAAGTCGTCGCAATCGAGCCCACGTAGGATCCTAGTATAGTAACCATCGATGCCAAACCCATGTAGGATCCATGAATAGTCGTCCTCGCTGTCGAACCCACTTAGGATCCAAGTGTAGTCGTCCTCGCTACCGAACCCACATAAGATCCAAGTACAGTTGTCATCGTCGTCGCAGTCACAGCCAGCTATAGGGTTCACGCACACAACACACTCATTTCTGGGAGGGTACGCTCCATGAGCAAAGGGTTCGATACATCAAGTGACACGAGGTCTGGAGTTGATGTATCAAAAATTTCGGTCTCGTCAATAGGAACTCAACACGACAGAAGGCTCGCCAATCAGACGCCCAGTCTGAAAGATATTGGCTTTTCCATCCCAGGGGCCCGGTTGGTTTTTAAGATTAAACTAACCCAACCGTACTCCAGCTTAGTCCAAACCTCAAGTGGAGTAAGCCAAATGAACCATATCACTGAGAGTAATGCAAATTAACTGACGACACATCATTCGGACGTCTGGTCATTAAGTTATAGGTGTTTCTGCTCCAAGGACCCGGTTGGTTTCGGGTTCGAACCCACCCGGACATACCCAAACATCGCCAATATGTCGAGTGTAATATACCAAAACGACTAACTTGATACAAGGATCCAACGCAATTGACGGTGCGTCGATCTGATGTCTATAGCCCATGATATGAGCATTTGAACGAACCTGCCTGAAAATAGGGGGTTTGGGCCTGGTCCGACCCAACCCAAGTCCCCCTGGGTCGGCCCGAACCGGGTCGAACCGACGCAGGTCCGGGTCTGGCCTGGTTGGGCATGGCCCATCCCAACTGGCGTTTCTTGGCCCGGTCCAGCTGGAGTGGCCCGGCCCGACCCCGGCAATGGCCCCCTTAAAGTTCCGGCATGGCACGACAGTGCCACGCCCCTCCACCGCGGCTCGCTCCTGGCCGCAGCCTTTTTCAGCATCACCGGCACCACGCGACGGCACCGCGCACTACTACATCGGCCTGCTCCGTCCACGATTCCCTTCATTCCCATGTGGTGTCATGACACTGCACCGCTTTCTCCTCACACGTCATTGTTGATAAACAATAAAACGGGGAGGAGAAATCAACCATGTTTGTGCGGTCCAATCTCCTCCCGTTACGTTGGTAACATTCGGCAAAATTAATCAACGAGGAACGTTAAATTAAACATGAATGAAGATAACCCCTACCTCGATTTTAACAATGTCATTTTCCGACAACCGGGAAGATGGTGTCGCGGGGTGAGGTTTTGAAGATGGTGTTGGAGTACGTCCAAGGAAGGAACGATGCCTGACACTAGCTGCGAAGAGAAGATGAATTGGCATGTCTTCTCTCCTTGTGTTGACGATGTTCTTTGTTGATGGGTGTCATTCTTCATGGAAGGATGTATTTCTTCAAAAAAAGATAATTCTCTCTCCCAAATTCTTCACACAACAAGGTAACCCCAAAATAAAATATTTACCCTCTTATTTTATTAATTCATGCCATACATTTAATTTTAAAAATTCAAACACATAACTCTCTTAATTGATTAAGTGTGTTTGAATGATTTAATGTGGGGAAGGTGGGGAGAGGAGAAGTCACTCACACAAAGGGGTAGTTAGGGAGTTAGTTAAACTGAAGGGTTAGGCTCGTGTGGGTCACATCTCAACTTAATCCTCTCATGGGTAGTTAGTAACTAGTTGGTCACACCCAAACTTCCACACCTATGATATAACCACAAAGAAAAAGAAATAAAATTGTAACATATTTTTATTTTACTTTTTATTTATTCCACAATTTTTTTACAACTTTTCCCAATTAAACACACCTTTGGTAAAGGTCCTATTAAGAAATTACCAGCGCTACGGTTCTATCAGGGCCCTTGTATATCAATTATGAGCACCGGTTCAAAAGATAGAAAAACCCGCTTATTCATTCACTGAGCGTACCCGAGCTAAACTTCAGAAATTTATTCTGGGCACACCGGTTCTTGAAATCAGGTGCCTTCAAAAAACTGCGTACTCGTAAAATCCCAATGATTTTAAGAAAAAAATCCCTTGAAATTTACAGGTCTTTACATTACTTCCACCTCCGGGATTTACATCCCCGTAAAGCTAAATCTTAAACTAGGGAAACACATGAGGGTACTATGCATGCATCTGAGCCTCCCGCTCCCATGTGCTCTCCTAGAGGTTACCGTGCTTCCACCCGATGCGCACTAGAGGAATCGACCATCCACGTAGGACCCGCTCTTATCGATCCTCGATATCCACTGGGACCTACACAAATGTCACCCTGACATCAATGTACATTTCCCCATGATCAATGATATGTGTCGGGTTGTGCACGTATCTCCTCAGATGGGATACATGGAAGACGTCGTGCACCCATTGCAACTGAGGTAGAAGAGCCAGGCGATAAGCAACCTCGCCAATCTTGCTGAGAACCTGGAATGGTCCGATTAGCGCGGAGATAACTTGCCGCCCCGACCAAATCTTCGTAATCCATGTCAAGATGTGACCCGTACGAAAAGTTGGTCACCATCCTCAAACACTAGTTGTCTATGCCTCCTGTTAGCATAGGACTTATGTCGGCTCTGAGTAGTCCTCATCCACTCCTAGATGATATGAACCTTTTCCGTCATGGCCCGGACCATATCTGGTCCTACAAGTGCTGACTCCCCAGGGTCTATCCAACACAGAGGTTATTTTCAAGGATGGTCGTACAATGCCTCGTATGGTTCCATCTCGATGGTGGAGTGGTAGCTGTTGTTTTACGCAGACTCCACCAAGGGTAGGTGATCCTCCCAATTGCGACCAAAGTCAAGGACACATGCACAGAGCATGCCCTCGAGAGTCTGAATGGTCCTCTCTGTCTGGCCATCCATCTGATGGTGAAAGGTAGTGCTCAGGCATAACTGAGTCCCAAATGCCTCCTGAAACCCCTTCCCATGTCGGGAAGTAAAGCGAGCTTATTGATCGGAGATGATGGATGATGGTACACCATGAAGTCGTATAATCTCTTGAACGTAGAGGCGTCCCAAGCTCGCCACTAAGCCCTACTCTCTGATTGGTATGAAGTGGGCCGAACTGGTGAGTCGGTCTACTATCACCCAGACGGAGTCATGTCCTCTAGAAGTATGTGGAAGTCCCATCACGAAATTCATAGATATCCCATCCCACATCCACTCTGGGACCTCTAAGTGCTATAATAAGCCTGCGGGTACCTGGTTCTCTGCCATCACCTGCTGGCATATGAGGTTTCGTGAAACGAACTCTGCGACAACCATATTCATACCCGGCTACCAGTTCTGTAATCTGAGATCCTGCTACATCTTTGCTCCACCTGGATGTACGGACAATGGGGATGTGTGAAACTTTCTAAGAACCTCCTCCTGTAATGTAGCTGGTACCGTGGTACGTCCCCTTAAAAGGATTATGTGACCTCCTCCTACAGAAAATCCATCAGGTGTTTGTCCTAAGGATATCTGTGCACGTCGTGTCTCATAGTCAACATCCCCACATTGTGCCTCTCTAACCTGCTGAATTACTGTAGGAATAACTGTGAGTGATTGTAGGAAGGCTGATCATCTCTATCCACGAAGCATATCTGCAATGCGGCCAGCTGCTCTATCACCTCTCTAATTAGCTGAATGCCTGAACTCCTGCTGAGAGCATTAGCTACTACATTCCCCTTCCCAGAAGTATAGTCTATTTCAAAATCATAGTCCTGGAGGAACATGACCCAACACCATTGTCTCAGGTTCAGGTCCTTCTGCGAGAAGATATACATGATACTATGGTGGTCAGAGTACACTATAAAGTGATTTCCCATCAGATAGTGTCACCACATCTTCAAGGCGAAGACCACTGCTACTAACTCTAGTTCATGGGTTGCGTATTCCTACTCATTATACCTCAACTATCGTGATCCTTAATCGATCATTGTCCGCTCCTGCTTCAAGACACACCCTAGTCCTGTCTGTAATGCATCGTAATAAACTACGTACCCTACGCCCTCCTCCAGCAACCTCAAGATGTGTGCACTGGTCAATATCTGTCTCAACTCCTGGATGCTATGCTGACATCTATCTGACCACACAATGTGTTTCCCCTTCTTCTTCAATGCTTAAAGTGGTGCTGCAACTCTGGAGAATTTTGACACAATTCTCCAATAGTACCCAGCCAGTCCTAGGAAACTCTGCACCTCCCTCACGCTATTGGGTGGCTCCTAAGCTAGCACTACCTCGATCATCGTAGGATCCACCGCAACTCTCGCCTCATAGATGACGTGCCCCAATATGTGGACCTCTCGAATCCAAAACTGACACTTAGAGAGATTACCATAAAGTTGGTTCTCTCAGAGTGTATCCATTACAACCCGCAAGTGGTAGGCATTCTCCTCCTCAGTAGTCGAGTAAATCAATATTTCATCGATGAATACTACAACAAATCGATCAAAGTAAGGCTGTATAATCATGTTCATGAGACTCATGAACACTACTAGATCATTGGATATGCCGAAATGGATTACCAAGAACTCATATTGGTCGTACCGATACCTAAAGGCCATCTTCTGGACATCCTCATCTCGAACTCTGAGATGATGATATCCTGACCTGAGGTATATCTTTGAAAATTATCGTGATCCCTTGAGATGATCGAAGAGGTCATCAATCCTCAGAAGTGGATACATGTTCTTTACAGTCACCTGATTCAGGTGACGGTAGTCGACACACAGTCACAAGCTCCCATCCGCCTTCTTGGCAAACAAAATTGGGGAAGCCCAGGATGAAACACTGGGTCGAATGAATATCTATCCCTGAAAGTCCCCCAGCTGTACCCGTATCTCACGAATCTCAGCAGGAGCCATCCGATGTGCTAGGGTAGATATCGGGGTTGTCCCGGGGTACAGGTCAATATATTAGTCTACCTCTCTACGAGGAGTTAGTCCTAGAATGTCTTCAGGAAAAACATCCGCATACTTATCCACCACAAAAGAAAAACTCGGACTCCACACATAAACTGCTCCTATGATGAGACTAGCCAATTGATGGGTGATCGGTTTTCCTCTCCTCTATGTGAGTCCATCCTGCACTGCAAAGGCTCCCTTGTCGCTGGTGATGGTGAACCTACTCCCATCAGTGCAGCCACACCACATATTGCTCCTAATACAGTCGATATGAGCATAGAATGTAAATAACCAATCCATGCCTAAGATGATGTCCTAAGGCCTCGAAACTGCTACAAGAAGATCCCATCAGAAGATCTCGCCTCCTAGAGTAAGCTCACACTGTCGGCACCAGTTCGTTATCTTCGAGTCTACTCCTGTAAGAGTCTCTATAAGTAAGGATTGAGCCAACAGCTCCGTCAGAATCTCCGAGCTCCATACAAGGGCAACATCAATGAATGAATGACCCTATCTTGTGTCTATAAGAACTGCATCAAGGGTGGAGTAGACATATATAGTACCTCGAATCATCTTAGGTGCACCATGGTCATAGGCCTCCACTGCCTGATGCAGATCCTGCAACTACCCGCCAGCTCCTTGTGGTCGGGGTGGACCTCCTGGTGGTGGTGGTGGTAGAGCCCTGAAGTTTTGTCAACCACCTACTGCTCGGCCAACTCCTCTACCTCATCCTCCTGCTCCCTGCAGACCACCATGGTCGAACCTATATCTCTGCGTAGGTGTTCCCTCAACCGTTTTTTGCTCCTCTGCATGGCGGGTCGGGCAGTCACGAGCCATTGGCCCAGCCTTCCACATGGGTAGCACTGTCTGCCTCTCGTATGACTGGCTCTACTGCGTGTGCCCCACACCTCTGAACCAGTATTCTCAAATCGCGCACGTAATGCTCTGGTCCACTTGGACCTCTGCGACATCTGTCTACTGCCGGTTGTAGAGGATTCTTCTATGTGTCACCCTTTGGTAGGTCTCACTGCTGCTATAGGCTCAGCAAGAAATCTCTTCAAAAGAAGGGCTCGCTCGAGTACTCCTGCCTGTGTTGGAATACTGAGGGATATCATCAATGCCCTGATCTCATGTCTCACTCCCTTCACGAAGGTCTGGGCCCAGATGAATGGGTCTCGTACCATGTCCGTCGAGTAGCGTGAGAGGTCGGTAAATCTCGCTGAGTACTAGGCTACTGTCATGCTTCCCTACCGCAGTTGTAGTAACTCCTGAATTTTCACTGCACATAGGCTGGCTGGAAAGAACTCCGAGCGATTGAGGCTCTCACTGTCTGTCCAAAGTAGAGATGCCTCATCGTGCAACTAGAACATCAGGCTCCACCATCTACCTACTGCTGCATGCAGGAGACTCACCACAAGAATCACCATGAGGTCAGATGGTGTCCCTACTAATCTAAAGACACAAACAACAACCTCCTGCCAGTGCCCGGGTGCCGTAGGTTCCATCTCCCCGTGGAACCTAGGCGGTCTCTGATGATGAAACTCATGCAGTGCACTCAGGTGATGTGCACTCTCACCTGCTGGGGGTGGTGGCATCAGTGGCTCGGCGTGTAGAGGTATTGCTGGTGCCTCCGATGTAATGGGGCCCTACACCGAGGCCTCGTCGCTCGGTGGGCTGCCATCTCACACAATGATCTTAACCCTAACTGGTTGCCATCGTGGGGCTATCCTAGAAAGAAACATGTGCTCCACGGTTAATAAAATATACATAGTGAGGTCACACAATGTAATCACAATGAAAACTTTTGAAACACCCATGCAATGAATGTTTTCGTGCACTGAGTCGGAAATCAGATGTCAGGGTCCTGGTGTATGGATACGTCGGCAGTCGCACCAACACTGGACTCCCTGGACTGATAATCAGACTCAATACCCTAAACACTATTACTTCATAGAGAAGAAATTATCAGAGTCCTGAGTTGTGTGGTAGAACTGACTCCTCTGATACCAATTTATCACGACCCATCCTCGAGGCCCGTACCGTGACTACCCAAGCCCCCCTTCCATAGCCCAGGGGCTGACGACTAGCACCTAAGGCATAAATACCTATAAAAGGGAAGGCATTGCCTTTATATAAGAATAAAAACAACACATAGTACACTATATGAAGTAAACAATATGTAAAATGGGTACAAAAGTAAGTGATGAAAAGTAAATGGGACAGAATACAAACCAAACATAAAGTACAGTACAATTGAAAAGAATGTATAGAAGTAGTAAAGTAAAAAAGCAACCACCGAGTTGTACTCCGGCTATCCCACCTGAAGGGTGGGTACATATGTTCTCGCCAGCTCATCGGGTCCGGCCATCCACTCCGCGTTCTTCCCGCCTGATAGTCCACCTCCGGATACCGTCCAAATCAATATGCCTCACCCACAATCAGCTATGTCCGTCATCTGCAACCAACACAACATAGCGCGGGTGTAGCTCATGTAGGGGGGAGTGAACGATACTCAGAAGGGTCCCCAAGACCACCGAAGGTCTCCCACAATCCACAAAGAATAAAACACAAAGGAAGGATAAAAACACGGAGTATCAACCAACTCTACTTAGGTATATGCCCATAAAAATACCTAAGGCATCCATTCCATCTCGGTTCCAACTCAGGAGCCCAAATATAACACAGTCCACACAGGGGAACACAACACAGTCCACACAAGAAAACACAACTCAGTCCACACAGGAAAGTACAACCCAGTCTACACAGGAAAGAAAGTCAATCATATCAATGATATAGATTGAAGTCAAGACTCATCTTACACAGGTATACTACTCACGAAGAGGGTTGGAGATGATAGATGTAGCCTCTGGATCACCTCCCTATCGAACCCACGTAGGATCCAAGTTCAGAAGTCATCGCTGTCGAACCCATGTAGGATCCTAGTATAGAAAACATCACTGTCGAACCCACGTAGGATCCATGTACAGTCATTATCGCTGCCGAACCCACATAAGATCCAAGTACAACCGTCCTCGCTGCCGAACCCACATAGGATCCAAGTACATTCGTCATCGTCATCGTAGTGGAAACCAACTCTAGGGTTCCCGCACAAAGCACGCTCGTTTTCGAGAGGGTCCACTCCATGAGCCAGGGGTTCGATACATAAACTTCCACGAAGTCCAGATTTTATGTATCACAATGTTCTATCTTGTCAATAGGAACTCAACGCGACAGGCAGTGCGTCAATCAGACGCCCAGTCTGAGAGATATTGGTTTTTTCGTCCCAGGGGCCCGGTTGGTTTTTAATTATAAACCAACACATCCGTACTCCTTCTACGTCCAAAAATTAGTTGTAGTAAGCCAAAATAACCATCTCACTAAGAGGAATTCAACGCAACTGACGGAACATCATTCGGATGTACGGTCTTTAAGTTATATGTGTTTCGGCTCTAAGGGCCTGGTTGATTTCGGGTTTGAACCAACCCGGACATACCCAAACTTTGCCGTTACCTTGAGTGTAATATACTGAAATGAATTTATTTATCAAAGGAATCCAACACAACTGACGGTGCATTGATTGGAGATCCGTAGCCCAAAATATGAGTGTTGGAACGAACCTGTCTGAAAATAGGGGGTTTGGGCCTAGTCCGACCCGGCCCAATTCCCCCTGGTTCGGCCCGAACCGGGTTAACCCGACCCAGGTCTAGGTCCGGACCGGTTGGGTACGGCCCAGCCCGGCCCACCAGGGTGCGGCCTGCGGCCCGGTTTGAAAGCCGGCTGCAGCTCAGCTCGCGGCCGCGCAGGGTGCGAATGGGGTAAGGCTCCCTTTGTTTCAGAAACGAAAGATCCCTCCCGGTGGGGTCCGCCCTAGGCATGTCCAGGGGTTATGCACCGCGGTTTCTTTAGAAATTGTTGGCCGGTGTAAGCCGCCATGGGAACCACAGGGGTCCCACCTCCTGGAGCGCCGGCAGCCAGCCGAGCCCGACCGCCCCTGTTGATGACCACCGCGGCCTTAGGACGCAGCTCGCATCCGACTGGTGCGGCGCGACGGCGTCAGGACCCCCGCTGCAGCTCGCCTCGGCCGCGACACCCTTGAAGTCCCAGCGTGGCGCGACGACACCGCGCGCCCCCACCGCGGCCCTCCCCGGCCGTGGTTCCCTTCATTCCCGCGCGGTGCGACAGAACCATGCCACCTTCGCCTCATACATCATTATCGATAAACAATAAAATGGGGAGGAGAAATCAGCCGTGTTTGTGCAGTCCTATCTCTTCCAGTTACGTTGGTAACATTCAGCCAAATTAATCAATGAGAAACATTAAATTGAACTTGAATGAAGATAACCCCAACCTCAAATTTAACGATGCCGTTTGCCGGCAACGCGGAAGTTGGCGTCGTTGGGTGAGTTTTCAATAATGGTGTTGGCATACGTCCAATGAAGGAATGGTGCCTCACACTAGCTATGAAGAGAATATAAAATGGCATGTCGTCTCTCCTTGTGGTGATGGCGTTCTTCGTCAAAGGGTGTCGTTCTTCGCGGAAGGATGATGCTATTCCAACAAATATAAAGCTCTTTCCCAAATTCTTCACACAACAAGCTAACCCCAAAATAAAATAAGTCTTCTCTTATTTTATTAATTCATGCCATGCATTTAAATTTTAATATTCAAACACATA
The DNA here is from genome assembly GCA_963277665.1 of Viscum album. Classification (NCBI taxonomy): domain Eukaryota; kingdom Viridiplantae; phylum Streptophyta; class Magnoliopsida; order Santalales; family Viscaceae; genus Viscum; species Viscum album. The sequence goes on along the minus strand of OY728131.1, from coordinate 847,186,162 downwards.
ACTCTCTTAATTGATTATGTGTGTTGGCATGATTTAATGTGGGGAAGGTGGGGAGAGGAGAAGTCACTCACACAAATGGGGAGTTAGGGAGTAAGGAAAAGTGAAGGGTTGGGCACGAGTGGGCCCCACCTCACATTAATCCTCTCATGGGTAGTTAGTAACTAGTGGGGCCCACCCAAACATCCACACCTAGGATATAACCACAATGAAAAAGAAATAAAATTGTAACATAATTTTATTTGTCTTTTTATTTATTCCAAAAAATTTTTCCAACTCCTCCCAAGAAAACGCACCTCCGGTAAAGATCCTCTTAAGAAATTACCAGCGTTGTTGTTCCATCAGTGCCCTCAGATTTCAATTCCGAGCACTGGTTAAAAATATTTAAAAAACCACCCATTCTTTCACTGAACGTACCCGAGCTAAACTTCGGAAATTGATTCCTGGCACACCGGATCTCAGAATCAGGTGCTGTCAGAAACCGCTTACTCGTAAATTCCCAAAGAATTTAAGAAAAAAATTCCCTTAAAATTTAAGGGTTTTTACAGTTACATATTTTTACGATAAATACAATAATTATGAAATGTACACATTTAGTTCATATATAACATTAAAAAATTAAAAAATTGCATATGGTTAGAATAATGTATACCTGAAAATTAAAAAAATAATATATATATTGCTAATAATATACTAAAAATCATATTACGATGATGTAAGAATCAATCAAAATTAATACATTGATATGAAAATATATTTTAAATGAAAGAAAGTGAAAATAAAATATGAGGTAGACTAATGTTATAATTATTGAAACATTAATGAATAATTTCAAACAAAAAAATAATTACATGATGAAAGAATATTGGGTAAATGAATCAAAAACAGTAAATTCATAATCAGTTTTACACTATCTTACATCCTATGTAAATAATTATGTGTTATTACTCCTTTATATCAGAAAATTCTTTAAATATATTTTTTAAAAATCAATGCTTTCAATTTTTATTACACATATATTTATCAATGATAATTAAGATTAATTGCATAGTGTTAACTATTCTATTTGATATAGGATTTCTTATTTTGGGAGGTTTAGGTCATATATCATTTCCCACGTGTTTAAGCATAATAATGGCCATGGAGATGATATAAATGTGTTCAAGAGAGTTATATAATCCCATTATTATTATATATATTTCGTAGTAAGGGTTGACAAAGAAAAGTGATAAATTCAATTTTATGTGAATAATGAGTAAATTAAAAGAGTTTATTTTATTAGTAAATTTAATTTTATATATTACCATTATAAAATAAAAATAAAATAATAAAATGATTATTAATAAAATATATTATATTTATTTATTATCTATTAATAATTTGTGAAGAATATGTTATAACATCGTTCATGATTGTTATTAAACAGAAGAAAAAAATAACATCTTATAACAAATTAAAGAGTATGAATATAATTTTGTATTATTATAATATAATTTTTATATAATAATAATAGTTTAATTATTTTTTAAAATTTTTATACAAAATTAAGGAATATATGAATGGTTATGATGAGGAAATTAATTATGGAAAATAAGACACTTATATTTAAGATTCAAATTTTCATTTATGGATCCTCTTTAAAAATAATAATTTGATACACCTTATAATGACTAAAACATACCAAAAATTAGAGAGTCTTATTAAGAAGATATTTTTGGCATAATTGATGGGAATAAATATAATCATATGGTTTGAAATTAGTCGAGGATAATTAATTTAATTATTGAGAATGAGTGGAATATATTTATATAACCTATCAACAATGTGAACAGAATGTATATCTAAAAGGAATGATGATAAAAATAGGAAACATAATGCATATAGGTTTCGAAATACCTCATTAAAATAATTTAATTTTATGTTTAGTTATATCTTATCAGTTAAATCCATAGTTTTATATTTTGTACCATTTTACCCTTCATTATGGTAAATAAGTTTTAATAATAGTAAGTTCTTTTTTCCTAAATATGTGATTTATCATGCTTTCTATCTTTTACATGTTGATTTAAATTATTAAATCTAATTTATTACTAATTTTTGTTATCAATGTGATAAAAATTACCTAAAAATAGAAAACATAGATAACATGAAGTTTGTAGACAAATATATTTTTAATAATTGAATGAATTTACACTTAAATATTAAAATGTAATATTAATTAGATGAATTTTAATTTATTTGATTATATATATATTAATAATTAATAAAATAATACTTTTAATGTGATATATTTTTGATAACCCAAATTTTTTTAGAATAATACATTTTATGGAATTTATTTTTTATCAATGAATTGTAATATATTCTTTATATTTAAAACCAATTTGATATATATTACATTACAAATTTATTATTTATAACAAATTATTTAGATAAATATTTTAATTCTAAAATATCAAATATTTTCATTTTAATCATTCATACCCAGAGACCATTTTTCCACTGGCTATATATCAGACAACCATATAACTACAATATTACCCATTCTATTCATTATTATTACATTAAATAAATAAATAAAATTATTCTGTCATTCCATAATTTCTTTATCAATTTCTTTATAATATTTATTATTTTTTACATTCTTTCTATAGTTTGCATCAATTGTATGATTTCCATAGGATACTGTGACTATGAGTATTTCAATCTATTAATAATTTTAAATACTTATGGTTTTCATATTACTGAAATGTTCTATTTTTTTCATTATGATATATTGTAATTTATAAAAAGGACTAACCATATATTGTAATATTTTCTCTTAATGATGTAATAAATTCCTTATTCTAGTATTTGTTTTAATCTAAGATAAACTATCCAAAAATGATATTTTCTAAATGAAATCCATAGTAAAAATAAGATGTGTTACATCCCCCCATCTAAAAATATACCTTAAAATTTTGTCAAATTTAATATGATTTAGGTGCACTTTTTTCTCATTATATCATAAAATTATAATATTAATTCCTCAATTACATGATTTAACCCATTACAATTTAACTATCCAAGTAATCATGATTCATTATACTCAAACTCTATGATCTATGACCACCATTGGTTATTTGTCATAATACATGGCATATTCTAGCTACAGAGCATTAGAGTTTAGTAAATGTAATTTATTTGGTATGTACATAATTAAATGTGGTATGAGAAATACATTGGGCACTTGTGATTAATTTATTGAAATTTATGATAAATAAATTTCATCACCATGTAATCATGAATCTGTAAGGGTTTAATGTATATATTTTTATCATTAAATAATTTCTGAATATCATTACCTACTTCCATCGAAAAATTCCATTAAATCCATTTTTCACTAACTTCAAATGTAGATCCCACCAATGATTATTTTTAAAAAACTTTTATAAGAATTTTCTTTTGTTAATATATAATTGAATGGTTAGAACCTTCTATATATGTTCATTAATAAAATATGGTCCCCATCTCATTCCACTAACCAAATTTATCCCTACATGTTATCTTTCTGTTTCTTTCCCTTATAGAGACTCAATTTATTCCATTCAAATTAATTAGTCAAAACTATTAACAAGTTAGAACTCAATATGAGTAGGATATTTATCCCAAAGTCTCATGAAATTCATCATTAAATATCCAAGTATATTTTCCATTGTCTCAATGTTCATTTCAAATTACAATTATTTTGACTATCATAAGTTATTTTTATGTTCATTTATTTATCCAATACTTGTAACAGACACCTCCACATAAATTATGAAAACATTAAAACATGATATATTATAATATAATGTTGAAAATAATATATTGATGTTTCTTATTTTATTTATATATTAGTTGGTTTCTAAAGATATAAATAAACTTAAATAATAATGATGTATGATGAATATTAAATGGAATGACTAAGACCCAAACATAATCCTTTTATTTAGACATATAGGGGAGATAAATGATTCAATCCTTGGAGATGTCTAGAAATTTCCATATGGTTAAGGGAAAGTGGTAAATCATACCTTTTAGGCCCCAAATTTTCACTTATAACATTTGATAAAACTAATAGTCCTTATTTATACTTTGTTAAATCACTCGTCAATTTTCCCCATGATTCATTTTCCCTTATATCTATATATAAATCGGTGATACCATAATTAATATAGAATTTGGATCTACATGTATAATCTAAAAAATACTTATTTAACAATATTATAGTTGGGCATCATATCTGGGTTCCAAATATTTTTACTCAAACAGTCTCAAGGGTTAACCATGAAATAATTAATATATTATTTTATTGTTTTATATTATCCATTTTCAAATCCTTCATCTTCACTTTAATGGATGGATGAGAAATATTTTGTGAAACATATGATGTAATCCCATACCATATGATATTCTTAAATGTCCTTTGAATATTCAAAATAATCAATTTTTTTTAATCCTTATAATTGATAGGGTAGTGTGATCCTCTTTTTTTGGGAATAAAACTCCTCATTTTTATCCTAATATGACATGTATTATGAAATTATAATCCTTGATCCACTCTAACCATCTCCTTCAATGCATTTTCAGTTCATTTGATAATAATTTAAACACTATAATCTTATTATTAGAATATATATTAAATATATCCCTGTTATTGATAATTCAAAAATATAATTTAATACAAATGTAACTATATTTAATTGTAGAACATGTATTAGATAATTTTTTTACAAAAAATTTGTTTCATTGTCCTATTAGATATCACATTATTATTTTTCATGACAACATAACCCATACACAACTTTTTTGAATCAATGTTATCATAAAATTTCCTTCAATAAAGGTTAGTGTGAGTACGTGAACAATGACTATTCCACTCTTAAGTTCATTGATGTTTTATTTGTGATCTAAAATCTAAAGAAACAATACTCCCTTCACATTGACATGGTATTTTTATTTGAAAATGTTGAAAGTTTTCTCACAAATTATTTATATTTTCTATCCTATATAGTGAGAGCTCTGATCTATTTTATAGTTGTTGATCTAGTTCATTTTTTGAGAACCCCTTCCATTAATGGATAAAATGATATAGGAATTCTTGTGAAATATTAAACAATTTCGGTAATTTTTATAGTAAAAATTCATAGTTTATGAGTTTTTCATATTATTTATTGTTTCATATGGTCTCCATATCAATCATTAAATAGTATTCATGTTATTCAACATTATTTTAATATATGATAATATCATTAAATATAATAATAAAAATTTATCTCGGAAATTATGGAATTTTTTCATCATAAAATTCATTAATTTAATTGGAGAATATGTAAGTCTAAATTGTATCACAATTTATTTATTGTGTCCATATATTTTAGGAAAACTATATTAGGTATATCCTTAAATTCATAACATGGATGTTGGTATCCATATCAAATATATAACATTGAATGGAATGATACTCTTATAAATTCATCAAAAAATTATTTATCACAAGTTAGATAATACCATTAAAGGATCATTCCCTTTTTATGTTAGTGATTATAAATATAAATATGCATTGACTCATCCTTTATCTTAAATAAAGGACCAATTCCCCCATTGTAATGCTTAAGGGAATATAAAAAAATATTCAATATTCTTTAGATGTTTCTTCTTGACGTCATCTTGTTAAATGAGTGTACTTCAATAAATACTCATGGGTATATGAATATAATTATTCATGACTTCCATTAAAAAATCAACCTCACAATATGATGAAGATAGGAAAAATATGAATTAAATACATTGATATATTTATATAAATTATTATATATAAAATTATAAGTATATCCCTCAATATTTTATCTAAATAACACATATTTTTATGTATCAGTACCCATATTAAGTAATTAATTTTTAATCAATTTCATATTCATCATTGTATTGATAAATTATCATGTGATGATTTTGAATATTAAATATTATTTCCCTACTATAAAAATTTATATGATCCCTATATTGGGAAGTGGTATCCATTCTAAATATCATGTTAACTTATACAAATGAAATAATATTTATATTTTTCAGAAATACCTTCCCATAATACTTGTTAATATTAATATTATATAAATGGGATAAAATTATTTATAAACCAGTTGATTTTGCTTTTAAATCGTCATCTAACATTTGTGGTAGTGACTCCATAATATTAGACTACTTGTGAGATAAAAGTAATGATAATAATAAAAAAATAATAAATTTTTCCTATTTCATGAGTTAATAATATATATACCTTACACCCATTCACTATCATGAGATAGATTGGTGGTTGCGATTTCAAAATAACTTAACTACTCCCTTGGTTTAGGAGTTGATCTTGTCTATTAACCTCAATAACCCTTGGTTTTTTAAATTTATATTCTTTGGATTAATATAAAATATATATTGAAAAATTTAAATTCTATAGGTGCATTTTTCAGGATATTATTATCCTAAATTTTGTTAATATACATCTTATATCTCTTTGAAACTCATGTTCTGGATGAAATTTCCTTACACAAATAGAATAGTCTCCCTTAGCATAGTGAAAATTTCTTTGTTGCATCCTCCCACATTATCGAAATATAAGAAGTTGAATTTATGTCTTCGAAGTTTTTTATCCTTGATATTCCATGATATTTTAACCTCAATATATTATCTTTGTAACACCCCAATATTTCATACTACATTATCTCCTTAATGTAATTCTATAGCTTCTGTTACATGCAACACTGAGTTCAAGCACACCAAGACTTATTAAACTAGCTGTTCAAAAAAGTAGTTATGAATAGAATTTACTGAATTTTGAATTTAATATAATCCATATAATTTTAACATCAATATTATGTCTTTAGTAGACATAATATAGTAACAAATTCCAATTTTTCGATAAAATATGTATTTTTTTAAAATTCAAATTTACCACCTTCTTATTGAAAACCCTTATTAAATCCTATATTTGACACTTTTAAATAATATATTTGACATAATAAAGTTCATAAATAGAATAGGGACATATATAATTAGTTTGGATGATTTTTTGCTGCTTTTCTGATAACTTTAATATTTTGATGAATAATGACAGATACTAAATTGAAAATGAAAACATCTTTTTTAATAAAAATAATTTATCGTGGTATATTATACAATTAAATTGTTTTGAAGTATAATTAGATTATATATTAATCATTTAATTCAATATTGGTCATTATAAGTAATTTCAAATATAAATTTGATATAAACACATATAAATCTATTGATAAGTTTTACATTGAAAAACAGGTTTTCTGGTATTGAAAACGATATTTAATTTTAAATTATTTAATGAAAATTCTGTGTTTTTAATTTGGTAAAATTGGCATCATTCAATAATTTGAAAAATCAAAATTATCTTTGGGTGAATTTTTTGAATTTTTCTGAAAATATTTACTTTTTGATGAATAGTTAAAAACACTACATTGTAAATAAAAAATGAAATTTTTATTTAAATAATTATTTTTAAATATTAATTTATCTTATAGATTAAATAGATACATAATACAGATATTAATCCAATGTAATTCATTAGAGACATTTTATAATATGATTTGACATATAAAATTTTATTGAACATTTTAATGTATTTTACCCACCTTCTAGGTACATTTGAAAATTTTCATAAAACATAATTTTACTGCATCTATGAATTTAATAACAAAAAAATCAGAGACATGGTTGACATCAGTCAGTAAAATTTTACCCAATATGATGAAAATATTTTTTGGTGGATTGTTACTTTTGAGTTTTATTTACAACAGTTAAAAGTAAATAGAGCAATTATAGGTAAAAATTTTATTATAATTACCATAAAACATGTCATAATTCTATTGGATAAGTGTATTAAAACCATAATAATCCTTTTAAATAGAATATTATTCTTTTTATCCTCATGGATTAGATTATGTAATTGATTATTATTTTATTTAAAGATTAGTTAAAAGTGTTAAATTCTAATTTTAATAACTAAATTTTTTTTAATATAAAGTTATGCATAATATAGTTCAACTATAAATATTAATTATAAAGGTTAAAGGATTTAATACGTCAAGTAATTTCATTTATAAATTTTAAAAATTACATAATTAATTTTATTTATGACACAATGATGGTGCGGTAATTACCTTATTAAGGATTGATTAAAATAATCGATATTATAAATATCCAAATAAATGTAAATTGAGACTTTTGATGCATTAATATAATTTTATAGGTTAATATGAAATTTAAGTATTTATTTAAAGTAATCTTTTATAACTAATATAGTTTTTCAGACTTTCAAAAAAACCAAATACTAAATAGTTTCAAAATTATCAAAATTGAGTTTTTAAAAACAATAATATATTATTAAATGATATAATATTTTAAAAAATATAAGGATTGGCCAAAAAACGTATATAAATATATATATTTCATTAATGAACCACTTTTTGTTCACTTGTTGTTTTATAGTTTGTTTATTAACCATGTAATACAAAAATACAAGAAGGCCGTGTAAAAGATAAACTATTTTACTAAGAGTTGAAATTTTAATATGGTCACCTAAACATGTCTAAAACCTATTGGTTGAGATTATTTTTACCCATTACCAACTTAGAGTCGAAATAGATCCATTTTAAGCCATTATAAACCGAAAATTATTTTATAATAAAATTATATTTCAAGCTTTTCCTAAAGTGACCCTCAACTCCCTTATAAAAGGGTGCATCCTCTTCTCTCATAATCACACCTCCAAAGAAATTTGGATTGGCCAAACCCTGATCAAATATCTTCCCAAATACCCTAACATCATCCTAAAGGCCATAAATTGATCATAAATCCATCCTATAGATCCCTTTTGATCAAATCAAAAATGAAGCACTCAAAGAAGAGGAAATAATTTCATCACCTCTTTCAAAGTTCTTTTCTTGTTCCACTTCCTCTTTCTTTGTAGTTTCCATACCAAAATAACAAATTAAGTACCTTATACATACTTTTATGCTATTATATATGTGTAACAACCATATTCATCACTCTTTCCATCCTATTAATAACGAAGTCCCCACACATGTGTACGTACGGCTTACCATCTCTACGTCTTGGTGTAGTTTTTTATTCAACACTTCATTATTTGGATTGGTAAAACAATGAGTATAATTGATATAAATAATAAATATAACTTTTTAATGATTCTTTATATATAATATAACATCCAATTACATACTATTTCACCATCAATAGAATGATATTTTCACTCGTTCGTACCCATGGATTACCATCTCCACGAATGTGATGTGATTCATTACCGATCGTTACCATTCCTGAATAATTATCATATTATGATTAAAAATAATTTTTAGGAACTTATTTAATTCTGTATATGAATAAAATAAATCTTATCAATAAAAAACATGACTTACATAACAAAACATATAAAGGAAAACGAATTAGTTAACACCCAAAATAATACTACTACTGAAATAATATCAATAAATCAATATTAGAAGTTCATATATGATATCATATTTATGTATTTGGTTGTTGTATAATTTAATGAAAATGAATTTAATATTATATATAAGGTTAACATACCCTATACTAAAGAAAAGAAAAAGTTAAGGGTTAATCTCAAAATCTCTTTATTATCAGAAATTATTTATACATAAGTATATTCTGAGATTATTTATCATCCACATTTGTGATTCATAAAAAATTATTTCAAAACATTATTAATATTTCCGAGAATATTTTATCATTTCATTTATAACCTTGTTTTACTTTTTATAAAATGTTCTAAAAGTAATCATTCATTCGTTTTCCAATCAAGGTAATGTATGTCCTTTTCGACAAATTATGGTAAGAATGTTTTTATAACTTCTATGGCGGGTGTGGCTATTTTCAACCATTATTACACCATCAAATCATCGATTACATGCTTATACGAATATTTTCAAAATAAATGTACTATTTTATAATTATGTGACTTTTAAATGATTTACAAATCGAATGATATTTTTACCACAAAATGTTTTAATTTCATCTATGTCAACATACTTTGATGGATTTTACACTTGTTTGATGTTAATTTATTATGATTCAACATTCCATATTGTATTAAAGGATTTGTGATATTTTTTACTATGGATGTGTTATTTTTATGACATTCATGGATTCAGGATAATTTATTAACAATTCGTAAGAATATTTTAAGATGAATGTTTATGAAATATTTCAACCTTTTCATCTGAGGAATGCGTTGGACATAGTATGTGGCGGGTGGATCCAACTATAGATCCTCGATGCATCAGTAGGTCTCATGAGAAAAACTATTGTCTTTGAAAAAGGCCTTGACAAAATCATATTGTTAGTCTTGGCCCGATGCCTTGACTATTTGGTTATAATGTCCAATATTATGCATTCCATCATTCTGAAATTAGCTATAGATATAACATGTGAATATTTGACTAGTATAATATCCATGGGAATAACTAAATGGAATTATTTTACTTATATTTTCCATATAATTCTTAAGTATATGTTTAAAAGGCTTATATTTTAGTCTTATACATTGCATTAAATTTTTGTGATTATTTTTGAATGTTTCTAATATATTGTTATCCTTACTGAGCATCTGAGCTCACCCCTTTATTATGTGTTATTTTTTCCAAGGATGTAACGAAGTATATTATGATTGAACAATAAGAATAGTCAATGGAATATGAGTTTTTTAAAATGGGGACACAATGTAGTTTTTTTTCATTTAATAATGTAATGTAAAACTTATGTATGTATCTAATACATCCAAGGCTACTAAACTAATCAGTATTTTTAGACATAATCTATTGTGGTCATGCCAATGCTTTGTAATAATGCACCGACTCTGGGTAACTAGGTTTGGGGCATTACAATCATCAAATACCTTATCATATTAATAAACTATAATTTTATATCAACTTTAAGAGTGTATCATAAAGAAATTTTGATGAAATCCAATTATTTAATCATTATTTATTTATGAAACACGATTTTTTTCTAAAAAATTAGTTAAGAATTTCTTTGGGATAAATGATTAAAACACTGTTCTTTATTTCATGTCTCCATACATTATATTCAAATGAAAAAATGGTTCCCTCCTCCTTTTTCTTAATACATACAAATTTAATATACATTTCTTACGAGAGAACTTAGGGAAAATATTTATTGAAGAATATTTGATTAAAAAGGTCATATTCAATGAAGAAAATTTAAAACCTTTTTAGTGTGTTCATGATAATAGTCCAATAATAGATTACTTCACCTTTTACTTGAAATAATAAATAAAACTAACATTTCATTCCCTTCACGTTAAATGATAGAAAATATAATTTTGATCATGCTAAGAAATTTCTTCTTAATTAATCGATCAAAAGATCAACTAAATAATGTCGATCGTTATTGAAAAAAAGGATTGATAAAATTTTATTCCTCCTTTTCGGAATTTGGGATGTCATCAAGGTTTAAGTTAATAGTCATAGCATGATACCAATGGGTAAGTAAAATAATTATTTTTTCATACCGTCTCTCAATTCATTCATATTCTCGTAAGATAATACATGACATTTTTCATCATATTAATTTTTTTACATTTCCTTATAGTTTCTACAATTTACTAAAGCCAACATATTTCCCCTGAGTAATAAAAAATATCCCATTAATAAAATTACTGTTAATAATATTGTAAACATGATAAGTTAATCATCAGATATTAGATCATATAACACTATTACTAATGACACTTCTTTTTAACCATGGTTTCATTATGTTTTATTGACATATAATTTTTCATCTAGTAATAAATATTAACTAAACCAATCCCTAAAAAAACTAATAAGACATAAATATAATATACAAATATATTACATCATATAATTTTTATAAAAACAACTCAAAAACAAAACACTCCCAAAAGAAAAACTTTTGGTGTCTTATCATATTGGTTATATGAATAATATATTCCCAGATTATTTAATATAGTTATTTCAAATCATTTCTCAATAACTGATTTCCTTATATATATATCAAAAATAAAATTCATATTCATTAAATTATAAAAAGGAAAAATAATAATGGGGATGGATTCAAAATATTAGTAAGGAAAAATTCATATTTATTAGTTAGGGATGACAAATTATTAGTTTTTTAAAATTATAATAACACCATCATATTTAAAATGATATTATTAATAAAATAAGTTCACGAAACAATATGACTTGATCATGAGACATGATATAATACTCATATATCTTAAAATAAAATATTTTAACTACAAAAGGATCAAAAGGAATGAATAAAATATACTATGAAAAAATGAATGCGGAATCCAAAAAATAATAATACTGAGAAATATGGGAATACCATAGCAATGTATAAAAATCATTAATATATAATATCAAAACATATATAAATGTTTAAAAATAGTACACTAATATCTTGGTGGAAAATTATAAACGCATTATCTTCAAACATAATTGATTCGGCTAACCACATGTTTCTCATAAGAAAGTGGATTAGCACAAACACCCACATCTTTTATTATTATCCTAAGATATAAATATTTACTAATTAAATTTAATTTTAATATAATTCTATGTTAACCCATCACATAATGGTATTTCCATAAATATGTGTTCCATATTTTTTAATTTTATCCTTATTAACTATTAAATAGGAAATGGGTTACTTAATATTTTCATGTGGTTTTGTACATGATGTATTCTGATGATGGAAAAAATGATACCCAAAATTAAATCAAATAAAAAACTATTCATAATATTATATAGTGTGTGGTTTAAAAAATTTAATTCAATTTTTTGGATAATTTATAGATACGAAGAAAAATTTAATATAAATCTAGAGTACAATTTCTTATCATTTGGGTTATTGTTTTATTAAAAAATGATATTAGTTATTTTTAAAATATATATCAAAAAGTTTGAAAAAAACTCATGGGATTCATAAAATGAAATAAGGGAAATATTTATGAAACATGGAGTGAAAGATAAAAAATCGTGTAGAAGTTGAATTTAGTATTATATATGCATTTTTTCCGTTCTGAAGTAACCCACGTCAATAAAATAGATATAATATTTTCTTTTAAAAGGACATAAGGTGAAATATGGAATGAATAAAATATTATACATTTTAGAAAATAATAATTAAAGAAATATATATTTATATTTATGTTCCAAACGGTATGACTGGTTGTATTGATTTTCCAAAGTTGAGAATGAGAATGTTGATATATTTATGATGAATATGGGTGATGGATTGATGTATCCACAAAATGAATGAATTTTTTCATCCATTTTAATGATGATTAAAACATATTTAGTTATATACCATTAGTGTGGCAATGTAATATTCATAGGTTATAAATAAAATATGTAAATCGGTTATACTACCTAAGATGACATCGTTAGACACCTTCATGGGTATAGTTATTTATATGAGATGACTAGATGATCTAGTCCTCATGAAATAGAAATGTGTATCTAAATTTAGAATAAAAATATTATCTATTACATTTAAATGGAAATGGATAAGTTTCATTATATAATGAAAATAACTAAAGAAGATGTGAATATCAGTGTTAATATATATCTTTTTTGGGGATGTCTATCTTCTGTGATATTAATGGAAACATCCTCAAAGTTCGTAGAATAATGTATAATAAAATTTACATAATGATTCTTTATATATGGTTTGAAGACATCTTTATAATACATGGATCCAATATAATTTATTTTAATACATATCGTATTTTGGTATTTTAGTATTTCACAAAAAAGGCCCTAAACATATAATTTTTTTACTTGATAGTATGACTTTAGATTGATCATTTAACATCGAGTAAATGATATGAATTTTTTTATGGATGTAAATTTGAAAAAAAAAATCATTCACCTTCAGTTGGATTATATGAATTCGATGTATTTATTTATAAAGATATTATGACTTGGCTGATGATCATAGGACATTGACATTTACCATCATTCTCAATATTCATACTTTGTTGATGTAGGAGAACAAAAATTAAAATAGTGTATGAATTCATTTAATTACTTCTCCTCTATATATGTAATTCGTGATCCAAGACATGAATTTGACCATAAATTATTTATTTGTCATATGTGTTCATCATGAGTATTCCGCATTAACCTGTGTTTGTTATATCCATAAGTCTTTGAGGTGACCATACAACATTGAATTAATATGAGGTAAATACAACCACAAATTAGATCATATGACATACCATTTCATGATAAAATGTATAATATAGAATATTAATTCAATACTTGAGGGAATTTTGGATCATGTTATAGTATAAAAAATGATTTTTTCATTCATTATAATATAAAGAAGAAAAATTTTGTGTAAATTCTTATGCATTTCTAACATAATAAGATAATCATGAAACATTCCAAATCCATGATAATGTATTTATTTTATAATTATTACAAGGATAGAGTTAATTTGGAGAATATTGTGTTCTATTTAATGGTAACCAAAATATATAATAAGGTAGGTTAAAACTAACTATATATATGTGATGTTCATTTATTTGCAATTTAATGCTAGTTTGTAGGCAAAAAATCCTACATTACATTCAATCAGATATATATAATTTTAGTTTAATGGCATCATAAAATGTCACATAGAAATTTATTTGGACTTATTAATTTAAACAAATAACACTAAAGATCATATAATGGTAAAATTATCTATATGAGACCCATATAAGGGTACCAATAATGATTCAGAATCATCTTAAATATATGTTATGTTTCCAAAATTCATTTCTAATGAATATAATAAAAAATAATATGATCCTTGATCCATGATTAATTTTTAGAATAATAATAAATTAAACATTATTCATATTGAAATAGGGTTTTATGAGATCTGACTAAGTTACATAGTGTGGATATTCAAGAGTATGAGTTTAATTTGTTTTTATCATGGAGAATTTACTTAAGATATGTAACACCCCAAGATTTTATGAAAAATATTCTTTTAATTTCATTGATGTCTTGTGTTGTAAGCTATAACAAGATTTCCTTGCACTATACGAAACACCGTATGAGCTTGTAGTATACACAACACTATTCTTAGATCATGAAACACACAATTTTGATAGTAGTTATTCTACAAAACATTGAGTATATATATATATATATTCTATTTTTAAATGAAATATGGTTGGATTATGTTATACGAAAAAAAGGAGGAGTCTTGCACAACACATAACCCTGACTTGGCTTGGATTACACGCAATCACGACCTTCCTCGATAGCGTGTGTTGTACACAATACCAGGTTTTACTAAACAACGATATATTGTTATAATACTATTATGGACTAGCCATTATGAATAGTATTAACTATAGTTTGAATTTTGTAACATTAATATTCATCTTACACATTTTCGAGAATATTGTATGAGAACAAAATTAATTGTTGGTGTAAAATATGTATTTTTCAAAAATTGCAGTTTTCCCACCTTTTGATGACGTAGCCACCTTAAATCTTGTTTTTGAAATGTATATAAGTTTAATTTGACAAATTAAAATTCTTCTTTGGAATCAGGATATAAAAATTTACTTTGGATAAATTTTTCATATTATTCTGATAACTTTCATATTTTAATGAATAGTAAAAACACACAATATTTTAATTTAAAAAAACATTTTTCATCGCAATAATTTATATGGATAGATTATATTTTTAATTGGTTGTAATTAGAATATATTTCTACCATTTCATCCAATGTAATTCATTGGAATTAATTTCACATTGAAATTGGATAAAAACAAGTATCAATCTTTTGATTGGTTTTGTTACTTAAAAACGTGCTATTTGTTTTGATAACAGGAATTAAATTTAAAATTAATTAATGCCACTTATATGTTATGAAATTGAAAAAATAGACATCAATATTGAATTCAGAATATCAAATAATGCTTAAGCTGAATTTTTTGTATTTTTCTGAAAAACTTCAATTTTTTATGAGTAGTGAAACAACTTAGTGGTAGTTAAAAAACTGACTTTTTTTAATTTAAATAAAATTTTACCACTTCTGTGAATTGAATTTCAAAAATCCAAGAGACACAGTTAATATCATGTACTAAAATGTGGTTCAATGAGATGACAATTATTTTTGGTGAATAGTAAGTTTTTACTTTTATTTACCACGATTAAAAGTAAATAGGATAAATAAGGGTAAAATGATATTAGTATTACCCTAAAACATGTTCTAATTCTATTTGATAAGTGTAATTCGACAAAAAACAGCCTTAGGAAAAAAATATGACCATTCATGCCCACATGGATTAGATTAGGTCATTTAATATTAATTCATTTAAAGATGGGTTAAAATAGGTAAAAT
This sequence comes from Viscum album, assembly GCA_963277665.1. Taxonomy (NCBI): domain Eukaryota; kingdom Viridiplantae; phylum Streptophyta; class Magnoliopsida; order Santalales; family Viscaceae; genus Viscum; species Viscum album. The sequence continues at coordinate 847,169,683 of OY728131.1, read as the reverse complement.
CAATGTTTAATAAGTAAGTAATTTTTAATATAGGGTTATACATAAGATAAATTAGACTATAAATATTAATTATAAATCTAAAAATATTTCCTACATAATTGTATTTTATTTATAAATTTTAGATATTAAATAATTTAAATTATTTATGACACAAAGATGATGTAGTAATTATCTTATTAATGAAATATTGACATAGTTGATGTTATATATATCCAAATAAATGTAATTTGAGAATTTTTATGAATTTTACTAATTTTGTAGGTTAATATGACATGTTATTTTTTATTTAATTAACTTTTTTGAACTAATAATTCTTTTATGATTTTCACAATAATAAATTACCAAATAGTGTCAAAAATGACATAAAATAGTTTTTAAAACAAATATTATAGTATTAATTGTTATTTTATTCCTAAAAATATAAGGTTCATCCAAATGACTTATATAAAGTTATATATATTAATAATAAACAACTTGGTGTTCTTTTGGCTTGTTATAGTGATCTTATTATCCTTATAGTGTAAGAAAACAAGAAGACACGGTAAAAGTAAAATTACTTAACTTAAGGTTAAATCTAAATGATAAGGTTAAAATATAAACCATAACATATCTAAATTCTATTGGATGAGCAGACATCGACCCATCCCCACATTAGCTTCGAAATAAATCAATTTGGAGCTATTAAAAACTTAAGATGACTTTATAATAAAAAAATATTTTTAGTTTTTCCAAAGGTGTCACTCTCCTCCCTTATAAAAGGGAACCTCATCCCTCGATTCCTCACACCACTTTGAGCCTTCAAGCTAGGCCAACCCTGGAAAATAACTCTTATCCAATTCCATATAAACATCCTAGAGGTTATGGTCTTCTTCAATGTCCAATTTTAGTGCCCTAAGAGGAGGTCTCAAAGAGGCGCTTCAAAGAAGAGGTAATCTCCATTACCGATTCCTTCAACTTTATTTCTTCTTCCACTTATTCTTCATTAGTTGTTTCATTATGAAGTAATAACATTAGTATAAATCATATAATGATATGTTATTATATGTATGAATCAACCATATTTCACCATCTATCCATCCTACGGAAAACGAAATCACCACGCGTGCGTACTTATGGAATTTCGTCTTCACGCCGTGGTGAAATATATTTTTCCACCAACACCTTACATGGATTGGTATAATGGTGTAAAGAATAATTATATATGGTTATTATAACTTCATACAGATTCTGCTATATTATACCATCCACTCCAATTCTATTCAATAATTATGGGAATGATATCATCGCTCGTGCGTATGTACGGACTACCATCTCCACGACGCGATGAGATTCATTCTCCATATTTTCCATACATGAATGATCATAAAGTTTATATAATGAATAATAATGAAATATATGAAATAGTAATGCTACTGGATTTATGTATATATATATATATATTTATGTCATCTATTTAGTTTCATTCAATTCAACAAAGAAACGAAAACAGCATTCATGCGTTCGTATGGCATACCGTTTCCATGAACGGTGTATTTCATTTCTTTTATCGATCTATAATATACATATGTATATGATGAATATATATTATATATAAATCATTTTTTAAATTCTGGAATTATTTAAATCAATATATTAGTAATAATATCAAGAACGATAAGTCGAAACACATACGATAAATGAAATGATTTTACTCAAAACACTGTTTTAACATGGAATTTACAAAAGAACGGGTAATATAAAGTCAAAAGTGAAACATATATGATTTCATAACAACGAATATGATTCTGTAATAAGTCAATTACATTAGTTAAATCACTACATAGGAGGTTCGGATACGTACGAAGACTATCGGACCTAAGGTAAGGGATAATTGTGCAAATCTCATTTTTATTCGAGGTTGCTTATTCGTAAGTATTTACTGGGGTTATTTCTATCATCCCTGTCCATGTTTTATAAAATTATAATAATGTATGTTTAGAGTTCTTTTTACCCATTTGACATTTACCACATGGTTTGGAAGGAATATTTCTTTTATTTACCCTACAAGGTACTTTTTGACATTTCCGACATAAGTACGAGAAGAATGTTTTTTAACGTATACGCCATGAAAGGATTTTTACGGTTTTACAAAGCCTTATTTTCAGGAAGCTTCCTTCAATGTATTTCATGACTATTTTAAACAAAATCCTTTCTTTTAAAATTGCATGACATTTTGTGAAAAGAAAATGATTTTTAAGAAAAAATGATATTTTCCTCATGAATTCATTTCAAGTGTTTTATCAAAACCATTTTCATCTAATATGACATTATTTCACATGTGTATGTTTCAAGTATCACGTCTCTATGATTTACATGGTTTCACTTTTCTAATTATGAAATGATTTCCAATTTTTTTGTATGGATTAAGTTATGATGGAATGATGTTTATGAAACCCATTTTATTCTTGGGTTATGATGAATGATTTATTTTTATATTGTGGCATACAATAGAATGATTTCAATATGAGATGGGTGGGACCTATATCTCCCTCCAATTCATTGGGTAAAGATTTATATCTCATGAGATAGACATGGCTAGAATGACAAGTTAAACTGGTTCAGTAATAGAGGACTGGAACGAGGAGTGAACTTGATTCAGAAAGGGAGTTTATCCACTATGATGGTCTTGGCACCAATGCCTTGCCTAATATGTAAATCATATCATGTGGTTAATGGTTTACACAATTACATGTTTTATTCACATGCTAATTTATCATGATTAATGTTTCTTCATGATCTATGCCTTACGTATTGCCATGTTTTATGTCATTGCTCAATATTTTGATGTTTAGATTTAATGGTCTTGTTTTTTTACATTCAAATATCTAAGGATTGTTTTATGTTATCTATGCTTACCCTTACTGAGCATTTGTGCTCACCCCTTTTCTGTTTTCTTTTCCCCAGGATATAGAGACAGGTTTTAAGTAAGAAAAAAAGGGAAGATCTTTATGCGAGATATTGAAGATCTTTCACCACGATTAGAAGATTATATTCTGAGTTTCCAAAGACACTAAACTATTACGGTCCTTGTGTGTGTCTTTTTGTTATGTACTAAGTATTCCGAAAAATTAATGTAATTTCAATGTACGTCAGGCTTCGGGTCTCTACAGTTGGTATCAGAGGAAAGGTTTAGTCAACCTTTGGAAACTAGGATGCGAGAACTTTAGTGAGATCCCTAGAGATATTTCTAAGGTATGTCTAGAGATGTCCCTAAGGTTAAGTATACGTATAGGCTATAGTACTAGGATTACGCTAACGATCATAGAATTAAACCTAAGATGTTAGATATTTAAGGTACTCCCCCTTTATTATGTTGTTTTCCCTAGCATGATTTTTGCCTCTCACACTATTATTTTTGGGTTTTAGACGATGGCTGGAACTCGAAAGAACCGTGTTGATCAATGTAATAGACAATGAAATGATTGTCCTCCTGAACAAAAAAATGTTATGGGAGATGGAGTGAAAAATCTTATGGTTATACTAACACAAGCGATGAATCATTCTAGTATTCCAAATGAGAAGAGAAGGGAACATTATTCTCTTGAGTCCTTCATGAGGAAACGCCCACCTTCTTTCAGTGGGTCTTCTGATCCACTTGTTGCTGAACAATGGATCACTACCACTGAAAAGATATTTTCAGTTCTTCAATGTTCAGAACATGATAAATTCATCGAAGCAGTATATCGTTTGGAAGGTGAATCTGATCAATGGTGGATGCTTATCAAGAATACGAGGCCAAGAGATGAAATTGAGTCTATGGAATGGGACGTGTTCAAGAAATTATTTTTCAATAAGTACTTCCCTCGTATTCTTTGAACAATGACAGAGAAGGAGTTTCTTGAACTAAAGAAAAAGGATTATAAAATTGTTGGTGTATACGAAGAGAATTTTACAAGGCTTGCAAGTTATGCATCTGGCTTTATCATCCAACCTGAAATTAATGTTGATCGATTCTTCAGTGGCTTAAAACCAATTCATCAAAGGGAATTATTTATAAGATATTTCAGTAGCTATGAAGAAATTGTGTGTTGTTCTATCAAGGTAGAAATGGAAGTTGGTGTTACTTATACATCTCATGGTTTTGACAAGAAATGAAAGATGGAGTTCAAGGGGAAATCTCAGAATAATAGTGAAAAGAAGATGATTGTTTCCTTATGCTCAATGTGTGGAAAGAAGCATGGTGGAGATTGTCTTAAAGGGACTAAAAATGTTTTAAGTGTGGAAAAGAAGGTCATCGAGCAGCTGAGTGTTGAAGTAATGGAAAAAGGGTTTCTAATGATTTGAATAAATAAAAGACTGCAGAGAACACACCACCAACACTTCAATGCTTCAAGTGCAAGGAAATGGGGCATTATGCTAATAATTGCCCTAATCCAAGGGTTAGTGATGATCGACATGAGCAACCACTTAAGGAAATGGACAAATGGAAGTCACATGCGATCAGTATTGGTGATGTTGAATATGAAAACGATGTGGTGGAATGATTTGGTGTTTATATAATGGGATACCAAAATAATGTTGTATATAGTATCGTGGAATATTGGAATATTTATGTATTGGTCTATTGTGGTTTTCGATAATTTTATGGTACCAGTAACCATGGAAAGTGATTGAGATCTTTTTGGAAAAAAGATGATGTGTGCATAATGAAGGGATAAGGTGAAAATGAAATGTTTGATAGTATTCATGAGCACATGACATATATATGGAAATTGTTATATCATAGATTGAGTATATAGAATTCTGGGGTTTTGGTATGTGGAAAGAGTTAACTTTTGACAGCCCTCATGTTTTCTCTAAGATTCAATGGGTATTCATTTCTCAAGAGAATACATGATTAAGGCTTTAGAATGTTTGGAATGTGGACAACAAGACACATCTTATGATATATGGGGATCAAAGATGGTATTAACATGATTTTTATATAAAATCACTGGTAATCATTTTCACTATAATATGAGAGTGGACTGTAGTATTATGGATAAGCCTAAAGATTGGAATGGATTATGTTGGACATAAGTTAGTATTGCTTATGGATAGAAGATGTTTCGATATGATTGATGGTATGTTATAGTAATGTAGTTTTAGAAAAAGGGCAACCTGAAGGATGGGTGACAACCCGTCGCGTTGGACAAGGTTGTGGGAATCGAACCCACAACCGAAGTGCGACTGGCCATTATCACCTACCACTGGCCTACAGGAAGTCCATGTTTAGTAGAAACTTGTTTTTTTATATTAAGAAGTATGATATATGAAGTATAAGTCCATTTTAGGAACCATATATGATTAATCTCACTATAGATGGACTTATATATTTTTGATATCTTTTATAACCTTTTGTTTGAGACAGATGGAATGACCCGTCATTCTATCACACGATCTGCTAACACTTCACGAATGACAAATTCAACTTCATTTCTTTAAGTGATAAAGTGTGAATTGTCCAATGAACGACCAACGGTGAGACTGTACCAAAATCACAAAAGTATTTCTTCTAATTCCAATTTCATCAACTTTAGGGAAATGATCTTGAAAACCAAAAATGTTGTCCTAGTTCCCTTATATCAGATGAATCAGATGGTACCTTAGATCATCACAATTCTATGGATTTGTAATTGATGTCTTTTTCATAGCCATGTTCTCTACCACCCTCCATCAGAACTTGATGGTTAGATTTTTTTCCATATCCATATTTTCACCTATGTTCTCCTATATGGAAACCTAGTGATGAGTTTCTTTGGGTAATCGTTACATTTCATACTTTAGTTTTTACAATTATGTTTTTGTATTCCTTTTTACGATGTGGGTTTCTATAAATATTAAATGATTTATAACCCAAAAGAATTTTGAGGGCGAAATTCACTTTAAGGGGGTAGAATGTAACACCCCGGGATTTTATGAAAAAAGAATCTTTTAATTTCATTGATGTCTTGTGTTGTACGCTATAACAAGATTTCCTTGCGCTATACGCAACACCATATTAGCTTGTAGTATACACAATACTATTCTTGGATCATGTTACACGCAATTTTGATAGTATTTATTATACAAAACATTGAGTGTATATATATATTCAATGTATAAATGAAATATGGTTGGATTCTGTTACACGGAACTAGGGTGGAGTCTTTCACAACACACAACCCTGACTTGGCTTCCATTACACGCAATCCAACCTTCCTCGATAGTGTGTGTTGTACACAGTACCAGGTTTCACTAAACAACGATATATTGTTATAATATTATATGGACTAGCCGTTAAGAATAATATTAACTACATTTTGAATTTTATAACATTATTATTCATCTTACACATTTTCTAGAATATGGTATGAGAACAAAATAAATTTTTCGTGTAAAATATGTATTTTTCAAAAATTGTTATTTTCCCACTTTTGATGACGCACCCACCTTAAATATTGTTTTTGAAATGTCTAAAATTTCAATTTGACAAAATAAAATTCTTCTTTGGAATCAGGATATAAAAATTTACTTTGGATAAAATTTTCATATTATTCTGATAACTTTCATATTTTATTGAATATTAATAACACACAATATTTTAATTAAAAACAACTTTTTTCATCGCAATAATTTATATGGTAAGATTAACTTTTTAATAGGGTTTAATGTTTAATTAGAATATATTTTACCATTTAATCCAATTTTGTTCATTAGAATTAATTTCACTTTGAAATTGGATAAAAACAAGCATCAATCTTTTGATTGTTTTTGTTTCTTAAAAACACGCTATTTGTTTTGATAACGGGAATTAAATTTAAAATTAATTAATGCCACTTATTTGTTATGAATTTGGAAAAATACACATCAATTTTGAATTTGGATTATCAAATAATGATTATGCTGAATTTTTGGTATTTTTCTGAAAAACATCATTTTTTTATGAATAGTGAACCCACTTAGTGGTAGTTAAAAAACTGATTTTTTTAAATTTAAATTAAATTTTACCATTTCTGTGAATTGAATTTAAATAATCCGAAATACACAGTTAATATCAAGGACTACAATGTGGTTCAATGAGATGAAAATAATTTTTGGTGAATAGTAACTTTTTACTTTTATTTACCACGGTTAAAAGTAAAAAGGATAATTAATGGTAAAAATGATATTATTGTTACCCTAAAACATTTCCTAATTCTATTGGATAAGTTTAATTCGACAAAAAACAACCTTAGGAATAAAATATGACCATTTAGGCCCAATTTGATTAGATTAGGACATTTAATATTAATTTATTTAAAGAAGGGTTAAAATAGTTAAAATCAAATTTTAATAAGTAAATCATTTTTAATATAGGGTTATACATAAGATAAATTCGACTATAAATATTAATTAGAAATCTAAAACGATTTCCTACATAATTTTAGATTATTTATAAATTTTATTCATTAAATATTTTAATTTATTTATGACACAAAGATGATGCAGTAATTATCTTATTAATGAAATATTGACATAATTGATGTTATAAATACCTAAATAAATGTAATTTGAGACTTTTTATGATTTTAACTAATTTTATAGGTTAATATGACATGTTATTTTTGATTTGATTAACTTTTTAGAAATAATAATTCTGTTATGATTTTTCACAAAAATCAATTACCAAATAGTGTCAAAATTGACATAAAATAGTTTTTAAAACAAATTTTATAGTATTAATTGTTATTTTATTCCTAAAAATATAAGGATAGGCCAAATGATTTAGATACGGTTATATATATTAATAATAAACAACTTGGGGTTCTTTTGCCTTGTTATAGTAAGTTTATTAACCTTATAGTGTAAGAAAACAAGAAGACAGGGTAAATGTAAAATTATTTAACTTACGGTTAAATCTAAATGATAAGGTTAAAATAGAAACCTAAACTTGTATAAATTCTATTGGAAGATAGTATTTCGACCCATTCCCACATTAGCTTAGAAATAAATCAATTTTAAGCTATTAAAAACCGATTATGACTTTATAATAAAATAATATTTTTAGTTTTTCCAAAGGTGCCCCTCTCTTTCCTTATAAAAGGGCACCTCCTACCCCACTTCCTCACACCACATTGAGCCTTAAATCTCGTCCAACCCCTGCCAAATTCTCTTATCCACTTCTACAAAAACATCCTAGAGGATCTGGTCTTCTTAAAAGACCAATTTTAGTGCCCAAAGAGGAGGTCTCAAATAGGCGCTTCAAAGGAGAGGTAATGTCTGTTACCAAATCTTTCAAGTTTATTTCTTCTTACTATTCTTCTTAGTTAGTTGTTTCATTATGAAGTAATAACATCATTATAACTCATATAATTATATGTTATTATAAGTATAAAACAACCCTATTTCACCATCTATCGATCCTACGGAAAACAAAATCACAATGCGTGCGTACGTACGAAATATCATCTCCACGCCGTGGTGAAATCTGTTTTTCCACCAAACCCTTACACGGATGAGTATAATGGTTTAAAGAATAACTATAAATGGTTTTTATAACAACATAATGATTATGATATATTATACCATCCACTCCAATTCTATTCAATAATTATGGGAACGATATCATTGCTCATGCGTACGTACGGACTACCGTGTCCACGACGCGATGAGATTCATTCTCCATGATAACCTTATATGAATGATCATAATGTTTATATAATTAATAATAAAGAAATATATTAAATAATAATTCTACTGGATTTAAGTATATATATATATTTATGTCGTTTATTTAGTTTCATTCAATTCAATAAGGAAACGAAAACAACGTTCATGCATACGTACGGCCTACCGTCTCCATGCATGGTGTATTTCATTCCATTTATCGATCTATAATATATATATATGTATATGATGAATATATATTATATATAAATCATGTTTTACATTTTGGAATTATTTAAATGAGTATATAAGTAATAATATCAAGAACGACAAGTAGAAACACATACGATAAATGAAATGATTTTACCGAAAAAGCTGCTTTAAAATGGAATTTACAAAAGAACGGGTAATATAAAGTCATAAGTAAAACATGTAGGATATCATAACAATGAATATGATTCTGTAATAAGTCAATGACATTATTTAAATCATTATACAAGAAGTTCGAATACGTACAAAGCATATCGGACCTAAGGTAAGGGATAATTGTGCAAATCTCCTTTTTATCTGAGATTGCTTATTCGTATGTATTTATTGGGGTTATTGATATCATCCATGTACATGTTTTATAAAAGTAAATTCATGTATGTTTAGATTCTTTTTTACCCATTTTACCTTTACCCCATGGTATGGAAGAAATATTTCTTTTATTTACCCTACAAGGTACTTTTTGACTTTTCCGACAAAAGTATGAGAAGAAGGGTTTTTAACATATACAGAATGAAAGGATTTTTACAGTTTTATAAAGCCTTATTTTCTTGATGCTTCCTCCAAAAGATTTCATGACTATTTTAAACAAAATCTTTTTTTAAAAAAATTGGATGACATTTTGTGAAAAGAATATGATTTTGAAGAAAAAAGGTTATTTTCCTCCAGAATTCATTTCATGTGTTTTATCAAAACCATTTTCATCTAAGATGACATTATTTCACATGTGCATGTTTCAAGTATCATGTCTATATGATTTACATGGTTTCACATTTCTAATAATGAAATGATATCCATTTTTTTGTATGGATTACGTTATGATGGAATGATGTTTATGAAACCCATTTTATTCTTAGGTTATGATGAATGATTTCAGTTTATATTGTGTCACATGAAAGAATGATTTCAATATGAGATGGGTGGGACCTATATATCCCTCCAATTCATTGGGTAAAGATTTATATCTCATGAGATAGACATGGCTGTAATGGAAAGTTAAACCAGTTCAGTAATATAGGACTAGAACGATGAGTGAACTTGATTCAGAAAGTGACTTTGTCCACTAAGATGGTCTTGGCAGCAATGTCTTGGCTACTATGGAAATCATATCACGTGCTTAATGGTTTCCAAAATTACATGTTTTATTCACTTGCTAATTTATCATGATTAATGTTTCTTCATGATCTATGCCTTATGTACTGCCATGTTTTATGACATTTCTCAAGATTTTGATATTCAGATTTTATGCTCATTTTTTTTTACATTGAAATGTCTAAGGATTGTTTTATGTTCTCTGTGATTACCCTTACTGAGAATTTGAGCTCACCCCTTTTATGTTTTTCCCCCAGGATATAAATAAAGGTTTTATGTTGGAAAAAAGGGGAAGATCTTTATGGGAGATGTTGAATATATTTCACCATGATTATAAGATTATATTCAGAGTTTCAAAAGACACTAAACTATTACAGTATTTGTGTGTCTGTTTTTGTTATGTATTAATTATTCTGCAAAAGTAATGTAAGGTCCATGCACGTCAAGCTTTGGGTCTCTACAAGATAGAAGATTAATGAATATGAATAGATCTAGTTCTGTGATCAATATGAAATTATTATCATGATAATAATATTATAATAATTTAGTGTACTCATTATTATTAGAACATCATAGACGATATCATTCAGGTACGAGTGGTTTGAGAATACCCACGGGTACACCTATAAATGTAAAGGAGAAAACTGTTGAAAGGAAAAAAGTAATATGAATATCATTGCAACACTAACACATGAAAAGGGGAAGAAAATGAAATATGGATCATATGAACTAAATCAAATAGATATATTCATTATACAATTTGTATAAAATATTTTTTCATAGTGACATACAGAAAAATATAATAAGAAGTGAGAGGATGTATGTTCAATACTAAAGAAAATGATATCTTTTTAACTATGTATCATCATTTCCTAAAAATATAATAGAACCACAATAAGGTTGTTCAAATTATATAATATCATTTAAGGTCATCTATATATCAAATTCTAATGGAAATAATATATTAGGCATCATACTGAGATATTATGTGAATAAAAATATTGGTGAGAATTATAGGAATGAAATTGAGGAGAGTATGGCTATGGTTATGTTGTTTAGATATTATATATGTCAATCCGTTCAAATATTATGTAGTGATAAATATAGGTGAGCATGTTCATTAAGTTATATAATGCTGAGATGAAATTATAACTGAGATTATTATAGTTGAAAACAAAGAATTTATTGAACTTCAAGGATCTTTTTGGGAGGAAGGTGATATATCTAGTGATGTAGATACATCATGTAATGATCAGTGATCAACATCAATAAGGATATATTTAGAAACAAATAAAATATAAGCTTGGAAGTTGTAGAACCATTGAGTCTTAAGAGATTCAAGGATAACATTTTGTTTCCAATTTGATATTTTGAGAAGATATTGATTTTATTCTTATGAGATGTAAAAATTTGTGTTTGTGGTGAGATATTGTGCACATCTATAATGATTTAGTCATTATATTAAATGATTTATTATAATGGGGAATACTTTGTTGGGTGAATAAAAAATCATAGAGTGTTATATGTGTCTGAACCGATCCTTTTAAAAATAAATAATTCTCATTTATCTTCTCTAAAATCATGCAGATGTTTCATGATTTGATTATTACAATAAAATTTAACCATTTTTAGTAATTAGAAATTGTAGTTATATTACAATGGTGGATAATAATTTTATATGAATTTTTAAGTAGTTAAAAATAGAAAACACATTATTCTCCCCCCTTATGTGTCTACACCAATACATAGGGTAATTTAAATTAGCATCCCTGAAATGTTTACTATATCTTGATCTAATTTTTTTATGTCCCTCTAAATTTGATTTTATTTGATAATGTTAATATATCATACGATTGAAACAAAATAATTTATTATTTGAATATATAAATTATATTAAACATGTTTATGTATCTAGAAATGGAAAATGTAAAAAATAAATAACCTAAGTAGTTGAGAGAAGGCTCATGAAATGTGGGAGATTAACAATTATCTGAAGTTACTCCAAATGGTAAGATAATTAAAAAATATTTTATTCTCATGATTCATTTGGATAAACAATCACAATATATGATGAATTTTAATCATATTAAGTACATAGAGATTTATTTTATGAAATAAAATTTAATCTGAGAAGTTTCCGAAATAATTTGTTGCATACATATTTAATTATAAAATGTAACATACCCATGAGAAGTCACATATGTATAATAAAGGTAATTCCATGGAAGGGTAATTATATAAAAAAGATAACAGATACAATTCCCTCTAAAAACTAATGAATTATAAGAGATTAATAGTTTCATATTACAAGATTCAAGTTTACTTGAATAAAGAGAAATTTAAATGAATAATTTTTAAGACGAATGTATTTCATGTTTATAGTAAATTATTGTTTTAGATGAATTAATGGTGTAACAAAAAATAACTATTAATGTTACAGATTCATAATTTAATGTAAATAATAAAATTGTAAAGGAACATGACTCCTCAATATATTATATTACAAATATATTTAATGAAAAAAATAAATGTTAAAGATAGATCAGGAAAAGTGTTTAATACTAGTTGAGGTTCAGAAATATTATTTAAAAATGATGTTTTTAGATCATTGAGAAAAATTGATGAATTTTTAATTATTCCATGTTGGATCATCCCAAAGACTATAGAAGAATTATGATTCCACTCATGTATAATAAAACTATTTACCGACAAAATGGGGTCATTATAGTGGTAGAGAGGTTATGAAAAAGTGTTTATAATCATGAACTCATTCCTCATGGGAGACGTTATCTCACTACCCAGATAATTTTTTGAGTGTTAATCCTATATCTCTTTGGTGATGTAAAATAGTCAAATTCTATACCAATATGCGTTACTAAAAAATTTTAGAATATTAAAGTATCATAAAAGGTGGAAAATGATTTTATATGAAAATTAAATCCCTAGGATTATCCTAATTGAGTGTGATTAATAAAAATTCAAGCATGTGATTTTGGAATATTTAGACATCTAGCTTCCAAAGAAATGATAATGTAATTTCTAAGACATTATTGGTTCTACTAGAGGTTTGTACTTGTGTAGACATATATTCTGTATAATATTTAAACTTATAAATGTTATATAAATATAAAATTAAGGTTCGGAAGTGTGAATGTTTGGAATAATTTTTTTATCAATGGGAGACATTAAAAAGGAAGCATAAATTATTTTATGAAAATAGATATTATTGTCTTTAGAAACTCAATGAGTTTTGAAATTGTTATAGTCAATCATATGATTATTTATTAGATGATTCAACCATACACTTATCTATTGTTTAATAAATAATAAGTTTATAATAGAAGGTAAAAAATAGTAATAAAACCAAGTCTATCATGGTGAGTTGACAGATGATGAAATTTGTTGAAAATGTCACTACAAAGAAGTCAATATTAAAGGATGAGATTTATTTCACACTAGAAAAATGGGGATTCATTTATTTTTTTAGAAAAGGAAACATCATTTATCATTGAAAAATGGCAATGAAGATCTTGAAAATTTAATGGATTATAATTGAAAGAAAAGGCATATAAATTAATCATATGAATAATAAGGTTGGCTTGGTGGAAGACATCATGGATGGTGGGATTGATAAGACTCACAATTATGGATTCTCTAAAACTAAAAATGAATTGTGTGAATGGTTTAATCAATTAGGTCATAGGTATTTCAAATTTTGGACATGGTTGTGTAGTCCAAAAAGAGCTAATAATTGACACATTCAAATAACCATTGAATGCAAATATAAAGAATGATTTTGTGAATAACGATTCACCATGGAAAATGAAGGAATTGAGTAACCCTGGTATAATCTGTATTTATAAATATTAAGTGGTAGATGTTAAAATGTTGGAGAAATAATTAAATAGTGAAATTGTTAATCTAGAACAAGAAAAGAATGTTATTGTGGTCGATAAGAATGTACTGAATGAAAATAAATACATGTTTCAAAATGAAATGAAATTATGCTATTTGTAAAAGGAATAAATTATGAAAAATTATTATACATTTCATATATTTATAGAAAACTGATTTTGTGTATAAGGACTCGGCCTTATAAAATTACATAATCATGAATTAAATGAATAATTCACATTAAGTATCTTCTCAGGTTTAGATTTTTTTTGAATTAGGACATAACTATTACATCTAAAAACATTACAAAGTAGACACTTCTACTATGTTTCCATAAAATAAAAACTCTTAAAAATAAACATTTCTAGTTCTATGTTTTAGATAGCATTTCTTTCCTTGATCCCATCCTTGAAACTATTCATCTTTATGTCCTGTGGAAAACATTTCAAAAACATGGGATGAGCATAAAAAGACCAGTAAAGGATACACAAAGAAGGAAAAAATGATAGTTTTTCCAAAACAACAAGTAAACCATGAATACTTTATCAAAGTAATACTTTTCACCTTTATGTAGTAGTAAATACTCTTCACTGAATAGAAGATCACTACTTACCCTTTTTAACCAAATTATTACCATAAACCCATATAAATAACACATAAAATATAAAGGTAACTTGGGACATAAACATATTTAAATTGAATAACCATACGGTCGACTTCCACACATTTCACTACATGGAATATCCATACGTCCGAATTCCATACCCAATGCATTGGAGGTTATAACGTAACCACCCGTCATGGTATTCACGGCACCACCCGTCATATGGTTTATCACGTAACCACCCTTCAAATTTCTATGTACCATTATAAAATCATATCACATAAAACAATTATAAAGGAAAGAAAACATTTCCACATTTAAATCACAATATATCCCTTAAATATATTGACATAACAAATCCATTATCAAAACCATTTTCAATACCAAAATACATAAAAGATTATATGGTATTTATTTAATTTTAAAAACATTACGGCTTGTTGAAGAAGCCAAAGATCAAATAATACTCACTGCGATGGAAGGGTCATTGTCACCGCGTATGTTATAAAGAAACATACTTTTTTTCATTTAGTAAAACACTTCATATAGAAAAGACTCCTTCTAAATAAAAGTAATAGTCTAAGGGGTTTATACACCATATAATAGAATGTTGTGTACAAAAAAATATCTCAATTAATGGAGATTGGGATGAAGTCCTGTTCAAAGGTGATATCCTTTGATTAAGGATAAATCAATTACATGATTATGTGTGACAAAAGAATACACAAAATATAAGTAGATATTATGTTTAAAACAATCATAGGTTATTCACACATATTAATGGAACAACATATTCATGGAGTACATTTTTATCCCAAAGAATCAAAATTGGGTTAAGATGTTCCTTTGCAAAAATTCGACAGCCAAACGGCATCACTTCAAAATTTAGAAAATGAGTTGATGAGAGATAAAATGGGAATCTCATCACTTGTACATTAAATTAACGTAATGAAGGATATATGAGAACATATCCCAAAATAAGAATATGTAAATTAAAAGACATAAAAAAAGAAGTCTTTTTAAAGAAGATGATGGTGAAAGGTACCCTTACCGATTTGGGTAACTTTTGAAACATACACCCCATGAAAGAAGTACTATAAAACATTGATGTAAATGCATATTAAACAATTAATATTACACAAAGAGTATAATAATGTACATTACATACACCACTCAATTGAAATATTGGAAAATGTATCATAAATCTCACAATAATAAAAGTGAGATGAAAAATCCCTTATGAAAACTCGGCAGCCTAACGGCGCCACTTAAAACTTCAAAAAATGGATTTATGAGATCGAATATGGTATCTCAAAATATTAACATAAAAATTACTGTATGAGGAATTTTAAATAACATCCCCAAACATAATAAATATGATCTTAAAGGAATTGACATAAAAGAGAGTACTTAAAAACAAAAAGAGAGGTAGTATCCCTTACCTCAAGTCCGACTTGTCTTGTTCATTTCTATATATTCCTGAATAATAATATTTGGTAAATTTATAATTTCATAAATATCTAATTTAAAGGTTATTATTCAGTTCATATCACATATTATAATGTAATAATAATTGGTTAATAATGTGAGTTTAAATCAGATGTTTTTGTTGATGTTTAGTACATTAGTAAAAATTGAACTTGTTGGAAAAGAATTTACCATGTAGTTATAGGTAAATCAACTCCATAAAAGTATTAATGATTTAAATTTCATATATATCCTGTATATATTCATTTTATAATATTCCATAACATTTGGAGATAAAAAGAAATGAAATGCATCGTTTATGGAGACGGTAGGCTGTACGTACGCATGAACACTACTTTCATTTCTTTGGCACGTTAATGGAATTAAAAATTGATGAGATATATATATATATATATATTATAATTCCAGTATAATATATATGTTATATAGGTGAAATAAGTTAATAAATTTCATTCTTTATACATTCCATGTATTGCATGAATGAGTCACATCACTTGAGGTGGCGGTAGTCCACACTTCTTCAAATGAAATTATCGTATTTTCACAACATGAAAAGCATAAAGTTATGTATTAAATATATAATACAGAAGAATAGAGAAGAAATAAATAAAATATATATCATAAATAAATATATTTCCAACATAATGTTTACCATGAAAGGTGGTAGTAGAAGATAGAACAATCATCGTTTCATGAGGCAGTAATTCACCGTCCACAGAAACAGTATGTTCATTAACCATTAGACAGAGGTGTGTGTAAGTGTATCTCTAATACTTATCATAACAACATCATAGTATATTTAAGATACTGTTTTTGTTACAAACTACAATAATAAAAAGAGTTTAGGGGGTTGGAGAAGCAAAATAAAACAAAAGAACATTAGGGAAGACTTTACATTTAAATCGGATAACTCCTCTTGGTTAGAAAAAAAAGTGTTTTTTGAAGAGATTTATTACTAAGGGAAGAATTTTAGGATGAGTAGAGGGATGTGGAGAGATAAAATGTGCATATTTTGGCCGATCCAATGACTTGAGAGGTGTGGGTAAGGAGGTAGAGGTGGGGGCCTTTTATAAGAGGGAGGAGGGACGCCTCTTGGAATGTCATGAAATGTTACTTTATTATAAAATGGTTTTCAGATATTAAAGGTCCCAAAATTATATATATATATAGGATATGGTGATAAGGGTTATAAATACACCCAAACAATAGGTTTTTTACAAGTGTATGTTTTAGATTTTATATTATCTTTTCATTTTATTTAAATCGTTCATTAACGAGGTAATCGCTGCATCATCATGATGTCATAAATAAATTAATTTATTTAATGTTTAAATTTTTTTAAAAAAATACTATGATATAGGAAATATTTTTATCTTTCCAATGAATATTTATAGTAATAAATATGACATGTATAACCCATGTAAATATTTTTAGTAAAATAGTACATGTTTGTGACATTTTTATTTTAACTTTAAATAAAAAGTTATTAATGTCATTTTCTTACCCAAGTGGATCCATGGGGACCCCAAGATGAAAAATGGATTTCCATGGTCGGACATGATTCATATAATAAGGGTAGGACATGTTTCAAGGTCATTTCATATTATTATAACATTATATTTACCTTAAATTACACTAATTACATTTAATCGTGATTAATAAAACATAAAAGTTACTATTCACCAAAAAATATTTTAATCCCATAGAACGACATTTTACATCCTAATAAAACCCATGTATGTCAGATTTCTGAAAATCAAATCACAAAAGTGGTAATGTTTCATTTAAACGAACAATTAGTTTTTTAACTACCACTTAGTGGTGTCACTATTCATCAAAAATTGATGTTTTTTAGAAAAATACCAACACTTTACCATAAGATATATTTGATATTACGAATTAAAAAATGATGTCTATTTTAAAAAATAAAAAACAAATACGTTGAATTAATCAATTTAAAAATTAATTCCTGTTGTCAAAACAAATAGCGTGTTTTAAGAAACAAAATATAACAAAATATTGACACTAGTTTATGTCCTATTTCAATGTGAAATTATTTCCAATGAACACCATTGGATTAAATGGTAAAAATAAATTATAATTGAACTTTAAAACCAATTAAAAATATATTATAATCATATAAAAAAATTAGATTAAAATGAGGCTTTGAAATAAAATACAGCATTTTACAGTATTCACTAAAAAATGACCTATATAGGAAAAATACCAAATATTTATAAAAAGTAAATATTGATGTCCCGATTATAAAAAGAATTTCATTTTGTCAAATATAACATATAAAATTTTCAAAAAAGTGGACTTAAAAAATGGTTCTCCATCAAAAGGCGGTTAATCGACCTTTTAAAGAATATTAGAATATTTACGCTTAAAATTGGATTCATTCGCATTTTAAGCCTCTAACATTTATTGGATAAAAGTATAAATATTTGAAAAACATATATAATAATTTTGTAGTTACTTATATTCATTCCTTCAATTATAACGGCTAGGCATTAACTATAATTTAAAATAATATTATTATATTATTAGAGTGAAACATAAGATTTCCTAGAAACTCGTTGTTGTGTATTGGGTACGCCATCGAGCATAGCGTTCCCTTTAACTTAATTTTAACATTTAATTCAAAAATATAGATAAATATGAAAATTTCACATTCTTTATTTACCTAGGGTGTTACATCCCTCCCCCTTTTGGGAATTGCGTCCTCGAAATTTTAAACAATGGGCATGGAAACTTCATAGAAAGCCCCACATGGGAAAAAGAGTCAATTAAACTATCACTTTAAAAGAAAGAAAGGAAAGTACAAAGGTCACCCGAGTTAACCCATACATGGATTCCATGTAGGAAAACATGGACGTGGAAGAGAAAACAATGTGTCATGTTCTGATGGAGAGTGATAGAAAACATGTTTAGGAGAATGTTAACCTCCAGAAAATCACAAACTGGTAATGGGTTAAACGGTATTTGATTCCCCATTAGTAAAAGTTAATAGACATCATTTTTGTTTTTAAGTTACTTTTCATTGAGGAATTTATTTCTGAGATTAACTAAATCATAAGGAAACATACCTACTTGTCGTGTAGACTCTCATCTCCTACTATATTTCATACTCAAAGTCATTATTCCTCCAAAAGACAAGTATTTAGGATGACTTGTTCACATTAAGAGAGCTCTAATCATCTTCTAGAGAATCTCCTAATTCACAAAAGAGATCTATAGATTTTCCATGTCTTTAGACCAGAACCAAAACCATAATAGTTAGAACAAGATCAAATAATCCCCAAAAAGATAATCCTTTATAAAAAAGAAAATCAATTCTTAATATCCAAAATTATTCCAATAAAACCCAAATTTCAACGAAGACTATTCGATAAACAATTTGTCCATAAAATTATTCAAAGTAAACCAAACTAAAATTGAAACCCAAATCACTGAAGGATTTAATCACATAGTCTTCCAAGATAAATCATAACATTTATCTCCAAATTATATAAGTTACTCATAAAGTGTCATACTGAAAAGGAACTAACCTAATCACATATCCTCCATGATAGGCTAATCATTTCCATATATAACCCAAAATCAACTTACTACTGATTCACAAGAACGTCTAAATAAAAATAAGATGTCATACTAACCAGGGACATCCCGTAGTCCAGTGGTAGGCGATTCACCCTTGTCGCCCTTCAGTTGTGGGTATGATTCCTGCAGCCTTACCAGATGCGACGGGTTGTCACCCATCCTACGGGTTGTCCTTTTTATAAAACTTAAAAAATAACCCTAACATGTTTAAACCTCAATGGTATCCTTATACCTCTCATTTTCATACAAATTCATTATTATCTCTACATCTTAATTCTTGAAGAATTATTTCACCACCATAAGATAAATAAAATGATTTCCAAAAATGAAGAACACCATACCTTGATCATGGTGTCCATTTGGTTTCATCGTCATCCTGTTCACATAGGTACAAGGTCCATGCATTGAAACAATGATTTAGAGATCCTTCAAAATCATTTGCTTCTTCCATCCAAATACACCATGTACAACATGGGTCATATGGGTGTTCACTAAAAAACAGTTTCAGAAAATAATCATGTATGACATATAATTTCAAGACATCTGATAAAACATGATTTCTATAAAACAGTTGTACCGATTTTGATTTGAAACGTTCAATTAATGGTCTGTTTAAAATTCCATAGGTTTGCGCTGAGAGACTATATTGTAAAAGAAAATATAAATAGTTTGCACAAGGGTCTCCTTCTTTAGCTACTTTTTTAAAATCATAATATGCTTCAAAACAATGTGATAAGGTAAAATATTTAAAATTTCCTTGATAAAATTTACCTTTATTAAAAATATGAGAATATTATGAAAATAGTATTTGTCCAAATACAACCCATGCTCCACAATGATAACGTGGTATAATGGAGGTGTTTGATATCTCAAACAACTGCTTGCAAATGAGTTGTATGGTAGAAAATGTTTCACAATCATCGGAACGTGACTTTGCAATAATTATTGCAAGCATGTCCTCAGGAAGAGATAGGAATTTCGTTTGAGATCCCCCTCCTTCCATTCGTAACTGACATTACATGACCTGAAAAAAATTTACAAAACAAGGATTTAACTGAAATAATAGATATAGGGACTAACCATGTGTCTTAAAAAACTCAAAATCCCTATGGTTGCCTAAACTGACCTCCGATACCAACTATAAGGTCCCAGCCTTATAACATTACATAATGATGAGTAAATGAAAAATTTACATAGATTATCTTTTCCGGTTTAGAGTTTTAGAGAATTATGACATACCTATTACATCTCAAAAGATTACAAAGTATACACTTCTATTATTTTTCCACAAAATAAAAACTCGTAAAAATAAACATTTCTAGTTCCATGATATTGATAGCATGTCTTTCCTTGATCCCATCCTTGACACTATTCATCATTAAGTCCTGTGGAAAACCTTTAAAAAACCTAGGATGTGATTAAAAATCCAAGTAAAGGATACACAAAGAAGTACAAATGTTAGTTTTTCAAAAACAACAAGAAAACTATGAATACTTTATCAAAGTAATACCTTTCACCTTTTTGAAGTAGTAAATACTCTTCACTAAATAAAAGATCACTACTTACCCTTTGTAACCAAAAGATTACCATAAATCCATATAAAAACACATAACATATAAATTTAACATGGGACATAAACATACTAAAATGGAATAACCATACGGTCGACTTCCACACATATCACTACATGGAATAGCCATACGGCCAACTTCCATACCCAATGAATTTGAGTTTAAAACTTAATCTCCCATCCTGGTATTGATGAGACCACCCATCATATGGTTTATTACATAACCACCCATCAAATGACCAAGTACCATTATAAAATCAAATCACATAAAACAATTATAAAAGAAAGAAAAAATTCCTACATTTCAATCACAATAAATCCAAAAAATATATTGACAAAAAATTATATTATCAAAAACATTTTCAATACCAAAATACATAAAAGAGTATATGGTATTTATTTACTTTTAAAAACATTACGGCTTGTTTAGAAGCCATAGATCAAATAATACTTACGGTGGCGGAAAGGTCGTTGTCACCGCTTATGTTAAAAAGAATCATACTTTTTTTCATTTAGTAAAACACTTCATATAGAAAATATTCCTTTTAAATAAAAGTAAAATTAAAAGGGGTTTATACACCATATAAAGGAAGTTGTCTATAAAACCAAAATATACCTCAATGAAAGGAGATTGAGACGAAGTCCCGTTTAAAGATGGTATCCTTTGATTAAGGATAAATCAATTACATAATTATGTATGACAAAGGAATACACCAAATTTAAGAGGATATTAAGTGTAAAACAATTATAGGTTATTCAAACATATTCATGGGACGACATATTCAAGGAGCACAGGTTTATCCCAGATAATCAAAATTGGGTTAAGATGTTCCCTTGCAAAATTTCGACAGCCTAACGACGTCACTTCATAATTCAGAAAATGAGTTGATGAGAGATAACAAAGGTATCTCATCACCTGTACATTAAATTTACAGAATAAAGGATATATGAGAACATATCCCAACATAAGAATATATAAATTAAAAGACATAACAAAAAAGAAATCATTTTTAAAGAAGAGGAGGGTGAAAGGTTCCCTTACCGATTTGGGTAACATTCGAAACGTGCACACATGAAAGAAAGACTATACAACGTTGATGTAAATACACATATAAGAAATTATATTACACAAATATTAGAATAATGGGCATTACATAAACAAATAAAAGTAAATGGTGGCAAATTTAGCATAAATCTCACAATAATAAAAGTGAGATGAAAAATACCTTACGAAAACTCGGCAGCCTAACGACGCCACTTGAAACATCCAAAAATGGATTTATGAGATCAAATATGGTATCTCAAAATATTATCCTCAAAATTACAGTATGAGGAACATTAAATAATATCCCCAAACATAATAAATATGAGCTTAAAGAAAATTACATAAAAAAGAGTACTTAAAAAGAAAAAGAGAGCTAGTATCCCTTACCTCAAGTCTTACTTGTCTTGTTCGTTTCTTTATATTACTGAATAATAATAATTTTTGGTCAATTTATGATTTCTTGAGGACTTCATTTAAAGGTTATTATTCAGTTCATATCACATATTATAATGTTATAATAAATGGTTAATATTGTGAGTTCATATTAGATGTTTTTTTCGGTGTTCGGAACATG
Organism: Viscum album; assembly: GCA_963277665.1. Classification (NCBI taxonomy): domain Eukaryota; kingdom Viridiplantae; phylum Streptophyta; class Magnoliopsida; order Santalales; family Viscaceae; genus Viscum; species Viscum album. The sequence goes on along the minus strand of OY728131.1, from coordinate 847,146,900 downwards.
AGTAAAAATTGAACATGTTGGAAAAGAATTTTCCATGTAGTTATAGGTAAATAAACTCCAGAGTAGTATTAATGATTTAAATATCATATATATCCATTATATAATCATTTTACACTACTCCATAACATTTGGAGATAAAAAGAAATGAAATTCACCGTTCATTAAGACGGTAGGCCATACGTAAGCATGAACGCTACTTTCATTTCTTTGGAATATTAATGGAATTAAAAAATGATGATATATATATATATATATTATAATTATAGTATAATATATATGATATATATGTCACATAAGTTCATAATTTTTATTCTTTATACATTCCATGTATTGCATGAACGAGTCACATCACTTGAGTGGGCGGTAGTCCACACTTCCTCAAATGAAATTTTCGCATTTGCACAACATGAAAACAATAAAGGTATGTATTAAATATAAAATACAGAATAATATAGAGGAAATAAATATAATATATATCATAAATTAATATAGTGCCATCATAATGGCCACCGTGAAAGGTGGTAGGAGAAGATTGAACAATCATCGTTTCGTGAGTCAGTAATTTTCCATCCACAGAAACAGTATGTTCATTAACCATTAGACGGAGGTGTGTGTATGTGTAGCTCGAATCGTTATCATAAAAAATCCTAGTATATTGAAGATACTGGTGTTGTTATCAAAGAAATTAATAAAACGAGTTTAGGGGGTTGAGAATAAAAATAAAATAAAATAACATTAGGGATGACTTTACCTTTAAATCGGGTAACTCCTCTTGGTTTTAAAAAAAGGATTTCTTGAAGAACATTATGCCGAAGGGAAGGAATCTTGGATGAAGAGAGAGATGTGTAGAGATAAAATGAGAAGTTTTTAGTAGATCCAATGGCTTGAGAGGTGTGGGTAAGGAGGAAGAGGTGGGGGCCTTTTATAAGAGGGAGGAGGAGCACTCTTCGAATGTCATGAATAGTTACTTTATTATAAAATGCTTTTCGGATATTATAGGTCCCAAAATTAGATATTTCAAGGATAAGGTGATATGGGTTCGAAATACACCCATCCACTAGGTTTTTTACAAGTTTATGTCTTAGATTTTACATTATCTTTTGATTTTATTTAAATCTTTAATTAATGAGGTAATCGAGGCATCATCATTGTGTCATAAATAAATTAATATATTTATTATCTAAAACATATAAAAAAATACTATAATATATTAAATCTTTTAATATTTTTAATTAAAATTTATATTAAAAAATATGACCTTTATAACACCTTCTATTTTTTTTTAGTAAAACAATTCATGTTTGTCTCATTTTTATTTTAACTTTTAATAAAAAGTTATTGATGTCATTTTCATACCCAAGTGGCTCCATGAGTTCCCCAAGTTGACACATGGATTCTATTGGTCGGCCATGATTCATTAAATAAGGGTAGGACAAGTTTCAAGGTCATTTCATATTATTGTAACATTATCTTTACCTTAAATTACATTAATTACATTTAATCACGATTAATAATACATAAATGTTACTATTCACCAAAAACTATTTTCATCCCATAGAACCACATTTTACATCCTAATGACAACCATGCATGTCAGATTATTGAAAATAAAATCACAAAAGTGGTAATGTTTCATTTAAACGAAAAATCAGTTTTTTAACTACCACTTAGTGGTTTCACTATTCATAAAAAATTGATGTTTTTCAAAAAAAACACCAAAAATTAACCCGAAGATAAATTTGATATTAAGAATTCAAAAATGATGTGTATTTTAAAAAAATTCAATACATATAAATTGAATTAATAAATTTAATAATTAATTCCCGTTGTCAAAACAAATAGCGTGTTTTTTAGAAACAAAATATATCAAAAGATTGACACTAGTTTAAGTCCAATTTCAAAGTGAAATTAATTTCAATGACCACCATTGGATTAAATGGTAAAAATAAATTCTAATTTCTCATTAAAACCAATTCAAAATATAATCTAATCATATAAATAAATTAGATTAAATTGAGGTTTTGAATTAAAATACATCATTTTACACTATTCATTAAAAAATGAACTTTATCGGAAAAATACCAAAAATTTTTACAAAGTAAATTTTGATGTCTCGATTATAAAAAAAATTATTCTTTCAAATATAACATAAAAATTGTCAAAAAGTGGATTTAAAAAGGGTTCTCCATCAAAAGGTGGTTAATCGACCTTTTAAAGATTATAAGAATATTTACGCTTAAAATTGGATTCATTCACATTTGAATCCTATAACATTTATTGGATAAAAGTAAAAATATTTTACAAACATATATAATCATTTTGTAGTTAGTTCTGTTCATTCCCGCCATTACAATGTCTAGGCGTTAACTACCATTTAAAATAATATTATTATATTATTAGAGTGCAACGTAAGATTTCCTAGAAACTCATTGGTGCGTATTGGGTACGCCATCGAGCATATCATTCCCTTTAACATAATATTAACATTTTATTCAAAAATATGGATAAATATGAAAATTTCATATTCTATATTTACCTGGGGTGTTACATTGTGTGGATAATGAAGTCTCACTCCGAATTCTAAAACATAAAAATTGGGGAATTCCCACCATATTCCTATATTCTATTTGTTTGTTTTTAAAGAAAATTGGAATTAAATGTGAAGAAAGATAATAGAAAGTTATTTATGGTTTTTATACAGTTATACATTTTTCCATCGTGGTGAAATAAAATTTTAGATGTTAATAATTATAAATTGGTAACATTTTTTAATCTTGTATCATAATTTTTTAAGTTTATTTCTTGAATAAAACTATCATAGTGAACTATGGACTGAATACCTTGAGTGGGAGCTATAAAAAAAGTTATGGTTACCAAATAATTCTTATTGTTCATAAAAATTAAAAAAATTATATACCTTGAAATGGATTATTTTAATGTTTTGTTATTCATTCTCACATCCATATTACGATTTATGATTTTTCTAATCAACAAGGGGAGTGATTTTCTAAAAAAATAGAGATTTAGAATAACTTACACATGAATTTACTGATTTGTTTTTTGAATTGAGTATATGTTCTTGAGTTACATTAAAATTTTATCTTTATATGCCTATGTAATGGAAATATAGTGTTGGTGCCACACTCTGAAATTAATAAAGATAACTCTAATACATTGGTAAAATAAGTTTTTTTTACAGTTGGTTAACCCCTGTAGAAATAATTATTTCATAATTTAAGATAATTTTTAAGAAATTTTAAGTTACTTCTATATATAAAGGAAATAAAATATCATCATGGATAAGATAGTTCATTAAATCAAATGAGTTTGGAAAAAACAAATTTTCCTTTTGAAGACATCCCATTACATTTATAGTAAAACATGGAGATGTAAAAACATTTTCCCTACTGTGTTATTATTATTATTTAGGGAATGAGGAAAAGTGAACTTCTATTTATATACATTGAAATTATTTAGTTCAATTTGATAACAATGAATAAAAAGGTCAGTAATTGAAGTGCCACCTACTATGTATGATGGATTTTTTTTGTCAATGGTAGTATATGAGCATGTAAATATATTTTTGAAAAAGTTTGTTGAATGGTTATAGGATATGCCTAATTAATAAACAATGTTTCATTTAAGAAATATCAAAAAAGTTATTTATTTTGTTTTTATTGGATTTGAATCAGAATATTCATGTGTTGTTAATTGAGTATGGAACATCATTATATTGCTTATGAAGATCTAGCATGACGGATTTTTGATTGTATCTATTTATATCATATTATTATATAGGATGGTCCATTTATAGTAGAAATGTTAAACTAAAATTAAAATGAAGATATTATCAATAAAAATTATAATGAAGTGGATATGTCTTTTTGTAGTGAATATCATAATGATTCTTTCATTATCAGTGCAGATGGCTAGAATGAATGAGGATATTGAGGACCTGAGATGCTAATTGAACCATCCCTAGAGTTCATATATGTTTTTATGAACAATGTAATGTATACAATTATAAATGAGGTTTTTAATGGTCTATAAAATTCGTATTCAATTTTAATTTTTTTTGAGGAAATTTTTAAATTTGAATTTTTGGAGCTTCAATGGAAAATGTACAAGTTTCGTCAATGTATGACTTTTCCTACTGATCATATCATTTTGTTGATCATATTATTAATCAAATCATATATGTTTATAGTTACTTATAAATTTTATAAATGAATATTATATGAATTCTTTGGAATCATATGACTTTAGCATATATATTTTAGAGAATCATATTACTTTTCATTGGAGTGTAAAACATGGTTATTGGCCATAAGACCTAATTTTCAGCCTTCATTGATATAATAAAATTGTAAATGAGTTACAATAAAACTTCAACACATGAATTTTTCACCACAGTATAACTTAATGACCCACCATATAGTCCTATATATATGTCTTTATTATCAGACCTCATTGTGAGACCTCCTTGTAAATGTTTATATAGGCAAAGAAATCGATACAAATGCTAACATGTTCAATTAAAATGATGTTTAAAATAATTTTATAGGTAAAAAATACCGGATTTTTGTTAATGTATATACATAATATTAAAGGCCACATAAATGTAGCCTTAACTATATGTTACCTTTGTAAGTGTAACATTAATGAATAAAATGATATGTAATTTTTTTTGAGTTTTTAACGTTCATTTATAAAAAAGACTATAAAAAATAATAGGGTTCTCGATCAATAATTTAACGTTATAATTAAAACAAGTAAACTTGATTCAGGTTGAGATGATACTTTACTCTTGTTTTGGTATATTCATGTTATTGAGTATTTTGGGATTGTGATGTAGAGTAGTTCATATATCATTTTTTTGAAAGAATATAAATTTTTCTAATAAAGGAGAAAAATGAAAGTTGAATCTGGGGAAGAAGAAGAATATGAGAAGAAGTAAGATAATTCAAGCCCATTAGAAATCTCTATAACTATTTATTTCACTAAGAGATTATATAAAAGAAAATGTTACTCCTATAAATGTACACGTAGAAACCATTGAGAGGAAAATGGAATTTTGATATCATGGGATCACCCAAGATGAAAAAGTAATAATGAGGTATGAATGAACATGGGATTAAAATAACATAATGATATTGAAAATTATATATATTATAAATATTGGTTCTTTGTAACCAATATATAAAAAATAAGTGAGAGAAGGTATGTCATATATTTTTTTAAATTATGAATATTTATAGTTTTTAGGATCATTATAACGATTTATTAATGATGAATAAGGATTTTCCTTTAATACTATGTTGATTTTATAGACAATTACCTTATCCAATATAACTAAGAAAAAGATAATAACCATCACACTATGATTAGAACAGGGTGACGATGTAATGAGATGAAAGGGAAATATGTTCAGGAGATAGAAACTTTCTTTCTCTTCTTAATATCATCTAGGTGTTATGATTTTCATAGATTGAGAAGTGAGAGATCCATCTGCATAGTTTAATTGAATTCAATTTAGATAAGAAAAAAGGGGAATGGGTGGAATAAAGCTTATATTGAAGACAATTTGTAAACAGAAGACCTTGTATTTAGTTGAAGGAGATACATATAATTGATATATAAAAATAATTTTTTGATCATTGTTCTACATAAATTAGTTTAAATACATGAATACTTTCATATACATGGTGAGAAGCTATATATCCTTTGAAAATCATGGTATTAATGGAGATCATATAATGACATTGCGATTACAATGTCATGTTGATGAAGAAATTTTTCAAAAAAATAATTTAATTTTATAGATGGTTAGATATCGTGATGGTTATTTAAACAACAAACATTTTTTTTCAGTGATTGATTGTAGTGAAAAATCATGATTTGGGTGAATATAAAATCATGTTATAGATTAGGTATTTAGAACAAAATTTGTAAAATGTTTTTTCTCCCTTTTAGTTTCATTGCATATATTCTGGTGATTTATGATGGATTTTTTAAACTAAAATAGATATATTTTAATTAACTGAAAAATAGGCTAAATTTTAATGGTGGTAAAATATTTCAAGAGAATTTAAAATTTTCTAAAAAAGTAACAACACTTGATATACCCTCCAGGTTACTACACCGATCGTGAGAGTAATGTTTATGTGGTATGAAAAACAATATTCATAGAAGATAAACACATAATATAAAGGGTGAAAATAGTCATTTAAATTATTTATTTTTTATGATATTTGAATCTATATAAGTATTATTTTTGATAAGAAAATATTATCTTCTCTATTTTTAAGAGATAATATGTTATGAGGTGGGCTAGGTAATGAATATATGATAATCAAAATACGAAATTCAAACATGAAATTGAAAAACTCAATGAATAGAAATTTATTTAATAAAACCATAATCATGGATTATGATTTTTTCAAACACACACCTACATCCTATATTAAAAAATTTGGTTTATTATTAATTTATATAATAACTTTATTTATATTTATTTTAATTAATATCATTAATTTATATGTTTTATTATACATTTATTTTGCATTGGTAAATAACATTAGTCATTCAGTGTAAATTTTTCTAATCCATGATTTCATTGATATAGTGTTTGGGGTCCTTCATTCTTCCACTTTTGTTCATCATATTAATAATGACAATGAAGATGATATAATATATTTTATATAGTTTTGGTGCCTTATTTTTTTTAAACCATTGTACTCAATGGTTTTTTTTGATGAGTAAATGAGATATTATTATTACCAATATGACTAAATTGGGGTCCTTTAATTACTAATGATGTTTGGAGTTAAAATTATTAGTGGTTTTTTTCTTTTTCTTTTATGAATAATTTTATTGGTTTCATGTTGTCATTAGTGAGTTACAAATGTTAAACAGTGGTTGATGTTTTTTGTAGATTTTTTTAATGAATTTCTTTCATAGATTCATTTAGTTATTTGATATTTATAAATCACAGTACGTGTATGAAGGAGATATAAAAAATAATTTAACAATTTTTATATGATCTAGGTGATAAAAATATGGTCATTCTATGAAGGGAGGTTTCGTCATAATAAGAGAACATAAGAGATTTTCAATTACACTGTTGATCTATGAACCATGTCGTAGGGAAGGTTTTTTTTCCTAAGGCCATTAAATTCTGTTAACAATAGTGGTTACACAATTTAAGGTGGATCCTATAAAAATTTGGTGTTATTATTCTTGATATAGTAAATTATATCCCAACAAAATGTCTTCAAGTCATGTCATAATGAGTCTCTATAAAAAATGTTTTTTTAAAAAACACCTTGTAGAAATGGGAACGTATAAAATATTGGATCTATTATGTTTTTTAAAGGTTAAATCACATCACATTTTTTCAATAATGATAATGTTGTAATAGGATTGGGAATATAGGATATTTTACAGGATCCCATCATGATTATCATGGATTATAAAATTTGTTTTTCCCATGATTCCAATTAATCTATCTTTTTAATGGTTTTATAATAAGATTCATGTATTTCAATTCACTGCATTTTATATTAATGTTATATCCCATTGGATTCCATATTCTAAATGAGTTTCACACCATCATTCCAATGTTAATAAGTTAATGGGATTTTAAACAAAATTATTCATAGGTACTCACATTGGTTGGGAGGTTGTGAGGTTGGTGTCATTATTCCATTTTGTGGGAAATTATTTCTGACTTTGAGACACTCTTATAAATATATGATAAATTTTTGAACCTTTCACATACACCGACAAAGGACTAGTTACCATATTAATAAAGTTAGGTGTTGAATCCATGTACATGTGAGTGGGTATTTTATTAATATAACTATATAGAATAATCAGAGGATTTATATTGTTTTATTAATTTCCGATAAATTTTAGATGATTTTTTAATGCCATTTGATAAAGCTATATTGATTTTAATTTTGTCAAGGATGGTATTTTTTGTTTTCAAATTTATCCTCCTAGAGGAATCTAATGTATCGTGTGGTAACATGAATGAAAACCCTCAAATGTTCATATAAGGAAATGTCGTTAAATTTAAAATCAAATGTAAATGATGTATATGACAGAATTTAGGCATTGAGTATACATCACAAGCCTTAAGAATGTGTCAATCATATCCTTTTTATATGTGGAATTATAGTCCATGTAGTTTAATTTGTTCCCAACCTGCTGATGAGTGTGGTAGTGTAATTAACAATAATGAGTATTATTTACCATATTTTTATGAAACATAAATTATTATACCAAGATCGTTGTGCATGTTTGGGGTATTTTTTATTTCTCAGATTATATGATCACCCTAAATCATTAATCCCTCATGAATCAATCATTATCTGAGAAAAATGATATCAAAAAAGATCAACCATCTTTTAAAGGATAAAAGATTGAATTTTTAAGGGGATTAAATATTGATTCCACCCTTATATTTGTATGGGGAATACCAAAGGAGGATTCCCTGATTTGTGGATTTTAATTATACGAGATGCATTCTTAATGAAAATACTTATTCTCATCCTATTCCTACTGTGTGGGAGAAAAAATATAATGAAATAAATCAGACACACTGCCTATAGGCGAGGAACTTATGCAACGATGCGACCCTTATTTGATATGTTTAGAAACATTTTGAAGGATATGAACCCACAAGTGATCGTATGGTAATCACATTTTATATCTAGCTTAGGGATTAAGAGGGAATTCTATGTATCTCATTTGTAATCAGAATCAGAGTCATCATAGTTCAATTTAGTTCCTAATACATTGATGGGTGTGGAAATAAAATAGAACCGCAAGAGGAGGGTCCCATGTGCTGGAGTAAATGGAATGTCGAGTGCATTAAACAATGTTGTATACCTAGGTAACATATCTATCCCTTATCATAATATGGAAAAGTGTTGGGACCATGATGAGTCTATAGAATAGGATTGGACGGAATTAAGACCCCTATCAAGGACATGGAATGAATAAGTATTCTTGAGTGCACATCCCCTACTCTATCATGGACACTCTCCCCTTAAATAGAGTAATCATTCAAAGACTCATTGTTGAGAATTCACATGGTTTGATGTAAATTGTCTGGTTTTGATACCTAGAAAGGCCTGAATTTCCAAGTGTTTTTTCATTGTGCATATGAATATTATGGGGTCTTTCACATGATTTGTGAACTGATTATATGAACTCACTGGTCTAAATTAATTTTTATGGGGTATTTTTCTGTCATGTTTGGCATGTACAAAGTGTCATTAATGTCATCAAGTATCAAATCACAAAAACAGCGTCATCACTTCATGTGACCCATATGATTTTTTTTTCATGTGATTCATATGATGTGAATGGATTCCATGACATGATCCGTCATTAAAGTATTGATTTAATTATTTTACCCATCTTATATTCCCAGATACCTTTGTGTGAACCATTTATCATTTCGATAGTCCATCGTCTCACTCACTCGATATGTCAAAATTTATTTTCATGATTCATGTGAAATTTAATGAATCCACCATGTAATCCATCTTACATTTATAAAGTCATTCAAATTTTCAATGAACAAATCACACAAACAATGTGATACCTTCTCTTGAGGAACAAAACAATTTACATCATATAATAATCTAATCATTAAAACATTAAGTCACATGATGCCCAAGGTTTTTATCCACTGAAGAATAATGAGATTAGAATGACATGTATTTCATCCTTTTCATGATTTATGTGATCATCATGTGAACACTTTTTTAGGTGGATGGATCTTGTTATTGTGTAATTACTTCACTAAGGATATTTTTCCCATGTGGGTGAGATTTTTTTACTTTTACAAATAGGGTTTTATAGGCATTACAACCACAATATATATATGTTCTATTTTATACAGTGATCAAGTTGAATATTTTAGCTTCTGTTTGCTAAAGAGAATATCTTCATAATATGGAAACATCTTATGTTCTTCCCATGATCCAACATCATGTTACGAGTGAATTCCTCCCTTCAATTCCTGATAAATAGTTACCACATTATCAATACATAAATTCTATATAGTTCAATCATGTAATACTTTTACATGAGTATATTAACATGGTTTTGATCATGATATTTCATGTTTCCATCTCTAGATGTTTAAGACAGACTTGACAAAATTACCTCACATGATCAAGATTATATGTCCAATGGATTTCCCATGGAAAACCCATCATGATTGAGGGAATTCAAATGATCCATCTAAAAGATCTGAGTTCCTTCATGAGATCAGACCGACATGTCTAGGGATTTTGTGAGATCATTTCAAAAAGCATGATAACCATCTTCAGATCAGGTTCAAATGTCTATGTGATATTTTTGAGATATTTAATAGTGGTCGAATTTTGATTTTGTGATCAATGGAGTTACCACATTAAGCACATAATCCCATCACATGAAAAATGTTTCTAATGTGAGGATCCCACCATTTTTTAATTCATGTCACTAGAAGCCATTGGATACTTTTAAGAATCCACCTACTTGGGTGTCACATGGTCATGTTTGACACGTATGGTGTCTTTGGTGTAATTAGAATGACATGATGGTATTCTATTGACCAATTTATATATCATGTGATGCACATAATCCCATCACATGATAGAACATTGTAACTTCCTTCTCATATGTACATCATTTTTTTTGCGAATAATTATTTAAATCATTTGAAGTTGTATAACTATTGATAATTAAAGAATCAAACGATAAATGTGGACCTATCCATGGATCAATATATGATTGGGTATATATTTTTGGGTTTTTTGGTCAATCAATTTATAGATCTCACAAAACGTTTATGTCATTTTCAGGAACTTATTGTCTTCATGTTGATCACAAGGCTTCAAAGGGGGCATCACATTACCAGTCATTGATCATGAATTGGAGTGAAACCCTTTTCCTTAATAGAACACATTTTTTCCACGGATCATTGAGTGATGTGGTTTGATTCTACGACAGGAGCAAGCAACCATGATAGTTTATCCAATAAACTCATATGTAGAATATAATTATTCTTTTCATTTATGAAAAAAGGATACTCTTATTTTGTTAATTTTTTACACCATCATTACAATACTCATTTGGGAGGATTCAGAACCCCCCCACCCTAGAGAAGTGAGGTCTAGGGGAATGAATAAGGGCACTCTTCTGAGGATGTGAATAAAATCATGACACCCACGGCTTCCACTTATTGGTTTCTAAATATTCTCTTTTTCATTAACTATACCATTTATACTCTGTGATATATATTTAAAAAAGGATGCATAGAGAATCCATTTCAGTTTTCACTATGAAGTTTATAGAGCTCTCGATTTTTTTCATTCACATGGATTCTTCAAAATAATATGTCTTGTATCCTCATTCTGAGAACCATTCACAAGATCTAATCATTTTATCTCATTTTCAATGAACCAAATCCATAATATTCATAAAAACACTCTTCAAAATAATTATTTGTCATTTACATGAATGATGTTTTATTTTTTTGGTTGTGAAGATGTTTTTTGTGATATACTTTGGAATTTATAATGAAAATAAATATAAACATTATTTTCATGAACTTCTTATTGTCACTCGATCAGGTGTCATGGAATGTATCATAAAATTGTGGAACATTATTTGGGTCACCTGATATTAACGAATTTACATAGTTCATTTGATTCTATTAACCATAATGGATCTCAATCTATACATTCTACTATACAAGTTATGATATTATGTAAAATATATCCCTTTTTAGATTAAATAATTTCACTAATTCATTCCATTTATGTTAGAGCCCATATAGCATTCATAAATGATGTTATAGTGGTCATGACTCACTAGAACTCTATGGTTTATACTATTGATGTAGAACAATGCATCAATATAAAATAATATCATAAACTAGTAACTATCATAATGGGGAACTATATTTTAGAATATTCTTTGTTAGAATTGATACGTTAGTAAGTATTTTGAATATAAAATGAAAATCTAATTTTAACGCTATAACAAAAAAACCATACATCTTAATCAGATACTAAACATGCACTATATGCATAAAATTGTTATATCTTATACATGAAATAATATATCTGAGGATAAATACTATAATGGTTATATGATAATGTTTATTTTGATTGGAATTGAAGTGGTTCTTCAAAAATACGATCTTCAAATTCATATATAATGGTCTGTAATTTGGTAATCAACCTCAAGACATAAATTAAGATAGAAAACCGTCCAATAACATTGATTAGGGAGAATATATGTGATGGAATGGGGATGGCCATTTTGGGTACAACATACTGCCACCGAAATCACTATTGTGCTAAAAAATAATTATCATGTGCGTGGTAACATGGATTTGAAAACCCCAGACATATTGTATGAAGGTTATGATTGAAGACTGTGCCAACTGAGGGATTCCAGACATGAAAATGTTTCACCTAATTTAAAATTATTCCAACATTAGTCTATTGGATATCGATAAAATATATAGTTCATCAATTCTAGTATACATGTATGATGAGTTTCTCCCTCCAACATATTTCAAGAAAAATTTACAGAACCCTCCAACAATTTCTAGAGAGGTGACTATGATGGATGATGATTACCTCAATACATCCTCATTTATCAGTATGTGAATATTATTTAGGACATTTGTTTCATTTTTTATCAAAATTCCTATTCTGAACCATAGGCGAAGAAACAGAATGATTTTCCATCAGAAGATTCTAATGGGGCCTAAGGTGCCAATTGGATTATAATTTAAGAAGGATTGTTTTATAATTGTGGTGGTAGGTCATTTATGAATTGACAAACCCATCTATTTGTATGGAATATTTGGTATTTACCTGTGTAAGTAGTTGCTTCTGACCCATGAGGAGGGTGATGTTTGGGATTCCACCTTATGGATAGAATTGAACATTGTTCAAGAAAGACATATCAGTCTGGCCGTTTTGGTGCCTGAAAAATTGTATCATCCCATTTATCATAATTATTTGGGGAACACCCATATATATTTTTCATCCCCTACCTATATTATGATGTTGGATAGGGTCCTATGTATGTGGGTATGATTATTTGAGTTCCTAGTGCATTACTAGGCCCTGTTTTAAACCATTTTAACTACATTAGTGAATTCATATACAATGCATTGATGAACTAGTAAACCAAGATCAACATGAAACATTATGAAAATTTCACATTGTATAATGTGAGACTCCCACTAGTAGTGTACATAAAATTGGATAGGGAAATCCTAAGTCTCAAACCTATTTTATCTCAATTCGTTAGGGTGTTCTATCCACACAGATTGATAGAACGATCATCCATGAGTGGTGTGTTCTCAATGGGTTTTTTTGGTAATTTTTTTTGAATAAAAAAATACACCCACCTTGCTACATTGAGTCTAAAAAATATCATATAGTTACTTTTTAATTATAGTTAATGTTCATCAGTGTGGATAGTAATACACATGTAATTTTTCCACTCACTAGAACTGACTTTTCTCTCTCCAAATCATAATCCAAAACTTTTATTAATTCATAAAATGGAAAAAAGATATATCAGTGATGAAAACCATACGGTTTCAACCATTGATCTATTTTTAATCTAACCCATGACCTAGAAAGAAAAACTTAGTTATAAGACCAATGATTCCATTGGTGACTCAGAAATAGGTGAGTTTTCTTGGGTAACAATAAATATCATGTAATGTGCTGACAGGTGTATATATAACGATTGAGGATATGTTAGGTGAATACCTAAAAATATAAGAATTTACTATAATATATTATAAGTGGGATTATTGGAGAATGGTTAACACAATTTCTGTGGATTTGGGGAATTATTCAACAAGGAGATGGAACATGAAGATTTTGGGCATGTCATTACTCTCTATGGAATATCCTTCACAAAAACAAATGTATATGAATAATTAATATTAAATTAAGATGAGGTGTTCCATAGAATATAGGGACCTACTCACCCGGGGAATGAAAAATTATGGTAGATTGAATTAATAAGTATTCCATAGGAAAGGAAGACCAGTTCCATTTTAGCGATGAGATATTGATAATTTTACTATCCCTTTAAGATTTGGGATTCTTTTTTCTTCAATTTTTGTTGATATATAATTATTTAAATGATTATTTCTAATATCTAGATATATCCATTCACCAAAATAGTCTATTGTGTACTCACTTTGAGGTACTATTTTTGGGGTCGCGTCTGGTGATTATTGGGGTGAAAATATGAGGTGTCTCCTTTTCAAAGATAGATAATTATATCAATGACTTTGGGTTCTAATGAAAATTAATCCACAACATCATCGGTGTAATATTAATCACCTTCAGTGTCTCCCCCTTCTAGAGATCATTCCACATAGAGTATATGAAAATGTAAAAATTCAATATCCCTATACCACCCCAACCACTATGATGTATGTGCTACACATTTAATACTCATTTACTATTAATTCTCGATGGTTTTATTTAAAAACTATTAGGACTTATGAAATTATATAGACCAACAATATGTTTTAATAGATATAGGTGAACCATATTCTATGGATGTAGATGCACTATCAATCCCATTAGAGGATCCTTCATTTTCTGGCATGGTTCCCAAATAGGCATAGATAGCTGGGTCCCTGGAACGATCAGACCCTACACCAACTACATATGATTCAGAGCTAACATATTTTTACCCAGAAATGCTATTTAAAAACATGGAGGTGGTCAATTTTATTAATTACCCATCTTATATCTTGGCAATGATTCATTCATCACTATGTTAGGGTAACCACTCTCATTTATTAAACTAAATATAACTTTCTGTAAGTATGATGTAATTTTTAATTTATTTGTGCATAAAAATCATCTAGGTGGTGACAAAATCTTATAGAAATAATAAATTTCACATATTACAACATTTGTTTTTGATGAAATTAGTAATCCCCATCCTCCATGATGATTTAATGTGAACCATATACAATTATTTTTTCATGACGTAGATGGGTATTATTTCTGTTCTTATCAAGTATCCTTTCAAGATGGACATATTTTTTTTACATATCTACTGGTTAACAATGTCCTCATGAAGTTTTTGTAGTCATTATTCCTTGAGGAATGGGGGCTCTAGATCCCTCAAATTCGGGATCCCTTTAAAATAGAATTTTGAAAATTGAGAGTTGAACAACAACAAGCTTATCAAAGAATGTGAGTATGAGTACCTTTTGTAGTGTTCTGGTTATGGAATATAAACATATCCCAAGAATAGGCCAGAGTTGAGGCTTATATCCCATATCATTTTGAAGATTTTCTTTCCAACCGGTACGGTGATATATCGTGGGTTTGATTTTTGTGGACCCCGATAAGGAGTTGGAGGGATGATTAGGTCAACTCAAATTCATGTTCACCACCCTTGGTTATAGGGGGATTGAATATTGGGATTTAAATACTATGATTAAAGAAATGATTTACATATGGGAATATAACCATCACCTTGAAGATAGAATGTCAGTAGTGTAGGCATTGTTACCAGCCAAAAAATATCAGGATGCGGTTATGGGTGAGGATTCCAATTGTATGATTGAAGTATCAACCCAAAATGATTTGGTCACTGTATGGAAGTCTGATATTGGAATGATCCAATACGATATCAAAAAGAACCACAAGGATATATAATGGATTAAATATTTGCGATGTGATTAAAAAAGAACAATGTCAAAGAAATAAATGATTCTGGTTGGGGAAGGGAATTCATGAAACGATGATGCTTCTAGGGGAAAGGAATTACAATGAGTCAAGTAGGTTAAAACTATGTCGGACAATAAATTTCACCAATACATATTCTATATGAATAAAAAATATGCAGTTCTTAAGAAATTCCTGTATGAATATAGTATAATTTTCATACAATTTCAATAACCTAATTTTGTATGGGATTTCCTGAAGATTCTATGTGTATTAGAGATTCCATCTTTCTATTGTACATTGTTATGAAATAATTATTCCAAACTATATATGATTCTATACATATTTCATTTCTTCAACATGTTAATTTAATGTCATCAAAATCAATATTATATATATTTTTAATGATATACATAATTTCCCTAATACCAATTGAATCCAAAATTTAATTAAAATTTTAAAATAAAAATAATAACTCTTATGTGAACTTTCCATGAAAAATTTATCGAATATGTATCCTCATTAATTTACTTACACCATTAATTCATATATCATAAAGTTAAAAAAGGATTATTTTAGTAAATATGATCTAATTGGAGTGTTCTAAAATATTAACCATTGTTAATGACCAGATATTGAATTTTTTTTATTTTTTATATGTCCAGGTAATGGTCCTTATTAGAATTTCATATCTTGTTTTTGTGTTAGCACTAACATATTCCAAATATATTGAGGGAAAATATTAGTATTAATGAACTCATTTATTTATCTGGACTTCCTTTATGGATTTTTATCATCAATAGTTGTGTTAAATTTCTATTTTATAAGTTCTATATGTTTATTGGATCACATAGTGTGTATGTTTAGATAAAAGGGACTTAACTTTATCCTAGGGTTCCCTTTTCATTTTTTCACCCATCTGATTATTTTTATCTTTCAATTTTTTGTTTTAATGTGTACAATGTCAATATAATAAAGGGTTAATTTTTATTAAACATTATAATACCATTGTTACTATTGTTCAGGGTGATCTAGATAAGGCCTTTTATTTGCGTAGTTTAGTGTCGTCATGTTCAGAACATCTCATTCAATAGTTTAGGGTCCTCTATCACAGACCTTCTATTATTATAGTTTATGGATTTATAGATCAGATACATTGTTTTTGTTGTTTAAGAACCCCTAAATCAGACCTTCTATTATTTTTTTAGGATATAATATCTGAAATCAATGTTAGATTTTTAATATAAAAAATAGATGATGTATACTCATAATGGAATTTTACACCTTATATATTCATTGTCAATTCTGAAGGATGAATATTCATATACAACTTTTACATCCAAATTTTCTTCATAAGTTATGAATAATGAATATTTATAAAGGGTTCAAACACTCTACATCACTACCAAAAATAATGATGGTATATAGTGGAAAATTTTAGGGATATTTGATACACATGGATAGTTGTAATGTGAGTTCTGTAACTCATATTCAATTGAGATTGAACTAGGTATGATTAGGTGGGGTGGGAGTGTCCAGAATTATTTCAAAATACTATATATTTTGGATTTTCAACATGATACTACTCGGTCTCATGCGGATTGGAGTTAATTTATTATAAGGATCAGAAACCAATATTTGATTGGCCAGGGACCCTTTTGAACGATCCTTGATTGGTTTACATGAATCTTCATCATAGGGCCCCACTCATTTCCATTGTCTATGAAATATTTTTAATAGTTAATAATTCGTATAGTGAATATGGATATATATAAAATGTTATATAATAACTTTTTAGTCACCCTTGTTGTAGATGGGTTTATATTTATTATGACCAGGATCTACATCATGGGTGTTCTGGTCACTTGATGATGTCCATCAAAGTGTTTTAGAATAGTGTACAATATTCCTTCTTTGAGAAAGGGTACAAAACATGGTGACATAATGATGAGGAATCCAATCCACATGAATAGCTTGTTAATGGTAATGGTAAATCATGGTGTTGAAATATTTGATTTAATTGAAAGTATATGATAGTGGGTATAGGCTCAAAAATATTATTACTGGAAACCAGTATCTCAAATTTTCAGGTTAATAGCTCATGAACATACGGGGCTGATTTTCTCCAGGAATAAGACCACCTCTAGGAACAAACTCTTAGTCATTAATTGTTTCACCTGTGAATCAAATAAGGGTCCTTCTAGATCATACGGCCCCTATTGCCAATACAATACAGGGAAAAACCATGTGAAATAACTCAATGATATTTATTTATATGAGAATTATATAAACTAATTAATGTAATTTGTGGGTATTAACTAATAATTCAATGAAAATGTATTTTTGTGTACAATATAACATTCAATATGTTCTCAAGAACCATAATAGTTTTACAACCACTAATTGATAATGTTATCATGTCGAGGTGGTGTGATAAATCTTTAATCTAACATCATTTTGGGTGTGAGGATCCAAGAAATCATGGATTATATTTTACAAGGGTCATATGATGGGACCTATTAGATTTGAATTTTTTTTTATTCTCTATATTTTTCTTATGATCTAGAGATAAATAGCTTATTGAGTGGATGCGTGATTTTTATGAGACGTCCTTTTCTATCATTTTTCCTAACAAGTATTTTGTCTCTTTCCTTAGATTTTTAGGGTATTATTATTTGACCATGGGGGGAAAATATTTTTTTCATATAGATATATTATGGTTCGAAAACATACACCTATAATTTTTGGAGTGTTACAGAACAACTTAATTAATTTTCCAAATGTTAACAGTACTCATAATCCCTTTTGAACAGGAGGATAGAGGTGAAGTAAATATTGGATAGTGGTTATTAAATCATGATTAATGGTATGAGAAAGTAATTTAAAGGATTATAGAAAATAAATTTAGGTACTTATGTTCCAATTTGATGATTTTTGGGTTCACTATAATCAGGAGGCCTTTATTTCAAGGAAAAAATACATCGGGATGATGCGTTTATTGACCAAATTATGATCCAAAATTCATGTGGTCAAATAAAAGGATACATTTTACCTTATGATGGTTGTGTAAGTTATGTGAAAACCAGTGATTATTATGAGAAGAAGTGTGATTTATGTATAGAAGTTCTAGAAAATATGATGGAAACACAATAAACATTGGTTAAACAATGTCAGGATTTTGTGGTCCTTTGATAAGGAGTGATCAGGGATGATGGTCTACACTATATAACAACATTCAATGGGTTCATGCACATAAATTAGTTTATCGTCAAGTTATGAGGTTGTAATTATTGATATAGTTAATTTTATATTCTTTCTGTAAGGATAACATCCATGAAGTTTAACATCATACTTTATTAATGTAACAACTGATGTGGAATTATGAAATTCAAACCTATAGAAACAATTCATTTATTGAAGATCAAGAAGAATAATTTTACATTCTATGGATTATATTCTCTAGTTTTTCATATAGGTTTCTTTATGTAAGGAATACATCCATAGTACTCTCTTTTATAGATATCCCAATATATAGATATACAACCCACATGAAATGGGGTGAAGGATAATTTTTTATTTTGTGATTAGACTCAAGTTTGAAGGATCATGGATGTCACTATATATCATTTAACAATAATAATTAATCTACACATATTACTCATTTGGATCTCCACATAGATGGGACTCGTATATGGGAAGGTGTAATTTTTCAGGCCAAACACTATATTTGTGGGGTTTAATTTTCAGGAATCCATACCATGTATATAAATGGATAATTAATTTTTAATACTGTGAAAATACATTTGATATGTGATGTATCTATTTAAAGGCTCTTATGCATAGATAGAAGGGATATTTTTTGGAATTCTGGGATGGTCACAGTGAGAGGTGGTCCAAGCCACATGAAATAACCTATTGGATAGTAATCAATCTATATATAGTTTTCATAAATTTATTTCATTGAAGACATGAATCTTAATAATAAGTAGGGGAGGATATTGTTACACTTGAAAGAAAAGCTACCCTCTATATCCTACGTGAATGATCTTTTATCATTGGTGATACCATGAAAGGGAAATTACTCTTATATTAGTAGAGGATTTCACTATAGGGGGTGTGTTTATATTTTTCCAGCAATTCAAGGTTGTCATCTGTCTATATAATTCAACAACTGAGTGTGGTTGTGATAGTGAAAAACCTGAATCTTGGCCTATGAAAATTTACATAGATGTACCTACATATCCCGAGAGGTCCGAAATCAAGCCACATGTACTTTTTGTAAGGTATCTTTTTATACAAAGATTATGATCATGTGCAAGGAAGGGGAAATTTTTGTTTTGAATATTGTGGTTGGGAAAAATATTAAGAAAATTGGGAATCAATATATTTCATGTAAAAATAGAAATCAAGATGGATATAGTTATTATGATAAATACATAAATGAATAATTTTCATATTCATATAAAATAAATATTTTTATCTTCCATTGGTGTGGCATGATAGCATACTCATCATAAACATGTCCACTATGTAGATTAAGCCAGTACATTAGAAAAATTCATTTTCTATATCCTATAATTGATATAATATGAAACATTAATCTATAGAAAAACATATTAATAAGAAAATACAGTATAATTATACTTAGTTACATTTAGGATTAACCATATACCTTCTAGCTTAACTTCATGGCACCAGCATCTATGATCAGTGTTGTATTATGGTCCTGCATCATTGAACAAATAATATTGTCAAGAGGAATGATATTCTCAATGCATTTGGGTCTTCACAAAAGGTGCATACACCAAAATGAAAGGGTTAAAGAATATGATCTAATAATATTCCTTCGATAATGAGTATGATGAACTGATGAGTAATATCAAGGGTAACCAATTCCTCTAGAATAGCTAGGATATGGGGGGGGGTCACTAATAACCAATGGATCTCTAGTTAAATGTGATATGGAGAAAAATGGTTATCAGAAAATCATTCATAAATAAAAAATTATATATCACCGAAAATGAAGACAATAACTCCTTGATATATGGTAGGGTATTTTTTAGAACTACCAAATCCCCCTTCCACAAGCTCTTAGGTATATTGATACTAATTTAACAGTCCTAGAATCGTTCTTTTCGATTATCCTATCCCTATTACGAATATTCTATAGGGGATAACATAGAGTACATGGGATCAAGGTCAATGGGGTGACTATAAAAGTATACAAACTCAAGGAATTGGTGTTATTAAATTTCATATAGATGATATGAAGTTAGTTCATATAGAATGTATTATTCAAGAAGGGTTCGACTAGATAAAAATATCCACCTACATGTATTGAACACATTTGAAGGGGAATGGGTAAAGCATGTGATTATTGAGTAGATACTAATATTAGAGATGCTCAATTTGGCATGAAGTCTTCATGAAGTACAATATTACACCATGGTAGAAGGACATGGTGGTTATGATGTTCAATGTCACACAACATAGACATCATTCCCTATCTAGAAAAATATATGATTGCTCCATGAAAAGAGGTATATAAGGTTACATTAGATCTCAGGAGTAATTATTTGGGTGAGAATCAAGGGAAAACTGGGCTGCTAATTGGGCCATATGATATTGAAATAAAGAGAATTTATAGGAATATTAACATTTAGATAAGAGAGAAAATCCTCTGATTTTTTTTTTCTCATTGATGGACATTTTTTGGAGTGATGAGAACTCATGGATAAACCTAACATAAAGGATCTAAAAATCTCTATGTATAATGTTATGATATGACTCAATCCAAATATTATAACAATCCATTTTTTAAGGAATGTAAATTTTTTAGGAACGTTAAATTTTTCATTTTGATTATTATAAGGTGTAAAATGAAATATATTCAATAATATATAGCCTCATATAACATTTTTACCACTATGTTAGTCTTCAAATATGATTTTTACCCAAGTAAAAGAGTTTGATGGAATTCCAAAACGTTCAATGTTTTGGAATAGTTAAAATTTATCATTTAAATAATGAAATATTTACCTTTTCACACATGTCCATTGGGAAATATATTTTCAAAGGGGCATCAGTTTGAGATTATATCTCTGCCATTATGGCCAAAATGTGATATTTTTAACTATGTTGAACATATTATCAAGTTTGATGATGGGCTAGAGCATAGGAACCTTTTTCATATTATTTTCCTTTTCTCCATTTTTTTCCTTTCCATTTATTTTCTATCTCATTTATTCAATCACATGACCCTATAGATTCTCATTTACTATGAAATATATAGAATGGGGGGATAGTGAGAGACAAACACATAGAGTGGAAGAGATGTACTATCACATAATTTTGGAAGGTACTGATCATAGTTTGATAGTTTTGGATCAATGAAACAGGTGTACATTTGGCTGATTGTACCTAAAGGTATGGTATTTTTTCCATAAATTCTTGTTTATTTTCCCCTTTCAGGTTTAATTTTCATATTATAATTATTCAGAATGTTTTTTTGGTTTATCTATTGATGCTGAGGGAAAAATATGGGTTTCTAATGATTTGAGGGGATTCCCATTAGGAAATCCGAACCACACGTTGTGTAGTTTAAGAACACAAACCATGTGTTCTTAATTTATGAGGAAGATGAACTTTTTGGAAGCACATATAATGTTTGGGGAATATAATATAGGTATTGGGACTTATCCATGGTTGATTACCCATCCAAATAAACTGGGTAGGGTAACATGGCTTTGCAGTGTGAACAGGTAGGCCCTTTGTGGGTTTCACGCCATGTAGATGCACAAGAATATGTTATGTACACATCAGTGGTATGTGAGATACATGAGAAGGTACCTTTTTATGGTACACACCATGTACCTATTTGACATTCCATGTATATGGGTTTTTACATGCCATGTACTACTAGAGTACATGCCTCAGTTGGAATATTTAGGTATATGTCATATATAAGATATACAAGGCAGTGTACTACACTGTTTCTTCCATAATTAGGGGTTTACATATCATTATTCCAATGTGTCATAATTTGACACATAATTAGACCATTTTTATTATATTTCAAAGAATATAATGAGGATAAAACCATTGAGGACATTTGAGGTCTAATAGGTGGTCTTTTACATTTTTTTAAATTGGGAGGTTCTTCCTAAGGTAATGGAATCTAGTAATATCCTGAGAGTTAGACCATGATCTATGATAGGAAATGAGCCATCTCTCATGACCAATGATTATATGCATTTCCCCTAAAGGATGTATCACTTTGTTGATGTTCGATTATTTTCCTCGATTTGAGTAGATTACTTCTTTATGAGGATCCCATATGGGATACCTCTTTATACATTTTGACATATAGGATCCCATGTAGGACACCTCTACCTTATTACTCATTTTGAGGATACTGTGTAGGATACCTCTTCATATGTATAATGTATTTAAGTGACCCATATATGATACCTCTTTCCATTTTTTGATTCAAAGGCCTAGTGTAGTATTACCATATTTTCTTTCATCATGTATCTTATGTAGGACTCCTCCTTTTACCTTCATTATTATGCATCCAATGTAACACACCAATATTTTTGAAAACAAAAATCAAGTATGTTTAATATTTTTGATTTTTTTCCTTATATGAAACTGTGATTTTGATAATTTTACTTAATAAAAAATGTTGTTTTCTGTTATACACTATTCAAATTTTATATTTGATTATATGAAACTCCTAGTAAATCATTAACAACACATAACACTATATTATCTTTTTGTACACACAACAGAAACTTTTAAAAAATCAATGATATATTATTAATATATTTTAAAAATGATTGTCTAAATATTGACAATAATATTGGATATATTAAAAAATAATACTACATTCTAAATGGTAGATATAATGATATTATTTAATGAAAATATATTGATAACAAAATAAATATTTCTAGATAATGTATTTATACGTTTTGAAAATAATATTTTGTCAAAAAATGCATTAATGAATTTTTATGAACACTAATAAAATTATTTTTTGAAACATTTAGATAATTTAATTGATAAAGTAAAAATAATATTAGAATTAAGAGACTCAAATTTATCTTAGGCTTTATTTTAGGTATTTTTCTAAAGAGTTTTTTATTTTTTATGGATACTGAAATATTCAATATATTATTTGAAAATATCAATTTCATTTAATTTATATTTAAAATAATATTATATTTATTATTTTATGTATTATTTGTTTAATTATACTTAAATTAATAAAATTTATTTCGTTATACTCAATTTCTTATTATAATGGAATATAAAAACATTGTAATCATTTGACAGTTTTTACTTTAAAAACCCTCATTCTCATCACATTAGTGGGATTAATATTAAATTTATATTTTACAATTATGTTGATCAAATTTATACAAATGGATTTAATATTTTGAATTGGAATAAATTATAAATTTTAATTTTTATAAAATTATATTTTTCTTAAATAAATATTCAATGTAGAAAAAATTAATTTTTGTAGTTATGGGAAAAATTGGTTTACCTGGTGGTTAAACTAAAATTATAAGGGTAAAATACAACTGATATTTGTCAAACAAATAAATTATGGACATATTTTGACCTTATCATGAATATTTTTTGAATTTGATGCATCTTGTACCCATATGACATGTGAAAAATCTCTTAAAACATTTCATTTCAAAAATAACAATGGTGTCCCCACCACCACTTGTAAAAGGTCTACTAATATAAATTTATATTACTACATTCAAAATAATTTGTCTTTGAAAATACCTATAATATTCCTTCCCAAAATCCCTACCCTAATCAAATATTCCATATATTGGACAAAAATCAAACCAATGATGGATTTTAGTGAAAACCTATAGAGAATACCTAAAGAAGAGGTAACGTTCATACATAAGTTTTTATGTTTTATTTATTCATAAACAGAATTATTTATATTTATATAATTATTATACATAAAACTCTCCTATTAAATGTACTAATATGTTTTTAGGTTAGTTTTTTACTTACATCTATACACACATCTATCAAATGGGTTATGAAATCATCATTCCTATGTATTGTGGATTACCACCTAATTAACCAATTCCATTGTTTTTCCATTACCACCACTCAGTGTTGAGAATAAATATTTATAAAGTATTAATATATAATATATATAATATTAGCGACATTATTATGCCTTGTTAATTTTCATATTATTTTTACCATCATTTTTTACATTTTTTGGGAATTTGATAGCATTGTTTGTGTGTACAACACAATACCACCTCCCCATGTGATTTTATTTGTTCATGTTTTACATGGAATGTATTAGGACGGGTTTAATAAAAATATATGATACATAAAAAATATAAATAATACTCTAATTATTTATATATACATATATCATTGACTTTTTTTCCATTCAATACGATAGGAAATTCAAAACAACATTCATGTGTACATATAACCAACCATATCCATGAACAATGTATTTCATTTCCTAACAATATGTATTATGGACTACATCAAATACATATGTAATGAATTTAAATGAAATTTATATCACACTTGAAATTGTACATATTTTAAAAAATTATTTATAAAAGTAGATCAGAAATAACAAGTCAAAACTAAATACGAAAAATAAAGTTGTTATTACCCAAAACATAAATTTAACATAGAGTTGTTAAAAGACTAAGTTATGAAGGGTCATAAAAATTTCCACATGGTTTTAAATACATGATTATAAATAATTAATTTATTTTTAATATACATATATTTATTATAATGTAGGTTTCGATGTGTTAAATTGATGTTAATACTCGGAGGTATGATATTTCATTCTCTCTTTTTTCTTCTATTAGATGCATTCCATATTCACCACCAATTTCATTTATTTGGTGTATATAAATCAAATGAATTTATTTTATTACTTGTATCAGTAAATTATTAGTATTAAAATTTCAATTTTATTTTCTCTCATCAATGGGGTTTATAGTTTAAAAGATATCAAAGCGTAATAGATTTACATATCACTTTTTACTCTGGGGAGACAAATGGAATATTCTTTATCTATTTATTTAATATGGGGTATATAGTAACCATTAATTTTTTTATATTGTTTTCTTTAAATTTATTTTTATTTAAATATAAATTTCAGTAAACGTCTTTCATGATGTTTATAGTTCATAATTTAAAAAACTTGTAATCTTTTTTTGTCACAATATTCAATTATTGAGACGTACATTGTATTATGCTGCAATATTCTTACCCAACATGTATATACATCCAATTTCACATATAATATCATAAATTATTTCATCCTCATGTTATATTATGCTTTATTTCATGTTATTTACTTCTTATTGAATATGGTACATTGTTAATAAAGTGGAAAATAATTTATGATACAATCTCATCATTCATCAAAATTTCATTTGATAATGTATCCAGTAATGATATATTATGATATAAATCTATTTAATACTCCTGAATTTTAATATACTCTATTTATTCATGATATATTAAGGTAATGATAACTTTTTATACTCATTGATAATTATTCTTATTAAGAAAAAAGTTTTATGAAAATCCTAATTTATTTCTCCCTTTGGTCAGAATTGTATTTTATTTTTGAATCATGTATTCTAAAAATGTTTTATTACTCAATTAATAATTTTAAATTTTATTTTTACCACTATTTTATTTTTTGAAAATTTTATAATAATAATTTTCATTTATATTTCCAAATAATTCATATTTGGTTTTATAAAAAATGTGAGAGGAATCATCAATTTCAATTTCATGGAATGAACCAAATTTTAAAACATCATAACCATTAATTTATTTGAAGTTTCATTTATAAATTTTGATTGGTATTTTCAAAGAAATTTTTTTCAAAAAATTTATATTAAATTGTTATTTCAAAATTCTAATGTCTATTTTCTATTAGAAATTTATTAAATGATCATTAAAAATTATTTTCCATTAAATATGAAATTAGTTTGGTGTAAATTATTCCTCACTAGGGATATGAACCAAGTAATAAATTAATATTAATTATTTTAATGGTTCTTCCATCAGATATATCGTGAATTTTTTTTATTAAACATACTTATTTTCATGTGTTTTTCTATGATGAAATGATTATGAAACCTATCCATTTTACATATTTATTTTATGATTAAATATTTATGATACCCATTCTATTTATTTGGTTATGATATGATTTAAGATTATGATATTGTGGTATACATGTATATTATGTAATTATGTGATGGTTGGGACCTTTATCTCCCTATAATGCATTGGGTAAAGATAAATTCTCTATCAACTCAGTGGGTACATAGGTTTCTTCTCCAAGCCTGAAAAAGAAGGTATGCAGGTGGTTTACCCAAAACAAATGTAGTTACCTTTGTATTCATCCCATGCCTAACATATTATGAATATTTTAGTGGATAAACATGAAATAATATTTTATATGTTTATGTGTATACCAAAAATCAACATCTTATTCAAATATTATTGTCTCATCACTAATTTTATTTGATTTCATTATGATTAATGTTTTATTAAATACTAATATTTATGTAATGATTTATAGTTGTGATCTTTGATATCTTGGTAATGGTTTTACAATGTTACACTCATGTTATGATACGCTTAAATTCATATAATGTTTGTGTATCTTCATTAGTTACCATTACCGTGGATTTGATTCCACTATTTTTTATGTTTACTTTTCCAATGTTATGATTAAGGTATTAAAAATTTTATATTCGTGAAGGGTACTACAAGAGAACATATTGATGAGTGATTTTCAATATATTCCATTATATTTGAATAATGGGTTCCATGCTTCAAAATTAACTATACTTTTACAGCCCTGTGACATTATTTTTGAAATGTAATGATTATTCATCTATAAATATTTAAAATAAAAGTATGAGAATCATCAGTCTCTATAGTTGGAATCAATTGATAGGTTTCATCAACCATTGTAAACAAGGATGATAAAACCTTATTGAGATCCCTAAATACATGTCTAAAGATCAATCTAAGGTTGAGTCAATGATTAGGGAAATATCGGGCAATATTTTTAAAGGATTGAGTGATTTGATTCTATGAAAGAAATCCCTGTCATGAAAAAAAATTAGATATTTCATTAAAAATAATGTATATAGGGGTAAAAACCTGAAAAAAACCTACTGATCTAGTCTTTATCGAGAACTAGTGTGTGACATCATGCCTTGTTAAACATCTAGTTTGACACTCCAATGGGTTATTTTATAGAAATTCTCAGACTCTTTATGAACCATTATGACAGATTTAAATGGTACATGACTATTAATGACCTAATACATAGCTATGGTGTCCTAGATTAAAGGTGGTTTCTTAATTAAGACATTGTGTTTGTGATTTTTCATGATTATCATGTTCCCCACAATGATTATTATTTCAAACACTATTGTTTTTTCGTTTTACTCATAGGATGGATCCCAAAATAACTGAATTAATGTTGAGTGAGATAGATACTGAAATTAGTTCCCACCAGATAATAATATTTTTATGTTAACTTGAATGAAAATTCTTATTATTATGCTCACAAAACTCTCAAAAGGTTTGAATCACTTTGTACATCCAACTCCACAAAAGAGGGATCCTCATTATTTTGTTCCATTTGAGAAGAAAAATAAACCTTCATTCATTAGGTCTTATAATCCTCTAGGTTTCTAATAATGCTTTAGTAATACTGAAATTCTATTTTCTATTCTCTATTTTCTGTAACGTGAATCGTTATTTTGTTACAATACATTTAATAAGGAGAAGGTGATCAATTTTTGGCTCTAATCAAGAAAATGAGGTAATGTTATAAAATTGAATCCATGGATGGGTATAATTTCATGAAGATTTATTTAAATTATTAAATTCCTTATATAAATAATATTATGTTGGAGAAGGATTTCATTGAGTTAATGTAAATGGATGATGATTCAGTTGTTACCTATGATGTATCATTTAGAGAATTATGAAGAACTATTTGGGAATTATCATCCGACCTATATCTTGGGAGAATTGATTCTTCAATGGAATAAACCTTATATTAAAAGGTTATTATGCCTATGATATCTAACTTTAAATGAAGAGATTATTTTATGTTTAATTAATGTTTAAATGGATGCTGGTGTTACGTGGAAATTTCATGGTTTTGATAGGAAATGAATATTGAGTTCATTGAAAAATCTATGAACCATGAAATTAAAAATATTATCTTTCTTTTATGATTATTTTTTTAAACATAGGGGAAATTTTCCTAATGGGACTACTAAATTTATTATGTGTGTAATGGAAAGTAATTGAGTGGATGAATGATGATTTTATGTGAATAAGTTTGTTAATGACATGAATAATGAGAATTCCCCCTAAAATATAATACCCAAACATCAGTTTTTATTTTGAAAGGATTTTAAGATTTATGATAATATGCACCCAGATCTAAGAGTAATGTGGATGATATGTCAAAAATACAATAAATAAAATGGAAAATGTTGAATCTTAATATATCATAATGGATGAATGAATCATGATAATTAGGGAATAATTATCCTCATATCTGTTGATAGGTATTTAATTTTTATTTTGTATGAATGAGCCATATGAAAATATTATTTTTCATCCTTTAGTGATATTTCTTGTGATTATCTACATGGATTCTATAATAATGAAATAAAATATTCTATATGTAAAATCAGGTACAAAAACAACCAATGAAAATGTCTTTATATAAGATTAAAAATTATATATGCAATCAAGACGAATATTATTTTTAATATGGTTTTATGGTAATTCAATTTATTACCATGTTTCAAGATAATAAATGTTGATGGTATTTACATGATTGTTATGTGAGAGTCATGTCCCACTTTATGGCATATTAGTGATAAAATTTAAGTATGTTTTGAGAACTTTATTGCCCAAATTTATATATTTTGTAAGATTTAAGGGTCACAAGGTTAACCATTAATGTTATTGATTAAGATAAACAATATATGTAGTTTTATAGATTAACATATTACAGGACTATATAAATATTTATCAACATTAGATAACCATTTATAACCATATTGTGATATAGATAACTAAATTTATATAACTTATCATTCATTATACAGATCTTTAGATCAATTAGTTTTACTGGATAAAAAATTCACATTTATTTCTTAGAGTAATAGATTAAGTGGAATATTATCATCACATATCCAACAGGGGAGATTGTGCATATTAAATGGATCGATGTCAATTGAGTATATCATCTTGTGATTATTCAAAAAATTTAGGTAAATGGTATAGAATTAAAATTTTGTCTTGTTATAATCAATATTGATGATATCAATGACCTCTTACAAACCTATTGGGACAATGGTGTTATGATCACTAAAAATATCTCGATCAACCATGTTTTTTAACAATGTTCTTTATCACTTTCTATAAGTATTTGGGTTTCATTTTTCTCTTTTATATCCTCATTTTCACTTTCCACCAATATATTAATATTCGAAAAATATGTTTTTTTATTCTTTTTAACATTACACATCCATTTATCTTTATAAATTATATTTTTTATTAACCATTTTTATGATGTGTTTTTTTTGGATGTAATTTTCCAACGATCTACCTTTGATAAATTTATAGGGAGAAATTTATTAGGGGGGTAGAATGTAGGACCCTGATATTTTTGGAATTTCTTTGAAATATATTTCAACTTATTTAGTTTTTACATTACATTAATCACTTATTCTATCATTCATTACATGAAAAACTATTATTTTTATTTTTTGAAAAAATTATGGTTTTATCTTGCATTATACAGAACCCCAATTTATTCATTCACTACATGAAATAGTGTCCTTTAACAAAAAAATTATATATTATTAATTAATTAATTTAAACAAGTCCATTATAAACTAGTTGTTAAAAATATATATATGAATATAAATAACTAATATTTAAATATTACGTATAATTATTTTATATTAGTAATAAATATTGGTTATAAAATATATAATTTTTATATTTTATTTATATGTGCTGAAAAAATTATTTTCACAAAAAATTACTTTTATGCCTCTTTTTCAACAATAATAAAAGAATGTATTAACACATTTTGAAATATAATTTGATAAAATAAACCACTCTTTATAATTAATAACATTAAAATTATCATAGGTTGGATTTTAAGGATTTTTATGAAATATTTATAATTTTTTTATGAATTTTAAAAATTAATATATTTTAATTGAAAACTACAATTTATGTTAATTTATTTATAAAGATAAATTAAATAATAAATTGGTTTTATATTATCAATACTTCAATTACATATCAATTTATCCAATATAGTTCATTGTAATTAATTTAATGTTTGAATTTGTTAAACAAAATATGTAATATGTGGATCATTTTCACATTAATAACATTGTTTCACATCATGTATATGGGATTAATATTAAATTAAATTATTCCACTGATGTGAATAGATTTTAAAAAATTTTATTAGACATTTTAAGATAAAATAAATTAAAAATTTTAATATGTAAAACATATTTTTTTGACTACAATAAATAGTGAAGACTATATAATATAATTATCATGTTTTGTTAAAAATTTGTTACTGGGGGTTTAACTAAAAAGATAAGGGTCAAATTTTCCTATAGATTATCATTTTTTTCATGTCCTTATTTTTTCCAAATCAATTTTCTGGTTAAATTTTGATCCATTTTGGACCCTTATGTCAAGTGATTAATGTGGAATTACTTTTTCTATTAAAAATTATCAAATGTGTCTCCTCATATAAATGGAAACCTAATATCCTATATTATTTACACATCAAAATTCGTATGGTTCGACCATGATATTCTCGAATCGCTTCCCAAATTTTGTCCCCTCAAACTAGAATACTCAATTTAAAATTAAATCCAATCACATAAGGTTTTTAGTGTTGACCAATGTTGGATCCAAAAAGAATATATAACCTTAATCAATGATTTTTTTTATTATTTATTCCTCAAAACCATTAAATTATTTACATATCATGTATATATAATAACATAAATATCAATAATATACTATTTTTTCACATCCATGATTTTATTCTACTATATTTTTCTAGTTTATTATGGTATTATATTCATCCCTTAGTTTTCCCATGAGTTTTTTGAGTAAATTTAGTTTTTGGACCCAATGGTAGGTGATTCAAGGTTATCACATGGTTTGGGGAAACTATGCTATAACCTAGTGGAAACCATGAAACCAAGAAAGTCTCACTCTCTAGGTCACACGGCTTTCCACTCATGTATTTCTTCTCCCCTATGAAATTGTGTGGCTATTTTCCTCTTAGATCCAGGAGACCGCATGGTTATCATATGGTATGGAAAACCATGTGGGATAAAGTTGCGGCATACCAAGGTCTTTAGAAATTAGAAAATTAACCTTTTCCATATCAATATTTAACCCCAATAAAATCCAATTTCTTACCCATTACATATTTTTAGACCAATGAACCTCCTCTCCTTTTCATGGATCCATTCGATCCAAAAGTATTGGTTGGGTTTGATATTGGATCATTAGGATTCATCATGTATGCCTCTATTCTCATGATTTCTTTCCTTTTTAGGGTTTTAATTCACTCTTTATTGGGTAATAATTTCTCTAGTGTGTCAGTTTCTATAGAATTAGTGGAATCATGTATCTTTGGGATAAATGTTAGTGTTTATGGTCTCTTATTACCTTTATGGGTCCCTCTTATGGAACAGGTGTGGTTTTCAATCGAATTTTGTATGTTTCTACGATTTTGGTAGGTGGCTACATGCATTATCATTGTTAAATTATTATTTTTTCTTTATTTGATCCTTAAATGTGGTTAATGGATTATGTTAAAGGTGAAAATTGTGTTTTAAAAAACATTCTAGATTTATATGTAATGAAAGATGGATTTATAAAATAAAGTAATTGTGTTTCAGGTGTGTTTCCTGATTTTCTTCTAAAATCTTATCTATTAAATGGGTAATCAGTTCCAAGTGAGTTTCCATGTTATTATGGTCTGTGGGTGAATTTAAATGATATTTTACTTAGGAAATATATTACTGTTTAATTCTGTATTCATATCGGTTGATCTTTTTACATGAAATTGGTGATCTATGTGATGTGAGAAATGATGTTGAGCGGGATGGGAAGCCTAGGAATCTTTGTAGGAGGACTACATCTATAATTCAAGATGGTTCAGTGGGGCCTAGGCCCCATTTCTTTTTCCAGGATTGACTCTACAATGCAATCTAAACTATACTGTTTTCTAGAAACCACTATAAATTTTTATTGATTCTTCCCTAGTGGTTTTTTATAGAGATGTTATGTGTTGTGGATGATATACCATGTATCATTGAGAAATGAGGTTTCTAGGGTCCCATTAGTTCTAATACATTTAATTATTATCGAGGATTCTCTTGTGATGTGATTCTTTTTTTACATATTATGTACCCTTCATTCATGATTATGTCAAATAATTATTCTTTTTTGAAAATGTTTTTTAAAAATTGTATTTATAATATCTATTTATTTCTTAAATCATACATGTAGATTTTTCTTATAATGTTTTGTAATGGTATCTATTTTTATTAGAACCTTACACATAATTATATCACACCATACATGAACCAATGTCTGTATGTATATTGTATTATGATTGAATCATGCAATAGAATGATGTTACATGGTGGTGATTGTGGATTCTGTTTATAGTGTTACAGTTTTATAGGATTTGGGGGAGTTAGCTTCAGAGTGATGAACCTCCTATCACATGGTGGTATTCGGTTGTGGTTTAGTTCTCTATGCTCCCATTTTGTTTTTTTTGTTAGTATATAAAAATGTTTAACTTGAAATTGTTGTATCACGTTGGATATAGTCATTGGTTTACATGTGATGTTCTATTATTGATTATTGATCATGGTTATTAATAATGCATCAAATCATTATAAAAATATTATTATTGAAAAGATGTACCAAATTTCACCTAATGCAGATTTGGAATTCCCTTCATGTTATGCCATGGTTCGGGATGGGTGTTGGGTTTGATGAAATACTAGGTCGGTTTGTGAATAAATAATATTAAAGAAGGTTTTCTCCCTTTCATTATGTCATGATATTTAGGATGACCCTGGATATATAGATTATATGTATTTAGGGGAATGTAATTATGGTTTTGAGGGGGGAGATTGGACAACACACCTTGTACGGGCCCTGAGTCATCATGGGACATTGGGATTTTTTTATGTATTCACTTTGTAAGATTTAATGATAGTAGACTATTCATCAACACCTAGTCAGGTAGAGGTATTTTGGTTTGTTATTATGATGGATAAATTACTTTTATTAAAAGAGGTGTTTGGAATATATTTTTTTGCTAAAAATTATCAGAATAGAGTATTTATGGACCTAATTTCTATTTATTTCTTGATGTGACAGTATGAATCTCTGGTTACTTCTTGTGAAACCATGGGAAGTCTCTCATGATATTTTTCGCACAACAATTGATGAGATACTAGTTAAATATGTGGCTCAGTTTGTCCATGATTTCTTTTAGAAGGGGATATCGTCCTTCTCATGATGGGGAATCCAAACTAGGCCTTGGAAAATAAAAATCTCAAGAGTTAATCAAGAAAAATCTTATTACATCTAGGGGTAGCACAGACCCCCAAGAGGAAGGCGAATGACTCAATAAAATAAAAATGATGTTTGAGAATCTTGAAACACTTTAAGAAGTTATTGTTGAGTGTTATTTATTATTCATGGAAGGTCACAATAGAATGTGATGGGTGTTAGTGGTTTATTCTTTGAATCTTGATTAGATGTGTTTGAATGACTTCTTGGACAGTTTTAGTGAGTAATATTTCCTTGATAACTTGATATTTGCAATGAACTGTGATCTTTGTGATAACTTCTAATGGAATCGTACAATAACGTAGTATACAAACAATTTTTCAGACTTTTTGGTTCATGTCCGATGTGATATCAAATGAGTAGTTGAAGGATCAAAATTTTGAGATGGTTTTATTGTCATATATTTGATCCCATGTATTCTAGTTCACATTAAAAGCTTCTGAAGAGGCGGTTGATCATTTTATTATGGTGGATAATGATCATTGTAGAAATTATATATTCTCTAGATATGTTTCAGAAGTGGGTAGAGTAGTGGATGTAACTATGAGAAGAAGGGTAATAAGGAAGAGAACGAGAAGAAGTGTGGTGGTATTTCAGGGTATCCTTCACTATTGTCTTTGTCCATTTCATGAGATGATGAATCGGTCCTATTCCATTAGTGTGGGATTGTGGGGAGTGTGAGTTATTGGTGCTAAGATTCACCAAGACCTCACCATATGTGTGGAAATATGTGCAACTTGTAATGGTTTTGTAGAAGCACACATCCATATTTGGGTGGTCCAACTTCTGTAGAATTCAGAGGTATGTCATCCTACCCAGAACCGTCTTGAACATTGAGTTCTATACTTTACCTTCAAGTTGAAAGGGATATAAATGTTTTTGGATATATTCAGTATATTTTAGATCCATAATTTAGTTGTAATTCTCTGGATCAAGAACACACATGTCATATTTACGATGAGGATGAATCACTAGAGACATCAGATTCAAGGTCTGCGATAGTTAATGGTACTGTTTTTTATGAATATTTTTTGGTTTTTGTTTTTATTGATATATGTACCACTTTTTAATTCATTTATTCATATCTATTTCTTTTTTCGAGCTTCCAATTGAGATTATAACACACATCATAGAGTTATATATGTATCATGGTATGAAATAAGAGTAGGGATTAAGGTTTCCTTCATGTGAACTCACCTTTTCATGGGTCGAGCTAGAATGGGATTTCCTAGTTCTAGAAATTGGCCTCCTTTAGGTGATTCTTAGTATGAATTGGATGGTGCATTTCTAATTGAAAATAACTTTTTTATGGCATGTGAGTTTTTTCCCACCTGATGGGAGCTCTCAGGTTTTCCAAGAAGAATGGGATCCTCGTTTAGAAAATGCTATACCTCTACATACATATTTTCATTTTATTTTTCTTCAGATATCATTGATCATGTTTTCGGATGAAATTATTGTTCCATATGGTGGAATACCTTCTGTAGTGGATGATTTCCCAGTTTTATTTCTAGTTGACCTTCCATACATGCCTCTCGAGCAAGATTGGGAGTTCACCATTCATTTGGAATATAGAGAATAACTAATATGTATTCCCTCATATTGAATGGTCCCTATCATATTGGTGGAATGATATGTATATCTAGGCTATTTGGAATACAATGGATTCATTCCCTTGAGTTTCTCACCTTGGGCCACCCCAATTATTTTTACAAAGAATCATGATGGATCTCTTCAGTTATGTATTGATTACTGAAAGCTCCATAATGTGAAAATCAATAACAAATAACCTATTACCTATATTAATGACCTTTTCGATCAGTAGAAGGGAGAAATTTTGTTCTAAAAGATCAATTTGTATTCTATGTATCACCAAGTTAGACTAAGAGAGGAAGATGCTCCAAAAAGAGCTTTCTGAAGAATATATGGCCACTCTGAGTGTCTGTTCATGCCTCTTTTTCTGAAAAATTCTCAAAAAGTCATTATAGAGTCTATGAAATAGGTGTTCCACCAGAGTCTCAACTCTTTTGTTATAATATTTGTTAATGAAACCCTATAGTACTCTAAAACTAAGGAGGGGTATGAGGGGAATTTGATGTTTATGTGGGGAACACTTCAATATCCTCATATATATGAGATTTTTTCCTTATGATCGTTATGTATTAGGGGGTGAAGATTCTGGGTCATGTTATATCAAATCATGTGTTTGCGGTGGACCCTGAGAATGAAAAGGCATCGATGTCATTGGAATAGGAAATGATTTTTTTGTGATCAGGATATTATTTGGACATGAATTGTATTTCATGTGGTGAATTAGATATTTCTATTAGATATCATTTCCCATGAAGTTGATTTGAAAAAAAGTGGTAACGAATGAATGTATTCCAGGGTGTCAAGTGTCTTTGGGGGAGCCAATGTGTAGGTCGAACACAAACCAAAATTTTATTTTTCTATAATCCAAAAAATGATATGTGGTTTACTGTGATGATTATATTATGGATCTCGGGTGTGTGATGATGCAATTTGACCATTTAGTAGGGCATGGATCTCACCAGCCATGATGACATGTAAATAAATACACAACTCAAAATCTAGATTTAGATTTTGTGATATAATCCAAGAAGATGTGGAATAATTATCTTTTTTGTGAGTGGTTTGTGCATTATTATTATAATATGATCTTGGCCTAAATTTTTTCCTATAAGTATTAGAAGTGGAGGACAGGTTACAGGGTTATGTAAATTCAGGATTTTAAATTTGGTATCATTTATACCTCATGCAATGACAACATGGTAGAAGATTATTTGATCTATAATGTTTTTGTGAAATATTTAAATGAGACCATTGATGAGTGGAAATTGATGGATCATTTTACCCAACTACATCTGGAGACAATTTAGTGCAATGGAGGATTATTCTGGGTTAGAGTTCTGCTGAAACCATCCATTATAGTGTTAATTTGGAGATATAATTTAGGTGATGATTTGTTCCATCGTTCATTGTAATCCCTAAATGGTGGGGATTCACCTTGAGAATGTATGTTGCCTCCTTAGGGGATTTTTCTTTTCAGGGGTCGTATCATGTTGTCGTTGTTGTTGGGGAAGGTGGTGATTCGAGATTTCCTCTTTCCTCAGTAGGCCATTCATCCTGGTACATCCACGATATATTATGATGTCTCTCATCGATTATTTTGGGCATTTATTAGATGAGACATAGAAAACATCATATCTAGGCATTATATGTGTCATTAGGTTAAAGACAAATCAATAATGTCCCTTCAGTTTTGTTCATCCACATACCATTCCTTCCTGAATGTGGGGTGTGGTCGTTATGGAATTTATTATTGGACTACCTCATATAAACTAAGGATTGAATTCTAGTACTTTAGTAGTTGACTATCTATAAAAATCAACCGATTTCATTCTAATCATAGATTCACCCAATGTTGATGAATCAGGACTATTGTACTTTGGGAATATAGTGGGGATTCATGGGTTTTCATTGAAAATCATTTCAGACCGGGATCCCTGTTTTACCATGTGGTTTTATAAAGCAGTTCAAGATGTGATTGGGTATAGGTCAGGTTTAGTAAAAATACCATCCTAAAAAATTGTTTAGCTGGAGTTGGTCAATTATATATTTGAATACATGCATCAGGAGTGTGTGTTGTATTTCACAGGTTCATGGTATATCCATTTGGGTTTGGTGAAGTTGGTGTATAATAATAGTCACCAGTATTCAATTCAAATGGCCCCCTTTGAAAAAACCCTATAGTCAGTTTTTTTAACCTTCATTATATTGTGTAGAGGTAAGGAAGACCTCATTGTTAGGACCAAGATTAGTGATAAAAAATTCTGATAATGTAAATGTGATGTGGAAGTGTTTTTAAACAATGAAAATTCCCCACAAGTCTTATCCCGAACAAAGGCACATTTCATTGGAATTCCCTTTGCGTGACTAGGTGTTTATGGTAAAGGCAACTCACTTGGGTCACGGTCAAGTTGGAAAGCATGGGACGCAAGAATAGAGGTATGTAGGACCATTTGAGATTACTGATATAGTTGGTAAGGTCTAATAATGTCTAGAATTCACATCTCATTTCACATTAATTCATGACATGTTCTATGTCTCCCAACTAAAAAAGTATAATACAGTCCCGTCTCATGTGTTGAATTTGGATGAATTAGAGTTGGAATCCAATTTATCTATGTTCAATATATCATTGTAGATTGTGGATTCATATGATAATGTTAATCAATGTAATTTTATAATATTTGGTTGATTTTTTTGGACTCATGGTAATAATGATCCTAAGGCATGGGAGAATACAATTTTTGTTGAGGAGAAGTATCTGTTTGTGTTCTCTGATCACACTTTGAGTAGAATTTATGGGTGAGAAAAGTGTACTTGGTGGGAAGAATTTTCAGATATGGGATTTTATTTTAAGGTATATTTATACATTATTTTGTGCTTATATTTGTTCCTTTGTTTTCCCAATAGTTTTTATGAAATTAGAATTTTTGGACTCAACATTAGGTGGGGCATGGGTGGTGCATAGTTAGGGGAAGATATGAACCATCCATGAAGAAACCATATTCCCTATATAGTGGAACTTTCTAGGCCTCAATACTCTTCACATTCATGTGTAACCTACCCAAGGAAACCATGCAGTTAGTTTCCTCATTGATAAAAGAGACTGTGAGTTTTCTGCATTGTTTGGAAAGCCATTCTAGATAATTTCATGGACCATCCATGTAATTATAAATTTTAAATTTAGGTTTATACCTCAATATATCTAACACCAATTCATACCCCTTTCAACCCCATTTGGGATTTTTAGCTCTTGAAACCTCCTCCCCTCTTCTAGGCTCCATTGAACACTCAAATATTTAACAGATTTTCTCATCGATCATCAAGAATCACAAAGTAAGCCTCTCTTTGCTTTATTTATTCCTTATTGTCGAGTTCTTCTTCCCAATTTCTTGGGTTATATTTTCTCTACTGGGATGGGTTCACAAGATTGGGTTGAGTCGTGGTTGTATGGGTTAAATCATGGTGTTTATAGTTTGATATTTCATTTATAGGGTCCTCTTGTGGGGACGTTGTGGTTTTCCACAATATTTTGGATGTTTCCAAGCATGAGGCATGTGGTACCGTGATTTAGAATTATTAAATGATTTTGGAAAGCATTATTCATTATGTTAATGTGCTACATGGATTGTATGAAATGTGAAAATGATTATTAAAACTGATTAGAATTGATAATGTCTTTAAAGATGGTTTAAAAAAAATTATTTTATATTCACATTTGTTTAATTATTCGGTTTCAGAAATGTGTTCTATAAGTTTTTTATTTCATGATAATTTTGTTTCTAAATTGTTTTTATATGTGGGTGGAATTGAGAGAGGTTTTTTCATATGAAATAAATGATAGTTTCCTTGTGTAATAGTATTTGATTATGTGTGTGTGTTAAATTTGGTGATCTATGTGA
Source organism: Viscum album (assembly GCA_963277665.1). Taxonomy (NCBI): domain Eukaryota; kingdom Viridiplantae; phylum Streptophyta; class Magnoliopsida; order Santalales; family Viscaceae; genus Viscum; species Viscum album. The sequence goes on along the minus strand of OY728131.1, from coordinate 847,106,939 downwards.
TATAAAAATTGTTGTTAAGTCAAAAGGGAGTCCTTTGTATCTTGGTGGGTAAACATTGAATCATACACTAGCGGGGTTGGGGGGCCAATGCCTGCTTTCTTATAGTAATATTGAAGGCACAACACAAACTGAACAATGATTTTTAATGTAATCCGATAGTACCTTTGATGGATTCCTCTATAGTGGCTCATGCATGGGGGCATTGGCAGTTGTCAGTTCAATACCATGTTTTTATAAGATACGATGTTGCTAGGATCCCACTACTGATACTATAATGACCAATTTTTTTGTAATGAAAATTAACCTTGATTTAATTAGTTGTATTATTACTAAATATGGTTATAAAATATTTGAAATTTCTTTGTATTATGTGTTTGGATTTCAAAATATCATTTATAATTGTTATCATTGCTAATATAGTCGTTTAATAGTGATCACATGATTAGTATAAATATAGGGATTTAGCAAATCCAATTCACTCAGAAAAAGGAAGTTATGTCCTCATCCACTATAATTTCTCCACGTGAAGACCACTTGTCGGGGCTTGGAAATGCGGTATAATCACGGGTCTTTACACTTAACCAATCCCAAGCTGAGATTCTACACACTGATCTTGAATGGAATCTCTTATTCGAGAAGTGTAATTTGATAGAGATTTCCACCTGAGCAATGTTATACAAGCCACACCAAGAGTCAGTCACCGTCGTACACCTAACCCTTCGGTAATATGTGGGTGTCAAAAGGGGTTATGTAACATTATCGTAACACTATTATTATGTTCATTATAGTTTTATATAACAAATATTATATAGTCATTTTATTATTGTTACTTTTTAAATAATTTTTAAATCAGAAATAGTATTTTTAGCCAATATTCAATTATGAAATATATTTTGATGAATTAATATATTTTTGAATTAAATAATAACCTAATAAAATATTATTGCTAAGTTACATTTTATTAAATATAAATTATAAAATATTTTTTATGAATTCAATTATAATTTTTATTATGGTTTGAGATCCTTTTTTTTGTTAAAAAACATAAATTTTTGATAAATGTCAGTTTTTAATTTCAAAATTGATTAATAGAATATTAAAAACATTTTTTAAATAAAATTAATATTATATATGGAATCAGAAATTTGAAATTATCTAATGGTGAATTTTTCATAATTTTCTGAGAGAGTTGAATTTTTAGGTAAAAATTATATACCGTTTAAATATATAATCTGATTTATTACATCATAATGATCCAACAAATATGTAATAAAATACTATAAATGATATGTTCATCAACTATATATTTTATCTTTAGAATAATGTGATTTTAGATTTTCTTATCAATTATGTTGTGCCTTAGTGGAACCTCCTAGAATTATAAAATATTTTAACTTTTAAAATTTTATTTCCCTGAGAGTGTGAATCACATCTACATAAGCAAGAAAAATATTTCAAAATTTTCTTACACTAGACATATAAAATAATGTTTTCCACTCCACTTTGGAAGAACCCATGGTCAGAAACCATGGTATGGTTTATGGTTTTGATTAGTTTAATGTGTAGTGTCCAAAAACTAAATAATAATGAATTTCCTCTATTTTCCTATATAAACCCACCCAATATCCCTCTTCCACTTGACTCAAAACCTTCGATGCTCAACCAAACTCTTCCTTAAACTCTATTTAATCCACCCGAGGTACAAAAGGATCCAAATAAACCTCTCTCAAGCCTCTCCCAAGCCATTGGGATCACAATTCCAAGTAAGGGGTTTCTTCCATTATCATTTTTGTTCAAATTTCATTATGTTGTTATACCATTTTGTATTCAATTAAAAATTTTGGAGTATGATTTCTTACATACCCATTCATTCCTCTGTATGTTTTATTGATGATATACCTATTTATCTATCATTAATGCCTTCAATGTACACTTGCTACCATGCCTAAATTCAGTAAGGTATTTCTCTCCCCTCGTTTACATTCAAGAAATTCATTTTTATTATGAATCTAAATTCCATTACATATGGTGGGACATGTATCTATATTATCCAATTAATTTAAATTTATTGTTCATATGATGAGACCCTCCTCAATCTCTCCTCAACCATTTTTAGGAATTCATTTGTCACGTCGTTATGCTACCGAAATTACTCCATGATTTTCCAGTCCAAAGTCATTGTGTAGTGAATACCATGTTTGTTTCATAGTAAAGGGTATTCACCATTATCCAAATTAACACATTGATTATATAGATTCATTTATGAATTACACATTCCATTTTCATGGAATAAATTATAATACTTAATAGATCGATGTTATAAGATCCATGTGGCACACTTATGCATGGAATGAAATGATTAAGAAGGGTGTTCCCTACTATTGCTCTAATGCATTGATAAAAGATTAGCATTATCATTCTACATGTGAAATGTGGGTATAATCATTCTAATTCATGTGAAATTGGTGTTTACTCATTATTTATGTGTAATGATTCATGGATCATGTAAATATCATATTTAATGTTGTTACCAATTTTCTATTTTATAATCATCATGTTATATAATTCCTTTATGTCCTTATTTCTCTTATTCTCCATTTATACACCTATTGACTAACATGTATAGTATTCTTCATTTTTTTTTCTTGTTTACTACCCTACTGGGTGTTATGTATCATCGTTTTCTTATTCATGTCCTCAGGTTATCCAATGAAATTCTATGTATGTAGGAATGTGTGTGGTCATGTTAAAGAAGTTTTTAATAATGATGTGTATTTCCTGTTTTAAGTTGTAATGTAATTTCCGTAAGCCATAAAGACACTAATCCTCTATATATTTTATGTTTTATCAAGTGAAAATTTAATGGAATAATTATGTTTAAGTGTTAAATAAAAACCAGGGTTATTATAGTTGGTATTAGAGGATAGTTTTAGTTATTATTGGGATTAGGATTACAAAACCATATTAAAATCCTTAGGTATAAGACTAAGAAAAATAAAAACATACCTATATTTGGGTGATTATTTAGTATGTGGTTTATCAAGAAAATACATACATGTCATGATACGAGCTGGTAGAGGTGGCTCTTGCATAGATATATCTGGGGGTAAAAGCCAAAAACACCGCTTTGAGCTAGACTCGAACGACAAATGGTGCTTGCAAATGAGCCTTGTTTCACTCTTGGTTATGACAATCGTGGGGGATATGATTTGTTAAATTCATATAAATAGTACAAAAAAATATTAAGGGAATAAAAAAATGCCCTTATGAATATATGTTGGGAGGTGGATCATGGATAACATAGATTGAATCTTATACATTCTTAAGATAAGGGAAAAAAGTAATTTATAAATCATATGTTTTTGCCTTGGGATTTACCTTTATTTTTTAGCCCTAATATTCCTTTTATTCAAGAAAATGGCTAGTAAAAGGGGGACTCGTGCTAACAACTGATGTGAAGATCAATTGGATGACTATTCTAATGATGTTCCCAATCTGTTGGGAGCAGGAATCACAAACATTATCATGATAACATCTACGTTATGTCAAGACTTAAATTGAAACATGGATCATGTGGAACGTTAAACCCCCCTAATAATCAAAAATCTAAAATCGATTGATTCATGAGAAAATGGCCTCTTACTTTTAATGGATCATATGATCCCTAAATAGATGAAAAATTGATCAACTCTATTGATAATATTTTTTCCATCCATAAATTTTCGGAATAAGAGAAGGTACATCTGACTGCTTAAGGTATGAAGGGTGAAGCTAAATATTTGAGGAAAATGATAAAAAATATGAATCCTTAGGAAGAGATCGAGGCATTGGAATTGATGGAATTTTGAAAAAAAAATTAGAAAAATGTTTTCCTCTGATCATCCAACTTAAGATGGAAAGGGACTTACATACCCTTAAGCAAAAATTTGATGATTCCATTGGATCGTATGAGGAAAACGTCACAAGTCATGCATGATATGCCTTTGCCTTTGTCGATACCCATGAATGCAAGGTTGATCGCTTCTATTGTGGGATTAAACCAAGCCTATAAAAATAAATAGTGATCCCTGACTTATAGAGCTATGTATTAATTGTCCAATGTTCAACCAAGGTTGAAATGGAGATTGGGTAATCTCATGGGTATCATGGGGATAAGAATAATAAGGTGGAAACTAAATCTGGCAGTCTGATGGATAAATCCAATTTTTTTAAGAGAATCCATCACCCCACTTTCGAATGGTGTAAAAAGAATCTCCCTAGAAATGGCCTGAAGGGGACAAGAAAATGTTGTAGGTGTGGTAGATAAGGGAAACTATCCACTAACTACTGACCTAAAAAACATGTGTCTATGAAAGAGGAATTTAATGCTACATTTGGCTCTCAACACGTTTTTCATTACATCAAATTCAATGAAAAAATTCATTTTTCAAATCAGTTCTTTATGATAGGGGATTTCGGAGGCAACTAACAACCTCCAAGGCAGCAAGGGAGATATTTTTTCATCCCTACTGCCGATGTGGACCCCAATAATTATGTGGAGATAGATAATCTAGTTATTCCTTCACAAATATCTAATAAAAATTTATATTTTGGTTCTACACATTCTTTAATATCCCTAATGTTTTGTTGAAGGATCCCAACACCACCACAAATCATGGAAGTAAAGATGTGTATTAGAATGGAAAATGGGGAAATCAATACATCCCTTGAACATACCTTCTCCACTGTCATAATTTGTGAATTGAAAATCACAGAAATGATCATCATACTCCCTCTAGTGAAATTTGATGAAATTCTTGGAATGGATTTTATTTCCTCATATAGATCCAATATAAATCTTAGTGAGAGTGAAATCATTATGCATATGGAAAAATCAACACACAATTCTATAAAAGTGCATGGAGGAGGATGAATCTTCTTTAGCACCATCACCTAAATCATGGATATTAATTCCCTATGAGCACATGTATCTTAATTAGATGATTGATTCTATGGAAGAAACCATCATTTAAGACATGCCTATTGTGAGGGAATTCACTGAAGTGTTTCCCAAGGAAATTCCTGGTCTTCCTCCAAGAAGAGATGTTGAATTCATGATTGATATTATAACCGGGGTGTTGGAAATATCCAAGACTCCATATAGAATGGTTGTTGTGGAGCATGAGGAGCTGAAGAAACAACAATTAGAGAATCATGATAAAGTTTTTATACACCCAAGTGCTTCACCATGGGGTGCACCTATCTTTTTTCCATGAATAATGATGGGTCAATGTTCCTTTATATTGATTATCGTGATCTCAACAAAATCATGATAAATAAAAAAGAATACTCTTCTCCTAATTGATGAATTGTTTGATCAACTACGTTGTCGCACCCCAACCATAAAATCCCAAAATTCCGTGTTATTCAATAAAAATGTGTTTAGTTATACTTTTTATAAAAAGAAATGCTAATAATTTTCCTATCATGTTCCACTATAGAGGATCATTTTGGTTTAGGTTATAGAAAACTATATAAAAATATTACAATCCTTAAAAAATTGTATTGAAAAGACTCCACAAAGCTTCCACCAAGAAGTGTAACTCAAATATAAAAAATCTTTAAAAATAGATTGGAAACGTATGGTGAGAGTACAAATGCCCATTAAGGGGTTTCTGAAAGTAATTTATTGAACAAAACCTTTTAAAAATATACTTTTAAAATTTATTCCAAAAACATTTTTGAAAAGAAAACTGTAATACATGAAGCATAAAATAATATTTTCCCTGAATTACCTGTGAAAATTTTAATTAACATTAACATGGCAGCAATAAAACATGTTCCAATCATAAGAATTATTATACAAAATTTATGGTGTTCCATATATAAATTAAGAGTTATTCTATCTATACAATGTGTGACACATGAAAGTTCAAGTAAAGAATTTACAATTGAATGTAAAACATGATTATAGTTGCACATAAAATAATAACATTAATTTATTTGTTACTAACTGTAAATAAAAAATTGGTTGATAAATATCTAAGTACTGAATAATCATTATTCCATGTGAATTTGTTTCTTTTGATACTCACATGTATAGGCTCTTAACCAAGAATAATCTAATGTTGAAATATTCACTTGGTTAATTAAATATTATAATCATAATGGAGGAAGTGCGTATGGCGGACATTCTGAAACACATCGCCAAGGCCTCATCCATCACATTAAAAATCATTAAGGCCTCACCAAAAACCATATATCAAATTAGGAAATGCCTCAACTAATTCCATATCTATTTGTATCATGAGACCTACCAATGCATACAGGGGTTATAGAGGACCCCACCCATCATATTCTAAGTCCAATAAATTCCCCAAATGTGTAAATACCATTAAATCAATGTATCTCATACCACGATGATTTATTAAAATATGTCTTTTACTCAAAATTTCTCATACCACTTTGAAGAATTAAATTTAATATCATATTTAAAGTGTCCCATACCATTTTGAATTATTAATTTATTATTTTCTAAATTTTTATATGTGATAAATAAATATTACCTTTTATACTTTATCACAAAAAATAAAAACTTTAAAAAACATTGTTCCATGTTAGTAAACATTAAATAAATAAGAGTACATGTTTATGACTTCATGATAGACATTATTTTCTCAAATCATGGAAATGAGAAATGAATTTATGTAATAGAAGGCATTCATAATGAAAATTCATCATGTATTGAATACATAATCAGTTAAAACATAAAAAAATATTTCATGTGAGGTATTAAACGCATGATTTTCAAAACACCCATTAATTTCTTATTTATGTATCAACATAACACATGGGTAACTCCTTATATTTATCCCAATGTTTTAAATTGAAAATCATAAATATGAACCACACAACTTATTATCATATAAAATACCATTTAAACTTATGAAAATGAGTGTGTAATCCTTATAAAAAAATGTTATTATAAAGGGATTGGTGTAATAAAACAAATTCCAAATTAAACCTTGAAAACCTTTCACACATAAAAATAGTTGTTATTACTATTTATCGACCCTTTGTAAACCCTTATTAATATCAAGATCAAATAATATAAATATATATATAACTGTATGTATTGATGGGTTCTTAAACAAAACATAAGAATCACATACATAATATATGTATAATAAAATTATAATTTAATCAAAGTATAATATTTGAAAATAATAATATAAAAACCAAGGTTATTCCAAACATCATTAATGATATCAATGAACCAACAATAAAATTAACATTAACGAATTATAAAAATATTATTATGGTGTTCCAACTTCCAAAACTAAGACATTGAAGATGGTGCTCTTCAATCCTCTGATGTTTAGCATAGTTTTTGTGGTTTTGTCTATAATGTTATTCATGTTGATGGATTTGAAGTATATATACAATTTTCATGGTCATTGTGTTGTATTTTGTGGTCTCCCTATTATTTTGGATGGTGTATTATTAGGTATCCTCAGGTAGTATGACACTTTTGGCTTTGTTGTAATGTAATCATATTCAGTCTTTAATTAAATAAAATATGTATTCTATTTATTTTGAAAAAAATATTAAGATAGAATGTAAATTAAATGATGTAAAATTATATAGTATTATTATTATATTGAAAAAGGATCTGGGTTTCACATTATCCCCCATTAAAATAATTTTTTCCTCGCTATTCTAAAACACTCATACACTTCCACCAGCAAAACCATACATATATCACTCTTGAGGTCCCCCTTACTAGGACCACCATTGTGGATACTATATTGATGTCCCCATTTGGATTCTAATATTATTGTCTATTTACTTTACCCCTTTGTCCCATATACACCATGAGCAGTTAGGATCAACCCTATGCATAAAGCATTCAGGTTTCCAGAGGAAGGCATGAGAGGTGTAGAGATCAGAGATTTGAGAGTGTACTAGTTCCCTATAAAAGCCTCAAACTACATCACACATGAAAAAAATCATGTCATAGAGCATCCCATACATAGTAAAACATAATAATTGGAAATTAATGTCTTCCTAAAGGACTCCCTCTAATGTTTCACCATGAATCATTCCCAAAGCTAGGTTGTTCTTGGACAAGGTGAAACACATGAAGAGACCTTCGTGGTACATCCCCCTCTTTCTATACTTAACAAATTTTTCATTTTTTATATAGTTATAGTTATAGATCTATACTTTGTAGGATCATACAATATTTGGGATGATCAGCGCTTGGTATAGTCATTTACAAGATAGACATAGGTTCGCAAAAGGGTTGTATTCTTCTGAACATGACTTGATGATTATGGACTCCAGTAATTCAGTAGAAAGTGATAAGAGGTTTGTTGGTAAACACATGTCTTCATTAAAAAATTTCAAGGACATGTTTTACTCAATAAAGAATAACCATATTAAAATAGAGACATTATTTTATAAAATCGTATTAAAATACCAAATCATATAATGTTAATAATTGAAAACAAAGTTCATTAAACTGAACATGGTGCTACAAATTTATTAGTTCCCCCTCATTATCTGACTGTAAAACTCTTATTAACATCTACCATGATTTCCATTCATTGTTTCCTCTTTCACTGACGATTCCCCTAGTTCTTGGTACAGTGGATTCACAAATCGGTTCCAAAATCTTCATTCTATTGGGTCCAGATGTAGCACGGGCCACCTAGATCAATGGGGTGTGGTCATATAATTTTCCAAGAGAGAAAATAATGAAGTTTATGAAGTTTGGAAACAATAGTGTAATAATGAGTTCTATAATGGAAATGGTTGACTCGTCCTCAAGAACATCGATGTCCATAACTTGATTTGACAGAACATAGGACAACATTTGAGAAAGATATGATACTCAGAGGTCACCCTCTTGTGCTGCCTCTGTGAAGTCCTCTAGGGAAGAAAAATTATATCCTAGGGAATGGAACCTAAAAAGACCATCAATTTATTTTCCCATATGTGCATAGAACAAAAATTTATCACATATCATAAGGAAATAGTCGAATCCTTGTCCTTGGTGTAATTATTGTACATTAGGAGAATTTGATATAAAATATAGGTGTTTTCATGACAAAAGATGGTTTTCAAAAGTCCTGTAGCCTTACAATCATAACATTCCCACTAGAGTCTCCAATATTTCCATTGGAAGTGACAGAAGTCTTGATTCATCTACCATCTATATTTTTTAAAAAGAATTATACTTAGAAAAAAAATTACCATGTTTTTAATGTTGTTCTAATTTTATAGGGTTGTCTAAACTGATCCTCTCATACCAATTGTCACACCCTGACCCCATAATCCCAGGATCTATTTTATTTTCCATAAAACATGGTGTGTAATTATTTTTTTATAAAAAAGAAATGCTGATAAATTACATTTCATGTTCCACTATAGTGAATATTTTTGGTTCAGGTTCTTGAAAACCACATAAAAATATTACAATCCTTCAAAAACTATATAGAAAAGACTCCAAAAATCTACAATCAAATAGTGTAACTCAAATATATAAAACCTGTAAAAACATATTGACAATATAGGGTGAGTATACAAACGGCCAGTGAGGGGTTTTTAAAAGTAAGGTATCAGAAAACATAATATAAAATTCCCTTAAATAAATATTCATAAAACATTTTTTTAAATAAAACTACAATACACGAAGCATAACAAAATAGTTTTCAAATAAGAACATTTTATGGAACATTAACATGGCTACAATAAAATATGTTCCAATCAAAAGCATGTTAATTCAAAATATATGGTGTGCAGTATATAAATCAATAATTATTCTATCTATAATAAGTGTGACATGAGAAAGTTCATGTATAGAATTTACAAATGAAATTATTACATGAATAGAGTTGCGCATAAAATAATAACATTAATTTATTTCCCTACTAACTGTAAATCATAAATTGGTAGATAGATTTCATTGTACTGAATAAACATTATTCCATGAAAATTTACTTTTTCTAATACTCGTTGGTATATGCTCTTAACCAAGTATATTCTACTTGTTGAATATTGATTTGGTTAATTTAATATTATAAACATAATGAGGGATGTGCATATTTTGTACATTCTAAAACACTTTTTCAATGCCTCAAACAAGACTTCTAAATATGATTAATGCCTCATCCAAAAGCATATATCAACATGGGAATGTCCTCGGCCAATTCCATGTCTATTTGTCTCATGAGACCATCTGATGCATCGAGGTGCTATAGGGGGGCCCCACACGACACATTCTAAGTCCAATTCATTCCCCCAAATGTCAATAATTTATTTAAATCAATGTTTCTTATACCACTTTGAATTATTAAATTCTGCCTTTTATTCAAAGTGTCTCGTACATCTTTGAATACATAAATTATGTCCCTTATCAAAAGTGTCACATAGAACATTGAATGATTAAATTCTTATTTCATAATTTATTATAAGTGATAAATAAACAATAAATTTTTTTGATTTATCATATAAATTAATAACATTTAACACCCTTGTTCCATGATAGTAAACATTCAAAGCATATTAGTACATGTTTATGATGTCATGATAGAGATTACATGCTCAAATCATGGAAATGATAAATAAACATAAATAAGAAAAATAATTATTAATGACATTTCATCATGTATTAAATGCATAATCAGTTTAAACGTAAAAAAAATATTTCATTTGAGGTATTAAATGCATCATTGTCTAAACAACCATTTATTGCTTGTTTATGTATAAACATATCACAAGGGTAATTCAAACTATTTATCCCAATGTTATAAATTTAAAAGAATGAAAATAAACCACAAAAAATACAAACATAACAAATACCATTTAATATTATGAAAATATGTGTGTCATCTGTATATTCATAAAGTGATTATGAAGGGTTTTTATTATTAAAACAAATTCCAAATTGATCCTTGAAAACATTTCACACATCAAAACACTTGTTATATGTTTTTATCGACCCTTTTGGAACCCATATTAATATTAGTATCAATGCATATACACACAAATATATATATATATATATATATATATATATATATATAACTATGTGTATTTAAGGGTTGTTCAACAAAACATAAGAATATAATACATAATTTATGTATTATAAAAACATAATTTTACCAATGTTCAATATTATAAAATCATAATGTAAAACCAATGGTTTGTATCATAAATAAATACCTATATATGTCCATGTGAGTATACAAACATATTTATAATTTTGCAAACACAAAACACCACAAAACCTAGCATGGTTCACATTCACTATGAATGTCATTAATGTAGAGGTTCGTGTTCCTTAAATAAAAGTCACCGGTATGGTTTAATCAAGAATATATATAACAATATTTTTATATATGTAGTTAAACTAATTTAGGTAAAAGAAACATAAAACCCTTGAATGGTTTCCATGATAAGAACATCCTTAAACCAAGAAATTTATTTTTTTGTAAATCCATCAAATAAAATCAATAGGATTTAAGAACAACTGTATATATATATATATATATTTCCATCTATATATATATAACCTTTTTAAAATCAAAACAAATATAAAAACATAAAAATAAAAAATCTCATACATGATTCGCATATGATAGACATCATTTGAAAATAGAAGCTATTTTTTCAAAAAAAATCCAAGATAACAAGTTATTTTTATTATCAAACGTATATATGTTAATATATATTTTATATATGTATAGTAAAAGATTACATAAGGAAATTATTGAACCCTTACTTGGTTTGAAGAAGAATAATAATAATAATTCGAGTGGAGGTTGATAGAGGAGTTGGATGCAAAAATCCCACAGGGGACATGGTGAAACATGGATATAATTATAATATATATATATATATATGTATTTTTAAGGAATGTTGAATGGGAATCTGAGGCACCTCAGTTTAAAAAATGACCAAGTGTGTCCAGTCATGTGGATTATTGGAAGGATTAAGGGCCATTGGGTGTCACAGGAAAAGAGAAAAATGAAGAATGTGTTGATGCGAAAGATACTAGGCCTGTGCGATGTAGGAGGAAGAAGAAGGTGACATAGAAGAGATGTGAAGAAGAAATAGACGGATCGAATTAGCCACACCATGATCCAATGAATGAATAGGGACTGTATGTTTTTAAAATGGTTGTATAGGTAGGATTTAACTGTGTCGAAATTTGATGTCTCCGGAAGAAGTGATATTTTAATAAAATAGATGGAGGGCTGGGATTAGTTCCTGAATCGATCGAACGGCTGATAAAAATGTAGAGGGAACACTGTGGGGGTGGAAGTTTAAAGGCTAAACCGATCAAATGGTCCAGATCCCACGTGGTGAGTTGTGATGGTTAATACACAATAACTGCTTAAAAAGACTTTCCTACATTGAAACGAGAGGGGTTTTTTGCTGGAATTTTAAACATGGATCTCCAGTATTAGGCTCAGAAATCCCCCCCACCCCTCCCTAGTACTACCCTGTACCACGTCTCTATAGGTGTGCTTCTAATCACACCCCTACCGCCCTGCCACCTCGCACGGTGGCACACTTTGGAAAACCCTTGCACACACTCATTCACACTTAGGGACTTAATATGCACTCCTGCACATGTGACATAGCACACACCATGCATGAACAACCCTGGGTCTTTGTCCTAGAGTATCTGATTGAGATTCCCGCCAATAACTTGAGTGGATAGGCATTCTAGGTCGCCCCCGGTTAGGTGTGGTACTCACTTAATATATAGAAATGTATATTTCATTTTTTTATTAAAAATTGGAATAGGTTTATATATATAAATGTCTCTTAAAAACAGAATATATAAATTCTCTATTATGTTTAAAAAATATTAAAAAAAAATATTTTCATTATTTTATAAACATTTGTGTTTCAAAAAAATAAAATTTCAAAATTCATAAACAATGATTAATATTCATAAAATAAATCCCACACTATAAATATATTTTTAATACTAAAAACAAATATATAATTAAAAACATTTTTTATGCATCCAAGAATGATGAAAATTAATGGTATCTTTTTAAAACATTGGAAACATTTAAATACATTATTCATTCTATATACATAAAATAACAAATACAACCATATTCATCAATTTCATTTTTCCAAATTATGATTTCAAACTCAAAATCAATTTTCTATGTAACAAAATTCAAGGAGTAACAACTATCTGCTTCCCTTGGTATTTTCTTTAATACACAATTATTATGATTTAAAATAATTTTTAAACTTTAAAATAGTATCCATTCCAAATTTAGATAATAATTAATTACAATCATGTTTAAAGATATAACCTTAATTCATACATAAAACATAGGTAATTCCTAATATACTTAAATATATAAAATAAAATAACCAGAATACCCAATGGTTATATGGTCATATAGCCATTATAGATTCCACAGCCACCTAAAGGTGGTAATTTTATAATTAAAAATAATTCCTTATACAAAAATTATTAGCGTGTTCCAACTTCAAAAACTAAGACAAATAATATAGTGCTCTTCATTCCTCTGATGCATAGAACAGTTGGTGTGGTTCTGGCTATAATTTTCATTGTGCTGATAGATATAATAGATATGAACTATTTTCTTGGTCAATTTGTTGTATTTGGTTGTCTACCAGTGATCTTGATAGGTCTCATATTAGGTATCCTAGGATAGTAGGACTCTTTGAGATTTTTTGTGTAATGTAATCATTTTCAGTGTATAACTGAATAAAATATGCCTTGTTTTTTAGTTTTAAAACATTGTTTGAATAGCATTAAAATTAAACTAAGTAAAAAAATACAATATTATTAATCCAAATTTTTCTTGTGGTGTCACATATGTGGATCCCAATACTTCACCAAGGTGGATTTTTAGTCGGGATATTACCAAGTAAGGGTGAAAAGGAGGAAATCAGCAAGACTTATTTTTCATACAGGATATGGGAAATATGAATTCATATTAATGCCTTTCGCAATCAATAATTCTACAGAAATATGAATGGAAATTATTATTATAGTTTTAGAAATTACGTCGAAAAATGTTTATAATTATTTATAGATGATATTCTAATATACTCCAAAACCAATGAGGTGCATGAGGAGCATATTAGCACTAGACTGGAGACCTTTCAAAACGAGAAGCTCTATGAAAAGTTAAGAAAGTGTGAGTTCTTGTTTAAGGATGTCTCAATCTTGGGTCATATAATCACGTGAAATGGGATATCAGTGGATCCCTCAAAGACAGTTGTAATTGATGGATGGTCGAGATCAAAATCGATAAGAGATATTTGTAGCTTCCTGGAGTTAGGTGGGGATTATCGCCTATTTGTGAGAAATTTATCAGGATTGTCCAACCCTCTTTCCAAGCTAACTAGGATTGAAGTAAAGTATTATTACAGTAATGAATGAGAAGGTAGCTTCAAGGAGTTAAAAAGGAGCCTTATCAATGCCCATGCACTAACACTACCCACAAGTGGATAACATTCTATGGTATTTAATTATTCTTCGAAGAAGTGCCTGAGCCATGTGTTGATTATAAATGACTAATTAATTCCCAATGCTTCATGGAAATTGAATTTTCATGAGAAAAACTATCCAACAAAGGATCTATATTTGGCTATAGTAATCTTTACATTAAAAATTTGGTGTCATTATCTCTTTGGGGAGAAGTGTGAAATATACATGGACAACAAAACCATCAATTATATATTCTCATAGAAATAGCTGAACATTAACCACCAAATATGGTTAGAGATAATCAATGACTATGACTTCTCGATCCATTACAACCCTTGGAAAGCGAAAAAGGTGGTGGATTCCCTAAGTAGAAAGGATCTGCTGATTATGTTATTAATTATAATTGAAAAAGATCCAATCTTCATCGATATGATGAAGATGATCATAAGAATAATAAAGAAGGGAATATCTTCAATCCTTTCAAAATTTATTGCTCAACAGTCTCTTTTGGAAATATAAATGGATGCTCTAAAGGATGATGTGGGAATTCAGTAGAATATTGAAACTACTAGAAAAGGTAAATCCTCAGAATTCAATGATAATGAAGTAGGAATTGTGAGATTTTGGTCAAGACTATGTGTTCCATAAAATCCGGAGTTAAAGAAATATCTTTTAGATGATGCAATTAGTTCATATTTCACTATTCACCTAGGAAACCCAGTGATGTATCGAGATCTATGAGAGATTTATTAGTGGGATAACATAAAGAAGGATATCACTCAGTATACATTTACGTGATTGGTATGTCAGAAAGTGAAGGCTGAGAGGTAAAAATATAAGGGGATGATGCAACCATTTCACATACCAGTATGGAAATGGGATAACATCACCATACACATTGTCACCAGAATTCTGAAGACTTCCAAATGAAACAATACTATTTGGGTTGTTGTGTATCGTCATACAAAGACTTCACACTTAACTATAACTCATGAGGATTTTACATTGGATAAACAAGAATAGATATATATTGGATAGTTTCTAAGGCTGCATGGAGTACCATTATCTATTAAATCCGATCGGGATCCAATATTCACCTCTCTGTTCTTAAAGAGCCCTCAAAATGCTAAGAATATTAAGATGAACATTAGTATGGCTTATCATCTTCAAAAAGATGTCCAATCTAATCATACTATCCAAACACGTGGGTATATGTTGATAGCATGCTCAATGGACTTCAACGGAGGATTGGATCAAAATCATCCTCTAGTTGAGTTCTCTTACAATATCAATTTCCACTCAATAATCCAAGTGTATCCTTATGATGCCATTTATGGAAAGAGGTGAAGAACAATGTCATGTTGGGATGAAGTTCGAGCGTGAAATATCCTAGATCCAAAAATGGTTGAAGAAATGGTGGGGAAGGTTATGACCATCCCACAACACATTAAAGCTTCTCATAGTCGATAAAAGATATATGCTGATAATCATCTATGAGAAATAGAGATTCGGGTTTTACACTTTTTATTTCTCCACATATCACCATGGAAGTGTGTTATGAGATTTTGGATTAAGTGAAAGATTATTCCAATGTACATCAGCCATTTGGAGATCCTTCATCGCATTGGAGCGGTGACCTATCGACTTGCACTCCCACCATCCATGTCTCATGTACATGATATATTCCACGTATCAATCTTGAGGTAGTACATACCTGACACATCACATGTACTCAATCCAGTGGTGGTACCATTGTATAATTACCACTCATATAAAGAGAAGTCGTTGAAGATCATAGATCATAGGGAATAAAGTTATACAAAATAAGACAATGCCCCTTGTCAAGGTGTTGTAGTGAAACCACTAGTTGAAGATACAACATGGGAATCAGAGAAAGTGATGAAGCAGAGTTACCCTAATTTTTTTAGTGTGGGAAAATGAAATTTTGAGGGTGAAATTTCTTAAGGGGGAATGATTGTAACAACCTAAACATTTATCAATGAAACTACCTCTTGATGTAATTAATTTTAATATTATTTAAAATGGTTATAAAATATATAAAATTTCTTTTGTTTTATGTTCATGGATTTCAAAATATCGTTATGAATTTTTACTGTTGATAATATAGTCATTGAATAGTGATCACAATATTAGTATAAATATATGTCTTTTACAAATACAATCTACACAGAAAAAGGAAGTGATGGCCTCATCCATTAGAATTGTTCAACATGAAGCCCATTTTTTGGATCTTGTAATGGAGGTAGCATCACTGGTCTTCACTCTTAACATATCCCAAGATGAGCTTGAACACATTTTACTTGAACGGAACCGCCTATGGGAGAAGTAGAAGTTGACAGAGATTACCATGTGATCGAAGTTATCTAAGCCACCCCATGAGTCCATCACCATTGCACACCTTACCTTTAGGTCATATTCAAGTGTTATAAGGGGTATGTAACAGAACACTAGTACTATGATTATGTGAATTCTTTTTGTATAGAATAAATAATATACATTAATTTTATTACTGTAACTTTTTAAATAGTTTTTAAATCACAAATAGTATTCTTTTTGTCAATATTAAATTATGAAATCTATATTGGTGAATTAATGTATTTTTGTATTTAATAATATCCTAATAAAAAATTATTAATAAATTAATTTTTATAAAATATGAATGATCGTATAATCTTAATGAATAAAAGTGTAATTTTATTATTTGTGAAAACAGTTTTTTTCAAAATCCATAAATTTTCGATAACTGCCAATTTTTAATTTTCAAAGGGAAAATTCACATATTTAGAAAATTATTTAGATTAAATGAATATTTTTTTAGAGTCAGGATGTTTAAATTATCCAATAGTGAATGTTTCTTAATTTTCCGAGACAATAAAAATTTTGGGTTAAAATTAAATACTGTTTAAATATATGAAATCATAATGATCTCATAGTGATGTAATAAAATAAAATAAATTAAATTTTCGGCCAATATATGTTTTATATTTTAAAAAATTTATATTTGTTTGATTATTTTTATGGTTATTTAGTGGATCCTCCAAGACTTATAAAACATTTTAAGTTTTTAAATTGATTTCCTTCATAGTGTGACTCACCTTCATATAAGGAAGACAAATATTTTAAAAAGTTGGGACATTTTTCATTATAAAATAATTTTCTCCACTCTCTATTGTCAAGAACTATGGGAAAAACCATGATATGTTATTTGGTTTCTATTTTTTTAATGTGATGTGTCCAAAAACTAAATATTAAATAATTCACACTCTTTTCCTATATAAACCCACCCAATCACCAACTTTATATGCACTAAAAACCATTGGATATCGACAAAACTATTCCATATTATCTCTAGAGTCTTTTTAGGGTTCCCCAATAACCCAATACACCTCTATCAAGACTCTCTCAAGCACTTGGGATCACACTTTCATGTAAGGGGTTTCTTCCTTTCTTATTTTTGTCCAATATTCCTTATATTGTTATACCATATTGTTTTCAATTAGAAATTTTTGGGTATGATTTATCACCTCTTACATACTACTCTACTTATAATTGAATGATGATATACCCATTTATCTTTCATTAATACCACCCATGTACATATGTTTCCATGTCAAAATTCCATAAGGTATTTCTCTCTCCTCATTAACATTCAAAAAATCATTTGTATTATGATTCTAAATTACATTCAAATTTGTTGGGATGTGTATCTACAAGATAAAATTACTATATACTTCATGTACATTTTATGAGACACCCCTATATCTCTCTCATAATCCATTTTATAAGAATTCATATGTCACACCATTATGCTGCAGAAATTGCACCACGGTGTTCCAAGACAAGTCATCATGTAGTAAATACCATTCCCATTTCTCTATCAAGGGTATTCATCTTTACAAAATTTTAATTATTGATTATATATTTTCATGCATCAATTCCACATTCAATTATATTGGAAAAGTCATTATGTTTAATGAATTCATGTGATATGATCCATGTGGCAAACTTATGAATTAAATGAAATGATTAAGAAGGGTTTGCACTGATAGCACTCTAATACCTTGGGTAAAGATTAGTATCATGATACATCAATTGAAATGAGGGTTAACTCATGATAATTCATGGGAAATGAGGGTTTAAGAATACACCACGTTCAATGAGCCTTATCTCATGCTAATATCATATTAAATGGTGTTGCCACATTTCCTTGTTATGATAATCATGATATATTTTGCTTTCATGATCATTTTTCTCTTATGCTTCATTAATATGCCTATTGACTAACATGTAATATATTCTTCATTTTATTCCTTTTCTACTCCCTTATTGGGCTTTATAATTTTCCCTTTTCATAATCATGTCCTTAGGTTATCTGATTATATGCTAAGTATGAAGGAATGTGAGTTTTCTTGTAACAGAAGATCTTAATAATGATGTGTATTTTATGTATTAAGTTGTTCTGTAATGTTTATAAGCCCCAAAGACACTAGAACTCTCAATATTCTATGTTTTATCAAGTGAATATTTAATGTAATAAATTATGTTTAAGTGTGAAATAAAGTGATGGGTTGTTATAGATATGAACTTAATGGATTACCCTTGATGATAATGTGAGTCTATTCTTGTCATTTTCATACTTTTGAACTTGATTTCATGGTTATTTCAAAGCATGTTTCTCTTGAAAATATTTTCTATAAAATATTTTACTAAAAATGATACCAATTTATTTCTTAATACATTAATTTTTATTTTTATTATAATGTTTTTTAATGCAATATCTTATGGGTAGAATACTACTGGAAATAACTCAAACCCTAAATACACCCTTGATTGTTTGTAGGTATTTTATTCTTCTATAAGGTAATGGAAAAATGTTTGGTGGTGGTGATAGTGGATTCAGTTTCAACAGTTCACTTGTGAGGGTGTTTTTGGGGGAGGAATGATGATAATGACACACTTGTTGGACAATGGTTCTTGTGTTTTGATTTATTTTTCTTTCACCACATTTAAGTTTTTGGTTAATGTTCTAAAATTATTACTTGAAATTTTAATATCTCTTTGGATATGGATGTATTTCTTGGTGTGATGTTTTATTTTTTAGTATTATTCTTGGTACTTTATCATAGCTGAAATGAATCAAAAAAGTGTATTTTTGATACCCACGAACATGTGTCCATCCTGTGGTTATCTAGAATGCCTTTAAAGCCATGCCTTGGTTAGTTTAGGTGTTTCGTTGGAGGACATCTCGAGTAGGTTAGCTATATATATGTTGAGGGTACAATCTAAAAAATTCACACAAATTATAGATAACCTCTATTAACATATGTTTAAATTACATCATTTTTGTGTAATACTTAATACATTACACAAACTGAATCTTAAATACCATATTATAATTGTTCCACTAGAAACATGGGAACATAGAATTTTCTACGTATGTGAGCACATTATCTCCCACTAGGTTCTATATGATATTGACACTTCATAGACATGTCATAAATAATACATATATTTCTAAAATATATAAGGTAAATAAAAAAAGGTGATATAGATTCTCAATAAGGGTAAACATGAAAGATACATAACCATAATCATAAACATGGTGGTTTGAGAACATAAGAATGACATTAAATGATCTTACCATAATTATCAAAGATAAATTATATTTGTCATGGAATAAATATTAGTATTTCATAAGAGATGAATCAAGGGGGGATAATGAGAATATTACATGAAATAAAAGAATAGAAATTATAAATGTAATTTTTTGTAGACAAAGAAACATGTGATATAATTCCCTACAAGTTAAGGATAATTTTTAAATCATATAAAGAAACTTAACGGGAGCGGCATATACTCAATAGGACAAACCACCATCCCCAATCATAGTACTTTATATATAGTGGATCAACATTTCCCATCTACCCATAGTTGACTAGTTCTCCCCCTCTTCCAATATTGTATCGTGTTCGTTGAAATTTTCACATCATTGTTTCATGAGAGATAAATAACTACACAATGTATGGATGTGTGATATAGGTCCCACCCACATAATGATATCATGAATACTTGTTCCACACATTCATAAAAAATATCATCATAATCCATGAAATTAAATTGTTATCATAAACATCACATCATGTACTATTATTTGGAAAATATATCAGTTTCATAATCAATTATTCAATGAATAACCCATGAAAGAGAATCTATATTCATAAGTATATGACCCATCATATTAAAATGGGTTTTCTAAACATCATGTCATTTAAATATAAATCTTTTGGAGAAAAAATATTAATTGAACACTCGGATAAAATCCTTAGAAACATATGAGTAACAAAAATGGATATAATCTCAGATGGAACATAATTTTTAGAAATATTGTAATAACATTTCTTTATAAAATTATTCAATCTACATTCAAACTCACTTTTTAAAACATAAAAAATTTAATAACCTTTTTCAATGAATTATTTATGCAATACCATTAAAATTATTAAAAGAATATTAAAAATAAAATTACCTTATAATATCATTTAAGAAGGACAATGTTAAATTTTTTTCCCAAAAACATGGGTTTTCAATAATAAAATATTTCTGACCTAAGATTGAAAAACTCATTTTTTGTTATAAATATTTACTGAATTATATTATGTACAAAGATTAGTATAATTTTACAAATAATTGACTATATATTGAATATCTAGAAGAGGAAATAAATCATGATATATATTGAGATTTGGATAATAATATCTCATCAATTGAAGCATATTCATAAATAATCTGGATAAACGATGAGATTATATCAATAATCTCTAACAAATATGGTAACATTAAATCATAATCCCCATGAGAGAGTAAAATTACAAAAAAAATATAAAATCATTATAATAAAATTATTTAATATATAACATGTCAAATGGATAATATATAAATCACCCAAAATAATATTGGTTTATATAAAAACATGGGTATCAATGAAAATAAATTGAGACACAATATACTTACCGATTTGGTAGAATTTGAATAGTAAACCCCATAAAATAGAGATAATAAATTTTGATATGTAAATACCCATAAATTTTAGTATAATAATCATATCATACATTAATGTGTAGTATATAATCCACACAAAAGAAACGAGTGGTGATTATTGCATAAGTCTTGCAAAAATAAATGTTAGACAAGATATCCCCTTACATTTGGTCAAGTATCTCTTTATAATCATTCAAACATCATTTAATATATAAATATATATATAAATATATGTGTGTCTATTTAAAATATATTACATAACCATAATGTATTATATCATACCATATATGATAAAATTATGACCATCTATTACACATTTATTAATAATTTCATGTTAATGTAATGTTTTGGGTATTAACTTCTTTGTTTTCGTATGTGTTTTCTTTTGTAATAATATTTGTACACAAACATATATAATTATTTCATTATATTAGTATTAATAAAAAAGATTTAAATAAAATATATTTATAGAATATATGTATTTATAATAATATATAAATATAAAAATTGAAAATAAAATATATCGTTCCTGGATCCAGTAGGCCATACATATATATGTATGTTGTTTCCATTTTATAATTAATTTGTAATAATGAAAGTAAAGGAAATATATATATATATATATATTATCATTAAATTATAATTTATATGTCATATATATAATATAGTTTCTCTAAAGACATCCTCAAAATATTGCATTTAATGTGTGAACTAATCACATGGATTTCAAGAGGTGGTAGTCCACACGTCCACAAATGAAGTTATCATGTTTAAAAATGGAAATAATTCAGTTATTTGTTACATAATAACTACTGAAAAAATAAATAAATCATTAATAACATTTATATCAAATAAAATCATAATTTAAATCATTATTCACAAACTTTAATGTTGTCATGGAAGAATGAATGACATAGGTTCATGATGGAGTAGTCTGTCGTACCAAAAAACGGTGATTGTGTATCCCATTTAATAGAAGTGGGAGTGAGGGTAGGTTTTACTATTATCATAAATAGATATCATTTTATTGATGATAATGGGGATAATATATAATTATGGGACATGAATATTTTAATGGGTTGATAAAAAACTATAACAAAAGTTCTTGTTGAAGGGTGCTACATCTTATCTGGTTTAGTCATTTTGGATTTCAACAAAGAGATTCCTTGGATGGATTTATTTCAAAATATATGATTAATTTATGATTGGAGGGAATTTAGGAGGATATTTTGACTGGGATTGTCCAATCCAACGGTCTAGAACGGTGTGAAGATAGGGGAATATATGGTTTCTCTTTATATGTGGGGAAAATCAAACATTAGGTAATCAAATGATTGGTGTGCTCCCCACTTTTTTCTTTTCCACCATCAATTATAGATACAAACTGGTGGAATCTATAAATATGGCCATCTAGAAATTTTTATTCAAGTGTAGAATAATTTTTACACCTTATACTCTGTATTTAGTATATAATTAAACACTTTATTACATTAATCCATATAATAAATTTAAATTACATTAATTAACCATCTTGGTAAAAAAAATTAACCATATTAGATATTATTAATTGAGTTGATTCCAATTATGTAATAATTTTTTTAAAATTTTAAGGATATATCTGGAAAAAGATAATTTAATGTAAATCCCAAATATGGAATGACATGACGAGTTTTAAAATTGAAAAATTCCAATAAATTGATATGTTTTTATATGAAATTTCAAATGGAAATTGGTTAAAATCATTTATATTGTATAAATTAATGTTTAATTAATCTATTTATTTTTTAAACCCAAGTTTTAATATAATTTGTCTAATAAATAAAATAAATTAAAATTTTGTTTGAATTAAAACTTACAATTTCCCACTATTCATCAGAAGATGGGTATTTTTGAAAAATTACAAAAATTCACTTTCTTCTAATGATTACATTTTGAATTAAAATTGAATTTTATTTTTCTGTATTCAATTTTACAATATTTTCTAGAATTAATATTAATATTCTTCAAAAAAGGAAAAAAATAGTTCTTTTAAGAAAATAGTTTTTTTGAACCATATAAAGAATTTACCATAAATTATATGTATTATAATCATTATGGTATATATATATATATCAATTATAAAAAATATTTAAAAATTATTTTATACTAACAATATTACTATGTTTAATCGTTGTGTCATTGCTAAATCATATATATTATTATAATAATAAATTGATGTTTCATATAAACTTAGTGTTTCATGTAATTCAAGATAAATCTTTGTTGCATGTAGTTCAAGAATAATTTGGTGTATCAAACAATGAATTCCATCAATGAAATTTATTTTATTCAAAAAGAAATCCTAAAATCTGAGAGTGTAACATTCTAACCAATTTTTCTATCAAAATTTTTCATTATGATAACGTAATAAGGACAGTTATGGCTCATTATATCCCCAATTTTCCATGTAGCTTTCCTAACCGGTGGTTTCTCCACAAAACATTGACCAGATGGGTGCCCTTATTTCATAGAAAATACTCTATGTCATAGTAAATTTCAATCAGTTGTTCCTCATAATAATGATCTTGCTCTAGTACTATTACCTATGAGTTTAGTACAAATGAAGGGTTTGGTATATACATCCTCCATATTGATACAAGGAACATATCATGGCATTGAGATAGGTTTGGTGGATGTAAGAAGAAATAGACTACTGTCTTGATATGATTAGGAATCCAAAAGGAAGTGATATACCTAGGGATTAGATTCCCTTTCTTCCTGAATCTCATTAAATTCATACATGAATAAATTCCTAAAATCACCTTCTCAATAACAAAAAATTATTGATCACATTACCAATTATCATCATATTTTTCTACTAACTTTTAGCAGCCTTGTTATGATGCTGAATGAATCTGACATTATTTTTCAATTAATCACCAATATCAGGTCATAATAGCTTTCATTCTCTAACTTCATTACATTATGATATAGCATAACACTTCATTTTATAGAGAGATTCATAATGATCCATCTAAATTATGAGTGAAAGATGTTTTTGTAAGAAAACTCGACATAATGATGTTGTTGATCCCAAACACCTTTGAAATCCAATTAATATGATCTAAATGTATCATACAATGTGGGGATTGTTCATTTAGACTAAACATCTGTCTGATGATGATAAGGAGTTCTGAAACACATTTCTATACAATTTTGTTTACAAATAGCTATCCATAACATTGAGGAGAACATAGAATCCCGATCAGATGAAATGGAATGTGGTACACCATGCAATATTACTAGATGCTTAATTAATATCATATATATATATTCTAGAGAAAATTCTTCTCTAGTTGCAATGAAGTGTGTTCACTTAGTAAGGATATTGACTACCACCCTTACAAAAATTCACTGTTTATATGTTCTCAGGAGTCCAAATAAAAAATCCATAGTGATGTTCTCCCATTTCAATTCGTGTATGGTTAATTAATGCAACATCCCTATATACATTTTTAATTTCAGCCTTACATTGTTGAAAAATAAAGTATCATTATATAATCTCTTTGATACCCATATGTATTTCATATTACCATAATTATTCTTTCAAATATCTATAAATCATCATACTTCCAAGATAAATTGGGAATAATCAACTATGATCTTCCTCTAATTGATCTGTCTTCTAAATTTGGTATGAAAAAAACCCATATGGTTCTTTAAATTTATCATTTCATCTAGATCAAAGCTAAATTAATGAAAATTTCTATACATGTACAACAGATTTACATATTCCTTCTACACTTATTTAATTATTTCTTGGATAGATCTTTGGAAATTCAATTGATCTATATATGATTTTATCACTTTTATCAGGTTTTCCATATCTATCCTTTGTAAATATCCAAACATTAGACATTTTTGTTCCTCATAATTGATATGACAGCAATCTACTATAGACTTGGAGTATTTACCACCTTGTTCACTTTTTAATGGTTGTAATTTATTGAGTAGTCTTAATCTATTATCAACTCTAAAAATATAATCGGGAACATGTTCAACTCGTTCTCTATAAATATATATTTTAATCTTTTATAATCAGTATATATATCACACTTTTCTAGTCCAATAAAATTACACCTGAATATATGGAAAAATTTACCAATTTTAATACCAAATCCGGATTTGGGCATTTTTTCTAGTGGATATTCCACTTTCACAACACATAAGTGATAGCCATGTTATTCGAATTAATAAAACATCTCAGTCCCATCATTGATGCATCTCTATAGACTAAAACCACTATTCTACTATAGGGTAATGTAAAACCAAGTGAACCTTCCGAACTTCTCTTTAGTTCCCTTACATTTTAATCACATTCATCTATCTTGTAAAACTTTGCACCCTTCCGATATAACATGGTCAAAGGATAAGATATTCATGAATATTTATCCACAAACTATCAATAATATCAATATAAACCAATAAATATATGGATATCTATCACTGAGGTTATTCTGGGCTGACATTAAATAGTATCGATCATTGTAATATCCACTACAATACCATCACCTGAAATTATGTGACCCAAAATTGAAACCATTTTCTACAAAAAATCACACGTTGTAATTATTTCATAAAAAATTTTCTTCCTTACAGTCTTCAGTATAATTACTAACCCTTTATCATTATCTTCCTTGTACATTGAGTAAATGAGAATATCACCTAAAAAACAACCATAAACTAATCAATGTAATCTTTAATGACAATATTCCTAAAATTCATGAACATATTTGGGGAATTAGATAGTACGAAAGGCAATACTAGTAATTTATATTGTCCATAAAAAGTATGTAATGTTGTCTTTGGCATATCCATCTTTATGGACCTAAATTTATGATATCTAGAGTGAAGTTCAACATTATAAATATATTGACCTATATGTAGTTTAACAAAATAGTAATCAATATGAGGAATATGATACTTTTTCTTCTTGATGATGTTTTTCAGCTTTTGATAATCAATGTAGAGTCTCACAGATCCATCATTATATTCAACAAAAAGAATATGTTCACCACAAAGTGACACACTTTGATAAATGAATTCCTTATTATGGTTTCTTTGTTTTGATTATTCAATTACTTCAAATCAAATAGGACCATTCTGTCAGTATTATTTAAAATTTGTGTTGAACCACTTGTTAGTTATATTTATAACTAAACATCACGTTTTGGTGGAAGGATATAAAACCCTTCCATAAATGCATCCTCGTGTCCTTGAAAAATGGTCATATCACCATGGATTATTTTTTTCCCAATCATTTGAGACAGAAAAGGACGTTCCGACTAGTAATTAACCCCCATGCACATGATGTAAAATCCCTAACAAAGATCATTGATATTGTAACATTGATATAAGATCCTAGTTTGGTTTGAAATATCAAACATAACATACCATATTCAAAAGTTAATGTGAAATTTAAATATAGGAATCCAATCAATAACTATAGTAACATAATTTTTAGCCAAAGGTATAATGACAAGACTTTCTTGAAGAACATTCCCATAGTCATTAATTGAAGAGGAATCATATATTTGAGATGAAATTATCTTACCCTTAGATAAATGGAATAAAAATTAAAAATTTAATTGTTTTAGTAGAATTTATTACCCATATCAAATCCCATAGATATGAAAGAGGGGGTTGGACCATAATCAAATATTATATTAGCAGTTAATTAGTATATGGTTAGTTTACCTTTCACCATGTAATCATTGAACTCGACATCAGAAACTATGATAGCATGAGATTTCCACTTATCGATTAGGATAATGTGTGGTTGATTCCAATCATCATCAATGACCCATAGCTTTGGGAACTGGTTATCATAATTCCCATTAACCTTACACAAGGATAATTGATGTGTGGTAGGTGTATTCTGTGTTGCTTTCCCTATATTTTCATCATTATACAACATATTCCAGTAAATCTAGAAATCAATTTCCATATTGCCTTCCCATACATAATTAAAACATTTATTAGGCTCCAAAATACTATTTCCTCCATTGTTCTTTTAGAACATGGATCATAACGAGAATATATAATTATTCTCTCTATGTTTTTTAGAATATTTATTGAACTCTAACATGATATTTCTGTATAATCATGCTATTTATATATAAATCTAACCTCTATTTAATCCTTGACTCCACAAAAACAATATCTTTGTCACAAGCCAGGTCAGTGCGTCATCTGACCCGATGCCCGACCCGGTCCGCAACATGGACCGAAGAGCATTCCCGATCCCCACGGGCTGACAACTAGTGCCGAGCATCAAAATAAACCATTTGGGAATGGTTTGGCCCATAACAAGATAAATAAACATAAACTGAACTAGCATATAAGTAAAGGAAAAATAAACATAACAACTTGGCAGCGGAGAAAGGAATAAACAAAGCAACATGACATACCTCAGGTGACCCAGTGGGTCACCGCTGTACCTAAACTACCCTCGCTCCCAAAAGCGATCCAAGACTGAAACCTGCAACTGAAAAGAAAAGTAGGCATGGTCACTGAGATGCTCAATTGGAATACCAAAATATAACCATGTCATATTCCCCTACCTTTAGCAAGAAATCTGTTCGTGCCAGTTTGAAAATAAGGTATAATGAAATAATGTTTTTCATTCTTTTAAAATTCAAATAATGAGTTTTCATTTTTCAAGTAAATCATTTCACTCCGACTACATTTTCGAAATAGGATCCGAGCACACATTAACGTTTAAAAAAATGAACAGAAACCAGCTTGGATTAAAATATGGTTTTCACAAACAAGACATCATGTATGAAACAACTAAAAAGAATGTTATGTCACAAGAATCATGTCAAAAATGAGCACCAGGGGTAATCCCTATAGGTATACAGAACAAGTGGGAATCGAGAGACCTCGTACCAAAGTGAAACGTGACTTAGAAGACCACGACCCACAGAAAACGTGGCTTAGAATGCCACGACCCTCAGAAAATGTGGCTTAGAAGACCACGACCCTCAGAATTTCAAATGTTTAGTTAGTGTTGTTTTGTCAATCCTGCTAGAAAAACCGGGATGAATCTCTGCCGTGTCATCTAGCGTACTAGTCCTGGTCACCCACCTAGATACCCAGGTTTCCCATTGTGCTCTATTTCAAGTGGTGGAAAGTTTTCTTTATCGAGAAAGCATATATGTACATAACACTTTATTTTTCTAAAACACATTCAATATCTCACCACAACTCTCCCTCCATGAGCACATTCCCCCTCTTTCACGTCACACAATGCATAAGAATCAAATTAGGCACATGATAACACATTCAACTATAAAATAAAATCATTTTTCTAATACCAAGGGGCGCGTGCCTCAAGAGAGGTTTTTTTTCATAAAAAATTCTTAAGATACCAAACGGGCTTAATTACATAAAGGGAACACTTTTTACAATCAATAGGACAAAAGGCCAAACACCTTTGGAAATCACCTTACCAATTCAAAACCACTTAAGAAATCAATTTTCATGAAAAGTCACTTTAGACCAACGGTGTTTGGAATACATTTCAATTTTCCAATAAAATGGAATAATAGTTTCTATCAACCACAATCTGATTCCATAGAATGTGTATATATCATAGTGTAAAACCTGTTTTTAAAACAATCAAGCAATTATAAATTTCAAATTAAATGCTTAGGCATAGGGGACCTACCTCAAACATGTTGTTATTTGTCGACGACCACTCAAACCCACGTTTGACGGATACACTCACATGCGTTTATACATATATATATATATATATAGACACCACTTTCGGCATTGCACATATTCCTCACACCGTGAGCGAATATGTACAAAGAGGGTACATATATATACATGTCTTACCCTATGCATGTACATGTAGGATAACTCGAACCCACAGCCCCAAACCATCGTAGTGAGGCCCAATGCACTTCACAATTAATTTAATAAAACAACATGAACACTTGAACAATATACAAAACATTTCAAAATAATGCATCAAGCATTTTCACCCGAAGAAAACCATTCAAAAAAATTATTTTTAAAACCAAATGCGCCATGATGCAACACCAAAACTACAACTGCAGCCTACACACATTTTAATATACAAACAACATAGTTAAAAAGGGAATCACTGATAAACAATTCAGCATGGGTTTTTCCACAGAAAAGTTTCATGCGTAATGCATAAAATCACTACTTGGAAAAGCAAACGCACCCAACCCTCAAGCAGAACTAGATTCGCAGCCTTAATGTCCATTAATAAATCAATTCCAGAAGTCATAAAACAACCATTAAATGCAAAATGGATTTATATCCTAAACACACCCCGTTCCCCACAATAATGCCATATTAAAATCAAACACAAGTTAATATATTTCCAAAAAAATCTTTCGCACCCAAAATAATTTGATGATGACTCAAAAATCATAAAGCCCCTAAATCACAATTATGCCACAATGAAGAAATTCGAAAATCCTTACCTAGAAACCATGGAAAAACCTACTGCCCTTGATTGCAGTGGATAGAACCGACCTCTACGGAACCCAACGACCCCCTAAAACCAATAAATCAAACCAAAAACATCATAAAAGAACCAATTACAACACAAAACCCTAATTCTAAATCCTATCAAAAGGAAGAAACAACTATACAAAGTAGAACACACTTGCGGCTGGGGTGCGGGTAGCTAGACGGAGCTTGAAGGAATATGTCCGAGGTGCGCCGCACCGGGTAGAGCCTTGCTGTATGGAGGGTGCACCAATGGGGTGATGGTTGTGGGGTGTTGGGCGATGGTTGTGCAGCGCTTGTAGAGGGAATGGAGGGAGGCGAGCCAAAATTGTGGAACAAGGGGATCCGAGTGCGGCGAAGGTCGGGTTGCGGCTGGCTGTAGGTCCGGCGGTGACATGGTCGCACAACCAGGGGAGGGTGTGGTGGCCGATTGATGATCGCCGGTGAAGGAGGGAAGTTGGTCTGAGATTTTTCCTCCGGAAGGGAGGTAGGGGGTAAGATGGTGACGGTGTGAGGCAGCGCGAGAAGGTGACTGGGGCACCTGTTTAGTGGGTTGCCGAAAGGAAGGTAGGAGGATGGGAGGGAGCTGACTGGTAGGGGAGGCACGATAGAACCAGGGGAAAAGGGGGGAATAGCACCTCACACAAAAGGTAGGGGGAAAGGAGAATAGGGGTTGCACCGAAATGGGAGGGGTGAAACCTTAACACCAAGAGAAAAAAATAAAAAAATAAATATAAAATAAAAATAAACATAAAAATATAAAAAAATAAAAAAAATAAATAAATAAAAAGAAATCACAATAATATTGAATAATATTAATGAAACGTAATTATAATAAAAAAATGATAACTTAATAAAATACCAATTAAAATAATAATTTTAATCATTCCACAAATAAATTAATTAAATCAATAACAAAAGAGATAATAATAATAATAATAATAAATAAAATAATAATAATTACTATAATTATAATTTTAAAATACATCATTAAAATTCATTTTATTTATTTGTCTTGAGGCAGGCTGCACGGTGACCTTGGAAAGGTCGCGCAGCTTCAATACGGCATACTATGCACCAGACGATGTTATGGGAGAAGCATTCATTCATCAACAAAATGCAAAAAATTGAAACAGGCTTGGTCGCAGCTTTATATAAGGTTTCAAAATCTGATGAAATCATAAAATAATATTATCTTAAATGTTTGGGTGTGAAAATTCTCCCCACCATAAAAACATTCTGCCCTCAGAAAGTCACCAAACCAAACGAGGAATCGAACTCGAGTTTGAAATTGAATGGGGCCAACAAAATCACAAACTCTGTATGAATTTTTACTCCATCATTCACACCCGACCAACTCTGAGGGAAACTGCAAAGAGAGGAACCATCAGAAAACGAGGAGGGTTCTCCCCACCACAAGAACCCGAGTAGCACAACCGATGTTGAGACTCTTAGCATGGGCAAACTCTGGAACTGCTAACTTGATATAGGAAGGAACCGCCACAAAAACCAAACCTCAAAGAAGGCACTTTAAGATTCATGGTGGGTCTCCCCACCATTAAAGGGAAGACCAGCTTCAGCCAATTAGCACAGACCAATACGAGAAACCCAACACAAACCGACCCATGAACTCTCCGAATCACCACATGGGGTCATTGATGAAAGACCCCAAACCGAGTAGCGGACCAACCCCTATTCATTATTTCACATGATGCAAGTGTCTCCAAAACAAGAAAATACTATAACAAGAACGGGTCACCAAAGGAGCTTCCCACACGAGAGAGATAATCATCTCGAGACTCACATCCATAAAGAGACAACTCCAAAGCTCATATTTGAGGAGGCATATTAACTAAAATTACAAGAAAGTGATACCACCATACCTCCTTACAACCAAATTGGGGTATTCAAGGAACAAATAGAAAAATGAGGCAACGAGGCCTCTACACCACTTACAGCAGGACAAACCCTTCAAAGACGGGAGAGATACAATAAGGAAATTTATACCATCCCCATTTCAGCGTTGGAGACAAAAATTAAACCAAGGTTCTCCACGCCAATCAATTCATGACTGCGTTAAGATCATCATTCCGAGACCTGTGGCTGGAGCTCTGATGTCTTGAAGCATCTACTGCCCCGCAATCAGGAGCTGACATCCTTCGGTCGACACTCCTGCTGACAATGTCACCAGTAGAACCTCTCCAATTATCCCAAATGGCCATAATGATGGCAAGCCATCAGAGGATGATGTCAAGGTGACATAATGTACCCAAACCGAGCACAGTAGAAGAAAACAAGGGGGTGGCCCAACTAATAGAAGATGGAATTGAAAAGAAGACTTGTCTGAGATTGGTTCCTCCGATTCGCTCTCATCGCCAGAGGGGAAACCATCCCGAACACCAGAAGGAAATCATCCTTGTACCCTAGAAAAAGACCCCACAATAGGAACATTAACTAATTCCATGATGCTACCTCTGGAGAAAATGGAATCAACCCCTTAGAATGTCCCACGTAGGCCTTCACTGCTTGTTGTCCTTACTCGACACCCACTAGTTTTGCCACATTCCTCACCTTTACTTACTCAAGCATAAACCATCGGTTGAGAGTCTCCTTAAACACTATCCAAGACATACCATAATGCAATGACGCTGGGATGATTTCCTCCACCAATCCAATGTTTCACCTTCAAACGGACCCGAACCAACATGGACCCTCATAGCGTTGGGAGTTCCCAATAACCTGAAAACACCAACGACTTCACCATGCCATTTTGCTACTTTCGATATATCTCGATCACCACGGTAGCTAGACAACAACCGAAAATAATTCAATTACACCACTTCGCTAAGATTTTGGGTAGAACCAACAACTAGAAGCGGCTCCCTAGAAACTTCTGGGACTTTTCTGGGCAGCATACTCAAAAACGAGAGGCACAAATCCGAATCAAAAATCTTCATAAATCAAAATTCCACACCTCAATCACAAACAAAATCTCAAACTCAAATAACTATTCCAACCACAATTCAATATTTCAAAACCAAGAACCCACAAAAAAGAATACCCAACACAAAAAAATAACACTAAACAATTTCTCACTCACTTTTCTAAACATATGAAAAACCCTTTTGGAAAACTTTTTTTTTCAGCAAAAAAAAAACAACTTAAATAAACACCATTGGTATCCCAAGAAGTCTCACACATACATATCCATGTGGTAGCTCATGTACCCATCCACTCACATCACCAATTTCTCCACTTGACACATGTGCCCCTCAATGTATGTGATCACTCGTATGAATACCAAGGGTCAATTCAAGACACTTATCATTTCCAAAACAAGCCCTTCATCACATAGCACAAATTCCCAACCAATTTGAAGAAGTAAATTATCATTAAAGAAATTTGTTTTCAATTTCCAAAACATTTTCCAATTCACATTCCAAAAAGTGTTACTGAGATCCCAAAAAAACTCCCAAAACACCTCCCATTTTCCCTTTTTGAAACCACACATTCGTTAAAAGAAAACAATTTGCATTTCAAAACAACTTTTCCACATTAACACCACATTACCATTTGAAAACACCTTCACAAAAATCCATTTTCATTTTTGAGATCTACTCACACCAACCAAAATGAAGGTCAAACATAACCCACATTAGAATTTCCAAAAACAAAGAACTAGTGGATATTCCAACCAGATAACATGGCTTAGCAGACCATGTTCTGAATGAGAATTAACCACAGGAAGCATCTTGAACCATGCACTCAGGTTTTACATGGGTCGCTAATCCATGCATGTCTGCTGCATAATAATGGCTCACTTCCTTTGTCATCCCTTATCCACAAAGACCAATCCATAGATGAAAATTCAAATCTCAGTCTACCCCTAGAAACTCGAGTATTGGGACGGGCAAGGTTTCATGACGTCCTTCACGCACCTAAATCTCGAGTCCCGAAACACCTACTCACCAGGCTACTTGATACCACAAATAACAAGGGCCTCTCTGATACCATTTTTTCACGAACCATGTCGGTGTGTCATCCGACTCGGCGCCCGACCCGGTCCGCGACATGGCCCAAAGGACGTTACCGATCCCCCCCGGGCTGACAACTAGTGCCGGGCAGCAAAATAAAACAGTTGGGAATGGTTTGGCCCATAACAATATAAATAAACATAAACTGAACAAGCATATAAGTAAAGGAAAAATAAACCGAACAACTTGGTAGCGGAGTAAAGAATAAACAATGCAACGTGACATACCTCAGGTGACCCCATGGGTCACCACAGGACCTAAACTACCCTCACTCCCAGAAGCGATCCAAGATTGAAACCTGCAACTGAAAATAAAATTAGGAATGAGCACCATGATGCTCAGTAGGAATTCCAAAATATAACCACATCATATTCCCCCACCTTTAGCAAGAAATCTGATCATGCCAGTTTGAAAATAAGGTATAATGAAATAATTTTTTTCATTCTTTTCAAATTCATGTAATAAGTTTTAATTTTCAAGTAATGTATTTCACTCCCACTACATTTTCAAAATAGGTTCCAAGAGCACATTAATGTTTAAAAAAATGAACAAGAAACCAGTTTGGATTAAAATATGTTTTTCAAAAACAATACATCAAGTATGAAACAACTGAAAATAATGTTATGTCACAATCATCATGTCACAAATGAGCACCCTGGGTAATCCCTATAGGTAGCTAGAACAAGTGGGAACCTAGATACCTCGTACCTCAGTGAAACGTGACATAGAAGACCACGAACCTCAGAAAATGTGGCTTAGAAGGCCACGATCCTTAGAAAACATGGCTTAGAAGACCACGAACCTCAGAAATTCATATGTTTAGTTAGTGTTGTTGCGTCAATACTGCTAGAAAAACTGGGATGAATCCCTGCCATGTCATCCAGCGTACTAGTCCTGGTCACCCACCTAGATACCCAGGTTTCCCATTGTACTCTATTTCAAATTTTGGCATGTTTTCTTTATCGAGAAAACATATATGTACATAACACTTCATTTTTCTAAAACTCATTCAACATCTAACCACGACTCTCCCTCCTTGAGCGCATTCCCCCTCTTTCACATCACACAATTCATAAGCATCAAATTAGGCACATGATAACACATTCTACTAAAAAATAAAATCATTTTTCTAAATCCAAGGGGGCATGCCTCAAGAGAGGTTTTTTTCTTTTTCAAAAATCATTCTTAAGATGCCACACGGGCTAAATTACATAAAGTGAACACTTTTTACAATCAACCGGCCAAAAGCAAAAACACCTTTAGAAATACACCTTACCAATTCAAAACCACTTAAGAAATCAATTTTCAAGAAAATTCACTTAAGACCAGAGACGTTTGGAATACATTTCAATTTTCCAACACAAAGGCATAACAGTTTATAGCAATCACAATCAGATTCCATATCATGTGTATATAGCATAGTGTAAAACATATTTTTAAAACAATCTAGAAATTATGAATTTCAAATTAAAAGCTTAGGCATATGGGACCCACCTCAAACATGTTGTTATTTGTCGATGACCACTCGAACCCACATTTGACGCATACACGCACTTGCATTTATACATATATATATATACACACACACACCTAGCTAAATTTTACATATTCCTCGTGCCATGAAGGAATATGTACAAAGAGGGCACATATATATACATGTCTTACCCGATGAATGTACATGTAGGATACCTCAAACCCACAACCCCAAACCATCGTAGCGAGGCCCACCACACTACAATTTTTTTTTAATAAAACAACATAAACATGTGAAAAATCTACAAAACATTTAAAAATAACGCATCAAGCATTTTCACTATAAGAAAAAATTTCAACAAAATTATTTTTAAAACCAAATGTTCCATGAAGCAACACCAAAACACCAACTGCATCCTACACACATTTTAATAGACAAATAACAATGTTAAAAATGTAAACACTGATAAACAATTCAGCATGGGTTTTTCCACAGAAAAGTTTCATGCGCAACGGATAAAAACACGACATGGAAAAGCAAATGCACCCAACCCTCAAGCAGAACTAGATTCATAGCCTTAATGTCCATTAATAAATAAATTCCAGATGTCATAAAACAACCATGAAATGAAAAATGGATTTCTATCCAAAACGCACCTCGTTCCCCACAAGAATGCCATATTAAAATCAAACACATGTTAATATATTTCCAAAACATATTTCGCACCCAAAATAATTTTATGACGACACAAAAATACTAAAACCCCTAAATCACAATTAAGCCACAATGAAGAAATTCGAAAATCCTTACATGGAAACCATGGAAAACCCACTACCCATGATGTCAGTGGCTAGAAACGACCTTGACGGAACCCGATGACCCCCTAAAACTAATAAATTAAACCAGAAACATCAAAACAGAACCAATTAAAACAAAAAAACCTAATTCTAAAGCCTATCAAAAAGAAGAAACAAATATATGAAGTATAACGCACCTGTGTCTGGGGTGCGGGAAGCTAGACGGAGCTTGAAGGAAGATGTCGGAGGTGCGCCGCACTGGGTAGAGCCTTGCTGGAAGGAGGGTGTGGTCATGGGACAATGTTTGTGGGGTGTTGGGCGAAGGTTGTGCAACACTTGTAGAGGGAATGGTGAGAGGTGAGTCAAAAGTGAAGAACAAGGGGATCCGAGTGCGGTGAGGGTGGGGTCGCTGCTAGCTGTAGGTCCGGTGGTGGCTGGGTCGCACAACCGAGGGAGGGGATGTCGGCTGATTGGTGCTCGTCGGTGAAGGAGGGAAGTTGGTCTGAGAGTTTTACCCCGAAAGGGAGGCAGGGGGTAAGAGGGCGACGGCGTGAGGCGGCGCGAGGAGGTGAGTGGGGTGCCGGTTTGGTGGGTTGCCGGAAGCAAGGTAGGGGGGTGGGAGGGCGCCGACTGCTAGGGGGGGGGGCGCGATGGAACCAAGGGAAAAAGGGGGAGGAGCACCTCACGCAACAGGGAGGGGGAAAGGAGAATGTGGGATGTGCCAAAATGGTAATGGTGAAACCCTAACACAATGACAAAAAATAAACAAATATGTAAACAAAATAAATAAACATAAAAATAAATAAATAAGATAAATACAAAATAAAAATAAATAAATAAAAAGAAATCCTAATAATATGTAATAATATTAATGAATCATAAATATAATAAAATAATGATAACTTAATAAAATACCAATTAAAATAATAATTTTAATCATTCCACAAATAAATTAATTAAATCATTAACAAAATGGATAATAATAATAATAATAATAATATTTATAATTATAATTTTAAAATACATCATTAAAATTAATTTTATTTATTTGTCATGAGGAATGCCGCATGGTGACCTAGGAAAGGTCGTGCAACTTGAATACGACACGCCATGAACCAGACGATGTTATGGGAGAAGCATTCATTCGTCAAAAAAATGCAAAAATTTCAAATAGGATTGGTCGTAGCTCGATAGAAAGTTTCAAAATATAATGAAATCATAAAATAATATTATCTTAAAATATCAGGTCTGACATATTTATAGCTACTGATTTATCTTATGGATAACTCTATTATCTGACTTTCCATTATTCCACTAAATAATTGGTGAACCTTAAATTCTTATTTGATATTAATTTTAGAATTGTACATCAAATGTTTTATTAAATAACCCTCTTATGAACTAAAACATTCATCATCCTTTTTATTAAAATCTAGGAACTCATTCTCTATAATTATATGAATAAGATGAAGAATGTAAATATTGATGAATATGTTCTTGAACTCATCCCTATCTGTGTACATTATTTCACCTTTCTTCCAAATATTATTGAAATGAGTCCCCTACTGGTCGAATTTAACATCTAAATGATAAAAAACTATAATTACATTTTCAGGTTCTAAACAGTGGTGGATGAAAAATATATTTTTAGGTATACAAATCCATTCTTCTGCCACAAGTAAATAATATCACCATATAATTGTGGGTGGATGTTTCTTCATAATAGAAAAAACAAAATTTTATCCCCTCCTTTGATAATTTTTATACCTAGAATGATTTATAGATTGGGATTGTTGGGTGATCATAGAATATTGACATTTCCTTCCATATACCATATCATTCCATTCCCCCAATTGAAAATCGTTTCATTCTTTGTGGAAATCATCATTAACATTGTTCATTTAGGGTCTAAAAATTTACTATCATGAAAAAGAATATAGTAAGAAATGTATTTCATTGTAAGGAACCACATAATCCAAGAATCCCATTTTTATGATTTATAAATTATGAAGCATCATTAATCTATAACACCTTTTCTTTATCCTATGAAATTCATAGTCATCATAAATTTATATCATTCATTATAGTTCATAGGGTGTTTGTGATTACCCAATAAATATCCCCTGAGATTATTGAACTAGGTGTGAAATAGGGACCATTATCATGCACAAATTCTTGATCTAGTCTATCTCAATATGTTGTTTTTGGGTACCCCCCCCCCCCTATATTCATTTTTCCCAAATAAGCATACGCTTATAATATCTATAAATAGATCATTTATAGAGAGAAACTCATTATATACTTTACAAAAATTCCTGATCATTTTCCTACAGGTTTCTTATCCATAGATTTATCCTTCGATGTATCCTTAGGGTTTATAATAACGTTTTACATTCTTATTTTAAAATTTTTAACTAAACTATTTCTATGACACCATCAATAGACACCCTTAATTAACATATATTAAAATTAGATATTTTTCGTAGAATCCTTAATACATTACACAAAACAACGCCCAAAGACTGTATTAGTCTATTTCTATTAGATACATGGGAAAATAAACACTGTATCATATAATAGAAACATTATCTCCCATTTGCATCATTGGGAATAGAACCATTCATAGACACATTATAAATAATACAAATCTTCATAACACTTGAAATGGAAACATACGAAACACTGATGTCGGATGATCAGTATGGATAAAAAAGGGAGATACATATGCACAATTCGGAACATAAGGGCATCCGAACATGAGGATAACATTATATGATCAGACACTTTATATCAAAGATCACATACATGTTTCATGGAATAAACATTAGCAGTTTATAAGACATAAATCATGATCAAATAAATATCATACACCGTGAAATAATAACATAGTAATAATCCATTGAATATATTGTATAAATATAAACATGTAATTTAATTCCCTATAAGTAAATTCCAATTAGAAAATCTAATCAAGGAAGTCATTGTTTTTGGACCTACTAGGTGAGACACACTACCTTCCCTAGTTATAATATTATCCTTATTGGGGATTTATTTTCCATTTCATCCCATAATAGATTGATTTTCCCCTTCTTCCAATAATTGATCAATTCTATTTAATTTATTCCCATCAGTATTGAATGATATATAAATCTTTTCCCAATGAATTTGAGGGAGGTATAGGTCCCACCAAACTCATTATTAAAACATACAAACATATTCCAAAACCTCTAAAAAATAGTATCATATCCCATGAAATGAAATGGGAATCATATACGTTTCATCATATCATAAACTATGGAACATATTGATGATTCTTAATCATTTAAAAAAATAATATCCCATTAATGCGAAATAGTTTTCATAAACATAGAACATGTGAAAGAGAAATGGGTTTCATAAACATAATTGCATAAAAACACAAACCATTAAGAAAATGAATATGAATCGAACCCCTAGATCGTATCACAATAAGGACATGAGTGAAAAAAATTTATTTCATCTTAGATGGATTATAAATTTGAGAAATCTTTTAAGAAAAATTCTTTAGTAAACTAGCCTTTCTTCTATGAAATGAAATTTTTAAACATAATACCTTTTATAAAAATATATTTCATTGAAAATTCTTTTTAAAACTATAAAAAATAAAATAATTTTTATTATAAAAATATAATAAATTTTATTTTAATAAAAAAAAAATTTAAATTTTTTTGAAAACATGTTTTTCTGAATAAAAGATATTTCTGAGCAAAGATTAAAATTATGTATGATTCTGAAATAAAATATGAATAATTATATTAAGTATCAAAGATTATATGAATGTAAAAATAGATAAAAATATTTTTAATAACAACTGGCTAATTAATTTCATTTTGTTTGTTGATATTTCGTTCCTAATATTTCATCAGTCAAAGCTTAATTATAAACAATCACGATAAACAATGTATTATAATAATAAACTCTTACCACTTTGTAACATTAGTTCGTAATTCCCATGATAGTATAAAATTTGAGGATGAATATAATTTCTTGAAAATTACAATATATATGGTTTGTCATGTCAATGTTATATTGTATACACCCCATAAAAGATTATAGGTGCATAGCTAAACTTGTGTCTCATTGAAGGAAAACTGAGGCAAAATTACCTAACTGATTTGGTATCATTTGAACTATAATCCCCATGAAGATTGATAAAATGGATATGTAAATACCCATAAAATATTAGATTATGATACTATCAAAAATTTATGTGAGGTGTATACACCACACAAAAAATTCTAGTAGAAATAAAAGTGGGATTAGAAATCCTCATACATAATGTATTGGATGTCTTCATAATCATTAAATCATCATGTATAATAAATATAATATTATTATTCATCTATAAAAGAACCTTATTCAATAAAAACATACCAAATGGGATTTAAAAATGACCTTATATTACCCATTTATTAATAATTCCATGTTAATGTTTCATTTTTTGATAATAACTCATTTTTTCATATGTTTTGACTTGTTATATTTTTAGTCTTATTACTTATACCATGATTTAGTAATATAAATATTCATAACCATGATATTATAATTATATATATTTAGTATATATTAATTTATAATAGTCTATAAATTATAGAAATGGTAAATTAAATTCACCGTTTATGTAGAATGTAAGTCAGACGTACGCATGAACACTATTTCCATTTTCATTTAACATTGAAGAAATCAAATTAAATGGAATATATGTGAATATATATAATACCACTATATAATATTTATTATTAAATATATATTATATAATTTCAGTAAACCCATCCTTGAAATATACCATTTAAATTGTGATTGAATCCAATCGCTTTGAGGCCGTCGTAGTTCACAAGTCCACAAACAATGTTATTATATTTACAAAAAATGGAATTCATGAAGTTCTATTTTATATAATAATTATTTATGAATAAATATGTCAAATATATCTTATATATTTTATGAAAGCATAAACACCATTATTATTCCTAATATTTAATGTTGGGGATCCAAGAACAAACAAAATCAGTTAGCGATATGGTAGTCCACCGTACATAAGAACAATGATTGTGTATCACATTTTATGAAAGTGGGTGTATTAATAGGTATTAAAAAACATAAAAAAGCAAATATACTTAGGATACTAGTATTATTATATAATCATTGAATAAGAATATTTTTGGGAGTGGAGAAAGAAATAAAAAATTGCTTGTCGAAAGTCGTTACTACTAATTTGGGTAACTACTTTTGGTTTTCACTAATGGGGTTCTATTGATAAAATGATTAAAAATAGGAGGAATTTAATATTAATATTGATAATTTTAGACAAACAATGGATATAGGTATTCAAATAAAACTGTCTTGAGAGGTTTGAATATTGTGGAAGAGGTGGTGTCCTTTTATATGTATGGAAAAAGACACATTTGTTATTCTAAAAAATATTTGAGTTCTCCACAGATTTTACATGACCTAAAAGAGTAAACAATTAACAATTATATATCATTATATGTCTCATGGTAAATATACTTGTATATAGTAATATTTTGACTAGTGTATGGTTATTTTTATACCGAATATTCTACATTTAGTCATTAGTTAATCTTGTATTTACCTTAAACACATTAATTAATTTTAATTACATTCAATAATATATGTAGTAAAAATCTATCATTACCAAAATATACATTATAAATTAATTTTTTTCCAAATTTGGAATCTATTTTTTAAAATTTTATTCACATAATATTCATTAATTAATTACAAATTAATCTTGTATGTGGTAATAGACAACGAGTTTTTATAGTGAAAATTCCCAAAGATTGAAATTTTGTAACATACAATTTCTTTTTGAAAAGTGATAAAATTGGATTAATAGGTTAAATATTTCTATAATAGAATAATATTACATTAAATACAATATAAAATATAATTTACTTGTATAAATAAAATAGATGAAAAATAATTTTAAAATTCATATTCAATATTTTTCACTATTAATAGAAAATAATGTTTTTCTTAAAAATACAAGCAAAAAACACCCTATAAAAATACTAAATTATGAATTAAAAAAGGAATTTTATTTTATTATATTTAATTTCTAATATTTTCAATTCTAATTTTATTATTGTTCATTGAAATCCTTAAAAATAGTTCTTCTTATGATAATAGTATTTTTAAACATATTAAATTTTTACAAATGATTATATATTTTTTAAATAACAATATTAGTTTAGACAAATAAATTATAAATTAAATTTTTATAAATAGTTATTAAAATTTATATTTTTATGTTTAACAACTATGATATAACTATATTTTTTAAATAATCATAATAATAAAATGATGTTTCGTAGACACTCAGAGTGGCGTGTAACACAAGAAAAGATGGTGATACATGTATTTCAATCATTTCATGGCATATCATGAAATGAATTAAATAAAAGGAATTTAATATATTTGAAAAAAATTCATATGAACTTTTAGTGGTTCATACTTCCATCAATTGGGTTATGATATTTTCATTCGGGTGTACGGTGGACTATTGCCTCACAAACTGATGTGGTCTTTTTTTTCTGTTACCAACTATCATATTTGGGAATAAGGAAGGTCATAATATTTATATATGATATTTATTATATTAATTATATTTTTATTCCTCTAAAATTATTATATCACACATGCCTTCATACTGTCTATTTTGTGAGAATATGATAATGTCATTTGTTTGTGTAATAGTTTACTACATCATGAAGTAATGTGATTCATTCCTGTTTTACAAAAAAATATATTAAGGATGGGTTTAATAATCATATTTGAAAAATATAACTTAAAAATAATAATTTAATGATAAAATAATTAAATTAATATTATTTTTTTCATGATTTCAATACTATAATAAAATGGAAACAACCTTCATCTTTATGTATGGCATACCATATACATGAATGATGTATATGATTTCAAATCAAAAAATATTATGGATCACTATAAATAAATATATAATAAATATATATTGTATTTATTAATTATTTTATATTTATTTATATAATTAAATAATGATCATTGGAAAAGGGTAAAAAATAAAAAGTCAACACAAATACGTAGAAAAAATCTGTTATTACCCGAAATGATACATTATCATAGAAT
The DNA here is from genome assembly GCA_963277665.1 of Viscum album. Classification (NCBI taxonomy): domain Eukaryota; kingdom Viridiplantae; phylum Streptophyta; class Magnoliopsida; order Santalales; family Viscaceae; genus Viscum; species Viscum album. The sequence continues at coordinate 847,063,397 of OY728131.1, read as the reverse complement.
TGTTAATATAATGAAAATAAAAGGACGAAATAATATATAGATATATATATATATCTAAATTTTTTATTATGTACTACATTTCTAAATTATTTTATTTATTATACAAGTGGATTGAATGAGTATGTCAGAAGTTTTGAATAAATTTAAGGGGATTTCATCTCATAATTTCATTTGCGAGACACATGCCATATTCACCAACTATTTAATTTAAGTGGTATATATAAATCCCTTTTTAATATTTTATGATTAATATATAAAAATGTATTGGTATTTAAATATCATTTTAGTCTCACTATTTTATGGAGATTACAATTCCAATGTTACAAAAGTAGTAAGGGGTTTCTTACTCATGTTTTACTTCCATTACATACATTCCATTTTAAACACATATTTCTTTTATGTGGGGTATATAAATACAATGAATATATTTTATAATTTTTATAATTAAAATTATTATTATTTAAAAATAAATTTTAGGATATCACTTTCATGATGTTTACATTTTAAAAGTTATAAAAGTGGTGAGGTATTTTGGTCTCAATTTTCTTTCTTTGAGATGCACATTATGTTATGAAACTATGTTCTTAAAAAATTTGTATATACCAACCCTTTAAAATATAATATCATAAAATTAATTATTACCTTGCTATTTTATGATTGATTTCATGTTAATTCCTTCATGGTTATTATATTTCAATGTTACCAAAGAAGTAACCATTTTATGCTTCAATTTCATCATCCATTGTGATTGTTTATTGTTACGTCTCTGATAAAGATATATAATTATAGAAATATAAATAATTCTCATTAATTTTGTCCTCTTTTTTATATTCAGTAAAGGTTAATGTAATGGTAAAATTCATCTACATTTTAGTACTTATTATAATTAAAATAATATAATTATAAAAATCATACATTATTAGTCCCTTCAATTGAAAATATTTTTTCTTCAAAAAAAATATAGTCTAAAAATTTATTATTAATATTATATTATTTTAAAAATACAATTTTACACATGGATTAATTTTTATAATTTTTTTTGAAATAATTACTCTTATCAATTTTCTTACAATGCATGGTTGTATTTTTAAAAATATTTGAGAGGAATATATGTTTTTACATATAATGAATTAATAATTTTTTTGACATCATGAAAAAATGTGATTTGAATCGTCCATTATAACATTTCAGGTTAATTTAAAAAAAATTGTGGTTTTCAGGAATTTAAAATTTTTTTATTTCTTCATAGAGACGATATTTTCCTAAATAAATTTTTTTACTAATCCTTCAATATTATTTACCATATACGATGACATTTTTTAGAGTTACTCATTCCTTAATGAGGATATGATCCAAATATATTATTCATATCCTTTCTCTAAATGTTTTTTATGGAATATTATTAATGAAACATATTATCATACATGGGTTATATAATGAAAAAATTCTTATAAAAACATATATTATTCATAGATTATGTTACAATGAAATGATTATAAAACCACCATATTTTCCATAGGTTATGATATGATGAAATTTTTATGATACTTTTTTGATTCCATGGTTATGATTTAATTAGTTTTTATGATCTTGTGTCATGTATCTGTTAGAATTTATTAACTAATTAGTGGGAAAATAAACTCCCTCAGCTACATTTCACAAAGATAAATTATCTATGATCTCATAGGATACACATGTGGTCATCACAAGCTTGAAAAGGAGGGTAAATGAGTTGTTGGACCAATACAAAAGAATTAAAATGGGTTGTCATCCCAATCCTATCATTTTATGAATATCTGGGACACTACCCTTGATATATGGTTTCATATTCATATATTTATGACCCAAATCAATGTATTATTTCAATGGGATTATTTGAAGAATAATTTTCATTGTTTTACTAATAATTTTTATCTATAGATTGTTCAAACATTATTCTATGATTCATGATTCTGATCATGTAATGAAGGGTATTATTTTGTAATTTTATTATCATGTTCTTATACACATATGATCATGTTTTTCTTTTGTATCTTCTTTTTTCCCATTTCTAACAATTTAATATCACCATTTCTTATTTCCCCTTTCCCCATGATATGAATAATGGTATTGTATTGGGTATTTCTCACAATCCATGCTTGATGTACATGGATATTAAATTAATTTTCAAGAATAAATAAATCATTAAATAACCAGAAACCCAAATAATGTATTAGATTGGTGCCTCTGGAAACGTGGAACAAAATATTCTAGCCTAGTTAATGATCTTCAACGTTTCACACAATGACCTTACATGTTTTGTACTCCTACCTAAAACCATTCATTATAACTTGGATAAAATAAAACATAAGAGAGGGTGATGTTAGATGTAAATAGGTTGATATTTAAACATAAAAAAGATCATAAATGGTTTAATAATGTTATCATAACATCATAAGGTAATACCTTAAATATAAAATGTAAATATGAATCATAATGAAATAAAGGAACATGATACACAAGATCATAAATTGGACATAGGGAATGAAATTATGGTAAATTCATCAACCTGTTAATTTGAGAGCATGTATAAATAGTAATATGTTCACTCACTAATTAATTGAATGTAGGCCCTTTCATAAATATATAGACATGGTAACTACATCAAATCATAAAATTATGGACATTAAAGCATTGTCTATGAATTGAATTTTGAACACGAAATCAGGTTAATACATAACAAATATATCTCACTATTTATCCATCTATACCCAATGTATTGTAGGTAGATATAGGTCCCACCAATATCATAATGAAATCATATATATTTGTCCCAAAATATTGAAATCATTTATCATATTATTATACATGAAATAAAACATGTGTCTTAGACAAAATTCCATCATTAAATAGTCCCTAGAAAATGAATTTATTTCATAAATATCATTCAATAATAAACATAATCATCTATATTCATAATTGCGTTAATATAAATTAATCAAATTCTTAATAAATCAAGTTATCTTAGCTTAAAATAACATTGATAATACTCTTGAAATTGATTTCGGAAGAAGATATCATTTCTACATAAAAAAACTTTTCTTAAAAAACCACATAATTTTAAAAGAAAAAAAAATAATTGAATATAATCATAAAACCATGTATTTTACGATTCATGGAAATAAGGAGTTATAAATGTATAAAAATATATCCATTCCATATAAGTTAAAAAACTTTTTTCTTGTGCTATTTTAGAAAAGGACAATAAATAACTTGTTAGGAAGTTGAATGAGGGACCTTTTCAAACTACATTTTAAATAGACAAAAATGGTTAAAAGTTACATAAATAATTAAATATTTAGTAATAAATAATTTTTAGAATTTTTTAGAAAACATTGATATGGATGATAAATAAACCCCAGTAAATATTTCCATATAAACAATCTCAGTTAATAATGATATTGTGAAATAATCCCTTTCCAATTTATAATCAGTCAAACCATAAGGCTCAAAAATATATAAATTAATAAGGATATTTATATATCATAACCATAAAAATAAAAAATTTGAAATCCTTCATTGGAAATAGAAACACCACCCAAAAATAGGTGGTGTAAAGGAAATATGTCTGAAAGAAAAAATAAACCCTTGCCCTTTGTCTAGGTTCCATAGTATGTATCAAAAACACTTCTATAATGGATTAAATAATGTTATTAAATTATTCCACAACCATATTTACATTTATGATATCATTCATTAGCATATTAAAACTTGTTGAATAATATTTCATTATCATGATTCATTTGGGTGTTAACTGTTTAATCTTCTTATGAATGTTTGGTCGAATATGTTCATATTAATTATTTGGGATATAATTATATCACTTATATACTAAAATTAATAAAATACATATAATTTTTAATCGTTCTATACATTTATATAATTATTTAATACTTGAAGATCATAAAAAATGAATCTCATCGCATTGTGGAGACGGTATGTTGTATGTATGAACAAGAAATGATATCATTCCAATAATTGTGAAATGGTATGTATTTGATGGTATATATATATTTATAGAATAAATATATTTTTATAATAATCATATCTTGTTATTATTTTCATCATTATACCCATCCAAGTATGGTGGTGGTGAAAACAGATTACACAACAATATGGAGATGGTAAGCCGTACGTATGCACACGTAGTGATATAAATTATTATAGGCTGGATTGAAGGTGGAATATTATTGTACCATAACAATAAAATAATAGTAGAATATATTATATAACATATTTATTACATAAAAAATTTTACAATTCATGATGTAGATGTTGAATAATAATTATGTTTCAAAGAATTGGTAGAAGATATTAACTCTTCTTCAACGACATTCATCAAGATCTCTTCTTAAAGGTAGTATAGTTGATCTACTAAGAATAACATCAACAATAGAATGCGACTAAAGAATTTTGGAAGATAAATTGGTAATTAATAGTTGACCTTGACGGATCAATGTAAAGTGATTTTATGAGGGGGGGATAGGCAATTTTATAATTGCGGTGAGGGTCACAGCTGGAATGTCCAATAATATAAATTTATAATAAAATCAAAACCCATCCAAAAACCTCAAAATGCATTTTTTATGAATTTTAGATGAAATAAGGATGTAATAGTAACTACCAATAAATTTTAGAGAAGTGTTTCTATCAATTTTACCATAATCCTTTCAATTGGCACATAGTTATTCTATTTTATTAATACTAAGGTACCAAATGACTCAATATTAAAAGAGTAAACTCTTTAATTTTTATCAATTTGATAATAATTAAAATATTTAGAATATTAAAAACCATATATTAATTTTTTAATATTTTTAAATATATTTTATAATTTTAAATTTAATTTATAATACATTATTTTGAAAAATTATCAATAGTGTCCTGTATGACACTATTCATTTAGTAGATTTTTATAAATAGAAAAATTAGATTTTAACATTGAAATAAAATATATTATAATATTCTTAGTGGTTGGAACCATCAATAAATTCAGTTCGATATATTAACTATCCCAAATTATATTTATTTTAAAAAATTTATACCATTAGTTTGATATTTTCATTAGTAAAAAAATTACTACATCAGTTTTGTATAATTATTTAATATACACATTTTATGGGTCAGTTTTTAAAATAATGTAAAATATGTTTTCTAATTCTTCTATATTTCATAATAAAATATATAGTTGATTATATCCTTGTGAAAATCCTACAGTGAAAATTTTGTATTTACTAAAACCTTAATCTGAGGACTTTATCATCATATAGAATATTATATTATATGATTCATAATCATTTCCATATTGCACCAAATGGTCAATAACTAGACCCATGGATGATTAGGGTAAAAATATAATCCACTAATAAGATTTTTTTACTTTTTTATATAAATGGTTATTATCATTTAAAAAATTATTTTATAAATTTTTCATCAATTAAATAATTTACAGATTATCAATGTATATGCCTTTGATGTAATCATTTATTTATTAAAATTAAAAATAAATTATTATGATAAATAAATATATTTTATACCTAAAATTAGTATTTTTAGTTGAATTTATCTTTTATATAAGCTTATTTGAAATTAAGAAAATGTATTAAAAATAGAGTAAGACATATTTAACTTTAACGTAAATAAAATATATTAAATATCCTAGTCTCATTCATGTGGATTCAAAAGGATACCATTCCAACTCAAGGAGGATTTAGGTCAAAATACACTCATCTAATGATATTATGACAAGTGTTAGGGGAACTTTATCATATTATTTTTACCCTTAATTACCTAATTTACCCTTTTATCTTTTTAATAAAATTACTGAAATTACTATTCATAATGGAAAAAATTAAAAGAATTTTATTTACATAAATTGAACTTTATGATATCAGAAATATAATCCATTTTTAAAAATTGAAAACATAAGAGTTTCTGTAATTAAATTAATTTAAATCTCATTATTGGAATGAAAATTGAGTTTTAAAAGATAAAATATTGCAAAAGATTTAATTGTTTTTACATCTAAATTAGAGGTACGTTTTATAACGATGACAAAAATTACATTAACTGATAAATGTATAGTCTATATTTATGTTAAAAACATTAAATAATATAATTTAACCTTATAAATAATATTTATGAAAAAATTAATTTCCAATTATAATCTAGTATATTTTTACTATTAATCAAAACATGAAAATTATAATAAAAATATACAAAATTCATCCAAGTAATGTTTTATAACGCACTTCCAAATAAAAATTTTATTTTTTTAAAATAGAATATAAAATATAGTCAAAACTATATTAAATATGGGTACACTATCAAAAGACAACAAAACTTTATATTTAAAAGAATACTTATTTTATAAGAAAAAATGAGTTGTTTCTTAAATAATTCCTAGAAAACATATAAGATTACTTTGAAACATTCTATTGAATATATTAGATATATATTTCATTAATTAAATTGATCAGTAGTTAATTTATTATTTAATAGATTCACTTACTTTCATTTTAATAGTTTTCCCAAAAAACAATTCCTTTAATTGAAAGTGATTTATTTTTATTTATAATTAATTTATTACCAAATAATTATTAATATTTTGATAATTCTGTTAAAACTATTCATATTCACTATTTAAATTACTACACTACAAGGTAGAATACTAATATTTAGTTGTTCACTTAAACTCGATCTTGCGTGAAATGAATCCTTCCAAAAGAACTATAAATTTTGTGTAACCCAATCCAAGATTTCTGTTACATACTCCACAAGATAAGATGATTTTTCAGGTAGTGAACTATAATACTCGCATCACGTAAAACAAAATACTTCAATGAAATTAAAAATAATCTACCTCATAGAAATTACATGGTGCTAAATTCTACTCCCTTAAAATGAACTTTTCCCTCGAAATTAGTTTGGGTTATAAAATTATTAATAATTGAATGTTTCTTTCATAGAAACCCACATTATAAAAATGAATTATAAAACTTATATGTAAAATGAAATAGGTGGAAATTATTAGATTCCAAAAGTAAATCATTTCTAGGTTTCGACCAAGGAGAACATAGGTGAATACTTGGGCATGGGGGAAAAGCCTAAATAATCATAGAGATTGATAAAGTTCACTAATCACAAGAATGGTTATGATCTAGTGAATGTAACAATTACCAAACCATAATGTAAATAATTGTGAAATATTTCATTGATAATATAAAAATTATGATAATAGGACACCCTTTTAAATAACGATCACAATTCCTAATGTAGAATAATATTTGTGAGAAGATATACTTACATGATTTCAGTACAATCTCTCAATTGGTCAGGCCTTGAACAATTTTCTATTTCATATTATATGAAATAAAATGAAGTTGAATTTTCATTTTCCAAGTTTCATGTGTTCATGAAATCCATAAATATAATGACATTTCATTCCATCTATTTTTATCAAAAAAAATGATAGCACAAGTTATCAAATATGCATAAGCCCATCTATAGTGATATAATTCTTTATTCAAACCAACATCATCAAATGTTTAACATTAACATTCCAAAAATTAATAACCTAAAAATAAAAATGAATGTTGAAAATCCAAAACAATAGAAAGAGGTGTAAAAACTCATATTACAATTTAACCCCCATATATCATAATGTATCCCTTGTTGGCCACATTCCATATAGTTGAACATTTTCACATTTTATTATCTTAATTCATTTTAATAGCCCAAGAAACCATATATCCTTATTGAACATATGCATTTTCATCATTCCAATACATGATAGATATATTACCTAAGTCTTGAAAGGTTGAATACAAAATCCATGAAACAGTAACCATCATGACCACAAATCCATAATTAGTTCCCAATAATCTAATATTATCCAATTTACGTATTCATATCCAAAATATCATTATCCAAAGAGTGTTATCGTAACGTAAGGGACATATTAAGGGTTATGTTTCCCAATATCTTGTGTTCTTAAAAAATATCACCTTAACCTCCAATCACTTTTATATATCTTCAAAACTATTCATCATATCCTTTCAAATTATTAAGGAAGATATGATATTGAAAACCCATATATATATCAATATTTGTAAAATATAATATCCATATTCTGAATATATATACCCTTTAATCATCAAACATTATTCTTAAACCATTACTCAAGATCCATCATTATAGTCAATCATTAAATAGGAACTATGTGTTGATATTCCTCAACCGCAATCTAACAAATGTTTTTACATTTAATGTAAACAATAATGTTTGAACATACCATACCTTTCGCATGTCTTTTACAACATCATTTCCCTCAATAGTATAACCAGTAATTATACCACATTCATGATTATATTCATGGGATTTCCATTTAATAAATTGATTTTAAGTATTCCTATATTGTCCACATCTAATACATTCATGGTTAACTAAGTTCTACCTAGTTATGTCTATTTAATTATGATACAACGAAATGTGTGATAAATACAAATAAGATATTACGAACACCTATGTAAGGTAAATTAACTATAATAAATCAATCTATGATATCATATCTTTAATCCTAGGTTATAAATTATTATCACAGGATATATAGGATTATAAAATATACTTATAATTATCCATAGGACATCCCTATACATATCCTTTGAAATATCTATAGGGATCTCACTATTGTTTTCACATCGTAGTATCTAAAGGATTATTAATCCTTCATTCTGATACCAACTCTAGTGGCCCAAGGCTGGCCTACATGGATATTATTGTAATATTGAAGAATATATAATACCTTAAACAAAAATATGCCTCATGAATGTATTACATGAGTGCCTTAGGAATCCTGGAACTCAAATTTATAGTCTTGTGAAGGATATTCAATGTTTCTATAAATGATCTTCTACCTTTTGTACTCCTACCTAAAACCTTTATTTATAAACTGGGAAAAATAAAATTTAAGAGAGGGTGAGATCAGATGCTTATTATGTATACAAATTGGTGATTTTTAAATATAAAAACGATCATAATGGGTATGAGAATGTGATAATGACATTATAAGGTCATTCCATATATATCAAAGCTAAACATGAATCTAATTAAAATCAAGGAACATAATCCATAAGAACCTAAAATTGACATAAGGCATGAAATTATGGCCTAAACGTCAACTTTTATCTATGTAAAAATGTATAAATAGTAACATTTTTACTCATTACTGACATTCAATCATGCCCTTCCATAAACATGTAGGCATTGAAACCAGGTCCACTCAAAAACAAATAGACATGAAAATGATGTCCATGCATAGAATTGTGAACATGTAATTAGGTTAACACATAACATATATATCTCATGAGTAATCTATCCTTAACCAATGAATTGAAGGTAGATATAGCTCCCATATATATTTTAATGAAATAATATATATGTGTTCCAAAAAATAGAAATAATTCATCATATCATAATCCCTAAAATAGAATGGGTTTCTTAAAAATCATTCCATCATAAAATAATCCATAGAAAATTAATGAATTTAACAAATATATTTCCATAATGAACATAATATATTATATTATTATTATGGATAATATTAATGAATCATATACATATTAAATACTTTAATCTTATATGGAAAATAATTATGATAAAACATGTAAAACTGAATCTTGAGGAAAATATCATGTCTTCTTAAAAGAAATTATTAAATAACTGCATAATTTTAAAGAAAATACTTTTTTGAAGATAAACATCAAACTGATTAAGGGGTGATACATATAAATAACGTGTTATGAATGCATAAAAATACATTCATGCCTTATAAGTTAGTGAAACATTTTTCTCATTTTTTTTCCTAAAAGTCGTAATGTACCTTATTTGGAAAGCAAAAGAAAGATTATTTTCAGACAGTGTAGTAAAAAAATTGGTAAAAATGACTTTAAACATTAAAAAGATAAAGATAATTCATTTTATAAGTTAATTTTTTGAAAATATGGACATGGATGATAAATAAACCCCAGTAAGAGTTTATGTATAAACAATCTCGGATAATAATGAGATTTTAAAAATACCCCTTACCAATTTACAATCCATCAAATAATTTGAATAATAAAATAAATAAAATTATATGCATACTAAAATATAATAAAATTAATAATATTAATGGTAATACAATTCACAAGAAACGTAAACACCATAAAAAAGAAATCATTGGTTTATAAGTCATATGTCCCGCAGAAATAAAAGTGGCAAAGAATCCCATACCTTATTTTTGGGATCCATCATATGTATCAAAAAAATTATAATGGATTAAATAATTGTATTAACTTATTATATAACCATATTTACATTTATCATATAATATGTGAGCATATTAACACTAGTTAATAATATTTCATTATTACTATTCTTTCATGTGTTAATTTCTATTTTTTACATGTTTTGTCGAATAATTTTTGAGTCTTCTTCATAAGATATAGTTATATAATTTCCATAATTAAATTAATTTAACAAATAATATAGTATATCATTCTATATATTTATATAATTTATTATTTAATGTAGATCATGTTTAATGAATCACACCACATTTTCTAGTTGGTAGGACGTAAGTACACAGGAGTGACAATACCATTCCCATAATTATTAAATTGTATGGAACTGTATGATATATATTTCTTGTTATAAAAACAATATAATTTTATATTAATCATATATATTTATTATTTCCATCATTATACTCATCCACGTAAGTTGGTGGTGAAAATAGATCACATCACTATGTGGAGACGGTAAGATGTATGTACGTACATGTGATGGTTTCATTTTTTATAGAATGCATGGAAGGTGGAATAAAGTTGTTACATTGTCACAAAAAAATCATAGAATATATTTTATATTGTATTTATTACATTATAATTGATATAACTCATGAAGATGAAGGTGCATAAGAAATATGTTTGAATGAATATGTAGAGGAGATTATCACTTCTTTGACGAGCTTCCTCTATATCTTCTCATATAGTCACTAGAGTTGTTATTTTGGGAAGAAAATAACCACAATAAAGTTGCTAAGGATGTTTAAAAGTGAAAATATTAGGTTTTTTTAGCATTATGGCTCAAGGAGAAGTTATTTTGTGATAGAGGATGTGCACTTTTATTATAAGGCCCCAGCCTTAAACCTTACTTAATCTTGAGTTATTAAAAGATTACACATTGAGGATCTTTTCGTGTTTAGATTTTTAGAGAATTAGATCATAAAACTTGCATTACATTCCACATATAAACAAAGTGGTTACATAAAAATAATATTCTTATTTCCCATCAATGGGAAAATATTTAAAATAAAACATGGATTTTTTCTTGACACTCCCTTGACACTATCATCATATCATGTACCATTCCCTTGACCTGTGAAAAACATTTCAAAAAAACTTGGGATGAGCATAAAAAAGCTCAGTAAGGGATATAAAAATATGGAAAGGAAACATGGGTACATATATACATAATAATGAAATCATACATTACCCATTAAACATAAGCACTTTAACATACCTCATCAAATCATTAATAAATCATAGAAATGATAAGACATAAAGGTAACTTGAGGCATTCATAACATTCTTACGTAGGGAGTAACCCTCTTGTTTACGTTTGAAATAACCATCATAGTATATTCCATAAATCTCTTTGGAGAAACCTTAACGTTACACTCCTTCGCGTTACCCAATGCATTGGAGAGCTATATCGGGCTCACCCACCCTTAGTTTATCGCGGAACCACCCATTTTCATAATAATTCCCAAGAACCTCAACATAATTGTATCACATAAAACAAGCATAAAGGAACCATAATATTTCCACCTTTAAATCACAAGATATCAAAACAACACATTGATATAAAAAAATTATGAAAACCATTTTCAATACCAAAATAAAAGAAATGTAAAACATGGTATTTTTTTAAAGTATGGCTTGTAGAGGAAGCTGAAACTCAAATAATGGTCACGTCGGCGGAGAAGTCGTTGTCGCCACATACGTATGACAAAAACATTCCCTTTTTCATTTAGTAAACGTTTCGTATAAAAAATATTCCTTTTTAATTAACATAAAAGTCAAAGGGGTTTATACACCATATAAAATAAGGTTGTGTATAAAACAAAATATGCCTCAATGAAAGGAGATTGAGACGAAGTCCCATACCTCAGGTCCGACTTGACTCGATCGTTATTTAATTTCCTGAATAATAATATTGAGTTAATTTCTACTTGCTTAAGAACCTTTTTCATGTTAATTATTCCTTTTATATCACTTATTTCCATGTCATGAGCACTATGTAAATATTTAAGTTAATAATGGTCGTTTTAACAATCAATGGTACTTGAGTCAAAAATAAAACCTTTATAATTATAATTTGTTCATGTATCCATTATGTCCAGAATGGTATTCATGATGTAGATATCATATATGTCATATATATCCAGTTCATGCATGCATTTATAATATTACATAATCATTTAGAGGTAAGAAATGAAATGCACCGTTCATGGAGACGGTAAGCCGTACGTACGCATGAACGCTAATTTCATTTATATTTCGTATTTTATAGAATGGAATCATAATGATATAAAGGTATATTATAATTTCAGTATAATATCATATATAATATCATAGTTCCATCCTTTATACGACCCACATATGGTATTTAACGAATCAAATCACTTTGAGGGGGCGGTAGTCCGCACTTCCTTAAATGAAGATATTGCGTTTACCCATAATGGAAACCATAAAGGTATGCCCAAAATGAAAAATACAGAAGATTAAGGAAAATATAAACATATTATATATCATATATAAATATAGTGACATCTTTATGGCCACCTTTGAAGGTGTTAAAAGAATTTTGAACAATCATCGTTTCAGGAGGCATAAATTCACCATCCACAAAAACAGTATGTTCATTAACCATTAGATGTAGGTGTGTGTAAGTGTAGTTAGAATCCTTCTTATAAAAACATCCTGGTATATTGAAGGTACTGGAGTTTTTACAATATAAATGAATAAAAATAGTTTAGGGGGTTGGAGAAGCAAAATAAAACAAAAGGACTCAAGTGAAGACATTACCTTAAAATCGGGTAACTCCATTTGGTTTGAGCTCAAAGGCTTCCTTGGGAAGACTTCTGCCCAATGTTAGGCTTCAAGGAGTAAGAGAGGGATGTTTAGAGACAAAATGGGCAGGGTTTGGTTGAGCCAAAGGCTTTGGGAGTGTGGGTAAGGAGGTAGAGGTGGGGGCCTTTTATAAGAGGAGAGGAGGGGCACTCTTGGAAAGTAAAGAAAAGTCACTTTATTTTAAAATGGTATTCGGATTTAAGATGTCCCAATTTGATGTGTTTCTTGGATAAGGTGATAAGGGTTCAAAATACACCCATCCAATAGGTTTTTTTCCATGTGTAGGTCTTATATTTTACATTATCATTCCATTTTATTTAAATCGTTATATAATGAGGTCATCGCTGCATCATCATAATGTCATAAATAATTTAATTTATTAAAAGTATAAAAATTATAAAAAAAATACTATATGTATGAAATCGCATTATCTTTCCAATGAATATTTATAATCAAAAATCTGATCTTTATAACCCCATGTGAAAATTGTTTTAGTAAACCATCTCATGTTTGTGTCATTTTTACTTTTACATTAAATAAAAAGTTATTTATGTCATTTCCCAACCAAAGTGGCTCCATGGGGTCCCCAAGTTTACCCATGGATTTTCATGGTCGGCCATTAAACATCCAATGAGGGTAGGACATGTGTCATGCCCATCTCATATTATTAAAACATTATTTTTACCTTAAACTGCAGTAATTACCTCTAATCGCGATTAAGAACATAAAAGTTACTATTCACCAAAAAATTATTTTAATCCCATTGAACAACATTTTACTTCTTAATGAAAACCATGTATGTAGGATTTTTGAAATTCAAAACACAGAAGTTGTAAAATTTCATTTAAGTGAAAAATTAGTTTTTTTAAGTACCACTTAGTGGTTTCACTATTCATCAAAAATTGAAGTTTTCCAGAAAAATACCAAAAAGGCACCCTAGGCTATATTTGATATTCCGAATTCAAAAATGAAGTCTATTTTAAAAAATTCAAAACATATAAGTCACATTAATTAATTTGATAATTAATTCCCGCTGTCATGACAAATAGAGTGTTTTTATGAAACAATACGAATCAAAAGATTGACGACAGTTTAAGTCCAATTTCTAAGTGAAATTGATTCCAATGACCACCATTGGATTAAATGGTAAAAATATATTCTAATTTTACTTCAAAACCAATTCAAAATATAATATAATCATATAAATAAATTAGATTAAAAATCAGTTTTGATGTAAAATGCAGTATTTTTCACTATTCATTAAAAAAATGAACAATGTCTGAAAAATACGAAAAATTCACACATAGTAAATTTTTATGTCCAAATCATAAATAATAAGTCTATTTTGAAAATCATAGATTATAAAATTTTCAAAATATAGATTTAAAAAAAATCCATCAAAAGGCAGTAAAACGATCTTTTAAGAATATTACTGTATTCCATGATTAAGATTGGATTTATTTTCATTTTAAGCCTCTAAAACACTATCTAATTCATTAATATACATAGATAAAAAATATCTATTATTCATTACTTACTTGGGATGATACATCCTTCCCCCCTTTTGAAAATTGCGTCCTCCCAATTTATTTACTTATCGAATAAATGGGGGTACTTATCCCTCATTACATTTTCAGATTCGCATGTTGCATCTTCCATCATGTGGTTTTTCCACAAAACCTTTACCTGATTAATCACCTTATTCCATAACACTTGCTCCCCGTGGTCAAGAATCTCGACCGGTTGTTTCTCATAAGATAGGTTCTCTTCTAGCTGAACTGCCTCTGGACTCAAAACATGAGATGGATCTGGCATATACTTTCTCAACATCAAAACGTGAAAAATATTGTGTACCTAAGATAAGCTCGGAGGTAAATCCACCCGGTATGCAACTGATCCAACTCTCTCCAGAATATCATATGCTCCAATAAACCTTGGACTCAGCTTTCCTTTCTTACCAAATCTCACCACACTTTTCCAACGAGAAACCTTGAGAAAAACATGATCACCTACCTCGAAAGATAGATCCTTCCTCCGGTTATCCGTATAACTCTTCTACCAGCTCTGAGCTATTCTCATGTGCTTCTGAATCAGCTATACTTTTCCTGACATCTCTTCTACCAATTCTGGTCCCATCAACTTCCTTTCACCCACTTCATCCCAGAAAGCTGGAGTTCGACACCGCTTCCCATATAATGCCTCAAATGGTGTCATCTATATACTGGAATGAAAAATTTTATTATATGAAAATTCAACCAAAGAAATACGGTTGTCCCAACTTCCCTGATAATCCATAGAGCAAGAACGTAGCATATCCTCCAATGTATGAATTGTTCTTTCTAACTGCCCATCTGATTGTGGATGAAAAGCTGTACTAAAATTTAATTCAGTACCCAACGAATTCTGAAGGCCTTTCCAAAAGATTGAAGTGAACCTTGGATCACAATCAGATACAATGGAGAGGGGAACTCCATGTAACCTGACTATCACATTAAGATACAAAGGAGAAAGTTGATCTGGGGAAAAAGTATATTGTATAGCAAGGAAATGAGCAGATTTAGTCAAGCGATCAACAATAACCCAAATTGCATTATTACCTCGAGATGTCTTCGGTAATCCCACAACAAAGTCCATGGATATATTCTCCCATTTCCACTCTGGCATTGGTAAAGGTTGAAGCATCCCTTTCGGTAACTGCCGCTCTGCTTTAACCTGTTGACAAGTCAAACACTTCACAGTAAAATCAGCAATATCTCTTTTCATTACATCCCACCAGTAAAACTCCCGCAGATCTCTATACATCTTAGTACTGCCAGGATGAACAGAAAACGAAGAACTATGATCTTCACATTACAAATCTCTCTTCAACTGTGAATCACAAGGAACACACAATCTCTTCACAAAATCTCAAAACACAACCATTATCAATTTTGAATTCAGGAAACTTACCTTTCTGAACCAGCTCTACCTTTTTCTGCAACTCACTGTCTTGCTTCTGTGCTTGCTTGATTCTGTCTGATAGAGATTATCTCACTGATACCTGAAACAAAGCAAAAGAACATCCTTCACCAACAACTTCTATTCCAAATTTCATCAAATGCTTAACCAAAGGATCATGTTCCAAACGCAACATTACTAATGAAGTGTTACTTTTTGACTCAAAGCATCAGCCACTCTATTTGCTTTTCCCAGATGGTAATGAATTGTACAATCATAATCCTTGATTAATTCTAGACATATCCTTTGTCTCATGTTTAATTCTTTCTGAGTTAATATATACTTTAAACATTTGTGATCAGTATATATTTCACACTTTACTCCATACAAATGATGCCTCCAAATTTTTAAAGCGAAAACAACAGCAGCTAATTCCAAATCATGTGTAGGGTAATTTACCTTCTTAGTTTTCAACTGTCGTGAAGCATAAGCAATTACCTGATCATTCTGCATTAGGATGCAACCAAGTCCTTTCAATGAAGCATCACTGTATATAAAAAACTCACCATTCCTGGAAGGAAGTGCCAAAAAAGGAGCATTCACCAATCTTCTTTTCAACTCTTGAAAACAATCATCCCATTCTTTTGTCCAGATAAACTTAACACCCTTCCGAGATAGCTTAGTCATTGGACTAGATAACTGTGAAAAATTTATAAAAACCTTCTGTAATAGCCTGGAAAACCAAGGAAACTACAAATCTCTGTTACATTTGTGGGTCTTGTCCATTCTTCAACAACCTTTGTTTTTGCAGGATCAACGGTTATCCCATCTTTAGAAACAATGTGACCAAAGAAAGAAATTTTTTGCAACCAAAACTCACACTTGCTGAATTTTCCATATAGTTTCTTTTCTTTTATGGTTTGAAATATAACACTTAAGTGTCTTTATTTCTCCTATTTACTTTTATAAAACACCAAAATATCATCAATGAAAACCACCACAAACTTATCCAGTAACTCATGGAAAATTCTATTCATTAAGTCCATGAATACAGCAGGTGCATTGGATATCCCAAAAGGCATTACTAAAAATTCATAATGTCCATATCTTGTATGGAACACGGTCTTAGGAACATCTTCTTCCTTTACCTTCAGATGATGGTACCCCGATCTCAAGTCAATCGTTGAAAAATACTGAGGTCCCTGGAGCTGATCAAACAAATCATCGATATGAGGCAAAGGATATATATTCTTAACAGTGATGTTATTCAAGGCTCTATAATCAATGAAAAGTCTCATTGAACCATCTTTCTTTTTTATAAAATAAAATATGATCACCCCATGGTGATGTTATTCAAGGCTCTATAATCAATGCAAAGTCTCATTGAACCATCTTTCTTTTTAACAAATAAAACAGGCCATCGTTGCATCATCATGATGTCATAAATAATTTAATTTATTTAAAGTATAAAAATTATAAAAAAACTACTATGAAGTAGGAAATCGTTTTATCTTTCCAATGACTATTTATAATCAAAAATATGATCTTTATAAGCCCATGTAAAAATTGTTTTAGTAAAACATCTCATGTTTGTGTCATTTTTACTTTTACATTAAATAAAAAGTTATATATGTCATTTCCCAACCAAAGTGGTTCCATGGGGTCCCCAAGTTAACCCATGGATTTTCTTGTTCGGCCATGACACATCCAATGAGGTTAGGACATGTGTCAAGCTCATCTCATCTTATTAAAACATTATTTTTACCTTAAACTACACTAATTACCTCTAATCGCTATTAAGAACATAAAAGTTACTATTCACCAAAAAATTATTTTAATCCCATTGAACCACATTTTACTTCTTAATGACAACAATGTATGTCGGATTTTTGAAATTCAAAACCCAGAAGTGGTAAAATTTCATTTAAACAAAAAATCAGTTTTTATAAGTACCACTTAGTGGTTTCACTATTCATCAAAAATTCAATTTTTTTAGAAAAATACCAAAAATTCACCCAAAGATATATTTCATATTTCGAATTCAAAAATGATGTCTATTTTACAAAATTCAAAACATATAATTCACATTAATTAATTTAATAATTAAATCCCGATGTCATGACAAATAGCATGTTTTTATAAAATAATAAGTATCAAAGGATTGACACCAGTTTAAGTCCAATTTCTAAGTGAAATTGATTCCAATGACCACCATTGGATTAAATGGTAAAAATATATTCTAATTTCACTTCAAAAAAAATTCAAAAGATAATCTAATCATATAAATAAATTAGATTAAAAAGCAGTTTTGATGTAAAATGCAGTATTTTTCACTATTCATTAAAAAAATTAACATTGTCTGAAAAATACCAAAAATTCACACAAAGTAAATTTTGATGTCCCAATCATAAAGATAGATTTAAATTTTTAAAAGATATATTTAAAAATGGATTTCCATCAAAAGGTAGTAAAACAATCTTTTAAGAATATTAGTGTATTCCATGCTTATGATTGGATTTATTTTCATTTTAAGCCTCTAAAACAATATCTAATTCATTAATAGACATAGATAAAAAAATATCAATTATTCATTACTTACATGGGATGTTACATTTATAATTTAGGTATGGGGATCATTTGGAATCTCTAGAAATATTATTTTATAATAAAATAAAAACCCATCCAAAACCACACAATTTTCATAGATAATAATATTTGATATTATAAGGCTATAAAATCATAAAACATTAATTTATTGGAATGATTTTCTATCAATTTATACCATATATTTTTAATGAACACTTAGTTATTCAATTTAAGTATAAATTTAGAGTCAAATAATTCAACATTAAAAGAGTGTTGTTTCTAAATAAAATTCAGAATTACTAAAAATGAAATATTCATAATATTATAAACATTATGGTAATTATTTTATATTCCTAAAAATATTTTATAATTTTAATATAATTTAACAATAATTTATTTTTAAAACAATATTAATAGAGTCAATTTTGACACTATTCAATTCTTGGATTTTTATAAATATCAACATATTTTTTAAACCTCGAACAAAATATTTTATAATATCCCTATAAGGAAAGGTTAATATATAAAATAATGTGGATATATAATGTTTCACCAATTATCTTTATTTAAATTTTTTTAAAACAATTAATTTTATATTTTCATTAATAAAATAATTACTACATTAGCTTTTGTTGAATTATTTAATATACATATTTTTGTTAAAAAGATAGAAATAAAATTTCATATGAATATAATTATTATATATTTAATAATAATACTTACAATATAATATATTACCAAGAAAATATTACATTAAAAATTATATATTTAATAGAACTTGAATGTGACAACTGTAACATCACTTTGAATAAAACATTATAAGAGTCATTATCTTTTCCACATAACTAAAAAACGTCAATAACATGACCATTGGATTATTATAGACTTTATATAATCGAATAATAATATTTTCTCAAGTGTTTTTGTCTTTCAATGGTTATTATCTTTTTAATAAAAATTATTTCATTGATTTTTCATCAATTAAATAATTTCTTCATCATCAATGTATAAGAATTTAAGGTAATTATATATTTCCTAAAAATTATAAATAAATTAAAATGAGAGTGAAATACATTTTATATTTCAAATAAGTATTTATATTATAATTTATCTACGATATATCATTAATCTAAAAATGGATAATGATATTAAAATTTGATTAAGACATATTAAACTTTTCATTAAATAAAATAAAAAAAATCATAATCTCATCCATGTAGACTGCAAAGGATTCCATTTCTACCAAAGGATTTTTTATGTCAAAATATACTCATCAAAAAATATCAGGGAAATTATTATGGTAATTTTACCAAAACCTTTTACCCTTAATTACTTGATTTACCCTATTACTATATTAATAAAAATAACTGAAGATATTATTCATAATGTCTAAAAATAAGAGAGAGTTTTTTAAATAATATGAAAATACTGATTCTAAATATAAAAATCAATTTTTCATAATTCAATAAACTTAAGTTATAGTAATTAATTTATATTAAATCCAGTTTTCAGAATGAAATACGAGTTTTAAAAGTTAAAATAGTGTAAAAGATTGAAATAGTGTAAATTCTAAATTCATAGTAAAATTAATTCCAATATCTAGAATTATATTAAATGATAAAAATATATTTTATTTATATTTTTAAACCAATTAATATATTAATTTAACCATATAAATTATTTGGAAGAAAAAATTTGTTTCAATTAAAATTTAGTATATTTTTTCTATTCATCAAAACATGAAAGTTTTCATAAATAATCAAAAATGCATCAAAAGTAAATTTTTATAACCCAGTTCCAAATAAAATATATTTTTAAACTATAATATAAAATGGTTTCAGAAACTAGAATTAAAATGGGTTCTCCATCAAAATTGGGAAAACATCATTTTTTAAATTTCTATATTAATCAAAAAAATCCATTTTCTTCTTATATCATGTATACAAAAAAAAATTGAATTTTAAAAATTAGATTGAATATATTACTTTTATATTTTCCTAAAAAAATATATCCTTAGTTATTTTATTATTTAATAAACTCACTTATTTTCATTTAAATAGTTTGTTCTGAAATACAATCCCTTTAATTTAAAAAGTGTTTTATATTTATTTATAATCATTTTCTCATGAAATAATTATTCATATTTTCATAATTAATTTAATATTGTTAATACCCACAATTATAATTACTAGGTTATAATATAACATAATAATATTTAGTTTTTATCTTAAATTCGGTCTTGCATGAACTGAATTCTATCATAAGAACCTGAAATTTTTTGTTACACATGCCAAGCAAGGTGTTGCATATACTACAATCTAATAAGATGTTTCATGTATCAGAGTCTAATATTGGTGTAGTATACACCATAATTCAAAAAAAAATAATCTATCTCTTACAAATATATTGGTCTTAATGTATGCTTTTGAAGAGTACTAAATTGGAAGATATTTTTTGGAGAGGTTTAATATCTCTCATCATATTAGAAGAATTTGTTTGATGTATCAAAAAGAATTAAACTATTGTGGTCCCCAAGAAGGTGTTTGTGTAATGTAATGAATATTAATTAAAAATTAAATATCCTTGTACATGTTTCTTGGGGCCCTATATACTGAGTATTATGCCTTCAATTATGATCGACCTCAGAGTACACTTATTAGGATGCCTTTATTTCGATCTAAGGGACCCGATGTCTGTCCTGATGTTGGCCGACCCTGAACTAGTGCATTGGGGGTGTGATATTGTGAGTGTCACCATATAATCCATATCAAACATGTAATAAAATGATTTTATGGTAGTTGAAGTGGGTTTAATAATTTTTCCACCCTAACTAATTATTCATGTATTCACATAGTCACTATTTATGCAATTGTGACAACTAGTTGTGATTTCTGGTTTGGGGCCAATGAGCTCTACACAATGTGCCTTTGATTATTGGAATTCTGGGATATATTTCACTGGACCATAATTCTAATCCTTATTATTTTTTGTTATCGTATTTTGATTCCCATAAGTATTTCATATGGTCCATATCTGGAGGCTTTTTTTGTTGTTCTAATGTTTAATATTCAACATGTATTACCTATGATCCAGTTTATTATGGTGTTTCAGATAAATTATTTCCATTTTCTGAAACACCTATGATGGTTTGAGAGGATGTATTAATAGTATTATGACATGATTGATACTTGGGATTCCATATGTGGAACAAATGGGATGGTCTCGGTAGGGTACACTTTATATCATGCCTCATTTATACTGGGGTTCCCATGTAGGATGTCAAGGATGAGCCTGTACGGAATGTGTTTATATACTCCGTGGGTGATACTTGAATATCAATGTATTAATTAGTTGTATGGACTCATAGGATGGATAAATTTATATATTCTTTGAGTGATAGTTAAATTTATAAGCAAGAATTACTTCGACAGACTCAAATAAAAAATGAAAATTCTTTAATGGTTGTTTATTATTACAAATGGATTCATTGGTTACATACATTGAGTCGTGGTTTTTTATCTATATTAATTCCAAATTTATAGAATTTATAGTTTTATTATGGATCCTTTATTATAATTATTGTTGGAATGTACAATTTAACCTAGGGTAAAGACATTTATGGACCTATGGTTATGTAGTATTGTTGAAGAAATTTTTGGCATTGGTTGAAGATGGTATTATCGAATGGAATTACACAACCAATAATCAAATGAATTTTTAAGTTAAACATTTATGTTACACATATATGTATTCATATATATATATATATATTATTGGAAATATATATACACTGATATGTATAAATATAGATGACGATACCTTTCCCAGTTAACAGTGATTATGGTATCAAGGATCGATTTTTGTTTCACATTTTTTGTTTTATTTATAATTTCGTGTTCTATCTTTACTATACTGAAAATATTTCACTAGCATACACATATTACTATAGATTTATATGTTCATAATTATGTTATCCTATTGAGAATATTTCTCACTCTTGTACATTCACCTCAGTCTGTATACAGACCATGTGTTTTCTTTTCAAGTTAATCAATATTTCTTAAGGGAAAGGGATGAGTAAAATGGTTTTATGATAGAGTGGTTCCTACATGAGAATTATTATAAAGGGGATGAAACATAAATGTAGAGTCTTGTAAATAATGTATGTCTTATAGCTCATAGTTAGTTTAAGGGACATCTACATTGATTTTATTTTCATTTCTATACACTTAAATGTATAGTTATCCTAGTGGGTGACCAGTATTATATTTATGACATTGTAGTTTGGGATTTTATATCATTTCTTTTATTATATAATTTTAATTATTTCATTTTATTTTCATCATTAAAACTCTGATTAATTTTTTATTGGTATATATTTAGTTTCATTTATTATTTTTTACTCTGATTTGTGTGCATAATTTCTCCACATAGACCCCTTATTATTAACCAACTAGTTTGCATCCTCAGATGTATTGAGATGAGCACTTGAGGATTTATAGTGAACATGTTCAGTACATCGGTTTTGTGGCATTCATGATGGGTATTTAAAAAGTGGTATCATAGGTGTATTCACTATTGTTTTATTAGTATTTATGATATGGTAGATAGGAGTATTAGGAATGTGTTAGATTATGTGATGGATATGAGACTGGTGCATCAAGAACACTTGTTCCAGTAAGATTTACTAGTTGAAATAGTTATGGGATATCATTTTTTAATCTGTGATGTTATAGTTATATATGATATCGACATTTAGAAATTTATATGACATGTGTTTTTATGATTTATTTTGAATTTTGGGAACATATCTTAAATGAATGAGGCTATAGATTGATTTTTACTCCCAGATAGAAAAGTAAATTGGTGTCTCTTTAATCATATTATTTAAAACGTATTCACATGTCATATTCTCACTTGGGTGTCATTTTATAACTGTATATTCAAAATTTTTAATGTGGTTAAAAAACAAAAATGATGTTTCCCATAGAAAGATTTTGTGGCAATCTTACCAATTAGTCGAACATAAACATATATATTTATCTCTTATTTATGGGGTGGTGGATCTATGTTTGGATGTTTTATGGTTATTCTTAATGACACAGTCATCCCCTGTGGGACATGCAATGGCAATAGTAAAATTAAAAGGTTTATGGTGCCAAAATTATGGACATGTTTTTTGTGTTTTTGTTTGTATGATAATTTATTTACTGTGTTAGTGACAAGCAATACATTGTTTTATTACATAACTAGGAATTTGTTTCTAATTTACCAAATTTATTTTATGGTAATTTATTTGGGTCACTGAGTATGATCCTAATAGTTATGAAGATACATATAATGAACTATGGATCGAGGGGGTATTACCATATATAGATTTTTGTTGAGTATCAATTCAAAGTCTATTCAATGTTTATATCATGAGATTCAAGGATCAGATCCTTATGATTATTTATGGAGATGAAATATACCTTGTAGGCCATGTTAAAATTTATGAACCTTATACGTCAGTGTTATAATTAACTCCATTGTAGCCTTTTGTTCTTTAGGCTCTGTGGTTTAACCAGGGTACCATCTTATGTGACATGATAATTATGTCTAGGTGGGAGACCTAGAAGACCATTTTTTCAACTCCGAACCGTATAGGTTGACATTATTTTTGATCAATTGAATCCATTGTGTAGGTTTAGAAATGTTTATGGATGACTTTTTAGGTATTGATATATATTATACACTCCATTCAAACTAGTGTATGGTTAGATCTCATGTTTTGCGATATAAGATTGCTGATGCCTTTGGATTTTGATTAAGAACCTAGGGATCTTTGGAAACAATACCGGCTTCGACGAGTATGATTGTTTAGGTTCATAGCATTGTTGACATGTATTTCCATTGTTGCTAATGTTATTTGAGAACATAAAGATTCATGTGACTGGAATAATGTTGGTTGATAGGAAGTTGTGGAGTAAATCAATGATCGAGTATTGGGTCCAGTTTTTAAGAGGAGGTAAAAGGTAGATTTAGGATTAATGGAATGACATTCTACGTAGCATGGTTAGATTGAGTTTTATGTCGGATGACTCACTACACAAAGATTCGGGAGATAATGGTTCATGTTGGTCTCATTTGGTATTTTTTTAAGGTTATATTTGTAGATAAATATGGTTAATCTATTTATCGATAATTTAAATAAATCATGCGGGCATGGTTTTCTAGAGTCTTGATAAAAATGGATAAAGTGCCACAATTGTTTAAGAGAGATCAGAAATTAATTGTGTGTCATCAAATGGTCAACATTGTGGAACCTAGACATGCATTGCTGATAGATGGGGTGTAACGTGTTGGGTAATAGAAAGTATAGCCAGTTGGATCTGTAAGTGGATTAGAGAGAGTTGTACATGAATTTTAATGAAATATGAGTGTACTCTATTTTAATGATGATCACTCACTCTATATTTATATAATCATCAGTACACTAAGAGAGGAATGTATCTATGCCAAGCTTCTATTATTTTTAAATTCCTTTCCTATTCCGATGAATGAACCTTTTTTGGTTTTACTAGAGTGGTTTTATAAGGTGTTTATTATGGCGGTGAGTGCAGCATTGGCCATTTGAGTGTAGTGACCCTAATTTCCAGTTAAAATTAAATTTTTCTCATTGGGTGTTGAGAATTATTTTTAGTTATATGATATAGATATGGGTATTCTAATTGTGGTGTGTTCCAAATTGATCATATTTGAACATATTTCTTTTATGGTGGAGATATTTGAATCGAGAGACTACTAGTTATACAGTCAAGATAGAATAGTTTCATCGATTCTATCTATGAGATCATGACTAATAGTATTACCATCTAGGCTTCTTAGGGTTCATAAGGTGTATTGTTGGGTGGATTTAGTGACCAATTTTTTTCAAAAATGAATTTTGTGAAGAAATTAAAATATTTCAATTGAAATACCTATAAGGGTTATGGTTTTAATTATCCCCTGTCATAGGAACGCTACTAATGTTTATAACCACTCTGTCGGTCCATGAATTAGTTGTTTACCCTATCATAAATATTTTGAGGTTTTATAAACAGTTCAAATTTTCATTGACGAATTATTATATAATATTTAATAAATTAATGATTATTTTACTCACAAAAATTCTTTTGGAATTAACATTTGAATAGATTGTATAAATGATATTTTTTCTTTGTTAATGATTCTAGGCCAACGATTGTTTCCTTTTTTGGTGTAAAAAAGATATAGGCATCATATATAGGCCTAAAAACCATTTTCTTTTTTTTTTCTTGTTCTTTATTTTCATTTTCATATTTCTTTTCATCATTATACACTATATTATCATGAACTCGCCTGAGGATTCTCCATCACTACAATAGATTGAGGATATGGAGATGGAGGGAGTGATAGGGTGAACATGGAAGATTGGTACTACATTAGAGATTTAGGGAACTCTCCTCATTATTTGGAAACTATGGATCATGAAATAGAGTGATTATTTAGAGAATTCCACCCAAATGTAGAAAATATTTATGTTTCTCAACATGTCTATGAAAATAATCAATTATAAAATTTTAATTACATTATACCCCTACTTCGGTCCCCTATGGGGTAATTTATATCATTTGATGTGAAAATTGGGGTTTCGGGCATGTTGAGTGGTTTCATATTTAAAAATCTGCATCACATGGTCTTTTATTCAGCATAGAACAACATGAATCCTTACCATTTGGGAAGATTGTATTTTTTTGTATGTGATTTCTATTGATATGGAATACACATAATGTACTCGGAAATGATTGGGTAGTAGATTACCTAGCCAGAATTCCCATGTAGGGGAACATGGTTGTGTAGAGTATGTGATCACGCCCTCTATGGGTTCCACACCGCGAACTAATACATGGATATTATATTTACATTAATAGGAAATGATATGTACATAGAATTTTCTAAATGATAAAAATTCTATTTAAATGGTGTTTTACATTCCATGTCTATCTGGTGTGCATTCTCAATTGGGGATTTGGACGTACAATTCATGTACTAATTATACACAACTTGTACTGCCTCCATTCTACCATTATTATAGTTTTATATATCTTTATACCCATGAGGAAGAATTTGACAGCAGATTAGATCATTTTAATTATGTTATCCTATATATTATTATGGTAATACCCCTTAGGCTATTTGAGGACCCCTAGATGGTGTTCCGGGATTTGTTTTCTTAAATTGATTTGGAATCTAGTTTTCTCTAAAGATACATCCCTCAATCTAACTGGGTCCACGTGCAATCTAACATTACTAATACATAAATTTCATTCACCTATTCTATGTATCTCTACAAATATCTTCCCCCACTATCCTAGGAGTTTGTGAAATTAGTTCTTTATGAGGATCCTCTGTAAGTAGCATAAAATTAAAATTTGACCTAGAGTATCATTTGTAGGATACCCCAATAAAATTATTAATTTTTAGGATCCTGTTAAATATTAATATGTATTTTTACACTATTATAAAAATTCCCATGTACGAAACCACATTTTATGTAATATTTTGAGGATCTAGTGTATGAGGCCTCTATTTACACAACCTAAAGAATCACATGAATTATTATTCATTTCACCTTCCATTATAAGAATCTTTTAAATTATTCATTCTCTTATGTTTGATATTGTGTAACCCCAAATATGATGCATCTCCATATTTTTTATTTGAATGACTTGCTAGTCCATCGTTGTTGACTAGTCTTAAGCTAGTGTAATAATGTTTTGCATATTGATGAAAGGAGTTGTCACCATAGAACCCATACCGAACAAGAATTCTAGCGAGGTTGGGAAAAAGTGTCGGGTTAATGCTTTCAGCCAACATCACAAATTGTTTGTGAATTCCCATAGTTATTTTTGATGCAACTATGTATCTGGAAGTGCTTCCATGTTTCTGGCTGTTGAGACTAATGTAATATGACAGTCTTCATTTGGATTCATGAACTAATTTCCCGTGATCCATCTTCAATGACTTATTATTATATTTTTCTTATTGGGATCCATAGAAGTATTTATAGGGGTGTAGCTATTGATACTTTCATTTTTATTTTCATATTATTTTAAATTCATGATGTACTTACGAGGACCTTGTTTATAAAAAAAATTGATGGGTACATGCATTTCTATTTATGGAACACCTTGGATGAGATCAGTTATTGCATGAATTGTGAGATGCCTCGAGTGAATATTGGGTTACATTATGTGGTTTATTTTGGATTGGATTAGTATTTTACTCTTTGAACATTCCATGAATGATACACTAGTTCTCTTCTAGGAATCCAAGGATAAACTAGTATGGGAATGAGTCTTTATTCTCCTTATGTGAAACATGGATTCCCATGATGGAATTTCATGGACATACTTGATGTCTATATTATTTTATTATTTCATTAAGGGAAATTTGAATTCACACATAGTAACTCCTTTGATGGGATGATATGGAAAATTTAATTATATTATTGATTGTGTATCAATATACATAGACTCCATATTTACAAACCTCAGGTCGCAATTTGTTATATAGATAATATTTTTTTGTTAAGAAATTTCTATATTTTATTTGGATGCCATTATTATAGAGATATATGGGGATTATGGATGATCATATTGTTAGGACATATACGTCACTATGTGCATGGAGATTACAAAGTGATATTTCTGGCATAGGTACATGTAAGAACTATTGACTGGGATTATGAACCAATGTAATGACTACTATATTTTAAGTCATTTTTCAACTTATTCATGTATATTCATATTTATGTATATATATTTATGGAAATTTACTTTTATACGCATATAATTAAATATATTAATGAATAAACATGGCATAGCTGATTGGGAATATGAATGTAGGGATAAACTGTGGTTCTACATTTTGTTATATATATCATTTCATGTTGTGCCTCAGGTTGGCTGAGATTATATAATGATCATGAACATATCACTTAGAATGTTTATATTCATCATTACGGTGGCCTACAAACATTATTTCTCAAACATGAACAATCACCATTGTGTTAATTACAACATTATGACAAAATATTAGGCTGAGAAAAAATGCATGATGTATAGAACTAGGGTCTAGGGATGCATAATTATGTGAAGCCACGATTGACGATTCTTTTGATCATGCTAGAGAATCTTAATAGTGTCTTGGACAATGGATATGTGATCTATCATGGGGAAAGTTATAGAACACTAAAATTTATGTTAACTTTATTTTATATACTCTTGCATGTATGATCATCCAATGGGGTGACAAGTGTTTTTTGTATGACATAGTTGAATTAAATTTTATTGAAATACATATAGTATTGTCACCATGGTGTAATCACTTGTGAGGGGTAGATTCTGTACTCTTTATTTGAAATATCTAGTTAATAGTTTTTTCATTTAATTTTGGACGTTGTGTTTTATCACTTTTTCCTCTAAATTGTTTTGATAAAAAAAATATTTCAGTCAGTCAAGAAATAGAATCTCCATGGTCACACCCTAGTCCCATGCGGCCAGTCAGTTGCCTCAGTTTTGGGGGGAGGTCCACCTAATGCCTTGTGGTGAACCATATCAGAGCACTTGATTAGTGGAATTTGGGTTTTAATGTTACACTCAAAGATATATAAAATAATATTACTTGGAATTGTATGAAATATATTTTGTGAGGTAAATTATATATGTCTTTCTTATTATATTGTGGTTGTGCCTATTTTTTTATCTGTTCATCATTATGAGTCATGTGGAAGTAGGAATCTTTCCACACATAGTTCTAGAGGAAGGTATCTGAATAGATCTAACGAATATGTAAGAATGGGTCCATTTTGAATTCTTTTTACTACATCATGGATGTACCTAAGATTACTGTTTCATTATTTTCTATATACTTGGTCATAATAGGACCCATAAAGTAAGTAGTTCATTTATTTAAAAATCTATGAGATGTACTGAACCATTCATAGAGAGGGTGGATTTTTTTATACTTTTATATTGTGTTTGGGATGAGGTTTAATAAAAATTATACACTACCAATCATGGGTTGATAAGAATACAGAAAAACAGTATTATATATGATAATTTATGTAGATATTACTCTCACAATGGTCTTGGGGGTCATTTTTTAGTGTAAATATTTCTCAAAAATATTAAATTTCCATTGAATAAACATGCTCACTTGAGAATTTAGTAAATATAAATTTTCTTAGATATTTCATGCCAGATAAATATGGGACCACAAGGTCATTATGAAGGGTTATAGGAGAAAACGAACATAAGATAGAAAAACCACTCCCTAAAAAATGATACAATAAGATGAACATCATATATGATCTATATCATCATGTGATATATGTATAGACCCCAAACATTTCATACATGGACATTAAATTACTTTTTCGGAATACCTTATACATAACAAAAACAGACTGCCATTGACTGTAATAGTTTAGTGCCTTTGGAAACTCAGAACATAATCATCTAATCATAGTGATAGATCTTCAACATCTCCCATAAAGATCTTCCCCTTTTTTTCTTATCTAATACCATTCTTTATATCTTGTGGAAAAGAAAACATATAAATGGTGAGCTCAAATGCTCAGTAAGGGTAAACATGGATTAAATAATACGAACCATATACACTTGAACTTAAAAACCGGAACGTAATGATTAAACATCAAAATCATGAGCAAAGAAAAAAAATATGGCAGTACGTAAGGCATAGATCATAATTGAAAATCAGTCATGATAACATATCATGGGAATAAAACATTTAATTATGGAAAAACATTAAGAACTTAATATTAGTTCCATAGTATCCAAGGCATTGCTTCCAAAACCATCTTAGTGGACAATGTCCCTTTCTGATTCGGGTTCACTCCTCGTTCCAATCCTTTATCACTTAACCAGATTAACATACCGTTCCATCGATGTCAATCTCAT
Source organism: Viscum album (assembly GCA_963277665.1). Lineage (NCBI taxonomy): Eukaryota > Viridiplantae > Streptophyta > Magnoliopsida > Santalales > Viscaceae > Viscum > Viscum album. The sequence goes on along the minus strand of OY728131.1, from coordinate 847,032,676 downwards.
GAGATATAAATATTTACCCAATGCATTGGAGGGAGATATAGGTCCCAACCATATCAAATTGAAATCATTCATACATGTGCCACAATATAAACAATAATCATTAATCATAACCCAAATAATAAAATGGGTTTCATAAACATCATCCAATCATAACATAATCCTTATAAAACAAATGGATATCATTTCATCATAAGAAAAGTGAAACCATTTAATCATAGAGAAATTATACATGAAACATACACATATGAAATAATGTCATCATAGATGGAAAATGGTTTTGACAAAACACTTGAAATGAATTGTTGTGAAAAATATCCTTTCTACTTCAAAATAATTTTCTTTTCACAAAATTTCGTGCAATTTTAAAGGAAAGGGATTTTTTTGAAAATAGTGATGAAATCTTGTAGAGTAATCTTCATGAAAATAAGGCATTATTAAACCGTAAAAAACCATTCATGTCATATAAGTTAAAAAAACATTATTCTCGTACTTTTTCCGGAAAAGTCAAAAAAGTACCTCATAACGTAAAAAAATGAAATATTCCATAAATACCATGTAGTAAAAGTAAAAAATGGGTAAAAAGGACTTTAAACATACATGAAACCGTTTTTAGAAAATAGGAACATGGATGATAAATATAACCCTTGTAAATACATAAGAATAAAAAATCTCGGATAAAAACGAGATTGGAAAAGTAATCCAATACCTTACCTCTGATATGCTTTGTACGTATCTGAACGTCCTATATAATGATTTAATTAATGTCATTTACTTATTACAGAATCATATTCATTGTTATGATATCATATATTGGTCACTTATGACTTTATATTACTCGTTCATTTGTAAATTCCATGTTAAATAAGCGTTTTGAGTAAAATCGTTTTATTTATTGTACGTGTTTGGAATTGTTTTCATTATATTAATATTACTTATATCATGATTTAATTACCTCCATAATTTAAATAATGATTTATATATCATATATGTTCAGTATATATATATATAATAGATATATAAATGAAATGAAAAACACCATTCATGGAGATGTAGGCCGTACATACACATGAACACTATTTTCCTTTCGTTATTGACTTGAATGGATGTATGTGGATGAAATATATATATATATATAGACATAAATAAATTAGCTTTATCATGTCATATATTTCATTATTATTCATTATATATTCTTTATAATTATTCTTGAATGGTTAACATTGAGAATGAATCGCATCGCGTCGTGGAGACGGTAATCTGTACGTACGCACGAGCGATGATATCATTCCCATAATTGTTGAATTGAATTGGATTGGATGATATAATAACTCACAATCAGTATTATGTTATAATAATTATATATATTTATTATTTACACCATTATACCCATCCAAGTAAGGTGGTGTTGGAAGAATAGATTACACCACGGCGTGGAGACGGTATTCCGTACGTACGCACGCGCGGTGATTTCATTTTTCGTAGGATGGATAAAAGGTGAAATAGTGTTGTTTAATATTTATAATAACATATCAGTATATTAGTGATACTGATGTTATTACTTTTTAATCAAACAACTGAAGACTAATTAGTTTAATAATAAAGAAAACTTGAATGAATCGGTATTAGAGATTACCTCTTCTTCGACACACCTCTTTTAAACATTCTCTTAAAGCACTACAGTTAGTGTTTTTAGGAGACCAGAACATCTATAATGCTTCTAGGGAAGTTGAGAAGGAAAATGGGCAAGTTTTTTCCGAGATTCAAGGCTCAAAAGGGTGTCAATAGAGGAGAGAAGGGGTGCCCTTTTTATAAGGGAGGATAGGGGCACCTTTGGTAACATACATATATTAAATTACAATAAATTAAAACTCACTTAAAAACCTCCAAAAATGACTCAAATATTAATATTAGATGAGATAGGTTTTTAATTGCATCAACCAATAAAATTTATATATGATGGGAATTTATTTTAAACATGATCATCTTGATTTATCCTTATTTAATCTATTTAATTTTATTTGTGGTAATAAGATTATAATTTTTAAATTTTTATAAATAATTACATATGTGTTGTGAATTTTCAATAATTGGATAATTTAAGACATTTTAGACCATATAAATTTCAATTTATTATATTTAAATATTTTTGTGATTTTTAATCAATTTTATAATATGTTATTTTTATAAAAAAACAATAGTGTCATTTTTGACATTATTCATTTATTTTATTTTAATTAAAACCCATAAAGAGGATATATTCTAACCAAAAGATTTTATAAATTCCTATCATGTCAAATTTGGCTAGAAAATTCGTGTATCACATTAAATAGTTCATATAAAATTTATTTTAAATTTTTTAAAACCATTTATTTGGTATATCTCTTAATAAAATAATTAGTACAAAATTTTTGTATAATTATTTAATATACTTATTTGTTTCATAAAAATTAAAAATAAAATCTTATGATGAAGATAAATATCATATATTTTATAATAATACTTTTACTCGAATTTATCATCTTAAAATCACAACATTTAAATTGTTAAATTAATTAAATTATGAAGGTGGCAACTTTGGAATCATTTAAAATATTGTAATATAATTGTCATATTCTTCTTTATAAGGATCCAAATTGACACCAATTCGGAAATTTGATGATTGGGGTTTATATATACACTACCAATAAGTCTTGGTCAGGTTTTTTGGCCTTTTGATGTGTATTATTATTTCAATAAAAACTATATTATTTATTTTTCACTAATTAAATAATTTTTGCATCATTAATGTATAGGATAATAAGGTAAATAAATAATTATTTAAAATTAAAAATAAATTACCATGACAAAGAAAGAAAATTTTTCTTTCAAATGAGTATTTATAACTGAATTTATATTCTGAATAACATTATAGAAAAAATAGTTTAATTATTAAAGTTTGAGTGAGACATATTTCACATTATTTTAAATAAAATAAATATAAGGTCTTAATCACATCCAAGTGGGTTCCAATGCATTACATTTCTACCAAAATATGTCAAAGGACTAAATATAACCATCCAATTGTATTAATACAAGTTTCAGGGTTATTTTATAATATTATATTTACCCTCAATTACCCGATTTACCTTTATCTATGGTAAATAAAATTTACTATATTTACTATTCATAGTGTCCAAAAATAAAATGTATCCTATTAATATAATTTGGAAATAATTATTAAAAATATGGAATCCATTTTTCTAAATTAAAATCACCGTAGTTGATGAAATTAATTTAAAATTAATCCCTTTGTTAATAAAACGAGTTTTAAAAGTTAAAACACTGCAAAATATTGAAATGATTTTACTTATGAATTCAATTTAAGATCAATACTAATGACATAAATTATATTAAATGGTAAATATATATTATATTTATATTTTAAACCCATTCAATATTATAATATAAACATATAAATTATTACGATGAAAAAGTTGTTTTCAATTAAAATACAGCGTGTTTTTACTATTGATTAAATTATGAAAGTTATTAAAATAATATGAAAAATTATCCAAAGTAAATTTTTATATCCTGATTCAAAAGAAGAATTTTATTTTGTCAAATTTAACTTATATTGGGTGTGCCATCAAAAGGTAGCAAAACTGCATTTTTTTTAAAATACTTATTTAACTCAAAATATTTATTGTGTTCTCATTCCATGTTCTAGAAAATGTGTCAGATGAATAATAATTTTATAAAATTCAAAATCTACTTAATAATATTCATAACATCTAGTTCATAATAATATTATAACAATTTATCATTTTTTAGTGAATCTTGATGTTGCGTACTACACATGCTATCGATGAAGGTCATGATTGCATGTAATGAAAGCCAAGTCGGGGTGGCATTTAGTGAAAGACTCCTTTATTTTTGTGTATAAAAAAGTACAACCATATTTCAATTATACATTAAACAAAATATATAATTAATGTTTCGTAGAATATTTTCTATAAAAAGAACATGAAATTGTCTGTAACACAAGCCAAGAATAGTGTTGTGTATACTGCAAGCTAATACGGTGTTGCGTATAATGCAAGATAATCTTGGTGTAGCATACAGCAGAAGATATTAAACAAATTAAAATTTATATATCTTATAAAATCTTGGGGTGTTACATTCTAAACCACTTAAAATGAATTTCTCCATCAAAATTCGTCGGGGTTATATATGTTTTTTTACATGAGAGTTTCTTTCATTGAAACCCACATCGTAAAAAGGAACACCAAAACTTATCTTTAAAAACAAATGTATGAAATGTAACGATTACCAAAATTAATTAATCACTGGGTTTCCACATAGGATAACATAGGTGAAAATATAGATTTGGATGAGAAATCTAACAATCAAGTTCGGATGGAGAGTGGTAGAGAACATGGCTATGAAAAATCCAACAATCACAAAGCCATAAATATGTGATGATCTAAGGTACCATATGATTCATTGGATATGAGGACACCATGACAAAATTATTGGTTTTCAAGATCATTTCCCTAATGTTTAAGAATTTGAATTATATGAAATACTTACTTAATTTTGGAACAATCTCACCATTGTTCGTGCCTTGACCAATTTAAACTTCATCTCTTAATGAAATGCAGTTGAATTTTTCATTCATGAAGTGTTACCAGATCATGTTATAGAATGATGGGTCATTCCATCTGTCTCGAACAAAAGGTTAGAAAATGTTATCAAATATATATAAGTCCATCTAGGGTGAGGCTAATTGTATATGATTCAAAAAATGGACTTATACTTCATCTATCACCCCGCTTAATAAAATAAAACTAGTTTCTACTTACCAGGGACTTCTTGTAGGCCAGTGGTAGGTGATAAAGGCATGTCGCACTTCAGTTGTGCATTCGATTCCCACAACCTTGACTGACGCGATAGGTTGTCGCCCGTTATGCAGGTTGTCCTTTTTCTGAAACTACACTATTATAACATTCTAGAAATAATATTGAAAAAAAGGTTCAATCCTTAAACAAAATTATCTTTTTTCCAACATAATCCATTCCAATATTGATGCTTATCCAAAATACTTCTGTCCAAGATCATAGTATAAAGAAAACAATTACATGAAATTTCATCTACCGAGCATGTGAATACCATCATTTATCCCAGATATATTTTGTTGATCACATTCCAAACATGTGAATACCTTAATCATATATTCTCTTGAAACATGAACTACCAAAGAACCTTAGTGAAAACATGAATGTTGTCAAAAGGTAACTCATTCCAAATACCAAAATCCAAAAATTTCGATATACTCAAGCCATGATATAACTTTGTCCTTATCTCAGTCATGAGCTCATTAATACTATCAAACATTTCATTTTCTCTTTATCTATTAATTATGTGCATATCATCTTTCTTCTAACAATATCTGAATAACCATTTATGGTTACCGGTACCATTCATCATATACTTTCCAAAACTCAAGGAATGACAACAGTGTAATAATACTTATTTTTTTTATTCCATAGTACCATACATTTTCTTGATAAACATACAATCATTCCCATGCCTTCTTAAACCACTAACTGGGATTTATCATTTCTTTCATCTCATATATCATTTGTAGTCTCTTCATCATCATCCACATAAATAATACTCATAAGACCATGATTATTCTCTACGTGAGACTTTTCCTTAGGGAATTGGATTGCATAATTCCCATACATTCCACATTTAAAACATTTAACCATTGTTGATGTCTTACTAATACCGTTATCCTTGTCCATGGTTTTAAATAAACCTTTTCCATTGCAATAACTGGCTTTGTTTCCTTCTTTTCCACACCCAATGCATCTTCCAGTTCATTTGAAACATTCTCCCTGATTCCTGTTACCACATGATTTACATGATGTAAATTGAGCTTTATTTCCTCTATGATCATCATGAAACTCCATCTTTCTCTTACTAGTTGAGTCAGGAAACTTACCAATGTTGAGATTATTGATCTTATTATGAAATTGATGATTAGGCATAATAATGATGTTTGGACTTCAAAGTCCCATTTCGTTTGGATTCTCATGAATAATATCATTCCATTGTCCATCGTGAATCTTCATGTTTCTAGCCATTATCTAAAATGAAAAAAGAATAGTGTGAGAGGAAAAAATCATTCTAGGAAAACAACATAATAAAGGGGGAGTACCTTCAATATATAACATCTTATGTTTAATTCTAATATCATTACCATAATTCTAGGACTATAACTTATACTTATACTTAACCTTAGGGACATACCTAGACATACCTTATAAACATCTCTAGGTATATCACTAAAGTTTTCACATCATTGTTTCCAAATCTTAACTAAACCTTTCCTCTGATACCAACTATAGAGAACCCAAACCTGACATACATGGACATTACATTACTTTTGCGGAATACCTAATACATAATAAAAACAGACAACAAATAACCATAATAGTTTAGTGTCTTTGGAAACTTAGAACATAATCTTCTAATCATGGTGAATGATCTTCAACATCTCCCATAAATATCATCCCCTTTTTTCTTATCTAAAATTTTTCTTTATATCCTAGTGAAATGAAAATATATAAATGGTGAGCTCAAATGCTCAGTAAAGGTAATCATGGAGAAAATAAAACAAACCATATACATTTGAACTTAAAAATGTGATCATAATGATTAAACATCAAAATATTGAGAAATGAAATAAATCATGGAAGTACATAATTCATAGATCATAATGGAACATCAATCATGATAAAATAGCATGGAAATAAAACATGTAATTGTGGAAAACCATTAAGCAGTTGATATGATTTCCATAGTAGCCAATGCATTGCTACCAAGACCATCTTAGTGGACAATGTCCCTTTCTGAATCGAGTTCACTCATCGTTCCAGTCCAGTATTGTAATGGCCCGGACCTCTCTGGTCCATTACTTTGTCAAATGTTGGTGTTGGAGGTGTTCTGCGAGGTCAAGAGGACTTATCCCCAACACTTTGCCAATTTTCCAGTTCTGTGAACAGTGTTTCCTGTTTTATGAACAGTAACAGATCGGTCTCACTGATCGGTCTGACAGATCGGTTTCACAGATCGGTGTGACAGATCGGTTTCACGGATCGGTGTGACAGATCAGTTTCAGAGATCAGTTTCACAGATCGGTGTGACAGATCGGTTTCACAGATCGGTCTGACAGATCGGTTTCACAGATCGGTGTGACAGATCAGTTTCACAGATCGGTGTGACAGATCGGTTTCACAGATCGGTATGACAGATCGGTTTCAGAGATCAGTTTCACAGATCGGTTTCACAGATCGGTCTGACAGATCGGTTTCATATATTGGTGTGATAGATCGGTTTCACAGATCGGTCTGACAGATCGGTTTAACAGATCATTTTCACAGATCGGTTTAACAGATCGGTCTGACAGATCGGTTTCACAGATCGGTGTGACAGATCCGTTTCACAGATCGGTTTCACAGATCAGTTTCACAGATCAGTTTCACAGATCGGTGTGATTGATCAGTTTCACAGATCGGTTTCACAGATCAGTTTCACAGATCGGTTTCACAGATCGGTGTGATAGATCGGTTTCACAGATCGGTTTCACAGATCGGTTTCATGTACAGTAACGGTGGGTGAACAGTGTTTCCAGACTCCTACAGTTTTTCCCCTTTTGACGTTTCTTTTGACGTAAAATACATTTAAAGCCTTATTTTAAGGGCTCTTAAGGCCGATTCAAATGCCATAAATCCTATATTAATTATTCCTAAGGCTTGGAATGTTTTACTTGGTCAACCGCGTGGGTTAATGCGATCCATTTTTAATGGAGAATTAACCAGATCTTAAACCGTCGCCCAATTAAATCTTAAAAAGGGACGAGATATCATTCTTCCATGTTCTTTCCCATTGTTCTCGATTAATAGGCACTAGAACATTTCAATCCTTTCCATAGGAGTTGCACAATCAACCTTTACTCATAGGATCAGTTCTGCTTTGTTGGATGCAACCGAGCCGTGTCGATCAATCTTCGATATAAGCATCCTCCGGTGGATGCAGTTGTCACGAGGGGTGGATCGTGACCTGTTGTGTGGATAAAGGACGTCAAGAACTCTTCGAGGTAGGGGATTCATGGCTTCTCTAATTGTTTATGTGAAACTGTAGAATTAGCATGATTTAGTCCTTTGGATCACAATGAAATTGACCTAATTAAATACTTGAACCGGATTAAAAGAATTGGTTGATCGCATGCTGTTGCTTTATACCGTGATAACGGTTTGCCTCATGTTTTCCTAGATAAAGTGATATCTATGTTTTCTTTAACTTGTTGTTCGTTCATGATAGAAATTGATAATGAACGTAAAGCCGGAATTAATTGTTAATTAGTTAGCTAAAGATAAAGAGGCAAGTAAATTAATCCGGTTCTTGTCGTTGTTGTAGTTGTTCTAATTTGAGGATAATCAAATTAGGGAAGTAAGCATGGTTATTTAATTGTGATAGCTTACTGATTAGGTATCCATGATTGGAACCTACGAATAAAAAATCTATTAATTCAATATGGATTAGAGAACAGATTATGTGGGAATTTCTAAAAGGGTTCTGAGTTACCCTCTTGTTTGTTAAAGGGTCAAGAGCCCATGATGTGATGTTTTTTTTCCTGCTGCTTTTGCTGTGATGTGATTTTGGATGGTTGTTGTGATATGTGGAGGTGAGGAGGCCTTGTGGTTGTGGCAGCGGATGATGCCTAGTGTGGCGAGATGCATCGGTTTATGCATGTGGGTGTCGGGGAGGACACCAGGGGTGATGGAATGGGATGGATGTAGTTGCTGGATTCTTCTTGTTTTCTTTTAATGTTAATCAGCTTTGCTTTTCCCCACTGCTCAAGGCAGCTGGTCTTGCTACCCTTCTTCTGAATGAGGCGAAGATGCGCGGGGTATTCCACGTGCTTTCCGTGTTTAGCCTCTCGAGGGAGAAGGGGTATATTCTCTTTCTGTAGGCGGTAAAGACTCTATGGGTAGTATATCTACTCACTGTGTTGAGCCTCCTTTGTGTTTAGAAGCATAGGATGTTTTTCTAGAATGCCTGGGAATGTGGAAAAGTAATTCTGTAAGGAATGTTTGATTAAATGGTGAAAATCCACGGGGATGGAGATGCTGGAATTTAAAAGTGATGTGAATCGTAAAAAGGAGCAGTTGTTTTTGAAAGTGATGCCAGTTCAGTTTAATGTGGAATTGTTCATTCTTAATTAATGTTTAAAGAATTAATTAATGTACAGTGGAACTGATAAATGAGTGTGGAGTAATCTAATAAAGCTCTTCAATTGGTTGTGTGCTTATAGGATACCTAGTCTTTGAAGTAGAAGCCTGGAGTCTGAGAGACGTTAGCTGCAGTTGTATCTAAGACTAGGTAATGCCCATAGTGTGGATGTGAGTTACTGATATATTCTGTACTTTTTGTGTTTCTATATGCTACTCCACCCTGTCGATAAGGGAAACCGACACCCCGGGGATTCTGAGCCTTGGGGGGTGTTTTCCCCAACATTCTGATGGGTGGTTGAAAGGATGACTACCCCCTTTGGCCCCGGTCTCTTCTCTTGGTAGATCCTTGTGCTGGTAGGCACAGTGGTTAGTTTTACCCATATATGTGTGTAGAGGGCTGTGATGGATTGTGGTTATTTCCCACACATATATTCTGGATATAGTATCCTATGGACTACTATAGGTGTAACGTGTATAGGCTGTGATGGCTTGAGGATCCTTACTCGGCGTATGGGTTGTGATGGCTTGAGGTATAACACTCAACATATGATACACGTTATACGAGCTATGGTGGCTCCTGGAAACTACCTGGTTACTTTGGTTGTGAGGATGGTGTGGTGCTTAGCCCAGGTGTCTACGGGCAAGCCTATGTGGTGCACGAGGTGCAGATTGTGGAGCTTAGCCCAGGTGTCTGCGGGCAAGCCTTTGGAGAGAGATGCACAGGACGTATGTCGTTGGGGCAAAGCGGCAAACCAGAGGGGAAGTAGTAGCGGGGTACCCTTGATATTCTTTACTATATGCTATATTCTTGTATACGTTACTTGGTGAGAGTAGCCATGGTGAGGTTGAGAACATAGTATACCTGTCTAGGTGATGAGTTAGTTTCCCTTGTTGTTCACTGGGCTTTAGCATGCTTTCTTTACTTTTGCACGAGAGGCTTGGGGAGGATCCTACTGAGTATACTGTTATACTCACCCTGTGTCTTACAGCCGGGAGCGTCTCCTATCTCTATGTCTCCGTATAGGATGGCCCCTTCTGAGTTACGAGAGCTACGTATTCAGCTCGACGGTCTGTTGTAGTGTGGTTTTGTTTGGCCAAGTGTGTCACCGTGGGGTGCACCAGTTTTGTTTGTGAAAAAGGCTGATGGCAGTTTGCGGTTGTGCGTCGATTATCGCCGGTTAAACAAAGTGACAATAAAGAACCGCTATCCTCTCCCACGGATTGATGACCTATTCGATCAACTGAAGGGTGCAAGTTGGTTTTCAAAGACAGACTTGCGGTCAGGATATCATCAGATGCATGTAAAGGATGAGGATATCCCGAATACTGCTTTCCGCTGTCGTCATGGGCATTATGAGTTTGTTGTAATGCCATTCGGCGTGACAATTGCTCCAGCTGTTTTCATGGGGTTGATGAATGCTGTGTTCTGTGAATTCCTAGACAAGTTTGTTGTCGTCTTCATCGATGACATCCTTGTGTACTCCAAATCTGAAGAAGAGCATGCAGAGCATCTACGATCCGTTTTGGGAGTTCTTCACCAACATCAGTTGTTTGGGAAGTTGTCCAAGTGTGACTTCTGGGCTCGAGAAGTTCGTTTCTTAGGGCATGTTGTGTCCCAACAGGGAGTAGCTGTGGATCCTTCAAAGATAGAAGTAGTGGTGTCATGGGTAGCTCCCAAGACCGTGTCAGAGGTGTGAAGTTTCCTTGGTCTCGCAGGCTATTATAGGAGGTTTGTAGAAAATTTCTCCCGAGTTGCGACTCCTCTGACAGCTTTGACAAGGAAGGATCAAGCGTTCATATGGACTGATCAGTGTCAGGCAGCTTTCGAATATCTAAAGGAGAAGTTGGTAAGTGCTCCAGTCCTTTGTCTTCCAGCGGAGGGAGTCCAGTTTGATGTTTTCTGTGATGCTTCAAATCTGGGGCTAGGGTGTGTTCTCATGCAGCAGAGGTCTGTAGTTTCTTATGGGTCTCGGCAGTTGCGTCCCCATGAACGGAACTATGCCACCCATGATCTTGAGTGGGCATCCATGGTGTTTGCACTGAAGTTGTGGAGACATTACCTCATTGGCGAGCGCTTTGTGGTTTTCACCGATCATAAGAGTTTGAGGTATGTTTTCTCTCAGTGGGATTTGAACTTGCGGTAGTGTCGGTGGATGGAGTTCTTGCAGGAATACGACTTTGAAATATCGTATACACCTGGAAAAGGGAATTTTGTTGCTGATGCACTGAGCCGAATGTCACGTAATGATGTTGTGCGTGAATCTGGTGATTCCAAGAGAGTGATGGAAGAGCTATCAGCTTTGCATCTTGATATGGGAGAAGTTGGGGGAATAGGTTGTCTTTTCCAGATGATGGTGCAGTCATCCCTGATGCATAAGGTGGAAGAGTCTCAGTTGGGTGATCTAGAGGTGGAAGTTTGGAGAGACAGAGTTGTATGTGGTGAGGCCCCTGATGGTTGGTCGGAGGATGAACAACACTGAGTGTTGTATCATGGCAGCCTTTTTGTTCCCTTGGAGATGCGCGAGACGGTTCTCCGAGAGTTCCATAGTTCACCCATGGTGGTACATCCTTGTGTGACGAAGATGTACTGATCCTTGAGGAGTCAGTTTTGGTGGCCTGGGCTGAAGTGTACAGTTGCAGAATGTGTGTCTCGATGTTTAGTCTGCCAGAAGGTGAAGGCTGAACATCGTGTTCCTGGTGGTCTTCTCCAGCACTTAGAGATTCCTCAGTGGAAGTGGGAGGATATCTCAATGGACCTTGTTACAGGTTTACCTCGAGCTCCGGGAGGACATGATGCTATATGGGTGGTAGTGGATCGTTTAACTAAATCGTCCCACTTCATAGCAATCATGGAGTCGAGCTCGGTGGAGGTTTTGTCGAGGCAGTATCTGGAGGAGGTGGTGAGGCTTCACGGAGTTCCTAAGACGATAATTTCTGATCGAGATCCTCATCTTACCTCTAGGGTGTGGAGAGGTCTCCAGCATGCTTTTGGCTCTCAACTGGGCCTTAGCACTGCTTTTCATCCTCAAACAGATGGTCAGACAGAGCGAACCATCCAGACTCTTGAAGACAAGTTGCGCTCTTGTGTTCTTGATTTTGGAGGTTCATGGACGAAGCACTAACCCTTGGTATAGTTTTCTTACAATAATAGTTTTCAATCTACCATCGGCATGGCGCCGTTTGAAGCCTTGTATGGCCGGCCATGCCGTTCTCCGTTGTGCTGGACTGGGGTCGGAGAGTCCGCAATTCTTGGACCAGAACTAGTGCAGAATACAACAGAGATGGTTCAGGTGATTCGTGAGAGGATGAAGACAGCAGAAGATCGTCAGAAATCTTATGCTGATCAAAGAAGGAGACCCTTAGAGTTTAATGTTGGGGATCATGTGTTTCTAAAGGTGACTCCCCATCGTGGGCAGCGAAGGTTTGGTCGCGGAAGTAAGCTTTCTCCCCGTTTTTTTGGGCCTTTCGAGGTATTAGCTCGTGTTAGAGGTGTGGCGTATCGAGTAGCACTTCCCCCTCTGATGAGTCGGATACATGATGTTTTCCATGTATCGCAGCTCCGCCGTTACCTTCATGATGAATCTAATGTTATCGATTGGGGAGAGATCGATATTGATGATGATGCCACCTTCGAGGAGCAACCTGTGGAGATCCAAGACCGTAAGGAGAAAGTGTTGCGTGGGGGTTCTATCCCCTTAGTTCGTGTCTTGTGGCGACACGGTGGCATGGAGGAGAGTACCTGGGAGCGTGAGTCACAGATACGTGCTCAGTACCCAGAGTTGTTTAATGTTTAACTCCTTTCATGTAATGATGTCTCCTCTCTGGTTAAACCTTTCATGTTTTATTTATGTACCTTTGATGTGATGTTGTGAATGAATTATTTGGGTATGGATTGTTTGTTCCCGGATGTCAGAGTTTTGTTTCAGCTTTCGAACAACTCATGGTGGTTTTTCCCTGAGAGGTATCTTATGGGGTGGTTGTTCGAACCCCTCTTCTCTTCTGGGTTGGTTTTTAATTCTCGAGGACGAGAATGTTTTGAGAGGCATCTAATGTAATGGCCCTGACCTCTCCGGTCCATTACTTTGTGAAATGTTGGTGTTGGAGGTGTTCTGGGAGGTCAAGAGGACTTATCCCCAACACTTTGCCAAGTTTCCAGTTCTGTGAACAGTGTTTTCAGTTTTATGAACAGTAACAGATCGGTCTCACCGATCGGTCTGACAGATCAGTTTCACAGATCGGTGTGACTGATCGGTTTCACGGATCGGTGTGACAGATCACTTTCACAGATCAGTTTCACAGATCAGTGTGACAGATCGGTTTCATAGATCGGTCTGACAGATCGGTTTCACAGATCGGTGTGACAGATCAGTTTCACAGATCGGTGTGACAGATCGGTTTCACAGATCGGTCTGACAGATCGGTTTCACAAATCAGTTTCACAGATCGGTTTCACAGATCGGTCTGACAGATCGGTTTCACAGAACGGTGTGATAGATCGGTTTCAGAGATCAGTCTGACAGATCGGTTTCACAGATCAGTGTCACAGATCGGTTTCACAGATCGGTCTGACAGATCGGTTTCACAGATCGGTGTGACAGATCGGTTTCACAGATCGGTTTCACAGATCAGATTCACAGATCGGTGTGACAGATCAATTTCACAGATTGGTTTCACAGATCAGTTTCACAGATCGGTTTCACAGATCGGTGTGACAGATCAGTTTCATAGATCGGTTTCACAGATCGGTTTCATGTACAGTGACGGTGGGTGAACAGTGTTTCCAGACTCCTACAGTTTTGCCCCTTTTGACATTTCTTTTGACATAAAATACATTTAAAGCATTATTTTAAGGGCTCTTAAGGCCGATTCAAATGCCATTAATCCTATATTAATTATTCCTAAGGCTTGGAATGTTTTACTCGGTCAACCGCGTGGGTTAATGTGATCCGTTTTTAATGGATAATTAACCGAATCTTAAACCGCCGCCCCATTAAATCTTAAAAAGGGACGAGATATCATTCTTCCTTGATCATTCCCTTTGTTCTCGATTAAGTGTCACTAGAACCTTTCAATCCTTTGCATAGGAGTTGCACAATCAACCTTTACTCCTAGGATCAGTTCCACTCTGTTGGATGCAACCGAGCCATGTCGATCAATCTTCGATATAAGCATCCTCCGGTGGATGCAGTTGTCATGAGGGGAGGATCGTGACCTGTTGTGTGGATAAATGACGTCAAGAACTCTTCGAGGTAGGGGATTCATGGCTTCTCTAATTGTTTATGTGCAACTATAGAATTAGAATGATTTAGTCCTTTGGATCACAATGAAATTGACATAATTAAATACTTGAACCGGATTAAAATAATTGGTTGATCACATGCTGTTGCTTTATACCGTGATAACGGTTTGCCTCATGTTTTCCTAGATAACGTGATATCTATGTTTTCTTTGACTTATTGTTCATTCATGATAGAAATTGATAATGAACGTAAAGCCGGAATTAATTGTTAATTAGTTGGCTAAAGATAAAGAGGCATGTAAATTAATCTAGTTCTTGTCGTTGTTGTAGTTGTTCTAATTTGAGGATAATCCAATTAGGGAAGTAAGCATGGTTATTTAATTGTGATAGCTTACTGATTAGGTATCCATGATTGGAACCTACGAATAACAAATCTGTTAATTCAATATGGATTAGAGAACAGATTATGTGGGAATTTCTAAATGGGTTCTGAGTTACCCTCTTGTTTGTTAAAGGGTCAAGAGACAATGATGTGATGTTTGTTTTCCTGCTGCTTGTGATGTGATGTGATCCTGGATGGCTGTTGTCATATGTGGAGGTGAGGAGGCCTTGTGGTTGTGGCAGCGGATGACGCCTAGTGTGGCGAGATGCATCGGTTTATGCATGTGGGTGTCGGGGAGGACACCAGGGGTGATGGAATGGGATGGATGTGGTTGGTGGATGCTTCTTGTTTTCTTTGAATGTTAATCTACTTTGCTTTTCCCCACTGCTCAAGGCAGCTGGTCTTGCTACCCTTCTTCCGATGGAGGCGAAGACGCGCGGGGTATGCCACGTGCTTTCCGTGTTTAGCCTCTCGAGGGAGAAGGGGTATATGCTCTTTCTATAGGCGGTAAAGACTCGACGGGTAGTATATCTACTCACCGTGTTGAGCCTCCTTTGTGTTTAGAAGCATAGGATGTTTTTCTAGAATGCCTGGGAATGTGGAAAAGTAATTCTATAAGGAATTTTTTATTAAATGGTGAAAATCCACGGGGATGGAGATGCTGGAATTTAAAGGTGATGTGAATCTTAAAAAGGAGCAGTTGTTTTTGAAAGTGATGTCAGTTCAGTTTAATGTGGAATTGTTCATTCTTAATTAATGTTTAATGAATTAATTAATGTACAGTGGAACTGATAAATGAGAATGGAGTAATCTAATAAAGCTCTTCAATTGGTTGTGTGCTTATAGGATACCTAGTCTTTGATGTAGCAGCCTGGAGTCTGAGAGACGTTAGCTGCAGTTGTATCTAAGACTAGGTAATGCCCATAGTGTGGATGTGAGTTACTAATATATTCTGTACTTTTTGTGTTTCTATACGCTACTCCACCCAGTCGGTAAGGGCAACTGACACCCCGGGGATTCTGAGCCTTGGGGGGGGGGGTGTTTTCCCCAACATTCTGATGGGAGGTTGAATGGCTGACTACCCCCTTTGGCCCCGCTCTCTTCTCTTGGTAGAGCCTTGTGCTGGTAGGCACAGTGGTTAGTTTTACCCATATATGTGTGTAGAGGGCTGTGATGGATTGTGGTTATTTCCCACACATATATTCTGGATATAGTATCCTATGGACTACTACAGGTGTAACGTGTATAGGTTGTGATGGCTTGAGGATCCTTACTTGGCATATGGGCTGTGATGGCTTGAGGTATAATACTCGACGTATGAAACACGTTATACAAGCTATGGTGGCTCCCGGAAACTACCTGGTTACTTTGGTTGTGAGGATGGTGTGGTGCTTAACCCAGGTGTCTGCGGGCAAGCCTATGTGGTGCACGAGGTGTAGATTGTGGAGCATAGCCCAGGTGTCTGCGGGCAAGCCTTTGGAGAGATATGCACAGGACGTATGTCGTTGGGGAAAAGCGGCAAACCAGTGGGGAAGTAGTAGCGGGGTACCCTTTATATTCTTTACTATATGCTATATTCTTGTATGCGTTACTTGGTGAGAGTAGCCATGGTGAGGTTGGGATCATAGTATACCTGTTTAGGTGATGAGTTAGTTTCACTTGTTGTTCACTGGGCTTTAGCATGCTTTCTTTACTTTTGCACGAGAGGCTTGGGGAGGATCCTACTGAGTATACTTTTATACTCACCCTATGTATATATAAACTATTTTTCAGGTCACTTGGAGCAGGTTGGAGATCAAGCTGGTTACCACTAGCTTGCGGTTGGAGGAGAAGCTGTTCGGGCTTGTGGTCGCTGTCGTTTTTCTTTCTCTTGGGTACTTTTAGTTTCCCCTTTCAGTTGTAGTACTATTGCACGACATTTCATATATGTACTTGGTTTCCTTTTATATTTCAGTTCTGAGTTGGAGTTGATTGGAGTCTATTCTATCTCTCTCTTTTGCATGTGTTCTCTTAGAGGGTAATGCCTTCCATTTGTGTGTGTATTATACCCTCGGTGCTAGTCGCCAACCCAGGGCCTACTGGAGGCGGGACTCGGGGGTCATTATCTCCCTTCTCACATTGCCGGCCCAGGAGGGGTACACTTCGTGGGGAGGGGGTCATGACATGTATCATTGAACCAGATTAACTTATAGTTCCATCCATGTCTATCTCATAAGATATAAATCTTTACTGAATTCATTAGAGGGATATATAGGTCCCACCCATCTCATATTGAAATCATTCTTATGTGTGCCACACCATAAAAAATAATCATTCATCATAACCCAATGAATAAAATTTTAGAGACCCCAAACATGATGTACATGGACATTACTTTACTTTTTCGAAATACCTAATACATAACAAAAATAGACAGAAATTCACTGTAATAGTTTAGTGCCTTTTGAAACTCGGAACATAATCTTTTAATAATGGTGAAAGATCTTCAACATCTCCCATAATGATCATCCCCTTTTTTCTTATCTAAAACATTTTTTTATATCCTGCGGAAAATAAAACATATAAATGGTGAGATCAAATGCTAATTAAGGGTAAGCATGGAGAAAATAAAATAAACCATATATATTTGAACTTAAAAACATGAACGTAATGTTTAAACATCAAAATCTTGAGCAACGAAATAAAACATGGTTGTGTGTAAGGCATAGATCATAATGGAACATCAATCATGGTAAATATGCATGGGAATAAAACATGTAATTGTGGAAAACCATTAAACACTTGATATTATTTCTATAGTAGCCAAGGCATTTCTGCGAAGACCATCTTAGTGGACAAAGTCCCTTTTTGAATCGAGTTCAGTCCTCGTTCCAGTCCTGTATCATTGAACCGTATTAACTTACCATTCCAGCCATGTCTATCTCATGAGATATAAATATTTACCCAGTGCATTGAAGGGATATATAGGTCCCACCCATCTCATATTGAAATCATTCTTACGTGTGCCACAACATAAACAAAAATCATTCTTCATAACCCAACGAATAAATTGGGTTTCATAAATATCATCCCATCATAAAATAATCCATATAAAATAATTGGATACCATTTCATCATAAGAAAAGTGAAACCATGTAAATCATATAGACATTATACTTGAAACATAAACATATGAAATAATGTCATCTTAGATGGAAAATGGTTTTGATAAAACACTTGAAATGAATTATTGAGGAAAATATCATTTCTACTTCAAAATCATTTTATTTTCAAAAAATGCCATGAAATTTTAAACGAAAAGGAATTTTTTGTAAATACTCATGAAATATTATAGAGTATGCTTCCTAAAAATAAGACATTACTAAACAGTAAAAATCCATTCATACCATGTATGTTAAAAAACATTCCTCTCGTACTTTTGCCAGAAAAGTCAAAAAAACGACCTCATAACGTAAACAAAAAAATGATTCCTTACATAACATGTAGTAAAAGTCAAAAAAGTGTAAAAAGGAATTTAAACATACATGAAACCTGTTTAAGAAAACAGGGACATGGATGTTAAATATAAACCTAGTAAATACTTACGAATAAACAATCTCAGACAAAAATGAGATTAGAGAAGTTATCCCTTACCTTACGTCCGATATGCTTCGTACATATCTGAAACCCCGGTATATTGATTTAAATAATGTCATTGACTTATTATAGAATCATATAAATTTTTATGATATCATATATGGTTCACTTATGACTTTATATAACATGTTCTTTTGTAAATTCCATGTTAAAGCAGCGTTTTGAGAAAAAATGTTTTATTTGTCGTACGTGTTTGGACTAGTTGTTCTTGATATTAATATTACTTATATCATGGTTTACATACTTCTAGAATATATAATTACTTATATATCATATATATTCAGTATATATATATATAATAGATAGATATATGAAATGAAATACACCGTTCATGGAGACGGTAGGGCATACGTATGCATGAACATTGTTTTCCTTTTCTTATTAACTTGAATGGAAGTAAGTAGATGACATATATATATATATATACATAAATACATTAGATTTATCATGTCATATATTTCAATATTATTCATTATATATACTTTATATTCATTCTTGAATTGTTAACATAGTGAATTAGTCTCATCGCGTCGTGGAGACGGTAATCCGTACGTACGCACGAGCGATGATATCAATCCAATAATTATTGAATTTAATTGGAATGGATGATAAAATATATCAGAATAATTATTATGTTATAATAACTATATATAGTTATTATTTACACCATTATACCCATCCAAGTAAGGTGGTGGTGGAAAAACAGATTACACCACGGCGTGGAGACGGTATTCTGTACATACGCACACGTGGTGATTTCATTTTCCATAGGATGGATAGAACGTGAAATGGGGTTGTTTCATATTTATAATAGAATATCAGTATATTATTTATACTGATGTTATTACTTTATAATGAAAAAACTAAAGAAGAAGATGTTGACGAAGAAATAAAACTTGAAATAATCGATAGAAGAGATTACCTCTTCTTCGACGCACCTCTTTTAAGCTTCCTCTTAAGGCACTAGAGTTGGTATTTTTAGGAGACCTGAACCACTATAATGTTTCTAGGGAAGTTTAGAAGTGAAATGGGAAGGTTTTGGTAGATCTTAAAGGCTCAAAAGGGTGTGAAGAGAAGAGGGAAGGGGTGCCCTTTTTATAAGGGAGGAGAGGGGCACCTTTGGTAACATAAGAAATATTAATTCATAATAAATTAAACCTCACATAAAAACATCCAAAAATGACTCAAATCCAAATATTAGATGAAATAGGGGTGTAATATCATCAAATAATAAAATTTAGACATGTTGGTAATTTATTTTAAACATTATTAACATTATTTATCATTATTTAGTTTATTTAATTTTATTTTTGGTAATAAGATTCAAAATTTTAAATTGTAATAAATAATTACTTATGTGTTGTGAATTGTCCATAATTGGATAATTTATGAAATTTTAGACCATATAAATTTCAATTTATAATTTTGAAAAATTACTCTGATTTTTAAACAATTTTATAATATGTTATTTTTTTAAAATAACAATAGTGTCAACTTTGACATTATTCATTTATTTTAATTTCAATAAAATCTACACAGAGGATATATTTGAAAAAAATATATCATAGATTCCTAACATGTAAAATTTTTATAGAAAATTCGTTGAACACATTAAATAGTTCATATAATATTTATTTTAATATTTTTAAAACCATTTATTTGGTATATCTCTTATTAAAATAATTAGTACACCATTTATGTATAATTATTTAATATATTAATTTATTGAAAAAAATAAAAAATAAAATCATATGATGAAGATAAATCTCATATATTTTATAATAATAATTTTACTGGATTTTATCATCTTAAAATCACAACATGTAAATTGTTATATTTATTAACTTATGAAGGTGAGAACTTTGGAATCATTTAAAATAAAACAAGTAAGTGTCATAATCTTCTTTATAAGGATCCAAATGGTTACCAATTCGGCCATTATATACTTAGGGTTTATATATACACTACCAATAAGTCTTTGTTAGGTTTTCGGGACTTTTTATGTGAATTTTTATTTCAATAAAAACTATATTATTGATTTTTCACTAAATAAATAATTTCATCATCATTAATATATAAGATAATAAGGTAAATAAATAATTCTTAAAAATTAAAAATAAATAAAGATGAAAAACAAATAAATTTTAGCTTTAAAATTAGTAATTATAACCAAATTTATATTCGGTATAACCTTATATTAAAAATAGTTTAATTATTATAGTTTGAGGGAGATATATTTCACTTTCTATTTAATAAAATAAATTAAAGGTCTTAATCACATACAAGTGGGTTCTAATGGATACAATTTAGATAAAAACATGTCATAGGACGAAATATAATCATCCAATTATATTAAGACAACTGTTAAGGTAATTTTATAATATTATATTTACCCTCGATTACCAGATTTACCGTTAACTATGGTAAATAAAATTTACCGTAGTTACTATTCAAAGTTCAAAAAAAAAGTAGCCAATTAACAAAATTTGGACATACATATTCCAAATATGGAATCCATTTTTTCTAATTCAAATCACATAAGTTGCAGAAATTAATTTAAAATTAATACTATTGTTAGGAAAACAAGTTTTAAAAGTTAAAACATTTTAGAAGATTGAAATGATTTTACCTATGAATTCAATGTAAAATCAATAATACTAAAATAAATTATTTTAAATGGTACAAATATATTCTATTTATACTTTAAAACCATTCAATATTATAATTTAACCATAAAAATTATTACGATGAAGAAAGTCGTTTTTAATTAAAATACAATGTTTTTAACTATTCATTAAAATATGATTGGTTTCAGAATAATATGTAAAATTTATCCAAAGTAAATTTTTATATCCTGATTGAAAGAAGAATTTTATTTTTCTCAAATTGAACTTATATACATGTCAAAATCTATATTTAAAATGGGTGTGCCATCAAAAGGCGTCAAAACTGCAATTTTTTGAAAAATACTTAATTTAATCGAAAAAATTATTTTGTTCTCATACTATGTTCTAGAAAATGTGTAAGATGAATAATAATGTCATAAAATTAAAAATTTATTTAATACTATTAATAACGGCTAGTTCATAATCATATTATAACAATATATCATTGTTTAGTGAAACCCCGTTATTCGTATTACACACTCTATCGAGGAAGGTCATGATTTTGTGTAATGCAAGCCAAGTCAGGGCTGCGTGTAGTGCAAGACTCCTTTGTTGTTCCATTTAAAAAAGCCCAACCATATTTCATTTATACATCAAAAAAAATATATAAATAATATTGGGTAGAATAATTTCTACAAAACGAACCTAAAATTGTGTGTTACACAAGCCAAGAATAGTGTTGTGTAAACTGCAAGCTAATACAGTTTTACATATAATTCAAGATAATCTTGGAGTAGCGTATAACAGAAGATACGAATGAAATTACAATGAATATATCTTATAAAATCTTGGGGTGTTACCATACATAGATCATACATGAATTTAACATCATGATTCATGGAATTGAATATTTTTCTTAATTTAAATAATTTCAATTGAGAAGTATTCTGTGAAGTTTTAATGTCTTGTGGTATGGATGTGAAGAGTTCATGTCATTTAATTTATTTCATCCAGGGATTATGCATGCCTGTATAAACCAATGAGTCATTCATAATACATCATGCATATTTGAAATTGGGTGAAATCATCATGTATCTAATTTTCCATATTAAGGATTATTGTTAACTAATTGGTGGTATTAACATATCGCCATTAGAAAAATAACTCATGGAATTAAGAGGGACCGTTACTCTAGAACCAAAATAACCTTTAGGTAAATGTCATTATGAATTTTTTTATTCACTAATGAACACTAGTGGGTACTTTTATATTGTTTATTCCCAATATGAAATATGATTTATGGTAGTTGTTGCTCAAGAAATCATGTAATTCATAAATGAAAATTGGGAAAAATATTTTTTTGTTTGAAAAGAAACTGTACAATAAGATTTAGAAATTGAAGTATATTTGGTTTTTTTCATTGGATGTACATAACGAAAAAAATGGTATAAGAATGTGATATTGAAATAATTATCTTATAATTGTACATTGCACATATCAGTAATATATAGGGTATTAAAATCCTTATATATAGTTTCATTATAAGAATTATAAATTATAACCGAAGAAAAACTATGAAAACCAATAATAAGGAACAGTGGGTATATGCCAAACATTATTAGTGATAGAAGTGTGTATTACGCATAGTTAGGATAATAAATATTTGATTTAAAGGGGTTCTTACCTATATAAAAAAAAATCTATATGCACATGCTCTTAGGATTTATGTTATTCACTAGAAAATCATTTCAGGATACCATTGGGTTATATAATCCATGTACATAATTTTCTATAGGGATGAAACAAGAACATATGGACTCAAGGTCCATGATATTAAATGTACAGTGTATTGACTATTTTAATTGGATTGTATTAGCTAGGATATGAATAATATGAATTTTTTTCATGGAGAATGTATTATTAATGGATTGGTTAATAACCAAAATGTCCATTGCAGCTTTTATTGAATAAACAATTGGTGAAAAGGGACAAAACATGCTATTTTATAGTAAAAAATCATTATGGGGATGATGTGTTCATCTTGAAGACTACAAGTTAGTTAGTTTAGAATTATGAAATGGGGTTATGGAACTAATGTTTTACATCATGTGACATGGATGTGAAAATTTATCTATAACACAACTTGATTGCACTTTTCAGATCGTTATGATAGGTCCCCTGAGATCACATGAGTCTTTATTAGATTTATATACAAGAGATAACTGGGTAGTCAAACAAAATAAGTGATACTTAAAAAGATATAATATGTGTGGATGACAACATTTTCATTCTGAATAGAGCTTCTACATGAATCAAACTCTTGTGGGGGTGCATGGATGAGAGTTTTGATATCTTCTGAATGGTCCTGAAATGAAATATACAGTTGTCACTATGTATCCCATAGTATAAGAATCAATATATATATATATATCTTATATAAGAATCCCCTATGAGGGTCTGACCCATATACAAGGGAAAGAAAATTTTTCAATTGTACCTGGGCCCAAGATTGGAGGCTCAGTCGTCAAAATATATATGTGGAAATAGGTATCCAGCCACTTGTTGATCTGATTTCTGATCGCTTATAATTATCTAAATCTCTTCTTAAAATAGGGTAATATTAACTTCTATGTAGATTTTACTTATTTATAAAAAGTTTCAAAAGAAAATAATTTATATAATTGATGATGAAGAAAAATTATTCGATGAGCTTTTAGTTTTAGGACCATGTTATAGTACCTTGTTCTTGAGTGGGGTTATGAGGTAAAAATAAGCATGAATTGTTAAACCGCCAAATTGATAACCACTTACACTGATTTTTATCACATATAAGAGGGAGAAACTCCCCTTAGTGACAACACATGTTATTCTATTTATAGCATTCCAATCAAAGCATGAACTTGTTTTAGTTTAAATTCATTCCACTATAACTTTATGGGTTTCAAAATTTAACATCATGTAACTGTGACATGTTATGAATAATTTAAAATTATTTGGTATAGAATTTTTCAATGATATTTAACATAATTCTTTAATGATGTATAATATATTTTAGTTTAATGTCATTCCTCTAGGACATCAGGGGTGACATAGATTAATTTTTTGTGTTTAGGATGTGATATATGTTGTTTAAAATCATGTGGTAAAGAATAATTCAACTCATTTAAAATATTTTTATAAGTTCATGGGATTTTTTTCAATTCAAATTCCAACCACTGTGACATAGGTATGATGGTTAAAAACACCTAATTTTTCATGATCCTTATTTTTCATGGGTAAGTCGATGAAATAAACCATGTATTTAGTTAAAAATTTCAAATATGATTGTTGAATGATTGTTTGGGAAAATTTCACACTATTAAATAATATCTCATGGAGTTAAGGGGTAATTTATCCATAAAACCAAAAGATCGAAAAGTAAATAGCTACAATACATTGTGTTATTCAACAGTGAATCATCCTGGGTACCATTAGGAGTGATTACATCCCCAAGAAAAAATATCTAATGTATTCTTTTATTCACTAGTGAATTCTAGTGGGGTTATTTTAGGATTTTTTAATCCCTATAACAAATATTTTTCAATGTAGAACCAAGGGGATATGGGCTAAATGTCCATAAAATTCCAAGAGAATTAATTTTTAAGGGATCTTGTGATATAGAAAGGAAAAGTGGGAATAATGTTTCTTTACATGAAGAATGGGGTATCCAAAGTGATTTATAAACTCAAGGAAAATGGGTATTCAATGGAGATACATACCCAGATTTATAAGTGTATAGTAATGTGATGTTATAATATTTCATTGACATAGATAATAATAAACATATGAGTAACATTGATGGTATATGAATACTCTTTAATTATTGGGTATGAGAGTTGAAAATTATAACCTAAGAATATTTTACTGAATGAGAGAAGAATACTAATTGGTATAGGTCAACCACTAGTAATGTTGGAAATATGTACCACATGCATTAAAGATAGCATCTCTTAAACTAAGAATGTAACTCCCCTAGGGATCTATTACATCCCCTTATGATGTTCACTTAGATATTTTCATATTCATTAGTGAATCTTATAAGGTTTCCATTATATTAGATAGTCCGAGTTAAAGATATTATACTAGGAAAACTAAGATAACAAGTGGTCAAGGTTCAAAGATTTCGTTGATAATTGTATCAAAATAAGGAATCAGATGGTATGAACATAAATATCAGATATATGAGGTTAGTTAATGTTGAAATTATTACTCAATAATGGTTTAATCCCCCTAAATTGTACACGAACATGAATTGGCCACATATTTTGGGAGAAGGGATAAAATATGTGATTCATGGGTACATAATAATAATGGGGTTGATCTGTTCAGAATAAAGTACTCATGTTTAATACGTTAACATCATGTGATAAGGGAATTTTTATGAAGTTTATCATTATTTTATTATGACATTGTTCCATATATTTTATATGGAACACACCTTGATCATTCATGTCAATGTTTCTTTCCATGTTCCCTAAGATCAAATGACTCTATCTCACTGTGAAAATCTATATACAACTAGGTTGTGGATTGAACTATATGAGAGTTCATATATGTGAATATGTGTGTATGTTCACATTTTAATTTAGATTTGATCCACTACATGGTTTTATCCCTCATAGATGGATATATTTGGGATTGATTAAAACGCATGGATGGACTCGAAATGAAAGATCTAGGAATCACTCTATATCAAATAGTTTTAAAATCAAGCCATTCATAGTTCATAAATGAGAATACCACACACACCTCTGACCAGTATTCAATGTCCATATATATATATTCACTATAACTAGGACTAGGAATAGATATGTGGGATTCAATACTCTGTTTGGTAATAAGAATCAATCCATGGATAGATCTAGTTTCACAATCAATATTCAAATTAAACTCTAATATAGTAATGGGGAATCATTCATTTTGTATACAAATAAATCATATATGATATCAATTCAAATAATGATTTACTAGATTAAAGAATAAAGAAATCGAATGTTTTTTTGTTTTTAGAGTCAGAATTGTAGAGACCCGAAGCTAGACGTACATGGACATTACATTAGTTTTGTGCAATACTTAGTACATAACAAAAAACACACACACAAGGATCGTAATAGTTTAGTGTCTTTAGAAACTCTGAATATAATCTTCTAATCGTGGTGAAAGATCTTCAAAATCTCCCATAAATATCTTCCTTATTTTTATTCCTAAAACCTTTATTTATATCCTGAGGAAAAGAAAACATAAAATGGTGAGCTCAAATGATCAGTAAGGGTAAACAAAAGAAATATCAATCACATCATATTTATAAGAACATAACATTTTGGAAATCATAACCTGAAAAAGAGAGCATAATTTCATAACATGGGATAAATCATAGTAGTGAAATGAAATCCCATTAATCATATCTTAAAACATGAATCATTGTGTCATACACACATAATCATAGAGAATCATATATTATTAGTCAAGACTCATTTCCATGACTATATTAGGGGACAAAGTCCCTTTCGGAACCGAGTCACCCTCGTTTCAGTCCTGTTTCACTAAACCTGTATAACCTACCATTCCAGACATGTCTATCTCATGAGATATAAAATATATACCCAATGAATTGGAGGGAGATATAGGTCCCACCCATCTCATAATGATACTATTCCTATGTGTTCCACAAAATCATAAATCATACATCATCGCATAACCCATGTAGTAAAAATGGGAATCTTAAACATCGTGACATCATAAAACAATTAATATAAGATAAAGGAATTCATAAAAATATTTCCATCACAACATAATCAAATAAATGTAATAATAGGGTTAGAAACAAAACCCTTTATTATCTTAGATGGAAAATAATTTTGATAAAACACTTGAACTTCATTCTTGAGGAAAATATCCTTTCTACATCAAAAACACTTTTCCTTTCTTATCATGTCATACAATTATAAACTAAAAGAAGTTGATTAAAAATAAAAATTAAAAATTGTAAAGTAAGATTCTTGGAAATAATGTTTTAAAAATCCATTCATTTTATATAAGTTAAAAAAACATCCTTCTCATACTTTTGTCGGAAAAGTCAAAAAGTACCTCGTATGAAAAACGACAAAAGATTTCTTTCATATTATTTACTAAAAACTCACCGAAGGGTAAAAATGGATTTAAAAAATTGTAGGTGGATGGAAATAATATTACATATTGAGGAAACATGGATGTTGATGATAAAATACACCCCAGTAATTGCCAAAGTATAAACAATCTCGGAAAAAATGAGATTGTGATATTTCCCTTACCTTAGGTCCGATTTTCTTCATAGGTGTCTGAACCTCCTGTATAATGATTTAAATAATGTCATTGGCTTATTCCAGAATCATACTCATTGTTATGATATCATATATGGTTCACTTATGATTTATATTACCCTTTCTTTGGTAAATTCTATGTTAAAGAGAAATTTGGGAAAAATTGTTTCATTTGTCGTCCGTGTTTTGACCTGTAATTATTCATATGATTGATTAGATCACAATTACTTAATTCCAGAATATCAAACATGATTTATATATAATATATATTCAGAATATACAAATATATAATATATTAGTAAATGGAAAGAAATACACCGTTCATGGAGACGGTAGGTCGTACGTACGCATGAACGCTGTTTTCGTTTCCTTATTGAGTTGAATGGAATTTAGTGGATGACATAAATATATAAATAAATCCAGTAGCTTTATAATGTCATATATTTTATTATTATTTCTTATATATACTTTATAATCATTCTTAAATGGTTAACAGGGAGAATGAATCTCATCGCATCGTGGAGATGGTAGTACGTACGTACGCATGAGCGATGATATCGTTTCCATAATGATTGAATTGAATTGGAGTGGATGATACAATATATAAGAATCAATATGATGTTCTAATAACTACGTATAGTTATTATTTACACCATTATACCCATCCATGTAAGGTGGTGGTGGATAATAGATTATACCACGGGATGGAGACGGTATTCCGTACGTACGCACGCGCGGTGATTTCTTTTTCCGTAGGATGGATAGATGGTGAAATAGGGTTGTTTCATACATATAATAACATATCAGTATATGAGTGATACTGATGTTTTTACTTAATAATGAAACAACCTAAGAAGAAGAAGTGGAAGAAGAAATAAAGATGAAAGAATCGGTAACGGACATTACCTCTTCTTTGATGTGCTTCATTGAGACCTCCTTTTAGGGCACTAAAATGGGTCTTTGAGGAAGACCAGAACCTCTAGGATGTCTCTAGGGAAGTGGAGAAGAGAATTTGGCAGGGGTTTCCCGAGCTTGAATGCTCAATGTTGTGTGAGGAAGAGAGGGATGAGGTGCCCTTTTATAAGGGAGGAGAGGGGCTCCTTTGGAAAAACTAAAAATATTATTTTATTATAAAGTCAAGTTCGAGTTTAAATAGCTCCAAATTGATTTATTTTGAGGCTAAAGTGGGGACGGGTCTAAATCCTCTCATCAAATAGAATTTAGACAAGTTTATGTTCCTATTTTAACCTTATAATTTAGATTTATCATTAGGTTAAATAATTTTACTTTTACAGTGACTTCTTGTGTTCTTACACTATAAGGTTAATAAACTTACTATAATACGCCAAACGAACACCAAGTTGTTTATTATTAATATATATAACCTTATCTAAGTCATTTGGCCGAACCTTAGATTTTTAAGAATAAAATAACAATTAATAATATAATATTTGTTTTAAAAACTATTTTATGTAAATTTTGACACTATTTAGTAATTTATTTTTGTGAAAATCATAACAGAATGATAAGTTCGAAAAAATTTAATTAAATCCATACTAACATGTCATATTAACCTAGAAAATTAGTCTAATTCATAAAAAGTCTCAAATTATATTTATTTGGGTATTTATAACATCAATTATGTCAATATTTCATTTATAATATAATTACTGCATCATCGTTGTGTCATAAATAAATTAAATTATTTAAAGTCTAAAAATTACAAATAAAATACCATTATGTAGGAATCATTTTAGATTTCTAATTAATATTTATAGTCAAATTTATATTATGTATAACCCCATATTAAAAATGTTTTATTAAATAAACTTTGATTTTAACTATTTTAACCCTTCTTTAAAATAAATTAATAATAAATGTCATAATCTAATCCTTGTGGGCCTAAATGGTCATATTTTATTCCTAAGTTTGTTTATGGTCGAATTAAACTTTTCCAATAGAATTAAGACATGTGTTATGGTAATAATAGTATCATTTCTACTCTTAATTACCTTATTTACTTTTAATCGTGGGAAAAAAGTAAAAAGTTACTATTCACCAAAAAATTATTTTCATCTCATTGAGCCACATTTTACTTACTGACATCAACCGTGTCTCTCGGATTTTTGAAATTCCACTCACAGAAGCGGTAAAATTAAGTTTTATGAACAATTCAGTTTTTTTAACTACCACTTAGTGGTTTAACTATTCATCAAAAATTGAAAGTTTTCAAAAAAATACCAAAAATTAGGCCTAAGCTATATTTGATATTATGAACTCAAAAATGATGTCTATTTTACCAAATTCAAAACATATCATTTGCATTAAATAATTTAAAAATTAATTCCCGTTGTCAAAACAAATAGCGTGTTCTTAAGAGATAATAACTATCAAAAGATTGACACTTGTTTATGACTGGTTTAAATGTGAAATTACATCCAATGATGAACATTGTATTAAATTGTAAAAATATATTCTAAATATACTTTAAAACCACTCAAATTAATAATTTATCACTATTAATTATTTCGATTAAAAAAATTGTTTTTAATTATAATTTAGTAATTTTCACTATTCATCAGAATATGAAAGTTATCCAAAAAGTACCAAAATTTCACCTTAGGCTAAATTCGATACTCCGAACCCAAAAATGAAGTCCATTTTGAGAGCTAAAATTTCTAAAATTTTAAAAGTTTGTTATTACTATTCATAACGGCTAGTTTTAATAATATTTTAATAGTATATCGTTGTTTAGTGAAACTCGGTATTGCGTACTACACACACTGTCGAGGAAGGTCGTGATTGCGTGTAATACAAGGCATGTCAAGGATGCATGTTGAGCAAGATCCTTTTGGTGTAGCGTACAACACAAGACATTAATGAAATTAAAAAGAATATTTTTCATAAAATCTCGGGGTGTTACATTCTACCCCCTTAAAATGAATTTCGCCCTCAAAATTCGTCGGGGTTATAAATAGTTTACTATTCAAAAGTTTCTTTAATAGAAACCCACATCGTAAAAAGGAATATCAAAACCAATCTTTAAAAACAAAAGTATGAAACGTAATGGTTACCCAAATAAACTAATCGCTGGGTTTCCATATAGGTGAAAATATGGATATGGTAGAGAAATGTAACCATCATGTTCTGATGGAGAGTGGTAGAGAACATGGCTATGGAAAAGCCAGCAATCACAAATCCATAAATTTGTGACGATCTAAGGTACCATCTGATTCATCAGATATAAGAGCACTAGGACAACATTTTTGGTTTTTAAGATCATTTCCCTAAAGTTGATTAAATTGGAATTAGAAGAAATACTTTCGTGATTTTGGTATAGTCTCATCGTTTGTCGTTCTTTGGAAAATTTCAACTTCATCTCTTAAAGAAATGAAGTTGAATTTGTCATTCATGATGTGTTAGCAGATCATGTGATAGAATGATGGGTCATTCCATCTCTTTCAAACAAAAGGTTAGCAATAGTTATAAGTCCATCTTATGGTTAATCGTATATGGTTCGAAAAATGAACTTATACTTCATATATCATACCGCATAATAAAATAAAACTAGTTTCTACTAACCAAGGACATCCTGTAGGCCAGTGTTAGGCAATAAAGGCCAGTCGCATTTTGGTTGTGGGTTTGATTCCCATAGCCTTGTCTGACGCGATGGGTTGTCGCCCGTCCTGCAGGTTGTCCTTTTTCTAAAACTATATTACTATAACATCCTATCAATAATATCGAAAAACTTCTATCCTTAAACAATACTGTTGTTCGGAGTGGTTTACTCAAGAGGGGGGATGAATTGAGTACCAATTAAAATTTCTGTATTTAAAAACATTGTCTTAAAGACCCCCAAATAAAATAATAAATTAAACTGTAGTGAATTTATATTAAAGTAGAGGTTCTGTTAGATTCTCAAGGGATTGATTAATTCCCAGTTAATCAATACAGGAATGTGTGATTATCTTTTGAAACTAACATACTAATCTACACTTAACATAAACACTTGCTAATTTAATTATCAAAGTGACTTTAAAAACAGTATTGGTTTTAAAGTGATTAGCAGCGGAATAAAACTTTGAAAGAGATGGCACAACAAATGTAAACAAGAGGTTCAGTCTCAAGCCGAGACTTAGTCATCTCAAGAGTTTATATGAAAATGATCCACACCCTGGATCGGGGTTCAATAGTTTACAACTGTCCAGGTCCAAGACCTCTACCGCTGTTATTCGTGGGAAACAGTACAATAGCAACCAGCTGTCCAGGTCACACACGACCTCTACTACTTTATTCGTGGGAAAGAAGGAATGCAAGAATGTGGTAATGATTTACAAATCCTCCAGTTTAAGTACAGGAGACAATGTATGTGTTAGATACAGCAGATAACACACACTGCTCGAAAAGTATAATAATAAATCACAGAACAAGAGATGTAGAGTTTAGAAATGGTTCTGGTGATTTCAGTGTAGCTATGGACTCCTTTGGATTCGATCAGAAGTGAGTCAGAGTCCTCTTCTTGTTTCTGTTTGAGAAACAGAGTGTCGTATGCTCCAGGTTCATAGACAGTGAAAATGTAGTGGTTGAAGTTCTTCAGTGTTCTTCTCATATGCACAGAACACTTCTCGATTATGCTTGATTGTCTATGAGCTTCTCTGTGTTCTTGATGGAGCTAGTTTTTCTCTTCTTGATTCTTCTCGTTCGTGTGTTTCTGGTATATTCCATCCACCACACTCTTGTTGTTGGGCAGTGTAGTCTTCTCGTATTTATATCACGGGCAACAGGAGACAGAATAGATTTCCTTTCTCCAGGTACGAGGTACGGGTTCCTGACATCTGACAACCTTTATCAGATATTTGAAAAATCATTAAAATGTACATGATATGACCATTGGATAGATTAAATAAAGATAGGAAATAAAGAAATTCAAACAGTGAGTCGAGTGATCGGTAGGTAATCAGCATCGGTAGCTTGGACATCGGTAGCTCAATTTCATTAGTTGCTTTGACTCTATCGGTGGCTCTATGCGTCGGTTGGTATATGCTTGTATCAGTGACTTTGTTTATCGGTAGCTCCTTGCGTCGGTAGCTCCATGCGTCGGTAGCTCCATGCGTCAGTAGCTCCATGCGTTGGTAGCTCCATGCGTCGGTAGCTCCATGCGTCGGTAGCTGTGAGTCTGTCAGTAGCTTCGTCCATCGGTGACTCTTATTCCATCGGTAGCTATTTATACTTACACTGGTAGCTCTATGTTTGTATCGGTAGCTGTCTGTAAGTCAGTAGCTTACATTTATAAGCACATCGGTAGCTCTGTGTTAAGTATATCGGTGACTCTGTCTGTCGGTAGACTAAGTCTATCGGTAGACTGGGTACCGGTAGCTCTTTATCAGTAGCTATAGTCAGATTACTTATCTGTTTTATGCAGAACACGTCCGATTGTGTTAGAATCAATTTATAACTTGTATGAACATGGATAAATGAGGATTAACATATTCCAAAGACTATTTTATTGGTTTGATCACAGATTTGAAAGAATTAAAGTATAGATCAATGATACTTAAAAATATCATAGAGAATGAAAACATAATTGGGATTTTCAACACATATGAATACATGATTGAGATTATCAAAACAGGTGAGGTCAACAATCTCCCCCTTTTTGATAATCACAATTTATGATATGGGAATTTAACATAGTGAATGTATAATAGTAAAGAGTATAATATTGAATTCAATTTTCTCAGAGAAAACAACATCAGAGATAATAGAAATAGTATGATATAGACATAAGTTATCAGAGGTAATAATCATAAGGTACCGAAGGTAAACAGAAACACAATAATATCCGAGATAAAATTGAAAAGAAGGTAATGTTTCTCCCCTTATTCCTTATTTTACTCCATTGAAAATATTTCTTTCTCGTATTGTTCTCCCCCTTTGTGATAATCAAAAAGTGGGAAAGCATATATATATATATATAGGGGACAAATAAAACATGAGAAGTAAAAGGAGTTCTTCTGTATTAGATCAGTCAGAAAGTACAGAAACAGAATACAAATGAATTCCTATCAAAAATCCTAGCCACTGGATCAATCCACATCTTCAACGTGAGATTTTCCTTTGGGATCAGAAGAAGGCTCGGGTAGTGAGGATGCAGGTGAAGGTTTTGGAATGCCAGAAATGATCAAAGGAGGCTGAGCCACTGACACAGAGTCAGGCCTGTAGGTTGAAGATCTTTGGGTGATCATTGGTGTGAGGCTTCAAATATCTTGAGCAGGAGTCAGCTGGACTGTGGAAGCAGCTGGGGCAGAAGCAGGCAAAGCAGGAGGTACGATGACTGGTCTGGCATCAACATGCAAGAAGGGCAGCAACAGATTTCTAAAATCCATAATAATTCCTCCTCGTCTTTCCATAGCAGAGATGAAATAATCTTTGTTCTCCATGAATTTTCCAAGGCAGGAGTCAATTGTCTGATTTTGCTCACTTGTTCTCTAAAAGCTTGAGTTACTGGAGTTAGCTTCATGTTTTCCAACATCAGCTTGAAGTGGTGATCGAGTTGATGCTTGGTGAAAATTTTGGTGAAGTCGTAGTCCACTTTGCTCTTTATGGCTTCCGGAGAGGCAGAGGCTTCTCTCATATAATCTTGAACAATCTTCATTATTTCACTAGCAGAATCTCTTGTAGAAAGCACCACTCGGCACAACTCTGATGAGTCCACAGAGCCACTGGTTGAAATAGAACCAATCTCCTCCTTCAACATTGCTCGAACTAGATTCAGGTCAACAAATAGTTTGGATGTGAGAGGGCCAAGAGAGAAGGAAACAGTTTCTTTGAAACTCTTAGACAAACCACTGATTAGGCTTTGAACTTGAGAGTCCTATAATTGAACGTGATCCTTCACTGAGGTTTTGAAACTTTCAAACACCGAGACAAACTGCCTTACTACACTCTTCACATAAGCTAGGTCCTTGTCAGCTTGAGACATGGAGCTCATATAGGAATCCAAAGCAGCAACTGATGTCTTGAGAGCTTCAAGATCTGCTTCGATTCTAGAAGACTGAGTCTGGCACTCTTTCACTTCTTCCATAAGTTCAGACAAAAAAGAAGATAAATTACAAGCCAGAGAGAGCTCGAAGGATCTCTCTAACATTTTCATTTCATCATCAAAGCTTTGCTTCATCTCAGCAACTGATACACTGAATGATTCTTTCAGCTCATTCTTCATGGATTCAAGATCAGATTTAGAGACAAAATCATTAGGGACAACTACAACAGATCCCTTTACTGAGGCCAAACTAACTACAGAATCAGTCATTATTGATTGAATTGAGGATGAAAGGGAGGTTTCCATTAACTTCACTTCTTCAACAAAACTGGATTTGAGGTCCTCTTTCAGCTTATTCAGATCATGAAATCTGACCACATTATCGGGAAACAACTCAGAAGCAAGATCATAATTGGTCTTCAGTCTATTCACAGACATCTAATTATCAGAATCTGGACAATCCAATCCACAGACTATAAACCCTGGGTCTTCTACCCAGTCTCCAAACTCAACAGCTACTGTAACATTTCCAAGAACAGATTGATGCTCCCCCTCAATGGGTGCATTCTCATGTATCACAACAGCATTCAGTGCTGGATTCTCTTCATCAGAATATTCTACTACATGTTCCATCGGTGCAGCATCTAGAAGATCTTCTGATAGAGGTACAGCTTCTTCTGTATCTCTTTCTACTTCAGCAGTCAGCATAGCTGAGCTTCCAATCAAAGGACTCATACTTAGACTACCAGAAACAGATGATTCAGATACATTCTCCTTTTCCTCTTCTTCTTGGTGAGGCACAGACTGGTCTTCCTCATAAGTAGACAAAATTTCCTCTACCTTTGCTTTCCTAGAATAAACCAATTCTGCAACAGGACTTGGGGGAAAGTCTGGATCTCCTCCAACATCCATGGGAGTTTCTTCTTCTTCTTCTGTTTCATTACTATAAACAGGTTCCTCTTCATCAGGTCTCAGACTCGGATCTCTCTCATCCTTTGGTCTTGAGGGATGATCCACAGGATTAAACCTATCATATATCTTCTGATCATCATTTACCCATTCTCTTTTCCATGGTTTCCAGTTAATTTTCATGTACTTAAAAACAGTCGAGGTGATGTAGAAATTATTCCTGACTACAACTGTCTCATCCTGAGACTCAGCTATTCCTTTCACTTTTATCATTACTGAAATCAGCTTGGCAATGAATAAAGCATTAGTCTTTGATTTTGGTCTAATCATGTCTTCCATTTGAAGCATTAACAATCTGCACAGATTGATTTTCACACCATGTCTTAGCAGATGAAGAAGATATATATCTTGATATCTCAAATTTGCAAAATCTCCTCGCCTCGGTATCAACACATGCTGAACAAACTTGAAGAGCAGTCGATTCTCTCCATCCATTTCAGCAGCAACCACTTGCCTTTGATTCCCATTACTGGTCAGCTCTTTTAAGGCGGTTTCATTATCAAAGATGTCACTGCTAGGTGGCATTGATCTTGATACGTACCCAGAGACACCTTCATGTGGTACTTTTAAACACTCAGCCCACTCTACTGAAGAAAAATACATCTCTTTTCCATTTAAAAAAGAGCTTACCTGATTCTCATTTTCAGACTTCTCGAAGCTTACAAACTCGTTGAACTGTTTTACCAGCTTCGGGTAGTATGGGCCATTGTTATTCGAGAAACAATCCACCCATTTCTGGTCCTCTAGAATCTTGAGTACTAACTATTTGCTAGGTAGTACCCATTCCACGCACAGTTCCTTCTCGATTACTATGTCTCTATTCTGCATGTGAGGATTCACTGGTCGCTTTCCCGATCTAGTTCTGACTTCACTAACACAGGCTTTATGATGTGTCTTCTGCTTCATAGCTTTTGGTTCTACACTTTCATCTCTGACTATAGGAAGCTTAGTTTTTTCCATCGCGGGTTTAGGGTTCTTGGCCGATTTGGGAGCTAAGGTTCGAAGGTGAGAGATTTTGAGCTCGGTGAGGTAGAAAGTGTCTTAGGCTTAGTTTTATCATTTAGGAATTCCAAATACGAATAAAGTAAAATAACACCCAAAAAAAACATAAAACAATTCATATTCTTGGCGGCAGACAGAAGTTTTTAAATTAATTGCATCGGGGAGAGTTAATCATCGGTGGGAAAAAAATCGGTGAGAATTGTACATCGGTGAGAATTTCACATCGGTGAGGATTTCAACATCGGTGAGAATTTATCATCGGTGAGAATTTCAACATCGGTGAGAATTTCTACATTGGTGAGAATTTCAACATCGGTGAGAATTTATCATCAGTGAGAATTGATCATCCCCAGCTCGTGCCTAATGTAACTTAACCTATCAGAACATAAAGGTTTAGTGAAAATATCAGCCAATTGATGTTCAGTGCCAATAAATTCAAGAGAAATATCACCTTTTTGATAGCGATCTCTTAGGAAATGGTGTCTTACATCTATGTGTTTGGTTCTAGAGTGAGATATAGGATTCTTAGAGATTTTTATTGCACTGGTGTTATCACATTTGATTGAAACATGTTTAAAAACATATCCATAGTCCAAAAGAGTGTGTTTCATCCACAGAATTTGTGCACAGCAACTACCAGCAGCTATATATTCTGCTTCGACAGTAGATAATGCAACTGAGTTATGTTTCTTACTACACCAAGAAACTAAATATTTTCCAAGAAAATGACATGTTCCTGATGTGCTTTTTCTATCTAACTTACAACCAACAATGTCAGCATCTGAATAACTCATTAACTCAAAGGATTGTCCTTTTGGGTAAAACAAACCTAAGTTAACCGTGTGTTTGAGATATTTAAAAATTCATTTAATAGCAAGCAAATGAGATTATTTTGGATTATCTTGAAATCTAGCACACATACACACACTAAACATAATATCAAGTCGACTAGCAGTAAGATAAAGTAAACTACAAATCATACCTCTGTAATTTGTTTGATCAACCGGTTTCCCAGTTTCATCTGCGTCCAATTTACAGGTAGTACTCATAGGAGTTTCACTTTCCTTGATACTATCCAGACCAAAACGTTTTAAAAGATCCTTTGTATATTTACTTTGATTCAAAATAATACCATTTTCATTTTGAAATACTTGAAATCCAAGAAAGTACTTAAGTTCTCCCATTAAGCTCATTTCAAATTCATTTTGCATACTTTTTGAAAAATCAGTACATAAAGAGTTTTTAGAAGATCCAAAAATAATATCATCAACATATATTTGTACAACTAAAACATCTTTAGAAATTCTTTTAATGAAAAGAGTTGGATCAGCAATCCCTTTTGTAAAACCATTTGAGATAAGGAAATTGCTAAGTCTATCATACCAAGCTCTTGGAGATTGTTTTAAACCATAAAAAGCTTTAGAATGTTTAAAAACTTGATTTGGAAAATGGGGGTTAGTAAATCCAGGTGGTTGTTCTACAAAAACATCTTCAATTATAAAACCATTTAGAAATGAACTTTTCACATCCATTTGATATAACATGATATCCAGATGTGCAGCATATGCAAGTAAGATCCTAATGGCTTCTAGTCTAGCAACAGGTGCAAAAGTTTCCTTATAGTCTATACCTTCTTCTTGACTATATCCTTGTGAAACTAGTCTAGCTTTGTTTCTAACTATATTTCCAGATTCATCTACTTTATTTATAAAAACCCATTTTGTGCCTATTGTCAAAGTGTCCTTAGGTCTGTCAACTAATTCTCAGACTTTGTTTCATTCAAACTGATTTAATTCTTCCTGCATAGCTTTTACCCAGAATTCATCATTGATAGCATCATTGTTATTTTTGGGTTCTAGCTGTGAAGAAAAGCTTGATTTTCAACCTGGTTTCTTAGAGAAGCTCTAGTTTGTGTTCCTCTATCAAGATTACCAACAACAGCTTCTAAAGGATGATTCTTTAGAATCCTCGTTGATCTGGTAAAGGTTGGACTAGAAATTTCAGATTCATCTATAGGTTCGGGTTCAATAGAAGCAGATTCTGGAAAAAGTCCAGAACTGGATGGTTTGATAACAGGTTCTTTAGATTTATCATTAATGTCCGGAACAGATAAGTCTTCTTCAATATTTTCAAGAGAGGTTTTAGACTCATGTGTATCAGTTTCATCAAACTTGATGTGAACAGATTCTTCCACACATTTAGTTTTCTTATTGAATACTCTATAGGCTTTACTTGAAATAGAGTAACCCAGAAAATTTCCTTCATCACTTTTGGAAGAAAACTTATCCAGATTATCTTTAGTATTCAGAATAAATAATTTGCAACCAAAAACTTTAAAGTAATTAACCTTAGGCTTTCTATTGTTCCACAATTCATAAGGGGTTTTCTTAAGAACAGGTCTAATTAAGACTCCATTAATGAAATAACAAGCTGTATTTACAGCTTCAGCCCAAAAATAAATAGGCAGGTCATATTCATCGAGCATGGTTCTAGCAATTTCTTGAAGGGTTCGGTTTCTTCTTTCTACTACACCATTCTGTTGGGGTGTTCTAGGGGCATAAAAGTTATGAGTATAGCCATTGTGTGAGCAATAAGATTCAAAATCTTGATTTTCAAACTCACGACCATGATCACTTCTCAAAGTTTTAATCTTATGTCCACTAAGGTTCTCTACAGATTTAGATTATTTAACAAAAGAAGAACAGGCTTCACTTTTGTGAGCTAGAAAATATACCCAAGTATATCTAGAAAAATCATCTACAAGAACATAAACATAGTGCTTCCCATTTAAACTAGAAACTCTTGATGGTCCAAAGAAATCCATGTGAACCAATTCAAGTGGTTGAGAAGTTGAAACTTCTTTCTTTGATTTAAAAGAAACTTTGTGTTGTTGTCCCTTTTGATAGGGGTTACACACACTATCATTTGGGAATTCTAATTTAGGTAGGTCTCTAACTAGATTTTTTCTGGAGAGTTTTCTAAGTGAGTGAATGTTGCAATGTCCCAATCTTCTGTGCCATAGCCAGGATTCTTTATGAAAAGCATTCAAATAAGTAATATTCTTCTTAGCTAATGAATTCAGATTAACAGCATAATCATTTTCATTTCTTAAGGCAAAAAATACCAAAACATTCTTAGAATTAAAAACATTGCAGGAATCATTTTCAAATTTAACATGAAAACCATAATCACATAACTGAGAAATACTTAATAAATTGTATTTAAGGCCATAAACAAATAAAACTTTAGAAATCAGAATTGAATCTGTGTTTCCAATCTGGCCTAGGCCGATGATTCTTCCTCTTGAATTATCACCAAAGGTGACAAAGCCTCCATCAACTTTTATTAAACTCTAGAAACAAGAGAAGTCTCCTGACATATGTCTTGAACATCCACTATCCAAATACCAGGTCTCTTTACAGGATCTCTTTAAGCAAGTTCCCTAAAAAACAGATTCAGATGGGAAATGATTTTGCTACCCAGATTTTCTTGGGTCCAGACAGGTTAGCCAATAACACTTTAGGTACCCATATTTGTCTAATGGGTCTCATATAATTTGTAGAATTGACATGCTTTGAAAGATAAACTTTATTAGATACATAGCTATGTATATAACGGGTTGAAGCATATGAAGATCCAGAATTACCTTCATTCTGTCCAGATTTAGAAATTAATATAGTTTTGGCAATTTTCCTTTGTCCAGGTTGGTATCCTATACCAGTAGTATATTTAGGTTCTATTTTCTTTCCTAGCATCTGTGTTAGTGTATTTTTTCCATTGGTGAACTTCTCTAAGTCTTTCTTGAGTTG
Organism: Viscum album; assembly: GCA_963277665.1. Lineage (NCBI taxonomy): Eukaryota > Viridiplantae > Streptophyta > Magnoliopsida > Santalales > Viscaceae > Viscum > Viscum album. The sequence goes on along the minus strand of OY728131.1, from coordinate 846,992,372 downwards.
CTCATCAGATAGTTTCAGTTCAGTGTTTTCTTTTAACAGTTGAGCATTTTTCTCTTTTTCAATAGTGAGTTCGGTTTTAACTGTAGTGGTAAGAGCATGTTGTTTCTTTAATGACTTGTATTTATCCTTAAGTTCATTACATGTCTCTTCCAGCATATCACAGTACTCAAACAATTCATTTTTAGACATTGTTCCAGAATTAGAGTCAGATTCTGCATTATCTCCAAAGTAATAATAATTTAATGCAGGAGTTTCAGCAGTTACCTGAGAAGTGTTTGTCATAAAGCACATGTTTTCCTTATTTTTGTGTTCAGTTTCAGAGCTTTCAGATTCAGTAGAGCTATCCTCAGAAGCACTCCAAGTATCCTTCATGGCTTTCTTAAACTTATTGTCCTTATATTCAAATATCTTTTTATACTTCAGCTTTGGACAGTCGGCTTTAATGTGTCCTTTTCTCTTGCACTCATAGCATACAACATCATCTGATTTGTCATTCTTCTTCCAATCCTTTTTCCATTTACCTTGGTGATCATACTTACCCTTATAATTTGTTTTTCTGAAGAACTTCTTTTTCCTATAAAATTTCTTAAATCTTCTAGCAATGTGAGCCATCTCAGCATCACTGTCAGAATCACTTTCACTCTCTTCACAGCTTGAACTTTCAACTACATCTTAAAGCTTTTCTTTGTCCTTATTCTCTGAAGTTGAAGATTTGAAAGCGATAGACTTTCTTGGAGGTTCATTTTCTTCCTCTTTATTAACTTTAAGCTCTTCTTCATACATCATTACCTTTCCAATTAGTTCCTTGACAGGTAGAGCAGCAATGTCACATGATTCTCTGATTGAGACAGATGTGCCTCTCCATCTATCAGGTAGACATCTCAAAATTCTCATAATTTGTTCCTTCGATGAGACATCCTTTCCTAGCGAGATCATTGTATTGAAAATTTCATTGAACTGGAGATACATGTCAGAAATGTGTTCGTCAGGCATCATTTTAAAATTATCATACCTAATAGTATAAGTGTTCAATCTCATTTCTTTAACATTCGTTGTTCCTTCATGTGAAACAGCTAAGGTATCCCAAATTTCATATGCAGTTTTACAAGAAGAAATTCTATTAAACTCTTCATCTCCTAGAGCACAGTACAAGGCATTCATAGTTTTATATTTGTTATTGTAAGCAGTCTTTATAGGTTCATCCCAAGTAGATCTAGCAGTAGTGGGAATTTTGTATTCTGATTCAATAGCAGTCCAAATATCAAAACCTATTATTTCTAGATGAATTTTCATTTTCAGTTTCCACTGAGCATAATTAGTTCCATTGAAGAAAGGTGGTCGGTTAGTAGCAGCACCCTCAAGTCTATTGTCCATGATGAGAAAATTTTAAAGAGATAAAAATTTAGATATAACAGAAATTTTAAGAACTTTAAAATACAACTAAAATCACAGTTCAAAAGCAGAGTAGAGAGTATTTTCGATCCTCTAATACCAAGTGTTGGTCGGAGTGGTTTACTCAAGAGGGGGGGTGAATTGAGTACCAATTAAAATTTCTGTATTTAAAAACACTGTCTTAAAGACCCCCAAATAAAATAATAAATTAAACTGTAGTGAATTTATATTAAAGTAGAGGTTCTGTTAGATTCTCAAGGGATTGATTAATTCCCAGTTAATCAATACAAGAGTGTGTGATTGTCTTTTGAAACTAACTTACTAATCTACACTTAACATAAACACTTGCTAATTTAATTATAAAAGTGACTTTAAAAACAATATTGGTTTTAAAGTGATTAGCAGCGGAATAAAACTTTGAAAGAGATGGCACAACAAATGTAACCAAGAGGTTCAATCTCAAGCTGAGACATAGTCCTCTCAAGATTTTATATAAAAATGATCCACACCCTGGATCGGGGTTCGACAGTTTACAACTGTCCAGGTCCAAGACCTCTACCACTGTAATTCGTGGGAAACAGTACAACAGCAACCAGCTGTCCAGGTCACACACGACCTCTACCACTGTATTCGTGGGAAAGAAGGAATGCAAGAATGTGGTAAGGATTTACAAATCCTCCAGTTTAAGTACAGGAGACATTGTATGTGTTAGATACAGTAGATAACACACACTACTCGAAAAGTATAATAATAAATCACAGAACAAGAGATGTAGAGTTTAGAAATGGTTCTGGTGATTTCAGTGTAGCTCTGGACTCCTTTGGATTCGATCAGAAGTGAGTCGGAGTCCTCTTCTCGTTTCTGTTTGAGAAACAGAGTGTCGTATGCTCCAGGTTCATAGACAGTGAAAATGTAGTTGTTGAAGTTCTTCAGTGTTCTTCTTATATGCACAGAACACTTCTCGAGTATGCTTGATTGTCTATGAGCTTCTCTGTGTTCTTGATGGAACTAGTTTTTCTCTTCTTGATTCTTCTCGTTTGTGTGTTTCTGGTATATTCCATCCACCACACTCTTGTTGTTGGGCAGCGTAGTCTTCTCGTATTTATATCACGGGCAACAGGAGACAGAAAAGATTTCCTTTTTGCAGGTACGAGGTACGGGTTCCTGACATCCGACAACCTTTATCAGATATTTGACAAATCATTAAAATGTACATGATATGACCGTTGGATAGATTAAATAAAGATAGGAAATAAAGAAATTCAAACAGTGAGTCAAGTGATCGGTCGGTAATCAGCATCGGTAGCTTGGACATTGGTAGCTCAATTTCATTAGTTGCTTTGACTCTATTGGCGGTTCTATGTGTCGGTTGGTATATGCTTGTATCGGTGACTTTTTTTATCGGTAGCTCCATGCATTGGTAGCTCCATGCTTCGGTAGCTCCATGCGTCGGTAGCTCCATGCGTCGGTAGCTCCATGCATCGGTAGATGTGAGTCTATCAGTAGCTTCGTCCATCGGTGACTCTTATTCCATCGGTAGCTATTTATACTTACACCGGTAGCTCTATGTTTGTATCGGTAGCTGTTTGTATGTCAGTAGCTTACATTTATAAGCACATCTGTAGCTCTGTGTTAAGTATATCGGTGACTCTGTCTGTCGGTAGACTAAGTCTATCGGTAGACTGGGTACCGGTATCTCTTTATCAGTAGCTATAGTCAGATTACTTATCTGTTTTATGCAGAACACATTCGATTGTGTTAGAATCAATTTATAACATGTATGAACATGGATAAATGAGGATTACCATATTCCAAAGACTATTTTATTGGTTTGATCACAGATTTGAAAGAATTAAATTATAGATCAATGATACTTAAAAATATCATAGAGAATGAAAACATAATTGGGATTTTCAACACATATGAATACATGATTGAGATTATCAAAACAGGTGAGGTCAAAAAATACTAACTTATGTCCAACAGAATCCATTCCAATCTTTAGGCTTATCCATAATACTACATTCCACTCTCATGACATAGTGAAAATGATTACCAGAGATTTAATACCATCGTTGATCCCCATATATCTTAAGATATGTTTTGTTGGTCACATTCCAAACATTCAAAGTCCTTAATCATGTATTCTCTTGAATACCCATTGAACCTTAGTGAAAATATGAATGTAGTTAAAAGTTAACACCTTCCACATACCAAAATCCTCAAAATTCTATATACTCAAACCATTATATCACTTAGTCCTTATATCAACATGTGCTCATGAATACTTTCAAATATTTTATTTTCTCGTTTTCCCTTCATTATGCGCATATCATTCTTTTTCCAAAAATATCTCAATCGCTTTCCATAGTTACTGGTACCATAAAATTATTGAAAACCACAATAGACCAATAAATAAATATTCCAATATTCCATGATACTATATACAACACTATTTTGGAATCCCATTACATAATCACTTAATCATTCAACCACATCGTTGTCATATTCAACATCACCAATAGTGATCGCATGTGATTTCCCTTTGTCCTTTGCCTTAAGTGGTTGCTCATGTTGATCATCACTAACCCTTGGATTAGGGAATTTATTAGTATAATGCCCCATTTCCTTACACTTGAATCATTGAAGTGTCGGTGGTGTGTTCTCTGTAGTCTTTTCTTTATTCACATCATTAGAAACCCTTTTTCCATTACTTCGACACTCAACTGCATGATGACCTTCTTTTCCACACTTAAAACATTTTCTAATCCCTATAATACAATCACCACCATGCTTCTTTACACACTTTGAGCATAAGGAAACATTCATCTTCTTTTTACCATTATTCTAAGATCTCTCCTTGAACTCCATCTTTCGTTTATTGTCAAAACCATGATATGGATATGTAACACCAACTTCCATTTCTACCTTTATAGCACAACGCACAATTTCTTCATAGATACTGAAGTCTCTTATAGCTAATTCCCTTCAAAGACTTGGTTTAAATCCACTGAAAAATCGATCAACTTTACTTTCAGGTTGGATGATAATGCCAGATGCATACCTTGCAAGTCTTGTAAAATTCACTTCGTATATACCAACAGATTCATCATCCTTCTGCTTCAGCTCAAGAAAATCCTTTTCCATCTTTGTTCGAAGAATACGAGGGAAGTACTGACTGAGAAACAAGTTCTTGAACTCGTCCCATTCCATGGACTCAATTTCATCTCTTGGCCTCATATTCTTGATATGATTCCACCATTGATCAGCTTCACCTTCCAAACGATATACTGCTAAGATTAATTTATCATGTTCAGAACATTGAAGAACAAAAAATATCTTTTCAGTGGTATTGATCCACTGTTCAGTAACAAGTGGATCAGAAGACCCACTGAAAGAAGGTGGACGTTGCCTCATGAAGGACTCAATAGAATATTGTTCCCTTCTCTGCTCATTTGGAAGTCCAGAATGATTCATATCTTGTGTAAGTATAGCAATAAGATTTTTCACTCCATCTCCCATAACACTTGTTTATTCAGGAGGACAATCATTGCATTTTCCATTACATTGATCAACACAGTTCCTTCGGGCTCCAGCCATCGTCTAAAACCCAAAAAGAATAGTGTGAGAGGCAAAAATTATGCTAGGGAAAACAGCATAATAAAGGGGAAGTACCCTCAATATCTAACATCTTAGGTTAAATTCTAAGATCGTTAGTGCAATTCTAGGACTATAACCTATACGTATACTTAACCTTAGAGACATCCCTAGACATACCATAGAAATATCTCTAGGGATCTCATTAAAGTTCTCGCATCCTAGTTTCCAAAGGTTGACTAAACCTTTCCTCTGATACCAACTGTAGAGACCCGAAGCTAGATGTACATGGACATTATATTACTTTTGCGGAATCCTTAGTAAATAACAAAAACACACACACAAGGATCGTAATAGTTTAATGTCTTTGGAAACTCAAAATATAATCTTCTAATCGTGGTGAAAGATCTTAAACATCTCCCATAAAGATCTTCCTTTTTTTAAACCTAAAACCTTTCTTTATATCCTGAGGAAAAGAAAACATAAAAGGGTGAGATCAAATGCTCAGTAAGGGTAAACAAAGGAAATATCAATCACATAATATTCATAAGAACATAACATTTTGGAAATCTTAACCTACAAAAGAGAGCATAATTTCATAACACGGGATAAATAATAGTAGTGAAATGAAATCACAATAATAATAACTTAAAACATGAAACTTTGTGGCATACACACATAATCATAGAGAATCATATCTTATTAGTCAAGACTCATTTCCAAGGCTATCTTAGTGGACAAAGTCCCTTTCTGAACCGAGTCACCCTCATTTCAGTCATGTTTCACTGAACCGGTATAACCTACCATTCCAGCCATGTCTATCTCAAGAGATATTAAAATCTTTACCCAATGCATTGGAGGGAGATATAGGTCCCACCCATCTCATAATGATACCATTCTTATGTGTGCCACAAAATCATAAATCATACATCATCGCATAACCCATGTAGTAAAAATGGGAATCCTAAACATCGTGACATCATAATACAATTCATATAAGATAAAAGAATTCATAAAAAATTTTCCATCACAACATAATCAAATCAATGTAATAATAGGGATAGAAACAGAACCCTTTATTATCTTAGATGGAAAATAATTTTGATAAAACACTTGAACTTCATTCTTGAGGAACATATCCTTTCTACTTCAAAATCACTTTTTCTTTCTTAACATGTCATTCAATTATAAACTAAAAGAAGTTGATTAAAAATAAACTTTAAAACTTGTAAATGAAGCTTCTTGGAAATAATTTTTTAAAAATCTATTCATGTCGTATAAGTTAAAAAAACACCATTCTCGTACTTTTGCCAGAAATGTCAAAAAGTACCTCGTACGAAAAACGACAAAAGATTCCTTTCATATTCATTACTAAAAACTCACCGAATGGTAAATTTAGATTTAAACAATTGTAGGTGGATGGAAATAATATTACATATTGAGGAAACATGGATGTGGATGATAAAAGACATCCCAGTAAATGCCAAAGTTTAAACAATCTCGGAAAAAAATGAGATTGTGATATTTCCCTTACCTTAGGTCCGATTTTCTTCATAGGTGTCCGAACCTCCTATATAATTATTTAAATAATGTCATTGACTTATTCCGGAATCATACTCATTGTTATGATATCATATATGGTTCACTTATGACTTTATATTACCCTTTCTTTTGTAAATTCTATGTTAAAGAGCATATTAGGTAAAACTGTTTCATTTGTCGTCTGTGTTTTGACTTGAAATTATTCATATGATTTCTTAGATCATAATTACATAATTCGAGAATATAAAACACGATTTATATATAATATATATTCAGAATATACAAATATATAATAAATTAGTAAATTGAAAGAAATACACCGTTAATGGAGACGGTAGGCCGTACGTACGCATGGACGCTTTTTTCGTTTCCTTATTGAGTTGAATGGAATTAAGTAGATGACATAAATATATACATAAATCCAATAGATTTATAATGTAATATATTTCATTATTATTTCTTATATATACTTTATAATCATTCTTAAATGGTTAACATGGAGAATGAATCTCATCGCGTCGTGGAGACGGTAGTCCGTACGTACGCACGAGCGATGATATCGTTTCCATAATTATTGAATTGAATTGGAGTGGATGATAAAATATATCAGAATCAATATTATGTTCTAATAACTATGTATAGTTATTCGTTACACCATTATACAAATCCATGTAAGGTGGTGGTGGAAAATAGATTACACCACGGCGTGGAGACGGTATTCCGTACGTACGCACGCGCGGTGATTTATTTTTCTGTAGGATGGATAGATGGTGAAATAGGGTTGTTTCATACTTATACTAACATATCAGTATATGAGTGATACTGATTTTATTACTTTATAATGAAACAACCTAAGAAAAAAAAGTGGAAGAAAAAATAAAGATGAAAGAATCGGTAACAGACATTACCTCTTCTTTGAAGTGCTTCATTGAGACCTCCTTTTAGGGCACTAAAATGGGTCTTTGAAGAAGTCCAGAACCTCTAGGATGTTTCTAGGGAATTGGAAAAGAGAACGTGGTAGGGATTGGCCGATATTGAAGGCCCAATGTTGTGTGAGGAAGAGAGGGAGGAGGTGCCCTTTAATAAGGGAGGAGAGGGGCTCCTTTGGAAAAACTAAAAATATTATTTTATTATAAAGTCAAGTTCGGTTTTAAATAGCTCCAAATTGATTTATTTCTTGGATAAGGTGGGTATGGGTCGAAATACTCTCATCCAATAGAATTTAGACAAGTTTAGGTTCCTATTTTAACCTTATCATTTAGATTTAACATTAAGTTAAATAATTTTACTTTTACCGTGTCTTCCTATGTTCCTACACTATATGGTTAATAAACTTACTATAAGAAGCCAAACGAACCCCAAGTTGTTTATTATTAATATATATAACCTTATCTACGTCATTTGGCCAAACATTAGATTTTTAGGAATAAAATAACAATTAATAATATAATATTTGTTTTAAAAATTATTTTATGTCAATTTTGACACTATTTAGTAATTGATTTTTGTGAAAATCATAACAGATTAATAAGTTCAAAAAAAGTTAATTAAATCCATACTAACATGTCATATTAACCTAGAAAATTATTGTAATTCCTAAAAAGTCTCAAATTATATTTATTTGGGTATTTATAACATCAATTATGTCAATATTGCATTAATAAGATAATTACTGCATCATTGTTGTGTCATTGATAAATATAATTATTTAATGTCTAAAAATTACAAATAAAATACCATTATGTATGAAATCATTTTATCTTTCTAATGAATATATAGATTCGAATTTATCTTATGTAGAAAACCATATTATAAATGATTTAGTAAATAAACATTGATTTTAACTCTTTTAACCCTTCTTTAAATAAATTAATAATAAATGTCTTAATCTAATCCAAGTGGGCCTAAATGGTCATATTGTATTCCCAAGTATTTTTTTGGTCGAATTACACTTGTCCAATAGAATTAGGACATGTTTTAGGATAATAATAATATCATTTCTACCCTTAATTACCCTATTTACTTTTAATCGTGGTAAAAAAAGTAAAAAGTTACTATTCACCAAAAAATTATTTTCATCTCATTGAACCACATTTTACTTACTGACATAAACCGTGCCTCTCGGATTTTTTAAATTCCACTCACAGAAATGGTAAAATTATGTTTTATGAACAATTCAGTTTTTTTAACTTCCACTTTGTTGTTTCACTATTCATCAAAAATTGAATGTTTTCAGAAAAATACCAAAAATTAGGCCTAAGCAATATTTGATATTATGAACTCAAAAATTATGTCTATTTTAACAAATTCAAAACATATCAGTTGCATTAACTAATTTAAAAATTATTTCCCATCGTCAAAACAAATAGCATCTTCATAAGAAATAATAACTATCAAAAGATTGACACTTGTTTATGACTGGTTTAAATGTGAAATTACATCCAATTATGAACATTGTATTAAATTGTAAAAATATATTCTTAATATACTTTAAAACCACTCAAATTAATAATTTATCACTATTAATTATTTCGATTAAAAAAATTGTTTTTAATTATAATTTAGTAATTTTCACTATTCATCAGAATATGAAAGTTATCCGAAAAGTACCAATATTTCACCTTAGGCTAAATTAGATACTCCAAATCCAAAAATGAAGTCCATTTTGAGAGCTAAAATTTCTAAAATTTTAAAAGGTGGTAATTACTATTCATAACGGCTAGTTTTAATAATATATTAATAGCATATCGTTGTTTAGTGAAACTCGGTATTGCGTACTACACACGCTATTGAGGAAGGCCGCGATTACGTGTAATACAAGGCAAGTCAAGGATGCATGTTGAGCAAGCTCCTTTTGGTGTAGCATACAACACAAGACATTAATGAAATTAAAAAGAATATTTTTCATAAAATATCGGGGTGTTACTAATATTGTGTGAGACAAGCTTATTCTCATATGTTGTTATAAGAATAAACATAGCATGATCTAGAAAACCCCCCACACAGGGAATAACCATGTAGGATCGGCCTTGGTTTATGTTTTTTTGGATCTATTTTTTTTAGAAAAAAATGTGGGGAAAATAAAATAATCACAAGTAATTTTCCCCAAAAAGAGCCATATAGATAACCCAACCGATAAAATGACTGATATGCCAATCACTCCATTATTATATTGATTCACATTCATCACAAAGACAAAAATTGTAAATAAATTATAATAAAAAACTATTCTAACTAAATCAGTATAGTTTTCTGATGATGAAAAAATCATTACATTTGTTGTTGGTGAGATCCTTAATCTATGTTGGTACACGATCAATGATCTGATATCGATTTGTCAGCATTCACCAAGATAACTTTTTAGAAGGGGTTTCTAGTTCACCATGGTGTAGAATTCAACCATGGAACAAGCACAATATATGTATATTTAAATTATAATTTGGTGACAGCATCAAGAATAAATAAAATGATCAAATTAATTAATTTTTTTAATTGTTTATTTCAACATATAATATCTCAAAATAGCTTGGTTTGACAACTATTATGTGGTACATAGGGTAAAACCTATGATCTAAACACAATGATGTCCTATGATTATTGATATAGACCATGTTTTAGATTTATTCCACTTTTTTAAGAAAGCATCTTGCTCATGATATATAATATACATAATTTAAATCAAAAATTAATTCTGAGCACATTGGGCCTCAGAATCTCACTTCGTCTTATCATCCAGATCTAGAAATATTCCTCAAGAGATTACAAAGTAATACATGGAATAAACTAGGGAATTATAAAAATTACCATATATAGGGACACTGACCTCGAATGTTGTTCCAACTGTATCTATGTTGATGAAACCATAATGGAATATGAATATCAACACGTCACAAACCTAACCCATAATAAAACAATACATATCTCCAATTAAAAACCCTTTATTTCTCCAACATTCCTTATAGGGTTAGAAAAATCCATGAAAATGGGAGAACAATAATGATTAATTTAGTGGAGGATGAATCCATGAACATTTGACTTGACTCATGAGAAATCCCCATGAATCAAAAGGAATCCACCCCCAAAAAGGGAGGGGAAGAATCACCATAAAGGAAGAGGGGATGAAAACATTAGGACGATAAAATTAATACCAATGGAGTATAAAATTATTAGGGTAAATAGTAAAATACAAAATTTTAATTGACCTGGGAAGGCCTTATGGTTTGTCTACATAGATATGAAAACCCTACACGAGACATGTGGGATATTATGTCTCCAAAAAACTCAAGCTTCACAATATCTCATGGGTAATAAATATTTTTACAAAACCTGATCAATGAATCCCACCTAAGATTTCGGGATATATGTATTTTCAAATAAAATAATTTATTTTGATATTTTGTGTTACACGTAACACATACTTTTTCATTAATTTAACAAAACCATAAATTAAAATGAAATGTGCCACATGATTAGGATTTTATTACTGAAAATTGTTGTCATTCCCATGTTTTTTGAATGAAAGTTACGTGTAGTATTAACTAAATTTCAAAAATATTTTTTCTAAGAAAGTATATTAAATGAATCCTTTCATGACCAATTATTCAAAAATTCAAATAAAATCTATTTTAAAATAATGGAAATATTTTTCCAAAAAAATATTTTTAGGAAAACATGCACATTTTACATTTATAAATTTAAACAAAAAAATTTGGTGAATGATTTTAATGAAAATTATATAATATATTTTTAATAAACTATTTTATATTCTTCCTATGGAATTTATATATATAGGATATAAATGAAACCAAAATATGTTTAATGACTATATTTTTCCAAAAAGTTGTTTGGTCACATTTTTTAACACAAATATAAAAATAAATTTGGAAACATTTAAAAAATTATTTTAAAAATTATTTTTAATTTTGTAAATAAAAATTTTAAAATTATCATAGAGAGGATTTTTTTTGATTTTTATGAAAATGTAAATTTAATGATTAATAGTGAAAAATATTAAATGTTAACTGAAAAACATTTATTGGTAAATATTTATAAACTTAATTTATAAATTAAATTGGTTTAGAAATAAAATTATTTCAGTTTTATAAATTTATCCTATTTATTTCATTTAAATATTTTTAAAATTAAATTTTTATTCAAATACCTTATAATACTTGGAATGTTTTTATTTTCAAACCCCACTATCTTGTTGCCTATATGAAAAAAAATATTAAATTAATTTTTCTCAATTTTTGAATTGAATTTTAATAAATGAATTAAATATTTGGACTCAAAATAAATCATAGTATCTAATAATATGAACACAATATTTTTCCAAAAATAATTTTGAAAACATTAAAAATTAATTACCATGGTTAGACGAAAATGGTTATACTGAATGGTTAAAAACAATTATATAATTTTAAATTTCCTAAAAACAAGTATAAAATATATTGGATGGACATATTTATAAGATAGAATGTATTATTCTTGTGAATAGTCCATTTGGGAGCCTTTTGGAAATTGAATATGTGTGCAGACCATTTTATTTTCAAATAATTACATTTGTTCCCCTCACCATTTTTATAAAACACAGCCATCTAGTCTCCTCTTAACACCATAAAATTATTATGCATCAGCCAAAAAATTTGAAAATAAAATCCCAAATTCATTCATTGCGTCCTATAAGATTTGTTTTCAGGAAATTCATCATAAGAAGTATTTATGTGCAAATTAAATGAGGTTTCCCAAATAATATGTCACATTATTGAAAGATAATTTTAATTTTATTTTCTCATTAAAATCATTAAATTATTTTTAAAACATGATGATATATTGAAATAATTATATTCCATATATTTTTATTTTGTTCTGTTCTATTTATCACATAAAATCCTCCCCACTTCCATAAAATGTGTTATGAAAACATCATTCATTTTTATAGCGGACTACCACCTAACGAACGGATGTAATTCATTATTTTCAATACCACCTCTCAAGGATGGGTATGATGATGAATATAATGTAAATATATAATATATTTAAAATAAATATACATCTATAATGATTATATCATATATAACTTTTTTCATTCCTTTCATTATGATACGCAATGATGTCACTCCTTTATACAGAATAAAACTACCCCATGAATCGATGTGATTCATTTTTCATTATGGATTTACATGTAATATAATAAAGATATTATTAAGTTTTACATTTGGTATAAATTAAATAATTTTTGTATTAATGAAATATTTATCATTTTAATTTTATACCATTTCCCTCTTTGAACTGTGATATCGATATTTGGGTAAGTGTAGAAAACCGCCATCAAGAAGTAATTTGATTCTCTCATCTCATTAAAAAACAACAATGATGATATGTATAAGTATAATTAAAGAAATAATATTTTATTTTGAACACTATGCAAATATAAAATATTATATAACTCCATTAGAAATTATTAATAAATGGAAACATTACTCATGCATATATACGGCCTACATCTCTATGATCATGACATATGTCATTTCTCAAAACCATCATTCATGGATTGTATTAAAATTGTTTTTTAAATATAAATATTTTTATTTTATCATTATTATTTTTATCTATATTATGGGACCATGATTAGGGTATCATAACAAAAAATTACAAATCAAAATATATAAGAAAAATAAAGTAGTCACTGCCTTAAAGAAACATTAAAAGGGATATCAAAATAAAAGGAACTAAATGGTAATATGTAACTCATATATTGTATAATATATATAATTATAATTATTTTTTAGATTTACAATAAAATTATATTAATAATATAGGTGGTTCTAGCATGCACAAAAGAAGTCGAGATCAGAGGGAAGGGATTTAATGTCTCCCTTTTTCAGGGAGATGTTTGAAAATTCAATAATTTATTTTGTGTAGTTTATATACAGAAACTTGAAATGATATATCATTAATATCTTAAATTTTAATAAATTAAAAATTTCTATTCTTTTTATTATCTTACTGGTTCGTACACTTCAAATTATTACAAATGATGCACGTGAATTTTTACTAGCTCTTTTACTTTTATGAGGCCTATATCTTATTCACCAAAGATTTCCATTATTTCATTTATGTAATTTAAATGAATTTATTTTATAATGGTTCACCTAATTTTTTTTAATATTTAAATATGAATTTTAGGATAACTCTTGCATGGGGTTCATGGTTCAAAATTTACCACAATAGTAAGATATGTTCGTCAAAATTTCACCATGTTAAAGGATATGTTATGTTATACACCTATAATCTATGATGATTTATAATAACTAATCAATTGACATGTAATATAGTTATTTTATTCTGTATAATAACAAATTAGATTTCATTTATTGTTATTATTTCATTGGTATTATAATTCAATTATACCAATGTGGTGAAACATTTATTCTACAATCACATCATTTATCTGGGATCTTCTAATTTTTCTTTCATTGATGGAATATTATAATAGATATTTCAAGAAACTCATGAATTTTATTATAATATATTTATGTCATAATAATATATTTTTACCTTAATGTTAATCCCCTTATGATATCAAGTGTTCAAAATATTTTTTTTTATTAAAACCCAGTTTAGCTCTCTTTTCATATAAAAGCACATTTTCCATCAAAAGCCATGTTTTATAAAAAAAATGTTTCTTTAAATATTTTTAACATTCATAAAATTATTGAAAATCCAAATTTATACCAATTTTTGTATTTTAACTATATTTATTAAAATTAGTCTTCCTGATGTTTACCAAATTCTTTCTCATTTCCTTTTACCTAAATAATAAAATAATATTTGTTTTAACACGTACATCATGAACAAAATTTCACACTATCAAGATGATTATTTCATCTGGATAATAATTTTTATGTTTTCATTATATTTTCAATGAAAATAAATTTCATAATTTTTTATATTTTAAAAGTAATTTTTAATGTGGAACGGATATTTTCCTCAAGAAAATATTTAAATGATATTCTAAGAATCATTTACTTGATTCAATGGTTAATTTATAAGAAAATTATTTAGAAAATTATAAATTTATATTCAAAATAGAAAGGTTATTTTTCTCATGAAATGTTTTTAATTATTTTTAAATTCATCCATTTCAATTTTTCTAGTCTATTTTCACAAAAGGGATTTTAATTTAATTTTTTGTTTTTAAATAAAAGTAGTTTTAAGAAAAAATTATCATACAAATGAAACATTCAAAATTATTTCTGTTTAAAAATAATTCTCCATCTAACATGACATTCGTTGATGTAATTTATTTTTTTCTAGGCATATGGTCCATGTATATAATTCTCATTATTTCATTAAATGGTTTATGACGACGAGTGTATAATGAAACTCATTTCCCATCCATGGGTTTTACTATGATAAAATTCTAATGAACCCCACTTCTCTCTCAATTATTTATGAAGTACTTAAATGATGAAATGATTAAGAAACCTAACCAATTTCCACTAGTTATGATACAATGAATTTTTATCAAACCCAATTAATTTATTGGGTAATGATGTGAAAAGTGTTTTATGATAATGTTCCACACATATGTTTTATTTTCAAAATATCTTGGGTGGGAGAAATATCTCCCTCCAATGCATTGGGTAATGATTTATATATCTTAAGGTTTAGAGGACTTGAATAGGGAGTGAAACCTCTTTTTAATGTATTTTATCCATTACAATAGTCTTGGGAATGAACTATGACTATTATGGTGGTTTGGGTAGTTAAACCACTCCACTAGGATATACACGGAATTGATCCTTGAATACTATTGAAATTTTTTTCTATACTTATGAATATGCAATTATTCCATGTATTAAGCCATTTTTATGATCCCATGGATCATGTCCACTGATTCCCTTATCATTTATGCCTTATGATTTTCAAATTATTGTACAATGAATCAAGATTATAATCTTTTATAAGGATGTAATTCATCTCAAATGTGGTTGCAATGTTCTTATACCTATTTGTACATGTTATGAATATATATACCCCATGTTAACCATTACTGAGAATATGGGATCACCCTTTCTTATGTTCCCAATCCCATTGTTATGAAGAGTGGTTATATGTAGTGTGTGATAGTAAAGAGTACAAAATGGGATGATATTTATGGGATAAGATAATGATATTTCACTAAATTATAATATTTTAAACAATGTCAATTAAGTCTCTAAACTACAAGAGTCCTAAGGTGTGTAATCTTTATGTTTATTGAATATTAATCTAACACAATGCAAAATTTATTTATTAAAATCGTGTGTATCTGTAGTTTTTATTATATGAATGCTTTATTTAAACATTGGTAACTAGGTTGAGATAACATTTGTGACATCTATAGAGATATTTCGAAGGATATTTATTGGGATATGAATGAAGATAAGTCTAATAATGAGTAAAATTATTCGAAAATGTCATGTAATATTGTTAAAGTATAGAATGTATACATTTAAAACAATTACAACTATACCTTGATACTACAAGAGGATGTGGATATAGAAAATAGGTTATTTGAGGTAATTACTCTGAAAATTTTGAATTGAGCTTGATGAGATCATCACATTGTTCAAAACAACATGAATTACTACATTCTTTGTTAGCCACACCTGGGGGATATGATTTGAAAATTCAATAACTCTTTACAGACCAACATAATGGATTTAAACAGATAATGAATATTAATAACATATGTAAAACCTATGGTTACATCATTTAAAGATATTTTTTCTTGATTTAAACATCATATAAGTTATTATTCTTTATTATGTGGTTCCCTTCTATGATTATTGTTTCTAAAAATATTATTTTGGTTTTTTTAATCGATAAAACCTAATAGATCTATATTAATTATAAGTGTGATAAAAAATGCAATGATTTTCCTCCCATGAATCCAAATGTTATTGGATATAGGGAAAAAATTCTATTTTTATTCTGAAACTATATTCTAAAGCTATGAATTATGATGTATTTCTGAACAAACTATTGAGGGAACAAAATTCTATTGAGTGCTTCATGAGCCAACATCCACCTTATTTTGGCGGGTCTCTTGATTTTCATGTTTTTTGAATAATGGTTCAGTAGAAAAAAAAGTTATTTTCTATTCTGTAATGTTTGAAACATAAAAAATTACATTGGTGGTATACCATTTGAATAGTTAGAAGTGTCAATAATGGAGTATTATCAAGAATACAAAGAAAGCGAATGATATTTTCTCCACAGATTAGGATAAGTTAAATTATATTTTTTTTAATATGTACACTCATTATATTCTTAATAAAAATATAAGTAAGGGATTTCTTATCCTAATGATAATTTATAGTGAATCTATTATTTATTATGAAGGAATTTTTTAAAGACATTAGAGGTATCCTTCTTGTATTTTTATTCAACTCGATGTTATGTTTTATAGATTCTTCATTGGCTTAAGTCCATGAATTCGAATGGTGTTAGCTATAATATTTTTAGTATCTATGATGTGAAAAATTTATGTTCAATCCATATGGAAATGTTGTTTAGAGTAACATATCAATCTTATATATTTATTAAAAAATATAAAAAATTAATTGAAGGAAAATATAATAAAATGTTTATAAGAGGATTTTCATTTCATTATAAAAAATATGTGGGATGAAAAAATATAGAAACTGACATCATGGGTCTAGTAAATTTTTTATTTGAATAAGTCAAGTTCATTGGGTAGTTGAATACTGATGTGATTTGAAGGTGGTACATAATGATGATAAAAGAGAGAAATCACCCTCTAATAAACAACCCACAAACTTTTCTTTCAAATTTAAAGAGTATAGGAATCATATAAATCAATGATCTAATCAAATGGTTAATGATGATGATAATCTACCAAAACATCAGAATACAATAGAAAAATATTATGAAATTAAAAATTTTAAATTGAATTAGGCTAATTGGGGAACACATATCATCTATACCCTAATAAATAATTTGATGTTTTAATTGTAATGAATGGGCCCTATTAATATCATATTGTTCACACATTATTAAAATTTCATTTGATTTTTTATAATTTATTAGCTCCCTCTACATGGATTACAGAAAAATAGATTCACATTAAATATCTTTTCAGTATAAAGTTTAAGGCAATAATTTGAAAGAAATATATTCATATAATATAAGATATTATTTAAGGAATTAAGGGATAATTATATTTCTGAAACATATATGCATCTAGTTATGATTAAAATAAGAGTTATGGATACCTTCATCGGTTTGTTAGTAATATTTTTATCACCAGATAAATGAACTTTTCACCCCTTTTAGGATTTATGTGGAAGTATTTTAACATGATTATGTATATTTTGTGAAATATTTTGCAATAGAATGATTTTTTATGTGTTTCGGTGAAAATATTATTTGCGATGAATTACATTAAAATATATTGAATGATTATTAAAGGTATTGATAACCACTATTATTTACCTTAATTTTATGTTTTGGTAATTATGTGTTGATATTAATCACCTTATATGTCCCACACACTTCATTTCTATTAGAAAACATTCTCTATATAGCCTATTTCCATATTTTATATTAATGTATTGGAAAGGTTGAATGGGGTACCATATTCAATTGTAACTGATGAGGAAATGATGTTTCCATCAATGTTTTGGAGAAGTTTTAATCAATATCTAAACATATAATTCTATTTCAAGACTATTGATGGTTGGTCTAAGTGAAAAATTCCTAACCTATATGTTATGTTAAGAAAATATTCTATGAATTTGAATGGTGGTCATGATTAACACCATTCTCATGTTGAGTTTTTTGTAAACAAAACAATTCACATTATCATTGGGAAAACTCTTTATGTAGCCCTTATAGATATAATTATATAACTCAAATGTGCTGGTAAAAGATGTAAAATGAAATATATTGGGACCTGTGAAAGATGATGAGATGATAGAAAAACCAAATCCATTTGAAAATATGTACTGAGAAAACAATGTTGAGAAAAATCATATGAGGATAATCATCTATGTCATCTAGAATTGGAATTCAATTAGAAGGTATTTCTATTTATTTCATGGTAGAAAAAAGAAAGGAAAAAATAAGACCTTGATACACTGGTCCCTTTGAAATACATGATTGTAGTGGGAAAATTTCTTATCATTTGGTGAATCCACTAATCCTCTCTTAGAATCACAATGTGTTCAATGTTCGTATCCTTATAAACTACATGCCTCATAACTCACATGTAAAAAACTCATAGGATGCATTAATAGATCTTGATCATTCTTATAAGGAGTAATTTTCTGAGATTACCGATAAAACTAAGGTTGTTCTATGAAGCATGACCACTAACTTGTTAAATGTATTTTGGTGACACTAATGGCCTAAAAAACTATATGGAATGTAGAGGATGTAATGAGGTAAATTTATACACAATTATAAGAACTTATGTAATGAATTTAGAGGAATAAATTAACTTTATTGAATGAATAACGTTTCACCCCAATATTTTTTTGTAATTTTTTTTCACATAAATTCAATATTTTTGATATTTTGACTATCATGAAACACTATGTTTATCTTCTATTACATGAAAATCTTGGTTTAAACGAGTTTTGTCATATTATTAAAATATTTTTATTTAAATGATAATTATTTAAAAGCCAATAAAAATTTGGGTATATTAGTATTAACTATATTATAAAAATAAATGTATTAAAAAAATATAAATTTATTTCTTTAGTGATAGATTAGTTAAAAATTAAAATAAATAATATTTAAATCTTTTTCAAAAAAACTATTTTTCATAAAACAAACACATTTTAGCTAAATAACATAAAACCTCAATTTCAGTGGATGATCTTAATTTTTTATTTAATTTATGTATTCAATAATCTATTTAGCATTAATTTTATAATGTTTCACAAATAGAAAATAATTAAGAAAATTCTATGGTTAAAAGCTATATTTTTCTGAATAGCATATTTGTGGCCATTTTTCCCACTTACATTATTAAAAATTTATGAAATATTTATAAAATTTATTACGTTAAATAAATTTAATTTTTGAAATCATAGTGTTTTAAATTATATTATTGTAATTTGTTTTGAATTTTCACAAAAAGGTAGTATTGTTGATAAATAGTGAAAATTAACGAATTCTAACTGAAAAATATATTATCATGTAAATTATTTATACAGAGGAGATATATTATTAATTTGTTTTACATTAATAATAGTTAAATTATATAAATATTAATCTAATTTAGGTAATTATAATGATTTTAAATTTTACTTTTGACATAAAAATTATATAATCTGTTGAACTATTTATCCTTGAAAACCAGTTTTCTCATTGCATCAATGGGGTTAATTTTGAATTAAAATTTTCCAATTCTGTGAAATGAATTAAAAAATAGTATTTAATATTTAGGATCGTCATAGTAAATATTATATTATATTTTAAACAAATATTTTGGTTAAATATATAGTGAAAACAGTATATATTAATTACTGGGGTTAAGGTAATAATTGCTTTATCAAGGGTTCAATAAAAAAATAAATGTTACAATAACCTATAAATAAGTATAAAATATATTTAATGGTGTTGTTTTTATGATGAAATGTATAATATTTATTAATAAGTAATTTATTAACCATTTTGAATGTAAAAAAAATGGGTGAACCTTTTCATTCAAATAAAATTACAGATGTGCCACTCACCTTAGTTACAAATGGCCACCCACGACCTCTCCTCTTCACAACATAAAACGAATTATAGACAATATAATTCATAATAACTTACTCAAACCCCTCCTATAATAATATCATCCTTATTTTTCTGCTAAATACCTATGTGAATGTATTTTTGGGAAAACATATGTAGGTCGCCTTAAGAAGAGTAAACTTTCATCAATGAGAAGTTTTATTTTTTTCCCACATCTAGATTCATAAATTAATATTAATCAATGCTGATATAATAATATGAAATTATTATATATATTAATATGTTCTTATTTTATTTTAATTCCCATATATCATCCTTACTTCCATTAAATGGGTTATGAAATCATTATTTTTGGGTATAAGAGAGCACTACATCACAAAATGATGTCATTAGATTTTCCATCACAACCTCTCACGATTTAGTGGGATAATAGTTATAATATATATATTTATGATATTTTTTACTTAATTATACCAAGGTATATATTACATCATATTTAAATATTATATATTCCATTCTATCGAGGATATGACAATGTCAGTTCTGTGTACGATGGACTACCTCCTCACAAAAAGACACACTCTTTTTTTCACTAATTATTTATATTGAAGATAATAGAGTTTTATGAGATGAAATAATGTTTTTTAAATGAAATAGTTATTATATTTAAAAATTTATTAATCTAAAAATAATATATTTCATTTTATTTCTTACGGTTTGACTCATTGAATAACGATGACGATGTTCTTATATGTGTGGACTATGGCCTTCATGTAGCAATTTGACACTATATTTTAATCACCACACCACATGTATGATATTTATAAGTACATTTAAATAAATTATATTATATTTTTATAATTATTGAAATAAAAAATATAACATACCTCTTTTTCATTATGATTTTTTAAAAATGGAAATGTTACTCATGTAAATGTATGAACTTCTGTCACCATGATTACAACATATTTATTTTTTCAAAACCCCAATTTTATTACTGGAATTACAATTATAGTATTTTTATAAATATTATAATTATGTAATTATTATTAATCATGATATTATGGAAAATCATCATACTAATAGGAATAAAAATAATTAATCAAAACAAAAATGAAAAACAAATTTTTTGCTACCCAAAAATGTTATTTTAAAAATTAATTCATAATAAAAATTTAATTATTTGTATAAATTAAATAAAATGTTGTATAATATATATAATTATGGATATATAATATATTTAATATAAACTTATATTTATTCTAAATTATTTTTTAATGTGTATAATTGAATTTGAATCACAACGTAAGGGATTTCTAGTCTCTCATTGTTTTCAGGGAAAATTTGATAATTTATCACTTGTTTCATTGGAGTGGTTTATAAACTGAATATTTGAAGTATTATACCTTGATTACAATACTTTTAATAATATTTTAAATTTTAGTTTATTTTAATCTTTTTTGGGGCGATTCAAAATATTACTACAACTGCAAGGGATTTCTATCTCACATTTTACTTCTGGATGAGATAAGTCATATTAACCACATATTTAATTCATCTAGTGTATATTACTCAAATGAATGTATTTTCATATTAGTAAACTGAAATTTGTTTTATTCACATATACATTTGATTAATTATATTTCAAATTTTTTAGGGTTTAAAAGTTACCAAAAAGGTAATGTATTTTTGTCTCAATTTTCCATCTTTGAGGCATATGTAATGTTATGAAACTATATTCTTTTATGATATCTATTTATATAAAAATTGAGATGAAATATCATGATTTTAATTTTTTTATCAGGATACATAATTTTTTTTTTCATGTTAATCATTCATGGGGGGTTAAAATTCAATGTTACCAAAGTGGTTTAATTTTTTTTATAATCTTCTCATCTATTAGGATTATACATGAATATGATTCCATTGATGTATTCATATGAAATACATCTAAATAAACACCTTAATTTTTTATAAAATGGTTATTCAATGATAATAAATATTTACTGTTTAATTTCCACTCTATATGCACTAAATATTTTTTAAAACATTTAATATAAAAATAATATTTACATCTCTCTTCCATAAAAAAACACTTTTTCGACCAAAACAAAGAATTCTAATTTTTTTTTCAAAAATGTATTTAAAAGAATTAAAACAATTTAGTCATGTTACCATTTTATTCATTATTAAGAAAAAAATTGAAAGGAATATTCTTTTTTTTCAAAAAAAATCTCAATTGTCTTTTATAAAATATTGAAAGAAATCATTATTTAGATATGTTTGATAATGAAATAATTCCCCACTATCATGACAACATAATATGTAAAAGCATCCTTTATAACTATTAAATTTATTTTCAATGAAAATGATATTAAATAGGTTTTTTAAAATTAATTTTTTAAGTGGAATATATATTTTCCTAAAAAAAATATTTTAATTGGTTTTTAACGATTCATTTATAAGACTGAAATATTGTTTTGAAATAAATGTTATTATGAAAATGTTTTATATATATTCAATGTGGAAGTATATTTTAATCTAGAACTGTTTTAAATAGTTTTTAAAATATTCTTATATATATTTAAAAGTTTCTTTTAAAATATAATTGTTTCAAAAAACTTTTATGACTTTTTAGTTTTAAAAAGTAAATTTCATTAAAAAAAATTTTCCCTCAAGAAAAGTTCAGTGTGATTAATATATCAAAATCATTATCTATATTAGATGAAATCTATATGGGTAATTTATTCATTGATGGATATATGTTCCATGGATACCATTGTTATTATTTATTTGAATGGTTTATTATGAAAATAATATTGTGAAAAATGTTTATCTTCAATGGGTTATACCATGAAATAATTATTATTATATTTTAATCTATATCTATGGGTTATGCAATGGGGAAATAATAAAATTATTATAAAACGTTTTCATTTCCATTAGTTATGATATAATGATATAATTATGAATTCCATTTCATTTCATATGTTACGATATGATAAATGATTTATAGTCTTCTATAACAGATAATAATTATTTAAATTATATGATATGTGATACGTAATCTTCCGCCAATGCATTACGTACCGAGTTATATCTCATAAGATATAGATGACTGAAATTGGGGTAAACATAGTTTAGTTAGGGACTATGTCCTTAATAATGGTCTTGGGAGTGAACCATGACTACTATAATAGTTTGGGGAGTGAATCCATTCCACATTGTTACCCTTTTATGTGATAAATCACTAAAAGGTAAATTTTTTTCTATGATAATGTGTATAACACAATTGTATTCCTTATTCCAATGTTATTCCCTCATTGACCATGTTCTTTAATTCTCATATGATTCATTTCTTATGAAATTCCAATCATTATTCTATAGAATGATATTCTGATCTTTGATTTATTTGGTATGTAATTCGTATGTTATGATTGTGTTCTCATACCCTTATGTTAATGTTATGCTTACGTATACCCCATATTTACCCTTATTCAACACCTTATCTCCCCATTTCTTATGCTACCTTTCTATATGTTATGATGAATGGTTTCATATAGGTATGTTCATGCATATTACTAAAATGGAAAATATTTAATGAAGATGATAGAGATCTTTAACTAGATTATAACTATTTTCAATACACTCTCATGGTAAACAGCATGATTTGACAAAATATTCACTAACCAAACCCCATTTTGTATCTTCCAAAAAATTCTTATTATTTACCCATAACACATCAAGAACTCATTGGACACTCCAAATGATATGTAAAGAAAAAAATTAGATGTAAATGTGGCTCTTTGGGTGTAAAAAACTCAAACCCATGCCACATTATTCAAATAAAAATATCCTTAAATATCCTCAGAATAAATGTGGTGTAGAAAATTCTCCCTCACTGAAGCATGAAACTCCCTTGTATTATGGATCTATCAACCTTTATACCAATGAACATAGTCTAATGGGATCAAATTACAATAGAGAACCAAGTTATGATAATTAATGAAATGAATTCGGTTCTTCACTATGGTTGTGTCAGGATCTATATTCAAATCATCCCATTGTAACACATGATTTGGGTTCTGTTGGTATGTGTTCAAATTGGAGACATGAAATACATAAGGATTCATTTCCATCCAAGATAGAATCTACAATGGATAGTTTAATGATCCAAGATGATCTAAAGAAATTAACTACCTGACATAACATGAAACTGACATTCCCTATATTCCAATGTATTTATTTCCAAGTCAAACCGGTACCTACAAAAAACACTCCATAACCAAACCAGAACACAAATAAGTGATGATGAAGTGTGGAATATGAATTTTGGTGAATATGAAATTTATCTAAGAATTTATGAATCACTAATATTATTTTGATCTTATCCTAGATGAAAATCAATCCTAATATGGAATGGTGACCATTATTTTGAAACTTAATTAGTATGGGAATTATGTTTCATAGATCACATAAAATATG
This sequence comes from Viscum album, assembly GCA_963277665.1. Taxonomy (NCBI): domain Eukaryota; kingdom Viridiplantae; phylum Streptophyta; class Magnoliopsida; order Santalales; family Viscaceae; genus Viscum; species Viscum album. The sequence continues at coordinate 846,967,595 of OY728131.1, read as the reverse complement.
GATATAATGATCAAGCCGTAAAAACTGATATTATAAGAAAACTCAACCAATTATTGTTTCCTTCACATATACCCATAAATCCTACAATGAATTTCTCAATATTTTTTTGAGAGTCTAGATAGTACATTCAAATTCAAAATATATCTGTGGATGATAAATGTTGTTCAATAGGAACTAGGTTCCCAAATCCTCTTAGACTCCCTTCAATAATTACAAGTGAAATAGATCTCCAATCCAGATACAATTACTGAGGGAAATCCATTTACCCAAAATACCTCTTGATTATACCACAATCTAAGTCCTTCTATATTAGATTACTCTCAAATGGGAATAAATTTGGTTAATGTCATTTAATTGTCCACAACTACCCATATAAAATCTTCCCCACATGGAGTATAAGGATACCATACCTTGATATCCATAGAGATATTGTCCTACTTCCCTAATGTAATGGGAAATGTCTATAATTACCAGCCTGAACTCTGATGTTTAGTTTGACCATCTAGAAGATTGTATACCTTGAAATAATATCTACAACTGCACATCCTAGAAGACACACCAATACTGAATCCTCAATAAATAATCCTTCTTGGTTCCTAGAGTGTGCAAGAACCAACCAGAATGATGTTCCCCATGCCTCACCTCATATGAAAACCTCAACAAAACATCAATCCACATCCTGAAAGGGATAGAACCATTAGGAGACAAATATAAATAACTTGATTACTCCCCACCCTTTATGGAACTATAAATTTTATAGCATTCAGGGTTAGATACCAATTAACTTGTATCCTAATCGGTGATAGTGGGTGTATCATACACACATTCAAAGGAAACCTTATTTATATCATCCTGAACCTATATATTCATATCATCCAATGATCTCATTAGAATCCACTCATCAACTAATTCGTAAAATACCAACACTCAAAAATTTCTACTCAATGTGTCAGTGATGACATTCCTCTTCCTATTTGTATAAGAAATATCAAATTCTGAATTCAAAAGTTATTCCACAAAGAATATATGAATATGGTCTACGAAAATCTATGTGATAATATACATCATACACTTATGATATGGATAAACTATAAAATATTACTTTATGTGGTAATGCAACCACATATTTAATGAATACATCAATGATCTTATTTCATGTCATAGGTGGGATTGTTCTTCTAATGTGAGAGTAGCATCCACATGACATAAGCTACCACATGGTCTTCCTATATTGTCACACATCCCAAACACTCACTATAAAAATCAAAATAAATGTAATAATCCTTTATAGGATGAGATTGAATAAAATCTAGTGAAGATTTCAAAAAGTTATGCAACAATTAAAAATACCACAAGCACTTCTCATCTAATAAAAACATCACAACTGTCCTTATCAAGGTCCTTTGGCATGTAGCCAACCTATTGATGCAACAAATTAATCATCGATAATATCCATTCAATGATAAAGATATATTTATTTCAAAAAATTTGTTGAGCTAGTTCAAAGACATGAATGCATTAAGATTCTCTAAACCCACTAAAACTCAGGCCTCAGAAATCATGTAGCCCAAAAACACACTTCTTTTATCCATAAATAGCATAGAGAAAAATGAAAATTCAGATGATGGTCCCTTAAAACATTTGAAACAACTTCCAGATGAAATTAATTATCCCCTTTATTCTTTGAATAAACCATTTTTTAATCCATAGACACGGTGATAAAGGAGAAATGAATGCAGTTGATGATCTAGTTAATCAATTTTATGAAGACTATAATAGAACTGGTATAAATAAATGCATTACTAAATAATCAAAATTTCTATATCATATTTTAATGGAATTATCTATAATATCCAATTCTTAAACCATCAACTTGTGGTACCTGGACCATAGAATGATAATTGAAAACAATCGATCTCCTATGATCCCGTTATAAAGATCATTAATTATAAGAAATGGTTATTTATTATGACGATATAACTAATTAAGAATAAAATATTATATGTAATGATGGAATCTATAGTATTAGTTGTTTTCAAATAGTATTATATAAACCCATGTTGACATGATATTATGTATAAAAAAATCTCTTTAGGTACCATAATTTTACAGTTTATACTTTAGGATCATCTCATGAATTTCGGAAAGATAAAAGGGAAACTGGGTTCATCCAAGTGTGAAACATGATTGTGATCACAACCTTTTAATGGGGAATTATTTTTTGGAGAAATTATCTACAAACGCATTTGGTTACCTATCAAATACTACATAATGTTTACCCATTTAACACCATTCAAAATAATTGTTAAAAAAACATGACAACAATCACGATGTCATACTCATCTTGGATTTAACTAGGACTCCCTTTCTAGATCACAAACCCCACAAACCCTGAAAGAATTGAGTTATCCTATTATAAGTATGGAACTAGTCACTATAGTGATAGTATATGAATATAAATTTTAAGATGATTTACCAATATGTGCCAATTATATGGTTGAAAATTATATGGTTCAAAAAATAAAGACTCACTGAATTCTACATCAGCTATTAGAATATGAAACTTAGATATAATTGAATCATGATACATATTCATACAAAATTAGTTTAGAAAATACATAATATATGGCACCAATATATATTGAATTACTAGGGAATATATCAATTATATTGAAATAATTGAATGGGATGAAACCATGTCAAATAAAAAAAATTACATTTTAGATGAAATAAACATCGTACCTCTCAAAATGGATATTTTGGAATCTTAGTCATACTCAATAACCTATATAACAGGGGGACACTTTAGCTCAGTACTACCATGTGAATTCTTCTAGTGGTGGAAATCTATCACGAATCAACCCGACTCAACCCTTAGCCGGTCACCCGATCTGATCTGTTGAATGGACCGATGGCAGTTCCTAATCCCCATGGGTTGGAAACTTGGGTAGGTAATCAATAGAGTACACAAAGAAACTGATTTCTCCCAATAAATAAATAATTACAACTAAACAGTAGATGATTCACAAGAATCCCATTTTTTAAATTAAACTAAACTGAATATCATTTATAAACAAGACTTAAAATGCATCAAAGCTACACAACTCAAACAACAAGATAAGAAGAATACACCATTTCCATGTGATCCCATTGGTCATGCTCCATCACAAGATCAATCATCACCCATGGTGACGACAATGAACCGGAAACATTCAGAAATGCTAAAAATAGAAATGTACTATAGGCATGCATATTAAAACTCAGTATGATAGCCCGATTATCTATTCCCAATATACTTTCTTTAAACTAAAATAATGTTCAATTTCATGTTTTAAATATAATATATCAAACATGATTATCTTCCCATTTTACATAAAAACAAATTACAACTCATTTCCTTTATTCATTTTGAAAACCAGGATTATTCGATTAGTACGATATTTTTATTTTCAAGGGGAATGTGATATCCCAATGTTTCAAATTGTAATAATGGGAAAAAACAATTTTTGTTAAAATTTTTTCATAATAATTATTAAAATAAACACAACACATTATAAGAAAATCACTACACAAGAATGAACTATTGTAATCACACAATATGAGAAATAGAAATAGTCATATAATTATCACATTCATCACTACAAGAAACTAAGAACAAATAGAAATAGGTGAACCTAGGATATCAAGAATAGTGCACAATATAATAATATATGAGACTCCACCCCCCATAGGATGACGTGAATGATGAATTTAAAACATTCAATATGCTCAACCACCCTATCTCAAGATAGGATTAGGATAAATCATGTACCTAAAAAACCTAATATATCCACATACTTTAGGAAACTAGTTAAAATTTGAACTACCAATATTTTAATCAATCCTAGAAATTAGATCAATATTTCATGTTCCCATGTATCATGTATATAACGGGGTGAGAAAACTAATTCCATGGTATCATCTAATCTCATGTATATATTATAAAATTCAACAACATGAAACACCCTGAGCCATCTCATGGACTGATCTCATGCAATTGAAATAATATAACACAGAGTGTCACAACCAAGGTACAATGTTAATGGATCGAACGGATTACACATATAGAAAATCCCATCCATTGTACACATACATGGAAATGGAAGCATCCAAAATAAGTTTTTATAATATACTCTTTCACTATTTTTCACAATGTTTCCATACAAGACTTTATTAACTTCAAAAAACAAGAATTTGTCAATGATACAATGTCAAATTTTCATAAATACGTGTAAAAAAGATTAAACACATCAAAAAATCTATAAAATCCTTTAAAATATCCAGATAACACATTCCAATAACAACCATATTTTTAAAAAATAAAAATGGTCCATTCATCGCCAATACATGATAAAACACATTAAAAACCCAAAACATATGGCTTTACAGAACCGAAAACACCTGGGAAGCCATATAAGGATCCCCAAAATAAAATTTCACACACTAAAAACACATTTATAAAAAAATATTTTTATTCCACAATTTACCCATAAAATCCAATCGGGAATTTTGTCAAACATAAGGCATTAAAATTTTAACAAAACAATTCATATTTATCAATCGAAAAGGCATAAAACAAAAATTGCATCCCTTAAAATCATTATAGTTTATAACCCATTTCTAAACATCAAAAAACATGTCTTAATGATAAAAAAAATTCTATCAAACTTAGGGTGTTCATATTTCTAACAAAACATCACTATTTATAATGTAATGGTCCCGTTATCCAAGACTCAGTGCTTGAAATTGATGTGTAATATATTTCATATAAATGAAACTGAACAATTACATGAATCTTTAAGAAAATGAGGAACTTCTAAATATCTAGGTTCAACAGTATTAGACAACACCTTACATTGTTCATAGATAAGGATAAATTAAAAAACTGTCAACTACTCCACCACCCACGCTAACTCCAAATGTGATGACATTTGAAAATGAACCTTGATCATACTTGTAAAAATTCATTTATTGAAAAAAAAATTGTGAGCATTAAATTCCCCATTAAAGGGTTTTCAAAAAAAATTATGAATCCTTTTTAAAAAAATACCCCTTCAATAAATACATTCCAAAATTTTAATTTTAAATACCTTTTTAAAATAACTGTACAAAATATTATAATTCATTGTAAAATAATTATATTTCAAAAATGCTTTTAAACTATTAGAGAGATTCATTTAAAATCATTAAGAATGAACTTAAAACAAAAAAAAGGCCACTTAAAACATTTAAGTCTATCTTTGGCCTACCCACATAAGAGATGGATTGACTCTCCAATTTTCTATCGTATTTACAATGTTCAAGTACTAGTTTTTGTAAACCATTGTTTTCCATTGCTTTCCATGCATACATATAATTTTCACTGGTTTTTTAGCTTTGAAAAAATATAATCATTTGTGTAATAGAAATGTTATATTTTATTTATATATTAATATTTAAATAATAATTTTCATTGGAAAATACATGGAAGATCAATTATTATTCACGTACTTCATATTTCATTCTTAACCCAATAAATGTTCTCTTTTTTAATAAATTTTATTCTATGTTGAAACATGTAAGTGTATACCTATATACCTATGAATATTCATGTATGATATTACATAACCAAAATAAATATATAGATATATGGTTATGATTATTTTTTTCACATTTCATACATATGATATAATTAATTTCTAAAATTATTAATTTATAATTTTATATCTAATATTTGATTGACCATAATTTGTTAAAGATTGTTATATACCAAATAAGAACATATTTAAATATATGTTTAAAAAATTTTGATTGAATATTATGTTAAATAATCATTTCTCAAAATACACACAAACAACTCATATAAACATCAAGCAATGACTACTTAAATTTATGATATAAGGGTGAAATGTCAACAATTTATAGATAATGTCCATTTCCTATTATAACATCCACAAATTTAAAAGATAACATGAGAACCCATAGAAACATATTAAAGATATAAATTAAAATGACACATCCCTTTCCACTAAATTCATAAATAAAAGCTTTATAAAATAACATAGAATCCATAAATCATTATAGAAACTAAAACTAGCTTTCAAGGGTTATTTTGAAATAAGGGAAAATCATGTCTGTGTTTGAAAATGCTGACACCCCTTACAAATTAAAATTTCAATGATATAAAATTTAACATGAAAATAAATTAAATCCTTACAATAAAATTTTAATTCACATATGATTTTCAAAAATATAAAATCATAAAAAATTAATTGAACACCGTTAATAAATTAAGTAACATGGTTGAATAAAATTTGGTGAAATGAAATATACAATAAAAATGTGTCCCTTACACAAATAAGATTCGAAAATAAATATATGTTTGAAATAAATATTTTTACCTTATATATTTTTAATGAAGGATGAAATCAATTTACTACTCTAAAATTCTACTAAAATATCAGACTGTTAGGAGCGAACAACACAACGCAATGCATAGTGAAAAATAGGGATTTCGTACTTTAACTTGATCCCCCTGCCGATCCCCACAAACACATATATATATACTAAAAAATCACTATGTGGATATATTATTATATGTTTCAATATCTATAGTGTATCATATAATTTAAAAGATCAATCTAGAACAAAACTAGATTCAATGAATTATTCATATGGAAATGTTGAAATAGAAATATGTTATTATGTTGGATGATTATAGGTTTGGTTTAGATATAATTTGGTAATCCTTTGATGGGTACTAAATGGAATCAATTAAAGATAGTCCAAATGGAGAAAAAACATCTTCACGAATCATTCCACACCAACCATACATTAAATAAAATTCAAAAGATTAAAATCCTTGAAATAATATACAAAACAATGTCAGTGCATAAATTCAACATCATAAGGCATCCAAATAGGCAACAAAATGAATTTTACAATAGTTACCAAAGAAAAAATCAATGTAAGATAAAGAACAAATGATTTAACACAGTAATAAAGGTAATGGAAAAAATCATCATTATGATTTCAAAACCTATAAATTAAATATGCAAACCTATTTACTGATCTATACGACGCGATGAGGATCTCCCAATCAGAACCCCAAATCTCGTACTGAAAATCAACAGAACATAGATATGAAAACATGCCTACGGTCAAAGACATACCATGATCTCAGCCTCGACCTCACATTCTTTGATTACCTAGCATCGATCTCACTCATCGGATGACTCGACCGTGACTAGGGACTCCTGTGAAGACCGGTATGTTGATCTAATATCCCTCAAAGTGCCTCTCATGGACCCAAAAACCCTGACCCAATTTCTTCTTCAATTTTTCAATTCAATTATTATAAATAATTTATCATTTTATCATATTTTTTTAGTCAATATAACTCATTGAAATATATATATATACAATTCTTATATCATCTGTTTTGATTGTGTTTTTTTTAAATGATCGTATTTTATTATTATCTTATATATATTTATTCATTATATTCTAGTTAAAATTTTAAATGTAAAATATTTTATAAGAATCAAAAAATTCTTTTCTAACAAATTATATATATATAAATCATAATAAACACATGTATATTTTTTTATAGTTATCTTAATATCATTTTCATTAACGAATTTACATAGTCATTAATTATATACAATAATTAGTTTTACAATGTTTTAAATATAATATTATCAATAGGTATAAAATGTTAGTGTTACATTTTTCTAATTATATTAGAATAAACTAACTCTACATAAAATATTTAGAATTTTCCATATTACAACATATATTACTGTATAATAGAAATATGAAATTTAATGTATAATATGAATATATAATTAAAATAAAATTATAATTTCATAATATTATTAATATTTTATTATACTTCGTAATTTTGTAAACTTCAAACCTATTATACAAATATATATATATATCACACTTTCAAAATCTAAAACAAATTATTTATATTCATATATTAATATAATTTTCATTTTATATTTTCTATTAAATAAATTTTTTGATAAAATAAAATCTATTTAATAAAAATAGTTATTTTATATTATTCATTAAACAATGTAAGATAATATTTAATTTTAAAATAAATTTCAAAATTATACTTATAAAAAAATAGAACAACTAATTTCGATTATTATTTTAATGAAAATTATCTTAAAAATGGTAAAATTAAAAATAAATCAATTTAATAAAAGATTTTTATAATTGAACTATGTTTATAATTTCTAGGTTGTTACATTATTCCCCCATGAAAGTATTATTTCCCCACAATTCATTTTTCCAGACTAAAAAAAATTATGAATTTACATATTTAGAAATAGTAAACTTTAGGACCTCTAATTCTAAACATTACAGCTTATACGAAAACATCTAATATTTATAGTTTTTTAGATCATTCCCCTTATACCAATTATAATGCCACGAACCCCCTCTTAGAGACTAATTGATTGAAAATGTTGTGTAAATTTTTTATTATAAAAGAAACTGAACAGTTACACGACACATTAAACAGACGAGGATCCTTTTCTAGTCTAGGTTCGGGATGATTAGGAAACACCATAAATTTATCATATCTGATCAAAAATAAAACAATTTTCCACTTTTCTACCTCTCATGCTAACTCTAAATGTGTCATCATTTGAAAACGAACCTCGTTACTACCTGTGTAAAATAGTATTAAAATAAAGGGTGGTATTTCAATATCAAAGTAAGGGGTTTTTAAAAATATTGAAAAATCCCATTAAAAAATATCCCTTTACTAAATAAATTATTAAAATTAAATTAAAAATAACTTTGTAAAACAAATTTTCAAAATATTATAATTCTTTGAAAAATAATTATACTTAAAAAATTCTTTTAAACCATTGATGTGATTTGTTTTAGAAAATTAAGAATTCTCTTAAAAACAAAACAGCATTGACCACATGAATCTTTGAAGGCTATCTTCGGCTTACCCAGTTAACAGATGGATCCAATATCTGATTCCCTATCATTTTTACAATGTTCAAGTACCAGTTTGTCGGAATCATTTTTTCTCCTTAGCATTCCTTACATACATATAATTGTCACTAGAGTTTTATCATTTAAAATATATAATCATACCTGGAATAAACATGTTCTATATTATTTATAAATAAATATATAAATACTATTTTTTAGTAAATTACATAGAAGCTCAATTAATATTAATGTACATCAAATTTCATTTATAATCCCATAAATGATCCCTCATTCTATAACTATTATTCAATATTGAAACCTGTATGTGTATACATATATACCTATGTTTATGCATGTATCATATTTCATAACCAAAACAAATTCATCGATATATTGTTATAATTATCTTTTGTGCATGACATACATATGAAGAAATGAATTTATAAAATTGTTAATTTATATTTCCATATCTAATATTTGATTGATCATAATTGGTTAAAGAGTATTATTTACCACATAAGAACATATTTAAATATCTTTTTAAAAATATCTATCCAATACTACTTTAAATAATCATGTCATAAAATTCTCACAAACAACTCATATAAACATAAATCAATCACTTGTTAATATTATTGTGAATCCATGAAATTCAATAATTTTCTAGATAATGTCTATTTCCTATTATGAAATCCATGAATTCATAAGATAAAATGAGAGTACCTAAAAATTATTGAATATGGAAAGTAAAATGACTACATTTTTTCTTCAAAATGAATATAAAATGTCTTTTTAAATTACTTAGAAACCCTAAATCATTTTAGAATGTAAAACTATCTTTCAAGGGTTATATTGTAATATAGAAATATTTTGTTTGTGTTTTAAAATACTGACTCTCAATGAAATGTAATATTTCAATGATGTAAAATTAAACATGAAAATTAATGAAATGTTTAAAATAGATTTTTAATTACCTTATAATTTTCAATATTATATAATCTTATAAATTAAATTGAACACCCATACTAAATTATGTAAAATGGGTGAATAATATTTTGTGAAATGAAATACATAAATCCAAATGTTTCTCTAACAAATATAAGATATTCAAATAAATAAATTTTTTGAAATAAATACTTATCCCTTGAAAATATTGGATGAAGGATGAAATCACTTTAATCGTTCAATTTTATTATCAACTCTCAAAATCATCATATTGTAAAACAAAACATAACACATAAAGAAAAATAGGGCTTTAGTACTTCTAATTTCATCCCCCTCTCTCTCAACAAAAACACATATATATACAATATGAATCATTGTGTGGATATATTATTATATAGTTCCATATCTGTATTGTATCATACAATTGACATGTTTGATCCATAACAAAAATATATTCAATGGATTAATTTTATAAAAATCATGAAATAGAAAAATTCATTTTAGTTAGATGTTTAGATTCTTGGTTTAGATATAATCTTGTATTCCATTGAAGGGTACTGAATGGAATCGATCAAGGATAGTCCAGATAGAGACATATAATTCTTTATGAAGCATTCAACACCGACCATAAATAAAATAAATCATAAAAGATTGGAATCATTATAACAATATAAAATATGATTTCATTGCATAAATTCGACAATAGGAGGCAATTGAATAGGGAAAAAATGGATTTTCTATCAGTGAACAAATAAGAAATCAACGTAAAATGATGAACATGTGATTTAACAGCCAGAGAAGTAAAATGTACAAGATCTTCATTAGGATTTCAAAAGCTAGAAATTAAATTTTCACACCTATTTTCTGGTCTAGACGATGTGGTGGGGTTATCCAAATTTGGACACCAATTCCTGTTCCGAAAATCCACATAACAGAAATATGAAAACATGCCTGCAGTTGAAGTCATTTCGTGCCCTCGGCCTCGTCCTTGAATTCATTGATTAACTAGCCTCGATCGTACTCAATGGATGAATCAACCAGGACTGGAGAGTCCTGTAAAATCCATTTTTCTACTTGAAAATCCCTCACACTGCCTCTCAGAAACATGAATACCCTTTCCCAATTTCTTCTTTAAGCATTTAATTTTTATTTTTTAAATTGATTACCATATAAATATAGTTTTTACTTAACATTTCTCACTATTATATATATAATCCATATATTATTTGTATTCATTTATTTTTATAAACTATTCATATATTATTATTATTATTATCTTATATATATAAATTCAATATTTTCATGTTAAAAATTTAAATGCCAACTATTTTCAATGGATCATTAAATTTTTATGGACATATATATATATTTTATAATAAAATCTCATATATATTTTTAGTAATATTAATTTAATTTTCATTAAAGAAGTTACCCTATAATTAATCTTATATAATAAATACTTTCAAAATGTTTTAACCACAACATTATCAATAGGTGAAAAATATTAGTGATGCATTTTTAAAAAACATTAGATTAAACTAACACTACTTAAAATAATTGAAATTTTTAATATTAAAAGATATAATATATTAAAATAATAATTTTAATATTCATGTATAACAACAATATATAATTAAAAGAAAATTATAATTTCATAAAAGTATTAGTTTTATATTATATTTCATTATTTTGTATAATTCAATACTGTAATATATATATATATATTATTGTGAAAATGAAAATCAAATTAACATTATTCATATATTTATATTAGTATCTTTTAAAATTTTCGATTAAATAAATTATTTGAAAAATTTAAATTTTATTTAATAAAAATCGTTATTTCAAAATATTCGTTAAATAATGTAAAATAATATTTTTTTAAAATAAATATAAAAATACTACTTATAAATAAATACAATCATAATTTTAAATTATTATTTAAATGAAAATTATTATAAAAATGACCAAATTATAAATAATTCATTGTTAAAAATAATTTATAATTAAACTATGTTTAGAATTTATGAGGTGTTGCACTATTTTTCACAAAACATGGCATAAACTGAAATTTTTTACTTGTAAAAATTAATAAAAAGGCCTTAGAATAACATTTAGAATATATATACGGTGTTAATATAATAAAAAAAAGAACGTTATATTAAAATGGTATGTTAATGGGAAAACACTGCTCAAATCAATGTGTGAAAAGAAATTCCCACAAGAAATCACTATGTGAGGGTTCCAAAATCATAAGTATATGAAGAAAACCCATAAAAAAACATAAAACCCAAAAAAATCCTTGGAAACATAGAACCAAAGGAATATCATGACTAGGGTAGTAGTGAAACCAATGAAAAGATGCTGAAAGAAGGAAGATGAAGGAGAACAAAGAGGGAAATTACCTTCATGATCAAGCCCCACATTGAGGGCTTCATTGAGTTAAATAGAAGGAGTAAGAGGAGAGGCTTGTAGGTTATGGGAGTGGTCATCCTAGATATGTAATAACCAAAAACAATTTGGTGGATTTGGGTCTGAAAATCCTTAGTTGGAATGGTTGGAAATTTAAAAAAATTAATTCTTGACAAACTCGCACAGTTAGGCCGCCTAGTTTATTAAACTATATGCCAAACCATGTGACAGACATAGGAAATACTACAGTGTTGTTCATAACTGATTTTATTCCCATTCTCTAACCATTAGGTAGGTTTTATACCTCCTCCAATGTTACATAGGTTTGGCCGTAGGGTTTATCAAACAGGGCGCCAAACCGTGCATAATGAATTTTAAAGAAAAAACATAAATGTTTTCTCCATAAAATCTGAAAAACCCAAGGATCAACCATGACTAAAATAAATTAAAAAAGACTTAAATACTCAATACCCATCACAACATGAAACCAAAATATTAATAATTCCCATTGAACTGGAACCTAAATCCAAACATGAAAAACCGAGTGAGATAATCCACCCCAAACATAATTATTTCTACCCCCAGAAAGCCATAACAATCTATAGATTATTGACCGATTCCTAAAGACTCATCATAAACATGATCCAACCTATTATGAAATACACATATCACTCACAAGAAAATGGAACTTAATCCTCTTATTTAATACAAAAGAACAACCTAAAACTGATTCACAAAAATAAATGAATGGATCAAGCCATTACATCCCCATCCACAACAAGGAATAAATTGTTAGTAAATCTCCCAATAATCCCAAAAGTCACACCAAATGAAAAATACTCATGGTATCCTAATTATTTAAATGGAATCTAGAATCAACTCCCCACCATTACGAAAAAACTAACATCTGAAAAAATTTTAGAAGAATACTCAATGAGACCTATGGTGTGTCTCCCCACAGATAATAACCATATAATAGTGACAAAATGATTAGATGACCTGAAATAGAACATAGAAACACCCACAAAATTCCAACCAAAACTATCTTATAATGAATTTTCATCTCACGTGAAGAAGAACACAACACAGACATTGAAATTACCCACTCATGAATAGATGGCGTAAATTTGAGCCAAAAAACTGTACAAACCAAAACCCCCACCATAATAGGAATGGAGAGAATGTACCCAATTAATGGATCATGGAAACCATGGATGAAAAACACCAACCAATATTCACCCATGGATTGATATAATTGGAGGCCATAACTAATTCAAATTGTCGGTCCAAATGCTAGGGATTATGGACTATGCTCCGACTTCACTCTGTGACCTGTGGATGGATCCCTAATAGATGAAGAATGTATTTCCTCACAATTAAGATATTATAATAACCAATGATAACATGTTTCATATGATTATATAGTAAAAAATGAATTATTGGAATCTTGGATGTAATTCCCACACTTCCAATAAACATAAGAGTTTATAAGGATACTCAAAACACCCATTTCATTCCAAAATCTAGAACGCCATTGGAAAAACGTCTATGAAAAAAATTCCCTAAAATATAGGGAAGCATTCAAAAAGAAACATTAAACGACTTTAAAATAACACGTCACTTTTAAATACTACCTCCATGAAAAATCCTAGCAACACACTCAATGAGTTTTTACAAGATACCCCACTATACACATGAAATGTTGTGCTTTTGAGCATTCGAACATGAAAACTTCTTGTCACCAAAATTGCCACATTGATGACACATAATGATCTCATTCCTAGAAGTGTGTTATTGAAGATCCTGAGGCCTCTGGATTCCACAACCCACTCCATCAACTTTCATTCTCATTTTCATCACTTTACCAGAGTCTCCCCCACTACTCTAATAGATAGAAGGAGGGAGGACAACCTTGAATACTCCGTCTATCATTGAGTCAACATGAAAAGATCACCTCATCGTTTTTAAAAAAAAATGATAGATTATAATCTAACACATTCTACTACAGATCAGTACAATGTAAAACATTGAAACAACATTCCATCATGGAATCATTTATAGCATACCCCATATCATAATGGAACATAACTACAATGTGATGGAAATAATACAACACTACTCCCTCACCCTGATGCAAAAAACTCATCTCTATCACCCATTGTCACCCATTCATTCTCAAAGAAATACTAACGAATGAATAATTCCTCGACAAACTCCCATGTATGATCTTTATAGGGATTCTTCGGAGACACAAACATCCACCACCTCCTAGGTGAAGCATCAAAAATAAAAGTTAGAAACTTAACCTTTAACAACTCTGGAATCTCATTTAGGCAGACATTCCTTTATATTTTTTTCATCCACTCCTCGGCCTCAAGAGGAAACCCTTGTCCATAAAATAGAGTTGCTCATAGCGTTCGAAACACAAAAACTAAATAATTAATTTGATCTATCAGAAATTTCACTAATTGGGAATCACTTTTATCCACACTAACATACCCCATTGAAACTTAATGGGTATAACCTATGGTCAATAAAAACCCACGAACTAAAGTAAATCTCAATAAAATCCTCCAGAACAACCACTGAAACTGTGACATGCATTGAATGTATGAATACGATCCATTAAATCATCAAAAAATTCTTTTGAAAAAATACTTATTATTAATCAAATTTAGTGGGTTGATCACTCGTCATTATTACTCCTTAGAGTTTCACTCACATTCATGTTTTTATTCCACCATGGTCACCCATCCACCATGCCATATCGGGAATCCATTCACAATACCAAATACACCATGAATGTAAGAACACATAAGAACACGAATTCTAAAGTGAAACATCCTCAGTTTACAAAACAAAACCTACCACATTACGGAATCTATGTACCTTCCAAAGGACAACTAACCACCAGGTTAAAAATCATATTTTGATACACATATCTATCTATTTTACTATAATTTAGAATTAAACTCTGTATATTTTCATCAAAGACCCATTTAATTTTTATAATTACATTTTTTATCATCTCAATAAACCACATTTCATCAAACCATTTGATTAAAAACTCACTTCTTATCATTTGAAACAAAATCAAAAAAAATCACATTCAATTAACCCCATGTTTTGTTTAATAAATCTCCATTCCATTAAACCATTTTAATTTTACCACATAGAATTCATTTTATAAAAAATCATTTTTTCTAGGTCTTCCCCATGGTTAATTCTAAAAATCCAATTTCAAAAATTCCAACAAAATGGGATTTCAAACTAAATTTTTAGTATTCCTAGGAGACCCAAAACAACTCAAAATATGAACTAGTGTTGATGGGTGTCATGTCCATATCATTGGTGGAAACATGCCAAAGGCACCACTAATAAAAAGAGACTTCTAAGACAATGCCCTAGGATCCACATGGCTTTCAAGGCCCTGTCAGTTTATAGAGTAAACTAGCCTGACTCTGTTTTAATGTCCCAATCACTGAAAAATACATAAAGAATAAGAAACTAACAAAACTGTAATTAATGTGGAAAGACGAGGATCAGAATGAGAAAGAGTTCTTCATGCCCTTCCCAATCTGACCCCTTGAGTCCAGAAAATCCATATTTATCTACCAAAACAGACCCATGTTACAAAGGAAACACATAAATGTATGCTCTTTTCTGATCATAACTCACTTCATACCATTTTTTAACAAACTAATCTGGTTCATCCTCGAACTGGTCACCTATTCCGATCTACGGCAAGGCCTGAAGGGTGTTCCCAATCCCCAAGGGCTGAAAACAAGTGTCTGGCATCAATAGTGTACACAAAAGGAATGATTTCACTTAATAAATAAATAAATAATGAAAACTAAATATAATTAGATTAACTATAAGCCCAATATATAATCAAACTGAACTGAATATCATTTATAAATGAGATTAAAAATACAACCAATGTCCACAACACACCAAACCGAACAAGAAGAGTATACCATATCCATTTCAAATTGTGGGTCACTCTCTAACACAAGATCAATTGTCACCCGAGGTGACCAAACTTATGATGAATCTGACATAAGGGATAAAAATAGAATATAACTTTAGTCTTGAGTTTTATAACTCAATAAATTATCCTAATTATCTATTACAAAACTTGTCCATTTCAAATAAAAGAAAAAAATTCATTTTTGAAAAAAACATATCAATATGTTTATTTATAAACATTTAACTTTAAACAAAATTATAATTCATTTCCCTTATTCATTTCCAAAACCATGATCCTTTAATTAGTGCGACATTGTTATTTTCGAGTGAAAAATGATGTTTAAATATTTTTTGATTATTTGATGATTGTAGAAAACATTTCTTTGAAAACTCTATTAATAAGAATTATTAAAATAAATATATCACTTTACAAGAAAAGAATTACATTATAAGAAACAATATTATTCACACAACTAGGAAATGGAATTAATCATATATGTATCACATTCATCAATGTAAGCTACTAAGAACCATTAAACATTGGTGAGGCTAGGATATCAAGAATAATCCAGAAGATACTAATACATGAGACCCCTTTCCCCGTATCATGCCACACTTGATGAAATCAAAATGATCAATACACTTGGTCTCCCTAACACAAGATAGGCTAAGGGAAAATACCATAGCAACAAACCCAAATATATCCACCTACTATGGGACATAGGTCAGTACATCAACTTCAAGTATAGAAATAATCATTAGAAAATTCACTCAATATTCAGGGTTCCCATGTATCATTTATATACAAGGGAAGAGCTAACCAATTTCAGCCAAGAATCCAATAAATTTAATATATTATAATAATCAACATAAGGCATCACCATGAGCCACCCAACAGACCAATCACACGGTAATGAAATAATATAACACAAATGGTCCAGATCAAGGAATATTGATAATGGATCACAAGGATTCCAAATAATTTATTTCCTATCCATTAGTCATATACATGTTTTGTGAAACAACCAAAGGTGGTTTTTATAATAATCACTTTCCTCGTTTTCAAAAAATATCCAAAAAGGACATTAAACTAATAAAAAAACTAGCATTTATCAATGGTAAAAAATATAATTTTTAAAAAGTGGTGTAAAAAAACATTTTCCACATAAACAAATTATAAACTCCATTAAAATATTCATATTCCTCCTTTCAATCACATCCACTTTTATAAAAAATTCCAAATGGTTCATTCATCAGCAACACATGTTGAAACACCTTAAAACGCCAAAACTCAATTATTTATAAAACATAAACCACCTGGGAAACCATTAAAGAGCCCTAAAATACTATTTCTCACACTTCTAACACATTCATAAATCCAAACAAAAAATCTTATATCACAATTAACATGTATAATCCAACATGGCATTTTATCAATCATAAGGCATGAAATATTTAAAAATAAATGTAGAACTAAATAAGGAATAATGATCCTATAGAATTCCAAAAATTAATCAAATATAATAAATCATTTTTTAAACATCACATAATACATGAGAAATATAACAAAACATTTATCAAACATGGTGTGTGCACATTTATAACAACCAAACACTATTGTTTCACAAAACAAGACATAAACAACTATTTTCGCATGAAAAAATTAAACCAATGGTTTAAAAAACACGTATCATATTTAAATTGTGATAATAGAATGAATAAGATGAAACATAAATTAAAAAATCATGTTCATGAAAAACCCTACCTCAATTCCATGGAGGAATGGAAACACACACCTTAACTCACTTTTAGAGCATTTTGAAGCCCTAAATAACTGATTAATGACCCTAAACACATAAAAAACCTATCAAAATAATGTTTAAAATAGATCCCTAGGTTCACCATGACCAAGGGAGATGAGAAAACAATGAAAACTTTGAATATGAAGGAAGAGGGAGGAGAAATGAGAAGGAATTTACCTTAATAATCAAGCCCCACCTTGCGGGTTTCTTTGATCTACATAAAAAATAGAATGAGGAGAGGATTGGAGGGATTTTGAGAGACATTTAAGGTATATATGAACATGGAAAAGGATTATTGGAGGGTTTGGGTATAAAAATCTTGATGGGGAAGCGTCAGAAATTTTAAAATTTTAAATCTAAGTAGACTTGTTCGGTTAGGCCGCAAAGTTCATTTAACATTCATCCATAACTAGAGGCATACATTTGAGTGATATCATGATTACTCTTAAGAGTCCATATTCACATGCACCAACCATGAAGTAGGTTTTATACATACTACATGGTGATCTGGGATTGGTGGCACAGTTTATCATGCAATTTTTGAAACCGTATACATGGAATATTGATGAAAAACTTCAAGGTTTTGCAAAAACAAATCCCAAATAAACCTAGGATCAACCATAAGAAAAGACTATAAAAATATAAAACTTTTAAACTCAACACCGATCACATCTTGAACCTAAAAAAATCAAGATTCACAACTAACTAGAATATAGTCTAAATCATGAAAAACTAGGTCTCACGGACTCACCCATAGCTTGAGTGTAAGACCCACCACCATTGGAATCCTCTGAATGCTCATGAAATTTGTTTTATAAAGTAGAAACCATGTCTCTCTCCCATAAATACCACTTCTAAAAGCACTATAGATTACCAATATTTCTAAATTATTCTCACACCCTTATGGAATTTGATAAATTATTCCTGATGTTTCAACCATTCCCACAATGGTAATAAATAATTGTCTTACACTATGAATAACAAAGTAGAGATAAAACTATTGATTAATGCGTACACTTTCTACCACACCATGGATATTGATCCCACTTCTTCATCTTTCATAAGAATGAAATATAGCTTATTCCTACAAATGGAACTCCATTTAGAAATATATTTCATGTCAAATTATCCACTTCCATAACAACCATTTCATCTACCTAATAATATGTTGGAAAAAAATGATGACTAATCATGGAACAAATCTCTATATACCAACCCATTGCAAAAATATGGTCATTAATGTAGTCATTCCTATGTAGATCTAATGAAATATGAACAAATGTAGTAAAATGGGAGGCACACACCATCATCTAATAAAAAACATGCACTAAAAATCAATACATGTGGTCCATCCCTATTGTCATGGTCTCTATGTAGAACAACCGATTAAAATCCACCTTCAATGTTGTCTATGTCAGATCATATTGCCCTCATATTAGAACCATCAAATACCACCACTAATTATTCGGTACATCTAGAAAATATATGGATAATCACAATTTATATGTCTCATGTGTGTTTTCGAATTTAATAAACTACTTGATATAACCAAACCACTTATGATGCTCATAGAGTTCCTTATCACCATGAAAAACCAATGGTGTTTTCCTCATAATCTCTTGATAATATTCCATCATCCATTTCACCTAGAAGAAACCTACTTTAAGAATGCATTGTATCAATTGAGTCACTAAATTAACTGATGAATGTTCAAGAGGATGGTCACCTTTAGGGTGTTCTCTATAAAACCCTATTTATACCAAGTGGAGGACTTTTTGGGATGAATTTTCTAAAAGACACAAAACACATTCTCCATAAAATATAATTAAATCTCAAATAACATAAAAATTATCAAAATAAAATCCCATTATGAGTATCAACATGTATCATCATCCTGAAATGAAACTCCAAATAATGAATAATTTTTTTTAGTATTTTCAACAGTGCACAATCTTGTTGTACAGTTTGGAAAATCATTCACCTACTATGAGGGAGTCACTATAGTTGGAATTCATGGCCAAACAGACTATGCATTGTTACTAATATCCAAGTGCACTAATTGTGTTCCTCCTCCAAACCTCCCCTTTTCACATGAAAGACTATATATTTCCCTCAATCTCACAGTAGGACTAACAAGCATCCAAAAAATACCTTGAAATCACATTAAATTAACCATAACTAGGTTCATAAAATGACAACAATACAAGACCACCCATAAAAAATGAAATTTAGACTTGAAGAAGAATATGCTTGTCACCCCCACAACACCCATTCCACGATCTTATATCATGGTGGTGTTAGCTCTATTCTACCACTGCATCCCCTATAAAAACATATCTAATACTATATTTTAATGAACAACTCTGAGTTGACTTGAATCATTGCCTTAATTGGACCATAAAACTACCAAAATCACATTTTTTCTATATTTGGGATAGTGACAGGCACTGAGAAAAACCAAAAATATATTGGTAATGGTTTCTCCCTTTGATTATTGGAATGAACCAGCCATGGAATGTGAAATACACTAATATATTATCCAATATATTTTTATAAAACATAAAATCATGAGTATAAAATTAAAATGAATAGATATGAAATATCTTTACACCCAAATAAATATTCATGGTGCGAAGCCCAAATCCTAGAAATATACCACCATGAATATAATTTTGGATTTAACCCATCTAGACAAATAAAGTAGTTATAAAATATTTTTCAAAAATAAACCTTTTTGATAAAATTTTATTTATAAAAATTCCATGAAATCTCATTGGTTTACATTTTGAATAAAAAAATATCCAAATCATTTCTCAATATTGATCAAAAATAATAAAAATTTAAAATGTACAATATGATCAACATATCCAACATGGCATAATAAATGTGATCAATGAATCGACATCATTATATGTCCTATAATAGAGAACGTGAAAAGGATATCTCATAACAAACAATAGGGAATTATTTAACATTATAAAATAATACATTTCAATTCATCGAGAGTAAAAAATCCTCAGGTTATAACCTCAAGGCCATTCTATGAGTGAGACAAAACAAAGTGTGATAATTAGAAAAGAAAAAATGGATTTTATCATAGTCTTTCCAAACCCCAATAGAAATATCTCTCATGGTATATTAAATACTATAATGGTTTCTCTTTTAGTATTCGTACACTAATTCTCTCACTATATCATGGAAGAAAAAATGAAATATATCACAGTCATTCAACATAAAGGCTCTCATGATCCCTAAAAACCCCACCCTATATCCTCTATCAACCCATGTGCTACTCCATGCAAATATAATCACATGAAAGTTGTAATAAATGAAAATAAATATCAGAATCCGATTTCATAGATAATAGCCCTACTTAATAAAATGCCTTCTCATATGGTAACACCATTACTAAAATCAATTTGTAATTCCATATAAAATAAATGAATCCCTTTTTGTCATCGTAACCAACACATGGAGTGCACACAAGCTACTCTCATTTAGAAAACAATCTTTAATCTCCCAAATTTCCCAGCCACGACACACATAATAACCCAATTATTCAAATGGAAATTTGTTAATTAAAAAACAAAAGGAAACTATGAATTTTATGGTCTTACATGGTAAACTCCTATAAATAGGGAAACCTACCATAAAATGGATCCTACCAAATTTTTCAAGAAGAATGCCACCCAGAATAGGAATATTAATCCCTCACACAGCCTATGTAAAAAAAATTCCCCCAATCCATACATATGATAGTAAATCCATACTCCTAGAACAATTTATTTTTGTTTATGAAATATTCAGATAAATACTCCAAGATAATGGTTGTTTTGAATTGAGAAGTAAAAAAGATTAAATTGATAAATAATTGAATTATAAAGAATTAGAGTTCATTAAAATTCTATATTTTTATGTAATTAATATATTGAAACACCATGTAAATATTCTTAAAAGAATTTGTAATGATTTTAAGTTTTCATATAGATATTTAATGATGTTCCAAGATGGTTAGAAGATTCTTATTAAGGGTCAGAAAATGTTGAACTCAATGTGAGACAATTTATATATAAATTGAATACTTATGATGGGGTGTGAAGAGTTGAAATGTAAATTATCCAATGATGTAGGAGAAATCACAGATGCATATGTGATTTTTGGTCACATTAGATATTTTTCCATTTGAATATGGAATTTGTGTTTGAATGATATCTAGTATAGTGAAACTGAAAAATGAAAAAATGGCATTTATCTACCTAAGAAACCGTGTAAGAAAATACATTTTTACAGAAGTGAATTTGATAATACCTATGTAAAGTATATTATAAGAAAAATTTATGTACCACTACATGAGTAAATTTTTTTAGGAATTTTTAAATAATGTCATTGGAATTTTACATCATATAAGATAATTCAGATCCATTTGGTGATGCATAATAAAAATTAATATATATATATATATATATATATGTTTATTTTATGTAAGAGAATTCATCTAAACCGTTTTTAATTTTGAAAATTAGTAATATATAGTTATATACAATTATGATATTTCAAACATTCCAAGTGATTTTACATAAATGAATTATTATTTTATCCAAATTATATTTTTTTCTAGAATTATATGATTTTATAAATATAATGGGATTGTACATTACCAGATATTCAATGAATAAAATATCCAATATAAAATCTGTTTAAAAAAAGTTAAATCCAAGATGCTGATCTTCAAGATTGAGAGAAGTAATATTAACGGGTGAAAAATTTCTGTGACATGAAATGTGTTTGATTGATTTTAATGGATTTTAAAGATTAATATAAGTGAATTTAAAAAAAGCTTGTTTTTATTGTATTATATTATAAATGATGATTTATATTTGGTAATAATAAAATATGTTTTGATATGTTTTGTAATGAAAGAGGATATCTCTCATTGATAAAATATCATTTATCTATAATATTAGTTCCACTTTATATATATTTTTTATCTATATTTTTTATAAAACATTGGAGATTGAATTTTTCATTCCATTGGGGATATTTTTAGTTCAATTAGTAGATAAATCAAATAATATAGAATAATAAAATATAAATAGCATCTTCAAATTTGATGCAATTAATGAGGGAATTTATGGAATATCCTTTGGGTCCAAAATAAGTATGAACAAAAATTTTGGAATCCCAATTTTGTAATCTTTAATACTTAATTTATTACCAGAAGTTGTCTTTCACCTTCTTACTCATTTTTTAGAATATTAAAATTTTAGAGTCTATTTATGGTATCCACCTATCCAAATGACAATTTGTAGAACTGATCTCTAGGAGAGTGGAAATCAGTCATCTATGAATCCATTAAAAATTATTGGGATTGGAGATTGTTTTCTTAATAAAAAAACCAGAATAAAAAGAGCTATAAATGACTAATATGATAAGAATCATGAGATGCTTCGACAAACATTTGTAATGATGAAGGTAAAGTGAATCCAACATATCCAACATATTATGGTTTCAATAAATATGAATAAGAATAATAAATTTAGTTATCTAAGAGAAAAAAATATCTTTAGGAAAGGGAAAAAAGTGCATAGAGATTATGTCTTGTTTATTTTGAAAATTTTTTATATTAATTATTATTGTGGTGAGATTGAATAGAATAATTGACATGTGTATGTTGTAAAATATTCTTGCAATGAAATGGAAGCTATGGACAAAAAAATATCAAGCTGCATGAATTATTTATTAAACAACTCCTAGATATTAAAGAAACTCTATGTTGAGAAATATATTCATTTTTTTTCAATGTCCCCATGTGTGTACTGAAGGTATAGTTCAAGAGGATAATGAAACTGAAGAATTTATGGGATATTAGTATAAGGATCATTTGGTAGTATACTAGTACACGTATTTAATATGTTGAACCACTCAAATTTAATATTCAATGAATTTGGTTAAAATTTAATCCATGAAAACCCGTTGAAATTTTTTATCTAATTTTGTTGGAAAATACAAGACTTAATTGGAGTTGACATAGCAGGCAGTAGGTTTCCCATATTAGTTACAATCCTTATAAAAATTCCATGTGCATATCTCTTTTTTTATATCTATATTACATTTGGTTGTGTTATGTTTCATAAAACATAAAATATCTATTTATATCGAAGATTATATAATGTATTAAAATACAAAAGAGGGTATGATAAGTAGAATATTAGTAATTTGATAACAATTTTACAACACCGGACCCCCCACCCCCACCACATGAGTGATTGTACGCTCTACTTGGTTACCAAATAAAACCTTTTTTATATAATGTGATATTAAAATTGTATTTTTAGTGGTATCATCCCTTATTTATAACATTAAACTTATATAATTACCAATGTAATCTCACCAAACTCTTTGAGAATATATTAAATTTATAATATGATGTTTAGATATAAAAAAAATTATTTTGGTTATGTTATAATAATCATTTCTTTTGGTGATAATATCTAAAAACATACATTATATTCATTTCTATGTTTTTGAGTTTTGTTTTAAAAATTAAAAAATAATTCATTATTAATATATTATAGGATTTGATCATTCAAAATAATTTTTATAAAAAATTCTTTTATTTTATTAATAATAATAAATTATTTAATATGCACATGTTGTCATATAATTTTTCATGATAGACGTAAAAAAAATTTATTTGATCCAATTGTGATTAAATTAAACCATTTCATACAAAAATTAGATAATTAAACTCTAGTATCCAGTAGTAAAATTTATACTTCAATCAATATTATTTAATTATTATTTAATTTTGAGCTACTATTTATTTTCAATTGTTATAAAACATACATGATATATAATATAACCATCAAAAATATATTAATTTTATTATATATCATTATTTATAGTTGTGATATGTCAAATGAGACTATTAGAACATCGTAGGTATTCATTATTTGTCCTTCTATATTTGTCATTATTTCTATAGTGAAATAACATTCCTTCCATTTCATTAGTTTAAATAATGGTGTAGAATCTTTATGAGGACACTTTTTAAAATTTTAGAAAATCTATTAAAATAAAAAATTTATACAATATCAATGAAACAGTAACCCATACCTCTAATGTTCAGCTCATTAATTCAAAAAAAAAATTATATCTAATAATATTTTATTTTATATGTTTAATTTATAATTCAAAATGATCTATTGAAAACTTTTTATCAGTGATTATAGAATGAAATTATTTTATAGATCAAGTGTGACATGTTATACAACATGCTCATAGTCAATAAGGAAACCAATAATATTGATTACAAGAGTTAAAATCAATATAATTTCTAAAATATTTCATTAAATGATATCCTCTATCACCGTATACTTTTTAGTTCCATCTTATACAAGAGATATCCTTTCATGTTGCCTATCATCTTGTATGGTTCCATATATTCATCAGGGAATTTTAAATTGGGATAAGTGGTCACAAGAATGAGTTTAGATATATCTATGTGATCGATTATATTATAATAAACAGTTTCTATGTTTATTTTTTTAATAAATTGACTAGTTGGATAATTAAGAATATGTTTCTCTCATAGGTACAACATTCCTTCTTGCATAAGTATTATTTTTATGTCTTGGTACAAGTATTGAAAATTAAATTCAATAAGTTTATACTTCAATATGATGGATCTATATTTTAATACTTATGATGAAGATGATGATCTAATTATATCAATAATTATAGATTTATCAGATGGGTATCATGTTTTACATTATTTTAATTTGTATTTTTATTAAATGTGTTCTGGAAAAAACAATGACCCATGTTACAACACAATATATCAATTTGTGGCCAAGATCCATATTTCTCTATGAAATTTGTCTTCTTTGTCATTCCTTTCACCACAAAGAAATATATATTGTCAATAATTCTAATCATATTGTGTATAAATCATCGATGTTTAAGGGAAAAAATCTTTTGAATTCATCATATGGGGAAAATCAATATTAATCTTTCAGTATTAAAACTCTTATGGTTTCCTCATCTACTATAACACAAATAAAAATATAAAAATTTGGAAACTAACCCTTAGGGTCACCATTTTTTCCTTATATAATATAATTCAGTGGAACCCTACATTAGTATAACCTACCTAATTGAATAATAGATGTCTATAAATATGAATATAATAGATGGAAACTTAAACATAGTATTTTCAAGGGGTTTAAATTTCATAATTTTATACCATATTATTCCCTTTACATATATTAATGCTTCTACTAATCTATTTTGGAATCTAATTCTTTGAACTAAACTAGTTTTATTAAATCTTATTGATGTGTGACTAACTTCACACTAATAGCATGTGCCACCAACATTTCAAATCCCAAAATTTTCTTATTTATATATCTGTATCACATATATAAGGTAATTCCAACCATTTTATATAATGTTGTAGAATCATATTAAATAAACAATTACTATTGGAGTAATCTTAATGGGATTGATAGATAAAATCAGTTGTTAACAATAACACTTATACCATCATGTCATCGTGAAGTAATGTATAAAGTCCCTATATCAAAGGATATTTCCCTGTTGAGAGAACTGGATTCCATCATAGTTCTAACACATAATCTGTATGATCAATAATTTACATTGTAAAATCAAGAGATAACCCAATACATGCCAAAGTCAAGGTAGAAGAATGTTATATCAGTTATCTTACATTGTATGAAACTCCATAAATACATGTATGAATATTATTAGAAGTATTTTCACACTTTATACTAATTAATGCATCTATTACTCATATAACATTTATATTTAATAATTAATA
Organism: Viscum album; assembly: GCA_963277665.1. Classification (NCBI taxonomy): domain Eukaryota; kingdom Viridiplantae; phylum Streptophyta; class Magnoliopsida; order Santalales; family Viscaceae; genus Viscum; species Viscum album. The sequence goes on along the minus strand of OY728131.1, from coordinate 846,940,646 downwards.
TGTGACTAAAATAAATAAATAATGAATAACATATTTAAAAATGTGATAATCATTATTAACATTTCATAATTCTATAGATTATAAAAAATTAATAATGTATCCATAAATTTTGTACATTCAATAACTATATTAATATAAGAATTATATATTTATCTCTATTAAAAAATCCTTTATATTATCCTTATTTTTGAAATTTAATCTAAATTTATTGTATTAGAATAAATATAATGATTTTATATTCAAGTTCTATTATATGATAAATTTGAATAATCTTAAGGAAAAATAAATATTAATATTTAATCCATGATCACATCAATTATCAAAATTCCATTAGACATTGTTTAATTTTTTTCCCAAATAAATCATTATATTTGAACAGATAACATTTATTATTATTAATCAAACTTAATATTAAATATAAATTAACTTATATTGATCCTTATTTTTTAATTTATAAACATCTTATAAATTACAGAAATAATTTTTATATTTCAATTTTAAATCAAAATTTAATGTTATGTCATATAATTTCAAAAGATATTTAATATTAATATTTAAAATTATAGATATTAATATCATGAATCATTGATAATCATTTAAGAAATTAATTATATAAATTCTATAAATAATTCATTCAAAAAAATTGGATATTAAATAAATACACGAAAACAACATTTTCCATTTTTTAAAAACAATTTTTCATATCCTAAAATCAATTCAATATTTATAATATATAAAATTAGGAATTTATTGAATATATTATTTTTGGATATACATTTTATCATATGGAGTGATTTTCATATTTATCTATCATATATTTTGATAGATTATTCAATACTCTTGATATAACATTCGACACTTCGGAATTGTTAATTATGACATAAATGATACCATACTGATGAAATAACAATTTATTTCCTAAATTGGGAAACTTTTAATTATCAAATTATATATTCCAAGTAATATAAAATTATATGTTGAAAATACATGGATCAAAAATTATTCAAAACAAAAAATTTCAAACATCCTAATGTGTGATTTTATCAGATTCGATGATATTACATAATATATATCAAAGCATGGAACAAAAGTTCATTGTATTTTATGATAAGCAATATGATAGTCATATGATGTTAATTTTACATGTTTTTAAGCATGATTAAAGTTATAAAAATGAATTGAATAGATATAATACCACAATTCGAGTTTTAAAAATCAATTAACCACAAATAAATGATTTAGAAAAAATTAAAACAGTATACAAAGATAAATCATGCTATGATATTTAAACAATGAATTGATGAAATAAAGAACATGTTCAATTCACCATAGAAAACTATTTTTTCCATTAATCAATACTTGATGAATACCATAAGGAACTACTAATCAATTATTCCATTTATGTTTTACCTACATGACAAATAAATTCACCCAAACTGTTTTGGCGTGATCCACCTCTACATGTTACGTATGTATCTCATGATACAAAGGACGACAGTGGAATATGGAGATATGAGAGGGAAAGTTTTCTCTATTTAATTCTATGATAATTTCCACAAATTATGTAATGGTAAATCCACTTTTAGATATAATTTAGATATTTTCCCAAAACCCTGTAAATTATGAATATTTTTAAAAAATTTATGAGAAAATGCATTAAATAAAAACCCATATAACATTATAGAAAGGAAATTCCAAATAATGTATCATGTAATAATATTATTGATTTCTAAATATTATATGAATGAAAAAATTTATATTTATTTTTCATAAATATATCTTTGAATATGATTAATTACATATAAAAACTCATATGAAATAGTCGTATGACTGCATTTGGGGTGGATCTAGAATAGTGTAATGATATCATTATATCTCACCTTATGGTATTCCAAAACAAAAGAAAACAGTGTTTTTGGTTTTATCTATTTCATGAAATATTATATATATATATATATATATATATATATATATATATCAAATTATACTATATAGATTCATATTAATATAATTATTTGGGAATATAACCTTTAACAGAATCATCCTTAATCACATGATCAATAAGAATAATAAATTAATTGTTAATGAGAAATATTTTTTTCAAACTAATTTTTTTATGAATGTATCTCAATATGTATGATATATTCCTATTGAAAATCCATAAAACTATTTAATGACACAGTAATAAATATCATCCAACAAAAAAATCTCTATATCGATTATTAAATGAGAATCATTATTTCATCTTCATACATATTATTAAAACTCTCGAATACTAAAAAAATGCATTCTATACCATCCAATATTTTCTAAAATTTTTAACTAAGATGTTCATATGTATATAAAAATCTTATGTTAGTAAAAAAATAATAACAAACTCAGTGACTCATTATGTAACCATTGGAGTCTATCTTGATCAAATAAATCCTTCAATATTCACTATTCAGTGATGCCTCGTATAATAACCTATCAAAAAAATAGTTACAATTTTTCCTATGTTTATTTTCCACATCCCTTATACTCTATATCTTATTACTCCTGAAATGCTTATCTGGTATTGGAATTTTACACCATTAACAGGTCTCTCAATTATTAAAATTTTAATTTATTATTTAAAATCAAATAACCAATAAAACATCCAACTACTAATACTTTTATTTGGGTTAACATATTAATATTTCGATCATAGTCACCTGGGATATGATTTAGAAATATAAGGTTTTTATTTTGAGTAGTAAATGATCTAACCTCAATTCCACATTATCAAAGTATCTAAATTCTTGATTATATCACAATCTTTATAATGGAGAGTTGAAACCATGATACAATCATTTATAAAAATCACTAAAAAATTTTGAAACCACTCTAAACACAATAATTTAAAACATACATGGTATATTCATCCCTATTTTCATTTTCCAAAGAAAAACTTATTGACCACTTTTATAGGTTACGAAGAACCATGATAAATCCATCATACATCTTGACTATAATGGAAAAACAATGACATATTGAATTGTCCTTTGTTCCTCTCAACCAATGTCCTTTTCCATACCCTAATTTATCATCACCATGGAACTAGATGATGATTTATTCCATAATTAAACTATGATCACATGGTGTATGCATTTATTTAATGAGACCCAATTTTTCATCAATTTTCCTAAAATGTGAAAAAATATTATAAACAAATATATAATTTTTTACGCATGGAAAATAAGTATTTTCTCATAAATTCTACATAATCTATGAACATAAAAATTACTATTTTATAGTTTTTTCAATTTATTTATTTTTAATGTCATCAAAATCACAATTTAATGAGGTAACACCAAGGATTGTTTTTGTATACATTCACGTAAAATATATCCAAATAAAATTTAAAATACAAAAAATTATCTAAACACTCCAACATATTCAAATGTACTTTGACACAATATAAATAAATGTATTCATCTATATATAAATAACTTTTGAAAAACCAGGACAATACCGATGCCAAAAATTACATCCACATCATTTATTCGTTGACCAATAATCATCCATGGCTTATCAAAAATATCATAACGTGATTTTATAATAATAATTAACATAAAATAACAATAATATGAATGATTATAATAATATAACACAATTTACTCAATTAAAGGATCTTGTAGAAGTAATATCACATAGAGGATGATTTTTTTCGAGTAAAAAAACAATGAACTATATACATTTTAAAGAAATAATTGTTTTAAAACATAGGTTAGTTTAGATAATTTTGATTTTCTATTGGTAACAAAAATTTTGGGAAGACTAAAAGGCCGTATATTTTTTAAGGTACCAAGTAGTCATGATTTATGAAAATTTTCATTGATTTTTTATAAATATGATAGTTTTCAGTAGGAATTATTTATCCTTACGTTCATTTGAGGATTTATACCATGATAATAAAACTATTTTGGAGGTTTTAATAAAACACGTAATATTTCTATAAAATAGTTAGTAGATAACCTAAAATATCAAAAGAGGAAATTTAAAGTGACATGAAATAGCATGTGTTGGTAATGAATTTGGGGATAGATTTCAGGAATTTGAATAAATCATGGGAGTCTAAAAATAAACTACTAATGATGTGAGAACATTATAATAAAATCACTGTTGAAATAGAAAAAGAATAATTTTATTTGATATGGTGGAATATGAAATTATTTATTAGATAATTTAAATAAAAATAAGGAATTCATTTTAGTGAAATTCTCTTTCCAGTTGTGATGTATATAACTCTCTACACTATGCTATGGTAGGTTTAATCAAAGTGTAATATATATATATATAATGTATATATAAATATTTAATTCCATTAAGGAGATTGAGAAGGATTAATTTTCTTGGATAATTTTATAGATTTCAACGAAACAGTAATGGTGTATGTACTATGTATGAAAAATTAGACTTTTTATGAGGATAATTAAGCACTGTGAAATTTGATTAAAAAAATTAATTCTTTACTAAATTAGAAATCATTCATCTAGTGGAAAGTAAATAATTTCTATTAGTTAATGGTCTTTAATTATGAGGGTTTAACATTAACTCTCTTGTATGAATATTATATTCCCTTAGATGTTCTAAATATGAAATAAATAATAATCATGAAGTTGTATTTTGATGAATCGTTCAAGATGAATGATATAGGAGCAGAAATAGTATGATTGTGATGAGTAAAAATACATTAAAGAATAAAGGAATTGTTATGATTTTTTATTTTAGCTACACTTTGAAGGTTTTATAATGATTCGGAATGTATGGATAAATATGTATACCCTAGTGGAAGGTTAGACCTTGTTTTCAAAAGTATTTTTTCCAAAAAATGGAAAAATATTATAATTACATTGAAATGGAACTATATATAACATTTGGTTGAATACTGATCTTTTCCATAAGTTTTTTATGACCATAAAATTTCAATTTTAAGGAAATTTTTCAGTCGGTCAGTTATATATATAGTGAAAGAACACAGGGATGTGGTGATATTGAAATTATATTTTCCAAAAATTTTCATGAGTCTATATTTGTTTATTTTTGTGGATAAATGTTTATAGGGATTCATAGAACAAGATTTTAGAAGTAATTATAATTATAAAAGAAGTTCCATGATATATGTATTCATAATTGGAGGATTGATTATGAGATAAATGTCTAAAAATAAACGAATAGTGTAAATTTTATCCCAAAAAATGGAGTATATATTAGAAAAAAGGTTGGAAGAGACATACAATAGATAAAGGGACATTTGAGTAAATTAAGTGGAATTTGGGGAAAAATTGAATTCTTTGATTATTATAGTGAATTTTATCTTTCTAATAAAAACCTTTATCATTCTATGGCATATCATATCCATAGGAAATGTCACTTTATCAAAATAATTCAAGAAATATGGATTTATTGATCTATAAAATGTGAGTGGGAGTAAAATCTATAATATATAATGACAATTGTCGTAATTTGGGAAGTTCTCGGGTAGTACCACGCCTTATTGAGTCATTGTTGATTCGAAAGGTGATTGAAAGGTCACTCCCATAATAAAATATTTATAGGGAGATATTTTTTAAAGAAAAAATGATATTAATTTTTTTGGATAAATGAAGCTTATTTTTTAGCATACATAAAATTCAATTATCAAATAGATAAATAAATTAATAGTGGTGAAATCCAAAACGTTGATTTGTAGTGACTATAAAATTAAATATTGATCACTCTTTTTTAGGGTATGTAAATTAAATTAGTGGATTAATTGATCTGGTTGGTGGAGTTCTATATTATGAAATATCTATTCAAAATTTTGTGTAACTGCTCTAATAATAAATTAATGGTTATTGAATATTTTTCGAATATTTATTAAATGTGATAAAAAATTATTTAAAAAAGGTTCTCCTTGATTTATTATTAATGTGTAATCCTCATATGGTTGTTTTCATGATGATGTTATATATATTATAATTAGCATCCCAGTATTTGATTAGTTATATAACATGTATCTTGAGTATTTCTTTATCCACTATATACTAATGCATTATAGTGATTATTTTTATATTTGGAGAATTTGTAGTTTATATTAAATTGTTTATGTATCAATATTTTGGATTAAATATATTTCATGACTATATTTTCATTGTTTTGTGTTTTCCAGAGACATTTCTAGTGTTTGTTTGATATAATTCATTGAGTATTTCATAAATATAGTGTATTTAGGTGGCATTACATATTTATCAATTATATAAAATGTGAAGTCCATAGGGAAGATCTGTACATTTTTATAAACACATAATTGCATGAATAAAAGGAGAAAGCATATAGCATTTTGATTTACCAAAAAATTATACACTAAAAACAAAAATAAATACAATAATATATTATACATTATTAAATACATCATATAATAATTAATAATCCAACTAAATTAAATTTAATTTGAATAATGTAAAACATCACTTATTAGAAATCTTATAACAATACTATATCACATTATTTGATAGAAGTTTGGGATAATTATATATCTTATACAAAAAGCTTTGATATGGGATTTAGTGCATATTAACATTGTATCACTTCTTTAAAATAGAACATAATAGATTTTGTGAACATTCTATGACAACTTATGAAATCATACTAGAAATATTTTTATGGTAAACTATCATAAATTATCATATTTGATATAAAATTTTTATACCAAACTAACTCCCCATTATATGGACATATGTGTGGTCATATGATATTTTATAGTATTGAAAATTATTTTAAATTTAAATTTCTAACTATAAAAAAAGCTTGTCTAGTAAAGTGTCATTAATAGTAACTTTTCAAATGGATCAAGTATGATCTCCCAAAACTATACATATCTTAAAACTTATATATCCACTATTTATTGGTATATTAAATATAAATATAATATAATTAATAACCATGTCATGTTGATATTTTCCACATCTTGGTTTATTTTAATTAAAATGAAAAAATTCGGAAATTCACCACAAAAGAGATTGATTAAGTGATATTAATTATTGACTATCATTATCATTTGTTTTTATTCATTAATTTCATGTTCACTATTAATTAAAATAAATTTTAATCATTTTAAAAATTAAATAATCTATATAACTTATTTTTTAAATCTATTATATTGTATGAAATTAAAAAAACTATTTAAAAAAAAATTGTTATAAATTATAGAACAGTTTAAGAATATAATTGAGGCTTATATAAATTTCATGTTATTGTGTGACATGATTGGGTTTATTTGAAAAATATATAACTCAAAACACAATATTTCATTTTATGTCTTATATATTAACCTAATGTTCTGTAAGGATCTGTGAATCAGAGTGATTTTTAACAGCAACTTATCGTTGAAATTTACTAACAAAGAGATTATCAGGGGGAAAAGGATTAGATAATTTGAATCTAATGGATCTCCCTTAATTGCTGGTAAATATTATGAGGATTTATTTTTTGAAAATATTGGGATGTATTCGTAATTTTCATTATTTTATTTAAATGAAATATTTTCAATTATTATGAAATAAGTCTTATTGTCATTTTCACTATATTTGAGAATTTTTCTCACAAATCAAACAAAATTATGGTAGTAAAGAATCTTTTATATCATTTTTATATTAAAATATGTCAGATAATTATATATAACATTTTTTATAAATAAAAAAACAAGGTATAATGGTGATATTTTTAATCACAACATGTTTTAAATCAAAAGGTCCGCGGTATTTTTAAATATATCAATACATGTTGTCGATTTTTATGAAATCGTTTAAATATTTATAAAAAACATAGTAACACAATACAATTTTTTAGACATTAAAGTTTTAACTATAAATGTTAATAATATAAAGTTGATACATTTGATGGATTTCTTGGAAAATTTTATATAGAATAAAATTATTGTTGTGTTTATTTAGAAATTATATTCTATGTGTGAAGAACCATCCCATGAGGAATAGAAAAATATGATGTGATTTTTATATTAATAAATTTTTTATAATACTTAAAATACATTCCTAGAATAAGACCTAAAATACCAAAATATTTTTTAAAATATGTGATATATATTTAATGTAAATTTTTATGTCATGTGTTGGTAATTATAATTTTTTTTAAAATTAAAAATAAATTTAATAAATATTTATTTATTATATAATAAGGCTATGTATAACATTGTATATATTTTTATAATGTTTTAACAATTTATAATATAAATTATTCATATAATATTATTTATATTAGAAACATTTTAATCTAATTTGAACTCATTTGGTTGGTTTTGATTGAGTGTCTAAATGAATATAAAATATAAGATATTTAAATTTTGTAAATTGTCAAAATTGTTAATATGAAGTGTTTATATATTAAAAACCGGGAATATTTTCTATTTATAAAAAATTCATATATACTTAATATGATTACTTTCAAATTATATACATGTAAATGATTAAATAAGTTTTTATTTATATTTACATGTAAATAAAAAATAATAGAATAATGTTAAAAATATTTAAAAATTATTTTTTATTTATTTATAAAATGTTCATAAGTTTGTGTCACATGTCTACATATTTGAATTTTTCATACATTAATTTAATCATTATTTTTGGTATTATTAAAAGAAAAATATTTATATTTTTATATAATGTTCCCATTTATACAAAATTATTAAATCATTTTTATATATATTGTACAATTCATATATGGAAATATAAACATGGTATGATAAAATCCTAGTTCCTTTCAACCGAGACTATGAATATATTAGATAATAAATTCAATAATAAAGGAAAATTATTATATATTTATATTATATGGTAGGATTTTATTAGAATTATTGTTTATATTGAGTATTTGTCTATGGAAAATTTGTCTTTTTGTCAACTGTTCCACTACCTCATGTATTGAGTCTTAATACTATAAATGTGCATTAGATATAACTAAAATACATGATCATTTCAATTTTTTATATCATGAGATTATAAATATTTAAATATGTTGGCATCCTATAAGACACTCAAGAGATGCATTTAAATAAGTGTAAATTTAATTAGACTCCCTTTTAGGTAAGTACGAAAGAGAATTAATTGAATAAAGTATTTTATATTAATATGATTAAAATTTAATAATTCGGTTGAAGGTATATAGTACAAAACTAAATAATTAAATAGTGCATAAATGTATGGAATATAAGAGATAACAAGTTATGTAGCCACCCAGTCAGAATCACCCCTTGACACAATCCAAATGGCTACATAACTTCATTATGACTTCCTAAATTACATAATATTGTGTAAAATTCAAGAAATATGATAGGATATATAAGGAAGTTATTTCATTTCAAAATTATTTTTTGAAATATAGTTTATCCTATTAAAAAATGAATACATAGAAAGGATTATCTAATAATAAAACAAATATTTTTATATTGATGAAAAAGAACTTTTTAGATGTTTTGGTGTATGTTAAAACTATATTAAAATATAAGACATTTACTTCATGTATGTTGAATCCAAGAAACCCACATATAAACATATACACACAACAATAATAAATTATAACGAACAGAAAAAAATGATTTATATTTTGAGAAAAACTATTGGGGAGAAGTACTAAAGAGGTCTATATTAAATCCTATGATGTTATTATATTTTGATAAACAAATTCCTTCAAATATCATCTTCATATAAGATTTTAATTTCTTGTTCCCCAATTTAAAGGCGAAAAGTTCTTGGACACATCATACATTTTCGATATGTGTTTTCCCATTACTAGGTTCTTGTAAAATATTTCCTAAATGTATTCTAAATAAACACATATATGGTGTGGGTACAATTCACCAAGTGTATGGTCACCACCCAATCCCTTTTGGACTATCATATGATCGAGGGTATTTATCCAAAATATAGTGTAAAAATATTTGAAACTAAATATTATGTAATCATCCAATCTCATAATATGTAAAATAATCAGACATAGTTATCATGATAAAAAATCTATTATAAGAATCCATTAAAACTCCATATATCCATACATAGAATAAATGATATAGTACCCATAAACTACTAAAAAAAATTCAACTCAGGGAAAAATGTATATTTTTATCTTCTATTATATTTCAGACACACACCCACACACAGTAATCCATATACACATCTGAGACCTATCTCCTCATAAAAAGGAATGTAATCTCATATATGTATGCATTCATTCTTACATCTTAGGTCCTTACTTTACATTTGATGGACCATGTGTCTGTGCGTGTGTCTATGAATATCCATATATATATATATATATATATATATATGTTTCCCTCATATATGACTCATCTCGCAACATAATAAGAAATATAATCATAAATAATAGTACTTTTATATGTTTTCAGTGTATATATACCAATTCCAAACATGTATAATGTGGATTGAAATTATTTTACATGAAATTTATTAAATTAAAAATATTCCACATATTAATTACTATATGATGAAATATATAATAATTTCATAAATAATGAAAAAATATATTTTTTTAAGCATCTAGACAAATTATAAATTTTAGTAATGATTGGTGGAATCTATTAATCATATTAAATATGTCATTAAGAATGTTTATTTACATAAAACATATTACAATAACAAAAAAGATTATAGATAACCTCTAATCTTGTTATAAAAGATAAAAAATTCATAACAATATATAAACATATTTTAATATCAAATAACTTATACAACAACCTTTACACATGGCATAAATAAAAAAATATCGTAACAAATATTTCATATAACTAATAGTGGCTACGATAATTCTAGAATCATGATAGAATTTTATACCTAAATAAATCATTTAGGGTCAATAAACAATCAAAAATTATTCTAATGGAAACCATTTGTGAAATTATATTTCATGAGAAATTTTTTTTGTGTAACCCCACACTCTACACAATTGAAATATATAAAAAAATATAAGGAATGTTTAGTGAAAATGAGGGGTATCCTTGAAAATGATTTACCAAATCATAAACCACTAGAAAATAGAAGAGGAAAATTCAATACATAATTAATTTTGGAATCCAATTTTATTAGAATTTATGTATTTAACCCACATCCTTGGGATGAAAAAAATTATGTTAATAATAATGGTTAGAAATTATTCAACATTATCTAGCAAAATATCATGAAAAAAATTTAATAATATTAATTATTATAGAAGATTATTTTATTAAATTTATAAAAATTAAATATAGGGGATTCACTTTCACTCTATCTATTGGATGAAAAAAAATTATAGAGGAGAAGTGTAACCAAAGATTAAATTCATTGAGAAAACCACCATGTAGTATCTCAGAGATGTATCCAGATAATGATGGAAGTTCAAATCAAATAAAGATAGAGAGGAACAAAGTATATGATCGTTCGGGTTGCTATAGAATTACATAGTAGGTAAAAAATGATGAATTTATTTTTATATTTTAATTTTTAATATCAAAATAAAATATTTGCAGTTATTTTTTTTAATAATTTAGACCCACAAGGACTCTATTTGCAATCCTATAAAATATTAGTGACCACAAAAGTGCCACAGGATTTGTGGTGGTGAGGTATTAGAGTTCCAATGACCTTGTTACACAATACAACATTTTCTCGTACTCCTCCTTCCTCCTATAATATCCATACCCTTTAACAATAAATACCTATAATCTCTACATTACATTACAGAATAATTTAAATAATTAGAAAATCAATATCTTATATAAATTATAGGGGTTATTATGTGGTGATATATTAAATAACTTCATAAAATACAAAGTGTGTATTTATTTGGAAGTTAAAACAAGTAAAAAATTAACTATTTAGTAAGGGAAACCCAAATAGTTAGTCACTCGTTGATTATGTTGTATAACGAGTGAATGATTTTTCTGACACTAAAAGTTAGATAAGTAGATTCTATTATGTTATTTGCATTCCACATAGTTGAGTAACACTAAAATTGATGTAAATAGGGGATAAGATTTGGGATTCTAAATATAATGGATTTTGGTGAGGAGTAATTTTATTAATTATCCATGATCCATATATGATATAATAGATAAAACTATTTATATAAATTATTAAATGATAAAATTAATGCTATAACAGACTATAATATTAATTAAAATATATATATTGGACATTAAATAGATTAGAACACAAAAAATGGTAATATTGAGTTGTGGATAGGCTTTTTTAACCTTGTGGCCTCTAGCATGCCACCCCATAATTATGTGGATCTTGACTAGTGGTGGGATTCTAGGATCAATGATGTTGAGAGTACAACCTTACTGTCAAAATATTTATTACCTTGCCAATAACTAAATCGTCATGAAATATCTGAGTATGGAGAAGGAATTTTATCTTAAAGATAACTATATATTAAAATATACTACACCTGTTATAACAAGATAAAATAAATATGATCATCCACAAATACATCATGATGATCACCCAATGGTTCAATCCAATAATATAAAAAGTACCAAATACCTATGTCTCTCCTCTATTCCATTTCCTAATAACTATCATTATACTCTAGCTTAACCCCATATATGACCTATGTATTGACATGTAATCTAGAAAATAATGATGCTCACCCAATATATTAATGTGTAACATGAGATCAAATATGTATATAGGAGAAAACCAATTGTCCATTGTCATTAAATAAATTACCAAAATGATATTATGTATTAAACATTAAAATAAGTATATTATAAACAATCATGAATGTTGGTTCATCCTGTGCTAACTGGTCTACTATATACATCGACCATATAGTATTCATCCAATGTAAAATTATGAATTAATCATCTACCTAACATATCATATACATCTTATTACAAGGATATAAAAAAGTGACGAATTCCAAGTTCACAATTAACATCATAATAAATCGGAATATAAATATGTATAATGATGAAGGCCTAATCATATCTATATTCTCCGAAAATGAATCTTAATATTGGTTAATGACTAATCATATTGAATCCCTTATAAAAATATAATAATGATGTTCCATCACATACTATGAAAGAACATACATATAAGCATAATTAGGAATCTCTTCTAAATAATGAGAAAACATTGTTATTTTACATACTATAATGGTTAGAGAAACTAAATCCTGATATGTTCATAATCATATATCACCTATTGGGAATTGTGCATTATAATCATGATGTGTTCCAACTGTGGTCTCACCAATAGTGTAAGAAATATACATCAGAATAATTTAGAAGGAATAATCATGTCCAACATTATAGGAATCATGTACCTAAATCATTAGGCTATTTGAATTATATATTACCTCTTAGAAACTAACAAACATACCATTCACCATAGCTAGAAATTCCAATTTTTAGGAAATAACTGAGATCTTATCTTTTTTCAAACTAAAAAGATGACACATCTCATGAATCTATCATATACTACATTCATATTTACATTACAGACTATATAAAATGAAGATAATTTTAATAATACCCAATACCATATAGGATATTATACAATTCCGAGTGGCATACCCTCATTCCCCATATCCCATAAACTAAATGATATCTATTAATCTATTAATCCTAATCATAATTTTACATGATAGAGGATATTATAAATCCCATGCATAAAAAATTACGCATGTGGACATTAAGAATCTCAACACCTCACTTATTTTTGGCCGACATTAGTGAATGATTATACAACAGTATCTCTAAAAATATGTGAGTGGGTTCATAATTTAAATAATAATTAATTGTGAATTCCCATGAATATAATAAGATATAAATCAATCATTACCCCTCCCTACAAAGGAACCCATCCTCTAGTGACCGAGGATTAAAAATATTAATTTTACAAAAAATTTATGAGTATTCATTATATTATATAAAGACATGATGAAGGACTATGAATGATTAGTGTTTATGGAATCATGGGATACAATACGCAAATATGGTGAAATATATTAAATGATTCCAACAATGGTATTCCCATTTAGTACTCCTCAATAATACTACTCTTCATAACATGGGGTAATGAAATGTAAGAAGGGTGGCCTCAGATTCATAGTATGTATAAATAAATGAGATACATGAGAATACTAATAACATAATTTCACGACAACCTGAGAATAAAATTTGAAAATCATATACTACATATCAATGTACATAATCTGGAGTCATGGAAGAAATATTAGTTGTTAATATTACATGTTTCATATGGGAATCAAAGGACACGAGCTAGGAGTGAACAAAACATGGGATATGTGGAATTTATATATTCATAGAAAATCATATTTTAATTATACCCACCCAGAAGTTTGTTACATGTTTTGATAGATATTGTACCCATTATACCCACATTGGTCTTTGTATTTCCAACCATGTAATCTCTTTTTTGGCAATGGGATAAACAACCATGTACCCAAATCATTGGGCTTAGTTTAATCATTTAAGTATCCTCATCTTTGAGCTTGGACTAATAAACTTTGTACCCATTGAGTTCATGTAGAATTTATCATTAACCAATGAATTATAGGGATATATAGTTCCCACCCATCAATTATAAAAACCATATTTATGTGCCCCATAAGATCATAAATACTAATCTTATAATATCCCATGAAATTAAATGGTTATCAAAAACATTTCATAATATAATAACATGTGAAAAAATAATGGATTCACATTCCTTTCCATAAAAAAATCATTAGAAAAGAATCGTGTTTCGTAACAGTTTTATAATTGTATAACTCGTTGAAGAGAAAAAGGTTTCATAAATATTTTTCCATTAAAACATAAACAAATTTGATAATAAATATATATGGAATTAATGAACTATATACCCAATGGTGAATACGTAACACTAATGTATTTCACCTTAGCGGCCAAAATAGTTTAGAATTATCATTTTAAAAATTTATTGAACAAAATATCTTTTCAAATTTGAAAAAAATCATCAAAAAATCCATTATCCCTTGAAAATAACCTTTAATCCATATAATGTAATATATAAAATCATTTAAATATCTTTTTAATCATAAAACATTTATAGAATACTTTTATTTTAAAATATATTTGCAATTAAAGTCCTTCCAATGTTGTTAATAAAAAACATTCCTTTTGAATATATTCATTAAATTGTATAATTGATGATTTAATGAATGGAGTGTAAATGGTGGTAGAAAATCCCATACATGTTTATATGTAAATAAAATTACTTCATTCATATTTTCTATAGAATTAAAAATATCCTTTATCAGAAAAAAACAAGAATATTTATTTTTAAAATTATTTGTAAAAATGAAAAACAATGGTAAAAAATTATTTTAAAAATCAAAGGATAATAGAATAATTTTTTTGAAACCATTTTTAGAAAACATGGTTTAATGAAATTTTTTTTACAAATGAATAGGGAGATAATGATATAATTTAATAAAAACATATTCCTAGTTATCTATAGTACAAAAAAGTGGGAAATTATATTATTACATGAATATAAAGTTAATAAAAATAAGAGAATAAAATTCAAAATATTTTATTATATATTAATTATAATATGTCTTCAATAGAAGTATAATTATAAACAATAAACATAATCGATGAGATTATAGAAATAAAATCTTTCAACTTGAGTAACATTGAATCATATAAACCATAAAAGAATAAATTTTTCTTAATATTAAAATATCATGACCAGAAACTATATTTATGGTATTCCATGTCAATAGGATTGTATATACACCTTTTAAAAATATATAGGTTCATAATGTTACAGGTGTCTTAATGATGGAAAATTGAGACAAAATACCCTTTCGGATTTGGTAACTTTGGAACCGTAAAACACATAGCGGATAGAACCAAAAATGAATATGTAAATTCCAATAAAATTTATTATAAACAACATATAAAATAATGGGTTGTATGTACACCACATAGATGAAATTGGTGGCCAATATAGAATGTATCTAAAAAAGTAAACAGTGAGATGGAAATCCACTACCTTAAGTATTGAGTTCATTCATACACATTCAAACACACATTTGCATAAATATAATTCATTTATAGTTATAATATAGAATCATACACCAATTTATCTTACCATATAATTTTCTTAAGACATTTTATTAACCTTTTATTAAAAATTCCATGGTAATGATTCATTTTGGTAAAAAACCATTTCCTTTCGTATAAATATTATATTCTTATATTTATGGTTTTTAGTGTAAATAATGATTTAAAAATATCTATAATGATATACATGATATAAATATCATATATATTTACTAGATATATTTTTTATAATATATAAATGATATTAATAAGAATTGAAATACGATGTTCATCGAGATAGAATGTTGTACGTACAGATGTACATTGTTTCCATTTTCATATCTTTCTATCCTAAAAAAGATATGGATGTAATTTTTCTTATGGTCTAATTATGGGGGTTAAAGCTTTTATACAATCATTTATATTAAGAACACCATTTTTTAACCTTTCATAGAATCTCCAAATGGTTCCCACATTTGTAACTAGGCACAGACCTACTTTCCAAAGATTGGTTGTCTATTGGGTTTTCAGCCCAATGGTGATTAGAAGTCTATATTGGTCATGATGATTGGAGTTCTGAATCATCACCCCCTTTTGGGGGAAATTTTTCCTACTTCATGACTCTATTAGCGATTTATGATATGTTTTAGAATCTCTTCCAAATCATGATATAAGACCGGTTACTCTAACAAAACTATCATACATTAAGTATCTTTATATGAAAAGTGAGGGGGAAATTGTTTGTGAAAACAACTATATATATTTTCTATTATTCATCCATTACCAATTGGTGGGGGGCTAATTATATATTAATTCCATATAACTAGGCACTCCATAGTTTTTTTTATCTTAGGAGGTGATTAATATTTTGAAGATGGGATTTAGCCATTATGATGCATCCTACGTATCCTATATTAGAACCAGAATAAAAGACAAATGGGTTTTTTTACCTTTTTAATTTAACATCATATTGAAATTAATTATATGTAGGAATCAAAAAACTAGATATTTGATCTCCAACCTCAAGAAGGTATCATAAATTTCATGTTCATTGTAGGAATTAGAGTTAATATAGAACATTAATTCCCTCAAGAATTTTCCCAACGTAGATACCCTTATATGTTGGATAGTTATATCATACCATTGACGAGGGATTACAAACTATGGTTTACCTAGATGGTGTATATTTATGATTCAATATATGTGTTTAGTTATACTCTATAATCCAACATGGGCTATTCTTGGTTATAGAGACAAGGGAAAGAATGTAGTCATCCTCATTGCATATATATGTGGAGCATAGATGGTTAGAGAACCCTTAGGATATATAATTTTGATATTAGTCCCTACGAAGATATTCTATATATTCTTGTTATGGAATTAACTAGATTCATCATTGTTCATTTAAATCTCAATTTATTGGTGGATGATTTGGTATCATCATACCATTGGAGAAAATGAGTCTTGATGGACGGAAGGATATAACAACAAAACATTCAAAGGTCTATAAATTACAATTACACAATCATTGTAACAGCCCAAGATTTTATAAAAAAATATTCTTTTTAATTTTATTAATGTCTTGTGTTGTACGCTACACCAAAAGGAGCTTGCACAACACGCATCCTTGTCTTTCCTTGCATTACACGCAATCGCGACCTTCCTCGATAGCGTGTGTAATACACAATACCGAGTTTCACTAAACAACGATGTGCTATTAAAATATTATTAAAACTAGCCGTTATGAATAGTAATAACCACTTTTTAAAATTCTGTAAATCTTATTTTTCAAAATGAACTTCATTCTTGGATTCGGAGTATCGAATTTAGCCTAAGGTGAAATTTTGGTACTTTTCGGATAACTTTCATATTCTGATGAATAGTGAAAATTAATAAATTATAATTAAAAACAACTTTTTTAATCGAAATAATTAATAGTGATAAATTATTAATTGGAGTGGTTTTAAAGTATATTTAGAATATATTTTTACAATTTAATACAATGTTGGTCATTGGTTGTAATTTCACATTTTAACCAGACATAATCAAGTGTCAATCTTTTGATATATATTGTTTCCTAAAAACACGCTATTTATTTTAACAGCGGGATTTAATTATAAAATTAATTAATGCAACTTCTATGTTATGAATTTGGTAAAATAGATTTCATTTTTGAATTCAGAATATGAAATATAGCTTAGGATGAAATTTTGGCATTGTTCTGAAAAACATCAATTTTTGATGAATAGTGAAACTACTAAGTGGTAGTTAAAAAAACTGAATTTTTCATAAAACTTAATTTTACCGCTTCTGTGAATGGAATTTCGAAAATCCCAGAGACACGGTTAATATCAAGGACTAAAATGTGGTTCAATGAGATGAAAATAATTTTTTGGTGAATAGTAACTTTTTACTTTTTTTTCCACGGTTAATAGTAAATAGGGTAACTAAGGGTAAATATGATATTACTATTACCCTAACACATGTCTTAATTCTATTGGATAAGTGTAATTCGGCCAAAAACAACCTTATGAATATAATATGACCATTTAGGCCCACTTGGATTAGATTAGGACATTTATTATTAATTTATTTAAAGAAGGGTTAAAATAGTTAAAATCAAAGTTTAATAAGTAAATCATTTTTAATATGGGGTTATACATAAGATAAATTCAATTGTAAATATTCATTAAAAAGCTAAATCGATTTCCTACATTCTGATATTTTATTTTTAATTTTTAGACATTAAATAATTTAATTTATTTATGACATAATGATGATGCAGTAATTATCTTATTAATGAAATATTGACATAATTGATGTTATAAATGCTCAAATGAATATAATTTAAGACTTTTTATGAATCAAACTAATTTTCTAGGTTACTATGATGTATTAGTGTTGATTTAATCAACTTGGTTCGAACATATAATTCTGTTATGACTTTCAAAAAAAATCATATATCAAATAGTGTCAAAATTGACACAAAATAGTTTTTAAATCAAATATTATATTATTAATTGTTATTTTATTCCTAAAAATCTAAGGTTCGGCCAAATGACTTAGATTATAACATATTTATTAATAATATACAATTTGGGGTTCGTTTGGCATGTTATAGTAAGTGTATTAACCATATAGTGAAAGAAAACAAAAAGACACGGTAAAAGATAAATTATTTAACTTAGAGTTAAATCTAATTGATAAGGTTAAAATAATACCCTAAACTTGTCTAAATCCTATTGGTTGATAGGATTTCGACCCATCCCCACTTTATCTTCGAAATAAGTCTCTTTGGAACCATTATAAACCGATTTTGACTTTAATATAAAATAATATTTTGAGATATTCCTAAGGTTCCCCTCTCCTCCCTTATAAAAGGACACCTCCTCCCCCCTCCTCCTCACACCAATTTGAGCACTCAAGCTCGGCCAACCCCTGCCAAAATCTATTCTCCACTTCCCTAGAAACATCCTATAGGTTCTGGTCTTCCTCAAAGACCAATTTTAGTGCCCTAAGAGGAGGTCTCAAAGAGGCGCTTCAAAGAAGAGGTAATTACCGTTACCAATTCTTTCATCTTTATTTCTCCTTCCACTTATTCTTCTTAGGTTGTTTCAATATGAAGTAATAACATCAGTATCACTCATATACTGATATGTTATTATAAGTATGAAACAACCCTATTTCACTATCTATCCATCCTACGGAAAAAGAAATCACCGCGCGTGCGTACGTACGGAATACCGTCTCCACGCCGTGGTGTAATTTATTTTCCACCACCACCTTACATGGATGGGTATAATGGTGTAAAGAATAACTATACATAGTTACTACAACATCATATTGATTATGATATATTGTATAATCCACTTCAATTCAGTTCAATATTTATGGAAATGATATCATTGCTCGTGCGTACGTACGGACTACCGTCTCCACGACGCGATGAGATTCATTCTCCATGTTAACCATTTAAGAATGATTATAAAGTATATATAAGAAATAATAATGAAATATATGACATTATAAAGCTACTGGATTTATGTATATATATATATGTATGTCATCTACTTACTTCCATTTCAAGACAATAAGGAAAGTAAAACAGCGTTCATGCGTACGTACGGACTACCGTCTCCATGAACGGTGTTTTTCATTTTATTTATCTATCTATTATATATATATATATACTGAATATATATGATATATAAATCATATTTTATATTTTGGAAGTAAGTAAATCATGATATAAGTAATAATGATGTCAAGAACAACAAGTCAAAACACCTACGATAAATGAAACGATTTTACCCAAAATGCTTCTTTAACATAGAATTTACAAAAGAACAGGTAATATAATGTCATAAGTGAACCATATATGATATCATAACAATGAATATGATTCTGGAATAAGTCAATAACATGATTTAAATCATTATACAGGAGGTTCGGACACTTACAAAGCAAGTCGGACATAAGGTAAGGGAAATATCACAATCTCATTTTTATCCGAGATTGTTTATTCGTAAGTATTTACTGGGGTGTATTTTATCATCCACATCCATGTTTCATAAATATGTAATATTATTTCCATCCAACTACAATTGTATAAATCCAATTTTACCCTTCGGTGAGTTTTTAGTAAAAGAAATGAAAGGAATCTTTTGTCGTTTTCGTACGAGGTACTTTTTTGACTTTTCCGACAAAAGTACGAGAAGAATGTTTTTTTTAACTTATACAGCATGAATGGATTTTTAAAACATTATTTCCAAGAATCTTCCTTTACAAGTTTTCAAGTTTGTTTTTAATCATCTTCTTTTATTTTAAAGTTGTATGACATGTTATGAAAGGAAAAATGTTTTTGAAGAAGAAAGGATATTTTACTCAAGAATGGAGTTCAAGTGTTTTATCAAAATTATTTTCCATCTAAGATAATAAAGGGTTATGTTTTTATCACTATTATTACATTTATTTGATCATGTTGTGATGGAATTATTTTTATGAATTCCTTTATCTTATATGAATTGATTTATGATGTCATGATGTTTCAAGAATCCCATTTTTGTTACATGTGTTATGCGATGATGTATGGTTTATGATTATGTGGCACACAAAAGAAAGGATTCATTATATGATGGGTGGGACCTATATCTCCCTCCAATGCATTGGGTAAAGATTTTATATCTCATGAGATAGACATGGCTGAAATGGTAGGTTATACCGGTTCAGTGAAACAGGACTGAAACGAGGGTTACTCGATTCAGAAAGGGACTTTGTCCACTAAGATAGTCTTGGCAATGAGTCTTGACTAACAAGAAATGATTCTCTATGATTATGTGTGTATGCCACAAAGTTTAATGTTTTAAGTTATGATTATTGTGATTACATTTCACTGCCATGATTTATCCCATGTTATGAAATTATTCTCTCTTTTGCAGGTTAAGATTTCCAAAATGTTATGTTCTTATGAATATGATGTGATTGATATTTCTTTTGTTTACCCTTACTGAGCATTTGAGCTCACCCTTTTATGTTTTCTTTTCCCCAGGATATAAAGAAAGGTTTTAGGTAAAAAAAAGGAAGATCTTTATGGGAGATTTTGAAGATCTTTCACCACGATTAGAAGATTATATTCCGAGTTTCCAAAGACACTAAACTATTACGGTCCTTGTGTGTGTGTGTTTGCTATGTACTAAGTATTCCGCAAATGTAATGTAATGTCCATGTACGTCAAGATACGGGTCTCTACAATCATGTTGACTTGTCCAGGGGATGTCACATAATCAGTATAGGGTGTTAGAAGGTTTTCACATGACCAAGTATAAATATTTTTTAGGACATTGAATGAACTAGCTAGTTGATCTTAAAAGTTATCGCCAGACCAAGGGAGACTTGTCTAGAGGACATTTCCATACATGTCTGGTTGATCCTAGAAGACATCAAATGATCCTTTAAATCATATATTGATAGTGTTGAAGGATCCAGCTAACTTACCATTGTGTAATTAATAAATATGGGTTATATGCTTGGAAGGTGTTTCAAGAGTCAATGGGACATGACTGTAGGGTGATGCATGTACTGGATGACTATTCAAACTATCATCATGCAATCTGTATGAAATTTTTGGGGGATGTTTTATGATTGAGTTGACATACTCAAAGGGAATCATGGGTTTTGGGTTGGTTTTCTAGATGACATTATGAAATCCATCTAACATGATCTGATGCCATCAAAATACCTTTTTGACATATACTAGTTTACCTATATAATGTCAGAAACATTTCTAGAGGTCATCATGAGGTATTCATAGAGATTATAGAGGGTTCCACAGGAATATAATGGAGTACCCGGAGAGTACCGTATGACATTCTCTGGCACTTTTTGGGGAATTTTCATGAACCAACTAGTAACCCAAAATATTATCTTTAGATCATGGTCACATGTCCTGTTGATATTTCCTGACATGGTTGGTTCATGTGAATCACATGAGGACTAATTAATATTTTATTCATATAAGTATCTAATATTCTTAGTCTCTATTCAATCTATTTATTTCATATGCCATAATTTTTCATTGTTAACTTTTTAATTCTAACATTATTGATTTGGTATATGATATGTTCTTCATATTAGCTACACACTATCCTTCCTTTGATCTATGAGTGATCACATGATGTTCCTGTGTGTATCACAT
This sequence comes from Viscum album, assembly GCA_963277665.1. Taxonomy (NCBI): domain Eukaryota; kingdom Viridiplantae; phylum Streptophyta; class Magnoliopsida; order Santalales; family Viscaceae; genus Viscum; species Viscum album. The sequence continues at coordinate 846,917,838 of OY728131.1, read as the reverse complement.
GATCTTTGTATGTGGTTCCCTATATTTTCCATGCCAGAAATCCTTTTAGTTCACCAGATTAGATCCTCTAAAAAAATGGATCTAATTCCTTAGTTCACCATTGTGAGGATCCAAGAATGAATTTTTCTATGCTTTGTAGTGGGGTGTAAAGGTCTTTCCACCTTGGTTATTCAATACATTTCATGGTGTGTGTCATGAATATCTTGGATGGTGTCAATAGAGAGATTTTATGTTATGCATTTCACAGGGTCTTGTTGTTTTTCAGGCTTAGGTCATCACATATTTTTCAATGACCATGAGGTCATACCATCAGTACTCCAAAAATTATACTAGGTACAATTAAAGGGGACTTTCCAAACCATGTGTACATGATGAGGTACTTTTATATTATCAGACCTACATGTATAAGGGCATTCATGATATTAGGATTTCTACAGAAAGGATTTCTTGTGATCTATAATTCTATATTTGGGACATTCAGTGAGACAATTTTGGCTCTCCAAGGGGTTTCCTAACTTTTTCTTTCATACAAAATATATTTTTCTGGGTCATTCATTTTTCTATAGTGTGTCACATGATTTTTTGATCGTAATATCCTACGAAATTTTATATTTTATTTACTTATTTTATTTAAAAAATCATTGGGATATTTTGAGATTGAATGAGTGTTTTCAAATACAGTAACTCTCCCCACTGATGATGTGTCCTATGACCAAAAAAGGTTCTAGGTGATGCATGAAAATTTCATGGAAACCCTTGAATTTTTCTTATGGAGTTGAAAGGGAGAGAATGGCCACACGGACATGTATAATGCCCATTGAATTGAAATGGTGACATACCAGAAGGCTCTCGTACAATGAGGTGGAATGTCTCTAGGGGTTTATAGTGAAATTAAAACCATCATGGGTGTATCAAATGATTTTTATGACCACAATTGTCTCCCCAATTTTCCTATTTTTTCTTCCTTTTTTAATTCAGAATGTTCATGGGTCTCAAGAGTTTACTTTTCTTTTTGAGGAAAATAAATCCCTCGATAAGTGAAGCATCGTTTGGAAAATAAAATTTACTATGGTGATGTACTAGATTTATCATTGATAGACACTCCATTTTGTTTTTTGATCTAAATATGGAGTGCGATACTATCTCGATGTGTTCAATCCCTTTCATGTTATGGGGGTGATATGGTAGCAGGATCTTGTGTGACTAAGAAGACATGTCATTGGGGATTCATTGGTGTATTGTGAGTGGTATGGGAACATCATGTATCTTTTATGATTGGAAGAGGCCCCCTCATTTTGGATATTTCACTCTCTATTTTCATATTAAGTGTCTTTATCATTTCAGTCATTTGCTCCTTGATAATTTTTGTGACACAGAGGATATCATAGAGTATCCACCTCATGATAATCGATTTTATGGTACACCTTTGAAAAATAATAATGACTTGTCGAAGGGGGTCTTGGTGATCGTCTATGTGTTATACACTATACATGATCCTTTGATTGTTTCGTGTTTGTGTGTAATATATTTTTCATGGGTTCTATGTTTTATTTCACGTTTTTCTTCCTTTACTTTTTAAGGAAATCAATACCCATATTCAGTAATTTCTTCCATTTTTAATTTTATATTGATCGTTTTTAATGTTTGATCAATTGGAACCCATTATGAGGGACTTATACGAGGAAATGGGATCACATATAATGAAATTAAATTATTACATAAGGCATCGGGGTTGTCTCTAATCAACATCTTTTGGTCGGATTTGGTATATTGGGAGACATTTTAAGTACTGTGGAATTCATTATAAGTATGTGATAAGAGAGCATTTAAATCACTATATACTCAACTTCTTATACCTCTTGTTCTCTTACCCCATCACTTAAACATTTTCAAATACCATTATACAATATTCAATTGAAATATTTGTTCCTTATACTTTCCTATGAGAACTACTTCTCAATATTTGATTTCCCTATGTTCTTGTTGAAATAAACCACGAACTCAATTTTAAATACTCCATATAGATGCATGACTATCTAGAAATGTTTTATAATATCTTCTTCCTAAATCACATGATCCATTTCGACTATTTCATGGAATGTGTGATGATGTTTAGGTCATGAGATCATAAAACATTTGTTGGGTCACATGGTTGTGAGTTTTCTATGGGTTATTGTGTTTCAAAATATCTTTATGAACCAAGTGATATTTGTATACATTATGTTATTTGTGAATTTCATACTGATTTTTGTGAAATGCACAAAGCTGGTAGAATATTAGGTCTTTCCTTTTGGGGACATTTTTTTATCCTCTTGAATTTCCAATTTCTTTTGTTCAGATGGCTTTTAGATCTCAGTATACAAATCTATTATGGATAATCAAAGGACCATTATTATTAAAAACTGAGATGTTTTCCCATTTTAGATTGTTGGATGATACCTTGTAGGGATTGGATCATTATCTCCAATTTACATGTTATATGAAATACCATTTGGATATATGGACTATGATAACATGGATATGGGTGGAAATAATTGATCTCTTGAGGTATGTCCTCTTAGAATCATCACCATCATTGGAAACTACTCAAGAATAGTTTAGGAGTTGACTAATTTAGTCAATACCATCCATCCATGTGTATAAGTGAAAGGGGTAGAGTGAGAGGCACCTTGTAATGGCCCTGACCTCTCCGGTCCATTACTTTGTGGAATTTTGGTGTTGGAGGTGTTCCGGGAGGCCAAGGGGACTTATCCCCAACACTTTACCAATTTTCCAGTTCTGTGAATAGTGTTTCCAGTTTTATGAACAGTAACAGATCGGTCTAACAGATCGGTCTCACTGATCAGTTTCACAGATCGGTGTGACAGATCAGTTTCACAGATCGGTGTGACAGATCGGGTTCACAGATCAGTTTCACAGATCAGTGTGACAGATCAGTTTCACAGATCGGTTTCACAGATCAGTTTCACAGATCGGTGTGACAGATCAGTTTCACAGATCAGTTTCACAGATCGGTGTGATAGATCGGTTTCATAGATCAATTTCACATATCGGTGTGACAGATCGGTTTCTCAAATCAGTTTCACAGATCGGTGTGACAGATCAGTTTCACAGATCGGTGTGACAGATTAGTTTCACAGATTGGTTTCACAGATCAGTTTCACAGATCGGTGTGACAGATCAGTTTCACAGATCGGTGTGACAGATCAGTTTCACAGATCAGTTTCACAGATCGGTGTGACAGATCAGTTTCACAGATCAGTTTCACAGATCGGTGTGACAGATCAGTTTCACAGATTAGTTTCATGTACAGTAATGGTGGGTGAACATTGTTTCCATACTCCTACAGTTTTTCCCCTTTTTACGTTTCCTTTGACGTAAAATACATTTAAAGCCTTATTTTAAGGGCTCTTATGGCCGTTTCAAATGCCATAAATCCAATATTAATTTTTTTCCCAAGGCTTGGAATGTTTTACTTGGTCAAACCGCGTGGGTTAATGCGATCCGTTTTTAATGGAGAATTAACCGGATCTTAAACTGTCACCTCATTAAATCTTAAAAAGGGACGAGATATCCTTCTCCCTTGTTCTTTTCATTTGTTCTCAACTAAGAGGTGCTAGAACCTTTCAATCCTTTCCGTAGGAGTTGCACAATCAACCTTTACTCCTAGGATCAGTTCTGCTCTGTTGGATGCAACCGAGCAGTGTTGATCAATCTTCGATATAAGCATCCTCCGGTGGATGCGGTTGTCACGAGGGGAGGATCGTGACCTGTTGTGTGGATAAAGGACGTCAAGAACTCTTCGAGGTAGGTGATTCATGGCTTCTCTAATTGTATATGTGAAATCGTAGAATTAGCATGATTTATTCCTTTGGATCACAATGAAATTGACCTAATTAAATACTTGAACCGGATTAAAAGAATTGGTTGATCGCATGTTGTTTCTTTATACCGTGATAACGGTTTGCCTCATGTTTTCCTAGATATAGTGATACCTATGTTTTCTTTGACTTTGTTGTTCGTTCATGATAGAAATTGATAATGAACGTAAAGCCGGAATTAGTTGTTAATTAATTTGCTAAAGATAAAGAGGCATGTAAATTAATCTGGTTATTGCTGTTGTTGTAGTTGTTCTAATTTGAGGATAATAAAATTAGGGAAGTAAGCATGGTTATTTAATTGTGATAGCTTACTGATTAGGTATCCATGATTGGAACCTACGAATAAAAAATCTGATAATTCAATATGGATTAGAGAACAGGTTATGTGGGAATTTATAAAAGGGTTCTGAGTTACCCTCTTGTTTGTTAAAGGGTCAAGATCCCATGATGTGATGTTTGTTTTCCTGCTACTTGTGATTTGATGTGAGCCTGGATGGGTGTTGTGATATGTGGAGGCATGGAGGCCTTGTGGTTATGGCAGCAGATGACGCCTAGAGTGGCGAGATGCATCAGTTTATGCATGTGGGTGTCGGGGAGGACACCAGGGGTGATGTAATGGGATGGATGTGGTTGCTGGTTACCTACGGTTTTCATGAATGTTAATCTGCTTTGCTTTTCCCCACTGCTCAAGGCAGATGGTCTTGGTACCCTTCTTCCGAAGGAGGCTAAGACGCGCGGGGTATGCCACGTGCTTTCCGTGTTTAGCCTCTCGAGGGAGAATGGGTATATGCTCTTTCTATAGGTGGCAAAGACTCGACGGATAGTATATCTATTCACCGTGTTGAGCCTCCTTTGTGTTTAGAAGCATAGGATGTTTTTCTAGAATGCCTGGGAATGTGGAAAAGTAATTCGGTAAGGAATATTTGATTAAATGGTGAAAATCCATGGGGATGGAGATGCTGGAATTTAAAGGTGATGTGAATCTTAAAAAGGAGCAGTTGTTTTTGAAAGTGATTCCAATTCAGTTTAATGTGGAATTGTTCATTCTTAATTGATGTTTAATGAATTAATTAACCTACAGTGGAATTGATAAATGAGAATGGAGTAATCTAATGAATCTCTTCAATTGGTTGTGTGCTTATAGGATACCTAGTCTTTGAAGTAGCAGCCTGGAGTCTGAGAGACGTTAGCTACAGTTGTATCTAAGACTAGGTAATTCCCATAGTGTGGATGTGAGTTACTTATATATTCTGTAATTTTTGTGTTTCTATACGCTACTCCACCCTATCGGTAAGGGCAACTGACACCCCGGGGATTCTGAGCCCTGGGGGGGGTGTTTTCCCCAACATTCTGATGGGAGGTTGAATGGCTGACTACCCCCTTTGGCCCCGCTCTCTTCTCTTGGTAGATACTTGTGCCATGAGGCACAGTGGTTAGTTACCCCATATATGTGTGTAGAGGGCTGTAATGGCTTGTGGTTATTCACACACATATATTCTGGATATAGTATCCTACGGACTACTATAGGTGTAACGTGTATAGGCTATGATGGCTTGAGGATCCTTACTCGGCGTATGGGCTGTAATGGCTTGAGGAATAATACTCGACGTATGATACACGTTATACGAGCTATGGTGGCTCTTGGAAACTACCTGGTTACTTTGGTTGTGAGGACGGTGTGGTGCTTCGCCCAGGTGTCTGCGGGCAAGCCTTTGTGGTGCACGAGGTGCAGATTGTGGAGCTTAGACCAGGTGTCTGCGGGCAAGCCTTTGGAGAGAGATGCACATGACGTATGTCGTTGGGGCAAAGCGGCAAACCAGTGGGGAAGTAGTAGCAGGGTACCCTTGATATTCTTTACTATATGCTATATTCTTGTATGCGTTACTTGGTGAGAGTAGCCATGGTGAGGTTGGGAACATAGTATACCTGTTTAGGTGACGAGTTAGTTTCACTTGTTGTTCACTGGGCTTTAGCATGCTTTCGTTACTTTTGCACGAGGGTCTTGGGGAGGATCCTACTGAGTATACTGTTATACTCACCCTATGTACATATAAACTGTTTTTCAGGTCACTTGGAGCAGGTTGGAGATCAAGCTGGTTACTACTAGCTTGCGGTTGGAGGAGGAGCTGTTCGGGCTTGTGGTCGCTGTCGTTTTACTTTCTTTTGGGTAATTTTAGTTCTCCCTTTCAGTTGTAGTACTTTTGAATGAAATTTCATATATGTACATGATTTCCTTTTACATTTCAGTTCTGAGTTGGAGTTGATTGGAGTCTATTCTATCTCTCTCTTCTGCATGCGTTCTCTTAGAGGGTAATGCCTCCCATTTGTGTGTGTATTATACCCTCGGTGCTAGTCGCCAACACAGGGCCTACTGGAGGCGGGACTCGGGGGTCATTATCTCCCTTCTCACATTTCCGGCCCAGGAGGGGCACACTTTGTGGGGAGGGGGTCGTGACAGAGTGGTATCAGAGGTCTGGTTGAGGATAGGATGGAGTTTGGAGTTAGGCACAGGTGAGGATGCATGGGATGGTTGGGCAACAGTGTCATTCATGTATAGAAAGTGGGGTAAACACTGGAAACCGGCCGAGACATAGGCGTTCAGGGCCCCCTATGATCTATTGCACGGACCTTTATGTTTACGATGGCTACTAAACAAAGTGATACCGGTTGCCGGGTAGAGACCTAGGAAAGGATCATGCATCGTTATTCTTTGCGCCTGTGTTGGAATGGGTAGACCTTGGGATAGGTAACCAAAAAAATTAATAAAACAAAATAATTAATTAATTAATGTTGAGTCTTCCATATTCCAGGCTTATGAGCTCTAATGGTTGTTATTTTACAGGTATGGCTCCAGGTAGACGTCCTCATCAGGTTTGTGAAGAAGGTGCCCAGCAGGCTGTTCCAGTAGATCGCCGCCAAGTAGAGGTTGATGACAATGACACTTGGAGGAAGACACTCCGAGATGGAACACTGGGTGTCCTTGGTTGTGACGATGTTGCGTGGAGCAGCGAGACAATGGTGGTTCTTGTTCCTCGGGGATCGTGAGGAGTCAGCGATCTCATGGGAGAAGTTTCGAGACAGGTTTAGAGTCGAGTTTCTTTCATCGACTGTGAAAGCGTCCAGTCGCCAGGAGCAACTCACCCTTCGACAGGGGAGGTCCAGTGTTCGGGAGTTTGGAATCCGTTTCAGGAACCTTCTACGATATGCTTCCGACCTGTTACCAGATGATTAGGCCAGGGCGAGGCATTTCGAGGAGGCTTTGCGTCTAGAGATCCAGCGCCGGGTCACCCCATTTATGCTGAAGACATATCTAGAGGTGCTGGCGAGGGCAGAGGTTGTTGATAGGACTTTTTCCAGGACCGGATCGTCATGAGAGGGGAATCGTCATGATTCCTCACGAAGCAGGGCTGTGGTTCGGGGTTCCCGGTTTTCAGGACAGAAGAGTTTCCGTTCACCTGGGGGTAGGTCCCAGCCCTTCCCATCTCGTTTCTCCGGAGGCAGCAACTCTCAGGCCTATGCCAAGGGATCGGGCACTTGTTTTTCTTGTGGTGGTCGTGGTCATCAGCAACGGGAGTGCCCGACTTTTCAGAGTAGTCATCGTACACCAGGCGCTCCACTCCAGGTTCCTCCGTTGAGGCAGTTCCAGCCGAGGCAGCAGCAGCAGGTGGCAACAGCTTTAGATCACCAGAGGGTAGATGGAGCAGGCAGAGGACAGCCCCATGACGCTCCCCATCCTCAGAGAGCAGAGCGAGGCCATGGTGGTGGTCGTCATCAGGGTCAGAGAGGCCGTGGAGGTGGTTGTGGTCAGCTTCATGCTCTAGCGTTGCCAGCTCCAGGAGATCCAGACGTCGTCCGAGGTACCCTTTGCTTGTTTTCTACCTTGGTGTATGCCTTGTTTGATTCAGGAGCGACACACTCCTTTATATCCCCTACCCTTGTCCACGCTTTGGGACTTGAGGTAGAGAGGCTTCCAGTGCCCTTGGCGTTGACTACGCCAGTTGGAGGTCGAGCTAGATTGTTTGAAGTATGTAGAGACTGTGAGCTAGTGTTGGGGCAGCACCGCTCTTGGGGAGATTTCCTATGTTTACGAATACAACCATATGATGTCATCCTCAGCATGGATTGGTTGTATTCGGTGCAGGCTATTGTGGATTGCTACAGGAAGAAGGTCGTTTTCTTTGATGAAGATGGGTAGGAAGTAGTGTTTGTTGGTGAGAGAGATCCTCAGATGAGTCATAGACGAGTTTCATCCTTATCATCCATGATGGCTGGGATGATGCTGAGTTCTTCAGAGGTTCAACAGTTGGCGTTTCCTAGGGTCGTAGAGGAGTACCCTGACGTCTTCCCAGAAGAGGTTGTATCCTTACCCCCTCGACGAGAGATCGAGTTTGGGATCGAGCTACAGCCGGGAGCGTCTCCTATCTCTATGTCTCCGTATAGGATGGCCCCTTCTGAGTTACGAGAGCTACGTATTCAGCTCGATGGTCTGTTGCAGTGTGGTTTTGTTCGTCCAAGTGTGTCACCTTGGGGTGCACCAGTTTTGTTTGTGAAAAAGGCGGACGGCAGTTTGCGGTTGTGTTTCGATTATCGTCGGTTAAACAAAGTGACAATAAAGAACCGCTATCCTCTTCTGCGGATTGATGACCTATTCGATCAACTGAAGGGTGCAAGTTGGTTCTCAAAGTTAGACTTGCAGTCAGGATATCATCAGATGCGTGTAAAGGATGAGGATATCCCGAAGACTGCTTTCCGCTGTCGTCATGGGAATTATGAGTTTGTTGTAATGTCGTTCGGCGTGACGAATGCTCTAGCTGTTTTCATGGGGTTGATGAATGCTGTGTTCCGTGAATTCCTGGACAAGTTTGTTGTGGCTTTCATCGATGACATCCTTGTGTACTCCACATCTGAAGAGGAGCATGCAGAGCATCTACGAGCCGTTTTGGGAGTTCTTCACCAACATCGGTTGTTTGGGAAGTTGTCCAAGTGTGAGTTCTGGGCTCGAGAAGTTCGTTTCTTGGGACATGTTGTGTCCCAACTAGGAGTAGCTGTGGATCCTTCTATGATAGAAGCAGTGGTGTCTTGGCCAGCCCCCAAGACCGTGTCAGAGGTGCGAAGTTTCCTTGGTCTCGCAGGCTATTACAGGAGGTTTGTGGCTAATTTCTCCCGAGTTGCGACTCCTCTGACAGCTTTGACCAGGAAGGATCAAGCGTTCATATGGACTGATCAGTGTCAGACAGCTTTTGAGTATCTAAAAGAGAAGTTAGTAAGTGCTCCAGTCCTTTGTCTTCCAGCGGAGGGAGTCCAGTTTGATGTTTTCTGTGATGCTTCACATCTGGGGCTAGGCTGTGTTCTTATGCAGCAGAGGTCCGTTGTTTCTTATGGGTCTCGGCAATTGCGTCCCCATGAATGCAACTACGCCACCCATGATATTGAGTTGGCAGCCGTGGTGTTTGCGCTGAAGTTGTGGAGACATTACCTCATTTGAGAGCGCTTTGTGGTTTTCACCGATCATAAGAGTTTGAGGTATGTTTTCTCCCAACGTGACTTGAACTTGAGGCAGCGTCGGTGGATGGAGTTCTTGCAGGAATACGACTTCGAAATATCCTATACACATGGAAAAGGGGACATTGTAGCTGATGCACTAAGCCAAAAGTCACGTAATGATGTTGTGCGTGAATCTGGTGATTCCTGGAGAGTGATGGAAGAGCTATCAGCTTTGCATCTTGATATGGGAGAAGTTGGGGGAAGAGGTTGTCTTTTCCAGATGACGGTGCAGTCATCCCTGATGCAGAAGGTGGAAGAGTCTCAGTTGGGTGATCTAGAGGTGGAAGATTGGAGAGACAGAGTTGTATGTGGTGAGGCCCCTGATGGTTGGTCAGAGGATGAACAACACCGAGTGTTGTATCAGGGCATGCTTTTTGTTCCCTTGGCGATGCGCGAGACGGTTCTCCGAGAATTCCATAGTTCACCCTTGGCGGTACATCCTAGTGTGACGAAGATGTACTGATCCTTGAGGAGTCAGTTTTGGTGGCCTGGGCTGAAGCATACAGTTGCAGAATGTGTGTCTCGATGTTTAGTCTGCCAGAAGGTGAAGGCCGAACACCGTGTTCCTGGTGGTCTTCTCCAGCACTTAGAGATTCCTCAGGGGAAGTGGAAGGACATCTCAATGGACTTTGTTACAGGTTTACCTCGAGCTCTGGGAGGACATGATGCTATATGGGTGGTAGTGGATCGTTTAACAAAATCATCCCACTTCATAGCGATCAAGGAGTCGAGCTCAGTGGAAGTTTTGTCGAGGAAGTATCTGGAGGAGGTGGTGAGGCTTCACGGAGTCCCTAAGATGATCATTTCTGATCGAGATCCTCGTTTTACCTCCAGGGTGTGGAGAGGACTCCAGCAGGCTTTTGGTTCTCAATTATGCCTTAGCACTGCTTTTCATCCTCAAACGGACGGTCAGACAGAGCGAACCATCCAGACTCTTGAAGACATGTTGCGCTCTTGTGTTCTTGATTTTGGAGGTTCATGGGTGAAGCACTTAACCTTGGTAGAGTTCGCTTTCAATAATAGTTTTCACTCTACCATCGGCATGGCGCCGTTTGATGCCTTGAATGGCCGACCATGCCGTTCTCCGTTGTGCTGGACTGGGGTCGGAGAGTCAGCAATTCTCGGACCAGAACTAGTGCAGAATACAACAGAGATGGTTCAGGTGATTCGTGAGAGGATGAAGACAGAACAGGATCGTCAGAAATCATATTCTGATCAAAGAAGGAGACCGTTAGAGTTTAATGTTGGGGATCATGTGTTTCTGAAGGTGACTCCCCATTGTGGGCAGCGAAGGTTTGGTCGCGAAAGTAAGCTTTCTCCCCGTTTTGTTGGGCCTTTCGAGGTGTTAGCTCGTGTTGGAGCTGTGGCATATCGAGTAGCACTTCCCCCTCAGATGAGTCGGATACATGATGTTTTCCATGTATCACAGCTCCGTCGTTATCTTCATGATGAATCTCATGTTATCGATTGGGGAGAGATCGATATTGATGATGATGCAACCTTCGAGGAGCGACCTGTGGAGATCCAAGACCACAAGGAGAAGGTGTTGCGTGGGCGTTCTATCCCCTTAGTTCGTGTCTTGTGGCGACACGGTGGCATGGAGGAGAGTACCTGGGAGCGTGAGTCACAGATACGTGCTCAGTACCCAGAGTAGTTCAATGTTTAACTCCTTTCATGTAATGATGTTTCCTCTCTGGTTAGATCTTTCATGTTTTATTTATGTACCTTTGATGTGATGTTGTGAATGAATTGTTTGGGTATGGATTGTATGTTCCCGGATGTCAGAGTTTTGTTCTAGCTTTCGAACAACTCATGGTGGTTTTTCCCTGAGAGGTATCTTATGGGGTGGTTGTTCGGACCCCTCTTTTCTTCTGGGTTGGTTTTTAATTCTCGAGGACGAGAATGTTTTGAGAGTTATCTAATGTAATGGCCCGGACCTCTCCGGTCCATGACTTTTTGGAATTTTGATGTTGGAGGTGTTCCGGGAGGCCAAGGGGACTTATCCCCAACACTTTACCAATTTTCCAGTTCTGTGAACAGTGTTTCCAGTTTTATAAACAGTAACAGATCGGTCTGACAGATCGGTCTCACCGATCAGTTTCACAGATCGGTGTGACAGATCAGTTTCACAGATCGGTGTGACAGATCGGTTTCACAGATCAGTTTCACAGATCGGTGTGACAGATCAGTTTCACAGATCGGTTTCACAGATCGGTGTGACAAATCAGTTTCACAGATCAGTTTCACAGATCGGTGTGACAGATCGGTTTCACAGATCAGTTTCACAGATCGGTCTGACAGATCGGTTTCACAGATCGGTGTGACAGATTAGTTTCACAGATGAGTTTCACAGATCGGTGTGACAGATCAGTTTCACAGATCGGTTTCACAGATCAGTTTCATAGATCGGTGTGACAGATTAGTTTCACAGATCAGTTTTACAGATCGGTGTGACAGATCGGTTTCACAGATCAGTTTCACAGATCGGTGTGACAGATCAGTTTCACATATTAGTTTCACAGATCAGTTTCATGTATAGTAACGGTGGGTGAAGGGTGTTTCCAGACTCCTACAGTTTTGCCCCTTTTTACGTTTCCTTTGACGTAAAATACATTTAAAGCCTTATTTTAAGGGCTTTTAAGGCCATTGCAAATGCCATAAATCCCATATTAATTTTTTTCCCAATGCTTGGAATGTTTTACTTGGTCAAACCCCGTGGGTTAATGCGATCCGTTTTTAATGGAGAATTAACCGGATCATAAACCGTCACCGCATTAAATCTTAAAAAGGGACGAGATATCATTCTCCCTAGTTCTTTTCATTTGTTCTCAACTAAGAGGTGCTAGAACCTTTCAATCCTTTCCGTAGGAGTTTCACAATCAACCTTTACTCCTAGGATCAGTTCTGCTCTGTTGGATGCAACCGAGCCGTGTTGATCAATCTTCGATATAAGCATCCTCCGGTGGATGCAGTTGTCACGAGGGGAGGATTGTGACCTGTTGTGTGGATAAATGACGTCAAGAACTCTTCGAGGTTGGGGATTCATGGCTTCTATAATTGTATATGTGCAATCATAGAATTAGCATGATTTATTCCTTTGGATCACAATGAAATTGACCTAATTAAATACTTGAACCGGATTAAAAGAATTGGTTGATCGCATGTTGTTTCTTTATACTGTGATAACGGTTTGCCTCATGTTTTCCTAGATATAGTGATACCTATGTTTTCTTTGACTTTGTTGTTTGTTCATGATAGAAATTGATAATGAACGTAAAGCCAGAATCAGTTGTTAATTAATTTGCTAAAGATAAAGAGGCATGTAAATTAATCCGGTTATTGCTGTTGTTGTAGTTGTTCTAATTTGAGGATAATCAAATTAGGGAAGTAAGCATGTTTTTTTAATTGTGATAGCTTACTAATTAGGTATCCATGATTGGAACCTACGAATAAAAAATCTGCTAATTCAATATGGATTAGAGAACAGGTTATGTGGGAATTTCTAAAAGGGTTATGAGTTACCCTCTTGTTTGTTAAAGGGTCACGATCCCATGATGTGATGTTTGTTTTCCTGCTACATGTGATTTGATGTGAGCCTAGATGGCTGTTGTGATTTGTGGAGGCATGGAGGCCTTGTGGTTATGGCAGCAGATGACGCCAAGAGTGGCGAGATGCATCAGTTTATGCATGTGGGTGTCGGGGAGGACACCAGGGGTGATGGAATGGGATGGATGTGGTTGCTAGTTACCTACGGTTTTCTTGAATGTTAATCTGCTTTTCTTTTCCCCACTGCTCAAGGCAGCTGGTCTTGCTACCCTTCTTCCGAAGGAGGCGAAGACGCGCGGGGTATGCCACGTGCTTTCCATGTTTAGCCTCTCGAGGGAGAATGGGTATATGCTCTTTCTATAGGTGGCAAAGACTCGACGGATAGTATATCTATTCACCGTGTTGAGCCTCCTTTGTGTTTAGAAGCATAGGATGTTTTTCTAGAATGCCTGGGAATGTGGAAAAGTAATTCAGTAAGGAATATTTGATTAAATGGTGAAAATCCACGGGGATGGAGATGCTGGAATTTAAAGGTGATGTGAATCTTAAAAAGGAGCAGTTGTTTTTGAAAGTGATGCCAATTCAGTTTAATGTGGAATTGTTCATTCTTAATTAATGTTTAAAGAATTAATTAACGTACAGTGGAATTGATAAATGATAATGGAGTAATATAATGAAGCTCTTCAATTGGTTGTGTGCTTATATGATACCTAGTCTTTGAAGTAGCATCATGGAGTCTGAGAGATGTTAGCTGCAGTTGTATCTAAGACTAGGTAATTCCCATAGTGTGGATGTGAGTTACTTATATATTCTGTACTTTTTGTGTTTCTATACGCTACTCCACCCTGTCGGTAAGGGCAACTAACACCCCGGGGATTCTGAGCCCTGGGGGGGTGTTTTCCCCAACATTCTGATGGGAGGTCGAATGGCTGACTACCCCCTTTGGCCCCGCTCTCTTCTCTTGGTAGAAACTTGTGCCACGAGGCACAGTGGTTAGTTACCCCATATATGTGTGTAGAGGGCTGTAATGGCTTGTGGTTATTCACACACATATATTCTGGATATAGTATCCTACGGACTACTATAGGTGTAACGTGTATAGGCTATGATGGCTTGAGGATCCTTACTCGGCGTATGGGCTGTAATGGCTTGAGGAATAATACTCGACGTATGATACACGTTATACGAGCTATGGTGGCTCCCGGAAACTACCTGGTTACTTTGGTTGTGAGGACGGTGTGGTGCTTCGCCCAGGTGTCTGCGGGCAAGCCTTTGTGGTGCACGAGGTGCAGATTGTGGAGCTTAGCCCAGGTGTCTGCGGGCAAGCCTTTGGAGAGAGATGCACAGGACGTATGTCATTGGGGCAAAGCGGCAAACCAGTGGGGAAGTAGTAGCGGGGTACCCTTGATATTATTTACTATATGCTATATTCTTGTATGCGTTACTTGGTGAGAGTAGCCATGGTGAGGTTGGGAACATAGTATACCTGTTTAGGTGATGAGTTAGTTTCACTTGTTGTTCACTGGGCTTCAGCATGCTTTCTTTACTTTTGCACGAGAGTCTTGGGGAGGATCCTACTGAGTATACTGTTATACTCACCCAATGTACATATAAACTGTTTTTCAGGTCACTTGGAGCAGGTTGGAGATCAAGCTGGTTACTACTAGCTTGCGGTTGGAGGAGGAGCTGTTCGGGCTTGTGGTCGCTGTCGTTTTAATTTCTTTTGGGTACTTTTAGTTCTCCCTTTCAGTTGTAGTAATTTTGCATGACATTTCATATATGTACATGATTTCCTTTTACATTTCAGTTCTGAGTTGGAGTTTATTGGAGTCTATTCTATCTCTCTCTTCTGCATGTGTTCTCTTAGAGGGTAATGCCTCCCATTTGTTTGTGTATTATACCCTCGGTTCTAGTCGCCAACCCGGGGCCTACTGGAGGCGGGACTCGGGGGTCATTATCTCCCTTCTCACATTGCCAGCCCAGGAGGGGTACACTTTGTGGGGAGGGGGTCGTGACACACCTTAATGACTATTTGACTCTTCTCGCCAGACCCTTTCAAACATTTCTTGCTCAGCCGATCAAAATATAAAATAATTTGATCATAGACATGAATTATATTTTTTGATGAGATTTATGGAGAGACTCTGAAATGTGTATATTCATCCATTTTCCTATTATTAGTGAATATATGTTATGATCCTTTCATGGTCCAACCCATTTTTCATTCAATCATGATGTGAATGAAATTTTCTGATATGATGGTATATAAATTTCCCACAAAACCATTCCTTCTCATAATAACAAGTAAACCTAAATGTTTGGATCTAAATATTTAAATCATAATATTTTTTTATCAAGAAGTGGTCAGGAATTCCCACCAATAATAATGTTTCTAATTTATTTATATATTCTAGTTATCTTTGGAATAATAATTTCACAAAATGGAAATTGGGTAGAATATGTGTCTTGGATGGAGAGTTCTCAATATATTTTGGATGATAAAAAGCATGGGTGTCATAACATGATTTTTTTCCAAGGACATATGGTGGGCCCTATAATATTTTCTGCTCTTAAAGACTATATATTTAATGTGATGTATTTTAGGGTATTTTAGACTAGACCTCCTATCCCTTTAGTTTAGGTTCTTTTAGATTGGACCTTGTATCATTGATGATTAGTGACTTTTAGATTATTTCATCTATCATTGTTTTTAGGGTATTTTCACTCAGACAATCTATCACTGTTGTTTATGGTCTTTTAGCTTGGACCATCTATTTCTATTTTATTGATCTTTCACATACATTCTAAATCAATTGTTAAGAATCATTTAGGTTAGAACTTCTATCAATATTGTTCAGGTTATTTTATGTCAGAACTTAGGATTCTGTGAATATTATTATCTGACTTCCGTGACATTATTTAAAATTATGGGATATAGTGTATAAATTCCATGAATAATTCATAACCCTTGGATGATGAATCATATTATGGCGTAACAATGGATCTCAAGGATTAGAGATCCCTTCTACAAGGTGTAATTTACACTAGTTTGTAGATCATAGCCCTTACGCATCGGTAGAAGTGTCAAATAGAGGTGTATCCACTCTTTTCTAAGGATCATGGAATATTTTTGGGGGAATTTTAGTTGAGGGTGTTATAGTAGGAAATCCAAGACCAACTAGATATTGGGAAAATCTGTGGTGTAATTAATAACTAAAATGTTTGAGTTGATGAATATGGGATGGGGAAAACAAGGTTGGGATTACCCATAACACCATACGGTTCCATGTTCTTCCATGATGTTTCTGTGGAACACAGTGTTCGGAGTTCATTTCCCACAAAGAGTAGATGCCTTTAGTTGGTATGTCAAAGCTCATATATGTCACTATAATTTTAAATAAAATATTGTCTATTCTACTTTTTGTGGGATATGAGATATTCATGAAGGATTAATAGTCAAGAAGATGAAGGTACGAATGGAGGAAAGCAATCTTGGAAGGGTTTTGAGAAAGCTAACAAAATATGGGGATGTGAAAAAGAATATATTGAATTTGGTTGGATATTCTAGTATAGGGATTATAAATAATGGTTCAATGAGCTCTGGACTACATGATAATATTGGAAAATAATACCAATAATGACCCAGAACGCACTGTTGTGCTAAGATTTTCCTTAGTGATGTCAGGGATAACAAGAATTAGATTTTCATTTATGGAGAGTGATTCATTTTCTTGATGACAATAGGTTAATATTCAAGTGCCATAGGCATACATGATTAGTCAATGAAAGGGTAATGTGAATCTTTGATTACATTCCCAAGGCCCATGGATGTTTTATAGTGATATGAGGTGCATAAGTAATGAAATTAGATTTTTGGAATGTGTAATATCTAGGATCGTTTTGAGCGCACAAAATTTTTTGCCATCACCTAGCAAAAAAATCTTCCAAACAAGGATATGTGACAAATAATTACCCTATAATTTTCTTAAACTAGGAGGTCTATAAATCATAGATTGGAGTTAACTATGGATATATTGTAAACATTATGAGCTTTATTACTTATTTATTTTTTCCCAAATATTATTTTATACACAAGAGATTATGATTTTAGGGATTGGAGACATGCAATTTCCTCTGACTTCACTTTACTGGTTTTCAAACTGAAATGTGTTGAGTCTATTTTTATAGATGTTTATGAAATTGTGATTTGAAAATTTATGGGTAATATTTTTTAGTTATACAACATTGACCGATGTGTAGGATCTTTAAGGTTATAACACACGTGTACCTTGTATGGGGGATGATACAAAAGTTTGTAATTAGAATATAAATGGTAAATAGAGCTACAATATTCTTTTGAGTGGGAGATTAAAATATAGCAAGCCACAACATAATGATACCATTTCATGATAAATGATATGGAATAATAATACTAGTTATATCCCAGAAAACACTATGGTGTTGAGTTCTACCAAGGTGATGGAAAGCTCTCAATGATTATAAATCATTCTTCACAGAGCCAATAATTCTCTAGATAGTTTTTCTAAGTTATTATGAATTGATTATATTGTAAAGAATAGGGATCCCCCTTCTATTCCAAGAGACAAGAAAGAATTCTGGAAACGTAGGGTGCTCAAGATATGGAGTGTGATTTGTGATGTGAGGTGGTTATAAGATGGTGCATGTATATAATAAGTTGGATGAATAGGTTAAGGTTCTTGTTGTCCTTTGATAAGGGAAAATAATTGTAATGCCCCGACCCAAGTTACCAAGAGTCGGTGTATTATTTTAATACATTAGTATGATTAAAAAGGATAAATCCTGAAGTACCAACCAGTTTAGAAGCCTTGGAAAAGAGATTACATACATGAACATTACATTACACGTTCAAAAATAGAAAACAACATAAATAATCTGTTGATAATTATATTATTACCCAAGCATAACCCTACATATCAAACATAAAATACTTCTTGGAATCTGGGGAATGTTTTTTGAAAGGGGTGAGCACAGATGCTCAGAAAGGCTAAATAATTTATCATAAGCTATAAACATTTAAGGAATTATGTATAATAAAAAACATCCTTTTAAACATAATATGAAGAAAATAAATCAAATATTACCATATAAACATGGACAGGGATAGTTTACTAGTTTAATAGTAACATGTAATAATTAATTCCCTAATGAGAGAATGCCTAATACCGGACATCATTACCAAATAGATAAGGCCTTGTTCCATGACTAAAAATAAATTTTTTTTCAATGCCTTGTGCCAAGACACTAATTTGCCTCATAAGAGCTATTGATGCATCAAGGTGCTATAGTAGGCTCTACCCATCACATACTAAGTCCACTTCATTCCTCATATAAAAATGCTATAACATAACATAAGCATTCCTATTAAAACTAGCATACGAAATGCCAGTACATAAACAATCAGCCATGAAGGTTATAAAAATAGTACATCCATAGTGAAACATATCATAACTCATTCAATAAAACATAGAATATTGTATTATAATAAATCAACATTAATCAATAATAATATCCATTAAAGAAAGTTGAAAAAGTTGAAAATGACCAGTAAAACTTTTTTAGAGAAATATCCCATTGTGTGAAATCATTTAAAAGTCACACTTTTATAAAGGAATTAATTTTAAAAATATTTTTGAATCAAAGACTCCCATATAAATTTGAAAATATTGAATGGAATTAACATTTTAAAATAATCATATCTATAGAAATAAATCCTTAAACCCATTCTGAAAAGATAGACATTAATGAGAATGATTTAGAAGAAGAAACATATAAAACATTTAAAATGATGTTTTAGTTAAAGTGTACATTAAAATAATAATTTATAAATTTACTTTATGAAACAAGGACATGGATGATAAGAATTTCCAAGAAAATACTTACCCATAAACAATCTTGGATAAAAAATAGATTGAGGAATTGACCCTTTACTTTGTACTTTCCTTCTCTCGATGGTACATTTAATCTCTTGTATAATGACCATAGTATGTTATTAAATTATACCATAACAATATTAAAATTTAGTATATAATACATGATTCATTTATGACTTTATACTACCCATTTAATAATGATTTTCATGTTAAATTAACATTTCAGGCAGTAATCGTTTTCTTTATCATACATGTTTTAACTTATTATTCTCGATCATATAATTTAGATCATGATATAACACTTATAGAATATAAACATGATTCATATATCATATATATATTTAGAATAAATAAATGTATAATAGATAGATATAAGAAATTGAAAACACCTTTTATGTAGACGGTAGGCCATACATATGCAGAAACGTTTTTTCTATTTTCATATCGTATTGAATGGAAGTAAATGAATAAGATATATGTAATTTCTTAAATATATATATATAACTAGTAGAATTATTTTGTCATATATTACATACTTATTAATAATATATACTTTTATAATCATCATTGAATAGTGAATATGGAAATGAATCTCATCGTGTTGTGGAGACGGTAATTGTACGTACACATGAGTGAAGATATCATTTACATAATGATTAAATAGAATGGAATCAGATGTTATATTATTTTTATAGAGAAATTTTAATTTTATTTTCATTATTTATATACATATTTCTCTTCATTATATCCATCCAAATAAAATAGTGTCGAATAACAAATTACAACATGACATGGAGACGGTAAGTCGTACGTATGCAGGCATGGTGACATTATCATTCATAGGATGGTTAAAATAATTTATATGTTTGTACAATATTTATAATAACATCACAGTATATATAAGTTACTGGAATTATTATTTTTGTATGGAAATAACAAAGAAAAGAATGTGGATAAAGAAAGGAACTTTGAATGAGGTGATAAAATAATTACCTCTTCTTTGAGAGTTTCCTTTTGATTTGAACAAAATGGATCCTTCAGAAGGATATTTTCCCAAGGGAAATCATCTTGGTTGATGTGAGGGATGTTTGAAAGAAATTTTCGCAGGGTTTGGCCCTGACAAATGGATTTGGAGGTGTGATTTTGAGAAAAGGGTAAGTACCCTTTTATAAGAGTGGTGAGGGTCACTTTAGGAAAATTTTGAAATATTATTTTATTATAAAATAATTTTATATTTTTAATGGATAATAATTGATTTTTAAGAATATTAGATGAGGATAGGTTGAAATACTCTCAACCAATAGGTTTTAGTTAAGTTTATGTCACCATATTAACCATATCTTTTATATTTAACTTTTAGTTAAATAGATTATTTTTTACCATGTTCTGTTGTATTATTATAATAAATTGTTAATAAATATAATATAATAAGACAAGAGAACCCCAAGTGGTTAATTATTGAAATATATAATCTTATATATTCCATTTGACCAAACCTTGTATTTTTATGAGTACTTTATCATTAAACAAATTATTATTTGTTTTAAAACAAATTTATGTAAATTTTGAAACAATTTAGTATTTGGTTTTTGTGAAAGTCATAACAATATTATTACTCAAAAGTAATTCCTTGAATCAACCATAACTAGTCTTATTAAACCATAAAATTCGTCAAATGCATCAAAAGTATCAATTTATATTTATTTTGATATTTATAACATCAATTATTTTAATCATTCATTAATAAAGTAATTAATGCATAATCATTGTGTAATAAATAAATATAATTATTTAATGTATTAAAATATTAAATAAAATACCATGATGTAATAAATTTTTTTTTCTTTTTAATGAATATTTATAGACAATTTTATATTATTTATAACCCTATATTAAAAATGGTTTAGTTATTAAACGTTGAATTTTAAACTATTTACTCTTCTTTAAAGAAAATAATAATTAATGTCCTAATCTAATCTATTTGGTTCAAAGTGGTTACTATTCTATTACTATGGTTGATTATGGTCGAAAACAACTTATCCAATAGAATTAGGACATGTGTTAGTGTAATTATAACATTATTTTTACCATTAATTACACTATTTACTTTTAACTGTGGTAAATAAAATTCAAAAGTTACTATTCACCAAAAAATTATATTCATCCTATTGAGCCACATTTTACTTAATGACATCAACCATGTCTCTTGGATTTTTTAAATTCAATTCATATAAGCGGGAAAATTACATTTTATGCAAATTTGAAAATGTGCCTAGAATGTGGGTAAAAGACGGTAAAAGGATCAATAAAATTTTATATATAAAATATTATTATATAATGATGCAAGTGAATTACATTATACTTATATAGGATTCATGTATATATTTTGACTTAAAATAAATTTAATGAAAATAAATAATTACTTAAATAAAAGTTAGGTTTTAAATAATAATGCAATGTTTTTCTCTATCCATCAAAAATTGAATGTTTATAGAAAAATACCATAAATTCACCCTAAGATAATATTTATATTATGAATTAAAAAATTATTTCTATATTACCAAATTCAAAACATATAAGTTGGACTAAATTATTTAAAATTAATTCCCACTTTAAAAACCATAAAAGCAGGTTTTTTAAAAGACAAAAAAATCAAAAGATTGACATGTGTTTATGTTCAATTTTAAGGTTAAATTATATTTAATGAACTAAATTATATTAAATGATAATAATATAATATAATTATACTTTAAATCCACTCAAATTAAAAATTTAACACTATAAGTTATTTCAACTAAAAATTTTGTTTTCCTTTAAAATTTAGTATTTTTCACTATTGCTCAAAATATTAATGTTATCAGAATGACAGCAAAAAAATTTAAAAAATAAGGTTTTATAAATATATTGTAAATATGAAGTGTAATTTTTCATATTTAATATATAAAAGTGTCAAATATAGGATTGAAAAAGTGTTCTCCGGTAAAAGACGGCAATATTTCATTTTTTGAAAAATACTTCCTTTATCAGAAAAATTGAATTTTTCTTATATTGTTGCCTAAGAAACACATAATATGAATGATAAAATTATATTATAAATATTATATTCAAAATTCAGTTAATAGTATTCATAACCACTTTTTGAACAGTTAGTTTGGTAATTCGTGATGCACTCAAACTTGGTGTTGTGTGTGGCACAAGCTATTGAATTACTATAAAGATAATGTATTGTGAAATATTGTGGTGATACAATAATGGATGATGGATTTCACAATTTATAACCCTTTAGTAGGTAAGTATCTGCTTCCATGCAGTTTTAACATTATGAGGTATTGAAATTTTACTTTTTTTAACGTCATACAATACAGATGTATATTTTTTGTAGTTATAATTTAATGAATTGTGGATGTTTTCCGTTCCATTAAACCATCAGGTAGTATGGGCAGAAAAACCTATGTGAGAAATTTTTAATGATATATTTCATGTAAAATAATTATTCATGTTGATATAACTCATATGTATGATAAACTGTCTTTTATTGCTTAGTCCCTATGCAGTTTGGTTGCATTTTTTATCAGTTATTTAGTTGGGACCAAGAATTGTGATATTATTGTTACTACATATCATGTGATTATATAAATCAATCCATACTTTTTTCATGACAATAAAACACACTACACAGGTCCAACTCATTCACAGAGGTAGGAATTGATTCCATTGATTGTTGTAGTTTCACCAAGGATTTGAAATCCATACGTCACCACATATCCTATGATGATAGGAATGAAGAAAAAAAATAGTTATTGAGGAACCATGATGTTTAATTTCATACGAAAAATATGTCAAATTCTGGATATAAAAAGGGGTATTGTATCTGGACCCAATGATGTAAATCTAGGTCTAACTGTGTATACTATTATTATAAGAATCGATCTATGTGTAGTTCTTTTAATAGGAGTTTCTTGCACATATTTTTCCTATACACATGTAGGGGGAATTTTTTTGTTTATTTTATTTGATTGTACCATGTAATAATGATTTCATAGTCTATAAATATTATATGATTTTTGTAATTAGGTAACATTTAATTCTTTAATGGTGTGGTTGTAGGATTCCAACACAAAAAATAGTGATACTCTTTGATGATGTCCATATGATTTTGAGTTTTTATGTTTTAAAAAGGAGATCAACCATGTATTTTATTATCATGTGGTGAGGAGTCATGATATTCCTTTTAAGGTATTGTATTTAGAACCTTGATAACCCATTCATGATCCAATATTCATTGTTCATGTAGGGAAACCCTTACTAAAAGTCCTAAGATCATGTGCGCTATGTTTGGAGTGTGAAATAATTAATGGAAATGAATCATTTCTCCATGAAAAGGATATTGTAAATAGGTTAGGTTATTTTTAGTCATGTTGTGGATGGACCATGATATAGCATCGATGAATACTTATGAATCTCATTGAAATGAGATTCAATCAATATGTAGTTCAAGAAACCTATGCATTTTAATGTCATGTATAAAGGAAATCAGCCACGAAGTGTAACATCAGTCAGTGAGGATGATGGTAACCCAATGTGAAAGGGAGGTAACACTATGGCTGGGACTATTAGTAGAGGTTCAGGTATCCCTATATATTTGGTGATGGTATTGATAAATCCACACATAGATATTTTAAGGAGGGAATCTCTATATCGATATGTATATAGGAAGGGGAAAAGGTAATTTCATCCTTCATTCACACAGATCTAGCTCAAGTGTGGTGAGTTTTTCTTGATATGGTGCTTCCCCTGAAGATTAATGTCATATGGTGAGGACTTCATTAATAAATCTAAACATCATTTTGTATGGACCGATTCCGTATTGTTTATGGTCTTATGGTTAGGATATGAGAAAGGGTTAATTTTAATGATTTTCCTCTATTACATTGTTTCCAGATATGAATTAATATGATTAATCAAGGGATCTATATAGTTTAATTTCAAATGGTGAGGTTGTGATCCATAAAGTTTAGGGACATGTGAGGATATGAGATGTTGTGCATTTTAAAGTCCTACTGTTGGGACTTTATGTTGTGCAGTTTAATTTATTTCTTCTGAGACATGGGTCATCTAATATGTATGATGATGAACCATCAAGGGATTCTAATAGATAAGCATAATTTGGTGAGGAAATGCTCTGTATATTTAAGAATCATACGGTTAGGATGTGCTTATGCATTTTTAAATCAAACAACTTGGAAAAGACTATCTAGTATAATATCATGTGGTCAAGAAATGATATAATGTGAAGTTTAAAGTCTACCATCTAGAACATGGGTCAGTCGATTTGAATGAAGATGAACCACTGGGGATATATTTAGTTTAACATCATGTGGTGGGGACCCGCTATGTATAGATTAACATCATGTTTAAGGGAAATATGATGCTGTGTATTTTAATGATATTCTAATAGGATTAGACACATTTATCTTTAAATTCATTCTACTAGTACATGGATTTCCTGATATTAAAAAATATGATACATTTTTTGTACACGTATTTTCACTACTTGCGGTGCGGTTGTTCTCTAAATAGTTTAACATCGTTTGGCTAGGATGTAGCTACGTTGTTTAATGTCATACAACATGGATGACTTTGCGTAGTTTAATTTCATTCAACCATGAAAATGCCAAACATTTTAATTTCATGTGCCTGATATGTGTATTGTTATGTAGTTTAAAATAATTTATGTAGGATGTGGGTTTATAGATATGGAAGAATATGAGCCATTGGTAAATCCATAAAATTAAACATAATGTGGTGAGGATACACATCATACATTTTATCATCATTTGGATTAGATGTTCCAATATATTTTAATGTCATATAACAAGGATGAATTTTCTTAGTATAACATCATATAACTAGGACTATTCTATATTTTTTAATTTCATGTTTTGGTGTATGATTAATTTTTTAGTTTACAGTCCTTCTATCATGACTCCAAAACTAGTGATAATATATGCAAGGTATTTCTTAGGAAACATCACATTGGAGGATGGTGTGAAATATTTTAAATCCTCTTTGGATAATGAGTAGTCTTCACTATGATAGATATTATTTGTGATATAAGAAAATTCAAATTTTTTGTTCTATAATTGGAGTCTTCTTAACTATTATCAATGGGGTTTGAGAGCCAACAAATGTCCCCCTTGGTGGAATGAATAGAGGGGGAACTTTTTATTAAAGTCCTTTGTGACTTGAATATGATGGACTTCAATGTTTTTAGAATTGTATGCAACTTATTATCACCGATCTATTTTATATCATCCAGCCAATTTTTTAATTTATCATTAGTTTGGAGTATTCCATATATGGATATTCCCTGTGAGGTAAACTAGACTTCTAGGGGTTGCCTCAGTCTCGTATACCAATAACATCAATATTTCTTGGGTATCAGTGTGTGGTGTGGTATGGTCGGTCCATAAATCATTAAGATGTTTACCCAGTTAGTACTTCATACCTCTATTTATCATCTTCGGGTTTATATTTGACAAGGTCATGTAGAAGGCTTCTATTTGTCCATTTTCAACACCATTATATTGGGATGAGTGATTACAATCCGTTTTGTAATACTAATAAATTTTTTTCAATTCAATATAACAGACGATGTTGTCATTTTCTGTAAATATTCAGTGATGGACCCCAAACCTATAAATGATATCGAATATTATGATTTTGATTCTTTTCATTATCCCAAAATACAATAAGTGAACCACCTCAGCATATTGGTGGATGAATTCACCAGCAATAATGATTCACTTGAACTAATTAAGTGTGGATAGGGATTATGGCCCCATAATATTCTTTCATCAAATAATAATCAACTAAGAATATTTAGTTGTATATATAAATTATAGTGTCTTAATGATGAATTTTTTATGAATTTTTCATGAATTACATTTCCTAGTGAAATTCACATACTATTGTATCCTGGTTTTCTTGTAATAACCCACCCACATGATTTGGTGGGAGATCCTGGTCCAAGAGTGATGAGTTCCAAATGAAATTGTCTGTCCATATTCTATGATAGAATGAATATAACATTATGATATACAGCTAAGGAGAATTCAATCAAATCCTCTCATATAGATGGATTTCTTATGATTTTTTTCATCCCACTGGGTAATGTTTGACGCACTATTATGAATTTGGTACCCTATAGCTTATCCTATTATGAGAGTAACATTTTGGAGATAACTCGTTAATGTATCCATCCATATAAGGGGATATTATTTTATCATTCAATGTGTAGGTTTTGACCTTATTTATTTCATCATGATCATAAATGAAAATCAACAGTAGCATTCTTGGGTGCGTGATACATTTGATTTTTTCCTTCTTATCAGGGTCATTCAGGACTATGGCTGTTTTCCCTGATGAGTTAGTGAGATAATTATGAGATCAAGGAATAAAATGAAATGTAGTCTCAAAATTTAATTCCTCAGTTATTATCATAACGTATAAAGTAATATGGTCTAATTAATATTTTTTTATATTCTCCAATGATATGTGTTATCACTAGTTCTAAATCAGATTTGATATTTAGGTATTCTATAAACTATTGTGGGTCCATTTATAGTTTCTCGATGAAGGATTTATATTCATTGTCATTATTGGTTTAGCCTTTCGATAGTGGGAATCATTTGGGAAACAATTCATTGTTTGGGTAATCAAATTATATCCCTAAGACGATGCGATTTGGATTCAAAATTTCAATGATTATTTCTATAAGGCTTCATGAGGAGGCATCAAAATACATCTCCCATGTTTTTGGAGTGTTATGGGAATATAAAACCTCCTCATTGGGGATTTTATTTTTAACTGGTTTACATTCATTTTCTGGTTGTGATACGAGGTAATCAACATGGTGTTTCCATTTCACAATCATCGATGACATGAACATGATGTTATATTGTTGAATAATGACCACCCATGGGTGTAGATTCCCAGTTAGTAAGGGGTGAGTAAGGATGTACTTTAATTCATGAATAAGATAGACCATATAGACTTCATGGTACTTCACATAATTCCTCAAATTTTTTACTACAAGGATGAGTGTGTGTCCGTTCTTCTCGACATCTGAGTATCATGTCTCAGTACATATAAGTATTTGGATGATGAAATAAAGACTATTATAACTCCAATGTTTTTCCATCTGTGTGAGTAGGATTCCAAGTAAGTGTTTTGTGGTATCCATATATAAGATGAATGTATTTCCATTAATGATTTGCATCAGGACTAGTGTGTGTTATAGTTACTACATGAGACATTTTAAGGATTAATGATAGAGACCATCCAACTATTAATAAATTCCCATAATCTTTATCCAAGTTAAAGGGAAAAGTATTATGACCATTTTTTCTATGGAATGATAAATATATGAGAGGTTCCCATGGAGTCCCATATGTTCTTTGATATTTATAGGTACGAAATCTCAAAGATAGCACATGAATTATCTAGGTCAACCATGATGATATGGTTCCATGATAAAATCCATGTAATATAGATAATGTTGCCCCAAAAATGAAATTTATAATTTTCATATTCATATTGTTCGATCATATATTTTCATAGGATATTTAATGATATGTGAGGTTGTTGAATTGTTTTATGGATTTGAAAAAAATATTGTTAAGATATCATTCTACAATCCTTCCTATGAATGGATTAATTATATGATTTCGAGAACTATAGTAATTAAATCCATCATTATATAATATAATTGGAATGAACTAATATAAAAATATCTCATGGGGGTATCTTAAGGCTATGGAATATTAATTTCTAGGGGCCACATTTATCTGATTTTACGCTGAATAACCATCCATGAAGGAAAGGTCCCGAAAGCTAGAAATTTCATCAATCAAGAGATCTATGATCATCAAATGGAAGTATTCTTGTTTTTAGTGTTTATTAAGGTCTCTAAAATAGATACAAACCGTACTGTTCCAAATTGGTTTTCTTTCTTGGGAAAATATTTGTATTCCATCTTCTCTATTTCATTTCTAAAACAATGTTAGTTTTGATTCATTTTCCAACATCCAGTAATAAATTAGTTTCATGAGAGGGGTACATTCTCTTGGTTTCATGGTTGATTACTTGATGGTCATATAATAAGATGATATGGGGAATAAAGAAACCTTGATTTAGTCAAATAATTTCTGTTTATTTATAAAATAAGTAATTTTAATGTTTCATCAGAAATGGAATGTAAATATATACCTCTTTGAGGGGAATGTTAGAAGTAATAATTATTGGTAAAAGGTATTGTTATGTTCCAAGATTTACATACAGTAGGTCATCGATGGTGGGGTATAAAACTTCATTCAATGCATGAAGGAAGTTTCTAAATTAATCCCCCTCTTCAGAAGCATTCCCAGATGGGGATGAAAATTTGGGGGAATCCCTATCATTGTTGGGGTGAGAGTGTCCATGAGAAGAGACATTATCATCCCCTAATACAAGTGTTATTCCATAGGGATGTCAAATATGATTTTATTTTAATCTATCAATAGGGATAGGAGGGGCATGGACCCTTAGGTAAAGGTAAATTTCTCAACCATATTTATGGAGAGAACATGGTCTCCATCATGAATTCTCCATGGATTTTCCATGGTCATCCCCAAACATTTAGGGATGCAACCTATATATCATCATCCCCATTTATATTTTTCCTCCCCTTTTATAGAAACATTCTTCTTCATATGTGACATCACATGTCTCGAAGGGGGATATGTCATCATGTAGTATTTCTCCCTTTATATCAGTGGGGTATTTTAGACATTGATGGAATGTTGAAAGTACCTCCATGTGGGTATCGAGATAAAGTCATCCGATATCGACATTGTAGGTAGTTTCTTGCTGGATAACGGTAATCTCAGTGTCATACGTGACATTACCAAATGGTATTATGTATGATCTACCAATTTGGTCTTTGATCAGGGTTATCAAACATCAGAACAAACATCATTGCTGTAGAAAAATCCCCAGTGATATATCCCAGAAATAAGAGTGTTCATATTCAGACAACACTGTTCCCATATCCATTTTCAATGGATTCCCTTCGAATTTTGACAATATCATGATTTCATAAATAATATAGGGTTCTAATGTGCCCTTGGATGAACTCTCCAGGATCGTACTCTTTGAAGTAGATGGGGACATGGAATTCCACCACCATTGTCTCCTTTCGATTTACCTTGGTTTTAGTGAATTCTATCATGAAATCTTTTTGTTTTTGGAGGGCCATAACATATTCCTATATATATAATTTTTGAATGATTAAGCACATAAATTATCTAGATATTGGTTTGGAACCCCCCCCCTAATTATTTCACAATGTGATACTTTTTCCCATGTTTGTAGCTTCTTAAGGTCCGGTAGCAAATTGACATGTGGCTCAAGAGTTAAGGGATTTGAGGTGGACTGACCAGGTTTGTTTGTATATTTTTTAGGGATCCTGGGATATTAATGATTTGGTTCATGATGTCCTTTCCCATTAGTGGGGATGATCAGGTAATCAAACCCTTTATAGGCTATCAAGTAAGAACATTTGGTGTGTATAGCCTTTAAAGGGTTTCGAGACACCTATTTGTCTATACTAGGATTTATGTAGTCATTGTTGATTGTTCAAATATGTATATATATTCTCTTTGGGGACATGACAAAAAATTTGGGTCATTCTATTCCATTGCTCCCCCATGTATCCTTAGTTCCATTTCATGTGCCCCATGGTCCCCAGTTTGTTGTGGAAAACTCATATTTGGATTCATATTCCTTATCGGGTATGGGATCTACAAAGTGTATCACAATGAAATAAAAAAATTATCTATTCTTCATATGAGGGTTCCATTCTGTGGTGTTATTCCTATGTTTCTAATTTTTAAGTGGAGAAATCTTCAAGCATCATATCTTGTGTTGGATCTAGATATGACTCTTCAATTTTTTTAACATCATATATTTAATTATTGAATACAACATCTGGATACATCACGGATCTCACCTTCATGGGTGGTGGAGAAATTGTGGGTCTGTGTAGCTGTGCTCCCATGGTATCATGATCTAGGTTAACCGGTGTTTGAGTCATCCAGTTTTAGAACTTCAATCCATGACTAGCTATAAATTTCATCCAATAAACCACTTTATTATTTTGGGAAATAGTTATTAATACCACATACTTTGAGGAGTTACATGAAACCACCTATCTGGAATAAACTGTGCCTTGAGGAACATCATTAAAAATACACAGAACTAGATATTATGACCCATCCTTCATTTTAAATGGTAGTAATGAGAATTGTCAGAGATGTTAACCTCACTGGGCTCCCCAGGCTATGGTTGCTGGAGCAGGATATTATCCATGGATGCAAGGAAATAGTTGGGGAATTGTTTATTTCAAACAGAGTTTGATTTATTCTTTTCTTCCTAAAATAATGGGAAACCCTGATTTCTAATTACATCTATCCAAAGGAGATTTTGTGGTTATTTACAAAATAGAAGATTCATTTGGTGGTTTATGTCCTTTTTAGATGCTTGAATGGGAGAAATTGTTGGTTTAAGGGTTACAACGATAGATTTTTTCTTTCCGAGACATTTACACTCTGAAGATTTTTTTTCTAGATAGCGGTATCACTGAGAGGGGAGGGGTTGAATTTGTGATATATTTTTCTTTTATGTTTCCTTACTTATGAAACAAACTCCATTTCATACTAAAGATCTCTTTCCCTATAG
Source organism: Viscum album (assembly GCA_963277665.1). Taxonomy (NCBI): domain Eukaryota; kingdom Viridiplantae; phylum Streptophyta; class Magnoliopsida; order Santalales; family Viscaceae; genus Viscum; species Viscum album. The sequence continues at coordinate 846,887,177 of OY728131.1, read as the reverse complement.
AAAAAAATATTGAAACACATATCCATAGAAACAAAATAATTGACAAGTTTCACTTCTCAATAGGAGTAGATACATCCATGGTATCATTAATAATGAATTCAATACCCCAAAATTCACTAGAAAATTATACTTTTATGTTGAATATAATGTGTCAGATATTCCCATACACTAGTGTAGAACTATCTAAACAATCCAATAGTCTGTCTTATTATTCTATAAAATAATATGTAATATAATTATTATAACAGATCAGATACAATGCATCTTGTTCAACTATCACAAATATGATATTACAATAAAATTCATCACTTTCATTCAAAAAACTAGTAAATAACTTCCTAGAATTCTTAATGATACTTAGTTAGATACCCTAATATTTTTTCCAAATTTGGTTTCTAAAAATACTATTCCTACTATTCACATACTTCTACTTTTCCAAAATTTCATTCGTAAAAGATTTTAATTCCTTCGAGAAATTCCATGAATCGAACATAAACTAACCTGATTTTCCATGAACTTCCTTTAACTTCATTAAAAGAGTGCTTCACGCTCCACCTCTTCATTCATGTACTTCCTTATATTTTTGATTGATGATTCCTTATGGATTGACCCTTATATGTGGTCTATTTTCCATTATGGTCAATAGAGCCCCATAAAATTTTTATGAGAACTATCTCCATGAGCTGTCTCCTTCAAGGAAATTTTTACATGTTACATACTTTCTCTTTTATAGAATCATTCCTCGGTGAACTCTTCTTCTACGATTAATTATTCCTCGCAAACTAATTTAGACGTCTCCAAATTCTTTCTACAGTAATGATTTATTATTAGAAATTTTTCTCTTTCTAATGAATTGATAAGGATTATTTATCTAGGAAAATAATATTCAAATTCCAACTAATCTGATTTTACCAGGAAATCAAGGTGGAACATCATTTACTGTGATCTACGCTCTGCACCCCACATAGCATCATAATCCTTGTTAGTAGACGCTATCTTCAGAAAACACTTTTTTAACCATAATCACCTACAAATTACTCAAAAAACACACCTATAAAGGTCTACTAGCCTCATGTGAATAGACTAATGTAATGACACATAAATTCAATATTGTTTATTAAATAGTAGTTACTATTACGAGTCTTTAAAAATTGGCAGTGCTTGATTCTGAGGCCCGGTGTTCCCAGAATGGAATTTTGAACATTTTTTAAGGTACGTTTAGAAAACACACAGGGGGGTTTTTCTCTCTTTTGAAATGGTTATAGGATTAAAAAATCCAATGGAACCATTGAACTCATAGCATCAAGATTCACATAAGGGTGTCTTTACATCGACTGTAGTATTTCAGGAGAAAATGTTAGTTTTTGGAATTTTAGAATATTAATAAAAAAAATATAAAATTGTTATTTTATTTTCCAACATCTTCTTGAGCTGCGATGTTGGGGACCACAGTGGCTTTTAGGCATTTAATGAAGGATATTAAATGTCTTGTTTCACAATGGATGTGTATGCTCCCCTTGTTTAATTAATAGGTTCGTTAGTTATACCAATTAATGAACCATTAATTGAATGGATGTTTAACCACTTTATTTCATCCTTTGTTTAGTTAAATCGTGGGTAAAGGGAGATTGTGTAGAGAATTGGTGGAAGAACATCAGTGAAGTTCAGATGAACTTCCCTCTAATGAATAACAGATTCTTGGAAGACAACATTAGATGAATCGATCCAGGATCAATGAATGCTGGAAAATTCAACGAGTGAAGATTCTCCTCCCACAACTATGACACCTCAAATGATTCTCGAGGTAGAGGATTTCGTTCATTAATTAAAGTGAATTATTTTTCCTTTACTCATTCATGAAAATGTGACAAATTCTGATCAACCAAAATGAGTTGACCCGTCATTCATATGAATCGCGGGATATTTTGAGGTTTTTGAATGGGGTTTTATTTTACTTTTGATAATTCTTCACAACACCCCCTTTGATTTGATGCTAGCATAGAGTGAAGGGGTTAAACGAACAAGGCCCAGAACCTAAGCCCATTCATTTTTGTCCTGTTCTTTGCGGTCGAATTTTGAGTATAATGGAAATGTGAAACAAAGGGTTATGATAGGATGGAATAATTTCTAGAGGCCTATTGGGACATATGAGAGTGAAAACAAAGCTCTAGATAATCTCCAGAGCACCGTGGAAGAAGCATCGGTGACTGGAACCGATGGGAGATGGGGAAGGCCAGCACTTAATGGCCGGGGAAGGGGTCGGTGCTGCGGTGAACCGAAGGGGTGGCCAGATCTTGACTGGATGCATCGGAAGATGGGTGGCGCACTATCGTGCACCATAGGAGAAGTTTGTGGCATCAAATTTGTGGTGGAAAGCATGAGGACCTGCTTCCTCTAGGTCTTGTAGACAGTAAGGCGATGCCATGTGGTACTGCTTGTTAAAAATCCGAATGGCACATTGAGACGTTTGAGAGGGAGGGGTCACAAAACCCCCCCATTCAGGTTGCACCCAGCCGCAACTAGCATGGTCCACTGCCTAGCAGGCTGAGCCCGCCGCGACCCAGCTCATCCGGTTCAAGATGGGCCAATCCACGGCCTAGTGGGAATAGTCCACTAAGGCCTAGCCTATTTAGGTTGGGTCGGATTGCAGCCCAGCCAGTTTGGGCCAGTCCGAGTGGGGTAGTACCAATCGGGGTCAGTCGCCCCATGATAGATGTAATGTCCCAGTTCCAAAAGCATCCAAGAGGTGCCCCGTACCCGGTTGGTCACATGGCCTCAAGCGCATTTCCCCAAATACCAGAGGCTTCTGACAAGCAGTGAGGGCCTTGGGTGTGATTGTGGGGAAACTATTCCCTCATTGGTATAGTAACACGGTGGATGTAAAAAAATATCCCCTAGTGGAAGCAATATTAAAATCATATAACAGAAAACATCGGATGACTGAAATTAACAAGTAGTTAGAGCACCCATATAATGATGCATGATACATATTTCTAAGAGAATATCCAAAAAATTAACAATGCTGGAATACATTACTAAACCAAATTAAAAGAGAAAATAGATAAACCCCTCAGCATCACAAGCTGCATCTTGGTCCCATGATCTTCAGCTCCTCAGCAATCAAGTACCTGATGTAGATGGGTGATTTACCTTATCTATACTTGCAACAATATAATCAATTTGGGCCTAGAAGAAAGGCCCAAACAGTGTGTGAGACCAAATCCTAGTAGGCAACCTCCAAGTGATATTTGAATTATAGTGAGTGAATATATATGGTAGGAAATAAGAAAGAAAGGAATCAGTTAACAAGGAAGTACTCAGTAGTAAATATTCTTATAGTTCAAAGCATTCAATTCCACATATCGAGTATGAAGAAAAATACAAACAGGTAACCCTATAGGATGTACTCACACCCTATCTCCTCTGGTCCTACCAATAAAAACCACGAATTCATATGGGAAGCACAAACAGCCTAACACCTCTTATTCTAGAAAAACAATAGCAACCCTATGGGATGTACTCACAGTCTAACCCCTATGCTTCATCTTATATATAGACTTTCTAGTGATTCAGTCACCGTCAATTCCCTCTATAGTCTCGTATCAGTAACTAAAATGTGCTTTGGGGAAGAAATTATGTCACATTCTCCTTGTGGCCTGCATTGAGGAACTACAGACACTCTGAGGAAGAACTTACGTCAATTCCCCCTATGTTATCGCTTGGTAACAATAATAACGACCACTCTGGAGAATCCCTTACATCTATTCTTCCTATGGTCTACTACACCAAGTTATCACAGCCCTGTGTAAGTCAAACAAGCATAACAATGTAATTAGGTCAATGTAATCTTCAAGAACTACATGGATAACCATTCTATAGTTCAACAACATGTTAGATAATAAACCCTCCATCCTAAAAAACATGGCATGGGAAACAAAGGGGTAGCCTAATAGGATAAACAAAACCAAGCATTCATAAACAAAACATGCATGGTAAAACACTTCTAAATCATAGAAATTAACCCTATTCACATTAAACTAACCTCTACTTAAGCATGAAATCATAGCAGGAAATTAACAGTGCTAAAAACATAAACACGCAATACCTCATTCAAGGTTATTCGTAAATGTTGCACATATAGTTCAAAGACATTGTAATGAAAGGCACAAACCACATACCTCAGGGTTTTAGGATCGTTATACATGACCGTCAAGCCTTGAATCGCCCAAAAACATTGTCGGTCTACAAAAATGCTTCAAATGCTCAACCGAAGATATCATGACAAAGAGGAGGAATCATGAAACGAATCATTAAGATAAGGAAGACCATGTCGAGGTGATCCCAATGCAATCAACAATGGTCGATATGATGAATGGATGCTCGATTAGGGGCTCTAGGAATGATCGTGGCCATACGGTTTCTTTCGGACGAACCCGACCTTGAAGGAGATGGTTTTTCCATTAGCCATGACCCCAGTATGTTTAATGAAAAAAAAAGTACATGGAAAATTCTTTAGAAGTTAAAGGAATGAACATTCCTTTATCGTTCCCCACATTAGGTGGTCTCTAGGTCACCACACTTGGCTTTTTTATTGGCCGTTACACAGCCAGCACATGACTACGTGCCAAAAAGTGTACACGACGTGTACTTAAAAAATTTCCAAAAAATCCTCTTATTCTCAAAAACACCATTAAAGGGAAAACATACATGAAAACAAGATCTGTGTTCTTACAAACACCCCCTTAAATAAATTCATCCATGAATTTCCCTACAAAGGCGGTGAAGAAGAATAATCCTCGAACAACTCCGGCCACTCTAATCATACATCTCTATCCCTCTCCCAAGTGTCACCTTGTACTCACCCCATGCTTCCATAGCACTCATACCAATGGAATAGACCATCCACAGAGAACCTTTGTACTCTAATCAAAAATCATAATTGGATGCTCCTCAAATGAGGTGTCCACCTATAACTCAACCTATTCGGGTTAAAGAACATGAGACAGGTCTGAGAAGTAACGTCGAAGCTACAAAACATGAAAGATGTCTTACTTTTCCCGATACCTCTGAGGTAACAACAGCTGATAGGCAACCAGCCCGACCCTCCCAAAAACCTCAAACAGCATGTGGTACCACAGAGAAATCTTACACTGTCTCCTAATCCTATTGTGTCCCAACCTCAAAGTGACATGTATGAAAAACTGATCCCAACCCTCGAACTCCATAGGTCATCTCCGTCGATCAGCACAAGAATTCTGAAAAGACTGTCTAGTATACATACTCTTCTGAATCAACTCAATCTGCTCCATGGTCTCCTGGACAAGATGAGGTCCCAGCATAGGTGCCTCTTCTACCTCCATCCAACATTAGGGTGATTGGCATGGCCTACCGTAAAAATCCTCATAACCATCTGGATTGTTTTATAAAAATTAATATTATAGGAAAACTCCACAAGAGGTATGTGCACCTCCAAAGAACCATCGAAATCCATGATTCATGCTCGAAGCATGTCCTCAAGAACCTAAATAATATGCTCGGACTGACCATCTTTCTGAGGGTGGTAAGAGGTAATCAGAAGTACCTATATACCCAAATCCTTCCGAAATCCCTTCCAGACACGAGATATAAAATGTGCATCCCAATATGAAAAAATAGAGTGTGGAACCCCATGTAGATGCACATTCTCACGGATGTACACCGTCCCAACTCATCAAAACTAAAGGTATCCTTGATCGTCAAGAAGTGAGAAAACTTCGTGAGTCTATCAATGCCAACCCATACAACAACATTCCCTCAAGGAAACCTCGGTATACCTATCATGAAATCCATTTTGGCATCGTTCCATTTCCACTCGGGAATGGGAAACTACAGTAAATGCCCTGCTGGTTGCTGAAGCTCGACCTTCACCTTTTGATATGTGGAACACCTCATGACGAACCCCACAACATCTCTCTTCATACCTGGACACCAATACTGATGGTGCAGATCAAGATACATCATGGTGACAATAGGATGTACTTCCCAAACTGAGTAATGAATGTCTCGCATCATCTCCTCATGTATGTCTGATGGCACCCATACATGCCCCATGAAACACATGATCTCATCCTCACCTATGGTCTATCCTGGAATAGGGTCCTCTCCTGAGAAACTCTCTCATAGGACTAGGACATCAGAATTGAATAGCTCCCTCATTCTCACTAAGTCATGTTGAGTAGAGGTAACAGCTACAGAAGAATAATACCTCTGCTCCTGTCTGTTGTACACCTTCACATGCATCTTAGAGAATAGAGCCACAAGCCACCACTCACTACTGGCCTCCTGAACTACCTTTCTCTGAGTCCTCATGCTCAGTGTATCAGCCAATGGGTTGTCGTTCCCATGTGTGTAGGCAAGCTTGAATCCAAAAGATGGAAGGTTCTCAACCCACCTTCGTAGTCTCAAATTCAGGTCACGCTTTGTGAAGATATACTTGAGACTTTTGTGGTCGGTGAAAACCACAAAATTTTCTACAATAAGATATATTCTCCAACTGTGTAAGGGATGAAAAACTACTTCTAACTCAAGATCATGCATCAGGTAATTAATCTAAAGTGGCCTCAACTTTCGAGACCTGTACGCAATGACTCCTTGTCCCTTTATAAGCAATACTCCCAGCCCGATAGATGAAGCATCACAAAAAACAGGGTAGCTCATTCCCAGCTCTGGTAATACTAGTATCAGTGCTGATTTGATCCTCCCTTTTAGCTCCTAAAAGGATGACTCACAGGAATATGACCACAAGTACTTCACACCATTCTTAGTTAGGCCCGTCAGTGGTGCTGATAAGCATGAGATGTCCTATATAAAACGTATGTAGTGTCCATCCACCCCGATAAAACATCTTCCCTCAAATACATTCTTTGGTTACTCCCTGGAAACTATAGCTTTCATTTTCTCTGGGACTACTGATACTCATGTCTCTGAGATAACATGACCCAAGAAGTGAATCTCATCCATTCAAAAGTGGCATTTTGAGAGCATCGCATATAACTAATGATCTCCCATTGTATTCAAAAAAATCGCAAGATTTGTGGAATGGTCGTGTCGAGTGTGAGAGTACACCTAGATATCATCCACGAAAACCACTACGAAATTATCCAAGTATGGATGGAACACTCAGTTCATCAGTTCCATGAAAACTATAGGTGTGTTCGTGAGACTGAATGACATAAACATATACTCCTATAGACCATACATGCTCTGAAAGGTTGTAAGTGGTCTATCAGATAGTCTAACATGAAACTGATGGCAACAAGATCATAAGTAAATCGTTGAGAAAATCTGGTCACCTTGAAGATGATCAAATAAGTCATTAATCATTGGCATGTGGTATCAGTTCATGATCGTCAAATGGTTCATCATCTAATAATCCACACAATGCATGAGGGTACAATCTTCCTTCATTACAAACAAGACAAGAAAACCCCAATGATAATTACTGGGTTGGATAAATCCCTTTGCTTGTAACTCTTCCAACTGCTTCTTGAGCTCCTATAACTCTGGTGTAGCCATCCTATTAGGACGAATGGACACCGATGATGCTCTTTACACAAGCACGAAAGAAAAGTCCACCTATCGCTCTAGAGGAAATCCTAAAAAGTCTTCTTGAAAGACATCCATGAAATGATCCACCACTAGAGAAAGGTCTATCTATGAAGTCCCCTAGTAATCGGGTTATTTACTATAAATTTGGTCTATAACTCCTCCCAAACCATGATGCTCAGTTCCCTCCCTTCTCACCTGTAATCCCCATTCTCCCTTATGAAGAAATTATCTACCCTCTGGTGATGGGAAACTCACCCAACTACGAGAGAAATCCACAACAGGATGGAAGTGAACTAGATAGTCCATTCAAAGAATGAAATCATATCCTGTAATCTCTAGGAAATTAAGGTCCCATAAGAAGTGACACCCACAAACCTCTAGAGGGCACTCCTTGCACTGCCTTACACTAGCCATTGTAGTCCCCAACATATATTCTAGCATCATGATATGAATAGAAGAAAATATACAGATCCCAAGGATCTCCAAAACTACAATAGATATAAATCTATGGTAAGCTCTTGAATAGAAACGAGTATAAGCTAAATATGAGGCAAAACGAATTGTACCTCGAACTGTATAGGGTATGAGATCCTGCTCCATCTGGGTCTGCTCCACTGCAAAATTATGACTTGCACCATGACCCTACGACCCTGCCTAGCCCCTATGAGCTTATTTACCATGTTGTCACTGAAATCCCGGTGACTGACTACCACAGTAGCAACCTCCACCTCGGCCTGAGTGGCCGGAACAACTCCAGTTCCCATAGTGATGAGGAACTTGTGGAAATTCTCCTGAATAAGGACTCATAGAAGAACCTCTATCACTAGCTGCTGGTGAGAAGATCAAACAGAAGCGCTGAAGGTGGGCCATATTTCCACAATATCGGCACTCCACTGGGTCTCTCGGCCAATGTGGCCTCGTATGCCCGCTCTTCCGGAACTGGTATCACACCACCTGGCTACCAGAGGAAGTGTCTCATCTCCTACGATCACCACACGAAGACCCCCTATGGTGCTTCCTGTTGTTAGTAGGAGGTATACAATCTACTGAAGTCAAACCGCCTGGGATCAGAACTACAGAATCCATTAGATTGCACTCTATTATTAGTGTCTGGTTAATGATAGAAGTGATATATTTCAACCATATAATATTCACCTGAGATTGGATGGCGTGCCTTACACCATCCTCAAAATTCCTAGCCAGAAATAACTCATCACCTCATGGGATGGGCGTAACTTGCTGCATCTCTATGAATCAAGAAGAATACTCTATGACAGAAAGAGTAATCTACTCCAGACTCATTAACTCTTGGGCTCGATGGACCCTCATGGTCTCTGGGTAGAAGTAGTCATATACGGCATGATGGAACCCATCCTCATCCATGTCCTACTGAAGTCTCACCTTTGAGTTCACATCCCACTATCTCATAGCAGAGTCCCGAAGAATATATGTAGCATGATTGACCCCCCCTCTCCAGAGGTTTCTCCAGTTGCTCAAAGATAGAAGGCATGGGTTCCTACCTTCACTCTGCTGCTTGAGGTCCTGTTTCACCTGTTAAAGTGGGTGGATGCTTCTACTGGAAAACCTGCATCAGCTCTGCCATAGACGGGGAAGGATATAGTACTCTATGGAAGGTCAATATGAAGCTAATGAATCCCTATTGGAACTGTGCATCAACTCATGTTACCAGAATGATAGTTGGTGCCAAGACTGGCACAACTGGAGGATCTGCAGGAAGTCCTTTATTAGCCATGTCTAGCATCTGGCCATTGTCCTGTAACTAGCAGACAACCATAGGATGTCTCACTGGAAAGACTCTACATGTTCAAGTGCACACCTTAGATCAAGATTGTCAAGAACTAAAAAATAGAAGAGTAAGAAAGGAACATGTGAAAGAAATTGTTCATGTTTTACAAAATATGGTTACACGGCATGTATGCTTAACTACATAGCGTGTTCCCTTAATCCTTTCACATGGTTGTGTACTTATTCCAAAACAGGTCGTGTAACACCGCAATCACACGATGTGTTGTACTAACACATGACGTGTACTTGAATCATCTTCCCTTGCCTGAGTACTTCTATAAGACCGAGCTACACTGTCCACCTAGAACAAGACTACACGGTGTGTTCATTCCAGACACGACGTGTACTAGACGAGCTTCATCCACTCATGTTGTTAGTGACACTGCCAGATACATAGCTCACACAACACAACATGTTCTAGAATGACACGACATGCACTAAAGGATTTCCACCGACTTGTGTTGTTAGTTACACGGCTGGATTCTAGGGATTTCATTACACGGTGTGTTCAAGACTGACATGACGTGTCTTGTTTATGTTTTTTTAACCATTTGTGTCGTTACTCACATAGGATAACACATGGTCTACACAACACAGCGTGTAAAACCTGTACACAGTGTGTTCCACCAGGGATTTCCCAACCCCGTGTCTTTTCCCAAATAGCCAGTGACACGGTTAGAGACTTTAGAGTGTATACATATAGTACACGGCGTCTATATAAGAAAAACAATTTCTTCCAAAACAGAAGAACACCTTGCATGTATTCATCATTACCATTCATGTATTCTAGGTTTTTCTAGATAGTAAGCCTCATAAACTTCTATGGAACCCAGAAAAACACTTAAATGTACATTAAAGGTCAAAATTCCGATCTGTGGGGGCACATACTCCCTGAAAATCAAATATTGGAATCTTATGCATGTTATAACAAGGAAAACAAGGCAATGACCCACCAAATTCCGGTCCATGAGGGCCCATAACAGCTCAAGAACCAATGTTTTGTGTTTATTCAAAGAAACTTTACACAAAGAATTATCCAATCAAATAGTAGGTATTTTTAACAAGGAATCTTCCACAACAACATGCAAATCTAGCACAACACCTATCACAACAACATACAATCGCTAATGCACCCTAAAAGGAATGACAAGAATTCATGAAATGTAATTTCTAGCAAGTGCCTATATGATTCATTAGATTGAATACCCTCATATCAACAAGTTGCAATAGAAATATAACCTCAATAACATCAAAAGTATCCTAAAAAACATGTGAATCACCCAACAGTGAAATCAAAACAACTGTAAAATTGAAAAACCTGAAAATTGAAATAAATGAGGTAAAAAGGATTTTCCTTGTACACGGGTTAGCTACTCCCGAACCCAGCTTATTACCAAGTACATATTTCTGTCATATCCTTGACTATATGCTCGAAATAGTATGTCAAGAAGAAAAGAACCCCATTGATACCACTTTATAATTTCCTAGTTCTGAAAGCCTCCCAGAGGCGCCCCGTACCCGGTTGGTCACATGGCCTCAAGAGCATTTCCTCGAACTCTAGAGGTTTTTGACTAGCAGCGAGGGCCTTAGGTGTGATAGTAGGGAAACTATTCCCTCATTGGCAGAGTAACACAATGGAATTAAAACATATATCCAATATCAGAAAAATTATTAATACCAGACAATAGTAAACAGCAGAAGACTGAATGTAATAAGCACCTAGAGCACATATATAATGATGCATGATACTTATGTCTAGGAAAATATCCAAACTAGTCACAATGATAGAATACATTACTAAACCTAAGTGAAAAAGAAAACAGATAAACTCCTCTTCATAGAAAGCCTCAACTTGGTCCCATGCTCTGTAGCTCCTCATGAATCAAGTACAGAATGTAGAAGGGTTCTAACCCTTATCTATACTTGTAGTAGTATAATCTGTTTGGGCTCAAAAGAATGATCCAAATAGGATGTGAGACTAAATCCCAATAGGCATCCACCAAGTGATATGTTCCTAACAGTAAGTGAAAATATATTTTAGGCAATATGGAAGCAAGGAAACAGTAAACAAGGACGTACTCAGTAGTAAACATTCCTACTGTTCAAAGCATTCAATTAGACATATCAAGTATGTAGATAAACACAAATAGGTAATCCTTGGGGAACTACTCCCAGCCTTTCCCCTCTGGTCCAACCTATCAAACACAAGTAACCCTTTGGGAATGACACACATCCTAACCCCTATGGTTCTAGGAAAACAACAGCAAACCAATGGGCAATACTCATAGTCTAACCCCACTGGTTTAGATTATGTGTAGACTCTCTGGGGAAGAAATCATTGTCAGTATTTTGTCGGTAACTAATAAGTGCTCTAGGGAAGCACTTACGTCACATTCCCCCTATAGCGCATGTCAAGTTACTACAATCACTCTGAGGAAGAACTTACGTCAATTCCTCATATGGTCTCACATCGTAACAATAATAACGGACACTATGGAGAAGCCATTACTACTATTTTCCCTATGGTCCACTACAACAGGTTCTCACAACCATGTGTAATTCAAACTATAATAGAAAAGATAAGCTGACAAAGTAAACAACAAGAACAACATGGATAACCAGTCTATAGTTCATCAACATGACAGATAATAAACCCTCTATCCAAGAAAACTAGGCTTGGGAAATAACAAGGCAACCTAATAGGCTAAGCAAACAAAATGGTAATAAACAAAATATGCATGGGAAAACACTTCCAACACATATATATTAACTTTATTCACATTCAAATAACCTCTAATCAAGCATGAAATCATGGTAGGAAATTAACAGGGCTAACAACGTAAACACGCAATACCTCGTTCAACAGTATTGGAATCTTTTTCACATATAAAAAAACAATTTCTATGGAAAGTCAAAAAACACCTACCCTGGTGTTGTAGGAATTTTATACATGATCCTCAAGCCTTGAATCACCCAAGAACATTGTAGACCAGCAAAAAATCTTAAATCTCTCAAATAAAGATAACTTGGGAAAGAAGATAATCAGGAAACAGAGCTCTAGGAGAAGGAAAGGTTTAGTGAGTCGATCCCAACACAATCAATGGTAGTCATTTCAGAGAAATAATACTCGATCGGAGGATCAGGGAAAGATCATGGTCATACAGTTTCTCTCAGATGAACCAGATCTAAAAGAGATGGCTCTGTCCTTCAGACATGACACTTGTACGTTTAATGAAAAAAATAAATTACACGGCATGTACTTTAGAAGTACATGGCATGTACTTTAGAAGTACATGGCATTTACTTTCCTTTACCGGCCCCCGCATTAGGTGGTCTATAGGTCACAATACATGGCTGTATGATGGGTTATTACACAGCCAACACAGAGATATGTGCATCAAAAGATTAAACAACGTGTATATAAAAAATTTCGAAAAACTCATCAATTTCTCAAAAAACCAGAAAATGGAAAACATACTTGAAAAGAAGATACGGGTTCTTACAACGGGCGGGTCTGGTCCGTTCGACCGGGTCCTAACGTAATTGGACCATTTTCAGCTTTAGATACACTTAAAAGGGCGTATCATACAAACATGATGTCCATTTGAAGATTCTTCTATGGAATTGGAATACATTGGATGAGATGGTCCGTCTAACATAATCCACATGATTTTTGGAGAAATTTGGATTACAGATGGTATGGATCATACATGAAGCCCACCGGACCCTCGACATTAAAATTTATAAAACTCTAGGACATGGGGTATAATTGATGCATCTATTGTTTCTTTGGAACCTAGTTGATGCAAGACCGATGTCTTGAGGATATAATCCTCCTAGAATCAAGAGTACTTTGTACCTAAATCCATCGAATAGATGAGAAGTGAAAAATGAATAGTGATCCTCTGTCGATAAGTACCTAGAGATCATGTGTGGGTGAGCACCTAGCGATCTGGTGTGGATCAGCACCTAGAGATCCTATGTAGATCAGCACCAAACAATCCATTGTGGATCAGTATCAAACCACTTGACAGAATATGTTGATCTAGCTTTATGATTAATCATCTGAACTTATGTGCATAAGTTATACCTGGTTTGAGCCGAGTCTTTTCCTTTGTGCTTTGTGATTGAGATCAGGCTTTTCAGTTTTCCTTTTTGTAATAATGAGAGACCATTGGGGTTCATAGGTTCTCTACTGTGTATTTCTATACTCACCCATGCACGGGCTTTTCCCACACCATGCTGTGTATTGTGCAGATGACAATTAGACTTCACTCAGACTTGGGAAGTTGGGACATAATAGTGGATGGCTATGACAGTTAATATGGAGAGTTGCCGAGACGAGTTGTACCAACCCTTCATGTAGGATCCATGATGGATGATCTCAGGATCTATTCTCTGTTGTAGTTGTGTCTTATAGTCAGTCTTGTATTTGGGACCCTTTACTTTCAGTATAAACTTTTACTACTAATGTTTTACATCGTGGTTTCGTCTTGTTGTGTTCTTGGGCTGTGTGTTTGTATCGGATTAAAGGTAATGCCTTCCTATTTTTGGGATATACCTTTTAATGCTAGAATCCAACCCCTGGCCTATGGATGGCAGGCTTGGGGTAGCCACAGCATGGGCAATGAGGGACGGGTCATGACAAAGTGGTATTAGAGGAGTCAATTCTACCAAATAATTAGTACTATGATCTTCCTAATATAGTAATAATGTTATGTGTTTTGAGTGTGGTTTTTAGTTTGAGAAGTCAAGTGTAAGTGCAGAGGCCGACGTATCGATACAAAAGGACCCTGAATTTTGATATTCGATTGGGTTCATGAAAACACAGATTGTGTGTGTGTTTTGAAATTTTTTACTTTTAATTTTTATATAGTCATATCACCAGGTATATCTTATTGACAGTGGAACACCTATTTCTATTTAGGATGCCACTGTGTAGACAACCATCAAGGATTCCAGAAAGAGTACACGATGATGGCCCACTGAGAAACGAGGCTTCGGTGTAGGTCCCTCTTACTATGTTGGAACCTTCGGGTGGTGTAATAGAAGAACCACCACTCATTGGGAATTAGTTTACGCCTGCCCCAATAGTAGACCGTGCTTGTCGAATGTGTATGTTGCTTCAGTTTTTTGAGATAGATTCCTCTAGGGTATCAATGCGAGACAGATCCCCAAGTAGTTGAGGACGTTCTAGAGGCTGTGGCATGGGTTTTTCGCTTAGTTGAGATTCCGAAAAATCAGATGTTGATCCTATCTTCTAGCTTATTCCATGGCACATCAGGAAGATGGCAGAGTCTAACATTTTATATGTTTGAGGAGGAAACAAATGCTTTCTTGGACATCAAGACCCACATCAGGGCGGAGTTAGTACCAGTGAAATTATACTCAGTGTGTATCTATGAGCTTCTACACATACAGTAGAGAACCCTATCCGTGGTCCTGTACTCGACAAGATTTAGTGACCTCTAACGCTACTCCACCAACATTGTACATGACCCATTCTTCAGGGACTAAAACATTTAGTAGGGTCTTCGGTTGGAGATCATAGTGTCTATGATATCACTCAATATCCTGACACCGGATGGAGTTCTCGAGCAAGCATTATTAGTGGAGGGATTCTAATTTGAGAAGACACCCATGTTGAGAGCTACCACCGGAAGACATGTAGTCGAGTCATCTGTAGTAGGCTATAGGCAGATGATGTAGAGGTCCATGTTTTCCAGAACATCTGATCGACGACCCCTGGACGTATGGTTGGTGGTGCGAAGCTTGCGAGGCAGAGGATGTATTATAATGACTAAAGCTTGTTACTATTGCAGAAGATAGGGACACATGGAACATGCTTGTCAAACTCCCCGCATAGACGTTCAACACAGACCTGAGCGACCACCGACACAGCGGACGATGTTCGAGGGAGGGGGTCCGCATAACAGAGGACATGTCAGAGGAGCGGGTCATGCAACAGATGGTGGATGACGGTTTGAGGTTCTACCACCACCACCCATAAGAGGTACACCCCAACCACAGGGAGTAGGAGGATATGGATGACCTCAGCTTTAGGCAGTAGAGGCCTACGACCACGGTTCTCTAGATATGATTTTAGGTACTATATTTGTCTATTCCACCCTAAATGTACTTATTATAGACACGGGTTCTAGTCACTCTTTTATTGCCATGACACTCATTCAGAGCTCATGGATTCTTATGGATACATTGCCTCGATCCTTACGATTATAGATTCCTATGGGAGAAGATGTAATTTTACACACTGGTTCAAATATTGTAAGCTCTCTCTAGGAGGCGATAGCTTCCAGTGGGATCTCCTAGTAGTATTGTCGAGGCCTTATGATATCATCTTGATTGGCTATCCATATTCCATACTCATGTTAAATGTTTTAGGTGAAAAGTGTGGTGTGTTCGCAAGGATGGGACTAGGTTTTCCTCTACCGGTGATAAGGGAACCTTTGCAACATAGGATGGAATATCTTAGAGGAGGGTCTATCAAATCAACCATTAGTTGGATAGCCTTACCCTCAGAGCAGTTGATTTGAGGATTCCATGTTATCCAGTCGTGGTGGACCAGTATGCTAATGTCTTTACTAATGATGTTCTAGGACTACCTCCACACAGTGATGTAGACTTCTACTTCGATCTGTACCCCAGGATGACACTGATATCTATTCCATCATATCGGATGGCCCCAGCAGAGCTTCGTGAGTTTCGGGTATAGGTGGAGGAATTGAAGAGAAAGGGGCATATAAGGCCTAGTGTTTCTCTATTAGCATCCCTGATTTTGTTTTCCAAGAAGGATGATGGGAGTCTGTGGCTTTGTGTGGCCTTTCAGCAACTAAACGAGGTGACCATGAAGATCAAGTATCCACTCTCTTGGATTTATTATCTCTTCATCCAGTTGAATAGTGCTCGATAGTTTTTGAAGATACCACTCAGATCAGGCTATCATCAGCTTAGGGTACGAGATGAGGATGTACCAAATACAGGAATTAGATATCTGTAGGGTCATTATGATTTCATGGTAATTCCCTTCGACATGCCCAATGCTCTAGTAGTTTCCATGGGGCTCATGAACAGGTTCTTCCAGCCTTACCTCGATCGCTTCATGGTGGTCTTCATTGATGAAATATTGATATACTCAGTGTTCGAAGAAGAGCACACCACACAAAAATAGATAGTTCTGGATACACTTTGAGAGCACATGATTTATTTCAAGATATAGAAGTTCTAGTCCTGGATACAAGAAATCCACTTCCTGGGCCACATTATCTCATAGGCTAGGGTTGCATTGGATTCGGAAAATATAGATGCAGTTCTTTCTTGGGATCCACCTAGGAGTGTGACCGAGGTGCGGAGTTTACAGAGACTAGATAGGTATTTTAAGATATTAGTACCTGACATTTCTAGAGTCTTGAAACACTTTTCATCATTGAAAAAGAAGGGAAACACTTCATTTGTATGGAGAGATTCTAGTAGAGTTTTCAGGACCTGAGTAAAACACTAACGAGTGCCCCCATATTCATGCTACCAAAAGAGGGTGTTTGGTATGTATTTTACATTGATTCATTAGGGACTGGATTTGGTTATTTCTTAATGAATTAGAACGTAGTGATATTCTAAGGCTCACAATAGTTGAGACATCATGAGAAAAACTACGCTACCCATGAACTGGAGTTCGCAATAGTGGTCTTGGCACTTAAGATGAGGCGACACTACTTGATGTGTGAATAGTTTACTATTTACACTGATCACAATATTCTCTAGTATATCTTCTCAAATAAAGACATGAAACTGAGACAATGGCAATGGATGGAGTTCTTCCAGGAGTATGACTTTTAGATAGTCTACACTACTAGGAAGGGGAACGTAGTAGCAGACATACTCAGCAGAAGGTCTGGTCTACTGTTGTTGAGTTATGTGACAGATCCACTAGCCACATTGCATATATCTTTTGTGGATTTTTATGGATAATCATACCTCCATTTTATGATCGTTACTCCCCCCACTCCATCAGCGAGATAGGGAGGCACTACATGGGGACATAGAATCTGAGGCCCGATGTGCTCAGATATCTTCATGAAAGGCTCCGGATGAATTTTCTGAAGGTGGGGAACTCATCATCCTCTTGTGATGACACACCATGGTATCGGTGACGATATGAGGGCAGGATTTGAGGGAGTTTCACACTTCCCCATTAGAGGTACATCATGAAGTGGAGAAGATGTGCTATAACCTCCAGCATCAATACAGGTAGCCAAGGATGAAGAAAGCAGTGTCAGAGTTCGTATCACGATGAATCACTTTTTAGCATGTAAAGGCCAAGCATCAAGTACCACCATGATTAGTTCATGCTCTTGAGGTACTAGATTGGAGGTGGGATGGTATATCCATGGACTTAATGACAGGTATAACACATATGTCCAGGGGCCACGATTCCATTTGTGTGACCATTGACCAACTCATCAAGTCGTCCCACTTCCTACCCGTTCGTGATCTGGGATCAGTAGACATCATGGGATGTCTATATTTACGAATGATTGAATGGATTCACATGGTTCCATTGATGATCATCTCAGAACTGGATTCTTGTTTTACATCTCACTTGTGGAAGGTATTACATGAGTAATTTGGGACTCGTCTACATTTGAGAACCACCTTTCATCCTCAGACATATGGTCAGACGGAGCAACCATACAGACACTCGAGGACAAGATTTGTGCTTATGTCCTTGATTTTGGTTGCAATTGGGAGGACCACTTTCCACTGGTGGATATTTTACTAAAACAACAGTTATCACTCCACCATTGGCATGGATCCATTTGAGGCCCTATATGGGTGACCATGCAGATCACCACTATGTTGGACAAAACCAGGGGAGTCTGCACTTATGAGTCCAAAGATGGTACATGCTACCAAAGAGAAGGGGAAAATCATCTTGGAGAGAATGAAGAATGTATAGAGATGCCTAATGTCTTATGCTGGCAAAAGACAATGCCCCTTGTAGTTTGAGGGGGGAGACCTTGTCTTCTTATGGGTCTCACCCAGATGAGGATTATAGAGGTTTGGATGAGATGGAATACTATCTCTGAGGTCCATCAGACATTTCCATGTCCTCAGTAGAGTTGGCGAGGTGGTGTACTATCTAGCACTTCCCCAAAATATGCAATGGGTGCATAATGTTTTCCATGTGTCACAGTTGAATAAATACTTGCAAGATCCATCGCATGTTTTAGACTATGGAGAGATGGACATCGATGATGGGGTGACCTTTGCGGAGTGACTAGTAGAGATAGAGGATTGAAAGGAGAGTGTCCTTCATGGGTGGTTGATTCCTCTGGTGCGAGTTTGTTTGAAGCACGAGAATCTATATGAGAGCACATGGGAGCATGAAACCTAGATACATACACGGTAACCCCATTTGTTCCTCTAGTTTTATTATAGATTTTGGGGACGAAAATCCCTAAGATGGGGAGAATTTAAACAGTATAAAATTCCATATAATTTTTTTAAAAAATTATTTTGGATTATTTGGAGTCTTCAAAAATTAACGGTGCTTGATTATAAGGCCTACTGTTCCAGGAATGGAATTATGAACATTTTTAAGGTAAATTCAGTAAACGCGCAGGAGGCATTTTCTATCTTTTGAAACGGTTCATGGATTAAAAATCATAGGCCACCATTGAACTCGCAGCGTTAGGATTTGAGTATGGGAGACGTAAACATTGACCAATGTTGGTTGGGAGAAAAAGTTAGGTCTTAAGACTTTTAAATGATTAATAAAATAACATAAAAATATTATTTTATTTTCCTACCTCTTCTTGAGCAGCATTGGTGGGGACCCTAGAGGTGGTCAAGAATATAATGAACGACATTAAATGTGATATTATGGAAAGGTTGTTTAACACCACCTCATTTAATTAATAGGATCATTAATTATTCCTGTTAATGAACCATTAATTGAATATAGGATTAATTACTTTATTACATACATATTTTTGTTAAATTGTGGGTAAATGGAGAATGTGTATAGTATTTTTGGATGAACTCTGATGAAGCACTGAAGAACTTCGTTCCAATGAAGAATGGAATCTTGGATGAAAATGTTGGGGGAATTAATCGGGGATCGATGAACACTGGTGGATTCAAAAAACGAGGATTATCCTCCCACAACCATGTCACCTACAGCGATTCTCTATGTAGGTGATTTTTTTCTTTAATTAAAGTGAATTATTTTTATTTTCCTCATTCTTGAAAATGTGAAAAACGCGGATCAACCAAAATGAGTTGATCTGAGATTTGTAAGGAATTTTGGGATGTTGTGAGGTTTTGAAATATGGTTTTATTTTTCCTTTTATAATTGTTTACAACACCCCCCATTGATATGATGCTAACGTGGAGGGCACAGGAAAAACCCACATGGCTCAGACTCTTTTCCCCTTCATTTTATTCATGTTCTTCACGGGAGAATATTGAATTTTATGGAAATGTGATTCGGAGGTTCACGCTGTGACAGAGGCATTCCAGGAGTTCTGTAGGGGCAGAAATGAGTGAAAACAGAGCTCTGAAGCATTACCAAAGCCCCACGGAAGAAGCATCGGTGTGGCACCAGCCCGACAATGCCATTGACCTATGCCCTCAGGTGAAGGAATCAGACCGAATGGGTGGATGACTCTCAGACATATTCATTGACGGATGGGCGGCACACCGTTGCGCGTCGTAGGAGGAGGTCGCGACATCGAAGTTGTGATAGAAGGTGAGGGGACCCGATCCCCTTGGTTCTTGCGGACAACAAGACGGTTCCATGTGATATCGCTGGTTGAATAGATGAACAACTCTTTGATCTATTTGGGAAAGAGGGGCCGCACAACTCCTCTCGTAGGTCATGCACTGACAGCAGGCCGACATTGTCCGCTACCAGCGAGCTGTGCGTTTCGTGGCCCAGCCCATGCAGTTGGGGCCAGGCTGGTTCGTGGCCCATGAAGTTAAGTTCAGGCCGGGTAGGGTCAGTCCGATCTGTTTGGGCCGGTCCCAGTCCATTTTTGTCCAAGATACACTTAAAATGTCATATCTTAAAAACCAAATGTCTGTTTGATGAACGGTCTACAACATTGAAATCCTTGGAATGAGATGGTCCTTTTGAGATATTCCACCTTAGGTTTGTAGAATGTTGGAGTATTTTTGGGTTTGATCATATCCGAATCAAACCTGGCCCTCTACATTAAAATTCATATAACTCTCAAATCGGGAGTCCGATTTATGCAACATCTATTGCGTTGGAACCATTATGACATGACGTATCATTGGGTTACATATTCATGTGACATAGTGTCTTTCGAAGAATGAACAATTTCATGAGAATAGGATCATCCCATTATCAAGCGTTCTATGTATGGGAATCCAATGGCTAGATGAGATGTTAAGAATCAATAGTGATCATGTGTGGATCAACACCTAGAGATCCTGTGTAGATCATTACCTTACGATCCTTTGTGGATCAGCACCTAGAGATCCTGTGTGGATTAGAACCTAGAGATCTTGTGTTGATCATCATCGAGAGATCATGTGTGGATCAGCAGTAGAACCCTTGACAAAATAATATGATCTAGCTTTACAACTAATCATCTATCTGTACTTAAGTTATACCTGGTTTGAGTTGATTTTTTTTCTCTGTACTTTATGATTGAGATCAATATTTCTTGTATTACTTTTAATAATTCTGAGAGACCTTTGGGGGTCACAGGGTCCCTAATAAATAATGTTATTCTCTCCCATACATGGGCTTTTTCAGCAACTTGTTGTGTCTTGTGCAGATGACTTGCATCCTTCATTGATATTGGGGAATCTAGGACCTGAAGGTGGATATTGGTAATTGTTGATGTGGGGAGTGATAGAGATGAGCTATACAACCCTTCAGGTTGGATCCATGGTTGATGATCTCAAGATCTATTTTCTATTGAATTTTTATCTTGCATTTGGGATTGTATTCTGTTCCCTTTACTTTCAGTACACACATTTAATACTTCAGTTTTACATTGTGGTTGCAACTTGTTGTGTTCATGGGTTGGTTGTTTGTACATTTCTAAAGGTAATGCAGCACAATTTTAGGTATTTTAAATTCTAGTGTTCATCGCCATCCCCTAACCTATGGAAGGTGGACTTTGGGTAGTCACAGCCCGGGCCCCAGGGATTGGGTCATGACAAAACCACCAGCGAACTATTTTCCCTATGCGTTCTACATAGAATGCTTTGAAGTCCACATAATGCTGCAATTTAAAAAATACTTCTATTAGTGTTTTTTCCTTCATTTTTCTACATAACTCCTTTGGGGTCTTTGAATAGTTAATTATTGTTCTTGAACTGTGTTCGAAAGAAACATTTGAAGAAACTAATACCATAAAACATCTTCCCAATTTTGAGGCACAAATATTTTCCAAACACATGGAAGCTATGCCACCATTAAAATTAGTTTCAACAATACCATCCATTCTAATTTTTGTTCTTCTATATTTTTTAATGAACAAAAATTTATACAACATTAATGCTTCAATCATCTTCAACCAAAATTCACTCAACATCTTTCATCATGAAAGCCATCAATCGTTATATTTATCTTTTGGTTGATCATCTTTAACGTCATCATAATTACCATGGAATGTATTGTAAATACCCCATAATAAATAAAAATATATATTTCCAAATAAAATTTACTTCCTTAAGGAATTTGAGTCTAATTTATTTAATATGATTTTCAGTCCAATAAACCACTTTTACAAAGGGTGGTGATTTTATTTCTTCTCAAACTTCCTTGAAAAGAAAATAAAATATCTAAAAATTTTAACCAACTTTATCATCATGACCCTAATAGACTATATAGATGGAATGAGTCCATATTTAGATATATTACTCTAAAGGGTGTATTCCAACCATTTGGTTATTTTTGCAAACTCATGATGCACACCTGGATACATCATTGGGATCAGAGATGTTTACAACTCATCATGGATATTTTTAGAACAAATTTCCAACATTTTTTCCTACTAGAATGGGATGCAGAGTGAATAGGTAAAACCCATTCATCTAGTTATGACATCATATACCCAATCATTTTTCATTTATTACATTTTTTAGGTTGAATGTTTTTATATTCCATAGTGATGAGATAAAATGATAATGTAATTCACAATGAAATTCATCACATCCTGCAACTGACCTTAAAGAAAGGAAATAGTACTAAAAAGGATAGCTCTATTAGAATCTATAAAATTCACTTCATCATGAATGCATCTTATTGATTTCATGGGATGACCATTGGGAGGACATTGGGATACAATGTTTGATAGATGTTGTTTTGGGCCTCCCCCGTGATCAATGGTGGAGAAGCTGTTATTGCATAAATTGGGTGCAGGAAAAGTAGCATCCACTGATTCAAGATATGGGTTCTATATGGGCAGCATAGGTGTTGATCTCCCTTCAACATATTCCATTTGATTTTTCATGTAATTGATGTAATTGTGAATATCAAGTGGTCATTTTGATTGAGATGCCTCTCATCCACAGTGGTAGGGAACGGCTTACTGAGGTGGTATAGTTTTCATCTCTCACCGATACTTAACTCATGTGTAAAATAAGGGACTAATGAGGTGATGGGGAGGCTCTCACCTAAATAGTGGGAAGTATTTATCATTTTTGAGTTCCTCATTTATGTAGATGTGGTGCATGGATGAGAATCCAATCTGACACTCAGATGATTCTTTTGTATGTGGATCCACTATGGAATGAATAATATGTATCCATACCTCTTAATGATACCCAAAAATAGTATTACCCTTGATTTCCTCTTCATTGAGTTGTTTTAGAGTTTATATATTATTCTCATATAGATAAAAATGTTCCTCTATGGTAGGATCCATGATTCTTTTGGGAAGTGGTTGGGATGTATCCAAACCATTCCCTTTATCTTTGGAATTGTTATACTAGAGAGGTGGTGAATCGATATTCAATGGTTCCAGATTTGGAATCCTACTTTGGTTCTGAATTTTTATAGATTCAATTGGTTCATTGAAATAACCCTCCTATAAGGGAATGTTTTCCACGAATCATCCCTCTACAGTCACATATGAATCCACAATATAAATGTTGTTCATAGTGAAACCATTTATAGTGGTATATTAGGAAATGGTGGTGGTCACATTACATTCAATGTAATAGAATGATTATGAACATCCTATTTGAGGGTTTTTCCTTGAACCATTGTCTATATATGGTTGTTTTGGCATGTAAACCTAGAGTTTTCTGATTTCCTTTGTCGTACACTCTTCATATCCCGGTCTATGAGTAATAAAATTGAGGGAGTTTCCGACCATGATTTCAAAATGGTCCCTGAAAATAAGAGGATTATCAAACATGGGGTAACAATTAGGACATTGACCATCAATATTTACATCCAAACTATATATGTCTTATTGTCTCCATGGAGACAATTATGATGAAAATTTACCCACCTCTACAATTTAGGTGTTATATGGGGACACAATTGGAATATATTGACCATATTGTTGATAATATGATTCTTCCAGCTGAGTAATGGATGATCCATGAGATGTAATTAGAGATATTAATTCTCTTAGACCAGTTGGATGGGGATGATCTGGAATTTATCTTTATTTTTCCTTGACCCTATAAGGGGATGATTAACCTGGAGATGGTTATTGAGATATAAATACCCCCATCCTAGTGGGATGGGTTTTTTCATAGATCCATATTATATGACATCAATATGCATGGTAATTAATGATACGAGAGGTGGAGGTGGTGGTAGATGTTCCCATGGAATAATGATTTGCATCCACTCTTTAATGGATACTATGGTTTCTTCTATATCTACCAATTTGATGTTTCATATTTCTGTTCATATAGGAGGTGTTTTTGATGGAAGACCAAATAGGATTTAGTTTCTACAGGATGTCTCAAGGTCTATTCAGACATTTTACTCCATTTCTGTAATGAATTTCCATGGAATTGCGGGGACCAGTTCCGATAATTGTTGGATATGTACTTCTTTCATTCATGATGTCTTAGCACCATTGATGTGGGGAAATTATTTTATATTGACCTACTATCCTAAGAGTTAACTTGTACCATAATCATTCTATAGGGTATTCCATTGAAAGATGCCATATCTGAGGGTTTTTATTTAACAGGGGTGTTGGTAAATTAACACTCCATACATTCCCTATCATTAAATGTGTATAAATGAAGAGGTATCATCAATAAACATCCAAGGAGATGTGATGAAATAGTGGAAAGCATATGGTATTTTTTCAGTATTCTTTTTTGGGTTTAGATCCTAGAACATGGATATAGTGTCCATGTATAGATGAAAATAGATTGTCAGGATCTTCTAATGTTTACCCTCATATCATAGATAAGGGAGGTGTTGAGTATTCGGTTATTGATGAGTACCCCACATATTTTGTCATAAATATGATGTGAAATCCTTTTCTATCTCTTCTACAATGTGATATTCCAAACAGGAAAGAAGATATAACAGTATGAGGATGTTTTCTATGAATGATTATTTCTATATGTCAATGTTGTCTTCATATTCATCATACACAAATGCCTCCATTTCATCAAACCACTAAAGGTGTTTCTTAGGGTTGTATACTTCCTAGAGTGGAGATATGTTGGAAGTTGATGGGGAAATATATCTAGCTAACCTCAATGTTTTGATAATATCACTATGTTATGATGTCTATATTTTAAACACTTCACTGTAAATATGATTCTGGAAAAGGAGATGATTTCTTTTTGAATGGGAGATATCAACATGGAGTAGTTTTTTACGATGGATGTGAGGAGTATAATCATTTTGATCCATCTACACAGTAGAATAAGAAGTATTATCACATTAATGATCATCTTATGCTTCATTTGAAGAGTTGACAGACCCTTGGGCTATTGAGAATGTGACTAGAAAAACCTTTAGGACTATTGAATTGAAAATACAATATAGATGAGCCTCATTTTTCACCATGGATTGAATATACCAACCTACCATCAGTAAATATGTTGGGGGTATGAGCCGGTTTTATGATGGTTGGTGGAACTTGTTTGTATGTGTCTCGTGCTAGGGATGTTCAATCTTTCTACTAAGAAGATTCCAGAATATGTCAACTTATTTCTTCAATGTTGACTATAATATGATACTCTCTCGATTCATTTACCATTATCACTTGGTAGTCCTCAATCAGAACAATTTATAAGCTCAATCATGGGCCTTTGTGAAATTTATCTTTTAATTTTTGGATTGATATGAGCCTTCCATGTTCCATGTACCACGTTCACTGGGTGATCCTTGGTTGGAACATGAATATTAGCCCTGTCCAAATATGCATTCCAAGATAGAATATGTCGATAGACCTACGGAATGGGATATAGGATGTGATCCTCCTCATGTATTACATTTGAATAATTTGGGTGTTGTTGGTCATTAGATAATGTAGGAATATTCCCATTGATTTCATGTTATACTAGAATTCTACAAGAATATTCATTGCAATAAATATCTGGATTTCTTGGACCATGTTCCATTCTCACATGGTATACCTTGGCCATAACTGAGATATGAGACCAATCCCATGCCTTTGGATTCATTCCCCAATATTCTTCAATAAGATAATTATACTATATCATGGTTTGATTCACTCTCACTTGGTAATCCCTGACCTGAATTGGGATATGTTCCCAATCATGGGCCTTTAGAATGTGCTACCATAATTTTTTGATATGCATGTGTCTTGGCCCCAAGGTATGTGTCATGCTCACCTGAAGATCCATAGTTTGAATTAAAATATAATCTTGGTGTAACACTTATTACATTATTTAATTATTTCGACATTCATCCTAGATGGAAGAATGAATTTTCTCTTGATCTAGAAAATTCAATAGTTCATAATGATCATAATGTGGGGATAGCACATCAATCGAGATAGGATTATGCACACATCCCAATATCTGTACCAGTGCTGAAATATTCTGGTGGAGTTCTTTAGTTCTTCCTAGGATGCAATGTAATTTTATGAAGTGTGTAGACTAAAATAATTCTTCACATTTTCTGTTCCATCCATATATTAGAAGATCTATTCAATTGAAGTTGTGATATGAACCATATTTCTCCTCCTTGTTCCATGTGAATATGTCAATGAACTTCATGAATGAGAGTAGGGATATGTGACTCCCCCGTACCGAATATGTGAATATTCCCAAAAACATGTTCTGAGTGAGTGGGGATATGAGAAATCTTTCCATATAATGAAAGAATTTTCTGGTAGACATTTTGGACAATAAAATGGATATAATCCAACTCATAATTATCTAGAGACGTCCACTCCCGATGTGTCTTCCTTGTTGCCTGTTCATGGGGGTCATAGATGGCAGTGTGTGGGGTTGTTCCTTTAACATGATAATAACTGGTACCGGTTTGATAGTGGTGGTAATGAAAGTTTTCCGGATTCCTCCTTTATGTCCTTGAACTATAAGGTTTCTGTATTTTTCTCCTTGACCCACCTTCAACAAATATTTATCATGATGATAGTCTTGTTCCATGAAAAAACATCTGATGTAGTCGTTATTGGTAATGAGGGCTACCGTATTTACTTTAACATTATCTGGACGATGAGGACTTGTGAGTTTTATTACATGTAGACCCCTATGATAATGCTTGATGGTTAGGATCGTACCATGTTGATGGTATTGTTAAACCACTGCATTCACCAATCTCAGATAAATATTTCTGGCGGGTGATGTCATTTCGAGATCCAAAATTTTTTTTGTTTTTCTAATTATCTAGAATGGTCACTGAATGATGAAATTATCTCAGTTCAGGGTCATCTTGTTGAGATAAATATCATTGTTCATATATAAAGCACATAACAAGGTCACCGATCAGTGAACTATTGTATTAAAGATATATGCTTAATCAAATATGCTTGGTAACCCATTTTTAATTTTATTCCCGATCCAGCCATTCAACATGTGTGGAAATTTAATATCAAGGAAGGAATTATTTAATGGGAACCCTATCTATAGAGGATTCTCTATTTGATACATATCATGGGATACCTATTATATTTATAGTTTTGGATTTGTAATTATGTACACTATTTTTGAAAATATTATGAACAAAAATATATCTTGATTCAGGATTAATCGATCATCCTATTATTTGATAGATTCACAATAGGTTCACCATTTTATATCACATATATTATGTAACAAAAAAAGCCCTGACACATGACTAACTTATCAACATGTTATTTGAGAGAATCATATTGGGTTCTATACATTTATTTTTTTATATTATTAATGAAAAAAATGGCATGATGCAAGATTAAAATATCATACTATTATTTGTGAAATTCATGTGAGGATCTCCATTTTTTCCTCAGAATGATGTCGATGGATTTTTTTCAATGGTATAGTTGTGGGTGGTTCAATTTTCAACATAATAATTCATGTCATACTCAACATTTGATAAAAAATCATATAAATTCCCAACCGTTCATGAATCCATAATTTGGTACATACCTAGTTTCCATAGGCAGGTGGTATATTGGGGTTTCAGACTTAATTGAGCTTTGGAACACACCTTGGATGATGGGATGGGAGTTCATGACAATCACATATTGGATGATTGGGTATATACCTAGTTTCCATAGGTAGGTGGTCGGTTAAAATGATGTTGATGGATTTTTTTTCAATGGTATAGTTGTGGGGGGTTCAATGTTCAACAAAATCATTCATGTCATACTCAACATTTGATAAACATTCATAGAAATTCCTAGAGTTCATGAAAACATAATTGGGTACATACCTAGTTTCCATAGGCAGGTGTTCTGTTGAGGGCATGGAAATCACACCCATTTTTGATATGTATGAGATTCTCTTCATAATCCTGATATGGGGGCGATTATCCTAACATAAAAATCATTAGATAAATATATTGTATGAAATCATAAGGGGGTATTTTTTGTTAATCCATCTGTATGTATCTAATTTTCTACATCATTTTCTATTGGGTGGGATGAAACATATATATTGAAGCCATATTTACAAGCACTCCTAACATTGTGGTTATCTAGGGAAATGATTAATATTTCAAGGATGGGATTGAGACATAATGAGGCACCCAATATATCATGTTTTATAACAAGAATAAAAACCAACATTGATTTTTAATACCGTGCAGTTAACATCGTATTGTAAGGATATATATTAGGTAAGTGTGTTATATTATATTTTAGATCAACTATCTAGAGGTGTATTATATATTATATATATGGTATGAATGGGAGTTTTTATAGTTCATTCAATCCATTGGGAATGTTCCAAAGGTTGATACCCTTGTGTGTTGGGTAGTTATATCATGCCACTGATTAGGTTATACAAGCTAAGGTTTCCCTTGATGGTGGGGGATCATGATGATAATTATGGTCTTATTTCAACTCCCCAATAACACATGATCTATTCATAGTGTGAGAAATAAGGGATAAAATTTTATTGGCTTCATTTCTTATAGAGTTTGGGCTTATGTGATAGGATAAACAAATTGTTGCGTAATATAGATCATGGTCCATAGGAAGATTTCCTATGCACCCTAGTTTTAATGGAATTCGAGAAATCATAGATCATTTATTTATAAAAATATTTTTGGATGAGGATAGATCATCAGACCATTGGAGGGATTCAACCATGATGGTTGGAATATTGGATAAATGGTCGGACATACATCGAAGTGGATACCCATTTGAGCTTAGACCATAGGAATTCATCCTATATATCTTGTTTATGGAAGTACTCGATGTCATTGTAGTTATTTGGGTTAGGTATTTCACAATGAGGTTTTCCTTATATGTGATAGACATCATATTATAAACCTAATCAGGGATTACATACTAAGGTTTCCCTTTATGGAAGTTGGAAATTGTTATCATGTCTTGGGATGCCCGTTTGACCTGGCCTTGTTTTCATCCATACAAATATAAATTACCTAATTAAAATGACTTTATTTTCAGTTTAAAATGTAAAATTATATATTCATATATTTTCCATGGATAGTGACATGATCCAATTGATATTTTTTGGTGACATCATAGAATCTAGATTGTATGTCTAATGGTCATCAAATGTCCAAGGATGACTTTTCTAGAGGACATTACAAGACCTGGCTGGTTAATTCTATAATCCATCTCATGAATAAGGATACGTTTTCTAAATGAAATTGAAAGACTTATTTGGTTGATCCTATAATCCATCGCATGATCTCAGATCACATGTTGGAAAACATCGCATGATCTAGTTGGCATGACATACTATCGTGGATAAAGATGGCTAACACGCATGGAGGGGGTCGTGAGAGTAAATATGTAATTTCTAGAGTGTGTTGCATGTATTGTTTAAAATTTATTGATTCCTTCATAAATTTCATCTATCATTTTTGAGGGATGTCTCAAGATCCTTATAAAAACCCCAAAGGGCATCACGAGATCTAGCAAGCCTATATATAAGGCATTGGGAGCCAAAAAAAGGTACTAATTTCATCATGATACATAGTTGACATACAATGGTTCAATCAATTTATTTGGGTGTCATGTCAATAGGTCATCATGAGCCCTGGATGGAAATCCTAGAGGGTTTCATGTGACATTGGTGGAAATATAAGTGGGAACCTTATTTCTTTCTATGACACATCCAAGGAACGTCACGTGATCAAAATAGTATGCCAAAGGATAGCCACATGATCCAATTGAACTGACCTGGTGTTTTAAAATGTTCTAGTTGGTTCATGAAAACCACAAGAATATTATTTTCTATGTTATCCACATATGTCTCTCATATTTCTATACCATTCTATAGGATTTAATTTCTTATTCCTTTGATTTTTCAAGGGTTAATTTTTTAAGTCTCACATTAAAAATAATGTTTATTGGATTTCCTTAACATAAGCTACCGAAATCCCTTCACATGATATATGAGTGATCAGTCAATGTGTTTATACATGTCACATTTTATTCATAGGGAGTGTCCTAGATTTTTAATTTTATTAATCCTTTAGTATCATGAGATATATTTATCCGAAAATTCATCTCTGATGCCTAACTGTGTTGGTGAAAGGATCCAATGATTCATTTATTCATGTTGTAGCGGGGGATTTATAGTCCTCGACACCCCAGTTATTCACTACATTG
This sequence comes from Viscum album, assembly GCA_963277665.1. Classification (NCBI taxonomy): domain Eukaryota; kingdom Viridiplantae; phylum Streptophyta; class Magnoliopsida; order Santalales; family Viscaceae; genus Viscum; species Viscum album. The sequence continues at coordinate 846,856,521 of OY728131.1, read as the reverse complement.
TGAAACATGTATCACACACATCTAGACTGGATTTGGTGGAGGGAATTGATGTCATGCGTTTCATGAGTTCTTTCCATTGGTCATGTCTGGGGTGTCACATAATTTTGACCAACTACGAGATCACCCCTTAAACACTCGTTTATTGGATTATAGACAATTAAATGGTTTTTTAGGAATCATGTGGACATGATGATGGATTTCCATATTTTATTTATAACATGTATACTGACATTAGTGACATTATGAAGCCTTCTGAAATGATTTTGTGTGATCATTGATGCCTTTTCCATGATATTCTGTGAGATAGCAGTGGCCCTCTTGCGAGATTTCGTGATTTTTTCCATTAATAAACATGGATTTATAAAAGTGATTCAGATCTCACAAGAAAATCATAAGAACTTTATAACACAATAAGCCCATGCCTTATATCATTTCTTCCCTTCATTTATTTGTAAGTTGATTATGGATCATGCATGATTACATGAGTGTTATTAGAGACAATCTCTCTCCCCAATGGTGATACATCACATGAACAACAATGGGTCCGAGTGACGCACTATCATTTCATGGGAAACCCATTATGTTTACATCACAATGCCAATAGGGGAGCACAAGTCCAATTGGACATGTACGAATTCCCTCATGTGTTGAGGGAGACATCCCAGCAGATCCTTATGCAGTGAGCTAGATATATCACAGCTGCTTTGTAGTGTCTTGTGAACTATTTTTGGAACACCACATGATGTTTATAAGTACAAGATTCTCCTGACATTATCCTTTTTATTTTATTATTTATTTTACAATGTCTCCAAGGTCTCTAGATTTTTCTTGAGTTTTTTTTAGGAAAAGCATTCTCCCCATTGACATTTCTCCAGATGACTAATAAAATTTATTATGGTGATGCATGATAATTATCATGGACAAACACACCTTCTTATTTTTGGATACAATGGTGTTGAATGAGACTACCTGGATGAGCCCAAAGCATTTTGTGTGACTTGGGTGACATGCCAACAAGCTCTTTCACGACTAGGAAGACATGTCACTAGGCCTTCCCTTCTGTCTCATGTGTTGTATGGTCATGACACGTAGGATTTATGTCTAGAAGATTTTTTTTCATATTGGATATTTTTTCTTATGTTCGAAGGATTTTTGAATGGTTTATTATGTACCTTCAACTGAAATTTCACATGACCCATGGGTGGTTTTTTGGCTAACAGTACATGATCACTGATTGTCCATAACACCTTCATAGAATATGGATGAGCCAATAGGGCTTAGTGGGAGATTCCATAGGTTATGTGTTGTGAATGAGTCCATTTATGTGACCTTATAAAGGTCCCGCAATTACATGTCTTTAGTGTTTCCATGTGATCCCTGAGTTTTGGAATCATTTTCTTCTTTTTCATTGTGATGAAAATAATATACATATTCTGGTAAATTTTCCATTAGGAATATTTTGATGATCATTTGACAAGTTTAATGAGTAATATTCAATGTAATAAAATGATTTGATATATATTATCATTATCGAAGAATTTTTATGTTATATATATATAATATGAATATTAAACTTATCCATAATACATTCCATGTAATGCATGAATGAATAACATCACTTCGTGAGGTGTTAGTTTGTCGTATAGAAAAACAACATTATCATACTATCACAAAATGTAAAGAAGGAGGGTATGAATTTGATAATAATTATAAAAGAATAAATAAATCATAAATATCAAAAATATCATCTATATATATCATTCTCATCATTCCAAACAATGATAGATGGTATTGTAGAAAATGAACTACATCGATTCATGAGGCGGTAGTCCGTCGTACACACAAACAATGATCTCGTAGCACATTTTATGGGTGTGTGTATGGTTTTTGGTTGTAAAGTTATCATAAAAACAACTCAATATATAAATTATAATTATGTTGTTATATAATCATGATATAAAAATATTTTATTTGGTATTGGTAAGAAAAAAATGTTTATTGGTGAATGTTACCTCTTTATCAGGTATTTATTTTTGGTTTTCTCCAAAGGCCTTATATGGTTGGATTTATTACAAAAATATGTATTCTAAGAATATTTGAAGGAATTTTGGTATTTATTTTTGAATAAATGGATAAAAATAAATAGTTATTAAGCTGTGAATATAGTTAGATATGACACAACCATTATTCAGGGCGGTGAGTGTAACTATTGTATGTTTTAAAAATTATGAATTCCACCCATGATTTTCCCCAAGTCATGTGTCTCACATTATAGAATAATATATATCCTAGAAGTGATAAGGTCAAAATATTGCTCGAATATTAGATTTGGATAAGTTTCTATGTCGTTTTTCCTCGTACGTGCTATGTTTAGCCCCTTAGTAAACTCGTTTTCTGTTAATCACCCGGATTAATTTTAACAAATTTCAGTAATGATTGTTTTAAAATATTATATTGAAATTAAAATAAATTATAAATTATTATTATTATAGACATGTAATTAATTTTTCCAAATTCAGTTCAAATATGTGGAAAAAACATATTTAACATTAATCTCAAATACATTACAAGAAAGAATGTTTTTAAAGAGAAAAATGTTCAAAAGATTATAAAGTTACTATATCAAATTTCAATATGAAATTTATAAATGAAAAAATTTGATTAATAGGTTTATAATTTCTTTTATTACAATTTGATACAAATATAAAATATAATTTTAAATTTTAAATAATTCAATATTAAGTTTTTTCAATTAAAATTCAATATTTACCACTATTCCAAAAAAATATTATTTTCAGAAAAATCATTGATATTAACCCAATGATAATTTATACATTCTATTTTAAAAAAATGATATTTAATTTATTAATATTAAAATAATAATTATTTAAATAAGTGCACCATTAAAAAGAAATAAAAATCAATTTTATTTAAAAAATAAAATTTTTTAGTCATAAAATTTGAATTCATCCGGATTTTTTATTAATCTCATAATACAAGAGTTAAATAATTGATCGAATATATAATATATAAATTCCATTAATACAATTCATCAAAATTATTTTGTTTAATTTTTTGAGATAAAACATGTTCCCGCATAGAATAATTTTTTTTCGGAAAAGTAATTCCATTTTTTTCAAAAAGTTATCACATTATTTTATAAATAATTTTTTACCAATGAAAAAATATTATAAACATGAATAAACCACATTTTCTAATTTGGTTAATTATTTTCATACCCTCCCTTTTAATGTCTTGGTTATAACTATATTTTTATTTCAATAATATTTCTACATTATTTAAAATCATTTTTGAATGGTACACAAGATATTCTCGGTGTTATATGAAACTAAATATAAAAATTTTATTTCATGTAACAATACTTTAAAAAAATGATTCATATCAGGTAATCTATAATCGATGTTTTTTTGTGTCTTAAAGTCTAAAAACTATTATATTTATTTAAAAAATCACAAATTCGCATCATATTACATTATACCCCACTAAAAATGAATTTTCCCTCTAAATTAAACTCTATAATGAAATTTTTAATTGTAAAATTTCCCCATCATAGATTACCACCTCATAATAGGGTTTTATCAATCATCCTCCAAAAACAATTTATGACTGATGGTCATGAGGAATAACAATTGATGATAACAAGAAATATTTATATTTCATGACCTGATTAGTCACTGAATGTGGCTAATAATCGTTATTAATATCTTAATATTTATTTTTTTTCAAAGTGCATAAACATCAATTTGAGTACAATTCATAAATTGAACTTCGTTTCCCATCATTGGGCAATTCATGTTTCAAATGTCATTTTGGTCCCACTCAATAAATTGCTTATTAAAAATACATTTTTAATCATTTTTATTTTATATTTTTGTATATTATTAAGCACATTATTTTGAATATTTTATCTTTAAGGTCCGATGGATGAATCCTATGGGAATATGATGATTTTTGCTCTTGAATGCAGAAATTTGCTGGAAAAAGCACAATGGGCCTAAGGCCGGTCAAAAAAATGTGGGGCCCAAAAACCAGGCCCAATGAAGTTCAAACTTTTACATAATAAATATAAAAATATTAGGATCATTTTATTCAACTATGGCTAGAGCTAATTATGATGTTTTTATAATGATAAAGGGATTTGAAGGTGAGATTTAAATGGTGGGCCAGACATGAATGCACATAAAGTTGTACCACCATTTCACAATAACATCAAAACGGATCTCCAAATTTCCAGAAACTTTTATAGATCATAGAGGACATATTTACAAGCATATTTATCTTCTACGACCCCTCTGGATTTGGCATTCTTCAATGACTAATTCACATGTCAAAACGGTGGATGAATCTGGCTGGATTTGTGGTCAACATTGTAACATCAATTTACTTTTGATTATTCACCCTCCTTTTGACTCTCTTAATTGTGTGGGGGTGAATTGATTATTGGGTGGTGGACATAAGTCTCCTAATATGCCTATATAATGAGCTAGTGGTGAAGGGAATAAGGATCTCATATTTTTCTTTTTATCATTGTGTTTTACTTTCATTGTAATGTTGTTATGCCAAATTGCCTTTGTAATGTTCTTCTTTCGCATGTAAGTTATTTGTATCACCATAGTTTTCAATAAAAGTTATTCTTCTTATCTTTTTATATTATTATTCTTTTCACATTGATATCTTTACCCCAAGGTGTGATCTTATTCACACTAGAACTTGTGAATTTATTTACACAATGGTGTAGTGATAGTTTCATTGTTTTATTTTTCTTCATCAATCCCTCTTCTTTAAGTCGAATACCTTCTTCCTTTGATACAATAGCATAAATGGAGGGCTAACCTATTATGGTTTGATAATAGGGAGTTGTATGGGCTTAATTTAATGTTATTCGATGTTATGAAAATTTTAAATTTGTTCTTCATTTTAAGAGTTACTTTCTTTGATTTATCTTCTTCTTTTGTCTTCACCGACTTTAATGACTACACATTTTGACTGCCAGTATGATCCAATTACTTAATGTGCTCATTCAAGTGATCCTCTAAGTGAACTAGTGATTAACCATGAAATTTTTTATGGATTAAATCAAATAATGATATTGAGAAATTATTTCATTTAATTGATACCACTTGAACTGAAGAACATAAAATTCAAAGAAAAATAAATACATCAAATCAAGCCCTAGAGACATCCTAGGATCAGAACATCTTAATTAGTTGTTTTAATTCAAGTATTTTTATATTTTTTGTTCTTTAAATCAAATCATTGTTTCATTAAATCAATCAAAACCATAGTTTCCCACTTTATATCCAATCCTGCGTCCAATCATAGTGTCTCAAGGTTACTTCTTCAGTCTATGTGGATTCGACAACCCAAGCCACACTACAAGCGACCGCCTACACCATATTACTTGGGTAAATTTGCGTGAAAAAAATTTTAGCGCCGTTTCCGAGGATCAAGTATGTCACCTTAGAACATCTTTATATTCTCCCCCATTTATCTATTATCATCCCATTTCTCTTATCTTTCCCCCTTTTTTTCTTCTCTTTTCTTGGGACATGTCCGCCTAAACCCGTGAAAATTCAAATCGTCTAGTTAGGGTGGATAGTCCTAGGGTTGGGGAGTGAATATATAATAGAGTTCACTTTCCATTAGATCCAAACATTCCCAATACTCTAGATTCAGAAGTCAAGTTTGATATAATGGAGAATCTCCCACAAAACCAAATAATAAACCATGGATGGAACTGAAATAATGAGCAAGACCCTAACTTGGAAATTTTTGCAGACCCAAACGTGAATTACAACCCCACACAAACCTAAACCAATGCACCCTCATGCATTAGTCATGATAAGATGGGATATTCCCAATATGTTTTCAAACCCCATGTCCTGAACCACCTTCCAACCATTCATGGGATGGAGTCTGAGATGCCTTACATTCATGTTAAAGAATTTAATGACATCGTTGAAACCATGTGCCCTCCAAATCAATTTGAATCTGATAAAATGAGACCTTTTCATTTTTCTTTGAAGGACCCAGAAAGGAATTGGTTAAACAATTTGAGACCAACATCCATTTACTATTGGGACCAACTTCAACAAGAATTTTATAAAAAATAATTCCCCCATCACAAAACAATTGCACTGAAAAAGAGTATACAAAACTTATTTGAAAAAGAGGGAGAAACATTCTATGAAACATGGGAATGATTCAAGGACACATTGAACATGGTACCACAATATGGTTTATTAATCCCAAACAAAGTTAGAATTTTCTATGAAGGTTTATGTCCCAAAAACAAAAAATTCATTGATATGATTTATAATGGATCCTTCAAAAACAAATCCCCAAATGATGCTTACGAGTATCTACAAAATCTTGCAGAACAAAACGAAACATGGGGAACATCACTATACTATGAGAAGCCACCCTAATCTCATGTAATGTACAATCTTGGAGAAGAAGAAAACCTTAGATAAAAAAATGCTGCAGTCACAAGGAATGTTGAAGAGATTGATCTTAGGATGTTCCAAAAAACCCAAACTGTTGATCTTGTTTGTGCAATTTGTGAAAAATTTGACCACAAGACTGATCATTGCCCAACCATTCCTTTTATCAAGGATGATATTTTTGGAAGACCACCAGAAGATGTTAATGCAATGAACTTTTAAAATCCACAATTCCCAAACACCATCAATCGAAGGTATAATGACCATACATGCTTTCGTTGGAAGGAAAATCCACAACAAACGCAACAACAATGTATCAACCCATGGCCTCAACAAAATTTTCAACCTCATAATCCGTTCCAACAACAACCGGTCTAGTTCCAACATCCTCATGTCCAATATCAACAACCTATCCAATAACCCATTCAATTGCCAATCCAAAAACCAATGTATCCTCCTGGGATAAACTAACAAGCTCAAGAACCAACCCAAATTGTTCCACAAATCCTACTAGAAAAAATGTTCAAACAAATGGTCAAAATGAACTCAGAAGCCTCTTCCCTTAAACAAGAACTCCAAATAATCAAAACGTAAAGGCAACCATGCCTACTCAGGCGGTACCATCCTCAAATTTAAGGGGGGAGTCTGGCTGTACTCAAACAACTCATGAACAACTAAAGGTTGTGAATGTTATAAGAAGTGGGAAATCAATTGAACAACCTGAAAAAATAAGTCAGAAACCATGCGAAGATTAAAACTCTAATGAAAATTCAAATTAACCACATGATCAAACTGATGAAACTAATAACAATGTGAAATAAACAACTCTTTAATAAACAACCCCACAACCTGCACAATTTCCTCAATGTATGAGGGGGAAAACCAAGCCTGAATTGAGTGAAACATTGAGGGAAATCTTCTCACAAGTCAAGTTGAACATTCCCCTTCTCTATTCCATCCAAACCGTACCAACCTACCCAATGTAACTTAAGTACTTGTGCACCTTTAAATGAAAATATTCAGATAAAAACCAATTCCTTTTGGCTTCTAATGTGAGTACCACCATTCAAGGGACCATTTCTCCTAAGTTAAAAGACCCGGGTTGCTCTAACATCAATGTTGAACTATGAGAGAGATATGTTGTCAAGTACTTATGTAACCTAGGAGCTAGTTTCATTCTCATCCCTTATGCTGTGTACTTCCAATTAGGCCTAGAAGAGATCCACCCCAAATCTGTCACACTTCAACTTGCTGATCGTAGCATTTGGGTTCCAAAGGGGATTTTATAGGACGTTTTGTTAAATGTTGAAAACTTCATCTACCCTACTGACTTCATTATCCATGAAAACCATCCAAACATAGTAAATAAGGAACAAACCCCAATCATCCTTGGTCTTCCTTTCCTTGCAACAATCAACAATGTTATCCAATTTTGAAAAGGAAACATGGATATCACCTTTTGAAACATGAGTCTCGACTTAAACATCTATATTGCAAGCTCAGAAATATGGGATAATGAGGAAAATCGTGAAGTAAACATTATATGAAGCATTGATAATGAATACATAGAACATCAAGGAAAATTTCATGGATTTTTAGGTCAGGTTGTGATTGATTTCCTTTTTTCACATGACGGAAGTTTATCTCCTTGGATTGAATCACATTCAAGTTTTTCTTCTGATGAAGTATTAGGTCCAAAAATCAGTGAAACCTTTTAGGAAACCACTTTCATGGAGACCAATCAAAATTCCTTCCCTAAATCTGATCAAACCAATCTTGTTGATAAAATTTCTAAACATGGGGATTCAATTCTATCTAAATCTCTAGGAATCAAAATTGATCTTGATCTGATGTCCCAATATTCTACTAGAATTCGGAACCAACCCAATCTTGAATTGATGTAACTTCATGTTGTACTCAAGTATGCCTTCCTATGGGACAATCAAACACAACCTATTGTCATTTATTCTTCTCTTGAAGCCAATAATGAAAGGATGCTTTTTGATTTACTTATGAAACATAAAAAATCCATTCGATGGACCCTATCTGATATTCTTGGGATTAGCTCACTAGTAGGGACTCATATGATTTTTCTAGAATCTAATTCAAAGCCATGTTGTCAACCTCAACGGAGACTCAATCCTAACCTCATGGAGTTAGTAAGGAAGGAACTTCTAAAATTGTTAAAAGCTGATATCATCTATCCTATAGCTGAGAGTGAGTGGGTGAGCCCAATACAAGTGGTTCCCAAGAAAGCAGAAATCATAGTGATAACCAATAAAGATAGAGAGATTCTTCCAACAAGGCTGAGTATTGGATGGAGCGTCTCCATTGACTATAGAAATCTAAACTCATTCCCCAAGAAGAACCATTTCCCATTACCATTCATTGAACAAGTCCTTGAGAGAGTGGAAGGTCATGAGTTCTATTGTTTCATAGATTGGTACTCAGGGTACAATCAGATTTAGGTCTCCCTAGAGGATTATATGAAGACTACATTCAATTGTCTATTCGGCACCTTTTCCTTCAAATTCATGTCGTTTGGGTTTTGCAATTCCCCTAAAATCTTCTAGTGGTTCATGATGGGAATCTTCTCATATATGGTAGGGGAGTTTCTTGAGTTTTCATGGATGACTTCTGTATGATTGGGGATACAATTGAGGGATTTCTGAGGAATGTGGAGAGAGTTTTTTCAAGATGCGAAGAAACGAATCTGGTCCTAAACATGGAAAAATTCTATTTCATGGTTAAAGAGGGACTAGTCCTTGTCCATCTAATCATAGGTAGGGGGATTGATGTCGATAAATCCAAGGTTGACATCATTCGTCACCTTCCATCGCCCAAAACTATCAAGGAAGCTAGGTCTTTCATAGGCCATAATGGTTTCTACAGAAGATTCATTAGGAACATTAGTTCAATCGCTCACCCCCTTTGTTCCTCCTAGTAAAGGATGATCCATTTGTTTGTACAGAAAGCTATGAGGGTTCATTATCAACCCTCAACCTCTTTCTCACCTCTCATCCCATTATGAAGTCTCCAAATTGGAACCTTCCATTCGAACTTGTGTGTGTTGCAAGTGACATTACTGTAGGTGAAGCCTTAGGAAAAAGATGTGAGAAAACTCCTTTTGTCATTTCTTATGAAAGAAAATCCTTAAATGATGCCCAAATAAACTACACCACAAATTATAATGAGTTACATTCTATTGTTTCTACCTTAGAAAATTTTAGGTCCAACCTCTTAGGATCCCCCATCCCAGTGTTCACTGACCATTCAGCTCTAAAATACCTATTCCAGAAAAAAGATGTTAAGGCTAGACTGATTAGGTGGGTCTTTCTCTTACATGAATTTGACCTCACAGTCAAGGAAAAAAAGGGTGTTGAAAATGTTGTTGCTGACCATCTCTCTATGATAGAATTTAATGAAAAATCATCTCACCTTGATGTATCTGATTCATTCCCTGATGAACACATAAACTCTGTGAGTGACTGCACTTGGTATGCCGACATAGCCAACTTCTTAGTTATATGAGTCATTCCAAAATTCATAGGGACTCAATCTAGAAGGAAGTTCCTTTCTAATGTTAGGAACTATGTGTTTGATGATCCATACCTCTATAAGTTCTACCCTGACCAAGTAATTAGGAGGAGTGTCCAAAAATTTGAACAATATTCCATCCTTAAATTTTGTCATAGTGAAGCATGTGGAGGTCACTTTTCTTATAAGAAAACTTATGATAAGGTTCATCAGTGTGTTCTCTTAGATCCCACCCTCTCAAGGGACTCCTACAAATTTTTTCAAATCTATCCTAGGTGTCAGAATGTTGGGTCCATCACAAAAAGGAATCAGATGCCACTCACTCCCATCTTAGTGATTGAAATATTTGATTGTTGGGGAATTGATTTCATGAGACCCTTCCCAAACTCTAGGAGATATCTCTACATCCTTTTAGATGTTTATTACGTCTCAAAATGGGTTGAGTCCATTCCCACAAAGACTAATGATCATCAAGTTGTGATCTGATTCCTAAAAGAGCATATATTTTTCTACATTTGGAATTTTGAGGGCTATAATCAGGGATCTTGGAACCCATTTCTGCAATCGCAATTTGTCTTCACTCATGTCTAAGTATGGTATTTCTCATAAAGATTCCACAGCATACCATCCCCAAACCAACGGTCAAGATGAGTTGGAAAATTGAGAAATTAAGAAAATTCTTGAAAAAACTGTCAATCCCTCTAGGAGAGATTGGTCCGAGAAACTCTTAGATTCCCTTTGGGCATATCAAACTACATTCAAAACTATCATAGGAATGTCACCGTATAGATTGGTTTATATAAAATCATGTAATTTACCTGTTGAAATAGACCATAAGGCCTTTTGAGCAATAAAAAAATGTACTTTAACATTTCATTGGCTGAAAAAAAGTAAATTATATCTTAATGAACTTGAGTAACATAGGATGGAGGATTATAATAATTCACGGATCAATAAATATAATGTTCAAGACTACCAATCTAGGAATCAAAAAGTCATACACTTTGAACTGGGAAAATTCATGCTCTTTTATAGTTCAAAACTTTATCTACAACTAGGAATGCTAAGGTCCAGATTGTCTGGTCCATACCTAGTGCATCATGTGTACCCTCATTGGGCAATAGTGACTTAGGATCCCACAAGTGGTCTTGTCTTAAAAGTCAATAATCATATTTTAAAACCATTCATTGAATCATTCAATAAACAAGAAACCATGGAGGAGTTAACTGAGCCAACATATGAACCCGAAAAAAATTCATAGATTTAGGGTCTATGTCGGGATAACGACGTTAAACAAAAGTGTTGCACGGGAGGAAACATGACGTTTTCATGTTTCCAATCACTGTGAATCGTCTTTTATTTACTTAATATTCATTTTGTTTATGTAATAGTCTTTTGACCTATTCTTATTTTATGAGTAAGGATGGGTATGAATGGGGAGCACCTTATTCATCTGTACCATGTGGTATGATCCCTATGTAATACCTTACCTAGAAATTTAAAAGAAGACAATGTATCAACAGTTTATTTTCTTTTATTTTATGTTTTTGTATGTATATAAAAACGGATTGTTGACCTGATCTTATTTTATGAGTAAGTATGGGTATGAAAGGGGAGCACTGTATTCATCTATGTCACGCGATGTGATCCCTAAGTAATAACTTACCCATAAAATTTAAATATGACAATGTATCATCAAATTGAATGTTAAAATAAAAAAAATAAAAACTATAAAAATGATGATAGTTGGTTTTAAATTAATTGTTGTGTTGTTTGCTTTGTCTGGTTTGATCTTCTTTTTATGGTTCAGGGACTATTTTGGTTGATACATATTCGATCAAGGAGGTGCCTACATCTCCCATGAGATCAAAGGAGTAATCTGGAGCATCATGATCTTCAACGTCAAAAACATGGGGAATTTGTTCCATGTTTATTGTTTCAAAAAAAATTTAGACCACCTCTCATCTTCCACTACCCCCTTCTAGGTTATCTTTAAACACTGGGGACAATGTTATTCTATGTTGGGGGAGATGAAATAAAAAATGATATTTTTTTATAATAACATGCATGGAAAGAAAAATTCCATTAACCTTGAACATGATAACACACATTACAGACTCTGAAATTTGATATCAAATAATTGTGCATGCCTTGATTCATGATTTTAATGCATGTTTAAGTTCGTGATCATAGTTATTTGAAAGTGTGGTAGTACAATGTGTTTTTTAAAATTTTACATTATCATCCTTTTAATAAAAATTTCATAATGCACGTCTATTGGATCTTGGGTGTAAATTTGAGTTTTGGTTCCCTTTCATTGTAACATAGGTTTCTGGGGTCACTTTTAGTTTATTTTGAGTATCCAAAAAAATATAATAAAATTTGAAAAAAAATAATGACCACATAGAGAAATTTTTTGTCCAAATGTGTTGCGTCTAGCACTTGGGGATCGTGACTCCATAGTTGTATTTCCCAGAGATAGGCTATATATCTCTATTTTATATCACGGAATTGACAATATGTGTGGCTTCCGGCACTTGGGGATCGTGACTCCATAGTTTTCTTGACCAGAGTTAGTATTTTCATATCTATTATGGTTAAAAAAAGTAGACAAACAAACAAACAAACAAAAATATCAAAAAAATAGATACTCATCTTAAGGTTAAATGTGATTCCCACCTAGAGCTTCCATTTTTTCCCTTTGAACAATAAAATAGTCCCCATATCATTTGGGATGCACAACACATTATCATGCATAATTTAAATTGGATGAAATGTGGCAATAAATTTGAACAAATGAATGGGCTTGGGATTGTGATATTCATGTGGACCTATCTTGTTTTAAATTATTTTGATGGGTTTCATAATTTTTTTGGTATGAGGTCATTGGGTAAGCAATTTGTATTAAAATGTTTTTGGAAAAAGGGATTCTAATTTAATATTTGTAATATAATTTTCTCGGGACTAGAAAAACTCCAGTTGTGGGTGTGATTAGTCATTGAATGTGGCTCATATTTATTGTTAATATCTTAATATTAATTTGTTTCAAAGTGCATAAACATCTATTTTAGTCTAATACATAAATTGAACTTCGTTTCCCATCATTGGGCAATTCATGCTTAAAATGTCATTTTGGGGCCACTTAATAAATTGCTTGTGAAAAATAAATTGTTCATCATTTTAATTTGATATTTTTCTATATGATTCAACACTTTATTTGAAAAAATTTATCTTGTAGATCCGATGGATGAATCCCAAAGGAAGATGATGATTTTTTCACCTGAATGAAGAAATTTTCTAGAAAAAGCATAATGGGCCTCAGACACATCATAAAAATGTGGGGCCCATAAACCAAGCCCAATGAAGCTCAAATGGTTACAGTAGAAAGATAAAAATATGAGGATCATTTTATTCAACTGTGGCCGGAGCTAATTCTCATTTTTTCATGATGATAAAGGGATCTAAAGTTGATATTTAAATGGTGGGCCCGACATGAATGCACATAACGTCGTCCCACCATTTTGACCATACCGTCTAAATGGCTGAGCCAAATTCAAGAATTATTTACAGCCCATAGAGGAGATATGGACGAGCATATTTCTCTGCTACGATCCCTCTGGATGCGGCCTTCTTCAATGACAAATTCACACATCAAAACAGTTGATGAATCTTGATGGATTTGTGGTCAACTATGTAACTTCAATTTCCTTTTGATTATTCACACTTCTTTTTACTCTCTTAATTTTTGGGGATGTATTGATTGTTGGGGTGTGGAACTAAGGCTTCTAATATGCATATACAAGGATCTAGTGGTTAAAGGAATAAGGAACTCCTATTTTTCTTATCATCATTGAGTTTTACTTTCATTGTAATGTGGTAATGCCAAATTGCCTTTGTAATGTTCTTTTTTCCCATGTAAGTTTTTTGAATCACCTCAGATTTCAATAAAATTATTTCTTATTCTCTTTTGTGTTCTTATTGTTTTCACATTGATATCGTTGCCCCAAGGTGTGATCTTATTCACACCAGCACTTGTGAATTTATTCAAACAACGGTGGAGTGATCGTTTTGTTGTTTTCTTTTTCTTCTTCAATCCCGATTCATTAAGTCGACTACCCGCTTCCATTGATATAATTACATCAATGCAGGGCTAACCTTTTATGGGTTGATCCTAGGGAGTTGCATGGGTTGAATTGAATTTTATTTTATGTTCTTAAATTCTTAAATTTGTTCTTCATTTTAAGAGTACCTTTCTTTGATTTATCTATTTCTTTGTCTTCACTAACTTTAATGACAAAACATTTTGAGTGCTAGTACGGTCCAATTACTTGAATTTCTCATTTAAGTGATCCTCTAAGTGAATTGGTGATTAGCCTTGAAATTGTGTATGTATTAAATTGGAGAATTATGTTGAGCAATTATTTCATTTAATAGATACCACTTGAACCGATGAACATAAATTTCAAAGAAAAGTAAATACATCCAATCAAGCACTAGAGACAACCTAGGATCAGCTCATCTTAATTAATTATTTTCATTCAAGTCATTTTGTTTGTTTTGTTCTTTAAATCAAATCACCATTTCATCAAATCAATCAACACCATATTTGGCCACTTTATAGCTAATCCCACATCAAAACATAGTGTCTCAAGGTTACTTCTTCGGTCCCCGTGGATTCGATAAATCAAGTTGTACTACAAGCAACAGCTTACACCATATTACTTGGGTAAATTTGTGTGAAACCAAATTTTTACCCATTTCCTAAACCTGAAAAATTATTATATGATTATATACTTACATGATTTCATTTAATTTCATTATAACAATATCACCCAATGGTTGTAACTTGATCAATTTCCATCTAATCTATTACTCCATGAAATGGAGGTTAATTTGTTACACTTGATGTAATAACAAAACATAATTTACATAGATAGAATGATAATTCATTCTTCCAATATATAGTTATAATTAGAAATAAATAGTTTTCACAAGTTATTGAGAAATCCACATTTGGTGAAGTAATTAATTAATCTCTTAAACCTCATCTTATGTTCAACACAATCCATTCACAAAATGGTTTTCCTGTTACCCTTCCGAAAATCAGAATTTATAAATAAGTTCATCTAATTTATTTAACTCAACATATCATTAATCCCAAAAATATTATTAAAAGTATTTAAATATTCATGTTTCAAATATAAGAATACCGAGGTCAAATAATCTCTTGTAGCATAAAAATAACAAAAATTATTATAATTATCTACTAAATTATCATTAATATGAATAAATTCCCATCAAATAAAACCTTGATAGGGGTTGACTATGATTATGAACATGTTATCAACCATTATCATAATAACCAATGATAGAATCCATAAATTATAATTTATATTACCTGAAGACATATACACTTTTAGATTTAGAATCACCAATTATTCCTTATATGAGATCTTATCATATATAAAAAATTCATTTAATCCATTATCACATCCTTATATTGATAGAATATGAGAATTAATTATTCCAAAATCAATGCTGATAATCTCATCATGTTTTAGTGAATAACGAACAATAATATTTTTTATGGGTCTTATTCATAAAAAATCAACACTGAAATTTACAACTATATAGGGGATGATAAGTGATCCCTATTTATCGTGGATCAATTAAACCATTATCATGTAAAAATCAATCCCATTATTTTTTTTGTCTTTATATGTGGTTGTGTCTTATCATCCCATTAATTCTTAAATTTGGGAATTTGTTAGAATAATTCCCAAAATACTATAAATTGAAACATTAAATTGTAGAAGGAGTCTTCTGTGGGTATTTCTCACAATTCACATCATTCACTAACATTGTCCCATCATATTAAAAATAAGCCAGTTGATTTCATTCCTTTCTATACCAAAAAAAATTTATTAGCCCCATTAAGTATATTTCCTCCATGTTTCTTCCCCTATTTTTAAAATATTGTAAATATCTTATTATTTAATCCATGGTTCTTAATATTTTTTTTAATTCCAATTTTAACTTTTTTTTAAAACCATGTGACAGATATGTCACACTAATTTTCATTTATACTATAATAGAATGTTGAAGAATCTCATCAATGAAAATAAAATACCTTTTGGATAAAACCAATTAGATATTTCGTTTTAATACACTAAATAATATATCAATATTTCATTCTTCTAAAATTATAACAGCTAATGAGTACATTGATTTTCTTGAAAGTATATCTTCAAAGGATCCAATAGATTCATGATACTTCTTCTTTAGATGTTTAAATTTCATCCATATCTTCATACGTACAATATGAGGAACATACTTATTGAAAAATTAGTTCTTAAACTCATCCCATTTCATTACTCAACAACATATAGATCAATGTAAAGACTAATAGAAGGTTGGATCTTCCTCAGTAATTACTCAATAGATATTTTCCCCCTCCTTTTTCATCTGTATGTTCACCCTAATTCATTGCTAGAGAACATTTTCTGAGAATAGAAATGAGTTTTTTCATTACAGTTCCAAAAAACATGTAGAAACATAGGATTATAATAATTTGATTTTCCATTTCATTCCACATTCACATGGATTATTTCTGTTTCCATCATTGACTAAAACCCAGAACATACCGTGTGAAACACAAATCATAGTAGGGAACCACATAATAAAGAAAAATAACATACACAATTTTTAAATCATGAATCTTTATTTTTAATTCAACGAAACATTAGTAATATCCTATATTATTCATTAAAATCATCTATATAAATAATATATAATAGTTCATAATCATATTGTGAATTTATAATGAATATATCCTGTGAGTGTCAAACCTAGTGTGAAGAAAATCACATTCTCATGTCCCATTTCTCAACTAAGTGTTGTTCAAGATTCTATTTTCATGGTTGTTTTCCCAATATAGATGTTTACATGATCCAAATCATCATTTAGTATACAAAACATGAAATGTTACAATGAAATCACTCACTTTATACATTACCAAAATTCAATATCATTTTCATATACTTTTACTATGTTTTTGAATTATTCATAGAGACACCCCTAGATATATCAATAAAAATATTCCATGGAATATAACAAATTTTTTTTCATCATATTTTTTGATGGTTATCAAATAGTTTCAATTTATTCGAACTAAATAAACCCACATTAAAAGACATAGATATAACATAATTTTTTTATAAATAGTCAATATATTACATAAACGCAATCCTAACATCCATATAAATTTTTTGTCTATAGAAATAGGGAGAACAGTATACTAATCTAGTGAAATATCATCAAAATATCCTAAAATGATCTTCCCATTTAGAACTCCAACATCCAAAAACATTAATGTCCTGGTGAATGTAAACGTAAGAAACCATTAGCTCAGATTCGTAGTAAGGGTAAATAATGTGGATACGTAGGAATAAAATGAACATAATGGTATGATAATATGAGAATAAAATTTGAAAATAATACCATGCATATCCAACATCATAATCATTAGTAATGGAATAATGATTGGTAGATCGTAAGACACAAGTCATAATGTAATCAAAAGGAATGATCTTTGAGAGAACAATAAATTGATTTTTTATGAATATATGAATAGAATATATTATTTCACGGATACTTGTCATGATTTTAATACCATATTAGGATTTTGATATCCGGTTATGTACCTTCTTTGGTCTTAGGCTAACATTCCATGTACCCTCATCTTTGGGAAACATCTAAACTCCCATGTACCATATTCTTTGGTTTTAGGCTATACAATGTGTAAAAACATATTTGGGTGTAAAGACCCTGAAATTACAAATATACTTTTCTTAATTATTTTGAATTATTAAGAGTCTGTGAAAATTGGAGGTGCTTGAATGCGATGCCAAATGTGCCTGAAACTGATTTTTAATCATTGATAAAGTACCTTCAGTAAACACATAGGCAATATTTTCTATCAATTGAATAGGTGATCAGATTAAAAATCCAATGGCACCATTGAATCTGTAATGCCAGTATTCTCTTAAGGGAGGCTTCACCTTGACCGCAATAGGTCATATGAAAAGGATAGTTTTTCTGCCTTTTTTTAATGAATAATAAAATAACTTAAAAATTGTGATTTTATTTTCTACAACGGTTGAGTGGAGGTGGCAGGACCGCAGAGTTTTCAATCCATTTAATGGCTTGATCGTATGTTTTTGTTACCACACTGTTGAGAGATGAGATGTGCATTAATGAACTTATTAATGAACCCCATTAAAGATGGGCTGTGTTAAACTCTCGTCCTTCCTCTATTTAAAAGGAGCTCGGGTTGGAGTTTTTGACATGGCTTCATCAAACGATGAACCTCTAGTAAGGTACTGTGGAAACATTCACTAGCGGAGGATGGAATCTTGGGCGACAACAATATGGGATCGACAAAAGCCAAAAACATCATCCAGTGAGAAATATTCTCCCGCCATGACAGCGACATCACCTCCATTCAAAAGGTAGAGGGTTTGAATTGATTTAATTATAAGGGGATGATAATGAATTTATTTATGCCTGTTTGTTTAGATGCTAATGCGGATTGTGCGGGCCAAAGGAATAAGGCCCGAACCCTCCGCCACTTCGTTATTATCATGTTCTTCAGGGAATGATTTATCCAATCAACAAAACCATGAAACCGTGAGTCACACAGTGACAGCAGAATCCTGGGAGATACTTAGTCATTATAGGAAGGGGAAATAGACGACCAAAGCTCACCCGGTGGCTTGTAGAGGCTCTTCCAATATGTAACCGGTGTGTTGTCATCGGTGACCGATGATGGCGGCGGCATGTGCTTGTCGATTGTGGAAGAGGTTGGTGCCATAATAGAGGGACAGGCTACCAGCTCTCAGTCATCCACAGAGGCGGGATGCGATTCACCATCACACACCGTGTGGTGGCAAGCCACAGCCTCGATTCCACAGGGATTTGAGGGGACCTGCTACCTACGGGCCCCGTAGACAACTAGGCGGTGCCACCTGGTGCCACAAATTAAGAGACGTTCAGAAGGTGGACTGTGTGACCCGCATTTGGGGCAAGCCATCTTGTGGGCCACACCACCGTGACCCAGCCCAGATGGGGTGGGATGGTCTGGTTTGTGGCCCATATGGCCGAGCCCGCCGCTGCCCAGCTCAGCCAGGGCAGGATGGGCAGGTCTACGGCTTGGTAGGCCGAGCCCGCCGCTACCCCACCCAACCATGTAGGCCCAGTCCAGTTTCGACCGAGTTAGGCTAGGCTAGCATCGGACAGGGTCAGGTCGGCCAGAACAAGGTTGGCTTGGACCATGCGGGGTTAGTTTAGTCAATAACAGGTTAGATCAGACCCGGACCCATTTCATCCCAGATATGCTTAAAAGTTTATATCTTACAAACCAGATTTATGTTTGATGAACCGTATATGGTGTTGGAATCCTTGGTATGTTATAGTAATTTTGAGATAATCCAAATTGGATTTTGGATAATGTTGTAGTATAGATGATTTGGATTGTACCAGAATCCAATCGGTCCATCGCCACTAAAATGTCGATAAATCACAGACCGAGTGACCGATTGACTCGCTATCTATCCCGTTGGAACCCTTACTGTAGACACCCGAAGCATAATGTACATAGACATTACATTAATTTTTCAGAATACTTAGTACATAACAAAACACACACATAAGGACCGTAATAGTTTAGTGTCTTTGGAAACTCGGAATATAATCTTCTAATCGTTGTGAAAGATCTTCAACATCTCCCATAAAGATCTTCTTTTTTTTAAACCTAAATCCTTTATTTAGATCCTGGGGAAAAGAAAACATAAAAGGGTGAGCTCAAATTCTCATTAAGTGTAAACAAAAGAAATATCAATCACATCATATTCAGAAGAACATATCTTTTGGAAATATTAACCTACAAAAGTGATCATAATTTCAAAACATGGGATAAATCATAGTAGTGAAATGTAATCCTAATAATGATAACGTAAAACATGAAACTTTGTGTCATACACACATAATCATAGGGAATCATTTCTTATTAGGCAAGACACATTTCCTAGGCTATCTTAGTGGACAAAGTCCATTTCTGAACCGAGTTCACTCCTCATTTCAGTCCTGTTTCATTGAACCGTTATAACCTACCGTTCCAGCCATGTCTATCACATGAGATATAAAATATTTTCCCAATGCATTGGAGGGAGATATAGGTCCCACCCATCTCATAATGATTCCATTCTTATGTGTGCCACAGAATCATAAACCATACATCCAAGTTTAACCCATGTAATAAAAATGGGAATCTTAAACATCGTGACATAATAAAACAATTCATATAAGATAAAAGAATTCATAAAAATATAATTCCATCTCAACATAACAAAATCAATGTAACAATTGGGATTGAAACAGAACCCTTTATTATCTTAGATGGAATATAATTATGATAATACACTTGAACCCCATTCTTGAGGAAAATATCATTTCTGCTTCAAAAACACTTTTCCTTTCTTAACATGTCGTACAATTCTAAACTAAAATAAGTTGATTAAAAATAAACTTGAAAAATTGTAAAGGAAGATTCTTGGAAATACTGTTTTAAAAATCCATTCATGCCGTATAAGTTAAAAAAACATTCTTCATACTTTTGTCGAAAAAGTCAAAAAGTACCTCGTACGAAAAACGCCAAAAGATTATTTTCATATCCTTTACTAAAAACTAACCGAAGGGTAAAATTGGATTGAAAAAATTTTAGGTGGATGGAAATAATATTACATATTGAGGAAACATGGATGTGGATGATAAAATACACCCCAGTAAATACTAAAGTATAAACAATCTCGGATAAAAATGAGATTGTGATATTTCCCTTACCTTAGGTCCGATTTGTTTCGTAAGTGTCCAAAACTCCTGTATAATGTTTTAAATAATGTCATTGACTTATTCTAGAGTCATAATCATTGTTATTATATCATATATGGTTCACTTAAGACTTTATATTACCCGTTCCTTTGTAAATTCAATGTTAAAGAGCGTTTTGTGTGAAATTGTTTCATTTGTCGTCCGTGTTTTGACTTGTAATTATTCATATGATTACATAGATCATGATTACTTAATTCCAGAATATAAAACATGATTTATATATATTATATATTCAGAATATACATATATATATAAAATCAGTAAATGGAAATAAATACACCGTTCATGGAGACGGTAGGCCGTACGTACGCATTAACGCTGTTTTCATTTCCTTATTGAGTTGAATGGAATTAAGTAGATGACATAAATATATATACACATAAATACATTATCATTATTATGTCATATATTTCATGATTACTTATTAAATATACTTTATAATCATTCATGAATGGTTAAATTGGAAAATGAATCTCATCGTGTCATGGAGACGGTAGTTCGTACGTACGTACGAGCGATGATATCGTTCTCCTGATCGTGGGACTATATTGGAGTGTATGTATACTATTTCAGAATCAATATTACTTTAAAATAATCATATATAGTTGTTATTTACACCATTATACCCATCCAATTAAGGTGGTGGTGGAAAATATATCACACCATGGCGTGGAGACGGTATTCCGTACGTACATGTGTGCGGTGATTTCATTTTCCGTAGGATGGATAGATGGTAAAATAGGGTTGTTTCTTACATATAATAACATATCAGTATATGAGTGATAATGATGTCATTACTTCATGATGAAACAACTAAAGAATAAGAAGTGGAAGAAGAAATAAAGGTGAAAGAATCGGTAACGGACATTACCTCTTCTTTGAAGCGCCTCTTTGATACCTCCTCTTAGGGAACTAAAATTTGTCTTTGAAGAAGGCCAGGACCTCTAGGATGTTTCTTGGGATGTGGAGAAAAGAATTTGGCAGGGATTGGACGAGCATGAATGCTCAAAGTGGTGTGAGGAATAGAGGGAGGAGGTGACCTTTTATAAGGGAGGAGAGGGGCACCTTTGGAATAACTAGAATATTATTTTATTATAAAGTCAAATTCGGTTTTTAATAGCTCCAAATTGATATATTTCTAAGATAAGGTGGGTATGGGTCGAAATCCTCTCATCCAATAGAATTTAGACAAGTTTGGGTTCCTATTTTAACCTTATCATTTAGATTTAACATTAAGTTAAATAATTTTACTTTTACTGTGTCTTCTTGCGTTCTTACACTATAAGGTTAATAAACATACTATAACAAGCCAAAAGAACCCCAATTTGTTTATTATTAATATATATAACCTTATCTAAGTCATTTGTCCGGTTCTTATATTTTTAGGAATAAAGTAACAATTAATAATATAATATTTGTTTTAAAAACTATTTTATGTCAATTTTGACACTATTTAGTAATTGATTTTTTTGAAACCCATAACAGAATGATTAGTTCGAACAACTTTACTTAAATCAATACTAACATGTAATAGTAACCTATAAAATTAGTGGAATTCATAAAAAGTCTCAGATTACATTTCTTTGGGTATTTATAACATCAATTGTGTCAATATTTCTTTAATAAGATAATTATTGCATCATTGTTGTGTCATAAATAAATTAAATTATTTAATGACTAAAATTTACAAATAAAATACCATTATGTAGGTAATCGTTTTAGCTTTCTAATGAATATTTAAGTTCTAATTTATCTTATGTATAACCCTATATTAAAAATTATTTAGTTATTAAACATTGATTTTAACTATTTAATCCCTTCTTTAAATAAATTAATAATAAATGTCCTAATCTAATCCAAGTGCGCCTAAATGGTCATATTTTATTCCTAAGGTTGGTTTTGGTCGAATTACACTTATCCAATAGAATTAGGACACGTTTTAAGGTAATAATAATAACACTTTTACCCTTAATTACCCTATTTACTTTTAACCGTGGTAAAAAAAAGTAAAAAGATACTATTCACCAAAAATTATTTTCATCTCATTGAACTACATTTTAGTCCTTGATATTAACCGTGTCTCTCAGATTTTCGAAATTCCATTCACAGAAGCGGTAAAATTATGTTTTATGAAAAATTCAGTTTTTTTAACTACCACTTAGTGGTTTCACTATTCATCAAAAAAATGAATGTTTCCATAAAAATAACGAAAATTAGGCCTAAGATATATTTGATATTATGAATTCAAAAATGATGTCTATTTTATCAAATTCAAAACATATCAGTAACATTAATTAATTTAAAAATTAATTCTCATCGTCAAAACAAATAGCATGTTTTTAAGTGATAATAACTATCAAAAGATTGACACTTGTTTATGTCTGGTTTAAATGTGAAATTACATCCAATGACCAACATTGTATTAAATTGTAAAAATATATTCTAAATATACTTTAAAACCACTCAAATTAATAATTTATCACTATAAATTATTTTGATTACAGAAGTTGTTTTTCATTAAAATTTAGTAATTTTCACTATTCATCATAATATGAAAGTTATCCGAAAAGTACCAAAATTTCACCATAAGTTAATTTTGATATTCTGAATCGAAAAACGAAGTCCATTTTGAGAGATAAAATTGATAAAATTTTAAAAGGTGGTTATTACTATTCATAACGGATAGTTTTACTATTATTTTAATAGCATATCGTTGTTTAGTGAAACTCGGTAATGAGTACTACACACGCTATCGAGGAAGTTCGCGATTGCGTGTAATGCAAGGCAAGTCAAAGATGCGTGTTGTGCAAGCTCCTTTTGTTGTAGTGTACAACACACGACATTAATGAAATTAAAAAGAATATTTTTCATAAAATCTAGTGGTGTTACATTCTACCCCCCTTAAAATGAATTTCGCCCTCGAAATTTGTCGGGGTTATAAATGGTTTACTACTCGAAAGTTTCTTTAATAGAAACCGTCATCATAAAAACGAATACCAAAAGAAATCTTTAAAAACAAAAGTATGAAACGTAACGGTTAACCAAATAAACTAATCACTGGGTTTCCACATAGGTGAAAATATGGATATGGAAGAGAAATCTAACCATCACGTTCTGATGGAGAGTGGTAGAGAACATGGCTATGGAAAAGCTAGTAATCACAAAGCCATAAATTTGTGACGATATAAGGTACCATCTAATTCATCAGATATAAGAGCACTAGGACAACATTTTTGGTTTTCACAATCATTTCCCTAAAGTTGATGAAATTGGAATTAGAAGAAATACTTTCGTGATTTTGGTATAGTCTCACCGTTGGTCATTATTTGGACAGTTTCCACTTCATCTCTTAAAGAAATGAAGGTGAATTTGTCATTCATGATGTGTTAGCAGATCATGTGATAGAATGATGGGTCATTCCATCTGTCTCAAACAAAAGGTTAGAAAAGTTCTCAAAAAATACATTACTCCATCTATGGTGAGGTTAATTGTATACGATTCCAAAAATGAACTTATACTTCATATATCATACCGCATAATAAAGTAAAACTAGTTTCTACTAACCAAGGACATCCTGTAGGCCTGTGGTAGGCGATAGAGGCCAGTCGCACTTCGGTTGTGGGTTCGATTCCCACAGCCTTGTCCGACACGATGGGCTGCCGCCCGTCCTGCAGGTTGTCCTTTTTCTAAAGCTATATTACTATAACATCCCATCAATAATATCGAAAGAAAGTTCTATCCTTAAACAATACTAACTTATTTCCATCATAATCCATTCCAATATTTAGTCTTATCTAAAATACTTCGGTCCAAGCTCATAGTATAAAGAAAATGATCATGTGAATGCCATCATTTATCCCCCATATATCATAAGATATATTTTTTTGGTCAAATTACAAACATGTGAATACCTTAATCATGTATTCTCTTGAAGAATGAATACCCATTGAACCTTAGTGAAAACATGAATACAGTTAAAAGTTAACACTTTCCACAAACCAAAATCCACAAAATTCTTTATAGTCAAATCATGATATAACCTTCTCCTTATATCAGTCATGAGCTCATGAATACTATCAAACATTTAATTTTCTCCTTATCCCTTCATTATGTGCATATCATCTACATTCCAAAAATATCTGAATAGCCTTTCATGGATACTGGTACCATTAATCATACACTTTCAAAACTCAAGGAAAGAAAACAGTGTAACAATCCTTAGATGTCTCTTTATTCCATAGTACCATGAGATTACTTATACAACATTACACATGATAAACATGTAATCATTCCACTACATTCTTAAACCATTGACCGAGCTTCAACAATTCATTCATCTCACATATCATTTGTAGTCTCTTCATCATCATCAACATAAATACTACCCATACAACCATACTGATTCTCTTCATGAGACTTTTTCTTAGGGAATTGGTTTGCATAATGCCCGCACATTCCACATTTAAAACATCTAATCATTGTTGATGTCGTAGCAATACCATTATCCTTGTCCATGGTGTTAATTGAACCTTTTCCTGTGCACTTATTGGATTTTTGTCCTTCTTTTCCACACCCAAAGCATCTTCCAGTTCCTTTGAAACAATCTCCCTGATGCCTCTTCCCACATGATTTACATGAGGGAAATTGAACTTTCTTTCCACTATGATCATCATGAAACTCCATATTTCTCTTATTATCTGAGTCGGGAAACGTACCAAAGTTGAGATTTTTGATCATATTATGATATTGCTGATTAGGCATAATAACGATGTTTGGACTTCTAGATCCCGTTTCATTTGGTTTCTCATGAAGAAAATCATTCCATTGTATATCATGTCCTCCATTATCGTGAATCGTCCTGTTTCCAGCCATTTTCTAAAACCCAAAAAGAATAGTGTGAGAGGAAAAAATCATGCTAGGGAAAACAAAATAGTAAAGGGGGAGTATCCTCAATATCTTAGGTTAAATTCTATGATCGTTACCGTAGTTCTAGGACTATATCCTATACATATACTTATCCTTAGGGACATCCCTAGACATACCTTAGAAATATCTCTAGGGATCTCACTAAAGTATTCTCATCCTAGTTTCTAATGTTTGACTAAACCTTTCCTCTAATACCAACTGTAGAGATCCGAATCTTATCATACATAGAAATTACATTAGTTTTGTGGAATACTTAGTACATAACAAAAACACACACACAAGGACCGTAATAGTTTAGTGTTTTTCGAAACTCGGAATATAATCTTCTAATCGTGGTGAAAGATCTTCATCATCTCCCATAATGATTTTCTTTTTTTTAAACCTAAATATTTTCTTTATATCCTGGGGAAAAGAAAACATAAAAGGGTGATCTCAAATGCTTAGTAAGGGTAAACAAAAGAAATACCAATCACATCATATTCATAAGAACATATCTTTTGGAAATCTTAACCTGCAAAACAGATCATAATTTCATAACATGGGATAAATCATAGTAGTGAAATGAAATCCCAATAATCATAACTTAAAACATGAAACTTTGTGGCATACACACATAATCATAGAGAATCATTTCTTATTAGTCAAGACTCATTCCAAGGCTATCTTAGTGGACAAAGTCCATTTCTGAACCGAATTCACTCCTCCTTTCAGTCCTGTTTCACTAAACCAGTATAACCTACCATTCCAGCCATTTCTATCTCATGAGAAATAAAATATTTACCCAATGCATTGGAGGGAGATATAGGTCCCACTCATCTCATAATGATACCATTATTATGTGGGTCACAAAATCATAAACCATACATCAAAGTATAACCCATGTAATAAAAATGGGAATCTTAAACATCGTGACATCATAAAACAATTCATATAAGATAAAGGAATTTATAAAAATATAAGTCCATCTCAATATATCCAAATCAATGTAATAACTGGGATAGAAACAGAACCCTTTATTATCTTAGATGGAAAATAATTTTGATAAAACACTTGAACTCCATTCTTGAGGAAAATATCCATTCTGCTTCAAAAACACTTTTCCTTTATTAACATTTCGTACAATTCTAAACTAAAATAAGTTGATTAAAAATAAACATGAAAACATTTAAATTAAGCTTCTGGGAAATACTATTTTAAGAATCCATTCATGTCGTATAAGTTAAAAAAACATTCTTCGTACTTTTGTCGGAAAAGTCAAAAAGTACTTTGTACGATAAACGACAAACGCTTATTTTCATATCCTTTACTAAAACCTCACCGAAGGGAAAAATTGGATTTAAAAAATTGTAGGTGGATGGAAATAATATTTCATACTGAGGAAACATGGATTTGGATGATAAAATACTCCCGAGTAAGTACTAAAGTATAAACAATCACGGATAAAAATGAGATTGTGATATTTCCCTTACCTTAGGTCTGATTTGCTTCATAAGTGTCCTAAACTCCTGTATAATGATTTAAATAATGACATTGACTTATTCCAGAATCATAATTATTATTATGATATCATATATGGTTCACTTATGACTTTATATTACCCGTTCTTTTGTAAATTCCATGTTAAAGAGCGTTTTGGGTAAAATTGTTTCATTTGTCGTCCGTGTTTTGTCTTGTAATTATTCATATGATTAATTAGATCATGATTACTTAATTACAGAATATAAAACCTGATTTATATATAATATATATTTAGAATATACATATATATAATAAATCAGTAAATGGAAAGAAATACACTGTTCATGGAGGCGGTAGGCCGTACGTACACATTAACGCTATTTTCGTTTCCTTATTGAGTTGAATGGAATTAAGTAGATGACATACATATATATACACACATAAATCCAGTATCATTATTATGTCATATATTTCATGATTAATTATAATATATACTTTATAATCATTCATTATTGGTTAAAGTGGAGAATGAATCTCATCGCGTCGGGGAGACGGTAGTCCGTACGTACGCACGAGCGATGATATCGTTCTCATGATCGTGGGACTATATTGGAGTGTATGTATACTATAACAGAATCAATATTACTTTAAAATAATCATATATAGTTATTTATTACACCATTATACCCATCCTAGTAAGGTGGTGGTGGAAAATGGATTACACCACGGCGAGGAGACGATATTTCGTACGTACGCACGCGCGGTGATTTCGTTTTCCGTAGGATGGATAGATGGTGAAATAGGGTTGTTTCATACTTCTAATAACATATCAGTATATTAGTGATAATTATGTTATTACTTCATGATGAAACAACTAAAGAATAAGAAGTGGAAGAAGAAATAAAGGTGAAAGAATCGGTAATAGACATTACCTCTTCTTTGAAGCGCCTCTTTGATACCTCCTCTTAGGGAATTAATTGGTCATTGAAGAAGACCAAGACCTCTAAGTTGTTTCTAGGGAAGTGGAAAAGATAATTTGGCAGGTCTTGGCCGAGATTGATGTCTCAATGTGGAGTGAGGAAGAGAGGGAGGAGGTGCCCTTTTATAAGGGAGGAGAGGGGCACCTTTGGAATAACTAAAAATATTATTTTATTATAAAGTCAAATTCCATTTTTAATTGCTCCAAATTGATATTTTTCGAATATATGGTGGTAATGGGTCGAAATACACTCATCCAATAGAATTTAGACAATTTTGGGTTCCTATTTTAACCTTATCGTTTAGATTTAACATTAAGTTAAATAATTTTACTTTTACCGTGTCTTCTTGTGTTCTTACACTATAAGGTTAATAAAAATACAATAACAAGCCAAACGAACCCCAAGTTGTTTATTATTAATATATATAACCTTATCTAAGTCATTTGGCCGAACCATAGATTTTTAGGAATAAAATAACAATTAATAATATAATATTTGTTTTAAAAACTATTTTATTTCAATTTTGAAACTATTTAGTAATTGATTTTTTTGAAACTCGTCACAGAATGATTAGTTCGAAAAAATATACTTAAATCAATACTAACATGTAATAATAACCTAAAAAATTAGTGAAATTAATAAAAAGTCTCAAATTACATTTATTTGGTTATTTATAACATCAATTATGTCAATATTTCTTTAATAAGGTAATTACTTCATCATTGTTGTGTCATAAATAAATTAAAATATTTTACATCTGAAAATTAGAAATAAAATACCATTATTTATTAAATCTTTTTAGCTTTCTAATGAATATTTATAGTCGAATTTATCTTATGAATAACCCTATATTAAAAATGAATTAGTTATTAAACTTTGATTTTAACTATTTAAACCCTTCTTTAAATAAATTAATAATAAATGTCCTAATCTAATCCAAGTCGGCCTAAATGGTAATATTTTATTCCTAAGGTAGTTTTTGGTCGAATTACATTTATCCAATAGAATTATGACATGTGTTAGGGTAATAATAATAACACTTTTACCCTTAATTACCCTATTTACTTTTAACCGTGTTAAAAAAAAGTAAAAAGTAACTATTCACCAAAAAGTATTTTCATCTCATTGAACCATATTTTAGTCTTCGATATTAACCATGTTTCTAGAATTTTAGAAATTCCACTCACAGAAGTGGTAAAATTAAGTTTTATGAAAAATTCAGTTTTTTTAACTACCACTTACTGGTTTCACTATTTATAAAAAAAATTAATGTTTCCAGAAAAATACCAAAAATTAGGCCTAAGCTATATTTGATATTATGAATTCAAAAATAATGTCTATTTTATCAAATTCAAAACATATTAGTTACGTTAATTAAATTAAAAATTAATTCCCATCATCAAAACAAATAGCGTGTTTTTAAGAGATAAAAACTATCAAAAGATTGACACTTGTTCATGTCTGGTTTAAATGTGAAATTATATCCAATGACCAAAATTGTATTAAATTGTAAAAATATATTCTAAACATACTTTAAAACCACTCAAATTAATAATTTATCACTATTAATTATTTTGATTAAAAAGGTTTTTTTAATTAAAATTTAGTAATTTTCATTATTCATCAGAATATCAAAGTTATCCGAAAAGTACCAAAATTTCACCATAAGATAATTTCGATATTACGAATCCAAAAATGACGTCCATTTTGAGAGATAAAATTTCTATAATTTTAAAAGGTTGTTATTACTATTCATAACGGCTAGTTTTAATAATATTTTAATAGATATATCGTTGTTTAGTGAAACTCGGTATTGCGTACTACACACGCTATCGAGGAAGGTCGTGATTGCGTGTAATGCAAGGCAAGTCAAAGATGTGTGTTGTGCAATCTCATTTTTTTGTAGCATACAACACAAGACATTAATGACATTAAAAAGAATATTTTTCATAAAATCTCGGGGTGTTACACATACATAAATAAGGTCCATTGTTTTACTCCATTTTGGAATTTCATGGTAGTTTAGGGATGAAAATTTTATTATGAAATATATAATATGGATCTTGAGTGCACTAGGTGTGGAGAATCCTATGGATGGCTGTCATCTTTATATCTACCCTGTGTGGATCAGCATTATAGATAATATGTGTGGATTAGAATTATAGAGACCCTGTGTGTATCAGAATTATAGATACCATGTGTCAATCAGATTTATAGGGACCCTATGTGGATCAGCATTATAGGGAAATTTTGAGGATCATCATTATAGCGGCCATGTGTGTAACAACAATATAACCACCCTTTGGGGATCAGTATTATATAGACCTTGTGTGGATCATCATTTATAGTAACTCTATGTGGATTAGCATTACATAGACCCTGTGTGGATAAGTATTATATTGACTCTATGTGGATAAGAATTATAGAGACCCTATTTGGGACAAAATTATAGTGACCCTGTGTGGATCATCATTATAGAGACCCTTTGTGGATCATCATTATATCAACCCTGTATGGATCATAATTCTAGAGACCCTGTGTCAATCAGTAGTGTGCGACCCTATGAGGACTAGCCATATAGTAGCCCATCATGGATCAGTGACATATGATACTATGGGTGTCAGCAGTAGAGTCTCTCGAAAGAATAATATGATCTATCCTTATGACTAATCATCTATAATTCCGTACTTAAATTATATACCCTGTTTGAACGGAGTCTTTGGCTTTCTACTTTTTTATTATGATCATGATTTTTTGGTTTCCCTTTGTAGAATTATGAGAGACCTTTAGGGGGTCTCGGGGACCATACTGGCTATTTTCATACTCAACCCTAAATACGAATCGCCCGCACATTGTTGTGTCATGTGAAAATGACAAGCCACTCGGCTAAGATATAGGATCCCAAAACCGGCGGCACATGGAGGTGACTAGTTGAAGTAGAGATGTGAAGAATCCATATATACCAATATTTCTAGTAGGATCTGTGGAGAATGATATATGGTTCTATTTTCTATTTTCTTTTACATTTGTATCTTTTTAGTTGGGTTGTATTCAGGCCCCAATACTTTCAGTACACACTTTTACTAATGCAGTTTTACTTCATTGTTACATCATGTTGAGTTCATGAGATGTGTGTATGTACATGTTTAAAGGCAATTCATTACTGTTTTAGGGATACGCCTTTCTCTATATACTCTCCAACACATAGCCTATGGAAGGTGGACATGGGGTAGTCATGGAATGGGATCCTGGGGACGATTTGTGACAAAGTTGTATCAGAGCATTCAGTTCTACCAAAGAACTATGACTCTAATCATTCCAATGCAGAA
Organism: Viscum album; assembly: GCA_963277665.1. Lineage (NCBI taxonomy): Eukaryota > Viridiplantae > Streptophyta > Magnoliopsida > Santalales > Viscaceae > Viscum > Viscum album. The sequence continues at coordinate 846,824,880 of OY728131.1, read as the reverse complement.
ATGGTGTTTTGGGATTTGAGTTTGTTTTTCTATTCGGGGAGTCCAGTTTTAGTGCGGTGGCCAGCGTTTCAATACAGTAGGACCCTGAATTCTAATTTCTTACTCGGTGCACGAAAACACTGATTGTGTGTGTTTTGGGAATTTTTTACATTTGACCTCTTTTGAGTCATCTTACCAGGTTTAACATATTGACCAGGAACACCTGTTTTATTTCAGGATTCCACCATGTAGACAGTCATCTATAATTCCATTGAGAGTTCATGATGATGGCCCACTAAGTGGTGAGGCTTCATTGCAGGTCCCTCATACTGTGATAGCACCTTCGGGTGGTGCAACAGCAGCACCACCACCCGTTAAGCAGCAGTTTCCACCAGCCCCACTAAGAGATGGTGGACACCAACTGAGTGCATTACATGAGTTCTAGAAATAGAGGGCTCCATGGTTTTTAGGCGAGATAGATACCTAGAAATCATAGGACTGGTCGGAGGCTGTGGATAGAGTTTTTTTGGATTTTTGGGACACCAGCAGAGAAGATTGTGATCCTAGCTGCTGGCCTCTTCCAGGGAACAACAGGGATATGGGGTAGCCTGACACTCTAGAAACATGAGGAGGTGACCCTTAACATGAAAAACTTTGAGAGCCACTTCAGGGATGATTTCGTTCCAGTGACATGGTGCTTTGTGCATATTTAAGAGCTCATATACTTACAGTTGGGTATTCTGATAGTGGCCCAGTACTCGGTGAGATTCACTGACCTCTCACACCACTCTGCTGACATGGTTCAGGACCATTTTTTCAAAGCCCGACCCTATGTGTATGGTCTCTGGTGGGAGATCAGAGTGATGATTATATCACTCAACATCCCGGCGTGGGATAGATTTCTCGATCGAGCAGTATTGGTGGAGAGCATCTTAGTTGAGTAAGCACCAACGGTGATATCCACCACCTAACGATAAGTATCTAAGTCATATACATTAGTAAGTATGTATATGACATAGATTTCCATGAAGGCCTGAAAATCCGGAGGTTGACCCCAGGAGGTAAGGTCATAGGTGCGGAGGTCACGAGGTAGATCAGGCTAGAAGATGAGAAAATTGTGCTTCGTGTGTGGTGGGAAGGGGAACACGGCTCATGAATTTCCAACCTGTTATACCAAAAATCAAAAAAAAAATAAAAGGACATCCTAGGGTGAGCCAAATATTCAAGAATGAAGGCCCACATTGTGGAAGATGTGGTAGAGGAGAAAGCTGTGCAGCAGGCGGTGGGTGGTGATTTGTAGTTCTTCCACCACCACCACCAGGTGGTCCACCATAAACATAGGGTTAATAGGACATGGATGAGCTTAGCTTCGGGAAGGTGAGGCCTATGGCCATTGTGCTACAGGAATGATTCGAGGTATGGTCTATGTCTACTCCACCCTAGCTGCAGTACTTATAGACATAGGTTTGAGTCACTCTTTCTTAGCCACGACTCTCGTTCGGAGGTCGGAGATGCCATTAGATCCATTGGCTCGATCCTTATGATTGGATACCCCTGGGGGAGAGGATTCAATGATCAAAAACATTTTTGAAAAGTGTAATCTTACTCTAGGAGGCGATATCCTTGCCTATGATCTCATAGTAGCGGCGTCGAGGACTTACAATATCATCTTCTGTATGGAATGGTAATTCACAGTCCATGCTCAGATTGAATTTCACAGGTGAAATGTGTGGTATGTCTGTAAGAATAGGACTAGGTTCTCCTTCATTGTTGAAAAGGGAACATTTTTAGAAAATTATGTGCTTACCTGATGGAGGGTGCAGCCGATCACTCATCAGTTGGCTATCCTTACCCTCAGATCTCTTTACATGAGGATTCCGAGTTATCATATATTGGTGGACTGGTATGATGATGTCTTTCATGATGATTTTCTGGGACTACAACCTTGTATTGTGCTAGATATATATATATCTATATGTAACCCGGGATGACACTGGTATCTACACCAGCATATCGGATGGCACCCACAGAGCTTCTTGAGTTGTGGGTATAGTTGGAGGACTTGAAGGAGAAGAGGTTTAAAAGGCCCAGTGTTCCTCCATGGGAATAACTGATTTTGTTCCCCAATAAAAAATATGGGAGTCTTAGGGTTGGTGTAGAATATCGGTGCCTGATCTTGGTGACCGTGAAGAACAAGTATCCACTTACGAGGATTGATGATCTCTTCAACCAACTGAAGGGAGATTGATGTTTTTTGAAGATAGACCTCAGTTAAGGCAATCAATAGCTTAGAGTACGGGACAAGGACGTACTGAAGACATCATTCATATGTCAATATGTCCATTAAGAGATCTTGGTGATTCCCTTTGTTGTCACCAATCATCTATCAGAGTTCATGGGGCTGGTAAATAATATCATCTAGACCGACCTCGATTGCTTCATAGTGGTCTTCATTGAAAACATCTTGATATAATCACCGTTAGAAGAGTTGAATGCCCCAAACCTCGAGATAGTTCTGAATACACAATGAGAGAACCAAATTTATAGAATACTCTTTATGTGTCTATTCTGGATACAGGAAGTCTAATTCTTGTGGAACCTTATCTCGGAGGCTGGAGTTACACTGGGTCCGGTGAAGATAGAGGCAGTGCTTTCTTGGGATCCACCCATGAGTGTGACTGAGGTCTGCAATTTCCTGGAATAGGATGTGTACTACAAGATATATGTACCTGTCTTTTCTCAAGTTCCAGCACCAATGTATGCTTGGTAAAAGAAGGAACAGCCCTTCGGGTGGACAGAGAGATGCCAGCAGTGTTTTTAGGAGCTCAGGCATAGGATGAAGAGTGCCCCCATGTGGAGGCTACTAGAATAGGGTGTCGGGTATATAGTCTACTGGGAAACAGAAAGGACTAGGCCTGGTTGTGTCCTAATTCAAGAGTGATCAGTGATCGCCTATGGCTCACAGTAGTGAAGACAACATGCGTGGAACTACGCTACAAAGAAACTGGAATTAGCAGTAGTTGTCTTTGCGCTGAATATGTGGCAACACTACTTGATGGGTGACCGATTTACATTTTACTATGATCACAATAGTATTAGATATATTTTATCACAGAAGGACCTAAATCTAAGAAAGAGGTGATGGATAGAGATCCCCTATGAATATGAATTTGAGAGAGTCTACACTCTTGGTATGGGGAACCTAGTAGCAGACACACTCAGCAGGAGGTCTGGTCTACAGTTATAGAGCAAGCTGACAGAGTAGATAGCTGCATTACAGATATCCTTCATGGATAGCGATAGTTAAAATTACATCCATTATATGATATTTACTCCCCCAATCCTTCAGCGAGTCACGTAGGCATAGCATTGGGATGTTGATAGTGAGGCTCGACGTGCTTAGATATCTATTTGATATGCTTCTCATTGTTTTTATAAAGGTGTGGAGCACATCATTATTTTTAGAGGACACACCATGGTACTAGTGATGTTACAAGAGGATTTTTTGAGGGAGTTCCACACATCCCCTTTATCAGTACATCTTTGAGTTGTGAAGATGTACTGATACCTCTGAAGTCAGTATTGGTGGCCATGGATGAAGAAAATAGTGGCAGTGTTTGTTTCTCGATTCATCAATTGTTAGCATGTGAATGATGATCATTATGTACTAGCAGGCTTAACTCAGCCACTTGAGGTACCATAGTGCATGTGGGATGGTATATCCATGGACTTTGTGATAGAGCTAGCACGTACATCCAGGGCCCATGATTCAATCTGGGTGATCATTGATCGACTCACCATGTCGGACCACTTCTTACCCAACTAAGAGCAGGGGTTAGTAGAGAGATTGGGATGTCTCTACATACAAGAGATTTCATGACTTCATGGGATGACATTGACAATTGTCTCATATTGTGACACTATTCTTACATACCACTTTTAGAAGGGATTACAGGAGGTGTTCAGAACATTGCTACACTAGTGAACCACCTTTCACCCTAAGGCAGATGGTCAGACAGATTAGACCATACATACACTCAAGGACATTCTACGTGCTTGTGTCCTTGATTTTGGCTGTAGCTGGGAGGACTAACTACCACTTGTGTATTTCTCAAACAAAAATATTTACCACTCCACCATTGGGATGGAGCCATTTGAGGCCCTATATGGGTGACCCAGTAGATCGCCTCTATGCTGGATAGACCTATGGGAGTCTGCACATATGGGACTAGAGTTTGTACAGGCTACCATGGAGAAGGTGCAGATCATCCAGGTGCGGATGAAGACTGCATAGATCTGGAAAAAGTCATACAATGAATTGTGATGGAGACCCATGGAGTTCAAGGAAGTATAAAATTTCTTAGTACAATTCTCACCCTGATGAGGATTACAGAGGTTTGGCTGCGGAAGAAAACTATCTTCGTGAATCATCAGAACATTCTAGATCCTCAATAGAGTAGGTGAGGTGGTGTATAGTATAGATCTTCCCCCAAAGATGCACCAAGTACATAAGGATTTCCATGTGTTTCAGCTGGAGAGGTACATGCATGATCCATCGCACGTTATCAACTGGGTTGAGCTGGACATCGTAGATGGGGCGATGTTTGTGGAGTTCCTAGTGGAGGTAGAGGATTGATAAGAGCAGGTCCTTTGTTGGTGGTTGATTTCTCTAGTTCTAGTTCGTCGACAACAATGGAACCCCTAGGAGAGCACATGGGGGAAGGAGGGTCAGATACATGCTCAGAACCCCCATTTGTTCCGCTTATTTTAATATATATTTTGGGGACAAAATTCTCAAAGGTGGGGAGAATCTGCAGACCCAAAAATTCCATATAAATCCTCTTAAAATTTTCTGGGATTGTTTAGTGTCTTCAAAAATTGATGGCTCTCGATTCCGTCACATGGTGACCTCAGAAAACAATTATGAACACTTTTTATGTTATATTCAGTAAATGTAGGTAGCATTTTCTATCATCTGAACCTGTGCTCGGATTAAATATCTGAGGGTACTGTTGAAACCATAGTGTCGTGATTCACATAAGGGAGGTTTCACCTCGACCGTAGTAGGTTGGAAGAAAACGATCGTTTTTCGTACATTTTTAAAGAATAATAAAATTAATTAATTTTTTTAAATTTTTCTACAATTCTTGAGCGGCGGTGGTAGGACCGGTGTGCTGTCAAGACATTTAATAGATTGACCCTATGTTTTCATAACCACTACATTGATAGATGAGGGGTGCATTAATTAACTTGTTAATGAACCTCATTAAAGATATGTTCTGTTAAAATCTCTTCCTCCATTTGTTTATTTGGAGCTCGAGTTGGGGTTTATGAAATGGAATCATCAAGATAACAACCGTTGGAGATGTACTACAACAACTTCCACTGGCGGAGGATGGAAGCATGGGAAACAATGATCTGAAATTGATGAATACCAACATCTTAATCTAACAAGGACTCTTCTCCCGCCACGATCGCGAAGTCACCTCCATTCATGATGTAGGTGTTTGACATGATTTAATTCTAAGTGGATAATGATGAATTTATTGTTGCCTGTTTGTTATGATGCTAAAACCGTGGGCACAATCCAAATGAAGAAGGCTCAAACCCTCTTCCCCATCGTTCTTGCTGCGTTTTTTGTGGGACAATTTTTCAACTTGACATAACCATGAAACTGGGAGGCACGCTATAATGACAGCATCCCAGGAAAACTTTAAAAATGAGGGGATGGGAAAATGGACCACTGGAGCTCACCCGGTGGCCCATGGTTTCTCTGCTGGTGTGGCACCAGTGACCGATGCTGATGGTGATGGCGGCAGCTAGTGCACACTGGCCATAGAGGAGGTTGTACACCCTCGGTGCCTCAGAGGATGGACATGATGCTGAAACTCTACTGACCATTAAGGAGGGAGGCAATGTGTCGTCCCATTCCATGGTGGGGCAGGTTACGACATTGAAGCCACAGTGAAGGGAGGGAACCTGCTCCCTATGGGTCCCACGAACTAACATGCGGGGTGACGTAGTGACACCAATAAAGAGCTGAATAGACCTTTGAGCTGTTCGGGAAGTAGATCATTCGACCCTCACATAGGTCATTATAGTTGGTGGGTCAATCTACCCTGGCGTAGCATAGCGGTGGTGGGCCAGGCTGGTCAGCGGCCCAGCGGGCCGAGCCCACAACAACCCCTCCCAGTTAGGGCGGGTTGGTTTACTCTGTCGCACAACCTGCCAATCTTGCCGTGGCCCAGCCGAACTGGGTTAGTGCAGGCCATTTCAGACTGGGTCAGGAATGGTATCCCCAAACCGGGTCGGGTCGGCCGATCGGGGTGTACCCGACCCGGACCCATTTCGACCCAAATACGCTTAAAAGGCTGTATCTGAAAAACCATACGTCTGTTTGACGGACCATCTGTGGAGTTGGATTCCTTCGGATGATACAGTCCTTGTGATATATATCACAAGGGTTTTTTAGAATGTTGGAGTATGGTTGGGTTGGATCATACCCAAATCCAACAAGGTCCATGACACTAAAATGCATATAACTCACAGATCGATCTTCTGATTGACACGCCTTCTATTGCCTTGGATCCCTTAATACATATATTTCATTTGGGTTACTCATTTTTAGATCTTCATGGATGTTGATTCATGACCGATATTTTGAGGAATAGATACTCCAAACTCAAGCACACCAGGTGCAGAGAATCATGTGGCTATCTGTCAGCATTATTGAAACCCTTTGTGGATCAGCAATAGAGTGACCCTGTGTAGATTAGCATTATAGAAACCTTGTATGGATTTTCATTATAGCGACCCTTGGTGGATCGGAATTATAGAAACCCTGTGGGGATCAACATTATAGTGACCCTGTGTGTGTCACCATTATAGAGACCCTCTCTGGATTAATATTATATCCACCATGTTTCAATTGACAATATAAGGACCCTGTGTGGATCAACATTATAGTGACCCTATATGGATTAAAATTATAGAGACCCTGTGTGGATCATCATTCTAGAAACCCTATGTAGAACAACATTATAGTGAACCTGTGTGTATCTACATTATAGAAACCCAATGTGGATTATCATTCTAGCAACCATGTGTGGATGAATAGTGTGCGACCAAAACAGGACAGGCTGTAGAGCGTCTCGTCATGTATCAGTGACAAATGATCCTATCTGGGTCAATAGTAGGGCCTCTCGACTGAAAGGTATGGTCTATGCTTACAACTTATCATATGTATTTCTATACTTATGTTATATACTCGTGTCACAACCTGTCCCTCGGGGGCCCGCTCTGTGACTACCCCATGCCCTCCCTCCATAAGCCAGAGGATGTCTACTATGAAAAACTGGCATACTCCCTAAAACGGGAAGACATTTCCTTTAATCCTATACAAACACACCCTCCATGAACACAATAAGAAGAAACTGGGAAGTAAACTGTTGTTGTAAAAGAGAGATGAAGGTAAAAGGGTCTAGAATACAATCCCAACTGTAAAGGTAGAAGTACAACTAAAAATAAAATACAACTGAAAGAAAAAGGGAAATAGCTACTCGGTCATCCATCGAGGTTCCTACCTGAAGGGTAGATATAGATCATCTCCTCAACACTCCACGTCTTTCTGTCTGCTCCGCATCACATCCCGTTAATTGGTCCACCACCGTGTACTGTGCATTCCTTGCTCCCTCTACCTAGATCAACGCTGTAATTTGTCTACAGAAGACACAACCAGGTGCGGGAAAAGCCTGAGTAGGGGTGATTATAACCAAACTCAGTAGGTACCCCGAGACCCCATAGGTCTCCTAGAGTTCCCCAAAGGAAATACCACAGAGAAATAATTAAACTCTACTTAGGTATATGCCCATTCATATACCTAAGTTATCAAGATGTACTCATCTAATTCATGGGGGAAGGACACCACATAGGTAACACCACTAAGGTAGAAGTACCACATTGGTAACACAAAGAAGATAACACCACGAAGGTAAATCCACTAAGGTAGAATTACCATATTGGTAACACCACAAAGATAGAAGTACAACACAGGTAACACCACGAAGACAATACTACAACGATAGAAGTACCACATAGGTAACAGCATGAAGATAGAAGTACCACATAGGTAACTAATCAAGGATTGAAGTACCACATAAGAAACACCACAAAGAATAAAACACCACACATGTATCTCAATGAGGATAGAAGTACCACACAGGCAACACCACCAAGATAGAAGTACCATACAGGTAAAATCACAATGATTTAAGTACCACACAGGTATAGTACCACATAGAATACCTCGATCACAAGCAAAATGTAAATACATATCACAAAGATTATCATATCAAACCATGTTATTAGTTATGTTTAGAAATACAGATGATTAGTCATGAAGCTAGATCATCTTATTCTATCAAGAGACACGGCTTCTAAACATAAAGAGTCTAACCCACATAGTATTGATAGATAATAACCCCTGAAATGACCCACAAAATATATGATCCACCCAAGATCGATAGGTAACTAACCCCCACAATGACCCACACATGATTAGACCCACATAGGATCAGTGTGCGCCGATCCACACTGGATAGTTGAGCGCTATCTCACACTGGATCTGTATGCGCTCACCCACACAGTATCACTGATCACCCACCCACACCGGATTTGACCCACACAGGATCAGTGTTTACCCATAAAGGATATCTAGGTACTAACCATTGAATGATCGGTCTCCAATGTATGCATCAATGCCAGCCACTGGATTCCCCATAATAGCACTTTTGTGTCAACCGATCCCCAATCCATCGGTCATACTTAAAACATAACGAAGTTCTAACAAAAGTATCTTAAATGTTCGTCACGTCATATAGGACCCAGCTCTACATACGACACGTCAATCGGATGCCTGGTCTATATGTTATTTGTGTTTCCGCTCTAAGGGCCTAGTTGGATTCTGTGTTCGATCAAACCCGGCCATTCTCCAACTATATAAAAAACTCAGGTGGAGTATACCGAAAGGACCATCTCGATCCAAGGATTTCAGCGGCACAGATGATTTTTCAAACGGACGCACAGTTCTAATGTTATGGCAGAAAAAAGGAGTTTGTGGGCCGGTTGGGCCTGGGTCTGGTCCGACCCGACCTAGCCCAGTCTGGGCATACCCAACACGGTTCGGTTGCCCCACCCAGTCTGTGTCTGGCCCGCTATGTCAAAGTCCAGACCGTGAAGGGGGCGGCATGGCCTGCTGTGGAAGAGCCCGATTGGAGCGGCCCACTAGGCGTGGCCCATGGTCCGGTGGCCCTCCATGGTGGGGTCAGCCCACTGACACCTAGGTGGATCCCCCCCATTTTCGCAAATGATCTATGTACTATTTGGATGGCACATGGGACCTTCTGGACCGGTCCCTCTTGGCGCGACGTGGCCAGCCGGAATGGTCGTCCCTCCCTCCAATGGTGTATTCTGTTGCCAGCTGGTTTTCGGCCGCCTTGGTGCACTGCTGAGGCCTCCTCCTCCTAAACTGGTGGTTAGGACGTGTGTCGCCCATCCCCCATGGGGTCGAATGGTGTGTCGGCATCCATCCTTTGGTCGTCATGGCAGACAGGCTGAGTCCTCCTTCAATACCAGTGGTGTGGATGCGCACTTCCCAAGTTCCATGAAGTCGGCTGGTGTGTCGGCCGCCTTCTTCCTCCATCACGGTCTCCTTCGGCAGTGCTATTTACCCACCGCCTTCATCACGACCGTCCGATGTGTCGGTTTCCACCCGCTAAGAACACATAAATCAAGATGGATTATGGAGGGACCAAGTCGTGTTCCTTTGGACCAGACCCTCCATGTTAACCGATAGAAGGCAGTTCATGAGGATAGAAACAACGTGACATCTATGAAGAAAATTATAAACAAATTCCTACCTCATACGTCCATTTGAGGTGTCATGAGGAAGAGGATGAAGTTGGTGAAGGGGATGATGATGTTCGTCGCTCCCACAAAATTTTTATGATCTGGGCTCGTGCATCGTCCACATTCTTGATCCAGATAAGTTCATTGTTAGAGTATATTTCTCCAAAGGTTCTCTCAAGATATTCATTCCATTTCCAATCATTTCTTCCTCCAAAAGTAGCAATGAAAAACATGCGAGGTGGGGCAGTGTGGGCCATGCCCGCGCAGGCTTGAGCCTAACTAGGATAGACCCGCAAATGCCCGCAAAAAAATGGGTAGATTTATCAAGCCTGCCCTGCCCCGTAGCGGACGCAGGCAAGCCCACGGGAAACCCACATTCAATATTATTTTTTATAATTTTCTACAATTTAAAAATAGTCTTTTAAACAAATATAAAATAAAAAAAATAAAACTACAAAATAAAATAATTTTATGAAATAACATAAATAAAAAAACATACCTCTTGTTTATAGCCGCTGGAGGTGGGGGTCGTGAGCTAGCGAAGGAGCCGCCGAAGGTGGGGGGACGTCCATGGAGAAAGAGGTAGGTTAGGGGACGTCGGGGTCAGGAGGGGGTAGCTGCGGTGGACGTGGGGATGGGGTCGCGGGGGTCATGGCGAAGGAAGTCGGTGCTGGGGGTAGCAGCGGTGGAGGAGGTCGGGGGTAGCGGCAGAGAACACCGAGGCTGAGGGGTTGAAGTGGAGGAGGTCGGGGCTGGGGGTATCCAGGCTCGTGACGTGGCAGAGAAGGCCAGGGACGGGGTTTAGGAATGGAGGAGGCTAGTGCTGGGGGTAGCGGGGGTCGCGGCGTGGTAGAGGATGCCGGAGTCGGGGGGGGGTAGCAGCGTAGGAGGCTGGGGCTGGGGGGTAGCGGGGGTCACGGCGTGGCAGAGGAGGTCGGGGACGGGGGTAGCGGCGCAGGAGGTCGGGGCCGGGGGGGGGGGGGGGTTGTGGGGGTCGCGGTGCAGCAGAGGAGGTTGGGGTTGGGGGTTGTGGGGGTTGCGCCACAGCGGAGGATGCCAGGGCCAGGGGTAGCTAGCGGCGAAGGAGACTGATGGGTAGTGGCGGAGTAGCCCGGGGTGTAGCGGCAGAGGAAGCCGGGGCCGGGGGATAGTGGTGGAGGAGACGGTGCCAGGGGTAGCGGCGTGGGAGGTCGGGGCTGAGCGATTGGTGGCTGGGGTCGGGGGGTAGCGAAGGACTCGACTTCGAGTCTATGTGCAGTGGAGTGCAGTAGCGTGAGTGTGAATGAGGAGGGGTGAGGGAATATGTGATGGTAATTAAAATAAATATAAATGGATAATAAATGGAGGTAGGAGCATGAGTCTACCTTGAGAAATGAAGGGAAAGGGAGGCGACAGGATGGGAGGCATGCAAGAAAGCATTGTCTTGGGAAATGAATGAAGGGTATAAAAAATTAATGTTAATATAATATAATTATTATAAACAAAATTACACCATTAACCCGCAGGCCAGCCCATATCCACGCGGTTAAACCCCCACGTGTTGGATGTCAGTGCAGGCTGCCCATATAAGCCCGTTTCAAATGTGGGCAATTTTTAATAAACCCGACTCGCCCCAAACCCACCCCAAGAACACTTAACCCACGGGCCCACAACCTGTTTTGCACTGCTATCCAAAAGTGTGGTGCCAATCATAATATGTTATTTTTTTAATTAAATTAATGTTGTCACTTTAATTTAGTTAGGGTTGGAACATTACGTTGGGAGGATTCCCAGGGTTTCCCCTTGTTAAATGGGGGTTCGGGGGGTCCCCACCATCATGAATCCAGACGGATGGTTTACAAAGAAAAATAAAATAAAATTTATTTTATTTTATTTATATTCTTTTAACTCTCCAAAGACAAACAAAAAAACTAACATCCACCATCGACTTAATTTGGTAGGGGTGATGGTCTACTTAAGAAAATATTGGCAGTACGAGTTCAACTGTGTCCTCCGATTTCAATTTCGAGCACAGGTTCAATAGTTACAAAATTACGCTCATGCGTTTACTGAACGTACCTGAAAAAAAGTTCGGAAAATTATTAACAGTCATCCTCAACCCGCGTCGGTCGGCGATAGGCTCTCTCGAAGTGAAACATGACCCAACGAACGAAACGGTGCACTCATATTTCAAATCCAAGTTACGATTTAAAATTTATGGATTTTACAATAAAATAATGGTCACATAATTATTTTATTTACGGCTAAAAACTAAAATTCACTGGAGGCTCATGCCGGCCAATGTTAGTATCTTCCTAGTGAGTGAATAACCTTAGGAGTTCAGTGGTGGTCTCATATTTTTAATCTAATTTTCCGTTCATGAGTTATACGCATTTAAAAAATAAAATAATTTTATTTAATAATTTCATTTACAGTTATTCGATTTTTAGGTTTTCTCACAGGATGCCTGTAACGACTAAACTTAAGTTTTTCCTAGGGTAAACCCGCCATCCTGAGCGCAACGGTGCCCTCATATTTCTGATCCGAGTTATCGTTTAGGTGTCATTTTACATTTTCAAGAAAACAACTTATACATTCTAATTAAAGATTAACAAAACTTCGACAGATCATTCCCGGAACTCTGAGCCTTCTAATTTTGCGCCGTAAGATTTAGAGGTCTTGACATAATTCTATTCAAAAATAAAAACTATACGTAATTTCTAGGAAAATATATTCACCCACCATAAGGCTTTACATCCCATAAACCCACAACATAGACTACGAAAACAAAGGGGGTATTGAGCACGGATTTGAAACTCCCACATTCATGTGCTTTCATGGAGGTTCCCATTCTTCAAGCGAATGCACAACATAGTTATCGACCACACACGAAAAAACCTCTCCTATTGGTCCTCAATCACTACTGGAACATCCATAAACGTTTCCCCATCGTGTAAGTCTTGCTCTCCATGATCAATGACTTGAGAAGGGTCATGCATGTATCTCTTTAGCTGGGATACATAGAAGATGTCGTTCACCCACTCCAACCATGGTTGTAGTGAAAAATTGTATGCCACCACGACAATCCTCTGATGTATTAGAAATGGTCCGATAAACCTCGGTGATAAATTTTCACCTCAGAAAAAACTCCGTAGTTCCCATTGAGGGGAGATTCACAAGAATATGTGGTCCCCCCACCTTGAACTCCAAAGGTCGTCCTCTCTTGTCAGCAAATGTCTTCTGCCACGTCTGGGAAGTATTCACTTACTGACAAGTGAGAAACCATGTTACGAACTCTTCCACTTCTTTCTTCATCCATGGCCACCAGTATTGATGTCGGAGGACCCAGTACCTCTTTTCCACTCTAGGATGTACTGCTAGAGTGGACATATAGAACTCCATTAACACTTACTCTCGTACTACCATCGGTACCATAGTACATCCGCTAAAGTGGATGAGATACTCTCCACCTTTATAAAATCCATAAGGTTCATGTCCTGTAGATATCTGAGCACGTCGAGCCTCGCAGTTAGTGTCCCCGTGGTATGCCTTCCTAACTCGTGGATGGAGAGTAGGTGTGACTATCAGAGAATGAAGATAAGATGCTTCACATTTTTCCAATGACTAATGTTACTAACTCAATGTCATGGTTAGCATTGTTCTACTCATGAGTCTCTATCTCAAATTTTGAAAGCTCTGCTGACACTTCTCCTTCTATAAGAAAGGCTCCCCGTTTTTGTCAAAACTGACAAGGCGGCAGCTACCCTAGAGAAGTCTAGACAAAATCTTCGGTAGTACCCAGCCAATGCAGATGTCCATCCCCCTCTAGAGAGGTAAACCTGGAAAAATATTTTGAATAGATATCCCCCACTCTTCTCCAATTCTGTTGGGAACTAAAAACTCAAAACTCACACTTCCATGAGGGTAGGGCTAGCTGACTCAATAGTGATTGGCAACACCCTCCTTTGCATGAGTTTTTCTGGTCCTCTCTGGGTTTCCTTCTTCCATGACCACGGAAAATAACATTCCAACGTTTTAGGAAAATCAAAACATTTTGGCCAAATACAATGAACATGTGTATGAACTATGGATGTCCAGTCAAAATCCAATCTAAAATCATAAGGTCTCAAAGCTTCCACTATGAAGTTCCAACCAAAACTCTCGCCTCAAGTATCAGATCATAAATTCGGCGTATGTGTGATTATCTAGTCTCCTGTGGAAGGTATCTCTTAATGTGAGGGTCAATTCAACAGCTTAACCAAAATCTCTAGGTCTTGGATAAGATTCGTGGAAGGAATGAATGATTGGTACCAATTTCTTTTAATACAGAAACTAGTAGTATATGCATACCATTCATCGTATAATTCCTAGAGCCCTTGGGTCTCAATCCTTGACTATATGCAGTTAATCCCTTCCCCTGTCCTCCAGCTCCCTGACCTGGGGGGACCATAATGGGTGGTGGATGTAACATGTCGAAATGTACACCACCTCAAGATACTCTCTGATCACTACTTCCACATCTGCAGACCTGCAGATTCATCTGTCCCTAACACTTCTTCTTCCCGAAACATATTTACATGCCTAAGTCTCTGAGACTGGCACTAGTTTCATGCTTTCCCACTACTAACATTCACTAGTTGTATCCGCTCATCCAAAGAACATACAATCGAAAAGGTTCTATCTAGAACCATAACATAGTTAGGAAGGTATAGAAAAATAGTGCTAGCTCGGATTTCTGAGCCCCAAAGCACAGATCCTATCGTATTCATCGAGTACTAGGAATGGTCGGTATACCTCAATGAATACTCAGCTACCGACATGTCGTCCTGTCGAAGTTATAGAAGCTCTAGAAAACTCTCAGCCACCTCCTCAAGCCAGTCCTCAACCGCCTGTGAGTCAGGCTCACCATGGAACCTGAGGGGTATGTCACGACCCATCCTCGGGGCCCGTGCCGTGACTACCCCAAGCCAGCCTTCCATAGGCCAGGGCCTAGCGACTAGCACCAAAGGTGTAGTCCCGATAAAAAGGGAAGGCATTTCCTTTTAACCTGTAAGACACACATAGTTTGAACACAAGCAGTATAGGCAAAAAGTTCTAAATTTTGAAAATTAAGGTGTGTTGAAAGTGTGTGGGCCAGTATACAAACCCAACTAAACAACAAGTACAAGTAAAAAAGGGAAAAACAACTCCTCGATCATACACTGGGGAAAACTACCTTAAGGCTAGGTATAGAACTCGAACAAATCATCCCTACGGTACGTACCATTTAGTCCAGCTCCGAGTATCCTCCGTCCATCACCCTCATCCTCGATCACTACTGTCCGTCGTCTGCACAGAACACAACAAGGTTCGGGCGAAGCCCGAGTAGGGGTGAGTATAAAAATATTCAGTAGGGGACCCCGAGACCCCTGAAGGTCGGCCAGAACCCACAATGGATAAACCACAGTAGAAATATACAATCATAAAGTATCAATAATCCCTACTTAGGTATATTCCCATACATATACCTATGTTACCATTCACAGTCCCAGCTCCAACTCTCGAGCTCAAACACAACACAGTCCACAAAGTAATTAAAGTCAATTACCATGATGTTAATGGTTGAAAGACAAGAATCAGCTCACACAGGTACACATCTTTCGTATAGTGATAGAGATGATAAGATGTAGTCACTGATTCATCTAATCTGTCAGACCCACATAGGATATAAGAACAATTAAGCTGTCGGACCCACACAGGATTCATGACCATCTACTATGTCCGACCCACACAGGATATAGGAAGAGAAGTCAGAACTATCGGACCCATGGAGGATCCCAGTATATTCGTCATCATTGTTGAACCCACATGGGATTTTGGTTCATTAATCATCTTTGTCGAACCTAGGTAGGATTCCGGTACAGTAGTGGTCATAGCCAGCTCTTGGGATCCCGCATATAGCTGGCTCAAATTTGGGAGGGTCTGCTCCTCAAGAAATTTTTTGATACATCAACTATCAGGAAGTACTATGTTGATGTATCCCTTAGTTCTGTATCAACAAAAGTAACCCAACGTGACAGAAATCGCATCAATCGGATGCACAGTTTAAGAGTTATTGGCATTTTCGTTCCAGGGGCCCGGTTGGATTTACGCTCGAACCAAACCCGTCCATTTTCCAAATTTTACCAAAAGTGGCATATAGTATCGTGAATGGACCTCCACGTCACGAGGGTCCCAGTGTCGTGGACGGCGCATCAATCGAACACACGGTCTCAAAGTTATCAGCGTTTTAGTGCGAACAGGGTCTGACCTGTCAGGCCTAGTGGTCTGGCGGATCGGCTCGGCCCGACTCGACAGGTCTGACCCGACTGGGGGTCAGCCTGACCAGGTGAGGCGTGGACCACCTGCGAACTCGGCCGACACTGCGGGCTGGTCCAGTTCCCTCGACGTCGCCAAGTGGCGCTGTCTCTCCCATGCTCGGCCGACCGTAGCGGGCCAGTTCTGCCCGGTGCACGCGGCCCGCGCTGGGGGCCATTGTTCTTCCCACGTGGCCCGTACTGGCACCTCAGTTCTTCAGCCAAGCCGGTAGGCAGCCAACCGGTTCACCTAGCTGAGCGGCCCGCGGTTGCAGGCCACAGTCTCCTCCCCATGGCGCCTGCGGCGCCGCGGCTTTCCAGCCCAGCCGGTAGGTAGTCGGCTGGTTCTTCCAAGTGAGCTTCCTATGGTTGAAGGCTACATACTCCTGCACTTGGCCGCCGCGATGGAACCTACCACCACCTCTGTAGCCCGGCCTGGCCACGGCCTTCGGCTCCGCCGCACAATGTGATGGCATCGTGCTTCCTCATATGCCACAGCCTTCCCGGTCGTGGTTCCTCTTTCATCTGCCACAGTCCTCCTTTTTGCAGTTATTATTCAGTGTGGTGTGACGATTCCATGCACTTTCAGCTCTGCCTCTAATGACATCAAATGGAAACAACAAAGGGGAGGGTTGGGCCATGTTCGTGTGGTCTGAACCCTCCTCATCATTTGATACCATTTGGTTTTCCAAACCAGAATTTTATACGATGAAGAACGATAGTATAATCACATATTTAAAATTAATAAAAAATTCCCCTACCTCGCAACCGATGATCGCTTGACCATGTCACGAGAAGACATATTCATCCCATTGACATGAGAAGAGGAAGAGAGGTTCTTGTCGTTGGCGGACGGGCGTTCGAAGGTGACGAAGTCGAAGATGACATCAGTGTTCCTCATGGGCGTCGCTTCCCTTTCCGTGCCTTGGTTGAAGAAGGAAGAATACGGAGTTGATTATCTGTGGAAGAAGCGTTCTTCACATTTTTCACGGAGAGGATGAAGTTCCCTAAAGGGTTTCCAGGCTCCACCAAAAAAATGCTCATCCAAAAAAATAGGGTAAGTCTCTACTATTTTTACGGCACCACAACACATAAGTTGCGCTTAATTAAATGAGGCAGCTCTTTTAAATAAATGGTGTGGAAAGGATTAAATGATATTTGAATTAAATTGAATTAATTCTATTCATTAATGGTGGAGAGTTTTCAACAATTAAAGCATGGATGTTTAAAGGTTTCACCACTTATGGAGAGTTACATGGGGTTTAAATCTTATGTGGGTCCCACTATAAATATCCACCCAAGGGAGTTTAGGGTGTCGTGGGCCCTACCACTAACCTCTACTTGGAGGTTTTAACCACAATTCAATAAAAATATGTTGGAAATATTTTTATTTTACTTATTTAGAAAACCCCCAAAATTAACTTCTGCTCACGATAAAATGAAATTGTAGTAAAGGTCCCCTTAAGAGAATACCAGCACTGTGAGTTCATCAGTGTCGTTGGATTTCAATTCCGAGAACCGGTTAAAATGATATAAAATCCCGCTCGTACGTTTACTGAACGTACCCGAACTAATCTTTTGAAATTGATTTCGGGCACACCGGGCCTCAGAATCAAGCACCATTAGAAACAGTGAGCTCGTAAAATTATCAGGCTTTTACGAAAAAAACTTCTATATGATTTTTGGGTATTTACATTCTCCCCACCTCAGGTCTTTATGTCCCCATAAACTACCATACAAACTAGGGAAACAAATGAGGGTACTGAGCATGCATTTGAGCCTCCCACTCCCATTTTCTCCCCTGGAGGTTCATGTGCTACCAGCGAACGCGCACGAGAGGAATCGACCGACCATGTAGGACCCACTCCTTTCGATCCTCAATCTCCACTAGAAACTCCGTGAATGCCTCCCCGTCATCGATTTCCAGCTCTCTATGCTCGAAAATTTGAGACGGGTCGTGCTCGTATCTCCTCAGCTGAGAAAGGTGGAAGAAGTCGTCACCCGGTGCAACTGAGGTTGAAGGGCCAGGCAGTAAGCCACCTTGCCTAATCTGCCGAGGACATGAAAAGGTCTGATGAATCACGGAGATAACATTCCACATTGGCGAAATCTCCATAGACCCCGTCGAGGTGAGACCCGTAGGATTATGTGGACACCATCATCAAACTCCAGTGGTCTCTGTCTCCTATCAGCATAGGACTTATGACTTCTCTGTGCATTCTTCATCCGCTCCTGGATGATTTGCACCATCTATGTCGTAGGATTTACCATCTATGGTCCTACAAGTGTTGACTCCCCTAGGTCAGTCCAGCATAGTGGTGATCTACAAAGTCGGTTGTATAGTGCCTCGTTAGGTGTCATCCCTATGGCGGAGTGGTAGTTGTTTTTGTACGCAAACTCCACCATGGGTAAGTGATCCTCCCAGCTGCGGTCAAAGTCAAGGAAAAATGCACAGAGAATTTACTCAAGAGTCAGAATGGTCCTCTCAGTCCGACCATCCATCTAAGGATGCAAGGTGGTGCTCAAGTGATGTTGCATTCCAAAATCCTCTTTCATACACTTCTGTAGCCAGGAAGTGCAATGAGCATCCCGATCAGAGACGATCATCGATGGAACACCATGATGTCGTACAATATCCTATTCGTAGAGGAATCCCATGCTCTTTACCGAGCCCTGCTCTCTTATCGGTAGAAAGTGGGCCGACTTGGTGAGTCGGTTGACAATCACCCAAGTAGATTCATGTCCTTTAGATGTATGTGGAAGTCCTGTCATAAAATCCATGGATATCCCATCCCACTTCCACTGGGGGACCTCTAAGGGCTGAACCAAGCTAGCTAAAACCTGGTTCTCTGCCTGCACATTATGACAAGTGAGGCATCACGAGACAAACTCTACTACCAACTTCATCATACCCAGCCACCAGTGTAGTCGTCTGAGGTCCGGATACATCGTCTCCACTCCTGGATGTACTGCTAGAGGGGGATGTGTGGAACTCCCTCAACACCTCCTCTTGTAGTGAATTTGGTACCATGGTACGTCCTCTGAATAGGATGACGTGCTCCTCACCTACAGAAAACCCTATCAGGTGCCTGCCCTGAGGATATCTGAGCTCATCGCGTCTCACAGTCAATGTACCCATGTTGTTCCTCATAGACTCACTGAAGAAGTGGAGGAGTGATTGTTTGTGCATGTAGAAAGGTTGTTCCATCTGTATCCACAAAGGATATCTACAACGCAGCCAACTGCTCCGTCGCCTCTCCTAACTGTTGAATGCCTGATCTCCTTCTTAGAGCTTCTGCTACAACATTCCCCTTCTGATGAGTATAGACTATCTCAATGTCATAGTCCTTGAGCAACTCGAGCCATCACTGCTGTCTCAAGTTCAGGTCCTTCTGTAAGAAGATATACATGAGACACTGGTGGTCAGAGTAGACTGTAAAAAGCTCGCCCATCAGATAGTGCCACCATATCTTCATGGCAAAGACCACTACTGCTAACTCCATGTCATGTGTAGCGTAGTTCTACTCATGTTTTCTTAACTGCCATGAACCATACGCGATCATTGCTCGCTCCTGCATCAGGACACACATGATTCTGGTCCCCGATGTTTCATGGTAATCTACGTACCCTACACCCTCCTTCACTGGCCTCATGATGTGTGCACTGTTCAACCTCTTCCTTAGCTCTTGAAAGCTTTGCTGGCATCTATCTGACCACACGAAGGGTTTCCCCTTCTTCATCAATGCTGAAAGTAGTGATGAAACTCTGGAGAAGTCTGGAACAAATCTCTGATTGTACCCAGCATGTCATAGGAAACTCCGCAACTCCATCACACTCGTGGGTGGCTCCCAAGCAAGTACTGCCTCGATCTTTGCTCGATCCACTACAACTCCAGCCTTCATGAAGACATGTCCTAGAAAGTGAACCTCTCGAATCCAAAACTATCACTTTGAGAGATTACCATATAACTAGTTCTCTATGAGTGTATCCAATACTACCCGCAAATGGTAGTCATTCTCCTCCTCAGTAGTCGAGTAAATCAGTATGTCATGGATGAAGACTATGACAATGTGATTGTGGTAAGGGTGGAATAACCTGTTCATGAAACTCATGACCACTTCTGAATCATTGGTTATGCCAAAGGGCATAACCAAGAACTCATAATGGCCATACCGACACCTGAAGGCCGTATTCTGCACATCCTCGTCTCAAACTCTGAGTTGGTGATAGCCTGACCTGAGGTCTATCTTCAAACCCATTGTGATCCTTTGAGCAGATCAAAGAGGTCATCAATCCTCAGAAGTGGGTACTTGTTTTTCACTGTCACCTAATTCAGGTGATGGTAGTCAACACATAGTTGCAATCTCTAATTTTCCTTCTTGGCAAACAAAATCGGAGATACCCAAGGTGAAACACTAGGTCGGATAAATCTCTTCCTCTGCAAGTCCTCCAGCTGTACCTGATGCTCACGAAGTTCAGCGGGAGACATCCAATATGCTGGAATATATATCAGTATTGTCCAGGGGTATAGGTCAATATAACATTCTATATCTCTGTGAAAAGGTAGTATTGGAACGTCGTTAGGGAAAAAAATTTCATGTTGATCCACCACAATAGGAAAACTCGGACTCTGCACATCAACCACTCCAAGGATGAGACTAACCAACTGATGTGTGATTGGATTCCCCCTCCTCTGCATAAGTCCATCCTACACTGCAAAGGCACCCTTATCGCTGTTGAAGGTGAACCTGGTCCGATCTGTGCGGATACACCGCACTTTGCACCTAATATAGTTAATCTGAGCATGAACTATGGATAACCATTCCATACCCAAGATGTCTTTGAAAGGCCTCAATGCCACTACTAGAAGATCCTAGCCGAATCTTTCACCTCTAAGAGTATGCTCGCACTGCTGGAACCTGTGTGTAATCATCAGGTCTTCTCCTGTAGTAGTCTCTATCCATAAGGATCGAGCAAACGACTCCATTGTAATCTTCGAGCTCCAAACGATGGTAGTGGAAATAAAATAATAACTTGCACATGTGTCTATAAGTACTGAATAAATGGTGGAGTATACACAGATAGTACCTCGAATCAGCTTAGGTGAATCGTGGTTGTAGTCTCAACTGCCTAGAGTTGAGCCCACCTCTGTCCGCCAGCTCCCTATTGTTGGGGTGGACCTCCTAGTGGTGTTGGTGATAGAGCCTCAAAACGTCATCCATCACCCGCTGCTCGGCCAGCTCCTCTGCCGCGTCCACCTTCTCCTGGCAGACCACCACGTTCGAATCACTACCTATGCCTGGGAGGTCCCTCTACTGTATGCTGCTCATCTGCATGGCAGGTAGGGCAGTCAAGAACTATGTGGCCCTATCCGTTGCATGCATAGCACTGCCTTCTTCTTGTATAGCTGGCTCTATCTTGTGTTCCCCACACAACCAAACCTGTATCTTAGAATCACCAACCTGATGGCCTGGTCTGCTTGGACCTCTGCGTCATCTATATACATCCAGCTACAGAAGACTCTACTTCATGTCTCCCTGAGATAGTTATTGCTACTAGTGACTACTCAGCGAGAAACCTCACCACTAGAAGGGCTCGCTCCGCACCCCTACCTGTATCCGAATGCTGAGGGGAATCATCGAAGCCCTGATCTCATGTCTGAGTCCCTGCTCGAAGGTCCGGGCCCTGAGGAACGAGTCTCGTAACATATCTGTGGAGTAGCGTGAGTGGTCGGTGAACCTCGCTGAGTACTAATCTACTATCATGCTTCCCTGTTGCAGATGAAGTAACTCTGAAATCCGCACTGCATAAAGGGTGGCTGGAACAAACTCCGAGCTAAAGAGACTCTCGAAGTCTGTCCAGAGTAATGATGCCTCGTCATGCACCTAGAGCTTCAAGCTCCACCATCTTCCTACTACTGCATGCAGGAGACTCGCGGTAAGGATTACCATGAGGTCGGGTAATAATTAATCATTATAATTGATTATATTGATCCGTTATTATTTACAAATATTGACGTATTTTTGTGAGAAGATTTATTGTTGGGTCTTATGGTCTATTTATATCTCTCATATTTCACAATGGGGATAATGTATCCATATCATCAAATCAAATATTATGGATTCAACTCAATATACTAGGTTTTATTCATTCTATTCACATATGTTAAACTTCCTTGATGCATATGAAATATCTTTATCCTTTTGAATAAGGATATAAATGATTCCCATTATAGATACATCACTACATATAACAAACCCATCATTTCATAATAGTATATTAAAATTAAAATCAATGACCAATATCATAGTTATTTATTAAAAATATTATTCAAATTAATTTTTCTATATTAATATAAACCCTTTATATGTATTCCTAGTTATCATGTTTTCCAATCAGAAAAAAATTCAGAATTAAACACTCTTAATTTACTACAAAACCAATGAATCTATATACCATTTTTTGTTAATTGGTGTAGGAAATTACGTAATTACCATTTTCATCCTAAGATAAATTGAAATTCAATCAAGGAAGACAATATAAGCACAATAAGAAACATTATTACACTAGAAATCAAAATTTACGAATTTCCTATATAACACATTTTTTAAGAGCATCATTTATGATAAATATATGATTCTAATGGTCCTAAAATCTATTAAAATAAAACATGATGTCATAATTGAATATAGACAAAAAACGTTTCTCAGTATTCCTTATATAATCTATTTAATAGATCCATAAATACTACTTTTCCTTTAATTAATCCAAATATAAGTGCTATAAACTCATATTATCCATACCTCATTTCTAATTATATCATTGGAATGTATTCCCAAATTAATATCCATTTATTATACACTTAAGTTAGGTAAATTTTTGAATTTTTTTTATTATATTGAATTTTATCCAATAAGTCAACTATTTGAGGTAGAGGATACATGTTCATTTCCATAATATCATTGATTTCTCTATAATAAATTCATAGCATCAAAGATCAATATTTTTTTCCTAATTAAGTGAAAATAGGCTCCCCATGGTGAAAAAATGGGACAATAAACTCTTTATCACAATACTACTATATTTGTTTCATTAAATCCACTTATTATATAGTTTCCTTTCTATATGTAATATTTCTTATTGGTCCTACATAATGTATTAAATTAATGGAAAACATTATTCCAAGATCTGGTGGATGTTTCGTTAATTCTCTATGAAATACATCAAAGTATTTATATAATATTTGTAAAACCAAAATTTAAATAATAAATTTTACATATATAGAATTTATTTTCTCTTACTCATCAAGAATCTCATTTAAATTAGTTATTGGGTGTTGATCTATACATGACACAAATGATGAAATATCCACTCTAAATATTAGGAATTTCACATCTTCATCGCCAATCATAATTTTATTATCCTTCCAAGAACTGTTTGTATAATATTTGAAATTTTTTTTATAAAAATTATTATATCTATGTAGAACATTTTTATGATTATAAATTCTGAAAATAGATCATGTTTATCTATATAAATGATAATTACCTAAAACATCCTTGTTGTAGTGAAACATCCACTTACTCATTTGACTGAAAAATACATTGTCAAGGTGATAGAGAAATTTTAGTTTTAATTGGAGAACATGAATTATATAAAACTGTTTCAGTATCTAGAAAAAATACCTATCTAAATTTGTTTCTACGATTAATGTTTTTCCAGCAACACCATTGGGGACTTACACATCAGCTTTGGTGATCACATAATCTTAGCCTTCAACCCTTCACCTATTTTGTGGTAGGTTCTATGGATTCTTATAGATGTGGTGTGCATAATGTCCCATTAATTTATATTTATATAATTAGTATTATTATGTTTTTTATACTCATTAAATTAAATATCTAGA
This sequence comes from Viscum album, assembly GCA_963277665.1. NCBI lineage: Eukaryota > Viridiplantae > Streptophyta > Magnoliopsida > Santalales > Viscaceae > Viscum > Viscum album. The sequence goes on along the minus strand of OY728131.1, from coordinate 846,800,775 downwards.
TAATGCACATCACTATACTTGTAAAAAACCCCCATGCCCTTAAATCATTTTCCTGGATTTTTCGTCTGTGAATTTTTATTTGCTAGAAGCTATTTATTTTCTTCTTATTCATTTTTTTGTATTCTATTTTTTATAGTGTATATAATAAATATTCTTCTCTTTATTACCCTGGAATATATAGAATCTATGGAACAATATCTCTACTTTTATATTTCATAAAACTATTTCATTATATGATGAAATTTTTTTAGAAATCAATGCATTTTTGAGACATTAATTATTCTATTCAATGAAATGGTAAATATATAATTTTTTTTGTGTATGTAATCTGTAACATACTTTTATAATCCTATAAAGGATTCCTCATTGTGACAACTCATATTTTCACGAATGTATATATCTTTTTTTTTGGGTATAAAATCATTTAAATAGATCTTTTATTGATTCCCAACCTAGTTCACAAGGTACAAAGAGTGTTCATAGATCGTTCCAAGCCCGAAATTCTAGAATGTTTGAGACATTACTACAACACATGGTTTTAATAAACTATTATGTTAATCATTTGTGAATCGTTCTAACCATATAGTGCATTTTGGAAGTGTAGCAGGAGATTCATGGTTTGTTTGAAACCATGCAACTCTAGTTGATGAATATGTGAACCATATATAATTTATTGTAGTGGTATTTTTCATGTTTTGCGCATGGTTGGATAAACCATCTTCTATAATATTGAAGTATAAATCCTTATGTATGGGACTGCATAGGGTTTTTTCATGTTCTATTTAACAATTTTCCTTAACGATGTACCCCTATAATTTGAGTTCAAATTTATTTTTCCCTCAATTAATCTTATAACCCTTTAAACATTACTATATTATTCCTTAGAGGCTGCAATGATGTCTTTCCTCCCATGAGCTGAAAATCTCCATCCACCTAGGGATCCAAGTATCTCACTTGTCTAGTGTCTGATTCAGGAACAATCTGATGTAGCAAATCTATCTCGGTATTCTCTTATACTCCCATATATTCAATCATAGTATATTGTTGAATCAATCATACTATTTAGGTGAAATATCATTTTCTCTATTTTCAAGGAGTTATAGATTTTCATAGATCTCATACAACCTACTTTGAATAAGGGACACATATCAAGTGAGGATTTTTCTATGGACTTATTGTAGGTTGTTTCACCATTTTCCTGATGAGTTTGGATACTTCGTTGCTTTGTCACTGGGCCACATGATGGATTTTTCAATGCTTCTCCTTTTGGTTGATTCCTTCATATCAATGTGATCCTTGCACCTAAATAAATTCTTCATGAGCCTTTTTAAATAAATTTGATGAGTTGTTCCTATTTCATGGACACCCCATGCATTTTCCAAGTCAAATTTCCCTTTATGATTGAATCAAATGACCAGGACATATATTTTTATTTTGGGTTATCTTTTAAATTTATTTCCCCTTGTAATATGAATGATTAATGGAAAAATGTGTACCTCCCATGTGATTGTCCCTTCTATACATTTAATTTCCCAAATAGTCAATTTTCACCTATGGCCACGTCATCTCTTATATGACCCTAAAATCTTCCTCATTTGAATTTTATTATTATAAGGAATTGAATGGATTGAATTAAAAGGAATTGAGTATATAATATGGTTTATCATTATGGTAGCGTCCTTTAAATGTAATTACATAATTTAATGTATTAACAATGTGGTATGGATTATATATGAGGGATTCCCTTCTTCATGTGAATTTAAATAATTAAATTGAATGGCCTTTTCATGTTTGTTTGAATTTAATTTAATGAAATGAATTAGTAAAAAGAAATAAATAATGGGTGGAAAGGCTACATCAATTACTTTACCTCCATATCAAATGATGAAAGTTAACTACTATCTCCTGTTTATATATATGGTCCTGATGGATTAGATGCATGGGAGGTAATTCCGCATTCCTATATTAAATTTAATAACACTATTCTATAGTTATTGTATGATTGTAATGGATCTGTTAATCATGATGATATCATGCTTCCATATACCAGGTGTTGAGTACGATGTCAAATGATAATGAAACTATTTGGATGGTGGGAGTGACATTCAACGTCCCTTGATAGAGTATTGACATGAATGAAAAATAACTATCTCATGTGATGAGCATAAAATTTACCACACATTATGAGATCTATGGAAGATACCCTATTTCATCATCATATAAGCTCATTAGACTAGTCATTGATGTTTGAGTTATACCTCAGTCAAGCAAAAATAAGTATTCCAAGCATATAAATGTTACATCTATATGTACATGATTCTTATAGGTGGATGAAATACATATAACTATATTGTATATATATATCATTACAATATATATAGTGAATAATAAAACTTAAACTATACATGATCTGAAGATGGTAGCCCCACTAGGGTTCCCTTAGGATCCCAAATGTGATGGTTATTTTTTTATTATTTACTTCTTATTGAGTCTATAGCTCCACACTTTTAATGTATGAACACATCATGGATTACATAAAGACACTATTATTGGGGGCCTACTAGGATGTTTATCTAACTCCCTACTCAGAATTCCATTAGTACCCATGACTGTAATTTTTCTACTGGTATTATATGTAAAGGAAACCTTCTATAAGTTGTTTATATGAATAATTTTAGATGGATCATAGGAACAGAGGACCTACAATTCTCGCGAGATTATAGTGAACCTCAATTATCTATTTTTTTGTACTTTTTGTTTACTCATGTCCCCTACTCTTGTGGTTGTATACTAGCATTCCACAGATTTCATTTATATGACACAACCTTTTACCTTTTGACTATTACTATCAGTTTATCATTTATTTAAACTAATACACTTGTTAATTTATTCATTTAATTTATATATGCTTCCTCTACAATTTTATGTTTATTGTTGAATATGATGTGCCACACTGACATGAGAATATAGTCTTCCCTCAATACCACCATAAAAACCACCTTTCTTATTGGGAGGCCTTGACATAAAAATCTATGTTCCCAAGGCAATGTGACCCACAGTCATAGGGCATGGTTTTAGTGGATCATGGGTCAATACATTTAAAATTGGTATAGGTGATTATTATTCCTTTATCTTACAATTTGGGAGTCAGACAAGAGACTAGGTGTTAAATGGATTTGGACTTGACCTTATGATTGGATGTAGTGTGCCCATGTTTTTGGGAAACACAAATAACCTAGGATGGGTAATTTAATTTATTCATTGTTCCATTAATAGGTGATAAAACTTCACCACAAGATGACAAACTTTGTCTATGGTGTTATTATTATAGGTATTATTGAAATAATGATTTATTATACCTTGACCGAATAAAATGATGGAAGTGCATTACATGTGTCACATTAAGCATTATTGGACTAATATTACATGATGTTTTCACATTCAATGTTTATTTCTAGTGTGAATTTTCATATATAATTTTATTATTTTCTTGAATATGTATTCAATTTGGTTAACAGTTCATGCAGATATTTCAAAACATAATTGATACATAAATTTCAGACCTTAACCTAACAATGTTTTCTTGAATAGGTTAAATAATACACCTTAAGTAGTAAATTACAACATATTGAAAAATGGACCTCTGGTCCAATGGGATGGAATGTGTAATTGTATGGGTTAAGTAGATGTAATACTTTTTTCACAAGGAGTATGTGCCACTGTGAATCAGAAATGGTAATTCATCTAACTCAACCATTTTAATGTGACTTAAAATTTGGAACAACCAAATTTAAAAATAAATTAAATATCATTGTATGAACTACTATCTTATATATATCTTACATATAGTCTTAGACCCGAACCCAGCCATAGTATTTGTTATTGGGGTATATCTCTGGTTCTTATAGCCCGTTATAGTCTCCTTCTATTTCATTGTCCTTGTTTATAGAGAAGGTATAGAGGAGTGGTATTTTATATTGGAATGATATATAAATATCCTTGTTTTATATCTAAAAATTCTTCAATTTATGAAATATAGTCTAAGGTGTTTTTTTTTGAATTATTGTATCTAGTCATAAAGATTTCATCCATTCGTACACCTTGAAGGTAGTGACAGGCATGCTTTAGAGGTGGTGGTATCTGAGCCGCCAGTGACAGATCCTATAGTTCCAATTGTGGAATTGATTGCAATACATGATATGGCCAACAATGAACATTTATAAATGGTATTTCTCTATATGTTTCAGTTAATTCTTGTTGTTTTATGACATACCTATAGTTTGGAAGAGTTGAATCAATAATTCCTCCAACAACATCCTCAAACATTTTCTGGGGTTGGTGGATGTCATTTTACAGTCTCCTGTCCAAAATATATCTTTTTTATATTTCAAAATCATGATATACCTATAATTATATGTCTCAAAATAGTTGGGAATATTCTATGTGAATCTACTATGAAATGGTGGGATGTTATCACCTGAGATCATTAGAAAATAGACATGGTCTTTGCAGATTGCTAGACGACATTCTATGACTAGTTATTTCCCCAGACTCTAAGGGATGATAGAACTAGAGAATTAATGAACTTCAAAAATGGTAGTATATACATTATAGAATAATCTTCTCAATTCACATAATTTCATGAGATTGTCCCTGAACAATAATGTTATGATCTTATGAACTCCATTCAATTCTAGGATCACCTAGATTACACCATCCGGTACCAAGTCAACATATTCAGGTTGACTACTAATTCATCAATAGTCAACCAAGATATTTTAACATAGAGAAAATTGAGTAAATTTTATGGTGCGAGTTGGGGTGGATAAACAACTAAATTTTACAATGCTTATTATTGTGAATGAAAGTGTCATTTTGAGGCTACTTATGGAGGTAAAAGTTTTCAGGCTCCTCAGGTCGATTGATTTATGATATGTCACTAGTGTGGGAATATCTAACACACAAAGCCTTGCTTTTTACGGTATCCAGTCTAGTGTAGAGTATGTGGTAAAATAAGTAATATCTAGAACTTCTATAAGACTTTATATTCAGTTCATAGCATGCAGGTATCTCACCTATTCCACAATCAAAAAGGGGGTCAACCATGTCATGACAGTCAAGTAGTTGAAATACAATTGATCGGCCAACCTGAGGTGGAGATCGAGCTAGAGGAAGGCATACTTATGATTCTCAATACCAACATAGTTGGCTTGATCATGGAATTAAGGATGTGACTCAAGGTTGTGGTACCATCCAGTTACATGAAGTCCATTAATCTCTAGAAGAGTAGAATGTATGACCATCTACAGTATGAGGTACTATTCTAGTACCCTCTACTTTACTTTCTTCTAATTTTATGGAGTCACGTCTCAATATTTTATATTTGAGAATATTATGGGATGTATGGGACTCAATATCGAACACTTCTATGGTTTTATGACAATAGAAATACTGACATGTCAATGATCAGAGTGAGTTAACCATTGTATGTATTTTCCCCTTCAGATAAGAGAAAAACATTTCATGTCAAATCATTATGTATGAGATGCGAAAGTCATTGATTTAATCCTTATAATGGAATTTTTTGTTCTGTGTCGAGAACATATTGAATTTTATATACATAGGGTAATGTTTAACTCACCATAAGTCCTTAATCATGTGCATAATGGATAATGGGATGTAAGTGCGACTAGATCATGAACCGAGCATCAAAGGTGGGGTAGTGTAACTACACTAATCAACTTTATTTTCTTAGATGAATAGTGGTTACAAACTTCTATTTTTCCTCATGTAGTGGAGAATTTTAGGGCTGCCTTTCTTGAAATATTCTCTGGTCTACTATAGTTTTTATAGATAGGGTTTTACATTTAGATTTTCCTTAGAGTGTCACTTGTGACGATTCATCCTAATTGGATGCCTCATAATGATCTTCTGGAGATAAAGAAAAAGTTGGAGGATCTATAGGCTAAATTATTTATATTCCCCAACACATATCTTTTGGGTTCATGGGTTATTCTTTCTAAAATGGATGAAGGTGTCTTTTGGTTTTGTGAGGATTACTTTCAATTGAACCAACACATAATAAGGAACAGTTATCCACTTCCTACAATGGATGACCTCTTTGACCAGCTCCATGGAGTGAAAATGTTTTCAAATGTAGATTTTTTCAGGATATCGTCATATGTGTACCAAGGGATTGGGCATTCCTTGCATAACATTCAAGTGTACGTATGGTATATATGCGTGCCTGGTTATGTCATTCAGTCAGAAAAATGAACCCACTGTCTTCATTGCTCTTTGAAATCAAATTTCCACTCGTATTTGGATTCATTTGTGATAGTGTATATTATATATATCTTTGTGTATTCAAACTCCATACATAACCAATCCATCCATATCAAGATCATGTTGAATACACTGATAGAGAATAAAATTTGTGATAATATAATTTTTTCAAACTGATGGATCAAAAAATTATACTTTTAGGGTTATATCATCTTAGAGTCAAGAGTTTCAGTAGACCCAGAAGAAGTGAGAGATATATTTTCTTAGGAATAGACCTCAAAATTCATTAATACTCAGATTTTCTTTGGGCTAGCAGGATATTACAGAAAGATCATCCGGGATTTCTCAATCCTTTCAGTGCCTCTTATAGTATTGAAAAATAAGGGTTTAAAATTTATAGGTCAGAAGCATCTGAAGCATCTAGTCAAGAGTTTGTGTGTAGATTGACATCAGTTCCAATAATGATTCTCTTAGTGCTTGGAAATATATTATTCTATATAAATTGATTCAATAGGTATTGGTCTTGGATCTATTCTAGTGAAGGATGAGAAAGTTGTTGCATATGGGTCTCATTTGTTGGGGCCTCAGAAGCATAATTACTAAATGCACGACCACTATCTTTGTACTATAGTTCATGATCATAGCAGTTGGATACAATATATACATTGAGATAATTTTTTGGTATTCACTAATAACAAAATAGTCAATTACATATTTACACATTGATATCTATATCATATGTAGTAGAGGTGGGATAAGTACATATAGTCATTTGTTTATGATCTTGCTTACACGAGTGGTAATGTAAATGCAGTGGACAATGCATTGAGCCGAAAAACTCATGTAAAAGTATTTCAGAATTTTAGTGGGTAATAGAATATCAAAGCCTTATTCTCATATATGTACATTGAGGCTCATGAGGATCATGCTTAGACTATCATCACAGTCAAAATAGTGACCTCTACTATTATTGAACGTATAATAATGAGGTAGTAATCATATCATGCGAACCCTATCATAGGGGAAAACATTTCAGATGATGATACATCTTTAGGTTGGTCCATGTTTGGGGGTGATACCTCACTGTTACATGGTCATGTATGGGTCTTATGTGACATCTTATAATTGTTGAAGTTGGAATTATACACCATAGAATGGGCAGTTCACTTGGGTTTCTTCAATATATTTTCGGATATAATACAACAGTATAGGTGGATTGTTATGAAATTACAAAATTATCGATTCATACCTAGGAGTTCCACCTTCTAGTAGGTGAATGTAAAACATTAGTGACTAGTAACGATTTTATATATGATGCACACTTTTGAGTGGTAATGGAATGATATTTCTATGTATTTCATTACTGGTCTATCCAGATCACATCAGGGCAACGATATATTGTTGGTCATCATTTACAATTTTATGAAGGTCTCACATTTAATTCCAATATGAGAAACTGTATCTATAGATGATCGATGATTATTATATGTTAAAGAGGTCTTAAATCCACACCAAGATCCATGCTCTATTTATTTATTGATAGACTCATTTCAAGTCACAATTCGGGTTGGGGTTGTAGAATACCATGGTTACACATTTCTTATAAGAGTGGACTCTGATATACTGACCAATGGACAGATGAAGTGTATGATTTAGGGGTTATAGGATATGATCCATTCCTGATTCCATGACATTGGGGTTTCTTGGGAGAATCATATTCCCCTCTTCAAGATAACTTAATATAATAGTTTTCTGGATACCCTTGAGATGGATCCTTATGAAGCATTATATGGTAGGATTTTTTGCATAGCAATGTACTAGCTAGTGACTAGGGAGGTGGATATTCATGGACCACGTATTATCAATGAGACTATAGAGGATGTCTAGCTGTTTAAAAACTGCAAGATGACAGCTATGTCCAAACAATAGTGGTATGCCCTCAGATGTAGGTTACATCTTTAGTTATTGGTTAGAGACCTGGTTTTCAAGGGATTATCACCCTAGTTGGTCTATAGATATATTTTTTCAATATCATAATCTCTCACCGAGGTTACATGGGTGCATTGAGGTTGTAAAAAGGTTTGGACTAGTTGCTCACTAGTTTGAAATCCTCATAGAAACTAGATTAGGCATGATGCCTTTAATGCGTATGAAATTCACAAATATTATCTGGAATTATCACATATCAATCAATCTAATTATGATAAGAAATATGTGTATTCTTAATTTTAGGACTAAACAATTTATATTATTGATCAAATCCTGAAGGTAGAATATGGTAGGTCAGTTCATATTGTACGAGTTCTATGGAAGAACATCTGAGTACATGATGAGACCTTGTTATTGGATGATGACATATAGGCTCAAGGTTTAGAGAAATTTGATGAAAATAAATTTTTAACCGTAGAATGGAAACTCATGTATGTGTTGATTTAATGATGGGAGGCGGTAATAAACCACCTTTTCTTGAATATATGTGTAAATATTTTTTATTAAATTATTTTAGACAAAACTTTTATTGATTCCTATATCAATTCAATATGGTCCTATGATAATATAGTGCTCATTAGGAACCTAGTGTTATAGGATTTGGCAAAAATTACTCGGTCGCATTTAGAGAAAAACTATTCCAGGAAGCTCACATGGTTAGTTTTAACTATGAGAGGTGTTGTTGAGGTTCCACAGGAGCCGCATGGTTTTTTTTGTAAGGTTACGAACCACCTGAAAACATTTGAAAGTGTGATTTCACATGTTTTGGGAAGCTATTCCCCTTAACCATGTGGTACAAATCCTTAAGTAGTGGGTACCACATTGTTTGTGTACAGTTTGGTAAATCCTGAGCCATATCTATGAGACCCAATTTTTTAGATGAAATTCAGTCTTTTATATCACATAAACATATAAGCAATTTTCCATTTCCATATTCATCATACAATGGGTGAAATGAGATCCTTTTTCCCTACATCTCAAATTCTCCATTCATATATGAATCCATGTATCTCCCATGACTGGTGTCCAATTCATTATCTATTATAATAATCAAATCCATCTCAGTAATATCGTCATGTATGTTTTTGCATAAATCATAGTTCACCTTCAAAAACATTGCACCATTTAGGTACAAGATTGTCCACCCTATTTTCTGGGTTTTGGACCATTTATTAGATCAATTCTAACAGACTCTATATCTGAGGATGATTTCAAGAAAGGAGTTAACTATGTGATTCCTGAATAATTTTTTCAAGAGCCTCATTTTTGTTGATTATTTCACATCATGTTGGTCATTGTGGCTTAATACAACTATTCTAATCCATGTTTTCTAGATTTTTAGATTTGTGCCTCGTAAGAACATCCCATTTGTTGTCCAATTGATATTTACCATTATATATAATTGAATTGATTGTTTGAGTAAACATTTTGGATTTTGAATTAGATTTTAAATTGAATTGACAATGTAATGTGAATACATAATTGAACCATGAGTACCTCCTCTGTTTCTTAGCCATCATACACCTAAAATTTCCAATGTATGAAATTGTCATCTATTACCATTACATCTCTTATATGACCCTTAGAGACTTATGAATCAAATTGACATGTTATAAAGAATATAATGTATTTAATTAAATTTAATAGAGTATATATAATGGGTTTTTTAGGATGGTGGACACTCAAAAATGAACTAACTTATTTGAATGGATTAATAATGTGAAATGCCTTATATATGATATATTTCATAAATCATATGAATTTCACTAAGTAAATAGAATGAATTATGAATGTCGGTTTTATTTCCATTAATGAAATTAATGTGTACAAAGAAATGAATAAAGGGTTCCAAGGTGATACATATTGATTTCACTCCTTATGGAATTCTAAAATTGAAATTTTATTCATGATCTAATTATATGGGATTGATGAAAGAGTTGCATGGGAGGTCATGGAACATGCCAATAATAAATAAAATGTGGCCTTATTGTGGTTGTGGTATGATGGTATGAGATCTTTTGAGAATGAAGGTATCATTCTCCCTTACATTGGGTATTGAGAATGACGTCTCACACCACTGACACTATTTAGTTGGTGGGAATGCCATTCCACATCCCATGATTAATTGTTGACACGATGGAAGAGTAACCATGTTGAGTGACTAATTAGACTTATCTGAGTCACAATCCAATGTTGGTAGCACCACCAGGTGTCCTCTGGAAACCTGATTGGGATGGTGATAAATTTCAACATTTTTTTCTTATTTTATTTATACATGTACACTAATTAATTACAAGCACTACATGGTTTCCTTCTAAACACCATTCATGGTGGCGTACAAATATATTTATTATACACCCTACTCAACAAGCCTTTGGATTCCCAATGTATTATGTGGGATCAGGTATTGACAAGAGAAATATCCCTTCTAGATGTTATTGATATGATTAATTACAAGTTGATCATAGGATTAGAGGACAAAGAATCCATTTGAGATCCGGGTAGCTTAGCTTTTTTTATTTTTATAGTATGGGTACATTATTTTTCTGTAGTCCCCTTTTTGTATATCGACATGCCATGTATTTCATGTATATGAAAATACATAATGGTTTTTTTACTAATTTTATCACTTTCTCAGATAATTAAACATCCATTCATGTTCAGTTATTCTATCTATTAATATGTGATTATTATATAGTTGTATGTTTATTATTGTCTCTAATATGGTTTTATGTCATAAGGGAATTGTCTCCCTATTGTACTACCTTTACACCGTCACTGTTATTCGACAGCCTATAGTATAGATGGAGGGAAAACTGTGGCCATGTGAACTACTTGATCAATACATAGTTTTTGATGAATTTGGATCAAGATGCCACACTCATAATCTATAAACATTATTGTTCATAATTTATTTATGATGAGGAAATTTATTGTTATTTAAATTATTTTCCAACGAGGGAAATATTTTATGAAAAATGATTCATTAAAATTCTCTTTTTTATGTGTTTTATTTAATCTTCCTACCCAGTATTCTTGATCAATGACCACCATTGATCCACATTGCCCATGAGAAAATACACTTCCTCTATAGACATTTCTTTTTTTGACATGTTAGGGCTAGAAATATGTTCTATGGGACTTAATATATTTATCACCTACCACTATATTAGTAGTCACACTAAATTATGGGAAATTATATTTCATGATGCAGTCCTAAATAGGATAACCATGCTTTATTAAAATTGGTTACTCCATATGGGTAGGGTTATTCATCATAACAAGTGTAATCTTCTCTAATATAGACAAGATATGATAAAAAAATGCCATCTATATTGGCTTGTTTATAAGTGAAATGTCTATATTGACCGGGATTTTTTTATAACATTCATTCATCCGGGTTCCATTTTAAAAAAACAAATATAGATGATTTGAAAATGAGTATATCAATTATAATTCAAAAAATTTAATTTTGAATTGGCTATAACACATAACATAGTTAAAAAATTGTTTCATTGTTAATCTCATAATCATAAAAATGGTTTCATTGTGTATATATTGAAATCATAAATATATTTATATATATATCGTTAAAAACATGTTTAATGAAAATTTGAATTATCCTACTCATGTCCCATTGATGTTTAAAACTTGGAGAATATTAAGACCTATTTTCGAGCACCATTTGAAATTATAGTCAAATCTCGATGTGCACTTTTCAAAGTTATTTCCCCTAGGTACATCTATTCATGAACCATTTCCACATGTATTATCTAAAAAGTGATGTATATCAAATAAACCCCTACATAGTCTAGACCATAAACAAAATTGAGTATGTTATTTCACAATTTATCAAAACCCAATTTCTATCATACGGTTATGTTCACAATATGTTTCCTAAATATATTTCCTAGGTATTCAATTAAAATTCCTATAATACTAATGTTAAGGTCCCGAACTCAGCAACCTAGTTCCACTATTAACATAATTATATTGGAATATATATTAGGGAACACATCATTGAGGATAAATCTGTTTATTATTCTTAGATAATTAGATATATACATCATACCAATTTTACCATTGTAATGTAATGAAAAAAGAGAATAATGGAACAAATTATACATCCTCGATATCATTCAAATAATTATTTTTAATATCCATGGGAAAAAAAATTACGGTTAGAAGAAATACAAAATAAAGGGTTATGTAAAATAGATGTAGTCCTAAGTAAATAGGTATTATCCCAATAGAATGTTTATTAATGAAAACACGTTCCATTTAATCAATTACTTGAGTTAAAAATCATTACATAGATAATGTCAATTAAATAATCAAATGGAAAATATTAACGAAATTATCAATGTAGGAAATTAAAAATATTGGACTTCATGATATAAGATATAATGGTATCTATATATTCAAGGCCTTGTGGTATGCCTGATTAAAACTATAGGAAAAAACCCATTTAATGTTTCCAATTGATTATTATCATGATATCTATTAATGCAAAACAAGGATATAAAATTCCAATATCCACTCCTCACTAAACATATAAACCATTCCACATAAATCAAATTGTTAATTGAATTATAGAACAATATTCCATGTCAACATATATACATATTTATTAATGATTAAATATTTAATTAAATTTCCCTAGTTAATCAAATATCATATAATTTTAGAAAAAAATTTAAAAATATTATATAATAATCATATCTATGATACATATAATATGGATATTTTATATAATTTGAATTTAAATTGAAAAAATTATCACAAGAATGGGATTGTGTCAATATAATGTTAAGAGCCCCAAAATTAATCATGTGTTGAGTTGTCTCAATCTATTTTTTGGGAATATAGGTTTTTAATAAAATAAATTCCATTGAAAGAATAGAGGGAATGTAATAGAAGTTTTAAATTAATATTTCATAAATTTTTTTTCATTGTAAAAACATTGAAAAAATGCTAATATGGGAAATTTTATAAAAACAATTATATTGGAGAGGAGGTAAGTTATCATTATATACATTAAAAATAATTCTTTATGACATTTTTTGAGGAAATACAAACAATAAATTTCCAGAAATATTTAATTTATTCTTTTTAAACTAAATTTAATATCGATTATAACTTAAAATATCCATAATTAATCATTTGAGAAAATAAAATCACTTTTCGAATATTATTTAGAAGAAAATGGTCAAGGATGAAAATTATAGTTGATTAATAGAGAAATTAAATTAGTTTTCTTTTAGAAATTTATTTTAATTAAAGAAGTATAATATATTGGAAACGTTGGAATAAAATATGGAAACTCAGTAAATATCCATAGTATTTTAGAAATAAATATTTTTCTGAATTTAATATTATAATATTCATTTCATGATAATAAAAGAAATCCAAAAAATTTATATATAAAAATATATTATTACATATTCAGTACATTTCAAATTGTAACTCAATTGATCAATAGAATGTTATAGAAAAAAAAATTATTATCATGAATAAATAGGTTTTTTGTTAAATACATCATATAAGAAGTACATACAAAACATAAATTTGAAGAGGTGCATTGTAACATAAAAGTCTACATGAAATGGAAACTTGGATAAAATCTCTTAACATTTGGTAACATTAATTTAAAATCCCCGTGGATTAAATAATTCAAATTTAGGCATAAAATACCATTATGTATAGTGGATTAATTATATAATATATAAATCATGTTGTATATAAACTATATAAAATAAATTGGTGTATAACATTCAAATGTACTGAAATTAAATGAAATTGATACATAATCCCTTACCTAAAACTTCCCTTTAGTTCATCTTTCTTTAACTTCAAGTATATTGATTTTATGAATGATATTATTTTGTTATAAAAAATTATTAAAATTAATATTATCAAATTTGATCCTATTATAAAATAATACCCTCCGCTGATTAATAATATATTATTAATACCATTATTTCGTGTTTTAACTACTATGATTACATTCAAATGTTTTGTTGAATAATATATAGTTACAGTGAATAGAAAATAGTTACATAATATATATAAGTATATTAATGTTATAGGTATAAAATTTAAAAACTAGATACATTTATTGAACCATAAATTACTTATTTATATGGAAAATGGGTTGTAATTCGTGACAAAGACTGTAGGTCATACACATGCATGAGCAATTATATCATTCCCTTAGTTGGTGAAAATGTAATGAATTGGATGGTATATTAATTTTAAAGAATCAATATATTTTCATAAGTATCATATATAAAAATTATGTCAATTATTATGAATATTTATGCGAGTCGGTGATGGAAAATAAATTAAATGAATTCGTGTGTTGGAATTTCACATTACACCCGAGTGATGACGTTTTTTCCCATTTGATGGATATGTGATTAAATGATTTTGTATAAACAAAAAAACTCAATATATGGTTGATAATTGTTTTTTTATAAATTATTTATTAAAACAAAAATTATGGCTATAAATGAATAAATAGAAAATGTCATTATTATGGGGATTAGATTCTCATACAAGAACCACATTTTGATCTCTTCTTAAAGACCCTAGAGTTAGTATTTTGGGAATCATAATACGTATATAAAGATTACATAGACATTTTTAATTTTTTTTTTCATTTTTTGGTTGTGATAAATGGATTTAGTTGAATAAATAAGTGAGGGGAAGGGTTTACATGGTAAAAATGAGGATGTTTTTTTAAATAACCAAAAATATTCAACAATGGGATGTCACTATCACCACATGTTCCTTTAAAATTGTTAAATAATTTGGTTGAGAGATTATAATGAAAATAAAATTTTCAAAAACTAAAACTAAATATGTATTATACATTTCATTTCCTTTATCTCATAAGTTACCCTCATTTACCATATTATTTTTCACCATATCAACTAGTTTATTATGGTTGGTAATTTATATATTAATTAATTTATAAAATATTACTTATTAGATAATGTTTTACCACAAATACTAAATATAAAATCAATTATATCAAATAAAATTTATATTTATTTGGAAAATTAATTTAAACACACAACCATGTAACTTGCAAAACTCCAATTTCAACATAACCATGGTAATTAATTTTTAATATATTTATATTCATTATGACACCAAATTATGTTGAACATAAAACCAAATATAAAATATTAGGATTAAAAATATATAATACAATTATTTTTATTCAATTCCTATAATTTTAATAATTTAAATTGAAAATAATCCCACTGCTCATGTTGAAAAAACGATTCTTGAGAAATGATTTTTCAAGCATAAGATGTAGTAATAGTAAATAAATTAATTTCTATAAATCCTTAAATATATTAAAATTCATATATATAGATATATAATATATAAATTTTATTAAAATAATTAATCATTAAATATTATTTTAATTAATTTTAATTGGTACACATTATTCCTTTTTAAAAGAATATTTTTTTCTGAGAAAAATATTTTTATAAAAATATAACTTCATACATATAAATGATATTATCTTTATTTCCATAAAATTGATAATGATTAATTTTTTAATTATATTAAATTATTAAATATTATTATAAATCAATTTTGGAGTGTTAAAATAATAAAATTTCTTTTTTTTCATAAAATATTATAGTAGATGTGTTCCACTACCACTAAACATATCACATGTACTTGATGTTTTCCATATATCACTTCTGAGGAATTTCATACTAGATCAACCACATGAAATGAACACTAAAATTGTAAACATGATACATGTCCTCTACTATACGGAAAATCATGTGGATATGTTCAATCATAGAGAAAATGTAATGTGAAAATTGATAACTCATCCTGCCACGGTACTATAGAGAAATCATATATTTGATGAAGAAATGTGTGAACCCAAATATTTAATGATTCCAGATTACATTAATATATTTTCATCAGAGTAATTAATTATATAGGGTGAAATTTTTATGTTGGGATATAATGTAATATAAATATATTTTTTCTACAAAATTACATTTAAATAAACAAATCTTATGTCTAGAATTTTATATTAGATGCAATAATTGATAATGATAAAAAAAATTATTAATCCATTACAGTAAAATAAAATTTTATTACAAACATTACACGAAAACTAAATGAAATAAATTGGGAAAACAGTTAATAAATATAGTGCAAGATGGGAACACTCATTATCATGGTCTCTTCTAAGGTCCATACCAATGGTGATAACTATATAGAGAATTAAAATCATTAAAAATATGATAATAATATTACATTGAAATAATATAGCAATATGAATAATATTTGGGAATTTTGTGAGGGTTTATATAGGAATGTATCATGGTCATTGGTCATATAGTCATTAGTTATATGGTTGTAGGGTATATGACCTTTGAATATGTAGACATTAAAAATAAATATATAAAAGTGGTTTAATTATATTAATTGATATGTAGTAACATAATTAATATTATATAATTCATATATAATAATAAATTCTTGAATGTAATAGAAATATTATAATGTGTAGGTAAATATATTTTAATTTCAAAAACTGTGATTTTTTATAAGTTATATATTTTTCTGTCATAATTAAAGAATGGATTTTAAAAAATATATTTATAAAATTAATTAAAATATTATAATACTCTTTATCTAAAAAATCAAATGAAAGGTTAGTAATAAAAACATGATTTAAAAAATATAATTTTCATAAGTTATATTTTTTTCCAAATTATTTTTCTACATCTTGTATATTTTTCTAATAATAAATTAAATTGATAATTTTTTAGGAATAATTTTAATTAAATTAAATATATATATATATATATATAAATTATCATTTTTTATAATGATTTTTAATTGGTTAGAAATAAGTATGAAATAAATCATTTTTTATGAGTTGTTTTTTTAAAATATTATTTTATTTCAACGTAAATATATCATTGTTCAATGATTATTTTAAATTAAATGAAATCTTTATATAAAAATTGATAAATATTACTTGGAATGAAAATCAATTTATATGAAATAAGAAACAGAAAAAATGATATTTAAAGGGGTTTTTTCTTCTAAAAACTGTTATTCATTTATTTTAAATGTTAATATTTTAAAATTTTATTTAAATTAATTGAAATTATAATTTTATTAAATTAATTAAATAAATTTAATTATAAAATATAAATTATGTAATTAGAAAGAAATATTTGTGGTGGTAAATAATTTAGCAATTTAAAAATATATAAAATTATGAATATGAATTGACGTGAATTTCAGAAAATGAAGATTATATTTAGACAATATAAAAATCCATTATAGGTTTTATAGTTAATAAAAAATCTCAAAGAAATTTACTTACCTAAATCACCTATCGGCAATGTGATTTCATGATTTCTGTTCTGCTAAAATAATCCAATGAAATTTTGCGTCATTTTCACCGATAAATGGGACTCTCATAGACCCTCTATACACAACATATATTCAATAATTTTTTATATAAAAACAACAATAATATTTTTTCCTAAATATCTATATCATGTTTCAATGTATTTGGTTAAATGAAATTGTACTATGTTGATTATTCTTGAAGATGTTGTTCTGTGAAGGAGTGATTCCATAAAAGTATTTAACAAGTACATCATAATTCATTTCATTTACATTATTCTATCCAATATATTTAAATCTTATTAAATACCATATTTATGTATTTTAATATATTTATTATTTTTAAAAATTATATTACAACTGTATAAATTCAAATTCATACTCATTCATTCTATATAAAACATTCTTGTTTATCTTGGTTTTACCCCTACATAAATGATGTTATAACACATCAACAATTAATTATTAATAATACCCATAATATATTAACATGTTGAAATAAATTTGAATTTATTTAATTTTTAATTTTTTTGGTAATATATATATGATTTTAATTTCATTTATAAAATCAATATTTTTACTAATCAATTATTAACTAAAAAGAAAGAACTTTTAATATTTCATTACAAACTATCATCATATCTTCCCTGAAATATTCATAGACATATATTAATATATAAAATACCTCTATATCATCTTTATTAAAATTATGGACTTGAGGAATACATGATCAACGAGACTTAACTAAAACTACCAAATTGAAGAAAATAATGAATAAATGGAATAACTAACATCTGATGGTAATTTTTATCCATTTGATACTAATTAAGGAGTAGTAATATGTTATGAAATGATATAAATAAAGAAAAATAAATATAAAAAATATTCTTATATATGTTTATAATAGTTCGAAACTTGTAATATGGTGTGATAGAGTGTGTTTGTCCAAGTGTCAATCCTAGGTAAGGGTTTTGTTTCTCAACATCAATTCTATGAGTTATTTTTCAAATTATTTCACTATTCTTCATTAAGATGGTGTAATTACTACCCAACGGGATTTTGATGGGACTAAGTTGGACGGTTAAGGAAGTTAGAAGAGTTTGTTGTTACAGAGTGTTGTTTTTTGTAGTTAAAAAAGATAAATGAATTCACATTGTAAAGGAATTGTAAACCAGATGATTCTTTGCTGATATGTATTTCAAAAATATCATATGTTAAGAGAACTAGTGATGCAAGCCTTTTGAAGGAAAGGGGGGAAATGATGCTTCCAGTCATATATAGTTTTGATTGGAAGGAATGATGCTGCTGGAAGACAAGGATGTTTCATTACATTCAATTGTAACTCTCATGATGCTAAATCTGGTCTATCAAAGGATATATATCATGATAGTGGATTTCATGATGATATCTGAATAATGGTTATGGGATGCAGTGAAGAGAGCAATGAAAAAGGAATGAACAATCTAGAGGCAGCACAAAAGAACATTTTAGGGTGGCGCTGTTATCTAGTGTCTTCCAAATTATAGGGCATAAAAATTGAAAAATGGAGAGAGTTTTTTTGGAAAATAGAGGTGTGAAAAAAATAAAGAGGTGTGTGAAATATTAGCATGGTGCGTGAAAAATAATGTGGTGTGTGAAATATTGCCATGGTGTGGAAAATATTTTCATGGTGCACGAAATAGAGGAATAATGCTTTTTGCGCAAGAGGTGTTTCGAGATTAGAAACTCGAAAATTGGCAATCGCATGAGGAGCACGAAAATTTTTAGAATTTAGAAAAACATTGTGTTGAGTGAATTTTTTTTTACATGCATGAAGAAGGTTTTACACACGGATTAGTGTTTTTCACGTAGGGTTAAAAATTCCTATAAATATGAGGTGACACCCTATCATTATGTCTTGTTCGACACTTAGAGAAATCTCGAGCTCTAAGGTGCATAAAATCATACGCTAAGTGAGTTTCATAAAAAGAATGTTGTTTATGTGAAAAGAGGAAAGGTGCATGAAAACGTGGGAAGTTGCGGGAAAAGTCAAAAGTTGTACAAAAAATGGAATTTGCTCAAAAAGGTTTTCCGCACCAAAAGAGAATTCTTACGCCCAAGCCATTAGAATTGCACACATAGTACCTTAAAGGTTGTTTGAAAAAGCTATGGTCTTCACATGTATTTGGTTGTGTGTATGATAGTTCTTACCAGCTTTTGTGTAAGAAAGTGATGATTTGTACTTCAATGAATACATATGTTAAATTGTAAAGAATCACTGAAATATTGTAATTCCATATTTTTTCTATGAGGGTGAACAGACCCTTGTAGATTATTTTCAATGTGCTACATGAGGGTAAGGGCATATCTGACTAGTTTTATTCCAAATCAAAGGATTGTTTTCAAGTTTATTGTGTGGTAATGGATTATTCTTGTACCATACCAAGGACGTAGCTACTCTTATTGAGTAGTGAACATTGTAAATCTTTTTTTCCTGTGGTGGTGTGTGTTCAGTAGGTAAGAAACTATTTAATATGATGTGAATGATGTTTCCAAAAGATGGAAACATAAAAAGAAAAATACATCACTGATTCACCCCTCCCCCTCTTAGTGATACATAGATCTTGATTGGGAACTTCAGATTCATTCATCATATAATACTATTTCTGACGATTTTGTCAGTGCGTGCTCATTCGTCTGTTTTAGGACGTTGAGGATGTGCTGGATGTTGCCCTGCATTCACGTTTTCCAAAGGCGGGTGTCATCCATCGCTTATTCAGGTATGTTTTATCCTTGATTGAAATGAGATGATGGGATTTCAGTTCATCCTTCTGTGGATTCCTCCCCGAAACTTGTCACCTAGTCCGGGTCTCCCATATAGACTAATACATTGTTCTTAAAACTCTCCCAAGTGCCATGTCTTTATGGATGGCGATTAATTACACTGCATCTGTTGGGACACTCCAAGGTGATCGGCCGAGGCAGCAACCTTGGTCGGGGTAGTATTCATGTTGGACATCATTGGCTTGTCTGGACGCTGGAACACTATCGCATTTGGGTTTCTTCCACTTATTATAGGACTTCTTGAGTGCACGGAAGCCCATGGGATTCCACGTCGAATGTGTGGAATTATATGCCATAGGCATGTATATGATGTTTTCCTCAGCTTACCATGTTGAAAACAGGGTATGCCATGAGTTTAATGTATAGTAGCGATGGATCATACTGATCAGAACAGTTACTAGTGTGGACCAGATGGGTGTGACCCCTGGAGGCCACACTGATATTCTGGATAACGCATGGTTAGCTACCCTATTGTTTTTTAAATGGAATGGGTAATTAAGTGGCATGATCCCACCAGGATGTTGTAGCCCGGGTAAGAATCATGATGGATAATGGATGGTCATGTGGAGTGGATGGAGAATGAGATGGATTTGACTCGAGGGTGACTATGATATTTGGAATTACCCTTGAAAATTCCTCCTACGTATCCCCATGGAAGGGAATCAAATTCCACGTAGCTTAGTATGGGGTATAGGATCAGGGTGTGCGCGGAGGATAGCGACCCGATGATATACTATTTCATACGCGTGGTTAGCATCCCGAGGATGTTATTACGTCACTGGGATAGACCAGCGACCTTGGTCCCAACAGAAAGGATGATAGCAGCTTACTTCTAGGTTTGGGTTCACAATGAATTACAGTAGGATAAGGGCGCAGAGACTTATTACTAGATGGGGTGACAATGGATTACTGCTGAATGAGATTGAAAAGGGCTTACAGCTGAATGGGGAACAATTTAGTGTCATGCGGGACAAAAGGGGGCGTACTGTTTATCGTCATGTAGTATTGGGGTGAACTGAGGTTAAATGGTCATAACCAATGGGTGTTGGGATTGAACATCGTGGAGAATTCCTATATACGATGCCATATAAAGGATCAAATACCACATAGTTCAGAAGGAGTGGGAACCAACGTGAAGGGTGGTCAGAAGTAATGGATGGTGGGCTTGAACCGCAAGGAGGCTTCCTAGGTACATTGCCTAGGAAAGGATCAAAGTCCTTGTAGTTTAGAATTATTGGTGAACCAATGTGAAGGTGTTCAATACCAATGGATGGTGGGATTGAACCTCAGGGAGGAATGCTATATACCTTTCCATGGCAAGGATCAAAGTCCACATAGTTTAGAATGGAGTTGGTGAACCGACGTGAAGGGAGTCAGAACCAATGGATGGTGGGATTGTTCCTCAGAGAGGCTTCCTACGTACCTTGCATTGGCAAGTATCAAAGTCCATGTAATTCCAAATTGTTTGGTGAACTAATGTGAAGTTGATCGAGACTAATGAATGCTAGGATTGAACCTCAGGGAGGCTTCCTACGTACCATTCCTTGGGAATGATCAAAGTCCACGTAGTCTAGGATGGAGTTGGTCAACCAACATGAAGGGAGTCGGGATCAATGGATGGTGGGATTGACCCTCAAAGAGTCTTCCTACGTACCTTGGCTTGGTGTGGATCATATTATATGTAGCTCAAAATGGGTTTGTGAACCAACGGGAAGGTGGTGGGACCAATGGATGGTGGGCTTGAACCTTAGGGAGGCTTCCTATGTACCTTTCCATGGAAAGGATCAAAGTCCATGTAGTCAGGATGGGTTGGTGAACTGAAGTGAAGGTGGTCAGGACCAATGGATAGTGGGAATGAACCTTAATGAGGCCTCCTAAGTACCTTTCCTTAGAAATGATCAAAGTCAACATAGTTAGAAAATGGTGTCAGACTGACACTCTAGGCGGCCCGGAGGATGTCACGGTCGATGCTTACTCCAATCCCATGTAAGTCATGCTTGGTTTGAGAAACAAGAGGCAGCAAAGACTTGACGACCACGTCATGAATTTTGTATCCAAGGGAAATGGAATGGGGCTTAAATGTGGATAGCAGTCCCAAAAGGAAACAAGGGCTCACATGTGGCTAGCGGCCCAAAAAAGAAATCGGGGCTCACGTGTGGTTAGCAGCCCAAAACAAAGAAGGGATTACATGTGGTTAGTGGCCCAAAAAGGAATCATGGGCTTACGTGTGGTTTATGCCTAAAGAGGAAGCATGGGCTTACACGTGGTTAGCGGCCCAAGGAGAAATCAGGGGCTTACACATGGTTAGATTATCAAAGAATAAGCAGCGACATATGTGTGGTTAGTAGCACAAAGAGGAATAAGGGGCATAGACATTTTTAGCAGCCCAAAAAGAAAACAGGGGCTTACGCATGGTTAGCAGCCCAAAGAGGAAAGAAGGGGCTTACATGTGGTTATCAGCCCCAGGAGATGGAGACTGGGGCATACTCTAGGGTGGAGGCCTGGATATGAAAAGTCCCAAACAGAGATGGATTTGGCTCTGAAGAAAAGAGGGATATGTTGCCCATCCCCCCACTCTGATCATTGTCCATGAAGAACATAGGAGGAGAAGGAAGGCATCCTCCCACAAGATTGGCTAGGGGATTACAACAAGATGTTTCCCATTCCCTGTGGACAGACGCCGCTCCGATAATGTGGATGTCATTACAAGTGAGGAATAATATCACTCCCGTGGAGGACAGTGGGTGTAGAGAATGTTTGAGATGGGGCCCCCTGCGTATAACACATGGGGAGAGGCCACAATTTGACATCATGTGCTGAGGAAGATTTTGCTTAGCAGTTTAATATCCTGTTGCCCAAACGATGCGGGTTCACTCTACAACCCCAGGACTTTCATAACTGTTACCCCCCCCCCCATGAGGAAGGCAAGGCATCAGTAATGCCATGGTGAGGTGGTGTTATGGAGTGATCCATTGAGGGGTCCATGTTAGAGTGGCAATGCGAAGAAGTAATAGCCATTAACATGACTTTGAGAAGATGAATGAGGCGAATAAACGCAATAGGAAGTACCACTCAAGGGATCTTCAAATAACTTCATGAAAACCTAGAGTGTCACATAAGAAATGTATTTTCACATGAAACGGGTTCATAGGTAGATGTCTCGTGATGATCTAGTTCTCCATGTTGTGGAGGGGTTTTGCGAAGGGGTGTTCTTCGCAATGGAAGTAACCTAGCCAAGGTATAGGGAATTGGTGCACATGGAAGGTGCTTTGAAAAGTGGAAAGGCATTCGTGGAGTAGTGTTTCATGATGCAACGGTGCTCCATGAAGCATAGAATTAAAAAGAAACTTTCTTCATGAATCATAGTGACCCTACCTTAGCATGTGGATCACATATGGATGGAAGGTACTTCACGAAATATAAGTTCTCCATGAAGACTCGAGTCACCTTGGGGGTCCCCTTCCTTCGTGGAGGCCCATTGGCACCATGAAGGGAATCCCTCTTTGTATAGTGGCTTAATTTGAACCACGGGAGAGGCACTTCACAAATCTAAAGTACCTTGAAGAGATCATGGTTCACATAGAAGAATTTTCTCTGTGATTTGGGAGCTAAGAAGGAGAATGGTCGGAGGATCTATCCTTTGGGCCCAATAAGAGCACAATATTTATAGTTAAGAGGCTCCGCGAAGTAGACCTATATGGGTTTGAAGACACGTGGTATTTTATGGTAATCATGTATCCTCCCACCTCTTTACTCCTGGCGGGTTCACAAACATCAAATGGGATCATAGAGCCTCCTATCTCTTTGCACTACGTCGGGTTCAAAAATTTCATGGGGGCTTCAAGAGCCTCCCACCTCCTTGCACAATGGTATGATCGCAAACATAAAGGGGGATAATAATGCCTCTCACCTTCTTGCACCTCGGCTTGTTCGAAAATGTCAAGGGGGATCGCAGAACCTCATGCCTCCTTTCTCCATGGTGCCTTCGCAGAGGGGAAGTGTTGCATCGACCGCATGGCTACGAGGGCATCGCAAACAAGCTTCGTGAGGCAGACCCTAAGGATTTCCATTTGATCTTGATCTTCCGAAATAGTGGTGGAAAAAAATTCCCCCCTCAGACTGGGAGCCGAGAAGAAAGAGTGGGTCAAATTCTGACAGTCAATCCCAAAAATTCTTCATCCAATCATGAAGAAAAATCATGAAGGAGGTTCGTGAATCGGAGTGGCGACGTACAGGCTGATCGCGCCAAGAATCATGCTTTGGTCATACACACCACGGAGCACCAAGGGTGCTCACCTATAAATATGAGATTTTGACCTCTATTTTGTCCTTTCTCATCTCTATGATTCAGGATTTTATCAATCTCGACTTGCGAAGCTTTGAATACTCCTTGATTTCTCTCTAAGAATCAGGCTTCAGATTCGTGACCCACAACGAGTTTTTTGACTTCACGACGGTGTGCTCTATAGCTTGTGTTTGACGACCGAGGCAGGGCTCGGTGAATAGTTTTCATAAACGACCTCTGTGAACGAGCTCCGTGAAAGAGCTCAGTGAACAAAAACAAAAAATCGCACAAACTCAAAAACTAAATAACTCACCATGAGGCTGTCAGGGGGTCCTTATGGATGCTGCCCGGATGGAGGAGTTAGCATATAGATCAAGAATAGAGGAGTTTGTGTGGGGCCATTCTAACCATAACTCACTGGTGGTACTGTATTCATAAATCCATAAGGAAAATCCAATATGCATGAGGCTGGCTCTATATGGATTTGGAATGAGTGATGATGTCTTAATCATTGAAGCTTGTAGGGAAGAGCTAGATTAATGGTTCAAAAGCACGTCGTTCTAGCATTAGTGGTTGAGGGCGGCTAACAACCATGCCCGGGAGGACATCACGCATGTCAAAACTGACAGTCTATACAATCATTTGAATAACGTTTATGGGATGGAACTACAGCTTCAGATATCCCCCCTTTGTACCACATCATCTTGAAGGAAACCTTGAGGAACCCTAGAAAGGGGTGGTCCGATGAGTGGGATATGCACCAGGGTAGAAACTTCATAGACGACTCAGCCAGGGCCTATTGGGTTGGTTCCTCGTGCGAGGGATTTGGGGTAGAGCAGAGAAGAGTGGGCCATTATGAGGCGAATTGGGCCTCCCAATTCCACATCTATCTGCCAAAATAGAAGATGTCAGAGTTTTTGAGAAGAGGTTCATCGAGGACCAACCCCTTCCATTTTCACCATCGAGAGGTCGGAATTTGATTATGGTATGTGGATTAGATCTCGGATTTCCCGATACTTTGGGCGATGTATGATGAGTTCCTCCCTATTATGGGTGTGGGGGATGATCTTAATAAAATGCCACCATTGTCGATGGGGTTGATGAACCTAGTACTGGGAGAGGAAAAGAAGTCTGCGAGGGATGTCCACTTCAAATTGTGGTTCAAGTAGTTCCTAAACTTTTCGAAAGATAGGAGGTTTCTAGTGAGGCATTGAACTTTCCCAAAGGTGGCCCAATGGGGCAAGGAGCGCTTGTAATAGAGTCTCTTGGAGGAAACATAGTGGAAAACCTGGTGATTCAGCATTAGTACCGAGCATCAACCGGTCGTCAGGTGGGCTGCATTCATTGCGGCACTCATATGTTGTTGGATCTTGACAGTAAGAGATACCAACACGAGCATGCGACCAAACACATTTATTATGGAGTCTATGCTGGAGATAGGATGGTGGTTCAACCTTGGTAACCCGATACATGACAAGTTGTACAAGATGTTGTGGCACATCAGTGTAGGAAAGAGGCCGCAGAGAATATGTGGGCCATTCCACTTCCTATGTGAGTGTATAACGGCACATGTTATAGGAACCTATGAGTGTCCAAACCTGATCACACCACCATAAACGAATTTTTTTCCCATCCATTCTGAATCTGGTAGGGAGAATTCTGACCAAGCTGATGGTGCAGGCAGTACTGAACTGGGTCTGTAATGAAAATGAGTTCAATTTTCCCTAGTTACTATTTAAAAAGGGTGCACTCACTGATGATGGACAAGGAAGAGAGGTGTATTGGTCCTATATCCTGACCTTTCAGGATAGAGTCTTGGTGGTGTGGGTGGGCCGTGAGTCCCTCAGTGAACGGTACACCCCGCACTGATATGCAAGGCAATTCTGGTGTTTTCAGCGGTCGACCTCGCAGGTCTACTTGTGGGTGCGCTACGAGGAGAACCCAAGAATGATGAAATAGATGTGGCTCATCTTCACATGGGAAGATGGGAAGATGCAGAATGAGCTACCTCCACCCACATCTGTTTTCAATATGGTAAAGAAGTAATCCAAAAGATGGGAGACGACCTACTCGAGAAATATGTTGAAGCATCCAATCGTTCAGGACAGTGATGGTGTGGCTCCAAAACCTCAAGGTCGGGGCCAGATGGCGGCAAGGACATCCCGTGGTGGTGGGGCTGCCGTGGAGGTGAGGCCCACACCGGTTGAGGGGGAGGCAGTGGTAGCAGATCATGAAGTTGCAACATACCTGGTGGTCCCAGAAGAGAAAAGTTATCTTGTGGGGAGGCCACCAAGATGATTCCGCAGACTATCCACCCAGGCTCTAGGGACGCGGAATCACTATATAGAATTGCCGGAGAATGTTGTCTTCCCGAAGGCCTGGGACATCTTGGATAGCAACATGAAATTCCTCATCGCATTCAAGATATTGAAACACTTGAACCATCTCAGGATGGATTTTCCAGGGATAGGCCCCATCAGGGCCATCTTTGCAGTATCCAAGGTGGAGGCGTAGAATTACATTGTAGTGTTTGAGGACATCATTCACTCCCGGGGTGCGCCGCATCCAATGATAGATTGGGTAAAGGTATTGCTGGATCGTACGACCCCTACGTAGTTGTCGGCTACTGAAATAAGGGAGTGCTTCCTTTTTCCAGAAGAATCAAACGAGTCCCCGTTAGGGGAGGAGGCCAGTTGTTGGATCCATTTGGAGAAGGGCGATATTGGTGATTCAGACCCCGAACATGAAGAGTTTGCATGAGGGCCTCGTATGTAGAGAATGTTCTCTCCCCATAGTAGATGAAGATGCAGAGCCGTCGGGATCTACAACCACTGCTATGGTGATTAACTCGTCACACCGGGACAGGACACCCGAGGTGGTTCCCTTAAAGTCTTCAAACTTCCCGACAATATACCAAGGGTTGTGCCTTGGGTCTTAATGGAAACAAAACAGGAGAGAGAACTCCAATTTGATCTTTGTAAGTCCCCTTGAAAAAATAATTCATGCCTACCACCCATTGATCAGGTTAACTGACATCCATGAACTTCTTAGTATGCACATGTAATAATATTGAGTTGGCTACCTTTGAAAGGCTGCTTGGTACTCCTGGTGGTGCCATTCCCAGGGGAATGACGGTGGTAGTTGAAGCAGATATTCATACTGACCAAGCTGCAACACTCCCAATCACTGGTGGGACCATTAGAAAGTCAAGGCCTGAGACTATTGGGGTGGGATCTGATGGTGATGATCGATCAGACAGTGTGGGTCCTTCCATACCCAATCAAACACAAGATGCGGACCCTGCTGATGAGTTCATGGGGGTGTTCCCCTCGTATGAACCTACTGACCCGCATACTAGGATGAGATGTCCTATAATAAAGAGGACAACAAGATAGTCCACCACCTGTCATGGAAGCAAATCCAGCGCTTTATCATTAAAACACCTCAAGCACAATGCGTAGACCAGATGGAGAGACTTAGTTCATGATTGCTCAAACTGTGCACTATGGGAGTGGATTCCCAGAATCCCCACATGCTCATCTGAGATCTCATGGTGAAGGAGATCCATGAGTATGACTCTGACCTTGGTGTGGGTTGGCAGAAGAGAAAAGTGGTGAATGTCATGAGGCTCCAGGAGGATGAAAAAGAGATTCAGAAGTTGCACATCCGTGCAGATGAACATTCACCTTACCTCAATGCGTAGTCAAATATTATATCACTGATGATGTCCCAGATATAAGATTCCATTGTCCTCATGAGGAATGTCTCTGATGATATGACCATTATCTGAACCAATGAGTAGCGGGCCCAGATCGTAGCAGATGAACTGTACCCCATCCCCACCGAGGAGGTGCTGGAATTGAATAGGCGACGGTGAATCCTGGACAACTCAAGACAAAGGGTGGCAGAGCTTCAGTTCTATTTCTACCTGGTGAACCCATCTATGGGAGTGTTTAATCCTCGGGTAAAGTGATGCATGTATCTTTGGAACACACCTTCATGTTTTTTTACTATTCATTATAGTTGCATGCAAGAGTTCTGTTATTAATTTATGGTCTTCCGCACTTCTGTTATATTCATGGAACATCCAGAGATTAGTCCCTAAGCTCAGGTGGGTCGGGTTTAATGTGAGAAACAAGGGTAGTACCACCTTTTCAGTCCATCCGAATATAAGAGTGAAAACCAAGCATCGGGCATCCAGGTTTTGAACAACCAATTTGGATTTCTAGGAAGCAAGGGGGAGGCCCAACTGGAGGAAAAATTCCTCAGATTAATCGATTTTACATCTTCCCAATGTGCTCTAGTGAACAAGTGGGGTAACACCATGGGATTTGAAATCAACACAAACATAAGGGAATATAAAGTGTGAATCATGATTCCCCATATTACGAAAAATTTTGGGGTGCCGTGGTAATGAAGGATAACCACTGACAGCGTTTGAAGTGCAGTATCCTTATTCCATTAGACTGAACTGGAGATAACAAACAAGGGAAGACTATTGACCATATTGGAAACATGGGGGGCTTGACTCGAAACGTCATCCATTGGTCTTTAAAACCGTTTCCCAGGATAGTAGGTGAGTCATAGGCCCAACATCCATATTTTTAGGGGTTCTTTTAGACATGAGAGAAGATGAGGGTCTGAATAAATGTCATGAAAAGCATGGAGTGTAGAGTGATGTGTTTTTTGGAGAGATTCCAACACTCCTGAAATCCTTCCATCATGGTGGAAACACATTAGGTGGGGGTATCTATCTTGTTAGTGATCAAACATACTTCTGAGCAGGACCTCTCTGGTAAGGATCTGGAATGCTCTGTATTTTCAAATCATATATATGTGGACGATAGGTGTATAGTTTAAAAATCATACGGTGTGGATGATGCACATGTTTAATGGTTATTCTGTTTGGACCATGATTGGGCCCAGGGGGCCTGAAGTGTTAATGACCCTAGGGCTGGGCCCATGTCAAAATGCCTAGGCCTCACTATGTATCCCATGAGGATGAGAATCAATTCAAACATAGTACTTCAGAGTATAGTTTAACATCATGCGAAATGAGGAAATGTATGTGGGGCATAACTGTATTAGTACAGGTCCTACCAAAACTACTATGATCACGTGAGTCGTTCTCAATGTGGGAATCTAGGAGTAGTGATGGGACTTTTCTAGCATATGAAGGCACGGGATAGGGGTGATGTGACTTTAGGTGAACAACTTCCAATAATGTTTTCCCGCCTACTTGACGCACCTAAAAAGGGGAAAAGCCGACTATGATGGAATTCAACTTGAACATAAGGAAGTGGAAATATGTGAATCATGATTCTTGAGATCTAAAAAACAATGATGGTGGAATGATTATATGGGATAACTTTTGACCATATTTGAAACACGGTATTCGCTTCGTGTTAGCCTGGAATGGGGACAGACAATTTAGGGTCAACCGCTGACCATGTTCGAAACACAGGACCTGTCACAAATTTCATCCATAGTCCTCGGGGACATTGGCGCAAGACTATAGGTAAGAAAATGTGGCATGGGACCTTGCCGTAAATGGGGTCCCTTCAGATGTGGAAGAGGATGAGGATCCAAATAATGGGCTCACAAAGCTAGGACATGGAATGAGGGAATTTACATGGGAAAATTACACACTTTTGGATTTTTGTCAAAAACTCATCTGAGTACGACAAAAAACGACATATCGTATAGAGGAAGTCGGGTCCCTTTCCATGGATAAGGGTCTTGGGGTTGTATGCATCCAACATAGTGGTCATTGGATGGGCCATAAAGGGGGATCTGATTTAATGGAATGTGAACAGGGCAGTAATGTGGCCAAACATGACACACAATTTCCATAGGAAGATCTTAGTTTAATGTCATAGAACTTGGACCAGGTTGAAAAAGACAAGGGAGGCACATGGTGCATCTATTGAAAAACCCGATGCAAATGAGAACCCATGAGGTACATGCCACACCACATGTTCCCAAAAGGGTTCGAGCCTATGGTCCAAAAGAGAGGGGACAAGATTTTAGATTCCTGGGGCTCGACCCACAGAAATTATGTCTGGTCCATCCTATGTATTCCATGAGGATGGGAATCATGTCGTACATAGTTCTAAGGATGGAATGGTAAGATGCCAGTGCTAGATATAATAAGGTCATGCAGGTCTGGCCCTTGAACCAAAAGAAGATACATTGGATAGATCTTTTTTTTCCATTATGAAGAATGTGTTTTTTTGTGATGTGACAAAATTGGGATAGAAAGTCTAGACATCCCCAAAAGAATCAAACCATATGCAGACATTGAAAAGTGGTAGGGTGGCTGACCAATACCAAACATGATATACCCTCGAGTGAGGACACCATTATGCAGAGACGTTTTTTGAGTTGCATCCAGGATGATAATGTCACAATTTAGGGTCATCTGATCAGACAAACAATGCACCATAACATCGTTCAGTATAGACGTAACAGTTTAAAGTCATGTGGGACTAGGCATCATAGTTCAGATTCATATGGATTAGAGATATACTAGAGAGATGAGTTTGAAGAGGGAATTTTCATGATGTGATAAAGCATACCTGACATGAATGAGGACGAGGCACACATCACAACATGTGTGATTCCATGAAAAAAACCTCATGTTGAGAGGCCATAAATGGTTAGAGAATATGGGGTAGGAGAGACTAGCTCTTAGTTGATCTAGACCCAAATACGAGACGTCCAAGAATTCCTATGTATCCCATGAGGATGGGAATATAGACAAACGTATTTGTAGAAAGTATAGTTTAACTTCATGTAGGAAATAATACAGTTTAATGTCATATAAGAAATCATACAGTTTAATGTCGTGCAGAATAGGAGGTAGGAGGGACTAGCTCCTTGAAGGGTTGTCTGTGGTGCAACTATTAGAAACCCGATATGACCGAGGGCAGGATCCCACATATGCCACACCACACAGTCCTATATGAGTAGAGGCCTAAAATTTAGAACATAAGAGATAGATAAGTGGAACTCGAGCTGGACCCAATGATGAGATGTCTGGGCATTCCTACATTTCCCATAAGGATGGGAATTAATCCATGCCTATTTCTTAAGAGGGTACATATAAAGAGATCTTTTTTTAAGGTCTTTGAGCTCAGACCATAGAGAAGTGAAACACTTCCAAGTTGGCCCCGACCTAGATCCAATCCCTAATCCCACGTGAGTCAATATCACTGTGAGAAACAATGTCGGATGGAGTCGTTGCAACACATGGGATGCATGTAAAGGGATAGTCGGTGTAGAGCCCCAAATGACACTTCACCGCATCATTGTCCTCCTATTGTGAAAATTCACACCATGGGATAGTACCAAGAGTTCTGAAATTCAACATCGACATGGTGGAGTGGAAAATTATGTGAATCATGTAATTGACATTTAGGGATTGATGGGGTCGGCGTGATGATGGAGGATGATTGTTTATCATGTTCAAAACACAATATCTATATCGTGTGACCTGAAATGACAACAACAGATTAGTGTCAATCTCTGACTGTAATCGAAATACAGGACTTATATCATTTTGATGTTAGAAATCCTCAGGGATGTTGGCCTCTAATGGTAGGAGAGCCCTTGGGTTGTGTATCAAGGCCATTTGGTGGTCTCTTTGGATGTTAAAGATAATGGAATCCCAAATTAAGGGGATCATGAACCATGAAAATGGGTGAAATCTTGTCCAGGTAGAATCTGGCACTCTAGGATTTGAACTATTGTACTCTTGAGAACATTGGAGTATCACTAGAGAAGGATGAGGGACCTAACATAAGTGTAGCTGACTCAACAAGATGAGTGTATAGAAGGGGAGAGAAGGGAACTCAGGAGATAGGGGCATGTGGAGTGGTTGTTATAAGCCCTTTGGGAACGGGGACATAATCCTCTACCACACCGTATGCCCCTCTCATGGGAGATCACAAGCCAAGGGGCCAAGATGATAGAAAGATTTCAAAGAGATGGGGCTGGACCAAAAGACTAGAAGTTCAGGTGGTCGTACGTATCCCATACGGATGGGAATCAAGCCACACATAGTTTTAGAGAAGGATAATGAGTATTTTATCATCATGCAGCAATGAAAAAAACAAGGGAAAGATAACCAAATGAGGGACATGTACGACACAATGAGTAAACCGACATGAATGAGGTCATAATCCCATACCACACCATACAATCCTAGCTATTAAATTGGGCCAGGTGCCTGAGATGGCTAAGGGTCCTGAGGCTGGGCCACATACAGAATTTCCCAGCCAGTGTGTTGTTTAACATCATGTAGTGAGGGTGATGGTGATCTTAGTATATGGTCATAGAGCTCAGACCGTAGATTCCTTGTTTAATGTCATATTCATGGGAACACTGAGTGGAGAGGGTGAATCATCATTCCTATGGAATACCACAAAAAATTGAAATGTTGATAAATGATAGATGATAAACATGTTCGCAACACAGTATCTGTATCTATGTGACTAGAGGTTGGGGAAAATAATTGAGCGTCGATTGTTGACCATATTCTCAACATGGGACTTGTATCAATTCGTCGCTCACAATCCTTGAGGGCGTTAGACCGTAATGGTAGGAGAGCCCTTTGGCCGAGCATCCATGCCATTCGAGGGTTCTTTTGGATATAAAAGATGATGAAAACCCAAATGATGGGGCTCACGAATCATGGTAGGGACTGTTCTTGTGGAAAGGATGGTAAACGGAGGGATGTCACAATGTGGGTATGTGTGGTGAGAAAGAATAACCTAACTTGAATAAGGAACTGGTTCCATACCACACTGCCCACTCCTAAATGAAAACATGGTCTAGGGGTCCAAAAGGGTCAAGGGACCTAAGGATGGGCATCCTGGCCAACTGTAGCCAAATGACTTCTCATATCAGTTTTTGCTTACATCTTCTCCTAAGCCCATGTGAGCAACGCTCGACATGAGAAACAAGGAGTAAAACAAGGCTCTTACCATAAAATAAGGATCCAACAGCTAGAATCACACTTCTGCCCGAGGTATAATGAATCTTAAAGAGATAGATGGGAAGAACGAGCCACTACACTCCATTTTTGGGATATATGTGGGTGATAACAACAACCAAGGATATTTATTGACCATGATCGAAATAAAGCATCCATATCGCGTGACCTGAAGTGGGAAAAATAAAGTACCGTTGACTATTGACCATATTAGAAATGAATGACTTTTATTAATTTGTTGTACGATATCTTCTAGGGCATTGTCCTGAAATGATAGGAGAGCCCTTAGGCAAAGTATCCATATCATTCGGGGGCCATTTAGGATGTGAAAGATAATGAAACATAGATGATGGAGTGTGTGGAGCATAAATGTCCCCGTGCAACTTAAATTCAAACTAGATAGTAGAAGTGGTATAGATCTTCAGGGAGGATGGATACACGGTACATTCATGACGAAATCGGCATGGATGAGGGAAAAAGAATGTACCACACCATGTGCATCGACCCAATGGGTGGTCCCAAAGTTTGGGACTGGGCCTGTGGCCAAATTGTCCATGTGTTCCAATATATCCCATAAAGATGGGAATGAAGCCATACGTAGTTCTGAAGGCCATAAAGTTTAACGTCAGGCAGTGAGGATGTGGGAGGAGAGAAGAATAAGGGTGGGAACATGGTGAAATAATCATAATCCTAACACGAGTTGTTCCAAATAAGATTATATGACTCATTGTGGGATACTTAGAGAGAACTATACACAGTGGGATAGTCAAAGAGGACACTGGGGCTAGACTCGAGATGAGGTATCCAAGCGTTCCTACGTATCCCATTAGGATGGGAATCAATCCATACATAGTCCTTTTAGTTTAACATCTCGCATGGCGACACACAATTTAACATCATGCCTGACGACATACATGTTGGAATCATGCTGGATAACATATAGTTTAACATCATGTGAGATAACATACAGTTTAACATCATGTGGGATGTTATACAGTTTAACGTCATTTTGGACGACATACAGTTTATGATCATCTTGGACTGAATAGTTTAAGGTAGTATAGGACCCAATAGTTTAAGTTCATGTAAGACCCAACAATTTAAGGACATATTGGAAAATGTGACTCATGAAATGTATTTCTTGAGAAACATGGCATTGGTGGGAGGAGTTATATGCTCTCCAACTATTGTAACCAGTGATTATGTGTCATTGGAGTTAACATTGTAGACAATGTATGGTCCTTCCCATTTGGGCTCCAACTAGGGTGGTTTCCTACCAAGTATCATTGGTGTTCTCTGGGATAACACCAAGTGGCCTTGCAGGAAAGAGAAGTGGAGAACATTCTTGTTGAAAGCTCTATCAATATTATTTTGATGCCATTCCATATTGTGTAGGGCACGAAGCTTTTTCTCATCGAGCGCTTCCAACTCAGCCAGATGGATTTCAACTACTTTCTCTAGTGATTTTTGATCATAGAATGTTGTGCACAACGAGGGAAATTAAATCTCGATGGGTAGGACTCCCTCTATTGCATACACCAGGGAATATGGGGTCACATGGGTGGAATTACGGGTCATCGTCCAATAAGCCCAGAGGGCTTTAAGGAGCTTTTCCAGCCAACTATTCTTGTTTTGACCAACCATTTTCCGCATAATGTTAGAGATTGGTTTGTTGAATGCCTTGATCATTCCATTTTCATGCGCATTATAGTGGGGTATGGTTAGAATGGTTGTTGTAATTAGCATACAGTTTCGTCAGCTCAGCTTCTTGAAGGTTCGTACGGTTATCGGGGAGGATGGCTTGAGGGACTCTAACTTTGTAGATGATGTTGGAGATCACAAAATCAATTATTAAATGGTAATTGACCTCCTTGAGAATAAGTTCCTCTTCCCACTTGGATTAGAAATCCATAGTTTTCATGATGAACCTACACTACAGAGTTGTCACTGGTGGATATGGTCCCACGACATTGAGTCACCACACTAAAAATGGCCAAGAGTACTTGGTGGAGTGGAGAGGATCTTGTGGCCGATGCATAATGATAGCATGAATTTGGATTTCATGACACCTTCTGGTTAACTCGAAGCTGTCATGGATCATAGAGGGCCAAAATTACCCCAATCACTGGATCTGGTGAGATAGCTTCGGCCCGATCAGATGAGCCCTGCAGAAACCGACATGAACAACATGCATGACTAGGGAAATATCAACTCCATGAATGAAATAGAGGAGAACCCCATCAAACACTATCTTGTAGAAGATATGCTCAAGACCAGGACCATCCTAGAAGGTAAACTATAAAGCGCAGTGTCATATATTCTCATGCTCAGCATGATCTGCTGAGAGATTACTATTTTGGAGGTACTCGACAAAGTAGGTTTTCTATCCAGGAGTCACTTCAATCACAGCATTCGAGGGACGTGTGGGTCCTAGCATGGAGGCGCCGACGATAAGGTGGCTTACCTACGGGTTGTCATCGTCATCTGAAGTGACGTGAGCAATGAACCTCTGGTGTGCCATGTGGATAATCAAATCATCATGTCTGGGCTCTGCAAGTGATGTGGCATGGCTGGATAGGGCATCAGCTTGGCCGTTCTGAGATCAAGGGACATGAGTGAAATCTGGACGAGAGGGGAACTTGACCATTAGTTGGAGAGTGCATTCCAACAATGGTACGAGCTTTAGGTTTCTAATGACATAATCATCATTGATCTTCTTGATGACTGTTTCAGAGTCCCCATTCACATGAAAATGGTGCACATCAATCTCGAGGGCCAACTAGAGGCGAGTATTGAGATCTTGATACTATGCCTCATTCTTGGTGTAGCTTTCTGAAAATAGGAATGAATACAAAAAAATAAACTGTGTTGGGGTAATGGAGATGATACCCAAGACTACTCTGTTGAGACTGTGGTCATTTAGCCTTATGTTGGTGGGGCTTCGGGAAGCACCATCAAAGTGCATATACAAGCCCAAAATGGCAGGGTCTACCGAGAGGATCAATTCATTAGGGAAATCGAGATCTAGGGATTGGTCCACAGTAGATTTATGGGAGGAAAGGATGTATACCAACACATTACCCTTAATAGACTTCTGAGGGACAAAATAGATGTTGTAATACTAGAGAATCACCTCCCACTGAGCTAGACGACCTGTCGACATTGGGAAGTTCAGGATGTACTTTAGTGAATCTACTCGGGACACCTGATGTACCTCATTGTGCTGCATGTAATGTCAAAATTTCTGAACTTCCAATACCAACACAAGGCAGCTCTTCTCGAAAGGGGAGTATCTACTCTTTGTATCGAGGAGCATGGAGATGAGGTAGTAGAGACTGTTATTCATCCCCTCATTGTTCTTCTAGTTGAGAAGGGCACAGAGAGACCGTTATAAGGTGTCCATGTAAAGGACCAGCAGTTTTCTAGAGATTGGTGAGATTAATATGGGAGGAAAGAGCAGGTAATGCATGATTTCCTCGAATGTAGTCTGAGATTCTTCATCCTACTTGTAGATAGTGTCTTTCCTCATGAACCAAGAACATGGATAACACTTTCTGGACAGATTCACGATGAATCAGTGTATGTAGGCCAAGTGGCCTTGGATGCCTCGAAGATCCTGAATTTTACTTGGGGGAGACATATGGATGATGTGATTAATCATTTCCATGTCAATATCGATGCCCATAAATCTGATGACGAATCAGAAATACCTTCCAGAGGTGACCATGAAGGCATAATTCAATGGATTCATCTTTTATTGTTGAGAAAGAAGTAATATGAACAATTTCTAAAGGTCTTTATGATGGTCCTGAAACTAGTGAGATTGACCACCAGATCATCCATGTAACATTCCACCAACGTTCTGAGGATCTGCTTAAATATGTTATGCATATCCCGCTGATAGGTGGCACCCGCATTCTGTAAACAGAATAGCATTACATGGTACGAAAAAGTTCCTTGTGGTTCCCTGAAGGGCACATACTCCTCATCCGTAGGGGCCATTCAGATCATGTAATACTCATAGTACCCATCCATGAAGAAGAGGTCTTGGAACCCATCTATAGTTTCGATCAACAATTCTATCAAAGGAAGGAGAAAATCATGTTTCGGACAGTGACAGTTGAGATTGTGAATGTTGATGCAGACATTGATCTGTATGTTCCTATCCTTGAATGGAAAAATGTTGGTCCTCCACTTGGGGTACTAGACCTCCTTAACGAAATTATCTCTGATGAGGTTATTAACTTCTGCCTCAACCGTGACACACTGAGAAAGGTGCATCTTTCTGGGAGGCTACTTGAAACTGTGATGATTTGCTGAGAGACTGAGGTGGTGGATGGCTACCTGAAGATTAATCATGGAATCTCATCATAAGTCAAGGAAAATATAGCACGGTGTTGTTTAAGGATGTCTATGTACTGCTATTTCTCTTCTTGGGGAATGACAACACTAATCAATGTGGGTTTCGGGATTGCCTCGCTACCATGGTTCACCAGTACGAATTCTTCGATCATGGTGGAGACGCCCTTTTCAAATAATGGGGCGCATCCTCTAAATCCCCTTCTTCATTTATGAAGGAGGGATCCTCAATGGGAGGAGTTTCTTCTGAGTCAACAAATCTTGATGGGAGGCTGGTGCAAGCCTGATCGATAGTGGGCACTGTATCAGGGAGCTCATGTGCTACTCAAACCATAGAGATAAAGATTGTTGATTCGATCCCATCTGGCCTTCATACCAAGTGACCATGCTAGATGATATCGAAGAAATTTTGGTGCATCAGCATGATATTGTTAATTCCAACCTAGAAAAATAGGAAAGTAGGATGTATTTCGGTTTCCATGGGTGTGACATCCCGATACCTTTTGGGAGTAAAAGGATCTGGGATCACTAGAGCATGGTTTGTGTAGGAGTATGAAGATATCTTCCAGCATTTTATATACTTTGGAATGTGTTCCCCACTAATTCAAGAAACAAAAAGTCATTGTATAATGTCTGAAGTTGTATCCTCCAATCGATGGATTGGACTGAATTATGCATCATCTAGATCTACCCATGGGTCAGTCGTAGCTGTAGCATGCTCAAACTTGTTAGCATGAATCTACTTGTACAAGATCTTGTAATAGTCAGAATCCAAATAGCAGGTTTCACAAGAGAAAAAGGAGTTTGCGTCACCTTAAAGCATGCCCACTTGACCATTAATGGAGTACTTAATTCACTAGTGATATGATGAAGGAACCGATGCATGTAGGTGGAGCCACGACCTACCCTTCAACGCATTGTAGGTGGTGTCTTACAAGACAACCATAAACTTGGTTATGGTAATTATACAACCGAACAGGGTCATCAAATGGATCTTGCTGACTAGTTTCTATTCCACCCTGTTATAACCATGGATTCTTAGGTCAGAGGGACTTAGATCGTCCTTGGACAACCCTAGCTTTTGCGGTGTCCGAGTTGAGATTAGGTAGATTCCAGATCATGTGTTGACAAGATAGTGATGAACTGTCATGCCATTGAATTGGCCAGTGATGTACAGTGGGATAATGTTCCCATATATTGGAGAGCCTTCATCTTCTCTACAGAACGAGATAATGGCTAGGCATTCAGTATTCTCAACTGCCTCAACATGAATGGCTTCTGTGACTACTACCTTCATCTCAAACTGGAGGGGGATTCTTAAAGCCTTGGTGAGGGCCTCACGCATATCTGAGGATAGTCGATGGGAATCATGTATAGATAGTTTCTCTATGATTATATCATGATTTTTGAGGACGTCATACTTCTTTTCCAGGTGTGAACCTCTTTGTAAAGGATGTCGTTCTATGACAGGAGGTATTTTGGGCCGTACAAACTGGACTGGCGATTGACTGGTGCTAGGAATACCCTGCTGCTCAGTAGTCAAAGCATGCGGAGTGACTACTGGATGAGGTCCTTATGACTGATTCCAGTCTAGAGTAAGGCATGGATAGTCACAACGCAATCGAGGTGGCTCTTCCTAATCCCACAACATGAACAGTGGCGAAGGTGGACCTGATGTACAAGATGAGAAGGATGTGTATACTAAGCTCTCCACTGGGCATGTTGCATTGTTTTGGTTGCGTGCACAGCCTGGCAGGAAGTACTGACCAAGGAACTTAGATGGCCCATATTGTTGTGGATCCAACAATGCTTACGATGTCGTGGGACGTTAGGAGGATTATCCTGGCTCTCCTCATCGTCAGAAATCATGTAGGGGTTAACCAGATCTATAGTATAAACCAAGGGGTACCCTTGACCATTACTCAAAGATTTATCCACTTTTGGATAGATTCTGGGATGAATCTCCATTTCCGGAGGCATAAAATCGTCGAGGGTATAGGATGATGATGGCATTGGTGGGGGACTTTTCTTTCCCTTGTGCAACTGATGTTTTCTCTTCTGAGATGTGGAATAGTGAGATGATGATGTAGATGTGGTAGATGCATCTTCTGAAGGCTCGAGTCAATTTAGGCGTGCATGGATAACACCATGGGGACATGCGACTGTTTTACGAGCCATCCAGTCATCATACATCAGTGACCAGCGGCTAGAAACAAGATGTCACACTACAAGAAAACCTCCATTTAGCAGCAATTTAAGGGAAGCGTCGTAGAATTCTCATTACACGATAGGTTTACTGAGTTTAGCAGAGGTTTTTACGAGATTGAGATTTTATTTTATTAGCGGCGGTTATAACTTCTGCTAATAAAATAAAATCCAGTGGCCATAATACCACCTCTAATGTCATGAGAACTGTAGTGGAATTCACGTGAGTAATGCGACTCTGTAGCATTGGTTTTAACCACCAATAATGTCTTACCTGTATACTTTTCATAGTGGTTAAAAATGATGTGAAAAGCTAACCATAACAAAATAAATTTTCTGATTCCACTGCACCACTTCCCTAGAAAAAAAAATCAAACAAGAAATACCAAAATCCTAATAGATTAATGCACAAAGAATTTAAAAAATAATGGAGACAACTAGTAAAAAAGGAATGGTCGTGATGCTTGGAAAATATAGTGGAACATCATAAATGGATATGTGTAGTGAGGAGGAGTAAAAAACATAACCTGAACTAATATCGAATGGGTACAAAACCACACAACACATTCCAAGGATGATTTAAAATTAGTTTAGAATAGTTATTCTTTGACATGGAATACTCATTTAAGGTTATAGAATTTGGACCATGTGGTGATCATGAAACTCAACCATGCTTGAGGTGGAATTCCTCCCAACCCTTAAGCCCTGCTGAGCCATGATTGATTCAATAATCAAGGATATTTATATAGTTATAATTTAGTATAGGGGTGAACCCAATGAGGGCAATAAGTGACATGAAATATATCATGATGACAATTATAACTTTTGAAAACATGGAAGTGAAATCGGATTAATCCACAGAAATAGAATTATTATTGAAAATTCTTGAAAAATAGGATACCTCAGCTAGTTGAGGATAGGATGACAAATATCATGATCTAATATTTATGAAGATCATGGCTGAGATCCACTTTTTATCAGTAAATGTACATCATTGAATGAGCCTAATGTTGTATGTAAGACACTATATCCATGAATCATTTCATTAGAGATGCTTTTCGGATTGGTAGGGTGAGGATTATCCAAATAGTAGAATGTGTGAACCGCACAAGTGTATTCAGGGATGTACCATATAGAATATTAGGTTCTGTGAATGATATTTCCTCATGAGCTCAACTATTCTATTTAAAAACGTGGGTTGACAAGATTCAACCCTGGCCTAGAGGGAAATGTCCCCATGATGAGTTTCTTGTAGGGATGAGACTGAGATGAAATATACATGCAT
The DNA here is from genome assembly GCA_963277665.1 of Viscum album. Lineage (NCBI taxonomy): Eukaryota > Viridiplantae > Streptophyta > Magnoliopsida > Santalales > Viscaceae > Viscum > Viscum album. Next base: position 846,759,141 of record OY728131.1, on the reverse strand, counting down.
CAATATGTGTCTCCACATAATGGGAATTAAGACAAACATAGTTTTGATGTGTGACATGTTAAGAGACTATTGTCGGTGGAGTGATTTCATCTCTTCAAAGGATATCATAACATCTCGTATTCGGAGAAATACAATTTTTATATGGGTAATGTGTGGTTCATTTCATACTTATCATATGAGGAATCTCAGTTTTATATGTGGTAATTATTTTTATAATCACCCCACACTTATCAGATGAGGCTTCCTTATTTCATTTAATAGGGTATGGTTGTTAATTAACATTGTTTGCGGAGGAAATTGGGCTTTGATGTTTAATATCATACAACATGAACTATGGCTACAACTTGTTTAAATTCCTAGAGGTCCAAATATAGGAATATGTTTGACATAAAGGTCTCCATGCTATGACCAATATAGATAGGAAAGGGAGAATCCTATAAGGATTCGGTGATAGGGTTATTCCCTAGATTAAATATTTATATGTAACTACTTATATCGTGATTATTGGAATCCATCCACATGTTTTTATGATTCAAGGTGTCATAGGATACCAATGCCAGAAGGGTTTACCTTCATGGATGATGATATTTATTAATTAAATATTATAGTATTAGGCATTGAAAATTTAAAAGAGGTGAAATTATCTCTCTTTAAGAGACCTATCAATTGTTTATGGGTTTAAATTATCTATCATTTATAGGTATATATATTTTACACGGGGTAATGATATAATTAAAATTCATCATAATAGGATTTCAGAAGGTCTTTCCCATCTATATACCCATTATTTACATCCTCATATCAGGAGAAGAGAGCATCTTGGCCCACTGATGTGTCAACATAAATGAAAGGAGATTATTGCTAAAAATAGGATTATATGAGTGTTTTAGGGAAATGAAACCTTATGTAATGGATTATTATTTTGTGAATCATCAGCTATGCTCAAGGATAGAAGAAATATGAATCGATATGTATCCCATGGAAATGGGAAACAATCCACCCACTGTTTTGGAATGTTGTGGAAATATATGTTTGATGAAACTCCAAGGATGAATAAACCCATGTGATGGATGTGTGAGAATATATTATTGTCATAATTCTTGAACTAGGGATCTCTTGATATAAACATTTATAGTATAGATTGTTGAGGTGGGGGAATCAAGAATGTTTTTATAGTGAATAAAACCTGGGGTCATAGGATAATATAGGCCCTTCAACCCATGAAAAAATCCTGAATATGATTGCACACAGTGTAAGATCTTACAACAAAGACCATGATGCAATATTTAATGTCATGTCTTTATGAAAATGATTTTATTCATCTCACATAATGTGATGCTTCCATGTATTATATGAGGTAATGTTTTTATCATATAATAATTATCATAAGAGGAATAAAAATTTCATATATTGTAATTCTTTTAGATCATCCAATACACATAGTACAATGAATCCCGATTTTATATGGTTTAATACCATCTTCCATTAAGAGGAACCTAGGTTTTATATGGGGAATGACCACATTTTTTTTATCATGAACAGAATAACATAACCATTAACAATGCATGGTGATTCACTATCTACACATTCTGCCTCACCAAAGTGTCCACAACACTATACCCTTGATCATTATGAGATGACCCAATTTGTTCAACACATAAACAATGGGTTTAACTCCTAGTCATCCAAAATCTCGACTACCAATTCAAACACAGGCCTAAATGGAATGATGTGTAACAAACTTGAGAAATCAAGACAAAAAAGGAAACATCAGAAATCCATAAAATACATAAAAGGAAACATGAGAAATGAAGGAAATGTTAGGTTATGAAAATGTTTGGTGGAAACTATGTGCCACACATGTTACATATAAAAACCAACTATTCCCATATTTTTTCAATGCATCAACAATAAAACTACTCATGGTCTGAAGATGCATCTTCACCCTCTCCACCTCTATCTCCACCTTCTTCTGTCACCTGTAAGAACATTATATTGAAAATTAAATATTGTTTCATATTTATATTAAAACATAAAACCAATGATTGTTTGAAAACTAAATAATAATTATTTTTTGTGATTTACCTACATACCACCATTCGATGCACTTCCACCGGGGGCATATCTTCTCATCTGCTGATGTATATCAGTCATCAGTTTCTACAATGTGGATATCTGAACACCCTAGTATTGAACTGTGGTTGGTAGAGAAGGAATCTCCCTCTGAACATCTTTGGGTATGGACTGACTATAACTAGGAGTAGATGCAGCTATAATCCCTGCTGGTATGTCAAAGACCTCAGATGGTATGGGTTTGAAACTCATCTCGTGCACTCTACCAGGATGCTCCTTCACAAAGACTTTAGCAACTGGGTCATCCTGGGAGACTGAGTATGACTGCGTAGGATTGGAATCCCATAGTTCTTTAATTTTTACCTATAAATCAAATATAAATATATATTAAAATACTAACTATTGATAATATGTTTTTATAATAAAAAATTGACTTCATACCCCAACTTATTTATCAGGCTCATTTACAAAACTTCCATCCAATTTTTTGTGAACATCCAACCACAGTTCAGTTTGGGATGCTTCGTGCCCTAAACTATGTGACTGCATTAAGAAAATATAAATAAAAAATTCAATATATTAAACAGATAATATTGTCTTATAAATTTTTAAACTAATTAAAAGATTACAAATGTCATTGGGCTTCTAGAAAATCTTTTTGAGCTCGCAGTTTGAGGGATGACGTGCTCAGCACGGTTTGATGCATTCTGTCTTGATAGATCCTGAAATAAATAAAATGAAATTTAATAGTAATGTATTCAATGTAATCTCCTCTTCATATACATCTATAAATGTAAAATGAGAATAATATAATAATATATATTTCAATACCATATTATTCACATCACGATGTCTATTAACAAAAGCACTCCACTGTTCTTTCAGTACCCCACTAGGTAACGTTTCAAACATTTGTTGTACGGAAATGAAGTATCATTGACATCACACTACAATATCCATTTGAAATCTTTCCATTTCTTACCAAGATTTTTCAACATCCACTTCTGTTCTATCACATCAGCAACTCTATAGTAGAAGAATATCTATATACAGAAATTCATTTTGAACATATTATCTGCATGACATTCAATTAAACCATAATGTAATAAAATTACCATTATTTGGGAATCAAAAACTACATTTTTCTAGCATGGAGGAATATTTATTCAATCCTCAAAATAAATAGGATGGTAAATGGGCACCGCTCCCAGATGGGCTAGAATCTGTCCCAGTAACCCCACAACGTCATCCGTAGGGACCCTATAAGAATCAAATAGCATGACTATCTTCTAGAAAATTATATTGAAAACATATTAAATTTTTATGTTTTTCTCCACGGTTGCATATTCTTCATCTTCAATGAGAAAAACATTATTATAATCAAAATGAAATAAATTTATTTAATTAAAATTTGTACTTATGACCGTGACACTTCAGTATGTCCGTGATGAACTGGAAGGGGCATGTCGGTGCCCCACTACTAAGCCTAATGAAGGGGGAGTCGATGACTCAGCCTCTAATGGGACATCCACAGTTGGTGTGATAGATGGTGTAGGGGGATATGGTGCAGGGGTGTAGGCAGTTGGTTCCTCAGATGCCATGGGGAGGGAGCCATATGGATCATCATCTGTCGCAGAACTAGATAAAATAGTGCAACACTTCATTCTTCCCATTCCTGTCATTTAATCAAATAATATTAAGTTCATAAAATATAATTCTAGAAATTTATGCAAAGTAAAAATTAAAAATTATAATAGATGCCCAGTACTAACAGAAAAAAATATATAACAATGATAATGAATGAAAGCATAAATTAAACAAGTGGTTGCTGAATGAATAAATAATTGTACACACAATCATTTTTCCCCTTCAATCATGCTGATTTCCTTCTCTATTACTTCATCTACTTCATTTATCCTTTCTAGAATAATATTTTCAATATCATGATGGAAACATAATTCTGCTTCCTGTTGTTGATGAAATTCAATTTCAAAGGTCAAAATTTCCACTTCGTCACCCATATCATACAAATCTTTTTTTATTATGTGAGAAACTACACTCCAACCTTCATCCAAAACATCATTCACATAATATAACATTTTTTCTTGTGATTCTATTATATATGGATCATGCAGTTCATGATCACCAATATCCATCAAGCGAGAGAAGTTAAAAGATGTAAATTGCAAAGAATCTCTTTTAACACCTTTGATAATATTGACACATTTGAATTTCAATAAAACAACAGAAAAATGCTTGTGGTAGTTTAATTGAATAATATCATGCAGCATTCCATAGTTTTCCACTTTAGAAAATGTAAATATACCACTATTCTGTGTTTTCAAACCCACTTCTCAATTGACTGTATAAAATCTAAATCCATTCACAGTATAAGCGTCGAACTTTATAACTTGTTTTATAGGACCTCCAGCACGAAACTTCAAATATTCTGACCATTATGCTTGAGTATCAGTATTCATGATCTGAGTAAAGAAATATAATTTAATAGATTTAAAAAATGTATGTTTCAAACTTATATTCATATTTATTGCAATATTTATGAACTTACACATCATGCAAACCATTTTACAAGATCATTATTCACATATTTCGTTATATCTTTCTCATTTCGTGTTCAGACTCTCATTATTCTCTTTGTTTGTATCCTCAACTCTTCAATAAATGGATCTGTAATTTAACTCTTTCGCAGCACATATCTATGTGCCTGTAATAATTCCAATTTTGTTAGTGTCACATTTGTGGTCCTCCCAACTGATCGGCCAATAACCGAAAATATTTTTGATTTCTGATGCATTTGAGATTGATTTGATGTGTATTCAACACATCCTACTAGATTAAATCTTTTCTCAATATCAACCAGATATCTGGAACAAAAGGTAAGACACTCCTCAACCAAATAGCCTTCAGAAATAGAGCCTTCTAGTTGAGATTTATTTCTCACGTATGCTTTCAAATGCCGAAGATATCATTGAAATAAAATTATAATATTATGCATTTATTTAAATTCCAATTTTTTTACATAAATGAAAAACATATAAATAAAATACCTCTCAATTGGATACCTCCATCGATAATGAACGGGGCCCCCTAAATTAGCTTCCTCAAGAAAATGCATAGTTAAATGCATCATTAAATTAAAAATCGATGGAGGAAAGATCATCTCCATTGAACAAAGGGCCAATAAAAACTTATCCTGGAGGTTTTTAAGCTGAAATGAATATAGAGACTTCTCACATAATATCCTGAAAAATGTGCAGAATTTGAGTACAACAGTAGTATCTTTTTTAGGTAATAATGTACACAATGTCAATGGTAGTAACTGTTGTAACAAAATATGTGAATCGTGACTTTTCAATCCATGTAACTTATGATTTTTCAATTCAACACTCCTCGATATGTTACTATAATACCCATCATATACATTAAAATTCTTTAAAATTCGATGTAATGTATATTTATCCCAATTAGTCATTGAAAAAATGGCCAGAGAATACTTTTAATTCTCATCTAGCTAGAGATCACATTTTATGTTCATTACTTTTAAGTCTTTGCGAGCATTGAGTTGATCCTTCAACTTTACATGCTCATTAAGTAATGTGAATATCAAATTATCATAGAAATTCTTCTCAATATACATCATATCAAGATTGTTCTGCAAAAAATTAAATTCCCAATATGGGATTTTGAAGAATATACTTTTTTTCTTCCATTATTGTGTTGTCATTTCACTTGACGATGCACATTGGACCCGTTTTCCGCTATAATTCAAATGATGAACCTTCCCAAATTTTTTTTCAACATTTTCAAGCTGTGTAAATATTTTAGAATAAGTTATCAACTTTGGATGTGGTCTATGATCAACGGAACCATCAAATTTTGATCAGTTCAGCTGAAATCTATGAGATGCGTCGAGAAATCTACGATGGCACAAGAAGCACCATTTTCTACATTGAGGTAGCCATTTGGGCTCAAAATCAAAGTTACAAAAGGGACAAGAAAAACCCATGTATGTGACCCAACCAGATAAATTTCCAGGCCAAGGAACTCACTAATGGTACACATTAAAGTAGCATGAATTTTGAACATTATTTTAGAAGAAGCATCAAATGTCTCAACATCGTTGCTCCATAACTATTTCAATTGGTCAATAAAAGGGTGAAAGTATACATAAATATCATTTCTAGGAATTTGTTTTCCAGGAATAATCCTCGAAATGGTAAAAGATGTTTGTTTCATACACATCCATGGAGGAAGATTATAAGGGATCAAAACAATTGGTCAAATGCTATAACTTGTACTCAAAGTCCCAAATGGGTTGAATCTGTCGGTAGCCAATCCCATTCGAAAATTTCTAGGATCACCAGAGAAAACTAGATGTAATGAATCAAATGTCTTCCATGATTGGGAATCTCATGGATGTCTCATTAACCCATCATTAATTTTATCTACAGAATTCAACTTCATTTGTTTGGCGGTTTTCGAAGAAATGAATAATCTTTGCAATTGAGGCTTCAAGAGAATATAATTAGAAACCTTTTCAGGTGTGTTCCTTTTCTTCTTCTCCATAGAATTATGTTCATTCAGACTTCCAACATCACCCATTGACTGCAATCTAGAAGAAGAATATTTCTTGAAATTATTTCTACTTGAATCCTCTCCCAAATAAAGCATACATTCATTGGGACATGCATTTATTTTTGTATAATTCATACCAAGCTTGTTAACAAATTTTTTAATATCATAATATGATTTTGGGATTTTTGCTTCAGGAAATGCATCACGAATCAATTCCAATATCATGGACATTGCCTTATTTGTAATTCCACATAGACATTTGAAATGGTACAACTTTAGCAGAAACGAAAGCATTGAATATTTCAAGCACCCACTCTACAACTCTTGATTTCCATTATCAACTATATCCTAAAACACATTTTCCTCAGTGAAGTTTTCTCATAAATTTGACCCCACAGAATCTAGAGGAGGATCCAATGATATGTTACAATCTTGATCTACTTGTATTATAGTCTCAAAAACATCACTTGTCACATTGCAATTTGTATCACCCTCTTATGGTTGTTTTGATATGTTTCTATGCTGATAGTGGTGTCTTGTAGTGCCGAATGCATCATTTATGAAGTTTTTCATTTCATTTTCCATTGTCAATGAACTTGGGACCTCATTCTAGGGATTAACATCAGTGCTCAATCTTTCTGTAATGTTTGATTCTCTATTCCAAACCCAACACAAATATTTACCAGGGAATTGATTCAGTATTAAATGTTCCTAAACTTCATCTCTCTTCAAACATGTTCTAAATTTACATTTTGGACATGGAAATATTATTCTCCCTTCAATGGATCGATTAGAAATTGAAAAATCTAAAATCTCATTCAAACCCTTAACACACTGAGGTGGGTTTCTTGGTAATGTGATAGAAATTTTATCCATGTAAATCACAAAGTTCCTACAAAATAAAAAAAAGTAAAACACATAGATACTACTAAATAGATAAATGATTCATATATACGATAGTGGAAGATTACAGAAACATAATATAATAAAGATGATCCCCTAAGTTAGATATGAACACTCTAGTGTTTGGGATAGTTGATCATTCTTTGGTAAAGAGAAACAGTGTGCTAACAATGCCATATTACTCAATTACCACATGGTCAATACTAAAAGATATGCTAAATAGTATTCCTTTCATGTTTCTCCCAAATATCTAGATTTTTAACCCTTGAATTTTGGAATCCTTTATAGCATGAAAATATAATATTAGATAACAAAAATTATCATAATCATTACTTGGTTGGAATCACAGTTCATGAGGAAAAAATAATGTTTCCAATCTTGATGAGGAAGCATATAATTAGCAATATGTAACCCTTAATTGGTCCTGATTGTGTGACTCTAAATCACAATGAAAATGGTACGAGATTCATGACCATAAACTGAATGAACCATGTTCCAAGACCATATCTATCTCCATTAACCCATATAGAAAAAGTGGGACATCCCTTTTGCCACTACTTGCATTTATGATTAGATAGTTCATATATTTTCTTCTTGATATCACACAGCCAAGCACTAAAACAATATAAAAGAGTTAAAAATCCACTATTATCAACAACAGCGGTCATTATGATTATTTTTATTGTGTTATAATTAATTATACGATAATCCATATTCATGATACCAAATATTACAAATTCATATTAGGTTAACTTGAAACATCTCATCATGTAGGCTATCCCATATTATAATCCACACATCATAATCTTAAACAATGTGCACCTGGGTCAAATTTTTCTAACCATAAACATCATCTATATTAGTATAACATGAATGAACTAAAACTATATAAGTAAATAGACACACAATTCATCATGGTAAAATTTTTTAAAGAGAAACCCAGGTAAAAATTGAGTCTCCACTAACTGGATATGACACTAACCTAATCTAAGATAAGCATTTGGAATTGAAATATGGAAGAAATCCTGTTAGGTTGAAAATACGTAAAGGGAAACCTAATAATTAGACAATTCCTTATGAACTAGGCCTCCCCAATATGAGGATCATGAAAAATTTAAAGTGATAAAATAAATGACTTAAAGCTTTTGGGGATCATAATATTAATCTAGAAGAAGTCAGGCTGTGCTTTCTAGGCCCTTTTGACTATGAAATTTTTTAAGCATTCACTTGTTCTCTCATCCCTAGTTTATCTGTCCAGAGGTATATTTATGAAATGTGTGATGAAATAATTTTAGGGTGATCAAAAACTTTTAAAAATTGGAATTCACACTCTAAATCAAACCCTTTGCGATCCTTATCATGTTGAGTGAACTATTTTATGCAAATGGACTAAAAAATGTTTTACAGTGATGGTAGTCATTCCTATACCTATCCAAGATCCATATAATGGAGGAACTAATTCATCTAAATGAACTAAATATCATGTTAATTTGATGTTATTTATGTCTATCTCCATCTATGATCCATGATCAAAATGAAATAATTCATCTAAATAGACTAAATCTAGTGTTACAGTTTTTGTACTTATGCCTATACCCATACATGATCCATGAACCAGAGGAAATATTTCTGACTCAAGAATTTTTGAGAACCATATTTGACATTATTCATTACCGATTCAATGCTCAATTGGTTTTAGATTATTTTAATGACGATTCCTCCAAAAATTTAATAGGTTATTATGAAGTGTTAATCAAGCTAAAAGAAATCTACGGACTGGATGACAATTAAAAAAAATCTTCATTCATTAATATAAACAAACAAGAATAGGATCCATATTCCGGAGTCTCTATTGGATGTTACAGGTAAAGAGAAATGATAAAAACTAATATAATATACTCAAATCATCAAAATCTAAAAAATTATCCAATTCCGGATAATAATTACTGATGGACTATTGATGGTTAATTTGTTTAATATCTTTCAATTTAGCCAATGTATGTGTCTTCTTAACATGGTAGGTTAGTTTTAAACTCCTCCATATAATGGGCTCAATCCTTATTTCTACGGAAAGTAGCTACACCTACACCCTTTCCACATGAGCCTCATGTTCTTGTGGTTTTTCTATCTTCATAGCTATTCAATCATTAGGCCATACTTCTTCAATAGAAAAATTATGCAACTACTAAATGGAATCCCCTATATCCTTCTCTTGATGGTTAGAAATATTGAATATGAGGAGGCTATATTCTTGGACTACCTACTCCTCTCATGAAGTGAGAAAATGATGGATAGGATCATATAAATTCCATTAATTGAACTCAATTGTGACCAAGCCATAAAAGAGTTGGAAATGAAACTCCACTTTATCAATATTCTCTTCTATCCCCATGATGATAGAAAAAATTTGGCACCAAACACATTTTATCACAACATTTTTTTTCAGTGATGTTGTGATCCAAATACTATTTAATTGATTCTATAAGTAGGAAGATAATGATTCTATAGAGGCCTCCCTGTTTTATCCCCCCCATGAAGCCACTATAACCAACCACCACTATGGCTCCCCACAAACCGATTTGACCCTCCCACTATTTCATATAGGGAAACCCCTACATCAAAATTCCTTCTAATATGGGTGTTTAAGAAGTTCTTTGTATATTCCACTAGGTAGAGGTGACACCAAACCCATTGTTCTTCTAGACTATAGCATGTTAAAGTTATCTAGTCAACACCACTCCCCGAACTCAATTACAAAAAAATGTTTAAACTAAAAAAATAGCCATAAATTCATTATGAAATAAGAAAATTATTTCATGGGGTGTAAAAATCAACCCACTAGTGACACATTATTTCCATATAATGTAATTAGTAGAAATATAATATTCAAAATGATATAACCCCATGATACCTCATTTCAATAGGTGGTAGGGTGTGAAAACATCTTGGGGGGTATCTGAGAGACTTAATTCCAAACAAGAAACACATCTAAGAGGATTAAACTATTCCATAAAGTTTCTCATCATCTCCAATCATATTAAAACAATGAACATGAAACACAAAGCCCAAAATAGGTAATGGAAAATCATATATCTCTACACCATTTAGAGATAATCTAGAATGCTGAAATTTATTCAAAACATATACTTTGTGAAAAAAAACACAACCAATAAACTAAATTCCACCAAAATCCCAGAAACCCTAAAACAATCCCAAAAATTAACTTCTATTAAAGATCCCAAATCTGAAATCTAAAGAGAAAAACAAACCCACAAGAAAATTCAAATTAACAACAACCTTTATTTTTTTCCCAGGTTGAAATGCTCAACATGGTTCAACTAAAACATCAACTGCATGGTATTCATGTCACAGAAAGCACAAAAAGTTCAAAACAATCATGTTCTTAATAATATAAATTTTATATTAGTTAGGTGAGCATGATTTCATATGTATTCTCATTCCCAACCCATCTATAACCAACATCCACAAATTTCAATCATAGGCACACACAACCTTCATGTGGAAATAACATAAATAAATGTGGTATTAACAAGAACAAAATTCACCTCAAACTACCTTATGACATCCAAAAAACCAATTAAAACTGAAAAATAATATGGAATGAGGGAAACCTGGGGTCGCGGGTTCGTCGGGGTCACAGGGGGTCAGAGTCGCCGGGGTCGCGGTGTCGCGGGGTCGCCGGGGTCGCCGGGGTAATGGGGTCTCCAGGGCCGTGGGGGTCTAGGGTCTCCTGGGTCACGGGGTCGTCGGGGTCGTGGGCTCACCGAGGCTGCAGGGGGCTGGGGTCACGGGGGAAGCGGGGATAAGTGAGGTCGGGGTGGGGGAGGAAGGGTCAGTAGCATAAAAAAAATCTTTCGCGGGGGTTTATTATAATCCTTCGTGAAACCATTTTAAAAAAAATTAGCGGCGGTTCCCAAAACTGTCACTAAAAAATAGCCACTAAATCAAATTTCTGTTGTAGTTCTACTTGCCATCACTATCATTGTTGTAGTCTATCGTCACGAAGACACATACCACCTGTGCCGGAGCTGGGCCTAACCAGACTTTGTTGTTTTCTACCAGGTCTTGAAGTGAGTATTTAAACATATAGAACGGTTTTAGGGTGTGCCCCATGATTCAGTTTCTAGGGTAGTAATTAGGGAGATCAGTGAGGGTCACCTCTTCTAGCCTCCTACATTAAGGAAAACGTACAATCACCTACTATAGGTCACTTTAAAAATATCTATGTATTTGTGCCTCATTGAATGGGTAGGTATGGTTCCTCCTATCCAAGAAGGGTCCCCTTGAAGCCAGAATTAGATGCAAGGATTATGAAGTCTATCAAGGAGGTGGAGCCTGGATATCTCACCTAGGTGGTGGCCTCACATTGCACGGGTGCACCTGCTGATTCTGAGGCAGGGTGGTACTGGGGCGGAGGCAGTTCTTGAGGTGGAGGGCCTCTATGAGGCTGTGAAGGTGGTTCCACCAATAACAACTCTAGTTGTTTGGAGGCCTCTATTTGAGCCATTGTGGCAGGCTTGTCCCTTGCATCCATTCTTGTAGGGATTGTAGGAGGCAACAGACGTGACTTCTTAAAAAAATGTACGGAATCATGTAGGTAGTAGGCCTTATCCTAGAACTCTCGGACCCCCCCTGAGGTAGTTCTAGTTGATCAAAGTGGGGACTAATTCTATCATGATGTTCCCTATGCACATCAGTAGCATCTTCTCCTAAGTCAGTGGCATGTCAAGTGTGTACGTGAGCCCATTCCACTGGGAGAAAAAGTCTACAACGCGCTCACCAGTTATATATTTGTACTTGAAGAGGTCTACGATACTCATCTTCTGAGTGGTGGAACAGAACATGTAGAGTAATTTCCTATGGATGTAATCCCAGTCAGCTACTCATTCAATGGGGAGCTGGTTGTACAAGACGAATGTCGGTCCCTCCAATATCTAACGAATCTCCAGAGTTTGGAGGCTCCCTGCTACACATGAGTTCCCAACATAGGCCCACAACTTGAGTAGAAGTGGGCCATGTGCGGCAGTGGGTCCCATAATCCATTTAAGGGGGAAATGGTGGGATTTCCTAAACCTGGGAGTGCTGGCATATCATTCACCCATGTCGTATATGGCTTTCCATATGGCGGGGTTGCCACCTGTCGAGTCTCTAAAACTTCAAGGTGGGGGATGAGTGCCTCCATTGGATCATCTGGGTGGGTATTTCTATCTTGATGAGGATCCATGCCCACTAGTGCATTGTTGGGTTGTTCAACACATAAAGTAGGCACAACGGCTTGTGGAGCGTCTTGTGGAACCACATGTAGATATGCTAGGGGAACCTGACTCAGGTCCTGAGGATTGCCACACCATTCAAAAGGATTTGGTGACAAATACCATGTCCTCTTACTCTAAGTTCTAGACTCAACCCTTTCTGTGTTGTTAGGATGGACAGGGTCACATGGTGGATGTTCTCCAAGGGGAAGTTGTGCTTGCCCCTACTGCCTAGGTCGAGGATCACCGTAGTCCGATCATCGCTGAAAAACACATTCATAAAAGAGGTCATCGACAATAATCTTGTGTTCTTCGAGTTGCTGACACAATATGGGTTTTTTGGGATCATATTACACCATCTAAACTGAGACAGATGGGTCAGAGTGTTTGATGTCTCTGAGGAGTTGCATTCCCTTGTTGGGATACCGGCTGATGACTAGTGCCTTGGTGGGCATGGGAAGACCAAATAGATTTTTCTTCTAGCGAGTAACCATTCCCAAAGTATCCAATAGATGTGTCCCTACCTCCGAGGGTAAGTCCCCATCAAGGTTCTATAGCTCGTTCTCCCTCTTTAATAGTTCAATCATGTTAACCACGACCCTGTCTAGAGGCATATCCTTTATGTCTCCTGGAAAATCGGGCTGGTTCAAGATGGAACAAAAATGGAAGGCCATGTACTGCCCCCAGACATAGATTTTCTAATGGGGAGAATCCTCCTTGATTATCTTGCCGATCATTTTAATGCTCAGGATGCATATTTGTTGGAGGGTCTTATGGAGGAATGGTGACTTTGGGTGCTGGGCCATGGGAAGTGTGGCCAAATGAAACAAACGAAATTGTTGGATGATGTCTTCAAAGTGTGACTGACTCTTGGGGTAGGCCACTCTTTTGTGTCGATGGCCGAAATGAGTCACCCAGAGGGTCTGGCGGAAACACTCATCTTCTTCCTAGGTGATCCCTTCTGGTGCCATAAAATTTGGCACTACAACTGGCCAAAACCTCTCAAGGAAATGGTCTGCTGCGAGAATATCCCACAAGATCCATGGTCTAGATTCGGGGTTTGGACCTTAATTACCCCAATCACTAATCAGAGGAGTCTGGAGAACCAGTAGTGGCACTAATGCAGACCGTGAAGTTGGAAGGCTTCCTGGTAGAGAATACGGTGATCGAGCTAACAAGCCACCGCATCTCGAAGTATCCCTTGAAGAGTGGAGTGAAATAGCCACCACATCATGATAAAATGGGATAGGGACCACAGTTTCTCGTATAAGGACTACAGATACCGGCAATGGGCCACACTACTACTCGTTTTCCATTGGTCCCTAGAATGGCTCTTTATGATCTCTTGTTGAGGTAGAGAGTGCTTCTAGTGATGATGGTGACGATTTAATGGTTGTGCCCTGCAGTGTTACCAAATTTTCATCCTTTGGGAAATCCCTGTGGAGGGAGGAAGGAATATGATGGACCTGTCATTCTGGAAGTATAAGGCTAATGCGCCTTGTTCCTACCCCATCCCTTGACACAGAGGATCTGGGTGAGGGTTCCATCACTGAGTCGTATTCTTCCTTAGAATCTGAGAAGCAGACTGGTTTGATCTCGGTCTGGATCTTCTCAGTATTCCTTTTATGGTAGAGGCCACCCGCCCTCCTACCCCAGGATGGTTTTTTGGGGCATGGTAGATTTATGACATGAGGATGATCTTCGGCCGTACTGGTGATAGGGCATAGTGTATTTCTTCCTGGGTGAGCTGGGGTGTGAGGAGCACCTGGAATGATATCAAAAGGAACACGGGGAGGACCTCTGTGGGAAGTACTGAAGCGGGTAGGACATCCTCTAGAGTTTATGAGATAACGGGTAGGACCTCAATGCTTGTTTCATTTGGAAGCATCATCATGAGGAGGGTCCTTATACTGGTCAATCCGAACACAGGTAGGACCTCCGTGCTAGGTGCTGGTGAAGCGAAGATGTTCTTCAGTCCTCTGATTATTGAGGGAAGGCAGACCTTCACAAGTTGCATCATGAACATGGGGAGGGAACCCATACTAGATATTTATGGGATGTGTAAGGCCCCCACACCGACAACCCACAGTGGGAGGAACAACTCCATACCAGATGTAATGAGGATGAGAGATGATTTTGTTCTGAGTCATCGCTGTGGGGGGAACCCTCATTCAGATTAAGGGTGGCACGAGGTGGACAACCATGTCAAGAATAGAAGTGGAGAGGACCCACATTCTCAATGGTGACTGTATGAGGAGTACCACCGTACTGGGTTTTGTTGCGGCTGGTTTGTCCGAGGCGGCCACTACCTGCACTGGCGGCTGAGAGAGTCATCCCAGCCTACCCATGGGGTAGTTAGGACCTTGATCATAGCAAGGTATATATGTGACCATGTCCAGTGTACATAGGGTTCTAATGATACACGCCAGTGGTTGCTCGTGCCACAAAAGTTTCTGACATTGACGCCCCTTGGTGGGAATCATCCTTGGCTTGTGCCCAACGCTGGCATCTAGCCAGCCGAACTGGGAGCCTCTGAAATGGGATCCTAGCCAGGCTGGCCCAGAAATCCCCCACCTTGTTGGTGTAGAGTAAGGAATGGTCAAGATGTTTCGGGGAGAGGCTCCCAAAACAATTGTATGTTGGAGTGGGGATGAGTGGCCCCCTGCACAGCCCTTGGGGTCTACGGTGGCAGCGAGGCGCAGATGCCTCTATATCATGGGGGGCTATATACCGAGTCAGGATAATCCTTTAATCCTCGTATCGGTGTATGAGGGCTCTTATCACCCTTCATTGAACGAATTCAGAAGAGGAGAAGGGCCATGAGAACTGTAACACCCCAAGCTTCCATGGTATGCTCCTCTTTGAATAATAGAGCATCATATGTTGTACGCAACCTCGAGTTCTAACACACCGCGACCAATAAAAGTAGCAGTTATGAATAGTAATAACCACCTTTTGAAATTATATATATTTTACATTTCAAAATGGACTTCATTTTTGGATTCGTAATATCGAAATTAGCCTATGATGAATTTTTGGTATTTTTCTGTGAACTTCAAATTTTTTATGAATAGTGAAAAATACTTAAAAACAAATTTTAATCAAAATAATTTATAGTGATAAATTATATTATTGATTGGTTTTAAAGTATAATTAGAATATATTTTTACAATTTTAACCAATGGTGGTCATTAGAATTAATTTAACATTGAAATTTGATATAAATAATTTTCAATCTTTTGATATATATTGTTTCTTAAAAACACGCTATTTGTTGTGACAGTGGGAATTAATTAGAAAATTAATTAATGAAACTTATATGTTTGGAATTTTTCAAAATAGACTTCATTTTTGAATTCAGAATATCAATTATATCTTAGGGTAAAATTTTGGAACTATTCTGAAAAACTTCAATTTTTGATGAATAGTTAAACCACTAAGTGGTAGTTAAATAACTGATTTTTTCATTTAAATGAAATATTACCACTTCTGTGATTTGATTTTAAAAAATCAGACATACATTGTTGTCATTAGGATTTAAAATGTGGTTCAATGGGATTAAATTTTTTTTTGGTGAATAGTAACTTTTAAGTTTAATTAATCGCGATAAAAGATAATTAGTGAAATTTAAGGTAAAAATGGTATTATAAAAATATGAAATGACCTTTAAATTTGTCCTACCCGTATTGGATGTGTCATGGTCGACCATGACAGTCCATTTGTCAACTTGGGGACCCCATGGAGCCACTTTGGTAGGAAAAATGACATAAATAACTTTTTATTTAATGTTAAAATAAAAATGTCACAAACAAGAGTTTTTTTACTAAAACAATTTTTAAATGGGGTTATAAAAGTCATATTTTTGACTATAAATATTCATTACAAATCTACGCTTTCGTACTTCATGATATTTTTTTTATAATTTTTAGACAGAAAATAAATTAAATTATTTATGACACCATGATGATGCATCGATCACCTCATTAATTAACGATTTAAATAAAATGAAAAGATAATGTACAATCTAAGACTTACACTTGTCAAAAAAATATTGTATGAGTATATTTAGAACCCTTATCACCTTATCCTCGAAATATATAAGTGTGGGACCTTTATAATCCGAAAATTCATTTCATAATAAAGTTACATTTCAATCATTCCAAGAGTGCCCCTCCTCCCCACTTATAAAAGGCCCCCACCACTACCACCTTACTCACACTTTCAAAGACTTTTGCCTCGGCCAAAATCTGACCAAATACTCTCCCAACTTTCCTCCCTTACTCCTAGAAGCCTCAATTTTGTTTATAATTCTTCCCAAGGAAGCCTTTGGTTCAAATCAAAAGAGTTACCCGATTTTAAGGTAATGTCTTCTCTTATGTTATTTTGTTTTATTTTGCTTCTCCAACCCCCTAAACTCTTTTTATTCATTTATTTTGTAACAACACCAGTATCCTAAATATACTAGGATGTTTTTATAAGAATTCTTCGAGCTACACTTACACACACATACATCTAATGGTTAAAGAACATACTGTTTCTGTGGATGGAGAATTTCTGCCTCACGAAACGATGATTGTTCAACACTCATATAACACCATAAAAGGTGGCCATTATGATGAAACTATTTTTTATATGATACTTATTATGTTTATGGTTTCCTTATGATTCTGTGTTTTTCATTTATGGCATACCTTTATAATTTCCATTATGGGTAAACATGATAATTTCATTTTAGAATGTGCGGACTACCGCCCCCTCAAAGTGATTTGAATCGTTAATGCCATATGTGGGATGTATAAAGGATGGAGTAAATGGTATTAAAAATTATATTATACTGAAATTATAGTATAAATTTATATAATTTTAATTTCATTCCATTAAATATGAAATCGAAATGAAAGTAGCGTTTATGCGTACGTATGGCTTACCGTCTCCATGAACGGTGCATTTCATTTCTTACCTCTAAATGTTATGTAATATTATAAATTCATTTATATACTGGATATATATGATATATATGATATCTACAATAGGAATATAATTCTGGATATAATGGATATCTGACCACATGAACAACTTGTAATTATAAGAATTTTATTTTTGACTCAAGTACCAAAGATCGACAAAACGACCGTTATTAACTTAAATAATTACATAATGTTCATAAGATGGTAATAATTGATATAAAAGGAATAAAAAACTTGAAAAAAGGTTCTCAATCAATTATAAATTATCTCTAGTTTATTATTCAGGAGGTTAAAGAATGGTCGAGTCAAGACAGGACGCAACGTAAGGGAACTTCTTAACCCAATTTCTATTCATTGGTTTAATCTCCTACTTTCAAATTATGTCATGATATTATTTTGTCCTATATTGAATTTCTACTTTATTTATGTGTACTTATAGTGAATACACACAATAGATCTACTTTATTTAAAAAAAATGATCTTTGTAAGAGCCTTCGTCTCAATCTCCTTTCGTTGAGGCATATTTTGTTTTATACACAAATTTCTTTTATACGGTGTATAAACCCCTTTGACTTTGACTTTTATTCAAAATGGAATCTTTTTTTACAAAGATTTTTACTAAACGAAAAAAGGAATGTTTTTGTCTTAGGTATGCAGTGACAACGACTTCTCCGCCGCCATGACCATTATTTATCTTTCGGCTTCCTCTACAAGCCATAACTTTTTTTTAATGAAAAATAAATACAAAGTTTTAACATTCTTTTATTTTGTTATTGGAAATGGTTTTGAAAAGTGTTTTTATTATATCAATGTGTTTTATTGATATCTTGTGATTGAAATGTCGAAATGTTATCTTTCCTTTATACACGTTTTATGTGATACGATTATGTTATGGTTTATGATATGTTTAAACCTGTTCATATGAGGAATGCATTGGACTTAACAAGTGACGGGTGGAGCCCGTTATAGCTCCTCGATGCATCGGCAGGTCTCATGAGACAAACTAGTGTCTTGGCACGAGGCCTTGACAAAATGTTATTTGTGGTCTTGGCACGAGGCCTTGGCTACGTGGTTATGATAGTCTGGCATTATGCATTCCATAATTATGAAAGTGGTTATTGATATTGCATGTGATTATTCGACCAGTAGAATATCCATTTAAAAAATTAAATGGCATTATCTCATTTTACTTTTTCCATATTATGTTGATGTTATAGTTTAAAAGGCTTTTGTTTTAGTTATACGTTGCTTTAAATGTTTATGTTTATTGATTAAAGCTTCCGCTATATTGTTATCATTACTGAGCATCTGAGCTCACCCCTTTCAATGTTTCAATATTTTCCAGTATGTGAAGAAGTATTTTATGAATGACTTGCAGGGATAGTCATAAGAAGATATGAGTGTGGACTATGGAGACTTTGTTATTGTAGTTTTTCACTTTATGATGTAATGTAACATTTGTGAATGTATCTAGTGTTTCCAAGGCTACTAAACTAATCAGTTTTTCGAGACATGATCTTTTGTGATCATGCCAATGTTACGCAATAATGCACCGACTCTGGGTAACTGGGGTCGGGGCGTTATAGTTGGTATCAGAGGCAGTTTAGTACTAACCTTGGAATCTAGATTTAGATAAACTCTGATTAGAACACATAGCCCGAAGATAGACTTTAAGGATTAGTATAGAAGAACTTCCTAGAATTTTGGTATTATAGAGATTTTGTGAGTTTTCCGAGCAATACATCCCTGTCTGGATATGAGCAGGTAGAGGTGGCTCTGACACAGATGTACCTAGGGGTAAAACCCGAAACACCGCTTTGAGCTAGACTCGAACAGGAACTAGTGCACGAAAATGGGCCTGGCTGCACTCTTGGTAACGACACTCCCGGGGGATATGATTACGATAATTCTCATTTTCTTTACAAACCACTATGAAGGGTTATGAGTATAAACTTTCTAAAATATTTTTTTTTATGATTATGGATTATATCCATAAATCGCTCAATTAGTGTTATGTGTTTTAAAAGTATGGAATTATGTATTTTAATTCATAAACTAATCTAGTTTATGCCATTGTTTAGAAATGGCGCATAGTGGAAGGAATGGGAACTGTATCAATGCACGCACTCCATGTAGGGATTGCCCTCCTACTCAAGATAATTATTGTGGAGTTGGAGATACAACTGGTGTTGATTAACTTATTACCATACTGGGACAACTCACATAGGTTATGAATAATAACCTTACTCGTATGGAGAACCCTGATCTGCAACGTGGAGGATCAATGTTATACCGCTTCATGAGGAAACAACCTCAAAAATTTAATGGGGGTACAAATCCATTAGTAGCTGAGCAATGGATAAACTCCTTAGAGAAAATATTCCACGCCTTGGGGAGTAGCGAAAGGGAGAAGGTTGTCATGGTTTTCTACCACCTCACTGGAGATGCCGATCAGTGGTGGTCGCTGATTCAAAACACAAAGGAAGATGAAGAAGTATCAAGTATGGAATAGAGGGAGTTTAAGGAAATTTTCTTAGAAAAATACATTCCACATGACCATCGAGCAGATATGGAAAGGAAATTTTTGAGTCTGAGGCAGAAGGAAGATGAGATTGTCGCAAAGTATGAGGCTAACATTACAAGGTTAGTGAGGCTTGCTTTAGATTATATACGTATCCCAAGAAGTAGGATTGATCATTTCTTTGATGGGTTAAAACCATTTCTCTGTTGAGCTTTAGTATCACAATATTTCTCAACATACGAAGATATAGTCTAGTGTGTTATCAAGACAGAAAAGGAATTCTATAAGTATTATGACAATAAAGTAAAGCAAGAGAATAAGAGAATGGAGGAACAAAAGACGGATAATGAAAAAAAAGGAAAGAAGGATTTTCCATTATGTGATAATTGTGGGAAGAATCACCCAGGTACTTGCCTAAAAGGAATGGGAGTTTGTTATAAATGTGGAGAAAAAGGTCACCAGGCGCGTGATTGTAAGGGAAAGAAAGAGGCTATCAATGTTGAATGCTCCAATTGTAGAGAAATAGGGCATTATGAAAATGAATGTCCTAAGCATCGGGGAAACTTATCTCAGAAAAGGCCAAGGGATCAAGGACAATCTTATGTTGTGACTACAGTTGAAGCGGAATAATTAATGTATTGGTGCTTTTGGACTCATGTATTATATTATGGTTATTAGAATAATTTGATATATATATATAAGGATTGTACTGCAGTACATGTTGATTCAATTAACGTTTTCATCTGATTAAGGTAATCATATTTTAGTATCTGACAATAAGAGGAACTTTACTTTTTTTGAGGAATCTGATGATGCAATTGATTTTAGAATTTGGAGACCTTTCAGATAAATTCTGGATAGAGGTATTTTAGATAACAAGAACGGTTGGAATGAATTATGTTGAACTTTGGATAGTATTTTTTAAGGTCAAATCATTTCTGAAGATTATTTTGGAATATTATAATACTATAGTTTTAGGAAAAGGACAACCTATAGGGTGGGGCATAACCCGTCACATCGGACAAAGCTGCAGGAATCGAACCCACAACCATAGTGCGACATGCCTTTATTACCTACCACTAGCCTAGAGGAAGTCCCTGGTTAATAAAAAATAGTTTTCCTAATCTAAATGGTATGTGGTAATATTTAGAAAAGTATACAATTAGGATAAATAGAATATTTTTGAGTTCTATTACCTTTTAGAGTGAAAGATGGGTTTGTGGTAAAAATTTATTAACGAATGAAAGTCTACATGACAAGTATGTATATTCCCTTACGTTTTTAGTAAATCTCCTAAATAAACTCCTCAACATTATAAAAGGAAACTTAAAATAAAAACGTTGCCGGTTAACTTTTCCAACTGGGGATTCAATGACCGTTTAACCAATCACATGTTTGTGATTTTCTTATGGTTAACTTTCTCCTAATATAGTTTTCTACAACTCTCCATCAGACCCTGATGGTTTGTTTTTCTTCCATATCCATATTTTCATATAATCTTAGTATGGTCTATCTCAGGTGACCTTTGTACATATCTTTCTTTCTTTTAAAGTTATATTTGTAATAACTTTATTTCCGATGTGGGTTTTCCACAAAGGTATTTCCTATTTTCAACCTTTTATTTTCAAATAAAAATTTCAAATTGCGAGGATGCAATTTATTGAAGGAGGGGAGAATGTAACACCCCAAGCTTCCACGGTACTCTCCTCTTTGAATAATAGAGCAGCGTGTGTTGTACGCAACCTCGAGTTCTAACACACCGCGACCAATAAAAGTAGTAGTTATGAATAGTAATAACCACCTTTTGTAATTATATATATTTTAAATTTTAAAATGGAATTCATTTTTGGATTCGTAATATCGAAATTAGCCTATGTTGAATTTTTGGTATTTTTCTGAGAACTTCCAATTTTATATGAATAGTAAAAAATACTTAAAAAAACCTTTTTAATCAAAATAATTTATAGTGATAAATTATACTATTTATTGGTTTGAAAGTATAATTAGAATATATTTTTACTATTTTATCCAATGGTGTTCATTAGAATTAATTTAAGATTGAAATTGGACATAAACAATTGTCAATCTTTTGATATATATTGTTTCTTAAAAACACGCTACTTGTTGTGACTGCGGGAATTAATTTGAAAATTAATTAATGCAACTTATATGTTTGGAATTTTTCAAAATAGACATCATTTTTGAATTCAGAATATCAATTATATCTTAAGGTAAAATTTTGGCACTATTCTGAAAAACTTCATTTTTTGATGAATAGTGAAACCACTAAGTGGTAGTTAAATAAATGATTTTTTCATTTAAATGAAATATTACCACTTCTGTGATTTTATTTTCAAAAATCTGACATACATGTTTGTCATTAGGAAGTAAAATGTGGTTCAATGGGATTAAAATAATATTTTAGTGAATAGTATATTTTAAGTTTAATTAATCGCGATTAAAGGTAATTAGTGAAATTTAAGCTAAAAATGGTATTATAAAAATATGAAATGACCTTTACACATGTCCCACCCCTATTGGATGTGTCATGTCCGACCAATAAAATCCATGGGTCAACTTGGGGACCCCATGGAGCCACTTTGGTAGGAAAATGACAAAAATAACTTTTTATTTAATGTTAAAATAAAAATGTCACAAACAAGAGTTGTTTTACTAAAAAAAATTTAAATAGGGTTATACAAGTCATATTTTTAACTATAAATATTCATTACAAATCTAAAAATATTCCTAAATCATGAAATTTTTTTTATAATTTTCATAAATTAAATAAATTAAATTATTTATGACACCATGATGATGCAGCGATTACCTCATTAATTAACGATTTAAATAAAATGAAAAGATAATGTAAAATCTAAGACTTACACTTGTAAAAAACCTATTGGATGAGTAGCTTTCGAACCCTTATCATCTTATCCTAGAAATATATAAGTGTGGGACCTTTGGAATCCGAAAAAGCATTTCATAATAAAGTAGCATTTCAATCTTTCCAAGAGTGCCCCTCCTCCCCACTTATAAAAGGCCCCCACCACTACCACCATACTCACACATTAAAAGCATTTTGGCTCGGCCAAACTCTTCCCAAATACTCTCCCAACTTCCCTCACATACTCCTAGAAGCCTCACTTTGGGCAGAATTATTCCCAAGGAAGCCTTTGGCTCAAATCAAAAGAGTCACCTAATTTTAAGGTAATGTCTTCTCTTATGTTATTTTGTTTTATTTTTCTTGTCCAACCCCCTAAAATCTTTTTATTCATTTATTTTGTAACAACACCAGTATCCTCAATATACTAGGATGTTTTTATAATAAGTATTGGAGCTACACTTACACACACCTACATCTAATGGTTATAGAACATACTGTTTCTGTGGATGGTGAATTTCTGCCTCACGAAACGATGATTGTTCAACAGTCATATAACTCCTTCAAAGGTGGACATTATGATGAAACTATTTTTTATTTGATATATATTATGTTTATGGTTTCCTTATGCTTCTGTGTTTTCCATTTATGGCATACCTTTATGATTTCCATTATGGGTAAATGCGATAATTTCAATTTAGGAAGTGCGGACTACCGCCCACTCAATGTGATTTGAATCGTTAATGCCATATGTGGGATGTATAAAGGATGGATTAAATAGTATTATACATTATATTATACTGGAATTATATTATAACTTTATATAATTATAATTTCATTCCATTGAATATGAAATAGAAATGAGAGTAGCGTTCATGTGTATGTACGACTTACCGTCTCCATGAACGGTGCATTTCATTTATTACCTATAAATGTAATGTAATATTATAAATTCATGTATATACTGTATTTATATGATATATATGATATCTAAAACATGAATATAATCTTGGATATAATGGATATTTCACCACATGAACAACTTGTAATTATAAGAATTTTATTTTTGACTCAAGTACCAAAGATCGACAAAATGACGGTTATTAACTTAAATAATTAAACAATGTTCATGAAAGGGTAATAAGTAATATAAAAGGAATAAAAACCTTGAAAAAAGGTTCTTAAGCAATTATAAATTAACTATAGTTTATTATTCAGGAGGTTAAAGAACGGTCGAGTCATGACAGGACGCAAGGTAAGGGAACTTCTTAACCCAATTTCTATTCTTTGGGTTAATCTCCTACTTTCAAATTATGTCATGATATTATTATGTTCTATCTTGAATTTGTACATTATTTATGTGTACTTATAGTGAATACACATAATAGATCTACTTTATTTTAAAAAAATGATCTTTGTAAGGGCCTTCGTCTCAATCTCCTTTCATTGAGGCATATTTTGTTTTATACACAAATTTCTTTTATACGGTGTATAAACACCTTTGAATTTGACTTTTATTAGAAATGGAATATTTTTTTACAAAGCGTTTTTACTAAATGACAAAAGGAATGTTTTTGTCTTACGTATGCGGCGACAATGACTTCTCCGCCGCCATGACCATTATTTTTGGTTTGTCTTCCTCTACAAGCCATAAATTTTTTTTAATGAAAAATAAATACAAAGTTTAAACATTATTTTATTTTGGTATTGAAAATGGTTTTGAAAGTGTTTTTATTATATCAATGTGTTTTATTGATATCTTGTGATTAAAATGTGGAAATGTTATCTTTCCTTTATGCATGTTTTATGTGATACGATTATGGTATGGTTTATGATATGTTTAAACCTGTTCATATGAGGAATGCATTGGAATTAATAAGTGACGGGCGGAGCCCGCTATAGCTCCTAGATGCATCGGCAAGTCTCATGAGACAAACTAGTGTCTTCGCACGAGGCCTTGACAAAATGTTATTTGTGGTCTTGGAACGAGGCCTTGGCTACATGGTTATGATAGTCTGGCATTATGCATTCCATCATTATGAATGTGGTTATTGATATTGCAAGTGATTATTCGACCATTAGAATATCCAGGTGAAGAAGTAAATGGAATTATCTCATTTTACTTTTTCCATATTATGTTTAAGTTCACGTTTAAAAGGCTTTTGATTTAGTTATACATTGCCTTAAATGTTTATGTTTATTGATGAAAGCTTCTGCTATATTGTTATCCTTACTGAGCATCTGAGATCACCCCTTTCAATATTTTAATATTTTCCAGGATGTTAAGAAGTATTTTATGAATGACCTATAGGGATAGTCAGAAGAGGATATGAGTGTGGACTATGGAGACTTTGTTATTGTAGTTTTTCACTTTATGATGTAATGTAACATTTATGAATGTATCTAGAATTTCCAAGGCTACTAAACTAATTGGTCTTTCGTGACTTGATCTTTTGTGATCATGCCAATGTTACGCAATAATGCACTGACTCTGGGTAACTAGGGTCGGGGCGTTACAAGAACCCAACTGTTTTCGGTGTGGAAGTTTTTGAAAAAGCAGTGCAACCACATGGGATTTCTGCATTAGCATTGCATTTTCCCTACGTCGGTGGGCATGTGGCGATCCTGTTCTAGGTGCAACAGTTTAGTTCCTGGGAAGTAGAGAGATTAAGCCATTAGTGCTGAAACAATGAATTTGACTTCCAATGCCCCAACGTCACTCTATATTCCATGACTTGAATGATGGATCCCTACTAACAATGTCACAAACTATGATGATCAATGATTGGACTACCCCAACTTCTGCTGAGTTTCACGTCGGCCCCGTTATTTGAATGGAAGGACCATATATCAGATAACTAAATATTTTGACATTCTAGTCCACTAATGTCTCGAATGATACTAAATTCACATTGAGGAGAATGAATTCAAATCAGGTTCATCATTTTTCATTCCAATTCATTCAACGGGGTTCACACATCTGTCTGTTTGAGGACATTGAGGACGTGATGGTTGTTGCCCTACATTCTTACTTTCCAATGGCTGGTAGCATCCATCCCATATTTAGGGAAATTTTCTCTATGATCGAAACAGGGTGATGGGATGTCGGTTACTTCTTCTGTAGATTCCTCCACAAAACACTTCACCTAGTTAGAGTCTCTCTTATAGAATAAGACGTTGTTCATGAACCCCTTCCAAGTGCCGTGTCTGTATGGACACCGGTTAATTACACTGCTTTTGATGGGACAATCTAAGTATTCTGTTCAAGACAACAAACTTCTTTTAGAGGAGTAGTTACATTTGACATAATTGGCGTGTCTGGATGCATGAACAGTAGAGCGTATGAGTTTCTTCCCCTAATTTTTTGATCATCTCAAGGGTGCAGAAGTCAAAGGAATCCCACATAAAATGCGGGGAATTATATTACATAGACATTTATATGAGGTTTTCCTTATCTTCCCATATTTAACAAAGGGTATGATGCGAGTTTAATGTCTTGCGGAGTCGGATCAGAATAATCGGAACATTGACTATAGTGGATTAGATGTGTTTGAACCCTGGAGGACACACTGATATTGGGGATAATGAGTGGTTAAGTACCCTATTATTTGTTAAAGGTAATGGGGAATGAGGTGGAATGATCCCACCGAGATGTGGCAACTAAGGTAGGAATAAATATGGATAATGGATGGTTATGCTGAGTGGATGGAGAATGAGATGAAGTCGACTAAAGTGCGGCAGTGATATTGTGATTGAGCCTCATAGAGACCTCCTACGTGTCCCCGTGGCAGGGAATCAAATTCCACATAGTTCAGGATGGGGTATATGATTGGGGTGTGTGCATAGGACAATGACCTGTTGATATACTCAGGCTTACATGTGGTTATAATCCTGAGGTTGGTCTGATGTCAATGGGACGGACCAACAACATGGGTCCCAACATAAAGGGCGACAACGACTTACCACTGGGTCTAGGTTTACAATGTCTTACTGTTGGATGAGAGCACAATGACTTACCACTGGATGGGGGTGAGAACTGGTTACCACTTAATGGGATAGAAAATGTCTTACCGCTGAATAGGGAATAGTTTAGTGTCAAGTGGGACAATAGGGGGCGCATAGTTTAACATCATGTACGAGGGGGTGATCCAACTTGAAATGGTTGGGATTGAACCTCATGAAGGCTTCTTATGCACCTTTCATTGGCAAGGATCCGAGTCAATGTAGTTCATTAGGAGTGGAATCAGATGATTAGGGGGGTCAGAACCAATTTATGGTTGGCTTGAACATCAGGGAGGGTTTCTGCATACCATGACATAGCAAGGATCAAAGTCCCCGTAGTTCAGGATGGGTTGGTGAACCATCGTGGAGGTGCTTGGGACCAATGGATGGTGGTCCTGAACCTTAGGGAGGCTTTCTACGTACCTTGTCATTTCATTGGTCAAAGTCCACATAGTTCAGGATGGAGTTGGTGAACCGAGTCAGGACCAATGGATGGTGGGATTGAACCTTGGGGAGGAATTCTACGTACCTTTCCAGGGCAATTATCAAAGTCCACGTAGTTTAAAATGGGTTGTTGAAATGATATGAAGATGGTTGGGACCAAGAGATTGTGGGATTGAACCTCATGGAGGCTTCCTATGTACCTTGCCTTAGAAAGGATCAAAGTCCATATAGTTCAAGATGGAGTTGGTGAACTGACATGAATGGAGTTGGAATTAATGGATGGGGGGCTTGAACCTCAAAAAGGCTTCATACGTACCTTTCCATGGCAATGGTCAATGTCCATATAGTTTGGAATGGGTTGGTGAATCGACATGAATGCGGTCGGGACCAATGGATGTTGGGATTGAACCTCATGAATGCTTCCTACGTACCTTGCCTGTCAAGGAACAAAGTACACATAGTTCAGGATTGTTTGGTGAACCAACGTGATGGTGGTTGCGACCAGTGGATGGTAGGATTGATCCTCACGGAGGCTTCCAACCTACCTTGACTTGGCATGGATCAAGGTCAATGTAATTCAAAATGATATGGGATTTACACTCTAGGTGGCTCGGAGGATGTCATTGTTGATTCTTACTCTAAGGCCACGTGATTCATGCTCGGTGTGACATATAAGAGGATGCAAAGACCTGGGGATCACATCGCAAAAAGTTCTTTTGTGGGAAGGGGAATCGGGATTACAAGTGGTTAGCAGCCCAAAAAGAAAAAATGGGCTTACACATGGTTAGAGAACCAAAAAGGAAATAGGGGCTTAGACATGTTTAGTGGCCCAAAAAGGATATCAGGGCTTAAGCGAGGTTAGCGGACCAAAAAGTAAATAGGGTCTTAATCATTGTTAGTGGTCAAAAAAGGAAACATGGGATTATGCGTGGTTAGCAGCCCAAATAGGAATCATGGGATTACACATGGTTAGAAGCCCAAAGAGGAAGTAGGGACTTACAAGTGGTTAGAAGCCCAAAGAGGAAGTCGGGGATGACACGTGGCTAGCAGCCCAAAGAGGAAGAAGGGGATTACTTGTGGTTAGTGGGCCAAAAAGGTAACATGGTATTATGCGTGGTTAGCGTCCCAAAGAGGAAACTGGGGATTACACGTGGTTAGAATCCCATAGCGATAGAGATTGGGGCTTACTATAGGGTGGAGGACCGGTGATGCCAACACCCAAAGGGTGAGGGATTTGGAACCGAACAAAGGAGGGATTCAGTGCCCATCCCACCTCTCTGATCTTATTCCAGGAAGAAGATAAGATAAGTGGGAATGATACATTTTGGATGAAAGGCTAGGGGATTACACCAAGGTGGTTTCACATTCCTTGTAGATAGACGACGCTCCGATAAAGAGCATCTCATCCATGTGAGGAATGATATCACTCTTGTGGAGACCAGTGGGCTTAGAGAATGTCCAAATGGGGAACCCAACGTATAATGTATGGCGTGAGGACATAGTTTAACATAATGTGCTAAGAATGATGGTGATTGGAAGTTTAATGTCCTACATCTTGGATGAGGAGGGATCACTCCGCACCCCTAGGATTTACCTAACCAATCCCCACCCACCATCGGGGAAGGGAAGGAATCAGCAATTCCGTGGCGAGGGGGTGTTATGGAGTGATCCATTGAGGGGTCCATATTAGTGTGTCTATGTGAAGAACCAATAGTCATTAGTGTGCCAATGCGAAGATGCATGAGGTGATGCAACGAAATAGGGAGTACCACCCATGGATCTTGAAATTACATCAGGAAAACCTAGAGGGTCACATGGGAAAAGCAGTTGTAGAGGAAAGAGGATCATAGGTAGATGACATGTGAATCTCTCACGCTCCATGTAGTGGAGGGGTTTCATGAAGCAGTATGCTTCATGAAATGAAGTGGAATAGCCTAGGTAAAGGGAATTGGTACCCTTGGAAGGTACTTCGTGAAGTGGAATGGCATTCGTAGAGCACTGCTTCGTGAATCAATGGTGCCATACGAAGTGTAGAATTACAACAAAATGTGCTTTGCAAAGAACAGTGACCCAGCCTTAGCATGTGGATCACATGTTCATAGATGGTACTTCGCGAAGCATAAGTGCTCTATGAAGATCCGAGTCCCCATGGGGATCCCCTTCCTTCGTAAAGGCCAGTGGGCTCCATGAAGTGATCATTCTTTGAAGAGGGGAATAATTCAAACCAAACGAGTGGCACTAAGAGAAGATAAAGTACATTGAAGAGCTCATGGTTTGCAGAGTAGAATTTGAATCATGATTTGGGTGTTAAGAAAGAGAAAGGTTGGAGGATATGTCCTTTGGGATCAAGGGGAGCTCTGTATTTATAGGCAAGAGGCACTGCGAAGCAGAGCTTGTTGGGCCCAAAAACACATGGAATTTCTTCGTAATCACAAAGAAAACCCTATACTTTCTATGTGGAGGGTTAAAAAAATCAAATGGGATCACGGAGCCTCCATCCTCCTTGCTCCGCAGTGGGTTCGCAAACGTCAAGGGGGCTCGCGAATCCTCTTGCATCCTTTTTTCCATGGCGTGTTCGCAAACATCAAGGGGGATCATAGAGCCTCCCTCCTCCTTGCTTCGCATTGCCTTCATGGATGGGAATCATTGCACTGGTAGTGGGGTTGCATGGGCTCTGCGAACAATCTTCACGAGTCATCCCTTAAGGCCTTCCATTTGTTTTTGTTCTTCTCAAATTTTGGCACTGAAAAATAATTTTTATCAATGTGACTCTAAATTGTACTTCATGATTTATTTTCTTGGTTTTTTAATACATTATCTCACTCATTGGGGGTTTCATCACAACATTCCATTAGTAAAAGACATTTCATATTATTCATCAATTTTCTTTTATACAGTGCATATAATAGACCATTTAAGTATTCTAATAATATTTTAATTCATATTCATATGTTATTTATTTCCATTTCATTATATCTCCTTAATTTTGTTTCATATAAACAATTTATATTATCATATGGTTTTTATGGAGTCAATGTTATTTTTTTGAGTAATACTCTTTCTTCAATGATTTTTTTATCTTATGTTTGAAATATTAACCATTTTCTATCTCATATGGTATTTTCCATTTTTCCAATGGAAATAACATTTCTCAATCTGATTACTCTTTTTTATTGTTTTTTAATTCATTAATGTACATCATTATAATGTAATAAATCCAATCTCTACCATGAATATTTCTCATCCATATCATTATTATTCCTCAAATGTGTGTTTTCATTGTATATTTTGAAAGACAAGTATGTATTTCATTCCACACCTTTCATATTTCCCTTTATCACTTTAGAAAATGTATTTTTTAATTTTTAAGTTAATGTGGGATTCTTTATAACTATTACTAGCTCATAAATGGTTATTTCATTCTACATCCATAGATGATTAATATTCCACTATATATTATTTCTATTTTAAAATTTATGTTTTTAAGGATATGTTATTATAAAATTAATTAAAATTATTAAAATTATTCTTCTCAAACATTGTAATGGGAATATAAAATTCAAAGAAATATTTTTTGTATTGTTATATTTCAAATGAAAATATAAATATCTTTTTATAAATTGACTATAACTTTCTGATATATTTAAATGATATATTGTATATCATATTATTCATCACGCATCACCCTCTATGTTCTCAGATTATTTGGATAATTTAGTGTATTTAAATTTTGCATCATTTTATCCATTTACATTACTCTTATTGTGTGAAATGTTATGAAATTATTATGGTCCCAATTTATTTACAAGAGTTAATCACTATTTTATGTTTTTTTCTTGTGGAACAAAAATTTATTATTTATTATTATACAAAATATGTTAATAGATTTATATATCTCTCCAATTAATTTAAAAACACTTTATTTATCTTTTTAAAATGATGTTATGTGTTGCTAAAATTTTGATTATATATGTTCACAACTTTATGCACAAACATTGTTTTAGAAAACTATGTTTTAAAAATTATGCATGAATAAGATCATTATTTTCAATGTTGAAATATATATGTGTGGAAATGGAGTGTTTAGTTATTTCCAAAACATTATTATTTCGTATAGTTATGTTTGGGCCACATTTCATTTTAATTATCAATGACGTATGATGATTTTCACATGTTTACACATTATTATTCCTTGGAAATTGAACTCCTTCCATGATGATCCTTTGAAGGTCATATGTCCAAAATCCATGATCTATGTTAATATGTTTTTCCATATGATCACTTCTTATTTTTCGTGATTTTATTAATGAGTTATTTCTCACACTATCATTTTCTCTCACATTATTATAATCTAATCCTAATATGGTTATTGATATATATTTCTCATTCTAAGAATTTGAGATCACTATATCTAGTGTTTCATATTTTAATATGAAATCATATATATGAGTTTTTCTATGATAATATATTGTGTAGATAATTTTATTATATTTTTTGAGTGTTTTTTGGTAATGATGTTTCATAGAGATAATCTATAAATTCAAAAAGAAACTATTTCTTTTTTGAAACATGTTTTATTTTCATCTGTAATGATAATCATTTTTTATGATTTAATATTTAGGTATGATATTTTTGGTTTAGCAAAGTAATAATTTTTATCCTCCTTATCAATTGATTATTTAAATTTTGAATAATTTGATTCCATATATATGCTACAAGAATAGTGTTGTGGATATTCCATCACAAGAACCATGTTGTTTGGTTTTTCATTATTTTGAAGAATATTTGTAGAAATAAGAATAGATGTGAGACTTAACCATCACATAATATGTATTGTAGTGTGGTATAATAATCTAAATTATATTTATGTCTTGTTTATGTAATATATAATAGGAATAATAATAGATTTCACTTTGTGTAATGTATTGATTTATATAAGGGCCATAAAAATAACACATCACATGAGAATTATATTGTCCCATATATGATTAAAATTATTTATTAATCAATGATAATTCTACAAAATATTGAACTTGAAAAATAACTATAACCAAATAGATTTGAGATTTTATAAAATTGGGAATAATATTTTTTAGTGGGATTGATCCCCTGAATGGGGGTTCAAATCTGTACATAATAAATTCAATAAAAATAAATATAGTTTGATCTTATATACCAGGGTATTCTTCATCTTTTAAGGTGTTGTGATAGGTACAACTGGTATCACATTTAACAATATACAGTCAGTTCCATTTGTGATCCATTTAAATTTTTACCATCTTGGATGATTGGTGTTCCTTTTAATACCATTCATCCTAGACAACAATTGACAATTTTATGGTCCTAAATTTATGACCATTTTGTACTATAATTCAAATTCATACAACTCGTATAATTGGGGAATAGCTAACTCTAAATGGTGTATGTGTGGAACTTATGATGGATAACCACTTTTGTGTCCTATGATGGTCTATTTTCATAAACTGAAATAGGTACCTTGGTAACCCAAAAAATTATCTAGTCCTATAAAATCCAAAAGGGAATTTTTGATACCCACAGGTTAGCTAAAAACACCCAACATCATACATTATGAATGTGTGGATGATATTCACACAAAATGAATAGAATAAATATAAACAAGTCCATATTCATACAAGGAAAAATCCACATGTAGAATTGTTCTATAATTCAAATAGCTGTAATCATCCCTATGTGAAACCACAAGATACCAAAAAATAGGAAAAAAATCATGTCATAGATGGTAAAACTATATAAGAAAAATCATAGAAAAATACAACAACCTCCAAGTGGTTTCAAAACATTCCTGGAGCTTGTATGAATACAATATAAAATCACCAAAAGGCACAAGTAGGGTGTGAGATAAAATCCTAATAGGGCCTCACCAAGGTTCCATAAAAATGTGCCAACTTTTAATTAACTGAAAAAAGAATTAAATTTCAAATAAAAAGTTATATAATTTCAAAAGAAAATATAAAAAAATTAATGAATTACATTTAAATTGATATAAATATATTAAAAAACTCTCGATAAATATTTTATATAAATAGTTTAAATAATATTTTAATGTATTTAAAACATTTTATAAAAATAATGAAATATAATGTAAATAAAAAAGGGACATCATGGTTATGTGATATAAGGTATGATAGTTCTCAGCAATTGGGTCCTCACACAATTGAAGCTGAATCACAACAATAGGTGTATACATATTCCCCATTGATACTGACTAAAGAGGACTCATCACCACCGCAGCAGGGATATGGCCTCATGAACAAAGCTTTGTTTTATTTTTAAGCATTAAAAGAGTGTTATTCAAATAAATCCCTAACTACATAGGATTTCAGTTACTCTAGTACATATCAACAAGGAGAAATATATTCTAAACCTATTTAATCTATAATTCTTTACAATATCAATTTCCATTATTCCAATTTTCCATTTTAAAACCAAAATGTGTTTTTAATTCAAACATTGTTTTTCTATGATAAATTTAATGGGTTCCATTCAATCCCATTTTAATCCATTTTTCCTAAAATACCAATTTGACATAAATTGCACAATTTATATTAAAAAATTTAAATATAATAAAATTCCATCAATTTCACAATTAATCTCCAATTCTATGGGATTTGGGGGGTTTTCCCAATTTCATGGAAAATCAAATTTGAAACCCCCAATTCGGTGGATTGGGTATTTCATCATCCAATAAAAATAAATTTAATTTATATCAAGAAATTGAATTTACATCAAAAAATCGAATTAAAATTAAAAAAATTAGTTAATAAAATTTGGGCATATTAATGGAACCACCTACTAAGGGATCACTAGATCTCGAATCAAAATGTCGTAAATGGGAAACATCGATGAAGAACTCCAGAAACGATGATCCAAGAATCAGAACTAGATTCAAGATCTAAAGTAGTGGTTATTATATACTCCAAAAATAAAAATATCTAAAAACAAAAGGGAGGATATGACAAAAAGATAGGGAAAGAGTTTGGGAAAAGGAAACTCATGGGGAGAAGATCAAATGCCAATTTCCTAGCTTCAATTCACTATTAATAGGGTGTAGTGGGGGCCAAAATCAACTATTGGGAGATCCCCTAGAATTTGAAATCATTAGGGGTCAAATTAAGTCTATTGGTCGCATAATAGGGGGTTTCAGGATGTTTAAAAATTAATTTTTTTATTTAAAAATATCATATGCACAATCATCATGGAAGGGCTGCATAGTTTAGACTAACCATATACCCTAACTATGGGATCCTTTTAATGTGGTTTCATTGTTAATCCTCAGTGGGTGATTAATTCTTCAAACCATGTACAAGACTTGAAACCCCCATTGTGTGGTTTTTCATGGTTTCCCCTTATATAGATCCTGGTTTGGGAAAATTGTGCACCAATAATGAAAAGCCTCGAAACATTCAAAATCTCAAGAAATATCACCCGATTTATCCCATAATGAATTGAAAACCAATAAGAATCAAAATAGGGATTTAGGAATCCCTAAAAAAAGTAAGAAGATGTTACAACCTTGCCACCATAGAAAATTAATGTCCCTATAAAGACTATGATCAATCTTCCATGTCAAAAACATGAGGCCTGCACTCTATCAACAATGACCCCCTCTCCAACGTTTCACAAGAATCAGAACAATGATGTTATTGAACTCAAAACAACTGTATCTTCCTCCCATGAAGTACCATTATTTTAGAATAAAATATCCCGACTGGACATTCAGTGATAGATAAATTATGTATAACCTCATGATCACTCCAGTTCAGAACAATATATGGATCAGATATATATATTCATAGTTGTGATAGATAGAAAATATTATGAATTAGTGTCAAATATGGTGGATGTTGTAAATGGTAATAAAATTTCCCCATAAACTCAACATCTTAGTAAGGTCCCAAAATGAAAGGACTATGTTTACCATTCCTCCTATGTAGTCGGTTACCCAACTGGTGTGAAGCATTCAACAACACCTAGTCACCAACTGAAAATTTCAATGTTCTATGATTATGATTAGCATAAGAATAAAACCAACTCTGATCCATCAGCATTCTTTGAATATTTAGATGGATATTTATTGTCTTTTATTCAACCACACCTGGTATAACTAATGAAAATTCCCTAATATCCAATCAACACAATGAAGATATGTAGGGTCAGTCATACAGTGCCTCCAAATGATCCATTATGATTGCATAATGGTATCTATTATTTTAAGAAAACTCAACCAACCCTAGATGTTCATTCCAATCCCCAGAAAAGTTGAGAACATACGAATGTTGAAAGTACCCATGAAACATCATATATCTTTACATCTATCCATATAACTATGTAAGGTGTGTCATGCTCAAACAGACTAGATATTATTGTAGATCAAGAAGGCCTCTCCTAAAATGAGAAGTGAACTGAGGAACCCTATCACAGACTATATAATATGAAACCCTATAAAAATGAATGATCCCTTTCACATAGAGACAGTACTGCAAATCCCATTTTTACCAACGCTTATATTCCAATGGTTTATCAAACCGTTGGGAATGGTCATGTATAACAACGGTTTTCTTAAACCATTGGTATAGAGGATTTTTGAACAATTTTACCAACGGTTTGTAAAACCGTTGGTATAGGCTTCAATTAAGACACTTTTACCAACGGTTATACACTAACCGTTGGTATATGTTGCTACATTACCAAAAAATTTTAAAAACCGTTGGGAATGATTTCCCCTAAATCCAGTAGCCCCTTCGCTTGATTGTAGGCCCCCTCCGCTCGACTGTAGCCCTAAATTGAACCTCTCCCGACGCTCTCTCGTTACCCAGTCTCCGAAACTCCATCCATCATCTTCAATCAAACAATTTTTCTGTTCTACATTTCAAATCTGTATGTTCTACCTCAGTTATTATGTTCTTCATCTATTTTTTTTATTTTTATTTTGATTTGACCTAATCGTTTTGGATCTCTCTATAAAATGTCTCAGAAACATGTTCCAGTCATAGATCCATCTGAAATCAAACAATTTTGTATTTCTACACTCTAAATCTGTAAGTACTACCTTAGTTTTAATGTTTTGCATCTATTATTTTTGTTTTCTATTTTAATTTGATATAAACTAGGTTTTGTTGTTTATGGCATGCGAAGGATTGTGATATTTAGGATGAATTGGATGTTGGATGGGTGATGGATTGGAATTGTGATGTTTTTTGGATTATGTTTAGTTAATTTTCAATGAATTATTTGGGGATATCCTCCCTTTAACAGAGCCCCCACTCCTCAGGGACCCTAGACACCCCCCCCCCCCTCTTAGACCCTGGAAAGTACCCCCCTCATGGAACATGGACATCCTTACCCCCATCTTAATTGAAACATGGACATCCCCCCTCCAAGACCCTGGAAAACCCCCCTCCACCCTCCTCCCTGGACCTTGTATAGTCCCCCTCCTTGCTGGACCCTAGGAAGCCCCCCAACCTCTACCCTGGACACTAGATAGCCCCCATCCTCGATGGACCCTTGATAGCCCCCCCTCCATCCTGGACCATGGACAACCCCTTCTCCCCTTCTCCTTGACCCTGGACAGCCCCCACCCCCCTTCCTAGACCCTGGACAGCCCCCACCCCTCGTCCTATACCTTGGACATCCCCCTCATCCCCCTCCTCAACCACCAAATACCCCCCCCCACTTTAAAACATTGACCACCAAACTTGGACATGCTGGATTTTCTCTAAAAAGATAGATTTGATCCTCAAACCACCTCAATAATATCATAAACAATGCTTATTATGTGGTTTTCACCACATAGCATCCAATTGTATTCCATGTCACTAGTCTATCCTCCCTTGGCTAGATTTTACAAAAAGTGTTCAACCTTAAGGATCCAAAAAAATTGATATAATACATTTTATAATGGATTAAAATTTCAAATTGGGATCCAATGAGGAATATTTGAGATATTATGCATCATGCCAATGAGTAAATCCATTTTTATATATCTGATAAGTTATTTTTCACAATTTTCACACATTAATTGTCTGTTAAAATGGGACAAACATTTACAAAGGTTCTAATATATAAAAATGAATCTATTTGTTGATGAAGATTAACCACCAATGTCTAGCTTGTCTACCTCTTCCATGATCATCGATGTGCACGTCCCGTATCCATTTGACCTCGCACGACGGGTGACTCAGCATATGGCTGATGACGAGCACCAGATTCTCTTACATCCACACCAGATTCACGCTCGCTACGCTCTTAAAGTGATCAATCCCACTAAGCGTCCATGTGAGTTGATGAAACGGCCACCGGTTCTTGTAAGAGGCATAGGAGTTCTGAGCTAATGTACCAAGATGATTGACCACTGTCCATCCATCTGGCTGAAGACGTAATACTTAGCGCTTCATGATAGGCAACCCATGTTCTAGAGTTTCATCATTTTCCTTTTTTACCTTCTTTTAGGAAATAAACATGGCATGTATGCAACTATTTTTTAGCTACTTCTGAACTATATGTGCAGTTGTCATTACTCTGCCTCAATCCGATAAGCGGTTTGGCCTGTATCACTCCAAGTGTACGTATTTTGTTTAAAATGGACAATATTTTACATACATATGCCAATCCAATAAAACAGTTTTTTATTGTGTTGATAGTTTTTAACAATGATACATGACTCATATTTGTCGTGTATGAGTCAACCCCGCCTCAATTTGAGGCCCGGTGTGGCCGACACCACTCAAAGTGCCTTTATTTTGTAAAAAATGGACTTAATTTTAAGTGAAATCAACAACTGTCATATAGAAAACTGACCAAACGCATTCGGATTCTGTTGAAACAAAAGTAAAATGATCCATTAGTCAAATGTGACATGTATGTGTCAACTCCGCCTCAATACGATGTTCGGTGTGGCCAACACCACTCAAAATGACTCTGTTTTGTTAAAAATGGACTTATTTTTAAGTGGAATCTACAACAGACATACGGTAAACCGACCAAATGCTTTAGGATTCTATTGATACTATAGTAAAACAATCCATGGGACATATTTGACATGTACGAGTCAACCCCGCCTCAATCCAAGGCATGGTGTGGACGGTACCATTCAAAATTTCTCTTTTTTGTTCAAAATGACTTTAATTTTAAGTGAAAACAACAACTGGCATACGGAAAACCGACCAAATGCATTCGAAATCTATTGAAACATTAGGAAAATTATCCATGGGTCATATGTGACATGTACGAGTCAACCTCGCCTCAATTCAAGGCACGGTGTGGCCAGAACCACCAAAACTATCACTCTTTTGTTTAAAATGGACAATATTTTACGTACATACGCCAAAAAGATCAAGCAGATTATGATTGTGTTTATACATTTGCACAACGATCCATGACTCATATGTGATGTGTACAAGGTAACCCCCCCCCCCCCCTCAATTCGAGGCCCAGTATGGCCGACACCACTAAAAGTACCTTTGTTTTGTTAAAAATGGACTTAATTTTAAGTGAAATCAACAAATGACATACGGCAAACTGACCAAACACATTCAGATTATATTGAAACTTAAGGAAAACGAACCATGGGTCATTTTTTACGTGTATGAGTCAACCCCTCCTTAATCCGAGGTGCAGTGTGGATGGTACCATTCAAAATGTCTCTCTTTTGTTCAAAATGACTTTAATTTTAAGTGAAAACAACAACTGGCATATGAAAAACCGACCAAATGCGTTCCAAATCTGTTGAAACTTTATGAAAACGATCCATGGGTCATTTGTGACATGTACGAGTCAACCCCTCCTCAATCCGAGGCGTGGTGTTTCAGGAACCACCCAAACTGTCCCTCTTTTGTTTAAAATGGACAATATTTTACGTACATACGTCAAACCGATCAAACGACTTCTGATTGTGTTGATACTTTTGAAAAACGATGCATGACTCATATGTGATGTGTACAAGTCAACCCCGCCTCAATTAGAGGCCCGTTGTGGCCGACACCACTCAAGGTGCCTCTATTTTGTTAAAAATGGACTTACTTTTAAGTGAAATCAACAACTGACATACAACAAACAGACCAAACACATTCGAATTATATTGAAACTTAAGTAAAACAATCCATGAGTCAAATGTGACATGTAATAGTAAACCCCGCCTCAATACGAATCTCGGTGTGGCCGACACCACTCAAAATGCCTATGTTTTTTTAATAATGGACTTAATTTTAAGTGAAATCAACAACTGACATACAGTAAACCGACCAAACGCATTCGGATTCTATTGATACTATAGCACAACGATACAGGGTCACATGTTACGTGTATGAGTCAACCCCGCCTTAATCTGAGTCACGGTGTGGATGGTACAATTCTAAATGTCTCTCTTTTGTTCAAAATGAATTTAATTCTAAGTGAAAACAACAACTAGCATACGAAAAGCTGACCAAATGCGTTGAGAATCTGTTGAAACTATAGGAAAACGATCCATAGGACATATGTGACGTGTACGAGTCAGCCCTGCCTCAATACGAGGTGCGGTGTGGCCGAAACCACCAAAACTGTCCCTCTTTTGTTTAAAATGGACAATATTTTACGTACATACGTCAAACCGATCAAAAAACATCTGATTGTGTTGATACTCCTGCACAATGATGAATGACTCATATGTGAGGTGTACGAGTCAACCCCGACTCAATCCAAGGCTCAGTGTGGCCTACACCACTCAAAGTGCCTATGTTTTGTTAAAAATGGACTTAATTTTAAGTGAAATCGACAACTGACATACGAAAAACTAACCAAATGCATTCGGATTCTGTTCAAACTTAAGAAAAAATATCAATGGGTCATATTTGACGTGTACGAGTCAACTTCGCCTCAATCTGAGGTGTAGTGTGGCCGGGACCACTCAAACTCCCTCTCTTTTGTTCAAAATGGACTTATTTTTAAGTGAAATCAACAAATGACATACGGGAAACCAACCAAACACCTACGGATTGTATTGAAACATTAGGAAAACGATCCCTGGGTTATATGTGATGTGTAAGAGTCAACCCCGGCTCAATCTGAAGCATGGTGTGGCCGGTATCACTCCAAGTGTATGTATTTTGTTTATAATGGACAATATTTTACGTACAAATGCCAAACCAATCAAACGGCTTCTGATTGTGTTGATACTATTGAAAAACAATCCATGACTCATTTTTGATGTGTAGAAGTCAACCCTACATCAATCTAAGGCCCGGTGTGGCCGACACCACTCAAAGTTCCTCTGTTTTGTTAAAAATGGACTTAATTTTAAGTGAAATCAACAAATGACATACGACAAACCGACCAAACGCATTCGGATTCTGTTGAAACATAAGTAAAATGGATCATGGGTCAAATGTGACGTGTACGAGTCATCTTCACCTCTATCTAAGGCGTGGTGTGGCCGGGACCACTCCAACATCGTCTCTTTTGTTCTAAATGGAATTATTTTTAAGTGAAATCAACAACTAACAGACGGGAAACCGACCAAATGCCTTCGGATTGTGTTGACACTTTACGAAAAGGATCCATGGGTCATTTTTGATGTGTATGTGTCAACCACACCTCAATCCGAGCCTCGGTGTGGCCGCCACGTCTCAAAGTGACTCACTTTTCTTTGAAATGGAAAACATTTTAAGTGAAAACAACAACTGACATACAAAAACCAAAAAAAACGCATTCAGTTTCCATTAAAACTTTAGGAAAATGATCCATGGGTCATTTGTGATGTGTACGAGTCAACCCTGCCTCAATCTGAGTCCTGGTGTAGCCGGGATCACTCTAAGTGTCTCTCTTTTGTTAAAAATGGAAAACATTTTAAGTACATAATGAAAACCGACCAAAAAGATTCTGATTGTATTGATACTTTATCACAACAATCCATGAGTCATATTTGAAGTGTAAATGTCAACCCCTCCACAATTCGAGGCGCGATGTGGCTGACACCACTCATAGTTTATCTCTTTTGTTTTAAATATATATCATTTTACTGAAAAGAACAACTGGCATACAAAAAACGACCAAATTCATTCATAATTAGTTTAAACATTAGGAAAACGATCCATGGGTCATATGTGACGTGTACGAGTCAACTCCACCTCTATCCAAGGAACGTTGAGGCCAGAACCACTCGAAGTGTCTCTCTTTTGTTTCAAAAGGACATCATTTTTAGTGAAAACAACAACTAACATATGGAAAACAAAACAAATGCATTCGTATTCCATTGAAACATTAGGAAAACAATACATGAGTTATATGTGATGTGTACGAGTCATCCCCACCTCAATCCAAGGAGCTGTGTGGCCGGAACCACTCGAAGTGTCTCTCTATAGTTTAAAATGAACATCATTTTAAGTGAAAAGAAAAACTGACATACGGAAAACTGACCAAACACATTCAGATTCTATTGATACTTAAGGAAAAGGATCCATGGGAAATTTTTGACATTTATGAGTCAATCGTGCCTCAATCCAATCCTCGGTGTGGCCGCCACGACTCAAAGTGACTCACTTTTCTTTGAAATGGAAAACATTTTAAGTGAAAACAACAAATGACATAGTGAAACCCCACAAAACGCATTTGGATTATGTTGAACTTTAAGAAAACTATCCATGGTTCATTTTTGATGTTTACAAGTCAACCTCCCCTCAATCCGAGCCTTGGTGTTGCTGGGACAACTCAAAGTGACTAACTTTTCTTTGAATTGGAAAACATTTTAAGTGAAAACAACAACAGACATACTGAAAACCAACCAAATGCATTAGGATTCCTTCGAAACTTTAGGACAATGATCCATTGGTCATTTGTGACGTGTAAGAGTCAACTCCCACTCAATTCTAGTCGCAGTGTGGCCGGGATCACTCTAAGTGTCTCTCTATAGTTTAAAATGGACTTCAATTTAGGTGAAAAGAACAACTGACATATGGAAAACTGACCAAACACATTCAGATTGTGTTGATACTTTAGTACAAGGATCCATGGGTCATTTTTGATGTGTACCAGTCAACCACGCCTCAATCTGAGTCTTAGTGTGGCCGCCACAACTCAAAGTGGATCACTTTTATTTGAAATGGAAAGCATTTTAAGTTAAAACAACAACTCACATATGAAAAACTGACCAAACGCATTCGGATTCTATTGAAACTTTATGACAACAATACATGGGTTATTTGTGATGTTTACAAGTCAAACCTGCTTCAATCTGAGTCACGGTGTGGCGGGGATCACTAAAAAATGTCAATTTTTTAAATGAACCACATTTTATGTGATAATAACTGGCATACGGAAAACCAACAAAACCCTTTCGGAATATGTTGATACTTTAGGAAAATCATTAATGGGTCATCTGTGACATGCACTAGTCAATAATACCTCAATACGAGGAATGGTGTGACCGTTACAACTCCAAGTTCATGTATTTTGTTTAAAATAGATATCATATATACATAAACACATGTATACGAAAAACCGATCAAATTATGAATTGAATTCCAAATTTCACATAAAATTTTGATCTAAATTTGAAATTGAATTATAAATGAATTATAAAATAAATTCTAAATGAATTCTAAATGAATTTTAAAATGAATTCTAAATGAATTCTAAATTATGTATCTTTATAATTACGTTATGAATTCTGATTTAATTCTGAATGTGTATAGTTTCAGGATGTATTATATGTTAAATGTATATGAATTTGTTCTGTATTTGTATATGTTAGTTGGTTATTGCAGGTAAAGGAGAGGGATTGAAGAATCACAGGTGAATGGAGGCTCTGCTCCTCCCCTATGCAAATTGTAGTCTGCTGTGCACATTGCAGGCTGCTGCACAATTTGCACAGCATAGGCTATGCCAATGGTTTGAAACCATTGGCATAGTCTTCTACAAAGGTTTATACCAACGGTTTAGATGGAACCGTTGGTATAAAATCTTTCCCTATGGTTTCAAACCGTTGGGAAAAGATGTATAGTTTTCTTTTTCCCAACAGTTTTGAGTGAACCGTTGGGAAAAGCTAGAGATTTTGTTGGGTTTTCCCAACGGTTTACTTAAAACCATTGGGAAAACATATGTCAACGGTTAATGTTGACCATTGGGATAGGTGGATTTTTCTAACCTATTCCAATGGTTCTTTGTAAACCATTGTGAAAACTTTTCCCAACGGCTTACTTACCCACGTTTTGTAGAACCGTTGGGATAGATATTCCCAACGGTTCTGTGGCCTTTCCCAACAGTTGTGAACTGTTGGAAATGACTCTTTTTCCAGTAGTGAGATCTCACAAATCCTAAAAACAATTTATATCTCAGATGGGTTTAAATTGATTTAATTTATTCTTTTCATTGATCACAACCATTTTGAAATTATTTATTCTTTTGGTAAACGGAAACACTACTAGAATTTCTATAGAGATCACATCCCACATCCATGTTGGTAGAAGAAGTGGGTGAGGAAAACATGAAGGTTTTAGGTACTTGAAATTTATCAGGTGGCATGTATAACAATGACAGAAAATTTCAAAAACACCCCATATCATACATGGAAATTATAATCTACACTGCATATCATAGAACATATTCATGGTTCATATGATTACTACCAACTAGGGGTTTTGGAAATTCCCAATTATAGATTCACTTACACCTAATGGAATAACAAGTAATTTTTCATATCAGAGAATGACCTTGGTGGAGAATGAACAGTTAGGTATAATATCCCCACTATAAAGAGAGTCTATAATAATAAATAACTCATCATTAAGAATTGTTTCATGAATGATAATCTCTAGAAAATAGGATTCAAACTAAAGACTAGCCATGGAAACCTCAACCCCTAATTCTTAGACACCTATATGCAACTGTGAAAATAGATCCATCAAGTTCCACTCTCCTAATGATTCACTCACTACCTTGTTCAGATGTTTCCTACTCAATGTATCTTCAATAGCATTCTATTTCCCTAATTTATTTGGAATATTATAGTAAAATATTTTTAATATTACACCCCATTCTTCTAGTTGGGATTCAAATTTTTTTAGAGAAGATATTACTCAAACTCTGTTGGTATGAAAACATGGTAAACCTTTATCTGAAAAGGTAGTGTCACCACCTCTTAATCG
Source organism: Viscum album (assembly GCA_963277665.1). Taxonomy (NCBI): domain Eukaryota; kingdom Viridiplantae; phylum Streptophyta; class Magnoliopsida; order Santalales; family Viscaceae; genus Viscum; species Viscum album. The sequence continues at coordinate 846,714,319 of OY728131.1, read as the reverse complement.
TGTTCATCGTAGTTGTGAGTTTGAGTTCATGGGTTTGGTAATTAATCTCATGTGTATTATGCATAAGATATCCATAACCTATTACATGGTCATCATGCATAAGATTATAGCCCAAACCTGAACCTGATGCATCACAGAGGACCACTTAGACCTACCCGATCTTGTGAAGAGTCAACACATGCGACATAGTAAAAAAAAATTCATATTTAGAAAAGAATTCAGGCATTTCTCATACATATAAAATTTACTCTCTTCTGAGTTAGAGAAGTCATCGTAGATATCAAATTTAATAATTCCATTAAAACTAGAAATAATACCCAGTTATACACAATAATCACCCAATATCAAAATGATTTCATGGTTTCTCCCATGTCATAAAAACCTTATCCTTTTCAGGAAAAAAATTCCATGTTTTTTTAAAATGTGTCGCAATTAATTCAATACCCAAATCCATAAATCATATTCACATATCATTGAATAATATATTAAATTTATCAACAATTCCACAACTTCTCTTAGATGACTCACATTATCCTCCTCGGACTAAGATTTAATGAGAATGTATTCCAAGAAGACCACAAAAAGGTATCAAGGTACTCATGGAAGATCCTCATCATTAAATCATTAATGGTTTTAGGATAATTGGTTAAACACAAAAGAATGAAATGTTACTCATAATTATTGTACCTGCTCCAAAAGGTAGTTTTCTGAATTCCAGATTCATTTATTAAGAAATGATGGTATCCATATCAATGTTCAATCACCAAAAAACCAATTTCCATTTCAACTAATCAAATGGATAATCATTTTTTGGTAATAGATAATTTATATTTACCATAAAATAATTTAGTTTTTTGTAATCCACATAAATTGGAAGTGAACAATCAAATTTCATAGTGAAGAGACCCAATGCCACCCAAGGTGAAAAACTCGAACATATAAATTATTTAATAAGAATATAATCCAACTGACACTTCAACTCTTTCATTTGTAATTATTCCATGTGGTAAGTGGGAATTGAAATTGGTTGACTACTAGGCACTAAGTCGACATAATAATCTACCTCTCTTAACAGTGGAAAATTAGAAATGTGAAAATGGAAAGACTCAGAAAAATATATGACAACATGAGGGAGATAACCACTCAAATATTATCAATCATTGTAAAAAAGAAAACATTTATATTACATACTCCAACTCTAGATAAGAAGGTATGTCTCTACTCAAGAACTCCTCCCACTACCCTTGAATAATATGGAACCCCTCATTTGGTGTTGTGAAGAGAACCTCCTAGATAACAGTGAATCTAGGAATTATTAGAAATTAACCAATCCATCATGAATATGATATCAAGTAGTTTAATTTTGAGAACTAGAAAATATCAAGCAACCTCAACATCAGTTTTTCAGTACACACATGTAGGACTACATAGACCTTGATCTATCATTGTTCCATAGGGTATAGTAAAATCCATCACAAAAGATAAAATCATCATATAAATATATAGAATATTAACAACATGGTTTGAAACAAATTAACGAGATGAACAAGTATCAAATAGAGTAGTCACTAATGATGATTTTATAGTGATGGTACCTCTTACAGTCACTATGCCTATATCTGTTTCCATGAGAGACTCTTCGACTATATGAAAAAGCTATATTACAGATTCATGTAGTCAAAACAACTTTGTCCTTGATGCTTGTAAGTGCACCATATTTTTAATAGGAACTGATGATATCATTCCAGTACAAGGAGTAGAAAATAAATGGTAGAAATTTTTTAGGGGACTCGAGTGTGGACCGAAGCCACATGTCTATGGAACATTAATAAAAACAATATTTAAAATGCTCTTGATTACCACTCTTGTATCAAATAAAAGGTCATCATCAGTGAACGTGAGGAGTTATAGAAAATACCTAATGTCAATAACAAGCATTTTAATCATCATGTATCCTCTATCCCTCATAGGAATTCACAATTCCACTAAGATAAAATGAAATCTCATAAACCATTACATACAAGCCAGTTCCATTTAGACCATTAGTCCTCTATCTAAAATATCATCATTAAGAAGTTGGATTCCGTAAGAAATCCAATGAATATAATATCATATCACAGAACATACATGAACCATTGATTAATTATCTTTTCATTTGATTCGATCTTAGTTGATAACTACACTATCTCTGCAAAACTATTTACAAACCACATCACCATTCTATAATCCTTATAAATATTGAAGAACGAAAAATCCCTGGACATCAACATAAATTCTAGATATATTTGGTTAGTTAAAATAACATTGAATTATTTACACTCTAAAACCTTGTGAATTTTCTCCTCCACCATCATAGCCCACAATCTCACACTCAGTCACGCCATCCCAACAGTGGGACACTTCACAATGATTTCATTAGTTGTTTCCTACAACTAAAAAAATTATCAATATTTCCCAACCATTACTCAAACAATTGAGGATCATTAAATAATTTTAATGCTGGTGGATTCTGGTGAATTAAATCCAAATAATGATAAGGGAAAACTTCTATCTGAGGATCCATCAGTGGAGCCTGATCATGAACCTTTGGTGGTCCCTGTTCCAATGTTAGGATAATAAACACAGTCAGCTCATCCAAAATGAGGTCCACAAGAGGATTTCTCACCAGGGTTCAATATCATCTTCTTCATAGATCTAATTCAAACGTCTTTTCAGAGGTACAGTGATACCCAAAATTTAAAGACTACTTTGAATACATCATCTTAAAACTCAAATAGAGGAACAATGAATTTAATCCCAATAGATAGAAAAAAATATGTTGATTTCAATATACCCAAATAAAATGTAGGTAAATTACTATAAATAATCTTCATGATGGATTTTGTAAATTACCAATGGTGGCTTAAGGATCATTATGATGAGTTTTTGCAAGGAACTCACTGGTAAATACCTACTAAGTCCATAATAGATTATACAACTGCATACTGACATCATGGGAAGATGCTCATCCTTCCTTTGAAACCATTTTTTATTGAACCACCTTAGGTACCGTGTTAAACTGATGACCAATCAATTCCTAGCATATCCCAATGTATGTTACTAATCCCCATGGGTTGGTGATAGGCACCTGGCATCATACAATATGAATGTCGAAACAAAATTTCAACTAAAACAAATCAAACAAGATAATCAAGATACTATGAAAATAAGGAATGATTCATATGGAGAAGTGTACCAACATTCAAAAATACAAAAAATAAGCCAATGTGAAATCCAAAGTTACTAGAAGAATAGGATAAGAACCCAACCAATATAAGACACAAATATTGATTCCCATGGATGAATGTCAACTATAAACTCTATGTGGTTCCATTGCATTGCTCGAACCTAGAAAAATATTATCTTCAAACAACCAAACACACATGTAGCATATCAACTTAAATCCAAGCATTGTCACACCATGGATTCCATAATATTATTTTGACATTTAAATAACTAAATAAAACTATAAATTTAAAATAAATTGTTACGAATATTAAAAAATATATTTAAAAAAGAATTAGTTACATTTGAAATGATATAAATAAATTAACCAAATTGATCAAAATACATTTTATATAAATAATCCAAATAAAGTCATAAGGAATGTAACACAATTTCCACTGTCAATGAAAATTATTCAACTACAGACAAATAATAAACATCATCATGTGCCAAAATGTAAGATTGTTCAATGATACAAGATCCTCAAATGCATGAAGTAGAATCATGGTAATATTTTGATACACATTACCCTTTTATATTGATCAAATAAGATCCATCACAATCCTGTCAGGGATGTGACATGCATCACTAGGATTTTCTTCAGTTATAAGAATAAAAAGTGTGATATCCCAACAATTCACTAATTACCAAGCTTATAATTTTTTATGATACAAATTATCTTTGAGAACTTTAATTTAAGACTACTTAAAATATAATTCATCCCATTAAATATTTTGAATAATCCAATTTTCGATTTGAAAAATAAAATAGGGTTTAAATCAAAACATTAATTTTTTGGGTGATTAAACTAATGGGTTTATATCAATGCCATTTAAGATATATTTTCAAATTCAAATTTTAAATAAATTTCATCAAATAAATTTAATTATAAATTAAACAATTTAAATATCATAAATTTCCATATATTCCACAATTACTCCCCAATTCAATGGAATTTTCCAGCCTTCATAATTTCATGCTAAAAAAATTTCAAATCAACAATTCCAGATATTTGGGTACCTAATAATCCAACATAATTAAATTTCATTTATATCAATAAATTGGAATTAAATAAATTTTTTTAATTTAAATCAATCAATTAATGGTTAGTAAAAAATTTCATCAAAACTGAACCACTTACCTCGGGATCACTAGATCTCAAAACATAAATTACTAAATGGTAATAATAGATGAAGAATTATAGAGATGAAGATCTAGTAATAATAATATGATAAAACATGTAAAAAGTGGTTATTATATTTTCCAAAAACATTGAGATATACCAAACACGATATATGAAATGAGAGAGCATGGGATAAAGAGAATGGGGAGAGGAAACCTACTGGGGGAAGATCAAATGTAATTCTCCTATATTTAATTAACTTTTATTTGGGTTAATAGGGTCCCAAATCAACTCATGGGAGCTCCCATAGAAGTAAAAAATTCTATGGGAAGAATTACGTCTTTCAGACACATTAAATCCCAATTTTAGGATATTTAAAAATAATTTTTATATTAAAAAATCATATACACATGATTAGTTAGACATGGCCACAAGGTTTGGAAAAACCTTGAGACCCAACCATGAATCCCTTTTTTTTCAGAGTTTCTCATATTTGGGTTCAAAATTTATCCAACCATGTACTAGCCTTAAAAAACTCTTATATCTATGTTTCCATAGATTCCATTGAGAGGGTCTGTGGTTTGGGAAAACAATACGCCAACTGTGGACATCTAATAAACATTCATAATTTCCAAAATTTTCTCATGAAGCATCCCTAAACATATCCCAGCCATGTCATAATGAAAATAAAGGTTTTTGAATACCTAAACATACTATGAGGATGTTACATAAATGATTTTTTTGAAGTGATGGGGAGTTATTTGAATAGTGTCCCATTTAAACTTATAGAAAATTTACTGGATATAGGGGATATGGGTAACAATGTTAAACCACTAATATGGAATGCTTAGGTAAGAAGATATATCATTGGTTTCTTCATGATGGTGGATCCCTATTATCAATGATAATAAATATTAACAAATATCCATATATCCAAAATTGAGAGAGAAATTCCACGGTGGATTTTTTTACATGCTATAGAATCTCTATTATGAAATGAATACACTACCAAATGTGCTACCTGAATATGGAAAATGATGAAATATTTCACATCAAGGGGATAAGGTTTAGGTCATGTTGAAGAAAGATTTTGGGGAGATGGACCTATGTTATATGGAACCACAATTATTTTCAAGGACACTAAGGAAAACATATCAAACATCACCATGGTAGTATAACCGAGCATATGTTGTTTCCATTTTAATCTAGAAGAGATTATTATATCCATCCTACCTTCGAGGGACCTTCTAACCAATTTATTTCACCCTTAATTACTGGATAGCTAATTTCAATTATTCTTTAGTGGTAGTCTATTTCAAGACATAGGAGAAGTTTTATTTCATGATGTATCTATTTTTAATCACTTATTAGGCTCAATTAAACATAATATTCATCACTACTTCAAATGATTGGATTCCCAAATCACTTTTGTAAGTTCAATGTATAGAAGGGTTCCCAAACATTGAGTACTATACACTCTAGTAATATGGAATCTTGTCTATGTGTATGTGACATGAAGTTAGAGGAATAAGGGTCCTTTTATATAAAACTATAGATTTTGATCCCAAATGTATTATATAACCACCTCTAGAACTTATCCCTATATAAGTTGTATATAATGAATAACCCTAAGAAAGTTGAATGATTTCAACACTATAGCAGGATATCACGAATGGTTTGTTCCAAGAGGATTGAAACATTTATAGAGAATGGGTGAACATATAATCTCCAAGTAGGGAAAATTTTCTACATTAAATTTGTTAACTCCCATCGGTTTGAAATAGTGTGTTAACACGAGTTGGAAATTTTTTTTCAAAATGGTTGAAATGTGAGAGGATTCATGTCTTTTGCTAGAGTGACTGAAATTCATTAAGTTATATAATCATAAAATGTCCACATTTAACATCAAAAAAATAAATTCAGCATTTCTTTTGTGAAATCATATGGTAAATGAGAATAGTTTCATCAAAAATTACTAAACTACATGAAATAAGATCATTAGATAAATAATGAATGTATACTATTATTATCAAAACTAATTAAATTATTGAGATAATTTAGAGAATGACATAATAATCATCATCATTATAACTATCAGAGAAAAAAATTAATTTTAGAGTAAAGAAATAATTTTTTATCGAATAATTGAATATTATTTTACATGATAAATAATAGGTTAATTTTATATAACTACCATAATGAAAAGTAACAAACCATTATTCTTAATTTATACCCCATTTCATTATAAAAAAATAAATCATGGCCGGTTAAATGATTAAAATGGATAGGTAGTGTGAATTTATTAATTATAATTATTTTTTAAAATGATTAAAATGAAAAAATGGTTTATGTGTAGTATAAAAACATAATATTATTTTTAACGATAACTATCAAATTTTTACTAAAGAAGTAAAAAAATCCTCTCATTAATATTATGATATTTATATAGATCCTTCAGAGAATCTAAATCATAAAGATTATATTTAAAATGGTTTTGAAAATTAGAGTATATAGTGAATGTATCGTTTTCATGCTAAAAAAAACAAGGAAAATGCCTTTTGTTATAGAGGGATCTGATGGAGAAATAAGAATGAAAAATTTTGGTATAATCATAATATAGTGACCGTAATCAAAAAGGATATTTTGGGAGTAAGTTTCATCCATCCCTCAGAATAAAGGTTTTCAAAATTATTTGATATTTTATGATATTCACATAGTTCAACTTGGGTGGTAAGGCTAATTGTCTTATACTGATATTTAGTCTATGAGGAGAAAATTTTCTTTTGGATGTTAGGGATTAGGAATTGTTGGAGTATGATTTGGGGTGTATTTTTTGAAGATATATTTTTTAGAAAATTATGGTTATTCTCCAAATGAGTTGCATTGATGATATGGTATTTTTAAAGATGATAAAAACACATTTATTTCCAACAGTTTTGTTATAGGTTAATAAGTAGAGGGTTGAGTAAGAGGGGGATTTTAATGCGAATATTTGGAGGATGGAAGGTTGTACTCGGTGATTAGGGGTAAATATGTCGTGTATGTTGGGTTTAAAATAATATGTGTGATTAATAAAAGATAAATTTTGGTAAATGAATGAATTGTTTTTTCATAAGTAATTATATAAATAATGTAATTGAAAATTTTTATGGTAGATTGTTGATCAGGGAAATGGTTTTTATGGAATTAATATACAGATGAGTTATAATTAATGGAATTATATATTACATTACGGGTGGGTTGATGGGTCAGAAGGTTGATGCAGAAGAATATTTGTTAGGTTATTGTAGAAGGTAGGATGGATGAGGGTATAAAGGCATAGTATTTGAGAAAAAGTTGTTGTCTTGAAATGTGAAATGAGGAATAGGTAAGTGTAGTTCCAAGGATGGATGGGTGGATACGGGTATGCTAGGAAGGAGACATTCTTGAGTACTTTATTGAATATATTTCATCAGAACCACTATTTTTTTCCTTATTTTCTATTTTCTTATTTCATTATTTCAAAAAATACATTGTATTTGGTTTCTTATTCTCCTTTATACATGAAATTTATATATTTAGATATCTTATTTTAGGATATAGTTTGATGAATTTTATCCTCATCAAGTAGTACCTCTTTAAATATTGAATTAACACTTTTTTCACCCAATGTCATTGAATAATTTCTAGATTCTAGGAAAATTAATGTGAAATTTATAGTAAAATGATCTCCTATTCTATGTGTACTAATAACTAGTAGTTATTTTTCTTATAAAATTACTCACAGGATTGATTTTTGTTTTCTTCATGGATTGGTCAAAAAAACTTAGGGATGTTTTTTTCGATCACCATATTGTAATGAAAAATTAAAATAATAAAAGAAATGATTCAATTATAATTTATAATATTAAAAATTATCTTCAATGATGATATTTATAAAATATTTATGCATATAGAATCCATTAAATTAAATTATTTTAGGACAATAATGAATTTATGTACATATAAATCATATACCTTAACCATGTAGACATTTTCGTAATAAAAATTAGTTTTTTCTACACCAATATATAGACTCTCCCAAATTCAGGATTAATAGTGATTATATTTCATTCCTGTGTAACTAAACTAAAATATCACTTCATCATTTCTTTATTTTAAGATATTTCTTCCTTAGCAGTTTATTTATAAAATAATAACAACATATCTCTATGAAAAGGAACTCTAATGTTTCTTTATATTATTTATACTTAATTATGATAACCCTCTCTGTTTACGGTATTTTCCCCATTACTCAATGGGATAAATTATGTTTTATTACTATGAAAAAACACTTGAACATGTTTTGAGTGTAATGGAAGAATATTTTCCTTGGAGAAAATCTTTTCACACTATTAGAATATAATGGTAGTATTTAAAAAGGAATTTAAATACATATACAAATATCTATTGAGTATTCATAGAAAAATTACAATAATATTCATAATAAAATCACCATTAAAAATGGATATTTTTTTAGAGAGTTAGATCATAAATAAAAGTGAGGAAAATAAAATAATGAGATCATTAATTCATAATAAAAATTAAGGGCTATGATTGAATCCTGATTTAAAACATCTTTATAATGTAATGTATATCAATTATTCTAAATTATCCTATCTATATCAATCATAACTTTCAAGTTATTATATTCATAAAAAATATATTTTTTTATAATGGATATGTTTGATATGCAAGTTTGGATATTAATGTGATAAATCACATGTAATCATTAGTTACCAATATATTATTATAAAATTTATACAGAGAGGGTTAGAACCAATGATCATAATGGGAAAAAATATTTAAAATATATTACCATTTTAAATGTTCTCAATTACCATAATTTCATCTATGTGATTCCAAATTCAGAATAAATTAGTATATGACCACATTAATAGATGATCCTGCACATTGAATATTTTTCATAAGAATATATGAACTACAATTATGAAAGCAATAGTTTTTGAGTTAAATAATATCATGTTAATTATGTTTATTGGAATCCAATCGTACCAATATTATATTTGATATATTTAATTCTCTTCGAGTTTAATGGTTTTTTGAAAACATATATGACATTAGACTCTATTATAATGAACTAAATAGTGATATGTTTTTTTATTTCAAATGAATTGATGTTGAATATCAATATTTCTAACTCTATAGTGATTTCATGAGGTTTTGAATATCTATATAACATTGGTATTGTCATTAATAATTGTTATCAGACTGTATGGAAAACAAATGTTTCATAGTGTATGATTCATCCATGAAAATTGTGAACAAAAATTACACAAACTATATATTTCATATTACTAGAGTAAACTATAACGAAGTAATATGTCTTACTATAATAAGACCTCACTTATTATACCTGAAAATTACAATTAATAGAAACTGTCATTCTATATAATATAAATCCCTTAAATCCATTATTTTAATAACATTTGTGAATATAATATCCTTTAGGGACATTGAACAAAAGAATGTCTAAATTTGTTATTAAATACAAATGAAATTTATATTTTTAATCATTAGATGATAAAATTTAATACTTTTCAAGATACCGGAATATAGAAATGATGTAAAAATATGTTCGTTTGACAATAAATTATATATTGTATTCCATAAACCATCCCACTAAACCTTTAGGATCTATTATTTTCGTATATTCACTAATATCGATGTGACATATGGGAATAATTGTTTATATGTGTTAGTGGTGTTTTATACGATGAAATTTTTGAGGATGTAAAAATTATACATATGTTATTCCTAAATTTTTCCTTCTATAATTTGTAAAATTTGAAAATAATGAACAAAAAAATAGTTTCATCATCATTATAATATTCAATTTTATTTAAATATTTCTAAAGAAATGTTAAACATGATATTTTCATGTTGAATATAAAATAATATCCTCTACAAGGATTTGAATAATCAATGTATCATGGATAACTTGTTTAAGAAATGTGGTGGTATCTTCAATTACTTTTTAAAAAATAATTATTAAAAATATAATTTTGATATGTGATCAAACTATGAAATTTCATCTTTCATAATTCCATAATGAACCGAGGTATTTTTTAATATATGGTTTGGAATATTTTACTTTTCAAAACCTAGTGATTGTTCAAAAAAATATTTCACATTAGGAAAAAAAATTATAATGTGTTTTAACATTAATTTTTAGAAAATTTGGAAATTTATTTGCCTAGAAAAATAAAACTCTAATTTTAATAGACACATGATTAAATATTGATGAAATGTTTTCCCCATAATCATGAATTATTCATTATTAATTATTTTTGAAATTATCTGACTCATTTTCTCGATGATAAATCTATTTCTATTTAATGTACTATAGAAAACTTTCATTAATCGTATTACTTGAGAATCCTTCGGTATCTCAACCAAATCAGCAACATTTTTCATATTTAATTGACAATGATATTATTTCAAAATTAAAATAAACTTTTCATTATTAATAACTTAATTTATATAACTTTTTCTGTCCTTATAAAATAAAAAATGGAACAATTTATAACAAATAATTACTCTCAATGAATCTTTTAGAAGGATTTAACCAATGTCATTTCAATGGTAGGATTGCAATATATATTCTAAGAATATGTTTTTGAGCAATAATTCTATCCCATAATTAGTTAATTTTCTTTTATTTCATCATTATCCAATATTATAGAGTTTATAATAGAAATACATCTTATAAAAGTATTAGTAAGGTCACATTTCACATGTACAATTTCTTCATCATTATATATCCCTTTAATAAAGTCTAGGTAGACCATACTTATTGTAGAAAAACTAATAAAGGATTTATTCATCTTAATTCAAATCCAACATTAAATAAAGATCCATGTATCTTAGAATAATCACGTTTGAAATAAGAAAATATTAATTAAAATATCTTAGTATTTATATCATTTCAGGGAACATAAAATGTTTTAATTACAATTTGTTAAAATAAGACCTAATTTATTGTATAACCCATCGTATTCAAAGCCTCTGATTAAAATAATCATATATGTTTACATTCACAAAAAATATTTAATGAAATATTCTATAATAATACATATAATTTTTAACTAATTAATTCTATTATGAAGTTTCCAATTCTAAAAAATTATATGTTAGGCTATTATCCCTATAAGATATTTTCAATTTAGTATTTGTGACCCACCGCCATGATCAAATAAGATAGTAAATGATTGTATGTTTTCTTTTATTTTGAGATAAAGCATAATAAAATTAAAACCACTAGTTCTTAGGATTTTGAAACTTAATATAAAACCTAAGTGGAAAAAGAATATTCATAAATAATTATGTTAACATAGTTATTCAACTAATATTTGAATATTTGTCTATTCCAACAAATATCTATATTAACTAATTGAATAAATATTATGATAGATTTATATTTTTTTACCTTATTTTATATGATTATCAACATATGAGTAATTTAATCTCAAGTATAGCATTTCCTTAACTACATCAGTTATAGGGAGTTTGGTTAAAGTGTTTATTTTGGTCAAAATAAATATTCTATAACTATGAGTCACTTTACTCAAGTTAAATTTAAAGAATGATTTAATTATGAAATTCAATAATGTTTATATTATAAATATATTTATATTGGTATGTATGTACACACCTATATTTTTCCTGATTGAGGCATATCTAAATTATTAGTCTAGAGACCTAGAGCCACTCTATAGGTAATCAAGTATGGTTACCTTAATAGAAAACATCAAAAAATACACTGATTTTTATATTGATATTGAAATGTTGTGGATACCACCAAGAAGTGTTTTGGTAAATTTATACTCACCTTATGTTTTATGTTAGGATTAATATATAAAATTTTAAAAAATATATGTCTCGTAGGATAGTGATGTAGTATTATCTACCATTTACTATTATTTTTGAATATTTTGTGTTTTCCTGCATTTTTTTGTCACATGCTAGGTCTTTTTGTTGTTTTGAGAACCCCAAAGCCTCTAAAGTAATATATTAAAATTAATGTATATATTTAATCCCACATAAACACGTTTGTGATAAATCTCTTATATCTCTTAAACGGAGCATTAGATGGAAAAATATACCCCTATCTTTTATTGAAAATAACAAGGTTATCATGTAGATGTAGGTTTAATTCAAACTTAGGGCCTCTATGTTGGACCATCATGGGTGTAATTTATTTGATATTACATAATTTAATTCACTTTTTTAGCGAGAACCCAGAAATAAGCATATAAATCCCCTATTATGGATTTTTTCCTATATTTAACTGATGTATCTATTTACATAAACCCTGGATAGTGAGTTGGAATAAAGATCTTGGTGGAATCGACATTATATTCACTAAACATGGCTAGCTCTGTGATAACATCAATAATAAAATGATTCAATGGGATGAAATAACTATAATGGAAATGAAATATTGAAGTCAAAATCATTGTTCCATAAGTAGTGGCTAGTTATTTTAAATTTATTCGATTTTCATCATGAATCTCGAAGTATTATATTCCAAAAAACCCCATTCATCATTTTTAAACCCTGCTTTTAAAATTTTAATCCCATATTTTAATTCACTAATATAAATTAGATGAAATACCTAGGTTATAATTTATTTAATCCTAACCATCATTTCTATGATTGAGTGTTCAAAATGGGAATGAATTAATTGGTTTCATTCTAAAGATGGATTCAAACGATGTGATAGAACATTGGTTTATAATTTTAATTCTAACTTTATTAATTTGATTGTTAGATAATCCATGTAATTGAGGAATGAAGTGGGAGACCTTCATAAAATGTAATGGGGGTGAAAATAATGTTAGTCACACAATAGTGGATAGTGGTTGCATATATAAATGTGGTCTCAATTGTATCAGGGAGTGAATGAGTTTGTAACCATTTAGCTGCAACATGTTAGATGAATGGGTCGAAATAATTTATTATTATTATTTTTGATAATTCACCTTTCAAGGGGTTAGGTTGAACCCTTAAAAGGATTGAAGGCTTTGAGACAATTACATGACCCATAGGTCTTAGAGGAAATCACCCAGACAAGAAAAAATGGAACTGCTCCTCCCCAAAACATGTCTTGAAATTAGCACTCACCCTTAGCAAGGTTGGTTGGCTAGCTATCCTATGTAGAGATGCACAGGCCAGGTACCAATGGAAATTCCATCCATCTATTTCTTCTAATTCTGGTTAGCTCCTCTTTGGGGAATGAGCATTCTCTAATCCTCATCTGGAGCCTTTTCCCTTATAGTATTATAGGTACATATACATATTCATGTGGCCCAAAGGCCATGGGGTGCACATATTCTGACAATAAGCCAAAAATATTGTAGTTAAAAAAAATTATTCCACAATAAGTTTTGGGAAAATATGCATAATATTATATTGTTATGACCGTGCTGTGTTGTAAAATGAGTTGATTCCAACATGAATGTTAAATAGGAGCATAAATCTATGTTAATGATACATAACCAAGGAATAGAATATGTGCACCATAAAATCATGTGTCACAATGTGTGTTGGGTGAATGTCTACAATAGAGGTGTGGGCCACATGATTTTCCTAAATGCCTATAGATGGCATGAAATATCACATAGGTCAATTTTTTTCAACATTTAAAAATATTATTGGTTTCAATAAAATAAATATATTGTCATTAGTATATATCCACATGGTGCTTGATGTCATGATCTACTCAGTAATTTATGGACATTTTGATGGTTATATTGGTATTTTTATGAAATAGATTCATTGGATGATGAAAAGGGTTTATCATAGAGTCTATAGAATTCAGGGGCCTTGTACCACTCTCTCATATGATGTGGTATACACTTATTTGGTTTTGGTACTCTATTATTTTTTTCTACATGCTTTTTTTATGTTCGAATATGATATAATATGAGATAATTTTATCTATCATGTGCTTCTATCAAATGTTCTGTGATAATTAATGATAATTGGTCCCCCTATTACAGTTTTGATGAGGTTTAAATTATTTTCGCAAATTTTAGAACTTGTGATTCCATGGGTTATTACTTTATTTCACAATGTTAATGTTTGTTCATGGGGTGGGTTCGACAATGGGTTTCCATAATAGAAATGAAAATGAAAATAAGTAAGGTGTGACACTACCTTGACTAATATGTAAATAAATTATAGATTATATGTTTATCCATTATGGTTTTAGTAGTGATAATAATGTTAGAGATGTGGATATAATTAAATTATTTGAATCTGGTGATTCTAAAGGAACCCCTTGGTATCCTTCGAGATGTAATGTAAAGTTGGGTTATTGATGATAGACTTTTTTGGATTCAACATACTCCAAGAATCCTTAGAGTATCGGAAGGTTAAACCTTTTAGGATTCAAATTGACATAATTATGAATTCCTTTCATACCTTTGTATTATTGTGGAATGCCTAATCATGTTCTTTCCTCTTCATACACCCAGCTACATTATTATTTTAAAGATCATGACGACTTTTTTTTATTTCCACTGTTGTTTCCTAGAATCCAGTTATGTTTGTTTATGCTTACTCCAACAAAGGACTTATTCCCATGTGTGGTGTGTCTATGTAGAAAAAATATGACTTATGTATCATATATATGGATTTGGGGTTGGAGTTTCATAATTAGATGTGATCCCTAGTGATTATTGGATGTACATAGCAGGGCATGGAAATACATAATGGTGGAAATGATATTAATGGATTGAAATCGAGCCAATAGTAAATTTAGCTTGGATGAGAATTATAGGGACTTAGGACTACAAGATTTGGAGGGTTTATAGATTCACAACTCCATTGTTAATTTCTTATGATGAATGTTTCTTATATTTTATATCACATCGAGGAGACCTAGTAATTTCATACATATATATTACATCATTATATATTAATATTCAATAAACACAATACAAATACATGGCCCATAACTAAAATGGATTATGGTACATATAGACTAGGTACATAGAAATATTATTTCATAAAATATCATCAACAAATCTAACAATGAACTTCCCTTATTGTAAAATTCTTATACATATCCTATTGTAGAATTTATTAATATTATGGGTATAGGAAACATTAGAATGTCTGAGTTCAACTAAGAATATATATAAGATTTATTTATCAGTGATATTAATTCCTAATAGAATTGCAATAACAGCAAGCGAAACTGGACATAACAAACTCTAATGAAACCAAGTCATTCAATTGTCATTACTAATATATCATGGAATAAGACTTTCTCATAAAAAATAAATAATTCATAAGTCTGTAGAATCATTAATAATAAATCAAGATCCATTATAACATATCATAAGAACATGAAATGTTTTTATGGAATAATTATTGACAATGAAAATAAAATCCTTGGTCATGGTTCACACCAAATAATATCATTGTGGATAGTATTCATATCGAAAATGCCTCTCAGGTTATGACAAACATTCTATTAAGAGTACCATCAAACAAGTTAATTCTATAATCTCTTTGGAATTTATTAAATCTATAGATTATTAGGTGTTTCTGAAATCTATCATAAAAAAAATCAATTTTGAGCTATATAATATTTAGTTCTGATATATCACATAATAATATTACATTCATATGTATTCTACAAGACCAGAAATCATTCATCACATAATGTGAGAATAAAACATGAAAAAAATAGTTTCATAAACATCTCATCATTGTTATTTAAAAACCACATGTAAAAATAAGGATGGTATAATTGGACATTCTCCCTAGTATTTCTTAAGTAACATCAAATGGTGTTATCATAGAGAGAAAATTATTTTAAATATCACTAAAATGTTTATTTTGTAAAATACCACTTTTATCTTGAAATCAGATAAATTAAATATAAAACATTTATTAATATAATAATTTTTTTTATTTTAATGGAACCATGTAATAATTAAAAGGAAGCCTCAAATAATATTGTGGTCATGATGGCAAGAAATTTGGTTCATGCTATAATATTTAATGAAAAATATTTTGTTGATACCATGGGAGAAAACTCATTCATAAAAGGGAAAGAATATTTTTTTAATTTTTCTCATATAAATTAATACATTGGAAAATATTTCAATTTACTATAATTTTATTATAGTTAAAACATTCATAAAAAAATATTTTTGAAAAAATTTATATGCGGTAGAATGATTCTCGACCAAAAATGATGAAATAATGTTAGATTTTATTATAAATATTTGCGGTAATAATTTTACATTCAAGAAAGGAAATTTTTCAGAAAAAAAAATTTAAAAAAACATAGTGGGGAAAATTTTAATGTTTTATATTAGATAAATATCATATAATATCCATTAATATAAATTCAAGCATATACAATCCCTATTAAGAAGAGATTGAAACATTAACAGCTTACCGCATGTATTGTCATATTCCATATAAGTAAAGTACTAATGAATAATAAATATATATTCATGATAATAGTATAACAGAATAATACTTACATATATCATATCATATATTATATAATTTTTATATATTATGTCCAATTAATTAAGAATTTTTAATCAAGATCAATATTACGGGTGATAAGTGCTTCATTTTTCATATATATTTTGGGTTAGTAGTCCAAGTCCTTATATTTTGATCTTAGTTCCATCATCTCAATAGTGTAAATGATTTCATAATCATCATATATAATCATAAAATACACTATTATAACAATTTATATAATGTGATAATAAAAATAAAATATATCACTTCATGGGGACTGTAATTCATACAAATATGTGAGTTGTGTTTATAATTTTAGATTGATGGAATTAAAGATATATAAATAATACTACACATTAAAAAAATATTTATAAATTAAGAAAAATAAATATTCAATATTATATCCAATATAAAACCCAACCATGACAGATGGTGATGGAAAATGAATCATATTTCTACATGGAGGTGGTAGTGCACATGTACACATCACCGATACATTCATTTCCAGTGTGATAGTTATGAGTTGGAAAATGGTTTTTTCATATTGATAATACTATATTAATATATTGATAATACTATATTAATAATTTTATTTTAGAGATAATAGATTTAGAAAATTTGTTATAATTAATAAATGTTGAAAGAGTCGGATAGGGAGATTACATCATTTTTGAGACACCTCCTTTGGCTTACACATTAAACCATCCTAGTATAGTATTAAGAGAATAAAAGAAGATATATGATTAATTTACGGTATATATGAAGTTCTTAATGTAGTAATTGGTAGATCTAGAGTGATCATGATTTGTGAAGAGGGAAGGAGAAGAGGTGTATTATTATATGTTTGGGAAATGCCAAACATTGAAATAGATAAAATATAACAATATATATATCATAGCCATATTAATTTGTAACATGGAACAAAATATTATAATATAATATGAAATAGAGACTAAATAAACTCAAAATAATATTTTGGATCATTTTGGATAAATTCAATCCATATCTCTAAATTATACCACTTTAAACTCTCTTTAACCATACCTGTGATAACTTAACTTTTAAGTATGTTAACATAATTAATGAAAAAAAATGGATTCTATAAAAATTATAAAAAAATATAAAAAAATAAGAATCCATATTATCATATTTAGTTTATATGTGGGATATAAAATATTGTTAACCTAAAAAAACCCAAGTAAACAATTTTAGGATAACATCTGATTTAAGAGTACACATTATTTCACCTCAAAATAATGCAATATGATTGTTTACAATAATATTTTGTTAATATAATAAAAAATTAATATTTTTATAATTTTTTATGAATCCAAAACAAAATATAATTTTTCAACCATTCCATTATATAAAATTATAAAAAATAGATTTCAATTTGAATAAAATACAACATATTTTCAAAATAATTATTCGGTTGTTTCCAATTTTAATATATTGATTCAAAAAATAGATAACTGCATAAATATATCATTCATAAAAATCCCCTCATACTATATAATGATGATATTTTTATTAATTATTTTAAATATTTATCCCATATATTTAACCAATTTTAATCTATTTTTCTATTTGGCCAAATCATTACCTGGGTTACAATTAATAATGAGTAGATATTTATTATATCATTTTACGTTAACTTATTTACAATGCTTCAAAATATTGATCCTACATCAAAATATTAAATTTATTTTTATTTAATAAATTAAATTTAAAAAATTCCCATAAAATTTAATCGAAGACGTTTTTAAATAAATTTATTTTTAAGTAGAAAACATGATTTTTTTTCTTATTACACAATTTACTCTTATTACATTATTAGTAAAAAATTTACATTAAAATAAAAAATAAATTTATTTTATAATTTATGAATTCTATAAAAAAATTTAAATAGAGATTAATTTTATTTTTCTTGATAAAAATACATTCGGTGAATTAAAGCAGTTTTTCCCAAAAACAAATATTTTCAAAAAAAAATATTTTTAATTATAACCTATTTAAAACTAGTAAATTAATTTTATACAAATGTAAATAATAGTTTGTTATAATTTGGAAAATCTTATTCATACCCACTGATCCAAATAATTAGAGGTACTTTTTAGGTTGAATAATAAAATTTATGTCCGAGTTCATTTAAACATGGTGTTGTGTTTAAATAAATATCTTAAAGAAATAAAATATAATTTAATATAAATTTAACATAAAATATTAGGGTTTGATATTTTACCCCTTATAATAATAATCCAATCCTATTTTACATCACTCTAATATAAATAAATGTGTATTCCTCTACTTCAATACATCTTTGGGTTCCCTCCTGGATTCCTAAAAATTATGGTTTTTCAATATAACATATACATGGTGATTAATTGGTTTGAATCATCTTATATCTCTAATATATAACCAAAAAAATAATCCTGTTAAGATATATAATTCTTTAGTATAGTGGCCTCTGAGTTAAGTACATTTTATGGGTCATGTGTATACTTATCTTGATAGATACAAGGAACACATCATGAAATTGTGAGAGATTCAATGGAAGAACCATGTGATAAGAAACAATTCCAATATTATAAAAAATTTGGAAGGAACAATATATAAATCGAAAAAATTCACTTTTTTCCAAATATTATAACCTCCTTACAAGTATATATACAATGGAATACCTTTTCATTACATTCAAACTCTATATCTCATCGATGATTTTCAATATATTCTCTTTTTCTACATTAAACTTCTTTTATGTGATGAAATATAGTGACCAAAATCTCATCAAAATATTTTGATAAATCATGTCATAAGGGATTTATTTTACAAACATCATCCCAACACATTTTATTTTAGAACATTCTATCATTGAGTTTTTTAAAAGGAGGGGTCTGTATACCCAAGTGAATGTTATCATTATAATAAAATTCCACAAAAATAGATGTAGATCTTATAAAATATTAAAATCCATAAATAATTCTTTGAGAATTTCTTCGAGTGTTGTAATTTTCCTCTTATACTAACCATGTTTTAAATTATAATATATAGTATTGGAACTAATATATGAATCATGATCCTATTCAATACTTATGCAGAACATTGAGGTAAATTAGAATCCCAATAAGTAACAAAAAAAATTTCCAACCAAATTATTCATACCACATCAGTAATTTATGTCTTCAAAAACTTATAAAGAGATAAATATTATATTATGGAAATGAAATTATTTTATTTCATAAGGTGGTCATCTAAACCCCAAATACAGTCATCCCCTTTGAGTGTTTTGGGGATTCTGTTTATCAAATTAAGGGTAATTTATACCAATTTATATTTGGATATAAGTTGTGTTTATAACATCTATTTAGACATAATTCTCTATCCCTTAACTTTATGACATACTTTGTATCTATAAAAAACTATACACTATCTATTTTCATGTTGTGACACCATAAATACTCTTCAAAATCACTATACACCTTAATAAATCTCTGATAAATAGAAATGATGAATAATGAGATTTATTCAACAACGCCTTATTCACACCTAGTACTGGTGGGATACATAATAGGTTTTAAATCATACCATTCTATAAAAATTTTGTATAATCATATGAATTTTTCCCAATGTATTCTATAGTTACACATACTCCTTATGTGCTTCATTAGTCCTCACATGGATAGATGGTTGAAAATTAATCTGAAAAAAATATGATGCATATGTTTCATTGTTATTTAAATATCCATCTAATATATATATATATATATAAATATATCAATCCTGATCATTGAAATCATGCATGATATTTAACTCAAAACATCAACCAACTTTTCCACTTTCCTATGGTGGCAGGGTATTGAGAATTCATTTTCATTAACCAACACCATCAATCCTCTCTAGTGGACATTTAAATATTTCTATTTGAATATATAGTTATATATGCTTTTGTCATTATATATATCACTTCATTCACTAAAAATATAATCTATAAATATTTTTTTTTGAAAAAATTATAGCTGGCAACTCCAAATCACGAGCCAGGTTTTTTTCTTATGTTTCTTAATTGGAACGAGTCACGAGATATCAAAAAATTATTATTCATGAAAAATAATTCATTCAACTAAATTATTGACTCAATAAATATCACAAATAATTCCCTATTACAGGGTAGTGTAAGTGTACCTGTGATGAACCACCTTCTTTTAATCTTATAGAAATATCACTCAATTTTTTTGTACACTTGATCCTATCTCCCTTTTAATTCAACATAGTTATTGGACTATATATCCTTCGGAAATACATCATAATGTTCTATTATTATCCATACCACACATAATGAGTCTATATATTGATTAAATGTTTTGGTCCAAGCTATTGTTTAAAAACATTCATCATTAAAATATCCACTGATATACAATTACATTAGATTATATAACCCATGAATGTTTCATTCTATAGATAAAATTGAAACATTCTAAATTAATAATATATATTTATCTTTACTTAGGGTATTTAACGCAATCTTCAAGTGTTTTCATGTTCTTCCTTTAACTTAAAAAATATATATACACTATAAAAATTACTATCACAAATAGAGAAAAGTAATATATACAGACTCTATTCATTTAATCCATGTAGATATAAGGTGTATTGTTCAATACAAATGGAATTAATATGAAATATTAATTACCATTATTTATAAAAAAATGTATATTGGAAATATTTACCTTTAAAACTACTAATTATGGATATCCTGGTCAAAGATCTATATTTGAAAAATATTGTGCTCATCATCAGTGATCAAATTGATCAATGATATATCAAAGAGGATAATTGTTCATGATAGTGGCGTATTAAATTATATTTAATCCATGATAATAACCATTGAACCATATTTTTTAACAAAATAACATGTGAACCCAATAGTGATGAACTAGGGGATATGGATCCCTTAGAAAGGGTCTCCTAGACTTTTCTCTTTAACTATTATAAGACAATCAGTTCCATTATATTTTAATTCTTTAAAACTGTTGTAGAACTATGTATATGTAATTTAAAAAATTAAAGATCACAATTTGGAGGAATACAATATATTTATTAGAAAAATACATCAACATAATCATTAAAAATGTACACATCTTCAAATATGAGTATATCTCTAATTATTGGAGTTAATATCGTTCATGAATGGGTATAAATACCTATAAAATTGAATTAATTTATATTGGATGTTCATATTCATCCTTTAATATAAATATGATCAGAAGTTGATTTAGAATATCATATATAAATCCCTCCGTTGGAAATTAATATGAGATCTATACAAGGAGATACATTCTATTCCAAAAGGAATATCAAATTCTACTAGAGTGACAATCACATGATTTACAAGAAGTACATTCCCACCAAAATCTATCAGATAGGAGTTATAGACTTAATATGTGATTAGTATACCATTATATGTTTTTTATTTGTAACAAAACATCTAATAATTTATGTGGTAATGTGACACCCTTATCTAATTCTTCCTATATAAATGAGTTTGTGGATCTACAATAAAATAAAAAAAGCTGCTCTATAGTTGATAGTAAGTGTATCTTTCACCACATAGTTCTCATGAACAACTTTTAAATTTCATATCATAAAATATTTCCCTCTTTATCGTAGAGTTAGAGGTTGCTAATGATGATCCTCATCATTAAAAAATGATATCATTCATTAGTATTTGCAATTTCTCTACTCATTTTAATTATATAATTAAAGTGTGGATATAAATTTCCTTTTTTTTCAACATTCATTTCATTTATTGGTCTCTTCACATTAATTTAGATATTATTTCTATTGATATATTTTCCATAATTAAATAATTTACTATACCAAATATATAAATTTCATCCATACTTTTTCCCCAATTTTTACAAGAAGGATGATTGGTTTTCTATACTCTATGTTTTTTATTTATATAACTTCAAGGATGTTATAACATTATCTATTCCCCAAAAACTAACAGAACACTAAGTGGATCCAATATTTATTCCACATTGAATGTATGACTATCAATTTCATCATATCTTCTATAGTCAATTATATCAAATGAATTTTTGACAATTAGACTCAAGACACAATATAGTTAGTCAACATTTAATTTTTGATCAATTATATTAATGGAAACAAACAATATAATTCTATTAAAATTTAACTCATAGGTATTAATGAATTTTTCATTCCTCTAATTTAGTTTATGAAATTTCCTTCCCATTTTTTGTAACGATTTTTGGGAAAATAATATTTAAAAAATACCTTCATATACTCTTATGGTATTATGGATGCTATTTTCTCCACTTCCCTCTTATTCTTGATAAGATTTTACCACATATCTTCTTCACCATCCATATGATATATTTCCAAGATATTTTTTTCATTTTCCGAAAAATTGAGATTGAAAATATCATCTATGTTATACTAATATATTTATAAATAATTAATGTTTCATAAAAACCAATAAATCATGTTCAATATTTCCACATAAATGTATCAATATGTAGTTATTCATGGACATTTGAATGGTCAAGATGATTCATGTTATCAATAATATCCTGATAAAATTTTCCAAGCAGAACCAAATAATTTCAAGGCATATTTTCCATTTTTTCGGTTTCTCATGAGGATAGTTATTTCATTTCACATAATATTATGTTTTAATGTGATTCCTCCTACGTATATACATTTACTAAGTCCAAAAAAATTAGTGTTAGAAACCATATTCATAGTGAGTAATAATCTAATCATGAAAAATCATTCATAGTATGTCTATATCATGAAATATTATTTTCAATATATACATCCTTAATTTTATCTTAGGACACTCTTGTTCATCATCTATTCAAATCATTAGTAATGGTTTATAAATAAAATGTAAATTCATGCATGAAAATCCCCCAATAGTGTTAAAATAAGTGTTTAGTTTAAGCCCATTCACCATGTATCAGAATGATGGTTGAGATATACATGACATACTCAATTTTGGTGTCTTATAACTAGATACATCTATTCTATTCCAAACCAAGTAATATTATCCATATTGTTATGTATTCATAAGAAAACCACAAAATCATAACCTTTCCAAATCATTAGGATGGTATTCTATACATAATCTTATCCTTATGTTTCTCTATAAATTTCTTTTTCCCTAATCTCCAAACATTATCTAAACATACTTTGATAAAAATTGAGGTGATCAAACCATTTCATATATATATATATATCAATTTTAATGAATATCCAATACATATAGTTATAGTAAACTCACCAAAACAATAAAATTATATAGTATTAAGATACAATAAACATTAATTTATTATTTCAAGAATAATATTCAACATCATCAACAATTATCTTCCCTTATAATAATCTTATTTGAAATGCCCTACATGAAAAATTTCTTTGAAAGATAAGAAATGAAAGGAAAATAAAGTATGTTCATGGATTCTCTGTAATGGAAAAAATATTAAATATCTATCAATGATCATATGTGAGAATAAAAAAGAATGATATTAAGTGAATATTATTATAACTTACAAAAAACAAACATGGTCAATCAATGACCATTATCCATAAATCATAGAATAAGTATTTTCATAAAAAAATCATAATTCAAATTTAATAGAATCTTCAATAATCAATAATGATCCATGAGAACATATCAAAATCATAAGAAATAACTATGTTGACATAATCATGTAAAATTTATTCCTTAGTCATGTTTCACTCCCAAAACTATCATTGGAGAAAATTCCACACAATGAAATCCCTACCTAATCATTTCCAATATTATCACAGGCGTAACATTCTTTTAGTTCTCATTGGAATAAAATAAAATTTTCTTAACTCCATCGTCTATGAATATATTCTTAACTCCATCAACATTACCCTATTCATTGTAGGTCAATATAACTTTGGTCCCACCATCACATAATCATAATCCACTCATATGTATTTAAAAATATGATTAACCATTCATCATATAATCATATAATAACATTTGAACAATAAATGGTTTTCTTAAACCTCTCATTATTGAAATAATAATACATTCATATAATTGATAAGGGCATTATAATTTGACTATATCCCAAGAAAATTTTATGTATCATCATTGAAAGTTATCATCAATGATAATTGAATTTAATGATTATTGAAATATTTCATGAGTAAAATACACCCTCGATTTGTAAATAATATATTTAAAATAAGAAAAAATCCAAATTTTTATTGAAAAAAATTTCATTGAATTGATCCACTGAACATTGTAAAGGAAACTCCAATGCATTGAGCAATAATGAAATAGGGAAATTCAGTTAATGTTGTAATCATAAAAAAAATATTCCATTAGTACGTTTAGAAAAATATTAACACATATATAAAATAAAATGAACATTAATTTAAAACAATTTATATATAAATTAAAACATTGAAAAAAATAATTTTTATTATAAATGTTTTGTAATAAAAATATTCTTAAAAACATTACACTAAACATGGATATCGATGAGAATGATTCCTGATAAAAAGAGTAGAAGTAAGGTGGATTTCTCATAAAAATATTTCTCAATCATTTTGAGTAAAAAAGGGAGAAAATTTACAATAAGAAAATCAAAAAAATATCCATTGGGTAATAAAATTATGTAGTTTATCATAGAAATGTCTTATAATTTCCCTAAATGGAAATTCAATCTTAAAAAATACTAATTAAAATGAGATTCAAGAATAAATCCCTTACATCGAATATTATCTTTCTATTTACCTGTTCAAACCACATATATAATAAATTTATATTTGTTAAAACATTATTTCAAAATCATAATCATATATATCATAACATGTATGTTTTACTTCAGAATCTTTATCACCATTTTATTAACTAATATTTGTTAACATAATTATAATGGGTTATAATTGATATATTTTTCATGCATGTTTCAATTTGGTAGTTCTATTACATTATATTTTATTGTGGTTCCATGATATTAAGAGTTTTAATGATTAAATAATTATAATATTTAAAAATTATATATATTTTTATAATTATTCATATAATTTGATGATAAAAATTAATTACATCACTTCATGAACACTATAATTCATATGTACACACATGTGGTGTTTTCAATTTTTGATTAATGGAATGAAAGAAAATGTATATAATATTTCCCCTTTATAGAGAATTTTTTCAATAATAAATATAATATATAAATTTTAATTCCATCATAATTAACAACTATGAATGATATTGGTGGAAAATTAACTACATTCATATTTGAGGTGAAAGACCACACGTGCGCACACACCATACATTCTTTTACAATTTGATTGAATAAATTTGGATAATGGTTATACAATAATAATAATAACATCTAAGTATATTTATGATAATGGATACATCATGTTAGGATGTATAAAAAATATTTATTTGTATTATGAGAATAAATAATCTTTGAAAGGGTTGTTTACAACCACTACCACTTCATGGAAAGACCTCATATGGATTAAACATTAATAACTGTTATGAATTTTTAAGGGGAATACTTGAAGATCTATGATTATGGTATGAAATCGTGTATGGTATTATAATATGTAGTGGATGATCAAGAGAGCTAAAAATTACTGAATAATGGAGAATATAAGGCTTCTTTTTATATGTAAGGGAAATGACATGCTTAGAACTACTTAAAAAATAATGTATATATATCATTGTCATGTTTGGTGGGACCAAGGCACCCCATATAAGAAGATTAGATGTGATTAAGAAGAAATAGAATCAACCAATAACATTTTGATAAATTCTAGAAACGAGTTAAAAATCATATTCTATTTATACAACCATAAACACATTTTAACTATAATTGTGATAACATAACTTGTTAACAAGATAATATAATTTAATGGACAAATATAAATGCATCCTCATATCCCAAAATGGACATGATGATTACAATTTTTTAATCCATTTTATTATGTTAAATTTATATAGGTGAGAGAACATGTATTTAATATATTGAAAAATATGCATAAAAATTGTTTTATTTGAATTATATAGTCAATGAGTAAAAATAATTTCAACTTAAAACTATGTAATAAGTTGGATTGCATAATGTTTTTATTTATAATAAAAAAATAAATTACTTTATTGTTTTTATCTATAAATATATAAATGAAATATTACAACTAATACATTACATAAAAAGACTATGAATTTGTTTTTACATATAATAAAATATTACTTATCTTTACAAAAGTCAATATTGTGTTTCCAATTTAAAAATAATTTCATAAAATAAATTATATAACAACATAATCATATCATATAAAAAATCCAAAATATAGAAAAAAACGTATATAGGGATTTTAAAGCTTCACCACATAATTTAACAGAATTTGACCACTTTTACATCATGTATTGAGAGGTTTTGATGATTTACACTATAGTTTTAACCCTATTATTCCTATTCTGCACCACACATAATCATTAATTAATCATTGAAATTTATTTTAAAACAATGATATTTTTGTTATAATTATTCATATAATGCGGATTATAACTATAAACCCATCCATGGTAATACAATTATATAATAATTGTAAATTATCACAGTGGGTCTCATGTATGGATGCAGGTCTAGCTAATTTAAAAGATCATTTATGTATAATGTTTCTCATAAATTCAAAATATATTTGAGAGTGTAGAAAAAAATTCTATTTCACAATAAATATGAATATTTCATAAAAATTTGAAGGTATTAGAAAGAATATTTTAATATGGGTTTGAATACATATCATGACAGAGATTTAAGTATTCTAAAATCAATACAGGATTTTGATTTCATATTCTAGTTTGTGATAATGAAAATATATGAAAATATAATATCGTGAAAAAATAAAAAACATTAATCATTTCAACTTTTATGGATCAAAAATACAATCTAAATTCAGTTGTGAGGAATAATACTCCCCCTCATCTAGTGAATTTCTTCCCCTTTCATCATTATCCATTTCTAGAGCGTCTGTTTTAAAAATACATACTATAAAACGATCCATAGAATCAAATTTCACATGTACAATTTCTTCATCATTATAAATCACATTATTAAATACTTGGTGATAGTTACCAGTGGTGGAGAAACCTACAATGGGTCATTCATGATAATTTAAATTCAACTTTTAAACAATATCTTATGAATTTATTATAAATCATTTCATCTAAAAAACAATAAAGTACTTGATATTAGAATTTATTCTGTTCTATGGAACATACTAAGATTAATTTAATATTTTTTAAAAATAGGGCAGAATTTATAGAATAATATTTATTATTCATATCCTTTAAACAATAAAGCCTTATAGATTTTCATTCACACAAAAATGTCATGAAATTTTATAAAATGTTATTTATATTTTTATAACTATTTAATTCTAGTGTGTAGTTGTCAGATCTAAAAAATAATACCTTAAACCATAATCGCTACAAGAGGTTTTAAAATCAATATCAATGACCTATAACTATGATCACTTCATATTGCAATTACTATAATTTTTTATTTTATTTTTCAGTATTCTACAGAAAAAAATTATTAGCTCCTCTGATTTTGATAACAAATAAAAAAAATATAAAAAGAATAGTCCTCAAAAATTTTATATATAAAGTTATTACACTAATTTTAAAGGTTTTTATTATTCAAATTGAAAATTTATATGAACTGATGGATGTTTTCCCAAATTAAATGAACAATTTATCAATTTTAGTATAAATTTGTATTATTTACCATATTTATACTTTTTATCGACATATGATAAATTTATTATCAACTCTAGGATTTCATTAACTATTTCGTTTCAATTATTATTCGTTAATGTTCACTTTTTTCCCAAAATACATAAGCTATAACTATTAATCACATTCCTCATGTCAAATTTAATGAATTCATTGATTTGAAAATTCAATTAGTTTTAGAGTATAAATATGTTAATAGTAAGATGATTATAGAAACCAATTCCAAATAGAGACTGACTTAAATTTATAGTTTTATTATCCTAGGAGCTCTCTAAATGTAATGAAGAATTTTTACCGTATCAGATTACCTCAGAAAACATTTCTAATGTATTTATTTATACTGATATGTGATGTTTTCCCCAAAGAGGTTTTTTGGTGATATTCTAAGAAAATTTCAATTTATAGGTTTGTTAATATTTAGAAATTAAATTAATATATATCCCATGGGGATATGATTATGTCTTATTTAACCTTTTATTTTATTTTTTATCATTTGAGTATTCCTATATTATTTTCAAGGTTGTGTTATGGGTTTTTTAGTTGTGAGTGCCTTAGAGTCTTAGAGATAATATATTAAAAATAATATATATTTATTATTCAACATAGACATGTTTTTGGTGAATCATTTATGTATAAAAAATTACTATTAGGCTGATAAATTGACATCAAGGGTTAATTTAAAATGGGGGTTCATTATGAGGGGTAATTTCAACTAACACCTATTCCCCTAGTCATGATCCTCATTGATGTAACTTATTTAATATTATTTAAATTGATTCATTTTTTTGTGGTTATAAACCTAAAATCACCATATAATACCCCCATTATATATTTATCCATATTTTTGACTCATGTTTCAGCCTATATAATCCCGAAATAATGATTGTTGGTCTAGGTCCTGGTGGAATTGACATACGATCAAGGGAACATGACCTTATATGTGATAACATAGTTGATCAAATGATCTGCTAGTGATGAAAGAACAATAATGGAAATGAAATAAAGAACCCAAAGTTGTTCTTCCTTAAGTTAGGGATGATTATTTTAAATGTTTTCACTTTTAATCATTTATATTCAAGGATTATAATAAGCTGAACCCAATTCATGGTTTTTGAAACCTAGTTTTATTGTTTCACACCCTTATTTAGATTCCCTAATCCATATTCAATTAAATAACTTGGTTAGAGTTTTTTATTAATTAAAATAATGTTTCTTCTGATTATATGTTCTAGGTAGTGATGGAATAGTGGTTCCCATTCCCAAAATGGAAACCTCTTATATGATTAAACATAATTTAATAAAAGTAATTATAGTTATTTTTATTTTATTTTTGGATAATCCATATAATTGAGACATAAGGTGGGATAAAGTCATGAAATGGAATGGTGGTGTTAATATGGTCGGTCACACAATGGTACCCAGTGGTGACATAGATGATAGTGGTCTCAATGGTGTTCATGAATACATGAGGTCACAACCATTTATCCAAAACATGCTAGAAGAACAATGAAGTAATTCCAAAACCAGTGTAGTAGATAAAATTTCTTCCGACACATGTACCGATCAACATGACCACGACACTGAATGGATCGACCCATAATGAGTTATAGTGTGAGGTGATACCAACTAGCATATAGAGTAAAAGAATAGAACTAGGTACACTTGTCCTAACATTGGATATGAATATTTTGAAAACACAAAAATGTTTCACAAAGTGTGTGGGGGTGAATGTGTGCACCAGAGGCATGGACCACATGTTGTTCCCAAAGGTGTCCAGATAGCCTAAAATATAACTTTAGTGTTTTTTTTGAATTATTTTCACTATGTGTTTGTTTGAAAAAAAATATAGAATACCATTGGTATATTTATCAATAGATAATTATGCCTGATATTCATAGAAATATGATGAAATTTTTTATTTTGAATCTGTATTATAATTAAATATCATCATAGGGATACTCACAATGGTAAAACATAGAGTCCAATGAATTGAAGGGTCTAGAAACTCTATCCTATCTTATGTTTTTTACTCTATGTTGGTGTGTGATACCATCATCTTTTATTTTATACTTTCATTTTTTCTTTTCTACTCTCTTATGATATTTCGTACATTTATCAACCATGTTTTAGTCTCATAATTTGTGTTATAATAAAAATAGTGGGTCCTCTTATTAATTTTCTATGTGGTGGCACATATTTTCTCATACATGGGTGATTATGATTCCAAGGGTTATCACATCATTCAACAAAATCTATCATTGGTCAATGTGCGGACCCATATGGGTTTTTTTATAATGGCAAGAAAATTATAAAAATTAATATATGACATTCCATTGACTCATGTGCTCCTAATTTAGTGATGAGATGGTCATCCTTTAGAGTTTTTAGTTTTCATAATGATGTTCAAGAGGTTGTCAGGATTATATGGTCTGATCATTATGAATCTCAATGAATCTCCTGGACTACTTGGATATGTGAAATATGGTTTTTAAATCATATTTATTCTTTATATGATTAGAAGAACTCCTAGAATCCTTAGTTACTCATCATGTTAAACCATAGAGAATTGGAGATGAGATAACTAAGAATTCATTACATACTGAGGAATTATAGTTGAAAATCAAACCTGGATCATTCTGTTTAATACACAACACTACATTATTATTTCATTTCATGACCTAACATGTTTTTTGTCATTAATTTTTGGTTTCTATGAATCATACTATGATGTTTATGCCCACTCTTGGACATGCCTTATTCCTATATTTATTGTGTCTGGGTAGACCAAACAAGGCTTGGGATGGTATTGGTGGATGTGGATATGGTGTTTCTTATTTAGCTATAATACCAAGTGATTCATGGTGGTAAATTACATATAATATTTGTACATAATGGTGGTCGAGATATGTATGGATTCATATTCAACCAAAAGTATTTTCACCGAGGAGGAGTTTTAAAAATGAGGGAGTTTTGCGAAGGGTACTTACCTGAATGTCTTGTTTTTAACATCTAGTTTGTGTTAATTGTGCATTCATGTGCATCGATTTTGGACTATTGTGCATGCAGTGTCTCATGTAAATCAGAGAAAAATAACATTGTTCCCGATCCACTGAGGTTACATTAATGTCAACTAATTTAGTGAAACATCACATAAGGCAGTGAGACTACCATGAAGTGACCATCCCTAATCTTATTAAATCCTAAATATCATGATACTATTTTTAAATTTATAAAAAATTTACACACTATTGGCATTTGCTACTGGGACTATCCCTACTCGGTGAACCAGTTAACACTAATATGTCATGTTTATACTTCTATATATGGGTGTTTAATATTTTATCGATTCAATCAGAATGATTTTACATGTCACATACAATGTCTGGAAAATACCTATAACATTAAAATAAAATTTTGACACCCTAATTCAGCCCTAGCCTCTCAAGGTGTTAAAGAATACTATATGTTCTACTATAGCCTACAGGTTGTTATTGTTATATTTTTAATATGTTTTTGTTTTCATGGAGATTTTATTGAATATTAGGGGAGATAAAAATTTTAATGGAAGAAACATACAAATATTGAAAAATGTAATGATATATATTCTATTATATCTTGCGATGGAAGCCCCCTATTCCACATCTCATGGGATTTATGTCATATATGAAACATGTATCTTTTTGACTAAAAAATATATAAATATCATTGATGTAGAATTCAGAGCCTAAAACACTCTTTCAAATGAGATATATTATCAAATATACATAAATGTTCTAGGATTCACTATAAATAAGTCCATGTTGTTGAAACTAGATAATATATAGAAAGCAAACAAAAAGGTAAAGGAGGCCAAACATCATTATTTGAAAAATCTGTTAAATAATATGAAGATGCATACAGATGAAAATTTTTATAGTTTTCTTAATCGTTTATGAATGTTTTTAGAACAATATTGTTGACATAGGGATGAAATTATGGATATTAAATTCTAAAAATAAATAATAAGAAGTATCTCACCTCTATACAATTCAAAATTTTCATCTCTTTAATAATGAGATTTATCTAAGATTTATCTTGAGGATAGACTATGCAGTCTATTGACTTATCAAATGTTAGTATAACTAGATGATATATAAATCTGAGTAACCAAGTAAATGGAATAAAATCCCAAGGAAAAACATGATATTTCCAATAATAGTGTTTATAATGATGATTTGGATGGTACAAATCTTTCTCTTTTTCCCAAAAAACAGCAAGAGAGGGAAAAAGGGAGATTTAAAGGAAATATTAATACAGATTTCATTTTGTGTGGTAAGGTAGAACAAATTTCCACCCATCACTCAAGGATATTTGAAGATGTCAAAAATGAATAATAATTCTTGTAGAGTCTGTATAGAAACATCCAACAAAAGGGAGATTTCCAACCATGAATTAAATTAAAGAGGTAGATATTATTATGAAAATATGAAACAGATAATATAAATTTGTTAGATAATATTGAACGATATATTAAATTTAATATGGAAGAGTACATTATGGATGCATTTGAAAAGGTAGAACAGAAGAAAATATAATATAGGGGGTTGAATGGTTTTGTGGATCTCATAGTGGAACATTAGGGTTATCTTGATGAGGTTGATAATGAATGAAATAATATCATAAATATGGGAGAATTTTTTAATGATTCATACAATTATGTGGAATTTGATGATGTAGAGATTGATAGAGTACATGTAGTGGAATATTACCATTTTACAACTATTTAATGCTCACAAGATGTTGTGTAGTTTAAACTTTAGATTGAATATTAGTAAAAATTCATCAATGATATTACTTATATAAATTAGGAAAATGATAATATATTTTAGTACCCTATAGAATAGGTCATTTATTTAATAATTAAACTACAAACTGAATCCAAATTTTGGTAAATCAAGATGAAATTAATTTTTGGAAGGTTTTCAAATGCAGATCTATTTGATATTTTTAATCATGGTAATGAAGGAGTGGATAAATACTTAAATGATCCATTATCTACATTCATGGAAAAAATATGAATTTTTTGTGATATAGAAATATCAATATAATTAAATTTGATAACCTAAAGAAAATGGATGATTAATTTTTTACATATCACTAAGGCACATGATGTAGAAACAGATGAATATTCAACCCAAAAAAAAGAATAGATATGAAAATAATTGTCATATATATAGAGATTATATCACGTAAAATACATATACAATATAAGGGTAGAATTGGAGGAATGGATGTGAAAGGATATTTAATTATATGAAATGTCAATTATGTGGATTTCTAGGCCATAACATTTCTTAATTTTATGTAGAAAGGAGTTATCTAGATTGGGAGGCACATTGAAGCCATAAAATGAGACTGGGATTATATCATTATTCATATAGATAAAATAATATTCATGGATCTTTAGTCCATGTTTCTAATTTTTCTGATAAATATGTTTTTACAGTCAAAGGAATTGTGGGAACAAATACTACAAAACAATGAGGAAAATCAATACTTTTAATTGAAGTAGAATTATAATTGTAAATGTGAATTCACCTCTAGAATAAGAATATGTTTTTGATACAAATGAGAATAATGAAATGTGATCGGAATATATATCTCTTTCAACCAATCAATTAGGTATCTCATGGAATGAAAATAAGAATATTGAACACTCCAACCGTGTTTAAATCTATCTCAATGAAATATATAACAGTAAAACCTATATTGTTTATTGTAGATGATCCTCCCAAATGATAGAAAATTTAAATTTGTTGAAGAATGTTAAGACCAGGTTAACTAAAATAGTGATATTTTTCAATGATGGATCCATAAAGAACTAATGCACTAGGAATAAAAAATAAGAAAATGATGAGCTAATGAAAATTGATGTTCTCGTTGTGGATGGATTGTTTCAATGAATCCTCTGTATGAGTCAAATATATGACTCAGAACTTGTAGTAGTATTTTATTAGAAGGGGTTCATCCTCTATGTGAAGAAAAGTAATTATCCCATGAAAGGATATAGATATAAATTTATTTTATACCAGTTATACAATAATGAATATAGTTTTTTCGTAATAATTAAAGTGGAAAAGAATTTATGGTTCCAAATGTTTGGTCATGATTATCATCATATCAAGGAAAATTATCAAAGATAAACCCTTTTATTAACATTCCAAATTTGAATCACTACTGATACAATATATTTTATTCTTACAAGAAATTAAATATAGTTCATAATTATTATCATACATTGTGAAACATGGCATGGATTCTTCCTGATCATGTATATACATTTGTCTGTGGGGTGATAAATATTCCTTGATCATATTGAGTGTGGTAATTTATTATTTTTAATAATAATTATAGTATAATTTCATTTGTGATGTTTATCAATTGAAAAAAACATGTTATTGGATACACAGTGAAATGTCCATGAAGTGTTGAGAATGAAACTGGCATCACAATCCAAATATTGTGATCTGAAAATGGAAAATAATTCACATAAATTGAAATTGAAAATTTCCTCAAAAAACATTAGAAAATTAGTGATGTTTCCTAAAAGATAAATCATCAAAAAATAGTGTTTTTTGATGAAATCAACAGGTGAATAATATGTCCTGAACTATACTGATTGACAATTATGTTTCTTGACATTACTAGAAAGTTGTTTTTAATGTTGTAATTTACACTCAAATAAAACATTTAAATTTGTATTAGATGAAATGACACTATATGACTTATGGAATGGAGTAAATTCCTCACTAAATGGTTTTCATGTATTTTGATGTAAATCTATTCCTCTCAATAAATGAACGAAATTAAGGAATATATTTTGTACATTCATGGTTATATACTGAGGTATGATTGTCATTAATTTTGGTTTTAACATTTTATATTTTCATTTCCTTGTTTTCTACGTAAAATTCAGGATTTCATTATATAGGGATAGTGTAGTATAGTTAGAACATGTTTTATAGAATCCATGTGTCATCCAAGTGGAAATCATTCATCGTGGACCGTTCCACTAACCAGGTCGCATGGCCTAGTACATGGGAGTGCGATATTACCATGTTTCTAAAAAATTGGTTTTTTATAAGGTGCATGGATAGGTTAAAAGGTATGATACACTCCCCCTTCCTCCCACAAGAAAACATACTGCCTATTTTCCTTTTTGATGGAGATGACATATGGTTGGGGAAGTGTATAATAGACTATGGGGAAAAAAGTTATGGATTCCAAGTCATAAAAACAGTTTAAATTTATATTGTAACCTTTGCGGATTTTAAAATCAATATTTCATTTTACTATACTTTCATCCTTCCCAGACCTAGGCACATCGCTTCCTTCCTATTATCTCCCTTGGGCTATAATGTCTTGGATGATTTATTTGTGATTCTCTAAGAAGGCATAAATTAAACCTCTACTTTTCAATTTTTGTAAATTCATGGTTATATATTGAGGTATGTTCCTCATTAATTTTGGTTATAACATTGAATATTTTCATTTCCTTAGTTTATAGGGAAAATGGTGGATTTCATTACATAAGGATAGACGAGTATAGTTGGAACAGGGTTAATAGAATACATGTGGCATCCAAGTGGAAATCATTCATTGTGGATCGATCCACTATCCCAATCGCATGAACTAGTACATGGGTGTGCTAGATTAACATGTTCCTAAGATATTGGTTATGTTTATGGTGTATGGATAGGTTCATAGGTATGAGACACTCCCCCTTCCACCAACAAGACAACATACTACCTATTTTCCTTTTTGATGGGGATGACATATGGTTGGGGAAGTGTCTAATATGCTATGTCAAAAACTATGATGGATTCCAGGTCATAAAAATATTTAACATTTGTATTGTATCCTTTACAGATTTTAAACTCCATATTTTATTTTCTTACACATCCATCCTTCACAGACCTAGACACACCTCCTCCTTCCTATTTTCTCCCTTGGACTGTAATGTCTTTTTAGTTTTATTTTTGATTCTCTAAGAATGCATCAATTAAACCTATACTTTTCTATTTTCCTCTTTATTCTTGGTTTCTTCATCTATATTTCATGGGTTATCTCTTCATTTGTTCATAGTTTTACCCAATGTGGGTCAAATATTTCTTCTTTGGGTTTAATATTTTTGGTTTTGGTATTATCTAACCTTTATTTTGTCAATATTTTTTGAGGTTATGGTTTCACAATTGTTTCTATAATTTTCCATGAAAGATGTAGGGAGTTACATGCTTTTGAATTATTGGATTATTTTAGTAAGATGTATGTTATTTGTAAACGACTTCAATGATTATTTTGGGAGGTGAAAATCATTTTTTTTAAAAAAAATATTGTGTGTTTGTATTAAATGTTATTTTTTAAAAATTAAAATGGGTGTTTTATAAGTTTGTTTCTACTAATAGAAATGTGTATGTGTATGAGGTGTTTCATGTTAAATTGTTGATGAAATTGAACAAATGTTATCCTAGG
Source organism: Viscum album (assembly GCA_963277665.1). Lineage (NCBI taxonomy): Eukaryota > Viridiplantae > Streptophyta > Magnoliopsida > Santalales > Viscaceae > Viscum > Viscum album. Next base: position 846,677,057 of record OY728131.1, on the reverse strand, counting down.
TATCTAGGTGTGGAGACTTGGTTTAGTATGATAGGATGATCAGTAGAGACAATGGTTTATTTCTCTAGCATGATTAATTCTATAACACAATCTAGACTAATGATGATAATGGGTGGAGACCACTAGATTATGTGATGTGATTCCCTTCTAGTGGATCATGTATTAGGATGGTTGTGGGTTTCACTATGTATTTTTCACCAAGGTTTGAAGATCCACATACCCCTATAAACCTATTGACATTGGCGTTTCATGTGGATCTCATGATATACTTACTTTCTTATCTTGTAATATTTTTTAATTTCCTTTTTAATTTTCAAATATTATATTATATAAAAATTGATCTGAATTTTTGATAAAAAGAATCATGTACATTTTTCATATAATGATATTTTGTTTAATCTATTCATTGTGGTAACATAATGATTATTGTGTTACACTTTTCATACGCCCTTCTGTGTATGTAGACATTGTTATTTTTAACCCAGATAAATGGAATTCATTATGTGGTGGTGATAGTGGATTTGATTTCATGTTTACCTATATTTGCAGATTTTGGTGGTGGTGGCATGACGGTGTTGACCCCCTTGTTTCATTGGGGCCTTGTTTTACAGTTGGTTCCCCTCTCCATTGGGATATTTTGGTTTTTGGTTAATATTCGAAATTGTCAAACTCATTTTAGTTATGATATTTGATTATGGTTGTATTTTATGATAAGATATAAGATTATTTTTGGGTTTTTATTGATTGTTTATTATGGATGAAATTATTCCCACAAGTAATGATTGGTTCCCAAACACTAGTTTCTAACACATGGGGATTGAGAACTCCCATCACACCATGCTACAAATTGGGTCGGGTTTCAGGTCAAATTGAAATCTTGACAGGATCATTAAAATATGGTATTAGAGTTGTTTTTCCATTTCCTTGGGTCATGATATTTGGGTATTTATGGATAGATAGGATCTAAGGATGAGGGGGCTTCAGTTTGTAGTTCCAAATGGGGTGTTTGGACAACACACCTCGTGATAGGTGTTCGGTCACCATGGGATGTTTAGGAATTTCATTGACTTATCAACTAGGTGATAAGTAGAGGATGAAAAATGTATATAGAAAATTAGTTAGGGTTGATTGGTTTGAATCATTATTGTGCTAGTTGTGATTTTTTATTTTTAATGGTGCTTTAAATTTTTTATTATTGCTAAAAAGTAGTATGTTGTATTTATGGTTTTCATTTTGTTTCTTGATGGTTGTGGCCCCATGAATCCTTGTTGATTTCCTATGAAACCATAAGAAGAGACCATATAGTGTTCTTGCTTACCAGTTTATAATCATTTAGTCGAAGTTGATTTTTGGGATTATAACGCCCCAAACCATGTTTTCTAGAGTCGGTGCATTATTTTAAACCATTGGCATGATTACATGGAATCAAGTCCCGAAAGACCGATCAGTTTAGCAGTCTTGGAAAATATCTTACATACATGAATGTTCCATTACATTTTTTAACATACAATAAAAAAAATACTTTTAAAACTACATTGTTCCCTTAGGTTAACCCTTCATATCAAATATAAAACACTTCATGGGATCATAGGAAAATAAAACAAAATAACGGGGTGAGCTTAGATGCTCAGTAAGGGTAAATAATTTAGTATAAGCATTAAACTTTTAAGGAAAGAAGTATAATAAAAACAATAGGCTTTTAATCTTGAACTTCAGCATGATATGGAAAAGATAAAATTTTATAATTCCATTTACATATTCACATGGATATTCTACTAGTAGAATAATCACATGTAATAACAAATTTCATAATGAGGGAATGCATAATGCCGGGAATTCTGAAATAGTTTGTCAAGGCCTCGGCCAAGACTTCTAAATAATGATTTAGGCCTCGTCCAAAACCATATATCAAATTGGGAAAGGCCTCGTACAATTACACATAAAATATTCTCATGAGAGCTATTGATGCATCGAGGATCTATATCGATCTCCACTTGTTAAATAGTAAGTCCAATGCATTCCTCGTTTGAAAAAGTTTAAAAAACATAAACATTCGTATTAAAAATAGAATACGAAATGTCAATAATTTATCCATAAACCATGAATATTATAAAAATAACATATCCATAGACAAAAATATCACAAAATCATCAATACAATATGGACGATTTTTATCATTATAAATCATCGTCGATCAGGAATAATATCCAATAAATGATGATGAAATAGTTGAAAATGATCAGTATAACGTTTTGAGAGAAATATCAGTTTTTTCATGAAATACATTTAAAAGTCATGAAATTTATAAAGGAAGTAATTTAAAAGATATTTTGGAATCAAAGTGCCCCATACCACTTTGAAACTTTTGGAAGGAATTACCATTTGACAACATTCATGTCCATATAAATAAATCCTTCAAATCAAGTTGAATGCATTGACATTAATGAGAAATGTTTAGAAGAATTAATCTTAAAAACACATAAAATTATTTTTTAGTTAAAGTGACCCTTAAAAAGAATCCATTTTAAAATTCTTTTATGAAACATGGGAATGGATAAATAATATGTCCCAATAAAAACTTACACATAAACAATCTCTGATAATAATGAGATTGAGTAATTTATCCTTACCTCACACTTTCATTTAGTCGAGGTTACATTTAACTGATGTATAAAGACCGTATTTTGTTATTAAATTATACCAGAACCATATTAACTTTTATGATATCATAAATGATTCATTTATGTATTTATATTACCCATTTAATAATAATTTCCATGTCAAATTAACATTTTGGGTAATAATCGATTCATTTATCGTACATGTTTTATCTTGTTACACTTTATTGTATCACTTAGGAAATGATTTAAAATATTCCAGAATATAAAACGTGATTTAAATATCATATATATTTAGAATATAAATATGTATAATAGACATATATATGTAATGGAAAACACTGTTTATGGAGACGGTTGTCCATACGTATGCATAAAAGTTGTTTCCGTTTTCATATCTTATTGAACAGATCTAGGTGAATAAGATATATGTAAGAATATATATATATATATATATATATATATAAACTCATTATTAATTCATATATTACATAAATATTAATGATATATATTTTAAAATCATCGTTGAATGGTGAATGTGGAAGTAAATCTCATCAAGTCATGGAGATGGTAATCCATACGTTCGCACGAGGGACAATATCATTATATTTATGGTGAAATCATGAGTAATTTGATGCTATACCATATATAAAGATTCATTAAAATGTAATATTTATTATTTATACTCATTATTATACCCATCCAAATAATGATGTGTTTGAATAACAAATTTCACCACGCCGTGGAGACGTTTATCCGTACGTTCGCACGTGTAGTGACTTTGTCATATATAGGATGGATAGAATAATGAATATGGTTGTAAAATTTCTATAATAACATCACAGTATATATAATATAATGGAGTAATTATTTTATAATGTAAACAACAAATAAAGAGGATGTGAAAGAAGAAAATAACATGAAAGATGTGATGAAATATTTACCTCTTATTCAGGTTTTTTCTTTTGATTTATTCAAAAGGGATCCCTAGGTTGGATTTATGAGAAATGAAATTCCTCTAAAATGAAGGGAGGAAAATTTTGATGATATTTGGTTAGGTTTTTGCCAATCCAAATGGATTTGGAGGTGTGATTTTTAGAGAAGGACGAGATCCCAATTATAAGAGGGGTGAGGTTCACTTTATGAAAAGATTAAAGTATTAATTTGTTATATAATCATATTCAGTTTATAATAGCTCAAAATGAATTTATTTAAAGACATAGGTGGTTATGGGTCAATTATCTCTCAACCGACTGGTTTTAGACAATTTTAGGTCACTATATTGACCTTATCTTTTAGATTCAACTCTTAGTTATATAGTTTAACTTTTACCGTGTCTTCTTGTAACCTTACACTATGTAGTTAATAAACATACAATAAACATACAAGAGGTCCTAAAGTGGTTCTTTTATGACATATATAATAATATTTAATCTTTATGTCAGAAACATAGATTTTTAGGAATATTATAGCATCCAATAATATAGTATTTCTTTTAAAAATTAATTTATGCCAATTTTAAAACTATTAAGTATTTTGTTTTTGTGAAAGTCATAACAACCATATCACTTAGAATTTTTTTTCTATAAAATCCTAACATGTCATATTATCCTAGATAATTAGTGTAATTCATCAAAAGCCTCAAATTAAATTTATATGGATATTTAAAATATCAATTATTTTAATCGTTCATTAATAAGGTAATTACTTCATCATCATTGTGTCATAAATAAATTAAATTATATAATGTATACAAATTTTAAATAAAATTCTATTATATAATAAATATTTTTATCTTTCTAATGAATCTTATTAGTAGAATTTATCATATGTATATACATATATTAAAATGTTTTATATATGTCAACTTGAATTTAACACTTTTAACTCCTCTTTAAATTAAATAATAATAAATGTCCTAATCTAATACAAGTGGAACTAAAGGATCATATTTTATTCGTAATGTATTTTTTGCTCTAATTACACTTATCCTATAGAATTATGACATGTTTTAGGGAAATTATAATATCATATTTACTCTTAATTACCCTATTTACTTTTAACTGTGGTAAATAAAATTCAAATTTTATTATTCCCCAAAAATTATTTTCATATTATTGAACAAAATTTTACTTTATGAGGTTAACTATGTCTCTCAATTTTTTTTTAAATTAGACTCACAGAAGAGGTAAAATTAAGTTTTATGCAAATTTCCAACTGCTCATAGAAGGTGGGTAAAAGACGGTAAAAATTTTGATATAATTTTATATATCTAAACTTATTATAAAATGAATCCAATGTATTAAATTGAACGTATATAGGTATTATATATCTATTTTGAACTAAAATAATTTAAAATAAAATAACTAAATACTTAAGTAAAATGTCCGTTTTAAAAAATAAAGAATTGTTTTTCACTATTCATCAAAAATTGAGAGTTTTCAAAAAAATACCAAAAATTCACCCAAAGATAATTTTGATATTAAGAATTAAAAAATAGAAGTCTATTTTACCAAATTAACATCATTGAGGTTTGATTTATTAATTTAAAATTAATTCCCATTGTCAAAACCAAAAAGCGGGTTTTAAAAAAGTGAAAACTATCAAAAGATTGACATGTGTTTATGTCAAATGTAAAAGTGAAATTACCTATAATGATTTAAATTATATTAAATGATATAAATATAATATAATTATACTTAAAAACCATTCAAATTCATAAATTAACACTATAAACTATTTCGAATAAAAAGTTGTTTTTAGATAAAATTTAGTAATTTTTAATATTCACCCAAATATGAAAGTTATCAGAAAAACAAAAAAAAATTTATCAAAACTACAAATTTATGTCCTGATTCTAAATAAAAAGTTTATTTTGTCAAATTGACTATATAAAAGTGTCAAATATTATATTTATAAAGGGTTCACTTTTAAAAGGCGGTAAAATTGCTTTTTTTATAAATACATCTTTTATCTGAAGAAATTAATTTGTTTTTATATTGTGTCTAAGAAAAACATAACATAGATATTAATTTTATATAGATTATATAAGATTCAAATTGAGGTTAATACTATTTATAACCACTTTTTGAATGACTAGTTTGGTAATGTTCTGGTGCACTCGAACTCAGTGTAGCGTGTATCGCAAGCTATTAAATTACTTTAATGAGATAAAGTACTATGAGACCATGGCGTGTTACATTCTCCCCTCCTTAAATAAATTTCATCCTCACAATTTGAAACTGTTCTTTAAAAACAAAAGGATAAAAATAGTGAAATACCTTTGTGGAAAACCCACATCAGAAATTGGGTTATTAAAATTTAGTCTTAATAAGAGGAATGGGAAACGAAAAAGTTTTCACCAAATTATTATCGCGATTAAAAGAACATTGGTGGAAATTAGAGACACATAATTAGAGGGAAAACATAAATATTTATATGGGTTGATTGAGGTCTTCAAACAAAATATATCATTTAAATATATTAACATAAAAAATTCATTATCAAAACCATTTTCAATACCAAAATACGTTAAAAGAGTATATGGTATTTATATTCTTTAAAATAAATAATTTGGCATGTTAAGGAATCCAAATATCAAATAAAACTCGCGGTGGATGAAAGGTCATTGTCACTTCTTTCATTACAAAACATTCTTTTTTTTTTGTCGTTTAGTAAAACACTTCGTAGAAAAACATTTCCCTTGAAATGAAATGTCATAAGGTTCTATACACCGTATAATAGAATGTTGTTTAGAAATCAAAGGATGCCTCAATTAAATTATATTGATTATAAGTCACTTAAATAATGTTTAATATTTAATTTAGTCATAGAATAAGAGGGTAATATATATATATGTATACTTGACAAGTATAGTTACATCCTTTAACTAATTCCAACCACAAACTCATCATTCACTACAAAATATTTTAAAAAATTATATTATTTATCCTAATCATATAGGGTTCCAAAAATATTGAATTTATAATTCACCTATAAGAAAAATTAAAAAGAAACTACATTATACAATCTAGGATATCACGTAGGCCAGTGGTAGGTGATGCTGACTTGTGGACATTCGGTTGCGGGTTCAAGTCATGCATCCTTGCCAGATGCGACTCGTTGTCGCCCGACATTTGGGTTGTCCTTTTATGAAAATACAAAAATAACCATAAAATTTTTATCAAATATCAAACATAATCCATTCCAACCTTTATAATTATCCAAAATACTTCCATCCAAACTCACTGTCCATAATTTATAATGAAGTGAAACACAATGAATATCCTTTTGGCCACGTAATAACATGTGAACACCTTCATCATGTATTCTTTTAAAGCATGTTAACACCCTGAATTACCATAAAACATTATTTATTACATTCATGTTCCATTATTATTTATTGAATACTGGATATATTCCTTATATCCAAAATTTTGGAGTATTCCAGCAATGGTGGAATAAACAAACCATTAACCAGTTCCTTGGATATTAATAATATCCTATATAATTTATTAAAATCAATCATATATTTTTCCAAAATCACTACCTCAATATCATAACCATATTATGGATTATCATTATCTCAACCATATATTTTCCAAAACAATTAACCTATTATTGACTCACTTTTCATGGTTCCACACAATCTCAAGTCCTTAATGAAATAGTACTGTAGTAAAATCCTTGTATACTCTATTTTTATTATAACTTATACATCATTAATACAATACTCAAATGAAGAAATACTTTAATAAGATAATAAGATCTCTTAATCATTCATATTAATATCTTTACTATCATAACATGATTATTATACAATAGTAGCATTTAGGGAAAACCTGTTGATTTGGACATTGATTCAGGTAGTGTCACAATGCCTTGTAGATGAAGAATTTTACATTTAAAACCTTTTTCTTACCCTTTAAATCACATACATAGTGTCCTTTTTCTCCACACTTGTAACAAACTCACATTCCCATCAAGAATTTTCCAAGGTGATTCTTTCCACATTTATCAGATATGGTAATATCCTTATTTCCCCACTTATGTTTATCTATCTTTCTCTCTACCATCCTTTTCTTCTCTTGCTTCCCTCCAAAGACATTGGACGTAGAGAATTATTTACGTATCTTATTAAAACATGATATTATTTCTTTATTTGTTGAGAATACTTGGGAGACTATTTCCCATCTAAATACTTGCTTAATACCATGAAAGAAATGATCCTTCTTACTCTTTATATCGTACGTATTGTTGGAGTTCTCATTCCTTCTACTGCGCACCATTTCTAAACAATGGAATACACTAGGTCAGTTTATGAATCACAATGAATAATTCAAAACATGTAAAATAACTAATGTAAATTGAACAGTTTTTGGATATAATCCATAATAATAAAAATGTTTTCTTTGAGGAACTATTTACTCATAAATCCTTCATAATGGCATGTAATGAAAATGCTAATAATCCAAAGCATATCCCCCGGGAGTGTCTTAAACAAGAGTACAACAAGGCCCGTTGTTGTGCACCAGTTCCCGTTTGAGTCTATACCAAAGCGGTGTTTTCAGGTTTTACCCTAAGGTACATCTGTGCCAGAGCCACCTCTACCTATTCGTATCCAGACAGGGATGTATTTCTTGGAAAACTCACATAATCTCTACCTTATCAAAATTTTAGGATTTTCATCAATTCTAATCCTCAATTTATATCTTATGTTAGTGTTCTCTAAACAAAGTTTATCTAAATCTATTTTCCTATGTTATTTCTAAACATCCTCTGATACTAAATATATTGCCCCGACCCTAGATTCCTAGAGTCAGTGCATTATTTTAATATATTGGCATGATTACAAGGAATCAAGTCATGAAAGAAAAATCAGTTTAATAGTCTAGGAAAAGATTTTACATACTTGAATGTTACATTACACTTTCTAAAATACAACAAAAATAATAATCCTTTGATAACGCCATTATTCCCTTAGCTTAACCCTGCATCTCAAACATAAAACGCTTCTTGGGATCCTCGTTAAATGAAACATAAGAATGGGGGGAGCTCAGATGCTCAGTAATGGTGAATAATTTAGTTGAAGATATAATCATCTAAGGAATGATGCGTAATAAAAACAAAAGAATTTTAAACTAGAACTTCAGCATAATATAGTAAAGATAAAATCAAATAATGTCATTTACTTATTCACAGGGATATTCTACTAGTCGAGTAATCACATGTAATAACTAATTTCATAATGATTGAATGCATAATACCAGACATTCTGAAACATTTCGTCAAGGCCTCGGCCAAGACGTCAAAAAAATAAATTAGCCCCTGACCAAAACAATATATCAAATTGGGAAAGGCCTCGGCCAATTCCACATCTAGTTTTCTCATGAGACCTACCGATTCATCGAGTATCTATAGCGGGCTCCACCCATCACTTATTATGTCCAATGCATTCCACATATGAAAATGTTTAAACATAAAATAAACATTCATTTTAAAACTTGCATAAAAAATATTAATACATTATCCATAAACCATGAATGGTATTAAAATAACACATCCACAGTCAAACATATCACAAAACCTTCAATACAATATGGAAGATTTTTATCATAATAAATCAACCTCGATCAAGAATAATATCAAATAATGGATGTTGACATAGTTAAAATGATTAGTAAAACTCTTTGAGAGAAATATACCATTTTTCATGAAATACTTTTAAAAGTCACACAATTTATAAAGAAATTCATTTAAAATATATTTTTGAATCAATGTGTCCCATACCAATTTGAAACTTTTTAAAGGATATTTCATTTTAAAACATTCATGTTCATATAAATAAATCCTTAAAATCATTTTGAAAACATTGACATTAATGAGAAAGGTTTATGAGAATAAATATTTAAATAATTTAAAATTATTTTTTATTTAAAGATTAACTTAAAATGAATCCTTTTATAAACTCTTTTATGAAACATGGGCATGAAAAATAAATATGTCCTAGTAAAAACTTACACATAAACAATATCAGATATTAATGAGAATGAGAAATTAACAATTACATTGCACATTCCTTTAGTAAAGGTTACGTTTAAAAACTTGTATAAAGACCTTAGTATGTTATTAAATTATAACTGAACCATATTAATATTTATGATATCATACATGATTCATTTATGACTTTATACTACACATTTAATAATAATTTCCATGTTAAATTAACATTTCGGGTAATAATCGCTTTCTTTATCATACTTGTTTTAACAAGTTACACTAGATTTTATCATATAGATCATGATTTAAATACTTCAAGAATATAAAATAAGATTTTAATATCATATATATTTAGAATATAAATAGGTTTAACAGACATATATATGAAATGGAAAACACCATTTATGGAGATGGTAGTCTGTACGTATGCGTAAATGTTGTTTCCGTTTGCATATCATATTGAACATATCTAGGTTAATAAGATATATATAATTATATATATATATATATCTAGTATAATTATTAATTCATATATTACATACTTATTAATCGTATATATTTTATAATCATCGTTGAATGGTTAATGTGGAAATGAATCTCATCACGTCGTAGATATTGTAATCCGTACGTACACACGAGCGACAATATCATTACATTGATGGAGAAATCGTATGTAATTGGATGTTATAAAATAGATACAGAATCATTAACATGTTATATTTATTATTTACATCATTTATACTCATTATTATACCCATCCAAATAATTAAGTGTTTGAATAACAAACTACACCACAACGTGGAGACTGTAATCCGTACGTATGGACATATGGTGAATTTTTCATTTATAGGTTGGATAGAATAATGAATATGGTTTTACCATTTCTATAATAAAACCATATAATATATAATATATTGGAGTAATTATTTTAGAATGGAAACAACAAAGAAATAGAAAGTGGAAAAGAAAAAAGCTTGAAAGATGTGATGAAATATTTACCTGTTTTTTGGGTTCTTATTGTTTGATTTGATCAAAAGGGATCCCTAGGATGGATTTATGACCAAAGAGAGGCATCCAGGATGAAGGGAGGAATGTTGGGAGGATATTAGGTCTGGGGTGGTTTGATCCAAATGGGATTAAATGTGTGATTTTGAGATAAGGGGAAGTGCTGTTTTATAAGAGGGGTGAGGGTCACTTTAGGAAAATATTAAAGTATTAATTTATTAAACAATCATATTCTGTTTATAATGGATTTAAATGAATTTATTTATAGCTTTAGGTGGTTATGGGTCGAAATAAATTCAACCAATAGGTTTTAGACAAGTTTAGGTTACCATTTTAACCTTATCATTTAGATTTAACTCTTAGTTGAATAGTTTAACTCTTAGTTAAATAGTTTAACTTTTACAGTGTCTTCTTGTACTCTTACAATATATGGTTAATAAACCTACTATAAACATACAAGTGAACCTCAAGTGGTTCATTAAATACATATATAATATTTTTTAATCCCTTTGGACTAACATTATATTTTTTAGTAATAACATATCAACCAATAATATAGTATTTGTTTTATAAATTAATTTATGTTAATTTTGACACTATTTGGTATTTGGTTTTTTCTGAAAGCCATAACAACCTTATCAATTCGAAAAAATTTATATAATAAACCCTAAAATGTGATGTTATCATATAAAATTAGTGGAATTCATCAAATGTCTCAAATTACATTTATTTGGATATTTATAATATCAATTATTTTAATCATTCATTAATATGGTAAATACTACATCGACATCGTGTCATTAAAAAATTAAATTATTTAATGTATAAAAATTATAAATAATATAAAATTATGTAGAAAATATTTTTATCTTACTAATTAATATTTATAGTCTAATTTTTCATATTTATAACACAATATTAAAATGTTTTAGTTATGGACCCATGAATTTAACACTTTTATCTCTTCATTAAATTAAGTTATAATAAATGTCCTAATCTAATCCATGTTGACCTAGAGGATATATTATTCCTAAGGACATTTTTGGTCTAATTAAACTTTTCCAATATAATTAGGACACATGTTTGGATAATTATAAAATCATTATTACAATTAACTACCATATTTACTTTTTACCGTGGTATATAAAAATCAAAAGTTACTCTTAAAAAAATTATTTTCATCTTATTGATCCATATTTTACATAATTATGTTAACATTGTCTCTCTAATTTTAGAAATTCAACTCACAGAAGTAGTAAAATTTCGTTTTATGCAAATTTTTAAATTCTCATAGGAGGTGGGTAAAAGATGATAAAAAGTTTGATAAAATTTTATATATCTAAACTTCTTATAAAATGACTCCAATGAATTAAATAGAACTTATATAGGTTTTATATATCTATTTTCCCCTAAAATATATTAATTCAAAATAACTAATTACTTAAATAAAAAGTCTGTTTTAAACAATAACGTAGTGTTTTTCACTATTAATCAAAAATTGAATGTTTTCAGAAAAATAACAGAAAATCACCCAAAGATAATTTTGACTTTACGAATTCAAAAATTAAGTATGTTTTACCAAATTAATAACATGTAAGATTTATATATTTATTTTAAATTAATTTCTGTTGTCAAAAACAAAACGAGGGTTTTTAAAAAGTGAAGACTATCAAAAGATTGACATGTGTTTATGTCAAATGTAAATGTGAAATTACATATAATGAAATAAATTATATAAAATGATAATAATGTAATATAAATATACTTAAAAACCTTTAAAATGAATAATTTAACACTATTAATTATTTCTATTAATTGTTTTTTAAAATTTCATAATTTTCACTATTCACCCAAATATAAAAGTTATAAAAAATACACCAAAAAGTTATCAAAATAAAATTTTAATGTCCCGATTCACAATAAGAAGATTATTTTTTCAAATTGAATATATAAATGTGTCAAATATTTGATTTAAAAAGGGTTTCCCATTAAAAGGCGGTAAAATTTCATTTTTTGAAAAATACATTTTATTTAAAAAAATGAATTTGTTCTTATATTATGTCTAAGAAACACATAATATGGATGTTATAATTATATAGAGTATATAAGAGTCAAAACTCAGTTAATTATATTTATAACCAAAACATGATAGACTAGTTTGGTAATGTTGTGGTGTGCTCGAACATTGTATTGCGTGTAGCGCAAGCTATTAAATTACTTTAATGAGATAACGTACTATGAGATCTTGGGGTGTTACAAGGTCGTATTGGAAATGGATGAGGGAAAATGATCTGATGCTTCTCTTGTTATGGAAGATAAAATGGGTCCAAAAATGATAGATATAATTATTTTCTCATTAAAAAGACTCATTCCTTCCAGGTAGCATAGACACCTAAGCAGAAAATGATTAGATTAAAAGTTTTGAGAAGATTTTTTGGTTTCAAGATACACTATATGTAATAAAAGTTAATTGTTCTTCATTTATAATGGAATGTCCTAGATTTAGGTTGTTTTAATTAGTGGTTTGTTCAAGGATGTATGATCATTTGAGATGTAAGTACATTATTGTTTTATTCAATGAGTAGTATTTAACTAAGATTGTGGCCATTTACGAGCCATGAGAATATCTAGATCTCTATCAGGGGTATGAAACCATGTTTGAATACACCTATTATTTTGAATAGTTGGACTATTCCACACCAGATGTTGTCTCTAATGAGTAGATTAAGGCTCGTCATTTTGAATTGGATTTTTAGACCGATATTTTACGTTAGATAATCTTGTTTATGTTGATGGCATATGCAGAGATAGTGGAATAAACCATGATGGCAGAGATAGATCACTGAAGATGTTCGGTTTTCTCTGTAATGGTTTTAGATGTGTGCCAAAGCTGTGGTGGTTTATGTAAATGTAAGAGTAAGAGTGATGAGAACTAGAATAAGGGAGGTGGTAGTATATGTCATCCTTATCTACCACATTTGTCTATGACATCAGAGGTTAGGACAATCCTATTTTATAAATTTATCTGTTTAGTGAATGTTTTATTATCATGTCTAGGCACACCTAAACCTTTCCATCTGTGTGGAAATATGGGAAACCTATTATAGTTTTTCACAATTGGACACCCATATCAGGGTGGTGAAGTTATGCATTCTCCAATGGAATGAAATCATAGATATAACTACCCAAAATTTTGTGTTCTTGATTTGTATTTCATGGTGTAAGGGGAAGATATAATACTGGATAGAGTCAGATTACGGTAGAGACACAAGTCTTTAATTTTTCTCAGGAAACAGAAAAGATGAATAACCTCTATGTTTTGTATCATGCACTGATAGAATTAAATGTCATACCTATAGTGTTTATAGGTTCAATTCTTATTACAACTTCCATAGGTTTTGTTTTATTTATTTATGTTCTCTTAATACTTTGATTTCTATTCATCTTGTGGATTCATTAAAACTATAAACCAGTGTTATTCATTATGTAATGGAATTGACCACTCTTCTTTGAATGAAGAGAGAGTAGGGTTCCAAAATTCTGTCATGTTATCTCACTTAGTTAGGGGGTGAGGTAGAATTAAATTTTTTGTTCTATAAATGGGCCTCTTAAACATGTTCATCAATATTAATTAGATGATATGTTTTTTGGAACACATCAATTGCTACCATTGTCGACTGATATGTTTGTCCCTTGATTGAAGTAATTATGATTTTTAAGGTGTGTAGTATCCTTGACCAGGGCGTTATAGACCATCACATATTGAATTAAGAGATACTATTCTTTACAAGTTACGTCTCATGTTAGAGGAAAATGATATTGGTTCAAGTGATGGATTACCCCTTGGGGTGGATGAGTTTCCAGAGGTGTTTCCAGATGATTTTTCATGTTTACCTTTAGAGTGGGATGTCGATTAAAACTGTAATTAGACACCATAAACATAGAAAATATATATTCCGTTGAATCATATGATCGCCACCTAATTGAGGAAATTAAATATGCATATGGAGGATTGGGAATCCAAATGATTCATTAGCCTGACCATCTCACCTTGGTTTTCCCTAGTTTTGTTTGCAAAGAAGGATGATAGATATCTCTGGTTCTACATTGACTATCAGATATTGAAAAAGGTAAAAGTCAAGAAAAATACAACTTATCCCATATTTATTCCCATTTTTATATGCTAAAGGGGGATTTTTGATTCTTAGATATCGTACTATTCTCCAGGTATCATCAAGTCGATGATAAAGAGTAAAATTTCCTAATGATGGCCTTCTAAAGAGGCTGTGTCTGTTTTAATTATTTATTTGTGACATGTGAGCTTATAAATGCATCATATATCTTTATGAATCTTATGAAAATGTTTTACATCAGTTCCTTGACTATATTGATGCAATCTTCTCGGATGATATCATGTTCTACTCCAGGATAGAGGAAGAACATGAGTAGCACACGAGGATCATGTTGATCAATCATAGAGAGCATTAGATCTATGTTATGCTCCATAAATTTAACTTCTGTATTAGGGAGGTAATTTGGTTAGAGAATGTGATATTAGAACATTGGATTTAAGTGGGTCCTAAAAAGATCAATATAGTGATGTCATGGCAGAAACTATGTGATTTCATCGTGATTATGAATTTTTTGTTCCTAGTATGGACTTACAGCCAGTTCATTCTAGATGTCACCATGTTTTCATCAACCATGACCATACGTAAATGGAATGGTGTAATGTCTGAATAGATCCCAGAGTATCAGAAATCTGTTATTGATATTAATCGGAGGTTGAATATTTATTCTATTTTGATCATTCCAAAATATTGAAAGGGGTACATGATCTATTTTGATGCTTCAAGTATGGGTAATGGGTGTGTGATGATGTAGGTAGACCATGAGATGGTATTTGGTTCTAAAAAACCACAATTACATGAACAGATTTACCAAACTAATAACATGGAACTAGAAGCGGCAATGCTAGCCTTGATAGATTAAAATCCCTATCTTTCAATGATAAGTTCATAGTATATTCTGATCATATGATTTTAGCATGCACTTTCTCTAAGATTGATCTGAATATAAAGTTACACCATTCGGTTGTATGCCTTCAGGTGTCTGATTTTGATATCATATATACCCCATGAAATTTTATTTTTTAGCTGTATATTTCAGTTGCAAATTTTCAATGATTGAAGTGAAAGTGTCTAGCGATGAGTGAAATTTGATAGGGAAATTTTTCCCAAATGATTTTAAGGGACATGAAATTTAGAGGAGATATTTTCTTGGCTAGCATGTAGCCTACACCCTTCCATAGAAAGATTATTAGGAATGAGAATCCCAGTGATGGGATGCACTAGCATTCTAGACAGTTCCATAATGATGATGAGGTTCTGATTGAATTGTCATTGTTTCTCGAGGTATTATGATGTTTAAATGGTATCATAGAAATACGGTCATCATTATTGAAGGTGATCATATGGGGAAATATTGATTCTAAGAGGGTTTTTCTTCCATATACCACAAAAATGTTTTATCAAATTCATCATTAGTTCTAGTGACCTGTTATTAGGTGGGATATAGTTGAATTTTTTCTATGTATTATACCTATAAATAGGTTAATTATGAGTAAAAGAATCCCTTTTTTACATCACCCACTCCAATTTCCTACCAAAATATGGGAAGAGGTCACCATAGACATCATCATCGGATTACCTTGTTCACCCTATGGGAGGAATAACATTTTTGTATTGACTAACCATCTAACAAAATCATCCCATTTCATTCTGATCAAGGATTCATCCAATGTGGATAACTTGGGTCAGTTTTATGTTCATGAGATAGTGGGTGTTCATGGTGTGACAGAGAATATCATTTCATATAGGGACACATAGATTAACTCTTTGTTCGGGACAGTTCTTCATAAGGAAATGAAATCATAGGTAAAAGTCATCATGACATACCATCCTAAAATGAATGGTCAGACAGAATAGGTGATTCCCAATAAGACATTTTCCTAGCATGTGTGTTATGTTTTAGAGGCTTCTGGGATAGTTATTTGGGATTGGTTTAATTTTAATATATTAATAGTTACCAATCATCTATAATAATAGATTCCATTTAGGTGCTTTATTGTCTGCCATGTCGATCATGATTATATTTGGATGTGGTGGGTGAGACCTCACTGTTCAGAATATGAATTATGCACCTATAATTATAATTCCTACTGGTAGATTGAATGTTTCTAAATGTTTCCCCTCTCTTGAGTTATTTTTATCTAGTTAGTAAGGGGATGATATTTCCATGTTATGTTAGACCTTTTGATATTACCTAGAGAGATGGTAAGATAGAATACCAGATATATATTCCTTTATAGATGGCATTGATCCATGACATGTTCCATATCCCATAATTGATTATGTATACTCTTGACCTGTCTCACAAACTAATTTGGGAATAATTAGTGTTAGAACTATATTTTTCTCTATTTTTGTGACCAATGTAGATTGCTGATTCCCAATGGAAAGTGATTTGTTGGAAATCCATATCATTTTTATAGTTATTTGGTATCCTATTAATGATGAGAATGAGACTTGTGAGCAATTTACATTCATGATAAATTAGTATCCATATTTATTCTATTTTCATGATTTAGTTTGACTATCTGAGGGCGGAATGTTTTCGCGGTTGGGAGAATTGTCATTTCTGTGGTATTATTTTGAGGTATTTGTATCTTTTATTTAGACCATATAATTGTATCTCATCATTAATAGGTGTTTTTATGAAAATAGATTATTTTTAGTAAGACATTAGGTAGAACACAGTTGGAGCATATGTTATAGAAACACTGAACCAGCCTCTGAAAATTGTGTTCCCTGGACAGATCTACTATCTAGGTGACATTGCCATGTGCAAAGTCTTGTAGGGTAACCATGATACTGAGATTTTAGGGCAACATAAGTCTCATTTATAGGAACATCGGTGTCCCTAACTCACATATATGAAAATATGTGTCCTTTTTTCCAATTTGTCAGAGGTGTCGAACGGTCGGTTCACAGTTTAGAAGATCATGCATCCAAACCATGCAACCATACAGGTCATTAGAAATAATAAATTTTTTATTCTACACTTCCCTATATATTATCCTAAAATCCCCCATAAAATGACCGATTCATAATTTCCATCCTAAAGAAATACTCCATCTTCCTCTCCTATCCTTTGGGATTCGATATTGTAAAGGATTTTTTGTATATTCTTCAAGAAGACTTTAAGAAAGCTTCTCATTGCCTATTCTATTACTTTCTATTGGGATTTTATGCTCTCTTTCATTGGTTCTCTATTATTAAGTAAATAGTTTGAACCCATGTGGGTTCAATATCGATTATTTGGGTTCAGTGATGAGGGCTGTGGTGTTATGTTTCCTTTTTAGGGTCTCTTTATGGTGTTATCGGGTTTTCCAAATGGGTTTTTAATGTATCAAATAAAGTGGTCAGTGATTTCACACATTAGCCACGTTTGATGATTTTTTATATACTTTATGGTTCATAAAAGAGTTATATGAATTAATTATGAGGGTAAAATCATTTTTTCAATGGTTTTGTGGGTGTAAGGTTTAAATGGTGATTTTTCAAATTGAAAATGGAAATTTTTTATTATTGTTTCGAATATGGGAAATTTTCAACTTTATGGGGTGGTTTATGTTAACTAAGTTATCAAATTGAGAATTATGGAATAAATGATATCTAATTGGGTATACTAGGACTAGTATAATATAATGATAGATAAGGCTAGGGCTAGTTTTTCCTAGTAGGATTGATGGTATCACACCAACTAAACATATGATGATAATGGTTAGAGACCACTGGACCTTGGGATGTGATTCCACACTTGTGGCTCATGAAGAAGGATTGTTTTTGGTTTTTAATGAATTTATCACTATGGAACGAGGATCCTAGATCCTTGATAACCCTACTTCCTTATTAATTTTTCATGGTTCTCATGAAATACTTATAGTTCAACTTGTATACTTTTATACTATCCTTTTTAAATTTGAAATCATGATTTACAAAAAATCATGAAAAAAGGAATATCAATTTGTCTTATAATTATATATCATGGCATCCCTTTTTTATGTTATCCTACAAGGAATTGGATCACACCCAATATACATTTTCAACTGAAACTAGACCTTTTTATGTTCGAACTAGGTAATGGAAATTCATTTTATGGTAAGGATGGTGGATGTGGTTACTAGTGGTTCCCCTTTTGTATGGTAATGGGATAGGGTGGATGAGGGTTTTGAAACTGATCTTGGATAGAGGCTACATTGTATAGTTGGGTCCTCTCCCCATTTAGATATTTATTTTTGGTTAAAATTGTAAATTCTTTTACTCATGATAGTTGTTCTTTTTGGTTTTGGTTATGTGTTAATATATGATATAAGAATATTGTGGATTTTTATGATTGTTTATTATGGGAAAACATTCTATCATGTGATGGTTGATGCTTAAGACCAAGTTTCCATATATTGGGGGTTGGTAATTCCCATCGAGATTTACAAAAATTTATGTTTTGGTGGTGGGTTTGATAAAATTCCCTATTGGGTAATGAAAATTAAGGTGACACTGGAGTTGAGGTAATATTCCGTGGATACTCAATGAAGTTAAAATCATTGAAATTATATAATAATCACCCAAAAAACTCTAGAATGAAATGGTATTATGATAATTTAGTATAAAATAATTAATAACTAGAGGATCTCATATGTTGATATTATTGAGTATGAAGAAGAAAGTGGAATAGAGACATATCTAAATATATAAATTGTAGAATGATTACCTAAAATTTTGGGTTCTCAAAATAATGATGATTTAGTTGTTCAGTCAAAAGAGGAAACCATTACTTAATAATATCACACAGAATATAATTGGATAAATATAAGATAATCTGATGAACAATCCCACACCAATGGGGATTTTACCATACCTACACAGAAAAGGGGGATGAAGAATGAAGAGAATTCTTATCTCTTATAAATTTTAGAACACACCTTAATTGAAGAAGTGGTGAATGGTTAACGTCATGTTAAGGACATGAATAAAGAACTTGATAATATTGAAAAATAATAATGCAAAGGATATTTTAAAGAGACCAAATAATAACAAATTGATTAGTATAATGTAGATATTAAAACAATTTTGGTATAGGAAATGTGATTTGAAAAAAGAATGGTTGGTGTCTAATGGAAATGAAAATATTATTTCCATTTATGTTGAATAATAATTTTCTATTAAGTCTCTAATAGAGTCGATTAGGATCTTACTAGACATGTAAATTCAATGTGGGTTCAAATTTTATCATATGGATATCAGAACAACATTCTTAAATGGTGTTCTTCAAGAGGATGTTTACATTGAGTAATAGGTGATATTTCGAGTTGGAATGGATGAAAAAAGGATTGTAAATTAATGAATGATCATTATTGTCTAAAACAGGGACCATGATAATTATATTGTCAACCGGATTAGTATTTAAATAATATAAAATTTAAAATTTGTTGTATCAATCGTAATCATTTTTTTGAATAATTCTCATGGATATCCGTTTATGGTTCATGTGTATGTAAATGATATTATATTTTGAGGATGTAGGAATAGATAAGTGGAATAATTTTCTAATGATATTTTTTAAAAAAATTTACTTTTCCATGAATGCTAAACTCATAACATAATTAGGGCTACAAGTCACTCAAAAGAATAATTACACAATCATTTCTTAAGAAAATCATGAAAGGGGGATTCACATTAAAATTTGCATGAAAATACACACTAATGTAAAATTACATGGGGTTGGGAAAATCCTGTAAAGAACCATAATGGGGAATATGTTGATCCCACATTATACAAAAGGGACATTTGGACTTTATTGAACCTTACTATAATATGGCCATATTTCATCATTATAACTTTTTTTACTGTCTCGCTTCAATATAATCTAGGGAAAGTGTCTTTTTTATGATTTCAATGAATCATGAGATACATTCATGGAAATATGAAAATTGGAATATAATTTTTAGAAATAATAAATGATTATTTAATGATATTTTCTAATGCGGTCTATACTAGAGATTTGGTGGATGAAAATTCCATATGTGGGGGTAAATTCTTCATTTGAATCAAATTTCTGGGCAGCTTGAGAATGAATAAATAAGGGCCCTATCTTAGTATTGATAAATCATAGAATAGATATTTTAAAAGTCTTGTAAATTAATATTGTGGATGAACCATCTAATAATGGATATTGGTTATGAGGTCAAACACACAGTGGTGAATCATTGTGACAACAAAAGTTTGAGTGATCTTATGAAATCTACAATTAAACACTGTCATACAAAACAAATTGATTTTGGGTATCATAACATCAAATAAATCATAGAATATGGTGTAGATAATATGGAGCTTGTGGGATGTAATGATCGTGTTCCTATGATCCGAACTAAGCCATTTTGAGTAAAAATGTTCGAGAAACATCAATTGAACCTCAATTTTCAGCAACCTCCATTTTCATGAAGACGTTTCAGTTTCCCAATCTCGCAATTTGTGTTAATTAATTATCGTATTTGTGGATGTGTTGTAGTTTAATGGGGGATATACAATCTATTGGTGATATTTTTGTGTTCTACGAATGAAATTTAGGTTCTCTCAGATTATTTATCAAGTGGAATAATCAAATGAAATAAATTTTATGTTTTTACTATAGGTTGATTTGTTTGTGGTATGTTTAGGCATGAGAATATATTTTTCAAATGTTCTTTTCTAGAACAATGTTTTCTCAGGTATACATAAAGTGATGGATGATTTATTTAATGCCTATTAGGTTTTTGAACAAGTTTAGTGTTTTATTTATGTTTTTAAAAATCACAAATAACACAGATAGGTAGATTTTTAGAACCATAGTTTTTTATAACTAGAAATGGATTTATTTGTGTTTTTTATCATTTCATGATATGTTGGATCAGTAATTTTCATTAAAAGTGATAGTATGTTATTGATGGATTTATAATTAAAGGTGGAATAATTTATTAATGTTTTTTTTTGTATTTTTAGGACTCAAAATCTAGTGGAGTGATCAATCTCTAAAAATAATGGATTTTCAGGACTAAAACATTGAATGTTTTGAATATAAATAAATTTCATGAAGGGTGGGATTTCATGAGTATGTGGATCATCATGATTTAATTTTTAATGGTGTTTTTTTTAATGTAGTGGTCTGTGTTTCAAGAAAAATGGTTTAAGGTGATGAAAAGATGGTAAGGTATGCGACTACAAGAATCATCATGAACAGATAAATTTCACTGATTTTTTTTATGGAAAAATAACATCATGTAAACAAATTAATAAGATCATAATGAACCTATGGACATCTTGAGAGCTTCAGGAATAGGTATTTCCTATAAATATGAAACCTCATATCATTTTAGATTTTTTGAGAATTTATAAAAGTGTTGAATCACTCTGATATCAATAAATAGGTGTTCATCATGAATTAATAACTCTTCATGAATAGAATCATCATGAAAATAATGGTTATAAACTAATTAAAACATAGGAATTTTAGTAAATGGGTTTTCTTAAAGTTCGATAGTTTCATGATTGATTAGGGTTTCACAAAGTCAGGGTGTTTAGGGAAGTTTTAGAGTTCTGTGACTAGAAGAAGCATCAAGAAGACTTGTGTATTCATGAATGTATGTTGGTTAATTATGGAAAAAATATCATTGAAAAAAATGTATTTAAAAAAGGATGGATATTCACAAATGGTACGTTTGTGAAAAGATGGTTGTGAACATATTATTTTGCAAATAGTGGATTCATGTGCATAAATTCAGAACTAAGGTTAAACTAGACTATCATTTTAATCTGGTAAAAGGAACTTTCTTCCAATCAAATTGAGGTGACCTTAATGTTGATAAATTGAGTAATAATTCACACAAGGAAATGAGAAAGGGAGAGTCGATGGATGTGATCTAAGGGAGGTGGTACACAATCCCTAAAATTATTGTAATGGGAGTGATCCAGACATAGAATAATTGAGTATACTATTTTTTAATCCACAATATCCATTTATGCTTTGTGGATTCATTTATGATTGAAAACTGTTGGTGTAATAATAGTAGACTATCCCGTAGTGTTGAACCATATAAAACTATTTTGTCTTTTTTCTTCTTCTATATATTGGTGTTTAATATTTTATTAATTACATCATACTATTTTAATAAGTTCCATCAATGTATATGATAAGATCTATCTAATTGAATGAAACAATTGCCACCCTAACTCACCCATCAACTCTTAGGGTGTTCTTGGGTCCAAATTTTTTTATTAAAAAATAGTATAGTAAGACTGATTTTAATCAAATTAATGAACAAATTTTTCATTATTCCTAAAGTTTGGACAATACTATGAATAATTTATTCCCATTATTTGTTGTTTTAGATATTCTTTATTCATCTTCAGTAGATGTTTTTTCAATTTGTATCCTATATATAAAATCCTTTATATTAACTATATTATTAAAAGTTAAAACACTAAACATTACATAAATGAAAAGTGATGGAATTATAAAATGACACATGGGTTAAATCCTCTAATTGGTATTTCTTTTTATACTCTATTTAGTTAAATGACTTTTAGATCATTTCCAATCATGAGTTAAATGGGGTGTCTTTGATTTTAATGGCCACATTTTTCCCTTCTCATATCACTTCATTGACTTCTTCTACAAAATGACATAGATCATCCTCTTAAGTTACTAATTTATTTAAACAATTTGTTTTTCCACCCCTCATATAATGAAATTTTTAGTTCATGGGAGTTGGGAATAGGTAGACGACCTCCTTCAATTTGGCATCAATAGGTTTTGTACAAATTCCCACATACAATTTTTCTTCCAATGAGGGTAACACCATATTATCTTATAATATAACCCCATAACTTGTGGATCCCTTAACTTCCTCTCCTATGGTATGTTTCATGAGTTCTAATACTTCCTGGATACAAAATTAAATAAGTTTTAAAATTAGGGTAAATTAATTCAAAATTAATCTTGTTCAATGTAAATGTATCTTCTAAAAAACTATAAGTTAGCAGTTTCATTTCCTTATAGAAACTATGATGTCACAATCTAGTAGTGTTTCATGTTATTATCATAATTCTTTCTTCAAAATAATAAACATATATCATAGTCATATCTTCTTAGAATGAATTAAATAGATCTACTTGGTCAACATTGTTAAATATTAGAAGGTTGTAAAATGACTCTTCTTAGAAATAATTTCACCAATATAAATCTAATTTTGATTTTCCTCCAATAAATTTTTTATTAAAATCATAATAGTGAACTATAGGCTTCTTTAGAAATATTTAAATGTCAGATAAAAGTTTCCAAAAGTCTCTACATCATGCTCATGTAGTTCCTTTAAAAAACTATTGATGGATCCATTGTGAATTCAATAAATATTGTCTATTTATTTTCTTCCTTTTTCCCAAATCTATATTCCCAACATGTAAAAAGCTCTTAATAATTTTTATTTCTCCATAAATTATTGTTTTATGTATTTTACCTATCTTTCCTATAACTAGTATATATCACAAATAGTTATTTATTCATCAACATCTATACTTTTTCCTTATTAGTATGACTGAAATGAGATTTCATTATCAAATTCCTAGCATAAATCACATCTAGAATGGTTTTTAAATAGTTATATTTTTGGAATTTTATCTTTAATATATGTTCTCTACTTTCCATTTATCACACCTCCACAATGAACATTAAATCATGAGTATCATTAATTTTTATTATATCTTTAGAGAAACATTATATATCCAAAATAAATTTATTAAATCAGAGAAGTATATACAAAATCCATTTAAACTATGTGGATTGAGAAAAATGTATCAAATAATTAATTGAATAATGAAAATTGAATTATACAAATTATAAATGTGAAGAAAACATGTTTACTATGCCCAGCCTTGCTGCAATGACACCATGATTGATATGGTGTCATTGTATAGGGATTTAAAAGAAGAAAATTAAATACCCTATGTTTAGATTATGGAAAAACACAAAAATCTCTCTCAATGAGCTCATCCTAGAACACTAAAATAATTTATCACTTATTTTTTCTTTTTTTTTGATAATTTGGTAGAAATCAATATATTGTGAGAGAAACATGTGTTTCCACAGGCATTAAAATTAAATAAATTTTGAAAAATGATATTTTTTTATGGAAATGGGTCTTTGTTAGGTTAGAGAAACATGTCCCATCATAATATATATTAATTAATTAAGATCTATTAATATTCCACTTAATACAGTTTAATAGATCACTAACACCAATATAGTTTGTTAGGATTTTTTAACCATAATAAACCTCCTATGAATACTTTTTATCACTTCATATATATATTCATATGATCAATATTCCACATATATAGAAAATCATCAACCCATCATCCATTCCCAATCATACAATTTTTATCCATCATTCACATGGCTCTAAAAATATGAAATGTGTGCTGATAGATGTGTGAAAAATGATATAATTTATATTGGAATTATGAAATAGATATCACATAGATAAAGTGAGAGACCTATTGAAAATCCATTGTAATTTTATCTTCCCCATCACAATATAATGGAAAATGTAAGGATTGAAAATGAGAAGGGACTTGCGAGAACCATGAAACCTCTCTATGTAATTATCCATAGGTTAGTACTTTATTAATTTGGAATTAAGAGATCACATTTATATAATGACGAAGGATCAAAAAAAAAATTATAAAATATAAAAAAAACTTATCTTTGTATAGCCGTGATATGCTGAATAAATATAAAAAATCATTTTAAGAATAATTTCACGATATAGTAATAGAGAGTCCCTACATGACCCCATAAAATTCTATTAGAAAACCCTAACCCTTTTCACATAACCTAAGAAATACAATAGAATATTATGTGAAATTATACCATTATCATGTTTCTGATTTTTTTATACAGAATCATGTGTTGATGTGTGTAATTGATTTATATTGTGAGGGATGATGGAAACTAATCAGTGTGATCCTATTATCATTGTTTTGTATGTGAAATTTTGGTGATTTAGTTTGATAGGTGTTTCAAATATGTTAAATGGAATGAAATTAATGACATGGGAAGCAATAGTTTGGCCTGGTATTGTTTGGATAGAGCCACACTATCCTAGTCATGTCATTAGTAAACTACATTGGCTCTAGAATCATTGGGTAAAATATGGGCTAGTATCTAGTCTTACTACCTCTATTGGGAGATTTTGTTGATCACAATATGTGTACATCTAAACAAGTATCCTAAACATAAATCGTTGACCAACATGGCCCGATTGGAATCAAATCATAGAGTGGATTGGTTTTTGGATTCAACGCTATTCTCAATAGATAGATTTGTGAACTATAAAAAAGATATATTATACTGAAATAAGTGTCCATAAAGTAACCATGGTGAGAAACAATGTCATCTCATTAACACTAGACATCATTCTTCAAAATAAAATACCAAGACCATGAAAATCCTAACATGAGACAATGAATTTCAAGCCAACATAATGATCCAATAAAATAGAAATATCATCTAATTAAAAATTCCACCAATCAGAAATAATGGTAATTTAAAAAAAATTTCATGAATTATTATAACATGAAATCCTCAAGTATTTCCAAAAATATCTATAATCCATATTTATTAAAGAGGTATTTACATAACTCCATTTTAGAGATAGATACACAGATATATCCTTTATTTTAGAAAACAATACCTCTCAAACCTTTAGTGTTTATTGTTGATATTGATTAAAATATCTATATTATTAAAATTCCATGTAGGAAATCAATCCATAAATTTAATGAATATACCATTATATGAAAATATAGATACACTTTCATTCATCATTTAATACGATAAATCCCTTCATGCTTATGAATGATAACTTATTTATTGATGAAAAAATGGTAGAGATCCAACAATGGTCATCTATATCATATTCTATTTCAATTAATCAGATCAAAATAATCACTCAAATCATAGTTTGTGTCTAGTGGTTTAGGTAACATATTTAACTATTTTTTTCTTCAATTATTGCGTTATTACCCTTCCCACAATCCTCTTTATTATAATAATATTCAAAATTATTAATATTTCTGACACTAAGTATGTATGGATGTAAGTTTTTCAATTTGGAATGAATTATGATTTTGATTTTTGAAAATTAAATTTCAACATGAAATTAGTCACTAAAAAATTAGTTACAAATCAAATTATTATATTAAAAACAAATGATAACCCAAAAATTGTAATATATTTATATTTTAAAATTTATTATATGGATTTTAAATGTTAGTTTCAAATAAAAAATCATTTATATGTCAATTTATTATGGCACCCTCAATGTGGTATGTCATGTAGATTGTTCATTGATGTCCCCAATAGATGGAAACTCTCAAGCTATGGCGGAGGGGGATTATTTTATAGGAATTAATTATTTATAGATAAATTTAATTTTTCAGTTGGTATCTAAGGGTCTAGATCTAATAGAGTAATTTCATTTGAATTATTATGACCATCAAATTCCAATATTAGATAATTGGTCGATCTAATGGGTAGTGTTGTGATGTGGATCATTTTGAGGGTATTATAAATTTTCATGACTTTCACATTGATAGATTTATGAAACAGAGATGAAAATAATACAATATTATCTTTTATAATGAATGATAACCTATTGGACATCATGAAGTTGATAGAGGAAACCTAAATATGTTTGTAAAGTGGTCGTGGAAGATTTACCATGTCACATGCATTCCATGATATTAAAAATTGGTTAATGTTCCTTCTAAATAATATTTTATAGATAACCTAATGAAGTTATAGAAGATGATTTTAACAAGTGACAAAAATAGTTTTAGTGATTTTTTTGAAGAACCTAGCGGAGGGTGAGGCATAGATTAGTGGTTACCCATGTGTCAACCATTAGGGGTACACATTAATTGTGCTTGATAAATATTCTCATAACAAAATTATCTCTCTTAAAAAAATAGTTCATGATGAATGATGTTTATTCAGGGATTTAATGCATCCCATTGGGTGGGTTTAGCATTAATTGTGAAAAGGTTTTGGTTTCTCAGGGTTATAAATAATAACATGGAGAATATTGGAGTTTTCATTTTGGACTTGTTTTGAGATGAGTTAGTCCCTATAAATTTAGTGATTATAGATGATAATATATTTTTAATTAACCATCATGATCCATTAATCCAAAAAATTCTTCAATTCTACTTCCTCATGGCCTAGAGGTTATTCTTTATCTCCATGGGTCGGTGAAACGTGAATCAACATCAAAAAAATAACATTGACAATGATGTTTACCAATAATCAAAATTAATTAAACAATGATTAAATAAGAAATTCATTTCTCATATATATAGTAGACATCATTATTAATAAAATATAAGAATAAATAATAAATTTATTAAATGTAAACATACAACTCACCTCAATATACATATAAAAAAACTCTTAATGGGAATTAGGATGTTAAATCTATAAAACATAAACTAAAAAATTATTATTGTTTGAATAAACATACTTTGTATACCACAAAAAATATTCCCGAATTTTTTACAAAATATCAACGACCCATTTTAAATATACCTAGAAATATACATTCAAAAATATCATTTTTTATTTTACATTATATAAAATAATAAATCATAAAATCAAGGGGATAAAAATTCATTATTTGACTTCATTTAATTAAATCCATTATTCTAAATCATTAACCTATCTTTTGAAGAATATCCCAAATATAAATTTTAAATCCATGTGATCCTATTTTTTTACACAATTTTCTAATACATAATTGAATGTAATTTTGAAAATGGTTATAATTAAAATATTCAAATTCACAATCCAAACCCATGGTATAAATTTAAAAAATAATAAATAATCTAATTATTATGGAAAAAATTAAATGAAAAGTCCTTTAGAACCATTTTAATAATTGGATAACATACTACAACAAGGATCAAGAATGAATATGTGATACATCCAAAAACCAAGTCACAAGACATATGAAAATAGAAAAACAAACCCAAAGAGCCAATGATGTCAAAAAAAGGGAAATTCGCATCTCATTTAAAATAATATCAAAGGTATAAAACTCAAAAAAATAAAACGTAATCAATACTTATATTAATGGTATACAAACCTAAAACATGCATGGAAAACATAGAATATATAATATGATTCCTAATAATACTGACTCATAAAATAGTTTTTATTATCATGTCAACCCATTAGCTACCTCAATATAATATGTGCCTATAGATAATCTATTTTGGTGCCTCACAATCAAGAAATGTAATTTTTTTCATACCCCAATGTTCCCTATTAATTCTTTCTAATAGTACGAATGAAAAGAAAAATATTTGTGATCAAAAAATAAATAAATTACATAGATGAATTAATAGGAAAATTGATGTATGCCTCCCTCAAAAACATCACCCTAACAATAAAATCCCCAATCTTGGAAGTCATGAACAAGACTCATGTAATGAAAATAAATAAAAACACCCACCATTGGTCACAGGCCACCACAATATGGTACATAATGGGGATTGTTTGAGATATCAAATAAAAAAACTTTAAATATCATTTTAAATGTTACTATGAGACCTTATCTTGGAAATGACATGAAATTATAGGTTATCTACCACCATTTAATATTTAAATCTACATAGAACCATTTATTTTTTTAAAAAAAATAATAGTCATTCATAGAATTATTTTTATTCACAATTATTATTCATAAACAACTTTATCAAAATTTTGGAAATAATTTATAATAATCAATAAATTTAATTTAAAACCAATATGGGTCCCAAAACCAAACCAATGGGATTATGTCACAACTGAAATGGGTCCAATTAATTTCTAAAGAATAAATTTATTTAAATTAATCATGTTAATAATCAATCAATACTTGTCATTTTAGGTTCCAGTTTTGGTGAAAAATATTGCATTTGAAAAATAATTTATAAATTCTTATAAATCATTTTGAAATTTTTTTATATTTTTTATGATCCAACCAACTAATTCCATAACTAATTAGAGTTCACAAGAAATAAAACCATCTCTGAACAACTATTTTAAAATAGGTAAACCCATTACATTTCATGGAATCATTAATAAATCCATATTTTATCCAAATAAATTATATAGATAATAATAATAACAATATTTGTTAATTTAAAACATGGAATTACATACTCAGAAATCATTGATTCCATAATTAATGGTTATTACATGTGGAAACCAACCTCAAATCGATGGTGGGAGAGTTAAAATGTTTCTAAATGCATCAATATCGGTGTTGAATTATCAAAAACACAAGAAGGTTACCCAATAAACCAAAAACACACATCAATCATAGATTAATCATGAAAATTAATTAAAACCACAATCTTTGGGTTATTTCAAAAAATATGGGGATGTATAGAGAGAAATAATCACTAAAAAGGGAAGTCATAGAGGATCATAGATTTATTCTTGTTGATTCGATCAAGAATCCCCATAAATCTCACAAAAAATGAATAAATAATTTGGCTATAAAGCAGAGAGATGCACATGTCTAAGTAGTTGAGAAGTATGGTTAATTGTGTAAAAGATATGATAGGGATGAGTGATTTATTATATTTATCTTTTATTAAGGTAAAAATTAGATGAAAATTAAAATTTTATCGATTCTGGGAGTCCCATATGTTCTAGGTTCATTATTCCCTTAATAATGGATCCCCTAATAGATAGAAACCTATCATAAAACATAGATTCTACGATCACTTTGAAGATTTATAAAATCATGTTTAGTTAATGAAAAATAGATCTATAAATAATAGACATAAAAAACAAGGTTTATACATATATTAACAATCCATTCTCTGTAAAGAAAGCCACAAAAAATCTAAATTCCTCTAAAAAATTCATATGAACTTATAAGAAATAATTTAGGACCAAATTAATTTAAGATGATAAATATTAAAATTATTAGTGGCATGAGGGTGTCACAAATTTTACACCTATTAAAATTTCTACACTAGAAATTACTCAGACAAAGATAGATAAAAAACGAACTAAGATCCCTAAAATAGAGATACTAAACATGATGTAACCTTAAAGCCATTGATCATGTGATCTATAAAATATTAAACTAATAATGATTTACTTGAAATCTCCAACCAAAAAAAATTAAACTCTCAAAAAGAGAATCACTAAACGATAGATGAAGACTATTTATAATCTACCTACCATTTATGATTGATATAATATGATGGATATGAACTAAAGACCTCAAAAATATTGAATTATTGAGAACCCAATATAATACACTCCAACAAATAATAATGATAAATATCTATGTAAAATGTTCCAAAAACTAAGGAAAAATAGTCAATCCTGAAAAAGGAAACAATAAGGCCTAAATAAATCCTCAAACCAATGAAACTTACATCCCAAGGGGAAAAGATAAAAAAAATTATTTAATGCCATAGAGTGAATTAATAATTCCAATATGAGGAAAAATGAATCAGGTGGTCTCTAACAAGTGTCGTTATTATATAAGATAACCAAGATTATAAAAATTGGAACACTACTATGGTGAACCTAATTAAGTTTTCCAATAAACAGTATGCACATAACCTAAACAATTTACACCCACACCTATACCACCCCTGTACATGCTCCTCAGTCTATCCCATGAAAATCCATAGAAAAACAATTAATAATAAAATACCACGATATATAATGGAAATTATCTCATAAAAAACATTCTACAAACAATAAATTAGATATATTAATGAATATAATGACAAGAAATTAATTCTGGAAATATAAGTTAATATTAAAAATAAAGGCTCATGGAATGAAAAGTGATCAAGACTTTGATCATAACATACTTGAATAAAATTATATAACAACCTCGATCACCATAAAATGTTATATTCGACAAATCAAAACACCATAGTGAACTTGATGAATTCAAATGTCACTTCCACATGTCAAAATATAAAAAATTGTTCCTCAAACATCTAACTAACATAATCCAACTATATCAAGGAGATGACAATGAGTCATACCCAATATTAACATCAACTAGAAACCAAAAGAGGAATTCAAAAAAATGCTAAAACATTTATGTTTCAATGACCTAAAATATTAACCAAGACCATATCTATTAAAAAGGATCAAAATAAATCATATGGAAATCCAAGGAAATGACCGTTATAATATCCATTAAATTGAAATATCAAAAAATACTATCATCCAAAAAAGTATTAAACCAATTGTGTAACATCACATATCTAAACATGTTTAATTTTTCGAACCATAAAAAACAAAAAAAGATAAAAAAATTCACCATTGGGACATCCTGAGAAAGAATCCTTTTATTTATCATTTCTACTACTATTGGAGTACTATCATTAATGACACGTGAGAAATTATCATTATTTTTCCTAATCTCAAAGATCAAATGAAATAGAATGGTTTTAACCCATGGTAAAATATATGGATATAATCAACCTATGTATAGACTGAATATATAAATAGACCAAGATAAGTCACATTAGACAGAAACAAAAAGTTGAAAAAATCCACTTTAAAATTACCCACACAATGTAGGGAATAGTTTTTAAAAAATACAATAGCAAGGTAGCTCATTTGCTTTAAAAATAATTTCTTTCTATCTCCAAAAACTGATATATATGAAATCATCCCAAAAATACAGAATCGTAGTTTTTTTAAAACATTTTTCCTCAAATTAATTCCATTATATTCCAAAAACATTATCATGTTACTTTTAAAATAACTTCTAATCCGCTCATTTAAAATGTGAATAAAACATCATTTATATTTCATTTTTGATGACCAGAAATGAAATTGAATATGTTATGAAATTCCACATTTTTAAATGAGAAAACCATTTTTTACCATTACTGAAATCATCCTATTAAAAAAATAATTTCACAAAATATCTTTTTTTAAAAAAAATTATTTAATTAACTTCAGATTAGAAAAAATTACATTATAATTTCAATCATTTAGAAGAAACCCGATGAACCTATTTTCAAGACTTTTCAAACAAGTGTTTACCCACATTAAGTGTGGTTGAAATTTAACAGGGTTTAATTTGCGGGCCTCCTTAGAAAAGAGACTATTTGTGCGATTAAATAAGTCAATAAAACCATCCAAACTATACTCACATTCCTGGTTAGACCGCATGAGCAATTGGGGCAGATCATTCCCTTTTAAATATCCTTCCTAGCCCACGTGAATACCAAAATCACTAGATTATAGGGTTTCAAAAATATTTTCATATAAAATAGATAAAATAACAAGAATCCAAAACATAATCCAAAAACATACATGGGAAAACGAGATTATTCATGAATCATGGTGATAAGTCACCCACCTTTATTTTACCCTTATATAACTAATGATAATTACAATACAAAACATTCTATATAAAAAAATTTAAACAAAAAAATAATCTCCAACTATATAACCATTTACCTAATACCATTTTGTAATAATACAACCAAATCCATTCTTCAATCAATAGCCATAGGTAGCTCACTACAAGGCCCAAAGGGCATTCTCAATCACCTTGGGTTGTAGAAAAGTAAAAGGGCATCGAAGTACAATATTTTGTTTAATTTTTCCCTATATATATATTTATACAATATAAAAAAATAATATACACATCCATACCTTGAACATAAAATATATATATATATATTCATGAACAATCATATTTAGTAAATAAATCTAAATAATCAAAACACCCTAATATATATAATAATCAATGATCATAGAGTATTTTGAAGCTAAATCTAATACATTATAGTTGAAATAAAATAGGTTTTAACTTAAATAGACCCAATATACCACCACTCACATTTTATGGTTCAATACCTTTATTCAATGAACCTTTTCTAGCTATTATATAATATATATTTTAAAATATTGTTTCCAATATGCCTTTATATAAAAAAACATGACATAAAGGGGGATTAAAAATAATTTAATTATATCCATTATTTTAAATAATTCACCTATCCTATGTCAATTTTTTCATGTATACATTTCAGGGCCACATAAAATCATTTTTAATACACTTTCTAATACACATATACATTGAATTTATAAACATGTTATAATATTGAAATTCAATTTCATAATATGAACCATCAATAAAATTTAAAAAAAATTAAAATGAAACTTTTACATAAAACAATTAAATGATTCAACTTTTGAACCATGTTTAAAATAAAAATTATATAGAATAAAATGAAGAGACATTAAATGTGTCATATATCAAAACCCCATGAGATTAGAAACAAGGAAAAAAATATACTAATGGTAAGGAGTTAATAATGTAAAATTAAAAATGGAATACATGGGAAATTTTCATCTCATGTTAACTAATATAACAGTTATCACAATCAACCAAAAAACCAACCGTTAATAGGATATATCACAAAGGAATACATGCATAGGACATGAAAGTAAAACTAAGA
Organism: Viscum album; assembly: GCA_963277665.1. Taxonomy (NCBI): domain Eukaryota; kingdom Viridiplantae; phylum Streptophyta; class Magnoliopsida; order Santalales; family Viscaceae; genus Viscum; species Viscum album. The sequence goes on along the minus strand of OY728131.1, from coordinate 846,642,775 downwards.
TGAAACAACATGTTTCCTCATTTATTGAGGCCTTTCACACTCTATAAATATATGGAAAAGCAATTAGAAAAAAATAATTATTAGAACGTATCTATGATATTTAGTTGTTCCTAACCAACTTTAAACATTAATATTTCCACTAACCCTATGATACAATGTTCTATATAACAATACTAATAAATAATAGACAAATATATGTGATCAACATAAATAATTATATACATACACTATTAACATAATAAATGTAAAGTTCCCTAAAATTATTCAACCTCACAATCAACAACCCCATCCATGAATTTAATAAAAGGAATCACTAAATGCATGATAATGAAAACGCCCACAATTGATCAAAAGTTTCCACAACACAATAATCAAATGGTTTTGGTTATGAGCTAGAGTATATCCTTTATAGAAGTATTTAAAGGTAAATACTAGTCCTTTAGGTAAAATTAATTTAAATTTAAATTATTTTACCACTATAAATGGTTTATTCTACTAAAATAATTTATTTTTGAAATAAACCTTGCGATTCATTCAAAAATTAAATTTTCCCAAATAAATTTTATAAAACTTCATTGATCAAAATTTTGAAAATAAATTTAAAGAATCATTCCATTTTCTATAAAACCAACATGGGTTCCAAACCACCAACCTTGTGTTTTTCTCATGACCATAATGGGGTAAAATTTTTCCAACCACCAAATTTTAATTTGTTAAATCCTTTAAATATATTTTCAATCCATGGAATTTCAATCCCCACATTATTTTATAGCGATTCTCTTTGGAAATTAATATTAAACGACATATAAATCATAATAAAATAAAATATATTTATTACATTTCAATAGTGAAATTTAATATCCATTAAATATTTGGAATAAATAAAAACATCGATGACTAGTTTCTATAAAATATAAAATCCAATTATACTATATAGAAACCAGAATAAATCCACCTTTGATACATACAAATTCCGTATATAATATAAATACTTATATTTTACAATTTAAAATGGAATTAAATTCCATGAAATCAATGATTAAATAATTAACGTTTATTTAATTTGGATAACATATATTAAATTAATGATGGTAGATATAAAAGGACCAAAAAGGCATCACCTTCAACTGAGAATTCCCAGAAACAAAAGAAGGCCACCCATGAGACCCATCACATAGCCAAAAAATTGATGAATAGTGAATATTATTTCAACACTTATACACGGGGTTTTAATACACAAGATAGTTGATGGGGGGAGAGAGAATAATCACCCTAAATAGAAACCTATTATGAGTGGACACCTTACCTTGATGATTCATTTTAAAATTCCTAAGAAACCAAAAATAAAATAAATGATGAAAAGATTCATTTATGATGTAGGGTCCTCTTACATTGAATGTGAGAGAGTTAGTTCATAATATAAAGGAGGGGATAATGGTGAGTGAGAAATTTTATATAACTTTACATAAGGAAATATAGAAAGAAAAATAAAAATTTAAGGAGTCATGGTCTTGTGCATGGTTTACGCTTTAGGATTACATAAATGTTTGATTACAAAGTTGAAAAACTAAAATTAATCACAAAACTCTACATGGTTTTCGTGATCCCCATATTGATTTAGTAAACGATGAACAATCCATACCAAACGAATGTATATATAACTAACTGAAAATTCATTGTTTTCATATGGTTGAAAAAATATTTAGGATTTTTTTCTCAGTACAAAAATTAATTATAATTATCAACTACCTACCCAAGACACATAAGAACATTTATAAGAATTTTTTTTCTAGAAATAAAATAAAAAATAAATTCCAAATATTAGTTACATGTTGATGTCATAAGTCTCCCCACACTAGAACTTCCTTACCCATAACATCGTTATTATGATATAGAATTAAAGGCATTATGATCCCTATAAGAGAGAGAGAGTCAAGATGATCTAATCTTAAAACCATTGATAAAGTGATCTACAAAATTTTGGGAAACTCATGAAATAATTTAAATATCATAAAATAGAAGAAAAAAAATATCATGGATAGAGAATCCATAAGATGATATGAGGAGACATATTCTATTGTCTAAAAAATTTATTATTTATTTAATATGGTGGATATAAACAATAGAAATTCCAAAATGTAATCATAGAGAACTATTATGAAAAAAATCCACCACCAAAACAAGATAGAAATCCAAAAAATATTGTCTAAATCCCATGGAAGAGAGTATCCATCATGAAATTGATGACCATAAGGTCTAAACTTATACACAAAGTGATGAATCTTCAATATGAATGGGAAATGATGACAACATCTTTTTACCAATTATGGAGATTTTAGTATTCTCATTCATAATAAAAATGAATTAAATCATCCACACAACAGATCACCCTTCTTGAATGTATCCGAGAATAGGACGAGTGGATCACTACCATGGAAATCGTGAATATTTTATTTTTGCAATAATATATACATAAACCAAACATCTTTCATCCCCAAAAATCTACCCTAGCTCCCTCCAAGATTAATTCACATTTTTTTCCTTGAAACCTAAAATCAAGGGAAAATATCCACCACAACGCACCGAAACAATCCTGAAACACATCCTAAGAGATAATTAGAAAACCATAATGTACAATGTCTGTATAAAATAAAAAAGTAACAAACACTATCAGGACTAATATATTGAAACATGACCAATTATAGGGTTTCAATTGACATGGAAAACATATGGTCATTTCCCTGATCACCATGACATGAAAAAATCCATAAATTTCATCTTTGTAGTTACCCCTACATGTACCTAAAACCCTTCTTCATTCATAATGAGGAAAAGTTAAACCAAAAGTGTCCAACTAATGTAAAATATTAATCATATGGAGATTAAACCAAAAAATATATATTATATTTATTAATTTCCACAACTACACAATTAGATAATTCCACTGAACTCAAAAAACAAAAAAACAATCAAATCCCAAAAAAATTCAAAAAACTTATATATTGATAATAGTTCAAAATAAACAATTATTAAATATTGTGGCACAAATTTTATCATATCCACTATATAAATGTATTCAAATAGAATATCATCCAAAAATGGATTTAACCTGAAACCTAGGTTCACAAATCTGAATATGGGTAAAGTTCACAACTATAATAAACTTTTCTTAACGATAAATGATTCACTAGGGGGAATCCAATTAAACAAGCCTTGTATTTTTCCTATAAATTTTTTTGGGAGGAGTATCATCAATAAAACAAGGGACACAAAAATTCCCATCCATGTTTGATAGCTAAAATAAATCAACATTTTTTAATACCAATGGATAAACTGAGGATGGATTAAATAAAGGGAAACACATGAGATATAAAAAACAAAAAAACATCATGCACTCAAAACATGGAAAACACATATTATTTAAAATCTCACACACTAAGTTTTGTTTTAAAAAACACGATATAATAGAAATTCCATTGCCTTTTAAAATCATTCTTCTGTATTTTAGGAAACCCATTTCAAATATTTCATAACATTATTACACCACCGAAGGTTATTTGAAATATTTTTACATAAAATAATACCATGACTTTCAAAAGATTTATAAAATAACCTTTATAACCATTTTGGATTTTCATCATTTTAAAAAATAGAAATCATTATATTTTATATTCAAAACCCCAAAATGGGAATGAATATTTCAGGAAACAGCGCTTTATGAAATGAAAATTCCCTTTTTGAATAATTCTCAAAAAAACTATCAAAATATGGTTTAAAAAATCCCCATTTTCATTAAACATTATTTAAACTACATCACACATGAAATAATTATATAAAAAATTCAAACGTGAATAATCATTTTAAAGGAACTCATTTCAAACTCTCAAAAATAAGTATAGTCCCAATTTAATAGTGACATAATTAAAAGATGGTTTATGAAGTGGTACCACACAAAAACAAAAAATTTATAGGATTATGGAAGTCACTAAAACCATATAATCATTACCCACAAGGTTGTATGGAGCACATGAGCTAGTTGGGTGAATCTAATCCTTGATAGCCTCTACCCAAAGGAAAGGATAATCCCTAAATCAATTTATCATTCAAATGAAAATATATTTACATTATCAAAATGTACATAAAATATAAAATCCAGAACACAATCCAAGATATCCTAGGTCTACCAAAGCTTCTTCTAAATGGTATTGATCAAGAACCCACTATTATTTTACCCCTAAGAGTATCTATGAAAATAATAATACCAAATAAAAAAACAATAATGTTAAAACCATGTGAAAAGTGTCCTAATTAATATTATATGCTATGGTGTCATTTTTAAGGAATATACCTGAGCTATTCCTCTATCGAATGCTCACAATAACCCGAAAATAGGCCCGAATGGTATTCTCAATTCCCATAGTCTATAAATTAGTGCATAGGAATTAAAAAACAACCATGGGAATAATTTTTATACATATAATAAATCAATTAAAAACATCTGGAGTCATTCATATATTTTGGATATCAATTCTAAAAATACTTCAATAAATAATCAAATATTTATGTAATGTCTAGAATACAACTCTCCTCAATATTGAAATCAATCAATACTCATAGAGGTTCTTAGATATATATCACAAAACATAAAAATAATATAATATATGTGTTATTAAAAAAATACTCTATCAAAATCTACCCACATGTCCACATGCCTCACCTTTAATTAAATATTGATTTTCTATCCAGTTCTAAATATACATTTAAAATATACTTTTTTATTTACTGTTATATAAATCAACAAAAATTCACATCAAGATGTATAGAAATTTTATTCTTTAATGTTATTTTTTGAATAAACATTATTCTAAAGAATTAACTCTTCCTATTTTTGTTTCTTCAAATATTACCTTAGAGGAAATGTCATTCCTTTTCTTAGCATACATGAAAAAAAAATATTTGTAATCCATTTTGAAATATTTTATAATATAAAAATTCAATTTAAAATACATCCCCATATTCCCATTTGAAATCATTTACAAATAATTTGTTTTATAATATATTTCATAGAAAACACCTTTAAAACCATTTCAAAATAATGTTTTAATAGAATAAAAATGAACAAAATAAAATTTATGATACATCAAGTGATCATGCCCTAAGAAACAATAAAATAATATACCGGAGATATGTATTCTATAATTCCACATGAATAATGGAATACAAGGTTAATTCACATGATTTATTGAAATTATATCATACATATCACTATCTATAAAAAACATATCATACTTGGACCCTATCCTAGGTGTATTCTTACATTATTAATTCAATAAATCTAAATCTGGTATAACATAGTTCATAAGTAAATTTATTCTTACCATTGTATTCCGGTATTTTTAAAACCCATTACACAAAACATCATAATGAGGACCAATATGTAATCTCTATTATTTCCTCAAAAATTAGAAATGTAGATATATCAACATTCCTTATCCTTCCAAATTATACATTGAAAGAGTTCTCGAGGAATGAAAAAGACACTTAATCAGTCCACACGATTCACATACAGTCTCTATGAAAATACTCAATGCAACCCTAACATACCACATTCAACCTCACAATAAATAAATATCATCATTTAATTCATAAAAAAGAATCATGTAAAGAATTTTTATTGATATACACAACATGGGTCATAAAATTCCAAAATAGAATACTCAAATAGTTTAGATTGATAACTCAAATTATCTCATTTATGGAACAATTTAAAACAACATATCCACCCTTATATGATAAATGAATCAAAATTCTAATTGTTCTAATAATATAAATTCAATATTCCATTTCAATGAATTTAATTTTAAAAAAACAATGAGATATATTCATAAAATAATTTTATCAAAAATTATTTTTGAGAAACACATTTATCATAATTTTTTAAATAAATTAAAATAATGAACAAATATTCCTTAAATACTCAAATATCCCTAAAACACCACCCTTGGGTTTGTATCATGTCCCAAATAAGGTCAAATAATATCAAATATCATGATTTATTTAAACAACCCTATTAAATAAGTTTCAATCTTGGGAATTTAATGTACCACTTGAAGTTAAAAGAGTTACCTTTGGAAATTCATTTTAAAATTCATGTATAATTTTTTTAAATCCATTATATTTAATAAACACCAGTAGGGAATTTCTAAAACAATTTGTGTGAAGAAATTATAAAATAAACATTGAAAAATATTTTAAAATAGGTAAACCCATTTCATTTCATGTAAACCGTGATAAATTCAACTTTTATACTTATAAATTCTATAGATAATATAAAAAAGCAATATTTAATAATTTAAAATAAGATATTTAATATTATGAAATAAACTTCTAAAAAATAATTATTATTTCTATTGTAAATACACTATAAATCATTATAAGGTTAGATAAGTTGGTCATAAAAAATCACCTTCAATAGTGGGCTCCCAAATATGCAATTAGAAGACCCAAGAAACCCAAAAAACACACTAACAATAGAAGAGTAATGAAAATAATGTTTACCCTTAGTTATAGGGTTCTTCCAAACAATAGTGGTGAAAGGGAGGGAGAAATAAATCAACAAAAATGGGAGGAAAGGGGGAGATATGACCATTCCATGATTGATCCACCAATATTCCCAAAGGTACCCATATAAATTACATAATGAAATGAGGCTATAATTAGGGATAATAAGAGGTCCATAGAGGTGGCAGGGATGGTGTTTCTAATGAAGGAATGAATTGGGGTGAGGGATATATTTTTTAAAATAACCATTAAGATGAAATTGGAATTAAAATAAAAAATTAAGGATTCTTATTTTCATACATTGTTTTGTTATATATTTAACAAAACTATGAACTAATAGTGAAACACCTACTGTAAAAATAAATGAATCACTAGAATGTTTCCTGGAGATGTCTCTCAATTTCTTAAACTATTTTCATTCCATTAAAAATTTATATATTAATAAATGACTCAAAACACATAATTTATGTATGGTTATATAAACAGTTGTCAGTACAAAACCAAAAAGTATCTTAATTAATAACCAAAAAATATCATTAGAATCACAAAAATTAATTTTATCATAATTTATAAATCATTTTATTCAATTAAAAAATTATTATATGTGGGTTTTTGACTCGTATTGGAGAGTTTTGTACTAATATTCATTATGGTATTGAAACCAAGGAGGTGAAAGAATTTTGTGTAAAAACATTGTTGCCAATATCCTAGTCATAGTGGTTATGTTAATACAACAGAACCAGGTATAAGGAATGTCTTACTAAAGGAAAAAATAATATATTATTGATGTTAAACATCATACAAAATTTAATATTACGTTATATTATAAAAAATAAAATACTACCTAGAAATTCCTATAATAATTTGATTGTTCCATGTATATTATCCTCTTATATTAATTACAAAATACTTCCTCACTTATTTGGGAAAATAAAAAATAATAGATGGCTAATATTAGATACTCTTCAAGGGTAATATTACATCTAATGCTATGAGTAAATAAGGAATAGTCAATATATAATCATAAATAACTAACAGATATGACATTGAATCAATAACATTATCATAATTTGGTAGGAATAAATGATGATAACATAATTCCATATAAATAATCACATGAGAAATATAACTAATAATGAGTATTATAATAATCAACTAATCACATTGTATATAAATAACTGAATTCCTAGTGGTGGAATGCACAATTTCAGATGTCTAAAACATACCATCAAGTCCTTGGCCAACAATTCTTTAAAGGTGTCTAAGGACCTAGTGCATACACTAATTAGATTGTCAAATGAGACCAACCGATGCATTGAGGGGCTATATCTGGCCACTCGCATCAGTTATTATGAAAAAATAATTAGCCATATGAAATGGGGAAACATAAAAACAATCATATTATATTGAAACTATCATATTGAAATTAAATACTTCCCTCATTAAATAAAAATAATCATAATCCATCCACAATAATATCTTGAATGATATCAAAATAATACATCCCCAGTAAAACTAACAATAAACCATGAATAAAAAGAACAAGGACGATATTAATATTTCACATCCCATGTGGTTTAGAATTAATTTAAATCTCTTATTACAATGATAAATAAATATATTTTTAGAAACATTCTTGTATAAAATATCATTTCCACATCGATATTCAAATCATAAAAATTTAATTTAATAAAACATTTTTAAAAAAAATTTATATTAAAATAACCTTTGAAAACTATAGATGTAGCATTAAAAAATTTTATTTTTCATTATTATTGTCAATTATGTTCATTCTGTACACGTTAAAATAAACACCCCTTTCCATTTTTTGTTAAGATAAAAATCAGCATTCCAATGAAAATGACGGGAAAGTTCCTTTAATAATATTTAAATACTAAATAATTGGAAAATAAGATTTTATATAATTTTAGGATAATATAAAAAAAACATTTTTAAAATATTTTTATAATGCAAGTATATACAATGGAAATATTACAAGTAATATACGTAAAAAAATAATCTTGATTAACGAAGAGATTGTGAAAAAACCCCTTTCTACTTGAGTATCGTTTAAATAATAATAACCATGAAAGAAGGTACATAAGACGGATATGTATATCCCAATATATTTAATAATTTGTATCATAATAGTAATTCATGGGGAGAATATACCAAAATAAAATGACACAAGTGGTGAATAAGACATATGTCCCACCGAAATAATTGTGAGATGATAAACCCTTACAATAGTTTCAGTTTCCATTAAACATGTTAAAAACTCATGTATAGTGGTTTTAGAAATATAATTATTTTATAAAATATATTTATTCAAATTTATAATATCATATATTATCCCTTTAAAACATATTACCACCCATTTATTAATATAAATTCATTGTTTTCATTATTATGGATTATAATCGGCTTGTTTTACATTGATATTTTTCATTAATGTCCATGTTATTTTCATATGATTTATATAAATCGAATAAAAAATGATATCAATGCTATAAATAAAATATCTAATCATTAAATACAGTTTTACATCCATTCTTTAATTTGTTAACATCAAAAATTAATCATATTCTGTCGTGGAGACAGTAAGCTGTATGTACCACACAATCGACGAAATAATTCCCTAAATAATTATAACCATTATATATATATATATATCCTACTTATGATATATTAAATTTAGAAATTTATTTAGTCTCCTAATTATGATATATATATATATATATCCATTATTTACATCATTATAACCATCCATGTAAAATGCTTTTGGAAAAAAATTACATATTATGTGGAGATGGTAATTTGTATGTACGCACACATAAGACATTATTTGTTCATATGATAGAATAAATTTCAAATATGTTTTTTTCCGTAACTAGAATAAAATAATAGTATATTTATTATACTATAGTTATTAATTAAGTAAAGACAGAATATATGAAGGGAATTTATAAGCAGAAATAAATTTGTAAGAGTCAATAAAAACAATTACCTCTTCTTCAGCGGATTCCTTAATATATGTTCCTGAGGAAACAATGGATGGTATTTTGAGGAGAAAAGAACCTTTATAACATAGAAAAATATTTTGGGAAGAGAAATTGGAAGTGTTTTCATGACATATTGGACAAAAATATTTGGGAATAAGTGAGTGATCAAATTCCCTTTTATCATTGACGTGAGGACCACTTCCAAAATTTCTAAAATTATTTTAATATAAAAAGGATATTATAGATGAAAAGAATTAAAAATGGATTATACATGAATATTTGTTTAAATTTTCCACCATATATTACCCCTATTATGTTTATTTGGGATTTTTAGGATTTTATATAACATAGAAAATATATTAATTCTATATAATATCATTATTATCAATTTGTTACAATTCATTCCTTTTAAATTAATAATATCAAGACAACAAGGTATATTTCAGAAAATTATTTTAAGAAATACCTAATATTCAATATGAATCATTAGAAATTATAACCTTAATTATTTAAATCAATAATACTTTAGGTATTGCTAATATTATTAGATATAGTTCCATTAATCGAATAATTACTTCATCATCATTGTGTAATTATTTAAGGCAATGATTTCTTCACTAAAAAATTAAAATAAATGTATATGATGTAGAAATATATTTTTTATTTAAATTAATATTTATATTAAATGAAATATTCTCAATAGCACTATATAATTAATGTTATACTTATTTGAAAACATTAGTATAACATGTTTGACAGTTAGATAAATAATATATTATTAGGTCAAAACCCATTCCTGAAGGAAACAAATGCCCTTAAATCAGGACCATTCATGCTTATAGACACAAATTACTCATATAATAAAATTTATTCATCGGTTTTTCAAATATAATGGTTCCTCAAATTATAATTAGAATCATATATTGATTTTCCTATTAAATAAATAATTATATCATTTTTTTAAATGGAATTAAGGTAATTATTTCATGACTAAAAATTAAAAAGATATTACCATGATGAAGATAAATATTTTATATTTAAAAATTGTGTTTTTTAACATAACATCTAGATAACATTAAATAGAATTGTTATACTTTTTTATGATAACAATGTGACATGTTCATATTTTCTTAAAGTAAAATACTATATGTTATTTCATGTCAACCATATTGCTCAAAATGATCATAAATTAGATCCATCGATTATTTTTAACTAAAAATAATTATATAATGAAATTAGTACAATTTTTATAGTAATTTCATAATCGTTATCATATTTTCTTAAATTTAATTCCTTGATTTTCCATTAACTATTGACACAAAAATAACTATGTTTAATATTCATATTGTTAAAAAATAAATCGAAACTATTCACTAAATATAGATCTCTTTATTCCATTTATGGATTCCATTTTTCATAAAAAAATATAATTGGACTAATTTAAATTAATATTAAATGGATTAATGAAATGAAACCAGTTTTCATAAAAAAAATACAATTTTATATATAATTATAATATTATTAAATAGAAAACCATGAAATTGATTCTAATGAACATGAATGGATTTTTAATTATAATATATAACTTATTTTATTTTTTAAAAAATAAAATATATATTTTTAAGGGTTGAAATAAATTTATAACTAAAAAATAATTATTTTTTTGTAATAACTCGATATAAAATATTTTCATAAAAATACTCACGAATCAAGCTAATATAATTTTGATATAATTAATTCAAAAATTTATTCCATTTTAAAAAATAAATTTTCCAACTATTTAAAAATTGAATATTATTTATTTTCATATAGAATGTAATAAAAAAAATTCATTAAAACATATATTTGAAGAATATGATGAGTATAATAAAATATAGGTGTTTTTTTGAAAAAAAATAATTTTTTATATTTAAAATCACCTTCATATATATTTCATCATATTTTTATTCCAATTCATACCCTCCACATTAACATCTAGGTTATAATTTTCATGTTAAATTAATAATATTTAATAGTATTTCATGGTTTTAAGCTTTGTGTTGTGTGCTTATAAAGCTATCAAATAAAATTTATTTATTCTAAAATATATAGATGTTAAATTATTCGCACCTTCAATAAATTTTTCCTCAAAATTTTAAATTTCACATGGTAAATTAAATGATGGTATTTGAATATATTTTTTTGTGGAAATCCCACATTGTTAAAAAGTTTAACAAAAATTAATCAGAGAAGAGGGGAAGAAAATTTCTATATTCACCCAAAAACAAGGATTCCAAATAGCATAACATTAGTGGGAAATGAAAATAGGGACTTAGAAAATAAATATAACTATAAACGTATAATCAAGTGTGATAGTAAACATGATGATTGGAAAATTATCCATCAAAAAACTGTAGATTTATAATTTTTTGAAAGACCAATGATCTATCCATAAGAATATTAAAAAATTTTGTTTCAAAATCCTCATTTTAGATTTGAGGGATTATTTTACTATTTGGATAAATAACTTGAGAAATCAAATATACATTATTTCATTACATGTCATATGTATTATCCCATCAATTGGATATTCTTAGATTTGTTTCAACATCATCACTTACTCCATGATATGGGTATTTGTGAAGAATATTCTTGGATTCTTGAAGCACATTTATCAAATTTTATGATCCATGAATCAATCCTTCACCTCTAAAAATTTACAAAAAAGAAAAAATGGATATCAAAGGTTATCCAATATGATAAAAACAAACATTAACCTAAATAAAAATAATCCAATGTTAAAATTAATCCATTAAAAAAGTAGTTAGACAAAACACTCATAGAAAAACACATTTGTCCAAATTCAATGTCCCACAATTTAGAAGGATGGTCACAAGATTTCTAAAATCATATTTTCAATAGATCCTAAAAACAATATAATTTTTCTATGGTTATCATATACCGAATATATGAATACCTTGATTACATTAAAACCTTAAAGAATACATACATGCTTCAAAAAAAATATAATGCTAGGTTGTTTAATATATTACATAAATCCAGACATGTATTTAACTGAACATAATCCATAAATCACCAAGAAATAATATCCCATAATCATATATTTATCAACAAACATATATAATGGTTATCATTCCTTAATTATGTGTTTTCTAAGAGATAAACTTTCCACTAAATCACATTTTCTAGTTATAGGAAAAATTAAAAATATTCTCTAAAATCCATAATGAATATTTTTTTCAATCCCCTTATACATTTTCTAATTATATAAACCAAATATCATTAATAAATTAATCTTATAATATAATTCTTCTATATATCACAAGAACATTAATAATTCATCTACATTCTAAAACCATTATCTTGGCCTCATCATTTTACTTCATAATAAGTCATTCATTTCACATGTCATTTGTCATCTATTGATCATCAAATTTATAAACATACTCATATCGAATTTCTGATTCTATTCATAATAATTCTTCCTCATATATTAATTTTCATAATACCTTTATATTCTATATTTATAACATTCTACTATCTATAATACCATAGTAAGACCATTATTTTCATCCATATCATTAATGAAACTTTTCATTTTCCTCATTTATTATTTTATTTATTTCCTTCATTTAGATGCACAAATCAACTTATAATACCTCTATAAGATTTTCATGGGTGACTCATCTCACATTGAAAATATATATTAAGATTAATTGTCATTCCAATATGGTTTCAACAACCCTTGCTATTAGAGAACTATAATATTCACTTCTGTGGAGAGTATGAGAGTTGGTTAAGGAGCTTGTTGTTTAACATATATCATGATAACTGATTAGGGATTACCACAATATCTATTTCCCAAGTCATCACCCGATTTGGTTTCTCATAAATGAATTTTCTATCACATTAATTGTTAACCGTGTTCATTATTGTTTCTACCATTGATGTATTATCATGACACTAGAGTAACCTGAGTAAGATATTATGTATCCTTGAAATAATTTTAAATGTATGTCTAAATCATGAAACATTATTCTTTAAAATTGAGTCATTTATTTTAATAGAGTTTATCTATGGTAATTACCAAATCTATACTATGTTATCCTTGATGTGTCTAGTGAACATCATTTATTTTCAATAAGTGTATGGAATAATATTTCAATATTTTTTTAGTAGTAATTGTCATGGTTATATCACTGATATTATGTCTGTATACATGTTCCAATGTTATTTAGAATGTCAAACTGTTCTCAATAAAGAATTTCATGCGGAATAAAATAGTTCCAGAATGTTAGAGTATAATATTGTATGCTTGTTTCGGATTTCAAATGGATTTTAAATTTGGTGATTATATTCTATATAGAGAAGTAATATTAAAAGGTTTTGATTGAAATATTGTCCAACCACATGACCTAGTGACGAGGGCATGCACTACGGCTATGGTTTACAGTTTCTACCTATCAGATAGGCTGGCATGCAGGATGAGATTATACAAGGAGTACCAATAGGGTTTCTCATGAGAAGTGTGGAGACACAACCATGTGTGGTGGCCTATTAGTTAATGGGATCACCGGCACGTGGTGGTACTAGTGAACTATAGATAGAACCGATAACCAATTATGGGTTAGTTTCCAAAAAAATATAATATAAAGGAGAGAAAAATTGATGTTCGTTTCAATGCAGGGAATCATTTTGTGGTTACTATTAATCTTGTAGAAATAATTAGAATCCAACATGTGTCTTTTGATCAGATCTGATCTAGCTATCTGATATGCACTATGTGTCATCTACTACCTTGATCTATTATGATATATGCTGCTCATTGGGGCTTCCCCCTTGAAGCACTTTCTGAGGATCAAGATGAATAATATGATCATAATTTCATTATTCCAAGGCATACAATATAATAGGAACCATTTACAACATCAAAAAATTGTAAAAAATAAATATAAAACAGTGGCTTCATAGTGTTGGGAAAATATTATTTTTTCAGTGATGGTGTTATCTCGCTATGTAGATCTAAAGGAAATGTGTATAAACGTTTATGAAACATATCTTCATCTATGTTTTATAGTTAAATTAGTTTTTTGATAGTTCTCTATAAATACATGAAAGAATATCACTTTTCATTTGAGATTATAGAACAACAATGATATGTTTTTGAGAGAGAAATATAGGCTTCAATATACTCTAATTTTTGTAGGGAGTTCCAGGTATTCATTCTAAGTGTCTTCTCTCTTGATCTCACCATGTTTTCGTTTCCATGAACCACTTTTTGATTGTTAGGAAATACCTCAGTTAAATTTTTATGCAAAGTTTGTGGTAGCAATCATGTATACTTGTAAAGTGAAGAATATTAATATTCATGCATAAATCTTTTTTTTGACAATGATTTGAGTTTAAGTACACATGAACCGGTTTTGTAAAAGGTATAGAAGAATATTGTACACTAGTATTATTCAAATAAGAGAGAATAACCTCTCATATTTTAATGTGATGTATAAGGAGAGTTTTTTGGGCCTTTGATGAGTATATATCACTCTAGAATTACATTTTTGAAGATCATATTTTTGTTAAGATACATGAGGTAGTGTGGTACTTTATATTTGTATTGTTTTGGATTTCAAAATATATGAAATAAGATAATAGAATTACATGATTAAAATATTTTTGTGCATGCATTACTTGCATGTGTTCTATGAAAAGATTGTGCAAGTGTTCAGTGTGTGTGAACAGTTAGTATGTAAGTTGATTTGGTGTGGTTGAGGTTCTATGTGAAATCACATACAAGCAGTCATGCATGTTCACATTTTCATGAGAAATAATATATGATTAAAAATAAAAAATCATGGATTTATTTTATTTAAACAGATTCTTATTATACAGACAATTATGCAATAGAAATTATGCATCCATGAATGTGTGATGTTCATCCGGGTTTATTATTATATTTTGTATGTTGAGATGACCATGTATTTTTATAAATAAATGCATGATGTTTAAAAAGGTATGAATATCAAATATACATGGCATTAATTTGTGGCATTGATATTAGATAGTGAGGATAGAATATTATGTCATACAATTTTTGTATCCATGTTTTTATTATTCAATGAGGCTGGGTCCTCAACAGAATAAAGAATAATTTTGTAAGAATTGTTGCATGGTTCTAGCTATATATATGTATTTATCAAATATTATTTGAGAAATTTTACCATCATTGAAAATATACATAAGAATGTATAGAATACTATGTGATGCAAAAATATTATCGCGGAAAATCATCAATTTATCTTTCAAGTGTTGATCAATCCTTCTGAAGAATAAGTATGCATTCAGGGGTCTAACTAGTAACAGAAGATTGTGATTGGAGGTCTAACAAATCACTATGAAGAAGGTGATGTCAAAAGATCTAACCAACAATTTATGGTTAATTGGAACTGGGTGGTATTCGAATATTTAAATATGGGGGGTCTAACTAGTTATTTTTGTAACCAGCTTCTATTATATTGGAGAATCTAGGTTGGGTGGTCTAACCAACATGCCACAGATTAGGTCTCTATACCAAACCATGTAAATCTATTTGTTTCATTATATATTTTTTATTATTTCTTTTTGGGTGATTATGAGTATTAAATATGTGGAATATAAATTTTAATATGTCTCATAGGTTGAATAAAAAGAAAAAGAGTATGTTGACATAGTGTACCACTGTATAACCTACTCCACTCTTAGTGGTACTTTACTAGCCATTGAACATTGATAATTATATCAGAGAACAAGGTGTCATCTATAGATCCAAATAAATCTATGTGAAATGGAGACATTTAATTCAGTGAACATATGAAGAATTAATATATTTGATGTCATTAAATACAAATATTTTAGAAATATAAATCATATTAACCTTCTATCTCTTGTCCTAGAGGTGATAGATACCACAATAGTTTGTTTCCCACATATAAATGAGGATGTTTCTATCGATGAAGTAGCTAGAGAAATATAGATTTAAATAGAATTGATTAGAATTCAATCATAATGTCTTTATCCAAAATTGTATTAATGGAACTTATGGGTATCCATGCATCCAAAGAGATCTAGGATAGTCTAAGAAGTAGTTTTTAAGGGAATCATAATGTTAAATTATCAATGTTTCAAATCTAGTGAATAACGCCTTATATTATTAAAATGGTAGATATTGAAACTACTGAGAACTCCATTACAATGATAAATGATATTTCCAAAAATATCAATACTTTTGGTTACAAGATGAATGATTCTACTATTGTGATTATGTTTATAAGAAAATATACAAATATATTCAACTCAAATATTTCATCTAAGGATGAGTGATATGATCTATCATAGTACTATCTTCATAATACTATTATTTCATATGAAATGGAAAAAATACTAGCATTTATGAAAAAAATAAAAATATTGGATAACAATTGAAACCAAGATAGAAGGATATAAAAAGAAGAACTAGAATAAAGTGATTTTGAGGAAGAAAGCTGAATAGGACTTCAATCAATTTATGTCATTGTTTTAAAGGATTTTTAAAAGTGAAGGAAGAAATAAAAATATAAAAACCCTTAATGTGATGGAATATTCCCAAAACTGGTGATTTTACTAGTAATTCCCCAAAGAATATGTCTCATGACACCGAATTGGAAAAAAAGGAAAAGTATTATCAGAAAATAAAGTTGAAGAAGACCAATAATAGGTTTTCTACTAAGAATATAAATATTATGAGTAGTTAAAGGGGTTAATTTAAATAATTATGTAGTTATTCAGAAGATGTAATATATTATAAAAAATGTATTTTATTTATTGTTAAATCCAAAATATATTGATACTAATCTAAAGGAAATGATGTAGATGAAATAATTAATTCAGAATGAATATTGAAGGAAAATATTGAAGCTACTCATTTGAACAATATAAAACCCAGTAAGGAAAAGAAAAAATTCTAGAAAAATACTTAAAATATTCTCTTTGAAAATAAAGAACATTTAAAGAAAGAGGTGATTCATCTTAATGATATAAAATAAAATAAGTTGAATATATCTATGCTATAATGAAAGGTGAAAACCATTGTAACGTAATATATTGATAATAAATAATCCAAAACCTTTGAATAGAATAAACAGAATCATTTGAAATGAGCTAAATTTGAAAATATTGTGAATTAACATGAATAAATACTTATTTAAAAGGAGGAAGATTTATCTGATACATAATATATGGGCCTTGTATCTCAATTTGAGTTGAATAATATGAAATAGAACATAACCAAATCTATATAGATTATGTGTGAATGTTCTATATCTACTAACCAAATGGGTTCACAAAAAAATTATTCTAAACCAAATGAATCTCAATGTATATAAGGTATTACAATCATTGATGGACTAATAGAAAATACTGAATCCAAAAAGAAAAAAAAGGAATTATGATTAAATGTATTCCAAAAAGAATGTGTGTACCAATTAAGTCAAAAGGTTTCCTCCAATGATATATATCCAAAACTATAAAAAACCTACAATCATCATATCTGAATTACAAGCAGTCTAGATGATTATGGTTCAGATGTTACTATTGGGGTTGTGGAGTGTTTGGTCAATAATCTTATTCATGATGGTATAAGATGTCACTACCAAGTATACATCATGAATCAAGTGGGAGTAATGATTAGTAGATGATATAAGATTATTTGGAAGAGAATCATTTGATTAGTAAATCATATAAACTATCAATGTTGATCTAATATGAATGAATGAATTAATTTTATATTAGATGTGATCAAAGAGATCCCAAGGATGAGAAATGCAGATTTTTTTAAAGTGAAATTTCACGTAATGAAAATTTGAAGTGAATTTAGATACAATAGAAGGAAACAATAACCAATTATGTTTGTGAGAAGATTAGAAAATTTGATAAAGGTCAGAATGTTGTTAAAGAAAAAAATGAAATTGTTGAAAAAATAATAATTTAAAGATGAGGAGGAGCCATATAAAAATAATAATTTGAAAATTATGATGTGTGAAATGAGTGAAAAATTTCTTATTGTCACAATTCATTTCATAATACACCAAGAAACCAATGAAATGAAGGATAAATCATCTAAATATATGTTTAAAATGTAGAAGGGAAAATAATGGGTGAGAGGAAAATTTCGAATGAGTTATATTTTTAAAAAATAAATAGGTTCCTCCTAATTCAATTTTATAAATGCTTTCATACTGGGATTTATGGAATTTAAGGAGAGGGATGAATCCCTTAGGGGGAAACATAGATGATTTGAAGCTCTCAAATATTAAGTATTTTGAAAATGTTGATAACTCTTAAAATTATAATCTAATTTTTTTTGAAATCTATTACCTTAAGAGATATTATATTATCGTAAAAAGGGGGAGATACATTTTTTTTCACATGAACATTATTATGTTTTTATTGAGATGTGGTTAGTAAAATTATTAAAAATATTACTAAACTATACCCTATAATGAATATTTTTAAAAAATTTAATAATGGTATCACATTATAAAATATAATAGCCTTGGTTTTTAGGTGTCATTACTCTTGTTTTTTTACATTGGGATTTAACACATAGATGTGGCGTTAAATAACATAATTCTTATAGTTTTTTAGTGTGGTTTAATTTTTTGAGAATTAACTAATGTAGTTAAGAAGATGGATGTAGTTTGAAAACCTACGTTTAAATTTGTATTCATTATTACTAAGGGGAGAAAGAAAAGAAAAAATATTGGCATATGATAATTGGAAAAAAAATGAAAGATGAACATTGACGTGTTCAGATAATTAAATTTATTGTCAATAAGAGTTTGGGAGAAGATTTGAATATGTTTTAAAGTTTTAATTATAATTATTGTCGAGTTCATCTTATGTTTGAAGACATGTTTTACTATTATTTATAATTACACATTGATCTCAAGAAGAAATTAGATGAGGAATAAATTTTTCAACAATATTTGTAACGTATATTTTTTGTTTCATTTTTATTTCATATTGAATTTTGATTTGGGGTATATATTTTATTTTTCAAGGAATTTTTTTGGGGTTTAATGAAATGTTTTTTTAACCACACTGGACATTCTTAAGGGTCCTTCACATTTTCTGAGGTGGGAAGGTGCTACCTCTTAGCCAGGCCATCATGATATTATATATTTTTTATATTTAACCTATAAGGATGTGCATGAGAAGAGTGGGTCCACCACTAAGCTGGGAAGCATGGAAGTGCATGGGGAATTTCCAAGAAGAAGATCTAGGGAATATTGACCTGACTGTTAACCAATTGTGGATCAGTGTTCATGTTAATTGTAATATAAAGAACTGTGTATTTATAGTTCATTTTTATGTGGGACTTCCTTTTTTCATTATTGTTCAACTGCTTTAAAAATGATGAAATAACATGTGGTATCCGATCTAATTTGATATATCTATCCGATCTACAATAAGAATTATCTTCTTTCTCATGATATTAAGAATGATTTTTCCCATTGGTAATCCCTCCCTGTAGAATCCTCTATGAATAAACTAAAGAATATAATCATCATTAGATCAATATAATCACTCTAATATATTATAAATCATCTAAAAACATTTTTTTAATTTAAATAAATAATATTAAACCGAAAATTTATAGTGTGAAAAAAATATTATATTTTTAATGATGGTGGTTTTTTCTAAAGAGGTTATTTAAGAAGTGTGCGTATGAGTTTTTGCAAGCTGTAGTGCTCTATTTTTTCGATGGAATTAGTTAACGGATAATTCTATATAAATATAAGATAGTGGTTCATTTTTACTCTGAGCATAATATAGATTTGAGAGAATTTGTGAGAGACAAATAGAGGAATCAAAGTATTCTGATTTGTGTAGGGGGTTCCATGATTTCATTCTGATTATCTACTCTCACGATCATATCATGATTCAAATTCCATGAACTTGTTCTTGAATATGAGTGAGGTACCCCAATATATTATTAATTGAAACTGAAGTCAACATTCACATTTACTGGTTATGTAAATAATATTAATAATCATGTGTAATATAGTTTCAGGAGAATTATTTGAATTTTATTTTCCAAAACCCAGTTTTCGAATGCAATTGTGGAGTAATGTGCAATGGTATTGTATGATGAAAACAGAAGTACCTCGTATCTTTTTACACAAAGGAAAAGGGTCATTATGTAGGCCATTGTTTATTCTTTATAGATCGTTAAATACCATCACTACGAACATCTTCCTCAAATCCACATGAGGATGTTCGATACACTATTGGGGTATTCCAATGTTCTAGGAAATTTGTGTGAGAATGTTTTTGTACATTAACTGATGACAGAAGTGTGGTGCATACATTACATTAATGTTGTTTGTGAGAATATTATGTAAGTGTTCATTATGTGAAAAAAGTAATTGTGAAAAGTTGAAAATGTGTGCTTGACGATCCATGTGAAAACACTTACATGGATTCATGCATGTTCACATGTCCACGTGAATGCATTTTAAATTAACCATAACAAATCATGAATTAAGTTTATTTAAATTTGGTTTTATTAACAAACATGTATGAACATGGTATATTTCTTGAATGAAAATTAGACATTAATGCATTTACATTGGTGAACTTTTAAATTTTAGAAAACCATGAAGAGTATTAAATACATGAATATTGCTTGAATAGAAGTGTTCAAGAAAAATTAATTGCCTAAATTTGGTGTACTGAATTTTGATACTGAAGTAGGTGTATTATTCAAGTGATATTTTATTA
Organism: Viscum album; assembly: GCA_963277665.1. Taxonomy (NCBI): domain Eukaryota; kingdom Viridiplantae; phylum Streptophyta; class Magnoliopsida; order Santalales; family Viscaceae; genus Viscum; species Viscum album. The sequence goes on along the minus strand of OY728131.1, from coordinate 846,621,416 downwards.
TAGCTTCAAGTGTTTATTAAGGATGGGTCTTTTAAAGATTAACAAAGTCAAGAATGAGATTTTTTCCACTGAGGTAGATATTATTTATAGTGATCAGATATTATTTGAGCAATCCCATTATTTGTGAAAAGTTACATGTAATTGTAATCAAGCTAGTGTTATCTAATATTCATGGGAAGGATGATCTTCAATTATTCCTTCTACAATGTATAAATCTATCTGCATATGATTTCTGCAACTAGAGAGTATAAATAGTTATTGAATATTATGATTTGGTGTCTAAATAATATTTTTAAAGAGGTTGAGGTTGGGGGGTAAATGCAACTATTTAAGGTTGATAGGAACTGGGTGTATACCCAGTTTTTAATTGAGTTTTATAACTATTAACTGTATTATTCACCTTCTGTTACACTTGATAATTCATTTTGGTGGGTCCAACCAAAACTACAAGTCATATGTCATTGTACCAAACCATGTAAATCTATGTGTGTTGTTATTTATTTGTAATTATTTCTTGTATGGTGGGATTGAGTGTTAGAGAAGAGGGACGATGACAAAAAAAATATCACAATAGTTAAATCAACAGAAAAATAATTTTTAAAAAGCATTGTACCACTAATTCACCACCCCCCCCCCCCAGTGATACCTTATGGTATTTGGAAATGTAAATAATATACACAAAATTATCTTCAAAGTCAATAAAATGGTAATATTCCCTAATATTTTTTTTTATAAATATATATCTCAAGGTTTCTACAAAACATTAACGGCTTCCAACTGTAAATACCCTAACTAATGTAACCTATAGTGAGTTATTACTTTATTACTTTGGCACTAGATACAATGAATCACATACAAATGGACAAAATATTTTTTTAATGGTGGTAAAGTAGATATATACATGAATCATATGTTATATTATAAAATATAAAATATAAAAAAGAGTTTCCATTGTGAATTTTATTATTCCACTTAGCACATCCTTGCATATCAATAACAAATCACATCTCATATCCTATAGAAAATAAGAAAAAATAAAGAGGTGATTGTATATTCTTATAATGTGTAATCATACATTAAAATCAATTAGTAAATAAGTAATAAACAATATTCCATGTTAAGTAATTAAAACTCATTACATTTAATGAATAAAATAAGCATAACATGGAAGTAAAAAAAATGATGATTCAACAATTCCACATATATAATCACAGGAGAATGCACAATAATCATGGATATTATAAAAATTGAATAATAACAGGGAATATTAATTATTGTACTCAAGTTGATGGAATTTTTAATTTCATATGTCTAAAACATATATTCAATCCTTAGTAAATAATTTAATATAAATGGGTAAGACCTCAACCAAGACCCTTTCTAGTTTGTCCCATTAGACATACCGACCCATTGAGAAGATAAAACGAGCAACACCCACCAAATATTTTGCCCAAATTCATTACACATATTAAATGGGAGAAAAGTAAAAATATAAAATTACATTTTAAAAAATATCATTGAAAAGGTAAATACATTCCCCATTCAAGAAAAATAATTATAAGCCATCCATAGTAATATTATTAATGCTATCAAAATAGTACATCCCTATTAAAATAGATTGTGTATAATACATATAAATAATAGTGATGATATTAATACCACATATCCCTAGTTGGTCATAAATAAATTGAAGGGTTGATGTAATTCATGATTACGAATGTCTTTTAAAAACATTTGATGAAAATAACTTTTTTCGCATTGAAACTCACTTTATGAGACTAAAATTCCTCAAAACAACTTAAAAAAATATGTTTAAAAAAACCACTGAAACATATAATAAATGTATTAATAATTTGAGTGGTCCCAAAATCTAGAAATTATGTACATGTCGTATATGCTAAAACAAATCTTTCATTCACTTTTTCAATGAAATCCAAACAGGCATTGTTTTGAAAATGACATGAATATTCCTTTATAAAAATTTTTCAAAAAGAAATATTTGGGTAAATATGATTTTAAATCATTTTAGGAGAATAGTAAAAACCATTTTGAAAAAAAATTAGAGCACATGAACATGAAAGAGAAATATTACGGGGTGAATACTTCAATATAGAAAATCTGGAATAATGATAAGATTTTGAAATAAATGCTTACCCATTTGGTATCATTTGAATGTTAAGGCACATAATGGAAAGAACTCATGATTGATATATAAACAAAAATAAAGTAATAATATGTATCATAAAGAGAACAACTGGGAATAATATACACAACATAAATGAGAAAATTAATGAATAAGGAATATGTCCAGCAAAAATAAATGTGAGATGAGAAACCCTTGCATTAGGCTGGAATTCCTTCAAATATGTTCAATAATAATTTTTAATATAATTAAACTCTTTATTAATCTATTATATAACCTTATACATATTTATAAACTCTTATATGATATTTTTATAACATCTTATGACCCATTTATTATTAATAATTCATTATTTTTGTTGTTTTGGATGTTAATGGTTTTTTCTAGATTGATTTTTCATGAATATCCATGTTACTTATAATTGGATATAAATAAAGCATCTCCATATAGTTATTAAATTTTTTTTAGAAAACTTATTTAATCAATAATTATGTTTTTAGAACCATTCTTTAATTGTTGAACATGGAAAATAAATCACATCGCATCTTGGAGATGATTGGTCAGACGTACAAATCGGTGATGATATCATTACCTTCATGATTATAATATTAAGGGAGGGAATGATATATTAAGTTTTATTTATTGATAAAATATCATAATTATTATATGCATACCCATTATTCCAATTATTTTAACCATTCATGTACATTTGTTATGAAAAATAAATTACTCTACTATGTGTAGATTGTATAGAGTTCGTTTGTAAGTATTGTGCATTGATTTTTCATTGGACAAATAATATGTGGAATATAATTATACCATAATAATAATAACATATATTTATATTTATTATACTATATTTATTAAGATAGGATACAATAAATATATTGATAGTTAGTTCAAGATGAAATAAATTTTATAGAGTCGTTATGGGAGATTTTCTTTTCATTGGAAGACATCCTTTAGATATCATATGAAGGATACTAGTGTAGGTCTTTTAAAGAGAAAAACCCACTATATATTGTACAAGGAAGTTGGTATGGGAAATATTCATATCTTTTTAAACTAGATGGATCTGTGTGTTATGAATATTTTAGGGAAGAGGTTCCCTTTATAATTTAAGCGAGTGTTCTCTTTCATAATTTCTCAATAATTTAAAATATAATAAGTCTATGTAAGATCTGAAGACATAAAAATGGCCTATAAATGATTATTGGATGAATATTTAGACCACATATTTTCCCCTTTGATATAATTTAATATTTTTATGTTTTTTTAATAATATAATGATATAATAATTCAATGTAAAGTCATTTTTGTCAAATATTTTACTATTCACCATCATATAATTAAAAAATATCAAGATAATAAGATATCCCTAATAAAATACTTTTAATACATCCCTAATACGTTTTAATCATATAAAAAATTGTCTGTAACCTTAATTAATTAAAATTATATTTATTTTAATAATTTTCATGTAAATTATTTGATATTAAATAAATAATTACATCGTCATCATAGTGTAATTAATTAATGTAATTATTTTGGACATAAAATTAAAAATAATTTAATATAATGTATATATATATTTTATATTGGAGAAATTATATTTATATTTTGAAAAATATTTAGTATAACATGATATAATAAATATTATACTTATTTAAATCAATAGTATGATATGTTTGACTTTTTATAAAATAAAATATTTTAATGATCATAACAACTTCCTAAAGAAAACAAATGGTCATATATATGAACCTAGAATGATTATAGAAAAAAATTAATCATCCAATAAAATTTAATGAAGTGTTTTTCAAATTTAATAGTTCTTATCTTTATAAGGACAATCAATTTTTTTATTTTTCAATAAATTAAATAACAACTTTATCATTGTTGTGTATTCCATTAATTTAATTATTTTCTCCCTTAAAATTGAATATAAGTTACCATTATGAATATTTGTTTTCTAGATTCCAAAATACTAATTATTTTTTATCATGTATTATGGATAAATATATATTAAAGATATTATACATATTAAAAACAATAATGTGATAAGTTTGAATTTTCATTAAATAAAAACTAGTAAGGTATATAATGTCCTCAAAGTGGCTAAATATGTTCATAAATTTAACCCAATGATTCTTTTGGCCAAAAAATAATCATAAAAAATAATTATGATAAGTGTTCATGAAATTTTATAATCATTACCACATTAATTTTTACATTAATTACATGATTTATCATAAACCGTTGTAACAAAAATTTCTATGTTTCATGTTAAAATTTTGAAAAATAGGGTCCTCTTCAGTAAACATGGACCTTATGATTCCAAATATGGATTATAGTTTTCAAAATTCAAATCAAATAATTTTATGAATTTTATTTAAAATTTAAATGGGAAGACACGATTAAAAAAATTAGAAAAAATTCCCATTTATATATAAAAACAATTTTATACGAAATTCGACCATGAAATTTGTTATAATAAACTCTATTGAATTAATAATTTTATTATAATACTAATATGAATTTTAAAAAATGAAATATAACTTTTTTTATGGATGAAAATAAAATATAGTTTGCAATAAAAATCATTATTTTCAGAATTCATTTGTAAATAAATATTTTCCTAAATATACCCCTGAATCATCCTAAGAGAATTTTGATATAATAATATCATAAATTACATTAATTTTATAAAATATATTTAATAAAAATTTTAAAAATTAAATATATTTAATATCTCATAGAAAGTAATAAAAAGTACATTTGGGTAAAAATAATATTTAAAGAATAATACCACTTTAATAAAAATTAAATGATTTTTTCCTAATTATTTAACAATAATTTTTTATTTTATATACCTTCATATATATTTTACAATATAGTTATTTATATTCAAAAAAAATATTTAACAGCATTGTTATAGTGATCACGTTAAAATTGTAATTTTTGTTTTTGACCGTGGTTGTAAGCCTCGTGTTGCATGTATTTCATGATATCAATTAAATTTTATTTATGCTAAAATATTTGGATGTTTTAGTGTGTATGAGATTAATTTAATTAAATAGGTGTTTTTTTGTAAATATCCTTGTTTATAAATTCAACTCATTTTATATTAATGGATTAAATGTATTAAAGTTGGGATTGATGTAGAGACCTAGAGGTTTTTCTTTATGAAACATACCTCAATTTTGTGTTTCAAAGTTTCTGGACCTCTCCTTGCTTAAAATTGTATACATTCATAGGTAGAACACATTTTTGAATACCATGTGTTTATTTTTTTCTTAATTTCCATGTACAACGAAATTCATGTTAATTTTTATATTTATTAATTGATTGAATATTTTTCCTATGGGAAGATACTGGTGTGTTAGTAACGCTATACTTGTTGATTGGAACCATTAGTGTATTGTGATAAAAATTTTGTGAATTTTCACTATTGTATTGTATTTTTTTACCACCATAAAAGCTATAAAATAATATATATTGAAAATTATATATTATTTTTAGTAATAACACTATTGTTTGCGATGAATCAACTATATCTCATAATTTTTTTTAGTTTAATCACAACAATGTGGTTGATTCTAAAATGAGGGGTTACCACACTAAGGGTGTAATATTATTTTGAACATGGGGGCATTAGGATATACCTTCAAAGGTGTTTTTTAATTAATAATATGTATTTATTTCATTTTGCAGGTGAAATGCATTTAATTTTTCTATGAAACCCCATTTACTGATATATCTATAAGGAAATATTCATTTTTGTCATCATATAACATAAATAGAGAGATCTTGTAGGGTTGGTCTGGATCATGGTAGATCTAGCATCAAATTGAGTAAAGGTGACTAAATCCCTGACGTTGTCCATGATTATAATGTGAGATGATGATAAAAAATAATTGTTTAAATGAAGGATTGAAGGAACAATTATTGTTATATGAGGTATGGATCATTATTTTTGATTTTATATATGTTCTTCACGATTCTATATGGAATTTTTTCTAATGAATCCCATTCGTGGGTTGGTTCCATGATTTTTTAAATTCAACCCATTTTTTATTCCACATTCATAGTTATATGAAATTACTCCATTATATATATTTAATCATAAATTTATTCACTTTGATGGCATGTTCATTTTTTAGTAACAGAAAATTGGTCCCGTGAGATGGAACCGAAGGTTTTTATTTGAATAATAATAATTTTTATTTATTTTTGGATCATCCATGACTTTTGGGGATAAAGCGTGAGACCTCTATTAGATGGACTATTTCTTCAATGATTGTCAGTCTCACAATGGATTCTATTTGTGGGAAAATATAAGTTCATGTAAATTTAAGGTTGCATAGATGGTGGTGGGCATATGTCGTCATGACCATTTGACCATGGTGTGGCATCAGAGACATAGTGTATAGTCGTATTGAGTGTAGTAGGCTTTTAAAAAGGAATCATGTGAACAAAGATTATGGGACACATTACCAGAGTATTCCATATCAACATCTTTGTTGGGAAATGGTCCATGCATCAAAAACATTCCATGTATGTAGTATTACCCAACCATAAATGTCAGGAAATAACCATGGACAAAACATGTCATGACTTGAGGAATACCTTACAAATGGGTAGGGAAGACTTTCCTGATCGAGTCTACCTAGTTCAAATGATGTTGTTTGGTTGTGATTCATGTTCCCACCTGAAAATGAATCAGACACCCATTCCTAGTGCACATGAAGGTTTCCATATATATATATAAATCTTATCATTTCTCTACATTTAAATACATTCACACCATGTTTCAGATTAAATAAAATTAATAGTGAATCATGTGTATTTCATCATGTGAATCTTGATGGAATTGTTTATTTTGTCATTTTAGATTGATTGTGATGAGATATAGGATGTTTTCGTAAGTATCTTCATAGATCAAACATATGCTTTTGAATCTATAGACTAGAGTATTCAAGGGTCTAGTACCACTATCACATTATCATTTTTCTACTATTGTATTCTATGTGTTACTCTCATATATTTTATGGTACTCAAAAATGTTTCATTCAACTCACATGTGTTGTGCGCCACTATTTTATTGTGTGTGTTACTTGATAATAAATTTTTCTTCCAAGTCTTTTTGGGTGAGGATATATGGGTTTAATCATAGTTGGTTAGTTATAATGGTAGGGGTTTGTACTTCATAATTATCTATAAATCCAATATCATGGTATGGATTCCCATAAGGGTTTCTAGAATAAAGATGGAAATAGTGGATAATGAGGTGGAGTAATCCCTCAACTCTTGCACACATGCATAATCTATGACAAGGTCCTAAATTATGGTTTCTTGTTATGATGGCTATGTTTGTGATTTAGTTAAGTTTCTATAATTTATTCATTTTTAATAAAAAAATATAGTGTTTTATTATTAGTTTATTTAGTGATACTCTCATATTCCTTGATTTTTTTGTGTTTCATAACCTATTTAAATATTTTGGATATCCTTCATCATTATTATGATGAACTAACCCATTTTTGTTTTATTAGAGGGGAATAAAAGTGGGTTATTTAATTTTCTAATTTAAATTTATAAATATATTCCTATTATTTGAGTTTGGTAATGAAATTAAATATTTTAAAAAGTGATCACAAATCCATTTTCCACAACCATTGATGTATTATTTGACAATTCAAATGTCAATGTATCATACTGATTGAATCACTTACCATACCAATTGATGTATGTGGTTGGAGAGGATAAATGATATGTCCTTACTACTAGAGGAGTGTGTAAGTTTATATCCTCAGTTGAGTAGTGTTCATTCCCTCTAACTAAGGGAAAAAGGATTATTGGTCTATTCGAAAATTCTTGTGCATGTTAGTATTTTTTGACATATAAATTCAACGAAGAATAAATAAATGGATGATATTAAGTTTGGTTATTGAGTAAAGTGATTTAAAAATTTAAAAAACGTTGATAAACCCAATTATAACTCATTATAGGACCATCTACTCTTCATGATGACATTGTATGCATATTTGTTTTTTAGTATAAAAAAATAAAAAAACTAATAATTATCTTTTTTATTTTTTTCCCTCCATTATAAAAAATATAATTCATATAATAGTGAATGTTATATTTTAAAATACTTGATAGAAAAACCTATGTTCAAATAAAAGATAAAAATTATATATTAAAATAGTATTTCTATAGTTCTAGATAAATGAAACACGTCAAAAAAATAATTTCCCAAATGATGAGCTGATAATTTACTTAATTATTTCACAATTTTAATTAATTTCCCATTATCATTTATTGTTTTTATTTATTTTCTAATTTAATAATTCAACTAGGTTGATAAATATAGATGGGAAATTAAAATTTTGATCACAAAAAATATTCCATGATTAAAAAGAATAAAAATCCATTGTGTGGGTCACTAATCCAAACCTTAAAAAATTACTTAATACTAGTCATTAAATCATCCCATAGGGGCCTAAAGATTAATAAATTCAAGGGATGTACCATGAAATAGAATTACTACATTAAAATATGTTTTATGATGAAAACTATAACATTCATTGATAAAAAAAACCTTATATTCCCACACTCTATATGAATAATGAAAAGCATACACTATAAGATCTTCAGGTATTACTAGAATCCTATTTTTTGAAAAAACAATAAACTACAAACAAATTTATTTTGTATAATTGATTAAAATTTTGGGTACGAAGGAAATCACCCTCTCCAAACTCATTAATAAATAATAAAAACAGGAAAACCAAAAGGTTGAAAATCCATTATAATATGCACATGAATAAGTATAAGAGTTTGAACAACACATAAAGTACCTTCCCTGCAACAAATTTTAAATATTTATCCAAGAAACAGAATTCATGAAAAATTATTTCAACTAAAGAATTAGAGTGTGTTTATCGAACTACAAAACATATATTTTTATAATTTTATAACATAAATTTTATATCTAACAACCATAATTTTTACCTAAATTTATATTTTACACTATTTTTGTTTTCCTTGGGATATGGTGAAGAAAAATATGCATTTTGTGTTGAATAAAAGGTGTTGGATTCAATAAATTATTTTATAAGGATATTTCTAATATAATATATTTAAGAGAAATAGATCAATGGTGAATCACACTAGAATGTAGAACTTTCTTTTGGAATTAATTTATTTTGATCATTTAGTACATAAAATGCTTACTAATTCACTATTATTTTAATTCACAGATCTATTTGGGATTTATGTTTTCCCAATTAGTAAATATCAATAGAAAATATCCACCAGTGAGAAGAATCTTGCACTAAAATTCAATGCATAAGACACTTAGGAGTCTTTGAATATGCTTTTACCTCCTCAACATCACCATGAATATCCTGTGTTAGAGGAAACAACATAAAATAGAGATACCCCATAAAATAATATCCCAATCCAATTAAATTTCACATTTTTAACAATTTATGGATTATGAAAATATACATTTTTAATGTCGTACTCTAATACTAGTTTTTACTCATTAAAATTTTTAAATATTATATGTGGTGGACTCTATAAATTAATAAAATTCTTCTTTTTGATTTTTGGTGAAAACTGATACATCCATATTGGGTACTAAAACCATAATACCCTCTAGGTTGTCCAACTATGTTTTCCACATTTTATCTATTTACCATATTTTTAATTTTTCAATAAAATAGATTACATTCAACTCTATTTTTTTAACATAGGAGGATTTGTTGTGAATAAACTCTTCAAAAAATAGGAATTAATTTATGTCTATCCATCCAAAGGAATATAAGTTTTATTTTTCCATTTAGAAAATTTATAATCAATATTTCCTATTTGAAATTTTTATAATCATTATGTTTGTAGTTCGGAAGGGATTTGGGGGAGAATTAAAAATATCTTAGGATAATTTAAATGCACGTTTTGGGATCTATTTTGTATTTTATACATGTTTTTGTTATTAATTTCATTAATTTTAGATGTGTTATTATCTTGGATGTTTGATCATTAAATAATTACCTAACTATGGAATAATGTGACTAGAGTTTTTCGGATCTCATTAATTTTAAAAATATTGGTTGTTAATGATTATTAAGTAAAATTTTCCCATATTTTTTGGAATTTATTGTTTTGTTTTATTAAGATAAAAAAAATTAATTCTATAAACTAACTCTCTCCAATTATTAATATGAACCCTATGAGATATTCTACGAAATCATTTAATATATATTTCTTTATAATCACATTATTGAAATTCTCAAATAATATTGAGAAACTATAACTTTTTTTGGTTCCTGTTTAAATACATAAGACTAAAGTGTGTTACATTTATGATAGAGGCCATAATTTAATTAAAACTCCATTTTTATAATTAACGTCTATTTTAGAAATCCTTTATATTTGAACACTATATTAAATTATAAACAATTGAATAATAATCAAATAATTCCCATTAAAAGCATTATTTCCCACTTCCTACCAATATCTTAGTTCATTTATAATTAAATTTTTAGCATGTTTGGGGGGGAAGATATTTCCTTGGAAATTGGAGGAATAATTTAATTATTTTTATATTAAGTGAGGGGGCTAATAGTAGAAATAGCGGATTCTGTATCGAGGTTTTAGAATAAATTTATATGATACCAATTATATAAGTATATCCATGAACTATTAAGATTGGGTTTTTTATATAAACTTCATTATAATGGCTTCTAAATAACATTTACTGTCAATTTTAACTAATAATATCATTTATTTTAATTAAAAAATATACTAAAATATGCCCTCATGATCGGTTGGGGTGGTAATGGTGGGAAGGGTTTTTGGGCGTGGTTGTGATGTCAAGTCTCTAGGCTAGCTATTTATATTTAGTTTCTTCTTTTTATCGTGTTCCACTTTCAGGGATGAACCCTTTTTTTAAAAGAAAATATATTAAATTCTTTAATAAATCAAATATTAAATGTTTTTCTAAAAATAACAAGTACCCTAAATATTCATTTGTTTTCATTTAAATTATTCCACCTATCAACCATTATCAACATTTAACAACACCTGAATACCCTCAATGATGATAGATAATTTTTTTCGATCTACTTTCATAGTATTTTTAGTTGAATATTCCTTCATTAGGCATTATTTTATGACCCTTTCTATTATTCAGTTCAGGGAAACTTTATTCTGGTTGACTAAAAACCTGTGTTTATGTTTTGTTTTTCTATTTTTAATAATTTTTATTTTAAAAATAAAATTTCTTCATTCTTTTAGTGTTATCTATGTTTCCAACAACCTTGAATTTTTCTTTCAGAATTTAATCTCTTTTTAAGAACAAAAACTGATAAAATATGTAATTTATTTATTTTACATTTGATAATAAATTAATATTTATTAGTTGATAATTAGATTCATTAATTCATTTATTTTTATGTATTTTTTAACAAATTTATAATTTATTCTTCAGTTTTTTTTATTTTGCAATTTTTTTTTAAAAAAATAGCATCATGTTAATTTTTTTATAAACTACATGAATTTATATTTGTATAAATTTATAAATTTTTTATCATTATTATTATAAGGTTATTAATATAATTTTTTCAGCATTTGTTCACTTATAAAATTTTCTACCTATTTAAGCCTCTGGGAAAAAATATTTCTATATAATGTTTCTATAAATACATTTCTAACACATCATTTGATAAACAAATTCATTTTAAAATTATTTATTTTAAAAAATGTTTAATCACATTTATTTAAATTTATCCATGATATTATTTCATCATTATGTATTATTGTTTTTTAGAATAAAATATATATCATTAAATTATTTTATTTGTTGTACATTTTTATGATTAAAATTTATTTATTTATTTATTTTATAAATTGTATATATATTTCAATATATTAAGATTTTATATAATTATATTATGTAATTATTTGATCATAATAGGATAAATTGATGAATAACCACTAATAAAGTTGAATAAAGAGTTGATGATATCTTATAATTTTCTTAATAAAATATTAAAATAACTATTTTATTTTACATTCATTTGTGAAGTGTATAAATATGATAAAAAATTAAATTATAATAAAATCTAGGAAAATTTCATTCAACATGGTATTATATATAGTTTTAAACATTAGATATGGAAAGGTGAAAGAACAGAAAATTCAAAATCTATTTTTGATGAAAATATTCAAAATCTGATAGAGGATCGAATTTAGGATTTAATTCATGATATTGGTATTGAAACGATTGAAAAATATAAAAACTAGTGAATGATTGAATGAATATTTTGAGAAACCAAAACTCTCATGTTTCACTAAATATTCATTTTTATCAATATATTTTAGATTAGTTAATGAGAAAGCATGATAATGCTGGTGTAATAAATTTTTTTCTAAATTTCATGAATATTTAAAGGAGATACTTTCAGAAAAATATTGGATTTCATAATCAATTTTTGATGAATATAATTTATGATTCCTAATGGGATTAATTTTTAAAAAGATACATCATATCCAAATTGACTATGTGTTTATATAAAGTAGAATGAATTTTTATTAAAATTTAATTATTGTGGGAAATAATATTATACTATTCAATTAAAATTAAATTCTAATTAAATATCATGTAACAATATAAAAACTTATTTTATATCAATTTTTACGTTATAATAATTCATATTTCTAATAACCTATTATCATATTCAAATTATGTAAAAAGGAAAATATTTCTTATAGATGATAACATCTCTAATGGAATATTACACCCCCTATTGATTCTCCACACTAGATGATATTCGATAAATAATTCCTTTATTTTGATGTGAATCTAGAAGTCATGGGATGGGACCATGTACATATAGAATGAATCAATATAGGTGTATTAGTATAAAAAATATTTAATGTCCTATTTTTAAGGTATTTACCAGTGTTTCTCTATATATATCTATAAAGAGAAATTATTTCATGATGAGATTGATGATTTATAGACTACAATTTCTAGGAAACATAAATGATGTGTATCTTTCACTATTTATTATATGTTTTAATATTTTATGGGATATTGGTTTAATAAATTTCAATTCATAAATGAAATAATATTTTTATTTTCTTACATTGATAATGTTAACTATAAAAAAATTCCTTCATATGTTTTCATATATGGATATTGGGTCAATGAACATAATGTATATACACATTGAGAAAAATAGACTTTAGATAATAAATTTTAGAAGGGAAGAAAAAATTCTATATGGGGTATCAAATATTTTTCAAATTGATCATCGATAACATAAATTGAAAAAATTATTTAATCATTTATTGGAATATAATTTTCCCAAAAAACCTTTTTCACCGATTAAATATTATGATAGGGTAAAAAATATTAATTTTTAATTCTGGAAGAACTGATGTTCTGGTAATCAAAAAAATATATTGTGGAAACAATATATCTTATTCGAACTACCATATTGGATATTTTAAAAGACATAAAATGAGATTGATGTCATGCATGATGAGAAACCTATATGTGACAGTATAATAGCAACATTTATTCACATAAAATAAAATCTAGATGATAGTTTACATTCAAGATATAACATGATATCCACTAGTATACGTTTGGTGCTAACCCCCACAATGAAAGGAAATTAAACATATATTTCTCCCACTTGTCCAAGATTTAGAAATAGTTTGAATATAAATTTTTTGAGTTTATGTAATGTTTAAAGGTACCTAATAAATATTCTTAAAATTTTAATAATTTTTCATTAACATATTTTAAATTAATAGGTATGAAATATCATGACTTCAAAATTTTCAATCACCAACTGATACTGATCACACGATGTACTATAATTCTGAAACATATCAAAAATAATATTATTAGGTGATGTTATTTTTTTGAATCTATTTATAGTAAATAATTAATAAAAATTATCTATATGTGTCGAATAGTGAATTAGTGATCATTATTTTTCAACTAGAATGATATTTTTAACCAACATTTTTTAATTAAATTGTTTAATTGGTGATCCATTTAGTGAATAAGATAATAATATATGGGTTTTTTTTGTTATAATCAGATGTATCCTTTGGAAATATATATGAATATTTTGATGGGATATGTTAAAAATACTCATCAACTAAAGGCCACTATCATAAAAAATATGAATAAAAACTGGTGATTGAATTTAATTCTGATCACTTGAATGATGTAAAGAATATTGGTCTCCTTATATCTCATCAATTCTTAGATGATATTGAAAGTAGAGAGTTTTCTATCATAAAGGTAAATTTCATTCAATGTGATGATTTTTTGTAGAGACATTTATACATTTTATGAAAAACATATTATGCTCATCCATATGTATCATTGCATGTTTATTGATTAATGGTGGGAGGTCTGAAAAAAAAAGAAAAATTGGATGATGATTGAGCATAAAAATACATTTTTTTGATTATTTAAATTGAAATTAAAGATTTATTTATATACATATGAGAATTTAGTTGGATGTTATATGTACTATATATTAATTTTGTCACATAGTTTAGTTTTTATATTAATAGTTACAAGTTTTACAAAAAAATATTAATGAAATGAGTAATTTTCAAAATAGTGGGGTAATAGTCATTAATAAATAATTGCATATTTTATTTCTAAATATTTAGAAATAATATATATATAAATTGTATATTTTGATTTCCATGAATATATATTTAAAAATAATTATACTAAATATCTTGGAAATGTGTTTGTGTATAACTATTTTGACAGTAATAGTGGAACAAAACATGGTTGTTATGGTTTTACACTCATTTATTGGAAAATACTTATATGAAACGTGGAAGCATTTATCATGGTTACATATGTAAGGAAAATAAATTATGTCATTAATCGATCAAATTATTAGAGCTAGATTAGTTTATAAGGGATAAATGTTTATTTGGGAGATGTGGATGATGACATTGTTAATGATATATGTGAGGTTTTTTTAAATTTAAGACTATTTTCGAATGATGAAAATGACTATAATTCATAAGTAGACCATACTGTATAAAATGTTAATGATGAAGGGATATGTGATACACTAAATTATTCCCCTAAATATTTATTTAAATATTTATATTCTATTTTTCAATATCAACCTCTAAATTATGAATGGAATTTTTTTCTTCAATTTTAATCTCTATTTAATTGATTTTTATAAATTATAATTTTTTTGTTAAATATTATTTAATTTTTTAAAATATATAATTAATATAAAATTATTTTGAATTTAAATTTTTTGATTGAAATTTTATTTATATATAAGTTTTTTCTTTTATCATTTTTTATCATTTTAATATGTCTGGGGTTAAAATCATTTTTTTCAAAATTTTCATTTAAATATTTTTGTTACGTATTTTGAAAAATGATATTTTTATTTATTTAAAATAATTAATTTCAATCAAAAACATGTAAACATAGATTTATTGAGGTAGCATACATTGTTCAAAATGATATAAACTAAGGTAGGGTGTGAAATCCCGGACCTGGCTGCAATGTAACCAATGCCCCGAGCCTGGTTAGCCCCATGACCACTAGTGCATATCCCCATAAGCTAAGTATGCCAACTAGTAGTAGGATGTAAATATATTAAGGTGTGGAGACTTTTCCCCCATGTAAGAGAAACACATCATCTGTAAAAAAAAGTAATATAGTGTAAGCATAAACCAAGAGACATATAAAGTAAAAAAGATGAAGCCTGAATAATATAACAAAATGCCTCATAGGTAGTGTCTGATATAGATATGCATGCATGGAATGCTAGGGGAAAAGGGAACAAGAATGATGGATACAAGAATACATATATAATGTATAAATGTAAGAAAAAATAAAAAACCTACTACATAACATCTCATGCCTAATCCTGGTCACGTGCTTCTAAGATCCATCTAAAAAAAGAGTTAACAACCAGACAAGTGGTGTTTGCCTCTAAGTATACCAACATTAAAAAATTCTACTTAAGTGAAAATTGAGTCCTAAATAGGGAGTGAGATAAATATCAGTATTTCAAAACCAACTATGTCTAAGTGTAAACCATGAGGTTCTAGAAATTAAATAGTGAGAAACTAATAGAATGAAAATAATGAAAAAATGAATAAATAGTTACCCTCCTAATCAAGTTCCAAAAGGAACCCTGGGGAGTCTATATACCTCATCCTAATGCTTTCAATTCTAAATATCTTACTATGTATATATATATATATATGTTATCAATAATAGGAGGTAATAATTCCTCTCATCCACACATACAGATATATATATAGTTGGCATGGGGTAAGAATGACTCACACCCATATAAGATAGTGGAATGTGTATGAATACTCCCTGACCATGGGAAATAGTTTCGTGGGGTAATAATTCCCCCACCAACATGTAAGGGAATGGACGGATAATGATTCCTCCTTCCAGTATGTAAATAATGGAACGAGGTAGGGATGCCTCCCACCCACATGTAATGAATGGACTGTGGTATGAATGCCTACCACCCACATGTAAAAAATGACACAAGGTAGGAATGCCTCCCACTGACATGTATATGAGACCACAACCATAAAAATGATATAGGAATTCACATATCATATAATTTAAGGCAAACCATCTTAAATTATTTCATGTAATGAAACTAGTCTAAATTTCACTACATTTAAAACGAAACCCAGTGAATGATCATGGCCATTCCACACATTGAAACTATTCCATTTTAGGCATATCATTTTAAAGGATTAAGCTATCCCAACAAATCCACCCCATTCCAGATAACCATACCATTTTTCTATCAGGGAAATTTCATCTACAAGGGAACAAGACAAGGGAAAACCCATAAAATTATTCATAGGATCAAATTGAAAATTCTAAGAAAATGTTTTCCAAATAACCATTGGGTGTCTCAGATTAATAAAAATCACTAGAAAAATGTCCAATTCAATTAAAACCCAGGCCATGAAATAATAACCATAATCTCCCATTTTGGGAAATTGTCCTAAAATGTAAAATTGAGGAGGAAAACCCTTGGGAGTCCATATAAATCAATGTTTATAAAGAAAAATCTAATCATGAGTCAATTATCATATGTCATCACACTAGAGTTAATTAGACGTGATGAAATAAACTCAAAAGAGGAGCTCAGAAAAGGACATCTCTTGAAACAATGATATTAAATTCCATATGGCCAAAAATAAAATGGTAAACCATGTGAAAACATACCATAGTGTCATAGATGATTCATCACTAAGTATTGACCTCAAATTCAGAGTAGGTTATAGTAGATCTGGGTTTCAGTATGAAGCCCTTGGTCTATCCAATACATCTGAATAATCAAGAAATGATAACCGAAGGGAGGAGTTGCATGACATTTAAGAACATGTAGAATTGATATCTAAATAAAGAAGAAACTAGGGTCTATCATCAGATGGGAATAAAAAATATTAAAATAAAACCTAAATATAACAGGGTAAAATGGTCTTTTTTCTTATAAGTAGGTTATCATGGTTTCATCACAGTGTTTGAAAAACTATGGAAATAACTTTTGTAACCCATTGCCCCTACATGAATTTCTCCAATATCTCTACGTATGGTTTCTTAAACCATTCACAAACCATGCGATAAGTCTCTATAACCCCTTTGTAAAATGTCGTATTGTCGTGCCCATGGGTCACATGGATGTAGTCAAATCATGTGACCTGGTTTATTTTCTCCTTTCGAGAGATCTGGGATTCGGAAGAGCCATAAATTTTCTTGTTACCTTCATAGACTGAATAGGAGACTTCATTAGGATATATTAAAACATTAAAAAAGAAAAAAATAAGGATTTGTACCATGTTCAAAAAGTCGGGTCATTACTACCTCCCATCCGTATAGCAACTCATACTCGAGTTTCCATTCTGAGGGTAAAGTGGTATTGTCAGTAAAGTGTTCTAGACACTAGGGTCATATATCATATTCCCACTCCAAAGTCTCACCTTGTACCCTACCATGATTTCATAGCACTATTACAAGAGGGACTGACCTTCCAATGTGTTTCTTCATGATTTTATCAACAATAAAAACTGGATACACCTTAATGGAATCCTCCATATCTAGCTCAACCTAATCAGGATCGAAGACGTGGGATGTGCCTAGTTAATATCGGCGATGAAGAGATACATAAATACATTTTTCATGGATCGAGATCATTGAAGAAGTGAAATCTGGTAAGCCACCAGTCTGATTCATTTCCCCACCTCAAAGGGCCAAATGAATCTCAATGATAGATTACCTTACAAAAGAATATGTATATGCCCTAACCTAGGCGATATAATTAGGAAAAGCCTATCTCCGACCTCAAACTCTAGAGGCCTCTAGAGTGTGTTAGCATAAGACTTTTATCTAGAATAATATTTAAAAATACATATTCTGATTATGTGGACCTATTCCAATGACTGTAGCACGAGACGAGGCCCAAGCACAGATGCTTCCCCAGCCTCTAACCATTATTGAGTAAAGAGACATGGCTGACCATACTAGGCTCCATATGATGCCATATCAATGTTGTCTTGTAATCTATTTCTATAAGAAAACTCAATGAGGGGAATGTGTTTTTACCTAGAAACTCTAATTTCAAGAATGCACATGCATAGCATTACCTCTACCACATGAATTGTATGCTTCATCTTTCCACATGTATGAGAGTGAGTGGCCTTACTCAAAAGTACCTGTGTACCCAAGACCTTCTACAACCCCTACACGAATTTTTATTTTAAAGGATCATCTCTAGAAGGAAAATTTTTAAAAGGTGATCCATGAATATTTACCACCAATTTTATATATATTCTTAAAATATCATCTATATAAAAGCTAACTTGCACAGTTAAAAGGTGTGAGACTTCCTCAGATGGTCAATAAATACCCACACACTGTATTTACCTTGAGATGATATGGTGTTACGGATAAGAAGTACATTTAATCATCACTACATTTCCACATAGGAAAGGACATTGATGAATAATCCCTTTTTTACGTTTATCTTCCACCTTCACCTACTGACATGTGGAGCATCGTGTAATGAAACTGACTATCGCATTCTATTATGATGGACCACAAATATTGACATTATAAATCATGATACATTATGGTGATAACATGGTGATATTCCCATGTGGATGCATATAAATCCATCATCAACTTCTTTATTATGTTTGTTGGGACCCATACACACCCTTGATATAGAAAAGAATCATCCCTATCAACTATCCAGCTAGAAGAAGTGTCTTCATCCCATACAATGTCTCATAGGACAAGGCCTTCAAGATCATACGATTGTCTCATCCTTACTCATTCAAGAAGAGTATATGTCACCGGTAATGATAATCAGATAGATTTACAATGGCCCTCTCAAAACACAACATGGATCACTGAGAATAGGTCCATATGCTTCAATTTTTTACAAGACTCCTGAACCACATGGGTCTGCATCACTTGGCCTAGAGCATCAGCTACTGAATTTCCCTTTCCAAGAGTGTAGTCAAGTTAAAAATAAAATGATTTTGGGTACTCACCTATCCTAAACTATCAATTATTTATATCCCATTGTGTGAATGTTTATTTTAGACATCTTTGGTTTATGAACAACAAAAAATAATATCCTAATAAATATTGTCGGCAATTGCATAAGGCATGAACAACTACAGTGAGCTTGAGATCGTGCATCAAGTAATTCCACCCATGATGCCTCAGCTGATGAGAACCATATGCACCGACTCGCTCATCCAGCATCTACATAGCTTCAGTCCTGAAACCTGATGCATAAAAGAAGTCTATAATCCATAGTTGAATTAAGAATAATAAGTATCAGTACTGAATTAAGTCTTCCCTTCATCTTCAAAATGGAATCTTCAAAAGCTTCTGACTATTTGAATTTGAAACCCTTATTTTTCATGATTATGAGGAGTGATTCAATCCATGTTAAATCCTAAAAAAGCATTTCTAGTATCCTGATGGTTCGAAGAACCTACAGATATCAAAGAAATTTTTAGGATTCTTCTATGAAACCACAACCCTCACTTTCTCTTAATCAAAATAAACTCCTGACTCTGAGATTATATAACCCAGGATATGATCTTTATCAATCAAGAAGTGGGATTTACTGATCATAGCATAGAGATAATGCTCTCTCATCATATCCAGCATGATCTCAAGATGGGTTACATGGTTGTGTCTTGAGTGATAATACATTAAGTTATCATCTACAAATACAACCACAAATGAATCCAGAAACATATTGTAAACCCAATTCATAAGATCCATGAAGATCATAGGTGTGTTTTTAAGTGTAAAAGGCATATACATGTAATCAAAACGACCATATATGCTTTAGAATATTGTGAAAGGTATGTCTGAAGTCCTGATATAAACATGAATATAGCCTAACCTCATATATATCACTGAAAAAACACTTTTCCCATGAAGTTGATCAAAGAGGTCTCCCATTCTAGAAAAAGGATACTGATTCTTGATGGTTTGCTGATTAAACCTATGTTAATCCAAGAAACACCTAGGGGTGCCACCTAATTTAATATAAAAGATGATAGCTGAACCCCTTGAAGAAGTACATGGGTGTATAAACCCTTTCCCATACATATCCTACAATTGATTCTTGATCTCTAGAATCTCTTTAGATTCTATCCTATATGGAGGATTGGTAGTAGGTTCCACTCCTTGTACAAGGTCAATAGTAAAATAAACCTATCAAATGAGTGGATGACCAAAGAAGTCCTCAAAAAAAACATCCTGGAAGCACTCCACTATAAGAGGGGAAATGGGAGGTTTCAACCCCATATCATCATGGTAATGACTTGTATTATGTGTCAAAAAAATTCCCAAATAAATACTTCTCGTGTCTTGCTCATGTCACAAAAACATACCATCCCCCTTTATTCATGTAAGTAATGCCCTATGGTGATGTATCGTCACCCTATGATTATAGAAGTCAATATCGTCTCTGTAGAGAACGTCCCACTCCATCCCGAAGATTACATCAAAATCTTTCATGTCAGGAATGTATAGGTTCCATTTAAAAAGGTAACAACCTATGAGAAGGGGGAATTTGGATAATGGAAAATTCCCTCTAATTAGATAGATAAAGGTGTATCTAGTGTCATAAAACCATAATAGTACTCAAAAATGAGGCTCAGACTCTTAGTGATTTCCTTAGATACAAATGAGTGAGATGCAGATGTATCAAAAGAAAATATATACTAAAGAGGAGGCTACTATAATAATACCTCGTAAAGTATATGGTATTTTGATCTTCTCTATTAGAGTAGACTACAATTCATGTAACTAGCCTATACCATATCACATAGTCATTGCCTGGCTACGCCGAGTAGGCCTACATTGCTGGTGCTGATAATCTTATCTAGGATTTCCACATCCTCAACCCACACCTCTTCTTAATTGATCAGGGGTATTCCATCTTCCTAATTATCACATTACTTCTAACCTCACTACCAACTTAGTAGTAGGTGAAGATCCATGCTCACAATGAAATGGAGGGAGATATCTATAGATATGATGGAGATGACCCATCCAACCACAACCTCTTCACTCAACTACATTTCGCGTATGATTCATGTAGTGCCCTGGAACTCCTCATTGGTCACAGACATAAAAATCACTAGTGGATGTATCCTATACACCCCCACTCACACAAAAGTCTTCGGCATCCCCAGTGACTGGAGTGAAGTCGTAACAAGGTTGTCGTAATAGAAGGTGTGGCTGGATCCCCTCCTTTTTGGGATAGCTAATGATTGTTGGTTATTTTGGTTTGACACTTCTTCACACCGAAAATGTAGGCGATGTATAAGTTAAACTTGGTGGAGAAGGAAGTATTCTTTCGTTTCTCAACAGGGAATTAAGACCCATGCTCATGATCTTCTAATGATCCTAGGTCAGAAAAACAAACAATAAGTGGATAGGATCCCCTTAAAGGTCACATTTGGTGACATGGGGGGCAGATAAAAACGTCACTTTTTCCCCAAGGAAGATCCACTAGAAGGATTCTATTTTGGACTAACACGGATTTGAACATCAACGTCTCTCAGATCTCACTATGTAATTATGGCATAGAAGACAATTTCAGAAATGTTCATCGCCTAAAAACATTGACCTACGACCAGATGGCATAACACGTCCTCTCCTCAAATCTTCTGGAAGTCATAAGGTTATTATCAACTATAGAAAGGGTGAAACACTCCAACTTAGTGAAATTGTATGATTAATTAATAACGGACATGGTACCCTACAAAATATTCATGATAACGCTACAATTTTCATCCCTTAGAGTATGGGGAAAGAATTAGTTGTATAGGATAGTCTAGAAGTCAGCCCAAAATATCTCTCTATGTTGTCCTACCTCGGTGATGACATACCACCATTTCTGGGATGAGTCGCGTAGTATGTAAGGAACTAGTTTGACCCTCTCCTCTGGATATATCTCTAAGTGCACAAAGATAGAAAGGATCACCTCGATCCATTAATCCATAAAATATGGTCCTCCATCTCCTAAGAAAGTGGTGGGATACTTATCATGAAACTCACAAGTCAAATCATCCATAATCGGGGCAGTTAAAACACTTACTTTCTTATTATTCATCATACGCAAGAATCCCTATCAAAACTGTGTATCAATGCCTATTTCTACTATAGAAGGATGAACCATATGTTTCTCGACTGGAAGGACAACTAGAGGATCATGGACCACCACTTCAGAAACATGATCGTCTATGCCTTCAGGGTGAACAACTGGGGGAAATAGTGGCATTAAAATGCAATGATGTCAAATGAATATATCAAAAGTTATTCAATAAATTAATAGGATTTCATTTAAGCAACATAGAAATGTTCAAAATCCTTCTAATAAAATGAGAATTCATATCTGTCTTCTTCTAAATCAAGGAGTATATATTATAATTGATCGTTACATGACATATGAATGAATATCACCCACTACCCACTACTAAAGTTAGGTTCGGGTCATGTTTCTACATGGGTCATGTGTAGTAATTTTTTTCTCAAGTCATATGTCAATTGAAAAGTTCAATCAAATGATATGTCATTTTATGGCCCATAAGGGCCATACACCTTATGATTCAAACTATGACACTCACATATATGTGATTTTAATTTATATTTTTCTTAATCTTTTGATTATATCAACCCTCTAATAGTTGAGCTAGTTTCATGCAATTTTACGATCAATAAGTTCCCATACACCTTATGAATAAATGAGTAGAACCCACTAAACTCACACCATAGAACAACCCCAAACCTGAAAAAAGGTATCAGCATACTTGTTTCCATATAACAAGGAACAATAATATGAAATATGTAATTATCACTGAATATTTACACATGACATGGAAAAATGCATGACCCATTCATATTCTTCCTACTATGATGCATTTTTTAACACCTCATGCAGAGTTAATTAGGTATAGAAAAGAAATAAAAATTCCAATATCATAAATATCAATAAGATCAAAAAACATGTGAAGAATCCATCAATGAAATCATATCAATACTAATAACAGAAACAATAATAGAAACAACTAATAAAAGAAGGTCTTTACTCCGTACATGGGTCTGGGACTCCAAAGCATGGCTTGTGACCAAGTCCCATGTGCTCCCAATCTCCAATCAATTATCAACAAATAGTATTTCATGAATGGAACTCCTCTAATACCTCTTAGTGATGTTCTAGACCCAGCTGACACATTCCCGATACCATTTGGACACATGACCCTTGGTGCCTCTCAATATAATCTAGGGGCTACCATCTAATAGTGGGGGTGTAATTGTATTATAGCATAGAGGTGATTCTGCCATGTCATAGTAACATAGTGGATGTGAAACAACAAACAATAGATAAATCATAAACAAACAAACATATAATGTAAAAATAAAATGACTAAATAATATAACAAAATTCTTCATAGGCAGTGTTAGATGTAGATATGAATGAATGTCATGCTAGTACAAAATGGTAACATGAAAGTAGGAAGTAGGCATACATATACGAGGCACAAAAGATAGAAAAATCCAAAATCTAATATATAGCATCGCGAGCCTAAGCTGGGTCTTCTACCCCTAAGGTCCATCTAAGAAAAAAAGAAGTTGAGTGGTGTTTTCCTCTCTCCAAACCTATAGGAAAAAACATTTTGGGGTGAAAAAGTCTCCCCAGATAGTGTGTGAGGGATATCATAGTTGGCCACCACCAAATGTGTCTACGTGATTAACTGAGTGGTGATCATAAGTATGCAGTATGCAACTAATAGTAAGAATGTAATGCAAAATAGAGTTAATATTTACCCTCTCACTCATTTTCCGAATGGGCACCTTCTGGGTCTACCTACTTTAGCTCAATGTTGGAATGTCTGAATATATTATTGTATATATTTATATATATTATTTTTCAACGGAATGAGGTAAGAATACCTCTCATCCATACATGTATATATTTATATATATACTGTATGGGTTAAGAAATCCTCCCACCCATAGAAGATAGTGTCATGCGTAAGAATACTTCCCACCCTTGGGAAATAGCGGCATGAGGTCATGATGCCTCCCACCAACTTCGTTTTTAATTTCATGTGGTGATGATGCCTCCCACCCTCATGTAAAGAATGTAATAGGTAAGTAATTCCTCCCTCCCACATGTAAAAAATTAAATGTGGTGGGAATTCCTCCCACCCACATTTAATGAATGGCACAGGGTCCGAATTCCTCCTTCCCACCTGTATAAAAACCAAAAATCATAGATATAATATAGGAAATGACATTTTATATAATGTAAGGAAAAAAGTTACACTATTACTATTAAATAAGACTATCCAATTTGGAAATTCATTTATAACAAACCCAAAATCATGAGCATGGACATTCCACCCCATGTTACCTTTCCATTTAAGGCATTGCATTTCAAGGGTTCAAGTAATCTCAAATTAGCTATCACATTCAATATTATCAACCAATTTTCTTAACTTGTAAACATCTTATACAAGGGAACTAGAAAATTGAAAATCCGTGAAATAGTCAAAGGTTAAAATTGGAATTTACATGCCTATGAGGTACGAACACACATGTGGTGTCATTGATTAATGAAAATAAATAGTGAACAATTCCCAATCAAATAAAAAATTGTTGGGAAACAATATCCAAAATTTCCCATTTTGAGAAATTTTACTAAAATACCTAATAGAGGGGGAATATCCCATGGGGGTCCATATTGAGAAAGGGTGACAACAGAACCCCTAAAAAGAGTCAATTAACATATTTCATCACACTAAGTCCAATTTAACATGATGAAATAAAAACAACAGAGGATCTCATAATGTCCATGTAACGAAACGACGAGGTTAAATTTTAAATTTTCAACAGTCAAATGGAAGACTACGTGAAAACCTACCTTAGGTACGTATATGATGATGTTCTAAGTATTGGCCTCATATTCATTGTGGGTTGGAGTATATCTTATTTTCAGTCCAATGCCCTTGGCTTATGCAGTTCTTATGACAGATAGAGAAATGGTCATTGGATGGAGGAGTAACATGAGATTTAACGTGGAGGAAACATGAGAGCTCAAGAAGGAATAAAAAATCTTATTTACCCTGGTGGGAGGATAAATTTATCAAAATATAACTTAAATAGAAGTGGGGAAAATTGTCTTTTCCTTAAAAACATGTTCTCATGGTTTCTATGCCCGGTTTGAAAAAATCGTGAACACAACATCTGTAACCATCCTCCACTTCCTGCAAGTCTTCACAGTTTCCATGGATGGTTTCCCAAACCATTTTCACACCATGTAAGAAGAATCTGCAACCCCTCCATAATAGGTCTCATGGATCCACACTTGGATCTCACGGTTGCAGATATACAGTGTGGCACAATCTATTTTCCCCTTTCAAGAGCTCTGGGAACTGGAAGTTCCCCAGATGATCATGTGACCACCTTAACTGGATAATGTGAAATCATTAAGACCAAATAAGACATTCAAAAATAAAATATAACAATCTATACCTTCTCCAAAGAGTCGTATTTTTACACATAGTACCTATGGTATGTAAATTTCTTTTGTTTAAATATATATATTTAGTAATTTAATGATTTAGTGAAATTAAATATATATTTCACAAAATAATTTCTAGATGTTATCCTCTTCCATAGGGGTCAGCAAAAAATGATCACAGATGTGGTATTACTTGTTTTTTAAAACATCCAACTGTATGTGGATAGAAGAGAAAGATAATTAATTTTGATTATAATGGCTTCCAAACATTTCGGAATTCAAAATTGTTTAGAACTTACGAGGCTATACATAGTCATTATAGTATAAGTATGTTATACCATATATGAAGGATAATTAACTTGTGGGTGAAATATATTTTATGATAATCACTAATAAAAATATTGTCTACATATTTATTTCATTTTTAGTGGTTTAAATATCATAAATTTATTAATATTATATTTATTAATATACATATAAAATTTTATTTTCCAGTGAAAAATGGAATTACAAAATGTGTATATCATTTTGAGAAACAATACATGGATCTTGAATGAAAAATATTATTTCAACTTTTATTTGTATGAGTAAAAAGGATAGGGATAAATGATTTATATATGTGTTCATATATATAGGGACATGATAATGGTTTATCTCCATTCTTCAGTACGGATTTTTTAGGGTATGTTTTTTTTCTTTGTGAAGCATATTTTTTTTTATTACTTTTCATTAATTTTAATTTCTGTATTTTTTTCTTATGTAATCGTTCTCTATAAAAACTATCTAACAGATATAGTCTCAAATTGTGTACCCAAATTCATTGGAATGATATTGGTATCCATTAATGTAGGATAATATGATTAATGGATAATTTTTTATATATTATCAAAGTAATATAATGGATTTAATGGTTTTCAACTTGACCCTCCATCTCCACCCACATATCACAAAAAATGGAAAATGGAATGAATTTAAAAAAAAAATAAAATGTATATTATTGATCCATAAAAGGACATATTTGATTATATTATAAGTAATTATTTGTTACTATTAATAAATATTATAATTTAGTAAATTTATCTCAATAATATTACATTTGAACATATTAATTTTGGATGTACTTTGGATGAATGGGACATAGGGATCCTTTTTTCATAAGGATAATAAGGATATTTTTACCAATAATTTTGGAAATCTAGAACACCGTGTGCACATCAGAGTGTGTAAGAATGGTATTGAATTTTAATATCTTTTTTCTTGAAAACCTAGTGTAACATCTACGAGTTAAAAAGAATGAGAAGTAATAAATTGTTTGATAGATGAGATGAACCACATAAATCAGTTCCAAGGGGATCATACAAAATCATTTATATCAACTACGATGAAATAAGTGAGGAGATAGAAGTATCATATGTAGCCTTCCAACCCATATCATCTAACCCATCATTTTGTCTCTACCATGTTCTTTGATTTTCATCTTATGGTTCCCCATGTATGTATTATAGCATAAGGGATTATAAATCACTTGGAGGATTATATACATCATCATCTTATACAACCCAGTTTCGTAGGAGTTCCAAAACATGATATTATTAATCCAAAAAATCCAGTGCCACTACCTTTTCGAAGGTGTACATAAATGGAAAATTTATTGTCAATTTTTTTTGACTTTGGACAGCTAATATTATCCCCCAACTGAGATATTAAGTATTAATTCCATTTAATGTCTTATATATCATGAAATTAAAATTTTCATACAATATTTTCTTAAACATACCTAATATAAGATAATTTTATATCAAATGAATTTGAAAAAAAGGAAAGGATAGATTAATGTTCCACTGTCATCATATATTCCATGGGAAGCTGATTGAGTAACAAAGTTACTACAATTTTCCCTATATTAAATAATTATTATACATTTTTTATGACTACTAGTATATGCAGAATTTATTATGCATTAAATATTTTTAAAACTAATATCACGGATGATATAAATCATGATCATTGTATTTTAAAAAAAATTAAGTTGTTTTCCATATATGTAAATTTAAATTATGAATTTATTTTTATTAGGTAAACATATTTTAAATTTACTTAATTAACTAATTTTTTAATCAAGAATACCAATAATCAAGTCATTCAATACAATTTCACTCCCTTTTATATTTATATAAAAAAACATTTCAACGTAATTGAAATATTTGAACCTTGAATCCAAAATTTAAAATTTATATCAATGATTAAATTGGTTTTTTCCATTCCCTAACATATAATAAAAAATATATAATTATGAAACACTATTAATTATTATATCAATAATTATTAATAGTTTATTTTTTTGTTATTCATTTTATTTTGTGTGTATTAATGACAAAATAATGTAAATAATATTTTTTATTCAATTTAATCCTGGTTTTCCAGGTATATTTTGAAAAATCATAATGAAGTGGGTTTTATTTATTGATTAGAGTTAATTAATATGAATTTTCCCATATTAAATTTTTTTAGATAAATAATATTATAATACTTAATAGGTTATGTATTGGGTACAATAGGAATTAATATCCAACAGTGGAACCATAAAACATCGATTATGTGAATGTTCCGGAGAATAACTTTTATATCCGTGAATACATGGTTTCTCTTACATAGAAGATTCGATTATTTATAAACAAATTTCTACAAAACATAATTTCATTATCCAAAAGGGAATGATTAATTTGGATACCATGTATTATGATTCATTTAGAAGATAATCAGGAATGTGAAGACAACATATTTTTAAAATGATATTTTCATTATGAAACATATAAATTAGACAAATACGTTTTTTTAAATTTTTAACAATTTATATTGTGTATATTGTATGATGTATCCTCATATACATCCATGGAACAAAAAACCTTCAAAATATATTTTCACAAAATTTTATATGTTTTAAAATTTTATATATTTAGATTTATTTATTTCTATACTTGTAGTTTTTTTATAAATTTTCACAATGAATATAGTTACTTTTGTGAAGTGTATGCTATATGTTTCCAATTATTGCTTCTTCTTTGAGATTCAATGAGTAGGATTTTTTAATTTTCAATATTTGCCTATTTTTTCATATATTTTTGTCATTTTTTTATAAAACTATTATTGATATCCCTTTTGATATTGGTATTCATTTGACATGGGGTTTTAATAAAATTTTCATGGAAATATTCACATGAGGGAATTCAATATTGATTTTTTAAAAACCTATTTTGAAATCCCTCCTTAATGTATTTCTACATTAGTTTTATAGAAAATGACATTTAAAGATAAGTAAAATTCTACATTGGAAGGGTATTAAATGTTGTTTTATGAAATAAAATGTGGAATGTTCCACTTTCTACATCAACTATATTAATGTCTTTTATAAAACAATTTTTCAATGTAAAAAAATTAACGTTAATGGGTTTTTCAATTATATTTTGGATAGTGAGAACACAAAATGATTCCATATTAGTTTTACCTATATATTACCTCTTTATATATATAGAATTTTTGAAAAGGGGAGGATTTGATTCTTTTTTTTTGACGATCTTAGTTTTACCCAAAAATGAAAAAGTGAATAATGATCTTGGATTGAAATTTATCTTGAGGGTTTGAGTGGGTTTCATTAAGTATTTTACTTTGTTTTTCTTGGTGAAAGATTATGTATGGGGTTTAAGATATAAGGTATAAGATGTTTATAATGATTTAGTTATTATGTCATTAAATATCTTCAAATTAGTTCTATGATTTTTTTATTATGGGTGAATTGTGGGGTTTCATGTATAGTTTAAGAATAATTTACTCTAGGATTACAACTTATATTTCATATAAACTGCTAATAGATCTAACATCAACAAGAATGAACATGAGTCACTTAAAATGGTAGGTGGTAAATTGTTGTTTTAGACCTAATGGTTGTTAAGAACTCAAATTTATTGGGAATATGGGTGGTCTAGATCATCACACCCTTTTGGGGGGATTTTTTTCTGACTTTGGGGCTCTCTTATTGATTTAAGATATCTTTGAGAATAGATTCCTAATCTTGATATTTCATTAGTTACACTAAAAAGATGACCAGGTGTTGAATACATCCATTTGTAATGGCATTCCTATTTAAGAGACCATCTATATGAATTTAACCTTCATTATACATTCCCCATTTTTTATTATAAACGCTTTTATGATTATATTTTCAATACATATAACTAGGTCCATTGAAATTTACATCCATCTATATAAGAGATTGATATTTTTATGAGGGTAATGACCTTTTATGGTGCATCTTACATATCTAATAGATAACAAAAATAAAGACCAATACAGTACATTTGAAATGTAAAGTGTGACAATATGTTGAAGAACTTATATGAGGGCATTGTTTATGTATCTTTAACATTATGATTTTTTCCGGAAAATACTTATTCAAACAAGAATTAGATTCATTATAGTTTTATTGTTTCCTCAGTATATTCTATGAGGTTTATTCCTATATAAGGGGGAGTCATATCATGCCAATGAATGGGGGGTACAAATTTTTGTTTACCAGTATATAGGAGAACTATTATGAGAATGATAATTTCATTTCAAAACCATAATCCCAGATGATCCACGCTTATAGGGAGAAGCAAGGAATAGTATTTGATTTGTTTAATTTTATAGGATTTGAAGACTTGTGCCTTAGGGAGGCCCTAATGGGGTGTTTGATATGGAGATCATGGATTTTGAAGGCATCCTTCATTTCCTTTTTTAAATCAATAATTATATTCCCCATAGTTCAATTGGTTTCTCAACTTACTGATGAATGTTGATGGGAGATGCAACCATATGAGAATTTGGGTCACACAGGTTTCAATGTTAGAGATCTGGAGGTACATACATCAAGGTTGCTGCCCAATGGATCTCCTACATTTGAATGTATCTTACATATCATATAAATATATAAATTAGAGTTCTCAATGACAATTTTGGTATATCCCTAAATAAATACACTTGAAAATGATATCATGACCTAGGATGTATTCTTGAAACTTTTGGATTGTCTTCATGACATGTTTCTGGTGCCTTTATGGCATGATTCAAAATTTCTAGACATGTCATTTTTTTCGTGTAGACATTTCCAAAAGAAACCACATGGTATAATTGGATTTTTAGTGTATGTCGCATGATTTGGATGGAATGTATTGAAGAAATCTCATGTCCGGGGTGAGACAACATAATTTTTTTGAAAGGAAGGGTTGATATGTTCTGAAAAAATTCCATGTCTTGACTGATATGTCTGGAAGAGTTCATAAGACATGGGTAACATGTTCTGAGGTCTATTCAAGACCATTTTTACATGTCCAGAAAACTTTTTATGACTTTGGAGACTTGTCCAAAAGACATCATAAGACTTGGGTGACATGTCATGATGTCATTTCTCAAAACATTGTGGGAATGTCTAAACGGATTCACAATAATTTTGTTTCATGTCTTGTTGGTGTCACATTATCTGTATAGGTCATTAGAAGAATGTTATGAATTCGTATGAAAGTTATCATTTTTTTACATTAGCCTTTTGTTTTTTAAGTCATTGTTCCATTTGAACATCTAGGATCATTAATAAATAGCTTTTTATATTTCATTTGACATAGTAAACTTACATAAACGTTTTTTCATAATCTTTTTGGTGTTTCATAATTCAATAACATGAACCATAGGGTTATCCCAAAAAGAAGATATTCATTCATTATGATGCGTTAGGTTGTTACCAAGATTTTACCTTAGAAGAAAAATCCTTGAATTGTGGATAATTCCACTCTGATAAGTCCACTCTTCAATGCACTAATTGGTGTAGACATCATCATATTTCGTAGTACATTTTTTTTATCTAAGGTGGAGGAATTTTTAGGCATCACCTCCATAGTTCTATGTAACTCTTGTGGAACATATCTAAAATATATATGAAGGTTTTTTTAGATGTTTCATTACACTATGGACTTCAAATAATACTATCATTGGTTTTGTAAGGCATCACATGATGATTAGTGATGCCAAGAAAACATATTCTTTGAAATGTTTGTTGAAATCCAGATTTTCAACAGGATTTTTCATAACCATATTGAAATAAAAACTGATCTTTTCATCATTAATTTTACATTATGATAGCCTTTGTATGATCAAAATGACTTGTAAAGGCTCTTGTGTGACCAAAAAAGACATGTATGGGGTCCTTTGTTAATCTAAAATTGGTTTTCAAGGGCCTATTATGAAATCAAGATATCTTTTCAGGGGCCATTCATAATATCAATTTGGATATTTGATAGATCATTACAAGCCCAGGTTGTATTGTCAGTGGTACTTCGTGTGATCAATATTGATCAGATGACTTACATAACTAATTTTTCATTAAGATTATCTTACTCTCCCTTATTATGGGGGATTCTACCTTTCATCATTTTATTTTTTTCCTTATATTATAAGGATACCATCCTTTTCCTATTTATTTTCCATCATCCCATTTCATTGTCAATACAGGATCTCCTAACGGCGTGTGATAATTGTCATGGGTAGTCACTATACTCATCTATTGTGTATCAGAAGATCAATGTTCGATCTCATTATGGTGTGTAATCCATGTCATGGGAAATCACCACACATTTTTATAGATTCTTAAGGGTAATAACATGATTCAATTTATGTTCCAAATTTATTTTTTATAATAAATGTGATATTCCATAATGATTTTGTTTGATAATGTCAGCATGTCTCTTAGGGCCTCCATGAGGACTCATGAGTTTCATAAGTATGTATCAATGAAGATACATTTAAGTCTCTACTACATGAATCTTCTTCATTTCTATTCCTTTTTTATGTAATGGTATTTTGGTGATTATCACACATTGATTGATTGATAATTATTATGAATAGGGTAACATGTCTGAAAGAATCCACATAACCATCATTGATTTTATGTAAAAATTCATGATAAGGTGATATCCTGTTAGATGGGATTTTCATAATTATAATAAAATCATGTGAAACACATGGTCCACTCCCATGACATTCCAGGGTCTTGTAATCACATGTCCTTATGAATGTTACATGATAAGTATGATTTGTTCACCCATATTTCATTCTACTCCTTCGGTTTTTTGTGGTGAAAATAATACACATGATTTGATGTTTCACCCATTCTATTCTTTTTTATGTTAATTTTTCAGTGGAAAATATATTCCCCCTCATGATAGTGGTCTTACGAACAAGGAATTGATTCTTATAATTTTATCTACTCCAATAAATCATTGGGGATTCCATTGATAATTATCTTGGGTGATGTTTGGTGTGCCATGAGACCTTTAGTATTCTATATAGAATAATATGAAAAGGCTAACATAGAATTGATCATTCAAATTTTGAATTTATACACTATAGATCTCTCAGTTGATTGAATCAAATTTATTCTTTTCATGAATTCACTGGAGACCAGTTTAATAAGACCTTTTTGCATGATCCATTCCTAGGATTGATTCTAATTACTTTTCCATTGGATCTGATCATGTGATTGTTTATTGTTGATATCTTATCAACTACGTCAACAAAAAATATGGGAGTCATGATTGAAAATTAACCCATTTCTTCCACTACATGGGTGTATAAAAGGATTCACATGAACTGTTGACTCATTCTATTGATCACATGATCATCATGTACTTCATGTGACCATACTATAGTAACAAATTAACAAGTATTATGATATATCATGTGTCCCAAGATACTTCATCAGGAATGGGATGTGTGAGACCTCTATGGATCATGCAGTTCATGAGAGTAGTTTTATTTCATGTGATTGTTTATCCAATCATGGTACATGTGATTCACCTGATGTAGTTGAAGTCATGATCCTTATTTTATCAGAATTTTCCCTCTGTAAACATATTATTCTTGGTTTCATGCAGATATCCTCTAATTCTTATAATTCTTCAATGAAATAAGTAACAACAACATTGGATTGTTTCAACACTATTGTTTCATGTAAGGATTCTTAATGGAATTCCATGTCATGTAATCACATTCAATATTCAATGTCCTGATGGGGGAAAACCGTATGGAATATTCTCTCTAATAATTCCTACCTATCTACATGTTTGATATAAAAATCATGCACTAATCCAACCACTAGAGTAACCAATGTGTCCACCATATTATATTCCTGAGACCCATAATACATTCTGAAAAAATATATCCCATATAATCCATTTCATTAGAGTGATAAGAACTAATCAGATGGGAACAAGATGAAAATTATCCTAATAGACCGTGGAATGAATATTTGTAACCTAATTCAGGAATAAAAATGTAATTAATGATTACATATAATTGTTCCACTAGATAATGGTTTAGATTGCTTCCTAAATGGAACCTTTTTTCAAGGTGGGGATTCAGAATATATTTGTGTGGGCCTGTTAGGGTGTAGTATATCACTAATGAATTATCAATATACCCGAATCATATCAATATGTACATGGATATATAGATATCAAAAAACTTCTCATACATTTAAAATGGATTAAAGGAAGACATAGTCAAACAATGGATTCCAAATACAAATCCATTCCATCAGACCCCTTAAGAAGTGATTATCAGTCTTTGGAACATCAAGAAGATTTAAAACTCACCAATTTTAGAGGAGATGAATGATGTGTTTTCCCCCATCACCTTATGAGAAGGTGTGGAAAAGACCTATCCTAATGGAAAATAGTAGATCGGGTTGGTGGAAATGGGCCTTGATAAGGTCCCACTTACTGAGGCAGATATCCCATTCCAAAAATGGATTACTTATTTTATCAGGAAAGCTCCTTCTGAGTCTAATTACAAGAGTTCAAGTTACTTTCTAATTAGGTTTTCTCATATTGTTGAGTGTGCCTATTGTTCCATAGTTTAAGAAGGTTTATTTACTAGATGGGGTAGGAGATTATTGCAAAACTTTAAGGAAATGTTTAGTTCGTCAAATTTATTTCCCTATTTCAATGATAGTACCTTCTCCCTATGATGGAAATTGGGGGATTCAGAGTCTCCAATATTATGATAGTGACATTTAAAGAAGGAAGGATTCCCAATAGGTTATCTAATCTTGTATTCAACAAAAATATATCACTTATTATTCAATTTTTATAGGGTAAGATCCATAAGATAAATTTATTGTGAATTACAAGTATTTTTGGTTGGATGGGGGATCATCTGGGTGCTTATGAGTAACTAGGAATATTAAATAATCCTAACATTCATCTCAATCCCATTATTTAGTTCATCAGTGGGGTGAGACCCATCATATTAAAATAAAAGTG
This sequence comes from Viscum album, assembly GCA_963277665.1. Taxonomy (NCBI): domain Eukaryota; kingdom Viridiplantae; phylum Streptophyta; class Magnoliopsida; order Santalales; family Viscaceae; genus Viscum; species Viscum album. The sequence continues at coordinate 846,585,789 of OY728131.1, read as the reverse complement.
ACTTAGATCATTATTGAACTAACATGATCACTTCTCTTTAAATCCTTATTTGAGAAATCCCACTTGTGTTATCTCTAAAATGGGTGGGGTATCCATATCCACTGGGCCTATATGAATTCAACTCATGTGGTTTTCCTTTCTACATAATTTATGGGATAATTATATATGAATGGTATATACCTTATTAGGCCAGTCATCAGTTTTAGTGGTTTTAGATGAAATATTCCCACTCATAACAATAGATCTATGAATTATCCAATGGTAGCTCACCAATTCTAGTTGAAATTCAACCATGAGTAGTCTAAGGTGTCAGATAAACGTCACTTAAAAATATTTCATTATTGGTTTTTTCAAAAATTATATTTCTAACTACATCTCCATGTATATGAATATGCAATTATATAAATTACTACCCATGTGAAAAAATTTCACCTATTTTGGGTGCTAATCTGATGCCCGAAAAGAAGCTTTCATCGAGAAGAGTGATAGTCCCAGAAATTACTCATAATGAAGTGAGATTTTTACCATAACTTTCATTGGTAATATAAGAATAAACTAGAATTTCTATATTGATTGTGGTTCCTGTGAGTGAATATACTCCTACATTATTTTTTTAACTTCATTTAAAGGATATATGAACTATTGGACATCAAACATTGAGGCTGTACTTTGGTAAATAATATCCCATGAATGTATACCTTCAAAAGTATTTAATAATTTTACTGATCACAATTGAATCACATTCATTGATGAATCCACAAAGTCAACAATTTACATTTCTACCTTAATGAATTGGTGGATAGAATGATGGGATGGACACACTACTCACCTTTAGTGCGGGGGTGGTGGTTTAAGGAAAATTATAGATTTCCATGAATGAGAAGGTATATACCATCACAAAGAAAGTTTTAAGGTAGATCATGATGCTCTATTCACGGGAACAAGTTGTTAATACAACCACACAAATGTATTTTTCAATTATTTTCATCTATAAGGATGCTTCATAAGATCATCCAGCCATCTATCCATAATATATTCTCATAGAAGTACAGTCTTAGAAGCTAAATTGGGTGGTAGGTAGAGGAATGATTACAAGGGTTCCGTAGGTAAACTGGCTCTGATGTGGGTGGACAATTACCATCTCTAGGGAATCATAGTCTGCACTTTAATTAAATCCATCCTCAATTACTTTATTTTTACACCTTTTATGGACCCTTCTATAAATAGGAAAGTGAAAAATAAGCATTCTAAACTACCAGATCCCTCTCCCCCAAAATCCACAAGTACGTATTACACCATACTATTTCTGTTTTTTTTTTGAATAATTCAAGTAATTCATACAAGTTTTCAAAATTCGTAGGTCCCTTATGAGCCTTCCAAGAAAAACATACATATGTTGGTATGGATATAAGTGAACATTTTATATCTCTAGTAGAATCATCACAACTTGACCAGACATATCAAGGAGTAAAAATAGTTTATGTGCTGGTTTAGTTAGACACGATTCCATCACTTCCATTCTAGTGGACATACCATTTGATCAAACATGGGAGAATGAACTCTTGGAAAAAAATGATGTGAGTAGTTACTATATTATAGATTTATCATTGATGCATTCATGTCTCAGAGATATCATTCAATTCTTCAGAAACCATACACGATTTTCACTTTGTATCACATCTTGTGAAACTAATTTTTCACTTTAATGCCTTAATGGTGGAGATAAATGTATGTATTCAAGGAATAAACTAGTGGTTCCACTAGGCTGCTAATAAAAAGATATTTTTCCTCATTTCCAGAAGATGGGGGTAGGGAAACAATGGTTTCCAATCACAAAACAGTGAATGTTATATCTCTAAAATTATCATACATATTGGTTAACTAATTATATCATACAATATATCTTCTGACTGATAAAACATTGTTCCTCTGGTTTTAGTGCCTTCACACTAGATTTCAAAAGTTCTGGTCCCTTCTTCTATAGTAACTGTAATGACCCAAGTATTTATAGAATAATAAATTTTCATATCTATTAATATTTAAGAATAAGACATTAAATTTATTTTAATGGGGAAACATTATCTAATAGCTTACTCAACACGCAAAAATAGGTTTCAATGAAATCATACATTGCACACAACATTGAGTTATACAAAAAAAATATAATAATATTATTATTTTTAATGATAATTGTTTCCTAACAGTTGTAAGGGAAATAATGAACATAAATAACTAAAATATCATTATTAAACGTCTTTACACTTATCACATAAATTTTAGATGCTTAAAATAATAATGAATCTGATATTTAGGCATGAAAAGCTCAATTATTTTTAAAGGTCGTTTTACCAAATTTTGATGGAGAAACCTTTTCAAATATAGTTTTGGTCAATTTTATATGATATATTTCTAAAAATAATATTTTCCTTTATATTAGGGACAACAAAATTTATATTGGATTAAATTTTGGTATCTTTCTGATAAAGTTTAATTTTTTTAATGAATAGTGAAAATACAAAATTTTAATCCAAAATGCCTTTTAATATAATATATTTATATAGTTATATTGTACTTTTAATTAGTTTTAATGTTTAATTGGATTATATTTTAACCATTTAATGCAATTTAGGTCATTTTAATTAATTTCACTTTGTAATTGGACATAAATTCATGTCAAACTTTTTGTAGTTTTTACTTAAGTAAAATAGGCTTTTGATTTTGAGAAAAATATTTAATTGTAAATTAATTTCTTCAAATTATGTATTTTTAATTTTATTAAATGGATTCCATAGTTGGAATCAGGTGGTCCAAATTGTGTATATAGGTAACTTTTATTTTTATACATTATGAATAGTAACTTGAGTAAATATTTTATTTACCACGGTTAAAGGGTTAATGTGGTAAATAATGGTAAAAATGATATTATAATAATATTAAATTCCACTAAAAAATGTCATAACCCTATTTTATTAGATATTTAAATCCATTGGAATACATGGGTCGATTTTAGGACACCATGGTGCCACTTGTGTGTGGAATGAAATTTAATCCCTTTTAATTTAATGTTATGGAAAATGCTACCAATGTATATATTTTTTAGTAAAACCAATTTATATGGGGTTATATAAGAGGTCTATTCTAATAAATATATTAATTGTAAATATAAAACTATTTTCTACATCATGGTATTTTATGTATAATTTTTAGAAAAAATTAAAAGAAATTTAATTTTGACACAATGGTGAAGCAATGATTAGATCATTAATAGTAGATTCAAATAAATGATATTATAAATGTTACAATAAATGTTATTTTTATATTTTTATGTCATAAAATAATATATTAGAATATATTTACTTGTTTTATTTGTATTTATAAAGTTTTTTAGAAGTAATAATGTATTTATTCATTTTTTTAAAAGTTGTGATATGAATAGTGTCAAAATTGACATAATTAATATTTTGAAATATAAAATATTATATAAAATATTATAAAATTATAAAAAATCTATTATTTGGAAGAAAAGTTATAATATGTCTAAAATTTTATTATTAACTCTTTAATTGGATATTTTTCATGTTTTCATAACTATTTGGAATCTCAAAGTGTTAAATGATAGATAAAATGGTAAGAGTAATAAATGGGTTAAATAAAAAAGACAGGGACAAAAAAATATCCCAAACCTTTGTAATTGATATTGGATTATTTTATTTATACATATATTTATCTTATATTTAAAATAAATTATTTTGGACTCATTTATAATCGATATAGAATTTATAATAAAATAATATTTCAAGATATCCCTTAAGTGCCCCTCCTCCCTCTTATAAAAGCCCACCACCTCTAACCATTACTCACACCTCTCACGCCCCATTTTCTCATCCTAATTATACCCAAATAATCTCCCAACATCCATCTATTCCTCCTAGAATTCTAATATTAGGAAGAATTATATTCAATAAGGCCTTTATCTTAAATCAATATGTGTTACTCGATTTGAGGTAATGTCATCGGTTAAGTTCATTTCCTATATTTTTCCTTTTCCACTGCTTATGCCCTTTTTATTATTTGTTTCCATAAAAAATAGTATCCTTAATATACTAGGTTTTTTTTTGAATTATTCTAAATAAACATACACACATCTATGTCTGATGGGTATATTACCTACTTTTTCTATAGATGATGAACTAATACCTCAGGAAATGATGATTGTTCAATATTCTCCTACCACCTTTTATAGTGGTCATTATGAAGGAACTATAATTATAATATATCTGTGATATTTTTTAATATCTATTGATTTTTAATTCTCATTTATATAATACCTTTATTCTTTTCATGTTTTATGAATATGATAATTTCATTTGAGGAAGTGCGGATGACCACCCCATGAATGTGATCTGAGTTATTCATTCCATACATGGAATGTAGAAATGTAGGATTTAATGAAAATATATATTATATTATACTGGAATTATAATATACCTATGTATAATTTAGTTTTCATACTTTTAATATGAAAATAAATAAAAGTTTCATTCATGGGTACGTACAACTTACCGTCTCCATGAAGAGTGCATTTTATTTCTTATATCCAATTTATATGAAATATTATAATTAAATAAATCCATGATATATATGATATATAAGATATATATATCGTGAATATCATTCTGGTGATAAATTCCTTTTGACCGCATAGGAAATTTGTAATTATAACAAGTTTAATTTTGACTCATGTTCCGAACATCAACAAAATGTAAGATATGAACTCAAATAATTAACTAATTTTTATAGTAATGTATTAAGTGATATAAGTGGAATAATAAACATTAAAAAGATTCAAATGCAAGTATAAATTAACTTAATATTATTATTTAGGATGAAAAAGTAACATATCAGATTAGTCAGACAAGAGTTAAGGGAACTTTTCACCCTCCTAATTTAGTGAGAGACTTATTTAATGTTATGTATTTTAATTTATAGTTTATAATATTGGTTTATGTTTTTGTATATATTTATTTTCTTCTACATTATGTCTAAATGATGAGAGAACCTTTTCTCCCCCATGAACACATTTTCTAAATTTTTAGGTGATTTTATTAGGTTGCTGAATTTTTGTAAGGGACATTGTCTCAATATCCTTTCTTTGAGGCATATTTTGATTTATACATGACATGATTTAATACAGTGTATAAACCACTTCGACTTTTAATTACGTTGAAAGGTAATATTTTTTTTCTATGTATAGTTTTACTAAATTGAAAAGGTAATGTTTATTTTAATGTATACGGTGACAATGACCTTTTCACCACTGCGATCATTATTTGATATCTGGATTCCTTTGCAGGTTGTGTGGTTTTAAAATGGAAAATAAATACCATATACCCATTTTACATATTTTTTGTTGAAAATGGTTTTGAAAGAGGATTTAGAGTTTCTATATCTTGAAATTATTTCTTCTGAATGATATTGAAATTTTATGATTGAAATGTTGATATTCTCACTATTTTAGGTGTGATTTTTATATAATGGTACTTAGACATTTGACAGGTTGTTATGTGATAATCCAAGTGAAGGGTGGTTTTGTGATAACCCAAGGACAGCTGGTTACCTTATAATGTCCAATGCATTGGGCACGGAAGATGGTCGTATGGTAATTCCATTTCGTGATATGTGTGGAATTAAATTGTATGGTCATTCCATTTATGTATGTTTATGTCCCAAGTTACCTTTATATGGTATACAATGTTTTCTATTGGATTTATGGTAATATTTTGTTCACTAAAAGTGTATGCAATGAGAATATATTCAGTGAAGTGTTTTTTCATGTTCTTTATGGTTAAAAGTATTACAATATGATAATTTATTCAAGGTTTACTTGTTGCTATGAAAAATTACTAGTTTTCCATCATTATGTATCCCTTACTGAGTTTTTATTCTCATCCTTATTTTTGAATTTTTTTCACAGGACATAAAAATGAATATGGTCATGGATGGGATCACGAAAAATTTATGTTGTTAAAAAATGAAATGATTTCATGTTCTGTTTTAATGAAATTTTTGTTCTGGAAAAATTTTATAGTGACATTAAGTGTCTACTTGTAATATTCAAGATGTTATGTATATGATATGACCTAATTCTTGAAAGCTCTAAACTAGAATAGATCCTCAATGTAAATTATTAACATAAGTAAATATTATTTAATTCTTAAGGATGGGGCCTTATATTTGTTGTCAGAGGTTGTTTTATATAATTTTATAGGTAAGGGTGATATCTAAGAATATTTGACATGTTTTATATGACTAGAATGGTTACCATGTTAGAAATATAATATTTATTTTAGATAAATTGAATGATTTTAAGATAACATGAATATATATATCTTATTATTTATCCTCCTCATAAGATAATATATGAGTCTTTTATTGATATACTCACACTGGCCTTTTTGGTTTTAGTAAATGGCTGGATCTAGAAGGCACTTATGTAACAAGGGATATGAAGGAAAATGTGGTGGTTTTCTGAATTATAAACCGAATGAAATGTGAGATGTAATGATACCTCTTGTGGTTATTCTTAAACAACTACCTGGAGTCATGATTGACCAAATGGACCCTGTTGATTTTTTTAATGCATCATATATACGAGAAAAGAATCCCCTATGGATGTTCAGGTAATAATCATAAAGACATGTATTTTCAAAACCCTGATGTCTTAAGAATGTGGAAAAAACACCAAGTAAAATGCTTCAAATGTATGATAATATGACTCAGATGTGGTAATGAAGGTCCTAAATTAATATCCTACCCTTGAAAAAGGAATCACGTAGTAGACTCTAGGAAAGGGAATGATGTCCTTTCTGAATAATCAATCTAATTTTTTAAATTTGGTGTGCATGTTAATTATACAAATAGATGTCGTATGAATAAGGTTAGAGAGTGGGATATGTTGGTTTCGTAAAAATGTATATTTACCAATTCCTAATATCATTCCAATTGAAGGTTAGGAAACAATAAATGACCTAAGAAAGGTATGTATTATTTCATAAATCATGTTTTCACATTTCTCAAATCATAGGATATTATGAATGAATTTTTTTGGTAATAAATAATTATAAATGAATAATATAGAAAAACCATAGAGAAAGTATCATGGATAATGTTATATGATTAAGATGTATTCATTTTAGGAATTTACGAGTTATGTTGGATCAATTGATGATGGTATGTTTAAATGTATTAATTACAGGATTACATTGGATTCATTTTTCTAGTTTTTATAACCCTAATGTTTGATATGTGAATATTTTATTCAAGAAATAATTATATTTTATTTTCTGGATAGAGTTCTAAAGAACCATTTGGTTTTATATGATCCTTGAATTTTAGGAATTTAATTGTAATTACTTTTTGGGATGAAAATGTAAGTTATGAGATAACACGTGTGGTGGAAATATGTTATGGTTATTTTTGAGTAATTTATCTCATTATAGGGAATTTTATAAAATTATATAGTTTTTGGAAAAGGAAAACATGCAGAACATGTGACAAGCCTTCGTTTCAGACAAAGCTGCAGGAATCGAACCCACAACTAAAGTGTGACTGTGATTTATCGAGTACCACTAGACTATGTGAAGTCACTGGTTAGTACGACTTATTCATTTGTAGTTAAGTGATTTTATGGATCAAGAATAAGTTGATTCAGGGAAATTAGGTTTTATCAAATGGATATCCGTACTATAGGATAATTATTTGGTTATTAAGTGATAAAGGTTATTTTAGAAGACATTCCCTCTTTTGGGAATACAATATGCTTAAGGAACATAAAATACTATGGGATTTCATTTAAGGAGTAATGGTTGGATTTTATTTTGAAAAAATATATGTTTTTATGGTGGACTTATGGATATTTTTTTTATTTATGTAAATGATTAACATATCATAGAGAATATTTGATTATGTAAATTATAATTCAGTATGAGACTTTAAGATTATCCAATGTTATTTAGAGATAAATGTTAAAATTTCTTGGAAGACTATGCGATCAAAATACTTCTTAATTTTGGGTTTCAAACAAAGTTTCAATTATTTTGAATAATATTAATGACAATTGTGTATTGAATGGCCTTTTTTTATATTTGGGCATTCTTTGGTCAATTTTGGAGATTAAGAGTAGTATTTCTTTTTTATAAAATATTATCATTATTTGGGATTATCTAAACATGTACTTAGCATTTTGGTTTTGGTTATTATATAACGAAAACGTAAATGTATGGTTCATATTATTCAAATTATTTTATTCCCTTGAATTAGATTCTAGTGCTTTAGGTGTGGCCAAGTCATCTTGAATACACATCATTTGGAGATAAGATTAGTTTATGGTAGAAAATTATTAAAGGATGAAACTCTACTTGAAATGTAATATATTTCATTATGTTCATAGTCAACATCATAAATAAATTCTCCAAAATTATGGAAAGTAACAAAAACCAAATCTTTATCCATTTAATTTTCTTACAGGGGAGGTAAAGACTGTGTAACCTATCACATGTTTGTGGTATTCTACAGGTTAACATTCTCCTGACCTTGTTTTATATAACTATCCATCACAACATTATTGTTAGTATATCCTCAATATAAATGTTTTCATGAAATCCTAGTATGTGTTATATCATGTGACCATTATAATTCTCTTTATTTATTTTAATGTGTCAGTTTTATTGAATATTGTTCCAAAGTGGGACTTTCAATGAAATTTCCAAGCCCAATTTTAAAATTGAGAGGACGCAATTTCCCAAAAGTGGGAGAAGGTTGTAATGACCCAGATATTTATAGAATAATAAATTTTCATGTCTATTAATATTTAAGAATAATATATTAATTTTATTTTAAATAGTAAACTTTCTATGATAGCACACTCAACACGCAACAATGGATTTCTTTAAAATCTTATGTTGCACACAACGTTGAGTCATACCAAAATAATAATATAATAAAATTATTATTTTAAATGATTGTTCAAGCCATGTTTCTATATTATAGGTAATGAAAAGAACTAAATACAATATTATTATTATATGTCTTCAGAATATTATAATAAATTTTAGAGTCATAAAATAAGAATGAATCTGTTTTTTAAACTTGACAAACTATAATATTTCTAAAAAACATTTACTTCTTTTTGATTTAGAACCCTTTTAAAGTCCAGTTTTTGTCATTTTCATATGTTCTATTTGAAAAATAAATATTATTCTTTAGAAGCAGGACATCAAAAAATTACACTAGAAGAAATTTTGGTATTTTTTTTAACAAAGTTCATAGTTTAATGAATATCGATACATACGGAATTATAATTCAAAACTGCCTTCTAATCTAATTTATATATATATTTAGATTATAATTTTATATTATTTTAAAGAGTAACTGAATTATATTTTTATCCTTCAATACAATTTTCGACATAACTAATTTCACTTTGAAATTGGACATAAACACACGTCAACATTTTGGAGTTTTTACATCTCAAAAACACGTTTTTTGGTTTTGACAATAGTATTTCATTTTAAATTAATTTTTAAAAATTATGTGTTTTGAATTTGTAAAAAATGATACCATATTTGGAATCATGAGGTTCAAATTTGGTAAATAGGTATTATTTTTTCTTATTATGAATAGTAACATCAGTAAATATTTTATTTAACATGGTTAAAAGGTAAATTTGGTAAATAAGGGTAAAAAATAAAATTATAATATTATTAAATTAATGTAACACATTTCATAACCCTATTTTCTAAGATATTTCCGACTATTGGCATACATGGGTCGATTTTAGGACCCCATGGAGCCACGTATGTGTGAAATTGACATTTCATTACATTTAATTTAATGTTAACAAAAATATAACCTAAAAATATATATTTTAGTAACACAATTATTTGGGGTTATATAAGTGATATCTTATAATATAAATATTAATTGTAAATATAAAAATATTACTTACATCATGGTATTTTATTTATAATTTTTAGACATTAAATAAATATTTTTAATTGTGACACAATGGTGATGCAATGATTTTTTCATTAATAAAGGATTCAAATAAATGATATTATAAATGTTACAATAAATGTAATTTTGTTATTTTTATGTCATCCATGAATTTTTTGGATGATATTTATATGTTATATTTGCATTAATGATGTTTTTAGAAGTAATCTAGTTGTTATAGATTTTTAAAAACAGTCCGTATATGAATAGTGTTAAAATTGGCATAATTCATATTTTAAAATATAAAATATTTTATTAAATATTATAATTTTTTAAAAACTATAAGATTCATACAAAAATTTATCATATTTATAATTTTTTATTGTCTCTTTAATAAGATATTTTTCATGTTTTGGTAACTATTTGGATTCTCATAGTGTTAATTGATTGATAAAATGGTAAGGATAAAAAAAGGATTAAATAAAAAACATAGCGATTAAAAAATATGAGAAAACTATCTAATTATTTTTTGATGATTTTATTTCGAATTATATTCATCTTATATTAGAATTAACTTAATTTGGATGTATATATAATCTAAATAGAAATTATTAAAATAATATTTCAGGACATTCCTTCAGTGCCCCTCCACCTTCTTATAAAAGGTCACCACCACTAACCCTTACTCACACCTCTATACCCCTTGGACTATCCTATATCTTCCCAAATAAGATATGAAAATCTAAACCTTCCTCCTAGAATCCTTACCTTGGTAAGATGTCAATTATGTAAGTCCTTTTACATTAAATCAAAAGGAGTTACCCGATTTTAGGTATTGTCTTCTCCCATGTTCATTTTCTTTATTTTTCCTTCACTCCCTATGATTTTATTATTAATTATTTACATAACAACACCAGTAACTTCAATATAATAGTTTTTTATGAGAAGGATTTGATCTACACTTACACACACCTTCGTCTAATGGGTATACAACACACTCTTTCTATGGACTATGAACTACTGCCTCATGAAATGACGATTGTTCGATATTCTCCAACAACCTATTGTGGTGGAAATTATAATCGCACTATCCTTATCATATATATTTATATATATTTACATTTATTTTATCTGTTTTCTTATGTAATTATCATTTATAACATACCTTTATAATTTTCATGTTGTATAAATATGATAATTTCACTTGAGGAAGTACATAATACCGCCCTTCAAAGTGATATGAAAAATTCTTGCCATACATGGAACATATAAAGGATGTATTTAATGAAATTATATATGATATTATAATTTAATTATAATATAACTATCTATCATTTAGATTTCATTAATTTAAATAAGAAAAATTAGTGAAAGTAGTGTTCATGGAAACGTACAGCTTACTGTCTCCAAGAACGGTGCATTTCATTTCTTATATACAAATAATATGGAAAATTATAAATACATTTATACTACAAATAAATGATATATATGATATATAATTCATGAAGATCATTATAGATAAAATGCACTTTTGACCACAATGAAAATTTTATTTATAACATGTTCATTTTTCCTCAAGTTCTAAACATCGACAAAATGTATGATATGAACACAACTAATTAACTACTTCTTATAGATAGGTAATAAGTGATCTAAAAGGAATAATATACTTGAAAAATGTTCTTAATAACATATTAATTAAATTATGAATATAATTCTGTAAGAACAAGGAACATACGAGAAAAGTCAGACACGAGGTAAGGGAACTTTTCACCCTCCTCTTTTAGTCAAATACTTCATTAATGTTGTGTCTTTTAATTTCTAGTTTCAAAATTTGGGGCATGTTCTTATATATTTTCATTTTTTCAATTTTATGTCAAAATTATGAGAGACTCTTTTCACTCTAATCAGCACATTTTCTAAATTTTTATGTAATGTCGTTAAGCTGTTGAATTTTCATAATGGGCATTTTCTCAATTCCATTATTTGAAGAATATATTTATTTATTCATGACTACATTTTATATGGTGTATAATCCCATTTGTCTTTTAATTTTAATCAAAGGAAATATTTTTTCTATGTATCATTTTACTAAATGAAAAACCTGATGTTTCTTTTTAACTTATGTGGTGATAATGACCTTTCCACCACTACGAGAATTATTTGACAATTGGCTTCCTTAACAATTCATGGTGTTTTCAAATAGAAAATAAATACCATATACACTTTTTATTTATTTTTGTATCAAAATGGTTTTGAAAGTGGATTTACTATTTCAATATCATTAAATTGTTTTTTGTGATTTGAAATGAAATTTTATGATTTAAATTTTGATATTTGTAATCTTTAATGTGTGATGATTATATAGGGGTACTAGGAAATTTTATTGGTTGATACATAATAAACCTAATGACGGGTGGTTTTGTGATAAACCCATGATGAGTGGTTACATTATAACCTCTAATGCATTGGGTATGGAAGTCGATTGTATGATTATTCTATTTAGTGATATGTGTGGCAGTCGATCATATGGTTAATCCATTTAAGTATGGTAATGTCTCAAGTTACCTTTATATGTTATACATTGTTTTCTATAGTATTTATTGTAATATATTGGTTACAAAAGGGTAAGAAATGAGATTATTTTTTGTGAAGTGTTTTCTCTACTCATTTTAGGATGAATGTATTACTTTATGAATAAGCTTTCACAGTTTACATGTTGTTTTGAAAAACTAATAGTTTTCTTCTTTATAAACCTGTTACTCAGGATTATATAACCATCCAATGTTTTTGAAATGATTTTCACTTGACATAATGCTGAATATGTAATAATAGGGAATCTATTAAATGTTACGATGTCATAACTAGAAACAATGTCATGTTTTTTTAATGAGTTTTTATTTTATGAAAAAAAGGATAATGAGTTGAAGTGACTACTTGTAATATTCAACATGTTATGTATAACTTATGACCAAATTATCTAAGGATTTAAACCTGAAAAGGTCCTTAATTTGAATTATTAACTTCATTAAATATTATGTAATGTTTAAGGCTCGGGCCTTATAGTAATCCCTTTGACAAAATCAACCATCATAGATGCGGCCTCCATTCAACCTTTATTGATGAATGTTGGTACATGTCCTAAAATTAGTGACATATTCCAGGAATATATTCTTATTCATATTTTGGTATTGGATTATGTATTAAAGTTTTCATTCACTATATTGGTTGATATAGTTTCCTGTGTGGATTGATATTTTGGACTTACTTTTATAGGCCCCTTTGGAAGAGCTCAAGGAGTTATCCAGATATCATAGCTTTATGTTTACCCCCTAGTATGTGATAATTTTAATAATATATCCCTTCACACTTGGGTGATGAAATTTTCCTCTCCAAGGGAGAAATATAGGGCTCTTGAATTAAGTTTAGTAGTGGAAAAGTATTTTTGTTTGATAACATAAAGATGGGATGAGTACTTGAACAATGATTCTCAGCATAATGTTGAGGTGAAATCTTATTGAGATGTTTTTTCAATTGGGAAGGATGAAATCATACTTTTACATTCTAAAAGTAGCCATATTTTGGATATTCATTATCAATTTCAGAATACACATAAAATTTAAAAGAAAAATTCACAAGATCAGTAGAAAATATATTACATTGTGGAGATGGACATGCTTGGTTCTATTGCTAGGGTAGATGAATTTTAGTAGATTATAGAGCTGTATTCTCAACCTGTTGATTAATTTCACCAATACATTTCCTCCATAGAGAATAAGTCTATATATCACTATAAATCAAAAAAAAACATTATGAAAGGATTGTTGTTTTGTGAGTCTTTTATTATCTGTGTATTCATATGAGGGACTATAGTATACTAAGATTACTCAATTTTCATATTGTTTATGAAAAAAATCCTCTGAACATTACATGTCATGGTCCAACATTATTTCATTAATGATGATTATTTCATTTAAACTATATAATGTCATATTGATCAGATACAATAGCCACCCTATTTGTATTGCCAGATAAACCTAAATTCTTAAATTTGAACATTAAAATTTCAATAGATGATTCATTCATAACTTCATAGGAATTCCCATGGGCAATTTATTCATCGTTGATGTACTTTCTCCAATTTACTTTGAGATCAGTTGATTTATATGGAAAATTACAATACAAAATATGTAATTTATGGATAGTACACTGCAACACCCTAGGTAAATAAAGATTATTACATTTTCATATTTATCCATATTTGTGAATAAAATATTAATATGTCTTTAAAGGGGACACTATGCTCGATGGCGTACCCAACATGCAACAATGAGTTCCTTCGGAATCTTACGTTGCACTCTAATAATAAAATAATATTATTTTAAATGGTAGTTAACATGTAGTCGTTGTGTTGGTAGGAATGGATAGAAATAACTAAAATATGATTATATATGTTTTTAAATGTTTTTACATTTATCCAATAAAATATAATGGCATAAAATACAGAAATAATTCAATTTTAGGCGTATATGCCCTAGTTTTCACTAAAGGTTCACTTATCGCCTTTTGATGGAGAACCGTAATTAAATATAGTTTTGTTCACTTTTATACATCCTTTTGGACCAAATAAAACTCTTCTTAGGAATTGGGACATCAAAATTTATTTGTGTAATTTTTTGGTATCTTTCTGATAAAGTTCATTTTTTAATGGATAGTGTAAACTGTTGTATTTTAATTCAAAACCTCTTTTTAATCTAATTTATTTATATGATTATATTAACTTTTGAATTGGATTTAAATTTAAATTAGAATATATTTTAACCATTATATCCAATAGTGGTCGTTGGAATTAATTTCACTTTGAAATCTGACTTAAACTTGTGTTAATCTTTTGATACTTATTGTTTCATAAAAACACGCTATTTGCTCTGACAGCGAGAATTAATTATTAAATTAATTAATGTGACTTATATGTTTTGAATTCTGTAAAATAGACTTCATTTTTGAATTCTTAATATCAAATATAGCTTAGGGTAAATTTTTGGTATTTTTCTAAAAAACTTCAATTTTTGATGAATAGTGAAACCACTAAGTGGTACTTATAAAATCTGATTTTTTCCGTTTAAATGAAATTTTGCAATCATTGTGTTTTAAATTTAAAAATTCCGATATACATGGTTGTCATTAAGAAGTAAAATGTGGTTCAATGGGATAAAAATATTTTTTTGGTGAATAGTAACTTATTATGTTTTTAATCGCGATTAGAGGTAATTAGTGTATTTTATGGTAAAAATAATGTTTTAGTAATATGAAATGAACTTGAAACATGTCCTAACCTCATTTCATGTGTCATGGCCGACCATGATAACTCATGGGTCAACTTGGGGACCCCATGAAGCCACTTTGGTTGGAAAATGACATTAATATCTTCTTATTTAAAGTTAAAGTAAAAATGAGACAAACATGAAATGTTTTAGTAAAACAATTTTTACATGGAATTATACAAATCATATTTCTGACTATAAATATTCATTGGAAAGTGATAAAGATTTCCAAAATCATAGTATTTCTTTTAAAATTTTTAGACATTAAATAAAATAAATTATTTATGACATCATGATGATGTAGCGAGGACCTCATTATTTAACGATTTAAATAAAATGGAAAGATAATGTAATATATAAGACCTACACATGTCCAAAACCTATTGGATGGGTGTATATCGAACCCTTATCACCTTATCCTCGTAACACTTCAATGTGGGACCTCTTAAATCCAAATACCATTTTAAAATAATGTGACTTTTCTTTACCTTCCAAGAGTGCCCCTCCTCTCCTCTTATAAAAGGCCCCCCACCTCTACCTCCTTACCCACACTCCCAAAGCATTTTCCTTGGCCAACCTCTGCGCATTTTGTCTCTCCACTTCCCTCTCTTACTCCTTGAAGCCTCACTTTGGGCAGAAGTCTTCCCAAGGAAGCCTTTGAGCTCAAACCAAAGGGAGTTACCCGATTTTAAGGTAATGTCTTCACTTGAGTCCTTTTGTTTTATATTGCTTCTCGAACCCCCTAAACTCTTTTTATTAATTTCTTTTGTAATAACTACAGTATCATAAATATACTAGGATGTTGTTATAATAAGGATTCAAGATACACTTTCACACACCTACATCTAATGGTTAAAGAACATTCCATTTCCGTGGATGGCGAATTTCGGCCTCACGAAACGATGATTGTTTAACATTATTTTAACACCTTCAAAGGTGGCCATTAAGATGACACTATATTTATATATGATATATAATATATTTATGTTTTCCTTAAGCTTCTGTATTTTTCATTTTTGGCATACCTTTATGGTTTCCATTATGGGTAAACGCGATATCTTCATTTAAGAAAGTGCGGACTACCGCCCCCTCAAAGTGATTTGATTCGTTAATACCATATGTGGTACGTATAAAGGATATATATAATAATATAATATATGATACCATAATGGAATTAAAATACTATTATGTATCATTATTTTTTAATTCCATTAAATATGAAATAGAAATGGAAGTAGCGTTAATGCATACGTACGACTTACCGTCTCCATGAACGGTACATTTCATTTCTTATCTCAAAATGTTATGTAATATTATAAGTAAATATATATAATGGATATATATGTAATATATTACATCAAAATTATGGATATAATACTGGAATTATAACATATATATATCTCTCATTTTGTTTTAATTCCCTTAATATGACAAAAAATGAAAGTAGCGTTCATGCGTACATACAGCCTACCATCTCCATGAACGGTGCTTTTTGTTTTTTATCTCCAAATGATATGGAATAGTATGAAATGAGTATTTACTGGATATATATGATATGTTAATCATTAATACTATTCTGGAAATTATTTACTTATAACTACATGGGAAATCTTTTTTCAAACAAGTTCATTTTTGACTCATGTACCAAACATCGGAAAAAACGTCTGATATGAAATAAAATTATTAAACAATTATTATAACATTATAATATGTGATATGAACTGAATAATAATCTCTAATGTAGGTACTTATGCAATTATTAATTGACCAAAGTTTCTTATTCAGGAATATAAAGAAACGAACAAGACAAGTTGGACTTGAGGTAAGGGATCCTACTCCTCTCTTTCTTTTTAAGTACACTCTTTTATGTCATTCCTTCTAAGCTCATCATTCTTTTTATTGGGATGTTATTTTATATTACTCTTACTGTAATTTTTATCTTCATATGATGAGAGACCCTATTCTCTCTCATCAAACCATTTTGGAAGTTTTGTGTGGCGCCGTTAGGCTGCCGAATTTTCGTAAGAGATCTAACCCCTCCATTTCTTTTTAAGTACTCTCATTTATGTCACTTCTTTTAAGCTCCACTTTTTTATGTTGGGGGAGGTTCTTTTATATTCCTCTATCTATAAAATTTATGTTAATATGATGAGATACCCTATTTGATCTCATAAATCCATTTTTGTAAGTTTTATGTGGCGCCGTTAGGCTGCTGAGTTTTCATAAGGGACTTTTCATCTCACTTTTATTCCCGTGATATTTATTCTACATTTGCAAAAATTTCCTTTGAGTGGTGTATGTACTTCCCATTATTCTACTGGTTTTGTAATATACTTTCGTTTTATGAGTATTTACATCAATGATGTATTGTCTTTCTTTCATGGGGTGTATGTTTTGAAAGATACCCAAGTCGGTAAGGGAACCTTTCATCCTCCTCTTTTTAAAAGACTTATTTTGTTGGGTCGTTTAATTTACATATTGTTATGTTGGGATATGTTCTCATATATCCTAATTGATGTAACTTTTATGTCCAAGTGATGAGATACAATTTTTATCTCTCATCAACTCATTTTGATGTGACGCCGTTAGGCTGTCAAGGGAACTTCTTAACCCAATTTCGATTTCTTTGGGATCAACATGTAGTTATTGAATATGACATGCTTTGAATATGTGTGAATGACCATTGATTATTTTACACTTAATATCCACTTATATTTTTTGTATTCGTTTGTCACAAATAATTATGTAATTGATTTATCATTAAACCAAGGATACCATTTTGTATGGGACTTCGTCTCAATCTCCTTTCATTGAGGCATATTTTATTTTATACACAACCTTCTTTTATATGGTGTATAAAACCCTTTTAATTTTACTTTTATTCAAAATGAAATCTTTTTTATACGAAGCGTTTACTAAACGACAAAATGGAATGTTTTTGTCATACGTATGCGGCGACAACAACTTCTCCGCCGCCGTGACCATTATTTGAGTTTCGGCTTCCTCTACAAGCCATAACTTCTTTTTAAAAGAAAAATAAATACCATGTTTTACTTTTCATTTATTTTGGTATTGAAAATGGTTTTCATAATGTTTTTATATAAATGTGTTGTATTGATATCTTGTGATTGAATTGTGGGAATGTTATGTTTCCTTTATGCACGTTTTATATGATACGATTATGTTGAGGTTCTTGGGAATTATTATGAAGACGGTTGGTTCCGTGATAAACTAAGGGCGTGTGAGCCCGATATAGATCTCTAATGCATTGGGTAACGCGAAGGAGTGAAACATTAAGGTTTCTCCAAATAGATTTATGGAATATACTATTATGGGTATTCCAAACGTAACTAAGAGGGTTACTCCCTACGTAAGAATGTTATGAATGCCCCAAGTTATCTTTATGTCTTATGATTTCTATGATTTATTCATGGTTTGATGAGGTATGTTAAAGTGCCTATGTTTTATGGGTAAATTATGATTTCATTCTTATGTATATATGAACTCATGATTCCTTCCCATATTTTTATAACCCTTACTGAGCTTTTTATGCTCATCCCATGTTTTTGAAATGTTTTTCATAGGTCAAGGGAAAGGTACATGATGTGATGATAGTGTCAAGGACGTGTCAAGAAAGAATCCATGTTTTATTTTCAAAATGTTTCCGTTGATGGGAAGAATGAATATTGTCGTTTATGTAACCACTTTGTTTAAATGTGGAATGTAATGCAAGTTTCATGATCTAATTCTCTAAAACTCTAAACCTGAAAATATCCTCAATTTGTAATCTTGTAATAACTCAAGATTAAGTAAGGCTTAAGGCTAGGGCCTTATAGTTGGTAACAGAGGTCGGTTTAGATAACTTTAGAGGTTAGGGTATTCTTTAAGCATAAGTGACATTACCACAATGGTTAGGATTTCAGAAAGAGTCCTAGTTTTGGATAAAGTGAATGAGTTATTATATCTTAGTGTTTACCTTCCTCATTAGTACATGATGGTTTTGTTGATATAATCACACTGACATTTCTATTTTTAGTGAATGGATGGATCTAGCAGGCACCAAAGAGACAACAGTTTTGAAGGAAACTGTGGTGGTTCTCTGATTAAGATACTAGATAAAATGGAGGATTCAATGAGGAATCTCGTGGTTGTTCGAAACCAAATATCAAGGAGTAATGATCATCCACTTGAACCTTGGTATGTTCTGTAATGAATCATGTACGAGATGACCAATCGATGTGGAAGTTCAGGTAATAATTATAAAGGTAACCATTAGAGTTTATATGATTCTTACTTTTGAGGTAATTATGGGTTATTATATGATATGCTGGATAATGAAAGGCATGAGGTAAAATTGAGGTTAAATTATGTTATGGTTATTTTTGATGATTTTATCCCTTTTTGGGGAATGATTTGAGAATTATATAGTTTTGGAAAAAGGACAACACGCAGACCATGTGACTACCCGTCGCGTCGGACAAAGCTGTGGCAATCGAACCCACAACCAAAGTGCGACTGGTATTTATCGCCTACCACTGGACTACGTGAAGTCCCTGGTTAGTTTGAATGTTTATTTTTAGTTATATTATTTTGTGAATTATGAGTAAGTTGATTTTGGGTTATTTATGAAAATGATTAACCTATCATGGAGGATATGTGATTAGGTTAATTACTTTTCAATACGAGACATTAGGAGCAACTGATGTTGTTTGGAGATAAATGTTACGATTTAACTTGGATGAATATGTGACTAAATCCTTCAAATATTTGGGTTTCAATCATATATTGGTTTACTTTGAAGAATTTTACGGGAAAATTGTATATCGGATGGTCCTCGTTGAACTTTGGGTTTTGTTGGACAAATTTTGGAGATTAAGCATAGATTTCTTTTTAAAGGGTTATCCTTTTTTGGATTATCTGACCTTGTACTAACCTTTTGTTTTTGGTTTTGGTTAAATCCTAAAGAAATGGGAAGTCTATAGTTCTCTTTGGTGGATTAGGTGATTCTCTAGAATTTGATTATAGTACTCTTAATGCGAACAAGTCTCCCTAAATACATGTCTTTTGGAAAAAAATATGAGTTTGATTAAGGAATCTAGTAAAAGTTGAAATTCAACATGATAAGTGATTATGTTTCCTTATGAATAAATTCCTCAATAAAATGTAACATAAAACAAAAATGTTGTCTATTATCTTTTCCTACTGGGGAATCGAATATCGTTTAACCCATCACAAGTTTGTGATTTTCTTATGGTTAACTTTCTCCTAGACATGTTTACTATCACTCTCCCTCAAGAACACGACCCTTTAATTTTTCTTCCATGTCCATGTTTTTCTACATATGGGTTAACTCGGGTGACCTCTGTACTTATCTTCCTTTATTTTAAAGTGATTGTTTTACCGACTCTTGTTCCGATGTGGGACTTTCAAGGATGTTTCCAAGCTCAATTTTAAAAATTGCGAGGATGGAATTCCCAATAGGGGGGAAGGATGTAACACCCCAGGTAAATAAGGAATATGAAATTTTCATATTTATCCATATTTGTGAATAAAATATTAATATGACTTTAAAGGGGACTCTATGCTCGATGGCGTACCCAACACGCAACAACGAGTTCCTTGGGAATCATACGTTGCAGTGTAATAATAAAATAATATTATTTTAAATGGTAGTTAACATGTAGCCGTTGTGTTGGTGGGAATGTGTAGAAATAACTAAAATATGATTATATATGTTTTTAAATGTTTTTACATTTATCCAATAAAAGATAAAGGCATAAAATATGGAAATAATTCAATTTTAGGCGTATATGCCCTAGTTTTCACTAAAGGTTCACTTTTCGCCTTTTGATTGAGAACCGTCATTAAATATAGTTTTGTTAACTCTTATAAATCCTTTTGGACCAAATAAAACTCTTTTTAAAAATTGGGACATCAAAATTTACTTTGTGTAATTTTTTGGTATCTTTCTGATAAAGTTCAATTTTTAATGAATAGTGTAAAATGTTGTATTTTAATTCAAAACCTCTTTTTAATCTAATTTATTTATATGATTAGATTATCTTTTGAATTGGTTTTAAAGTGAAATTAGAATATATTTTTACCATTAAATCCAATAGTGGTCATTGTAATTAATTTCACTTTGAAATCGGACTTAAACTAGTGTCAATCTTTTGATACTAATTGCTTCATAAAAACAAGCTACTTTCTTTGACAGGTGAAATTAATTATTAAATTAATTAATTTGACTTATATGTTTTGAATTTTGTAAAATAGACTTCATTTTAGAATTCAGAATATCAAATATAGCTTAGGGTGAATTTTTGGGATTTTTCTAAAAAACTTCAATTTTGATGAATAGTGAAACCACTAAGTGGTACTTATAAAAACTGATTTTTTCCGTTTAAATGAAATTTTTCCATATTTGTGTTTTGAATTTCAAAAATCAACATACATGGTTGTCATAAAGAAGTAAAATGTTGTTCAATGGGATAAAAATTATTTTTTGGTGAATAGTAACATATTAAGTTTTTAATCGCGATTAGAGGTAATTAGTGTAGTTTAAGGTAAAAATTGTGTTTTAATAATATGAAATTAACTTGACACATGTCCTAACCTCATTGTATGTGTCATGGAAGACCAAGACAACCCATGTGTAAACTTGGGGATCCCATGAAGCCACTTTGGTTGGAAAATGACATTAATATCTTTTTATTTAAAGTTAAAGTAAAAATGAGACAAACATGAAATGTTTTACTAAAACAATTTTTACATGGGGTTATAAAAATCAGATTTTTGACTATAAATATTCATTAGAAATCTAAAAAGATTTCCTACATCATAGTATTTCTTCAATAATTTTTAGACATTAAATAAATTAAAATATTTATGACATCATGATGATGCAGCGATGAACACATTATTTAACGATTTAAATAAAATGGAAAGATAATGTAATATCTAAGACCTACACATGTCCAGAACCTATTTTATGGGTGGATTGAGAACCCTTATCACATTATCCTAGAAACACATCAATGTGTGACAACTTAAATCCGAATACCATTTTAAAATAAAGTGACTTTTCTTTACCTTCCAAGAGTGCCTCTCCTCTCCTCTTATAAAAGCCCCCCACCTCTACCTCCTTACCCACACTCCCAAAGCCTTTGTCTCGGACAACCACTGCCAATTTTGTCTCTCAACTTCCCTCTATTACTCCTTGAAGCCTCACTTTGGGCAGAAGTCGTCCCAAGGATGCCTTTGAGCTCAAACCAAAGGGAGTTACCCGATTTTAAGGTAATGTCTTCACTTGAGTCCTTTTGTATTATTTTGCTCCTCCAACCCCCAAAACTATTTTTATTAATTTATTTTGTAAAATATCCAGTATCATAAATATACTAGGATGTTGTTATAAAAAGGATTCGAGCTACACTTTCACACACCTATATCTAATGGTTAAAGAACATACTATTTCCGTGGATGGGGAATTTCGGCCTCCCGAAACGATGATTGTTCAACATTCTTTTAACACCTTCAAATGTGGACATTAAGATGAAACTATATTTATATATGATATATGATATGTTTATGTTTTCCTGAAGCTACTGTATTTTTCATTTTGTTCATACCATTATGGTTTCCATTATGGGTAAATGCGATATCTTCATTTAAGGAAGTGCGGACTACCGCCGCCTCAAAGTGATTTCATTCGTTAATACCAAATGTGGTACGTATAAAGGATATATTTAAAGATATTATATATGGTTCCATACTGGAATTAAAATACTATTATGTATCATTATGTTTTAATTCCATTAAATATGAAATAGAAATGGAAGTAGCGTTCATGCGTACGTACGGCTTACCGTCTCCATGAACAGTACATTTCATTTCTTATCTCAAAATGTTATGTAATATTATAAGTACATATATATAATGGATATTTATGAAATATATTACATCAAAATTATGGATATAATTCTGGAATTATAACATATATATATATATATATATCTCATTTTGTTTTAATTCCCTTAATATGATAAAAAATGAAAGTAGCGTTCATGCGTACGTACGACCTACCGTCTCCATGAATGGTGCTTTTCGTTTTTTTATCTCCAAATGATATGGAATAGTATGAAATGAGTATTTAATGGATATATATGATATTTTAATCATTAACACTATTCTGGATATTATTTACTTATAACTACATGGGCAATCTTTTTTCAAACAAGTTCATTTTTGACTCATGTACCAAACATCGGCAAAAACATCTGATATGAACTAACATTATTAAACCATTATTATAACATTATAATATGTGATATGAACTGAATAATAATCTCTAAAGGAGGTACATAGGAAATTATTAATTGACCAGAGTTTATTATTCAGGAATATAATGAAACGAACAAGACAAGTTGGACTTGAGGTAAGAGATCCTACTCCTCTCTTTCTTTTTAAGTACACTCATTTATGTCATTACTTCTAAGCTCATCTTTCTTGTTATTGGGATGTTCTTTTATATTAATCTTACTGTAATTTTTATGTTCATACGATTATAGACCATATTCTCTCTCATCAATCCATTTTGGATGTTTTGAGTGGCGCTGTTAGGCTGCCGAATTTTCATAAGAGATATAACCACTCTCTTTATTTTTAAGTACTCTCCTTTATGTCACTTCTTTTAAGCTTCATTTTTTTTATGTTGGGGGAGGTTATTTTATATTCCCCTTTCTATAAACATTATGTTAATATGATGAGATACCCTATTTGATCTCATCAATCCATTTTTTTATGTTTTATGTGGCGCCGTTAGGCTACTGAGTTTTCGTAAGGGATTTTTCATCTCACTTTTATTCCCGTGAGATTTATGCTACATTTGCCACAATTTTCATTGAGTGGTGTATGTACTGACCATTATTCTACTCTTTTTGTAATATAATTTTGTTTTATGAGTATTTACATCAATTATGTATTGTCCTTCTTTCATGGGGTGTATGTTTTGAAAGATACCCAAGTCGGTAAGGGAACCTTTCACCCTCCTCTTTTTAAAAGACTTCTTTTGTTGGGTCTTTTAATTTACATATTGTTATGTTGGGATATGTTCTCATATATCCTTATTGATGTATATTTTATGTCCAAGTGATGAGATACACTTTTTATCTCTCATCAAATCATTTTGATGTGATGCTGTTAGGCTGTCAAGGGAACTTCTTAACCCAATTTCGACTTCTTTGGGTTCAACATTTAGTTATTGAATATGTCATACTTTGAATATGTGTGAATAACCTTTGATTATTTTACACATAATATCCACTTATATTTGGTGTATTCGTTTGTCACACATAATTATGTAATTGATTTATCCTTAAACCAAGGATATCATCTTTGTATGGGACTTCGTCTCAATCTCCTTTCATTGAGGCATATTTTGTTTTATACACAACCTTCTTTTATATGGTGTATAAACCCCTTTGACTTTTACGTTTATTCAAAAAGGAATCTTTTTTATACGAAGCGTTTACTAAACGATAAAATGGAATGTTTTTTTCATACATATGCGGCGACAATGACTTCTCCGCCGCCGTGACCATTATTTGAGTTTCGGCTTTCTCTACAAGACATACCATCTTTTTAAACGAAAAATAAATACCATGTTTTACTTTTCATTTATTTTGGTATTGAAAATGGTTTTCATAATGTTTTTATATAAATTTGTTGTATTGATATCTTGTGATTGAAAGGTGGGAATGTTATGTTTCCTTTATGCACGTTTTATGTGATACGATTATGTTGAGGTTCTTGGGAATTATTATGAAGACAGGTGGTTATGTGATAAACTAAGGGCGGGTGAGACCGATATAGCTCTCCAATGCATTGGGTAACGCGAAGGAGTGAAACATTAAGGTTTCTCCAAAGAGATTTAGGGAATATACTATGATGGGTATTCCAAACATAACCAAGAGGGTTACTCCCTATGTAAGAATGTTATGAATGCCTCAAGTTACCTTTATGTCTTATGATTTCTATGATTTATTCATGGTTTGATGAGGTATGTTAAAGTGCCTTTGTTTTATGTGTAAATTATGATTTCATTCTTATGTATATATGAACTCATGTTTCCTTTCCATATTTTTATAACCCTTACTGAGCTTTTTATGCTCATCCCATGTTTTTGAAATGTTTTTCACAGGTCAAGGGAACGGTACATGATGTCATGATAGTGTCAAGGATGTTTCAAGAAAGAATCCATGTTTTATTTTCAATATTTTTCCGTTGATGGGAAGAATGAATACTGTCTTTTATATAACCACTTTGTTTAAATGTGGAATGTAATGCATGTTTCATGATCTAGTTCTCTAAAACTCTAAACCTGAAAAGATCCTCAATGTGTAATCTTGTAATAACTCAAGATTATGTAAGGTTTAAGGCTGGGGCCTTATATACACTGTATGATTCTTATATAAATGTAAATAGAGAGAATATATTTATTTTACCTTGGGATAAGTAATGATCTATACAATCATTTCATCTTTTTCATTTATATTTACCTATATTCTTCCTAATCATCATATAGTGGAAATCATAGTGGGTATGGACTCAGATTTTTTTTCAAGACACCCTCTTATTTTATTTACATAATAATCTTTTGGCTATTACATTTTTTATGTGGTCAATATTACTTGGATCACATTCATTGCATTCCCAGCATCCAGAGACATTAATTGTTTCCTAGGTCACTTATTTAGGTTTTCCCTATGGAAATCATTGTGTATATTTAAATTGAATTTTAAATGGTTTATCAAAATAGAACATTAATCTAACACCTCTAATTATATAACACTTTAAAAGTAATATTAACAATTCATTTTAATGTGATTCAGTAAGGACATCGAATGTTATTTTGAACATCTTTTGGTAAGGGTGTGTTCCGTTCTTTTTATCCACATGTGGTAATGATTTCATCTGCGTTCTTAAATGTCATGTGGTTAGGACATGAAGGGACATATAGTTTAAATTTTTTCTATAAATACTTTATTGATAAAAATAATTAATTGGAAGACATGTGGGGGACAACCCAAAACACCCTAAGGTATTTGTTCATCCACGGTGTAGCCCAGGCTCACAAGGATTCTAGCTCCTTTCCCAAAAGAGTATATTCTTTCTCGTGGTAGGTTTAAATCCCTTATGCATGATCCCATAGGTGTTCCATTGATGGTCATGTATATGGGTCCCCACTCATTCCCAGGGTCCATGAAAAATTACACAGATAGTATTGTGGTGTGGTAGGATTTTGGTGATTTTGATTCCAAATGGATAGTTATAACATGGTTTGAGTAATTCGTAAACCAAAATTTTGAACTAATGAATATATAATGGGGTAAAAATACTAGTGATTACCCAAAACACCCAATTGTGATGTGTTTTTCCCTGGTGTTACAAAGGATCGTGAATATTAGAATGCATGACATCCAAGGAGGAGAGTGATCTAGCTGTTAGGAAAAAATATCTTATGAATAATCCCATGTTGATTATGTGAAGGGTCATGTTAATTGGATTCCAACTCTTTTATATGGTCCATGTAAGATTTTTGAAAACGTTAATGTCTTGATGACGAAGTTTTATGTGGAGAAAAATTCATCCAAGGATGTGTTATTGCACCCTTTGGATGCTTATCCTTTCGATGGGAGGCTTGGGACCAATATCCATTTGATTAACGTTATGTGGTGTGGTTAATAAAAAGGTTTTGGAGTCGTGTGCTGCATTCATACATTGAGAAAGGGTACAATACAAAGTGATGTAATATCAAGGATGATGAGTCCATTCTAATAGTATACATATGGGGATTGTAAATCATTATCAAGGAATATTTTATTTTACAAGAGATGGGAACTACTAGATATACACCCACCATTTCATAATTATGGGAGCCTATAATTTTCTATGAGTTCAGGACAATAACTCCTAGATTTAATTGTGTGCTTCCTAGGATCCAAGGGTCTATTTGAATGAACTGGACCCTTTTAAGATTTTTCTATGGAGAATATAAAAGATAAAATGAACCTAAGGACCAGGGGGTTCTGGGAGATAGATACAAAATCAATGAATTGGTTTTGTCTTCTCATAATTCAAAGGAAAGACATTAGTTTATGCTATATGAAAGAGTCATGAAGGGTTTGATAACCCAAAAAGTTGTGTCAACACACAATGAACACATTATCATAGATATGTTATGTAAAATAAATTTTATCAATATTTTTCTAATACTAGAGGTCCAACGAGTCTGGCTTGTGTTTTACTTGGGCCACTATGTAGACTCTATGAGCTTTAGGCCCCATTTATTTATGCTAAAAAATTCTTATACTGTAGAGTTTAATATTTTAGTGAGAAAATAATTTTTTCATATTATTCCTTTTACCTATTTCTACAAAATATGTTTTATGTTTATGTTGATACTTTTTTAGTTTTTTGTGATCTAAATAATAAAAGTGTAATTTTTATGGTTTTATAACAATGGAAGAATTGCATGTACTTAAAGGCCATGATTCACACTAACCTGGTATGATGTGAATGTGATAGAATAGCCTAATTAGGATATACATGGTCAATAGATCTCTGTAATCCTTTTGAGTGGGAGATGATGGTGTTTTAAATAATGTTTCAACATTCTCTATCAATGTGATATGATTTGGAACAATCTTGTTGAGGGTGACCAAGGACACCCTACAGTCATAACAGTGATCTAAATTCCCATATAATAGGGCTATGTTATCTCTTATTGATATTTCATATCCCTTATTAATATCAATCATGGTCATGTTAAGAGATCTATATTCATTTCATTGGTCCATGAATGGTTTTTGGAAACCTGAGGGACTCATGAAATGAAGTGTGATTTATGGTTTTATGTTTTGAAATGATGAGGAAATAACCCCACACTCTAGATTACTTTGGTGAGGTTCTTATGGCCCTTTGATAAGTAATGATGTTGGTTGGTAGACTAAAAATTTTAACCTGATGTAGTGAGGACATGTCTATCGAATAGTTTAATATCATGCAATAAAGATGTCTTCCTTATTGTTTAACTTCATGTGGTAAAGAAGATGTCCGTGTAGTTTAACTCAAGGTGTTAACAACATTTTCCCTGAATTATAACATCATGCAGTGAGGACTATTTAATTTCCTTACCGTTTAACATTATGAATTAATGACATGGGAATATATTAGAAAAATTTTCAAGATATTCATGTGGAAACTTGTCAGTCATCGGGGATATTTATATATAGGGAGAATATTTTATCATTGTAGAGGATTATTGAGGGATATCCATATTTGAGAATATTTCTTGTGTAGATTCATCATGTGTATAGGTAATGCCTATATAGATATGTCTCATGAAAAGGTAAAATGATCCTATATGACCCATCTATTTCTAATAAGAGTGAAATTCAACTTTTATTGAAGGGATTACATTTGTTTACCTATACTCATTATAAGGAAAATAATTATGCCACAATATTATCATTTAACAAGATCCTTCTACAATTATCTATCATGTTTATAGGGGATATTATTCAGAATAATAAGGACCAATGATGGGACCCAAAATAATGAATTGAGTCTTCACTTCGTATCATTTGACGAAAGGAATCAAGCCACATGTATCTTCCTATTGGTAAACTCTCCTTGCATGTCTGACCATTACTCAGATAGTGGAATGTTTTCAATTATTAAATTTTACTAGAACAAGGATTGAATCCCTTGTAATCAATATGATTCCTAGAATACATGATTTAATCCATACATATTTCTATAATGGGAAACTCTCAATGCATGTATATCCTTTATATTGAGGGGAAAATATTTTAGTTGATTATTGGGTATGGACCTAGGATTGTAGATCTAGAATGACTACATATCACATAATGACTTTAATTATAGAAAATTTAGTTCTAGTTTGGGAAACGCTAATTATATATCTGGTCCATATATAGAGGGTGGCATTGTTACCATTTATTATTATCGTTGAAATAATTATATAAAATTTTTGTGTGACTACATATCCTCTAATGATAGGATTCAAGAAACACATAGTTATTGAATGGGAATATCTCAACCCATGTATAACCTATATAAATTAGGGGTAATTATTTCCATATATTGTTGTGATTGGACTTTGGAGTGTTGAAATTGCTACACTATGATTCCTTTTGATGTTTTAAATCAAGAAACACATATTCAATTATTGGGAAACTCTTCATTAATGAAAAAATAATATATTAATGGGGTATTTTCCAATTTATTAATTTTTTTGGACCTACTATTGGATATTCGGGTATCACTATGTATGTTGTAATGATATGAATCAATCAACATATAGTTATTTAATAGGAAACTCTTCACAATAGTCCGACCAATACAGATAGTGGGGAAATGTTCTAATTTATTATAGCAATCGGTGCAAGGATTATTGATTTTTCCATCAATATGTATCTTGTGATGATAGGAATCAATCCATGTGTAGTTATCGAATGGGAAACTCTCCACACAGGTCTAGCCCATATGTAGAAGGGTGTATTGTCTCTATTGATTAGTGTGGCTTCATCCATAATTGGAGGTTCATGAATAACTAAATATACTATGATGATAGAAATAAAGAAAAATATTGTTCTTGAATTGTTGTGTGGAGGGACTAACACTAAGAATACTAGACCTCTTGGGAATCGTCCATGGTAATTTTTGGTTTTATGTCAAGAAACCAACATCAACCATGTAGTTTAATGTCACAAAAATCTTAATCATGATTTGAATTTTAAGGTCTTTTATCCACCAACAATCTAATTCGGATGTGAATTGATATGTATTCATCTTGTAGAGATTATTTTTTACCAAAAATCCATATCCCACATGATCTACGCTTGGTGTGATAAACATGGAATGGAAATTTTTTCTCTCACACCAAATAGAATAGATTAATGGAAATGATATGGGAATTTTATATCATTTTTTGGATGGTCCACAATATTGGATCTAGGATTTACTATGTATCTCATTGGAATAAGAATAAATCTATATGTATTTCTTAGAAAACCATTCAATTTATCATCCTATAACAAGGATGAAGGATACAATATGTGAAAAAGAATGATTGAATCCCTACAAACACTTTCTAGACATTTGGTAAATAATCTAATGGGTTATATACCATTTTTTAATATAGGTATTCAAAAGTAAGTTTCCCAAGGCATCATATGACCCATACATGGGAGACAATTACATATTAATATTGTGTGATAAATATTTTATTTCATAGTCATATGTTCTATAAAAGATATAGATATAATTTTAATAGACACAAAATTTTGGATATGTGTATCACTATGTATCCTTTGATGATATGAATTAATAATTACATTGTCCTTATATGGGTGGATTACCAATATGTATCTGACTCTCCCACGGGGTTGGGGGAACTTCACTTCACTTTATTATAGATATAGGTCATGTGTAGTGGGTATTTTGTGATGTAATCCATTCCATGAAGTTTAATAACATGTAGTAAGGATTAATATAATATTTTTGTTGGAGGTAATTTGACTAGTAATGCTCTTGAATTTTATCATCAAGTTACCATGATGACTTTCATGCAATGTAACTTCATGAATTTAGGAAGCAGTACATTGTGCAGTTTAAATTATTTCTTATTATATTTCTTCAATGTTTCTTTAGTGTGATACAATAAGGGTATGTCATGTAGTTTAACATCATACAAATGGTATTTCATATTCATGATGAAATATATGAACTTTAATTCTTGAGAATCCTCACATAAGGGGGGGGATGGGTGATGCAATCCTCATCCACAATGACCAATAAGTAAGTTACATTAATATAATAATTATGCATAATATATATACCTTACCATTTGGGTTCCACTTTTGATGGTTTCTCTTCAAGTTTCATTGGGGTTCTAGGATTCAATACTTATTCACTATAAAAGAACTAGAAGAGTAAAACATTTTTATTAATGGAAAATTGGATGTGTTGGTCGGAGTGGACACTCAAAAGGGGGGGGGGGTGAATTGAGTTCCAATCAAAATTTTCTGTTAAAAACAGTTTCTAAAAAAATCCCCCAATTTCAAAAACAAATTAAACTGTAGTGAATTTATATAGATTATAAAGGTTCAATTAGCTTCTCAAAGATTGATTAGTTCTCAGTTAACTTAATCTTATGATTAAATTAACTTTTGAAACTAATTTACTGATTTATAATAAATATAAACACTTGCAAATTTAATTATCAAAGTAGCTTTGAAGATAGATGATATTTCAAAGTAATAACAGCGGAATATGAAATAAATATGTAGTATGGATATAGAGTAACTGTAAACACAGAGAAGTAACCAAGAGGTTCAGTCTCAAGCCGAGACTTAGTCCTCTCAAAAATTTATATAAAAGTGATCCACAACCTGGATCGGGGTTAACAACAGTGAACACACTGTCCAGGTCACAAGACCTCTACCACAGTTCTACGTGGGAAAAACAAACAACAGCAGCCAGCTGTCCAGGTCACATGACCTCTACCACTATCCACAGTGGGAAGTGTAGTGTAAAAGGTTTGCTGAGGATTTACAGATCCTCCAGTGAAAGTACAGGAGTCAGTGTGTGTGTTTAATACAGCAGATAACACACACTGCTCAAAATATAGAATAAATAAATCACAGAGCAGAGATGTAGAGTTTAGAAATGGTTCTAGTGATTTCAGTGTAGCAC
The DNA here is from genome assembly GCA_963277665.1 of Viscum album. Classification (NCBI taxonomy): domain Eukaryota; kingdom Viridiplantae; phylum Streptophyta; class Magnoliopsida; order Santalales; family Viscaceae; genus Viscum; species Viscum album. The sequence continues at coordinate 846,553,693 of OY728131.1, read as the reverse complement.
TGGACTCGTTTTTGGAATTAATCAGAAGTGATTCTGAGTCCTCTTCTCGATGTTGTTGAGAAGCAGAGTGTCGTATGCTTCAGGTTCACAGGCAGTGGAAATGTAGTCGATGAAGCTCTTCAATATTCTATTGTATGCACACCACTCTTCTTGAGTATGTCGTATGCTTCCTTGTCTCTGTTTTTGTGTTGTCTCTCTCTTCTTCGTTTTTCTCTACTTCACGTTTCTAACGCACCACACTCCTTGCTCTTCAGCAGAGTCTTCTTGTATTTACATCACGTGCTTCGTAGGACAAAAAGGTTTCCTTTCCGCAGGTACGAGGTACGGTTTCCTGACATCCGACAACATCCATTAATTAATTGTCAGGGTATTAAAATATAACTAATATGACCGTTGGTTAGAATAAATAAAGATAAAGATAAAGAAATTCAAACAGTTGTTTATGACTGTTCAAGAGATCGGTAGGTCATCAGCATTAGAGTAATGATCGGTGACTCAGATAGATCAGCATCGGTCTGTCATCTGATCGGTGAGTCATTTTGATCAGCATCGGTCTGTCATCTGATCGGTGAGTCATTTTGATCAGCATCGGTCTGTCATCTGATCGGTGACTCATTTGCATCGGTGACTCATTTGCATCGGTGACTCATTTGCATCGGTGACTCATTTGCATCAGTGACTCATTTGCATCGGTGAGTCCTTGGATCAGTGAGTCTGATGGAACGGTGAGTCTGATGGATCGGTGAGTCTGATGGATCGGTGAGTCTGATGGATCGGTGAGTCTGATGGATCGGTGAGTCTGATGGATCGGTGAGTCTGATGGATCGGTGAGTCTGATGGATTGGTGAGTCTGATGGATCGGTGAGTCTGATGGATCGGTGAGTCTGATGGATCGGTGAGTCTGATGGATCGGTGAGTCTGATGGATCGGTGAGTCTGATGGATCGGTGAGTCTGATGGATCGGTGAGTCTGATGGATCAGTGAGTCTGATGGATCGGTGAATCCAGAAGACTTTCAACATACTTTGTAAGTCAATAAGAATAGTTAAAAGCATGATAACTGATTCATTCATAGATTGGAATTATGTTTATGAGACATCAAACCAGATTAAGCATCAATGAGTTGTGATGATTTGTGATTATTAAAACATCAGTTATAAACAAGAAATCAGCAATCTTCCAGAGGGCTCAACAATCTCCCCCTTTTTGATAATCACAAATCTTTATATATATATAAGATAAAATAAAAATGAAAGAGAAATAATAAATATAAAAAAAATCTCCCTCTTAAAATAACATTCCCATATATATAGTATTCAGATTTCTCCCCCTGAGATATTGATCTCCCTCTTCATATATATAGAGTACTCCCCCTTAGATATATATGTCACCCATTATATATCTTTATATCTTTCTCCCATTATATATATATCTTTCTCCCCCTTTGGGATAATCAAAAAGGAGAGAAAACAGATAAGGGAAAAGAGAAGCAGGATGCAGAGAGGATAGAACAGAACACAAAGGAAAAACAATTTGATAAAGTCACAGAAAAAGATAAGCAATACATAGATCACCCCATCAAAAACAATACATGGCTATTTGTTGGGATACAAAGGGGATTTCCCTTTATCCTTTGGATCAATGGTAGGTAAGGTAGAAGGCTTGGAGGCAGGCTGTGGTTCACGGAGCTGAACTGGCGGCAGGACAACTCTGGCAGATGCAGCTGGAGGTGTCACAGAGGGTTGTGGAGAAAGAGCAGGAGCTGGATGAGAAGCTTCCTGAGAGACTGGCCGCAACTGAGATAGAGCTTGGGCAACAGACAGCTGATTCGGAGCGACATCAGAGGCACTGAGAGGTTCAGAAGTAGGAAGTACAATCGCAGTGGCCTGTGCATCCAAGTAAGGCTTCAACAGATGAATGAAGTCCTGAATGACTTCTGCTCCATACTTCATAGCTTTTTCAAAATCATCCTTGTTTTCCATGAACTGTGCCAAGGAAGGGACAAAATCTTGCAATTGGCGAACTTGAGTGTTGAAGGCCTGAGTGACTGGAGGTAATTTCAGATTCTCTGCCAAGAATTTGAAGTTTGCAGCCATCTCATGTTTTGTATAAATCTTGGAGAAGTAAGTATCAACTTTTTCCTTGATCTCTTGCAGGGCATTCTTAGCATCCGCTGAATATACTAAGGTCATCTTATGACTATTATCACAGAGATCTTTCATCTTTCTCAAAGATTCTAAGTCAAGAATTTGTCTTACAGCAGCTAGCTCTGCATGCACAACTTCTCTGAGAGCTTCTATCTCACGGGTAGTGATTTTGGTTACCTTGCCTGTACTGGCTTGGCTGACTATATGAGTTAGTTCAGCTTTCAACTTCCTCAGGTCTGACTTGTTGAGATGTTCAATCAGATTTCTCAAAACTTCCATCATACCAGAGATGGTTGATCTGAACTCATTTGATAGAGAAAGTAAGCTAACCTGGAGATCCTTCAAGGTTTGAGTCAAAGAGGCTATGTGCCTACCAACAAATTCACCAGTAGCAGTCAAGTCTGGCTTGAGAACATCTGAGACTGCAGTTGAAAAAGCTTTCAAGGAATTTTCAGAAACTTGCAGAGATACTTGATGAAGGGCATTGGAAAGTTCTTCTCTGACTATATCTCTCACAGAGGTTAGCAATTCAGTCTTAAACTTATCAAGATCAGCTCGAGAGATTTCAGAACCAGGTAAATTCACATGTACAGGATCAACAGTAGGAAGAGACCTTGCTTCTCTTGGAAGGTTCCTTTTCACAGCTGCAACAGATTCTGGCAATTCGTCTTCTTCTTCAGAATATTCTAAGCCCAAAACAGCATATCCAGGGTAGTCATCCCAAACAGCAGCACACATGGTGTAGTTGGGTTTTTCATAGCTTGTTGTTCCACTAATTTTTGATGAGTCAGATTTGTCACTGATATGGATTTCTGGTACTGACTGAGGTTGTTCTACTTGATCTTCAGCAAGACCATCCACTGGTCTGTCAACACCATCAACAGCAGCTTCAACATCATCAGCATCATCATCATCACCACCATGATTGTCATCAGCATCACCTTGCTCATTATTACTTTGCTCAGAGGCTTCACTGTGATATTCCTCAGTATCAGAATCTTCTTCATCATCAAGAATAGGTTCAGACTCTGGTAGGGTTAAGGGTGGACTAGCAGGTCCAAATTCAATTCTTTTCATGGGGCTAGCAGTGTCTGGATCACTCCTATCGTCAGGAGAAGACACACTTCCTTCTTCAGTTGCAGCTTCTTCTTGTTCATTATCATCAGAATAAATTGGTTCCTCATCTAGTTTTAATCCAGGATCTCTCAAATCCTTTGGCCTCTTGCCATGATCTATGGGATTGTAGGCTTCGTACAACTTATTTTCATCTGCAACCCAGCACTTCTTCCATGGATTCCAATTGATTTTCATCCTCTTACAGATCTCTTTGTTGAGACAGAAGGTACGTTCTGTTTCAACAACTTCATCATCTTCATCAACACATTCCAGATTCTGGAGCATAGTAGATATCATTTTTGAATAAAACAACGCTGTGGCTTTCTTGGAAGGTTTCAGCATACTAGCTATGTGGACCATCACATATCTACACAGGTTTATCTCTTCATGGGTTTTGAGCAGAAACAATAGGAAAACATCTTGATACTTAACAGCAGCAAAATCTCCTCTTCGAGGGCAAAGTTGGTGCTGAATAAACTTGAATAGGATTCTGCTTTCACCATCTAATTCTGAGGCTGTGATTCTCCTCGATTCTCTGTTTCCAGTTAGAAGCTCTAGAGCTAGCTCATAAGAAAAATAGTCAGTGACTGGGGGTATATTGCCAGCATAGTCCTCATATCGACCTTCATGAGGTACGTTTAAACATTCAGCCCACTGCTTAGATGATAAAGATATTTTCTTTCCTTTTACAACAGACGACATCCTAGCAGCTTCCACACAATCAAGTGTGATTTTCAGGTTCATGTAAAACTCATGTACTATCTTTGGATAATCGATTCGGGCGTTGTCTGAAAACCAGTCTATCCATCCTTGCGATTTAAGAACTTGTAGCAACAGGGACTTACTTGACAGAAGCCACGCCGAGTTTACTTCTTTTTCTACAGCTATAATCCGAGCTTCCAGGTTCGGATTTACTGAGCGTTGAGAGGTACTGCTCGACTCGCCTCGAGCACGCTTTGAAGGTACAGGGCTATCTGGTCCTTTGCTCGGTCACTTTTGCTTAGTCATTCGAGAATTTTGGAGAGGCAGGAGTTCGAAGGTTCGAAGGTTCGAAACAGAGGGGAAGAGAGGTTGAGAGGTTCGGCGGGAAATGAAAGGTCAAAGGTTTAGGGAAGATAAATAGCCGCATATCATTTATTTTATCATTTAGGGTTCCCATAAAAAGTAATTTACTAATTAATAAAACGTTTTTTTTTGTTTAAAAAAAATCGGTTCGACAGAACAGTGTGACAGATCGGTTCCACAGATCGGTTTCACGGATCAGTTTCACGGATCAGTTTCACAGATCAGTTTCACAGATCAGTTTCACAGATCAGTTTCACAGATCGGTTTCACAGATCAGTTTCACAGATCAGTTCCACAGATCAGTTTCACAGATCGGTTCCACAGATCAGTTTCACAGATCAGTTTCACAGATCAGTTTCACAGATCAGTTTCACAGATCGGTTTCACAGATCGGTTTCACAGATCAGTTTCACAGATCAGTCATACACAATTCATGCTTAATAAATTTCATTCTTTCAGAGCATAAGGGTTTTGTGAAGATGTCAGCTAATTGATTTTCAGAACTAACAAATTCTAGAGAAATATCACCCTTCTGGTAATGATCTCTTAGAAAGTGATGTCTGACATCAATGTGCTTAGTTCTAGAGTGAGACACAGGGTTCTTGGATAAGTTGATTGCACTAGTGTTGTCACAGTTAATTGAAACATGTTTAACATCAAATCCATAATCCAATAGAGTGTGTTTCATCCACAAAATTTGTGCACAGCAACTACCAGCAGCTATGTATTCTGCCTCGGCAGTAGACAATGCAACTGAATTCTGTTTCTTACTACACCATGATATTAGGGATTTTCCAAGCAAATGACATGTTCCTGATGTGCTTTTTCTATCTAACTTACAACCAGCAAAGTCAGCATCTGAATAACTCATTAACTCAAAGGATTGTCCTTTTGGGTAAAACAAACCTAAATTTATAGTATACTTAAGATACTTAAAAATCCGTTTAACAGCTAATAAGTGTGATTCTTTAGGATTAGCTTGAAATCTAGCACACATACACACACTAAACATAATATCAGGTCGACTAGCAGTAAGATAAAGTAAACTACCAATCATACCTCTGTAACTGGTTTGATCAACTTGTTTCCCAGTTTCATCAACATCCAATTTACAGGTGGTACTCATAGGTGTATTACTTTCCTTAATACTATCCAATCCAAAACGTTTTAAAAGATCCTTTGTATATTTACTTTGATTTAAAATAATACCATTTTTAGTTTGAAAGATTTGAAATCCAAGAAAATACTTAAGCTCTCCCATTAAGCTCATTTCAAATTCATTTTGCATAACCTTTGAAAAATCAATACATAAGGAGTTTTTAGAAGATCCAAAAATAATATCATCAACATATATTTGTACAACTAAAACATCTTTAGAAATTCTTTTAATGAAAAGAGTTGGATCAGCAATCCCTTTAGTAAAACCTTTTGAAATAAGGAAATTGCTAAGTCTATCATACCAAGCTCTTGGAGCTTGTTTCAAACCATATAAAGCTTTAGAAAGTTTAAAAACTTGATTTGGAAAAAGGGGATTAGTAAATCCAGGTGGTTGTTCTACAAAAACATCTTCAATTATAAAACCATTTAGAAATGCACTTTTAACATCCATTTGATATAATTTGAAATCCAGATGTGCAGCATATGCAAGTAAGATCCTAATGGCTTATAGTCTAGCTACAGGTGCAAAAGTTTCCTCATAGTCTATACCTTCTTCTTGACTATATCCTTGTGCAACTAGTCTAGCTTTGTTTCTGACTATATTTCCAGATTCATCTACTTTATTTCTAAACACCCATTTTGTGCCTATTGTCAAAGTGTCCTTAGGTATGTCGACTAATTCCCAGACTTTGTTTCTTTCAAACTGATTTAATTCTTCTTGCATAGCCATTACCCAAAATTCATCATTGATAGCATCATTGATATTTTTAGGTTCTGACTGTGAAAGAAAAGCTTGATGTTCAACCTGGTTTCTTAGAGAAGCTCTAGTTTGTGTTCCTCTATCTAGATTTCCTACAACAGCATCTAAGGGATGATTCTTTAGAGTCCTAGATGGTCTTGAAAAGATAGGGCTAGAAATTTCAGGTTCATCTAGAGATTGAGGTTCAATAGAAGCAGATCCTGGAGAATGTCCAGAACTGGATGCTTTTAGAACAGGTTCTTTAGATTTATCATTAAGGTCCAGAATAGACAAATCTTCTTCAAGATTCCCAAGAGAGGTTTTAGGCTCATGTGGATCAGTTTCATCAAATTTGATGTGAACAGATTCTTCCACACATTTGGTTCTCTTATTGAAAACTCTATAGGCTTTACTAGAGATAGAGTAACCTAGGAAAATTCCTTCATCACTCTTGGATGCATATTTATCCAGATTATCTTTAGTATTCAGAATAAAGACTTTGCAGCCAAAAACTTTGAAGTAGTTTACCTTAGGTTTCCTATGGTTCCACAGCTCATAAGGGGTTTTCTTTAGAACAGGTCTGATCAAGACTCTATTAATGACATAACAAGCTGTATTAACAGTTTCAGCCCAAAAGTAAATTGGCAGGTCATATTCATTGAGCATGGTTCTAGCAATTTCTTGCAGGGTTCTGTTTCTTCTTTCTACTACACCATTCTGTTGGGGTGTCCTAGGGGCAGAAAAGTTATGAGAATAGCCATTGAGTGAGCAGTAAGAATCAAAATCTTGATTTTCAAACTCACGACCATGATCACTTCTTAAGGTCTTAATCTTGATTCCACTAAGATTTTCTACAGACTTGGAGTATTTAACAAAGTAAGAACAAGCTTCACTTTTGTGAGCTAGAAAATATACCCAAGTATATCTAGAAAAGTCATCTACAAGAACATAGACATAGTGCTTCCCATTTAAACTAGAAACTCTTGATGGTCCAAACAAATCCATGTGAACCAGTTCAAGTGGTTGAGAAGTTGAAACTTCTTTCTTTGATTTAAAAGAAACTTTGTGTTGTTTTCCCTTTTGACAGGGACTACAAACTTTGCCTGCCGGAAATTCAAGTTTGGGTAAGTCTCTAACCAAGTTCTTCCTAGAAAGTTTTCTAAGTGAGTGCACATTGCAGTGTCCTAATCTTCTGTGCCAAAGCCAAGACTCTTTTTGAAAAGAATTTAAACAAGGAATGTTCTGTTTAGCTAAAGAATCTAAATCAACAGCATAAACATTTTCACTTCTTAAAGCAGAAAATACTAAAACATTTTTAGAGTTAAAAACATTGCAAGAATCATTTTCAAATCTAACATGAAAACCATCATCACACAACTGAGAAATGCTTAACAGGTTATATTTGAGTCCATCAACAAATAGAACTTTAGATATCAAAATTGAATCAGTGTTACCAATCTGGCCTAGGCCGATGATTTTCCCTTTAGAGTTATCACCAAAAGTGACAAATCCTCCATCAACTTTTATTAAGCTTTTGAAGCAAGAATAATCTCCAGTCATGTGTCTTGAGCACCCACTGTCTAAATACCATATCTTTTTGTAACAGCTCTTCAAGCAGGTCTCCTACAAAACAGATTTAGATGGAAGATGATTTTGGTACCCAGATCTTCTTGGGTCCAGACAGGTTAGCCAATAACACTTTAGGTACCCATATTTGTCTAATGGGTCTCATATAATTTATAGAATTGACATGCTTTGAAAGATAAACCTTATTAGATTCATAACTATGAATATAACTGGTTGAGGCATAAGAAGTTCCAGAATTAACTATCTTCTGTCCAGACTTAGAAATGAATCTAGTTTTGGCAACTTTCCTTTGTCCAGGTTGGTATCCTATACCAGTAGTGTATCTAGGTGCAACTTGCTTTCCTAGCATTTGTGTTAGAGTATTTTTACCATTGGTGAACTTCTCTAAGTCTTTCTTGAGTTGCTCATTAGACAATTTTAGTTCAGTATTCTCTTTAAGCAGCTGAGCATTCTTTTCTACTTCTATATCCAAATCAGATTTATGCTTAACACTTAAAGCATACTGTTTCTTTAAACCTTTATATTTATCTTTAAGCTCATTACATGTTTCTTCTAGCATGTCACAGTATTCAAACAATTCAGATTTTGACATGTTTTCTGAGTCAGAATCTTCTCCAGAATAGTATGACTTAAAAGCAGGAGTCTCTGATGTTACCTCAGAAGTGTTTGTCATGAAACACATGTTGGCCTGATTCTTTTCAGAGTCTGAAGATTCAGCTTCAGTTGTGCTATCTTCTGAAGCACTCCAAGTAGCCTTCATGGCCTTCTTATACTTGTTATTCTTGTATTCATATTTCTTTTTATACTTCAGCTTTGGACAGTCGGCTTTAATGTGTCCTTTCCTCTTACACTCATAGCAAACAACATCATCTGATTTGTCGTTCTTCTTCCAATCCTTTTTCCATTTGTCTTGTTGGTCATACTTTCCCTTGTAATTTGGTTTCCTAAAGAATTTCTTTTTCCTATAGAACTTTTTGAATCTTCTGGCTATTTGAGCCATCTCATCATCACTGTCAGAATCATTTTCACTTTCCTCACTGCTTGAACTTTCATTGATAGCTTGAAGCTTTTCCTTGTCCTTATTCTTTGAAGTTGAGGATTTGAAAGCGACAGACTTTCTTGCAGGTTCATTTTCTTCCTCTTTGTTCACTTTAAGCTCTTCTTCATACATCATCAGCTTACCAATTAATTCCTTGACAGGTAGAGCAGCAATGTCACAGGATTCTCTAATGGAGACAGAGGTTCCCCTCCATCTTTCAGGTAGACATCTCAAAATTCTCATAATTTGTTCCTTTGCTGGAACATCCTTTCCCAGAGAGGTCATTGTGTTGACAATTTCATTGAACCTGAGATACATATCAGAAATGGGTTCATCAGGCTTCATCTTAAAATTATCATACTTAATAGTATAGGTATTCAATCTCATCTCCTTAACATTAGTTGTTCCTTCATGAGAAACAGCTAAGGTATCCCAAATTTCATATGCAGTTTTACATGCAGAAATTCTATTAAACTCTTCATCTCCTAAAGCACAGTACAGAGCATTCATAGCTTTACAATTATTATTGTAAGCAGTCATTGTAGGTTCATCCCAAGTAGATCTAGCAGTAGTGGGAATTTTGAATTCAGATTCAATAGCAGTCCAAATATCAAAACCTATGCTTTCTAGATGAATGTTCATTTTCAGTTTCCACTGAGCATAATTAGTGCCATTGAAAAAAGGTGGCCGGTTAGTAGCAGCACCCTCAAGTCTATTATCCATGATATTATAAAAAGGAATTTTAAAGAGATAAAAATTTAGAAATAACAGAAATTTTAAGAACTTTAAAATACAACTAGAATCACAATTCAAAAGCAGAGCACTTTTAGAAAGTATTTACTTCCTTTGATACCAAGTGTTGGTCGGAGTGGACACTCAAAAGGGGGGGGGGGTGAATTGAGTTCCAATCAAAATTTTCTGTTAAAAACAGTTTCTAATAAAATCCCCCAATTTCAAAAACAAATTAAACTGTAGTGAATTTATATAGATTATAAAGGTTCAATTAGCTTCTCAAAGATTGATTAGTTCTCAGTTAACTTAATCTTATGATTAAATTAACTTTTGAAACTAATTTACTGATTTATAATAAATATAAACACTTGAAAATTTAATTATCAAAGTAGCTTTGAAGATAGATGATATTTCAAAGTAATAACAGCGGAATATTAAATAAATATGTAGTATGGATATAGAGTAACTGTAAACACAGAGAAGTAACCAAGAGGTTCAGTCTCAAGCCGAGACTTAGTCCTCTCAAAAATTTATATAAAAGTGATCCACACCCTGGATCGGGGTTAACAACAGTGAACACACTGTCCAGGTCACAAGACCTCTACCACAGTTCTACGTGGGAAAAACAAACAACAGCAGCCAGCTGTCCAGGTCACAGGACCTCTACCACTATCCACAGTGGGAAGTGTAGTGTAAAAGGTTTGCTGAGGATTTACAGATCCTCCAGTGAAAGTACAGGAGTCAGTGTGTGTGTTTAATACAGCAGATAACACACACTGCTCAAAATATAGAATAAATAAATCACAGAGCAGAGATGTAGAGTTTAGAAATGGCTCTAGTGATTTCAGTGTAGCACTGGACTCGTTTTTGGAATTAATCAGAAGTGATTCTGAGACCTCTTCTCGATGTTGTTTGAGAAGCAGAGTGTCGTATGCTTCAGGTTCACAGGCAGTGGAAATGTAGTCGATGAAGCTCTTCAATATTCTATTGTATGCACACCACTCTTCTTGAGTATGTCGTATGCTTCCTTGTCTCTGTTTTTGTGTTGTCTCTCTCTTCTTCGTTTTTCTCTACTTCACGTTTCTAACGCACCACACTCCTTGCTCTTCAGCAGAGTCTTCTTGTATTTACATCACGTGCTTCATAGAACAAAAAGGTTTCCTTTCCGCAGGTACGAGGTACGGTTTCCTGACATCCGACAACATCCATTAATTAATTGTCAGGGTATTAAAATATAACTGATATGACCGTTGGTTAGAATAAATAAAGATAAAGATAAAGAAATTCAAACAGTTGTTTATGACTGTTCAAGAGATCGGTAGGTCATCAGCATTAGAGTAATGATCGGTGACTCAGATAGATCAGAATCGGTCTGTCATTTGATCGGTGAGTCATTTTGATCAGCATCGGTCTGTCATCTGATCGGTGAGTCATTTTGATCAGCATCGGTCTGTCATCTGATCGGTGACTCATTTGCATCGGTGACTCATTTGCATCGGTGACTCATTTGCATCGGTGAGTCCTTGGATTGGTGAGTCTGATGGATCGGTGAGTCTGATGGATCGGTGAGTCTGATGGATCGGTGAGTCTGATGGATCAGTGAGTCTGATGGATCGGTGAGTCTGATGGATCGGTGAGTCTGATGGATCGGTGAGTCTGATGGATCGGTGAGTCTGATAGATCGGTGAGTCTGATGGATCGGTGAGTCTGATGGATCGGTGAGTCTGATGGATCGGTGAGTCTGATGGATCGGTGAGTCTGATGGATCGGTGAGTCTGATGGATCGGTGAGTCTGATGGATCGGTGAGTCTGATGGATCGGTGAATCCAGAAGACTTCCAACATACTTTGTAAGTCAATAAGCATAGTTAAAAGCATGATAACTGATTCATTCATAGATTGGACTTATGTTTATGAGACATCAAACCAGATTAAGCATCAATGAGTTGTGATGATGTGTGATTATTAAAACATCAGTTATAAACAAGAAATCAGCAATCTTCCAGAGGGCTCAACAGGATGTAATTTTGACGGTCATGGAGATTATGATGTGTACACAACCTTTTCTCATCAAGTCATTCTAACTCATCCTTCCTATTTCACAATTCATCATCTTTTAAGAGTTCTAGAAATATTGATATTAGAAGTTTCAGAAAATAGATGTCTATGGGAAAAACATCATCAGTTCTATACAATAATGAAATAATAGTTACATGGGTAGCAGTGCACATGGTGGTATATTAGTCAGAAAAATCATGATAGATCTTGTTCATCCAATATATATTGTCCTTATTCACCATAATCTAGAGTATATTTGTTAGAATAATATGGAAGGCCTCTATTTCAAACAATCCCCTACAAGATAATAGGATGAAAGGTTGATATTGATGTCATAGTATTGGAGTAATTTCATCAACTCGGTAAAACATAATTTGGTTCTATTATCCATCAATATAATATGAGGGAATATGAATCTAGTGATGATATTGGATATCATGAAGTTAATGATATTATTCATCCTAATATACTTTATGGGAGTTCTCATAGCCCATTTGAAAAAGTAGGTGATATCCTTAAGTATGTACATAAACTGTATTATGCGTGAATCGGGATATGGTCCCACAACACTCATTCCACATTTTGAAACCACCTAGGAATATATACTTGAATGGTGAAATTCTAGGTGTTTATGGATGAAGATTGAAATAATTCATAATTCATTAAATATCCTATTAAACTATATGTTATATTATCTCATTTATTTCTAGTAGTATCGAATCCTTATGGTTTGATGCAGGAAAATGGTTCCAGATTGATGAGTGTCATAGGAGACAAAATGAAATTCTTTCATGACTATGAGAACGTTTCTTTTATATATGAATACGAATAAGACTTCCCCATACCCTCATTTCGGAGTTTGTTTTCTCATTTGGGTTATCCAAGAGGGTAATATTTTCCACTCAGTTCTATGTATACTACATTTCAGCTCCTTCTAGTAAGAGTGTCCCATTTTTTAGATAATATATTATTTCATCTATCCACCAAAGGGTGGATATAGATTCATCACACTCTAGGTCATGGTTGATCTAATTTATTCATTACATATCAAGGATGATCAATCATGAGACCATCTTGTGGTGATGATATAAAATACTACCTCGTCAGGATTAGGTTTGGCCAGGACTATGGATGTATTAGCTAAGACATTTTATCAATAATTTTTTGATCGATGTACATAATGAAAATTTGGTTCAAAATCAAATTAATTCATCAGTCCTATGGCCTAGATAATGATAGGAACTAAACATTGTTTATTGCATATACACTATTGATATAATTTATCACTAACTCTAAATACATATTTCTTTTCATGTAGCCTATATGTACAAGTAAGGATATATATATGATAAAAATGAGGCTCTGGTATTCAAACTCATTATTATTCTATCCTTTGTATAGTGGCAAATACTTGAAAAGTTTCTCTATGTGGTGAATCGAAAATAATCCCAATAAAAAACTTGTTAATATCCAATTTTCCATCCTCTTTCTAATAGGGCTAAGAAGGCACCATCAAAATAAATATCATCCTAGTAGTTTGATTGATCAAAATTTCAGGGATCATTAATGGGAAATTGATGTTTAAGTTGCCTCAATTATGGTCTCTAAAATTGATGCAGAACATAATCTACACACTGTTTTCTTGATGGGGATGATATTGGGAAGCCTTATTATGTAATTCACATCCTAGAAAATGTTTAATTTGATAATTTTTTGCCCTATTAATCTACAATAGTATCATTAGTGGGTTCTATTATATTGAAATCCTTATGTAAACCTCAATGGTCATCAAGTAAGCCCAGATGGTGTGTGCGCATATTGGTGTTTAGATCTAGAATTTCAATATAATTGTAAGTGAATATGTATCAATGTTTATTTATAAAAGCAATATATATCTTATTCTCGTCGATATTCATGTAGGTACTAACCAATAAAGGCCTTATGTCTTGTTTTATTCGCATATTTACCTTTATGAGCTTATCAATGGAGCTAGATATGTGTTCCTCAAATGCAGGGTTGGTAATCATGTGGTTTTCTCCTTCTTATTCCAAAAATTAGTATATGAATGTGTTTTTATAGATGGTATGTAATATAAGGGAATATTTGTCATTTTCTAGGAGATAGAGTCCATAGTATGTGACCTTGATATCCTGAACTCATAGAGTGGTCATTGATATATTTTGGAATGTATTTATTTTTTTACACTATTACTAGTGATAATATGATCTCTTCCATCTCCGATTATGTCCACAACCTCAATAATATTTTTAAGTGCAACATAATCTCTTTATTGAACAGTATAGTAATTTCTAAGGGCGTCCCAAATCCATTTCGTACCATAACCTTCATATCATCATCCGCAATTGGTTTTTCTTACCCCACCCCCCTTCTTGAAAACTACGATAGAATATATGGATTCACAATACTCTAATGCAGGGTTATATCCATGTAGTTTTTTTACTTTCCTATCAATAATGTATTTTAAAAATGGATGAAAATTTTATGGTATTACCATATGGATATAAATCTGAAGGCTTCCAAGAAATAAATCATATGTTTCCTCTTATTGGATACCCATGAAATCAAAGTTAGATGTCAGATCCACAATCTGATCTGTCAGAATGATTTTCCCAATAGTTATTCTATCATTATTATTATACCTTCGATTTTTTGTCCTTGATGAAGAAAAATCACCCTCACTAGATCCTAATCATATAATTATCTGAATTAGGATGAGGTTGATCAAAAGAATATTTTCAATCAAAGCCCTTTAAATTTCAACATTGTACAGTTTTTCACAAATATATAGGGGTTTATATTTCATTGGATTCCCTCTTGTTGATAATTTTCTATGAATGATATAGAAACACAAAATTCTAATAGAATAATCGACACTAAATAAACAATTACTATAGTTACATCAATATCAAATTAATATGTGCCATAGAGGACATCAATGAGTTTCTTTCAAATTTATTCTGAAAGATAGAGAGCATCTAAGATCGAGTGTTTAGCCGGGACAATTGAAAAATAATTTATAATGTATAGTTTCGTTATAAGGGTTCGTGCTTCCTAAGACTGGGTTCATCGCTATTATGTGGCTCTGGTGTAGTGTTGTTTGAGGTATCTGGTAATTTTTCATGAGAAGAGGTTGAGGGAGCATCTTCTACCAATCATTTCGGTCACAACAACCTTCCCCTTTGTTTATGATACTCATAAAATCACACACCTTGTAGACTTTTGTGTAATATTGATGGATTTGGAAGATCGTTGGAGGGATTTGTGACACATTATTATTTTTTGGTATTTCAAGAGATATTGAATATGGGTTTCGACTACATATATATCCCATGTAGGGATATGACATAAATATTGGGTCTGACCATGTCCTAATAATCCATTGTATCCTCAACCCCTGCGTTTATAGCCTCTAGATCCTTATTATGATATGGGGGAATCATACTCACAGTTGAAATAATCATCATAGAAGTGACCTATTAAATGTACTATTTTATAAAAAAAATATGATATATTCTTCTCAAGAGTCTTACATTTGGTTGGTTAGTTCCCGTACTCCAGATGATAAAGGCAAATAGTTTGTATATGTCATATCTTATAGAGGGTGTCAAGTGGTCATCCAGCTTTCTTTTTAGTCATCCAATTATGAAACACATAATTAGTCATGGCCTAGACCTCTAACTAATAAGCCCTTTATTCTGATTGGGTGATAGTAACACATGTCACCTATTCTATGTAATTTTCTGGCATCGCATGTATCAAATAACACATGCCTTCAAATATTTTCATTAATATGTAACAATCTTAGATGGTGTTATGAAGACCCATATTGAAAGGGCACTTATCAAGATGATTAGTGAGGCTGACCGCATTGGGTTTCTTGAGTAGCAACAGCTTGAGTATGTAATTTTCAATGGATACAAAGAAAATAACTAGGGAACTTCTCATTTTAAAATGTGTATGTTCAATTCATCCAATCCTCAAATCATTGACAAACCAGATCTAATATATCCTCATATAGAGGGGGATTTTATTTTTTTTATGCTCTATGGGAGGCACCAGTGATTTAGAGTGAAAAATGGAGATTGAATATGAAAATATACTTTTTCAGTATAATATAAGATAAATATTCCATTACTTGGATTTTCCCCTCTATTAAGCGAATGGGTGGAGAATTAGATTAGGTCCAATAAATGGAATCTTCGTAAAATTTTGATATTTCCACGAAATCACTTAATCCTCTTGGATAAATCATTAGGATCATAAGAGTATGCATATCAATCCAAATATCATTAGAATAGAGTTCTAGAAATTTCTATATCAATAAAGCAATGTTCATTGAATAGTATAAACAATTCCATTAAGTGATGAAGCCAAATACTATCTTATTTTCACATTTCATTAGATTTTAAGTACAATTATTGTTGTTTTCCTAAATGTGTAGTTGAACTGAAAATTGAATTTAGGAAAACATTATTCCAATCCCATAATGGATCCTACTAGATGTCTACAATACTAGACAAAGGATTACCCTGTCAAAGTCTGTTGAATTCATCTCCGATTGGTGAATTCCTTCTGACCTTGAGCACTAATCATCAGATCACATTGTGACATGATGTACTTAAAGTTCTGTTGAAGATATATTGTACCGTAAAATGTTAAAAATGTTGTATTGTCAGTATTTTTTAATTGAAAGGTACCATCCATCAATTTGAGATATGGATTCATATCATATTTCACATGTGTCCTTCATCCTACCATAGCTTCTATTCAATCATCTATGGATTCAATTACATTGATAAGTTCTACAGAAACATCATTCTGGGTCTCACACCATATACAAGGGGAAGTAATGATTTATTAGCTGGACCTATTTTCATTTCATATTTATTCTTGGTCTGTTTTAATACTTAATGTTATCCTTGGTTGTGAAGAGTCTATCTTTTTAATTGATTATAGATGCAAGCATCTTTTACTTACGCATTGATTGAGTCCAGACTCTATGATCTTGAACCATCATAACATTTAGATGCCACTATTGAAAGAGGGTCTACATTTTCCTGGTGTATTGCAGGAAATTTATTTTTCTATTCTTGAATATGATAATCAGTGGGGATATTTCCCCAGAGTATCCCCATGTAGAGTTTTCTAATATTTTGTATCTTATTCTGAAATTTTTTCAACATGTCCTCTATGGAAGGAGTTTCTTCTCTTCTAGGTGGAAAGTGGCATCTAACAACATATTTTCCTATATCCATGGTTGTATCCAACTATACAGGTGGGGACTCATTAATCAAGGTCCCTATATTTGGGAGCCTATGATAATTCCATGTATGTGTAAGCTCAGTTGGTGCTTGAAAATCACCCTCCCCTAGAGGTATATTTCCTTTCTTTCATTTATCTACATTTGAATCATTATCTAAGCCATTTTTATATTTATCATAAAGAAATTAACTAAGTTTTATTAGAAAATGGTATTTTTACCATTGCTCATGATGCAATAGGGTGATTTCAAAAAACATGATGAAATAAGGATTCATCATGCTCATTCCACTAACCCTTGTCCACATTGGAGCTATTCAGCTTTGGACCCCTCTGGGTATTGATTTAATTAATCATAATTCATCCCATATAGGTCTATGATTAGTGGACTTGAGGGAGTATCTGATATTTTTTTTAAATATTCCATGAATTTAAATGTTTTTTCATACAGTGGGAGGATTGGATTGGATGCTAACTGATAATACATTCCTCTCAACCTATAAAAGTCTGATGTACTATGGTGTAACACCCCAAGCTTCTACGGTACGTTTCCCTTCGAATAATGTGATAGCGTGTGTTGTACGCAACACCGAGTTCTAACACACCATAACTAATCAAACTAGCCGTTATGAATAGTAATACCTACTTTTTGAAATTATATATATTTTATATTTGAAAATGGACTTCATTTTTGGATTCGGAATATCGAATTCAGCCTAGGGTGAAATTTTGGTACATTTCGGATAACTTTCATATTTTGATGAATAGTGAAAATTACTAAATTTTAATTAAAAACAACTTTTTTAATCAAATTAATTACTAGTGATAAATTATGAATTTGAGTGGTTTTAAAGTATATTTAGAATATATTTTTACCATTTAATATAATTTTGGTCATTGGACATAATTTTACAATTAAACCGAACATAAACAAGTGTCAATCTTTTGATAGTTATTATCTCTTAAAAACACGTTTTTTGTTTTAACAGCGGGAATTAATTTTAAATTAATTTCTGCCACTTCTGTGTTTTGAATTTAGGAAAATGGATTCCATATTTGGAATCAGGATGTTCAAATTGTGTAAATAGGTAACTTTTATTTTTAGACATTTTGAATAGTTACTGTGGTAAATATTTTATTTACCATGGTTAAAGGGTAAATCCGGTAAATAAGGGTTAAAAAGTAATATTATAATAATACAAAATTACCCTAAAACGTGTCCTAACCTTATTGGTGGACACATACCCGACCATGGGCATCCTTGGGTCAATTTGGGGACCCCTTGGAGCCACTTGTATGTGGTAGGGACACTTTATATTAATAAAGTTAAAATAAAAATAAAAATGGCATAAGCTTACATCTTTTAGAAGAACAATTTTTACATAGGGTTATACATGTTGGATTTTCTATTATAAATATTCATTAGAAAGCTAAAACGACTTCCTACATAATGATATTTTACTTATAATTTTTAGACATTAAATAATTTATTTTATTTATGACACAATGATGATGCAGTAATTACTATAATAGTGAAAAATTAAAATAAGTGATATTATAAATACCCAAATAAATATAATATGAAACTTTTAATGAATTAAACTAATTTTCTAGGATAATATGATATATTAGGATTGATTTAATTGACTTTGTTCGAAGTAATAAATCTGTTATGAGTTTCAAAAAAATCAACTAATGAATAGTGTCAAAATTGACATAAAAGAATTCTTAAAACAAATATTATATTATTAATTGATATTAAATTCCTAAAAATCTAAGGTTCGGCCAAGAGACTTATATCATGATAGGTTAATCATTAATGGACCACTTGGGGGTCTCTTGGATGTATGTAGTAAGTTTATTAACCATAATATATAAAATACAAAGAGACATTGTAAAAGTGAAACTAATTAACTTAGAGTTAATACTTAAAGATAAGGTTAATATAAGTACCCAAACCTGTCTAAATTCTATTTGATGAGTTTCTTTCGACCTATCCCCACCTCATCATTTGAATAGTCAACTTTGGAGCCTTTAGAAACCGAATATGAATTTATTATAAATTAATATTTCTAGCTTTTCCAAAGGTGCCCCTCACCCCTCTTATAAAAGGGCACTCCTCCTTCTCATTTCTTCACACCTTCAAAGCCTTTTGGTTCGGCCAAACTCTGCCCAAATACTCTCCCAACATCCCTCAATACAACCTAGAGGCCTTAGTTTGATCAGAAAGCCAACCTAAGGATCCCTTTTGATCAAATCAAAAGGAAGAACCCGAAGAAGAGGTAATGATTTCACCACCCTTTTCTAAGTTCATTTCTTCTTCCACTTCTTCTTCCTTTGTTCTTACCATTCTGAAATAATAACTCCAGTATCTCACATATACTTTGATGTTACTATAAATATGGTACAATCATATTCAGTATTCTATCCACCCTTTGAATAACATGTCACCATACGTGCGTACGTACGGCTTACCGTCTCCACGTCGTGGTGTAATTGTTATTCAATATAATATTATTTGGATGGGTATAATAATGATGTGTAACTCATGTAAATAATAAATATAACATGTTAATGATTCTGTATATATGATATACCATCCATTTATATATTATTTTAATATCAAAAGAATGATATTGTCGCTCGTGCGTACGTACGGACTACCGTCTCCACGAAGGCGATGAGATTCATTCTCCATCGTAACCATTAAAGCGTAATTATCATTTTATGATTTAAAAATGATGTTTAAGGACTTGATATCATTCTGGATATGAATAATATAAAACCTATCCTTTACAAACATGTCTTACGTAACAAAACATATGAAAGAAAACAAGTAAGTTAACACCCGAAACAACGATAATACTAAGATATTATTATCAAATAAATATTAAAAGATCATATATGATATCATATTAATGTATATGATTCTTGTATAATTTAATAACAATTATTTCACCATTATACAGGAGGTTAACCTACCACAACCAAGGAAAAGTACAAGGTAAGGGTTATTTCACAATCTCTTCATTATCCGAGGTTGTATTATACGTAATAATCTACTGGGATCTCTTTATCATCCACATCCATGTTTCTTCGAAATGTATTTCAAAACATTTTTACTATTTACAAGAATATGGGTTAAAGTCATTTATACCCTTGTTTGACTTTTTATAAGAGGTTTATAAAGGAATCATTCCGTCGTTTTCAAAACAAGGTCCTTTTTAACCTTTTCGACATAATTGAGGTAAGAATGTTTTTTTTAACTTATACGGCGGGTGCGGTTATTTTACGCCGTTATAAAATCTTCAAAGATTTCCTTACAAGCTTATAAGAATATTTTCAAAGAAAATGTTTTATTTTATATGGATCTTAAATGATTTCAAAATAAAAGGAGATATTTCTTTAAAAAGAATTTTGATTTCATCTATGTCAACATCCTTTGATGGATTTTAAGATTATTTGAAGTTGATTTATTATGATACAAAACTTCTATATTGTATTGAAGGTTTTGTGATATGTTTGACTGTGGATGTGCTATTTTTATACCATTCATAGTTTATTGTGAAAGTATTGACATTTCGTATGCTAGTTTTAATACGAATGTTTATGTTATGTTTAAACCTTTTCATATGGGAATGCATTGGACTTAATAAGTGACGGGTGGAGCCCGCTATAGCTCCTCGATGCATCGGTAGGTCTCATGAGACAAACTAGTGTCTTGGCACAAGGCCTTGACAAAATCTTATTTGTAGTCTTGGCACGAGGCCTTGGCTATGTGGTTATGATAGTCTGGCATTATGCATTCCAACATTATGAAAGTGGTTATTGATTTTTGCATGTGATTATTCGATTAGTAGAATATCCATGTGAATAATTAAATGGCATTATTTCATTTTACTTTTGCCATACCATGTTGAAGTTCAAATTTAAAAGGCTTTTGTTTTAGTAATGCATTGCCTTAAATGTTTATTCTTATTTATGAAAGTTTCCGCTATATTGTTATCCTTACTGGGCATTTGAGCTCACCCCTTTTCTATGTTTTATTTTTCCCAGGATGTGAAGAAGTAAATTATGAATGACCTGCAGGGATATTATGAGGGGATAGTAGTGTGGATTATGGAGACATTATGTTGTTGTAGTAGTTTTTCATTTTATGATGTAATGTAAAACTTATGAATATATCTAGTGTTTCCAAGGCTACTAAACCAATCGGTCTTTCGAGATTTGATCTTTCTTGTGATCATGCCAATGTTATGTAATAATGCACCGACTCTGGGTAACTGGGGTCGGGGCATTACATATGGGGTGTTCAAAATGAATAAAATTCCCCAAACATACCGTTGAATGACTATTTTGAGAAAACTTTGGTTATTTTGATACTTAAATTGTTGATTTTATAATATCAGTTGAGGATTTGATGAATCATGGGATCTGATTTGATATATAAATTCCCATAGCACTGTATGATGGGGTAGATCTGGAATCACCATTGATTTCTCTCGGACCCTATTGAGGTGGTTTAACCCTATTGGTGGGTATTGAGAAACAATATCCCCATTATTTTGGGTTGGGGTTGTTCTCCATATTCCAGTTATATGTCCTAAATACTCATAGGGGTTAGTTACCCGAGTGCTGGAGGTAGTGGAAAATATTCCTCCATCGTTGGGGGTGGGTTCTCTCATTTATAACATATTTAGATTTTGTTATTTTTTCCTATTTTATTTAATGAAATTGTGATCATTTATAACCTAAGTGAAATGGAATCCCATGATTTGTGTAATTTTTTATGTGATGTTGTCGAGTATTCTGAAACATTGGATTCAATATTATAAAGGCATTCCCATGGTTTTTAGGGTCACAATTTAATGGTCTGTTGGCATCCCACTACATCCTTTTATGATAACTTGTCATCTTTAATGTTGGTTAATTACATATTCATTGACCAAATGTCATATTAATTACATGGTCCTCAGATTTCTATGAAGAGTATGAAGTTACATGATGATGTATATAGGATAATTTTCTATTATGAAGACATCGTGAAGTTTAATTCTTCATATTTTTCCCATAATCAATTATGTTCAATAGACGGGGCCATGGAAATCAGTTAATAGTGAGTCTTCATGATAATAATATTGGCGCTGTGTAGTGATTCATACCACTCTTCCATCCACAGGTTGTAGGATACATAGAATTGAAAATTTTATACTAAAAATAGAGTGTCTTTATGGTCTGGAGGTGACCTTCATGTCCACGATATGGTTGATTTATAGCCATTAACTGATTATGAGATTCCCACAAAATTGGCTATAGGTAAGGCATGAACTATTTATATATATCAATTGGATATAATTGTTATAATTGTGAGGGGCCTAAAAATGGTTGGGATGTTGTTTCTAGTAAAATATCTTTAAATGCACATTCTGGCCTCCAATTAATCTTACTAACACACCTCCACCATTTCAGACCATAAAGGTTAGTCCTATGGGTTTCCTATAGACCATGGTTATATATTTTTGATAATTTATGGGGAGCTATATACGGTTGGACTTGGATTTCAAGAACCGCATTATATTAAGGTGTCTCAGTTTTGAGAAACTCTCTATAGGAATGTTTCTAGGAAAATGGGGTGTCACTATATGAGGGATATATATCCATTGAGAGGTTGACCATGTTGGATATCAAGAGTAGAGTCATAATGATCCATTCCACACTACAATGTGGGGGACTATCAAAGTAATTATTGAATTCATTATTGGTTTAACAGTCAATATACACATAATGTATTGTGTTTATACATCAAACCACCTCATGGCCATTCTAATTAAGAAGAAAATGGTTATGAGCCTCATTATACCTCATGGATAGAATATTCGGACATGCCTTTTGAGGTTGGTCATGGATATGATATTTCCCCATGATGGATCCAAGAATATTTTCATAACATAATTTTTCTATGGGAATATGAACCCAATGCTAAGATATAGCTATGGTGTTCCATCGTGCTTCAATATTATCTATAAGAATACGATATTTCCTATCGGTAGATTCCTGAATATTTTGTTCAACCTTGGATAAAGGTGGGATATTATCTCACTTAAAATATTCATTCCCCATATAAATGTGTTGATATAAATATATAATTGGGGAAGGGATATTAGTATCCTATTGTTATGATTGTAAAGGATGTGAATTCATTCAGTTGTCTGAGGCTCTATGGATCTGATACTAGATTCCTTGAGCTACTGGAGTATATCGAGTAACTTCACTGATATGAATATGAGTACATCCAAAGCCATGTGACACTCTCAATAGTTGATCCCAGGTCTAAATGGGGATATGATCTTAGTATTGTTCCATTAGAGTGTGCTCACAACATTTTTCGATAGGAAAATGAGCATTTCCTGAGGTATGTTCTTTGCTCACTTGGTGTGGCCCTGTCAGAACTAGGATATGAACTAGATAATAATTCTCTGGTGTATATCTCTATTCATTCTCATCAAGAATGTGTTCATATCCCAAGGCATGTTTAACTATCCCTTGGTGTGCTGTAGTTGGAATATGAATATGAGAATAATCCATTTCCTCATCCTTTAGTGATATATGCACATAGTCCTCCTAGACGGGAGCAAGACAATGCTCATTATGTGGAGTGGCCACCAATTCTTATTTTTAATGGTGGTATGAATCATTGAATGTTATGATAGAAATTTTTATGCATACTTATATCTATATTGGTGTTTGAATGTTTTGGCAGAGGTCTTTATCTATTTTTGGAATGTATGACACTATAGGAATGTTTTTATAGGAATGTAGGCCTAAACATTTTCAAAATCTAATATATATTTTAGGATATTTTTTAATTAAACATGGGATATAATAAAACTCATTAATTCATTGTTCCATCAGAATATTATGATGGGAATTATATTTGGGAGTAGGGATATTTGAGTCCCCCATTATTACTATATAAATTCACATACATAATGGATCTGAGTTTGTAGGGATATGATCTTACATAGTAGAAATAACTACAATATATTAGTGGTATTCCTCTGCAAAATAAGATTTATGATCCCACACCTAGTTATCCAAAATATTTTTTGTATGGTGTGACTTCCTTAGTACAAGTGCATGAGTATTTATAGTGGAAATGTGTCAAGTGGTTCCAGCTATAGGTGACTGAGTGGCTTCATTGGAATTAAATTGGTGTTGGAGGTGGATAGTATCCCTCCTAAGTGAATCTCTAATTATAATGGACACAACATAGAATCCTTGATCCAAAATCATCACATATATAAGGATGAAACTATTTCACCCCAATGGTATGCTTCTAATGATATTGTTGGTGGTAATGATCACCACTTGTTTCATGGAAGCATTCGTAGGACAAGGAAGACTCGTCTGTTTCAACATTTTGAGAACCTTTTATGAATCTTAAATGGTCAAGATTGTAAAATGTCTATGGTATTATAAAAATAATTAATATTCCACCTGAATATATAGGTTTCAGTTGGTTGAGTTCATTCTATGAACCGTAGGGTTTTTTTTGTCATAGATGATGTTCCCAAATAGTCTGTTGATGAAGAAGTTATCTCAGGTCATGGTGTTGTTTGTTATAAAATATCTGTAGTAAAAAAGATAACAAAGAACATCATAAATGATCAGTACATCATCACATGAATGATATTTTCTTGATCAAATTTTAACATGTAACTCAATTGTCCCTTCATATTACATGTTAAACCTTTTTTTCTTGTGTGGGCATGTCACATTGAGATTGGGATTATTTCATGGGAACTCCTGTTATGTGGGAATTCTCATCCGATGTGATATCTGTTTACCATTAGATGAACAAAATTCAATGGTTATATGCATGGTAAATAAGTAGTAATTTTATATTATAGATTCACATAAGGTTAATCATTTTTGTTTCACACGAAAAATGCATTTTGTCCCAGGTTTAAAAGATAATTTTCATGAACCTACTAATGATTCCGTTATACATTCATTAAAAGTATTCATCTATGATATAAATTTTTTTTTTCTTATTGAAGGTTAATTAGGAGGGTTCAAGTATATTTTCACATTCATTAACTTTAGGTTGACAAAATTAATTTCATTGAAACTACCAACAACTATAACATCCATAACATGGAACAACCCTTCTTTCAAAAGTGAGGAAGTAAATTGGGGTTTTAGAACCTAGAGTTGTTAGGAACTCACATTGGTCGATAGTTTGGGAGGCAGGATCATCACACCCTTTTGAGGGAATGTTTTCCTACTTGGGGGATCTCTTATAGATTTTATATATGTTCAAAATTCTGTTTATAATTTCAATACAAGACCAGTTACCAAAACAATATGATTATTTTTTGAGTACTTCCTGGTGTAAATAGAGTTCGACTATTGACACAATCACTACTGAAAAAACGGGCTATACCGACAGTTCAAAACCGTGGGTATAACCCCCAAAACCGTGGGTATAGGCTATACCCACTGTTTTGTGAACAGTGGGCTGGAAAGGCATCGCAATAGAGGGGTTAATGTATACCTACAGTTTTATTACACTTTGGGCACATAACTACACAGCGTGGCACACCACTTTATTGACGGGTTTCAAACTGTAGGAATGAATTTCAAAAATCGTGAATGGGAGGATTTTGAACCCGTGCCTCACGACGCAACGGTGGACCCTTCACCTGACCAACTCGGCTGTTCGTCGTATTGTTATATCTATAAAAATTTATTGTAATATATTAATATAAATTATGTTATATAAAAAAAGTAGTGACGCGGTTTCGAACATGCGACCGGCTACAAAGGAGAACCATAGATTACCAACCACGATACTCAAATTATAGTGATATTTACATATGGTTATTTACATATATTAATAATAATTGAATTTGTATAAAACAAAATTACCGGGATTCGAACACCGGTCTTCCCTGTACGCGGCCAATAGCTAAACCAACTACCCCACACAAATAGTTTGACAAAAATCTTCTATCCATATAATTATAATAATTTCAAACCATGTTCCCACCAAAATAATTTCTCTCCCACAGGATTTTTCCCCCCGCCATAACATGAAAAAGCTATACCCATGGTTTTGGAAAACTGTGGGTATAGGTCTGGTAAAAAAACACTATCAGTTAATTTTATCCATGACATTTCAAATCATATAGGAATGACATATATGAAGACACATTGGTACCAGGTATATAGATTGATCATTAAGAAGGTTTCTTATTATCCTACATATAATAAATATCACATAAATCATAGTTTAATTATTTCCATGGGACCTACCCTGAGGTTAATTACACCCAATAATGGGTCAAATAATTCCACTAAATTTGGATTACATTTTAATTTTTTTTGTTGATAGTAGATATTCCAAATGAGAATGATATAATCACAACAATAAACTAAGCCCTTGTGATCCATGATAGGTGTGAGTAATGCAGGATATCCAATGATAAATTTCATTTAAAAGGGATTTAAGACTTATGCACTACAGATTCGCTGATGGGGTTTTTGACATGGATATCTCAACTAGGGAAGGAATTAAATGTATCCTATTTATAGTGTGAATTAGAATCCTCATAATTTAATTAGCTTCTGAATCCGCTGATGGATGAGTAAGGGAGATTCACTTGTAGGATATATAGGGTCAAATGGTTTTGAGTGTCTAACACAAGGAGGGACATTCATTAATGTGGATTACTATTGGATCTCAAGGATTATGAAGGCATCTTATGTGTAATTTTTTTAATTAATAAGTGTTTTCATAGTTTATTGGAGTCAATGTATTTACACATACACTAGAGAAGGATATCATATCCCAGGATTTCTACCTAACACTACCTAATTGTTAACCTACCATGTTTGGGTTCCTATTTGACATATCTAGGGAGGGTTGAAGGAGTGCTATTTTCATAGATAAAATATACAAAGACAATATCATGATCCATTTGACTTTCCAAGAGGAAATCACGTGATTTGAATTGATGGTGTGTTGAATGTTTCATTACTTGGGTTAAGTGTACCAATGTTTCCAAAATACATGGTTGACATGTCTAGAGGACATCAAAAGATGGGTGTGACATGGTTGTAGGAATATTTAATGCATGGTTGAAATTTAGCAAGGACATTGAATGACTTTGTTAACATATATAAATGGATTCATAGGATATGGGTGAATTTTCAAGAGTTCTTCACAAGACTTGGGTGTCATGTTTTTCGGACTTTTGTTTTTGAGATGTCCACTCCACTACCCTCTCATGGTCAAATAACGTTCTTATGTCATAGTCATTATCTTTTCTAAGGTGGAAGAATATGTACATGGTGAGGTAAT
This sequence comes from Viscum album, assembly GCA_963277665.1. NCBI lineage: Eukaryota > Viridiplantae > Streptophyta > Magnoliopsida > Santalales > Viscaceae > Viscum > Viscum album. Next base: position 846,526,408 of record OY728131.1, on the reverse strand, counting down.
TGTCACTTCCTTGTTTATATACAACCCTACATTCCATGTATCTCATATATATGAGATGTTGTCCACAAAGGGAGCATCGCATCATGCACATAAAATTACCATTTCATGGGTTGTCTGAGGCATTTCATGAGGATCAGTGACCAAAAGAACACTATATCATCACGTGGCTTATTAGAACCCGTATTATTAAATGGAATATTCATAACCATGTTGACATGTCAAAAAATATTTCCATCATTGAGATGAAATGTATCATATCTTTCATGGGATCGAAATTCTAGGAGAAGGTATCTCACATGATAGAAGAACACTTTTATAGTGTCTATTGAAAAACTAAGGCATATTGTCAGAGGCCATTAATGACATCAAGAGGGCCCATCAGGGGCCTCTCATAAGATCAGTATGGACTCTTAGGGGAATCTCATGATGTTATGATAGCTTTTCAAGGGATCTTCACATAACTAATATGGCCTATTAGAGTGCCTTTTTGTGATCATATGTGATCAACCAAGGTGCATGACACCATCTACATAAATATCAACTTATCCTCCATTCACAAGAGACTTACACATTTTATTTTTTTCTTATTACTTATTAGAAAATTCTCACAACTGTTTCCCTTTGGTTTCCCATCATAGTGTCACTGGATAAATAGTGTATATCATGATAATGTGTGAGTGTTTACATGGATAGTATCTATAAGGCCCCAGCCTTAAACCTTACTTAATCTTGAGTTATTACAAGATTACACATTGAGGATCTTTTCGGGTTTAGAGTTTTAGAGAATTAGATCATAAAACTTGCATTACATTCCACATATAAACAAAGTGGTTACATAAAGGTAGTATTCTTCAGTCCCATCAATGGAACACACATTTAAAAAAAACATGGATTAATTCTTGACACATCCTTGACTCTATCATCTTATCATGTACCTTTCCCTTGACCTGTGAAAAACATTTCAAAAACTTGGGATGAGCATAAAAACTCAGTATGGGTTATAAAAAAAACATGGAAAGGAAACATGAGTTCATATATAAATAAGAATGAAATCATACTTTACCCATAAAACATAGGCACTTTAACATACCTCATAAAAACATGAATAAATCATATAAATCATAATACGTAAAGGTAACTTGAGGCATTCATAACATTCTTACGTAGGGAGTAACCCTCTTGGTTACGTATGGAATACCCATCACAGTATATTCCCTAAAATCTCTTCGGAGAAACCTTAACGTTTCACTCCTTCGCGTTACCCAATGCATTGGAGAGCTATAACGGGCTCACCCACCCTTAGTTTATCACGGAACCACCCGTCTTCATAATAATGCCCAAGAACCATAACATAATCATATCACATAAAACATGCATAAAGGAAACATAACATTTCCACCATTCAATCACAAGATATCAATACCACACATTGATATAAAAAAATTATGAAAACCATTTTCAATACCAAAATAAAAGAAAAGTAAAACATGGTATTTATTTTTCTTTTAAAAATAAGGAATGGCTTGTAGAGGAAGCCGAAACTCAAATAACGGTCACGACAGCGGAGAAGTCGTTGTCGCCACATACGTACGAAAAAAACATTCCCTTTTGTCGTTTAGTAAACGCTTCGTATAAAAAATATTCCTTTTGAATAAACTTAAATGTCAAAGGGGTTTATACACCGTATAAAAGAAAGTTGTGTATAAAATAAAATATGCCTCAACGAAAGGAGATTGAGACGAAGTCCCATACAAAGATAATTTTTAAAATAAAATAGATACATTATGTGTATTCACTATAAGTACACATAAATAAAGTACAAATACAAGATACGACATAATAATATAATGACATAATTTGAAAGTAGGAGATTAACCCAAAGAATGGAAATTGGGTTAAGAAGTTCCCATACCTCGTATCTGACTTGACCCGACCGTTCTTTAAACTCCTGAATAATAAACTTTAGTTAATCTCTACTTGATTATGAATCTTTTCCAAGTTAATTATTCCTTTTATACCATGTTATGAACATCATGTAATCATTTAAGTTAATAATGTTCATTTTGTCGGTATTTGGTTCTTAAGTCAAAAATAGACTTCTTACACTTACATGTTGTTAATTTGGTCAATGTTTCATTATATCCAGAATGGTATTCATGATGTATATATCATATATGTCATATATATCCAGTACATACATGTATTTAAAATATTACATAATCATTTAGAGGTAAGAAATGAAATGCACCGTTAATGGAGACGGTAAGCCGTACGTACGCATGAACGCTACTTTCATTTCTTTGTCATATTAATGGAATTAAAACTAAATGAGACTTATGTATATTTTAATTCCAGAATTATATTCATCATTTAGATATATCATTAATTATATATATCCATTATATACATGTACTTTTAATAGTACATTACATTTGGGGATAAGAAATGAAATGCACCGTTCATGGAGACGGTAGTCCGTACGTACGCATGAACGCTACTTTCATTTCTATCTCATACTTTAATGGAAATAAATTATAATGATATATATAGGTATATTATAATTCCAGTATAACATCATATATAATAACTTTAAATCCATCCTTTACATGTCCCACATATGGAATTAACGAATCACATCACTTTGAGGGGGCGGTAGTCCGCACTTCCTTAAATGAAGATATCGCGTATACCCATAATGGAAGCCATAAAGGTAAGACACAAATGAAAAATACAGAAGCATAAGTAAAACATAAACATATTACATATCATATATAAAAATAGTGACATCATAATGGCCACCTTTGAAGGTGTTAAATGAGTATTGAACAATCATCGTTTCGGGAGGCAGAATTTCGCCATCCACGGAAACCGTATGTTCTTTAACCATTTGATGTAGTTGTGTGAGAGTGTAGATAAAATAAATCTTATAAAAACATCCTAGTATATTTATGATACTTGTGTTGTTACAAAAGAAGTATATAAAAAGAGTTTAGGGGGTTGGAGAAGCAAAATAAAACAAATGAACATGAGAGAATGAATTACCTTAAAAAGTGCAACTCCTTTTGAGTTGAGCCTAAAGGCTTCCTTTGAAAGGATTCTGCCCAAAGGGAATCCTCTAGGATGAGGAGAGGGATGTGGAGAGAGCAAATGGGCAGGGGTTGGCCGAGCCAAAGGCTTGAAGAGTGTGTGAAATGAGGTAGAGGTGGGGGCCTTTTATAAGAGGAGAGGAGGGGCACTTTTGGAAAGTAAAGAAATATAACTTAATTTAAAAATGTGTTTCGGTTTTAAAAGGTCCCACATTGATAGGATTCGTGGATAAGGTGATAAGGGTTCGAAATCAACTCATCCAATTGGTTTTGGACATGTGTAGTTCATAGATATTACATTATCTTTCCATTTTATTTAAATCGTCAAATAATGATGTCATCGCTGCATCATTATTATGTCATAAATAATTAAATTTATTTAATGTATAAAAATTATAAAAAAAATACTATGATATAGGAAATCTTTTTATATTTCCAATGACTATTTATAATCAAAATTTGGACTTGTATAACCCTACTTAAAAATTGTTTTCGTAAAACATATTATGTTTGTGTCATTTTCACTTTAACATTAAATAAAAATATATTATTGTCATTTTCCAACTAAAGTGGATCCATGGGGTCCCCAAGTTGACCCATGGCTTGTCTTGGTCGGCCATGACACAACCAATAAGGTTGGGACATGTGTCTAGGTCATTTCAGTTTATTAAAGCATTATTTATACCTTAAACTACACTAATTACCAATAATCGCGATTAAAAACTTAATAAGTTACTATTCACCAAAAAATTATTATAATCTCATTGAACCACATTTTACTTCTTAATGACAACCATGTATGTCGGATTTTCAAAAATCAATACACATTAGTGGTAAACTTTCATTTAACTGAAAAATCAGTTTGCTTGATTACCACTTAGTGGTTTCACTATTCATCAAAAATTGAAGTTTTTCAGAAAATTACCAAAAATTTACCCTAAGCTATATTTGATATTCCGAATTCAAAAATGAATTCTATTTTACAAAATTCAAATCATATAAGTCACATTAATTAATTCAATAATTAATTCCCGCTGCCAGAGCAAATAGCGTGTTTTTACAAAACAATAAGTATCAAAAGATTGACACCAGTTTAAGTCTAATTTCAAATCGAAATTGATTCCAATGACCACCATTGGATAAAATGGTAAAAATATATTCTAATTTCACTTTAAAACCAATTCAAAAGATAATCTAATTATATAAATAAATTAGATCAAAAAGGGGTTTTGAATTAAAATGCAACATTTACACTATTCATAAAAAAAATGAACTTTATCAGAAAGGTACCAAAAATTACACAAAGTAAAATTTGATGTCCCGATTCTTAATAAAAGTTTTATTTGGTCCAAAAGAATGTATAAGAGTGATCAAAACTATATTTAATGACGGTTCACCATTAAAAGGTGATAAGTGAACCTTTAGTGAAAATTAGAGTATAAAAGCCTAAAATTGAACTCTTTCCGTATTTTAAGCCTTTATCTTTTATTGGGTAAATGTAAAAACATCTAAAAACATATCTATTCATATTTTAGTTATTTCTATTCATTCCCGCTAGTACAACGGCTACTTGTTAACTAACATAATATTATTATATTACTAGTGTGCTACGTAAGTTTCAAAGAAACTCATCGTTGCGTATCGGGTACGCTATCGAACATAGCAACCCCTTTTAATTAAAATTCATATTTAATTCTCTAATATTAATAAATATGAAAATTATTTATTCTTTAATTACCTGGGATGTTACATCCTTCCCCCCTTTTGGGAATTGCGTCCTCGCAATTTTATTCACTTATCAAAATAAGTGGGGGTATTTATCCCTCATAGCATTTTCAGATTCCCACGTTGCCTCTTCAATCATGTGGTTTTTCCACAAAACCATAACCTGGTGAATCACCTAATTCCGTAACACTTGATCCCTGTGGTCAAGAATCTGGACCGGTTGTTCCTCATAAGATAGGTTCTCTTCCAGCTGAACTACCTCTGGACTCAAAACATGAGATGGATCTGGCATATACTTTATCAACATCGAAACGTGAAAAACATTGTGTACCTGAGATAAACTCGGAGGTAAAGCCACTCGGTATGCAACTGATCCAACTCTCTCCAGAATTTCGTATGGTCCAATGAACCTTGGACTCAACTTTCCTTTCTTACCAAATCTCATCACACTTTTCCAAGGAGAAACCTTGAGAAAAACATGATCACCTACCTCGAAAGATAGATCCTTCCTCCGATTATCCGCATAGCTCTTCTGCCTGCTCTGAGCTGTTCTCATGTGTTTCTGAATCAGCTGAACTTTTTCTGCCATCTCTTCTACCAATTCTGGTCCCATCAACTTCCTTTCACCCACTTCATCCCAAAAAGCTGGGGTTCGACACCGCTTCCCATATAATGCCTGAAATGGTGCCATCTGTATACTGGAATGAAAACTGTTATTATATGAAAACTCAACCAAAGAAAGATGCTGGTCCCAACTTCCCTGATAATCCATAGAACAAGCTCGTAGCATATCCTCCAATGTCTGAATTGTTCGTTCTGACTGCCCATCTGATTGAGGATGAAAAGCTGTACTAAAATTTAATTCAGTACCCAACGACTTCTGAAGGCCTTTCCAAAAGTTAGAAGTAAACCTGGGATCACGATCCGATACAATGGAGAGAGGAACTCCATGTAACCTGACTATCTCTTTAAGATACAAACGGGAAAGTTGATCAAGAGAGAAAGTATCTCGTATAGCAAGGAAATGAGCAGATTTGGTCAAGCGATCAACAATAACCCAGATTGCATTATTACCTCGAGATGTCTTTGGTAATCCAACAACAAAGTCCATGGATATATTCTCCCATTCCCACTCTGGAACTGGTAAAGGCTGAAGCATCCCTTTCGGTAACTGCCGCTCTGCTTTAACCTGTTGACAAGTCAAACACTTCACAGTAAAATCAGCAATATCTCTTTTCATTCCATCCCACCAGTAATACTCCCGCAGATCTCTATACATCTTAGTACTGCCCGGATGAACTGAAAACGGAGAACTATGAGCTTCACATAACAACTCTCTCTTCAACTGTGAATCTCAAGGCACACATAACCTCTTCACAAACCTCAAAACACAAACACAAACTTATCCAAGAACTCATGGAAAATTTTATTCATAAGGTCCATGAATACAGCAGGTGCATTGGTTAACCCAAAAGGCATAACTACAAATTCATAATGGCCATATCTAGTACGGAACGCAGTCGTCTGCTTCTTTTACTTTCAACTGATGGTACCCTGACCTCTAGTCAATCTTTGAAAAATACTGAGCTCCCTGGAGCTGATACCACTTCATTCGATGGCCCAACATCTGCTGAAGTTGTTTCAAATGATTTTACCACCCTTTTCTGCTTGTAGTCTAACTGCTTCCCATCACTCAAGCTCCTTGTCAGACACTCGTTTGCATAGTGACCCATCTCATTGCACTTATAACATTTCACTAACTGTAAATCAAATTTATTCTTACCTTCACCTTGATCCTTTTCAGTGCAATCACGAGCCTTATGTCCCATCTTACCACATTGGTAGCACTTCCCAGAATTCAGAAGACATTCCCCAGCATGCCTTTTTCCACATTTATCACAAACTGAAAACTTAGTTCTCTTACCATCAGACTTTTTTGAAGAATTCTTACCTTTCTCCTGCCACCTCGGTCTCTTCTTCTGCTGGTTGTTATAGAAAACTTGGTCATCGGCAAACTCCATTTCCACCTTCTCAGCACATCGAACAAGCTTTTCATAACTTTTAAACTCACGAGAAGCTAATGCCCTCCGATACTTTGGCTTTAATCCCGAGTAGAAACGATTGATTTTACTATCAAGGTCCCGGATAAAATTTGGAGCATACCTTGCCAATCGAGTGAACCTTTCTTCATAGGCAGCCACTGAGTCTTCCTCTTGCCTCAATTCCAAGAATTGCTTTTCCATCCTAAGTCGAACAGCCTTAGGAAAATACTTCCCAAGAAACATACCTTTGAATTCATCCCAGTCAAGAGCATCAATCTCATCGGCGTCCCTGATATTTTTAACCATAGACCACCACTGATCTGCCTCACCCTCCAAACGATAAATAGCAAGACTAACCTTTTGATTGTCTGAACATCCCATGACATCAAAAATCTTCTCCAGTGATTTAATCCACCCTTCAGCTTGCACAGGGTCAGATGATCCTCTGAATGATGGTGGATGTTGCCTCATGAAATGTTCCACCACTGACATGTTCCTCTGCGGTTGATCTGGCTGATCTCGTGCATGGATACCACCGCCATTTATCGCCTGAGTCAACTGCGCCATTACTGCAACAAACTGTTCAGTTCCAATTCCGACCATCTCAGGTTGCTGATTTGGGAGGTTGTCTTCCTCCTGATGTCGTCCCAACATAGATGCTTTGTTTCCTCTGCGGAAAACCATTCTGAACACCGAAATATCTTAGGCGAAGCAACATGGTAATCTGTAAATGCTATATCATTTAAATCATATTATAATTTAACACTTTTCTAACTCCTAAAGTTGTCTAAACTGACCTCTGATACCAACTATAAGGCCCCAGCCTTAAACCTTACTTAATCTTGAGTTATTACAAGATTACACATTGAGGATCTTTTCGGGTTTAGAGTTTTAGAGAATTAGATCATAAAACTTGCATTACATTCCACATATAAACAAAGTGGTTACATAAAGGTAGTATTCTTCAGTCCCATCAATGGAACACACATTTAAAAAAAACATGGATTAATTCTTGACACATCCTTGACTCTATCATCTTATCATGTACCTTTCCCTTGACCTGTGAAAAACATTTCAAAAACTTGGGATGAGCATAAAAACTCAGTATGGGTTATAAAAAAAACATGGAAAGGAAACATGAGTTCATATATAAATAAGAATGAAATCATACTTTACCCATAAAACATAGGCACTTTAACATACCTCATAAAAACATGAATAAATCATATAAATCATAATACGTAAAGGTAACTTGAGGCATTCATAACATTCTTACGTAGGGAGTAACCCTCTTGGTTACGTATGGAATACCCATCACAGTATATTCCCTAAAATCTCTTCGGAGAAACCTTAACATTTCACTCCTTCGCGTTACCCAATGCATTGGAGAGCTATAACGGGCTCACCCGCCCTTAGTTTATCACGGAACCACCCGTCTTCATAATAATGCCCAAGAACCATAACATAATCATATCACATAAAACATGCATAAAGGAAACATAACATTTCCACCATTCAATCACAAGATATCAATACCACACATTGATATAAAAAAATTATGAAAACCATTTTCAATACCAAAATAAAAGAAAAGTAAAACATGGTATTTATTTTTCTTTTAAAAATAAGGAATGGCTTGTAGAGGAAGCCGAAACTCAAATAACGGTCACGACAGCGGAGAAGTCGTTGTCGCCACATACGTACGAAAAAAACATTCCCTTTTGTCGTTTAGTAAACGCTTCGTATAAAAAATATTCCTTTTGAATAAACTTAAATGTCAAAGGGGTTTATACACCGTATAAAAGAAAGTTGTGTATAAAATAAAATATGCCTCAACGAAAGGAGATTGAGACGAAGTCCCATACAAAGATAATTTTTAAAATAAAATAGATACATTATGTGTATTCACTATAAGTACACATAAATAAAGTACAAATACAAGATACGACATAATAATATAATGACATAATTTGAAAGTAGGAGATTAACCCAAAGAATGGAAATTGGGTTAAGAAGTTCCCATACCTCGTATCTGACTTGACCCGACCGTTCTTTAAACTCCTGAATAATAAACTTTAGTTAATCTCTACTTGATTATGAATCTTTTCCAAGTTAATTATTCCTTTTATACCATGTTATGAACATCATGTAATCATTTAAGTTAATAATGTTCATTTTGTCGGTATTTGGTTCTTAAGTCAAAAATAGACTTCTTACACTTACATGTTGTTAATTTGGTCAATGTTTCATTATATCCAGAATGGTATTCATGATGTAGATATCATATATGTCATATATATCCAGTACATACATGTATTTAAAATATTACATAATCATTTAGAGGTAAGAAATGAAATGCACCGTTAATGGAGACGGTAAGCCGTACGTACGCATGAACGCTACTTTCATTTCTTTGTCATATTAATGGAATTAAAACTAAATGAGACTTATGTATATTTTAATTCCAGAATTATATTCATCATTTAGATATATCATTAATTATATATATCCATTATATACATGTACTTTTAATAGTACATTACATTTGGGGATAAGAAATGAAATGCACCGTTCATGGAGACGGTAGTCCGTACGTACGCATGAACGCTACTTTCATTTCTATCTCATACTTTAATGGAAATAAATTATAATGATATATATAGGTATATTATAATTCCAGTATAACATCATATATAATAACTTTAAATCCATCCTTTACATGTCCCACATATGGAATTAACGAATCACATCACTTTGAGGGGGCGGTAGTCCGCACTTCCTTAAATGAAGATATCGCGTATACCCATAATGGAAGCCATAAAGGTAAGACACAAATGAAAAATACAGAAGCATAAGTAAAACATAAACATATTACATATCATATATAAAAATAGTGACATCATAATGGCCACCTTTGAAGGTGTTAAATGAGTATTGAACAATCATCGTTTCGGGAGGCAGAATTTCGCCATCCACGGAAACCGTATGTTCTTTAACCATTTGATGTAGTTGTGTGAGAGTGTAGATAAAATAAATCTTATAAAAACATCCTAGTATATTTATGATACTTGTGTTGTTACAAAAGAAGTATATAAAAAGAGTTTAGGGGGTTGGAGAAGCAAAATAAAACAAATGAACATGAGAGAATGAATTACCTTAAAAAGTGCAACTCCTTTTGAGTTGAGCCTAAAGGCTTCCTTTGAAAGGATTCTGCCCAAAGGGAATCCTCTAGGATGAGGAGAGGGATGTGGAGAGATCAAATGGGCAGGGGTTGGCCGAGCCAAAGGCTTGAAGAGTGTGTGAAATGAGGTAGAGGTGGGGGCCTTTTATAAGAGGAGAGGAGGGGCACTTTTGGAAAGTAAAGAAATATAACTTAATTTAAAAATGTGTTTCGGTTTTAAAAGGTCCCACATTGATAGGATTCGTGTATAAGGTGATAAGGGTTCGAAATCAACTCATCCAATTGGTTTTGGACATGTGTAGTTCATAGATATTACATTATCTTTCCATTTTATTTAAATCGTCAAATAATGATGTCATCGCTGCATCATTATTATGTCATAAATAATTAAATTTATTTAATGTATAAAAATTATAAAAAAAATACTATGATATAGGAAATCTTTTTATATTTCCAATGACTATTTATAATCAAAATTTGGACTTGTATAACCCTACTTAAAAATTGTTTTCGTAAAACATATTATGTTTGTGTCATTTTCACTTTAACATTAAATAAAAATATATTATTGTCATTTTCCAACTAAAGTGGATCCATGGGGTCCCCAAGTTGACCCATGGCTTGTCTTGGTCGGCCATGACACAACCAATAAGGTTGGGACATGTGTCTAGGTCATTTCAGTTTATTAAAGCATTATTTATACCTTAAACTACACTAATTACCAATAATCGCGATTAAAAACTTAATAAGTTACTATTCACCAAAAAATTATTATAATCTCATTGAACCACATTTTACTTCTTAATGACAACCATGTATGTCGGATTTTCAAAAATCAATACACATTAGTGGTAAACTTTCATTTAACTGAAAAATCAGTTTGCTTGATTACCACTTAGTGGTTTCACTATTCATCAAAAATTGAAGTTTTTCAGAAAATTACCAAAAATTTACCCTAAGCTATATTTGATATTCCGAATTCAAAAATGAATTCTATTTTACAAAATTCAAATCATATAAGTCACATTAATTAATTCAATAATTAATTCCCGCTGCCAGAGCAAATAGCGTGTTTTTACAAAACAATAAGTATCAAAAGATTGACACCAGTTTAAGTCTAATTTCAAATCGAAATTGATTCCAATGACCACCATTGGATAAAATGGTAAAAATATATTCTAATTTCACTTTAAAACCAATTCAAAAGATAATCTAATTATATAAATAAATTAGATCAAAAAGGGGTTTTGAATTAAAATGCAACATTTACACTATTCATAAAAAAAATGAACTTTATCAGAAAGGTACCAAAAATTACACAAAGTAAAATTTGATGTCCCGATTCTTAATAAAAGTTTTATTTGGTCCAAAAGAATGTATAAGAGTGATCAAAACTATATTTAATGACGGTTCACCATTAAAAGGTGATAAGTGAACCTTTAGTGAAAATTAGAGTATAAAAGCCTAAAATTGAACTCTTTCCGTATTTTAAGCCTTTATCTTTTATTGGGTAAATGTAAAAACATCTAAAAACATATCTATTCATATTTTAGTTATTTCTATTCATTCCCGCTAGTACAACGGCTACTTGTCAACTAACATAATATTATTATATTACTAGTGTGCTACGTAAGTTTCAAAGAAACTCATCGTTGCGTATCGGGTACGCTATCGAACATAGCAACCCCTTTTAATTAAAATTCATATTTAATTCTCTAATATTAATAAATATGAAAATTATTTATTCTTTAATTACCTGGGATGTTACAGTATCTCCTCTTATATATAACGCATCATGGGATCAATGTCCAGTCTCCTGATGGAATTCTTCAATTATCATGCGAAGTACCCCAAATTTTGATTAGAGATGTAGGGGTGATTTCATGATTGAATAGACTGGTGTTAGGTCTTTCAAGAGATGAAGGTGAAATACCAAAATACACTCATGTGACAGGTTCAACATGTCTGAGGGGGGTTCTATGTGGTCATGAAGATTACATTAGAACATTTTAGGATAGTCAAAATAAATTTAAATTTCATTATGATTCCCCCTTTTTCACACAATAATTTTTTAAATGGATTTGGTTGAATTTCAAGCATTTATCAATGGAAAAGTAGGATGATCAAGGGATATTTTCTAGAATCCTCTACATGGCCATCAGTGCTTGTCTAAAAACCTTTAAATTAACATGATGTCTTGTCATATGGACTTCTATAGATCATATGTACATCATTAATAGAAGAAGACATGTTTTTATGACCTTCCATGTCCATGTGATTGTGTTTACTTCAAGATGTTTTGTGATCATTATGATATGATCGTCAAAACCTCATTTAATCATTTTTTGAGGACAAAATACGAACCTTTAATTATGTATTTATTCCATTCTTGTATTTACCATTCCCATTTGGTTGGTGGCTATAAACAATTTCATGAATTGAAATTTTAATATGCATAAGATATTAAAAACTCTTATTTTCTGTCTAATTTAAAACATTAAAACCTACATACCCCAAAAATTGAAACAAATTATTAGATGTCCTATTTATTTATATAGTAGTTTGTTTTAGTAATTAAATTAGCATAATAGAATGAATATATTATATCACATAATCTCTTGAAATCTTTATAACACTACATTCTTATTTCCATAGACTGTGTGAGGAAAATTTCAAAGTGATTTGGGTCTTGTAGTGACATCAGATGGATTTATTGGTTAATAAATAATAAAATAAAATTATAATTGAGAATAAATCATAGAAGAATCAAGATATATTAAATAGTTCATGAAGCAATTCCATTATTTTTCACCACTTTTTTTTTACATCTAAGAATTATAATATTTTTATTATCTTGAATTGTTTTTATTTCTTAAGAGTTACATAGTTTTATTTGGGTAGTGATGAGAGGAAATATTTAAAATATTTTAATTTATTTTCATTATAGATTAACCCCACAATTAATACAAAAAATGGGAATTTAATTCCATTTTGATACATTAGATAGTATGTAATTATAATTTCTAATTTAATGAATCATCTTTCTTAATTTTATTTAGCATTTTTAATTAATTTGAAAAAACATATATATTGATTTTTCATTTTTTTTGATTAAATTGTTAATAACATTATTTGCATGTTTTTTATTTGAATATACCATTTTGGAACAAATATCTTCAATGAATAAAGTAATATAGTGTGTTTACCACAATTAAGATTGTTTTTTGAGGATGATTATAGGTATTATGAATTGAACTTCTATAATTTATTTGTTTTTGTGAAAAATTTAGAGAAGGAAGTGATATGAAATTTTTTTGTGTCTAAGAGGATAAAAAAATTATTTAATTTATAATATCTAATTAATCTAGAAACTAAAGATTATAGATAATATATATCGTAAGAATAAAATAGATTCATAAGAAAATATATATAAGGAATTTGATAGATAGTTTTTTAATGATTTCCAAATCAAAAGAAAAAACCAACATAATATTCTTTAGATGTTACATTAAATTTTCCAATTCAAATATCCAAATGTGGTTTGATTCATAAGATAATATCTCTTGCGAAGGTTATTATGTAAGATTTTTTATTTTAAAAAACACTAAGAACATAAATAAATTGGTTTTTTTGGTTTATATGATATTTATGACTTATTAAATTTATAGTTACAACTAATACTAAAAATGGTAGTGTCATGTTATAGAGATTCACACAAATTTAATAGCATCTATTTGATATTTTTATGTAGCTTAGTATTACACCATGAACAAAATACTTGCATCATAATTTGAGAATTTTCATCTTTAGGGATTAAAATTTGAATTTCAGAAAAAATTATAGGGATTCTTTTAAGAAAAATTAATTTTGATAGTCTTCCCAAATATCATAAAATATCATTTTGAGATTTTTGATGATCCCATCCATTAGTTAAAATATGTGAATACAATGGAAGGAAATGATATCCAACATTAATCACCAAGAGAGTGGACTCCTGAAGAAAACACTTCCTTCGACTATTCTAAATGGGAGCTTTTAGAGGATTATGGGGTAATCATACTGCTAAATTCCAATATAGTGAAAAATAAGGTTCATTGATTGTATAAATACTTCTACCTAACCTAATTTTAATTGTCTAAAATCCTTGGTTTTGTTACGACCAGTCCTTGGGGCCCGTGCTGTGACTACCCCAAGGCTGCCTTCTATAGGCCAGGGGATGGAGACTAGCACCAAAGGCGTAAATCCCAATAAAAATGGAATGCATTGCCTTTATGATAGTTAAAAAACACAATAGATTATCTAAGATGATGTAAGCACAATGTAATACTGAATACAATGTAAGTGATGAAAGGTAAATGGGCCAGAATATAAACCCAATTGAAAAGTACAGTATAGCTGAAAGTCTACAACAATTGCAGGAAAGTAAAGAAGCAACTAATGAGTTGTCCTCTGAGAATCCCACCTAAATGGTGGGTACAGATAATCTCCTCAGCACCTCGGATCCATCCTTCTGCACAGTGTACGTCGATCCAAGTGGTCCTCCTCTGGGTACTGTCCAGCTCTACAAGCCTCTATCATGATCAACGTTGTTCGTCGTCTGCATCCAACAAAATGTAGTGTGGGAATTTCTCGTGCAGGTTTGAGTATAACAATACTCATTAGGGACCCTAAGACTCCCAACAGTCTCCCAGAATCTATGAAGGATAAACCACAAAGGAAAGATACAATCACGAAGTATCAACCAACTCTACTTCGGTATATGCCCATACATATACCTAAGTCGTCGATCCCAGTTCAGATCAAACTCTCGAGCCCAAGAACAACCCATCCCACATTGGAATGAAGTCAATCACACCAATGGTAATGATTGAAAGTCAAGACTCAGCACACACAGGTATACATCTTTCAAAAATTGATAAAGATGATCAGATGCAATAACCATTCATCTAAGCTGGTGGACCCACATAGGATATTAGTACAACTAAGTTGTCGGACCCACGTATGATACTAGACCAGCTAATCTATCAGTCCGACATAGGATACTAGAATAGAAGTCAAACCGTCGGACCCATAGATGATTCATGTATGGTAGTCATCACTGTCGAACGCACAGAGGATTCTAGTAAAGTTATCATCGTCGTCAAACCCATGGAGTATTCCAGTACAGATTTCGTCGTCGTCGAACCCATGGGGGATTCTAGTACATTTTCCATTAGCGTCGAACCCATTAAGGATTCCAGTAAGGTAGTCGTTGCAGTCGCAGCCAACTCTAGGTTTCCCACACACAACACGCTCGATTCTAGGACGGTACGCTCCTCGAGCCAAGGGGTGGATACATAAACTATCACGAAGTCCAGAGTTGATGTATTCCGATGTTCCTTCTCATGAAATGGAACCCAACGCGACAGACGGCGCATCAATCTGACACCCGGTCTGAGAGTTATTCCCATTTTTCTCCAGTGGCCCGATTGAAAAAACGATCCTTGCAAACCCAGACATTTTCCAAAGTTATCCAAAACTCACTTCCAGTATTGAAAAAGGACCGCACATCAAGAGGGTCCCAGTTCCGCAGACGGCGCATTTATCGGATGCACAGTCTTCATGTTATTCACCCTTAATTGAAAATGAGCTCGGTTTGTTAAGCCTAGTGAGCTGGCGGGTCCGTTCAACCCAGTTTTTGAGGGTCCGACCCGGCAGGGGGTCGGACCAGCCTCATGAAACCTGCAGCCCAGCCGCAGCTTGGCCCAAGGTGGCCGAGCGGTCGAAGGGGGGGGGGGGGGTGCAGTCCCCCGACTGCCCGAACTAGTGATGCCATGTGGCGATGACCTGCATAGCTGGCCGGCCGAAGCCGGCCAGCCGGCCTTCTTGGTGCAAGTGTCCCACTCGGTCGGGTCGCGGTCTCTCCAACGCGTCTCCCTCCTAGCACTGAATTGGTACTCAGCCCGGCCGGCCGCCTACCGGCCGGTTCGCCCACTGAGCTGCCCGCAGAATGCGGGCTGTGGTCTTCCGCAGTGCGACACCCCTTGTGGTGCTACGGTCCACCTTCGGCCTGTCCAATTGTAGCCATCCGATTCTTCTTCGGCTGAGCGGCCAACTGTTGCGGGCCGCGGTTCATCCGTAGGTGGACTTCACATGGCCGGAATTTCCATTCATCGCAACCTTCCTATCATGATCTCCATCACAATCAAAAGAGTCGAAGGAGGGTCGTCGGGCTTTGTATGTTCGGCCCACACCCTTCATGATAGGTGGTAGCAGTTGGATGAAAATAAAAAATAATTTCCAATGAAGAATGGGGTACGAGATAAACAATTCAAATTGAAAAAAACCCTACCTTGAGATAAGGTTCACGGTAGTCGAGTGTCGTGGAAGACGACGTCGCGGGGAGACAGTGTCATCTCATTGACGTCGGGGTAGAAGGGCCGAGGATGGTGCGTCATCGGCATTCCTCGTGGGTGGCTCCTTCTCCATTGGTTTTTCCCAAGATTGAAGGCAATGATTGAAATTCCTCAGCGGTTCTTCATTGGAAGGATGGCGTTCTTCATTGAGAGAGGAACACCCTTCTCTATTTCTCCAAATCTCTCTCACAAATCCACTCAACACAACGAGTGAGTCAAAATAAAATAAGAGCTAAAGCTATTATTTTTATTCACACATGTAATTCAGAATTCAATAAACATAATTAAATAATTGAAAAGGTCGAATTAATTAATTAAAATGTGTTAGTAAATAATAAAGAGAGGAGGAGGGAGGTGAAGAGATCTCTTAAGTAAGGGTTGTTGTCAAGGAATTAAATAAAGGTGAGTTAAATGGGAGTTGAAGAGAGTTATGGGGAGATGAAAGGTTGGGGATAATGTGGGCCCCACCTCAAAAATATCCTCACATGGGAAGTTATGTGGGTGTGGGCTCCACCAATAACATCCCCATGTAATATTTAACTGACTATCAAAATAAAATTTTGTACCACATAATTTTTATTTTATTTAAGTTTAAACCCGAAAATATAACTTCAAAGCCGCATAAAACGCAACTACTGTAATGGTCCCCGTAAGAGAATACCGGTGCTGCGAGTTCATCGGTGTCCTCAGATTTTAATTCTGAGCACTGGTTCAAAAAATAGGAAAACCTGCACCTGCATTTACTGAATATACCTGAAAAAAAATTCATAAATTGATTTCGGGCACACAGGGCCTCAGAATCAAGTGCCGTAAGAAACGACGGACTTATCAAATTCCAAAGTATTTAAGAAAAAAAATTCAAAGAAATTTGTGTGTCTTTACAATACTCCCACCTCAGGTCTTTACATCCCTGTAAACCTACAACACACACTAGGAATTAAAATGGGGATATTGAGCATGCATCTGTGCCTCCCTCTCCCAAGGCTCTCCAGGAGGTTCCCGTGCTGCTAGCGAATGCGCAAAAGAGGTATCTATATTCCACTTAGGACATGCTCCTATCAATCCTCGATCTCCACTGAGACCTCCACAAACGTAGCCCCGTCATTGAGGTGCATCTCCCTATGATCGATGATGTGGGTCGGGTCGTGTATATATCTCCTCAGTTGAGATGCGTGGAAAACGTCATGCACCCAGTACAACTAAGGTGGAAGTTTCATGCGGTAAGCCACCTCACCTACTCTACTAAGGACCTGGAATGGTCTGATGAAACACAGAAATAACTTGACGCCCGAACAAATCTCCATAGACCCCGTCGAGGTGAGACCTGTAAGAAGACATGGTCTCCATCCTCAAACTCAAGTGGTGTCCTACTCCTATCACCATAGGAATTTTGTTTGCTCTGTGTAGTCTTCATCCACTCCTAGATGATTTTCACCATCTCCATCATAGCCGGAACCATCTCTGGTCCTACAAGTGATGACTCCCTTGGGTTAATCCAGCACAATGCCTTGTATGGTGCCATCCTGATTGTGGATTGTTATGTATGATTGTACGCAAACTCCACCAAGGATAGGTGATCATTCCAGCTGCGACCAAAGTCAAGGACACATGCACAGAGCTTGTCCTTGAGTGTCTTTATGGTCCTACTAGTCTGTCCATCCGTCTGGGGATGGAAGGCGGTGCTAAGACATAGCCGCGTCCCAAAAGCCTCCTGTAACGCCCTTCCATATCCGGGAAGTGAATTGAGCATCTCGATCAGAAATGATAGTCAATGGAACACCATGAAGCCATACGATCTTTTGATTGTAGAGGCATCCCAAGATCACTACTGAGCCCTACTCTCTGATCGGTAAGAAGTGGGCCGACAAGGTGATTTGGTCTATGATCACCCAGATAGAGTCGTGACCTCTGGATGTACGTGGAAGTCCCATCACGAAATCCATGGATATCCTGTCCCACTTCCACTCTGGGACCTCTAAGGGATGCACAAATCCCACTGGTACCTGGTGCTCCACCTTCAGTTGCTGAAAAAGTGAGGCCTCATGAAATGAACTTGTCTACATCCTTCTTCATTCCTATCCACTAGTTCTGTAGTCTGAGGTCATGGTACATCTTCGACACTCCTAGATGTACCACAAGAGGAAAAGTGTGAAACTCCCTCATCACTTCCTCCTGTAGTTCAACAGGTACCATAGTACGTCCCCTAAAGCGGATTAAATGCTCCCCTCCTTCAGAAAATCCATCAGGCGCCTGCCTTGTGGATATATGAGCACGTCGCGTCTCACAGTAAACATCCCCATGTTGTGCCTCTCTGACTCGCTGAAGGAGTGTAGGAGTGATTGTGAGAGACTGAAGAAAGGGTTCTCCATCTCTATACACAAAGGATATTTGCAACACGGCTAGCTGATCTATCACCTCTCCTAGTAGATTAATGCATGATCTCCTGCTGAGAGAATCAGCTACAACGTTCCACTTTCCAGGAGTATAAACTATCTCAAAGTCATAGTCCTAATTGAACTCGAGCCATCTTCGGTGTCTCAAGTTCAGGTCCTTCACCAAGAAGATGTACATGAGACTCTAGTGGTTAGAGTAGACTATGATGTGCTCACCCATCAGATAGTACCGCCACAACTTCACGGCGAAGACCACTGCTGCAAAATCTAGGTCATGGGTAGTGTATATCTTTTTGTGCTGTATCAACTGTGGTGAACCATAGGTGATCACTGCTCGCTCCTTCATCATGACGCACCCGAGTCTGGTCTCTACTGCTTCACAATAAACTACGTACCCAACTCCCTCCTCTGGTAGCCTCAAGATGGGTGCACTTGTCAACCACTGTCTCAGCTCTTGAAAGATCTGCTGACATCTATCTGACCAAATGAAGGGTTTCCCCATCTTTATCAAGGCTGAAAGCGATGTTTCAACTCTGGAGAAGTCCGTAACAAATCTATGACAGTACCCAGCCATGCCCAGGAAACTCTGCACCTCCATCACGCTCCTAGGTGGATCCCAAGAAAGTATTGCCTCGATCATCGTAGGATCCACTGCAACTCCCACCTCCGAGATGACGTGTCCCAAGATGTGTACTTCTCGTATCATGAACTGGCACTTCAAGAGCTTACCATAATGCTGGTTCTCTTGAAGTTTATCCATTACAACCTGCAAATTTTAGGTGTGCTCCTCCTTAGTAGTCGAGTAAATCAGTATGTCATCGATGAAAACTACGAAAAATTGATCGATGATAGGCTGGAAGATCCTGTTCGTGAGACTCATGAACACAAATTGAGGGTTGGATACGCTGAAAGGCATAACCAGGAACTCTTAGTGGCCATACCGACACCAGAAGGCCGTCTTCTTCGCATACTATTCTCTAACTCTAAGCTAGTAATAACCTGACCTGAGGAATATCTTTGAGAACCATCATGCTCCCTTGAGTGATCAAAGAGATCATCAATCCACAAGAGTGGGTAATTTTTCTTC
Organism: Viscum album; assembly: GCA_963277665.1. Taxonomy (NCBI): domain Eukaryota; kingdom Viridiplantae; phylum Streptophyta; class Magnoliopsida; order Santalales; family Viscaceae; genus Viscum; species Viscum album. The sequence continues at coordinate 846,506,499 of OY728131.1, read as the reverse complement.
ACAGTCACCTGATTCAGGAGATGGTAGTTGACACATAGTTGCAAGCTCCCATCCTCCTTCATGGCCAATAAAATTGGAGAATCCCAGGGTGAAACACTAGGTCGGATGAATACCTTTCCCTGCAAGTCCTCCAACTATACCCGCAGCACACGAAACTCAGCGGGATCCATCCGATATGCTGGAGTAGATATCGGTGATTTCGCAAGGTACTGGTCTATGTAGAAGTCTACCTCATTGTGAGGAGGTATTCTTGGAACGTCGTCAGGAAAAACGTCCGCATACTGATCCACCACAATAGGAAATCTCAGACTCCACACATCAACCGTTCTGAGGATGGGACTAGCCAACCGATGTGTGATAGGTTGCCCTCTCCTCTGTGTAAGTCCATTTTGCGCTGCTAAGTCTCCCTTCTCACCAGTGAAGGTGAACCTACTCCCATCAGTGTGGATACACCGCACCATGTGCCTAATTCATCCAATTTGTGCATGGACTATAGACAACCATTCCATACCAAAGATGACGTCGTAAGGCCTTGACGCCGCTACAAGAAGATCCCAGCGGAAGCTCTCACCTCCTAGAATGAGATCACACTACTGGAACCAGTGTGAAATCATTGAGTCTGCTCCCATAGGAGTCACTAGCTACAAGGTTCGAACCAACGGCTCTGTCGGAATCTCCGAGCTCCGAATAGGGGAATCAGCAATAATAGAATGAATCACACCTCTTTCTATCAGTACTTAAGCAAGGGTGGAGTATACACGGATAGTACCTCGAATCATCTCAGGTGCACCATGTTCATAAGCCTCCACTACCGGGAGCTAAGCCTGCCTCTGTCTGCCAGCACCCTATGGTCGGGGTAGACCTCCTGGTGGTTGTAGTGGTAAAGCCTCAAAGCATCGTCAACCACCTGCTACTCGGATAGCTCCTCTGCCTCGTCCGCCTGCTCCTTGTGGACTGCCAATGTCAAACCTCTCCCTCTACAAAGGAGGTCCCTCCACTTTCTACTGCTCATCAGCAGAGTGGTTCAGGCAGTCTGGAGCCATGTAACCCTGCCCGCCGCATTCTTAGCACTACCTGCTCCTCGTATAGCTGGCTATGTTTCGAGTTCCCCGCACTACTGAACCTGTATCCTATGGTCTGTCACCCAGTGGACTGGTCCGCTTGGACCTCTACGACATATTTCTACTATCGGATGTAGAAGAATACGCTACATGTCACCCTGTGGTGGGTCTCACTGCTGGTGTCGGATCAGTGAGAAAGATCTCTACAAGAAGGGCTCGCTCCAAAACTCACGCCTGTGTTATAATGCTGATGGAGATCATCGAGGCCCTGATCTCGTGTCTGAGTCCCTACTAAAATGTCCAGGCCCTGAAGAATGGGTATCATACCATGTATGTGGAGTAGCGTGAGAGGTCAGTAAACATCGCTAAGTACTGATCCACTGTCATGCTGTTATGCCACAGATGAAGTAACTCATGTATGCGCACCGCACATAGGGTGGCTGGAACAAACACCAAGAGGAAGAGACTGTCGAAGACTCTCCACAATAGAGATTCCTCATCGTGCACCTTGAGAATCATGCTCCACAATATACCTGCTTCTACATGCAGGAGACTTGCTGTGAGGATCACCATAAGATTGGTTGGTGTCCCTACTAATATGAAGACTCTGACGATAGCCTCCAGCCAATCCTCGGCTTCCTGAGGGTCCGTCTCTGCACGTAACATGGGTGGCCTCTGTCGCTGAAACTCATGCAAGGCACTCAGGAGGCATGTACCCTCTACTAGTGGGGCTAGAGGTACTGGTGGCTCATCGGGTAGTGGTATAGCTAGTGCCTCCGCTGTGATGGGGCCCTGCACCGAGGCCTCGTTGCTCGGTGGGCTACCATCTCATACGCGACTCGAAACCCAAGCTGGCTGCCTTAGTGGGGCCTCCCTAAAAGGAAACAGGTGTTCTATGGTCAAAAACGTATACCCGGTGAGCTGACACAAAGTAAACAGAAAGAAAACTTTTGAAACACACAAGAAATTAGTGTTTTTGTGCACTGAGTCAGAAATCAGGAGTCAGGCACCTGGTGTATGGATACGTCGGACATCGCACCAACACTGGACTCCCTGGACTAAAAACCACACTCAATACTCTTAACATTATTATTTCACATAAAGGAATTATCAGAGTCCTGAGGTATGCGGTAGAACCAAATCCTCTAATACCAATTAGTCACGACCCGTCCTTGGGGCACATGCCATGACTACCCCAAGCCCGCCTTCCATAGGCCAGGGGCTGGTGACTAGCACCAAAGGCACAAATCCCGATAAAAAGGGAAGGCAATATATTTATGATAGTAAAAAAACACAACATAATATGCAAGCTGAAGTAATCACAATGTAATATTGAATACAAAGTAAGTGATGAAAGGTAAATGGGCAAGAATGCAAACCCAACTGAAAAGTACAATACAATTGAATGTCTAGTGCAACAGCAGTAAAGTAAAGAAGCAACTACTGAGTCGTCCTCCAGGAATCCCGCCTGAAGAGTGGCTACATATAGTCTCCTCTGCACCTCAGATCCGTCCGTCCGCCCCGTGTACATCTCTCCAAGTGGTTCACCTTCGGTTACCGTCCAGCTCTACAAGCCTCTAACACGATCAGCATTGTCTGTTATCTGCATGCAACACAACATAGTGCAAGCATTGCCCGTCCAGGTGTGAGTAACACGATACTCAGTAGGGACCTCGAGACCCCTGATGGGCTCCTAGAGTCCACAAAGGATAAACCAAAAAGGAAAGATAAAATCAGGATGTATCAACCAACTCTACTTAGGTATATTCCCGTACATATACCTAAGTCATCGATCCCAGTTTGGCTCCAACTCTCGAGACCAAGCACAACCCAATACACACAGGATAGAAGCCAATCACACTATTGATAATGATTGAATTTCAAGACATAGCTTACACAAATATACATCTTTCGTAAATTGGTAAAGATGATCAGATGAAATCACTTACTCATCTAAGCTGGCGGACCCAAGTAGGATACTAGTCCATCTAAGATGGTGGACCCACGTAGGATACTAGACCAGTAACTCTGTCGGACCCACGTAGGATACCTGAACAAAAGTCAAACCGTCGGACCCACATAGTATTCAAGTATGGTAGTCATCACTATCAAACCCACGAAGGATTCCCGTTAAGTTTTCCTCATCGTTGAACCCACAGAGGATTCTAGTACATTTTCCATCATCGTTGAACCAATGGAGGATTCCACTATGGTAGTCGTTGCAGTCGCAGCCAGCTCTAAGTTTCCCTCACACAGCATGCTCGATTCTGGGAGGGTCCAATTCTCGAGCCAAGGGGCTGATACATAAGCTTTCATGAAGTTCAGAGTTGATGTATCCTGAAGTTCTGTCTCGTCAAATGGAACCCAACGTGACAGACGGTGCGTCAATCGGACACCCGGTCTGAGAGTTATTAGCATATTTTCTCCAAGGGCCCTGTTGGAAATATTCTCATTCCAAACTCGGAAATTTTCCAAATTTATCCAAAACACACTTAGAGAATCGCAAAAGTACCTCCATGTCATGAGGGTGTTAGTGCCGCAGACGGCGTGTCTATTAGACACGCGGTCTTCATGTTATTCCCCCTTAAATGAAAATGGGCCCGCCCCATTAAGCCTAGTGGGCTGGCGAGTCAGCTCAACCATGTTTTGGCAGGTCCGAACCGGCATGGGGTCAGACTGTCCTGGTGAAACGCGCAGGCAGGCCCAGCGGCGTGCGGCCCGGCCCGGCGTTCCGCGGCCAGAAAGGGCCGAGCTGTTCGAGGGGGGGGGGGGGTCCCCGGCTTCCCGAACCAGTGGTTCCAAGTGGTGCCACCCTCCTTGACCGGTCGGCCGAAGCCGTCCGGCTTTCTTGGCCCAAGCGACCCACTCGGGCGGGCCGCGGTCTCTCTAGTGTGGCGCCCTCTTTGCATCACGATTCTGCTTAGCCCGCCAGGCCGCCTGCGGCCGGTTCGTCCACCGAGCTGCCTGGGGAATACGGGCCGCGATCATCCGCAGCCCGGCGCCCCTTGTGGCTGCGCGGTCCTCCTTCGGCCCAACCAACTTTAGTCGTTCGGTTCTTCTTCAGCCGAGCGGCCCACGGTTGTGGGCCGCAGTTCTTCCACACACAGTCAGCGCATGACCGCCACTTCCATTCATCGCCACATTCTTATCATGATCTACATCGCAATCAAAATAGACTACGGAGTGTCGTCGGGCTGCGTGCATTCAGCTCGCTCCCTCTGCGTTAGGTGGCAGTAGTTGGCTCAAAATAAACAATGATTTCCAATGTGGAACAGGGTACGAGATAAATGCTTCAAATTTAACAAACCCCTACCTTGACATAAGGTTCGTGGTAGTCAAGCATCATGAAAGACGTTGTCGTGGGGAGACGGCGTCAACTAGTTGACGTTGGGTTAGACGGGCCAAGGATGGCACATCATCAGTGTTCCTCACGGGTGGCTTCTTCACCTTTGGTTTGGCCAAAGATCAAAGGCGATGATTGACGTTCCTCGATGGTTCTTCGGTGGAAGTATGGTGTTCTTCGTTGAGAGAATAACACCCGTCTCTTTTTCTCCAAAGCTCTCTCACAAATCCCTTCAAGACAACGAATTCCCCCAAAATAAAATAATAGATAATGATATTATTCTTATTCACACATGTAATTCAAAATTCAAAAAACGTAATTTATTAATTGAAGATGTTGAATTAATTAATTAAACAGTGTTGGAAAATAATAAAGAGATGGAGAGGGAGGTGAAGAGATCTGTTAATTAATGGTTGTTGTCAAACAATTAAATAAAGGTGAGTTAAATGGGGGTTGAAGAGAGTTATGGGGAGATGAAAGGATGGGGCTCGTGTAGGCCCCACCTCACAAATATCCTCACATGGGATGTTATGTGGGTGTGGGCTCCACCAATAACTTCTCTATGTAGGATTTAACTAACTCTCAAAATAAAATTGTGCACCACAAAATTTTTATTTTATTTAAGTTTAAACCACAAAATATAACTTCAAACCCGCATAAAACACAACTGCGGTAGAGGTCCCCTTAAGCGAATACCAGCTCTGTGAGTTCATCGGTGTCCTTGAATTTCAATACCGAGCACCGGTTCAAAAGAGAGGAAAACTCGCCCGTATGTTTACTGAACGTACCCGAACAAAACTTCAGAAATTGATTCCGCGCACACCAGGCCTTGGAATTAAGTTCCATCAGAAACCACTGACTCGTAAAATTCAAAAGTATTTAAAAAAAATTTCCTTCAAATTTCTGGGTCTTTACATATTTTTTATCTTTATTTATTTACATTTACATATGTTATTCATTTTTGATAAAAATACCATAACAACCGGATTATTTTTTACATATTAATATATGATTTATTACATATTATTTCAAAAAATAAAACCAAAATTATTGATAATTCTAGTGTCTATAAAACTTATGTAAATTACATAACAACATAAAATGGTGAATAGATAATCCTTATTGAAAAATTCATTAACATGATTATAATTTTCCCTCAAACTAAAAAATGCATTGGATAACCTGGGGTCATATATTTAAAAATGGTGACCAGTAAATCCAAATAATGGAATAATAATTGAATAAGTTAATACATGTTATAAAATAGGCATTTAAATAGACAAGAAAAAGATCATGACTAATAAGGCATGTATATCATGAAAATCACAACTTTGGAAATGTGGTATCGTCTTACAACATTGCATCATAAAAAAAGGTCAAGGCTACCTAACAAATGAAGTTATTGAAAAATTACTACAAATTGATCAAGGTCAACCACTATCCAAACATGACATATCATGAGCCTAAATATTACACATTAAATTTTAGTGCTATAAAATTCTAGGCACACTAGTTACTTTTATTTCATTCTCATACATTAGTGGGCTATATTGGTCATACTACATGGATTAATCCATCATCATTTTTTATTCTATAATTAAATAGTGGGTAATACATAAATTTATGTCATAATTTATATAATTATAAGTGTATAACGGTTAATTCTATTGATAATAATTGGGTATGGTATTCACTACATAATTATTTTGGCATGGAAAATAAAGGTGAAATTTTGATAGCATAACAACATCACTTAAAATTCATAAAATTGGTTGATAAGGGAGAAAGAGATATCAAATCATTTTTAAATAAAATTATATATAATATGGACATATACATATATTTCCCAATAATATGTATTTGAAATTGATGGCATATGGTAATAAATAAACATGAATAATGAAGTGAATGTGAGGATCCCTTATTTGAGTGTGTGACACAATATACTTGGGAGGAGCTTCTTGAGAGCTTTAGGGACCCATAAGAGGACTATAAAGATAGTGGGGAAGAGTAAAGATGTTATTTAGGTATTTTTGGTGAAATTAAATGGTGTCATGGGTTGGTTTATATAGGTAATTATTGGGGATTTCTTTATTATTTCTCAAATATAGGTTTTAGCTCTATATAATAAAATAACCCAAACCGAAATTCACCACTAGTTTTTTCCCATGGATTCATCTAAAGGGGGTAATTTTTCAATATTTTACAAGGAAGTGGGAATATATTAAAAAAATAGTACCCTTTATTTTGTGGAGTTGTGTCGTACTCTTAGTGAAATGAATTTAAAACCTTAATATATATTAATAGTTTTGGGGGATTCAAAATGGATTTATAAAATTAATCAAATAATCCTAATGTTTGATAATTTTTTTAAAAAATATTTTTGGTATCGGATACATTTATAGTGTTTATTACATCACTTTTGGGTCATAATGATGTCATAATACACAAAGTATATTTATAAGGTATTAAATATTTACCCGAAAATTTTATTGTCTCAAAAAATTCTTAATAAATCAATGTTTTAAAATTTAGACATTATGATTCCAAAAATATTATTCATTTTTTTGAAATAATTTTCTAAATACGTGGATTCCATCTTTTAATGTAATATGGATATTTATTATGGAATTATGGGCATTGATAATAACATTTTTCGAACCTTTATAAAAATTACATTTGACTTCCTAAAAATATTTTATCATTTATATTTAATAAAAATTATTTATTAATAATATATTATTAAAATATAATTTATTTAAAAAAATAAATTAATTCAAAAAAATTGTTCCTTACATGAATTTTAATATTACTGAAATATAATATTTGTGATTTATTGTATCAAAATAAAAATCATTTACAATGTAAAAATAATATGATTAAAATAATTTTTTTATTTAAAAATTAATATAAATAATCATATTTAGAGGGTATTGATAGATAGGCCTTTAATACACTGGTATGTTCAATAAGGGTACGGTGCTAGATTGTGAGACTTTCATGGGTGGATCGACATACTTGGTACGGACCATGATCTTGATGAGTTAAACATCTATCATAAATGATTTCACTCAATATTAACATTTTGAATATTGGATTAGCCTTGTTCAAGAACAAAGACCAGTGATTCTATCTCCCTTGGATGCTCCGACAAATGTGATTCCTATGGTGTGATCTTACTAGATGAGTCAATATCTTATATTTTCGATTTTCATTAGATTAGATAAAACTCAATATTTTCACCAATCATTTGGTCATTATTCAATGGATATATTATCAACGGTAATGAATCTTAAAAATAAATTAAATCTGATAGGATATAATTAAACCAATGAAGTCAATATTTTTTCTATATTGATATTAATAATAATAAATTTAATTAAATTTCAAGGATAATTTTATTTATAATAGTTTTGGTCCCTGAAATCATTCCCCCTTAAGAATTTTTCATTCAATACTTTTATTTCCCACCCAAATAATGATAATAATAACTCTATTTCATAACATATTATAGCTCATACATAACTTCTCCTAACTTTTTATTCCTCCACAACACTTTGACAAAGTGCATTATATAATTTCATATAACTTTGTCTCTATGATATATGATCTCCACCAGATGCTCCCCATAGGGAAAATAATTCTCCAATATTTTGAAATATGGATTTAGTACATGTGAGGGATCTAGTATGTACATTCTCAATATGTATATAAGGAATGAATCATGCACTTGTGATAGGGTATGTGGGAGTAGTAGTCGACATGATACCAGTCTGATGCGGCCCAGGATCTAAAGTGGGAAAATGTATCTTGGACTATGATTTCCCTTCTACCAAAATCTCATGTCTTTATTACATGAAGATATGCCTAGAAATACTGTGCCTCCAACATCAAACTCTAAATCACATTAATAATTACATCACAGTACATTTATCAACTCTTAGAATTATTTAGGTGCTTCTGAATGCTCTTAATATTTTACACCATTTCCCCATACATTTTAAGACGTTCCTATTTGTGTTCTCCAATATCAACCCTATATGAAGGTTCTTTGTAAAAATTCACATAAAATACTTAATAGGGCGCCATTTGGATGCTTGTGTGGAAACTATCATTGTCAGTGAACTGAACTAGAGCTAGATGTAGGTCCCATCCCCATTTGAAATTAAAACAATGTGCTCATAAATTTTTTTCTAGAGTATTAATATTACACCTATATTGACCATTAGTTTGTCAAAAGTCGTACTAAAGTTCATATCAGTGTTTATAGAATGTAGGAGACTTTTCCAGAACATGATAGTGAATCTCGGATCTCAATTAGATATAATTGACTTTGGTATTCCATGTAGCCTAACCCCTTCTCTAATGTATATCAGTGCATGTTGATCAAGAGAGATGTCTTTTTGAATTGTGATAAATTGACTTTCATTTATAAGACTTTCCAAAACAACCCATATATCATTATTTCCCCTATATTTCTTTATATTTCTGGTGAAAAATCCAGTGTTGATTTTTCCCATTTACATGTGGATATGCATGATGGTTTCATAATCCCTTTATAGTTATTATTTTAATCCTTATATTTATAACATACCATGGATATTGAATTATATTCATTCATCTCCTTAAATATATTATTCCTCCAATAGTGTTCTTAGAGAACATGATACATCTTTTTACTTCTCGGGTTAATGGAGAAAGTGGAAATGTGTGCATCATCTAACAAATACTTCTTTAACTTGGGATTTTATGGTACACATAGTCATGACCCAAATCTCACAACACCATCATAATTAACATTGAACATCAAGGATTTCCCCTTTCTTATAGCTTCCACATTATTCTGAATTCCCATATCATCGATTTTAGAATATTTTAACCACTCCAAAAGGGAAAATTGAGAAATAATTTTTGAAAGGATTAGTGGTGTTTCAATCTTTTGGATTCCCGTTTCTATCCATTATAAATCTAATTAGATCAGATACCGGTAAATTTTCATCAATTATAGAATTTCTAGATCCTTTATACAAAGATAATCTTACACATTATTTTAATACCAAAAATAGTAGTTTTTTGAGAGGTCATTGTCCTTGGTCATATCCAACCATATTCATTGGCACATATTCTACTCTTTGAGTGTGAATATATAATAGAGGTTTTTTTAGTGCATATATATTTCACACTCCTCCCCAAAGAGATAATGTCACCATATGTTCAATGTGATGATTACTGCATCCAATTCCAGATCATGAATTGGTTAGTTATGTTCATGAACATTCAACTACAATGAGCCATAGGCTTGACATTGTAATTCATCATTAAAACACAACCCAATCCTTTATTTAATTAATCAATGAACAATTCAAAAATATCTCCACTTGTGTGTACTATAGTCATAGGTTTAGTGATAATTTAATTTTGATCTCACTAGATATCTCTTCACATTAATCATTCCAATCATCCATTTCCCACTTATAAGATTTCCTTTTAAGAGGGTTTGAAAATCATGAAAACTTTCACCAAATTCGACGATAATACTTAACTAATCAATAAGAAATACAGATATCTATCATAGATGTTTTCCTCATTCATACTTAATATTTATATATTCTTAAAGGGTCCAAATATATCCCAATTCTTGTGATTGTATTCCCCCATAATGATAGTCCCTTCAATCATAACTCATAGTTTCTACACTTAACCTAATAATTATCCTTCAAAAATGCCTTTAACCCAATGCTCTGGTGCTCCACATTATTTTTTGTGGTATTAGATAATATTAATAAAATTATAAAGATGACCACAAATTTTTTGAGATAATATATAAATACTCTATTCATCATATCCCTAAAAAATTTTACAGAATTAATATGTCCGAATAAAATTACTGGGATCTCATAGTGCCTGTATCATGTATGAAAAGTTTCCTTGGGTATGTCTTTATTCCTCACACTAACATGGTAATATCAAAACTATATATCCACCTTGGACAATTATAATTCTCCATGTAGTAGACCAAACAATTCAATAATATGTGATAGTGGCTACTTGTTCGTTATCATGATCTTATTGAGCACACAATAATCAATACAGAGGCATATTTACCCAAACTTCTTCTTTATGAAGAGGAATATTGAACCCAATGGTGATGAACATGGGAATATAAACCCTTTATCCAGATTCCCATGTATTTTATTCCTCATACCCTCATTCTCCATATTATACATTCTATATGAAGTCTTGTATAATAGAAATACTCTAGGTATATGTTAGTTTAAAAATTCAACTTCATGGCTAGGAGGAAGACTTGGAAATTCCTAATGAAACAAATCAATGTATTCTCTCACAATAGGAATATCTTTGAGGATGGTGCATTCCTTACACTTGACCATTTGGGTTATATATTCATGCTCATAGGGAAAAATATCCTTGCTTTATAGCTATTTGCATATGAAGATTCATCCTCTGCCTATCACTTGAACATAGTCGGAGGATGATTCATAATAGAGAGAGATTGATTTCTTTCTCGTGGAAATTAATGTTGGGTCATTATAAGGAAAGACAATCCATTCCCATAATTACATAAAAGTTTAGTAAATGGTGTATACCAATGTTCTGTGGGAAATTTATCCCCCAAATATTGAGGTGGGAGGATTTCTATACATTGAATGAAATAATTTCCCCATTTATCGTTTTCACGCACACCTCTACATCCATGATTGGTTTTGGTGTTCGAATAGTGGTACTAAAATTTATTAATACGAGGTATTGTGAAGAACCATACTCAAAATGTATGTTCCCAATTATTTAATGAATAACTAGCATACTTGTTACCACCTCATTTTTGATATCCCCATTAGTGGTTGTGATAGAAAAACCTCACCCTTGATGGTATGTAGGTTATTGGTTGTATCTAAAAACCCATGTCATATGCCATTGGTTTGAAAAGTGAACTAGATTATTATAGTTGAAGAAATAAACATTGATTTGAGGTTTGAGTGGAGTATTCCATTACTCAGTCTCATTAGGGGTTTTCTCCTATCATCAGTATATATCTGGATTCCCTTCATTCATATACCAAAAGCATTTCATCATCCCCATAGAGAGAATTTATATCTACTTATTTCTTCTCCTTTGACAGGTAGGAAGTCAAAATTCCTTGGCACCATTATATTTCACAATCATACCGCTCTAATTAATCTCTTTATTCTACCTCTTATCACTATGATATCCTTGAGATTTTTTGATCTCTATCTTGACATTGAGGTTAGATCGTATAATATACATATAGATATAAAATTCCTGGATCACTGGGGATATTTTAAGATTATGTTTTATCCTCTCAAAAAAGTGTACATCCTTTTATTTATGGGTAATGAAAATGATTGAGGCTCATTGTGAATGTATTGTGATGTTTTCCATATATTCCATGATATATTGGTCATCTTTCATCTTGAGGGAAAGCAAACACCATTCAATTATTTGTTTGAGAGTGTGATGAAAATATTTATTTATTTTTTACATAATTTCATACACACCATTGCTTTGATCTCTTTATCAGGAATCATATTATAGATCAATATATAATACTAATCTTTTTATCCCTCAAAATGATAAACAACTAGTATAAACATATCTAGTTTGTAATATTAAAGGATGGAGAAGAGCTTCTCAATAATTTTGGCCCATTGTTTAGTAATTAAGGGATCAGGAGATCTTTTGAAAATTTAAGGACACTGTCACTTGAAAGACTGGATAACATCTTGTTCTTCCTTAAGTGGATTAGTATTTTACTCCTAATCTAGGTTTATATTCAGAACCAGATTCATATAATAGAGTATCGTCACAATGATTTAGATTCCCATTCCCATTGGGAAGGGAATCTCTTTGAGGGAATTCATCAAATTTCCCTTCACATTATTTGTTTACATGATTCCTTCTATTTACTTCAATTTGAATGAATAAAAATAAAATTAGGGATGATTATTTTAAAAAAAATTATTCACTTAAAGTGGGAATCCAGTTACATTAATGAGATAACATATTAATTTCATTTACATCATAACATATAAATTTATAATAATTAAGCTATTTTATCCATGATCTATTTCCTAACATATATTATTAGGGGAATTTTTTCTCCATTAACAGTGGTTTATGATTGGGTAAATAATTTACTGAGTAATATCCCCTGAGAGTGTCAAACTAGGTTTATAGTAAGTCATGTTTTCGTGTTCTAGGATGACTCGGGTAAGGCCCAACACACATTATCGGAGTTGTTACCCTAGTTACATATGTACTAAAATGACAATCAATTATGGTAGGGATATACATTCATGATATACCACATACTCTATAATTACCAAATTTTAGGTATATTTTCTTATACATAGTCTTATCACTAAGGCTTTGTCTAGGGTTTTCAAATCCTAATCCTAAAAATAAATAAATATCAATTTGATAAAATCTATCACAACAATGTTCTTTATTACATATTAATAAAATAATAATAAAATACGATTAAAAATAGTAAAACTATGATGATTGTGTATTATAGTTTCTTTGGTAAATAGGTTTATTATATAACAACATAAAATGTTGAATAATTCATCTTTATTGAAAACATATTTAACATGATCATAATATTTCATTGAACTTAAAACTTCATATGATGACTTAGGGACCTATATAAGAAAGTGGGATTTATAAATATCAGTAAAATAATAATACTGTAGAAAAGTTAATTCATGTTTGAAAATAGCTATATCAAGGGTGAAAAAAAGAAACTTGAATAATAAAGAATGATATACCATGATAATTGTAAAATGGGAAATGTGGAAACAAAATAAAACACTATATCATAAATATAGGTAAAGGATAACATCTTGAACATCCTGATGTAAAAGGTTGAATAAATGAATCATCTTCACTCTTTTTCACAACAATACGTCTTGTGAGACTAAACATAACTTAATTCATTGGAGCACTATATAATTCTAGGTTCACCCGTCACATTCATTTTATTCTCATGGATAATAATTCCACATAGATTGTACAAAATGAATTCATTAATAATCTTATTTTAATCCAAAATTAAGGATTTGGGAATAAATACGTGAAATTCAAATGTCAAATACGTATAAGTGTATAATGGTGAACATTCTAGATAGAAATTGGGTAAGGTGTTCACTACACAATTATATTAGCAATATAACGGCGTCGCTAAATAATTCACAAAATGGGTTGATAAGAGATTAATGGGTCTATCATTATTTGGAAAAAGATGGGTATTAATAAGGACATTTAATGACATGTACAAAAATTAGGAAATTATAATGGAAGTAATAATGTACTGAATAATCATGGAATGAAGCAAATTTGGGGATCCCATACGTGTTTTTCTTAATCCAATTGAGTTTGGTGGATCCATTGGAGAGATTTTTGGAACCATGGGAGCACTCTATAGTGGGAAGGGAAGCAGAAGGACGTGATAAAAGGATTATTAGTGAAAATAAATTGGATTATTGATGGGTTTATATATTATATGAGGGGGGGTTTCTTTCTAATTTCTTTAACATTGGTTTTGGAATCTATATAGGAAAATAAACAAAACAACAAACCATACCTTGGTTTTTGCCAATTTTTTCATCCATATAAAAGAATTTTTCATTTTTTTATAATGTTAAGGGAATAAATTAAGTAAATAATACACTTTCTTGTGTGGAGTTGATTAATACTATTAAATAAATGATTTAAAAACCATATGATATATTAATGGTTTTTGAGGATTCAGAATGGATTTATAAAAATAATCAAATAAACATTAAATATCATTATATCAAATTTAAAAAATATATTTTATTTTTTATACCATTTATAGTATTTATTACATCACTTTGGGTCATTATGATGCCATAATATATAAAATTATATTTATACGATATTATATTTTTCATTACATTTCGACTATTTTAGAAAATTATAAAAATACACCGTTGGATAATTTCAACATTATGATTTCAAAAATAATATTAATTTTATATAAATAATTTTCAATTTTTGTGAAATTTTTAATTTTAAAATAAATGCAAAATTTATTAATAAATGTTGGTTTTTTTACAATAAGATTTTTTAAAAAGTTATAAGAATAACATTTTTCTTCCTATAAATTATATGATCATTTATATTAAAAAAAATATATAATAATAATATTTTATTAAAATTTTAGTTTTTTTTAAAATAAATTAATTCATCAAAATAAATTCATTAATTAAATTTGAATATTACCAAAAAATACTATTTTGTTGTGTTGAATCAAAATAATAAATCATTTATAAAGTAATAACAATAAAATGAAGAAAAATTAATTATTTCCTAAAAAATAATGTACATACACATAATACTACAGTTATTATTCATATACAATTAATAATCCCGAAAACACCCTATGAATATGGTGTGTGACTCTGAAAAATTTATGGGGTGTTTCTACATATATTACATGTCCAATAATTATGATGATCATGAACATATCACATAAAAGGTTTTAATCATGTTTTTTTATTGGATATTAGTTTATACTTGGTCAAGGGACAACCTCAGTTATGTTATATCCCTTGGAGGCTCCAAAAATGGGATACGTAGTGTATGATCCTTATAGATGAGTACATCACATCCATTGCTTCTATCAATTATATTTTTTAAATCCTTATATTTTTACTGATCAGCTGATCACTATTCAATGACTCTATTATTAGTTATAATGATTTTTAATTTTTATTTAAATAAAATATGATATAATAAAATTATATAACTACTTGTGTTTTATATATTAAAACTATATAATAATTCATATAATTAAATTTAAAGAAACATTTTATTTATAAATGTCTGAGACATTACAAATATAGTGTTTTGTTCTTCATCTATGTTTTTTTTATTTTATAATCAATAAACTCTTTGTGTTTCCAAACCTCCACATTGTAATAGTGATATCATAATTCACGATTATGAAAAAATAATCCATCATGGGTTTTCATTGGGGAATCATATTGGGATATTGAATTTTTGTATTTTAATTTCTAACTATATTTTTCTAATTCTTGTGCAGCAATGAAATTTTAATGTGTAATCAACGACCACCACTCCATTTCCTATCAACGTTGTTGTATTCAAAATCTATTTTAACATCAAAGTCTCCCATAGTTTTAATAAAAAAACTATATTAGTTGTGTTGATAGGTTTTAGAGGATCAATGATACGTAGTTTCTTCTTAGTGATTGTGTAAGTTCATATCCTTAGTTGGGGAGTATTTTTTCCCTTTCATCTGGTAGAAAAAATGAGTTTTTAATTTGTTTGAGGGTCATTTTGAAGGATTTTATTTTTTAATGTGGAAAAATAGTAGGGGGTTTGATGGTGAATGATATTGAGTATTCAAATAGGTTTATTTTATCTTGATCTTTAGAAGATGATGATTGAATACATTTTAATTTAAACTATCTCAATAATCTCTTCACCATAAATTTCTTATCTTTTACTTTTTATATTATTTTAATTTTTTCAAATGATAAAAAAATCAACAACTTTTTTATTTTATTTTTTACAATAGAAAATAAATAATAATAAATATTGTAATATGAATAGTGAGTTTCCTAGGATAATTTCATTATGAGATAAACATGTGGTCATTTATTATGGGAATATTGGGGATTTAACATCTAATTTGGTAGTCCCTAAAAATGGATTTTGTAAAAAGTTATGTGGAATATTATTTTCATATAATTAAAGGCACTATTAATTGATAAGAATAATAAGATATGGACTTCATAAATCTATCATAGGATGACAAGGTAGGATGTGAATAAATATGATATATATGTGTGAAATTTTATCTATATAAAATATAATGTAAATAAAAATTGGAGAATTAGTTTATAAAACATTATATATGGGAAAATATCTATGATTGATTTCGTGAATTAGATTTTTTATATTTGGAAATAATATCATATTAGTGATAGTTGAAAAATTGGATATAGAAATGAATTATATCTATCATGTAAGTATAAACATTATTGTGTGAACATAGGTATGCCAAATTCATGGAATGTGACATACTCCATGATGGCAGAAAAAGTATATTGATATTTTTTATGGTTGTCTTTGTATTAAAAATTGATGGTTCCATGAAGAAACATTAATATAAGGTGATTCAACGCATGATATGATGGAATATCATGGTGGAAATGTGTCATAAAAATAATATATTTGGAATGAAAGTGATATTTTCATTGGGAATATTTCATTAGTATTATAGAAGTAATATAAAAATAATTTATATGAGAATTTATATTTAATAGATATTGTAACACCATGAAATTGTATTGAATTTTTTGCCAAATTACATTAATATTTTTGAATTTTTCATTCTGAGAAACCTTGAATATAGACTTTTTTATAAGAAATAATGAATTTATTTTTTTCATTGTATGCAACACCATTTTGAGGATGTGGTACATGCAACAGTTATATTATATTTCAATTCATGAAACATTATTCTTGGATTGTGTTGCACATAACTATAAATTCTTTTGATAACTTTCATTACATTAAAGACATAGTTTTACCAAACAACCATGTTATGTTAATATTCTTATTAAAATATGATCATATTGTTCACCATAAAATTGGAATTAAGGATATGAATAAGAATAATAAAATAAGTAAAACATTTTTAACACGTGTATATAAAAAGATTTATTTGGTGTAAAATTAACTAAAAATTGAAATAAAACTCTTCTGAAAATATTGCTAATTTTTCGTTGGAAAACTATATTAATCAAATTAAATATTTTTCAAATTAATAATTTAATAAGAAAAATCATGATAAAATTGTTTAATAAAATATATATTTTATATTTACTCATTAAATTAATGTCCATATTTTTTCTAGATAAGGGAAAAAATGAATCTAATTTAACACATAAAGATATATGTTTCTTTTAAAAAAACATTTATTGAATTTTATTGGAGAAAAAAATGAAAATCTAATTTTTAAAAATTAATATTTTTATGTGATAAAAAACATCATTTATGAATGATAATGATCCATATTTACTTTGGGAGAAGCTTCTATATTTTTTGGGAGAAGCTTCTACAGTGATGCAAGATGAGTGGGTTGGGGCTTATGGATCGAGGTAATTGAGACCCCATGAGCATAATTATCCCACTTATGATCTTGAGTAGGCTTCAGTATAGTATTCCATAATGTTATGGAGGCACTACATGGTTGTGGAATTGTTCACAGTATACACCAACCACAAGAGTTTAAAGTATATTTTTTTTATGGGATTTGAATCTTCAGTTGTGAAAATGGCATGAGTATCTCAAGTATTTCGACTTTGAAATGGAATATGAACAAGTGAAAGGGAAAAAATTTGTTGATTATTTGAGCAGGAAGGCTAAAAACCATTTAGATTAGGGATCCAGGACCGGGTGGGAGGTGATGTATTTGTTCACATAGATGCGCCTGGAGGTGTGAGATGAAAATGGTGGGTGGACTCTTGCTTACATAACAATTGATTCGACATTATTGGACCGAGTTAGGGAAAGTAATATCGACAATTTTGAATTTTTCCCATGAAGGAATTATTTAATGGTATGGAGACACCTTTTTGTTGGGTCGTCAGTGTGGAAGGGGTTATTTGTGTTCATGGTCATGTTGTTGTACCAGTATGCATTCATGAAGAGATTATTTGTGAGTTCAAAGCTTCAAATTGGTATGTGAATCCTGGTTTGACCAAGAAGTATAGTCATCTCCACAGATAGTTTTGGTGGTTGGGAATGAAAAAGTAACATACAGGCTTTGTGGAAGAGTGTCTAACCTGTCATCAGGTGAAGGCCAAGCTTCAACACCCAAGTGTTTTGATACATTCGTTGAACATTCTGGAATGGAACTGGGATGATGTGAAGAAGGATTTTGTGGTGTCCTTCATAGGAACCTCGGAAGAATGATGCAATTTAGGTTGCTTTGTAATGTCTAACGAAGTGGATCATTTCATAGCGATTCATGAGACATACACAGATGACTATTTGGGTGAGTAGTATATTCAGGATATAGTACACTTGCACAGTGTATCATGGAAAATAGTTTCAAATTGTGATCCTCATTTCAAATCACACTTCTAGAAAGGGTTTCAGAAGGAGCATGGTACGTATGTGGTTTTTAGTACAATTTTCCACCCATATATAGATGAGGGGTTAGAGCATACAATCCACATATTATAAGATATGTTGAGGGCTTTTGTGTTGGGTTGTTCGGATTCATGGAAGATGCACATGTCTCTTGTTGAATTTTCCTACAACAATAGTTTTTAGGATACGGTTCTAATAACACCATTTGAGGATCTCTGTGGGAGGTCGTGTGGAACACTGATGTGTTAGTTGGAGGTTTGTGAATACAAGCTTTTGGGTTTGAGTCTCATGTAGGAGACTTCAAGGAACGTTGAGTTGATTTGGAAGCAGATGGAAATGGCTCCGAGTTGGAATAAGTCATATATGGATCGAATTCATGGACCACATGAGTTTTATGTGGGTGATAGTGTGTTCCTTGGGGTATCTCCAAGGTCAGGTCACTGATGGATTTGGATGTAGGGAATGTTGGTGCCTAGGTATGTGGCATCGTTTGAGATTGTGGTGTGGATTAGACCAGTGGCATACCTATTAGCTCTTAAACAATAGTATAGTGGGATGAAATATGTTTTTCATGTGTCATAGCTTCGACGGTATCACCATGACCCTACTAATTTATAGGATGTTAAGAATGTTGATCTGGAGGCTGATTCTTCCTTTGAGGAGCATCCAGTTTATGTGGTGGATCGTAGTGAGAATGTCTTGCAGGGAATGGTTTTCCATTAGTGTGAGTACTATGTCTGCATGAAAATGTTCATGAAGAAACATGGGAGTGGGAATCAGATATGCGGTCTCACTGTCCTGATCTCTTTTCAATGGATGTGTGATGATTCATGGGATCTCACCTCAAGGACGATCCTTATAATGTACGGAGGCTATAAGATCTCAGATGTTGGAAATTTATGTTCTCATTTATGACTTTGTTTTAATACATTTTTTGGTTTATATAGTTCATAGAAAAGTCATTAAGGAGGCTGGTGTGATCTAAGGTTTCGGGACATGAAAAATGAAAAAAAGTGGTTTTTTGGGTAGGTATCATGGTCTGTTCATGGTTAGTGATGATCTCATGGAAATCCCAAGAAACATTGTGGGATGTGGGTTTTTAGATAGTGGCCTCCGCATGGTTTGTGCACAGTTTGGAAAACCATTAGACCCAACTTTTTTATAAAATTACTAATTTTCAACTTTAGGATTTTTAATACCCACACGGGATTTCATCCCCATTCTCCCCTCTTCACATTAGGAATGAACTAAACCTCCCAAGGCCTCCAAGAGATCCATATCCATCATTTCTAATGTGTTTTTGGTTCTATTGGTTGTGGATTGAAGAATCAGGTAAGGCTAATCCCATCATTACTTATATTTTCATTTTATGTTTTGTATCTTCTTCTCATCTTCTATACATTCTCTAAAACACTAATTTTTGGGTGAGATCTGGGGTTACATTTTACAGTTTGGTTGAACAAAAATCTAAGTGCTCTATTTAGAGTGAGTTCAGCCACAAAATCAAGGTAGGTGGTCTATAAGTTATATCCCATGATTTTTTTTTGGATTTTTTCATGTGTGGTTTTTTTTCCTAGGTGTCTCTTGGTATGTTTTTATCACCCATGGAATGTTTAGGTAAAATTGTTATTAATAAGGTGAATGGAATCCCTCAGAATCCACATTGGATGTGTCGAGGTTGATGAGACAAATCTAGGGTCACCCAGGGGTGTGCAGACATTCCCGTACCTAGGGTATTTTTAAGAACAAGTGATATTGTTGTGTATTTATATAAATCCCATTATTAACATGTTGATTTAAAGGCATGTGTTTGACTAGATTCTAGGTGATTCACCAAGGATTAATAATAATAACCAAACAAATATTGGGTTAACTTTGAAGTGGTTCATATGGGTTGATACGTGAGAATGATGACTAGATAAATTGGTTAATATGTGGAAATGATTAAAGACCATTAGGGTATTGATTATGAGTCATATAATGAAGCTTACTGAGTTAGGCACAGTGAACAAAGCCTAGTGATATTAGAAAAATGAATGAATGCTTTGTGAGATAAGGGTAATAAAATAGAATTGGGCTATAAGGATAAATGATGTGAAATGGGATAAATTTTTTAATGGGTTAGGGCATCGAATTAACTCTATTGTTATTTTTATGATTTATGTTTTCCATGGGAAATGGTTTTGATGTTATGTGAATGGTTAATTTATACATATATGTATAGAATGTGCACATGGCTTGGTAGAGTGGGTATTGACTTGAGGTTCTACACCCACAGGTCAAGTCAAACTGAGGCTCTAAACTCCGCCCCTAATGCATGGGTTAGGGATGAGGACTGAGGCTTCGTTCCCCTCAAAGTTCCATCCCCCCGAGTAGATGCTTCGAGGTAAGGATATTGTTGAAATGAGTTTGTTAAAGCTAGTGAGATAGGATAACCGTGTGTTTTCCTCATGCTTGTGATTGTGTAATTTGATCTCGTGTAACCTAATGTGTTTGATAAACCCTTGTTAAATGTGTCGCTAATGGTAAGTAATGGAAAATGGGATGAAATGAAAAGATATAAAAATGGTAATAAATGTTGGAAATGGAAATAAATAGGAAAAGGGCACTTAATAATTTCTTGTTATTTATTATTTTTTCCTATTTTTGATGCACACTTATTTATACTGGAAATTTTGTATACATAGATGGTGGTGGCATATTGGGTTGTACTCACACCCTAATCAGGACTCCATTGGGTACACGAGAAGACTTTATGTTTTTAGGTCAGAAGCAGGGGAAGGGCCCTTTCTAGGCCATTTTTTGCATGGTTGTACATGGAGGATGACCCAGACATGGTGTCCAGACCATTTTGGGGATTTTGCAGTTTTCTATCATTTTGGGTTTTGTACACTTTTTCACTTGTATCATGACAGGGAATATATACTATTGAACATGGTTGTACCACGCTTTTGGGAATGGTTTTTTATGCATGATCTTTTACTACTAGTTAGCATTATTCTATTTTGTTTATCTTGTGTTATGGATTAATCTGATAAAACTGGGGTATAGTCTACCCAATGGACCTTTTGAAACCCCTCTACTATTCGGAATCCTTTGGAATATGAGGAGGCGTGCTTATGGTAATTTTACCATTGGGATTGGAGAACCGATTTAGTGGCTTTCGGGTAAGAGAAGTTACAATGAAGATATCAATGAAAAGACCATATAGGTAATCCTTAATACTTTCATTAATCTGACATACTTTTATTTTCCAAACTAGTATTATAATTTCCATGTTTTGTTTATCTCTAAGGCATCACTTTTCTATGGAAACATACTAGGCGCATCATATATCCCTTCATCTAAGGGAATGCGTCATCATCATCAAGATTCATAATGCCAATGATCCACATGACCCACCATTATTAGAACATACCTATAAAATTAATCCCCAATATATAGAAATACCTAGAATAATTATGTGAATTTTTTTTGTGTATTTGTTGACACTTTAAACAACAGAGCCTATGTCTATAGTGAAATCACACAATAGTAATATTATATATCATGTGAAAATTATATGCCTGATATGATATAGGAGATTCTTCATTACTATATAGATAAATGGTTAAATATGATAATTGATAAATCATAAATATCAAACCTAATATTCCCTATAAGAGGTGAAAATCCCAAATAAACATAGAAAAAGAAGCCCAATGTTTCAATCCCATCCAAAGAATCTCAAATTTCAAGTAAAAAAGTTGTCCCAGACACACCTTTTGAGGTTCCCCCACAAGATCAGATACATTCCTAGGTCTCATGGATACTAAATCTAAAAATAGTATGAATAAACAAAAACAATCCTATAATAACACATTATAAGATCCTTGAACAAGATGCCACTCTATTAGTGCTTAGACTAGGTTTTCCACAAGACCCTAGGGGAACCTCCCTATACACCATAGGCTACCAACTACCAAAGAGGGTCTAGGGTGGTATCATGGGGATTTTATACCCCATAATAAATGTGCATAGTAATGGTTAAAATATCATAATATCATTCCAAAAAATATACATCAGAGTATGCATAATAAAAAAACTGTCCTAATTAGTAATAATGTACAATGTTAAAGCAACACAATCATATTAAAAATACCTTCCATTAGGATTATCACATGTAAAAATAAATATATAACAAAATCATTAATTTAATTTACATACAGCTCAACCACACGATTGATCCTCTCTTCATCACTAATCTCCATTCCCACTCAAGATGCCTCATATTGATCATCAATATGATACCCTTCTACTACCCTACTGGTGCTTATGAAAAGTGATAGGTCATATTGGGTACCCAAATGTTGTTGCTACACAATAATGGATTGAGTACATATCTAATTATAGACCCACCAATTTAGTCCCATTAATAACCATTAAACTCATTTTATGTGCTTTTATAATTCTCATAATAAATAAATAAATGATAAATAAAATTAAAGGACCCTGATCCATCTTTCTGTAATAACCCTGATCAACCATACCTACTTTGATAATGTTAAGATATCTTTGAAAATTTCATGGCTTATTAAAAACCAGGTTAATCATAGATCCCACGGTTCAAACTAGGTATCTCCATTACACGAGGTCAAATGACTAGTTTCTTACCTTTAATGAAAAAATAGAAAGATCTTATGCATCCCACAAAAGTATATTTATCATGAATAGCTCACTGATGATTTTTAAGACTCTCTAGAAAACAATGAATCATAAATATAATCCATGTCACTAGGATGATGGTTATAAACATGGAATCCAGGTAATCTCAAATACATATATATTATAACAGTATCTACTACCTAGATAATTGGTGGGAACCCATGCATCCCTTGATAATAATATTTTTCATAATCCCAATCCTGAATGGGATAATCCTATACATGATTGAAATTATAGGGACATGTGGATTCCATGGTTCCCCATATATTCTGGAGTTTCAATACCGCTTTATCTAGAATTATTATATTTCTCGATTTTTAGATCTATTTAATTACATCAAGGAACCCTTGATGAGGACATAATGTCGTAGTTGTATCACAATATTATCACATGAGGCTCAAAAGAAAGATCCAAGGGAGTACCTCTGGGCATCGCCAAAAACACCATCACATCTCATCCATCCAATAAGTGAGGTCAAAGGTATTACATATGCAAATATATAAGTTCATAAAAAATAATATTATTAAATAATAATCACAAGCTAGGAGTTATTGGAAGACCGAAACCCATCACCACTTATCCATAGCCCCTTAGGCTTTCTTGATTAGTATGAGTCCTTCAGTTAAAAAAACATCCATCTCTATATGATTAGATATTATACATAATTTTATGGTTAAAATTCATAGAAAATTATACTAGGATTCACAATGTATAATGAATTTCTCTGTAGCCTCCTTAAAAAGTACCACTAGGGATATGACATTAATCACTTCCCTTTTCATAGGCATCCATGCTTGTCCAGAATAACATACCCATATGATAATCCCTATAAGGTATAATTACCCTTTCAAAAAATCCATATGAGGGAAAAGGAATAACCCCTCCACATTCTACTCAATGTTCTTAAAAAATATAGGTCATCTCTAGTGTCCAACCACATAGGCATGAATCTCAAGTTCTTACTCTTATCTACCTAGTTGTCACTAGATCACATCCCATAAGGGAGACAATATCATATTCATTTCAACATAATTCATTCACATCACTGAACATGTTTTGATATTCCATGGCACATTACTGAATTTATATTCCCATCCATTTGTGGTTGAAATTTTCAATTGGTATAAGAGGGTCCACCAGGGCTATTAAAACCTTCCGTAATTCAATCATAAGATTTCATTTTTATAAAAAAACAAAAAAAATTATAAATTAGGATCACCACCTGATGTGGAAAGTCCATTC
Source organism: Viscum album (assembly GCA_963277665.1). Lineage (NCBI taxonomy): Eukaryota > Viridiplantae > Streptophyta > Magnoliopsida > Santalales > Viscaceae > Viscum > Viscum album. The sequence goes on along the minus strand of OY728131.1, from coordinate 846,481,956 downwards.
ATTCCAAACGAATATACATAAATACCTAATACAAAAGGGTGGTTACATAAGTACCACCTGTCCTTAACAAAATTGAAACCTCATTTTAATGTATCCCTAAGACACTATTTGTGGCTCACCAAGAGCATATGGCCATCGTCCAAAACACTTTATGTATGTCCCAAACCCAAAAGATATATTACATAATTATAATAAAATTATAATTCATTAATCACTTAATATAATTTATTAAAAAAATAAATTGAAATTTAAATCTCATAAATTCCTAGAGGCCCACAAATAAATCATGTTACATCAAACCCATAGATAAATTATCTACAACATACCATATCATATTGTCAACCACATTCTGATCCAAAACCATAACATGATACCAAAATTCCATTATTAATTAAAAATAATCAATGGTTAACAACAATTGTTAATTCCTAATGGAAATATACCTTATCTAAATGATTTTCATCTTCTGATGATGTTTTCTCATGATGTACACCTTGTGAGGAAGTAAAAATCCCCAATGTGAAACAATATTTCAACTATCAATTCAATTTAAATTGTATCTATAACCTATGAAAATAAGAAATATGTCTTCCCCCAAAAGGATGACTTGTTATGGATGGTATGAATTTTCAAAATATCTTCTCTATAAAAGACACAATATAACCCTACAATGAATGGTTGATTCCACCATACTCTGGTGGAATATTTACTAATTCATTATACCGTGAAAATATAAAAACTAAGAAAATAGGAGGATATAAACAGTGGATTATAGACATAATTATTCAACTGAAATGACTGGATAATTACTTTAAATCCCTCCCATAGTCAACCAATGAAAGGTATCTAAAGGGTATGGCTTTCCATGCATGTATACATAGAACCATAAACAAAGAGGCCATATCATCTTCAAATACCAAGGGGTAGAATTGTAATCATTATCGATTAAAATAACCCACAATATTCGTTATGGTTCAAACAGAATGTCAGTTCCCCTTTTTCTGAGTGGGCGCCATTGTCAGGCCACTAGAAATCAAATATCCCACCAGTGGCTATTTCAGTTTTCTACAAAAGCACAATTACCAACGTTTCTTTCCAAATTAATCAGTTGTAAAAAAATTATCACAATCAAGAACCCAAAACTTTTTTAAATAAAAAATCATGTGGGTTCACAACCCCTATAATTCATTCTAACTCAAGATTCAAAATTCACCACATCTAACAAAAATAAAATAAAAATTCTCCAAAATTTACAACCCATCCATACACAAAGGCAATACATTTCCAAATAAATTATATGGATATATTTATTTTCACCCATGCAAAACATTATATAATTATCATAATTATAAATTACACATATAATGGGTAAAAATCTCAATTATAAACATGAATTAAAGTCACTAAAAGAAAATAGGATCCATAATGTTTTCCTGAATCACATATCAATGAATAACCTTTGATATTCCCAATAGGGGAAGGAAAATACTTTTCTATAGACATAAATGAATAACAAAAAGATCATAGGTCGTGCTGGTAAGTAGAAAATAGTATAGAATAGTAAAATGGAATATTTTATAATATTTTGAATATTCACATTTAAAATAAAGTGAAAAAAATGATAAAACCAAAAAATAATGATTTGGATTAAATATTAGCATTAAATTGGATCCCAAAATATTTTATCAATTTTATACATGCTATATAAATAAATAACATTTATTAAAATATTAAAAAATTAGTTAATTATGTTAGTTTTTTCACAATTTAACTTGTATAATCATTAGATGTTATTTAAAAAAGTTCATGTTAAAGGTGACTATTTTTTATATTTCATTTTCATTAAATTATATTATCTTTCTCTGATTTCATAATATTTTTAATTTATATTTCAAAAATAAATAAACTAACTCCATAAGAATGTAGATACATATATTAAAAAATTAATATTTCAAATATTCTTTTAAAAACATCGATAATGGTTGGGTAAAGTTGAGTGCTTCCTATGTCATAATATGTGGTTACATATATGTTATATAAACATTGTATTAAGAAAATGTGAGAGTTTTATATTTTATAAATATAGAGAAAAATAACTATTCGATGAATTTTAAGATAATTAAAATTTCATAATACAAAAAACATTAATTTTTTTAAAATTATCATAGAAAATAATATAAGAATTTATGAATAGAATGGGAAAAACAATGCGGAAGGTCAACGAAATCATACCATGGGTTTTTCCTTTGATACAAACCTATACATATTGAAATATTATTGTTTTTTACTAAAAAACATCTCTTTGGACACCATGTTCCCTAATAAATGTACATTTGGATGAAATTTGGATTTTAGAATTGTAAGGGGATGTGTTATCCAAGTTGTGGGAGAGGGTGTACTTACTCTTGTGGAAGGGTGTTTTAGACTAAAATAATTAATGCAATATCACTTCCATGGTGAAGCCTATAATAGTGATATTTTTTCCATTATAAATTACATTTTATGAAATATATATGTTTTTAAATCATTTTGAACCTTTTTAAACGTAATTTTTTAGTTTAAAGGAATGTGGATAAAAATTAATAAAAAATTAGTGGAATACAGTTTACATTAAACATTAGAAAATACATTTTTTTTAATTTAAATATTTAGAATTATTGAAAATAATACACCTGCCAGTGGTAAATTTAAAAAATTTAAAATTAATTATTTCTACATAACATCATTGAATATGTCAATCAAAACACCTTGAACATAAAAAACTATATTTTTACTATTCAAATTAAAATATAACCCATTTTTGGTTTAGGATTCCTTCATTATGATAAATGATCTAAATGAATATACAATTCTTATTATGTTCGATGAATATCAATACTTTTACCAAGATCTTTTCCAATCGTACTATTTTGAAGATTAAAATATAAAATTTACGACAACTAAGTAACACATGATTAATTCTCTTAATTATTTAATATGGATAATGGTTTTGATATATAAAACATTTCATAAGTTTATTTTCCATCTATGTTCATGAAATGATCCCCCTAAAACACATCAATTTTATAAGGGACATGTTATTCAATAAATCACCATTTATCTAACTACTTTTAAAATAATATACATAGAACAGGGAGTGTAAATATATTTCATAAATAATGATACCATAAAATTATTTGTTATTCTTTCTTTGTAGCATACGAATACCTTATAACATATCATATTATCTATTTAATTAACTTATATTTGAAATAGTTTATAGGATAAGATATATGATATCTCAAATTATAACTAATGCCCATATTTGGGAAAAATATAGAATCATAATATATTTATAAGAATCCTATTTTTTTGGTATTATACAAAAAACCTTTTTAAAACAGAATAGTGGAAATTCTAAATTAGTATATAATTAAATCCATGTTAATGGACCTTTTATCCACCTCCCATTTTATAGGATTGGTGGGAACCTGATGGATTCCAATGAAAATTCTGTATCCATAAAATCCAATAAAAATATCCAATGTTGACTATGAAATAGATTATAAAGACTTAAATATGGACATTCATGATGTAATTGATAATCATGGAAGAGTAGGACCATAAATAATGGATTAAAAACCATGGTAAGAAAAAAACCATGACACCACACTTGGGATGAGAAGATGGTGGAGTGATACCAATGTAATCCATAGAAGGGGAAAATCCCAAAAAATTGTAGACCTCTATTTGGAGAATCGTAGGAGGATGAATGATTTTGGGGATTCATAAATAATTATCCAATATAGAGAACATGGTACCTCAAAGCTATGATCATCACCACATTACTCCATTACATGATAATAAACTCCATGGAAACACCGATAACAACACTAATGAAGTTATGTCCAAGGATAGAGGGAGAATGAAATGGATCAAGGAAGATGAAACATGTAGAAAACAAAAAGTATGAATAGTGGTAAATTAATGTAATTACCCATCATTTTAAATTTATTACACTAAAACAAATTTGAATTATTTAAGTGCAATATTTACATGAAACCTCGAGTCCAAACAAAAAATGATATATTATAGAATTTATTTTCATGAACCAACATATTCCTTCCCTCCATAATTTTCCCTTTCTAGACGTAGACAAGTAATGGAAGGATGTTCTAATACTAATGGGAATGAAGACGTTCCTGGGAATCGTGGAATCACCACTAGGGAATGATTTCATCCATAAAAATTAATTGTATAAGAAAACTAAATTATAATAAAAATAAGGCATGGCCCATTCATAATTTTGATTTCTATTCTAAAAAAATATAAGAATAAATAAAGTAAAATAAAAATAAAAAAATAATAAACACCATAAGAAAACATACAGTCAGCTTTCCCCTAGTCTCCTACCCTGTATTGAAAAGATACCAAAAAAGCCTCAAGTGGATGTATTTTTCTTCATTAACTAGTTGTTATATCCAATATCCCTCCTTCTAAATCAATAACAAATAATATATTGCTGGTTTTAGAAAATAAAACAACCAATATACCCGAATAAACTATCCTCTGTGAACTAAGTTCACTCCCCATCAAAACTATAGTAGAAATCACTCTAAGTGTGATCGATATATGATCCTAAAATTGAAAATATTTAAATAGGCATGAGTGTAAAAATTCCTACCAATACACCACCCACCATTAAAAATGTTTATTATTTAATTAACATTTCATTATCATTATATTTTTACAAAAAATTATTTAAAATTATTTTTCAGATATTTTAAAATACAATATAAAATCATCATTACCATTAAAATATAAAATAATATCTAGTGTATTTAGGGTACCAAAAGGGGTATAGATCATGTTTGTTCAAATTTAATATGAAAGGAATAATAGGAAATGTAAAATAGAAAACATAAATCCAATATTATAAGAGATCATGTAATGTGTAGATATATGTGAGTGAAACATCATAAAAAAAGCGTAGATAATTTTCTATTCTAAACATTAAAAACAATTAAAAGTACATTTTTATATTGTACCACAAAAATTTGTGTGAATAAAAAGTAATATTGATTAAAAAACATAATTTTCTATGCTAATTGGTGTACAATAATTCTATTACTCTCATTTATCAAATCAAGGTTCTCTGCATCTATTCTCATATTTGATCCATAACCAATATATACCCTCATAGAGTTGTTTAGTGTGTGTTTTTATCATAATAATACTAGGATTGATAGTCTAAACTATTATTACCTCGCATTTCATACTTGTCCTTGATTTTCCATCAATATACCTACGGTTCTCATGTTCCATGATTATACTATAATAAATATGTCAGGTGATTTAGAAAGAAAACTAAATCACACAAAAATAAAAATAAAACATTCACAATCACCTCCCATAACTATACTACCAATATTAATACTTTGTCATTGAATAATAACAATGTTAAATTCACAAAAATATAGATTTAATAATAGTCTGGGATCCTGTTGGATTACACATCATTATTTTGATGGATTTAAAACGTTCCAAGCGATCCTATAAAATTTATTTTTAAATTCACATTATTAATTATATAAGAAACAATTTTATATTAATAAGGATTACTTATTTATTAACCATTTACAATTAAAAATATATATATACATTTCAACTATTATATAAATTCACATTACAACATCTGAATTTGAACAATTATATATATATATATATCTGTATGTATAATGTATTATATGAGCATAACAAACATATATTTAAAATATATATACAAAATTGAAATTACTCTAATAGAATTCAAGATATGAACCTAAAAGTAAAAAAAAGATATATATAGGCATGATCGAAAAATTACCTAGAAGGCCACCATCCACCATTCCATATTTTTATTCACTAATTAATGGTTTATTGTCATGCTAGTTTGAAAATAAGTTTATTTGAAATATGGTTTTAGATATTTTTTTAAAAAAATAATTCATTTTTACCATTAAATTATAAAATACATTCTAGCGTATTTAAGGAAACAAATGGAAGAGAGATTTAGTGGTTACCAATTAAATAATAATTTTAATATAGTAATTGTAAAATGGAAGACAAAAACCAAAAGTCAAAATAGAACTAGTAGTATAGAGATATATGTGAGCGAAACATTATAAAAATGTAAAGATAAAATGATTTTTTTATTTAAACTTGAAAAATGAAAAAAATAACATTTTTATATAGTACCAAAAAAATTTGTGTGAATAAATAAATAATTTCAAAAAAACATAACTATATACGGTAATTGGGGAACTGTCACCCAATTACTCAAAGTGATCAAATCAAGAGTCTCCATATCTATTCTCATGCATGATCCATTGCAAATCTATATCCTCATAGAGTATTTTAGTTTGTGATTTAGAGTAATAGTACTTGAGTGGATAGTCCAAATAACTACAACCTCATATTTCATAAATGTACATGTAATTTCATCAAGGTACCATGGTTTCCCATGTTCCATTATTATATAATAATACATATTAAAGGATAAGTATAAAAACGAAAACTGAATAACATAATAATGAAAATTATACATAAAAATCACCTCTCATAATGACATTACCGATACTATTCCATATTTATTGAATAATAATAATGTTAAAATAACCCAAAATCCAATTCTAACAAATTTCATAATAGTTTGGGTATCTATTAGAGTATATATAATTTTTCAGAAGTATTTATAATGTTCCCGAAGATCTTATTACATTAATATTTAAATTCACAATAGGACTTCTTTGAGAAACAATTTTACTTTTTTAGGATTTCTTATTTTTAGTCCTATTTACAATTATATATATATATAAACATTTATCTTATTATATAAATTCATATTATAGAATTTTAATTTGTATAGTAATATATATATATATCATTATATATACTCTTGTATGTGAGAATAAAGATCAGATACCTAAAATACATATATAAAATCACACATTTATTTTATTTGAAACCACTATTGAAATAACATAGATACACAATCTATATAAGAATATATAGGGACATACATATAGATATATGTGAAAAATATGTTATTAATTGTGAAAAATTAAAACATAAATTTTTTAAATATAAATTAAAATTAAACTAAATTGGGATAAAATCTATGAGTTCAATTAAATATCCTTAATAATTCACAAAAAACTATAATTAACAATTGAAAAAATAAAATATTCAACTTCATTTTAAGAATTGTCAGTATTATATTAATTGGATTAAGCATAATATATTTTTAATGTGAATAAAAAATTGGGGAAACCAATAAAAATAAAAGATGAAGAATGATTTTATCTATATAAATATCATAATTAATACTATTATTATTTTTAGTTTTTAGGCATGATAATTTAAGATCCATATAGTGAAATTAACTAATACTAAATGGAAAATAATGGTTAAAACCAACCTAAAAATCATAAATCGTGTCACAAATGGAATGAATGTCATCGACCTCAATGGTGAAGGCTCCAAAAGGTAGGAATACCTCCCTCTAAACACTAAACATCCAAAAGGAAAATTTGAAAAAAAAATTCAAATAATAGTCATATAAAATTAGTAACTACAGTTCGTGGATGGAAAAATAAAATATGGATAAAAACAGGGAAAAGGGATGTGTATGAGATGAATGCTTAACTATTGGAGATCATAATAGAAACTAGATAGAACAGTTGGAGGGGTGGCGTATAGTGATTTAGAGGAGGATTTCATGGGGATTTAACCAAAGGGAGATAGGTTAAGGGAGAGTGGCATGTTGGGAATGGGTAGAGGTAAGGTGAGGATTGAGAGATGTTAAATTTAGGTTGTTGTTGTTACTGTTGTTATTATTGTTATTAAAAAATTTCTATTTTATGGCATGAAACTCTCATTGTTTGGCAACATTGTTTAATAGACCACGTGTAAATCATGTACCTCTAAAAATACAAATATGGAAGAATAATATTTGGTCTGTATAGTTTGATTTACCATGGAACAACCTTGAAAAACAATTATATCTAAGTTGAAGGTCACCCACATGAGCACCTCACGTATTCATAAACTGCGTGTTCTAATTGTCTGGAATACCCAGAACATTAAAATTTATAAAAACAATTATATGGTATATCTTGGAATTTATGGTAGAAAAAATAATTAAATAGGTAAAAAAATTAAATAAATGTTGGGGTGTGATAATTCTCCCCACTATAAAAACATTCATTACCCAAAATGATTTTTTAATTCAATGGATAATGTAATTACCATCTTTCAAAAGGAGCTACACATAATCGAAACCCAATCAATTAAAAACAATCAAACAACAACATAACAATAAAATATATTATATTTAAATATAAAATATGGATACTATATTTCTCAGTGATACCCATAGCTCCACATGTCACTCAAAACGAACTCAAGGCAGAACATTAAAAATAGATATCCGGTCTAGGCCTCCTAATTATATAATAAAGATACTAATATCATGGATTTCCAAATAAATATCATCCCAAAATATAACAATAATACTAATCCCATAATTGTAACAATGAATGACTCAAATATGGAACTCAATCATGTGATACCAACAAATTAACCAAAATAACCATTCTCTATATAGATATATGTTCCTAGAATTCCGAAAATACCAACCGAAGTTCAATGAATGAAATAACTACATAACAAGATGTTCAATGAATGTAATATAATGAAGATAATGGAATGCCTCAAATCCCTTGAAACCATCCTTAAGGAGTATAAGAACCAATAAAAAATTGAGAAAAATCCCCAAACTGAGACCACTTAAGCTTCTATCACCATTTTTCAAAATAAGAACGAACCAGAAAGAGGGGATACATAACATGTATCTTCTTAACCAAAATAATATGGTATTACACTCTAGGTAGGGATTATTGAAGATTAAATTTGGGGTTTAAATCATATCACCAACCATATAGACTCTATTATATCAAACAAATACCGCCTAGGGTGTACCCTCAACTAGTACATCAGGGAATTACCCTTCCCCTATTGACCTAATCTATACACAAGTTAATGATCATCACATAAATACCCTAATAAATATATTAGGATAAAAATTAAGGATAAAAAAAACATAACCAACTGAACTAGTTTCAACAAAATTTGAAATATTGGAAACAACTGAGATACATAAGGAATCTTTAAGTCAAATACACCCCAAACCTCATTTTATTTAAATGACCATTAGAAATATGATCATGCCAAATTACTGAGATACCTCATACAAACATAAAACATGATTATATTCTCATGAATTAATGTATATTTTATTATAAAAAATGATACACTAGATCCTAATGTAAAACTATCCCGAGGTACTTTCCAAGGAGGAAAACATAAAACAATATTGAATTTACAAATATGTTCAATGTAACCCAACTATAATCAAAACATAACTAAAATTCAAAAAAAATACCAAAACACTAAAAAATGTTACAATTTTATCTTTGTAAATTGTTATAATTTTTAAAACATTTATGTTTTAAATTTTTGGACATTAATTGAAATAAAAATAAATAAAACATTATTTTTCCAAAATAATTTAAAATATAAAACACATTTATGATATCAAAAAATTATTCTTCATAAACTAATTCAACCCATTTTAGTTTCACCTCTTAAAACATTCACCCCAAATTTTAAACCCCAATTATACATTAAGTATTTCACAATAATCTATTATTACCTTATAAAACCCTACTTGCTACCCTAAAAAATCGTATCTATAAACACCAAAATCACATTTCTTAATTCGAAAAACCTCTCCATTAATATCATTTCCCAAAGTAAGCCGAATCGCCTATAATTTGGACATCCAATTAAAAAACCGAATATAAAACTAAAAAAATAATATATAACCAAAAAAACATTTGGAACAAAATGATCCAAGTACATGATTTACTAAAAATTTAGTGACCACGAAGTAATTGACAAGGTGTCTTATCATTCCTTGTTATAGTCATACCAACATCATGGAGAGAAATGTTGAACCATGCACTTAGACATCACATGGTTTGTTGAGCCATGAAATCTATATAAGTGCCAATGGTTCAACTCCCATTTCTCCCATAAAACATAAATGGTCTTTGGGATATCTAAATAATATAATAATAATTCAGATAAATAAATATTTAAAGAAAATATCATAAAAATTAATTAAAACTAATTCATAGATTAAAAAATATAACACCATTATCTTTCTTAAATCATGATTTTTCAAGAGTGGCGGTGATCATTAACCCACCCATGACATACATTACAACCTATGATCATCCTATGTTCAATCTACCTTGATATACCAAATAATAAATTTCCCTCTTATATTATTTTTTTCCTTAACCAACTTGATCCACCCATCAATTGGATTCCCTTGTGGGTCTGAAAAAAGTCCTGAACGCCATTACTGATCCCCAAAGGCCAATAAAATTTTCAAGGCATCAAGGTAGCACCACTTTGAAAAGATTTCACCGATAAAATATAGTTAAATAATACTTTTTAAATCAATTAATATCTCTAATAATCCATCCATAAGTTTATAATTCATTCCAAAATTATATAAAAAATAAAAAAATATAAAAACTAAAGTAGTAAACAGAAAAAGAAAAGAAAATTTCATATCACCATCAATCTCCCTCCCATTCAAGGAAAATACCCACATTAATCCACTACATGATGAATTTTCAATGAAAACCATCATTTATTTCACCCCTCTATCTATAAAAAATGATAAAAATACCTATATGGAAATATTGATGAATGAAACTAAAAATAAAAAAATTAGCATTGCTGAACAAATTGTCTCATATCACCCGAGGACACCCTCCATCTATACTAGCACATAAATTACTCTGAAAGTTATTAATAAGTTAACCTAAAACTATATATATTTATATATATATATATATATGAGAATAAAATTATCTAGTAATCCACCACCCACATTTGAATATTCGAACCCTTTAATTAAAGGTACATTATAATGTTAGTTAAAAATACATTAATTTTGAATTGTGGTTTTGGAAATATATATATATATATATATATATATATATATATATTCCATTTTTACCCAAAAATTCTATAATATTTGAGTGTTTTTAATTAACAAAATGGGATTAAACAATTCTTTACCAATATATTGTGAATTGCATAAAATTAAATTTTCAAAAATAGAAACATGAATCAAACATCAGTAAAGATATAATTTTAGATATTTTCATGTGATTAAAAAATCATATAAAAAATTAGAGAGAAAATCCATTTTATTTATTTGAAAGATACAAAAATAAACTAAATAGATGAATATTAGAGTATAGTACCCTAGAAACAAGTTTAAAAAAGATATTTCATAGCAGGGAACCATAATCATCTATGGAAAGTAAAGATCTAGGATCCTCATACATGGAGTGAATGAACCATGGAGCCATAGTTATTTTACAATGCTTCAGACATAACCAATATATACAATCATCTTGTAGTTTCGTTAGTTTTTATGTGATGTTATTTAGGGGAGGAAAATACTAAGAATATCTACCACCTCTAGGATAGTTGTCCTATTATTCTCACCAATTTATTCATGTTTCAGATGTTCCATGCCCATAAAAATATTACATAATGGATTTGTAGTTGCAAAAAAAGTAACAAAAAAATAAAAGAAAATGTAAAACATCACCCACCCTAGAAACATTAACTACTAAAATTCACTTCCTTGGAATAAACCCTACATGAAAGAAATAATTTCATTTTATTAAGTAATATAAAATCATGACCATCAATTTGAGTTCACAAAATTTTTAAAAAGTCTTTAGAAAGTACCTATCAATCCTATAACATTTATTTTGATATTCACATAATGAATTTATTGAAACAAAATTTTAAAATTATAAGGCTTATTTATTCTTTTTCCAATATTAAATTTCATTCATATATGTATAGAAATTTATTTTATTAAATAAATTCACATGATTCAATTTGAATTATTTTAATTATATATATATACTCGTGTATATGAAAAAAAAATTATCATACAAAAAATAAAGATATAGAATCTCACATGTGTTTTACTTGGAAACACTCTTGAAACACATTAGAAATAATTGGATATAAACATTTATATAGGAAACCACACACACAAAATGAAATGTATATATATATATATATTAATGAAATAAAATAAACAATATTTAAAATAAATTATAATTAATAAAAAATGGAACCATGGATGAGTTCTTAAGAAAATCTCATTCATAATTCCCATAGTAATTATAATTAACTCAGTGGACATTAAAATACTGAGAGATGATTTTAGAACCATTAAAATTATTTTTTCAAGAAAAATTAGAATGCAATTTTAAAATTTGGAAAGAAACAATCAATAAATATAGAGTAAATGTATGTTAAATCCTGATTTGATCAGAAATAATTTCCAAAATAAGAATTTAAAATTATTAGATATAAAAAATAATTATTTCTATTCTAATAATTAAAATTCAATAATATTAAGTTGGATAGATTGAGAAAAATCAATCTCAGACATATATAATCATGTCACAAAGGGCATTAATTTAACTGAACATAATAGGGAAGGCTTCCAAAAGTGATAACACATCACTTCAATCACTAAAGACAAAAAAATAGAATTTAAAATACCCATATCCCTAGATATTACACAATAGTTATTTGAGATTTTGGAAGGGGAAGATCTGAGGGAGAAACATAGAAAATTTATGTGGAAGATAGAAGAGCTTATCGCTTAAAGATCACAAGAGAAAATGGATGGAATAATGGGAGGGGGAGGAATAATTTGATTGATATGAGGTTAGCTTGCGGGTGTCATGTATTGGAGATATAGGTAAGAGGGAGAGGTGGAATGTGAAAAGGGGATAGGGAGGGAGAAGATTGATGGGATATATTTTGTTTATTATTATTATTATTTATATTTATATTTTCTAGGTATTTGAAACTCCCATGGCTTAGACACATGGTTTAATAAACTATGAACCGTACATGCACTCTTCGTGAGATACACCTGGAAGCCACATGGTTTATATTCAAGCATCAAATAACCAAACACCAACCACGTGAAACCATTATTTCTATATAGAAGGAGAGTATTATAGGATTTCCATGGTTTAATATATCATGTAAGATGACCATTTGACTTACCTAGAACCTAATGAATTACAAAAAAACATAGATATAATGGAGTTATAGGGTCAATGGGAATTATATAAATAGATAAAAAAATAAATATTTTGTTGTGACACTAATAAACTATCCATTTTATTGATGGGTATAAATAATATTAAACATGTTTTTAATATACATAGAAATTTTTTTCTTCATATAAAATCTAGTGATTCTTATGTGTTAAAAAATTATATTTTAATAAAATTATTTATTTAATAAAATAGCTAATTTTTAAGGAAAAATATATATCCATCTATTATGATTATTTAAATAAAAAATAGGTTGATAAATATTTAAAACTAATTTTAATTAATTGCATTTGTAAAGTATGATGAATAAATAATAAAATAGATATATAATTGTTATGGATGAGGATAAAATCATTTGTAGAAGAAAAACATATTTTTTAGAGAACACTTTTTAAGTCCTAATTTTGTTTTTATCATAATAAAATGAATAAATTACTATTCATTAGAGATATTAATAAAATCTATATAATATATAATAAATTAGAAAATTTAATTTTAATCTAATAGTTTTAAAAAGAAATGAATGAAATTAAACTCAACTATATTCATACAATAAAATTTTTATTGAAATGGTGTTTATTATGTTATCCTTGTTTACTCTGAAAATAATTTATTCCACTAATAGAATTTTAATATGATAATTTTTATTCTATATTTGGAATTCTAATTTCTAAATTTGGTAATACGGATGATTACATATTTATTTTTAGTTAGTATAAAAATTATTAATAAATTTTCACTATGGATAAGATTAAATGGGTTTATATGTGGATTAAACATTAAGATAAGGGTAGAATTTATACTTAAACCTGTATAGAAATCATTGGAAAAATATATTTTGACCATATTTTAAATTAGAGTGATGCTATTAATTTTCTATAACTAAACCCCTATGGAAAGTTATATTGATGGATTTAATTAATATTTGTCACATTAATGATATAAATATTGTCATGGGAAATTACTTAAAATTTATCTTCCTTTTACTCCATCCATCAAAAAGTGAAAACCCCAGTCATTCACATGTTTGTACTAACATTTATATGATGTGATGTAATTAATTTTTTCATCATTTAATCATATGTATGGTTATTATATGGCACAAAATGAGTAAATATAAAACATATGACCTCATTAGGACTCTATAGATGAGGAAACTATGATCCAAATCTATTTACCAAATCTATTGAATGAAAAAATTCCTTAAAAACATAGTAGTTTACAACTGAAATGATCATGATAATGAAATATATTTAACTAATAGGTGATAAGACGTTATCTATTAAACATATATTATATTGAAATTATGAATAATATTCTATGATAGATGTATAATAAATTTAAATTTATTAGACATGAGGTGATATATCATTTGAAAAAATTCATACATGAGATAAGGGTTTCATGGTACAATCATAATTTTGGTCAAGATTATTTGTGATTAAATTTAAACTGATGATATTATTTGTTTTATATATATATCAAAAATAATATGTATTTTATTTCCTTTTTTTAATTCTGGATATTAAATTTTTCTGTTTTACTTTCCTCTCTCTGAGCAATCAATAATTCCAAATAAATTTTTTCACAAAAACAAATTTTATTTCTATCTTCAATCTAGAATCTTTTAAATCCAGGTAAATAAATTCTTTTTTAAAAGTTATAAAAAAATTGATTTTAATATTCTCAAATGATTTATGAAATTTATTTTCATACATGTTGAATTTATATGAAATAATTTAAAATTAGTGTTCTAATTTATTTAATGATGAAGAATATTGTATCAAAATTGGGCCAAAATCTACATTCTAACATTAAATACATGAATTCACTTTCATACCACTATGACTAGTCTTTTCCTAAAAGCATCCGCTAATGTATAAATGGTTTGTTACAAATAATTTTTTACTAATACTGTTGTAATTTTTTGCATTTATTTTTTCTCATACATGAATATGGTATTTCCCTCAAGAAATATTCTAATAATATTTTAATGGTATTTTCATCTAATAAAACATCGATTAATGTTACTTATGGTTTATTGGGAATACGATATAACGATAAAATATTTATTCATTATCTATGTGGATTATGTTTATAATGATGAAATATTTTTGAAACCCATATTTTTTTCACGGGTTATGCTATGATGGAATTTCAAATTCTTCCATGATTCGTCTATGTATCAGTGAAAAATAATTTCTATGTTTATTAGTAAGCCAGTTTTTATGACACTTACATTTACAAGTGCATATACTTATGATATTATTTCATTGATAATTATATTTTATTTTTCAGTTATTTATGACTTATGAACTACCAAATCCTTATTCCATAATTATGATCTATAAATTTATGCGTATTATTTTCAAAATTTGAAAACATATCTCAAAAACCTACTATCATTTTATTATTAAATATTATTGTTGATTGATATCTCTAAAATTAACCTTAGAGAGTTTATGAGCTCACCATTTCTCATATTTACTTTCTAAAGGCTTTGAAGAAATTTTTTAACTAGGGTATGTATTTCAAGTGTACTATGTGATAAGAAAAATCTAGGATATAATTACAATCCTTTATGAAATCCACTTCATATATATCTAGTCTCTAAATACAAAATAATATCATGATCCCCAAACATGTATTGTTCTGAACACTGTTGAATATTCATCTTAAATGTTCTAATATTTATATATGTATTGTTTCTATTAGTTCATTTGGTATCAAATGTGGAATAATTTATTTTTTTAATATTATTATTAGATATGTTTTTATAAAACCCTGGGATAATTATATGTATAGTATAACATCATAATGATTTTATAAAGTATAGATTATATTATTTTACTAGATATTACATTATTGTATGGATAAGAGATAGCAAATGTGGTTGTGGAATAAATGATCATAGGAAAAATCAAATTGGAAAGGAAATTTTTTCTATTAACATGATCGCCACAGGCACACTATGACTGAACCTAAGAATACACTCCAATATAGACATGTTCATTGGATATAAATTGCTTAATTAACATTTTAATTATAACCCATTATGAATTATTTATATATATAATTATTTTTATTGAATTATACTAAACGTATTTTTTTATATTTAAAATAAGGTTTCATTATTTCTCTATCCTATGAATTAATTTTTATATTATATGATTTTCCAAAATGATTATTGTTTATCACACTAAGAATTATTGTTTTAGTAAGTCAATGTAACTAGGAGGAAACATTGAAACATAGAGTGTGATTAAAAATTATATTATTTTCCTACTAAAAAACATAATGTTATGGTAATATGAATACATAATATTCTTTTTATTCATATAGTACATTCTTAAAATATGAATCATCCTGAGAATCCAAATGAAAAAATGAGTAACCAAATTAATACATATTTCTGGATGAAAAAATATACACTATAATCTAGTGTTTATAATTATTAAATAGTTACTATGAAATTTATTAGTGACAATGAAAAGATTTTTTATGTTATCTATTTCTTAAATAATGAAATTGTTTTTTCTATTTTTTTTCTCGGAAGGTGAAACAGACAACTGGTGGACTTTTCTTAAGAGTATAAGGCTAAAATAATAAATTTACTATATGGAGTGGGATGATTTAAGAGGTTATTTTTCAATAATTACATTTATTTTATTCTTTATATGAAAATGGATACGAAATACCTTGATTTGATGATGTTATATGTTGAATCCATTAGTAACTATGAGAAATATTTTACAAGAATTGTGACCTATACTTATGTTATTATAAACCAAAGTACAATAAATATTGATTGATTATTAGATATCATAAAACCAATTTTTTAAGGGATTTATCCACATGATACATTATCATCTATAATGAAATAACATGATGTGATCATAAGAAAAAAATAGAAACGAAATTCACCGATGAATGTCAGGGTAATTATATGAAATAAAAGATGTAATTCATTGGAAATGATAATAAAAAAACTCCATGGGTGGAAGAATATGATTATTTCATTATAAAATGTGTGTGTAAATAAATATATATGAAATTATGTCAAGGTAAAATTAAATTATTTATGTGTTTAAATCAATGTCATCTGAAAATAAAATGATTAAATCATAAGATAATGTATTCTACGGATATAAATAGTGGTAAATTTCCACATAATACACATGTTATACTATATTTTTTATAATTCAGGGATTATTTTAATTATGATAACAAGTAAATGAATCTGAATTTTAATGATGAGGATCGAGGTCAAGAACCTCATAAGCTAAAACACAATGGTAAATCTTTTATTGTCACCATTCTCGATACAGGTTAAAATAATGAAGTGGTGAAATGGAAACGTAATGTCCCCTCCAAAATATTTAATGTATTACATGATTATGTTATCTAAAAAAATTCTAAATAATTATATATGGGGATCACATTGTCACTTCAATTAGTAGATGATGAATTAGAAAGGAAAAAATCCAAATTTTACAGTTATCACATTTCAAATATATGATTTATATGAAATTTCCTTTATGAGGGAATTTGATTCCTAAATATATTATTATTCTACCATTATTTGATTTGAATGTGTTATTTGGCCTGGAATAGGTCTCTTTTTATAGTTCTCATAAAAATTTATAAGGAATGGTAGTCACATTTAATATTCTAAATTAATCTATTAACATTTATCAGTACAAGGATGAATATGATAATCTAATATAAAGTACTTACGTTTTATAGGTATATATTCTGATTTATGACTTGCATTTATCTCATTTTTTTGAGGAAAAATCAATATAAAAATATAAAGCCTTTATATTATTTTTTTGATGTGTTTATATAATATTTTCCTAGTCTTCCTTCACACATTGATGTAGATTTTTCAGTAGAACTCATAGGTGGTGTAACATATATTTTAAAGACTCATTATATATTGAAATATATTGAGATTAGGTAATAAATGAAAAAACTCAAAGAGAATTTTGATATGGGATTCATTTATAATGGTACTTCATAGTGGGTTTAACCTATTTATTTTTAAAAATATAAATTTGATCAGTGCAACTCTACAATGATTATAATGAATGTAAAATGATGATGAGTCAGAATAAGTATACACTCTCATATATTGTCAATTTTGTTGATCAACTACGAGGATATACAAACATCTCAAAGATTAACCTTCATTATGGATACTGTCAATTCATGATAAAAAGTGATTTATTATATAATGAATCATTTTTTATGTGTTACTAACTCTATGAAGTCTCACTTATACTATTTCAAATTATTAATTTACCCTCTATCCTCATGTATTTAATGAATATATTCTTTGTAGATTACCTTGATCAATTTTTTTATTATTTATTGATTATATTAGTATACACTCCAAAAGAAAGGAAGTTCATAATTCTAACATCTGATTTACATTCAATACCCAATGTAAGGAGAATCTATATTCCAAATTTATCATGTGTAAATTCAAGTTATAGAAATTATCATTCATGGGAATCATGCTGACATGAGAGTGTATATCAATATATTATTTTTAGATCAAATTCATTAAACATTGACCTAGACCATCGATAGTGACTAAGATCTATATATTTCTAAGATTTTCTAGATACTATCCAATATTTGGAAAAATATATCAGCAATTTATACTCATCTCATCATATTAACCTAGCAGGAATTCTGGTTCTGTCAGAGAGATAAATATGAAGAAAATCTCATGGAGAAAAATAGATATTTATTCAATTCACTTATTCTAAAACTATATTTTTTTTGGAAAATGGATTGTGACCTATAGTTATGCTTCTATGAAGTAATTAGGATTTCATATTATATAGATTGACATGATTACAACTTATGAATATTATAAATTAAATACTCAGTAGAAGAATTATCTGACCCATGTCATAGAGTTCGAAGGAGTTATCTCAATATTAAAGATATATAAGAAAAATATTTATAGAGAACAGTGTGACATGTATAATGATCTTAGTGTTTTAAATAATATATTCCCCCTAAAACTAGTGAAATATAAACCAAATAAGATCGTTGGAGCTGATTAATGGCTATGAATACTTAATACATTACCACTCTGGGATGTCGTACAAGGTGTATGATTCTTTTAATAGAAATGATTGATCTGTATTATATATTCTGAGGATAAAAAAACTAATTTTTATGGATTTGAAATTGAAAAATCCTAGAATCTAGAAAGAATAATATAACACATATCTTGATCAAATGGGTGTTTGACTACCTATTTATATAAAGAACAATAAGGAATAGAATGAATATGTAGGGATGAAAAAGGTGGTGGGAAATATTCCTATGTTCATGATTGATTGAGATGGAATGATAAGGTTCAATAACAGAGTACATTTCCTTGTCATACCAATATTGATTAAGGAGTTATTGGACGAATCTCATAGATCATCATACTATATTAATTATATTAGTATGATAATATATAGATACCATAAGGATAATTTTTGGTGTGATGACATGTACAAAAATATTTTAGACCATATGTATCATTTTTTAGCATTCAAACAAGTTTAGGATGAGTAGTATAATTTTAATCAAATGTTACAACCATTACCTATTCCTATATAGAAATATGAAAAATGTTACAATGGATTTCATCATAGGACTCCCTAATATATATAAAGGGATTAATTATATTTGGTTTATATATAAAAACCTTATGAAGGAATCACTTTTCATTACTATCAGTGAAGATATATCTCTTAATTAGCTATATAGGATATTTTATAATGATGTTTTAAGGTTACATAGACAATCACATTATATGGTGTCTAATTAAGATCCAATGACTATGTCATAGTACTAGAAAATTATTCATCATGCATTTGATATGGATTTGTATTTTAGAACCACCAATTATCATTATATATATGTACAGTCGATGAAAATAGATAGAACCTTAGAGGATATTAATATACCATTTTCTCTTGATTTTAAGGGGTTTGGATCAACCTATTCCTCTTTTAAATTTTTTAATTAACAATAGATTCAACTTGATCATTGGGGTGGATACTTATGGTGACCTAAAGAGAAATAAGTAAAAAAACTCCAAGATAGTGGGATGAATTTAGAGAAATATATCAATTAGGAAATAATACAGCTGAAGAAATATAAGAAAATATTAGATCTATTCAGAAATAAATCAAGGAAAATCAAAGTTAATGGAAGAGTTGTGATGAAAAGAATGGATTAGATCTTGAATTAAATTTATGTGATAAGTAATCCCCAATAATTTCCATTGGAATAAATTTACGATATTTATAAATAATGGAAATCTTCTCCATAGTAATATTTTCCCCTACATTAATCTTTATCAAATACAGTTGGTATCTTATCAATTTGTGCTTTTACCAAACCTCACTCATATTCATTATATGTTCCAAGTATCACATTATATGATATATATATTTGATCCTTCAAATGTAATTTAATCAAATTTTATACCAATATTGAATGATATTTCGCATGTGAAAAAACTGGAAGAGATTATAAATCATAGAAGAAACAACACCACTTACTTGGTTAATGTTTTCTAGAGAAAGAATGAATTTGAGTAAGAAACATGGGAATCTAAGGATCTCATGATGGATAATTATCATTAGTTTTTATATTATATTGTTGTAATATAGAAGGATAAATTTATTTTTATGGTTTTAGACATTAATGATATTATATTTTATATTTGTTCCTTTGATTAAAAATTTATGTATTAATTATCTTACTTTAAATGTGTCAATGAATATAAATAAACAATGAAATAATATATAGTTATAACCTAATCACTAAATAGTGGATTATTAATAGCATTAAAAACATTATGATATAGAGAGAGAGAGTGTGTTTTTTGTACCTTAATTAATAGATGTAGAATAACCATTAAATTTTAATAAAATCATTTCATGATAAAAAAAACATTCCTAATGAAATGTATTTTTATATAATAATATATTAATAACTAATTAATATTTATTTGAATGAAGTATATTTATAATTTTTTAATAATGTCTCATATTATTTATCTAATAGTTTGGAATTAATATATTATAATTTTGAAGATAATAATTGCAATTTGGTAGTATTATTTTTATGTGTGCAATGTTTTTTATTTTAATAATTAAAATAAATCACTATTTATTAATTAAATTAATGACATGAATAGAAAAAATATTAAATTATATATATTAACATTCATATAATTATTTTTATTTTGGGAGTAATGAAAGTAACCTCAGTTATATGTTTAAAAATATGTTCTTCTAAAAATGTTTTTTATTGTTCTACTAATGTTTATTTTAAAATTAATTTCTCTCACTTATTGAAATTTAATTTATAAAAATAGATTCCATATTATAAATTATTATTTTAAATTTTTTTGTTGAGGCCACATTCATATGTTTTCATAGTTAATAGTAAAAAATGCAAAAATCGGTTACAATGGTTATGGTTAAAAGGATTGTCGAACGATAGACTAATATCCAAGGGTAAAAAATTACACATAAACATGAATACATATTATTGAATGAAGATATTTAGATTTTATAATATAAAACCTTCAAAATCCAGTCAAATATTTTCTATTTAACCAAGAAAACTACTTTATATTATTTACATATTTTTTGTAATTCAATGTGTGTCCCTCCCCTCACTTATAAAATAGAACCTAATATAATTCCATTCATGACCATTGAACTCTATATATCAACAAATAAATTACAAAAAACCATTAAATATTAGTTCCTTTAATTCAGACCTATTTATCTTACCATAATTTAATTCTAAAAAGGATTAAGTTGTAGGAAAAATGTGGCCTCTCAATGAAAATGCAATCATCATACCTAAATAATATAATTACAAAAAAAAATATTTCATCTATATAAATTATTTACACGAAAATCATAAAAATATTGATATGTTTTTATGATGATGTTCTAACCATTTTCACCTCTTTTCCTTCAAATATTAAATTTAATACATTCTAAATCATACGTTCAGATTAACACCTCCACAGAGTGACATGATTCATTTCGGAAATCCTACCCACTTGGCTGGTAATATTGATGTATTTAAGGAATATATATTATATATATGATACAATTTTGCTTTTAATATGAAATATGAAATATTTTTATTTTTTTCCTTCAATAGAAATTAGAAACACCACTTTTGTGTACATACAGACAAACATCTCCACGAAGTGTTTTAATTTATTATTCATCACTGGTTTATATGAATTGTTACAAAAATTTACACAGTGAAAACATATGATACTTGTAAAAATATTAAGCACATATAGAAGATTAACCCATATTTTGAGGAAATGACTATAACATTTGAACTGAAACATGTACAAAAAATGAAGCAACTAACTCTAAAAATTATGATGATAATGAAATATTATTAATTTTCTGATGAGAAGGTGTTATATGTAAAACATGTATTTCATTATAATTATGAATTTTTTTCCTCTATAAATTTATAACAAACATAATAGTTGTATTTTTTAGGTTATATTTCTTATAAATTATGTCAGACATGATGCAAGGGTTTATTTTTACATTCTCATTTTAACTGGGATTCATTAAGGTAAAATTTATTACGATAAATTTGTATAATTGATATCCAAAAAATTAATTTAATTTTTATCATATTCTATTCCTATATTTAAATTATATGTTTTATTTCATTTTCCTCACTGTAAGTACTCAATTGTATGAAAAAATAAATTTAATTTAATCTGAATTTATTTCTCTCTTTGGATGGGAATCATTTTCATTCATTTCTATATTATCTTTAAAATGTTTTCAAGAATGAGACTAATATTCTAAAATGACATATTATATTAATTTTTACACTTATTTTAATTCCAATAAAATCTTTTAAAATGAATATTATTATCATTTAATTAATGAGGCATATTTTACCAAAGGTGTGAGAAAAATCATTATTTTAACATTAATTGTACAAATGAATTTTCCCACTTACGCTACTATTTTCTTCCTTGAAAATTACATTAAATGTTTCCATTTTAATTATCAGAGAAAACAATATTTCCAATGTGTTGGATTTCTTTAGATTAAAATAATTAATTAATTATGAAAATTATGTTTTCCATAGAAATTGATCAAGTGATCCTTAAAAAATTGATTTTCAAAAATGACAACAACAATTGGTGTGACTTAATATTCAGTGGTTATATGATCCAATGATTCTTTATTTATTCATTATCTAGATGGTTTATAATTATGATTATGAAATATTGATAAAAAATAATTTATTTTCCCTAGATTAATCATTAATTTAATGGTAAATGCTTTAATGACCACGTTCTATACATATGAATAGATTAATAATATGTGATCTGTGGGATCATTAAATCCCTCTAATGCATTGATTAATTCTTAATGTTTATTTTATCCAATGATGCATTGGAGGTTATCCTAAGCTCTAAATTGGGTACATTTGAGGCCATCCCAAAAAAAATTTGGGTACATGGTTGGTTATAACAAAACCACCATGTGATAAATGTCTAGGTAGATAGCCTTGAAAAATAATTTCACAAAAAATAAATAATTTCATCTGAAGGGAAAAAATTGAAAAAATGCGGTTCGGGAGGGAATAATGTAGTATAAACATAGGGATTTACCTATTACATTATGAACACATTTTAGGGGAATATACCCAATTCTAAATAAATCATGGGGTGGACTATATAGGGTATCCTTCGAAGTGAGAAAATCTATAAACTCATTCCCTTCACGCTATAATTGAGAAGTTCAATTCCATTATTGATGAGTGTATTGTAGTATTGGATGATGTATGTAATGGAATAAATAGGTGGTATAAGTCCTATATGGATTTATATATGATAGTAGAATTAGTTTCCATCATAAAAACAAAATATTATATGATAGACATAGTTTAAGGATTTCGACAAAGCCGTTGGCCATTATAATAAGTGATCCACCTTTTCCATATAAATAAATAAATAAATAAATAATGGACCATTTGTGTAATAGAAAATCCCTCCAACATCAATACAATTATGCAATAACCATCAACATTAAGTTTCATTTTATTATTGGGTGGATTTTATCCAACCTAGAGGACTTGGGAAAGTAGTCTCTAGGTGGATGGAAAATTTTCATTCCTTCCGATTTCTTTCTTATGGAGTGTTTTTATTCAAATAAATTGAAATGTTATGAAATTGAAAATTATATACATTTTGTCCTTTCTACCAAAGAACTCCTCTAGAGGATGAAACCTCTGTGGAATGCTTTTTTCCTCACCAGCTATATACAAAAATTGGTTGTTGCTAAGATGAGCACCAACGGTTTTATTTAATGGTTGTTTTTACCGAGACTATTGAACTTGAGATGGAGTAGGTAACTACTTTTAGAAATATTATATATAGCAGTATGACCCTAGAAATACTAAAGGTGGTACCTACTACAATTATATTTTCATAAGATACAATTAAAATTTGTCCCAATGGACTATATGGTTTTGTATTCTTTGTAAAACAGGTACATAAATGAGTCTTTTATTACAAATCAATATTCATGTTACAATATAATTTTTCGATAATATATTTATTCCATGTAGTGTATCCTTGTATATATTTCTTATCTCACTTCCAGGAATCCCGAGGAAATGAAACATAATAATGGTGTTCTCAAATGTCAATTAGGGTAAGTATATTGAAGAAATAATTAATCAATGAGAATAAAAATTATGAAAATTATAATATATTAACACACATTCCATGTAATAAATATCCCGAGAAGGAAGTGCATAAAAAATATTGAAAGGTAAATAACTAAAAAAACCCACAAAAAAACTTGATAAGGAATGATCAATATTGAAAGGTAAAAAACCGAAACCCTGGCCATTTGATCAATATATTGTGAATGAAATGAATCCATAGATAATTTCTAAAATAATTTCTCTAGGATAAATAATATCACAATCTAAATTAAAAATGAATAAATGCTTAGTTATTTGATTTCATGTCTGAGGCACCTGAAAACCAATACATTAAATAACATTCAAAAGATATTTTAAAACTACATGTAGAAACCAATTTAATTTTTGTAACTAATTTCTCTCCTAATAACCTATTACTGTGTCGAGGTGATATATAATGTTTAGGCCAAACCACTCAGTGCTAGTCCAATGCATTATTTATATAAATTAATTGATTAAATTAATAAAAACATTCCTTATCAAATACCTAGATTGAATAAAAAATACAGATATTTAATTATTTTCTTAGTTAATCAAATAAAATTAAATGTAAAAAACATATGCTATAATGGTATATGGTTGATTCAATAATCATATCCATGATATATAATGTGGGTTATTCTAGGAAATTTAATTTCCAATGGTCACTAGAAAGTGAATATTTCAGGGGGGGCTACAAAAATTAATCAAATAAGTGAATTTCAGCATTATCCTTGACGAGATCTATCAAATACTATCCTGAGGAAGAATAATTATAATATCAATACAAAATATCCAATGTGGAGTAAAAATAATGAGTTTTTTTATGAAGGAAAATACTATAAAAAGATTATTTTATGGCATTATTAATGATGAGATTATTTTATTTTTGAATAAATATTTTAAATAATTTAGTTTGTAAATAACATTTACAATTATTTTATTTAAAAATTAACCTTTAAAATTACAAAGGAAGCTTCAACGATGTTATGAAATGCAATTCCATACATGTTGTAAAAGGTAAAAAGAACATTCATTTTTTCAAGCTAAAACTGGTAAACAATTTCGGTGATTATAACGCATTAATAATATTACATTGAATGAAAATTAAAATAAAAAAGGTGAACAAGGGATTTAAAAAGTAATATTATAAATTATGAAAATATATTTGAAAATATTTATTTAAAATGTGTTTTTCTGTAATAAAACAAGTTCTCTGACTAAAGAGAGAAATTATGTCGGGTTCTCTTAAAAACTTTTTATAGTATAATTAAAGTACCAATGATTTGGAAAATTGAAATATTACATGAAAATTTCATTATTTACCATAGTATAATAATATTAATGGTTTTATTGAGAAATGGTCATATATATATTTTTAACATTAATTCATGAATATATAATCTCAATTAGAATGATATTGTAAAACATACCCAATGAATTTAAAATTGATCAATGAATGGATTTTTTATATCAGATATAATTTAATATATAATAATTTTAAAAACATAAATATATATTAAAATTAATTATACAAATAATCATATAATATTAATTAATGAGGAATTAATATAATCCAATGAAAAAGGAATTGATCTACTAATTTTTTTTACAACTTGATAATTTTATGTTCAAATCCCTATAGTTGAAATAATTCAAATTTAAACTCAAAATATCACGATTAATGACTAATTATATATATAATGAAATATTAGAAATATTTAAACCATATATAAGAAATATGGTGCAGAATAATAAATTATGCATCAATGAATTGAAATTCAGACAAAGTCCCTTACCTTACATTTCATTTTGGGTGAGAATCCTATAACCTCTGGTATAATAGTTATTGAATGATAATGTCCTATAATAAAACCATATTCATATTTCTAATATCCTATTATATCTTATTATAATATCATATTACATGTTTGTTAATAATCATTCAATTTTTCACTATTTCAATTGTTATTTGACTAGTTTTTCGAGTATGATTGTTTTGTTATTTTGCTCATATTTTTACAATAATTATTTAATATTCTCCAGAACTGAAACAATTAATTTACTATGATATATATTCATTATATATATATATATAATATTCCATAATATTTGGAGATAGGAAATGAAATGCATTGTTCATAGAGACGGTAGGCCATACACACGCATGAACGCTACATCCATCTCCTTATCTTAATTTAAATAATTAAACATAATGGATATATATGTATATTATAATTAAAGTATCATATTTATGTCATATATGTAACATATTTTTATTTATAACATTCCAAATATATTCCATGTAATGCGTGAATGAATCACATTGCTTTGAGGACGCTGTAGTCCAAATTTCCACAAACGATGTTATCGTATTCCCAAAAATTTTATGGAATGAAGGTATGATTATGTAAAAAGTTAAAAAATATAAATAAATTGTAAATAAAATATATATCATATATATAATATAAATATATAATTATTTTCAAACTGTTAAGGTGGTAAATGAAAGAACATACAACATCTGTCATGAGGTGGTAGTCGGTCGTACACACAAACAATGATTGTGTATCCCATTTGATTGATATGTGGGAAAGTGTAGTTAGAAAATATACCATAAAAATATCATTATATTTTAGATAAATAGTATGTTATATAATACTTATATAAAAATAATGTAAGTGTGGGGAATTATATAAAATTAAAGTGATCTTCGAATAATGTTACCTCTTAATCAGGTAACTCTAATTGGCTTAAACATAAATGCATCATTGGGATTCTTTCATAAAAAATTGAGGCTTATAGGATTCATGAACCCATTTTTGGATATTTTTTGGAAGATTTTTTATTTTACGAATGGATTTAATGGTTTCAATGAGTAGGAGGGTGATTTTCATTTTATATTGGAGTGGAGTTCATATATATTTTTGAAATGGGAATTACAACCACGTATTTTCATGTAAAGTGGTACTGATAGTAAAAACACATTATATAAATGGGAGTATAATGTCAAAATATGTCCATTAAATGGATTTTAGACAAGTTTCAACGATATTTTTTCCCTTAAATTTAGGGATTAGTCTCTTGTTAAGCTAATTTTTCTCTAAATCACTGTAATAAAATTTCAATACATTCACTAATATTTATGGAAAAAAATAAGTTTAATTTATGGAAAATTATAAATTATTATAATTCAAAATATAGAATAATTTTTTCAAAATTAATATCTCAATAAAAAATTAAAATTAATCCAACAGACGAGATGATAAAGAATGTTTTTAATGTGAAAATATTAAAAAAAAATTTGTTTTTTACATCCAATTTCAAATTAAAATTGATTCCAAGGTATTAAATTGGATTAGTTGATATATAATTCTTATAATTTTACTTTAAAAGTAATTATAATTTTTAACCATATATATTACCTAAATGAAAAATAATATTTCTTTTAAAATTATGTATTTTTCAGTATTCATCAAAATAATGAATCTTCACAAAAAAATATAAAAATCACCCCATGATAAATTTTTATGTTATTCTCTCAAAAATGAATTTTATTTTGAAATATAAATTTTATAAAATGTTCATAATATATATTTATAATAGGTGCGTCATTAAATGGTGAAAAACTAACTTTATAAAAATATAGATTTAGGCATAAAATTTGTTTTTGTTATCTAATATTTATCCAATATATTATATTAATGTCAAATATATTTTATTGAATATAAAAAATAGAAATCTCATTAATATCATTCACAAATATATATTAATTTAATTGATTATGATAGAAAACAATTGGTTCATATTAATAGATTTTCAAAAAACATAATAATTATATTCAGTTGGTTTGTATATTAATTTATAATTAATTGGTAACTAATGAATCTATACTCATATGTTAGTTAGTCCTATCCATAAATTCTAATTTAATTTCTATGTTATATCTTTTTATATTAAATAAAAATATACTAACAATATATTTTTATTCAGTAAGACTCGGATGTAATGACCCAGATATTTTAGTATATTATTTTAAATATTATATTGGATTATTTTGAGATGAGGTGCTGAGACGACATGCAATTCCAAGGCCCGGTGTTCTAAAAATAATTTTTTGAATAATATTAAACTTTAAATAGAATATATGAACGATTTCCCTAAAAAAGTGGAATAACCTCTATGTAGGTTCTCGAATAATAAATTTGAGGCCAATGTTATGTTTCAAAAAGTGAGTTTACCCTAGGTGAGGCCTAACATCGTACGGCGTAGGTCAGTAGTGATAGATATTTTTTGGACATTTAAAAAAATATATTAAATTGAAGAATTATTTTTTTAACATTACATAGTGATGTTGTGATGTGTTTTCATTTTATTAATCCTTGCCAGAGAATTCAAGGTTATAGCCATAACCCTAAAATTATACTAAATCATGGAGAAAGAACCCTCTCAAAAAAATTATGATGTTTAGAGAGAATTGCGGATCATCGCACCAATAGAGTTGGAGGATCTCATTAATGACAGTGATGCTACTGTTCACAATCATTGATCCGTCCAAACCCCAGGTAATAAGTTTGTTATGATTTTTTAAATCCTGTTCATAATCTAGGATGAATACAGATCAATTAAACGAATAGTAATTGATATGTATATCGTCGATAAGATTAAATTAGAAGGAATTGATTTATCTTAGTTAATCATTCCAATGAGAATGAATCAAGGCCTACACAAACAGTGTTTGAGGTTCATTGCATGGGAATTATTTGTGATTTTCTCTCCCCTGTTCTTTGTGCTTTCACCATTGGACCCTCCTGGTCATGTTTCAACTTTTCGGGCGGTTCCAAACGGGATCAGACGACCAAATTGATGTCAAACTGATAAAAATTCCTAGATCTATATATATTATGTAACTAAAAACCTTGATATGTAAACATTTAGGTTTCCAGAAAGCAGTGGTGGCCCTGTGGTTCATGGAAGGGACCAGTGGTGCAGGTCTGGGGCGACGGTCCGAAGAGGTGAGGAGGCCGCGTGGGGTGGTGTGGATCAATGGTAGGAGGTGGTGGCTAGATGTCATTTGAGGTCAATACTGGAGATGGATAGGTCCAAGTGGAAGGACTCGAAGAGTCTCATGGGATTCACAGGGGACACAGAGGCTGGGGAGGATGCGGTAGGTGGAGCCGCATGGTGAGGTGGTCGTTTGTCATGGTGGAGCTGAGGGACGTGGTAGGGTGAAAGCATTAGACAAGGCCAACACAACAAGACAGATGTGGAGGTCCAAAGCTGGAATGTATGGTGTAACCAAGTAGCCATGTGGGCTGGGATGGGTTGGCTAGGCCGGGCCGAATGAGTCAAACTTGGGTCAGTCCACATTAAAGTAAACTCCCTTCTAAATCTTGAAAACCACATATATTTCATACCGAAAATTTAATTGATGATCCATATGTGGTTTTTCGACCCTAACGATGAGATGATCCATTGGATTCCTTTGGTGAGATTTATATTGTGAATAATTTTATTTACACGGGACATTTAAAGTGGAAGTTCTTAGGGTCAAGGGAAATGGCAGGTGGGACTACTACTTCTCAATATGGACCCTCATTTTCTATGTGGGTTGATTCTCTCATCCACTACATATTAGAATGGTTTCATTAGGATACAATAACTTCATCACATCTTTGATGGTTATTCAGTATTGTTTCATACTCATAGGAGTGTGGTCCCTTCTACATAACTTCCAATATAGGGTTGTTGGAATCCCCCGAGGGGAAAAGTGCATGATACTGTATTCATATTAATTCCCTATGTAGAGTCTTTGTTATTCCTGTGACAAACTTTATCGGGCTTCGATCCTCCAAATACAGGGTTATTCTAGATAGAGTTGTTCGGTATCACCCCATGGCCCAACAAGTGATCTTCATCTATATATCATGACTCTCTTAAGATCATTCAGCATATCTCACACTCATGACGGTTCCCAAACAATTATACTTCTCAGAAGAATGTCATCAGTTCTATCAGACATAGGATTGTGTTACCCCATCTGTTTGCTTCATGGATTCATCAATAATAATCCCTAATATTTTTATGAAGTGGTTATGGTTTACCCTAGATAGTGTGGTATGATTTGTGTATATCTGGATATTCTTGTCATATTTTGTAGATATATACTTGTGTATAGATGACTATACATTTCATTTGAGTTTTTTTGTGTTTCCTAATTAGTATTGTTATAATAACTGATACACAATATTTTACCACACATTTCATGTATTGTAAAGATCTGAGACCTTTTGATTGGGTCCAGGGTAGACCAAGACTGGATGGATCCTAGGGAAATTCGATAGACCATTGTCTTCCTACGAAATTAGATCGTATCTCCAGTTCCTAGCCTTCAGGATGGATTAGGTTGGATTTTTTATGGTGATTTTTATGAATACGTTTATATATATTCTTTTTTGTGGGATTTTATTCAGGGATTCCTTACATTCTATTACATTTCGAATTGTACTCTGGTTGGGTGTTATATTGTTTTGAAAACATTTTCTACTTACTATTTTTAAATTTCAGAATTTGGAGATTAGAGATGTGTGCTTGAGTACATGTACTTTTGGCTAATACCTCCCATTTGTGTGATATTCCTATTCGAAGCAAGTTAATAGCCCATGGAATGTTAGAGGTGTTCTTGGGGTAGTCACAAAAAATGCCCCTCTGGGAAAGATAATGACAGAGTGGTATCAGAGGTGGTCAGTTCTACCTTAGGATAGAGTGTATGTGGGAATGGTTTGGGGAAACAATATTAAGGGTTTCATGTTTGACATTCAGGCAGGGGACTTCAGTGTCAGCATAAAGATAGATGTATCCATATACAATGACTATGATAACCTATTTTTTACTTGGTATATAAGAACGCTAGTTGTAGGAATTGTAATGGTATATGCAATATATAGGAATGTGTTTTGTTTTCTATTTCCTTCTTAATTCATCTATACAGATATAATAATTGACTGTCGTACGTCTTGTTTCCATATAAGATGCCTATGTGATTCATAGAAGCTAGAATTTATTAGATCAATCATGAATATGACCACCTCAGTGATGATTATTTAGTATAGGGACATGTTTCCCAGATATAACCTCCATCTTGAGCATCAGCTATACGAAAACCTGTGGAGTTACCATCTGTACATACAGTTCCAAAAGAATAGAAGAGCAGGATGAGTGTGCTCCATGAGTTTCATATACATATACCTCCTAGGATTCACAGTGAGCCACACCCTAAGAAAGATATGGACTAGCTTGAGATGATGACGCAAGTTTTCCATCAAGTCAGGACACCATCAGTTCTAAGGGTGGTCCTGGGAACAAGCTTTATGCAGGGCCATGTAGGGAGATGTTATTGATTGGCTTCCCAGACTCACAATGAGGTGACTCTATCAGGGATAGAGTTCTAGCATCTCTTCCGAGTGATTTTTTCTCATATTTATATTGAGGAATATGCATATAAACAACAATCTTCTACTCCAACAGACTACTATGATAGTATATGATTATTCAATGAGGTTCCCCAAGCATTCCAAGTACTCGATGGAAACGGTTAATGAACAGTACTTCCAAGATCAGACCATCGAGCAAACTCTACACATATATATCCTTTCCAATATTATCCCTCTAAAAATCCCTAATTTTTAGGAGCGGGGGTTCATGAGGGGGTTTTGGTGGTCAAGAGATTCCTGTTTGAGCAGAGAACTTGTGATATTCTCTAGAGGGTAGTCTGGTGCAGATACCTCTGATGTAGGGATCCAATGTCAACCATATGGATCCAAATATGGGAGAAGTTTGAAGATGTCACAGGATAGAGAATCTGCAATCCAGGTTTCACATGGTGGAACTAATCATCATATAGTTAGGCGGTGCTACTCATGTGATGGAAGGGGACATCTCACTTGATATTTTCCAACTCGTCATACTACTTACATGGGACAATGTATGGAACATTAAGGAAGATTCATAGGTAGGAGTAGAAAGATATTCATGGTGGAGGATGTGGAAGAGTTTATGGGAGAGTAGTGGAACGTGTTCAGTGTTTCAACTTGGAACCACAACCACTAGGTGGTCCGCTCTAGGCTCAAGGAGCTAGAGGATAGGGGTTGAGACTACTAAATGCGGTCATGGATTATGACCCAGGGTCTCCAGCGATGATTCAAGGTATGAAATGTGTCTTTTCTACTCTATCTTCTATACTGATAAACATAGTGGCTATTCATTCCTTCCTTGAAATGTATCTTGTATGAGACCTTGAGATTCTGGTACAACAATTAAATCTACCCTTATGCTTAGATACACCTACAAGAGTAGACTCAATTATCACACATCTATGAATATAGTGTAACCTTACCCTTGGAGGCGAGAGTTTTAGTTCAAACCACTTGGTTTTAGCATCGAGGCCTTACAATTACAATCTTGGATTGGAATGGTTATATTCGGTCCATACCCAAATTGACTATTTTAGGAATTGGGTGCAGGGTATCTGTAGTGGTGGAATGATGGTTTCCTTTTTTGTTGAAATTGAAACACATGCATCATAGGATAGACTCATGTGTAAGAGCGTGCAACCAATCACTCACATGTTAACTATAATGAACCTTATTGGAGAAGATGTTATGAGTTTATAGTTCCCATCAGTAGTGGTGGAGTACTAGGAAATCATCCCAAAAGATCATCCATGATTACCTCCCTACCATTAGATTGACTTCTAAATTAACATACACCCAAGGAAGGCACCAATATCCCCTATATAATGTTGGATGGCTACCATAGAGCTTCTCAAGCTGAGGGTGCACTTAGAGGATTTTTGGAGAAAGGGATTCCTGATACCCAGTGTTTCACCCTGGGTGGCCCTATTATTGTTTTCCAAAAAGGAATACGTAATTTTGTGGATGTTTTTGTATTACTTGTTCCTAAAAAAGGTTCCTGTCATGAATAATTATCCACTAGTAATGATTGATGACCTCTTGGACCGGTTTATAGGAGAACTTTGGTTCATGAATGTTGACATTTGATCATCCTATCTCCATCTATGACTACGGGATGAATATTTACTATATATGTATTTTAGATGCATGTATGTTTATTATGAGTACTTAGTGATACCCTTTGAGACTATGAATTCCCCAAAAGTGTTCATGGGACTCATAGACCTCATATATCCCATCCTTACATATACTAGTGCATGGTATTCTCATTGATGATATCCTCTTGTACTCACCATCAAAGGATGAGCCCATGAGACACTATATGATGGTTCATTAATTTCACATCGAGCACTAAATTTATGGGAAACTCTCAAATAAGTAGTCATTAATTTACATCATCCTATTTCAGTGACATGTTATCTTAGAGGATTGATTGGTAGTGGACCCAGCCATGGTTGAAGAAGTGTTAGATTGAGACCCACCTTTGAGAGTGGTGGAGGGGGTGGAGATTATTTTGGATGGTTGGATACAACCATAGATTCAAAAAATATTTCTTCAATATATCCACACATATGGAAGCTTTGACGCGAAAGGCTGAAACTTTTATTTGGGTAGTGATGTTCTAGTAGGCTTTCCTATAGTAGATGCAAAGATTGGTGAGCACCCGAATCTTGAGATTTCTATAGGAGGGTGTCGAGTATGTAGAGTTATTTGATGCATCACGAACCATTCATGTTTGTGTCCAGATGAAAAGGTAAGTGGTGATTTCCAATGGTTTATGTAACACCCTGCGATTGTGTTGATTATTTTTTTAAATTAACATTTCTTTTAAATATTTTTCATTTCATGTTATAATCAAAATAGATATATATATATTTATATATTTATATTTATATACAACACTATGTCAAACATTCGTTTCATAAAAAATATTGACTTTTCTTCTTCTACACGCAATACCAACATGGCAAGTGCTACATGCAACACCGACGTGGCATACAATGTACACAACATTGAGTTTCATATAAATATATATATATAATTAAATGATATAATTACAACCTATAAATTATAAATAGTTATAATAATAGTCATAAAAACATTAAAAATATTTTTTGTAATTGTATTATATAAATAAAACATATTGGTAATGAAAGATAATTTTTTTGGTAAAGTCCTTTTATATTAAAAATGTTGTTTTGTTGAATGACTCGACTTTAATACTAAAATTAATTTTAGACACAATTAAATTTCTAATTTGATAAAATAAACATCATTTTTAAATTCATAATGGAAAAATTATCCTAGGGTGATGTCTTGGGATTTATTTTGAGAAACATTATTTCTTGATGAATAATGAAAAATACTTTTTTAGTTAAAAACGTACTTTTGTTTACTTAATTATTAATGTTGAATGATATTATAAATATCTTTTAATGTTAACTTATATAAATGGTAAATATATTAATAATATTTAATTCATTATAATAAATTCTCCTTTGAAACTGAATATATTATCTTAACAAACTTTTGAACATTTTCTTACTTAAAAACCCCCTTATTTCGTCCCATCTGTAGGATTAATAGTAATCTTATTTTCCCGCTTCTGTTAATTGAATTTCAAAAATCTGACATACTCTATTGTTTTAATTCTAATATTTATTGTCTACTAAGACCAATCTACTTTTTACCAAAATGATTATTAAATGTGATTAAAATTAATCAAAGTGGGTAAGGCTAAACTAAACTTACATAAGGACAAAACCTTAAAATTAATGGCCCAAATGGTCCAAAAGACTATAGAAAACCAATTTTATGTATATATCATCCATAAACATTAAATTATGTAATTATATTGTTTCAATGAATCTTTTTAGGTATAAAAACGTGTACACCAAACTTGTTTCCAAAAATTCCATGTGAGTCCTTTTCCTTCAGTATAAAAGGACAACATATCTACCCATTACCCACACCTATAAAAGCTTTTAATATTAGAATATATCTTCCCAAATAGCCTCCCAACAATCCTCCTTTCGAACTTGATGTCGCCCTTTGGTCTGAAATTCTCTCAAAGAGTCCATTTGGAACAAACCATATAAAGTTGCCCCATTAATAGGTAACATCTTCCCTCAAGTTCCTTTCATTTTTTCCATTCTTAACACACTCTACTCTATTTATTCCATTATTGTGTAAAAAAATAGTATCCAACATATACTATTATGTTTTTGTGCAATTATTTATACATAAACTTACTAACACCTCCAACTATTAAATATCGAACATATTGTTACTATGTTTGAAGAACTACTGCCTCATGAAAAGATGATTGTTAATTTCTCTATTAACACCAATCATGGTGGCAATTATGATGTAAAAAACATTTATATATGACATATATTAAATTTTTTATGTCATAATTCTTACTTAATATTTTTAACACACACATATGTTTTCTTTCCATTTTTTGTTAATATGATTACCTCGTTTGAGGAAGTGTCGACTACTACCCTCTCAAAGCGACGCGATTTGTTCACACACCCAATGGAATATATTAAGGATTGTTTTAGTTAACTTATATTATATATATTATATAGTAATTATAATTTAATTATGATATATGTATATATACATATATATATATATATATTCATATGTCATATATATACTTTCATTCAATACGACTACAAAAAAAGAGAAACATCGTTCATGGTTACGTACGTCTTACCATCTCCATGAATGGTGCATTGAATTTGATACTCCAATATTATATAGATTATTATAAAACACATATACAAGATATTACAGGTATTTGTTTCATGTTTTAAATTTGGTAATCAGGAAATAATTATATGGACCAAATATATAAAAAATTAATACACATGAGAAGAACAAAGTGAATATTACCCAAAGTTAAACATTAACATTGGATCGTTAAAAAGAGGGTAATGTAAAGTCATAATAAAACCATATATGGTCTTATGTATAATTTTATACTTCTATAAAATATTTATATTAAACATATATTTATTAAATAGTAAACTTGTATGAATATTGAGAGAGTAATGACACAAGGTAAGGGGATTTCATCTCAGTTTTCATTGCCATGAAATACATGTTATGTTCCCCATTGTAAAATTTTTCGTTGTGTATGTACTGACCATGATTGTATTCTATGTATCCTATAATTAAATTTATGGGTATAAACATTTCCAATATGTGATCCTTCTTTCAGGGGGTTTAAGATTCAAACTATCCAAAATCTGTAAAAAAAAATCTTATCATGCCATCTTTAAGACTCGTGTTTTTTAAGCACCTAAACACATTTTCAAGGTTCATATATTTACCTTTTACATTGAATATATTAAATCTAAATATTTTCATGATATTATATTATTCATTTAATTTTTTTACACAGAATGTATAAACCCAAGATATCTTGTTATAAGAGTTTATTCAGACTATCTCATTCCTTTTTGATAATGTTTATGTTACTTTTTAAATTGAGGGAATATTATGATCCCACTCTCAATAATATTGATGAGTTTAATTCCAATGTATTATTTCATAATGTAATAATGTATTTTTACATTATTTTTAAAGACTCATATTTTCCATGTATTTTTTATTTATTTATATGGATTTATTACGGGTCTGTGAAAATTGGCGGCATGTAATTCTGAGGGCGGCATTCAAAGAATGAATTTTTGAATATTTTTTAAGTTACGTTCAGTAAACGAGCAGGTGGCGTTCTCTATCTTTTGAACTGGTTCTCGAATTAAAATTTTGAGCACACTGTTTTATTAGTAGAACTAGGATTTACCTTAGGGAGGCTTCAGTTCGACCGTAGTAAGTATGGAAAAAGATAGATTTTGGAATTTATAAAGGAATAATAAAATAACTTTGTTATTTTTTTATTAATTTTCCACCAAAGGACAAGCGACAGTGGCGAGACCAATGACGGTTGAAGAAATTAAATTTCTTTACTCCTCAAATCCTTTGTATCAGTGCCGTTAGAATTTTAAAGGATATTATTAAATTAACCCACATTAATTGTATAGAAGTTTATCACCTTCCCCATATTCTATTTATATGGTTCTTGGGGAGAGGTATTGGTAGGGCTTCACCAAGAGACGAAGTTCTGATAAAGTTTCACGATGCAAATCACTTAGAGGATGGAGCTGGTTCCCATTGGCAGTGACGAGCGACACCGAATCAAGAACCTAAGGACAACGTTTGAGCGGCAACGTAGGTGGCTTGTATCGGGGATGAAAAACACCGAATATTCCACAATCGTGGGAATTCTCAAATGATCTTGAGGTAGATATTTTGTTTTGTTATAATTTCATGTGATAGTTGAATCCTTCTTAATCCTTCATGTTTTCAAGATAACTTGGAGGGAGTGGGCCAATCGAACATGGGTCGGACCCTCTGATACTTTGTTTACCCTTGCTTTCTTCGTGAAAGACTGCTGACATGGCAGCATGGGCCAGCCAAGATGGAGGTGGTGTGTCATCGTGCACCGCAGGAGGAGGCCGCGTCACTATGTGGTGCCGGTCGGCAGAGCAGCCGGCACCAGACGACCATGGGGGTGGTGGGGCACACCACCACGCGCTGCTGGTGGGAAAAGGTTGCGACCGAAGCCGCGGTAGGGGAAGAAGGAGGTCGGCTCAAGCTATACGCAAGAAGGCAGAATCGAACCGTTATGCAGTAGGGCAGCGCCCCACCGGCTGGCCAAAATGGACCTGCACCCATGGGGCCAGCTGGGATGACTGGTCTGCCTTCTAGAAGACCGAGCAAGACTCGGGCATGCCTACTGGGTCATACCCATCCAGCGGACTGGTCCCTCCAAGCGGGCTGGGCCGAACCCATGGCCCGACGGGACAGGTCAAAATTGCGGCCTAGTGGGACAACGCGGGTTGGTGGAGCACCACCCGACGGGCTGGGCCAACCATGTCCCTGGCCCATGAACCGATCTAGGCTAACCCTAATGGGCTATACTCAGTAAAATGGGCTAACCATTAGTAGGCCAGACCAGAGCGAGTTAAGTTAGATCCCTGGACCCATAGCTTTGGGCCAGCCTGACCAAGTCGGATCTGGCCCAGACCAAACCGGTCCCTGAGTAAAGAAATGAGAGTAACTGAAAATCCGGGTGTCCATTCGACACATCGTCAGTAGAATTGGGATCCCGTTTGGAAAGAGGTTTCTTTGGAGTATTTCAGCGGCCCGACCAAGCCAGGCCAAACCAAGGTGTGATCACCCCTGTTTCACAGAAAGTGGTGTAACAAAAAAGTCGGGTGTCCGTTTGACGAACCGTCTATGGAGCTAGAACCCTTAGGATGAGGTAGTACTTTTTATATAATCCCCGTGAGTTTTGAAGAATTTTGGAGTGTAGCCGGGTCGGATGAAAGCTGAATCCAACCAGGACCTCCGAACTAAAATGCTTATAAGTCACAGACCAGGCGTCCAATTGACACGTCGTCTACCATGTTAGAACTATTATGACATGATACATCATTGGGTTACTTCACCATGGGACATCATGCTAGTCAAAATATGATTGATATCCGGATTATCGGTTCTGCCCGAATCAACTCTGCTATGAGTGGGTATCCAATGGCTGGAAGTGAGATGGGGGTAGAAGACAGATCGTACGGAGGATAGTAACGAGCGATCCTGTATGGGTCAAAATCGATTTTATATGGGCCAGATATTGTGTAGGATAGTGCTCAGCGATCTTGTGTGAGTTAGTGCATACCGATCATGTGTGGGTCAGATCCTGTGTGGGTCAATGCTCAACATTCCTCTATGGGTCAGTGCATACCGATCCTATGTGGGTCAGATCATGTGTGGTTTATTGTTGGGGTTAGTGCCTATCAATCCTATGTGGTTCAGACTCTGTATGGTTTATAGCAGTGCCTATTGATATAATAAAATGATCTATCTTTATGATTGACCTTATGTACTTCAATACTTCACTAATACCTGGTGTGAGATGAGTCTTTTACATACATGGTGTTACCTTTGTGGTAACTTCACCTTCGTGGTGATACAATTTTTTTACTTTTACATTCATGTTGTTATCATCATGGTGATTCATGTGGGGTACTTTTACCTTTGTGGTGTTATGTTTGTGGTGATACATATGGGTTACTTTTACCTTCTTGGTGTAATATTCACATTGGCACTTGTGTGGTACTTTTTCCTTCATGGTGTTACCTTTTTTGTATTCTTCCCTATGTTTGAGACAAGTATATCTTGATTACTTATGTATATTTATGGGAATATACCAAAGTAGAGTTGTTTACTGCTTCGTACATTGTGGTCGAGGTCTTCCTTTGTGGTTTTCCCTTTTTTATAACTATGGGAGACCTTCGGGGGTCTCAGGGTCCCTATTGAGTATCGTTAAACTCACAACTGCATGTGCTACGCTCCCACATTGTTGTGTCTTGTGCAGAAAATGGAAAATGTTGATTGAGGCTGAGGGGGCCAAGACTTGACAGTTCTCGGAGGTGGACCTTTGAATTGATATGATTTAGTGACTACCAATTGAGGGCTATACCGTCAATTCCGGTAGGATACATGATGGATGATCAAAGAGCTATTTTTATCTTTTCATTTGTATGTGTACTTTTAGTTGGTTTGTTATTCTGGACCCTTTACATCTAGTTCCCTTTTTACTACAGTAGTCTAAATTGTGGTTGCTTCTTATTCTGTTCTCAGTTTGTGTGTTTGTACAGGTTTAAAG
The DNA here is from genome assembly GCA_963277665.1 of Viscum album. NCBI lineage: Eukaryota > Viridiplantae > Streptophyta > Magnoliopsida > Santalales > Viscaceae > Viscum > Viscum album. The sequence goes on along the minus strand of OY728131.1, from coordinate 846,441,190 downwards.
GCAATGCCTTCTTGTTTTAGGGATATGACTTTCTAATGATAGTCACCATCCCCTGGCCTATGGAAGACGGGTTTGGGGATGTCACGGAACATGCCCCCGGGGGCGGGTCGTGACAAAGTGCTATCAATGGATTCAGTTCTACCGAAGAACTAGGACTATGATATTTTTAATGAAGTACTAGTGTTAAGGGTTTTCGGTGCAGTTTTAGTCAGGGGAGTCTAGTTTTTGTGCAGCATCCCATGTATCCATACACTAGGACCCTGAATTCTGTTTTCCAACTCAGTGCACAAAAACACTGATTGCATGTGTTTTTGAAAAAAATTATTATGATTTCATTATATAATCTCATCAGGTATAAATTATTAACTGTGGAGTACCTGTTTTCTTTTAGTATGCCACCATCTAGACAAATGTCCAGGATTCAAGAGAGATTACACAATGATGGCCCACTGAGCAATGAAGCTTCAGTGCATGGCCCTCTTATGGCGATAATACAATCAGTTGGTGCACCAGTAGCACCACCACCCATTGGGCGGAAGATGCCACCAGCCCCACCAGTATAGGGTGCACATCGACTGGGCGTGTTTTATGAGTTTCAGGGGCTGAGAGCTCTGAGGTTCTGAGGATAGACGGATCCGAATGCGGTTGACGAGTGGCTAGAGACTATAGACCGAGTTTTTTTCTTAGTGGGGACACCAGCTGATCTGATGGTGATCCTTGCTTCTAGTATTCTCCAAGTAGTAGTTGGGAGATGGTGTAGACTGACACTCTTGAGTCATGATGAGGCAATCCTCACCTAGGCAGACATCGAGGGCATTTTTCAGAGTAGAGATCTTCCCAGCGACTCTACGCTCAATGTGTATACATGAGTTGATGCACTTACAACAGATCACCAACACCGTGGCACAATACTCGGTCCACTACTCCATTGACATGGTATGAGACCCTTTATTATGTTCTCAGGCCTTTGAGTAGGGTCTTCAACAGGAGATCAGAGCATCGATGATATCACTCAGAATGCTGATGCAGGTTGGGGTGCTACATTGAGCACTGTTGGGGGGAATTTTCTTTGTTGATTAGGTAACGACAATGAGAGACACCACCGGATGTCAGGATGCAGAGTCATCTACAGCATTCAATAGGTGGATGATGTAGGGGACCAAGAGGGCCTGACCTTTTGGTTGATGACCTCAGGATATAGGGTTAGTGGTGAGAGGCTCATGGGACAGAGGAGCATAGTTGAGGATTAGGTAGTGTTACTCGTACGATGGGCAGGGTCACATGGCTTGTGACTGCCCCACTCGTCATATGGATGACTAGATGACGATTAAGGGACCACTTAGGCGGAGGCGTAGGTTTGAGTGAGGAGGTCTATATGGAGAAAGATGTGATAAAGGAGTTGGTTAGGCAGCATGAGGTGGCTGAAGATTTGAGGTTCTGCCACCACCACCTCCAGGTAGTCCACCCTAACCATAGGGAGCAGGAGGGTTGGGATGAGATCAGATCTAGGTAGCTGAGGCCTATGGCCACGGCTCTCCAGAGAAGGTTAGATGAATGATATTCATCTATTCCACCCTATCGTTAGTACTTATAGACATAGGTGTCAGTGACTCTTTTATTTCCATGGACCTCGTTTGGAGTTCAGAGATTCTGACAGAGCTATTGGCTCGATCCTTATTTCTAGAGACTCTTATGGGAGAAGATTCGACGATTACACACTGGTGCTAACAGTGTCATCTTACTTGAGGAGGTGAGAGATTTGGCTAGGATGCTCTAATTGCGGTATCAAGGCCTTATGACTTCATCTTGGGTAAAAATTGGTTATCCACAATCCATGCATAGATTGACTATATTAGGCACAATGTGTGGTGGATCTTCGAGGATGGGACTAGGTTATCCTTAACCGGTGATAAGGGAACCTTTGTAGAAAAGTATGGGATTACCCAGAGAATGGTGAAGATGATCACACATAAGTTGTCTATCCATACCATTAGAGAAGTTGACGTTGAAAATCCAAGATACACTTTAGTGGTGGACTAGTATGCTAATGTATTTCTTGAAGATGTTTAGGGACTACCTCCACGCATAGATGAAGACTTTTGAATCATCAGGTAACCTAGGACAGCACTGAAATCTAAACCAGCTTATTCGATGGCTCTCACAGAGATTCTTGAGTTACGGGTACATCTGGAGGACTTTCAGATGAAGGGGTTTATAAGGTCTAGTGTTTCTCTATGGGAATCCCCAATTTTGTTCACCAAGAACGTAGATAGGAGTTTGAGTCTATGTGTAGATTTTTGGAAGATGAACCAGGTGATTGTGATGAACAATTATCCACTCCCAAGGATTGATGATATATTTGATCTTTTTATGGGACCTTGATGGTTTTCAAAGATAGACCTCAGATCAGACTATCATCAGATCAAGGTATGAGATGAGGATAAGCAGAAGACAACCTTTATATGTCGGTATGGCCACTATGAGTTATTGGTTATGACTTTTGGTGGGACCAAAACCCCATCAATATAAATGGTACTCATGAATAGGATCTTATAGCCATACCTTGATTGCTTTGTGGTGGTCATCATTGATGAAATATTTGTGTACTCGCCGACGAAGGAGGAGCATGCCTATCATCTGAAAATAGTTCTGAATACTCTCCAAGAGCACCAACGTTAGGGTAAGCTCTGGAAGTGCTAGTTCTGGAAATGATAATTCCACATTCTAGCACATGTTATCTCAAAGGCTGTAGTGGTAGTGGATCCCACAATGATATATGTTGTTCCAGCTTCAGAGCCGCCCAGAAGTGTGACCGAGGTGTAGAGTTTCCTAGGGTTTGTTGGGTACTACTGGAGATTCGTAAATGATTTTTCCACAGTTTCATCACCCTTTTCATCCTTGATGAAGAAGAGAAATTCCTTCATGAGGATGGAGAGATGAAATCATTCTTTTCAAAAGCTAAGGTAGATCTTGTAGAGATACCCCATCTTGATACTTCAAGAATATGGTGTTCGGTATGTCGTCCACTACAATGCATCGGGGGACAGACTTAGATGTTTCCTAATTCATGAGCATGAAATGATCGCATATGGAACTCAAAAAATGAGACAACATGAGATGAAATATGCTACCCATGAATTATATTTAGTAGTAGTTGTCTTCTCCTTGAATATGTGGGGACATTAATTTATGTGCGAACATTTTATAGTCTACTCTGATCACAAGACTCTCAAGAATATCTTCTCATAGAAGGAAATGAACCTGTGACAGTGATGATGGCTATAGTTCCTCCAGGACTATGACTTTGAGATAGTCTATACTCTTGTGAAGGGTAATGTAGTGGCAGACAAACAGACCAAGAGGTCTGGTCTACAGTTGCTGAGTGAGGCGACAGAGCTGCTAGCCGCATTGAAGATATAATTTTTGTATAGAGATGGAGCAACATACCTCCTGTCAATAAATGTCACTCATCCACTTATTCAGTGAGTTTTGGAGGCAATGCTTGGGGACTTTGACTGGGAGGCATGACGTGCTCAGATATCCACAGGCCAAGAAGATAATGAACATTATGATGGGGGGGATCACGTCATCCTCTTTAGAGGATGGATCATAGTACTAGTGGTGCTACAAGTAGATATTTTGACAGAGTTCCATACATCCCCTCTGGTGGTACTTCCAGGTGTGTCGAATATGTAAAACGACCTCTGACATCAGTATTAGTGTCTAGTGATGAAGAAAGTCGTGGCAGAGTTTGTTTCATGATACCTCACTAGTCAGCAATTGAAGGTTGAGCATAAGGTTCCAGCAGGGTTTGCTCATCCACTAGTGGTGACGAAGATGAAGTTGGAAGGTATCTCCCTCGTCTTTGTGACAGGGCTTTCATATACATCGAGGGGTCATGATCCCATCTGGGTGATCGTTGACTATCTCACCATGTTGGCCCAGTTCCTACCCATTCGAGAGCAGGGATTAATAGAGGGGTTAGGACTCCTTTTTGTATAGGAGATTATATGAAATCATGGGGTGACATCGACGATCGTCTCCGACCATGAAACATTTTTTACATCCTGTTTATGGAAGGGATTATAGGAGGAGTTTGGGAATCAGCTAGGTTTGAGAGCCACCTTTCATCCACAGAGGGATGGTCAAATGGAGCGGACTATTTACACACTAGAGGACATGTTACGGGCACGTATCCCAGATTTTGGCTACATTTGGGAGGATCACTAGACCTAGGTGGAGTTTGCATACAACAACATATATCACCCAACCATATGTATGGCTCCATTTGAGGCCTTATACAATCAACCTTATAGATCACCTCTATGCTGGACAGACCTAGGGGAGTCTGCACTTATGTGTCCAGAGTTGATATTGGCTACCACTGAGAAACTCAAGATCATCCAAGGGCGGATGAAGACTGGAAAGTGCAAACATAAATCATATACTGACAGGATATGGAGTTCCCTGGTGTTCGATGAAGGAGACCACATATTTTTATGGGTCTCACCTTGAGGAGGATTGCGGGGATTTGGACGAGGCAAAAAACTATCACTGATGTTTATCAAAGCTTTTCAAATTAATTCAAGGATTTGTGAGGTGTCATAACACTTGGCACTACTACCGTAGTTAGAAAGGGAACATGTTGTTTTCCATGTATCCCAGCTATGGAGATATGTTCCTGAAGCATCTCACGTCATCGACCATGGCAAGCTAGACTTTGATGTTGGGGTGACTTTTACGGAGGTTCTAGTGGAGATTGAGAATCGACAGGAGTGGGCCCTTTGTGGATGATTGATACCTCTTGTGTGCATTCTCTGGTAGCATGGGAACATCCATGAGAGCATATGGGGGTGGGAGGATGACATTCATTCTCAGTAACCCCATTTGTTTCCTTAGTCTATGTTGTGGCTTATGGGGACAAAATTTCCTAAAGTGGGGAGAATGTAAAGACCCAGATTTTCAATGTAATTTTTTTATTTGTATTTAGTACGGGTCTGCGAATGTTTACAGTGCCTGATTCCAAGGATCGATGTTCCTGGAAAAATAATTTAACGTTTTTAAGTTATGCACAGTAAACGTGCGAGCGATGTTTTCTATCATTTGAACTAGTGCTTGGATTAAAAATCTGAGGGCTCAGTTGAATCCGCAGTGTCGGGATACTCATAAGAGATCCTTCACATCGACCATTGTATGTTTGGAGGAAAAGTAAGATTTTGTAATTTTTATATGAAAAATAAAATAACATTGTTATTATTGTAAATTCATTATTTTCCTCCAACAGACACGCGATAGTGGGGGGACCCACAATGGATTAAGCCATTAAATGGATTGACTCCTCAAATCCTTTATAATATTGTTGTTGGAATAAGAAGGGTTCCTATTAAATGAACCCTCATTAATTTCAAGGATGTTACTCACCCTCCCCCTCTTCTATTTATATGGATCTTGAGGAAAGGTATTGGCATGACATCACCAAGTGACAATTTTCAGATAATGTGTCATGATGGAAATCACTTAGAGGATAGAGCCAGTTTCACTGGGTAGTAAAGAGAGATACCAAATCACGAACTGAAGGACAATGTTTGAGAGGACACATTGGTGGCTTGTTGCGTCGATGATGAACACCGAATCTTCCATAATCGTGGGAGTTCTCCAATGACCATGAGGTATGGATTCTGTTTTTTTATAATTTTATGTGATTATTGAATCATTTTTCATCCCTCATGTTTTCAAGCTAACACAGAGGGCACGGTCCAAACGAACATGGACCAGACCCTATATTACCTTGTTCATCCCTTATTTCTCCGTGAAAGACCACCAACGCGGCAGCACTAGCCGGACAAGATGGAGGAGGCCCTCTATCGCGTTCCATAGGAGGAGTCTGCAACACTATGCCTCGACAGTTAGCCGAGCGATCGGAACCGTCCGACCATGGAGGTGTTGCGGCGTGCCGTCACTCACTGCCAGTGGGAAAGGGATGCAACTGAAGCCATGGAGGGTGAAGAAGGAAGCCTGATTGAGCTAACAGTGGAAGGCAGAGGCCGAACAACATGCTGTCAACTTCTGCTATAAGAGTTCTTGGCTCGAAACCATGGTAAGTGTAGTGTAGTGTGGCCCTAAGCCACACCGTGTTGGCGGACCACCGATTGGCCAAAATGGCCTACCATGATGTTGTGGGGCAGCACCCCCACTGGTTGGATAAAATGGGCCCTCACAAGCGGGGCAGGTTGGGAAGTCTGGTCTACCATCTAGCGGACCCATCTGGACATGGTCCAGCCGAGCGGGCTGGGCCCCATCCAATGGACCGGAGCCGCGGCCCCACAGGCCGGGTCTATTCTGTGGCCTAGTGGGAAAATGCTGGTGGGTCGAGCCCCACCTAATGGCCAGGAAAACCATGTCCCATACCCATGAACCAAATGAGGATGACCCTGATAGGATGAACCTAGTAAACTGGGAAGACCCTTAGCGGGCTAGACCCATGCGGGGTCAGGTATACCTCGAGACCCGTTGAGTCATGCCGAACTGACGGATTTGGACTGGGACCAGACCCAATCGGTACCTCAGTAAATAAAATACTATAACTGATGAACCAGGTGTCGGTTTGACACGCCATCAGTGGAATTGGGATCCCTTTTTGGAAGGAGTTCTATTGGCGTATTCTGGTGGGCATGACCGAGTCGGGCAAGGCCAAGGTGTGATCACCCATGTTTCACAGAAAGGGGTGTAACTAACAGAACGGGCATCCATTTTATGAACCGTCTATAGAACTGGAACCCTTAGGACAGTGTGGTAATTTTGGTATACTCCACATGAGTTTTGGATAATGTTGGAGTGCAGTTGGGTTGGATCAAATCTGAATCCAACCAGTCCCTCAGAAAAAAATGCTTATAAGTCGCATATCGGGCGTCCAATTGATGCGCCATTTTTCACGTTGGAACCCTTATTATGTGGATGATCATTAGGTTACTTAATCATGGAACTTTTTTCCGGTTGAAATATGAATGAGGTCTTGAGGAGAGGTTATCCCAGAATGAAATATACTATGAGTAGGAATCCAGTGGCTAGTAATGAGGAAGAGATTGGAGACAGATCATATAGTGGATAGAATCTAGCGTTAATGTGTGGGTTAGAACTGATCCTATGTGGGTCAGATCATGTGTGCGTCAGTGCTCAGCGATCCTATGTGGGTGAGTGCATACCGATCTTGTGTGGGTCAGATCCTGTGTGGGTCAGATCTTATGTGGGTCAGCACATACTGATCCTATGTCGGTCAGATCCTCTATGAGTCATTACAGGGGTTAGTACCTATCGATCCTATGTGGTTCAGACTTTTTATTTTCAACATTTGTGCCTCTTTATATAATAATATGATTTAGCTTCATGATTGATCATATGTAATTATATACTTCACTAATACCTAATGTGAGCTGAGTCTTTTACCTTTGTGGTGTTATCTTTGTGGTACCTTCACCTTTGTGGGGTTCTCTTTGTGGCGATACCTATGTGGTACTTTTACCTTTTTCGTGTTATCATTGTGGTGATACCTGCATGGTACTTTTACCTTCGTGGTGTTATCTTCATGGTGAAACCTGTGTGATACTTTTACCTTCTTGTTGTTATCTTCATGGTGTTACCTGTGTGGTACTTTTACCTTTGTGGGGTTACCTTTATGGTATTCTTCTCTCATGTATGAGGTGAGTATATCTTGAAATATTAGGTATATGTATGGGAATATACATAAATAGAGTGGTTTACAACTTCTTGCTTTGTTGATGAGGTCTTCCTTTGTGGTTTTTTCATTGTGGAACTCCTTGAGACCTTTGGGGTTCTCGGGGTCCCTACTAAGTATCGTTATACTCACCCCTGCACAGGTTACACCCACACCCTGTTGTGTCTTGTACAGATGATGGATATTGTTAATCAAGGCTGAGGGATCCATGAATGGATGGTTCTCAGAGGTGGACCTATGACATGATGTGGTGTAGTGACTATTGATTGTGAGTTTTACCTACCCTTCAGGTTGGATCCTTAGTGGACGATCCATGAGCTATTTTTCTCTTTTCATGTACTTGTACTTTTTAGTTGGGCTTGAATTATGGCTCCTTTACATTCAGTATACTTTTTACTATAACATACTACTTTGTGGATTCTTCTTGTTGTCTTCTTAGTTTTTTTGTTTTTACATGTTTAAAGGCAATGCCTTCTTGTTTTAGGGATACGCCTTTCTGGTGCTAGTCGTCAACCGCAGACCTATGGAAGGTGGTCTTGGGGTAGTCACGGCACGGGCACTGTGGGATTGGTCATGAAAATATTCTACACTTTGGTTTATAAGAAAGTTAATAATGTGTTTTTAGGAAAGCTGGACTTTACCCTGTCATTGGTAAGAAATCTATTTAAAAAAAGGTTTCTAAGAATATTATACCATTATAATATATGATTTAAAAAAATATTTACCCTATTTTCTTTTACAAATCTATTCAAGGAAATTTTATAGTCACTTTCTAAACAAGGATCTTTTCTAATTTTTTTTACCGTAAAACGGTAAGTTATTTTGACCTCATAGAACATGTACGAATTTACCCAAAATCATTTCTTCGAATCTCCCATTACATTTTTAAAAGAAAAAATAATTAAAAATGATTTGAAATGAAATTTTCAAAGAAAACCGTATTCAAAATGTTTTAATGCATCTTTTAAAAGTTTTCAAGGAAATTTATTTTCAATCTATTTTCAATATTCTTTTATAATTTTTCATGTATAATGGTTTTCAAAATGTTTTCAATATCATTTTATAAGATATCAAAGTGTTTTTGAAAGAAAATTTTTTTTAAAAAAAATTATGATTTTTTATACGTTTTCAAGGAAAAAGTTCTTGAAAATGATTTTATTCCTTCTTTATAATTTTTTATGTTATTTTCTAATAAAAATAATTTTAAAATGTTTTTTCCTTAAAAATAAATTTTCAAACAAAGAAATGTTTTTTTCTTCAAGAATCGTTTTTGAAATATTTTTAAAAATTATTTTCAACGTACGATTACATTTGTTGATGTTACTCATATCTTTATAGGGAATTATTATATGGTTCCAATAATATCCGTTCTATGAATGGGTAATGATTGAATTCATGGTCTTTATGAAACATATTTCTCTTATAAAAGATATATGTTTATGAAATCAGTTTTTCATCCATTGTTTTCATGTTTATGAATCCCAGTTATTTTCATTGGTTATGAATTAATTAAATGGTTATTAAACCTATCTATTTTTTCAAAGGTTATGATGTTATGAAATATTAATGTTACCCATTTTATTTTAGTGGTTATGATTTGATGTTTATACAACTTATGTGTTTTTATGGTTCATAAAAATATAAATGTTTTATTATCTAGTGGAACATGTATAAATGATTTTATTATGAGATGTGTGATACCAATATCTTCATCTACTTCATTGGGTAATTATAAATGTTTTATGAGTTAAAAAGTTACACAGGGGGACATTGCAATCAAAAAATAAGAGGGAATAATAGAGAACTTCCCAATCATGAAATTAGAGGGACAAGAGAGAACATCCAAACCCAAAAACAAGAGGGAACAAGGGAGAACAATCAAATCCAGAATGACGAGAGTACATTGGAGAAAATAAAAATTTTGAAATCAGAGGGAATGTGAGTGGAAATCCCAATACCAAAATAAGAGGATAATCAAGAGGATATACAAATCCTGAAACAAGAGGATACAAATGAGGACATCTCAATATCAAAAAAATAGGGTACATGTGAGGACAACCCAATCCTAAATGAAGAGGGTTCATAGAAGGGAATCCCTATCCTGAATTATGTACAAATGTGATGAAGAAAATCCTAACATATTAAAAAGGTCTTGGTCATCCACCTCGACTTAGGATTCTTATATGTGTTTTCTAGAATCCCATGTTTTTCCTCTGTTATGCTCTGTAAGATTATGTTCATTATTTTTATATGATTCTTGTATTGTAAATTTATAATCATTATAACAATATCTGATATGTAGGTTAGGGACTTCACATGTTATGCTTGTGTTCTATACAAATTTTTTTCATGCTATGCTTATGCATTTTCTTTGCTTACCATTACTGGGTATCTATATTAAACCCTTTCATATGATTCCTCTCTCCAGGTTATGAGTAAAGGTTTTTGGAGATATTCTAATTGTGTAGATATTTCTATTGTTTTTGAATATATTTCACCGGGATAGAAGATTTCTTTTCTGTGTTTCCAAATACACTAAACTATTATGGTCCTTGGGAATGTATTTTTGTAATGCACTAAATATTCATCTAAAATGATGTAATATCCTTGTATGTTAAGCCTAGTTTTCATTAATTTGTATGAGATGAGAGGTTTAGTCATCCTTTAGAAACTATGATGAGAAACCCATAGTTATATCCCTAGTTTTATTTCTATGGATATGTTTAGGGATGTTTCTATGGATAAGTATAAGTATGAGTTAATTTTTAGGAAAATTTTCTTGAATTTTGTTAAAGGATGGAATGAGTTTTATCCTTGGAAATGCATCCCTTTATGGATACTACAAGTGGATGTGGATCAGGTATAGATTTACCAAGTGTTAATAACATAGGTAAGATGTTTCAAGCTTAACTTGGTGAAATTTGGTACATCACAACGACCCTTGATGCATACCTGGTTTGAAAATCCCTAGGGATATGCTTTGGGAATTCACAAACTATTTATAAACCAATATGAAGGATTTAAATATATGATTCCTTTGAATACCTATGATGAACATTGGGTGTCATAGATTATGGATGGTTACATGATTTAGATATACTATAAGAAATTCTTTTCATTACTATGAGTTTTTTGCCTATGATAAGTAATGCTCACACTATGCTTCGAGATTTAGTCAATGGAGGGAACCAAAAGGAACTAGATTAATGTTGAATGTGATGTCAAATATTCTGATGGAAGTCAAGTGGAATGATCACTATACTGAAATATGTTGTGATCATTCCTTATCAGTTTTCATGGAACATGGTTTACAATGTAAACCTTAACCGATTCTTGAACTCACCTATGAAGATAAATAAGGAGTTTGCAGAGTGTTCACAAAATGGATACTATATGGGGAATAGGGTTCATCTTCATTTATGTCAAGAATGTGGAAGGAATCACCAAATTTAATCTCATAGAGGAACAAGAATATGAGTTTACTATGGAATAGAAGGACACAAAGAAAATGACTACAAGGGAAATGTGATGAGTTTGGTTAATTGAATGGAAGGGAATTTTGTCCTTCCTAAGGTATAATTAGTTTATGAAATATTTATATATGGAAGGTGTGGGCATTATGAAAATTGATGTCCTATGTAGAAGGCTTGTGATGAGAACTATAATGGTGTTACAAGTGTTGGTTTTTTCAACTGATAATGAAGAGACTAAAAATGACATGTGAATGGAATGCGGCGTTCTTAAAATATTTTTTATATTAATGACAAGAAGAAAGATTGGATTGTGGATTAGAAACCTTATGACGTGGTTCATATATCATATTTTAGTAAAGAGGTATTAAGAAATAAGTTGACTAAGACTGAGTAATGGTAAAATAATAATGATGTATTAATGAAGTACGTTGGAAATTATTGATATTTTTATAAAAATCGTGAGATGTGAATGTATTTTTTGTATATATTTTCATTATTGATTAAACATAACATGTAGAATGTAGATGAATAAATTGAAAAGTTATTTTATAGAGGAGTTTTATTTTTATTAAGGGAAGGTAACCCTTTAATAATGCCTCATATTTAGATAATTATGTTTGGATAATGTAATATTGGATATAAATAAGTAAATTGTATGATATAAATTACACCAGATTTGTTTATTGAAATAGTGATCTATGTAATTTGGGATGATGTTTACAACTTTCAATATTTAATGAATTTTTGCATTAATCATTCGATTAAAGAATGATGAATGACTTCCAAATGGATTTATGGTCATTGGGTTTGTTTCCTTGTTTTGAGGGAATATACAATCACGGTATTCACATGTTTAGAATGTGAAATCTAGGAGCTGCTTCCTGATATATGGGGGATCAAAATTATGCTGATGTGTGACTTCTGTCTAATGTTTTGTATTTTCATATTTCAGAATTGTTGTATGGTTAAACATTTATGGAAATGTTATTTATTATATTACCACATGATGATTTATGTATATTGGATATCTTTTTATAATAATGTGGTGTTTATGATAACTAATGATATATGTGATAACATATCATGGATCTCATGGTCTTTTAGTACTTCAGGAATTAATAATTATTTTGATTCATATCATAGGGTAAGAGATGAAGAGGAAATATGTCAAGGCCTAAAAAAAATTTATATTATGCCTGATAAAAACAATAATATCACGTAATTATATTTCCATATATTCATGGTTAATAAAATGAATTACTTAGTGATAGGATAATAATAAGGTAATTTTTTTCCTAATAATTTAAATTTTGTTGAACCAATGGATTCTGGAATCATCATAGGTTTATGAATTTGAGGCCCTTAACATTCCTTTGATCATTCCCTTCTTTGTGATTGATTTCTTAAATCACTCCTTATGAATTCTTACGTTTTTCCTCCAGGTACAATATTCTCTTCTAACCTATGATTTCATATATGTAAACATAATTATATGTTACTTTTGGTATCCATTATTGTCCCAAATTTCCCTTTTTGAAGGATGTTTTTGTAGACAATTTTATGATGTCAGTTTATATGAATAAATCATTGATGTATTAATCCTTTGATAACCTAGATAAATTTTGAGGTTTAAATTCATTTTAATAGTGGTAGAATGCAACACCATGAGATTTTGAGTGTTGTTTTTCCCGAATAAATTTATCATTGAATATTTTTCATTTCACGTGACACTATAAATAGTTCCTTATATATATATAAAAAATAAAAAACTAATTAAAACATTACTTTCACGCACAATAATGAATTGGTTTGTGCTACAGTCTATTCCAACATGGTTTTCACTATAACCAACACTAACATTGTGTATGATGCACACAACCTTGTGTTTCTAAGAAACATATTTACATATATATAATTAATTAAATGAGATAATTATAACCTTACTATTAAACAAATTTATAGAAATAATAACAACTACATTGCATATATTGTTTGTAATTGTTTTATATAAACAAAACATATTGACAATGAAAGATAATATTTTTGGTAAAGTTATTTTATGTTAAAATTTTTATTCTCATGAATGAATCAACATTAATAATAAAATAAATTTACACACATTTAGAAATTTAATTTGATATAATAAAAATATTTTGTGAATTCAAAATGTCTAAATTTTCATATGGTGAATTTTTGGTATTTTTCTGGGAAACATTATTTTTTTATGAACAGTGAGAAATATTGTTTTTTAGTTAAATTTTTTTTAAATACATTTTATTTTCAATTGATATTATAAATATTTTTTAAGGTAAAATTAGATAAATATTAAATCTATTAATACAATTTAATTCATTAGAATCAATTTCACTTTGAATATGAATACAAAATCATAAAAACTTTTGAACTTTTTCCTTCTTTAAAACCACATTATTTTTGTTCTTTTTACGGGAGTAACAGTAATCATAAATTTTCTTATTCTATGAATTGGATTAAAAAAATCTTAAAAACACTATTTTTTCATTCAAATATTTATAGTTTAATCAGATAATGATAATTTTTGACCAAATTGATTTGTAAAAGTGATTAAAATTAATTGCCATGGTTAAGGGCAAATTAAGCTTAATTAGGGACTATAACATAAAATTAGGTTCCAAAATAACCAAACCACATGTTGAACACCAATTCTCTATCCATACTTTGGCCAAAAACGTTAATTTATTTATATGGGTTGTTTTTATGAAATTTTTTAGGTATGGACATCCACACACCTAACTTGTTTAAAAAACAATCATGTGAGTACTTTTCCTTCCATATGAAGGCACCCACCTCTACCCATTAATCACAGATCTAATAACTTTTACATTCTTACATTAATTCCCAAATATCCAACCAAAAATACTCTCGTTTACCTTGATGCCTCCCTTTGGGAATAAATCTTCTCAAGGAATCATTTTGGCACAATACAAAAGGAGTTATTCGATTTTGAGTTAATGTCTTCTCTGAAGCTATGTTCCATTATTTCCCTTATTCACCCCCTCAACTCTCTTTTATTATGTTATTATGTTACCAAAAATTGTATCCTACCTATACTAGTATGTTTTTATTAAAATATTTAGCCCTATATTTACACACACCTCCATCTAATTGGTATATAACATATTATTTCTGTGTACGGTGAACTCATGCCTCACGAAACGATGATTGCTCATTTATCCCTTACGACCCATCATGGTGGCCATTGTGACAGAAGCTCTATTTATATATGTCATATATTATATTTATTATTTCTTTATTCTTATATATTACTTTTATAATACACATAGTTTTTCTTCCAATTTGGTTTTAATACAATAATATCTTTTGAGGAAGTGTGGACTATATATATATGTGTGTCATTTATATACTTTCATTCAATATGAAAACAAAAATTGGAAACAGTGTTAATGCATACTTATAGATTACCATCTCCATGAATGGTGTAATCCATTTCAGAATCCTATATTATATAGATTAATATAATACAAATATACTATATATACTTGATAGTTATATCATGGTTTACATTCTTGAAACATGTTAAATGTATAAGGACCAAAGATGTAACAAATTGAGACAAATGTAAAGAAAAAAGAGAATATTACCCAATGTGAAGCTTTAATAAAGGATCATTTACCAGAGGGTAATATATGGTCATAATAAAACATTATGTGGTATTATTTATGAGAATATTTTTCATTATATTATGTATAATAAACTTATATTTATTATACCTGGAACATGTATGAGTAAGGAAATATTCAATACACAAGGTAATAGAATTTCATCTCACATTTAATTTCCATGAGATACATATTATGTTCACCACTCGTTCATTTTTTGTGGTGAATGTAATTCCCATGATTTTGTTTTACATATCTTAAAATTCAATTTACGGGTATTCCCATGTCCATTTTATGATTTTTCTTTCATGGGGTTTAACTTATGAAAATTTTCCAAATCGAAAAAATGTTTTGTCCCATTTTCCTTCATTGACTATCATGTTTTTTATGCACCTAAACTCTTTTTCAAGGTGAATATATTGACATTTTTTCATAAAATATCATTATTCAAAATATTTTCATGATATTCTAGGATTCATGTTATTTACTTTCCTTACATGGAGAGTTTGAACCCACGATACCATGTTATAAGAAGTTATTGAGACAACCTCATAGCTTATCAAGTTAGTTTACATTTATACTTCATTTGAAATAATATTATGATCCATAATGAGTTACCTTTCGTATGTTATTTATGATATACTCATTTAATGGTAACTAATTATACTTTTTGGTAAATAATATATTGAATAATGTGTTTTTGGAAGGCCCGATCATACCCTTTATTCAATCAGAAATCATTGTTTTCATAAAATGGTTTCCCAAAATATTATACAATTATCTGATAAGATTTAAATGAAATATTTAATCTTTTCTCTTTTACCAATATATTCAATGTAATATTCTTGTTAATTTTTGAACAATACACTTTTTGAAATCTTTTTTACCATGGAAAAGGAATATTCTTTTGACCTCATACGACATGTAGTGATTTACCTATTTTCATTTCATCAATTCCCCCTTTGTAGTTTTATAAGATTTAATCATTAAGAAAATGTTTTTAAATTATATGTTAAAAGAAATTTTTTTATAAATGATTTCATGCTTCTTTTATAAGTTTTCATGAAAAATGGTTTTCAAAATGATTTCATGATTATTTAATAATTTTCTATGTACAGTGGTTTTTAAAAACATTTTCATGTTCTTTTTATATGTTTCAATGGTTATTTCAAAGGAAATGTTTTTTAAATTTATTGGAAGATTATTTTATATTCATTCAAGGGAAAAATATTTTAAAATTAATTCCTTCATTATTTATATGTTTTCGAGTTAATTTCTATAAAAATCATTTTTAAATGGATTTATGTATTAAAAAAAGTTTTCTTAAATGAAAATATAATTTCCTAGAGAAATGTTTTTGAAATAAATTTCAAAATTATTTTCTATCCTTATTGAAATCTATTGATGTTACGCATGAATTTCTAAGAAATTATCAAAAGATTCCATTCATATCTTTTCTATGAATGATTTATTCTTAAATACATGGTCATTATGAAACCCATTTCTCTTCCACAGGTTTGATGCTTATGAAATCCATTTATTTTCCTTCGGTTCAATTTTTAAGAACCTTGTTTCTTTTCATGGGTTATTCTTTGATGAATGGTTTATGAAACATATCTCATTTCCATAAATTATGATGTGATGAAATATTAATGATATCCATTTCATTTCATGGGTTAGGATTTGATGTTTATAAAATCTATGTATTTTTTGTGGGTCATGAAATGATGAATGTTTTATTATCTTTTCACACATCTATGAATGGTTTTCTAATGATATGGGTTGGACCTATATCTCCCTCCAAAGCATTAGATAATGATAAATGATTTATGATATCAAAAGGTACATGAGAGGAAATCCAATTCCAAAAACAAGAGGAATCATGGGAGGAAATCCCAATCTATAAACAAGAGGGGAAAGTGGAGAAAATCCAAATCCTAAAACAAGAGTTAATATGGGAGAACAACCAAATAAAGAAAGATGAAGTTACATGAGAGGACATCCTATTCTCAAAAGAAGAGGGTACATGAAAGCACATCCCAGTCAAGAAAGAAGTGGGAACATGAGAGTAAATTCCAATACTGAAATAAGAGTGTACATGGGAGGACATACCAATCCCAAAACAATAGGGTACACATGAGTATATCCCAATACAAAAAAAAAGAGGGTACATGGGAGGGGATCCTAAGCCTGAAATAGGTACATAAGTGATTACTCCAAGCCGAACATGTGACAACATTATTGTTAGTCCACCTTGACTTTGTGTTTTTATATGTGTTTTCTACAATCCCATGTTCTTTATGTGTCATTATCTCATGTATTATGTTCATTATTTACTTATTATTTGAGAATTATAAGTTTCTAATC
Source organism: Viscum album (assembly GCA_963277665.1). Lineage (NCBI taxonomy): Eukaryota > Viridiplantae > Streptophyta > Magnoliopsida > Santalales > Viscaceae > Viscum > Viscum album. The sequence goes on along the minus strand of OY728131.1, from coordinate 846,423,959 downwards.
ATTATTATGATATCTGGTATGCATGTGATTACCATAAAATGTTTTGCTCATGTTTTATAACCATTTTTTCATGTTATGATTATGTATTTTATTTATTTACACTTACTGAGTATATGTGCTCAACCCATTTTTATGTTTCCTCCCACCATGTTATGAAGAAAGGCTTTAGGTAGAGGTTCTAATGGTTCATATTTTTATGGGAGACATAAATGATCATTCACCAGGATAGATGATTTTTTTCCATGTTTAAAAAGGCACAAAACTATTACATTCCTCTGGAATGTATTGTTCTAATATACTAAATATTAAAAATAAATTATTTAATATCCATTTATGTTATGACAGGGTCCCTATATGTCATTCCAATTGAGACACATGATAATAATTATGTGACCAATGATCTCGAGTTACTTGTAGAAGTCTTTCTGTTGATGATGTCGTGACACTGCCTAATGGGTGAGTAGTTTATCATCTACTATGTTCACAAGAGTCTCAAGAATATAGTCTCTTAGAATGATCTAATATTGAGACATAACTGGTGGCTATATTTCCTCTAGGATTAAGAATTTGATATTGTCTATACTCCATGTATAAAGAATGTTTTAGTAGATTCTCTCAGTATGAGATCGAGTTCATAGTTGATCGATGTGTCTTTAGAGTAGATGGCCTCATTGAAGCTATACTTTGTGGATGTAGAGGGGTATGTTTACATCAAATCTAATTCTGATATCCCAACTCTCATAAAAAAATTCAGGGAGGTGAACCATGGGGATAAAATCTATGGGACTCTACATGGTCAGTTATCTCAAAATGGATACTTGAAAGGTGGGGAGAATGTCATTCTTTTTAAAGGATTCATTGTATTACTAGTGGTGTAGTGGAATGAAGTTTTTAGGGATTCTTTAACATTCCCTTTAGTAGATCATGCAGGTGTTTCGATGATGTTCCAAGACCCCTGACCTCGGTTTTGGTGCCCTATAATGAAGAAGGGAGTTATATAATTAATTTCTTAGTGCCTCACTTGTGAGAAAGTGACGGTTGATCAAAATATTCCAGTGGGTTTGGCACAAACCCTTGAGGTTCCATTGTGGAATTGGGATGGAATATCAATTTAATTTATGATGGGTTTTCCATGTACATCAAAGGAACACGATACCATATGGGTGATCGTTGAAAGACTCACTAATTCATCCATCTTCCTACCTATTCAGGAGTAGTGTTTAGTGGAATGATTGGGGTGCCTCTATGTGTAAGAGATAGTTTGGATTAAAAAAATCACCAATTATTGTTTCTTATCATAATGATCCTTTGACATCCCAGTTGTGGAAATGATTATAGAAGGTATTTGGGACTCAGTTATGCATTAAAAATATGTTTCATCCCAAGATAGATGGTCATATGAAGAAGACCATTCATGATTGTGAGGACATGTAGTGTGAACACATATTAGACTTTGGCCAAGTTGGAAGTATCACCTACCACTAGTGGAGATTTTTTACAACAACCGCTACTGCTCCACCATTGGTATGGAACCATTTGAGGCTCTATACAGGTGACCTTGCAGGTCACCACATTGTTGGACTGACCCAGGAGAGTCATCACTCATGTTCCTTGAGTTGGTGAGAGATACAACTAAGATGGTGTATAAAATCTAGGAGTGGATAAGACTATGTAGAGACATTAAAATATGAATGTCAATTGTATACAGAGACCATTGGAGTTTTTGGAGGGAGACCATGTGCTTCTTTGGGTCTCACGTCAACATGGGTTGTATAGATATTTCTGGGGTAGAAGGTTATCGTTGTGGTTCATCACCCTTTCTGGATACTCTATATAGATTTCAAGGAGGTGTACTTCCTAGATATTCCACCATAACTGAAACATGTACATTATTTCTTCCATGTGTCACATCTGAATAGGTATGTTCATGACATGTCACATGTCATCGATTGGGGCGAGATGGACATTGATGATGGGGAGACTTTTACAGAGTACCAGATGGAGATCGAGGATAGGCAGTAGAGGAACCTTCATAGGAGAGTGATTCTATTTTTTTGTGTCTTGTAGCAGTATGTGAATCTGCAAGAGAGAACATGGGAGCATGAGGCTCGGATTTGGGCATAGTACCCACATCTTTTTCAATAGACTTTTCTTTTCATTTTTTGGGGACGTAAATACATCAGGTGGGGAGAATGTAATATCTCATATTTCTATATTAATTATTTTATATATAATATATAATTATTTCGAGAATATGCACTAAAAAGGCATACCATTCTATGTGACGGTGTACCAGAAATAAATATTTGAAAAATATTTTGAACATTAAATTGAACTGATGAGTGATTTCTGAGAATAAGTGTAATAACAAATAAGAATGTTTCAAGATGAATAATAAGAGTCCACAATTTCATTCAGATAACATACATTACCCTAGGTGAGTTCTAAACTTTTTCGGTGTGGGTTGGTTGTGATATATTGTTTTTGGGAATTATAAAGAATAATATAATTTAATGAATTATTTTATTTTAAATTTATTAAATGACACATCCACACGATTACAATTTATTAAACATATTCATAGAATTCAGAGTAATCTCCATAACCCTATAATTCCATTGAATCATAGAGAAAAAACCCTCCATAAAAATGCTGATGTCGGATTGATGGGATCGTGGATCATCATTCCAACAGAGATGGAGGATCTCTTCAACAATAGTGACATAACTGTTCTTCACCAATGATCAATCCAAACCCCACGTAGGACATTTTTTAGGATTTTTTCCAACCCTTTATTAATCGGGGAAGAACATGGGTCAATTTAATGAATAAGATTTTATCCATGCATCATCAGTTGGATTATATTTGATGGAATTATTTTTTCTTCATTGATATTTCCAACTATAAAGAATCAAGGCATACATGAACAATGGCTGAGGTTTGTTCCTTGGGTGTTCATTGTGATTTTTCCTCCCCAGTTCCTTGCTTTTGTGGTTGGTCACTCGTGGCCACTGTTCAAATTTTCAGGTGGTTTAAAATGTGATTGGACCCCTGGATTTGAAGAAAACTAAGAAAGAAGAATGAATATGTTTATATCATGTCCCAAGGAGACCATATTTGAAACTATTTTGGTTTCCGAACATTAGAGGTAGTTCGGTAGTCAGCTGAAGTGACCACTGACACGGGTCCATTGCGGTGATCTGGTTAGGTGAGGTGGAAACCTATGATTCCATGGATCAGTAGTTGGAGGTGGAGGCCAAACGCAGCTGGAGGCGGCTAGAGCTATAAGGATGGATCGATGGATCCAAATGGTAGCGGTGAGGGATGTAAAGGATAGAGTGGATGCAGTAGGCGGAGCCATATGGTGAAGTGGTTTCAGGTCATAGTGAGGTCATGGGACACGATGGGAAACAACTTTAGATGCTATCCAATTGAGATGGTCAGATGTGGAGGTCCAAAGCAGGCTTGTGGGGTGCATCCAGGAGGCCTGGTTGTCCAGTGGGCTAGTGCAGGCCTGGTGGGATAGAACAAGCCAGGCGGCCTAGAGTGGATTCGAGATGGTCGGGTTGGGTAGACTAGGCCATACCGAATGGGTCATACCAAAGTTAGTCCCTAGCCTAGTAAACCCCCTTATGAGTCTTAAATCAACCATATCCTTCATAACATATGTCTAATTGACAATAAATATATTGCTTTGTGACCCAGCCCAACAGACGGCCCTTCCGAGACATATAATGGGTTTTTTCTTGGACATGATTCTATTGACATAGGCCATTGATCATTGATGTACCTAAGGTAAAGGGACACGATAGGTATGGCTACTAATACTCACTATGAGTCATTATTTTGTGCATGGGTTTATTCTCTAGTGCACTTTATCATGGATGAGTTTCATTAGGGTACATTCCCTTCAGTGATTCCCGAAATTTAAGTCAGTATCATTTCCAACTTACAAAAGTTTGAGCCCTTCTGAAAAACATCCTCGATTGAGTTGATGGAAACCCCTAAGTGGACTAGTGTGGTATCCAATTTTCATATTCATGTTCTAGGTATATTATTTGGTATTGATGTTAACAACTTCACTGGGCATTGATCCTATACTTTGTATGTTAATATATATGGAGTTATTGGGATCACCCCATGTCCCATGTAGTGATCTTACATTATGTATTGTGTCACTCTTCAAATTATTTTTCATATATCACTCACATGATATTTATAGAAAAAATGATACTTATTATATGCACTTCATCAGTTCTATCAGAATTTATACTATGATCTCTCATATGTGTGCTTCATGGAATCTTTGAACTAAATCCCTAGTGTAGGTATGCAATGAATATGACTTACCCTAGACTGTGTGGTCTGATTTGAGTATATATGGATATTATGGTCATATATTATAGATATATACTTGTTTAGAGCTGATTGTACCATTCTGTTGTGTTTTTCTTTGTGGTTTCATGTTTTGCTACTATGTGTTTTTATACATACCCATGCCATGATTTTCCCAACACATGTCTTTTATTATGTATACGACAGACTTTTTGACAGTGTCTGGGGTAGACCAGGACTGGATAAAGCCTTATGATATTAGATATATTGTGGTGTTCTTATAGATTTAGATAGTAGACCTAGAACATTTACATATGGTTGGATCAGGTAGGGTTTTCTGTGGATGAGTTTCAAGAACATTTTTACAGACTTTCTTTTTGGGGGGTTGGTATTCTGGGATAGTTTATTTTCCATAACTTTTACTATTATACCCTGTTATTTGGTTATAATGTTATTTATACATTGTTTACTTTGTTTTTTTACATTTTATTATCTATTTCTATGAGATGTGTGTGTTCATATAGGTACTTTAGGATATTGTCTCCCATTTGTGTGATATGCCTACTCAATGCTAGTCACCAACCCTAACATTAATAGAGGAGGGCATGTGGTCATTGTGGTACAAACCCCTCTGGGAAGGGTAATGACATTAGTCTTATGAGTAATATAATCTATATAAGAAACTCATGGTTGTGTGAAACACAATATCACTCGGTGTTGTATTCATTTGAATCATTAAAATATATTTAAAATGTAAAATATACCATAACTTTTTTATTGTGTATATTCTATTATAGATAATTTTCCATTTAATAATTTTTAGGCTTTTATATTTTCCCTACGTTAAATAAATAATGTCCTCTCAATTTAAACTCTATCATGGAAATATAGTGTTTTATATATTAAAATTTAATTTTTGAAATCCAATATCATGAGAAGTGTTAATAAAATTTTCACTTAATTATAGATAATGAGATATACCAAGGTAACATGGAAGAACATATAAATATGTCTATACATAAGAGAACATTATTGAAAATAAATATTTGGACTTGGAGGGAAAAAGTAAATAATTATAGAGGGTGATTGAGGTTGTCGGTCATAGACAAGTGATTGTTCAGTTGAATTTTTAGGGCATAAAATTCATAAATATGGGATTATTTAGAAGACCCTGTGATTTAAAAATAATTGATTTTTAGGAACATATATATTTCAATATCATTTTCCTAATGATTGGTAATTCTTGTACCCCCTAAGGATATAAGGAAATATAATAACTTAACATATTTCTATAAAAACAATTTCAATCCTTTGTTTTTTTTATAAATTTTTTAATTCATCGATTAATTCAAGAAATATATATCGAAAAATTAAATTTGTTTCTTGATGTGCTAAAATATACTTTAAAGGATCGTATGACCCATAAAAGAGTGACTTGATATTACATTTTTATGTGACTATTCTCCAATTCCAATATGGTCAATATATTAATCACTAAACCTAAAATGTAACATTGCTGGTTCATCACTAATATTTATTTTTTATAATTTTCAACTAAAAACAATTACCTTTTAACTAGTACATTATGTAGCTTAGTGTTTGGCATTAAACTATTAGCATCCGTAAGTTATGTTTTCAATTCACGGGGCCTTGTCAAACATGATGGGTTGTCCCCCAACATACAGATCGTATTTTTTAAATCAATATAAATATATTTTTTGAAAAAAAATTAGAGTAAATCCTTGAAAATTAATCAATAAATATCCTTTATCTGCGTTATTTTATAGAATCCCAATATAAAAATACTTCATCCATTTATTTCCCTATAGGTCAATCTGTGGTCTAGAGTTTATCATCTAGAATAGGGAATTGACTTGGTTAATTCTTTGGTTCACTAAATTTAAGGCAAAGAATATAAACGGATCATTAGGATGAGATTCATTTCCTTCATTCATAAATTTTATTTTCCATTGATATTCTAGGATTTATATCCTTTTTCTAAGACAAAATGAATTTACTCAGTCTTTTGAGAGACTTTCCTATGTACCTCCTTCCATATTTCTTGAATTATAGAAATTAAAACTTATTTCTCTATGGTATCCACCACTCAAGACCATAGGAACCTCTGTCCTTATCTTCTTTAAAGAGTTCAAGAGTGAGTTAAATTATATATTTAAGGACATTTCTAGACCTCGAGAGGGGATGGGTGAATCAGGGTGTCGACATTTTCCTTTAAACTAATCAATTTTGCACCCACGTTGGTAGGAAACTGTTAAACATGTATGATGGATATAACCATCAATCAAACATTCACATGGAAATACACAACAATACATTTTTACTTGGTTCACCAAAAAGGTATATGTTCAAGTACCATACTCCAATAGTGATTTGGTCGAAGAAAAATCCATTAATCATCAGTATCTATGGCATAAAAATATTCAGTCACAGTCAATCACTACCAGGCACACTGGCTTCAAAAGACTTCGGGGATAGCTAACTACTTCCCTCAGAAAACTTCAGCAAACTCCCCCTAACTCACTACTTTGCGAGATGGCCAAATCAGTTTATGGACATGGAGGTCACATTAATGATTTATAATTAACATCTTTTTCCACGATATAGATTAGGACTATTCTTTCACCATATACCTGATTTGATGCACAATGAATGCATTTTTCACATAAAACCGATTCTTAAAAACTACATTTTTCAAAGCTCCTTCGTTTATCTCCTCCGCAAAACTCACTCCTTCCAGAGCTCACTCCTTCATAAAGGCAACTCATTTGAAATCCATAATACAGCACAAAGAACACAACTTCACGAAGCTCCATCTCCAATGAGGAACACACTTCTTTCTCAAACCTCCCTATACAATGTGGAAAAACCTATTTTTATGATGAACAATGCCTTTACGGAACAACATTCCACCAAGAAGCTAAGTGAGCTAATGCAGAACATCCCATCTTCACAAAACACTCAATACTTAGAAGCATTGACTTCTATCATAACTAAAAGTTTCTTTTCTCAAATCTGAAATTTTCATAGAAAACATGTTTTTTAACACCCCTTGCTTTATGAAATATAAGAAATTAAGGATTTTCTCGGAAAATTTCATGTCAAATAAAGATGGGTACCCACTTATTTATAGGCTCTGATGATAGCAAAGCAACACTGCCTCCATCATTTTTTCTAGATCATCCAAAAAATCTTGGTGGGAATTCGTCTCTTGTGAAATTCCACTAAAATTTGACATTGTTGGGATGGTCTCTGTCAAATCCTTCACTTCACTGCAATGCTCCAACTCTTGTAACTATAGAGATCATTGTCATTGATCTCTATGCTCGTTATAATTGCAGAGCACATAGTTAGAATTCATTAAAACGTTTTGAAACAAAATTCATGAATATGAAATTTGTGACACACATGCCTTTTCTTTATTTTCATGAGGCCTTCAGGAAAAACCAGTTTTCACAATGCATTCCCTTCTCCAAATTTGAACCCCAAATACTTGGAAAACATAGGAGAACAACACCACTTTCAGAACTGCATATGGAATGAACATTATGATCCCTTTCCTGGTAATCTCCATGATCAGCTATGAGAGTATTGACAATAAACACAAACCATGATCCATTTCTATTAAAGAACATCCCTAGTTCCAAAAAATATTGTTAATCATATTTGAGGAAAATTGATTAGAAATAAACATGACATCTTTCACTCCAATCAAAACCTCATTTTATTTCTCTTTGTCACCACCATTTCCACTATGATAAATGTTAACTTTAATACTATATCATCCAGTTATAGACTAAAAAAATAAATCATAGTGTATGTAATAATTTTCATAGTGGGAAAAATTTATAATTATTTATAGGATATCCAAATAAAGAAACCTTTTTCTAAAATACTGTAGGTTTAACCTAGGTCATGCGTTGTCTTTATCTATTCAAATTATATGTACTAGTTTGTAATGAAAATTTGAACTATCCTAATAATATACCCTTGGGTTTTCATACTAGGTGGGTAGTAAGGCCCGTTATCATGTACTGGCTTATGCTCGAGTCAATCCCAAAATTCTATTTCAGGATATGTTACATCGTGGTACAAATATGCTACAAAAACATCCACTTTTAGTATCTATATAAGAACTAATTTCATGAAACACCAACATAATATATTCCTTAACAAAAATTATAAGATTTTCTTCTATACTGAGCCACAAAGTATATTATATGGTTATGTTCCATAATCTATGTTTTCTAAATCTAGTTTCCAAGGTTTCAACTAATATTTTTCTAATACCAACTAGAGTGATCCAAACAAAAAAAACTATAGATAGTGACTAGTACCATTGAATTTGCATAACATAAAATTTAATTGCATCCTAAAGGACTAAAAAATTTTGTATTCATGGTAAATTAGATATATACATGATTCATGTATTACAAATGAATATGAAAAATAAAAAATAATTTTTTTATAATAATAAGTTTATTCCAGGAATCGTATCATTGAATATCATTCATAGAAAAAATCAAAGAATCTTGGAGAAAGGAAACATAATAAGGGTGAGGTAAAATACTCATTAAGAGTAAGTATAGTGGAGTAAATAATGAATCATTGAGCCAAATTTTTTGGTAAGGTAAATATATGATCATACATGGTATATATTCAGGAAACTGAGAAGGATGAGCGTAAACAATATGGAAAGGTAAATAACTGAAACACATCCCTTTTAATACATTAACTGAGAAATATGAACGTCTATATATAATGTCAATGTTAATATATCATGGAATTATAATAAAAATAACTGATTTTTAATTGAAGGTAATGCTCAATTATTGGATATCATGTTTGAAGAATAAGAAAACCTATACCATTAAGACCTTTCACACGATGGTTTAAAACTCAAGGTATAAACCCATTTAATTGTTCAACTAATTTTTCACATGAGAACCCCTGGATCAATAAATGGTTTATATAAAATTTGTGTCCCACCCATTACTGATTGAATAAATCATTACCAATATTGATTTATAGATATAGTTAATAAACAATATGAATCATCAAATATCCATATTGAAAAAATATTTTTTATTTATCAATATTTCCCCAGTTAATTAAATAATATTCATAGTAAACAATGTATGTAAAAATGGTATTCTATTTAGGAAATAATCATATCCATGATAAATACTGTGGATAGTCATGGAAAATTTAATGTTCAATGGTTTCATGAAAGTGAATATTTCAAGGGGACTTCATAAATAAAGAAAGGAATTGAGTTCCAATACTATCCATCCCCAAAAAAATCAAAATCCTTCTGAAGGAATAATAAGAACATTATCAATTCAACATATCCCAAGTAGTGTAAAAATAATTGGTTGTTGTAATTGATGAATGAAAATACTATAAAAATATCTTTCAAAAATGGTCTTGAGGAAAATATAATTTTTATTTTGGAAAGAAATGTAAATAATTTTCATTGAAATTTATTTGTTTTAAATAATTAAATATTTACCTTATAATATTCTAAAAGAACCTTCAATGAATTGATGGTGTGTATTTCATTACATGTCATTAATGGTCAAAGGTACATTTATTTTGCAATGTGGAAATGTTAGAATACTTACTTCTTCTGAAAGAAACAAGAATAATACCTATAAAATAATAATGAAAGAGAAAAACAAATTTATTTAGTAAATCATTTTGGAAATGATAAAAAGATTTTTGAAAACATTTTTATAATAAAACATTTTTTGAAGAAAAATAGTTCTTCGAAAAAAGAGAGAAATGATTTTGGTTTTCTTAAAAACATTTTATGAATTATTTTGAGTTACAATGACTATAAAAATGTAAATATTACATTAAAAGTTAATTAATAACAATAATATATTAAAATTAAAGGATTTATTGAAAAATAATAAGATAAATTCCATTAATTAAATTCCATGAAAAAAGAAATCTTGATTAGAATTAGAATGTGAAATAAACCCTTTAATTTTGAGAATTGATAAATGAATTGATTATGTGTCTCAGAAAAAAACACAAATAAAAAGTTTAAATACATCAATGAATAATAAAATTCATTATAAACATAATTATATAACATTAATGATAATAAAGAAGTAATATAAAAAAATGAAAAAGGAATTGAGTTATGAAATTTCATTACCATATGGTAAATTTAATTTCAAATCCACTTAGATGAAATAATTACAAATGAAACTCAAAATAACATTAAAAATCTATTATTCATGATATTACATGTCAATTTGAATGTATTTACACCATATATATTAAATTTTGTGTACAATGATATAGTATGCCCTAAATAATGGAAATTGAGATGAAGTCCTTTACCTTGTGTTTCCTTTTGGTGTAATGTACATTAACCTCAAATATAATGGAATTAAATTTTAAAAAACATATTCCAGAACCATTATCAAATTTATAATATTATATATTTTCATCTTATAATAGCTTATACTTGTTTCTTAATAATGATTTATTACATTCAATATTTTTTGTGTTAATTGCCTAGTTTTTTAATTTGTTTTGACTTGTTATTTTTGTAATTTTTTGTTGAAGTCTATTTAATCATATAGAAAATGTAAATCGTGATTTATCTTTCAATAGTATTCATTATATAAATATTTATAATAATACATAGTTTTTTACATATGAATTGAAATGCACCGTTTAGGGGAAGAGTAGGTCATACGTACACATGAACACTAATTCTATTTCATTTCACGTTTAAATGAATTAATGTTAAATTATATATATGTATATTATAATTCATGTATCATATAATTTTCATATATATATAACATTTTTATTAAAACCCTTCATAATTCATTCAATGTAAAGATTGAATAAATCGCATCGCTTTGAGGAGGTGTTTGTCCAAACACCCCCAAACGATGTTATCATATTCAAACAAATTAAAAGGCATGAATTTATTATTATATAAAAATTTGAATAGGAATAAATACATTATAAATAATATATAAAATATATAAAATATAAATACATCATTATTTCCAGCCATTAAATGTTGTACATTAAAGATTGGGAATCATCAGTTCGTGAGGCGGTAGTCCACCGTAAATAGAAACGATGATTGTGTATCCCATTTGATGGATGTGTGTGATATTTTAGATCAAAATATTAACATAAAATCTGTCACACACGGTTTTTTTGTCTTTGTATTGATCCGGCCCATTGGAAATCCTGATCATTATCATGGGTATTTGGTGAGATTAATACTGAGTTTTTAAGCTTCATATATTTCTAACCACCCTAATTTGGGATATCCATTGCGTGTTTAGGATTTTTTGAAGAAAGGGTGGTTACTTCATGATTTGGGCCAACCGTTATCCCATTTCCGGTTTTAAAAACAGAATTTGTTTCATTTATAACTCTTTTGTTTTTCATCCTTTTTCACCCAATAAAATTCCCACTTGTCCTATACTGATATATTGAAATTTATTTATCATTTTGGACCCATTAGAGATTCATAATCCGGGTGAAGTAGGGTTACTTATTTAGGTATTGGGCCAACCCATGGGCCCATTTCCTGTTTTAAAAAAAATAAATCGTTTCTTTTATATCATTTTAATTTTTTAATCTTTTTCGGTGATTCCACCTCCCACCCGAAGCCAACATCCCTATCCGTACCCCAAATATCTTTTTGTACACCTTGGAGCTCATATGTGTCGCGGATGAGGGCGAACATTCTCAGGATACCTCAAATCGCCCAGAATTTTCCAAGGTAAATTTTATCATTCATAAATCAATCAATTCGTACTCTTTTATCCACAAAACTTCTTTCCCTGGTTCCTCCAGACCTTAGGAGTCTCTACACGAATTTTCAAGCCATTCCATTATCTATAGGGTTGCAGATTTAATGGAAGACGAAGAGTTTTCTAGGGTGAAAGGTGAGATTTCTTCTCCTTTCTCCTTCCTCTTCCCCCTCCTTTCATTATTTATTTGATTTATATTATCCCATATTATTGATAGACTTAGGGTTTTGTTATACCATGTTTTTTGATGGGGTTTCTGTTTGTTTAGGTCTGGTCTTTATAGTTTTATGTTTTATAAACCCGCGACGGGTGATTTCGGGTGTGCGTTTCAATTACGCCAAGGATTTGAGGTAGAATATCCCTTGCACATGCCTTTATCATTCAAGTTTCATCATTTTAATATTTTCCTAAACTGATATAAATGTTTATTATTGTTTTTATGCCTTTGGATAATTTTCTTGGTGTCCAAAGTGGTTGTTTAATCATTGTTTTGTGAAAGGTAGTGTGTTTTTGGCATTAAAGTGCTCAATAAGTGTTTGTTTAAATGTTCCATTATCGTTTACAAATATTTTGTGAGGGTTATAATCTGGTTTATGGTATTTTTAACATGTTACAGTATCTTAAATGAAAATATGGAATTCAATTGGTGTTTTATTCCTTTTCATGTACTTAAAATAAATTGTTTTGTTTAAAAAGGGCATGTCATGTGTTCGGTAAATTGCCCGGTTGGATTTTATGTGTGATGTGTGATTTAAAAGTTATATGATTGGATTTATAAAGGAATTGGAAGAATTATAAATGGTATTTTTGGGTACTTATATTGATTTACAATTTGGATTTGTTTTTACAAACAAGTGGGTTTTGATTTACAACATATTTTGGCCCGAGTTGCCCAAAAATGGACCGTTTCGCATCTTTATGAAAATGGTAGTGTTTTGAATATGTAACATGAGTATTATAAGAGATTTATGAATGATTTTTCCTGCTGTAAATGATGTTTATACAGATCCTTAATAAAATTAAAATGCATACCTTCATCAAAGGTTAGTTTTGAGAAAATGTTTGAAGGCCCGTTTGGCATTTCCTAGAAATGAAGGAGTGTTTTACTTGTATATAACTAGTTGTGCAATTGGGATTGTTTTATGGTCCATTAAATGTTTTTATTAAAAGTTTATTGGGCTTCCAAATAATATTTGGTTTGGTTGTGATGTGTGTTTATAATTTAAAGAGTGTTTTTGAAAGAGTTTTATGTGCAAAGCCTCAATACACTTCATGAAATTGTTTTACCAAAATATTTAGCGGTTTGTTGATTAGTGTAAGAAATGTGAAGAAAGATTATTGGATGCTTGTGTTTTTATGGTTTTGGAATGGAATGTGGATTTGAAATGTGTATTTGATAGTATGTGTAACTTGATTGAGCACTAAAGGGAATCCCGGGTATCTAGGTGGGCGGACATGTACTAGTATGCTAGTGATTCTGTGGGGGTTGGCCCCTGTTTCGCGTAGCATGTTTGACGATGACAACACTAACTAAACTATGATGATGATGATGATGATTGGGGACCGCTAGGTTATGGGTATGTTCCCTAATAGTGGCTCGTGCACGGGAACTGATATTTATTATGGTTACTTTCACCGAGATACGAGGTACCTGGGGCTCACAACTAACTAGTGCCTAGGGGTATTCCCGTGACTAGTGCTCATTGGCTATTTTGTATTCACCGTCGGCATACGGTGTGTTTGGTTGGTAAATTCAGTAGTATGTGTTATTTATTTAAAAGTTAAAATTCATTAAAGAAACCCTCTTGAAACTATTTTCATTTTGAAGTTGCACCTCTTTGAAAAGAATTGTTACTTGAATTTTTGTTTATTAAACATGCATGTTTTTGTCTGATAATTATTATAGAATAGAACCTCATTTGAAAACCATACTTTCATATCTTGAATTTAAAACTATAAATTGATGTTTCATTTATTTTAATGGAAAGTGTATTGAGAATAGAATATCGGGCTAACCTACTGAGTTTTAATACTCACGCCTATAGTCTTCTTCTTTCTTTAGCCCTTGTGCAGGTTTCATCTTTAGTTCGATCACCTTGGGCGACTTTTGATCATTGTGTTGGAGAGTGACCAGAATTGTCACATGGAGTTAGTTGGTCATTGGGATTGTTCATTTGAGTTTTTGTTTTTGTTCTACCTTTAGTTTCTTGTATAAAAATATATTTTGTTCAATTTTTATATAAATTCATTTTGGGTTGTCCGTTTATTTCCGCTGTTTGTTTGATTGCCTATATATGGGAAAAATTGTTCCCTTGTGTACTCTATTGATGCCCTTGGTGCTTGTCACCATCCCGGGAGGATCGGGAACGCCTCTCGGGACTTGTCGTGGGCTAGCCTGGGTGACCGGTTCAGGGTCGACTCGAGCTGGTTCGTGACAAAATCAGCTCAGTATGTTTAATATTATTAGTTTTTTATATAATAATTATATAAAAATAATTCAATGGGTAGGTAAGTGAATGAAACAAAAGTGATCGTTAAATAATTCTACCTATTATTTGGCAAACACCTTTGCGTTTATACCAAAAGGCATCATTGGTTTTACTTCTTAACAAAATAAGGCTTATTGGATTATTGGATGGATTTGGGTAGAAAACGTGGGTGGTGTTTATATTACCCAAATGGTTTGAGATGTGTTAATGAGAGGGATGGTTGAGTGAATTTTTATTGTGAAGGAGTAGTGACATTATTATAAATATTTTATAATGGAATTATACCAATAATTATTATGTGTCCTATAGATCCAATAATGAACCATATTATAAGAATTTCAGGATAAGGTAGAAATATTTCCCAAAATGGTTTTTAGAAAATGTTCTAGATCTACTTTGGTGTAATTTATAAGGATCGTCCCCTTGTTAAACTATTTTTTCTCTTAATCTCTATAATTAATTTAAATTATTTTCACAAATAATTTTATAAAAAATAATTTTACATTATTAAATACTATAAATAATTATTATTAAAAATATGGAATCCATTTTTTCAAATTATAATCATAGAAGTGGAAAAAATTAATTTAAAATTATTTTCATATACAGGGCAACAAAGGGAGTTTTTGAAGTGTAAATGTTCAAAAGATTGCTTTTATTTTATATACAATTTTAAAGTAAATTTTATTCCAATGACCTAAATAGGATTAATTTATGAATATTTTATATAATGTGACTTTGAGAACAATTACAAATATAATTTCAACATATATTTTATTTAGATAAAAAATAATTTTTTAATTAAAATTTAGTATTTTTAATTATTCATAAAAAATGAAAAATCATATAAAAATAAAAAAAATTGACCCTAAGTTAATTTTTATGTATCTATTTGAAAAGTTTAGTTTGTTTGGAATCATAATATTTAAAAAAGTGTGAAAATTTATAATTTACATTTTTGCTCCATTAAAAGGCAAAAAAAATACCTTTATAAAAATAATGGTTTTTATGTGTATCATTGGATTAGTTTTTATCTTATGCTTTCTAATATTTTGGATGAAATTAAAAAAATATTGAATATAAAATATATCTATCGTTATTATAATTCACAATTTTTAATTAATTAATTTAATATTATAAAACACCTTTTGCACATAATAATAGTTTTTAAAAACCCATCCATTTAAATTAAATTGGTTCCTATATTAATTTATAATTATTTGGTAAACAATGATTATATATTCATGATTTATTTAACAATCATTATAATTTCCAATTTATTTGATAGTTTATATTTTATTATATGAATATATAATATATTGATAATATATTTTCTTTAAATAAAACTCGGTCTTACATCCAAAAATTAATTATTCTTTGTAACCCAAGATAACTCGATATTATATGGATTTAGAGATATAGAATATATTTTAAATAATAAATATAACATTAATACTTGATAAGTTATAATCTGTAAGATAAAAATTACTCTTTTAGAATTTTTATTGTGTTACAACATACACAATCTCAGGGGAATCTCTGAAAAATAACCACACTGTAATTACCAACATGAATTAGAAAAATATATGTGATTTATAATCCCCATATGATTTTAATAAATAGATTCCACATAAAGATAACCAAATTTCATTATATATAACCACCTCATCCATAGATATTTCATTTTTATACATAGTGGAAAGTATAAAATTATATTTTTTTTGGGGAATCTATTTACAGTAGATGAGGCCACCCCAGAAATTGAGATTAGGGGTAGTACACAACATGTGACAATAAACCTTATAGGATAATTATGTTCATATAGATCCCTTGAAAATGAAGGTATCAAGTTCATCAATCATTCTATTAATAATAAAAAAAAATTTGGTCATCATACATTACTTCCTGAATGAAGGATGCGTAAAGGCTAGATTTCATGAAGGAAATATCTAGGTTTGTGTATCTTGGGATGCTGAAAACATCACCTACCATGTTTTGTGGCTATAAATTGATATCTCAACATCCCATGATTAAGTGATTATGGGTACAACAAATTGGGATAATCCCTTGGATAGTTTTCCAAATATGGAATACATTCCCTCTTGGAATGTTTATATTATTACCATATATACTCCAGATGAATCGTCTATAAAGAGCCATACCCTTTATAACATTCCAAGTCGTCATTCATTATAACTAGTGCATAATTTATGAGATTCTCCCATTTATACCCCCATCGTCCATCTATATAGACAACATATCCCATGCGGCCTTGTTAAATATCACATATGAGTGATTGTACCATTTAATAGAACACATGTGGTTTTTGGTATCTCCTAGAACTACCTTTGGTTGTAACATCCCAATCCCTAATGCCACTAAACCCCTACCACGATTTGAGTCACCACAAAACCTTAAGAGAGCCTCCCCATACACTAGAGTCTTCCAACTAGTTGTGAGGGTCTCATAAATCATGTAGGGATACTATACCCTATTATTATAGTAATACACAACATATAAAAGACAGTGAAAAGGAAATATAATAACCCACAACATGCATTAATACACACATCCCAAAATAGTGTAAAAACACAAAAAAAATAGAAAATATGCCTTTTCATGTCATGCTGTTCCAAGTGTAAGGAAACCCAAAAATAAGGAAAATTTGAAAATCCCCAAAATGGCTTATGAAACCATGTCTAGTCCCCTCACTCATTCGCAACCCATGAACAATCGATCATTTCTCAGAAGGACTTTCCCCTTGTTATGTCCTACAACCATGAATTCTACTGGATTCCCCAATGGTCAATGTTGTGGGATGTTAGTACAACTCAGAAGTCCACCACCAAAGGTGTCTACAAAATATGTAGTCTAAATAGATATAATATGCATTTAACAAGATAATAAAAGGGTAAAAAAAGTGAAATTGGTCCATAAGATGACAATATTCACTTAAAAAATATATGTCATTTAATCTAAGGGTTAAACAAATAATTTAAAATATAATATCTTATGTTGATCTACCACTAGGCCTATGTAAATACAAAATGGTCCTCATCGTACTAGGGAAAACATTTCACAATCAATTACATCACAATATATTGGATCCTTAGTCCAGGAACTCCCAACCAATGCAATCATTAGGGGCATATGACCTCTACATGAATATTTAATTGATGCGTTAAGAGGGTATTTTTAGGGAATCACTCAAAAATATCCCATGGGAATAAAAAAAATTTCAATGACCTACATACCACCAAGCCGTGTTCACTTGATTTATTAATCATTCATCACATAAACCTTTTCAAAATACCATAAACAAACATTATTCATAACATTCACAATTAATGTTTCCATCAATTCATAAATCATATTTATATCTTACCCATTTAAAAAATCTCATTTACAACTATAACTCATTTAAAAAATTACATTTAATTCATTTAACCCCTTTACACTATTCCAGTCATCCCTTTATGTTTTAGTAATAACCAAAACATTAATCATTAGTCTCTAACAAAAAATGCATGATAAAATTTCCACACATATATTATGGTCTCCATGTCATAATTATTCAATTATACACATATCATCTTAATTTCCATGATCAAGATGTGGCACACCTAATGGGTGGCAGCTAACTAGGTCAAATCAAACTCAACGCATCCCACAGGGATCACAAGGGGTTTAATTAAACATTTACCAAACTAATATATAGAATCTTACTAAAGTAATCAAATTAAAAATAAGAATATAGAAAATCACAACCACATACACATAATACGAACATCAAGACAATAGGATATAACCTGTAGACCACCGACTATGATTCCTAAAAATAATTCTTGGTTAACCTTTGCCTTATAATGGAATTTGATCACACTTCAAATACACACACTATGATGAATTAGAAAAATATGGTATATAAATTCGGAATAGGAATATCAACTAAAAAAACCATATTCTAAAAAGTAGAATGAAGAGGACTGTTAGAGTCACCTAGAGCATCAATTCGTACCTAATGTGACTCAAAACTTCCTCGAAACAAATGAGATTGATAATTGGGGGTTGGGGAATATTGGATCGTTACTAAGGATATATGATTATGATTTCAGGGAAATAATGACTTATAATATTTAAGGATTGTGGGGGGAAAGTGATAAACTCTCACTTTTAAAGGGGCACATGGTTTGCCTGCATGTTTTTCAAAATCATGCACTAAACATATGCCACCCATTTTCATAGAGTGGGATCGGCCACACGATTACCTGGAATCCCCACACAGTTTGTAAAACCATGATAAGACTATAAGAGATGTATCTTCCCATATCCAACATGGTTTTACCATTCCTATTTCCTGGTTTTTTCAAAATATGCACCCCTCCTCCAAGCATGAATGGTTTGGGTGCACAGTTACTTCTAACCATGCGCCAACTGTGCAACATGTGTAGGGTGGACAATTTTTCCCTTATTTCGTGTCTTAACCACAAAAAAGCCCATGGATTCCTTATACATTTTGAAAAAATATTCAATAATCATTATAAATAAAATTAAACCAATATATAAACAATATCATGCCTCGTGAATGTCTTGGATATTACAACATCCACATCTTATAATTGTTTATCCTTGAGAAAAACTCCAATGCATCATAGAGAATCCTTAGAAAAGAGATCAGTCTACTAATCCCACATATATCTCTCTCTCTCCCAGTATTCTTTCTAAATGATACCATGCTACAAAAAAACTTAACACAAAGGTACTGTCTTTCTTCATAATAGATTGACACTATGATCAATAGTATGCACCAGATGCTCCATAAAGGACGTATAATCCTCAAGATCAATATATTTAACATCAGTTATATGAGATGTTCCAAGGAAGTAATATTGAAGTTGTGACCCATTAAAGACATCCGGAATACCGCTATACCATAGTGGAGGATCCAATCAGAACACCTTGTTCTGATCCTCTCAACTATATCATATAGCCCCAGGTACTTGGGTTCCAAATTAACCTTTTTCTGAAAACGATGTTGACCCAACCTTTATAAAAACTATAGAAGCACAAAATCAACATCCATAAACACATGTGGATGATATAATTAATCCAAAAACATCTTTTTCAAACTCTGAGACATAGTTTTATTTCTTTGAATAAACAGAACCTGTTTTGAAGTCTTCTACATGAGAATCTGTCCCAAATACTCTAACTCTCCAGCCTCTATCCAACACACTATTGATCATCACAGTCTACCATAGAGCACCTCATAAAGTCCCATATGGATCATTTCCTAGTAACGATTTTTATTTTTCAACTCATAAAGATCCTAGATATTCTCCAATTATCCACCATAATCTTGTACACAAGCCCCCTCTACCTCGTAAATAGTACGCTCATACTTTCCCTCTGTATAAGGGTAGAAATATGTACTAGGAAAACTTATGTTCCAATATATATTTTTTTAACCTTTTCTGAATCATGAACTAAAATTATGATATTTATATAGATCTATAATTCATGGAACCCCGCAAAAACTCACTTTCTCCAAAACATTCAATACATTTAACATATCCATGTTAAATGTCTCCTGAATTGGTAAGAAATGTGCCAACTTAGTCAATAGATCCCCCACTAATAACATCATGTATATCATCTAAGGTATTATCTAATGACCCAAAACAAAATCAATCATCATGTAATCCCATTTCCATTGTAGAATGGGAAATGGCTATAACAAAATACTTGGTAGTTGATACAAGGCCTTCACCAACTAGAAGGTGTAGCATCATGCCATGAACCCTAAATATTATTTCTTAATCACTGGCCACAAATACATCCTATAAATATCACAATACATTTAGATAAAACATGGATGAACCAACCACTTCGTGGCATGAAACACACACATCAATTCTTACCATATACTTGTAGAATGGAAAACATGTCATTGAACGTAAAGGACCTTATCGTCACCAACATTCTTATCATAAGGTGTCTCCCAAACTTCAAAACGTTCCCCAAAAGACACACACCCTAGGTCCTCATACTATATCCCCATGATCCATATTATAAGCTTGGACTCATGGTCCAAGGATACAATGCTCAAATGTTCTTGCCTACCTTAAACCTCCAGATGCATCACAGAAATCAACTCCATAATTCTCTACACTGAAGTAGGTACATGAAAAACCTAATTTTTAGTCATTCAACTCAATGAACCTACAACTGTATTTCTTTTTCCTGAGGTGTATACAAATTCAAAATCAAAGGAATCAGTATATTAAACACGCCTTCACTACTAAATACTCAAATAACATTGGTAGAATATGTACATAATTATTTTGTGTTATATATACACAATAAACCAATATATCATCAAGTAGTGACACCAGAACATTAATGAATAAACCATAACATCCAATTCAATATCATGTATAGTTTAATTTTATTCATGGGGCCTCAAATTATGTGACCCACACTCCACATCCCAGTAATCCATCATAAAAAATGATTGAATACTAGTACTAGATGCATCATAAAACAATTTATACTCCTAACTAGCTTTGGTAGGATAAAAAAATTCTGTACAATTTAGCTTCTTTGTTAACTCTATGAATGAATTCTCACATGACTCAGACCATTCAAACATGATTCCGTTATTAATGAAGCCCAGAAGTGGTGGAACCAAGTGGGATAAGTCCTTGATGAACCTATGATAATAACATGCTATACCCAGAAAATATTTAGTATAAAAAAAATTGTTTTCTCCCATGATGTAATGGTTTTCACTATCTTTGGGTCCACTATCACACCATACTAATATATTATGAGGCCTAATAAATGCACATTTCATTCTAGAAGTAACATTAGGATAGTTTGTGCCTAGCATATTCTCTCTATATGTACTCATAAAGAAGTCATGATGTTTTTCTTGATCATCATGAGTCATTAAATACACCAAGATATCATCAAAAAATACAAATACAAATAGATCCATCTACGGTTGAATAAATATGATCATTTTGGAACTTATACCTATGGTGAATTGGTCAACCCGAAATGCATCACCACAAACACATACAACCCATACATACTCTTGAAGGCAGTCCGTGTTATATCATAATTTTTCTCCCTCAACTGATGATATCTTGATATCACATCAAACATAGAGACCAGGTAAGAACCCCATCAATGGTCAAAAAATATTATTTATTCTTGGAAGAGTGTATTAGTTCATAACTTTTACCTGATTCAACATCCAATAATAAACAGACAACCATAAGGATCCATCAGCCTTCATGGAAAACAAAACTGGATATCCCTAGGGGGACATGCTTAGATGAACAAACCCCTTGTTCTCCAATTACTTTAACTGAGTATTATTTTCTTATAGTTCTATTGGTTCTATTCAATACTGTTGAATAAAAACTAGTGCTTCTCTTGGAAGAAAATCTATCATTAAATCAACCTCTATATAGGGTGGAATCCTAAATAAGTCTTTAGAAAACACATCATAAAACTAGTCTATCATAGTAGGAAAGACTTGATTATCTCCTCCCCCATCATCAAGAAATAGATAATCCACTAAGGCTGAGTTTATCAAACTGTTGAGAATCTAGCCTGGCACATCCTACTCAGATATGCCATTCACCACGATTAACATATAAACTCCACTATGATGATGTAAATGTTACCGTATGTGGGGTAACATTTAATATGGTCATGTTACATCATTATCCAATCAATTCACAATATTAAATAAAAACCTGAATTCTCTAGTACAAAAAAATACCGAAGTAATATCGTACCCAAAAACCACATGGGAACACCCATTACACATTGGTATATTTTCTTCATAAACAACCAACAATTTATTAATCAATATAACTCCACACATATATTCCGCTACTTGAACAAAAAATCTCAAAAAATAAGATGATATAATATAATGTGACGTTCATGTATAAAATAAATCATTAGAAATTTTAAAATAAACATGAATCATACCTCGAATTTTTATTTGTATGACATCACCACCTCTCGGTGTAGGATGAACCATATGAAGTTGACATATCCCACACCCATGGATTTTGGTCTATGATCTTGGTTCTATACTTCCTTGCTAATATGGACTCTCTTATCCTAATGTATGAAATTCATTACCCCAGTTGGTATGGCTGGTAGAATTTAAAATATATACCTAGAATGTGGTAATCGACCCCCTACAAGAATGTTACATTGGAATTGATCCTCTATCAGTACACATATATAACTGGTTCCTAAAAACCTCATCACATTCCCTTACCTACTAAATACTCAACACACGACTGGTGGTTGGGGACAATGACTGGACATGTTCCCTACCCTAAAACACTTAAAATAGATGATTCAATCACTACCATGAGTGGATGGTTCCATTTTATGACTCCTTGATCTTACATCACCCTAGTGTAAACTCTCGTAGATACACTTACAACCACTGAATGTATCACCATCGTGTCACCCAACTAGAGCTTCATAAAGACCACTAAAATCCTCCTTGAGATTTACTTTGGAAATAAGGTCCTGATCCACCACATTAGTAAACCTATTTAAGTGGAATATATTCCCCTAATAATTAATCTCATTCCTACTTCCATCATTGATATGTCTCAATGTACCCCCCTCATACCCATACAATGACAAAATATATTATTAAATATTTATTAAGCAGGTATCATAATTCATAACTAACATATAACCCTAGTTGAACCTCATAAACATTACAAACATCATGTACCTCGATGATTATGGATAGATTTATTCCTGAAAATTTTGCTTGTAAATCATCCCATATCATACCATCATCCAAATGGGGCTGAACTAGAACAACCCACCAACTCTTTTCCTATCTTCACAACAAGTAATCCACCAACTTGACACTTTTTTAATGATGAGTCTCTGTGTGATCAAGAATAATCATAATGAACTCTATCCAGAACTCATCATCATCAATTCCACCATATCTAGAAAAATTCATAGGATGTTGTAGTGGAAACTCCCTATTCATCTCAAACATACCTTGCACAACCCTCCTTCGGTCCTATTATAATATTTTTTAAAAATGAGTTACGTTCTCATTAAACTAATCATCTCCATTATTACCATAGACTACTAGGGTTTCGTTCCTGACTTATGTTGGAGCATTGTCGATGACATCATATTTTTTCCCAATCGGTACATGATGTCAGGGTACAATCTTCCTACAATGCGAAGAACACATCTCATAACACATTACACAAAACATCCACAATTGTACCAAAAGAAGGATCTCCCAATGAACAACCCATTCCATACACACTATCTCAAAGGGTAACATTAAATATCTATCTCTACCCTCATCATTCCCTACCATGTTTCATGGTCAACATGGGGAAAAACTCAATCAACCACTGACCATATCATAAAATTACACTTTTTAAATCTTTTCACCATCACAAAGAAAATATTTATCTTTTAGAAAAACATCCATCTTTACACTTATCAACCGAAATATTTATCCCATTTATAACATTCCATTGGGAACTATTCATTGACCATTCTTTCACATTATTTCTATTTACCCATTTACATCATCTATATTAGACACCAATTATTTTAAATTTTCCATGAGAATGAGATGTATCCTACCCTTATTGTCCCGTACATCCTCCCCATGTGTGACTACCATGATACATGCCATATATCCCTAGGATCCTAAAATTATTCTTGAAAGAAAAAAAATCAGACCATTTCAGAAACAGGAAAAATATCATAAATTTTTCACATCACTGAAAAATTTAATAATTTAATGGTTAAATATCATTCAACTATGTGAACACACATCCAGAATAACAATCCCACCCTGGTTACATGGGTTTTCCCCCATACATGTTTAGCTACTCCCATACATGAGAGCATTTCGATGTCTAAAAACATCCTAGTCTCTTATATACCATACAATATTAATAAGACAATATAAAATAATAGATTTGATACAACTTCATAACATCCCCCGCTCAAATCCCATTAAACTAATTCTTTATGCTGGGTCAACACATGATCTATGATGCACCTCATTGTACATCATGGGCTTCTAAGATGTATCATTGGTCTAATAGAGAATGTGGGGAGACTATACCCTATTAATCAGAGTAAGAAACAATATATTACAAATGTAAATAAATGAATCATAATAACCAACGACATGCATTACCAAACATTTCCAAAAACAGTGTACCAACACACAAAAATATATTAAATATTCTATGACATCTCTTATTGTGTCGAGTGTCAGGAAAACCCAATATAAAGACAAGATGAAAATCCCCAAAATATGTTCTGACACTATGTCTGGCCCCCTCTCTATTTACAACACAATCCCAGTCAATAATCTATCATAAGGAATTTTACCTAGTTCTAACATACATCCATGAATTCCATTTGGCTACTGAACGGTGTCCCATGAATGATTTTAGTACAATTTAGTAGGCCACAACCAATATTGTATACAAAATATCAATTCTAAAATAGTATGTAATGAATGTACTAGGAGAATAATCGGGTAAAAAAGTTTAAATTATTCCATTAGTGAAAAATATTTACTTACACTATTTAAATCATTTAATCCAAGAGTTATGCCAATAATTAAAAACACAGCAGCTTATTCCTATCAACCACAAACAATAATGAATTACAACAAGTTCCATATCTCTCTAGGGAAACAATTTTACAATCAATTACATCACACTACATTGTATCTCTAGCCCATGTAGTTTCATCCAATGAAAAAATTAGGGTCATAGATCCTCAGTAAAACTCTCTATCCCATATATCTAATGACTGGGTTTAGAGCATCAGTTCAACCAAACCCATGGGCATAAAACATCAGTGACTACACCATATACCACCAAGCCACGTTCACATGATTTATTTACCATTCATTACATAATGAATTTCAATAAACCATAATAAATACATATAACATAGAAAATTAATGTTTCCTTCAATGAATAAATAATATTTATATCTTATCCATTTACTCAATATCATTTATGAACATAAGTCATTTAACCCATTCACTTTATTCCATTTAACCCATTCTTGAAATTCATCTCTACCCTTTATTCTGAGTTATCAACCAACATAATCGTCATTATTATCCATTTCATAACCCATGATAACACTTCCAGAAATTTATATTCATTTCTATTTCCAAATGATTCAATTATAAACTTATCATTTCAATTTCCTTGTTCAAGAAGCCGCACACCCCATGGGTGGACCGTAAACTAATCAAATCAACCCCAACACATCCCACCAAGACCATGAGGGGTCCATTTAAACATTTACCCAACTAATTTATAATATATTACTCAATGTATAATTCCCCACCCCCATAATCCTCGATTCGGTGAATTATTTTAATAAATTGGCATGATTATAAGGAATCAACTCCCAAAGGAATGATCAATTTAGCAGTCTTGGAAAATATATTACATAGATGAACATTACATAACACATTCTAAAATAAAACATAGAATAAATAATCCTTTTAGACCACCATTATTCCCATATCTTAACCATACATATTTATCATAAAACACTTCTTGTAATCCTAGGAAAATAAAACATATGAAATAGGTGAGCTCAGATGCTCGGTAACTGTAAATAATTTAGCGAAAGATATATACTTTAAAGAAATATGTATAATTAAAAAATAGCATTTTAAAAATAAACTTGAACACAATATAGTACCAATAAAACAAAAATAACCATTTAAACATGTAAAAGGAAATTATACTAGTCTAATTACCACATGAAATAACTAATCTCATAATGAGGGAATGTGTATTATCAAAAAAAATAACTACTACGTCAAGGCCTTGTGCCAAGACCATTCACAAATATGATATAAAGGCCTTATGACAAGATATTAGTTTGTCTCTTGGGACCTACTGATGCATCTAGGGGATATATCAAGCGCCATACATCATTTACTATGCCTAATTCATTCCTCACATGAAAAGATAGAAACATAACACAATCATTCGAATTAAAACTAACATACGAATTGTTAAATCATTAACTGTCAACAATGAATGGTAAAAAATAGTACATCCACAATCAAACATATCATATCTCATTCAATAAAATATGGATTATTGTATTATAATAAATTAACCTAAATAAATAATAATATCTAGTAAAGGAGTTGACATAGTAGAAATTGATCAGTAAAAATCATTGAGAGAAATATCATTTTTCATGAAATAATTTAAAAGTCATGCATTTTAAAAACCAAGTCATTTAAAATAGGTTTTGGAATAAATTTTTCCCATGCCAATATGAAACATTTGAAATTAATTAACATTTTAAAACAATCATGGAAGTATAAATAAATCCTTAAAATCATTTTGAAAACATGGACAATAATTAAATAGATTTTGATAAATAAACCATTAAAAAATAAATTTATAATCTAGAAAAAGAGTGTTTTCTTTAAAACATTATAATATTATTTTAAAAACAATTTTATAAATCATGGTCATGGATGATAAATATGTCCCACTAAATACTTACACTTAAACAATCTCATAAAATAATGTGATTGAGGAATTAACCCTTACATTATGTATTCATTTAGTCGAGGGTACATTTAGCCTCTTCTATAATTACCATAGAATGTTATTAAATTATTACAGAACCATATTTATATTTATGATATCATATATGATTCATTTATGACTTTATACTACCCATTTAATAATAATTTTGTTGTTAAAGTAACATTTTGCGTAATGATCGCTTTCTTTATCATAAGTGTTTTAACATGTTATTATTGATTGTATCACTTAGATCATGATTTACATAGTCAATGAATATAAAACATGATTAATATATCATATATATAAGGAATATATATATATACTAGATATATGTAATGAAATACACCATTCATGGAGACGGTAGGTCGTACGTTCACATAAATGATGTTTCTATTTTCATATCATATTGAATAAAAGTAAGTAAATGACATATATGTAAATAAAAAATATATTTTCCCATTATAAATAATATTTCTTATAATAAATACTTATTAAAAATATATTTTTTATAGTCATCAATGAATGCTGAATGTGGAAATGAATCTCATCACGCCGTGGAGACGGTATGTTGTACGTACACACAAGAGACAATATCATTTAATTAATGATTAAATGGTGTTCAATTGGATGAAATATTAACTATAATAGAAACATTATCATGTTATGATCATTTTTTATATAAATAATATTAATCATTATATCCATCCAATTTACATAGTGTTCAATAACCAATTAGACCACGGCATTGAGACGACAAGTCGTATGTACACACACACGGTGACATTGTCATTCCTAGGATGGCTAGAAGAACGATTATTGTTGTAAAATATTTATAAAAAACATCTATGAATATATAAGGTACTTGATTTTTTATTTTATAATGGAAACAATAGAGAAAGAGGAAGTAGTAGAAGAAAAGAACATTGAAAGAGGTGATACAATAATTACCTCTTCTTCAGGTGTTTCCTTTTGATTTGATCAAAGGGGCTCCATAGGTTGGATTTATGATCAATGTAAGGCCTCTAGGTTAATGTGAGGGTAGTTGGGAGGAGATTTGGGTAATTTTTGGCCCAAATATATATCTTTGGAGGTGTGAATGAAAAATAAAGGGAAGTAATTTTTATAAGAGAGTTGAGGGGAACTTTATGAAAAATGTTGAAATATTAATTTATTATAAAATACTTTTCGTTTTCAATTAGCTTCAAATTGACTTATTTCAAGGCTATGATGAGTATGTTTCTAAATCCCCTCAGTCAAAAGCTTTTATAAATGTTTAGGTTATCATATTGACCTTATGTTTTATATTAAACTCGAAGATAAATAGTTTAACTCTTACCACTTATTCTTGTATTTTAATACAATAAGGTTAATATAGTTACTATAAGTTTCCAAACAAACATTAAGTGGAATATTTAAGAAATTTAAACACTATCCATGTTAGTTAGAAGAATCTCAGTGTAACTCTCCGAAACCAGAAGCCCATATTCGGTGCATTATTTTAATACATTGGCATGATTATAAGAAATCATGTCCCTAAAGACCAATCAGTTTAGCAGTCTTGGAAAATAGATTACATACAAGATTGTTACATTACACAATATCAAATAAAACACAACATAAATGATCCATTGATAAATTAATTAATCCCATTTCTTAACCATTATTATCAATCATAATACACTTCTATAAAATCCTGGGAATATAAGAATATGAAAGGTGTGAGCTGAGATGATCATTATGGAAAATAATATAGCAGAAATGTTCACAAATAAGAATAATCATTTAAGGAAAAGTATAAAACCAAAAAAAGACTTTTAATCTTAAAATTTAGTATAATATGGAAAAAATAAATCAAATAATGACATATAATTATTCAATTGGATATTCTACTAGTCAATTAATCACATGCAATATCAATAGCCAAATTTATAATGATGGAATGAATAATGTCAGAATTCATAACCACATAGTAAAGCCCTTGTTACGAGACTACAAATATGATTTTGTCAGGTCCTTGTTCCAAGAAACTATTTTGTCTTATGAGA
The DNA here is from genome assembly GCA_963277665.1 of Viscum album. NCBI lineage: Eukaryota > Viridiplantae > Streptophyta > Magnoliopsida > Santalales > Viscaceae > Viscum > Viscum album. The sequence continues at coordinate 846,394,644 of OY728131.1, read as the reverse complement.
CCTACCGATTCATCGAGAAGCTATAGTGGGATCCATCCGTCACATACTATGTCCATTGAATTTCTTATATGAAAAGGTTTAAACAGAACATAAACATTCGTATTAAAAATAGCATAAAAAATTTCAATACTTTATCCACAAAACATGAATGGTATAAAAATAAAACATCCAGAGTAAAACATATTTTAAAACCTTAAATACAATTTGGATGATTTTTATCATAATAAATCAACCTCGATCAAGAATAATATCTAGTAAAGGATGTTGACATAGTTTAAAATGAACTATAAAACTCTTTGAGAGAAATATCCCCTTTTAATGAAATAATTTAAAAGTCAAAAAATTTATAACTGATTTCATTTAAATGATATTTTTGAATCCAATTATCTCATACCACATTGTATCTTTGGAAAGGAATTAACATTTTAAATCATTCATGTTCATATAAATAAATCCATAAAATAATTTGGAAAACATGGACATTAATGAGAATAATTTAGAAGAATAAATAATTTAAACATTTAAAATGATTTTTTTAGTTAAAGAGTCCCTTAAAAATAATACTTTAAAAAACTTTTATTAAACATGGAAATGGATAATAAATATTTATCAGTAAAAACTTACATATAAACAATCTCGGATAATAATGAGATTGAGGAATTAACCCTTACCTTGCACTTTCCTTTGGTCGATGGTACGTTTAACCTCTTGTATAATGAAAATAGTATGTTATTTAATTATACCATAATTGTATTAATATTTATGATATCATACATGATTCATTTATGACATTATACTACCCATTTAATAATAATTTCCATGTTAAATTTACATTTCGGTTAATAATCACTTTCTTTGTCGTACATGTTATAACTTTTTTACTATTGATTGTATCACATATATCATGATTTAAATAATTCCAGAATATAAATCATGATTTATATATAATATTTATTTAGAATATAATTATTTATAATGGATACATATATGAAATGGAAGGCACCGTTTATGGAGACGGTAGACCGTACGTACGCATAAACGTTGTTTCCATTTTCATATCATATTGAATTGAAGTATGTGAATAAGATATTTGAAAGTATATATATATATATATCTCTCTCTCTTAGGTTTCATTATTATGTCATATATTATATACTTATTAAGCATATATATTATTATAATCATCGTTGAATGGTAAACATGGAAATGAATCTCATCGCGTCGTAGAGACGACAATCCATACGTACACACAAGCAAAAATATCTTTATATTGATGGTGAAATATTATGTAATTGGATGGTATATAATATATAAATAAAAATTAACATGTTATATTTTTTATTTACATCAGTTATACTCATTATTATACCGATCCAAATAATGAAGTGTTTGAATAACAAACTACACCACGACTTGGAGACGGTAATCCATACATACGCACATATAGAGACTTGGTCATTTATAGAATGGATATAATAATTAATATGGTTTTAAAATATTTATAATGACATCATATTATATAAAATATACTGGAGTTATTATTTTATATTTGAAACAACAAATAAAGAAGAAGTAGAAGAATAAAATAAAGTGAAAATGGTGATGAAATATTTAACTCTTCTTCGGGTTCTTCCATTTGTATTGATAAAAAGGGCTCCGTAGGTTGTCTTTATGACCAATAAAAGGCCACTATGGTGAAGGGAGGAAAGTTGGGAGGATATTTGGGTGGGGTTTGGATAAGAAAAAATGCTTTGGAGGTTTTAAATTAAGATAATGGGAAGTGACCTTTTATAAGAGAGGTGAGGTTCACTTTAGGAAAAGCTTGAAATATTATTTTATAATAAAATCATTTTCGGTTTCTAATGGCTCCAAAATGAAGTATATAAATTATATAGTGGGTATGGGTCTAACACCTCTCAACCGATAGTTTTTATATACGTTTGGGTCAAAATATTAACGTTATCATTTAGATTTAACTCTTAGTTAAATAGTTTAAATTTTACCATGTACTCTTGTATTATTATATTAAATGGTTAATAAACATACTATAATAATAGAAAATAACCTTAAGTTGTTCTTTAATGATGTAAATATCAATATATAAGTTCTTTGTAAGAACCTTATATTTTTAGGACTATTATATAATTTAATAATATAATATTTATTTTATAAACTCATTTATGTCAATTTTGACACTATTTAGTATTTGGTTTTTGTGAAAGTCATCACAATTTTATTACTTAGAAAAATATATATTTAATCAACCTTAACTTGTCATATTATCCTTGGAAATTATTTTATGTCAAAAAAATATTGAAATTATATTTATTTTAATATTTATAATACCATTTATTTGATTATTTCATTAATATGGTTACTACTGCATCATCTTTGCGTCATAAATAAATTTAATTATTTAAGGTCTAAAAATTAAAAATAAAATACCATGATGTAGGAAATATTTTAATATTTCTAATGAATATTTATAGTTTAATTTATCTTATGTATATCCTTATATTAAAAATGGTTTAGTTATTTGACTTTTAATTTAACTCTTTTAACTCTTGTTCGAATAAAATAATAATAAATGTCCTAATCTTATGCATGTAGACCAAAGGTGGTAATATTTTTTTCCTAAGTATTTTTTTGGTCTAATTACACTTATCCAATAGAATTAAGACATGTGTTAGGGTAATTATGATATCATTTTTACCCTTAATTACCCTATTTAATTTTAACCGCGGTAAATAATTGTCAAAAGTTACTATTCATAAAAAATTATTTTCATATTATTGAACCACATTTTACTTACTGATATTAACATTGTATCTTGTAGTTTTCTAATTCAACTAACTGAAGTGGTAAAATTATGTTTTAGGTAGATTTGAAAATGCTCCTAGTTGGTGGGTAAAAGACGGTTAAAAGGTCGATAAAAGTTTATATATCTAAAGTTATTATAAAAGGACTCTAGTGAATTAAATTGAACATATATATGCATTATATATATATTTTGACTTAAAATAAAATAAAATAAAATAACAATATATTTAAATAAAATGTCAGTTTTAAATAATAACGCAGTGTTTTTCAATATTCATAAAAAATTGAATGTTTTTAGAGAAATATCAAAAACTTACCCTAAGCTAATTTTGATATTAGAAATTCTAAAATGAAGTCTACATTACAAAATTAAAAAAATAGAAGTTTAAATTATGAATTTACAATTAGTTCCGCTCTCAAAACCAAAAAGCGGGTTTTTAAAAAGTAAAAACTTTCAAAAGCTTGACATGTGTTTATATCAAATCTAAATGTGAAAGTAATTATAATGACCAAAATTGTATTAAATGATATAAATATAATCTAAATTATACTTCAAAATCATTCAAATTCCTAATTTAACATTTTAAATTATTTTGATTAAAAAAGTTGTTTTCAATTATTACGTTGTTTTTTTCACTATTTGTCAAAATATGAAATTTTCCAGAAAAGTACCAAAAAAATTTCCATACAAAAAATTTTATGTCAATATTCTAAAGAATAATTTAATTTCATTACATTGAATATATAAAAGTGTGAAGTATTGGTTTTAAAAAGACTTCACCATTAAAAGGTGGTAAAATTTCGTTTTTTGAAAAATACTTCGTTTATCTGAAAAAAAAATGAATTTGTTCTTATATTATCATGACACATCCCCGGGGCCCGTGTCGTGACTACCCCAAACCCTCATTCCATAGTCCAGGGGCTAGCAACTAGCACCAAAGGCACAAATCCCGATAAAACGGGAAGGCATTGCCTTTATAAAATGTAAACACACACAACCAGAGTACAAGCGGAAGAAAACACTAAGTAAAGTAGTATAACAAGTGTGATGAAAGTAAAAAGGGGATAGAATACAAGCCTAAAATAAAGGTACATCTACAACTGAAAGAAAGTACATCTGAAAAGACAATCAACTGAATGGTGATGAAACTCCTGGATCGTCCTCCAGGTTCCTACCTGAAGGGTAGGTACATATGTCCACCTCAACACTCCTCGTCTATCATCCGCTCCGTGTTCCGTCACGCTGAGTTTCCACCTCTGGGTACAATCCAATAATCGTACACTTTTCCTCGGTCAGTGCTGTCTATCGTCTGCATCCAACACAACGAGGTGCTGGCATAGCCTGTGCAGGGGTGAGTATAACGATACTCAGTAGGGACCCCGAGACCCTCACTGTCTCACTAAATCCATGAAGAATAAACCAAAAATAATGAACTCAATAGATAACCTTTACTTAGGTATATGACCATACATATACCTAAGTTATCATGTAACCCATCTCAATCATGAGGTAAACACAATGTTCATTGAATCATCTCAAACCAGAATTTTTATTCACGATGATGAAAACATGTCTTCCGGAGAACTCCTCCTCTGTCGAGTGCAGTAGTCTTGTCATGACAACGAGGTGGCACTCACTAACCATAAACTGCTGAGGTACTTCTCCTCTGTCGAGTACCGTAGGTCTGCCACCCCAACATAGTTGTTCTCCCTACCATGGGTCTTCCTCCCCAACATAGTAGTGCTCCCCCTAATAATCTATAGAGGTACACCTCCTGTTGATTACTGTGGGTCTGCTTCCCCAACACATTAGCACTCCTCCACTATGGGTCTATCACCCAAACACAGAAGCAATCCCCACTGGGCTAGCCAAGTCACTCCGAATCGAATCGGACAAGCAGTCATCAGGTCTCCGCAAGCTACAAGGTCACCGTACTTCATATGCTCAACTATGGGAAGATCCACTCCATGATCTACCGGTCGACACTAAAATTTTCATGAAGTCCCGTGAAGAATAATCACAGAGATCCGTCAAGTCATAGTGATATCAATGCAATAGACTGCGCGTAAATCGGATGCCTGGTCTGTGAGTTATTAGCCATTTCATCCTGGGGGCCCGGTTGATTTCGTGAATGAACCAACCCAACCATATCTTCAGTGTACCCTGAACTCCCATGGTTTATACTCTAAGGAACCATTTCTCAATGAGATTACCAACGCCGCTGACGGTTCGTCAAACAGACATCTGATCTAAGAGTTATTGGTTTTTCCGTTCTAGGGGCCCGGTTGGTTTTTAAGCTAAAACCAACATTAACATAATCCAATTGAATCCAAACCTCAAGTGGAGTATTCCAAAATAATCATCTCATCATAAAGAATCCAACGTAATTGAGGCCACATCAATCGTACGTCTGGTCCTGATGTTATAAGCGTTTCGGCTCTAAGGGATCAGTTGGTTTCGGGTTCGAACCAACCCAGCCATAACCAAACATACCCGACAACTTGAGTGTAATATACTGAATCGACCTTCTCGATCTCAGGACTCCTATGCAACTAACGGTGTGTCGATCGGAGGTCTGTATCTTATGTTATGACCGTTTAACCGAAACGGTCCGAAAAAGGGGGGGTCTGGGCCCAGTCTGTCCCGACCTAACCCACCATGGGTCGGCCTGAACCAGGTCAACCCATTCTGGGTCTGGGTTTAGTTCGATAGGGCGCGGCCCATCCCGCATGGCCCACCACGTCCCGGCTGGGGGAAGCTAGATCGACTAGCTGGCTGAGCGTGTGGAGGTGCGGCCTCCCCCAACTGGTGCAACTTTAAGCCGTGCCTCCTGATTTACTGGAACAACTTTTCCGTTCTGAGTCAAACCACTGCTGCGGCTTAGCCACGACGGTCTACTCCGGAGGAGCGCCGCCACCGTTAGATTCCAGCACCGCCGTGCAAGCGCAGCGTGCCGACAACGCCTTCCACGGATCACCGGACGCGCTCCAGTGGTCCGATTCGCCCACTGGTTGCGCCTGCGGCTCTCCCGGGACCGGCTCTTAACTGTGACAACTTCAAATTTCCATTGCGGTCCCATTTTGTTGTCTCCCGTCAATCCGCACACAAACGAACAACCAGTAGAGGGTCGTTGGGCTGTGTTCGTTTGGTCGGCACCCTCCGCGTTATGCGTTATCAATTGTCCAAAGATAAACAAGGATTCACATTGTACGAAGAACAATTTTATTCAAATAAATTTGAAGCAATCCACCCGAAAATTACCCCGCAAACAACTATTCCCAACCAACAAAAGAAAAAATCTGTGGATCAACTTGATAGTGATTTGATCTGTATTCTTTGTTTTAGAAGGGAAGAACATGGAGATATAAACATACTCAAATTAAACCCCTACCTAGAAAAAGATTCATGGTAGTTGTGCGTCATGGATAACGGTTTCGATTCTTTCATCTTTAGAGTATACCTGATGAAGCGGTGTCCCCCCTATTCTCGCGAAGAAAATAATTGAAGGGGCAATGGCTTTGGTGTGTTACTCACAGAGATGTCACCTCCCTTGATGTGGAGGAAGAAGAGAATTGGAGAACCAGGGAGCGTTCTTCGTTTGAGTAGATGAATACTTCTCTATCTTTTCTCAAGAGCTCTCACCCAAAAGATTTTCCACCAAAACAAAGCTCCCCAAAAATAAAATATTATGCTTGGATAATATTTTATTAACACTTCCAATTAAAAATTCAAATCACTTAATTAATTAAATATAGAGTTGTTTATCAAGAAATGGGTTGGAAAGAATTAATTAAGATATGGTTGGAAAAAATTAATGGAGGGAGGGGAGGTGGAGAGTTTACACAAATAAAGAGGAGTCACAACTTAATGAGAGGGGGGGTTTAAGAGAGTTTATGGAAGATAAAAGGTTGGGGCTCTCATGGTCCCTAACTCTCAAATATCCACACATGGGATGTTGGGTGGATGTGGGTCCCACTTTTAACATCCCATGAGAGGAATTAAACTCCTTAGATACGTAAAATTGTTCCAATAATTTTATTTATCTTTTTAATTAAACCACAATTTATAACTTCAAACCCACATACAACACAACTGCGATAAAGGACCCCTTAAGCAATTACCAGTGATGCGAGTTCATCGGTGACCTTTGATTTCAATTTCAAGCACCAGTTGAAAAAGATAGAAAAACCCACTCGTCCGTTCATCGAACATACCCGAGCTAAACTTCGGAAATTGATTCTGGGTACACCGGGCCTCAGAATCAATTGCCGTTATAAGCCACAGACTCGTAAAATCCCAAAGTAATAAAGCCAAAAAAAAATTCATTGAAATTTCCAGGTCATTACATATATTATGTCTATGAAACATGTAATATGGATGTTAAAATTATATAGAGTTTATAAGATTCACAATGCGGTTACTATTGTTTATAACCTCTGTTTGAATGGTTAGTTTAGTAAGTTTTAGTGCACTCGAACTAGGTGTTGGGTGTAGCGCTAGCTATTTAATTAATTAAATGAGATAAATTATATTAAATCTTGGGGTGTTACATCCACACCTCCATCAATAAATTACTTCCTCGCAATTTGAAATAGTACTTTGAAAATATATGGTTAAAAATAGAAACATACATTTGTGGAAAACCCACATCAGAAATTGGGTTAATAAAATTTAGTCTTAAGAAGAGGTTAAGGGAAATGAAAAAGTCACCACCCAATTATTATCTCAATTTGGAGAACATTGGTGGGAATTAGAGACACGTAATTGGAGGAAAAATATAACTATTTATAAAGAGTGATTTAGGTCATTAATCACAAAAATGTGAAATTAGGATCCTCAAATCCATAAATATAAGATGATGTAAAATATCATCGGTTTAAAATAATATATTGTAATAGGATAACACATTTTTTGTTTTAAGATCCCTTCCCTAAAGATTAAGAAATAATTTATTCATAGAATAAGATGAAACATATATATATATATATATTTTACAAGAATAGATTCACAGTTCAACTGATTCCAACCACAAACTCATCTTTCGCTCCAAAAGATAATAGAATTAAAAAATATTCTATTTATCCTAATCGTATAGGTTTACAAAAAAATGAATTTATAATTCATTTTTCAGACTATTAAAAAAAACTACATTATAAAAACTAGGACATCATGTAAGCTAGTGGTAGGTGATGCAACATTGTCGGTCTTCGGTTGTGGGTGAAAGTCGTGTGGCCTTGCCGGATGCAACATGTTGTCACATGACCTACAGGTTGTCCTTTTAATGACAATCCAAAAATAATCTTAAAAATGATTTAACCATGAGAGTAGTATCCAATGTCAAACATAATTGATCCAACCATTAGACTTATCCAAAATACTTTATCCAAACTCACAGTCCAAAATTTATATGGAAGGTAAACACAATGATGATCTTTGTGATACGTAATAAATGTGAATACCTTCATCATGTATTCTTTTAAAAACTGTAACACCCTAAATTTCCATAAAACCTTATTGATTACATTCATGGTCCCTTATTCCTTATAGAATACTCGATATACTCCTTCTATCCAAAAATGTTGTCAACGCCAACATTGATAGAATATACAAATAATTTATCAGTTCAATGGATTTCAATAATATCCAATATAATTTATCCAAATAAATCATATCTTATTCAAAAATTACTACCTTAGTATCAGAATAATATTAAGGTTTATCATTGTCTCAACCATATATTTTCCAAAATTGTAACTTGTCATTGAGTCACTTTTCTTGGTTCCACGCAATCTCAAGTCCTTAATGAAATAGTACTACAATACAACCCTTATACACTATATAATTCTTCTAACATGTACATCATTAAAACAATACTCAAATGGAACAATACATTAATAACAACATAATAACTCTTAATCATTTATATTCACCTTCGGCAGTATCATAACCTGATTATTATACAATAGTAGCATTTGGGGTATACTATGATGATTTGGACATTGATTCGTGTAGTGTCCCAATTTCTTTATGATGAAACATAGTACATTTGAAACCTTTTACATTCCCTTGTAATCATGTACTTGGGGTCCCTTTTCTCCACACTTATAACCAACTCTCATTCCCTTTAAGAATTTACCAAGGTGATTCTTTGCACAGTTATCACATATTGGAAAATACATCTTTCCACTATTCCATTTATCCATCTTTCTCTCTACCATCCTCTTATTCTCTAGATTCCCTTCAAATCTATAAGTCTCAATAAATTCTTTATTTATCTTATGAACACATGATACTATTTCTTCAATAATGATAATATGTGGGAGACTATTTCCTTTCTAAATTTAGGCTTAATACCACGAATGATATGACCCTTCTTACTTTTGGATCATGTGTATTGCTGGAGTTCTCATTCTATCTACTGGGAAACATTTCTAAAAAATGACATACAATAGGTTAGTTTATGAAATGAAATTCATGATTCCAAACATTTAAAATACCTAAGTTAATTTGAAAATTTAATTCATATAATGTATAATCATAAAAATGTTTTCTTTGAGGAAGAATTTACACATAAATCCTTCATTATGGATTGTAATGGAAATATTAATTATCCTAAGCATATCCCCTGGGAGTATCATAACCATGAGTGAAGAAAGGCCCATCTCCGTGCAGCAGGATACTCTGGGTCAAGCCCAAAACTATTTGATGGAGTTTTCATTCCAAGGTATATCTGTGCTAGAGCCGCCTCTACCTGATCGTATCTAGACAAGGTTGTATTTCATGGAATATACACAAAATATCTACATTACCAAAATTCTAGGAATTTCTTCTATACTAATCTTGAAATACTATCTTAGGGTAATGTTATCTAATCAGAGTTTTTCTAAATCTATTACCAAGGTTGTTGATAATATTCCTCTATTACCAACTATAAATCCCAAACCCATGAATCCCAGAGACGGTGCATTATTTTAATGCATTGGAAGGATTACAAGAATCAAGTCCCGAAGGACTGATCAATTTAGCCGTCTTGGAAAATAGATTACATACATTAACGTTACATTTCACATTAGAAAATAAAACACAATATAAATGGTCATTTGGGAACTCCACTAATCCCCTAGATTAACCCGTCTTAACAATTATAATACACTTCTTAGAAACCGGTGAAAATAAAACATAATAAATGGGTGAGCTCAAATGCTCAGTAAGGATAATAATATAGCAGAAACATTCACAAATAAGAATAAACATTTAATGAAATGTATAAAACTAAAATAAAGGCCTTTTGAACATAAACTTCACCATAATATTGAAAATATAAATAAAATAATTCCATTTACTTATCCACATGAATATTCTACAAGTCGAATAATCACATGCAATATCAAAAGACAATTATATAATAATGGAATACATAATTCCATACTTCATAACTGCATAGTCAATGACTTGTGCCAAGACTACCAATAAGATTTTTCAAGGCCTTGTGCCATGGCACTATTTTGTCTCAAGAGACCTACCGATGCATCGAGGAGCTATAGTGGGTTCCACCTGTCACATACTAAGTCCAATGCATTCCTTATATGAAAAGGTTTAACTATAAAATAAACATTCGTATTGAAACTAGTGCAAAAAATTTCAATACCTTATCCATAAACCATGAATTGTTTGAAATAATGCATACATAGTCAAACATATCACAAAACCATCAATACATTATGGAAGATTTTTGTCATTATAAATCATCCTCGATCTAGAATAATATCCAGTAAAGGATGTTGACATAGTGGAAAATGTTCTGTAAAACTCATTGAGAGAAATATAACTTTTTAATGAAATCATTTTAAAAGTCAAAAATTTTATAAAGGAAGTCATTTAAAAGATATTTTTGAATCAAAGTTTCCCATACCAATTTTAATCTTTTGAAGTAAATTAACATTTTAAAATTTTCATGTCCATATAAATATATCCTTAAAATAATTTTAAAAACATGGACATTAATGATAATGTTTTAGAAGAATAAATTATTAAATCAATTAAAATGATTTTTTTAGTTAAAAAGTCCCATAAAAAGAATAATTTTGAAAACACTTTTATGAAACATGGACATGGATAATCAATATGCCCCAATAAAAACTTGCATATAAACAAAATTGGATAATAATGAAATTGGGGAATTAACCCTTACCATGCACTTTCCTTTGGTCAAGGGTATGATAAACCTTATGTATAATTATCATAGTATGTTATTAAATTATAACCAACCCATATTAATATTTATGATATCATAAATGATTCATTTATTACTTTATATTATAAATTTAATAATAATTTCCATGTTAAATTATCATTTCAGATTATAATCATTTTCATTATCATTCGTGTTTTAACTTCTTAATCTTGATTGTATCACTAAGATATTGGTTGAAATAATTCCATAATAGAAAAAATTATTTATATATAATATATATTTAAAATATAAATATTTATAATAGATATATATATGAAATGTAAGGCTCCGTTTATGGAGATGTTAGACAGTACGTACGCATAAACGCAGTTTCTATTTTCATATCATATTGAACAGAAGTAAGTGAATAAGATATATTTAAGTATATATATCTCTCTCAAGTACCATAATTATGTCATATATTATATAATTATTAATAATATATTTTTTTATGATCATCGTTGAATGGTGAACATGGAAATGATTCTCATCGCGTCGTGGAGATGGTAATCCGAATGTACGCATGAGGGACAATATCATTATATTGATGGTGAAATAATATGTAATTTGATGATATATTATATATAAAGAATAATTAACTTTTTATATTTATTATTAACATCAATTTTACTCATTATGATACCCATCCAAATAATGAAGTGTTTGAATAACAAACTACCCCACGACGTGGAGACGGTAATCCGTAAATACGCTTGTATGGTGACGTTGTCTGTTATAGTATGGATAGAATAATTAATATGGTGGTAAAATTTTTATAATAACATTAAATTATATAGAATATACTGGATTTTTTTAGAATGGAAACAACAATGTAAGAGGAAGAGGAAGAAGAAAAGTATTTGAAAGTGGTGATGAAATATTTACACCTTCGTTGGCTTCTTCCATTTTATTTGATCAATAGGGCACCATTGGATGGCATTATGACCATAGAAAGTCATATAATATGAATGGAGGATAGTTGGAAGGATATTTGTGTAGAGTTTGTCCAATCCAAAAGGCTTCGGAGGTGTGAAATTAAGAGAATGGAAAGTGCCCTTTTATAAGAGAGGTGAGGGTCACTTTAGGAAAAGCTTGAAATATTATTTTATAATAAAATCATTTTCGGTTTCTAATGTCTAAAAAATGAATTATATAAATAATAAGGTGGGAATGGGTCGAAAAACGCTCAGACAATTGGTTTTATACAAGTTTAGGTCACCATAGTAAGCTTATTTCTTAGATTTAACTCATAGTTATATTGTTTAACTTTTACCATATATTCTTGTATTATTATATTAAATGGATGATGAACATACTATAATAATCCAAATAAACCGTAAGTGGTTAATTAATAATATAAATATCATTATATAGGTTTTTTTTCGGAACCTAATATTTGTAAGAGTATTATATAATTTAATAATATAATATTAATTTTAAAAACTCATTTATGTCAATGTTGACACTATTTAGTATTTGGTTTTTGTGGAAGTCATCACAACATGATTACTTTGAACCACATACTTTTAATAAGCCATAACATGTTATATTCATCTAGAAAATTCGTGGATGTCACAAAAACATTGAAATTATTTTTATTTAAATATTTATAACACTATTTATTTGATTCTTTCATTAATAAGGTTATTACCGCATCATCATTGTATCATAAATAAATATAATTATTTAATGTATAAAAATTATAAATAAAATTCCATGATGTAGGAAATATTTTTATCTTTCTAATTGATATTTATAGTTGAATTTATCTTATGTATAACCCTATATTAAATATGGTATAGTTATTAAACTTTTAATTTAACTCTTTTATCTCTCCTTGATATAAAATAATAATAAATGTCCTAATCTTATCCAAGATGACAAAATGGGGTAATATTTTATTCATAAGGATGTTTTTGGTCGAATTAAACTTATCCAATAGAATTAGTACATGTGTTTGTGTAGTTATGATATCATTTTTACCCTTAATTACCCTATATACTTTTAACAATGGTAATAGAAGTCAACATTTACTATTCATCAAAATTTATTTTAATCTTATTGAACCACATTTTACATACTGATATTTACCATGTCTCTCATATTTATAAAATTAAACTCACAGATGTTGTAAAATTATGTTTTATGTAGATTTGCAAAAGCTCCTAGGAGGTGGGTAAAAGATGGTTAGAAGATCGATAAAATATTATATAACTAAACATATTAAAAAATGAAACCAATTAATTACATTGAATTTATATTGGTATTATATATCTATTTTTACATAATATAAATTAAAATAAAATAATTAATTATTTAAATAGAATGTTGGTTTTAAATAATAAAGCAGTGTTTTTCACTATTCATAAAAAATTGAATGTTTTTAGAAAAATACCAAAAAATTACTGTAAGCTAATTTTGATATTCCAAATTAAAAAATGAAGTCTATTTTACCAAATTAAATTCAAAAAAAGTTTCTTTTATTAGTTTAAAATTAATTCCTCTGTCAAAACCAACAAGCGGGTGTTTAAAAAGTAAAACCTATCAAAAAATTGACAAGTGTTAATGTTAAATTTAAATGTAAAATTACTTATAATGACCTAAATTGTATTAAATGGTAAAAATTTAATCTAATTATAATTAAAAACCATTAAAATTCATAATTTAACAGTATAAATTATTTCGATTAAAGAGTTGTTTTCAATTAAAACATAGTATTTTTCACTAATCATCAAAATATGAAAATGATCAGAAAAGTACCAAAATTTTATCCAAACTAAATTTTTATGCACCACGTATAAAGAAGAATTAAATTTCATTAAATTAAATATATAATTGTTTCAAATATTGGTTTTAAAAAGGGTTCTCCAATAATAGATGGTAAAATTTATTTTTTTGAGATACTTATTTTTTCTGAAAAAAATGAATTTTTTCTCATATTATGTCTAAGAAACACATAATATTGTCTTTAAAATTTTATATAGTATATAAGATTCAATATTCAGTTAATACTATTCATAACCTTTTTTTTGAACGGTTAGTTTAAAAAGTTTTGGTGGGCTTGAACTCGGTGTTGTGTTTAGTGCAAGCTATTGAATAACATTAATGAGATTACGTACTATGAAATCATGGGGTGTTACATTCTCCCCTCCTTCAATAAATTGTGTCCTCACAATTTTAAATTGTTAATCTAAAGTAAATGGTTAAAAATAGAAAAATATTTCTATGGAAAACCCACATCGTTAATTGGGTTAAAAAAATTTAGTCTTAATAAGAGGGAAAGAGAAATGAAAAAGTCACAACCAAATCATGATCTTGGTTAGGAGAACATTGGGGGAAATTAGAGACACATAATTAGAGGGAAAACGTAAATATTTATAGGTAGTGATTAAGGTCATTAATCACAAAGAAATGTAAAATTGAGGGCCTCAAAGACATCAATCTAAAATGATGTAAAATATCATCTGTTCAAAAAACATATGGTATTAGGATAACACATTTTTAGGTTAAATATCCCTTCCCTAAAGATTAATAATTAATTTATTCATAGAATAATTGTATATATATATATATACTTTAGAAGTAGAGTTTCATCCTTCATCTAATTTCTACCACAAACTCATCTTTCAATCCAAAATATAATACAATTCAAAAATATTCTATTTATCCTAATCATATAGGGTTACAAAAAAATAATGAATTTATAATTCATTTTTCAGTTTGTTAAAAAAACTACATTACAAAAACAAGGACATAAAGTAGGCCAGTTGTAGGTGATGCACCCATATCGCTCTTCAGTAGTGGGTTAAACTCTCACGGCCTTGCCGGACACGATAGGTTGCCGCCCGACCTCAGGGTTTTCCCTTTTATGGATATCCAAATATAATATTAAGAAATTAATTCACCTTAACAATAGTATCCATTTTCAATTCAAATTGATTCCATCCATTAGACTTATCCAAAATACTTGTGTCCAAAATCACAGTACAAAATTTATATGGAATTTAAACACAATGAATATATTTTTTCCACGTAATAGCATGTGAATACCTTTATCATGTATTATTTTAAAACATTGTAACACCCTGAATTTCCATAAAACATTTTTGATTACATTCATGACCCCTTATTTCTTATAGAATACTGGATATATTTATTCTGTCCAAAAATGTTGTAATATCTAACAATTATGGAATATACAAGTCATTAATCAGTTCCAAGGATGTCAGTAATATCCAACATAATTTATCCAAAACAATAATATGTTATTCCAAAATCACTACCTCAGTATCCAAATCATATTAAGGTTTATCTTTCTCTCAAACATATATTTTTCAAAATTATAACCTTCCATTGAGTCACTTTTCTTGGATCCACTCTATCTCAAGTCCTTAATGAAATTGTACGGAAATACAACCCTTATATAATCTATAATTATTAAAACATGTACATAATTAATACAATATTGAAATGGGACAATAATTTAATAACAACATAAGAACTCTTAATCATTCCTCTTCACCATCGATGGTATCATAACTTTATTATTATCCAATAGTAGCATTTGGTGTATACTCTGATGATTTTGACATTGATTCGCATAGTGTCCCAACTCCATGAAGATAAATCATGGTACATTTAAATCATTTTCATTACCCTTATAATCATGTACTCGGTGTCCCTTTTCTCCACACTTATAACAAATTACCATTCCCTTCAAGAATTTACCATGGTGATTTATTCCACAGTCATCACATATGGGAAAATAATCCTTTCCATTATTCCCTTTATCCTTTTTTTCTCTCTACTATTCTTTTCTTCTCTGGCGTACATTCAATTCCATAGGACTCGAAAAATTCTTTACATATCTAATTAAAACATGATACTATTTCTCCATATGATGATAATACATCGGAAATTATTTCCTTTCTAAATGCAGGATTAATACCATGAAATATATAATCTTTCTTACTCTTTGCATCATGCGTATTGCTGGAGTTTTCATTCCATATACTGGGAACCATTTCTAAAAAATGACTTACAGTAGGTTATTTTAATTCATTATTCCAAATTGTAAAAAACCAAATGTAAATCGAAAAGTTTATGCATATAATGTATAATCATAAAAATGATTTCGTTGAGGAAGTATTTACTAATAAATCCTTCATTATGGCTTGTAATGAAAATATGAAGTATCCTAAGCATATCCCTTGAGAGTGTCATAACCAAGAGTGCAGGAGGGCCCATTGTCGTGCACCAGGATACACCTGGTCAAGCCCGAAACACCATGTCAGAGTTTTCATTCCTAGGTACATCTGTGCTAGAGCCGCCTCTAATTCCTCGTATCCATACATGGATGTATTTTTTGGACAATTTACAAAATCACTACATTACCAAAATTCTAGGAAGTTATTCTATGCTAATCATAAAATTATATTTTAGGGTAATGCCTTCAAATCATAGTTTATTTAAATATATTTACAAGGTTGTTGGTAAACATCCTCTGATACCAACTGTAATGCCCCGACCCCAAAATCCCCTAATTGGTGGATAATTTTAATACCTTTTCATGATTACAAGGAATCACGTCCTGAAAGACTAATCAGTTAAGCAGTCTTGGAAAATATATTACATACATGAACAATACATTACACATTAAAAAATAAAACACATAATAAATTATCAATTTAAAACTCTATTAATCCCATAGCTTAACCCTTCTTATCAATCATAATACACTTCACGGAATCCGGAAAAAATAAAACATACGAAAGGGGTGAGATCATATTCTTATTAAGGATAACAGTATAACAGAATCATTCAGAAATAAGCATAAACATTTAAGGAAATATATAAAACTAAAACAAATTCCTTTTAAAATTAAACTTTTGATTAATATGGAAAATATAAATCAAATAATTCCATTTACTAATTCACATAGATAATCTACTAGTCGTATAATCACATGAAATATCAATAACCAGTTTCGTAATGATGGAATGCACACATTCAAACTTCAAAACCACATAGTCAAGGCCCTGTGCCAAGACTACAAATAAGATTTTTTCAAGGCCCTGTGCCACGACACTAGTTTGCCTCTTGAGACCTACCGATGCATTGAGGAGCTATAGTGGGCTCCACCCATCCCTTACTAAGTCCAATGCATTCCTCACATGAAAATATTTAAAAATAATAATCATTCGTATTAAAACTAGCATACAAAATGTCAATACATTATCCACAAACCATGAATGGTATAAAAATAACACCTCCATAGTCAAACATATCAAAAAACCATCAAGAACATATGGAATATTTTTATCATAATAATTCATCCTTGATCAAGAATAATACCCACTAAAAGATATTAACATAGTGGAAAATGATCTGTAAAACACATCAAGAGAATTATACCTTTTTTCATGAAATAAATTTAAAAGTCAAACAATTTGTAAAGGATGTCATTTAAAATATATTTTTTAATCAATGTTCCCCATATCACTTTGAATATTTTGAAAGGTATTATCATTTTAAAACATTTATATTTATATAAATAAATCCTTAAAATCATTTTGAAAACATAGATGGTATGTTTAACCTCATATATAATGTATATATTATGTTACTAAATTATAACAAAACCGTATTAATATTTAAGATATCATAAATGATTCATTTATGACTTTATACATCCCATTTAATAATATTTCCCATGTTAAATTAATATTTTGGTTAATAATCACTTTCTTTATTGTACATGTTTTAACTTGTTACTCTTGATTGTAACACTTAGATCATGATTAAAATACCTCCAGAATATAAAAAATGATTAATATATCATATATATTTAGAATATAAATATTTATAATATATATATATTAAATGGAAAGCACCATTTATGGAGATGGTAGACCGTACATACGCATAAATGATGTTTCCATTTTCATATCATATTGAATGGATGTAAGTGAATAAGATATATGTAAGTTTATACACACACACACACACACACATATATATATATATATATATATATCTCATGTAGCATTATTATGTCATATAATACATACTTATTAATAATATATATTTTTATATTCATTGTTTAATGGTGAACGTGGAAAATAATCACATTGTGTCGTGGATACGGTAATATGTTCATACACACAAGGGACCATATCATTATATTTATGCTGAAATCATATGTAATTGGATGGTATATAATTTATATAGAATCATTAAAATGTTATATTTATTATTTAAATCAGTTATTCTCATTATTATACCCATCCAAATAATGAAGTGTTTGAATAACAAATTACACCACGACGTGGAGACGGTAATCCCTACATACACACATATGGTGACTCTGTTATTTATAGGATGGATAGAATTATTAATATGGTTGTACCATTTTTATAATAACATCAGAGTATATATATGATACTGGAGTTATTATTTTATAATGGAAACAACAATGAAATAGGAAGTGGAAGATGAAAAGAACTAGAAAGGGGTGTTGAAATATTTATCTTTTTTTGGGTTCTTCCTTTTGATTTGATGAAATGTGCTACTTCGAATTAATTTATGACTAAAGGAAGGACCATATGATGAAGGGAGGAAAGTTGGGGAGATATTTGGGCAGGGGATGGCTGAGCCAAAAGGCATTGGAGGTGTGAAATTATGAGAATAGGTAGTTCCCTTTTATAAATAGGTGAGGGTCACTTTAGAAAAAGCTTGAAATATTATTTTATAATAAAATGATTTTCTATTCCTAATGGCACAATAACGAATCATATAAAGGCTAAGGTGGGTATGGGTCGAAGACCTCTCAACCAATAAGTTTTAGATAGTTTTAGTTCACCATATTAACCTTGTCATTTAGATTAAACTCTTATTTAAATAGTTAATCTTTTACCATGTATTCATGTATTATTAAATTAAATGGATAATAAACATAAAATAAAAATCCAAAAAGAACATAAAGTGGTTATTTAATGATATAAATATAATTATTCATGTTCTTAGGAAGAACCTTATATTTTTAGGTCTATTATATAATTTAATAATATAGTATTTATTTTGAAAACTAATTAATGTCAATTTTGACACTATTTAGTATTTGGTTTTTGTGAAAGTATTGACAACTTTATTATCTCAAAAAATTACATTTAATCAACCCTAACATGTCATATTCTCCTATAAAATTACTGGATGTCTTAAAAACCTTGAAATTATATATATTTTAATATTTATAATACCATTTATTTGATTTTTTCGTAGTAAGGTTATTACTGCATCATCATTGTGTCATAAATAAATTTAATTATATAATGTCTAAAAATTATAAGTAAAATACCATGATTTAGGAAATAATTTTATCTTTATAATTGATATTTATAGATGAATTTATCTTATGTATAACCCTTTATTAATAATGGATTAGTTATTAAACTTTTAATTTAACTCTTTTAGATCTTCTTTAAATAAGATAATAATAAATGTCCTAATCTTATAAAAGTGGATCAAAGGGGGTCATATTTTATTCCTAAGTTTGTTTTCTATCGAATTAAAATTATCAAATAGAATGAGGATATGTTTTTGGATAATTATGATATCATTCTTGCCCTTAATTACCCTGTTTACTTTTAACAGTGGTAAATAAAATTCAAATGTTACTATTTAACGAAAATTATTTCAACTTATTGAACCAAATTTTACTTATTGATATTATCCATGTCTTTAGGATTTTTTAAATTCATCTCACAAAAGTGATGAAATTATGTTTTATGATGATTTTCAAATGCTCCAAAGAGGTAGGTAAAAGACGGTTAAAAGTTAGATAAAATTTTATATATCTAAACTTATTATAAAATGACTCTAATGAATTACATTGAACTTATATAGGTATTGTATATCTATTTTGACATAAAATAAATTAAAATAAAATAACTAATTTTTTAAATAAAATGTTGGTTTTATATAATAACGCGGTGTTTTTAACTATTCATCAATAGTGGAATGTTTTTAGAAAAATACCAAACATTTACCCAAAGATAATTTTAATATTTCAAATTCGAAAATGAAGTATATTTTACCATATTAAAAACATAGAAGTTGAATTTATTAATTTAAAATTAATTCCTCTATCAAAACCAAAAGGTAGGTTTTTGAAAAGTAAAATCTATCAAAAGATTGACATGTGTTTATGTCAAATTTAAATGTGAAATTACTTATAACGACCAACATTGTATTAAATGATAAAAAATTAATCTAATTATACTAAAAAATCAATCAAATTCATAGTTTAACAGTATAAATTATTTCGATTAATAAAGTGGTTTTCAATCAAAACATATTATTTTTCACTATTCGTCAAAATATGAAAGTTATCAAAAAAGTACGAAAAATTTATCAAAACTAAATTTGTATTTCCTTATTCTAAATAAGATTTTAATTTAATTAAATTGAATATATTAAAGTTTCAAATATTGGTTTAAAAAGGGTATCCCATTAAAAGGTGGTAAAATTTCATTTTTGGTAAAATACTTCTTTTATCTGAAAAAAGTTGATTTGGTTCTTATATTATTTCTATGAAACACATAATATTGATGTTAAAATTATATAGAGTATATAAGATTCAAAATACATTTAATACTGTTTATAACCTCTTTTTGAACATTTAGTTAATGAAGCTGTGGTGCGCTCGAACTCAGTGTTGCGTATAGCACAAGCTATTGAATTACTTTAATGAAATAACGTACTATAAAATCTTGGGTTGTTAAATTCTCCCATACCTCAATAAATTGCATCCTCATAATTTGAAATTGTTCTTCGAAAATAAATGGTTAAAAATAGTAAAATAACTTTGTGGAAAACCAACATCGGAAAATGGGTTATTTAAATTTAGTCTTAATAAGAGGGAAAGGGATTTCAAAAATTCACCACTAAATTATGATCTCGACTAGGAGAAATTGGTGCATATTAGAGACACATAATTGGATGGAAAACGTTAATAATTATAGGGAGTGGTTGAGGTCATTAATCACGAACAAATGTAAAATTGGGGGGCCCAAAGCTATCAGTCTATGATGATGTAAAATATCATCGGTTAAAAAAACATTTGGTATTAGGATAACACATTTTTGATTCTAAGATATCTTTCCTAAATATTAACAAATTAATTTTTCAAATAATAAGAGGAATATATATATATACACATGACAATTAGAGTTTCATCCTTCAACTAATTCCTACCACAAACTAATGTTTCACTCAAAAAGATAATAGAATTAAAAAATATTCTATTTATCCTAAACATATAGGGTGAAAAAAATAATGAATTTATCTTTTATTTGTAAGAATGTTTAAAAAATCATCATTATACAAAACAGGAAATCACGAAGGTCAGTGTTAGGTGATGCACCCTTTTGAATCTTCAGTTGCAGGTTCAAGTCTCACAGCCTTGTCGAACGTGACGGGTTGTTTCCAAACCTTCGGGTTGTCCTTTTTATGTCAATCAAAAAATAATCTTAAGAAATTATTTATCCTTAAAAATAGTATCCAATGTAAAAAAATGATTCCAACCTTTAGATTTATCCAAAATACATCTTTCTGAACTCATGGTCTAAAATTTATAAGGAAGGTAAACAAAATGAAGATATTTTTTCCATGTAATAACATGTGAATACCTTCATCATGTATTTTTTTTAAAACACTATAACACCATGAATTTCCATAAAACCATATTGATTAGATTTTATCTCCATTATTCCTTATAGAATACTGAATATACTCTTCTATCCAAAAATGTTGTAAACTCCAACAATGATGGAATATACAAATCATTAATCAATTCCAAAGGTGTCAATAACATCCAATATAATTTATCCAAATAAATCATATCTTATTCGAAAATCACTACCTTAGTATCATAATCATATTAAGGTTTATCTTTCTGTTATCCATATATTTTCCAAAATTTTAAATTTCCATTGAGTCACTTTTCTCGGTTCCACACATTCTCAAGTCCTTGATGACATAGTACTGCAGTACAACCCTTATATACTCTATAATTCTAATAACATGTAAATCATTAATACAAATCAAAAATGAAAAAATACATTAATAACATCATAAGAACTCTTAATCATTCATCTTTACCATAGGTAGTATCATAACATGATTATTATCCAATATAAGCATTTGGGGTATACTCTGATGATTTGAACATTGATTTTATTTGTGTCCCAACTCGTTGAAGAGGAAGCATAATACATTTGAAACCTTTTTCTTACCATTTTAATCACATAATTGGTGTCCCTTTTCTCCACACTTATAACAAACTCCCATTTCCTTCAAAAATATACCAAGGTTATTCTTTCTACAGTTATCACATATGGGAAAATACATCTTTCCCTTATTCCCTTTATTTCCCTTTCACTCAACCGTCCTTTTATAAACTAGCTTCCCATCAAAGCCATAGGAATCAGAAAATTCTTTATATATCTTATTAACATATGATACTATTTCTCCATATGATAATAATACATGGGAGACTATTTTCGTTCTAAATACATGCTTAATACGTTGAATGATATGACCCTTCTTACTCTTTGGATCATGCGTATTGTTGGAGTTCTTATTTTATCTATTGGTCACCATTTCTACAAAATGACATACATTAGGTTAGTTAATGAATCTCACTAAATAATTCCATACATGTAAATTACCTAACGTAAATTGACGTGTTTATGCATGTAATGGATAATCATAAAAATTCATTCATTGATAAATTATTTACTCTTAAATCCTTCATTATGGCTTGTAATGAAAATTTGAATTATCCTAAGAATATACCCCAGGAGTGTCGTAACCAATAGTGCAGCAAGGCCCATTGTCGTGCACTAGGATACTCCGAGTCAAGCCTAAAACTCCATGTCAGAATTTTCACTCCTAGGTACATCTGTGCCAGAGCCGCCTCAACCTGCTCATATCCAGACAGGGATGTATTTCATGGAAAATACTCAAAATCTCTACATTACCAAAATTCTAGGATGTTCTTCTATACTAATCCTCAAATTCTATCTTAGGGTAATTTTATTTAATCAGAGTTTATCTAAATCTATTTCGAAGGATGTTTCGAAACTTCCTATGAGACCAACTATAATGACAAGACCCTAGAAGCCCAGAGATGGTGCATTATTTTAATACATTGTTATGATTACAAAAAATCAAGTCCCGAAAGACCGATCAGGTTAGCAGTTTTGGAAAATAGATTACATACATGAACTTAACCTTACACATTAGAAAATAAAACACTACATAAATGATCCTTTTAAAATTCCATTAATCCTCTAGCTTAACCATACATATCAATCATAATACACTTCTTAAATTACTAGGAAAACAAAACATAAGAATGTATTGAGCTCAGATGCTTAGTAAGGATAACAATATAGTGTAAACTTTCAAAAATTACCATAAATGATGCACACATGTCGTAGGTTGTGGATTATTTTGTAAAATTTCCTAAGTGTAGTCTATTGATTTACCCAAGGAAGTATTCTGAAGAGGAGTGCACACAAAATCAATTTGTCACTTTTAAACGAGGGTAAAAATGTTGTGCTTTTTAAAGGATATTTAAATATCAAATGAGTGAAAAACTGTGATATTAAAAATGGTGATTAGGTTGGGGTCAGTTTCATAATTCTAATTCTGTACTTGTTCGGTTTAATTCAAACCGATTCTTCTTAGTTGATTAAAGTGAGTTTCCACAGTCGTTTCCTCTCACTTCCTTGGTGAAATTATGATTGTGAAAGAAAACATTTCCATGATCTCAGTTTGGTCAACTCTCATCCCGTGTGAAAAATAGTCATATAGAATATCCTTAATTGACATGGGTAATACCCAATCAGGTCTTGTTTATCCCAAACAATCAAGAACATTTACTACACCTTTTACACGTACCAACAATCATCAAGTACTTCATCACTAATCCCTAGTTTATTCCACCGTATATAAACCAGAAATTAGTGGAGGGAGATAATGATTATTTTACCAAGTAAAAATTAAATAAAATAATTAAAATTGAAGAAAAATCACTCTTGATAATAAAATATGCTATATTAAATTGAAAACAACTCTGAAGAAGAAATAAATTTCATTCAATTACGTCCATGAACACAAGAATTACAAAATAGAAAACCAACCCTTCCCCAATCACTCCAAATGTTTAGCCCACCAGGGTTAGGGTAATTGAGATTAATGGTGAATAATAAGTAATTAAAAACTATGAAAAAGAAAATAAATAAAAGAGAAAGCTGAAAAGTTCTCCTCCTTGGTGTCTTAGAAGGAATGGGGTGGAATGATAGATGCTTTGAGAGGGTGGAGCTCTACTCCTTTTATATCCAGAATTTTTCCCCCGATTGTTGATGTGTTGTATCCCCATTAATTGACATCATAAAAAGTTGAGACATTATTTAAAGTTATTTATTAATATCTCGGGCGTTTACCCTCAAAATATCAGAGGGTTTGGACAACTAATCCGAGAGTTATACATGTTTTACTCTCACAAATTATTTTGGCCAATCAGACACACCAAATCGCAAACGTCCAGATTATAATGCATTAATGACCTTTAAAACGGATCATTCATGTGTCCTTACCTTCGTTAAATATGTTTTAACACTCCTTTCGCATCCACCCACCGAATAGCACAATAATTGGGGCAACAAAAAATTATTTATGGACTCCACACCAAAAATCAGCAGATCTGTAAACAGTTTTAATTGGATAAATTGTAAGATTCTTTTGAGCTTCCATATGGTCGATTCAGCTTTTGATCCAAAAATAGTAAATGAAGCCCTGGATATTAGAATCTGTAAAAAAGAGAATTTTTCAATTTGGATTATTGTAGAATATACTATGGCCAAACTACATAAATAATATAAAATAGTTAAAAATCCGAAATGTGCCATTTTTAATGGTCATCTCTAAATAACATTAATATATTAAAAATGATTCAATTCAACTTAGAGTAACACTTTTGTGGGTTTAAAACAATTAAATTCCATTTAAATTTAATTGTAAATATTTTCCCAATCAATTCCCCCAAACATAGCACTTGGACTCCTGGACAAGTAAAATTCAAATCAAATCAAATCCAAAACACGTATCAATGAGATCTACCAAATCCATAAAAATAAACAAAAAGATAGCATGTCTCTTAAAAAACAATCATTTCAAGTTCTCCATTTTAGATTTTAATATATTCCTACTTCATTTATTATCCAATGCACACAAAACTCCTACCTCACATGAATTTTCTCTCATCTCACAAATGTAAATGATGAATAAGGAATTTCTCATCCAAACTCACACAAGAGACACCATAAGATTGATAAATTCCTACTTCTCCACTCGATGTGATTCAAGGACCTATGTTTTTCATGAGGATTTTTTAGGGTTGTTTTGTGGCTTTCGGTTGGTAGGATTTAGATGTTAAAAATTATGATGCCAAAAAAGGAGGGCTTATCACTTTTTGAAGCAAAAATGAAAAATTCTAATTTTTACTCAAATATGATCTCCTTCTCTTCCCCTTTGTAGAAAATAGGCTCCATTATAGTAAAAAATAGCTTTGGATTTTACCAAAAAATATATAATCTTTGCAAACATGATTTTTCTTGAAAGATCTAGATAGGCACAACTTGTTTTTACATCGGAAGCTCCAGAAAGTCACAAATTCTCTTATCATGAACGCTCTTGAAAGGCACAGCTTTTAAAAATTAAACTTTTCAATAGAAACATCAGCTCTTAAACATTTTATTTTCCACTCAAAGTATCACCAAATGAGGTAGTACACTACAAGACATCTTCCCCCACACTTAAGTTCAACTATATCATGCAATTTCACATCAAGAGTAGGTTGGATTGGGAAAATTGGATTGTAATGTGGCTTAATCCTATAAGGAAACTCATGAAATCTAACGGCTTATTAAGGATAAATGTAAAGGTGGGCCATATTGAAAATGATTATTTTGAAAAGGGGGATAAAAACCAAATAAATGCCTCAATCATTTAAAACACATGTACCCCAAACCCTCACGTTTTGAAAGGAATAAATCAAATTCTAGTTTAAGAAAGAATGGTCTGGTTCTCTCAATAAATTAAGTGAATGAAAAGAATATGAAAAAAATGGGTTTGAAGCCTCACATGAAAGTGATTTCAAAGATATAGACAGTGAAATATGGCATGGGTTTCAAAAATCAGTGTACATTTCATGAAATTCCAAAATAATTGAAAATCAAACAAAGTCATTTCAGTATTCATTTAAGCTCACATTCATGGAATTGATTACTTCACTCATTGAAATGAGTTTCAAAATTTTTAATGATAATCATTTCAGCTCAAAATTTTCAAAAAGACACCAAAATATGAAAAATAAACATACAAAAATATGAAAACACACAATTTTTTTTGAAAATAAACACAATATGAAATTACTAAACTAAAATGCTTCCCTCCCCCACACATAAATGATACAGTGTCCTCAATTTGGGAATTTTTTTAAGTTTCAAAAAGATATAGTAACTACATTTAATCAAGTGTAAAGGATTGATGCAACCTTGTAGTTCTTCTTTTGTATTCAGGGTGAAGGAGTGTGATCTCCTCCAATGGTTCTTTTCTATATCCTGGTAAAGACATGTTGTACCAACAAGAGTCTGATTTGTGTCCATATATATCACAACACCAACAAAACCCCAAATATTATGTTCTTCTGGAATGGATTTAAATATTTCTAGATATTTGTTTCTTCCTTGTTGCAATGTGAACATCAAACTTTTTAAGGGTTTGTGGTGTCCTTTGAAAATTCCTCCCTTCTCTTGAGGTAGGATATTGTCCCTCAATTTTCATTACCCATACAATCCTAGTTCTGGGTTTTTCCTCTTTTTATTATGATCCACTCTTCCCATTGGTTTGAGAATATCCTTTACAATCTATAGTTTTAACGGAGACTTCCTTGACCTTGTTCATCTAATGTTCCATTTCAAGTCATATGGAACTATTCTTAGCTAGTTCTTCTTCCTTTTTAGCAGGTTCCTTCCGAATATCTATGATAATATTTTCATGTTCGTCCTCCTTGAGTTTATACTTCTTGATATCAATATATTCTCATTATTTTGATTATCCAGCCTCTTCTAACGTACTATCCAATAATTCCAAAGTTGTATCTTATAAAATTATATTTTTTTTCTTTTCCTTCTTTGTGGTAGATTGCTTTCAGTGAATGAACATCTGAAAAATTCTTCATGGATTCGAGTATATTGAAATGCACTCGAATATCTCTCAGCTCCATTGAGAGTGTTCCCTCATGCACATTGATGATGTTCTTAGAAGTCTTTAATAATGGTCTCTCCAAGATGATATTTGAGTGTGATGGACTCCTATATTCTTCAATTTTCAGCAAATAAAAGTCATCTATGAACAAAATATCTTTAACCATTACAAGAACATCAACCAGAACACCTACTGGAAAAACTGTGGATCTGTTTGTGAGATGGACCACCACTCTAGTAGGATTCTATTTTCCAATCTGCAAAGATTTAAATTCAAATTGAGGCATAACATTTATTTAATCACCATGATCACATAGTGAATCTATAAAATTTAAAGAACCTATAGTGCAAGGAAAAGACAAAGTCTTTAGATCATGACATTTTTGTGGTATTGGTTGTGTAACAATGCTGAGATGCTTCTTCCTAAGTTGATTCCTTCATTTACATCCATCCTCCTTCTTTTTGTACACATCTCCTTCGAAAATTTGGCACATTTATGGATTTTTATGATTGCATCCAGTAGTGGGATGTTAATATCAAACATTTTTGAGTGTTTCCTGAATTTCATTTTGAAGTCATTCTTCTTCACCCTTCATTAACTTAACCAATACAGATAGGAATGGTGTTGGGATATCCTTTTCCCCCTTTTTTGTTTTTTACAAAGGTGTTTGTTGTTTCTTATTCTATAGACTATCCTTCTCCTCCTCCTCTTCCTTTTCATCTTATTAGTAGATTTTCACAAGATTTTCTGAATCATTCTCCCTCAGAACATGTGGTATTGTTTCAGGTTCACGGTTGGATTTAGGTGGGATTTCTTTTCCACTTCTTGTTATGATTTCACTAACATTCTCTTTAGGATTTGGCACTATTTGGGATTGAAGCTTCCAAGGATTCTTGGACACGATTTCAACAAGACTTCCCACTATGTCTCTCAGCTTGTAAACCTTATCTTCTAGGCCCCCATATTTGGATTGTAGTTGTTCCATAGAAGGTTGTGTGTTGGTGGATGGTTGTTCATATGTCTTTCATTAGAATGGAGGTGGCTAAAAGGATTTTTGTTGTTGGAAAGGATGTTTATAGGATGGCTGGATGGAAGGGGGGTTATGGTATTTCTGTTGGTGGTATGGAGGTTTAATGGGGTGTTAGTTAAATGATATTATCTGGTTTTTTTCGTTCCAATATTATTTTTGGGCTTGGGGTTGATATAGTTAACTTTGTTGGAATTGTCTTGGTTTAAAGGACGCATCACAGTATTTTTTCCCCTGTATCTCAGGGCACTGGTCAGTATAATGAGTGGAAGAATAACATAAACCACATACCAGAACTAAAGATTGTTGTCCATTTTCTTGAGCTAAAACCATTTGACAGAATAACTTTGCAAGGTCATCAACTTTGGTTTCAATGAATGTAGATGAATTACATGTTTTTACCTCATGTATCCCCCTGGTTTCCATTCCTCTTAGTCTAAATTGTTGTGAGTTTTGAACAATCTTCTCAATTAGTAATCTGATATCTGCAGGAGACTTGTCAATCAAGGACCCCCCCCAGATGCAGAATCTAGAAGATTTCGATCATTATCCATATGGCCTTGGTAGAAGAACACAAGGAATTTGAGTTCCTCCATTTTTTAATGTGGGCATTTGGAACATAGCTTCTTGAAGTGCTCCCAGTAATCATAGAGGGGTTCACCAGTTGACTGTCATATGATGTAAATCTCCTTCTTGATGGATGTTCTCCTCGATGTGGGAAAGAACCATTACATGAAAATTATTTTTCGGTCTTCCCAATCATTGTTCTCCCTTGGTTGTAGGTTTTACAACCTCTCTTTATCTGGTCCTTCGAGTGAGAAATTGAATTACCTCCACAGAAATTGGCCTTCCGGTGTTTCTCTTGGCCTGAAGCTTGAGCAAGTGTATCGGAATTCTTGCATGTACCAATTTGGATCTTCTCTTGTAAGACTATGAATATTTGGACGCACATGAATCATATTGACATGTAATTCAAAATCGTTTGGTTCAGTGGGTGCAATTAGTTGGTATTTTTGAATGGAAAATTGTGGTTCACATAGATCACATAGGGTTTGGTTGGGATTTCTACACATGATTTCAGGTTCAGAGTGAACACTAAGAGTTTCACTTGAATCTGAGGGATCAATATCTTCAAATATTTCTGGTATATTTCTTTTTCTTAGTTGGTTTAATGATTGTTCAATTTATGGATCAAATTCAATTAATTGTTGTTTTGAGTTGTGGGTCATTCAATTTTGAAAATTCTTTTTTTTGTTGCACTGCCACCCCAGCAATGACGTCATGTTTGAAGCACGCCAGCCCTAGGGAATGGAAAAACATTTTTTTAATTTTCTAAATGCAGTCTAGTGATTCACCCAAGGATTTCTCGTAATGGGGAGTGCATATAAAACCAGATTTTCCCTTTTAATGAGGGTAAAAATGATGTGTTTTTTAAAGGAAATTTGAAATTCAAATGATTGGAAAACTATGATATTAAAAAGGGTGATTAGGTCGGGGTCTGTTTTATAATTATAATGCTATCTTTGTTCAATTTAATTCAAAATTCTTCTTCTTATTTGATTAAAGTGAGATTCCACAATCGTTTCCTCTCACTTCCTTAGTGAAATTATTATTGTGAGAGAAAACCTTACCACGATCTCGGTTTGGTAAACTCTCCTTCTATATGAAAAATAGTTTTATTGAATATCCTTAATTGACATGGGAAATACCCAATCATATCTTTTTTATCCAAAACAATCAAGAACATTCACTACACCTTTTACATGTAATGACGATCGTCGAGTAATTCACCACTAATCCCTAGTTTAGTCCATCATATATAAACCATAAATTAATGGAGGGAGATAATGATTATTTTACCAAGGAAAAAAATCAATAATGGAATTAAAATTCATGAACAATCGTTCTTGATAATAAAATATGCTATATTAAATTTAAAACAACTTTTAAGAAGAGATAAATTTCATTCAATTATGTCCATGAACTCAAGCATTAAAAAATAGAAAACCAACCCATCCCCAATCACTACAAATGTTTACCTCACCATGGTAAGGGTAATTGAGATTAATGGGGAAGAAGAAGGTATTAAAAACTATGAAAAAGAAAATAATTAAAATATAAATCTGAAAAGTTCTCCTCCTTGGTGTCCCAGAAGGAATGGGATGGAATGAGAGATTCTTTGAGAGGGTGGAGCTCTCCTCCTTTTATATCCAGAATTTGTCTCCCTAATGTTGATGAGTTTTAGACACATTAAATGACATCTTAACACATTGATCACTTCTCCAATGTTCTTTATAGTTAACTTGGGTGTTTACCCTAAAAATATCAGCAGATATGAACAAGTAATCAGAGAGTTATGCCAATTTGACTCCCACAATGTATTCTCTCTAGTCAGACACGCCAAATGACAAACATTCGGATTATGATGCTTTAATGACCCTTAAAATGGGAAATTCATATGGCCTTAAAATCATGAAAGATGTTATAAAACACCTTTCACGACCACCCAGCAAATATCACAACAATTGGGCCCACGAAGAATTATTTATGGACCCCACACCAAAATTTGGCAGAACTGTAAAAAGTAATCATTTGACAACTTGTGAGATTATTTTGGGCTTCTATATAGTCGATTTAGCTTTTAGTCCAAAAATAGTAAATGAATCCCTGGATGTGTAGAATCTGGAAAAGAAATAATTTTTCAATTTTTATTAGTGTAGATTATGTTATGGCCAAACTACAGAAATAATTTAAAATAGTTAAAAATCATAAATGTGCAATTTTTAATGTTCAGCTCAAAATAACACCAATATCATAAAAATGAAGCAATTCATCTTAGAGTAACACTTTTGTGGGTTTAAAACTATTAAATTTAATGTAAATTTAATTGAATATATTTATTCTATCAATAAACATTTAAGGAAATGTATACAACTAAAATAAAATCCTTTTAAATATAATGTTATTCATAATATGGAAATATAAATCAAATAATGTCATCTACTTATTCAGATGGATATTATACTAGTATAATAATCACATTAAATATCCATAACCTATTTCATAATAATGGAATGCATAATTCCAAGCTTCATAACCACATATATTCAAGGCCTTCTTCCAAGAATACAAAGAAGATTTTGTCAAGGCATTGTGGAAAAACTCTAGTTTGTCCCATGACACCTACCGATGCATCGATGAGCTATAGCAGGCTCCAACCATCACTTACTAATTCCAATGCATACCTCATATGAAAAGGATTAAACGTAACATAATCATTAATATTAAAAATAGCATACGAAATGTCAGTTATTTATTAACATACCCTTAATTGTATAAAAATAAAAAATTCACAGTCAAACAAATCACAGAACGTTCAATACAATATGGAAGATTTTTATCACAAAAAATCAACCTTTATTAAGAATACTATCCAGTAAAGGATGTTGAAATAGTTGAAAATGCTCTATAAAACTTTTTGAGAGAAATATCCGTTTTTCATGAAATCATTTTTATAAAGTTGCAAAATTTATAAAGGAAGTCATTTAAATGATATTTTTTAGTCAAAGTGTCCCAAAAAACTTTTAATCTTTTGAAAGGAATTAACATTTTAAAACAGTCATGTCTATATAAATAAATCCTTAAAATCATATTACAAATATGGACATTAATGAGAAATGGTTAGAACAATAAATAATTAAAACTTTTAAAATGATTTTTTTAGTTAAATATTCACTTAAAAATAATCCTTTTTAAAACTATTTTATGATACATGGACATGGATAATAAATATGTCCAAGTAAAAACATGCATATAAACAATCTCAGATAATAATGATATTGAGGAATTAACCCTTACATTGCACTTTCCTTTGGTTGATGGTACATTTAACCTCTTATATAACAAAAATATTATGTTATTAAATTATATCATAACCATATTAATATTTATTATACCATACATGATTCATATTTGACATTATACTACCCATTTAATAATAATTTCCATGTTAAATTTACATTTCGGGTAATAATTACTTTTTTTATCGTACATGTTTTAACATGTTATTATTGATTGTATCACTTAGATCATGATTTAAATATTTAAAGAATATAAAAAATTATTTATATATCACATATATTTAGAATATAAATATTTATAATATATAGATATATGAAATAGAAGGAACCGTTTTTGGAGACGGTAGACAGTACACATGCATAAACGATGTTTTTGTTTTCATATCGTATTAAACGGAAGTAAGTGAATAAGATATATGTAATTATATACATATATATATATATCCAGTAGAATTATTATGTCATATATTACATACTTATTAATAATATTTATTTTTATAAACATCGTTGAATGGTGAACATGGAAATGAATCTCATCGCGTCATTGAGTTGGTAATCCGTACGTACGCACGAGCGACAATATCATTATATTGATGGTGAAATAGTATGTAATTGGATTATATGGAATATATAATGAATAATTAACATGTTATATTTATTATTTACATTAGTAATACTCATTATTATAGCAATCCAAATAATTAAGTGTTTGAAAAACAAACTACTCCACGACAGGGAGATGGTAATCAGTACGTAGGCACACTTGGTGACATTGTTATTAATAGGATGGATAGAATAATAAATATGGTTGTACCATTTTTATAATAAAATATCGGTATATTGAAGATACTAGAGTTATTATTTTAGAATAGAAACAATAGAGAAAGATGAAGTAGAAGAAGAAAAGAACTTGAAAGAGATGATGAAATATTTACCTCTTCTTCAAGTTCTTTTTTTTTTTGATTTGATCAAAAGGGCTTCTAAGGATGGATTTATGACCAATGGAAGACCTCTAAGATGAGGTTTGTATAGTTGAGAGGATATTTGTGCAGGGGTTGGCTGAGCCAAAATGATTTGGAGGTGTGAAATTAAGAGAATGGGAAGTGCCTTTTTAAAAGAGAGGCGAGGGTGTATTTAAGAAAAGCTTCAAATATTATTTTATATTAATATCATTTTAGGTTTCTAATGGATCCAAAATGAATTATATAAAGGATATGGTAGGGATGGTTTGAAAAAATTTCAATCAATAGGTTTTTTATAGGTTTAGGTCACCATATGATCCTTATATTTTAGATTTTACTCTTAGTTAAATAGTTTAACTTTTACCATGGATTCTTGTATTATTATTTTAAATCATTAATAATCATACAATAAAAAGAAAAACTAACCTCAAGTGGTTTATTAATGATATAAATAACATTATATATGTTATTTGGAAGAACCATATATTTTTAAAACTATTATATAATTTAATAATATAATATTTATTTTAAAAACTCATTTATATCAATTTTGACACTATTTAGTACTAGGTTTTTGTGAAATTCATCACAACATGATTACTTCAAAAAAAATATACTTAATCGATACTAACATGTCATATTCAACTATAAAATTCATGTATGTCATAAAAAATATGAAATTTTATTAATTTTAGTATTTAAAAAACCATTTCTTTTATTCTGTCATTAATAAGGTTATTACTACATCTTCATTGTGACAAATAAATTTAATTATTTAATGTTTAACAAATATAAATTAAATACCTTGATGTATGAAATCTTTCTATAATTCTAATAATAATTTATAGTTAAATTTACCTTATGTATAACCATATATTAAAAATGGTTTAGTTATTAAACTATTAATTTAACTCTTTTAACTCATCTTGAAATTAAATAATAATAAACATCCTAATCTTATCCAAGTGGACCAAAGTGGTTAATATTTTATTCATAATGTTTTTTTGGTTGAATTACACTTATCCAATAGAATTACGACATGTGATAGGGTGACTATGATATCATTTACACCCTTAATTACCCTATATACTTTTAACCGTGGTAAATAAAAGTCAAAGTTACTATTCACTAAAAATTATTTTAATCTCATTGGACCACATTTTACATACTGATATTAACCATGTCTCTCGGATATTTGAAATTCAACTCACATAAGTAGTAAAATTCTATTTTAGGAAGATTTGCAAATACTCCTTACTGAAGGGTAAAAGACAGTTAAAAGTTCGATAAACTTTTATATATCTAAAAATATTTTAAAATGACTCAAATGAATTAAATTTAACATATATAGGTATTATATATTTATTTTGACTAATTAATATAAAATAACTAATTATTTAATCAAAATGTCAGTTTTAAATAATAATGTAGTGTTTTTTTCTATTCATCAAAAATTGAAACTTTTCAGAAAAATACCAAAAATGTACCCTAAGATAATTTTGATATTACAAATTCAAAAATAAAGTCTATTTACCAAATTAGTAACATAGAAGTTTCATTTTTAAATTTAGAATTAATTCCACTGTCAAAACCAAAAATTGAGTTTTTAAAAGGTAAAATTTATCAAAAGATTGACTTCTGTTTATGTCCAATTTAAATGTGAAATTACTTATAATGACCTACATTGTATTAAATGATAAAAAATAGTCAAACTATACATAAAAACCATTCAAATGCATAATTTTACACTATAAATTATTTTGAATAAAAAAGTTGGTTTCAATTAAAACATAGTATTTTTCACTATTCGTCAAAATATGAATGTTATCAGAAAAGTACCAAAAATTTATCCAAACTAAATTTTGATGTCCGTTTTCTAAAAA
This sequence comes from Viscum album, assembly GCA_963277665.1. Lineage (NCBI taxonomy): Eukaryota > Viridiplantae > Streptophyta > Magnoliopsida > Santalales > Viscaceae > Viscum > Viscum album. The sequence continues at coordinate 846,359,523 of OY728131.1, read as the reverse complement.
AGAATTCAATTTCATTAAATTGAATATATATAAGTGTCAAATATTGGTTTTAAAAAGGGATTTCCATTAAAAGACGGTAAAATTGCCTTATTTTCTAAATACATATTTTATCTGAAAAAATGAATATGTTCTTATATTATGTATAAGAAACACATTATATGGATGTAAAAATTATATAGAGTATATAATATTACAAATGCAGTTTATATTTGTCATAACCTCTTTTTGAACGGTTAGTTTAGTAAGATGTGGTGCGCTCAAACTGGTTGTTGCATGTAGCGCAAGCTATTCAATTATTTTAATGAGATAACATACTACGAAATACTGGGGTATTACACTTAGGTTATTATGACATTTATATTATGAATTTTATGTAAATTTTGTTACTATTAAATACATGATTTTTCTAAAAGTTATAACAACTTGATTCATTCAAAAAAATACATGGAATCAATCCTAGCTTGTCATAGTCACCGTGAAAATTAGTTATTAGTATAAAAAGTTCCAAAAAAAATTATTTTCATATTAATTATATCATTTATTTTAATTTTTCACTAATAAGAATATCACATCATCTTCATTGTGTCCTAAATAAATTTAATTATTTAATTTCTAAAAATTATAAATAAAAAACTGTGTTGTATGATGTCTTTTTATCTTTCTAATGAGTATTAATAGTTAATTTAACATATGTATAACCATATATTAAAAATGTTATAGTTATTAATACTTGAATTTTACACTTTTTACTCTTCTTTAAATAAAATATAATAAATGTCCCAATCAAACTAATGTTGATTTAAAAGGATTGTATTTTTTTCCTAAGGTTGATTTTGGTCGAAAAATCAATTATCCAATATGATTAGGACATGTGTTTAGGAAATTTTATATTATTATAATATTATTTTTTATCGTTAATGACCTTATTTACTTTTAACAGTGGTAAATAAAATTTAATAGTTTCTATTCATATAAAATTATTTTCATCCTATTGAACCACATTTTACTTACTGATGATAACCGTGTATCTCATATTTTCGAAATTTATTTCACAAAAGTGGTAAAATTATGTTTTATGCTAATATTCAAATATGGATTGAAGTTGGGTAAATCAATGTTAAGAAATTTTCATTGAATTTTTATATCTAATTATATCTTAAAATGGCACAAATTACATACACTAGTATAATTCTTATTATGTATCTATCTTTTACATTAATATAAATTTTAATTACAAATAATTATTTAATTGAAAAGGTGGATTTTAATGTACTATGCTGTATTTTTCATTGTTCATCAAAAATTGAATGATTTGAGAAGAATACCAACAATTCAACCTAAGTTAATTTTATTATTTTGAATTCAAAAATGAATTCTATTTTACCAATTTAAATTATCCGGAGTTTCTAAAATAATTTTTATTATTGATAAAAAATGGTTATAAAAAGTAGATCTTTTATGAAAATATTTTTTATAAATATATAACAATTTTAAAAAAACATATACATTTCATGAATATGTTTTGTTTATGTGAAAAAAATTTAAATAACATTTAAAATTTATTTTTCACTATTCATATTACAATATTTAAGTGATAAATTAATATATAATTTAAATAATTATAATATTAATGTGTTGTTTCGCAGAAACCTAATCATGCATATATCGCAAGGCATTCAGTGTTGCATGAAATATAAGCTATTAAATCACTATAAATGTATTACTTACTATGAAATCATTGGGTGTTATATAATATTCAAATGAAAATAAAGGAAGAACCAAAAAACAACCCCATACACATATTCCAAAGTTTAAGACTATGGGTATAACTAGTAGACCATTTACCTTGGTTATGAAGATGAAAAATCACATAACCTTGGCCTTTTAATTGGAATTGATCACCCTTCAGAGACCCAAACTATGATCCACTAGAAAAATAGTGTTCTATCAATTCATTATAATTATAGAAACTAGACAACCCCTAATCAGAAAAAGAAAAAAATAGAGGAGTGTTAGACTCACCCAATGTTTTGATTCCTAACCAACAGTGCTCCAAACACCCAAGAAAAGAAAGAAATTTATCCTCACGATGCCTATGGAATTTTGAGATTCCAATAGGGTAGGAGGATGAATAAATAAGAGAAATCTTGTGCTAGAACATTTAACGTCTGAGCGTGAAAACTGTTAAATCCCAACAGGTAATGTGTCACATGATTTGGCTGTATAGTTTTCCAAACTATACGCCATCCATACAAAACTCTATTTCAAAGATAAGGATAGTCCAAATGGCACCTGGGGATCTAGAATGATTTGAAAAATTTTTCTCAACCAATAAGTTGTGGATATGTCCAAGCCAACATGGTTTTTCATTCCCCCTTTCACTGTTTTTTTCAAACCATGAAACCAACCTTCAAGATTTTACAGTTTCAGCCCAAACATATTACTTACCATGCACTAACCCTGAAAAAAGAATTAAATCATTGTTTTCCCCATTTTTCAAGTTTCAAACACCCAAACACCTTCATGAATCCATATATATTCAAAAAATATAATTCAACCAAAATAAAGAAACTCAAAACAAAACATAACAAACTAAATAACTTATGAATGTGTGGGATATCACATTATAACATTGATATCTTACAGTAAATGAATGCAAATATAGCTATAAATGCATTTGAAAATCGTTATCCCACCTCCAAATTATATGAACTGATTCTTCTAGATGTTTCTGTGATTCGAGATTCTATTAGAGACCCAGTTGAAGTGGCAGATGAACAACCTCCCATGACAGATCAGGGATCCCACAAAGTCTATGGAGAAGAAACACTTATGCCTTAATAATATGGATTAAATATTTCTTCTGGGCCTTTTAATATATGATTTTGAAATAACGATACTCTTCTTTTCATAGTTGATAATCTAGACACTCAAACATAAATACTCATCAATGAAGTTATTAGATAATAAAACAGTCATTTTTCATCCATTAACTTATAAAACCATGACATTAGTGATGTGTAGGTGGGAAACTATAACACCCCAAGCTTCTACAATACGTTTCCCTTTGAATAATAAAATAGCCTGCGTTGTATGTAACATGGAGTGTTAACACACCACGACCAATCAAACTATCTATTATTAATAGATATACACACTTTTTGAAATTGAATAAATTTTATTTTTCATAAGGGACATCATTTTTGGATTTGTAATATCAAAATTATATTAGGGTGAATTTTTGGTATTTTTTTGAAAACATTCAATTTTGGATGAATAGTGAAAACAATGCGTTATTGTTTAAAACCAAAATTTTTAAATAATTATTTATTTTATTAAAGTTTATTTTAAGTCAAAAGAGATATTTAATACCTATATTAGTTCAATTCAATTAGTTGGAGTCATTTTATAATAAAATTACACATATATAATATTATTGAACTTTTAATCATCTTTTACCCACCTTCTAGGCACGTTAGCAATTTAACATAAAACATAATTTTACAACTTCAATGAATTAAATTTCAAAAATTTAAGAGACACAGCTAATATAATTATTTCAAATTTTGTTCAATAAGACGAAAATAATTTTTACTGAATATTAACTTTTTACTTTAGTATACCACGATTAAAAGTAAATATGATAATTAAAGGTAAAAATGATATTATTATTACCCTAAAACCTGTCTTAATTCAATTAGATATGTGTATTTCGACCAAAAACAACCTTAGGAATAAAATATGATCCTTTTGGTCCACTTGGATTAGATTAGGACATTTTCTATTATTTTATTTAAAGAAGAGTTAAAAGTGTTAAATTCATAGTTTAATGACTAATCCATTTTTAATATAGGGTTATACATAAGATAAATTTGACTATAAATATTTAGTAAAAATATAAAAATATTTCCTATATAATGGTATTTCATTTTTAATTTTTAGAAATAAAATAATTAAATTTATTTATGACAGAATGTTTATGCAGTAATTATCTTATTAATGGATGATTAAAATAATTGATATTATAAATAACAAAATAATTGTAAATTGATACTTTTTATGAATTACAAGAATTTCCTAGATTAATATGACATGTTAGGGTTGATTCAATATATTTTTTCTATGTAATCATGATTTTATTACTTTCACAAAAACAAAATACAAAATAGTGTCAAAATTGACATGAATGAGTTTTTAAACAAAATACTTTATTATTAATTAATTTAATATTATTAAATATCTATGTTTTATCCAAAAGGAATATAAAATGATATATATATATTAATAATTAACCACTTGGGGTTTTCTTGTAATTTTATAGTATGATTATCAACCATTTATTATAATAATACATGAATACATAGTAAAAGTAAAAATATTTAACTAAGAGATAAATCTAAAAGATAAGGTTAATTTGTTGAACTAAACCTGTCTAATACTTATAAAATGATAGGTTTTCAAATCATCCCAACCATAGACTCCAAATAAATTATTTTGGTACCATTATAAATAGAATATGATTGTATAATAAGATAATATTTCAAGATTTCCCTAAAGTGACCCATGCATCTCTTATAAAAGGGTACTGCACCTTCTCTCAAAATTACACCTCCAAATCCATTTGGCTTGGCCAAAACCTACCCAAATATCCTCCCAACTACCCTTAATTCTACCTTGTGGCCTTACTTTGATCAAGAAGCCAAACTATGGATCCCTTTTGATCAACTGAAAAGGAAACACCCGAAGAAGAGGTAATAATTTCACCACATCATACAAAGTTCTTTTCTTCTTCCACTTACTCTTTAATATTTGTTTCCATACCAAAATAATAGAACCAGTTCCTTATACTTATTTTGATGTTATTATAAATATTTTATAACCATATTCATTATTCAATCCATCCTATTAATGAAATTTCACCATACGTGTGAATGTACGACTTACCGTCTCCATGTTATGTTGTACTTTGTTGTTCAAACACTTCATTATTTGGATTAGTATAATGAAGAGAACAACTACTTTAAATAATAAATACAACATGATAATTATTATTTATATATGATATACCATCCATTTAAACATGATTTCCCCATCAATATAATGATATTTTCTCTCATGCGTACGTATGGACTACCGTCTTCACGAACGCGGTGTGATTCATTCCCCATCGTAATCATTCAAGAATAATATTTATTTTATGATTAAAATTAAATTTTAAGAACTTAATATCATTATGGATATTAATCAAATACATCCTATCCATAAAAAACATGGATTTAATAACTAATCTTGTAAATGAAAATGAATCAGTTAACACCTGAAACAACGATACTATTAAAATATTATTAACAAAGCAATATTAGAAGATCATATATGATATCATATTTATGTATGTGGTTATTTTCTAATTTAATAACAATGATATATCTATAGTACATGAGGTTAACGTACCATTTATTAAAGAAAATTTTCAAATTAAGGGTTAATTCTACAATCTCTTCATTATCTGAGGTTGTTTATATGTGAGTATCTACAGGGACCTCTTTATCATCCACATCTGTGTTTCTTAAAAATTATATTTCCAAAAATTATTATTATTTTGAAGACTATGGGTTAAATCTATTTATACCCTTTTTTACTTTTTATAATATGTTTATTATTTAATCATTCCATCATTTTACAAACAATGTCTTTTAAAACCTTTTCAAAAAAATTAAGGAAAGAATGTTTTTTTTAACTTATACCGAGGATGCAGCTATTTTCCTCCATTATAAAACCTCAAATGATTCCCTTACCAGAATATAAGTATATTTCCCAAATAAATGTTTTCTTTTATAATTATGTGGCTTTTAAATGTCTTCAAAATAGATAGAGGTATTTATTTCAAATAGTTTTCATTTCATTTATGTCAGCATCCATTGATGGATTTTGAACATGTTTTGAAGTTTTTTTTATGATAAAAATATACCATATTGTATTAATGGTTTTGTGATAGTTTTCACAGTATATGTGTTATTTTCATACCATTCATGATTTATGGATAAAGTATTTACATTTCATATGGTAGTTTTAAAGAAACTTTTTATGTTATGTTTAAACATTTTCATATGAGAAATACATTGAAGTTAGTGAGTGATGGGTGGAGCCCGCTATAGAACCTTGATGCATCGGTAGGTCTCATGAGACAAACTAGTGTCTTGGCACAAGGCTTTGAATGAATAGTATTTGTATTCATGGCACGGGGCCCTGACTATGTGTTTATGAAGTCTTACATTATGCATTCCATCATTATGAAATTGGAAATTTGAAATTACATCTTATTTTTCGACTAGTAGAATATCCATGTGAATATGTAAATGGAAATTTTATATTTATCTTGGCCATATTATATTGAAGTTTAAGTTAACAAGGCTTGTGTTTTATTCTTATACATTCCCTTAAATGTTTATGCATATTTAAAAATGTTTTCTCTATATTGTTATCCATACTGAGCATCTGAGCTCACATATTCTATGTTTTATTTTTCCTAGGATGTGATGAAGTATTTTATGGTTGACCATCAGGGATAGCCTATGGAATATATGTGTGTTAAAACGGGAAAAAATGTTTTTGTTGTTTTTATTTTATGATTTATTGTAGAACATATGTATATATCTAGTATGTTAAAGGCTACTAAACAGATCAGTATTTTGGGACATGATTCATTATATCATGATAATGTTATGTAATAATTCACTGACATTTGGTAACAAGGTTCAAGGCATTAATGTTGGTATCAGCGCAATTTTAGTACAAACCTTGGAATCTATATTTAGAAAAACACTTATTGGAAAACATTACCTTATGATGGACTTTGACAATTAGAATAGAATAAATTCCGATAATATTGGTAATGTAGAGATTTTGTATATATTCTAAGAAATACACACCTATCTATATACGAGAATGTAGAGGAGTCTCTGGAATAGATGTTCCTAGGAGTGGAAACTCCGACAAGGAGTTCTGGGCTTGTTCAGGGGAATCCTTGTACACGACAATGGGCCTTGCTGCACTCTTGCTTACGACACTCATGGGGGATATACATACGATAATTCATATTTTAATTACAAACCATTATGAAGAAATTATGAGTATATACCTCCTCAATGAAAACATTTTCATTATTATGGATTATATCCATAAACTATCAATTTATGTTAAGTATTTTACATGTTTGGAATTATGTATTGCTATGCATAAACTATTCTAGTATATGCCATTGTTTAGAAATGGCGCTTAGTGGAAGGAATGGAAACCATATCAAGGCACATAATCCAAGTAGATATTTCCCTCATACTAAAGATAATTATAGTGGAGCTAGTGATGCAACTAGGGCTGATCATCTTGTCACCATATTGGGAAAACTCACTCCAGTTATGAATAATTACCTTACTTGTATGGAGCACCTTGATCCACAACACGGAGGATCAATTTTAGACCGATTCACGAGGCCATAACTAAAAATGTTCAATGGGTCTAAAAATCCATTTGTATCTGAGCAATGGATAAGTTCCTTAGTGAAAATATTTCATGCTTTGGGGAGTAACAAAAGGGAAAAAGTTCGCATGGTAGTTTCTCACCTCATAGAAGATACAGATCAATAGTGGCCATTAATAAAAAACACAAAGTAGGATGAGGAAGTATCAAATATGGAATTGAGGGAGTTTGATGATATTTTATTAGGAAAATACATTCCTCGTGACCGTTGAGAAGATATAGAAAGACAGTTTCTGAGTCTGAGGGAAAAAAAGGATGAGAATGTCTCAAAGTATGAGGCTAACATTACAATGTTATCAAGGCTTGTGGTAGATTATATACATAATCCAAGGAGAAACATTGATCGATTATTTTATGGCTTAAAACCATTTCATCCTCAAGAATTAGTCTTTAATCCTTCTCATCATACGAAGATATAATATCATGTTCTATCAAGACAGAAAAATAATTTTCTAAGTCATTCGACTTTAAAGAAAATAAAGAGAAGATGAGATCTACTAAATACTCTAGAAGTAAAAACAATCTGAAGAAGGGAAAAGTTGAATATCCATCCTATGAAAAATGTGTGAATAAACACCATGGTACTTGATTCAAGGGAATGGGAGTTTGTTACAAGTGTGGTGAAAAGGGCCACTAAGATCGTGATTGTAAGGGAAAGAAATAGGTTGTCAATGTTGAATACTAAAATTTTTGAGAAATGGGAAATATTGTAAATTAATCTCCTAAGCACCAAGGAAAATTTCAGCGGTAAAGCCCAAGGAAGCAAGGCCAAGTATATGCGATCATTACTGCTGAGTTTGAAGCTCCGAAAGATGTAGTGGCATGTAATTTCATAGTTTCCTCAAGTTTAGTCAATGATTTATTTGATTATGGATCATCGCATTGTTTCATATCATCCCAGTCTGCCAAGAAAATTAGATATTTCCAATTTCATTTAACAAGGGATTTGTCAGTCAAAACTCATAAGGGATGTATCATTGGAAAAACAAATTGTGAATGAGTTCCCATTAGGGTATATAAATGTTCTTTATTTACTGATCTCATCGTTATTCCCATGATTGAATTTGATATAATCCCCGGTATAGATTGGCTATAATACCATGATGTGAGTATTTATTGTAAGAATAAGGAGGTTAAGATTTCTAATTTGGATAAGGAGTACCTAATCATTAGAGTAGAAACGTCACCACCTGATTCTTATCTAGATCCACCCATAGTTTCTCAACTAAATTCAATTATAGGAAAAGAAGAGAATGAAATAACTATGGGTGATGAAAAGAATTTTTAAATAGAGGATGTAACTATTGTGAAATAATATGTTGAAGTGTTTCCAGATGATTTACCTAGATATCCTCCAGAACAAGATATTGAGATTTCCATTGATTTAATTCTTAGTTCAATGCTCATATTGAATACCCCTTATAGAATGGACACTATAGAATTATTGGAACTAAAGAAACACCTATGGTAATTGAGTAATAAAGAATTTATTTTCCCTAGTGTTTCTACATTGGGAGCCCCTGTTCTTTTTGTTAAGAAGAAAGATGGATCTATGAGGTTGTGCATTGACTACAGGGAGACCAATGCTATAATAATAAAGAAAAAGTATCACTTACCTCGCATTGATGATTTATTTGACCAAATTCATGGAGCTAAATATTTTTTAAAAGATTGACCTTCGATCTAGATATCATCTATTTTATGTGAAGAAGAATGAAAATAAAAAAAAATACATTTCAATCTAGGTACGAGCATTAGAAGTTTACAGTAATGCCTTTTTGACTGACTAGTGCACCCTCTATTTTAATGGAACTAATGAATAAAGTTTTCAAGAAATACCATGATGAGTTTTTAGTGGTATTTATTGATTATATCTTGGAATACTCAAAAAGATATTATGATCATGAAAATCTCTTGTGTACTATTCTGAAAACCCCCAGAAGAACTGAATTATATGGGATGTTTAGAAAGTGTGAATTTTGTCATCCGGAAAATTCTATTCATGGACATATTGTTTGTAAAGAGGGAATCTCTATTGATCCTTCAAAGATTAATGAAATCCATGAATGGCTAGCACCGACGAGTATAATAGGGGTAAATAGTTTTATTCATTAAGCAGGTTATTATCTTTGTTTTGTCCAGAATTTTTCCTGATTGGATAACCCATTAACCAAGCGTATATGTAAAGGGGTTAATTTTGTTTGGACAAATGAGTGTGAATATTTTTTTAAAGAAATAAAGAGGAGATTAGTCAATGATACTATATTGAATCTATCATTAGGGAATGATGGGTTTGTTATTTATAGTGATGCTTGAATGAAATGAATTGGTTGTGTCCTTATGTAGAATTATAGGGTTATTGCATGTGCATCACGACAATTATGAATTCATGAACAAAATTATCCCACTCATGATCTTGAATTATCACCTGTAATATTTTCTTTAAAGATATGAAGACACTATCTCTATTGAAAAAATGTGACATATATTCTGATCACAAGAGTTTGAGGAATCATTTCTCAAAAAAGAAACTCTACATGTGGCAAAGGAGACAGCTTGAGCTACTCAAGGATTATTATATCTCTATACATTACCTCTTGGGGATGGAAAATTTGGTGGAAGATGCTTTGAGCAGAAAGGATCATGGAGTTTTAAGCAAGATGAGAGTTGAAAAGGATCCTATGTTCATGGATCAAGTAAATATTGATATAGGAATAATCATGGAAAGTGAAACATCAATACCTTTGCAAACGGATTCCAAACCATGTATACTAGAAAAGATATAAAGTTATTAGACTACTGATGATGAGTTTCAAAATAAAATTAAAGCTATGAATGATGGGAGATTGATTGAATTGATATATAAAGATGAAATTTTGAAATTTGGGAAGATACTGTGTGTTCCTAATATACCTGATCTAAAAAGGGAATCGTTGGATGATTCTCATAGCTCCAATTTCTCTATACACTATGGTAGCACCATGATGTACAGTGATTTGAAAGAACATATTTTGTGGGACAACATGAAATGGGATATTTCTAATTATGTGTCAATATGTATTGTTTGTCAGTAGGTAAAGGAAGGAATAAAACATCCTAGAAGTGTTATGAAAACTATTCCCACGCCTGAATGGAAATGGGATAATATTACGATGGATTTTGTCATGGGGTTACCAAAGACTCCTAGAATGAATGATGCAATATGGGTCATTATTGATCGTCTTACCATGTCAACACATTTTCATGATATAAGAGAAGATTTACAACTTTAATGGTTACCAATACTATATATTAAGGAAGTGATAAGTCTTCATGGAGTACCCCTATCAATTGTTTCTATTCGTGATCCTCATTTTACATCATGATTATAGAAAATTCTTCAGAAGGCCTTGGATACTAAACATCGTTTGAGTGCTACCTACCACCCTAAAACTTATGGACAATAAAAATGGACTATTTGAACCTTAGAAGTCATGCTGAGATCATTTTCATAGGATTTTCAATGTATGTGGGATCATTATTTACCTCTGGTAGAAGATTCCTATAACAATAGCTTCCATTCAAATATTCAGATGGCACTATATGAAGCGTTATATTGAAAGAGATGTCGCAAAACAACTTGTTGGGATGATGTTGGTGAAATAAAACCCATAGGACTGGAACATGTTGAGGAAAAAAGGTAAAAGGTAAATATTATCTCAACCCACATCAAGTCAACCAATGTATGAAAAAGTGTTATGTCGATAACTGAAGGAAGCATTTGGAATTTCAAGTAGGAGATCATGTTTTCTTGAAGGTATCTCCAAGTAAGGGTGTTATATGTTTCAGTAAGAAGGTTAAAATATGTCCCTAGTCTGTCAGACCTTTCAAAATTCAAGATCTAAATGGATTTGTATATTATCATTTGGCAATTCCACCAAGTCTCTCCAAAGTTCATGATATGTTCCAAGTATGACTGTTGAGAAAATACATGTCTGACCCAACGCATGTACTAACCTATGAGGAAATTGAAATGGAACATGATATATAATATTGTGAAGAGCCTGTTAGGATTCTTGATACAAGAGAACAAGTGTTGAGAAACCGGACGACTCATCTGGTAAATGTTCTATGGAGAAATCATAAGATGGAAGAGGCAACGTGGGAACCCGAGGACCTTATGATGATGAACCATACAAATATTTTTATAAAGTAATATTTTATAAATTTATAGGATGAAATTATTTTAAGGAGGATATAATGTAACACCCAAATCCTCTACGAAACGTTTCCCTTTGAATAATACAATATCTAGCATTGTATGCAACATGGAGTTTTAACACCCCACGACCAATCAAACTAGCCATTATGAATAGTAATTGCCTATTTTTGAAATTTTATTAATTTTATTTTTCAAAATGGACATCATTTTTTGATTCAGTATATCAAATTTATCTTAGTGCAAATTTTTGGTATTTTTCATAAAACATTCAATTTTTATGAATAGTGAAAAACATCGCGTTATTGTTTAAAACCTCATTTTTATTTAAATAAGAATTTATTTTTATTTGAGTTTATTTTTTGTATAAAATGATACATAATACCAATATTAGTTCAATACAATTCATTAGATTCATGTTATAATTAAATTTTATGTATAATTTTTTTTGAACTTTTTATCGTATTTTAACCATCTTCTAGGCATGTTTGCAAATTTGAAAAAAATTTAATTTTACTACTTCTGTGAATATTATTTTGAAACTCCGAGAGAAATGGTTAATATCAATAAGTAAAATTTTGTTCAATAATATGAAAATATTTTTTGGTGAATAGTAACTTTTGACTTTTATTTACCAAGGTTAAAAGTTGATATGGTAATTAAAGGTAAAAATGATATTATTATTACTCTAACACATGTCCTAATTATATCAGATATGTGTATTTTGACCAAAAAAACCTTAGGAATAAAATATGATCCTTTTGGTCAACTTGGATTAGATTAGAACATTTATTATTATTTTATTTAAAGAAGAGTTTAAAGTGTTAACTTCAAATTTTAATAACTAAACTATTTTTAATATAGGGTAATACATAAGATACAATATACTATAAATATTCATTAGAAATAAAATAATATTTCCTAAATAATTTTATTTTATTTGTAATTTTTATCCATTATATAATTAATATTATTTATGACACAATGATGATGAAATAATTACATATTTAATAAAATATTAAACAAATTAATATCATAAATATCAAAATATATGTTATTTAAAACTCTGGATGAATTACACGTATATCCTAGATTATTGTAGCATTTTAGGGTTGATTCAATGAATTTTTTCAAAGTAATCATGTTGTTATGACTTTCACAAAAACAAATTACCAAATAGTGAAAAATTGTCATAAATGAGTTTTTATAACAAATACAATACTATTAATTGATATAATATTCATTAAAATCTATAGTTTGTCCAAAGGACACAGATAAGGATATATATAATAATAATGAACCACTTGGGTTTCTCCTGGCTATTTATTGTATGTTTATTAACCATTTATTAAAATAATACAAGAATACATGGTAAAAGTAAAACTATGTATCTAAGAGTTAAATCTAAAATATAAGGCTAATAAGGTGGCCAAAACCTTGTCTAAAACCTATTGTTTTAGATGTTTTCAACCCATTCCCAACTTATAATATAAATAAATTATTTTGGAGCTATTATAAACCAAATACGTTTGAATAAAAAAAGAATATTTCATGTTTTTTCTAAAGTGACCCTCACCTCTCTTATAAAAGGGTACTTACCCTTCCCTCCAAATCACTCCTCAAAATCCATCTGGCTCAGCCAAACACTACCCATATATCCTTAAAACTACCATCACTTCTACCTAGTGTCCTTACATGGATCAAGAATCCATCCAAAGGATCCATTTTGATCAACTCAAAAGGAAACACCTGATGAAGTGGTAATAATTTCACCACCTCTTTAAAAGATCTTTTCTTTGCCCACTTACTCTTTATTTGTTGTTTCCATAACGATATAATAACTCCCATAACCTATAAATACATTTATGTTAATATAAATATGGTTCAATCATATTAATTATTCTATCCATCCTATGAATGACATGTCAACATACGTGTGTACGCACGACTTACCGTCTCTACATTGTGGTGTAGTTTGTTATTCAAACACTTCCTCATTTGGATGGGAATACTAATGAGTATAACTGATATAAATAATAAATATAACATGTAAATGATTCTGTATATATGATATACCATCAATTTAAATATGATTTCTCTATCAATATAATGATATTGTCTCTTGTGCGTACTTACTGATTACCGTCTCCACGAACACGATGTTATTCATTCCCCATCATAATCATTCAAGAATATTTTTCTTTTTATTATTAAAAATATTGTTTATGAACATAATATAATTCTGGATATGAATCAAATACATCCTATAAATAACAAACATGGATTATGTAACCAAGTATATAATGGGAAACGAATCAGTTAACACCCGAAAAAATGATGCTACTGAAATATTCTTAACAATTCGATATTAGAAGATCTTATATGATATCGTATTTATGTATATGGTTATTTTATAATTTAATAACAATAAGTTAAATATTATACAGGAGGTTAACATACCATAAACTAATGTAAAGTACAAGGTAAGGGTTAATTCTATAGTCTCTTAATTACCTGAGGTTGTTTAAACATGAGTATCTACATGGACCTATTTATCATCAACATCTGTGTTTCTTAAAAAATGTATATCGATAATTTTTTTACTATTTCCTAGACTATGGGTTAATGTTATTTATACCCATGTTTTACTTTTAATAAGATTTTTATAATTTAATCTTTTCTTCATTTTCCAAACAATGTCCTTTACGACCTTTTCAATAAAATTAAGGAAACAATTTTTTTTAACTTATACGATGCGTGCTTCTATTTTACACAATTATAAATCCTTTGAATCTTCCCTTACAAGATTATATGAATATTTCCAAAATAATTTTTTTCATATATAATTATGTGAATTTTAAATGATTTCAAAATAAAAGAGGTATTTCTTTCAAATAGTTTTCATTTCATCCATGTCAACATCCATTGATAAATTTTAAACATGTATGAATTTGATTTATTATGATACAAATCTTCCATATTGTATTGAAGTTTTTGTGATATAGTTGACTATTGACGTGTTATTTTTATACCATTAATTTTTATGGACAAATTATTGACATTTCGTATGCAAGTTTTAATACAAATGTTTATGTTATGTTTAATCCTTTTCATATATAGATTGAATTAGACATAGTAAGTGATGGGTGGAGCTTGCTGTAGCTTCTCAATGCATCGGTAGGTCTCATGAGGCAAACTAGTGTCTTGGCACATGGCCTCGACAAAATATTATTTGTATTCTTGGCATGAGGCCTTGACTATGTGGTTATGAGGTTTTTCATTATGCATTCCATCATTATGAAATTGGAAATTTGATATAACATGTGACTATTTGACTAGTAGAATATACATGTGAATAAGTGAATGAAATTATTTGATTTATCTTTTCCATATTAGGCTGATGTCTATGTTTAAAAGGATTGTGTTTTAGTCTTATACATTACATTAAATGTTTATTCTTATTTAAAAAAGTTTTCACTATATTGTTATCCTTACTGAGCATTTGAGATCACTTTTTTCTATTTTTTATATTTCCCAGAATGTGAAGAAGTATTTTATGGTTGACCTGTAGGGATAGGCTAAGGAATATAAGTGTGGTCATAAGGGAAAAATGCTGTTTTTGTTTTTACTTCGTGATGTAATATAAAAATCATGTATTTATCTAGTACTTCCATGGATATTAAACAGATTGGTCTTTTGGGACATGATTCCTTATATCATTCCAATGTTATGTAATAATATACTAACTCTGGGTAACTAGTGTCATTACCTTACATTACCTGCATTGACGCGACGTTTTAAATGATATGGAATGTTGATTCAATAATAACTACATTTATCATTATGTTAACTAAGAGAAACATGTACCAAAATAATGATGATTGGAGATAGTGGTTCTACATACCTCGTCCCCATTACTATCTTTGAAGCAACTCGAGTTTTTAAAACAAAAAATTATGTTTGATAACTTAAGTAATACACAAAAATGAATCTAAACAAGAAAATTATTATTTAAATATGACAATTTTGAACATAAATTAAATTTAATAATATGATTATTATGATCTAATTAATGGAATATAAATGTTTTTTAAATATATTAATAAATGATTATTGATTATTCAATCAAATTTTTGTAATGACTTTATATTATTCAAAATATGTTTTCAATAAAAAATGTTTTTATTATAATTATTTTCTAGAAATATATATATATATATATATATATATTTATAAATAAACTCAATTTACGTTCTCAACATATCAAGATTAACATAGGGTAATAATTTGGTATTTTTATAGAAAATATAGAATTTTTTTAATAGTAAAAATATTGTTTTTTCGTAAAATTTTAAATATTTGTATAAAGGAATTAATTTGACTTAAAGGTATTATATTTATTATTCAGTTTTATTTAATTCAATTAATTACATGTAAATCATATATATATTAAATTTTTTTATATGTTTATTTTTTGGATGAAAAATTCATTTTTTTAAAAACTTGTTTAAAATGCATAATGTATCTCTATTTTTCATTAATTAAAATAACCCCTAATAATAAATGATATAAATGAAATATTTGTCTGATATATATATGTTTTTTAATTGAAAATAAAAAAATTAATATTATTTGTTATAGAGTTAATGTGAACTCATATTTTCCATAAAAATGTATTTTTCAGAAAACCATTATCCACTATACACGAAGATTATATTTTTAAATAAATTGATTTTAATAAAATTTATTCCATATTTTGAATCATCATAATTAATATTATCTTATATTTTCAACTTAGTTGCTGAAAAATATGAATAGTAACTATTGTAAATTTTTATTATCATGACAAAAGGAAAATTTGATAATTAAGGGTAAAAAATAATTCAACAAAATGAGAATCACAGTAACCCTAATAGTTTGAATATATATATCTAATTTTCATTTAAATTCATAATATATTTATTTATTATTGTTTTTAATTTATAATTTGTTAAGTAATCAGTTCAAAAATAATTATATTTTGATATGATAAGGTACAAATTCAAATTATAGTTAATATTGAAATTCAATTGAGAAATTTATATTTTATGAATTAATTTATTTTTGAAATAAATAATATTATTAGAAAATATTAATAATATTTATTTTTTATTAATTATAAGTGATCATATAATTTTTATAAAGTCCAACTTAATTTTTATTATGGTTGGAAAACTGTTTCTGTCAAAACCCATAAATTTTAATAAATGAACGTTCTCATTTTAAAAGAGAAAATTCACATATTTAGAAAACTATTTAGATAAAATAAATATTATTTTTCAAATCAGGAAATAAAAATTATCCAACATTTAATTTTTCATATTTTTATTATAATATTGATTTTTTGTTAAAATTAAATACCATATTAATATATATGTTGTTTTATAACACAATAATGACCCAATAATGATGTAATATAATAATATAAAATGTATATTCATCCAATATTTGTTTTAAATTCAAAATAATTATAATTTAGATTTGTTTTATTAATTTTATAATTCCATAGTGGACCCTCCAATACTTATTAAATATTTTAACATTTTAAAATGATTTCCTTGAGAGTGTCACTCTCCTCCACATAAGCATGTCGAATAATGAAATTTGTTCATCCCTTGGACTTTTAAAATATTTTATAACATGTCCCTTTCATAGAAACCATGGTGAAAATCAAGGTATGGTTTTTGGTTTTGATTAGTTTAATATGTAGTGTCCAAAACCTAAATAATAAAGAATTTTCTCTAATTTCCAATATAAACCCACACAGTCGCCCATTATTCATCACTCAAACCATTTCGATCTTGACCAACCTCTACATTATACTCCATGTAGTCCTTCCAAGTCTCCCCTAAACTCCAAATAAACCTCTTTTATGCCTTTGGGATCACACTTCTAAGTAAGGGATCCTTCCATTCCATTCCTCCTTTCAAATTCAAGTATCTTATTTGAAAGTAGTTCTAGTAATTTTTAAATTTTATATTGTGATTCTATTATAATAATTATATTAATATTAATTTTGTGTTATTTTAATGAGTTATTATTTATTCTCTCCCATTTTGATGCTTATCTAAGCTGTTAATATGCCAAATTTTCATAAAGGGTTTCACTCTTCTCATTTCCATTGAAGCTACACTTTTAAATTATGCTTCTTAGGTTCCATATTTTTATTTTGGGTCATGATGTTCCATGAAAAACATACTATAAATTTTATGTATATATTATGATATATTATTTTCACTCTCATCAAGCTCCCCCTATGATTGTTTAGGCTAACTCGTTACTTTGCTAAAATTTTGTAAGGGATCTTTCACCCCCACTTTTCTCAAGCATTCTTTTTATGTTTTGTATTTAAAATTATAGTATTCCTTTATTGGGATATGTAATTAGAATTTTTGTACTTAAAATTTAATTTATAAATGATGATATCCCATTTCACTCATGTTTATCCCTCCTGTGAACCCTTATGTATTCTCGTTACCATGCTGAATTTTTGTAAGGAATTTATTCCCTTCACATTTTTATCCATGTTTCATTATGTTTTTATTCTCTTTTATTTGAAATTAAAAATTTTGGGGAATTATTATTAACCTCCTCCTTACTTCCCTTTTTATGTATTAATTATGAGGGAACTCTTTCCCTCCCATTAATCCCTCCCGTGTACACCTGTTAACATGCCAAAATTTTGTAAGAGTAATTCCATTTCTCTACTTTCTTCAAGTTTCCTTATTCAGTTACTCCTTATATTTCGAAATTCCATGTGTTTGGAAATGTACGGATATGACCCCCTACATTAATATGAATTTAAACATGATGATATACCCATTTATCTTTCAACAACAATTTATATGAATTTGTTTTTCACTCGGTTATGCTGTCGAAATTACACAGTGATTTTCCATGAAAAAATCATTGTGTAGTGTATACAATACCCATTTCACTATCAAGGATATTCACCACTATTCAAATATACATATTTAATTATACATAAATGTAAGTATTCCACATTCCTTTATCTTGGAATAACTTATGTTGTTGAATTTATTCCATGTTGTGTGATCTGTATGGCACATTTATGCATTAAATGAAATGATTATGAAGGGTGCTCCCTTATAGCCCTCCAATGCAATGTGTAATGTTTAATATCATGATATACCATGTGAAATAAGGTTTTAATCATGTTAATTCATGTGAAAAGATGTTTTAATTAGTCTAATTCAATTTCAATGAGGTTTACATCATGCTAATTCATGTGGAATGAGCCTTGGCGTATGCTAATATCGTATTGGATTTCATTTCCACATTTCTATGTTATGATAATCATTCTATGTCATTACATTATGTTCATGTTTCTCTTATTCTCTATTTATTTTCCTATTTTTTAAACTGTATTGTATTGTTCATGTTATTCCTGGCTTACTCCATTACTGGGCTTTATAGCACACCCCTTTCTTATGTGTGTCCTCTGGTTATCCCATGCAGTGTTAAGTACGAGGGAATGTAGTTGTCATGTAACAAATGTTTTCAATAAAGATGTTGTATTTTATGTCTTAGTTTGTCATGAAATGATCCTAATTTCCCAGTAAACTAGATCTATTAATCCTTGGTTCTTTATTAAGTGCATGTTTATGTAATAAATCATTTCCAAGTGTGTAATAAATAACAGGTTGTTATAGTTGGTATTAGATAATATGTTTACTTATTTTTTGTATTAGGATTATAAAAATCTAGTGATATACTTAGGGATAAGACTATGTATAATAAATGAATCCCCAAATTTTGGTGAGTATAGAGTAAGTAGTTTATCAATAAATTTCATCCTTGTCTGGATACAAACAAATAGTGGTGGCTCTTACACAAATGTATCTAGGCATAAAATCCAAAAAAAATGCTTTGAGCTAGACTCGAATGAGAACGAGTGCACGAAAATGTTTCTTGATGCACTCTTGGTTAAACAATCTCAAGGAATAAACTTTGGTAAAATCATAATCTCATTACAAACAACTTTTAATGGAAAAAGATCCCATAATAATATAAGTTAGGAAGTAGATCATGGATAACTTAAACTAAAGCATTGAAATCATATAAGTGATGGAGATGAATGTAATTTATAATTATCCCTTTAATGTCATTACCATATCATTTATGTGTTTAATAGTTTAAAAATAATCATTCTTAATATTTAACATTTTTATAGAGAATATATGGAAATATTAAGAACTTAGTTAATGTTTAAAATTCCGAGGACACAATTTATTAAAGGGGTGAAGAATGTAATGACCCAAGTTTTTCAAATAGAAAATTTAGTTTGATAACCAATGAAATATAAATAAGAGAACCTGAAAAAACAATGATTATTGAAATTTGAATCTTTTAACCTTTATATTTATTATAATTATATTATTAGTATGTTCTAATTTATAAAATATATATATGTCATTAATAAATAAATAAATGATTGTTGATTATTCAATCAAATTTTAGTAATCACTCTATATTTTTCAAAATATATTTTATTTAAACCTTATTTTTATTATAATTATATTCTAGAAAATCTATATATTTTAATTTATAAATAAACTCAATTTTTTTTCCCCTCATATCAAAATTAAATTAGGGTAATAATTTTGTATTTTTCTGAAAATTTGGATTTTTTGTTAATATAGAAAATATAGTTTTTACATAAAATTTAATTTATTTTGATAAATGAAATAATATGATTTCAAGGTATTATAATTATTATTTAATATTATTTAATTTAAATAATTATATTTAAATCATATTTATGCTGGTTTTATTGAAAATTTATTTTTAGGATTTAGAATGCATTTTTCTAAAAAATAGTTTAAAATGCATATTGTAACTCCATTATTAATTAATAAAAATAACCCCTAATGATATATGATATAAATGAAATATTTATATTTTGTATTTATAATTATGAATTGAAAATGATAAAATTAATATTAGTATTTAAAGAGGTATAGTAAACACATATTTGCCATCAAAATTTATTTCCCATAAAACTTTTTTTCTATAATATTCATATTTTATAATAAATTAAATTTATTTTGATAAAATATATTCCATATTTGGAATCATCATAATTAATATTATCTAATAATTTCAACTTTATATCTGATCAATATGATTAGTAATTGTTGTAAATATTTATTATCATGACAAAATGAAAATAAGATCATTAACTGTAAAAAAATAATTCGACAAAAATGAGAATAAAATTAACCCTAATATTATGAATATTTATATTTCCGTTTCATTTAAATAAATAATATATCTATTTATTATTGTTTTTTACATTATAATTTGATAAGTAATCAGTTTGAAAATAAAATTATTCTTTGATACGATATGGAACAAATAATATTTTTTGTTGATATTCAAATTAAATTAAGAAACCATTTTCATTGAATTAATGGATTGTTAAAAAAATAAAATTCTAAAAATATATTAACAATATATAATTTTTATTAAATATAAATGATCATATAAATTTGATGAAGTCAAATGTAATTTTTATTATTGTTTGAAAACTCTATTTTTCACAACCAGTAAATTATTAATAACTGGTTATTTTTATTTTGTAAGTGAAAATTCAAATATTTGGAAAATTATTTAGATAAAAATATATTTTTTTGGAGTCAGGACGTAAAAATTATCCAATGATGAATTTTTTTATTTTTCTGTGACAATTGATTATTTTGTAAAAATTTGATACCATATAAATATATAATTTGTTTAATTACATCATAATGACCCAATAATGATGTAATAAAATAATATAAAATGGTTATACATCCAATATATGTTTTATATTTAAAATAATGATTTTATATTTGTTTGATTATTTTTATAATGCCTTAGTGGACCCTCCCGGACTTATAAAATATTTTATCATTTTAAAATGATTTTCTTTGAGGGTGTGACTTACCTCCTATAAGAAAGACTAATATTTTAAATTGATAGGCCCTTGGACATATAAAATATTTTATACTATTACCCTTTTTTAAACCATGGGAAAAACCATGTTATGGTTTTTGGTTTTGATTGGGTTAATGTGAAGTTCCCAAAACCTAAATAATAAAGAATTACCTCTCATTTCCAATATATACCCACCCTATCTCCCATTACTCTTTACTAAAACAAAATCGAGATTGACTATCCTCTTCCCCATACTCTATAAATTCCTACCAAGGCTCCTCAAGCTCCTAAGAAGCCTCTCCCATGCTTTTGGGATCACACATCCAATTAAGGGATCCTCACTTTCCTCCCCTCCCTTCAAATTCAAGCATCTTATTTATAAGTGGTTATTGTAATTTGGAATGGTTATAATTTTATAATTTTATAATAATTATATTACTATTCATTTTATGTTATTTTTAGGAGGTATTATTTATCCTCCTTCATTTTTTTGCTTACTTGAGCCGTTACTATGGAAAAATTTCTTAAGGGATTTTACTCTTCGAATTTCCATTCATGCTACTCTTTTACATTATAATTTTTATGTTACATGTTTATATGTTGTGTTATGATGTTCCAAGACCCCAATACTTCCAATTTGATTTATTTATTATTATATCTTCCATTCACTCTCATCAATCCCCCTATGATACATTAATTAGGCCCGTTACTTTGCTAAAATTCCATAAGGGATCTTTCATCCTCCACTTTTATCAAGAATTAATTTTATGTTATGTTTTTGAATTTATTTTATTGATATGTTGGGATATGTTATTATATATTCTACATAAATTAAATTTTATTTATAAATTAGGAGATCCCATTTTACTCTCATTTATCTCTCTACTGAACCATTATGTATACTCGTTTCTGTGTCGTATTTTCGTAAGGGATTTCTTCCTTTCTTATTTTTATCAAAGTTTATTTTTGATATTATTCTATTTTATATTAAATTAAGATTTTTTGTTTACTATTTATCACCTCCCCCATACATCCCTTCTTATTTTTGAATTTGGAGATACATATTTCTCTCTCATTAATCCCTCCCACGTACACCAGTTACAATACTGAAATTTGGTAAAAGTTATTCCATTTCTCATATTTCTTCAAGTTTCTTTATTATAGTACACCTTATATTTCAAAATTTCATGATTTGGTACATGTATCTATTTGACCCCCTCACTATTAATTTCATGTACATATTACGAGATACCCATTTCTATCTCATCAATCTTTTTTTTGAATATTTATATCCCACCGTTATGCTTCCGAAAGTGCCCAGCGATTTTCCAATCCAAAATCATTGTGTAGTGAATAAAGTACCTATTTATCTATCAAGGGTATTAAACTTTATCCATATATACATATTTAAGGGTACATACATATATTTACTACACATTAAATTATCATATAATGAAATATGATGTTGAATGTTCCCATGTTATATGAACCATGTTGCACATTTATGCATGAAATGAAATGTTTATTAACGGTGCACCATGATAGTGCTGTAATACATTGTGTAATGTTTATTATCATTATATCCCAAGTGATATTAGTTTTAAATAATTAATGTTCATGTGCAATGAGGGTTTAATCATGATAATCCAATTGAAATTAGGGTTTACACGTTCTAATCCATGTGAAATGATCTTTAGATCATGCTAATATCATGTTGTATATCATTGCCAATTTCCATGTTATTGTAATAATTATATATCATTCATTTATGTTCATGTTTCTCTTATGCTCCATTGATGTTCCCATTTCGTAACACATATTTTATTCTTCATGTATTCTCTTGAATACACCCTTACTGGGATTTATAGCTCACCCCTTTCTTATGTATATCCTCAGGGTATCTCATGAAATTCGAATTATGATGGAATTTTGTTGTCATGTAAAAGATGTTTTCAATAATGATGATGTATTTTATGTCTTATTTTTTCATGTAATGTTTCTAATTTACTATGACACTAGACCTCTGGATCCTCAGAGTTTTCATAAGTGAATTTTTATGTAATAAATCATTTTTAAGTTTGTAATAAAGACCAAGGTTTTTATAATCATGGAGATGCTTCATATCCTCCTCATGATGATAATAAATAACCATGGAGAGATAAATAATTTGATGAAAAAAAACCACCCATGATGAGAAAAAATTTCATTTCATCATCTTGAGTAGAATCCAATTCTACTCCATCCTATGTTAATATTTTTCCACTTCAGCATTGATTGAAATGTTGGAATTGACAATATTTGGGTAGATAACACAAATCATTTCATAAGCTTTACCTATAGCACTTTTCATGGACTTACCCTAAGTGAATCATTTTTTCCTATAAAGACCTAGTTATTATGTTACAAGGATAGTCTCTTATTTATTACACTATATAAATCATTATATGTTAATGTTCACATGCTAATGGTTCTATAATTCCATATCAATGTGGGATAATTCACTTTCAGAATGATGACTAGAGTTGTAGTGTAGTCGACCTAAGTCACCCCCTTGCGTCCCCCATCTATGGATGAATTATTTAATATCTTTCATAGAATCAACCATAATGAGTTCCCAACATTAAATAAAGAATATCCATGAGAATCAATCGGTCCATAGAGAGCATTCATAGTGAGGGGATCTAACAATAACCCGTATTTCACTCTCATCAATAGTGTTGAAAAATAATGAGATTTATTAATCTATAACCACATGTGGTTTATAATTGAATAGCATTACATGGACCCTTCAGTAATAATTCTCTATGCACTTTTAGTGTCTTCAAGTATATAATTAAAACGAGTATTAGGGATACTCATCACCACCACAAGGTAATATGTGAATATTGAGAATGATTTCTATGATTATGATTATAATAATTTATATTAAAATATATATACAATCTTTTTATAGTTATGATATGATAACAAGGATTATGATCATTCATTCTTATATGATTCATGTCTTTTGAACTTTTTAAGCCTTATACCATTATTATGATCTATAAATTGTTTGTTATGATTTTCAAATGTTAATATCATATTATAATACTTTATGCTCATGATATTCTCACATATTATTTTTGATTTATGTCCCCCATGTTTACCTTTACTTATCATATAAGATTACCATTTTCAATGTTTATTTTACCTAGGTTATGAAGAATGGGTTTCAATAGGGTATATCTAAGAAGTGTAATATGAATGAATAACATTATGGGATATACTGAAGACCTTTAAAAAATAATGTCATTATTTTTCTAGATTCCAATGAAATTTCTCATTTATGGTCCTCAGGTGTGTACTACTAAAAATATTATTGAATATTGATAAAAAATTATGTAATATGAATGCATGGAATTTTTGGTTATCTTCAAAAATCACATCTGAGAAACAATTAAGCTATTTGAGTCATCTAGAATCGTTGAGACATTTTATATTTGATATGTGGACATGTATTAGAACAAGAAGCAACAACTCCAAGTAAAAATAAACAATTTCAAATACTATATTAGTTGAACTAAATTTTCTTGTGATGGATGGAACCGGTCAAGCACATGTTGATGTAAAGGGTCTGGATCTAGGTGAAGAACACCAAAATGTCTAGAATGGTCAATAGAGAACTGGGTATGAGATGATATTTAAAATATTAGGCCTCACCTATTTAAAGAGAATATAGATATATTATTACCTAGAATATTATTGAGGAACAAGTATGGAATCCTTGATGTTCGATGTGAGTGTCATAATGGAACCGAGTATAAGCTACGTAGTTTGTATTCCATGGTTCCACAGATTAGAAAGGTGCAAGAAGATGGATATCGTTAGAAAGCATTAGACCACTGCGATCAATTGTCAACAAATAAAAAAATAATCCCACCTCAATGAATTGGATAAACCTATAAAATATACTTAGTAATGGCATAGTCACTCTTAACCAGTGTTCTTAACTCAGAATCATACTCACCAACACTACAACAAACTTGTTCACACTATAAACCTGGTCCATCCAAAAATTTGGGGAAATGACTACATAAATGAGGGTTGTTTGAGGGATCCCCTTAAGAATATAATATTCACTCCCAATGATTTTATGTATCTATTCATTTCATAGAATATTTAGGTATAAAAATGTTTTATAAAATATAAATATTTTTTTGGCTGAAAAATATTTAATAAATAGATTTTTAAAAATTGATATTCCATATAGTAAATTATATTTATGACAATATAAGGTTTATTATTCATATACATTCACCTTGTTTTTAAGTTAACATTGTTATATTGAAGTAAACTATTAAATATAGAGTATACATATTATGTATTTAGTTATAAATTAATTTTATTCTCATTTGATTAAATTCTCCCTAGGTATATGGTCTGTTGGTCAGATCACCCATTACAATGGAGGCTTATACCTTATTCTATAAAGGTGGGAGCTGGTTGTCTACTATTTTGAGACTACTCAAATTATTATTTGCAATATCATATAATTATATACCTAGACATAGAGAGTTCATGTAAATTATAGAAGATGAATTTAGATATAGTTGATCATATTTGGTTTCAATATTCTTGTGAGTAACACAAATTGTTGTTTTTGTAAAGAGATACACATTAATATATTGTGAACATTTTAATTTATTGGATGAAATTGGTATTATGAAACTAAATTTTTAGAAGCATGCATATACAAATGATTGATTAATAATATGACTTATATGATGTTAGTGAGTATTTTTAAATAAAACACCTAAAATAATAAGATGAATATTCTTTCTAAATAATATAATATGAATAAAAAATCATTTAATTTGGATGGTTATTCTATTTTATGGTTCCCATGGATTATTCTAGTCATGGAATTTTGGAAATCAATAACCCAAAATGTTTGGTATCCAAATCCTGTTGTGATATTTGGATGAAACTTATAAGGGATATCCTAAGAGTTTGGAATAGATATTAATGATGTTTTGTCTATATATCTATAATATATTTTTATAAATAGTTATAAATGAAATTATATACGAATATTAATTTGTATGATTAGGATGATTCCATGTTGAAATAACTATGTGGTGAGAGGAACTCACTGGATGACTCATTACTGAGTGGGATATGGTTCGTGGGTTAATAAATATATAAGATTTATGGGGTAATAATTTTTAGTGGGATTTATTTCATTCAAAATCTTTTATGAAAACATATAATACATGATAATCACCCATTGATATATATTTGTTGTAGATTATAACAAAATTCATGAAAATCCATGTGATATATCTATAGTTATGTAATATGAAATAGTTCTAAATTTGAATGTAAGGTTTACATATGTTCTAAAAATATATATCTTCTAAGCATTGGAATGTGAATTTTATACTAATC
This sequence comes from Viscum album, assembly GCA_963277665.1. Lineage (NCBI taxonomy): Eukaryota > Viridiplantae > Streptophyta > Magnoliopsida > Santalales > Viscaceae > Viscum > Viscum album. Next base: position 846,332,384 of record OY728131.1, on the reverse strand, counting down.
AATTTCTACCACTCACTATCATGGGTATATAACATCAAGCATGCATCACACCTTTTTACAGATAAAAATTAACTCATATATGGGAGGGAATGGATGAAGGGAGAACTAAATTCTCATAATTGAAATGGATTAATAGTTATTTAATTATAATTCATCAATTATGTCCAAAGTCTACACACTGGATTTTTTCTATAATTGCATAATTTATTATTAATTTATTTCTATAAATATTTTTTTGAATAATATGGGTTTTCATTAATTATTTAGAAAAATAGTTATTTTATGTATAAGAATGAATTTTTTTATAAAATTTGAGTTATGATAAATGTTTTATACGTAATAAAGATGGAGAATTATTATTAAAATATTCAAAATATGAAGGTCATGGTTGATTCTAAACCCACCATCCTTCGGTATTGTCACCAAGGGAATCACTTTGAGAAACACATCAAATTATTCAATATGAGATAGATTGTTAGAATCATTGGATTATAAACACTATAATAAATTTGAATATTGTTTATTAGTAAAGATTTAAAAATAATCATTAAGTGGAAAATTTTAAATTGATAAATGATTATTTAGTTTCATACATTATAATTTATGTGGACCAATGAATATACAATTATGTGGTTCTTTTTTATACTTTATTAATTTTAAAAATGAATATTGTTGGTATCATAATTTATTCCAGATTAGAAAAATAATGAGCCTTTTGTAATGTTTAAAGATTTTCATAAGGAATTATAAAATAAACTGGAAAATGTTTTAATATTATTTGATCAAATTAGGTTGTTAAATTTTTGAGTTATAATTTATTGATCGTGTGAGGGATTGTAGAATTTTTCAAAAACTCCATTATTTTGGAACACCATAGTGTATTTTTGTATCTATAATGGGGAATTGTACCCTATAGTTCAAGGTTTTATTATTTGTGATTCTATGTGACCATATTTTTTCCATTTTGGGTATATGTTGTGAGTAATATTTTATTTCTACATAATAGTATTTCGTAAAAATAAGTCATGAAGACAACATTGTTAATTTCGTTTGTGAAATATCCTATATTTTCCTATATGAGGATTTGGTATTTGGAATCATACATAGGATTTTAGGATTCAAAAAATCTAACCATAATTCTATCAAATACATATTTTTTTTGATTATCCTAAGGAATATAGTGGATAATGTTTTAATAATACAATTGAAAAAATATATTGTGGCCTAATATAGTGTATTATTATAGAATTACCAATTGCATAGAGGTTTAATTTGGAGTTATTATTAACTTTAGGTTGTGTAAAAAAAATACGAAGTGGTTCTTAAGATGGGGATGGAGCTGATTCAATAAATAGTTGTTAAAGAAGGACTAAATCATGATACATAAGTACCTAAATGGTCTGGTTGTGTTCATCACTATCCTAACTGATATGGGTTTCTTATCATAAATGGTAATTAAGTAATGTTTTTACGATATAAAACTATAAAAAGTTATAAGTCTATAGAGAGTAATGATCATGATATATTTTTAACAGGAAATGAATTGTATGTGGACATTATGTACACCATATAGGTTTGGAACATTGTGGATACACCAGAATGTGTGAGTCTCATAGGAAGGAAGGTGGATTTTTATTAGAAAACTAACTTGAATTGTAGAGTTTATACCAATAATTAATCCATACTGTCTGAGGGCTATAATAAAATTCATGTCACTAACTATGAATAAAACTTTTTACCAATTGTGATGATAATGTCCATTAAAACATTTTTTCTCATAAAATCTCTTTTTGGTTATGAGATATATGAATTGGATTTCAAACTACTTCCATTAATGGGAATTTATTCCGGGACATATATAAGATAAAAAACTATTTAATGTACTAAATGAGTCAGCTATGTTATTTATGTTGCAATGACCAATTTATAAACTAAATTAATATTATCCGAGTTGGAATATTTGATTGGATATTATAATAAACAATTTTTTTCATAAAACATGTATATTATTATTTTTTATATAATTATATAAGTTGGAGTGTTTTAGTATTTTTTATTTTTTATTTTGGTTACATAATTTTTTTAAAAATTATATCCTATTATTAAAAACTCTAATGATTTATTGGTTAATGAACTTATATGAAATGAATAGGTGATGTATCATTTATAATTGATATAAATATCTATAGGAAAACATTTAATAGGTTACATTGAATTTCTCAGGGGAAAAATTGGTAAAGATTAAATGTATTTTAAAATAGAGAACTCCAAAAGGGGTCATTACCGGTGTTGTAATGGAAAAATAAATATATGATTTCTGATATTTAAAAATAGTTATAAATGATGGATATAATTTTTTAATCATATTACATGGGATCTATCATGTATTACATGTTGTTAAATCAACATGATGCCACTTATTCCTTTCGTATAACAATTATATACAAATATAATCCAACTAAATATCAGGGGATTATTGTATTGAATATCATAATGTATATAATATTGACTATGGATATGTTCATTATATTTTCAAGATATAATGAGATATGTATAACAATTTATAGTTTCTAATATAAAAAATACAGAATGAGATAATAATTGGGATTCATGTTTTTCAGGAATAGTGGGGATATAAGTTGTAATAGTTCTAAGAAATTCACTACGGTTAAACCAAAAATATGGGTAGAGTACATATCATTAAGATATGATGTTAAATATGTTATTTGGATTATGAAGATTATTTTGGAACATCATGTGGTTCCTAGTTTGGAGGTAGAAATTGATATTTACAATGAAAATAATAGATTTATTTCTTAGGTTAATGAACTCTAGTCTAACTAATAGAGAAAAAACCTCGTTTGAAAATACCATCTCATTTGAGTGATTATTGAGATAGGAGATGTAATGATATGTTGGGTAGCTATGCATGAACTATATAAGTTGTTTTCATGAATACATTACCATATAAACCACAAGAGATTCATGTTAATTTCATTATTATACAATACAAAATATCGTACATGTAATTTTTTCATAATGTGTCATGATTTTAAAAAATATTTATAGATTTATTATTATTCCATGTATGCTGCATTTTATTTTACAATAATAGTGGAATGATAAATTCCCCTAAGATAATGACATTGTGGTTTCCCTATTCTTGGATATTTATATTGTGTTATGGGTTGTGATGATATATTATGGTTATAATGGGTTTAATCATATACTCAAAAAAATGTTTTCTTTTAGATAAGAAGAATAGACTCATGAGGTAATGAGTTGAAACTTATTACATATAATGACCCACCAAAGTACATCTCAACAAATACTATATAGTCATTTACATACTTTGGGGTGTATGATTTTTATCAATCACCATTATCTATCAATTGGTACATTCATATATTGATAAACATAATAATTTGATACCATTATTACACATTCCATGAGGGTTATATGATCCTGGTATATTTGGGTATATTTTTTATCGTTTCATTTTCTTATGATCATACAAGATGGGATTTGTCCCCTCATATGATGAGAAAATACATCTGGGCCTCTAATTGAATTATACTAATGAAAATTATTTCCATGATTAATTGAGTCCCATATGATATGTTTAACTATATATATATAATGGAAATATGATATCCTCCTCGTCTATGTATGTGACATATAATATATGTATTAACCTAGTCATTATATTTCATAAAATCATGAATCGATAAGATGGATTATACTAGATAATAATTTTAAATGTCTTGGACTCACATAAAGTCATGGTAAATGGGATTATATTTTTATACATATAATATTTGTGACACAAATTTTAATGGAAATGTTCAAATGAATATTAGGGTATTTTTTTCAATCTCCCACTAGAACCATTTTTAACATCAGTATCATCGATCATTTTTTAGAGGATGTTCTTTTATTATATATAAGAAATAAGGATTTAAAATTATTTTTCAATGATTTAATTGATTTTAGGACAAAATAATTTGGGGGAGATTTTCTTATGCCTTTCCTTAAGGATTTACAACCTTCACTTCCACTTATCTATTTTCTCCATTATTTTCAATACATTCCATAAATCTCCCTTTTCTAGAAGATTCAATACCTTTTTTATGGTGTGCCTCAGAAATATATTTAGACATAAGATTCCACAATTGTTTTGAGCATTCTGGATCTTACTCTAGTGTCTTATTTTAGGTATCCTCGTCCTTTAGTTTCCTATTCAATAGGATTTTCTCCATTTCTTGTGTTTTTTAGAGTTGTGTGGTTGTGGGACTTCTTGATAAGAGGAACATTATGGTCTAGTTTTCTTCATCGAACGGATTTCTTTGATCTTAGTCTTGTTCTCCACACATCTTCAATGTGAGTCACTTCTTCCTTTTCTATTGGTCCTAAGACTTCCATATGACTTTGGATGATTTTTAAATAGATATGTGGATATGATTTCTTAATCATCCTTTATCATTTCAAAATCCAATAATTATTCAGGTCTATAGAGACATGGTTGGATGGTTTCATTGGCATATCATTTCAATGAAGTCAGTCTCCCAACTGATTCCCCCTGCATTTGTGTCAAGCTTGATGTATCCAAAACACTAGTGGAGTGGATTTGGATTTCATTTGGGGAAGAGTTAAGATGCAAACAACTTGTACTGTAGAATTGTGATTAGATAATTGTATTTCCTATAATTATATGAGCCACATTCCATTGAATTTTCATTTATGTCATACAGAGGTGATCATGGCTCTGGATAAGATGACTCAATAGTTTTAATGTAAAGGATATTAACACTTCTAAAATGGTGGAAAAGTTTGTTAATTGTGGGTTTCTTAATGAAAAGAATACTCCAGAACATCCAATACCCATTAATTATGATACAAAGGTCAAAGACATAATAAATCATTTGATGAATGATCTGGTTCATCCTAAGACATGTTTTCATGATCATATGGTTTTAGTGGATCATGTGGTGGTGATTACTACAACAACAGTAGATTTTATGTGCATAACTCTAAATTATTGCTCATATGTCACGGTTGTGTGGTATAGAAGTGGGAATTTATCTAATTTGGTGTGTCAAGTATCAATTGAAGTAAGGCCAATAGGATTTATGTTCTATACTACCTAAATGAAAGGTACTGATTCTGGGTGAATTTTTTTAAAGGTTCTAGTCCAAGAAGGATAATTCCTAGTCTAAATACGTGTAACAATTTTTATGAACTAGAAAATGAAGAATGTGATCATGTCCGAGGTGAGCCCGATACCCCATTAATGAAGGGTTGAGAACAATTGTAGAATAATTAAGTGGTGGTGCTTTTGATCATTTATCTAAAGACATTATGGAGGCTTACATTAGTGTTGAACTCACCTGTTTTGATAATCCCAACTAGGCATTAACATACCTTGAAAACCCCAATTAAATTTTCTCTATATCCTTGAAATCTTTAATCAATGTTTATCTCTGTTTATATAAGTTTTAAGGTAATTATAACCCAATCAGATATGTTTTACATAAAAAAGATAAGTGCTAGTCATTGATCTGCATATAGCTACTGATATAGAACTACCGGTACTTAGTCTACCGATAAGCTAAGGTCATCTATACGCAGAGATACTGATATGTACTAATCCAACGGTAAGCATAGATCATGTCTTATGATAGTATAGAAAGGAGCTACTGATATGCATAAGTCTATCGATACACAAAATCATTGGAACTAAGAGAGCTACCGATACAGACAGTCACCGATAGACCAAGAGCTACTAATATAAAGAGTCACCGATACAAAATGAAGCTACTGATACAATGTAGATCTACCTATAGATCAAGAGCTACTGACATAATGAAGTCATCGGTATATAAATCTACTAATACCAAAAGTTACCGATACACAGAGTAAGCGCTACTGATATCAGGAGCTACCGATACAAGTTCAAAGATCTACCGATATCAGGAGCTACCGATGGAAGGTCACTGCTACACAAAGTCCACCATACAAATATACCAATAGAAGGCTACTAATTATTGACCAATCATACGAACCATATACTCTCAATATTATTTATTTATTATGCTAATGGTTACATTTGATGTTTTTAATGCAGTTAATTTTATTTAATGATATTTGTTGGCATGTCAGGGAACCATACATAGTACCCATGCAAAATGTAATCATTCAATTTGCCGGAGTTGAAATCAATAAAAGGGAAGATAAATATATATATGGAGATGTGATAATACAACAGATAATCATGTAACTAAGAAGGCACATGAAGGGTGAAAAAGACAAGGGCTTAACAACATTGAAACGTGGTGGATTCAAAAAAATGAAAATGATACATCCATACTTGGAGAGAAATATACATACACGAAGCAATTCATTTCTAGAGGAGAACACAAGCTATATCTTGAGTGACGAACTACATCAAACACTTCATGAACTCATGCTGCTAAGATGAACCTGGAACCAAGGAAGGAAACAATACTCTTTTTTCAGAAAAATACCCAGAGAAGGACTCAGAAGATTTTCTAACCAATCAAACGAGTCCAGAGCTGAACTGCCAATCACTAATGATTTTCTAAACTCTTTCATACTTACTCTAGTGATTTATTTATTTACATTTTGAGAAGTGTGGGTACCCTATTTATTTTACACACACACTGTCTCCTGAGCTAAGCTGGAGGATTCTTAAATCCTCATTCAAACTCTATAACTCCATTGTATCCCACTTTGGATAATGGTAGAGGTTGAGTAAGACCTGGACAGCGGTGAGTTGTTGTTTTTTTCCCACGTCGAACTGTGGCAGAGGTCTTTGGACCTGGATAGTTTCGGAACTGTTGTTTACCCTGATCTAGTGTGTGGATGAATTTATGTAAATTGTGGAGAGGACTAAGTCTCGGCTTGAGACCAAACCTCTTGGTTAAATCTGCTGTGCATTTTAGTTTAAGACATAGGTATACTATATATTTCATATATCGCTACTAACTACATTGAAATATAATTTTTTTTAATGTTACTTTTATAGTTAAATTAGAAAGTGTTTATACTTATTGAAAACCATTATGTTAGTTTCAAAATTCAATTTAATCTTCAAATTAAATTAACTGAGACATAATCAATCTTTGATAAACTAATTGAACATTTAAAATCTGTATAAATTCACTACATTTTAACAATGTTTTTAAATTGGGGGATTTTAAGATAAAAATTTTTAACAAAAAATTTTATTGGAACTCAATTCACCCCCCCCCCCCCCGTCTCGAGTATCCACTCTGACCAACATTTGGTATCAGAGGTTGTTTTTATTTTTCACAGTTTTCAAAACACTATGTTCTTCAACTGTGATTTTAGTTGGATATTTGAAGATCTTAAATTTCTATTAGTTCTAAATTTTATCTCTTTAGATTTATTTTATAGACTCTAGTTATGGAAAATAGACTAGAAGGTGTTGCTACTAACAGGACACCATTCTTTAATGGTACACATTATACCCAGTTGAAACCTAAAATGAATATTCATGTAAAAAGTATGGGTTTTGATATTTGGACTGATATAGAGTCTCAATATATAATACCATAAACTGAAAGAACAACATGGGATGAACCTACACCGACTAGTTATAATAATAACTGTAAAGATATGAATGCCATGTATAGTGCATTTGGAGATGAGGAGTTTAATAGAATTTCTTCTTGTAAAACTGCTTATGAAATATGGGAAACTTTAGGAAATCAAATCACAATGGAAAGTATGACAACAAGGGTCACTAGAAAAGGGTTGAAAGAAACATGATAAGGAAGATGATATAGTCTATTATGAATGCAAGATGAAAGGACACATCAAGGATGACTGTCCAAAATTAAAATTCAAAAAGAAATATGATTACAAGGACAAGAAGTACATTAAAGATACGAAAGCAACTTGAATTGCTTCATAAGACAGAACAAGTGAATCTGACGTTTCTGATTCTTAAATGAATCGTTCCAACATGTGTTTCATGACCAACACATCTAAGGTAACCATATATACTCCTACTTTAAGCTTCCATTATTCTGGAGATGATGCAGAATCTGATTCTAATTCTGAAGACATGACTAATGCAGAATTATTTGAATATTGTAATTTGCTAGAAGAGACCTGTAATGAACATAAGGACATATATAGGTCACTAAATAAACTTCATGTTTTCAATACTGCTGTTAAATCTTCCCTTGATATAGAAAAGGAAAATAATGATCAACTATTGAAGGAACATACTGAACTAAAATTGTTCAATGAGAAACATAGAAAGGACTTAGAAAAAATTACAAATGGAAAGGACACTCTAACTCAAATGTTAGGAATGAATGTTTCACCAAAATATAATACTGGTTTTGGATACCAACCTCGAATGAGACAGTTTACTAAAACTAGATTTATCTCTAAATCTGGACAAAATTATGCTAGTTCCAGTTCTGGATATTCATATTCTTCAACTAGATATTCATATGGTTATAGATAAAATAAATTTTATCTTTCAAAATATATTTATTATGTAAATTATATGAATCCCATAAGACAAATTTTGGTACATAAAGCTTTTATTGCTAATATTTATAGACCTAAGTTGATCTGGGTACAAAAATCATTTTCTATCTAAATCTGTTTTGTAGGAAACCTGTTTAAAGAGTTCTCACAAAAAGGTATGATACTTGGACAATGGATGTTCAAGGGACATGTCTGGAGATTGATCTTGATTCAGACTAATAGAGGACAATTATGGGACCCAAAATAAAGAATTGATTCTTCACTTCGTATCATATGAAGAATGGAATCAAGACACATGTAGCTCCCTAATGGTAAACTCTCCTTGCAGGTCTAACCATTACTCAGATAGTGGAATTTTTCCATCATTAATTTTGACTAGAACTATGATTTAATCCCTAGTGATCAATATGATTACTATAATACATGATTTAATCCATACATATTTCTTGAATGGGAAACTCTCAATGCATCTATATCCTTTATATTGAGGGGAAAATGTTTTAGATGATTATTGAGGATGGACGTAGGATTGTAGATCCAGAATCACTACATATCATGTAATGATTTTAATTATGGAAAATTTAGTTCTAGTATGGGAAACTCTCAATATATATCTGGTCCATATATAGAGGGTGGCATTGTTCCCATTGATTATTGTCATTGAAATAATGATACGAAATTTTGGTGTGACTACATATCGTCTAATGATAGGATTCAAGAAACACATAGTTATTGAATGGGAATATCTCAACCCATGTATAACCTATATGATTTAGGGGTCATTGTTTCCATCTATTTTTGAGGTTGGAATCTGGAGTGTTGAACCTGCTGCACTATGATTCCTTTTGATGTTTGGAATCAAAAAACACATATTTCATGAGTGGGAAACTCTTCGTTAATTCAAAAATAATATATTAATGCGGTATTTTCCCATTTATTAATTTGTTTGGACCTGGTATTGGATATTTGGGTATCACTATGTATGCTGTAATGATTTGAATCAATCAACATATAGTTACATAATCGGAAACTCTTCACAATAGTCCAACCTATACACAATGTGGGGAAATGTTCTAATTTATTATAGCAATCGGACCAAGGATTATTGATTTTTCCATAACTATTTATCTTGTGATGATATGAATCAATCCATGTGTAGTTATCGAACTGGAAACTCTCCACATAGGTCTAGCCCGTATGTAGAAGGGTGTATTGTTTCTATTGATTATTGTAGCTTCATCCATAATTTGAGGTCTAAGAATAACTAAATATATTCTCATGATATAAATAAAGAAAAATATTGTTCTTGAATTGTGGTGTGGTGGGACCAACACTATGAATTCTAGACCTCTTGGGAATCGTCCATGGTAATTAGTGGTTTTATGTCATGAAACAGACATCAAACATGTAGTTTAATGTCACACAAAACTGAATCATGATTGGAATTTTATGGTCTTGTATCCACTAACAATCTATGTCAGATGTGAATTGATATGTATTGATCTTGTAGAGATTATTTTTTACCAAAAATCCATATCCCACATGATCTACGTTTGGTGTGATAAACATGGGAAGGGAATTTTTTCTCTCGCACCATATAGAATAGATTAACGGAAATGATATGGGAATTTTATATCATTTTTTGGAAGCTCCAAAATATTGGATCTAGGATTATCTATGTATCTCATTTGAACTAGAATCAATCTATATGTATTTATTAGAAAACCATTCAATTTATCATCATATAACAAGGATGAAGGATACAATATGTGAAAAAGAATGATTGAATCCCTACAAAAACTTTCTAGACATTTGGTAAATCATCTAACGGGTTATATATCATTTTTTAATATAGGTATTCAAAAGTCAGTTTCCCAAGGCATCATATGACCCAAACATGGGAGACAACTACATATTAATATTGGGTGATAAATATTTTATTTCATAGTCATATGTTCTATAAAAGATATAGATATAATTTTGATAGACCCAAAATTTTGGATATGTGTATCACTATATATTCTTTGATGATATGAATTAATAATTACATTTTTCTTAAATGGGTGGATTACCAATATGTATCTGACTCTCCCATGGGGTTGAGGGAACTTCACATCACTTTATTATAGTTATAGGTCATGTGTAGTGGGTATTCTGTGATTTAATACATTCCATGAAGTTTAATAACATGTAGTAAGGATGAATACAGTATTTTTGTTGGAGGTAAATTTAATAGTAATGCTCCTGAATTTTATCATCAAGTTACCATGATGACTTTCAGGCAATGTATCTTTATGATTTCAGGAAGCAGGACATTGTTCAGTTTAAATTATTTCTTATTCTACTTCATTAATGATTCATTAGTGTGATACAATAAGGGTATATCATGTAGATCAACATCATACAACTTTTATTTCATATTCATGATGAAATATATGAAGTTTAATTCTTGAGAATCCTCGCATTGCGGGGGGTGATGTAATCCTCATCCACAATGACCAATGAGTAAGTTACATTAGTATAATAATTATGTGTAATATATTTCCCTTCCTATTTGGGTTCCACTTTTGATGGTTTCTCTTAAATATTCATTGGGGTTCTATTATCCAATACTTTTTCACTATAAAAGAACTAGAAGAGGAAAACATTTTTATTAATGGCTCATGGGATCTGATTTTGACGGTCATGGAGATTATGATGTGTACACAACCTTTTCTCATCAAGTCATTCTAACTCATCCATCCTCTTTCAAAATTCATCATCATTTAATAGTTCTACAAATATAGATATTTGTAGTTTGGGAAAATAGATGTCCATGGGAAAACATTATCATTTCTATACAAAAATGAAATAATAGTTACTTGGGTAGCAGTGCACATGGTGGTATATTAGTCAGAAAAATCATGATAGATCATGTTCATCCAATACATATTGTCATTATTCACCATAATTTAGAGTATATTTGTTAGAATAATATGAAAGGCCTCTATTTTACACAATCCCTTATAAGATAATAGGATGAATGGTTGATATTGATGTCATAATATTGGAATAATTTCATCAACTAGGTAAAACATAATTTGGTTCTATTATCCATCAATATGATATGATGAAATATGAATCTAGTGATGATATTGGATATCATGAAGTTAATGATATTATTCATCCTAATATACTTTATGGGATTTCTCATAGCCCATTTGAAAAAGTAGGTGATAACCATAAGTATGTACATAAACTGCATTATGTGTGAATCGAGATATGGTCCCACAACACTGGTTCCACATTTTGAAAACACCTAGGAATATTTACTTGAATGCAGAAATTCTAGGTGTTATGGATGAAGATTGAAAGAATTCAGAATTCATTAAATATCCTATTAAACTATACGTTATATTATATCATTTATTTCCAGTAGTATCGAAACCTTATGGTTTGATGCTAGAGAATGGTTCCAGATTGATGAGTGTCATAGGAGACAAAATGAAATTCTTTCATGACTATGGGAATGTTTCTTTTATATATGAATATGAAGAGGATTCCCTCATAGCCTCATTTTCAGAGAATGTCTTCTCATTTGGGTTATCCCAGAGGGTAATATTTTCCACTCTGTTCTATGTATACTACCTTTCGGATCCTTATAGTGACAGTGTCCCATTTTTTATATAATCTATTATTTCATTTATCCACCAAAGGGTGGATATAGATTCATCACACTCTAGGTCAAGGTTGATCTAATTTATTCATTACATATCAAGTATGATCAATCATGAGACCATCTTTTGGTGATGAAACCAAATACTACCTCATCAGGATTAGGGTTGGCCAGGACTGTGGACGTATTAGCCAAGACATTTTATCAATCATTTTTTGATCGATGTACATAATGAAAATTTGGTTCAAACTCGAATTAATTCATCAGTCCTACGACCTAGACAATGATAGGAACTAAACCTTTTTCATTTCATATACACCATTAATATAATTTATCACTAACTCTAAATACCCCTTTTTGTTCATGTAGACTATATATAGAAGTAGGGATAGATATATGATAAAAACAGGGGTCTGGCTTTCAAACTCATTATTATTCTATCCTTTGTATAGTGGCAAATACATGAAAATTTTCTCTATGTGGAGAATCAAATATAATCCCAATAAAGACATGGTTAATCTCCAATTTTCAATCAACTTTCTAATAGGGCTAAGAAGGAAGCTTCAAAATAAATATCATCCTAGTAGTTTCATTGATCAAAATTTCAGTGATCATTAATGGGAAATTAATTTTTTTAGTTGTCTCAATTATGGTCTCTAAAATTGATGCAGACCATAATCTAAAAATTGATTTCATGATCTTGGGAAGCATTATTATGTGATTAATATCCTAGAAAATGTCTAATCTGATAAATTTTTGTCCTAATAATCTACAATAGTATCAATAGTGGGTTCTATTATATTGAAAGGCTTATGGAAACCTCAATGGTCATCAAGTAAGCCCAGATGGTTTGTGCGCATATTGGTGTTTAGATCTAGAATTTATATATAATTGTAAGTGAATATGTATCAATTTTTATTTATAAAAGCAATATGTATCTTATTCTCCTCTAGAGACATGTAGGTACTAACCCATATAGGCCTTATATCTTGTTTTATTCCCATATTGTCCTTTATGAGCTCATCAATGGAGCTAGATATGTGTTCCTCAAATGCAGTATAAGGCCCCAGCCTTAAACCTTACTTAATCTTGAGTTATTACAAGATTACACATTGAGGATCTTTTCGGGTTTAGAGTTTTAGAGAATTAGATCATAAAACTTGCATTACATTCCACATATAAACAAAGTGGTTACATAAAGGTAGTATTCTTCAGTCCCATCAATGGAACACACATTTAAAAAAACATGGATTAATTCTTGACACATCCTTGACTCTATCATCTTATCATGTACCTTTCCCTTGACCTGTGAAAAACATTTCAAAAACTTGGGATGAGCATAAAAACTCAGTATGGGTTATAAAAAAAACATGGAAAGGAAACATGAGTTCATATATAAATAAGAATGAAATCATACTTTACCCATAAAACATAGGCACTTTAACATACCTCATAAAAACATGAATAAATCTTATAAATCATAATACGTAAAGGTAACTTGAGGCATTCATAACATTCTTACGTAGGGAGTAACCCTCTTGGTTACGTATGGAATACCCATCACAGTATATTCCCTAAAATCTCTTCGGAGAAACCTTAACGTTTCACTCCTTCGCGTTACCCAATGCATTGGAGAGCTATAACGGGCTCACCCGCCCTTAGTTTATCACGGAACCACCCGTCTTCATAATAATGCCCAAGAACCATAACATAATCATATCACATAAAACATGCATAAAGGAAACATAACATTTCCACCATTCAATCACAAGATATCAATACCACACATTGATATAAAAAAATTATGAAAACCATTTTCAATACCAAAATAAAAGAAAAGTAAAACATGGTATTTATTTTTCTTTTAAAAATAAGGAATGGCTTGTAGAGGAATCCGAAACTCAAATAACGGTCACGACAGCGGAGAAGTCGTTGTCGCCGCATACGTACGACAAAAACATTCCCTTTTGTCGTTTAGTAAACGCTTCGTATAAAAAAGATTCCTTTTGAATAAACTTAAATGTCAAAGGGGTTTATACACCGTATAAAAGAAAGTTGTGTATAAAATAAAATATGCCTCAACGAAAGGAGATTGAGACGAAGTCCCATACAAAGATAATATTTAAAATAAAATAGATACATTATGTGTATTCACTATAAGTACACATAAATAAAGTACAAATACAAGATACGACATAATAATATAATGACATAATTTGAAAGTAGGAGATTAACCCAAAGAATGGAAATTGGGTTAAGAAGTTCCCATACCTCGTATCTGACTTGACCCGACCGTTCTTTAAACTCCTGAATAATAAACTTTAGTTAATCTCTACTTGATTAGGAATCTTTTCCAAGTTAATTATTCCTTTTATACCATGTTATGAACATCATGTAATCATTTAAGTTAATAATGTTCATTTTGTCGGTATTTGGTTCTTAAGTCAAAAATAGACTTCTTACACTTACATGTTGTTAATTTGGTCAATGTTTCATTATATCCAGAATGGTATTCATGATGTAGATATCATATATGTCATATATATCCAGTACATACATGTATTTAAAATATTACATAATCATTTAGAGGTAAGAAATGAAATGCACCGTTAATGGAGACGGTAAGCCGTACGTACGCATGAACGCTACTTTCATTTCTTTGTCATATTAATGGAATTAAAACTAAATGAGACTTATGTATATTTTAATTCCAGAATTATATTCATCATTTAGATATATCATTAATTATATATATCCATTATATACATGTACTTTTAATAGTACATTACATTTGGGGATAAGAAATGAAATGCACCGTTCATGGAGACGGTAGTCCGTACGTACGCATGAACGCTACTTTCATTTCTATCTCATACTTTAATGGAAATAAATTATAAAGATATATATAGGTATATTATAATTCCAGTATAACATCATATATAATAACTTTAAATCCATCCTTTACATGTCCCACATATGGAATTAACGAATCACATCACTTTGAGGGGGCGGTAGTCCGCACTTCCTTAAATGAAGATATCGCGTATACCCATAATGGAAGCCATAAAGTTAAGACACAAATGAAAAATACAGAAGCATAAGTAAAACATAAACATATTACATATCATATATAAAAATAGTGACATCATAATGGCCACCTTTGAAGGTGTTAAATGAGTATTGAACAATCATCGTTTCGGGAGGCAGAATTTCGCCATCCACGGAAACCGTATGTTCTTTAACCATTTGATGTAGTTGTGTGAGAGTGTAGATAAAATAAATCTTATAAAAACATCCTAGTATATTTATGATACTTGTGTTGTTACAAAAGAAGTATATAAAAAGAGTTTAGGGGGTTGGAGAAGCAAAATAAAACAAATGAACATGAGAGAATGAATTACCTTAAAAAGTGAAACTCCTTTTGAGTTGAGCCTAAAGGCTTCCTTTGAAAGGATTCTGCCCAAAGGGAATCCTCTAGGATGAGGAGAGGGATGTGGAGAGAGCAAATGGGCAGGGGTTGGCCGAGCCAAAGGCTTGAAGAGTGTGTGATATGAGGTAGAGGTGGGGGCCTTTTATAAGAGGAGAGGAGGGGCACTTTTGGAAAGTAAAGAAATATAACTTAATTTAAAAATGTGTTTCGGTTTTAAAAGGTCCCACATTGATAGGATTCGTGGATAAGGTGATACGGGTTCGAAATCAACTCATCCAATTGGTTTTGGACATGTGTAGTTCATAGATATTACATTATCTTTCCATTTTATTTAAATCGTCAAATAATGATGTCATCGCTGCATCATTATTATGTCATAAATAATTAAATTTATTTAATGTCTAAAAATTATAAACAAATTACTATGATGTAGGAAATCTTTTTAGCTTTCCATTGAATATTTATAATCAAAATTTGGACTTGTATAACCCCACTTAAAAATTGTTTTCGCAAAACATATTATGTTTGTGTCATTTTCACTTTAACATTTAATAAAAAGTAATTTATGTTATTTCCCAACAAAAGTGGATACATGGGGTCCCCAAGTTAGGCCATGACTTGTCTTGGTCGGCCATGACACAACCAATGAGGTTGGGACATGTGTCTAGGTCATTTTATATTATTAAAGCATTATTTATACATTAAACTACCCTAATTACCACTAATCGCGATTAAGAACTTAATAAGTTACTATTCACCAAAAAATTATTTTAATCTCATTGAACCACATTTTACTTCTTAATGACAACCATGTATGTCGGATTTTCAAAATTCAATACACATTAGTGGTAAACTTTCATTTAACTGAAAAATCAGTTTGCTTGATTACCACTTAGTGGTTTCACTATTCATCAAAAATTGAAGTTTTTCAGAAAATTACCAAAAATTTACCCTAAGCTATATTTGATATTCCGAATTCAAAAATGAATTCTATTTTACAAAATTCAAATCATATAAGTCACATTAATTAATTCAATAATTAATTCCCGCTGCCAGAGCAAATAGCGTGTTTTTACAAAACAATAAGTATCAAAAGATTGACACCAGTTTAAGTCTAATTTCAAATCGAAATTGATTCCAATGACCACCATTGGATAAAATGGTAAAAATATATTCTAATTTCACTTTAAAACCAATTCAAAAGATAATCTAATTATATAAATAAATTAGATCAAAAAGGGGTTTTGAATTAAAATGCAACATTTACACTATTCATAAAAAAAATGAACTTTATCAGAAAGGTACCAAAAATTACACAAAGTAAAATTTGATGTCCCGATTCTTAATAAAAGTTTTATTTGGTCCAAAAGAATGTATAAGAGTGATCAAAACTATATTTAATGACGGTTCACCATTAAAAGGTGATAAGTGAACCTTTAGTGAAAATTAGAGTATAAAAGCCTAAAATTGAACTCTTTCCGTATTTTAAGCCTTTATCTTTTATTGGGTAAATGTAAAAACATCTAAAAACATATCTATTCATATTTTAGTTATTTCTATTCATTCCCGCTAGTACAACGGCTACTTGTTAACTAACATAATATTATTATATTACTAGTGTGCTACGTAAGTTTCAAAGAAACTCATCGTTGCGTATCGGGTACGCTATCGAACATAGCAACCCCTTTTAATTAAAATTCATATTTAATTCTCTAATATTAATAAATATGAAAATTATTTATTCTTTAATTACCTGGGATGTTACATGCAGGGTTGGTAATCATGAGGTTTTCCCCTTCTTCTTCCAACTATGAGTATATGAATGTGTTTTTATACATGGTAGGTATTATAAGGGAATATCAGTCATTTTTAAGGTGATAAAGTCCATAGTAAGTTACCTTGATATCCTGAACTCATAGAGTGGTCATTGATATATTTTGGAATGTATTTATTTTTTTACACTATTACTAGTGATAATATGATCTCTTCCATCTCATATTTTTTCTACAACCTCAATCAGATTTATAAGTAGTACATAATCACTTTATTGAACACTCTAGGAATTTCTTTGGGCGTCCCCAATCCATTTGATGCCATAACCATCATATCTTCATCTGCCATTGGTATTTCTTACCCCCCCCCCTCTCTTCTTGAAAACTACAATAGAATATATGGATTCACAATACTCTAATGGAGGGTTATATCCATGTTGTTTTTTGACTTTCCTATCGATTATTTATTTCTAAAACTAATGAAAATTTTAAGGTATTACCATATGGATATAAATCTGAAGGCTTCCAAGAAATAAATCATTTGTTTCCTCTTATTGGATAACCATGAAATCAAAGTTAGATGTCAGATCCACAAAATGATCTGTCAGAATGATTTTCCCAATATGTATTTTATCATTATTATTATACCTTTGATTTGTTGTCCTTGAAGAAGAAAAATAAACCTCACTAGATCCTAATCATAGAATTCTCTTAATTAGGATGAGGTTAAGCAAAAAAATATTTTCAATCAAAGCCCTTCAAATTTCAACATTGTAAACTTTTTCAGAAACATATAGGGGTTGATATTTCATTAGATTCCCTCTTGTTGATAATTCTCTATGAATGATATAGAAACACATAATTCTAATAGAATAGTCGCCACTAAAAAACAATTACTATAGTTACATCAATATCAAATTAATATGGGCTATGGAGGACATCAATGAGTTTCTTTAAAAGTTATTCTGAAATATAAGGAGCATCTAAGATCGCGAGTTTGGCTGGGACAATTGAAAAATATTTTATAATGTTTAGTTCCATTCCAAGGGTTGGTGCTTTCGAAGGCTGGGTTCATCGCTATTATGTGGCTCTGGTGTAGTGTTGTTTGAGGTATCTAGAAATTTTTCATGAGAAGAGGTTGAGGTAGCATCTTCTACAAGTCGTGTCTGTCACAACAACCTTCGCCTTTGTTTGGGATACACATAAAATCACACACCTAGTAGTATTTTGTGTATGATTGATGTATTTGGAAGATCGTTGGAGCGATATGTGAAACATTATAAATTTTTTGGTATTTCAGGATATATTTAACATGGGATTCGACTACATATATATCCCCTGTAGGGATATGACATAAATATTGGGTCCGACCATGTCCTAATAATCTATTGTATCCTCAACCCCTATGTTTATAGCCTCCAACTCCTTATTATGATATAGGGGAATCATACTCAAAGATGAAATAATCATCATAGAAGGGACCTATTAACTGTACTATTTTATAAAAAAATATGATATATTATTTTCAAGAGTCTTACATTTGGTTGGTTGGTTCCCGTAATTCAGATGTTGAATGAAAGTAGTTTGTAAGTTTCTTATCTTATAGAGGGTGTCATGTGGTCATCCAGCTTTCTCTTGAGTCATCCAATTATCAAACACATAATTAAGCATGGCCTAGACCTCTAACTAACAAGCCCTTTATTCTGATTGGGTGATAGTAACACATGTCACCTATTCTAGGTAATTGTCTAGCACTTCATGTATCAAATAATACATACCTTTGAACATTTTCATTAATATGTAACAATCATAGATGGTGTTATGAAGACCCATATAGAAATGTCACTAGTCATGATGATTAGTGAGGCTGGCCGCATTGGGTTTCTTGAGCAGCAATAGCTTGAGTAGGTTATTTTCAATGGATAAAAGAAAATAAATATGGAACTTGTCATTTTAAAATTTGTATGTTCAATTCATCCAATCCTCAAATCATTGAAAAACCAGATCTAATATTTCCTCAGGTCGAGGAGGATTCTATTTTTTTATGCTCGATGGGGGCACCAGTGACTTAGAGCGAAAAATGGAGATTGAATATGAACATCTACTTTTTTAGGATAATATAAGATAAATTTTACACTCCTTGCCTTTTCCCCTCTATTAATAGAATGGGTGGAGAATTAGATTAGGTCCCACAAATGGAATCTTCCCAAAATTGTGATATTTCCATGAAATCACTTAATCCACTTGGATACATCATTAGGATCATAAGAGTATGCATCTAAAGCCTAATATAATTAGAATAGAGTTCTAGAAATTTCTATATCAAGAAATCAATGTTCATTGAATAGTATAAACAATTCCATTATGTGATGAAGTCAAACACCATCTTATTTTTACATTTTATTAGATTGTAAGTACAATTATTGTTGTTTTCCTAAAAGTGGAGTTGAACTGAAAATTGAATTTAGGAAAACATTATTCCAATCCCATAATGGATCCTATTGGAAGTCTACTATACCAGAAAAATGATTATCATATCAGAGTCTGTATAATTCATCTCTGATTGGTCACTTCCTTCTGAACTTGAGCACCAATCCTCAGATCACATTGTGACATGATGTACTTGAGGTTCTGTAGAAGATATATTGTACAATTAAATGTTAATATTGTTGTATTGTCAATATTTTTTTAAGTGAAAAGTATCATCCATCAATTTGAGATATGACTTCTTCTCATTTTTCACATGTGTCTTTCATCCTACCATAGCTTCTATTCAATCATCTATGTATTCAATTACATTGATAAGTTCTATAGAAACATAATTCTGGGTCTCACACCATATATATGGGGAAGCGATGATTGATGAGGTGGACCTATTTTCATTTCAAATTGATCTTGGTCTATTTTAATACTTAATGGTCTCCTTGGGTGTGAAGATTTTATCTTTTTAATTGATTGTAGTTGCAAACATCTTTTACTTACACATTGATGGAGACCAGCCTCTAATATCTTGAACCATCATAACATTTAGATGCCAGTATTGAAAGAGGGACTACATTTTCCTGGTGTATTACAGGGGGTATATTTTTCTATTCTTGAATATGATAATCTGTGGGGATATTTCCCCTGAGTATCCCTATGTTGATTTTTCTATTATTTTGTATCTTATTCTCAAAAAAATTCAACAGGTCCTCTATGGAAGGAATTTCATCTCTTCTAGGTGGAAAGTGGAATATAACCACATATTTTCCTTTATCCATGTTTGTATCCAACTATACAGGTGGGGATTCAATAATCATGGTCCCTATATTTGGGATCCTTTGATAATTCCATGTATGTGTAAGCTCAGTTGGTGCTTGAATATCACCCTCCTCTGGAGGTATATTTTCTTTATTGCATTTATCTACATTTGAATCTTTATTTAAGTCATTTTTATATTTATGGTAAATAAATTAACTATGTTTTATTATAAAATGTTATTTTTCTAATTACTCATGATGCAATAGGGTGATTTCACAAAACATGATGAAATAAGGATTTATCATGCTCATTCCACTAACCCTTGTCCACATTGGAGCTATTCAGCTTTTGGCCCCTATGGGGTTTGATTTAATTAGTCATAATTCATCCCATATTGGTATATGATTAGTGAACATGAGGGAGTATCTGATATATTTTTTAATATTCCATGAATACAAATTTTTTGTCATACAGTGGGAGGATTGGATGGGATGCTAACTGATAATACTTTCCACTCAACCTATACATGTCTTATGTACTATGGGGTGTTCATAGTGAAGAAAATTCCCCAAACATACCATTAAATAACTATTTGGAGAAAACATTGGTAATTTTGATCCTTAAATTGTTGACTTTATAACATCGGTTGAGGATTTGATGAATCATGGGATCTGATTTGATATATAAATTTTCCTAGCACTGTATGATGGGGTAGATCTGGAATCCCCATCGATTTCTCTCGGACCCTATCGAGGTGGGTTAACCCTATTGGTGGGTATTGAGAAACAATATCCCCATCATTTTGGGTTGGGGTTCTTCTATATATTCCACTGATATGTCCTAAATACTCATAGCGGTTAATTACCCGAGTGTTGGAGGTAGTGGTAAATATTCCTCCATCCTTGGGGGTGGGTTCTCTCATATATAGCTTATATAGATTTTGTTATTTTTACCAATTTTATTTAATTAAATTGTGATAATTTGTAACCTAAGCTAAATGGAATCCCATGATATGAGTAATTTTTTATGTGATGTTGTCAAGTATTCTAAAACATTGTATTCAACATTATAAAGACATTCCCATGGTTTTTAGGGACACATTTTAATAGTCTGTTGGAATCCCACTCCCTCCTTTTATTATAACTTGTCATCTTTAATGTTGGTTAATTACATATTCATTGTCAAAATGTCATATTAATTACATGGTCCTCAGATTTATTTGAAGGGTGTGAAGTTACATGACGATGTATATGGGATAATTTTATGTTATGAAGACATGGTGAAGTTTAATTCTTCATATTTTTCCCATCATCAATTATGTTCAATAGATGGGGCCATGGAAATCATTTAAAAGTGAGTCTTCATGATAATAATATTGGCACTGTGTAATGATTCATACCACTCTTCCATCCAAAGGTTTTAGGATAAATAGAATTGAAAATTTTATACATAAAAATAGAGTGTATTTATGTTCTGAAGGTGACCTTCATGTCCACGATATGGGTGATTTATAGTCGTCAACTGATTATGAGATTCCCACAAAATTGGGTATTATTGAGGCATGAACTCTTTATATATCTCAATTAGATATAATAGTTACAATTGTGAGGTGCCTAAAAATGGTTGGGAGGTTGTTTCTAGTAAAATATCATTAAATACACATTTCGGCCTCCACTTAATCATACTAACACACCTCCGCCATATCAGACAATAAAGGTTAGTCCTATGGGTTTCCTATAGAGCTTGGTTATATATTTCTGATAATTGATGGGGAACTATATACGGTTGGACTTGGGATTTCAAGAACTACATTATATTACGGTGTCTCAGTTTTGAGAAACTCTCTTTATGAATGTTTCTAGGAAAATGGGGTGTCTTTATATGAGGGATATATCTCCATTGAGAGGTTGACCACGTTGGACTTCAAGAGTAGAGTCATAATGATCCATTCCACACTACAATGAGGGGGGCTATCAAACTAATTATTGAATTCATTATTTGTTTAACAGTCAATATACACATAATGTATTGTGTATATACATCAAACCACCTCATGGCCATTATAATTAAGAAGACAATGGTAATGAGCCTCATTATACATCCTAGATTGAATATTCAGACAAGCCTTTTGGGGTTGGGCATGGATATGATATTTCTCCATGATGGATCAAAGAATATTTTCATAACATAATTATTCTATGGGAATATGAACCCACTAATAAGATATAGCTAGGTTGTTCCATTGTGCTTCTATATTATCTATAGGAATATGATATTTCCCATCGGTAGTTTCCTGAATATTTTTCTCAACCATGGATAAAGTAGGGACATTATCTCACTTCAAATATTCATTACCCCTATAAATGTGTTGATATAAATATATAATTGGGGAAGGGAAATGAGTATACTATTGTTATGATTGTAAAGGATGTGAATTCATTCAGTTATTTGTGGGTCAATGGATATGATCCTAGATTCCATGAGCTACTGGAGTATGTCGAGTAGCTTCACTGATATGAATATGAGTACATCCAAAGTCATGTGACACTCTCAATAGTTGATCCCCGGTTTAAATGGGGATATGATCTTGGTATTGTTCCATTAGAGTGTGCTCAGAACCCTTTTCAATAGGAATATGAAAATGTCCTGAGGTATGTTCTTCACTCACTTGGTGTGCCGAGTCGTAACTAGGATATGAACTAGATAATAATTTTCGGGTGTATATCAATATTCATTCTCATCATGAATGGTTTCATATCCCAAGGCATGTTCAAAAATACCTTGGTGTGCTGTAGTTGGAATATGAATATGAGAATAATCCATTTCCTCGTCCTTAAGTAAAATATTCACATAGTCCTCCTAGACGGTAGTAAGAGAATGCTCATTCTATGGAGTGGCCACCAATTCTCATTTTTATTGGTGATATGAATCTTTGAATGTTATGATAGAAATTTTATTGTATACTTATATATATATTTGTGTTTGAATGTTTTGGTAGAGATCTTCATCTATTTTTGGAATGTAGGACACTATAAGAATGTTTTTATAGGAATGTACGCCTAAACATTTTCAAAATCTAATATATATTGTATGATATTTTTTAATTAAACATGGGATATAATAAAATTAGCTAATTAATTGTTCCATCAGAATATTATGATGGGAATTTTATTTGGGAGTAGGGATATATGAGTCCCCCATTATTACTATATAAATACACATACATAATGGATCTGAGTGTGTAGGGATATGATCAGACATAGAAGAAATAACTACAATATGTTTGTGGTATTCCTCTGCAAAATATGTTTTATGATCCCACACCTAGTTATCCAAAACATTTTGTGTATGGTGTGACTTTCTTAGTACAAGTTCATGAGTATTTATGGTGGAAATGTGTCAGGTCGTTCCAGCTATATGTGACTGAGTGGAGTCAGTGGAATTAATTAGGTGTTGGAGGTTGATAGTATCCCTCCTTAGTGGATCTCTAATTCTAATGGAGACAACATAGAATCCTTGATCCAAAATCATCACATACATAAGGATGAAACTATTTCACTCAAATGGTATGCTTATAATGATATTGTTGGTGGTAATGGGAACCACTTGTTTCACGGCAGCATTCGTTGGACAAGGAAGACTCATCTGTTTCAACATTTTGAGAACCTTTTATCAATCTTAAATGGTCACGATTGTAAAATGTCTATATTATTATAAAAATAGTGAATATTCTACCTAAATCTATAGGTTTCAGTTGGTTGAGTTCATTCTATGAACCGTATGGGGTTTTTTGTCAGCGATGATGTTCCCAAACAGTCTATTGATGAAGACGTTATCTTAGGTCATCGTGTTGTTTGTTAGAAAATATCTATAGTAAAAAATATAAAAAAGAACATTATAACTGATCAGTACAACATCACATGAATGATATGTGCTTGATAATATTTTAACAAGTAACTCAATTTTCCCTTCATATTACATGTTCAAACTTTTTTTCTTGTGTGGGCATGTCACATTGAGATTTGGATTATTTCATGGGAACTCCTGTTATGTGGGAATTCTCATCATGAGTGATATTCGTTTACCATTATATGAACAAAATTCAATGTATCTATGCTTGGTAAATAAGTAGTTTTTTTATATTATAGATTCATATAAGGTTAATAATTTTTGTTTGACACACAAAATGCATTCTGTCCTAGGTTTAAAAGACAATTTTCATGAAACTACTAATGATTCCGTTATTCATTCATTAAAATTATTCATATATGATATACCTTTTTAGTTTTCTTATTGAAGGTTAATTATGAGGGTTCATGTAAATTTTCACATTCATTAACATTAGATTGAAAACATTAATTTCATTGAAACTACCAACAACTATAACATCCATAACATGGAACAACCCTTCTTTCAAACGTGAGGAAGTCAATTGGGTTATTAGAACCTACAGTTGCTTGGAACTCACATTGGTCGATATTTTGGGAGGCCAGGATCATCACACCCTTTTGAGGTAATGTTTTCCTACTTTGGGGCCCTCTTATATATTTTATATATGTTCAGCATTCTATTAATAATCCCAATACAAGACCAGTTTCCAAAACAAAATGATTAATTTTTGAGTACTTCCTGGTGTAAATAGAGTTCAACTATTGACACAATATGTATGTATCCATGTTAATTTATCCATTTACTATTAATTTATATCATTTTTCTTCTTATATTTTATATCCATATAACTTGGAACTCTTTAGTTTACTTCTACCTAGTGAAAAAATCAATATATTAATGATGGGATTAATCGTTTATGAGGAGTCCTACATATCATGTTTATAATGGGAATAAAACCCCAATTAGTTAATATTATCCATGATGTTTAAAATAATATAGAAATTAAATATATGAAGAAAAATTGGTACCAGGTATATAGATTGTTCTTTAAGAAGGTTTCTTATTATCCTACATATAATAAATATCACATAAATCATAGTTCAATTATTTCCATGGGACCTACCCTGAGGTTAATTACACCCAATAATGGGTCAAATAATTCCACTAAATTTGGATTACATGTTAATTTTTTCCTTGATAGTAGATATTCCAAATGAGAATGATATAATAACAACAATAAACTAAGCCCTTGTGATCCGTGATAGGTGTGAGTAATGCAGGATAGCCAGTGATCAATTTCATATAAAAGGGATTTAAGAATTACTTACAAGGGATTCCCTGATGGGGTTTTTGATATGGAGATCTCAACTAGGTAAGGAATTAAATGTATCCTATTTATAGTGTGAATTAGAATCCTCATAGTTCAATTAGCTTCTGAATCCGCTGATGGATGAGTAAGGGAGATTCACTTGTAGGATATATTTGGTCAAATGGTTTTGAGTGTCTAACACAATTAGGGACATTCATTAATGTGGATTCCTATTAGATCATAAGGATTATGAAGGCATCTTATGTGTAATTTTTGTTAATGAATAAGTTTTTTCATAGTTTTGTTGGAGTCAATGTATTTACACATACACTAGAGAAGGATATCATGTCCCAAGATTTCTACCTAACACTACCTTATTGTTAACCTAACATGTTTGGGTGCCTGTTTGACATATCTGGGGAGGGCTGAAGGAGTGCTATTTTCATAAATAAAATATACAAAAACAATATCATGATCCATTTGACTTTCCAAGAGGACATCACATGATTTGAATTGATGGGGTGTTGAATGTTTCATTACATCGGATAAGTGTACCAATGTATCCAAAATACATGGCTGACATGTCTAGAGGACATCAAAACAAGGGTGTGACATGGTTGTAGGACTTTTTAATACATTGTTAAAATTTATCAAGGACATTTAATTACATGGTTAACATATATAAATGGATTCATAGGATATGGGTGACTTTTCAGGAGTTCTTTACATGTCTTGGGTGTCATGTTTTGTGGCCTTTTGGTTTTGAGATGTCCACTACACTACCCTCTCATGGTTGAATCACTTTCTTATGTCATAGTCATTATTTTTTCTAAGGTTGAAGAACATGTACTTGGTGAAGTAATTGTCACTTACTTGTTTATATACAACCCTACATTCCTTGTATCTCATATTTATGAGATGGTGTCCACGAGGGATAATCGCATCACGCACTTCACATTTTCATTTCATGGGTTGTTGGAGGCATTTCATGAGGTTCAGTGACCACAAGAACACTATATCATCACATGAATTATTAGAACCCGTATTATTAAATGGAATTTTCATAACCACGTTGACATGTCAAAAAATATTTCCATCATTGAGATGACATGTCTCATATCCTTCATGGGATAGAAATTCTAGGAGAAGGTATCTCACATTATAGAAGAACGCTTGTATAGAGTCTATTGAAAAACTAAGGCATATTGTCATAGGCCATTAATGACATCAAGAGGGCCTATCAGGGGCCTCTCATAAGATCAATATGGACTCTTAGGGGAATCTCGTGATATTATGATAGCATGTAAAGGGGTATTTACATAACTGAGATGGCCTGTTAGAGTGCCTTTTTGTGATCATCTGTGATCACCCAAGGTTCATGACACCATTCACTTAAATATCAACATATCATCCATTCACAAGAGACCTCCATATTTTCTTTTTTTCTTATTAATTATTAGAAAATTCTCACAAATATTTCCCTTTGGTTTCCCATCATATTTTCACTGGATAAATAGTGTATATCATGATATTATGTGAGTGTTTTCATGGATAGTATCTCCACTTATATATGATGCATCATGGTATCAATGTCCAGTCTCCTGATGGAATTCTTCAATTATCATGAGAAGTACCCCAAATTTTGATTAGAGATGTAGGGGTAATTTTATGATTGAATAGACTGGTGTTAGGTCTTTCATATGATGAAGGTGAAATGCCAAAATACACTAATGTGATGGGGTCAACATGTCTGAGTCGGGTTCTTTGTGGTCATGAAGATCACATAAGATAATTTTATGAAAGTCAAAATAAATTTAAATTTTATTATGATTCCCCCTTTTTCACACAATAATTTTTTAAATGGATTTTGTTGACTTTAAAGCATATATAAATTGAAAAGTAGGATGATCAAGGGATATTTTCTAGAATCCTCTACATGACCATCTGTGCTTGTCTAGAAACCTTTAAAAGAACAATATGTATTGTCATATAGACTTATATAGATCATATGTACATCATTAATAGAACAAGATATGTTTTTATGACCTTCCATGGCAATGTAATTGTGTTTACTTCAAGATGTTTTGTGATCTTTATGATATGACCGTCAAAACCTCATTTTACTCATTTTTTTAGGATAAAATAAGAACCGTTCATTATGTATTTATTCCATTCTATTATTTCCCATTCCCATATGGTTTGTGGCTATAAACAATTTCTTGAATTGAAATTTTAATATGCTTAAGATATTAAAAAATCTTATTTTCTGTCTAATTTAAAACATTAAAACCTACATACCCCAAAAATTGAAACAAATTATTAGATGTCCTATTTATTTATATAGTAGTTTGTTTTAGTAATAAAATTATCACAATAGAAAGAATATATTATATCACATAATCTCTTGAAATCATCATAACACTACTTTCTTATTTCCATTGACTGTGTGAGGAAAATTTCAAAGTGATTTGGGTCTTGTAGTGACGTCAGATGGATTTATAGGTTAATAAATAAGAAAACAAAATTATCATTGAGAATAAATCATAGAGGAATCAAGATATATTAAATAGTTCATGAAGTAATTCCATTATTGTTCATCACTTTTTGTTTTTACATCTAACAATTATAATATTTTTGGTATCTTGATTTGTTTTTATTTCTTAAGAGTTCCGTAGTTTTATTTGGGGAGTGATGAGAGGAAATATATAAAATATTTTAATTTATTTTCATTATAGATTGATCCCTAAATTAATACAAAAAATTGGAAATTAATTCCATTTTGATACATTAGTTAAAATGTAATTATACTTTTTAATTTAATGAATCATATCTCTTAATTTTATTTAGCATTTTTAATTAATTTGAAAAAACATATATATTGATTTTTCATTTTCTGTGATTAAATTGTTAATAAGAATATTTGAATGATTATTATTTGAATATAACATTTTGGAACAAATATCTTCAATGACTAAACTAATATAGTGTGTTTTTGACAATTAAGATTTTTTTTATGATGATTATAGGTTTTCTGAATTGATCTTCTATAATTTATTTGTTTTTGTGAAGAAAATGGAGAAGGAAGTGTTATGCAATTTTTTCTGTCTAAGAGGATAAAAAAAATTATATACTTTATAATATCTGATTAATCTAAAAACTAAATATTATAGATAATATATATCATAAGAATAGAATAGATTTATAAGAAAATATATATATAATGAATTTTATAGATAATTTTTAATGATTTCTAAATCAATAGAAAAAACCAACATAATATTCTTTAGTTGATACATTAAATTTTCCAATTAAAATATCCCAATGTGGTTTGATTCATAAGATAATATTTATTGTGAAGGTTATTATGTAATATTTTTAATTTTAAAAAAAATTAAGTACATATATAAATATGTTTTTTTGGTTTACATGATATTTATGACTTATTAAATTTATAGTTACAACTAAAACTAAAAATGGTTGTGTCATGTTATAGAGATTCACACTAATTTAAGAGCATCTATTTGATATTTTTTAAGTAGCTTAGTATTACACCATGAACAAAATTTTAGCATCATAATAAGAGAATTTGGATCTTTAAGGATTAAAATTTGTATTTCAGAAAAAATTATAGGGATTATTTTAAGAAAAATTAATTTTGATAGTCTTCCCAAATACCATAAAATATCATATTGAGATCTTTGATGAACCCATCCATCAGTTAAAAGATGTGAATACATTGGGAGGAAATGATATCCAACATTAATCATCAAGAGAGTTGTATCCTGAAGAAAACCCTTCCTTCAACTATTCTAAATTGGAGCTTATAGAGGATTATGGGGTAATCAAAATGAAAAATTCCAATATAGTGAAAAATAAGGTTCATTGATTCTACAAATACTTCTAACTAACCCAATTATAATAGTCTAAAAGCCTTGGTTTTGTTACGACTAGTCCTTGGGGTCCTTGTCGTGACTACCCCAAGCCTGCCATCTATAGGAAAGGGGATGGAGACTAGCACCAAAGGCGTAAATCCCGATAAAAAGTGAAGGAATTTATATTATGATAGTAAAAAACACAACCAATTATGCTAGCTGAAGTAAGCACAATGTAATACTGAATACAAAGTAAGTGAAGAATGGTAAATGAGCCAGAATACAAACCCAACTGAAAAGTGCAGTATAGCTAAAAGTTTACAGCAATAGCAGTAAAGTAAAGAAGAAACTATTGTGTCTTACACTGAGAATCCCACATGAATGTTGGGTACAAATAGTCTCCTCAGCACCCCAGATCCATCCGTCTGCACCCTGTACGTCTTGCCAAGTGGTCCTCCTCCGGGTACTGTCCAGCTGTACAAGCCTCTACCATAATCAGTGTTGTCCGTCGTCTGCATCCAACACAATGTAGTATGGGAATTGCCCGTGAAGGGGTGAGTATAACAATACACAATAGGGATAAAAACACTCTTTAAGGTCTCCCGGAATCCATGAAGGATAAACCACAAAGGAAATATACAATCACGAAGTATCAACCAACTCTACTTCGGTATATGCCCATACATATACCTAAGTCGTCGATCCCAGTTTGGATCCAACTCTCGAGCCCATGCACAACCCATTCCACACATGAATGAAGTCAATCACACCGATGGTAATTATTCAAAGTCAAGACTCAGCAAACACAGGTATATATCTTTCGTAAATTGACAAAGATAATCAGATGCAATCACCTACTCATCTAAGCTGGTGGACCCACGTCAGATACTAGTCCAGCTAAGTTGTCAGACCCACGTAAAATACTAGACCAGCTACTCTATCGGACCCACATAGGATACTAGAATAGAAGTCAAACCATTAGACCCACAGAAGATTCATGTATGTTAGTCATCACTGTCGAAACCACGGAGGATTCCAGTACAGTTTTCATCGTCATCGAACCCACGGAGTATTCCAGTACAGCTTTTGTCATCATCGAACCCATAGAGGATTCCAGTACATTTTCCATCCGCTTCGAACCCATGAAGTATTCCAGTAAGGTAGTCGTTGTAGTCGCATCCAACTCTAGGGTTCTCGCACACAACTCGCTTGACTGCAGGACGGTCCGCTCCTCGAGCCAATGGGTCGATACATCAACTATCACAAAGCCCAGAGATGATGTATCCTGATGATCCATCTTGTCAGAAGTTATCCAACGTGATAGAAGACGCGTCAATCAGACACCCTGTCTGAGAGTTATTCCCATTTTTCTCCAGGGGCCCCATTTAAAAAACGATCGTTCCAAACCTAGACATTTTCCAATGTTATCTAAAAATCACTTAGAGTATCGAAAAAGGACCGCCACGTCATGAGGGTCATAGTGCCACAGAGGGTGCATTTATCGGACGTGTGGTCTTCATGTTATTCATCCTTAAGAGAAAACGAGCTCGACTCGTTAATCCCAGTTAGCTGGCAGGTCGGTTCAACCTAATTTTCGATAGTCTGACTCGGAAGGGAGTCGGACTAGCCTGATGAAACACGCGGCCAGGACGCGGCTCGTCCCGAGGTGGCCAAGCGGTCCACGGGGGGCGCGGTCCCCCGGCTTCCCGAACTAGCGGCGCACGTGGCACCGCCCTCCCTAACTGGCCGGCTGAAGCTGGCCGGCCGGCCCTCTTGGCACAAGTGGCTCGCTCGGGTAGGCCGTAGTCTCTCCAACGCGGCTCCCTCCAAGAACCACAGTTCTACTCAGCCAGGTCGGACGCCTGCCGGCCGGTTTGCCCCCTGAGCAGCCAGCAGAATGCGGTCTGCAGTCTTCCGCAGCGCGGCACCCCTTGGGGTGCTGCGGTCCACCTTCTCCTTGACTAACTTTATCCATTATGTTCTTCATCGGCAAAGCGGCCCGCTGTTCTGGGCCGCAGTTCTTCCACATGTGGACGGAAAACAACCGGAGTTTCTGTTCATCGCCACCTTCCTATCATGATCTCCATCACAATAAAAAAGATACTACGGAGGGTCGTCGGGCTTTGTGCATTCGGACCACGCCCTTCGTGTTAGGTGGTAGAAGTTGGCTGAAAATAAACAATAATTTCCAACGTAGAATTGGGTACGAGATAAACACTTCAAATTGAACAAACCACTACCTTGAGATAAGGTTCGCGGTAGTAGAGCATCGTGGGAGACGGCGTTGCGGGGAGACGGTGTCAACTCGTTGACGTCGCGATAGAAGGGCCGACGATGGTGTGTCATCAGCGTTCCTCGCGGGTGGCTCTTTCTCCTTTCGTTTTTCGAAAGATTGAAGGCGATGATTGAAATTCCTCGGCAGTTCTTCGTTGGAAGGATGATGTTCTTCATTGAGAGAGGAACACCCTTCTCTATATCTCCAATGCTCTCTCACAAGTCCCCTCAATACAACGAGTGAGTCAAAATAAAATTATAGCTAAAGCTATTATTTTTATTCACACATGTAATTAAGAATTCAAAAAACTTAATTAATTAATTGAAGACGTTGAATTCATTAATTAAAATATGTTGGAAAATAATAAAGAGATGAGGAGGGAGGTGAAGAGATCTCTTAAGTAAGGGTTGTAGTCAAAGAATTAAATAAAGTTGAGTTAAATGGGGGTTGAAGAGAGTTATGGGGAGATGAATGGTTAGGGCTTCTATGGGACCCACCTCACTAATATCCTCACATGGGAAGTTATGTGGGTGTGGGCTCGACCAATAACATCCCCATGTAGTATTTAACTACTATCAAAATAATATTTTGTACCACATAATGTTTATTTTATTTAAGTTTAAACTTGAAAATATATCTTCAAAGTCGTATAAAATGCAACTGCTGTAATGATCCCCTTAAGAGAATATTGGCACCATGAGTTCATCGGTGTCCTCATATTTTAATTCTGAGCACTCGTTCAAAAAATAGGAAAACTCGCATGTGCGTTTACTGAATGTATCCAAAAAAATATTCATAAATTGATTCCGGGCACACCGGGCCTCAGAATCAAGTGTCGTCATAAACTTTGCACATGTAAAATTCCAAAGTATTTAGGAAAAAAATCCATGAAATTTCCGTGTCTTTACATTCCTCCCACCTCAGGTATTTACATCCTCGTAAAGCTACAACACATAATAGGAAATAAAATGGGGATATTGAGCTCGCATTTGTGCCTCCTGCTCTCATGTTCTCTCCAGGAGGTTCCCGTGCTGATAGCGAATGCACACAAGAGGTATCGATCGTCCACGTAGGACCCGCTCTTGTCGATCCTCAATCTCCAGTGGGACCTCCACAATGGTAACCTCATCATCGATGTACAGCTCCCTATGATCGATGATGTGGGGCGAGTCGTGCCCATATCTCTGTAGCTGAGATACGTGGAAAACGTCATGAACCTAGTGCAACTAAGGTGGAAGGGTCTTGCGGTAAGCCACCTCGCATACTCTACTAAGGACCTGGAATGGTCCGATGAAATGCGGAGATAACTTGACACCCGACCAAATATCTGTATACTCCATCGAGGTGAGACCTTTAAGAATACATGGTATCCATCCTCAAACTCCAGTGGTCTCCTCCTCCTATCACCATAGGACTTCTATCTTCTCTATGCAGTCTTCATCCACTACTGGATGATCTGCACCTTCTCCATCATAGCCGGAACCATATCTGGTCCTACAAGTGATGACTCCCTTGGGTCAGCCTAGCACAGTGCCTCGTATGGTGCCATCCTGATGGTGGAGTGGTAACTATTGTTGTACACAAACTCCGCCAGGGGTAGGTGATCCACCTACATGTGACCAATTTCAAGGACACATGCACGGAGCTTGTCCTCAAGGGTCTGTATGGTCCTACCAGTCTGTCCGTCCGTCTAAGGATTGAAGGCGATGCTAAGACGTAGTTGCGTCCCAAAATCCTCATGTAACCCCCATCCATATCCTGGAAGTGAATTGAGAATCTTGATCTGAAATGATAGTCAATGGCACACCATGAAGCCATACGATCTCCTGAATGTAGAGGCATCTCGAGCTCTATACTGAGACCTGCTCTATGATCGGTAGGAAGTGGGACGACATGGTGATTTGGTCTATGATCACCCAGATAGATTCGTGACCTCTGGATATGCGTGGATGTCTAGTAATGAAATCCATGGATATTGTATCACACTTCCACTCTGGGACCTCTAAGGGATGTACCAATCCCGCTGGTACCTAGTGCTCCGCCTCACTTGCTGACAAGTGAGGCATCGTGAAACTAACTCTTCTAAATCCTTCTTCATGCCTGGCCACTAGTTCTATAGTTTGAGGTCCTAGTACATCTTTTCCACTCCTGGATGTACCGCTAGAGGAGAAGTGTGAAACTCTCTCAACACTTCCTCCTATAGTTCAACTGGTACCATAGTACGTCCCCTGAAGAGGATGAAATGCTTCCCTCCTTCAGAAAATCCATCAGGATCCTGCCTTGTGGGTATCTGAGCACATCGCATCTCACAGTCAACATCCCCATGTTGTGCCTCTCTGAGTCGCTGAAGGAGTGTAGGAGTGATTGTGAGAGACTGTAGAAAGGCTTCTCCATCTTTACCCACAAAGGATATTTGCAGCATAGCTAGCTACTCTATCGCCTCTCCTAGTAGATGAATGCCTGATCTGTTGCTTAGAGCATCAGCTACAATGTTCCCCTTTCCAGGAGTATAAACTATCTCAAAGTCATAGTCCTAGAGGAACTCGAGCCATATTCACTATCTCAGGTTTAGTTCCATCTCCAAGAAGATGTACCTGAGACTCTGGTGTTCAGAGTAGACTATAATGTGCTCACCCATCAGATTGTGCCACCACACCTTCAAGGCGAAGACCACTGCTGCTAAATCTAGGTCATGGGTAGTGTAGTTCTTCTTGTTTTGTCTCAAATGTGGTTAACCATAGGCGGTCACTGCTCTCTCCTTCATCATGACACTCCCGAGTCTGGTCCCTGATGCTTCACAATAAACTACATACCCAATTCCCTCCTCTGGTATCCTCAAGATGGGTGCACTGGTCATCCACTGTCTCAGCTCTTGAAATCTCTGCTGAAATCTATCTGAACACACAAATTGTTTCCCATTCTTTATCAAGGCTGAAAGTGGTGTTGCAACTCTGGAGAAGTCTGGAACAAATCTCTGATAGTACCCAGCCGGACCGAGGAATCTCTGCACCTCCATCACGCTCCTGGGTGGATCCCAAGAAAGTACTGCCTTGATCATCGCAGGATCCACTATAGCTCCCACCTCCGAGATGACGTGTCCCAAGAAGTGTACCTCTCATATCCAGAGATGGAACCTTAAGAGCTTACCATAAAGCTGGTTCTCTCGAAGTGTAGCCATTACAACCCGCATTTTTTAGGTGTGCTCCTTCGCATTAGTCAAGTAAATCAGTATGTCGTTGATGAAAACTACGACAAATCGATCGAGGTAAGGCTAGGAGATCCTGTTCATGAGACTCATGAACACTACTAGAGCGTTGGATATGCTTAAAGGCATAACCAAGAACTAGTAGTGGTCATACCGACACCTGAAGGTCATCTTCCGCACATCCTCTTCTTGAAATTTGAGCCGGTGATAACCCGACCTGAGGTATATCTTCGAGAACCATCGTGCTCCATTGAGTGATCAAAGAGATCATCAATCCTCGGGAGTGGGTACTTGTTCTTCACGGTCACTTGATTTAGGCGATGGTAGTCGACACACAGTCTCAAGCTCCCATCCTCCTTCATGGCCAATAACATCGGAGAATCTCAGGGTGAAACACTGGGTCAGATGAATCCCTTTCCCTACAAGTCCTCAATCTGTACCCGCAGCGCACGAAACTCAGCGGGAGCGATCCGATATGCTGGATTAGATATCGGTGATGTCCTGGGGTACAGGTCTATTTAGAAGTCTACCTCATTGTGAGGAGGTTGTCCTGGAACATCATCAGGAAAAACGTACGCATACTAATCCACCACTTCAAGAAATCTCAGACTCCACACATCAACTGTTTTGAGGATGGTACTAGCCAACCGATGTGTGATTGGTTGCCCTCTCCTCTGCGTTAGTCCATCCTGCACTGCTAATGATCCCTTCTCACCGGTGAAGGTGATCCTGCTCCCATCCGTGTGGATACACCACACCATGCGCCCAATTCAACCAATATGAGCATGGATTGTAGACAACCAGCCCATACCAAAGATGACGTCATAAGGCCTCGATGCCTCTACAAGAAGATCACAGCCAAAGCTCTCACCTCCTAGAATAAGATAACAATGCCAGAACCAGTGTGAAATAATTGAGTCTGCTCCCATAGGAGTCTCTAGCTAGAAGGATCGATCCAATGGCTCTATCAGAATATCCGATCTCCGAACAGGGGCATCAGTAATAAAAGAATGAATCACACCTCTATCTATCAGTACTAAAGCAAGGGTGGAGTATAAACAGATAGTACCTCGAATCATCTCAGGTGCACCGTGGTCATAAGCCTCCACTACCTGGAGATGAGCCTACCTCTGTCTGCCAGCTCCCTATAGTCGAGGTGGACCTCCTGGTGGTGGTAGAGGTAGAGCCTCAAAGCGTCGTCCACCACCCGCTGCTCGGCCAGCTCATCTGCCTTGTTCGCCTACTACCTGTGGACCGCCATAGCCGAACCTCTGCCTCTACCTGGGAGGTCCCTCCACTTTCTGCTGCTCATCAGCATGGTGGGTCAGGCAGTCTCGAGCCATGTAACCTTGCCCGCCGCATTCATAGAATTGCCTGATCCTCATATAGTTGGATCAGTTTCGGGTGCCCCGCACAACTGAACCTGTATCCTATGGTCGCTCACCTGATGTCCTGGTCCGCTTGGACCTCTACGAAATCTGTCTACTATCGGATGTAGATGAATCCTCTATGTGTCACCCTGTGGTGGGTGTCGCTGCTGGTGTTGGATCATTGAGAAAGCTCTCTACAAGAAGGGATCGCTCCATAACTCCCTCCTGTGTCGGAATGCTGATGGAGATCATCGAAGCCATGATATCTTGTATGAGTCCCTGCTCAAATGTCCATCCCCTAAAGAATGGGTCACATACCATCTCTGTGGATTATCATGAGAGGTCAGTAAACCTCGCTAAGTACTGAGCCACTATCATGCTGCTCTGCCACAGATGATGTAACTCCTATATGTTCACCGCATAGAGGGTGGCTGGAACATACTCCAAGCGGAAGAGACTATTGATGTCTGCCTAAAGTAGAGATGCCTCATCGTGCACCTAGAGCATCAAGATCCACCATCTACCTGCTTCTGCGTGCAGGAGACTCGCTGCAAGGATCACCATAAGATCGGCTGGTGTCCCTACTAATATGATGACTCTGACGATAGCCTCCATCCAATCATTGGCTTCCTGAGGGTTCGTCTCTCCACTTAACATGGGTGGCCTCTGTCGATGAAACTCATGCAAGGAACTCAGGCGGCATGCACCCTCCGCTGCTGGGGATGGAGGTATTGGTGGCTCAACGGGTACTGGTTCCACTGGTGCCTCTACTATGATGGGGTGCTTCACCAAGGCCTCATCGCTCGGTGGGCTGCCATCTCATAAGCGACTCGAAACCATAGTCGGCAGCCTTAGTGGGGTCGTCCTAAAAGGAAACAGGTGTGCCATAGTCAAAATAGTATACCTTGTGAGCTGACACAAAGTAACCACAATGAAAACTTTTGAAACACATAGGAAATCAGTGTTTTCATGCACTGAGTTAGAAATCAGGAGTCAGGTCCTGTTGTATGGATACGCCGGTCGTCGCACCAACACTGGACTCCCTGGACTTAAAACCACACTCAATACTCTTAACATTATTATTTCATAGAAAGGAATGATAAGAGCCCTGAGTTCTGCAGTAGAACTGACTCCTCTAATACTAATTATTTACAACCCGTCCGCGGGGCCCGTGCCGCGACTACCCCAAGACCGCCTTCCATTGGCTCGGGGCTGGTGACTAGCACCAAAGGCGTAAATCCCAATAAAAAGGGAAGGAATTATCTTTATGATAGTAAATAAACAAAACAGAGTATGCGAGCTGAAGTAATCAAAAAGTAGTACTGAATACAAAGTAAATGCTGAAAGGTAAATGGGCCAGAATAGAATCCCAACTGAAAAGTATAGTACAATTGAATGTCTAGTGCAACAACAATAAAGTAAAGTAGAAACTACTGAGTCGTCCTCTAGGAATCCCACCTGAAGAGTGGGTACATATAGTCTCATCGACACCTCAGATCCGTCCGTCCGCCCCGTGGACATCTCACCAAGTGGTCCACCTCCGGGTACCGTCCATCTCTACAAGCCTCTACCACGATCAGCATTTTCCATCATCTGCATCCAACACAACTTAGTACAGGAATTTCCCATGAATGGGTGAGTATAACGATACTCAGTAGGGACCCCGAGACCCCCGATGGTCTCCCAGAATCCACAAAGGAGGAACCACAATGGAATGATAAAATCAGGAAGTATCAACCAACTCTACTTAGGTATATGCCCATACATATAACTAGCTTATCGATCCCAGTTCGGCTCCATCTCTCGAGCCCAAGCACAACCTAGTCCACACAGGAAAGAAGTTAATCACACCGATGATAATGATTGAAAGTCAAGACTTAGCTTACACAAGTATAAATCTTTCATAAATTGGTAATGATGATCGGATGAAATAACTGACTTGTCTAAGCTGGAGGACCCACGTAGGATACTAGTCCTGCTAAGCTGGTGGACCCATGTAGGGTACTAGACCAGCTACTCTGTCGGACGCACATAGTATACTTGAACAGAAGTCAAACCGTCGAACCCATAGAGGATTCAAGTATGGTAGTCATCACTATTGAACCCACGGAGGATTCCAGTATAGTTATCATCATCATCTAACCCAAAGAGGATTCCAGTACATTTTCCATCATCGTTGAACCAACAGAGGATTCCACTATGGTAGTCAATGCAGTCGCATCTAGATCTAAGGTTCACTCACACAACATGATTGATTTTGTTCGGGTCCACTTCTCGAGCCAAGGGGGCGATACATCAATATTCACGAAGTCTAGAGTTGATGTATCCCAAAGTTCTATCTCGTCAAAAGGAACACAACACGACAAACGGCGTGCCAATCAGATGCCCGGTCTGAGAGTTGATATCATTTGTTTTCCAAGAGCCCGGTTGGAAATATGCTCGTTCCAAACCCGGATATTTTCCAAAGTTATCCAACACACACATAGAGTATCGAAAAAGTACCTCCATGTCATGAGGGTCCTAGTGTCATAGACGGCGTGTCTATCGAATGCGCGGTCTTCATGTTATTCACCCTTAAGGGAAAATGGGCCAGACCCATTAAGCCCAGTGGGCTGGCGGGTCAGGTCAACTATGTTTTGGCGGGTCTGACCCGGCAAGGGGTCGGACCGTCTTGCTGTAACCCGCAGCCAGGCCCAGCGGGGTGTGGCCCAACCCGGCGCACCGTGGCCCGAGGGGGCCGAGCTATTCTGGGGGGGGGGGGCGGTCCCTCGGCTGTCCAAACCAGTGGTGCCAAGCGGCGCCGCCCTCCTTAACCGGCCGGCCAAAGCCGGTCGGCTTTCATGGCCCAAGAGACCCACTCGGGCGGGCCACAGTCTTTCTAGTGGGACGCCATCTTAGCGCTATGGTTTTTCTCAGCCCGGCCAGCCACCTGCTGCCGGTTTGCCCACCAAGAAGCCTGCAGAATGCAGGTCGTGATCTTCAACAGCGTAGTGCCTCTTGTGGCGACGCCATCCACCATCGGCCCAAACAACTTTAGTCGGTCGGTTCTTCGTTAGTCGAGCGACCAGCTTTTGTGGGTCGTGGTTCATCCGCACGCGGCCGGCGCATGACCGCCACTTCCGTTCATCTCCACCTTCCTATCATGATCTCCATCGCAATCAAAAGAGACTACGGAGTGTCATCGGGTTGTGTGCATTCGGATCGCTGCCTCCGCGTTAGGTGGCAGCAGTTGGCTGAAAATAAACAATGA
Source organism: Viscum album (assembly GCA_963277665.1). Lineage (NCBI taxonomy): Eukaryota > Viridiplantae > Streptophyta > Magnoliopsida > Santalales > Viscaceae > Viscum > Viscum album. The sequence continues at coordinate 846,292,568 of OY728131.1, read as the reverse complement.
TTTCCAATGTGGAACGGGGTACGGGATAAATACATCAAATTGAACAGAACCTTACCATTAGATAATATTTGCGGTAGTCAAGCGTCATGAAAGACGGCGTCGTGGGGAGACGGCGTCAACTAGTTGACGTTGGGGTAGAAGGGCCAAGGATGGCACGTCGTCAGCGTTCCTCACGGATGGATCCTTCACCTTTGGTTTGGCCAAAGATCAAAGGTGATGATTCATGTTCCTCGGTGGTTCTTCGGTGGAAGGATGGTGTTCTTCGTTGAGAGAAGAACACCCGTCTCTATTTCCCCAAAGCTCTCTCACAAATCGCTTCAACACAACGAATGCCCCCAAAATAAAATAATAGCTAAAGATATAATTTTTATTCACACATGTAATTAAAAATTCAAACAACTTAATTAATTAATTGAAGAGGTTGAATTAATTAATTAAACGGTGATGGAAAATAATAAAGAGATAGAGAGGGAGGTGAAGAGATCTCTTAATTAAAGGGTGTTGTCAAACAATTAAATGAAGGTGAGTTAAATGGGGGTTGAAGGGAGTTATGGGGAGATGAAAGGTTGTGGCTCGTGTGGGCCCCACCTCACAAATATCCTCGCATGGGAAGTTATGTGGTTGTGGACTCCACCAGTAACTTCCCCATGTAGGATTTAACTAACTCGGAAAATAAAACTGTGCACCACAAAATTTTTATTTCATTTAAGTTTAAACCACAAAATATAACTTCAAACCCACATAAAACAAAACTGTGGTAAAGGTCCCCTTAAGTGAATACCAGCTCTGCGAGTTCATCGGTGTCCTTGAATTTCAATACCGAGCACCGGTTCAAATGATAGGAAAACTCTCACGTATGTTTACTGAACATACGCGAACAAAACATCAGAAATTGTTTCCGGGCACACCGGGCCTTGGAACTAAGTTCAATCAGAAACCTAGGTCTCATTAAATTCAAAAGTATTTAAGAAAAAAAACCCTTCAAAATTCCTGGTCTTTACAGGGTTTTTATCTTTATTTATTTACATTTACATAATTTTTCATTTTATAGAAAAATACTATAACAACCATATTATTTTTTACATATTAATATATTATTTATTATATATTATTTCACAAAATAAAAACAATTATTGATAATTCTAGTTTCTCTAGGATTTCTGTAAATTACAGAACAACATAAAATGAGGAATAGATACTCCTTATTGAAAAATTCTTTAATGTGATCATAATTTTCCCTCAAATTAAAAAATGCATTAGATAACCTGGAGTCATATATTTGAAAATGGTGACCAGTAAATCCAAATAATGGAATAATAATTGAATAAGTTAATTAATGTTATAAAATAGGAATTTAAATAGATAAGAAAATTATCATGATTAATAATGCATGTATATCATGACAATCACAACTTGGGAAATGTGGCATCGACTTAAAACATTCCATAATAAAAAAGATCAAGGCTACCTAACAAATGAAATTATGAAAACATTACTACTAATTAATGAAGGTCAAACACTATCCAAACATGACATATCATGATCCTAAACATTACCCATTAAAATTTAGTGCTATAAAATTCAAGGCACACTAGTCACTTTTATTTCATTCTCATACATTAGTGTGTTACATTTGTCATACTATATGGATTAATCCATAATAATTTTGTATTCTGTAATTAAATAGTGGGTAATATATATATTTATGTCATAATTAATATAATTATAAGTGTATAATGGTTAATTCCCTTGATAATAATTGGATATGTTATTCACTACACAATTATTTTGGCATGGAAAATAGAGGTGAAATTTTGATATCATAACAACATCACTTAAAATTCATAAAATTGGGTGAGAAGGGAGAAAGGGATATCTCATCATTTTTAAATAAAATTATATATAATATGGAAATATACCTATATATCCCAATAATAGGTATTTGAAATTGATGGCATAAGGTAATAAATAAACAAGAATAAAGAAGTGAATGTGAGGATCCATTATTTGAGTGTGTGGCACAATATTCTTGGGAGGAACTTCTTGATATCTTTTGGGAAACACAAGAGGACTATAAAGATAGTGGGGAAGAGTAAAGAAGTGCATTAGGTATTTTTGGTTAAATTAAATGGTGTCATGGGTTGATTTATATAGTAATTATTGGGTATTTCTTTATAATTTCTCAAATATAGGTTTTAGCTCTATATAATAAAATAACCAAAACCGAAATTCACAACTAGTTTTTTCCCATGGATTCTTCTAAAGGGGGTAATTATTCAATATTTTATAAGGAAGTGGGAATATATTAATAAAATAATACCCTATCTTTTGTGGAGTTGAGTCGTACTCTTAGTGAAATGAATTTAAATCCTTAATATATATTAATAGTTTTGGTGGATTCAAATTGGATTGATAAAAATAATCAATTAATCCTAAAGTTTCATAATTTAAAAAAAATATTTTTGGTATTGGATACATTTATAGTGTTTATTACATAACTTTTGGGTTATAATGATGTCATAATACACAAAGTATATTTATACGGTATTAAATTTTTATGCAAAAAGTACATTGGCTCAAAAAATTCTTAAAAAATCAATGTTCTAAAATTTAGACATTATGATTCTAAAAATATTATTCATTTTATTGAAATAATTTTCTAAATACGTGATTTCTCTCTTTTATTTTAATATGGATATTTATTAAGAAATTATGGTCATTGAAAATAACATTTTTCGAACCTTTATAAAAATTACATTTGACTTCCTAAAAATATATTATCATTTATATTTAATAAAAATTATTTATTAATAATATATTATTAAAATATTATCTTTTTTTAAAAATCAATTAATTCATAAAAATTATTCCTTACTTAAATTTTAATATTATCGTAATATAATATTTGTGATTTATTATATCAAAATAAAAATCATTTATAATGTAAAAATAATATGATGAAAATAAATGCATTTTTTTAAAAAAATAATATAAATAATCATATTTAGAGGTATTGATAGATAGGACTTTAATACACTGGTATGTTCCATAAGGGTACGGTGCTTGACTGTGATACATTCATAGGTGGTTCGACATACTTGGTTCGGACCATGATCTCGATGAGTTAAACATCTATCATAAATGATTTCACTCAATATTAACATGTTGAATATTGGATTATCCTTGGTCAAGAACAAATACCAGTGATTCTATCTCCCTTGGATGCTCCAACAAATGTTATTCCTATGGTGTGATCCTACTAGTTGAGCCAATATCTTACATTTTCGATTTTCATTGGATTTGATAAAACTTAATATTTTCACTAATCATTTGTTCATTATTCCATGGATATATTATTAATGGTAATGAATCTTAAAAATAAATTAAATCTGATAGATTATAATTAAACCAATAAAGTCACTTTTTTTCTATATCGATATTAATAATAATACATTTAATTAAATTTCAAGGGGAATTTTAATTATAACAGTTTTGGTCACTAAAATCATTCAGCCTTAAGAATTTTTCATTCAATATTTTTATTTCCCACCAAAAAAAGATAATATTAACTCTATTTCATAACATATTCTTGTTCACACATATCTTCTTCCAACTTTTTATTCCTCCACAACACTTTGACATGGTGCATTGTATAATTTCTCATAACATTGTCTCTATGATATAATATCTCCACCGAATTCTCCCCATAGGGAAAATAATTCTCCAATATATTGAAATATGGATTTTGTACATGTGAGGGATATAGTATGTACATTCTCAATTTGTATACAAGGAATGAATCATGCACTTGTGGTAGGGTATGTGGGAGTACTAGTCGACATGATACCTGTCTAATGCGGCCAAGGATCTAAAAGGGGAAAATGTATCTTGCACTCTTATTTCCCTTCAACCAAAATCTCATGTCTTTATTACATGAAGATATGCCTAGACATACCGTGCCTCCAACATCAAACTCTCAGTCGCATTAATAATTACATCACAGTACATCTATCAACACTTAGAATTATTTAGGTGCTTCTGAATTCTCTTAATATTTTACACCATTTCCCCATACATTTTAAGACCTTCTTGTTTGTGTTCTTCAATATCAACCCCATATGAAGGTTCTTTATAAAAATTCACATAAAGGCTTAATATGTCCCCATTTGGATGCTTGTGTGGAAACTATTGTTGTCAGTGAACTCAACCAGAGCTAGATGTCAGTCCCATACTCCATTGAAATTAAATGAATATGCTCATAACATTTATTCTAGAGTATTAATATTACACCTATATTTTCCATTAGTTAGTTGATGAAAAGTCTTACTAGAATTCATATCAGTGTTTATAAAATGTTGGAGACTTTCCCAGAACATGATAGTGAATCTCGGATCTCAATTAGATGTAATTGACTTTGGTATTTCATGTATCCTTACCACTTCTCTGATGTATATCAGTGCATGTTGATCAAGAGATATGTCTTTTTGAATTTTTATAAATTTACTTTCATTTATAAAAAATTCCAAAACAACCCATATATCATTATTTCCCTTAGATTTCTTTAGATTTTTTGTGAAAAATCCAATGTTGATTTTTCCCATTTACATGTGGATATGCGTAATGGTTTCATCATCCCTTTATAATTATTATTTTTATCCTTAAATTGATAACATACCATTCAAATTGAATTATATTCTGTGATCTCCTTAAATATATTATTCCTCTAGTAGTGTTCTCAGAGAACTTGATACATCTTTTTACATCTCGGGTTAATGGGGAAAGTGGAATTGTGTGCATCATCTCACAACTACTTCTTTAACTTGGGATTTTATGGTATACATATTCATGACCCAAATCTTACAAAAACTTCATAATTAACATTGAACATCAAGGATTTCCCATTTCTTATAGCTTCCAAATTATTCTGAATTCCCACATCATCGATTTTAGAATATTTTAACCACTCCAAAAGGGAAAATTGAGAAATAATTTTTGAAAGGATTAGTGGTGTTTCATACTTTTGGATTCCCATTTCTATCCTTTATAAATCTAATTAGAACAGATACCGGTAAATTTTCATCAATTATATAATTTCTAGATCCTTTATACAAAGAGAATCTTAGGCATTATTTTAATACTAATGATAATAGTTTATTTAGATTTCATTGTCCTTGGTCATCTCCAACCATATTCATTGGAACATATTCTACTCTTTGAGTGTGAATATATACTTGAGGTTTTTGTGATCCATATATATTTCACACTCCTCCCCAAAGAGATAATTTCACCATATGTTCAAAGTAATGATTACTGCATCCAATTCTAGATCATGTATTGGGTAGTTATGTTCATGAACATTCAACTACAATGTATCATAGGCTTGAAATTTGCTTTCATCATTAACACACAACCCAATCATTTATTTAATTAATCATTGAACAATTAAAAAATTTATCCACTTGTCCGTACTATAGTCATAAGATTAGTGATCATTTAATTTTTGTCTCACTAGGTCTCTCTTCATATTAATCATTTCAATCACCCATTTTCCCCTTATTAGATGTCCTTTTAAGAGGGTTTGAAAATCATGACCACTTTCACCAAATTAGACGATAATACCTAAATAATCAATAAAAACTATAGATATCTATCATAGATGATTTCCTCATTCATCCTTAAATTGTATATGTTTCTAAAGGGTCCAAATATATCCCAATTCTTGTGATTGTATTCCCCCATAATGAGATTCCCTTCAACCATAACTCACAGTTTCTATACTTTTCACAATAATTCTCCTTCAAAAAGGCCTTTAACACAATGCTCTGGTGCTCCACATTATCCTCCGTGGTATTAGAGAATATTATAAAATAATTTATAAATACGACCACAATTTTTCTTGAGATAATCTATAAAGACTCTATTCATCATATCCCTAATAATTTTTAGAGAATTAATATGTCCGAATTGAATTACTAGGAACACATAGTGCCTGTATCATTTACAAAAAGTTGTCGTGGGTATGTCTTTATTCCTCACAGTAACATGGTAATATAAAAACTATATATCCACCTTGTACAATTATTATTCTCCATGTATTTGACCAAACAATTCAATAATATGTGATAGTGGCTACTTGTTCTTTATCATGATCTTATTGAGCACACAATAATCAATACAGAGGCATATATACCCACACTTCTTCTTTATGAAGAGGAATATTGAACCCAATGGTGATGAACATGGGCATATTTAACATTTATCTATATTCCCATGTATTTTATTCTTAATACCCTGAATCTCCATAGTATCCATTCTTTACGATGTATTGTATAATAGAAATACTCTAGGTATATGCTAGTTTAAAATTTAAACATCTTGGCTAGGAGGAAGACTTGGAAATTCTTAATGAAACACATCAATGTATTCCCTCACAATATTAATATCTTTGAGGATGGTGCATTCCTTACACATGACCATTTGGGTTATATATGCATGATCATAGGGAAAAATATCCTGGCTTGAGAGGTATTTTCATAAAAAGATTCATCCTCCACCTATCACTTGTACATAGTCGGAGGATGATTCATAATAGAGAGAGTGATTTCTTTCTCGTGGAAATTTTTGTTGGGTATCTATAAGGAAAGACAATCCATTCATGTAATTACATAAAATTTTAGTAAATGGTGTATGAAAATATTCTATGGTAATTTTATCCCCCAAATTTTGAGGTGGGAGGATTTATATACATGGAATGAAATAATTTCCCAATTTCTTGTTTTCACGCACACCTCTATACTCATGATTGGTTTTGGTGTTCCAATAGTGGTACTAAAATTTATTAATACGAGGTATTGTGAAGAACCATACTCAAAATGTATGTTCCCAATTATTTAATGAATAACTAGCATACTTGTTACCACCACATTTTTGAGATCCCCCTTAGTGGTTGTGATAGAAAAACCTCACCCTTTATGGTATGTAGGTTATTGGTTGAATCTAAAAACCCATGTCATATGTCATTGGTTTGAAAAGTGAACTATGTTATTATAGATGAAGAAATGAACATTGATTTGAGGGTTGAGTGGAGTATTCCATTACTCTGTCTCATTAGGGGTTTTCTCCTATCATTAGTATATATCTGGATTCCCTTCATTCCTATAACTAAAGCATTTCATCATCCCCTTAAAGTGAATTTAAATGTACTTCGTTATTCTCCTTTGACAAGTGGGAAGTCAAAATTCCTTGGCACCATTATATTTCACAATGATACCTCGCTAATTAATCTCCAGATTCTACCTCTTATCACTATGATAGCCTTGAGATTTTTTGATCTCTATCTTCACATTGACGTTATATCGTACAATATCTATATAGATATAAAATTCATGGATCACTGGAGATATTTTAAGATTATGTTTTATCCTCTGAAAAAAGTATTCATCCTTTTATTAATGGGTAATGACAATAATGGAGGTTTATTGTGAATGAATTGTGATGTTTTACATATATTCAATGATATATTAGTCATATATAATCTTGATGGAAAGGAAATCTCATTCAATTATTTGTTTGAGAGTGGGATGAAAATATATATTGATTTTTTACATAACTTTGTACACACCATTGCTTTGATATCTTACTCAGGCATCATATTATTGATCAATATAGAGTACTGATCTTCTTATCCCTCCAAATGATAAACAGATAGTATAAACATATCTAGTTTGTCACATTAAAGGATGAAGAAGATTTTCTCAATAATGTTGACCCATTTTTTAGTTATTAAGGGATCAGGAGATCTTTTGAAATTTGAAGGACACTGTCACTTGAAAGACTGGATCACATCTTGTTCTTACATAAGTGGATCAGTATTTTCCTTCTAATTTAGGTTTATATTCAGAACCAGAGTCATATAAGAGAGTATCGTCACAAAGATTTAGATTCCCATTCCCATCGAAATGGGAATCTATTTGAGGGAAGTCATCACATTTCACTTCACATTATTTTTTTATATGATTACTTATATTTACTTCAATTGGAAAAAATAAAAAGGAAATTAGGGATGATTATTTTAAAAAATTTATGCACTTAAAGGGGGAATCTAGTTACATTAATGAGATAACATATTAATTTTATTTATATTATAACATATAAATTTATAAGAACTAAGCTATGTTATCCATGATCTATTTCCTAACATATATTATTAAGGGAATTTTTTTCTACTTTAACAATGGCTTATGATTGGGTAATTAATTTTCTGATTCATATCCCCTGAGAGTGTCAAACTAGGTGTATAGTAAGGCATGTTTTCATGTTCTAGGTTGACTCGGGTAAGGCCCAACACACATTATCGGAGATGTTACCCTAGTAACATATGTACAAAAATGACAATCAATTATGGTCGGGATATACATTCATGATATACCACAGACTCTATAATAACCAAATTTTAAGGATGTTTTCATATGCTTAGTCTTATCTGTAAGGCTTTGTATAGGATTTTCTAATCCTAATCCCAAAAATAACTAAAAATCCATTTGATAAAATCTATAACAACCAAGTTCTTTATTACATATTAATAAAATACTTATTAAATAGGATTAAAAATAGAAAAACTATGATGATTTTGGATTATAGTTTCTTTGGTAAATAGTTTTATTATAAAACAACATAAAATGTGGAATACTTAATCTTTATTGAAAACTTATTTTACATGATCATAATATTTCATTGAACTTAAAACATCATATGATGACTTGGGGTCCTACATAAGAATGTGGTGATCTATAAATATCAGTAATGGAATAATATTGTAGAAAACGTGATTCATGTTTGAAAATAGGTATATCAATGGAGAAAAAAAGAAATATGAATAATGAAGTATGATATACCATGATAATTGTAACACAGGAAATGTGGAAACAAAATAAAACACTATATCATAAATATAGGTAAAGGATAACATCTTGAACATCATGATGTAAAAGGTTGCATAAATGAATCATCTTCACTCTTTTTCAAAACAATACGTCTTTTGAGACTAAACATAACCTAATTCATTGGAGTACTATATAATTCTAAGTTCAACCATCACATTAATTTCATTCTCATAGATAAGAATTCCACATAGATCGTACAAAATGCATTCGTTAATCATCTTATTTTAATCCAAAATTAAGGATTTGGTAATAAATATGTGAAATTCAAATGTCAAATAAGTATAAGTGTGTAATGGTGAACATTCTAGATTGAAATTGTGTAAGGTGTTCACTATAAAATTATATTAGCAACATAACGACGTCGCTAAATAATTCACAAAATAGGTTGATGAGAGATTAATGGGTCTATCATTATTTGGAAAAAGTGGATATTAATAAGGACATTTAATGACATATACCAACATTAGGAAATTAAAATGGAAGTAATAATGTACTGAATAATCATGAAATGAAGGGAATTTTGGGATCCCATACTTGTTTTTGTTAATCCAAATGATTTCGGTGGATCCTCTAGAGAGATTTAGGGAACCATGGGAGGACTCTATAGTGGGAAGGGAAGTAGAAGGACGTGATAAATGGATTATTAGTGAAAATATATTGGATTATAGATGGGATTATATATTATATGAGGGGGGATTACTTTCTAATTTCTTTAACATTGGTTTTCGAATCTATATAAGAAAATAAACAAAACCAGAAACCATACAATGGTTTTTGACAATTTTTTCATCCATATAAGAGAATATTTCCTTATTTTATAATGTTAAGGGAATAAATTAACGAAATAATACACTTTCTTGTGTGGATTTGATTAATACTATTAAATAATTGATTTAAAAACCATATAATATATTAATGGATTTTGAGGATTCAGAATGGATTTATAAAATTAATCAAATAAACATTAAATATCATTATTTCAAATTTAAAACATATATTTAATTTTTTATACCATTTATAGTATTTATTACATCACTTTTAGGGAATTATGATGTCATAATACAAAAAAATTATATTGATACGATATTATATTTTTCATTACATTTCGACTGCTTAGAAAATTATAAAAATACAGAATTGGATAATTTCAACATTATGATTTCAAAAATAATATTAATTTTATATAAATAATTTTCAATTTTTTTTGAATTTTTTAATTTTAAAATAAATTCAACATTTACTAATAAATGATGCTTTTTTACAGTAAGATTTTTCAAACAGTTATAAGAATAACATTTTTCTTCCTATAAATTATATGATCATTTATATATAAAAAATATATAATAATAATATTTTTTAAAAAAATTTAGTTGTTTTAAAAATAAATTAATTCATCAAAATAAATTAATTAATTGAATTTGAATATTACCAAAAAATGCTATTTTGTTTTGTTGAATCAAAATAATAAATCATTTATAATGTACTAACAATAAGATGAAAAAAATTAGTTATTTCTTAAAAAATAATGTACATACACATATTACTACAGTTACTATTCACATAAAATTAATAATCCTGAAAACACCTTAGGAATATGGTGTGTGACTGTGAAAAATTTATGGGGTGTTTCTACATATATGATATGTCTAATAATCACAATGATCATGAACATATCACTTAAATGGTTTTAATCGTTCTTTTTTATTGGATATTAGTTTATACTTGGTCAAGAGAAAATCTCAGTTATGTTATATCCCGTTGAGGATCCATAAATGGGATTCATAGTGTATGATCCTTATGGATGAGGACATCACAACCATGGCTTCTATGAATTATATTTTTTAAAACCTTATATTTTTACTGATCAGGTGATCACTATTCAATGACTCTATTATTAGTTATAATGATTTTCAATTTTTATATAAATAAAATCTAATATAATTAATTTATATATGTGCTTCTGTTTTCTATATTAAAACTAAATAATAATTCATATAATTAAATTTAATGTGAAATTTTATTTATAAATGTCTGAGACATTACAAATATAGTGTTTTGTTCTTCATCAATGTTTTTTCCATTTAATATTCAATAAATTATTTGTGTTTCCAAACCTCCATGTTGTAATAGTTGTATCATAATTCGTGATTATGAAAAAATAATCCATCATGGGTTTTTGTTGGGGAATCATATTGGGATATTGATGTTTTTTAAATATCTAGCACTATTTTTCTAATTATGGTGTGGAAATGAAATTTTAAAGTGTAAACAATGACCACCACTCCATTTCCTATCAACGTTGTTGTATTCAACGACTAATTTAACATCAAAGTCTCCCATAGTTTTAATAAAAAAAACTATAGTATCTGTGTTGATTGGTTTTAGAGGATCAATGATATATTGTTTCTTCTTGGTGATTGTATAGGTTCCTATCATTAGTTGAGGAGTATTTTTTCCCTCTAATCTGGTAGAACAAATGAGTTTCTAATTTGTTTGAGGGTCTTTGTGAAGGATTTAATTTTCAAATGTGGGAAAATAGTCGGGGGTTTGATGGTGAATGATATTGAGAAATCTAATAGATTTATTTTATCTTGAACTTTAGACAATGAGGATTGAATACATTTTAATTTAAACAATCTCAATAATCTCTTCACCATAAATTTCTTATCTTTTACGTTTTATTTTATTTTATTTTTTTAAAATGGAAACAAAAAAACCAATCAAAAACTTTTTTATTTTATTTTTTACAATAGAAAATAAATAATAAAGAAAATTGGAATATGTGTGGTTAGTTTCCTTGGATCATTTCATTATGAGATAAACTTGTGGTCATTTATTATGGAAATATTAGGGATTTAACATCTAATTTGGTAGTCCCTAACAAATGGATTTTGTAAAATGTTATGTTGAATATTACTTTCATATAATTAAAGGAACTATTAATTGATAAGATTAATGAGATATGACCTTCCAAAATCTATCATAGGATGACAAGGAAGGTTGTGATTAAATATGATCTATATGTGAGAAATTTTATATGTATAAAATATAATGTAAATAAATATTGGATAATTAGTTTATAAAACATTATATATGGGAAGATATCTATGATTGATTTCGTGAATTAGATTTTATTTATTTGGAAGTAATATCAAATTAGTGATAGTCAAAAAATGGGATATAGAAATGAATTATATCTAACATGTAAGTATAAAAATTATTGTGTGAACATAGGTAAGCCAAATTCATGGAATGTGACATACTCCATGATGGGAGAAAAAGTATATTGATATTTTTTATGGTTGTCTTTGTATTAAAAATTGATGGTTCCATGAAGAAACGTCAATATAAGGTGATTCAATGCATGATTTGATGGAATAACATGGTGGAAATGTGTAATAAAAATAATATATTTGGAATGAATGTGATATTTTAATAGGGAATATTTCATTAGTATTAATGAAGTAATATAAAAATAATTTATATGAGAATTTATGTTTAGTAGATATTGTAACACCATGATATTTTATTGAATGTTTTCAAAATTTCTTTAATATTTTTGAAATTTTCATTCTGAGAAACATTGAATATAGACATTGTTATAAGAAATAATGAATTTATTTGTTTTATTTGTATGCAAAACCATATTGAGGATGTGGTACATGCAATAGTTATATTAGATTTCAATTCATGAAACACTATTCTTGGATTGTGTTACACATAATTCTATATTCTTTTGATAAATTTCATTACATTAAAGACATTGTTTTACCAAACAACAATGTTCTATTAATATTCTTATTAAAATATGATCATATTGTTCACCAGGAAATTTGAATTGAGGATATGAAAAAGATTAATAAAATAAGTAGAACATTTTTATCACGTGTATATAATAAGATTTATTTGGTGGCAAATTAACTAGAAATGGAAATAAAACTCTTTTGAAAATATTGGTAATCTTTTGTTAGAAAACTATATTAATCAAATTAAATATTTATTAAATTAATATGTTAATTAGAAAATGTTTGATAAAATAGTTTAATAAAATATAAATTTTATATTTACTCATTAAATTAATGTCTATTTTTTCTAGATAAGGGATAAAAATGAATCTAATTTAACACATAAAGATATATTTTTTCTAAAAGAAACTTTTATGGCATTTTAATGGATAAAAAATTGAAAAATTAATTTTGAAAAATTAATATCTTTATGTGATAAAAAACATCATTTATGAATGATAAAGATCCAAATTTACTTTGGGTGAAGCTTCTAAATTATTTTTGTAGAAGCTTCTATTTGATGCAAGATGAGTGGGTTGTAGATTATAGATCGAGACAATTGAGACCCCATGAGCATAATTTAATCCACTTATGATCTTGAGTAGGCTTCAGTATAGTATTCCTTAATGTGATGGAGGCACTACATGGTGGGGGAATGGTTAACGGTATACACTGACCACAATAGTTTAATGTATATCTTTTTGTATGGGATTTGAATCTTCAGTTGTGAAGATTGCATGAGTATCTCAAGTATTTCAACTTTGAAACGGTATATGAACTAGTGAAAGGGAACAAAGTTATTGATTATTTGAGCAGGAAGGCCCAAAACCATTTGGTTTAGGGATCTAGGACCGGGTGGGAGGTGATGGCTTTGTTCACATAGATGCGCCTGGAGGTGTGAGATGAAAATAGTGGGGGGGACTCTTTCTTCCATAACAATTGATTCGACGTTGTTGGAACGAGTTAGGGAAAGTAATATTGAAAATTGTGAATTTTTTCCCTCGATGGAAATATTTAATGGTAGGGAGACACCTTCTGGTTGGGTCGTCATTGTTGAAGGGGTTGTTTGTGTTCATGGTCATGTGGTTGTACCGGTATGCATGTAGGAAGAGATTATTTGTCAGTTACAAGCCTCAAAATGGTAAGTGAATCCTGGTTTGACCAAGATGTATCGGGATCTCCACAGATAGTTTTGATGGTTGGGAATGAAAAAGGAACTTACAGGCTTTGTGGGACAGTGTCTAACCTGTCAACAGTTGAAGGCCAAGCTTCAACACCCAAGTGTTTTGATACATCCGTTGACCATTATGGAATGGAATTGGGATGATGTGAAGATGGATTTTGTGATGGGTCTTAATAGGAACCTCGGAAGAATGATGTAATTTATGTTTTTTTGGATCGTCTAAAGAATACGCTAATTTCATAGTGATTCATGACACATGCACAGATGTCCAGTTGGGTGAGTTGTATATTGAGGATATAGTACACTTGCACAGTGTATCATGGAAAATAGTTTCAAATTGTGATCCTCATTTCAAACCACAATTATAGAAAGGTTTTCATAATGAACATGTTATATAGGTGATTTTTAGTACAATTTTCCACCCACATACAGCGGAGCAGTTAGAGCATACAATCCACATATTATAAGATATGTTGAGGGATTTTGTGTTGGGTTCTTCTGATTCCTGGTAGATGCACATGCCTCTTGTTGAATTTTCATACAACAATAGTTTTTAGGATACCGTTATGATATCACCATTTGAGGCTCTCTGTGGGAGGTCGTGTGGAACACTGATGTGTTAGTTGGAGGTTTGTGAATACAAGCTGTTGGGATTGAGTCTCGTGTAGGAGACTTTAGAGAACGTTGAGTTGATTTGGAAGCATATGGAAATGGCTCCGAGTAGGCATAAGTCATTTGTGGATCGGATTCATGGACCACATGAGTTTTATGTGGGTGATAGTGTGTTCCTTGGGGTATCTCCAAGGTCGGGTCACCGACGGATTTGGAAGCCGGGAATGTTGGCGCCCGGGTATGTGGCGTCATTTGAGATTGTGGAGTGGATCAGACTGGTAGAATAACTATTAGCTCTTAAACAATAGTATAGTGGGATGAATTATGTTTTTCATGTGTCACATCTTCGATGGTAACACAATGACCATACTCATTTAGTGGATGTTAAGGATGTTGATCTGGAGTCTGATTCTTCCTTTGAGGAGCATCCAGTTTATGTGGAAGATCGTAGTGAGAATGTCTTGCGAGGAATGGTTTTCCATTACTGTGAGTACTATGTTTGCATGAAAATGTTCATGAAGAAACATGGGAGCGGGAATCAGATATGCGGTCTCACTATCCTGATCTCTTTTCCATGGATGTGTGATGATTCTTGGAATCTCACCTCAAGGAAGATCCTTATAAAGTGGGGAGGTTGTAAGATCTCAGATCTTGGAAATGTATATTCTCATTTATGACTTTGTTTGAATACATTTTTTTGGTTTATTTAGTTCTTAGCAAATACATTAAGGAGGCTAGGGGTGATCTAAGGTTTCAGGACATGAAAAATGAGAAAAATCGGTTTTTGGGTAGGTATCATGGACTATGCATGGTTAGTGATGATTTTATGGACATCCCAGGAAACAATGTGGGATGTGGGTTTTTGGATAGTAGCCTCATCATGGTTTGTGCATAGTTTGGAAAACCATTAGACCTAAATGTTTTATAAAATTACAATTTTTCCACTTTAGGATTTTTAATACCCACTAAAGATTTCATCCACATTCTCACCTCTTCACCTTAGGAATGAACTAAACCTCCCAAAGGCTCCATGAGATCCATCTCCCTCATTTCTAAGAAAATTTTGGTTCTGTTGGTTGTGGATTGAATACTCTGGTAAGGCTAATCGCATCATTACATATATTTTTATTTTAGGTTTTGTATCTTCTTCTCATCTTTTTACAAGCTCTAAAACACTAATTTTTGGGTGAGATCTAGGGTTACATTTTAAGGGTTGGTTGAACCATAATCTAAGTGCTCTATTTAGAGTGAGTTTACCCCGAGAATCAAGGTAGGTGGTCTACAAGTTATATCCCATGATTTATTTTTGGATTTTTAAATGTGTGGTTTTTTCCTAGGTGTCTTTTGGTATGTTTTTATCACCCATGGAATGTTTAGGTAAAATGGTTATTAATAAGGTGAATGGAAACCCTCACAATCCCCATTGGATGCGTTGAGGTTGATGAGACAAATCTGGGGCCACCCAAGGGGTGTGCAGACTTTCCCGTACCAAGGGTTTTGTTAAAAACAAGTGATATTGTTGTGTATTTATATAAATCCCATGATAAACATGTTGATTTAAAGACATCTGTTTGAGTAGATTCTAGGTGATGCGCCTATGATTAATAATAATAACCTAACAAATATTGGGTTAACATCGAAGTGGTTCATATGGGTTGATACGTGAGAATGATGACTGGATAAATTGGTTAATATGTGGAAATGATTAAAGACCATTAGGGAATTGATTATGAGTCTTATAATAAAGCATAGTGAGTTAGGCATAGTGAACAAATCCTAGTGATATTGGAACAATGAATGAATTCTTTGTGAGATAAGGGTAATAAAATGGAATTGGGCTATAAGGATAAATGATGTGAAATGGGCTAAATGTGTTAATGGATTAGGGCATGTAATTAACTCTATTGTTATTGTTATGATTTTAATCTTCCATGGTAAATGGTTTTGATGTTATGTTAATGTATAATTTATACATATATGTATAGCATGTGCACATGGCATAGTAGAGTGGGTATTGACATGAGGTTCTACACCCACAGGTCGAGTCGAACCGTGGCTCTAAACTCTACCCCTAATTCATCAGTTAGGGATGAGGACTGAGGCTTTGTTCCCCTCACAGTTTCATCCACCTAGGAAGAGGCTTCGAGGTGAAGATATTGTTTAAATGAGTTTGTTAAAGCTAGTGAGATAGTTTAACCGTGTGTTTTCCTCATGGTTGTGATTGTTTAATTTGATCTCGTGTAACCTGATGTGTTTGATGAAACCTTGTTAAATGTGTCGCAAATGGTAAGTAATGGGAAATGAGATGAAATGAAAAGATTTAGAAACGGTACTAAATGTTGGAAATGGAAATAAACAGGATATGGGCACTTAATAATTTCATGTTGTTTATTATTTATTGATATTTTTGATGCACAAATATTTATACTGGATTTTTTGTATACATAGTTGGTGGTGGCATATTGGGTTGTACTCACACCCTACTCAGGCCTCTATTGGGTACCCGAGAAGACTTTATGTTTTTACGTCAGAAGCAAGGTAAGGGCCCTTGCTAGGCCATTTTTTTTGCATGGTTGTACGTGGAGAATGACCCAGACATGGTGTTCAGACCATTTTGTGGATTTTGCAGTTTTCCATCATTTTGGGTTTTGTTCAGTTTTTCACTTGTAGCATGACAGGGAATATTTACTATTGAACATGGTTGTACCACATTTTTGGGAATGGTTGTTTATGCATGATCTTTTACTACTAGTTAACATTATGCTATTTTTTTATCTTGTGTTATGTCTTACTTTGATAAAAAGGGGGTATAGTCTACCCAATGGACCTTTTGAAACCCCTCTGATATTCTGAAACCTTTGGAATATAAGGAGGCGTGCTTTTGGTAAATTTACCACTGGGCTTGGAGCACCGATTTAGTGGATTTCGGGTCAGAGAAGATACAATGAAGATATCAATGAAAAAACCATATAGGTTATCGTTAATACTTTCATTAATCAGACCTACTGTTATTTTCCAGACTAGTATTATAATTTCCATGTTGTGTTTATCTCTAAGGCATCAATTTTCTATGAAAACATACTAGGCACATAATATATCCCTTAATCTAAGGGACTGCGTCATCCTCATTAAGATTCATAACGCCAATGATCCACTTGACCCACCATTAGAAGAAAATACCTATAAAATTAGTCCCAAATATATAGAAATACCTAGAATAATTATGTGATAAAAAATTTTATGTGTATTTGTTGACATTTCAAACAACAGATCCTATGTCGATCATGAACTCACACAATAGTAAGATTATATATCATGTGATTATTTTATTCCTGATATGATATAGGAGATTCTTCATTCCTATATAGATAAATGGTAAAATATGACAATTGATAAATCATAAACATCAAACCTAATATGCCCTATAAGAGTTGAAAATCCCAAATAAATATAGAAACAGAAGCCCAATGTTTCAATCCCATCCCAAGAATCTCAAATTTCAAGTAAAAATGTTGTTCCAGAAACACCTTTTGAGCTTCCACCACTAGGTCAGATACATTCCTAGGTCTCATGGTTACTAAATCTAAAAATATCATGAATAAAAAAAACAATCCTATAATAACACATTATAACATCCTTGAACAATAGGCCATTCTATTAGTGCTTAAGCTAGGCTTCCCACAAGACCCTAGGGGAACCTCCCTATACACCAGAGGATACCAACAAGCAAAGAGGGTCTAGGGTGGTATCATTAGTATATTATACCCCATAATAAATGTACATAGTAATGGTTAAAATATCATAATATCATTCCATAAAATATACATTAGAGTATGCATAGTAAAAAAATTATCCTAATTAGTAATAATGTTCAATGTTAAAGAAGCACAATCATATTAGAAATACCTTCCATTGGGATTATCACATGTAAAAATAAAGATATAACAAAAGAATTAAATTAATTTGCATACAACTCAACCACAAGATTGAGCCTCTCTTCATCACTAATCTCCATTTCCACTCAAGATTCCTCATATTGATCATCAATAGGATACCTTGCTACTACCCTACTGGTGCCTATGACAAGTGATAGGTCATCTTGGGTACCCAAATGTTGTTTCTACAAAAGAATGGATTGAGTACATATCTAATTATAGAACCACCAATGTGGTCCCATTAATAACCAGTAAACTCATTTTATATGCATTTAGCATTCCCATAATAAATAAATAAATGATAAAAAATAAATTAAAGGACCCTAATCCATCATTCTATAATAACCCTGATCGACCATACCTATTTTGATAATGTTAGGATTTCTTTGAGAATGTCATGATTTATTAAAAACTAGGTTAATCATAGATCCCATGGTGAAAACTAGGTATCTTTATTACACGAGGTCAAATGAATAGTTTCTCACCTTGAATGAAAAAATAGATAGATCTTATGCATCTCACAAAAGTATATGTATCATGAATAGCTCACAGATGATTTCTGAGACTCTCTAGAAAACAATGAATCATAAATATAATCCATGTCACTAGGATGATGGTTATATGCTTGGAATCAAGGTAATCTCAAATATATATATATTATCACAGTATCTACTAGCCAGATAATTAGTGGGAACCCATCCATCACATGATAATAATATTTATCATAATCCAAATATTGAATGGGTTAATCCTAGACATGATTGAAATTATAGAGACATGTGGATTCCATGGTTCCCCATACATTCTCGAGTTTCAATACCACTTTATCGAGAATTATCACATTTCTCGATTTCTAGATCTATTTAATTGCATCAAGTAACCCTTGATGACAACATAATGTCATAGTTGTATCACAGCATTATCACATAAGTCTGAAAAGAAAGTTCCAAGGGAGTATCTCTGGGCATCTCCAAAAACACCATCACATCTCATCCATCCAATAAGTGAGGTCAAAGGTATTACATATGCAAATATATAAGTTCATAAAAAATAATATTATTAAATAATAATCACAATCTAGGTGTTGTTGGAACACCTAAACCCATCACCACTTATCCATATCCCCTTAGGCTTGCACGATTAGTATGAGTTCTTCAGTTATAAAAACATCCCCCTTTATATGAATTGATATTATCCATAATTTTATGGTTAAAATTCATAGAAAATACTAATATGATTAACAAGTTATAATGAATTTCTCTCTAGACTCCTTAAAAAGTACCACTAAGGATATGAAATTAATCCCTTCCCTTTTCATAGGCATCCACGCTTGGCTAGAATAACATACCCATATGATAATCCCTATAAGATATAATTACCCTTGCAAAATATCCACATGAGGGAAAAGGAATAATCCCTCCACATTCTACTCAATGTTCTTAAAAAATATAAGTTATCTCTAGTGTATAACCACATAGACATGCATCTAATGTTATTACTCTTATCTACTTAGTAGTCA
Organism: Viscum album; assembly: GCA_963277665.1. Lineage (NCBI taxonomy): Eukaryota > Viridiplantae > Streptophyta > Magnoliopsida > Santalales > Viscaceae > Viscum > Viscum album. Next base: position 846,272,592 of record OY728131.1, on the reverse strand, counting down.
CTAGATGACATCCCATAAGGGACACAATATCTATTCATTTCAATATAATTCATTCACATCACTGAACGGGTTTTGATACTCCAGGGCACATTACCAATTTTATATTCCCATCCATTTGTGGATGAAATTTTCAATTGGTATAAGAGGGTACACCAGGGCTACTAATACCTTCTGTAATTCAATCATAATCTTTCATTTTTATAAAAAAACTTAAAAAATTATAAATTAGGATCACCACCTGATGTGGAAAGTCCATTCATTCCAAAAAAAACATAAATACCTAATAAAAAAGGGTGGATACATAAGTACAACCTGTTCGTAACGAAATTGAAAGCCCGTTTTAATGTATCCCTAAGGCACTATTTTTGGCTCACCAAGAGCATATGGCCATCGTTAAAAACACTTGAGTATGTCCCAAACCCAAAATAATATATTTCATAATTCTAATAAAATTATAATTAATTAATCACCTAAAATAATTTATTAAAAAAATAAATTGAAATAGTAATTTCATAAATTCCTAGAGGCCAACCAATAAATCATGTCACATCAAACCCAGGGATAAATGATCTACAACATAGCGTAGCATATTGTCAAACATATTCTGATCCAAAACCATAACATGATACCAAAATTCCACTATTAATTAAAAATAATTAATGGACAACAACAATTGTTAATTCCTACTGGAAATATACCTTATCTAAATTATTTTCATCATAGGAAGATGTTTTCTCATGAAGTCCCCTTTGCGAGGAGGTAAAATTCCCCAATGTGAAACAATATTTCAACTATCAATTAAATTTAAATTGTATATATACCCTATGAAAATAAAAAATATGCATTCCCACCAAAGGATAACATGTTATGGATGGTATAAATTTCCAAAATATCTTCTCTATAAAAGACACAAGATACCGCTACAGTGAATGTTTGATTCCCCCATACAATGGGGGAATCTTTACTAATTCATTAAACCGTGAAAATAGAAAAAATAAAAAAATATGAGGATATAAACAGAGAATTATAGACATAATTATTCAACTGAGATGACTAAATAATTAATTCAAATTCCTCCCATAGTTAATTGATTATAGGTATCCAAACGGTATGGCCTGTCATGCATGTATACATAGAACCATAAACAAAGAGACCATATCATCTTAAAAAACCAAGGGGGTATAATTGTAATCTTTAATGATTAAAATAACCCCCAATATTCGTTATGGTTCAACCAGAAAGTCAGTTCCCCTTTTTCTCAGTGGGTGCCATTGTCAGGCCACTAGAAATCAAATATCCCGCCAGTGGCTGTTTCAGTTTTCTACAAAAGCACAATTACCAACATTTCTTTCCAAATTAATCATTTGGGAAAAATTTATCACTATCATGAACTCAAAACTTTTTTAAATAAAAATTCATCTGGGTTCACAACCCCTATAATTCATTCTAACTCATGCTTCAAAATTCATCCCGTCTAACAAAAATAAAATCAAAATTCTCCAAAATTTACAACCCATCCATACACAAAGGCAATACATTTCCAAATAAATTATAGGGATATATTTATTTTCACCCATGAAGAACATTATATAATGATCATAATTATAAATTACACATATAAAGGGTAAAAATTTCAATTGTAAACATGAATTAAACTCTCTAAAAGAAAATAGGATCCATAATGTTTTCATGAATCACATATCAATGAATAGTCTTTGATATTCCCAATAGGGGAAGGAAAATACATTTCTATAGACATAAAATTAAAAAAAAAGATCATAGGTCGTGATGTTATGTAGAAAATAGTATAGAACAATAAAATGGAATATTTGATAATATTTTAAATATTTCACATTTAAAATAATCTGAAATAAATGATAAAACAAAAAAATAAGGATTTGGATTAAATATTCCCCTTAAATTGGATCCCAAAATATTTTATCAATTTTATACATCCTATATAAATAAATAAAATTTATTAAAATATTAAACCATTAGTTAATTATGTTTGTTTTTTCACTATTTATCTTTTATAACCATTAGATTTTATTGAATAAAGTTCTTTGTTAAAGGTGACTATTTTTTATATTTCATTTTCATTAAATTATATTATCTTTCTCCGATTTCATAATATTTTTAATTTATATTTTAAAAATAAATAAATAAACTCCATAAGAATGTAGATATATATATTAATAAAATTAAATTATAAATATTCTTATATAAACATCGATAATGGTTGGGAAAAGTTGAGTGTTTCATATTTCATCATAAGTGGTTAAATATATGTTAAATAAACATTTTATTAAGATAATGTGAGAGTTTTATATTTTATAAATAAAGAAAAAAATAACTAATTGAATAATTTTAAGATAATTAACATTTCTTAATACAAAAAACAATAATTTATATAAATTTTTCATAGAAAATAATATAAGAATTTATGAAGAGAATGGGAGAAACAATGTGGAAAGTAAAAGGAATCATACCATGGGTTGTTCCTTTGATACAAACCTATACTTATTTAAATATTATAGTTTTTTACTGAAAAACATCTCTTTGGACACTAAGTTCCCTAATAAATGTACATTTGGATGATATTTGGCTTTTAGAATAGTAAGGGGGTGTGTTATCCATTTTGTGGGAGAGGGTGTACTTACTCTTGTGGAAGGGTGTTTTTAGACTAAAATAATTAATACAATATCACTTCCATGGTGAACCCTATTATAATGATATTTTTTCTAGTATAAATCACATTTTATGAAATATATATGTTTTTAAATCACTTATAACCTTTTTAAAACTAGTTTTTTAGTTTAATGGAATATGGAAAAAATTTAATAAAAAATTAGTGGAATAAAGTTTACATTAAAAATTAGAAAATACATTTTTTTTATTTAAATATTTAGAATTATTGAAAATAATTCACCTGTCAGTGGTAAATTTAAAATTTTAAAATTAATTATTTCTATATAACATCATTGAATATGACAATCAAAACACCTTAAACATAAAAAACTGTATTTGTACTATTCAAATTAAAATATAAACCATTTTTGTTTTAGGATTCTATCATTATGATAAATGATCTATATAAAGATGCAATTCTTCTTATGTTCGAGGAATTTCGATACTTTTACCAAGATCTCTTTCAATCGTACTATTTTGAAGAGTAAAATATGAAATTTACCACAACTAAGTAAGACATGATTTATGTTCATAATTATTTCATATGGATAATGGTTTTGATATATAAAACATTTCATAAGTTTATGTTCCATCTATGTTCATGCATTGGACCCCCTAAAACACATCAATTTTATAAGGGACATGTTTTTAAAAAAATCACCATTTTCCTGACTACTTTTAAAATAATATACATAGAACAAGGAGAGAAATATATTTCATAAATTATGATAGCATAAAATAATTTTTTCTTATTTATTTGTAGCATACGAATACCTTATAACATATCATACTATCTATTGAATTAACTTATATTTTAAATAGGTTATAGGATAATATATATGATATCTCAAATTATAACTAATGCCCATATTGTGGAAAATAGAGAATCATAATATATTTATATGAATCTATTTTTTTGTATTATAAAAAACCTTTTTAAAATAGAATAGTGGAAATTCTAAATGAGAATATAATTAATTCCAGGTTAATAGGCATTTTATCCATCTCCCATTTTATAGGATGGGGGATATCCTGATGGACACCCAAGGAAAAATTGTGTATCGATAAAATCCAATAAAAATATCCAATATTGACTATGAAATATATGATAAAGACATAAATAGGGACAATCATGATGTTATAGATAAAAATGGAAGAGTAGGACCATAAATAATGGATTAAAATCCATGGTAAGAAAAAAACCATGACACCACACTTGGGATGAGAAGATGATGGAGTGATACCAATGTAATCCACAGAAGGGAAAATCCCAAAAAAATTGTAGACCTCTATTTGGAGAATCGTAGGAGGATGAATGATTTTTGGGATTCGTAAGTAATTCTCTAATATATAGAAAATGATTCCTCAAAGGTATGATCATCACCACAATACTCCATTAAATGATAATAAACACCATGAAAACACTAATAACAACACTGATGAAGTTGTGTCCAATGATATAGGGAGAATGAAATGGATCAAGGAAGATGAAACGTGTAGAAAACAATAAGTATGAATAGTGGAAAATTAATGTAATTACCCATCATTTAAATTTATTCTGCTAAAATAAATTTGAATTCTTTAAGTGCTTGATTTACATGAAACCTCGAGTCCAAACAAACAATGATATATTATATAGTTTATTTTCATGAACTAACCTATTCCTTACCTCCATAATTTTCCCTTTCTAGATGTAGAAAAGTAATGGAAGGATGTACTAATACCAATGGGAGGGAAGAAATTCCTGGGAATCTTGGAATCACCACTAGGGAATGATTTCATCCATAAAAATTAATTGTATAAGAAAACTAAAATATAATAAAAATAAGGCATCGCCCATTCATAATTTGGATTTCTATTCTAGAAAAATATAAGAATAAATAAAATAAAATAAAAATAAAAAAATAATAAACACCATAAGAAAACATACAACCAGCTTGCCCCTTGTCTCCTACCCTGTATCGAAACGATACCAAAAAAGACTCAACTAGATGTATTTTTCTTCATTAACTAGTAGGTATATCCAATATCCCTCCTAAATCAGTAAAAACGAATATATTGTTGGTTTTAGAAAATAAAACAACTAATATACCCTAATAAACTATCCTTTGTGAACTAAGTTCACTCTCCATCAAAACTATATTAGAAATCACTCTAACTGTGATCAGTATATGATCTTAAAATTGAAAATATATAATTAGGCATGAGTGTAAAAATTCCCACCAATACACCACCCACAATTCCACATGTTTATTCTTTAATTAATGTTTCATTATCACTATAGTTTGAATAAAAATTATTTAAAATGTTTTTTTGGATATTTTAAAAAACAATATAAAATCATCATTAACATTAAAATATAAAATAGTAACTAGTGTATTTAGGGTACCAAAAGGGGTATAGATCAAGTGGGTTCAAATTAAATATAAATGTATAATAGGAAATGTAAAATAGAAAACATAAATCCAATATAATAAGAGATCATGTAGTGTTTAGATATATGTGAGTGAATCATCATAAAAAAATGTGGAGATAATTTTTTTATTCTAAACATTAAAATAAATTAAAAGTAAATTTTTATATTGTACCAAAAAAATAAGTGTGAATAAAAAGGAATATTGATTAAAAAACATAATTTTCTATGCTAATTAGGGTATAATCATTCTATTAATCTCATTTATCAAATCAAGGTTCTCTACATCTATTCTCATATTTGATCCATAACCAATATATACCCTCATAGAGTTGTTTAGTTTGTGTTTTTATCATAATAGTACTGGGATTGACAGTCTAAACTATTACTACCTCACATTTCATACTTGTCCATGATTTTGCATCAATGTACCTACGGTTCTCATGTTCCATGATTATACTATAATACATATGTCAGGTGAATTAGAAAAAAAAACTAAATCACACAAAAATAAAAATAAAACATTCAAAATCACCTCCCATAACTATACTACCAATATTAATATTGTGTCATTGAATAATATCAATGTTAAAATCACATAAATATAGATTTCATATTATTCTAGGTTCCTGTTGGATTACACATCATTATTTTGAAGGATTTAAAACGTTACAAGTGATCCTATAGAATTTATTTTTAAATTCACATTATTAATTCTATAAGAAACAATTTTATATTAATAAGGATTCTTTATTTTTAACCATTTACAATTAGAAATATATATATAAATTTCACTTATTATATAAAATCACATTAAAACATCTGAATTTGAACAATTATACATATATAAATATCTGTATGTACAATCTATTATATGAGAATAACAAACATATATGTAAAATATATATACATAATTGAAATTACTCTAATAGCAATCAAGAGATGAACCTAAAAGTAAAAAAGATATATATATGCATGATTGAAAAATTACCTAGTAGGTCCCCATCCGCCATTCCATATTTTTATTCACTAATTAATGGTTTATTGTCATGCTAGTTTGAAAATAAGTTTATTTTAAATATGGTTTTGGATATTTTTTTTAAAAAAATCATTTTTACAATTAAATTATAAAATAGATTCTAGCATATTTAAAGAAACAAAACGATGAGATATTTAGTGGTTAAAAATTAAATAATAATGTTAAAATATTAATTTTAAAATGGAAGACAAAAACCAAAAGTCTAAATAGATCTAGTAGTATAGAGATGTATGTGAGAGAAAAATTATAAAAATTTAAAGCTAAAATGATATTTTTTTAATTTAAACTTGAAAAATGAAAGAAATAACATTTTTATATAGTACCAAAAAAAATTTGTAAATAAAATAAATAATTACCAAAAAAACATAACTATCTAAGGTAATTGGAGAACAGTCACCCAATTACTCACAGTGATCAAATCAAGAATCTCCACATCTATTCTCACAAATGATCCATTACCAATCCATACCATCATAGAGTATTTCAGTTTGTGATTTAGAGTAATAGTACTAGAGTGGATAGTCCAAATAACCACAACCTCATATTTCATAAATATACTTGTAATTCCATCAAGGTACCAAGGGTTACCATGTTAAATTCTTATATCATAATACATATGAATGGATAAGTATAAAAACAAAAACTGAATCACATAATAATGAAAATTAAACATAAAAATTCACCTCTCATAATTTCATTGCCAATACTATTCCATATTTATAGAATAAAAACAATGTTAAAATAACCCAAACGTTAATTCTAACAAATTTCATAATAGTTTGGGTATCTATTAGAGTATACATAATTTTTCAGGAGTATTTATAATGTTCTAGAAGATTGTATTACATTTATATTTAAATTAACAATAGGACTTCATTGAGAAACAATTTTACTTTTTTTTGGATTACTTATTTTTTGGTCTTATTTGCAATTATACATATATATAAACATTTGTCTTATTATAAAAATTCATATTATAGCATTTTAATTTGTATAGTTATATATATATATATCATTATGTATACTCTTTTACGTCAGAATAAAGATCAGATACCTAAAATACATATATAAAATCACACTTTTATTTTATTTGAAACCACTATTGAAATAACATATATACACATTCTATATAAGAATATATAGGTATAGAAATATAAATATATGTAAAATATATGTAAATGAATTGTAAAAAATTAAAATATAATTTTTTTAAATTAAATTAAAAGTAAAATAAATTGGGATACACTCTTTGAGTTCAATTAAATATCCTTAATAATTCACAAGAAACTATAATTAACAATTGAAAAATTAAAATATTCAATTTAATTTTAAGAATTGTCTCCATTATATTAATGGGATTAAGCATAATATATTTTTAAAGTGAATAAAAAATAGGGGAAACCAAGAAAAATATAAGATGAAGAATTATTTTATCTATATAAATATCATAATTAATCCTATTATTATTTTTAGTTTTTAGGAATGAAAATTTAAGATCCATATAGTAAAATTACCTATTACTAAATGTTAAATAATATTTAAAACCAACCTAAAAAACATAAATCATGTCACAAATGGAATGAATGTCATTGCCCCCAATGGTGAAGGCTCCAAAAGGTATGAATACCTCCCTCTAAATATTATACATCCAAAAGGAAAATTTGAAAAACATCCCAAACCATCGTCGTATAACATTAGTGACTACAGTTCATGGAAGGGAAAAAATAATAGTGATAAAAATAGGGGAAAAGGGATCTGTATGAGATGAATACTTAACTATTGGAGATCATAATAGAAACTAGATGGAACAGTTGGAGGGGTGGCGTAGAGTGATTTAGAGGAGGATTTCATGGGTATTTCACCTAAGGGTGATAGGTTAAGGGAGAGTGGAATGTTGGGTATGGGTAGAGGTAAGGTTAGGATTTAGAGATGTATATTTAGGTTGTTGTTGTCATTATTGTTTTTACAGTTATTAAAATATTTTCTATTTTATGGCATGAAACTCTCATTGTTTGGCTTCATTGTTTAATATACCACGTGTAAACCATGTACCTCTAAAAAGACAAATATGGAAGAATAATAGTTGGCCTGTATAGTTTGATTAACCATGTCACAACCTTGAAAAACAATTATATCTAAGTTTAATATCACCAACATGAGCACCTCACGGATTCACAAGCTGCATGTTCTAATAGTCAGGTATACCCTAAATAATAAAATTTATAAAAAAATATAAATGGTATATCTTGGAATTTATGGTAGAAATAATAATTAAATAGGTAAAGAACTAAATAAATGTTGGGGTGTGATAATTCTCCCCAAAATAAAACTTTCATCACCCGAAATGTTTTTAAATTCAATGGATGATGTAATTATCATCTTTCAAAATGAGCTACACACAATGGAAACCAAATCGATTAAAATCCATAAAACAACAAAATAACACTAAAATATCTTCTATTTAAATATAAAATAAAGAAACTATATTTCTCAGTGATACCCATAGTTCCACATGTCAGTCACAACAAACTCAAGGCAGAACATTAAAAACAGAGATCCGGTCTGGACCCCCTAATCATATTATAAAGATACTAATATCATGGATTTCCAAATAAATATCATCCCAAAATATAACAATAATACTAATCCCATAATTCTAACAGTAAATGACTCAAATAGGGAACTCAATCATGTGACACCAATAAATTTACCAAAATAACTATTCTCAATATAGGTATATTTTCTTAGAATTCCGAAAACACCAACTGAAGTTCAATGAATGAAATAACTACATAAAAAGATGTTCAATGAATTTAATAGAATGAAAATAATGGAATGCCTCAAATCCCATGAAACCAACCAAAAGGAGTATAAGAACACAAAAAAATTGAAAAAAACCCACACTGAGACCACTTAAGCTTCCATCACCATTATTCAAAATAAGAATGAACCAGAAAGAGGGGATACATAACAAGTAACTTCCTAACCAAAATAGTATGGTATTCCACTCTAGGTAGGGATTATTGAAGATTAAATTTGGGTTTTAAATCATGTCACCAACCATATAGACTCTGTTATATCAAACAAATTCCGCCTGGGGTGTACCCTCAACTAGTACATCAAGGAATTACCCTTCCCCTATTGACCTAATATATACACAAGTTAACGAGAATCACATAAATACCATAATCAATATATTAGGAGAAACATTGATGATAAACAAAGGAAAAATAACGAACTGAACTAGTTTCAATAAAAATTGAAATATTGGAAACCACTGATATACCTAAGGAATCATTAAGTCAAATACACCCCAAACCTCATATTATTTAAATGATCACTAGAAATATGATCATGCCAAAGTACTGAGATACCTCATAAAAACATAAAACATGATTATATTCTCATGAATTAATGTATATTTTATTATAAAAATGATACACTATATCCTAATGTAAAACTATCATGAGGTACTTTCCAAGGAGGAAACATAAAACAATAATGGCTTTACAAATATTTTCAATGTAACCCATCTCAAATCAACCCATAAATAAAATCCAAAAAAATAAAAAAAACAATAAAAAATATTACAATTTCATATTTGTAAATTTTTTTAAATTTAAAAACTTTTATGTTTTAAATTTTTGGACATTAATTGAAATTAAAATAGATAAAACATTTTTTTTCCAAAACAATTTAAAAAATAAAACACATTTTCTGAGGTCACAAAATAATTCTTCATAAACTAATTCAACCAATTTTAGTTTCATCTCTTAAAACATTCACCCCAATTTTTAAACCCCAATTATACATTAACTATTTCATGGTAATCTATTATGACCTTATAAAACACAACCTTTTACACTAAAAATCGTATTTACAAACACCAAAATCACATTTACTAATTCAACAAACCTCTTTATTAATATCATTTCCCAGAGTAAGCCTTATCTCCTATAATTTGGACATCTAATTATAAAACCCAATATAAAATTAAAAAAATAATAGATAACCAAAAAAAATTGGATCAAAAAGATCCAAGTACATGATTTACTAAACATTTAGTTACCATGAATGAATTGACAAGGTGTCTTGTCATTCCATGTTCTGGTTATACCAACATCATGGAGAGATATGTTTAACCACGCACTTAGACATCACAAGGTTTGTTGATCCATGAAATCTCTATAGGTGCCAATGGTTCAACTCCCATTTCTCCCTTAAAACATAAATGCTATTTAGGATATCTATATAATATAATAATAATTTAGATAAATAAATATTTTAAGAAAATATCATAAAAAATATTTTAAACTAAATCTTAGATTAAAAAGTATAACCCCAGTATCTTTCGTAACTCATGATTTTTCAAGAGTGGCAGTGATCATTAACCCACCCAGGACATACAATACAAACTTTGATCATCCTATATTCAATCTACCTTGATATACCAAATAATAAATTTCCCTCTTATATTATTTTTTCCTTAACCAACTTGATCCACCCTTCAATTAGATTCCCTTGTGGGCCCAAAAAATGTCTTGAATGCCATTACTGATCCCCATGGGCCGACACAATTTTCTAGGCATCAAGGAAGCACCACTTCGAAAGGATTTCACCAATAAAATATAGATAAATAATACTTTTTAAATAAATTAATATCTCTAATAACCCATCCATATGTTTATAATTCATTCCTAAATTAGATAATAAAGAAAAAAATATTTAAACTAAAGTAGTAAACATAAAAAGAAAACAAAATGTCAAATCACCATCAATCTCCCTCCCATTCAAGGAAAATACCCACAATAATCCACTACAATATGTATTTTCAATGAAAACAATCATTTATTTCACCCCTCTATCTATAAAAAATAATAAAAATACCTATATAGAAATTTTGATGAATGAAACTAAAAATAAAAAAATTAGCATAGATGAACAAACTGTCTCATATCACCTGAAGACACCCTCCATCTAAACTAACACATAAATCACTCTGAAAGTTATTAATAAGTTAACCTAAAACAATATATTTATATATATATGAGAATAAAAGTATCTAGTAATCCACCACCCACATTTGAATATTCTAACCCTTTAATTAATGGTCTATTATCATGTTAGTTAAAAATACATTAATTTTGAATTATGGTTTTAGAAATATATATATATATATATATAATCCATTTTTACCCAAACATTAAAAAATATTTTAGTGTTTTTTAAGTAACAAAATGGGATTGAACAAGTGTTGACCAATATATTGTGAATTGCATAAAATTAAATTTTAAAAAATAGAAATATGAATCGAACATCATTAGAGATATAATTTTATATATTTTCATCTGATTAAAAAATCATATAATAAATTAGAGAGAAAATCCGTTTTTTATTTGAAACATACAAAAATAAACTAAATAGATGAATATTAGTGTATAGTACCCTAGAAACAAGTTTAAAAAAGATATTTCATAGCAGGAAACTATAATCATCTATGGAAATTAAGGATCTTGGATCCTCGTACACGGAGTGAATGAACCATGGAACCATAGATATTTTCCCATTCTTGAGACATAACCAATATATACAATCATCTTGTAGTTTCGTTAGTTTTTATGTGATGTCATTTAGGGGAGGAAAATACTAAGAATATATACCAACTCTAGGATAGTTGTCCTATTATTCTCACCAATTTATTCAAGTTACCAATGTTCTATGCCCATGAAAATAGTACATAATGGATTTGTAGTTGAAAAAAAACAAAAAAATTAAAAGAAAATGTAAAACATCACCCACCCTAGCAACACTACCTACTAAAATTCACATCCTTGGAATAAACCCAACATGAAAAAAATAATTCCATTTTATCAAGTAATATTAAATCATGACCATCAATTTGAGTTCACAAAATTTTTAAAAATTCTTTATAAAGTACCTATCAATCCTATAACAATTATTTTTATATTCACATAAAGAATTTATTGAAACAAAATTTTAAAATTATAAGGCTTCCTTATTCTTTTTCAAGTATTAAATTTCAAAACTATATGTATAAGAATTTATTTTATTAAATAAATTCGCATGATTCAATGTGAATTATTTTAATTATATATATATATATATACTCTTGTATATGACAAAACAATTATGATACAAAAAATAAAGATATAGAATCTCAAATTTGATTTACTTGGAAACACTCTTTAAACACATTAGAAATACTTGGATATATACATTTATATAAGAAACCACACACACACACAATGAAATCTATATATATACATATTACTGAAATAAAATAAAAAATATTTAAAATAAATTATAATAAATAAAAAATAGATCCATGGATGTGTTCTTAATAAAATCTCATTCATAATTCACATAGTAATTATAATTAACTTAGTGGAATTTAAAATACCGAGAGCGGATTTTAGAACCATTAAAAAAAAATTCAAGAAAAATTAGAATGTAATTTTTAAATTTGGAAGAACCAATCAATAAATATAGAGAAAATATATGTTAAATCCTTATTTGATCTTTTATGATTTCTATAATAACCATTTAAAATTATTAGATATAAAAATAATTATTTCTATTATAAAAATTAAAATTCCATAATATTAAGTTCGATAGAATGAGAAAAATCAATCTCATACATATATAATCATGTCACAAAATGGAATTAATTTAACTGAACATAATAGGGAAGGCTTCCAAAAGTGATAACACATCACTTCAATCACTAAACCCAAAAAATAGAATTTAAAATACCAATTTCCCTAGATATTACACAATAGTTATTTTCGATTTTGGAAGGGGAAAATCTGAGAGAGAAAACATAGAAAATGTATGTGGAAGATAGAAGATCTTGTCACTTCAAAATCACAAGAGAAACTGGATGGAATAAGGGGAGGGGGGGGGGGGAATAATTTCATTGAGATTAGGTTATCTTGCAGGTGTCATGCATTAGAGATATGGGTAACAGGGAGAGGTGCAATGTTTATGGGGAATAGGGAGGGTGAGGAATGAGGGGTTATATTTAGTTTATTTTTATTATTATTAATATTTATATTTTCCAGGTATTTAAAACTCCCATGGCTTGGACACATGGTTTAATAAACTATGAACCGCACATGCACTCTTCATGAGACACACCTGGAAGCCACATGGTTTGTCTTCAAGCATAAAATAACCACACACCGACCATGTGAAACCATTATTTCTATATATAAGGAGAGTATTATAGGCTTTCCACGGTTTAATATATCATGTAAGATGACCATTTGACCTACCTCGAACCTAATGAATTATAAAAAAACATGGATATGATGGAGTTATAGGGTCAATGAGAATTATATAAATAGATAAACAAAATAAATGTTTGGTTGTGACACTAATAAACTATCCATTTTATTGATGGGTATAAATAAGATTAAACATGTTTTGAAATATACAAAGAGATTTTTTTCATCATATAATATTTAGTGATTCTTATCTATTAAAATATTATATTTTAATAAAATTATTTTTTTAATAAAATAGCTTATTTTTAAGGAAAAATATATATCCTTCTATTATTAATTTTTAAATAAAAAATAGTTTGATCAATATTAAAAAGTAATTTTAATTAATTTCATCTGTAAAGTATGATGAATAAATAATAAAATAGATATCTAATGGTTATGGATGAGGATAAAATCATTTGTAGAAGAAAAAATTATTTTTAGAGAACGCTTTTTAAGTATGAATTTTGTTTTTATCATAATAAGATTAATAAATTACTATTGATTAGTGATATTAATGAAATATATATAATATATAATAAATTAGAAAATTTAACATTAATCTAATAGTTTTTAACAGAAATGAATGAAATTAAACTCAACTTTATTCATATAATAAAATTTTTATTGAAATGGTGTTCATTATGATTTTCTTGTTTATTCTGAAAATAATTTATTCCACTAATAGAAATTTAATATGATAATATTTATTCTATATTTGGAATTCTAATTTATAAATTTGGTAATAAGGATGACTACATATATATTTTTAACTAGTAGAAAATTTATTAATAAATTTTCACTATGGATAAGATTAGATGGGTTTATATGTGGATTAAACATTAAGATAAGGGTAGAATTTCTACTTAAACATGTATACATATCATTGGAAAAATATATTTTGACCATATTTTATATTAGTGTGATGATATTAATTTTCCATAACTATCCCTCGATTGCTAGTTATATTGATGGATTTAATTAATATTTCTGACATTAATGATGTAAATATAGTCTTGGAAAGTTACTTAAAATTTACCGTTCTTTTAATCCATCCATCAAAAAGTGAAAACCCCAGTCAATCACATGTTTGTACTAACATTTATATGATGTGATGTAATTAATTTTTTCATCATTTAATCATATTTATGGTTATTATATTTTACAAAATGAGTAAATATAATACATATGACCTCATTAGGACTATATAGATGATGAAACTTTGATCCAAATCAAATTACCAAAACTATTGAATGAAATAATTCCTAAAAAACTCAGTAGTTTACAACTGAAATGATTATGATAATGAAATATATTTAACTAATAGGTGATAAGACGTTATTATTTAAACATATATGATATTATAAATATGAATAATGTTCTATGATAGATGTATAATAAATTTAAATTTATTAGACATGAGGTGAGATATAATTTGAAAAAATTCATACATGAGATAAGGGTTTCATGGTATAATCATAATTTTGGTCAAGATTATTTGGGATTAAATGTAGAATGATGCTATTATTTGTTATATATATAAATAATAATTATTATTTTATTTCCTATTTTTAGTTATGGATATTAAATTTGTCTCTTTTACTTTCCTCTCTCTGAGAAATCAATAATTCAACATAATATTTTTCACAAAAAAACCAAATTTATTTCTATCTTTAAGCTAAAATATTTTTAATCCAGGTAAATAAATTATTTTAAAAAATTTTATAAAAAATTTTATATTAATATTCTCAAATGATTTATGAAATTTTTTTCATACATCTATGAATTTATATGAAATAACTTAAAATTAGTGTTCTAATTTATTTAAATTTAAGGAATATGATATCCAAATTGGGCCAAAATTTACATTATAACATTAAATACATGAATTGAATTTCTTACCACTTTTGCTAGTCTTTTCCTCAAAGCATCCAGTAATTTATAAATGGTTTGTTTCAAATAATTTTTCTTACTAATACTCTTGTAATTTTTTTTTATTTTTTCTCATAAATGAAAATGGTATTTCCCTCATGAAATTTTATAATAATATTTTAATGGTATTTTAATCTAAGAAAACATCAATTAATGTCACTTATGGTTTATTAGGAATACGATCTAATGATAAAATATTTATTCATTCTCTATATTGATTATGTTTATAATGGTGAAATATTTTTGAAACCCATATTTGTTTCATGGGTTATGCTATGGTGGAATGTAAAATTTTTTCATGATTCATCTATGTATCCGTGAAAAATAATTTCTATGTTTATTAGTAAGCTAGTTTTTATGACACTTACATTAACAAGTTCATATACTTAAAATATTATTTCATTGATAATAATATTTTATTTTTCAATTATTCATGTGTTATGAACTATCAAATCCCTATTCCCTGATTATGATCTATAAATTTATGTGTATTATTTTCAAAATTTGAAAACATATCTCAAAAACATACTCTCATGTTATTATTCCATATTATTATTGATTGATATCTCCAGAATTAACCTTACAGAGTTTATGAGCACACCATTTCTCATATTTACTTTCTAAAGACTTTGAAGAAATTTTTTAACTGGGGTATGTATTTAAAGTGTACTATGCAACAAGAAAAATCTAGGATATATTTACAATCCTTTATGAACTCCACTTTTTATATATCTAGTTCTAAATATACAATAATTTCACGATCCCCTAGCATGAATTGTTCTGAAATTTGTTGAATATTCATCTTAAATGTTCTAATATTTATATATGTATTGTTTTTTTCAGTTCATTTGGTATCAAATATGGAATCATTTAATTTTTTAATATTATTATTAGATAACTTTTTATAAAACCCTGGGATAATTATAAGTATAGTTTAACAACATAATGATTTTATAAAGTATAGATTATATTATTTTACTAGATATTACATTATTGTATGGATAAAAGATAGCAAATGTGGTTGTGGAATAAATGATCATAGGAAAAATCACATTGGAAAGAAAATGTTGTCTATTAACATGATCATCACAGGCGAACTATGGGTGAACCTAAGAATACACTCCAATATAGACATGGTCATTGGATATAAATTTCTTAATAAACATTTTAATTATAACCCATTATGAATTATTTATATATATAATGATTTTTATTGAATTATCCTAGAAGTATTGTTTTTTAGATTTAAAATAAGGTGACATTATTTCTCTATCCTATGAATTAATTTTTATATTATATGATTTCCCAAAATGAATATTTTTTATCACACTATGAATTTCTATTTTAGTAAGTCAATGGAACTAGGAGGACACATGGTAACATAGAATATTATTAAAAATAATATTATTTTCCTACTAAAAAACATAATGTTATGGTAATATGAATACATAATATTATTGTTATTCATACAGTACATTCTTAAACTATGAATCATCCTGAGATTCCAAATTTGAAAATGAGTAAACAAATTACTACATATTTTTGGATGAGAAAATATACACTATAATCTAGTGTTTATAATGATTAAATATTTACTATTAAATTGATTAGTGACAATGAATATATTTGTAATGTTAGCTATTTATCAGATAATGAAATTGTTTTTCTATTTGTTTCTGGGAAGGCGAAACAGAAAACTGGTGGACTCTTCTTATGAGTATGAGGCTAAAATAATAAATTTACTATATGAAGTGGGATGATTTAAGAGGTTATTTTTCAATAATTATATTTCTTTTATTATTTATACGAAAAGGGATATGAAATTTCTTGATTTTCTGATGTTATATGATGAATCCATTAGTAACTATGAGAAATATTTTACAAGAATTGTGACCTGCACTTATGGTATTATAAACCAAAGTACAATAAATATTGATTTATTATTAGATATCATAAAACCAATTTTTTAAGGGATTTATCCACATGATACATTATCATCTATAATGAAATAACATGATGTGATCATAAGAAAAAAGTTAGAAATAAAATTCACCAATGAATGTCATGGTTTTTCTATGAAATTATATATGTAATTGATAGGAAATGATAATAAAAATATCCATCGGAGGAAGAAGAAGATTATTACATTATAAAATGTGTGTGGAAATAAATATAGATGAAATTATTTCAAGGTAGAATTAAATTATTTATGGGTTTAAATCAATTTCATCCGAAAATAAAATGATTAAATCATAAGAAAAATTTTTCTATGGATATGAATAGTGGTAAATATCCACATAATACACCTATTATACTATATTGTTTCAAATTCAAGGAGTATTTTAATTATGATAATTAAGTAAATGAATCTAAATTTTAATGATGATGATCGATGTCAAGAACCTCATAAGCTAAAACACAATGGTAAATCTTATATGATCACCATTCTCGATACAGGTTAAAATAATGAAGTGGGGAAATGGAAACGTAATGTCCCCTCTAAAATATTTAATGTATTACCTGATTATGTTATTTAAAAAAATTCTAAATAATTATATATGGGGATCACATTGTCACATCAATTATTAGATGATGAATTGAAAGGAAAAAATCCTAATTGTACAGTTATCAAATATCAAATATATTATTTATATGAAATTCAATTTTGTGGGAATTTTATTCCTAAAAATATTATTATTCTACCATTATTTGATTTGAATGTGTTTTTTGGCATGGAATATCTCTCTTTTTATAGTTCTCAAATATATTTATAAGGAATGGTAGTCACATTTTATATTCTAAATTAACCTATTAAAATTTATCAGTATAAAGATGAATATGATAATCTAATATAAAGTACTTACATTTTATAGGTACTTATTCTGATTTTTGATTTGTATTTATCTCATTTTTTGGGGAAAATAAATATAAAAATATCAAGCCTTTATATGATTTTGTTGATGTATTTATATAATATTTTCTTAGTCTTCCTTTACACATTGATGTTGATTATTCAATAGAACTCATAAATGGTGTAACACATATTTTGAAGACTCATTATATATTGAACTCGATTGAGTTTAGGTATTAAATGAAGAAACTCAAGGGGGATTTTGATATGGGATTCATTTATATAGGTACTTCATAGTGGGTTTAACCTATTGATTTTGTAAAAAATTAACATTGATCAGTGTAACTCTACATTAATTATAATGAATGTAAAATGATGATGAGTCAGAATAAGTATACACTCTCATATATTGAAAATTTTGTTGATCAACTATGAGGATATCCAAACATCTCAAAGATTAACCTTCATTATGTATACTATCAATTCATGATAAAAAGTGATTTATTATATATTAAATCATTTTGTATGTGTTATTGACTCTATAAAGTCTCACTTATACTATTTAAAATTATTAATTCACCCTCTATCCTCATGTATTTAATGAATATATTCTTTGTAGATTACCTTGATCAATTTTTTTATTATTTATTGATTATATTAGTATACACTCAAAAATAAAAGAAGTTCATAATGCTAACATCATATTTATATTCAATACCCAATGTAAGGAGAAACTATATTCAAAATTTATCATGTGTAAATTAAGGTTATAGAAGTTATCATTCATGGGAATCATGCTGACATGAGAGTGTATATCAATATATTATTTTTAGATCAAATTCATTGAACATTGACCTAGACCATCGATAGTGACTAAGATCTATAGCTTTCTATGATTTTCTAGATACTAAAAAATATTTGGAAAAATATCTCATCAATTTATACTCATCTCATCATATTAACCTAGAAGGAATTCTGGTTTTGTCAAAGAGAAAAATATGGAGAAAATCTCATGGAGAAAAATAGATATTTATTCAATTCACTTATGATCAAACTATATTTTATTGGAAAATGGATTGTGACCTATAGTTATGCTTCGATGAAGTAATTAGGATTTCATCTTATATAGATTGACATGATTGCAACTTATGAATATTATAAATTAAATACTCAGAAAAAGAATTATTTGACCCATGACTTAGAGTTCGAAGGAGTTAGCTCAATATTGACGATATATAAGAAATATAGTTATAGAGAAAAGTGTGACATATATACTGATCTTATTCATTTAAATTATATATTCCCCCTAAAATAGTGATATATTAACCAAATAAGATGGTTGGAGCAGATTAATGGCTATGAATACTCAATACATTACTACTATGGGATGATGTACAAGGTGTATGATTCTTTTAATTGAAATGATCGTTCTGTATTATATATTTTGAGGAAAAAAACTACTTTTTATGGATTTGAAATAGATAAAACCAAAAATCTAGAAAGAATAAGAGAACCCATATCTTGATCAAATGGGTTTTTGACTACCTATCTATAAAATGAACAATAAGGAATAGAAGGAATATGTATAGATGAAAACGGTGGTGGGAAATATTCCTAAGTTCATGATTGATTTAGATGGAATGATAAGGTTCAATAATAGAGTGCATTTCCTTGTCATACCAAAATTGATTAAGGAGTTATTGGACGGAACTCATAGATCATCATAAAATATCCATTATATTAGTATGATTATATATAGATACCATAACGATAATTTTTGGTTGGATGACATGTACAAAAATATTTTAGACCATATGTAACATTTTTTAGCATTCCAACAATTTTAGGATGAGTAGTATAATTTTAATCAAATGTTACGTCCATTACCTATTCCTATATAAAAATATAGAAAATGTTACAATGGATTTCATCATAGGACTCCCTAATATATATAAAGGGATTAATTATATTTGGTTTATAGATAAAAACCTTATGAAGGAATCACTTTTCATTACTATTAGTGAAAATAGCTATTTTTATTCTCTATATAGGATATATTATAAATAAGTTTTAAGGTTACATTGATAAACTCATTATATGGTGTCTAATTAAGATCCAATGACTACGTCATAGTACTAGAAAATTATTCATCATGAATTTGATATGGATTTGTATTTTAGAGCCACCAATTATCATTATATATATGTCCAGTCTATGAAAATAGTTAGAACCTTAGAGGATATTAATATACCATGTTCTCTTGATTTCAAGGGGTTGGGATCAACCTATTCCTCTTTTAAAAAATTTAATTAATAATAGATTCAACTTGATCATTGGGGTGGATACATATGGTGGCCTAAAGGTAAATATGTAAAAAAACTCCAACATAGTGGGACGAATTTATAGAAATACATCAATTACGAAATAATCCAGCTGGAGAAATATAAGAAAATATTAGATCTATTCAGTAATAAATCAAGGAAACTCAAAGTTAATGGAAGAGTTGTGATGAAAATCATGGATTAGATCTTGATTTCAATATATGTGAGAAGTAATCCCCAATAATTTCCATTGGACTAATTTTACGATATTTATAAATAACGGAAATCTTCTCCATAGTTATATTTTCCCCTACATTATTCTTTATCAAATAAAGTTGTTATCTTATCAATTTGTGCTTTTACCAAACCTCAGCCATATTCATTATATGTTCCATGTATTACATTATATGATATATATATGTTATCCTTCAAATGTAATTTAATTTAATTTTATACCAATATTGAATGATATTTCACATGAGGAAAAACTGGAAGAGATTATAAATCATTGAAGAAATAAAACCACTTACTTGGTTATTGTTTTCTATAGAAAGAATGCATTTGAGGAAGTAACATGGGAATCTGAGGATGTCATGATTCATAATTATCATTAGTTTTTTATATTATATTGTTGAAATATAGAAGGATAAATTTATTTTTAATGTTTTAGACCTTAATGATATTATATTTTATATTTGTTCTTTTGATGGAAAAATTTATGTATTAAGTATCTTACATTAAACGTGTCACTGAATATAAATAAAAAATGAAATAATATATAATTATAACCTATTCACAAAATTTTGGATTATTAATAGGATTAAAAAAATTATGATATATATATAGAGAGAGAGAGCATTTTGTACATTAATTAATAGCTTTAGAATAACCATTAAATTTTACTAAAATCATTTCATTATTAAAAAAATTCCTGATGAATTGTATTTTTATATAATATTATATTAATAACTAATTAATATTTATTTGAATTAAGTATATTTATAATTTATGAATAATATATCATATTATTTATCGAATAGTTTGGAAATAATATATTATAATTTTTATGATAAAAAATTCCAATTCGGTAGTAATATTATTAAGTGTGCAATGTTTTTTTATTTTAATAATTAAAATAAATCACTATTAATTAATTAAATTAATGACATTAATAGAAAAAATATTAAATTATATATATTAACATTCATATAATTGTTTTTTATTTTTGGAGTAATGATTGTATCCTCAGTTATATGTTTAAAAATATATTACTCTAAAGATGTTTTTTATTGTCCTACTAATTTTTATATTAAAATTAATTTCTCTCACTTATTGAAATTTAATTTGTAAAAATAGATTCCATATTAGAAATTATTATTTTAAATTTTTTTAATGAAGCCACTTTCATATGTTTTAATAATTAATAGTAAAAAATGAAGCAATCGGTTACCATGGTTATGGTTAAAAGGATTGTCGAAGAATAGAATAATAGCCAAGGGTAATAAATTACACATAAACAGGAATACATATTATGGAATGAAGATATTTAGAACTTATAATATAAAACCTTCAAAATCCAGTCAAATATTTTCTATTTTACCATGAAAACTACTTAATATTATTTAAATATTTTATTAATTCAATGTGTGTCCCTCCCCTCACTTATAAAATAGAACCTAATACCCTTCCATTCATGACCATTGAACCCTATATATCAACAAATAAATTACCAAAAACCATTAAATATTACTTCCTTTAAATCCATACTTATTTATCTTACCATAATTCAATTCTAAAAAGGATTAAGTTGTAGGAAAAATGTGGCCTCTCAATAAAAATGCAATCATCATACCTAAATCATTTAATTACAAAAAATATATATATTTTATCCATATTAAATTAATTAAACCAGAATCATAAAAATATTGAGATGTTTTTATGATGATGTTATAACCATTTTTCACCTCTTTTCCTTCAAATATTAAATTTAATACATTCTAAAGAATATGTTCAAATTAACACCTCCACAGAGTGACATGATTCATTTTGGACAACCTACCCACTTGACTAGTAATATTGATGTATTTAAGGAATATATATAATATTTATGATACATTTTTTCTTTTAATATGAAATATTACATATTTTTATTTTTTTTCCTTCAATTGAAATTAGAAACACAACTTGTGTGTACATACAGAAGAACATCTCCACGAAGTGTTTTAATTCATTATTCATCACTGGTTTATATGAATTGTTATAAAAATTTACATAGTGAAAAAATATGATACTTGTAAAAATATTAATCACATATAGAAGATTAACCCATATTTTGATGAAATAACTATAACATTTGAACTGAAACATGTACAAAAATTGAAGCAAATTACTCAAAAAATTATGATGATAATGAAATAGTATTAATTAACTGATGAGAAGATGTTATAAGTAAAACATGTATTTTATTATAATTATGAATTTTTTTCTTCTATAAATTTATAAAAAACATAATTTTTTTATTTTTTAGGTTATATTTCTTATAAATTATGTCAGACATGATGCAAGGGATTATTTTTACATTTTCATTTTAACTGGGTTTCGTTAAGGTAAAATTTATTACGATAAAATTGTATAATAGATATCCAAAATATCATATATTTTTTATCATATTATATTTATGTATTTAAATTATATGTTTTATTTCATTTTACTCTCTGTAAGTACTCAATTGTATAAAACAATGAATTTAATTTAAACTGAATTTATTTCTCTCTTTGGATGGGAATCATTTTCGTTCATTTCCATATTATCATAAAAATATATTCAAGAATGACACTAATACTCTAAAATGACTTATTATATTAATTTTTACACCTATTTTAATTCCAATAAAATATTTTAAAATGAATATTCTTATCATTTTATGAATGAGGCATATTTCACCAAAGGTGTGAGAAAAATCATTATTTTAACATTAATTGTACCAATGAATTTTCCCACTAACGCTACTAATTTTTTCCTTGAAAATTCCATTAAATGATTTAAATTTTATTATGAGAGAAAATGATATTTCCAATGTGTTGGATGTTTTTAGATTTAAAATAATTAGTTAATTATGAAAAAAAAAATTCCATAGAAATTGTTCAAGTGATCCTTAAAATTTATTTTCATATATGACAACATCCATTGGTGTTACTTAATATTCATTGGTTATATGATCCAATGATTCCTTATTTATTCATTCTCTAGATGGTTAATAATTATGATGATGAAATATTGATAAAAAATAATTTATTTTCCCTAGATTAATATTTAATTTAATGGTAAATGCTTTAATGACCACGTTCTATATATATTAATAGATTAATATCATGTGATATGTGGGATCATTAAATCCCTCTAATGCATTGAATAATTTTTAATGTTTATTTTATCAAATGATGCATTGAAGGTTATCCCAAGCTCTAAATTGGGTATATTTGATTCCATCCCCAGACAAATTTAGGTACATGGTTGGTTATAACAAAACCAGCATGTGATAAATGTCCAGGTAGATAGCCTTGAAAAATAATTTCACAAAAAATAAATAATTTCATTTAAAGGGAAAAAATGGAAAAATGGGTTTCAGGAGGGACAAATGTAGTGTAAACATAGGGATTTACCTATTACATTATGAACACATTTTAGGGGAATATACCAAATTCTAAATAAATCATGTGGTGGACTATCTAGGGTATCCCTTGAAGTAAGAAAATCTATAACCTCATTCCCTTCACGCTATAATAGAGAAGTTTGATTCCATTATTGATGAGTGTATTGTAGTATTGGATGATGTCTGTAATGGAATAAATAGCTGGTATAAGTCCTAGGATGGATTTATATATTATAGTTGAATTAGTTTCCATCATGAAAACAAAATATTATGTGATAGACATAGTTTAAGGATTTTGACGAAGCTGTTGGCCATTATAATAAGTGATCCACATTTTCCATATAAATAAATAAATAATGGACCATTGGTTTAATAGAAAATCCCCCCCAACATCAATCTAATTATGCAATATACAAGAAAATTGAGTTTCATTCTATTATTGGGTGGATTTTATCCAACCAAGAGGCCTTGGAAAAGTAGTCTCTGGGTGGATGGAAAATTTTGATTCCTTCCAATTTCATTCTTATGTAGAGTTTTTATTCACATAAATTCAAATGTAATGAAATTTCCAATTATAGGCATTTTGTCCTTTCAACCAATGAACTCCTCTAGATGATGAAACCTCTGTGGAATTCTTTGTTCCTCACCACCTATGTACACAAATTGGTTGTAGCTAAGAGGAGCACCCACAATTTTATATAATGGTTGTTTTTACCGAGACCATTGAACTTGAGATGGAGTAAGTAACTACTTCTAGGAATATTAGATATAGCATCATGGCCCAATAAATACTAAAGGTGGTACCTACTACAATTATATTTTCATAAGATACAATTAAAATATGTCCCAATGGACTAAATGGTTTTGTATTCTTAGTAAAACAGGTACATACATGAGTCTTTTATTACAAATTAATATACAAATTACAAAATAATTTTTCAATAATATATTTATTCCATGTAATGTATCCTTGTATTTATTTCGTAGCTCACTTCAAGGAATCCCGAGTAAATGAAACATAATAAGGGTGTTCTCAAATGCTCAATTAGGGTAAGTATATTTAAGAAATAATTAATCAATGAGAATAAAAATTATGAAAATTATAATATATTAACACACATTCCATGTAATGAATATCTTGAGAAGGATGTGCATAAAAATTATGGAATGGTAAATAACTAAAAAACCCCACTAAAAAACAAGATAAGGAATGATCAATATTGAAAGGTAAAAAACCAAAACCATGGCCATTTGATCAATATATTGTGAATGAAATGAATCCATAGATAATGTGTAAAATAATTTCTAAAGGATAAATAATATCAAAATATAAATTAAAAATGAATAAATTCTTAGTTATTTGATGTCATGTCTGAGGCACATGAAAACCAATACATTAAAGACCTTTCAAAAGATAGTTTAAAACTACTTGTAGTAACCAATTTAATTTTTGTAACTAATTTCTCTCCAAATAACCTATTAATGTGTCAAGGGGATATATAATGTTCAGTCCCAACCCCTCAGTGCTAGTCCAATGCATTCTTTATATCAAGTAATCGATTAAATTAATAAAAAACATTCCTTATCAAATGTCTAGATTGAATAAAAAATAAGGATATTTAAATATTTCCCTAGTTAATCAAATAAAACTAAATGTAAACCCCATATGTTATAATGGTATATGGGTTATTCAATAATCATATCCATGATATATAATGTGGGTTATTCTGGGAAATATAATTTCCAACGGTCACTGGAAAGTGAATATTTCAAGGGGGCTACAAAAATTAATCAAATAATTGAATGTCAGAATTATCCTTGACGAGATCTATCAAATACCATCCTGAGGAAGAATAATTATAATATCAATACAAAATATCCAATGTGGAGTAAAAATAATGAGTTTTTTATGAAGGAAAATACTATAAAAATATTTTTTAATGACATCCTTAAGGATAATATTCTATTATTTTTGAATAAATTTTTTAAATAATTTAGTTTGTAAATAAAATTTACAATAATTTTATTTAAAAATTAACCTTTAAAATTAAAAATTAAGCTTAAACAAAGTTATGAAATGAAATTCCATACATGTTGTACAAGTTAAAAAGAACATTCATTTTTTCAAGCTAAAACTGGTAAACAATTTCCTTGTTTATAAAGCAATAAGAATATTACATTGAATAAAAATTAAAATAAAAAAGGTAAACATGGTATTTAAAAATAATTTTATAAATTATGAAAATATTTTTGAAAATATTTATTTAAAATGTGTTTTTATAGAAGAAAACAAGTTCTCTGACTAAAAAGAGAAATTAAGTCGGGTTCTCTTAAAAACTTTTTATAGTACAATTAGAGTACCAATGATTTGGAAAATGGAAATGTTACAGGAAAAGATCATTATTTACTATAGTATAATAATATTAATGGTTTTATTGATAAATGATCATATATATTTTTTAACATTAATTCAGGAATAAGTAATCTCAATTAGAATGATATTGTAAAACATACCCAATGAATTTAGAATTTATCAATGAATTGATTTTTTATATCAGATATAAATTAATATATAATAATTTTAAAAACATAAATATATATTATAATTAATTATACAAATAATCATATAATATTAATTAATGAGGAATTAATATAATCCAATGAAAAAAGAATTGATCTACTAAATTTTTTTACAACATGGTAATTTTATGTTCAAATCCCTATAGTTGAAATAATTAAAATTTAAACTCAAAATATCAATATTAATAACTAATTATATATATATAATGAAATATTGGAAATATTTACACCATATATAAGAAATATGTTCCACAACAATAAATTATGCCTCAATGAATTGAAATTCAAACAAAGTCCCTTACCTTACATATCATTTTGGGTGAGAATCCTATAACCTCTGCTATAATAGTTATAGAATGATAGTGTCCTATAATAAAACCGTAATCATATTTATAATATCCTATTATATCTTATTATAATATCTTATTACATTTTTTGTTAATAATCATTCAATTTTTTACTATTTCAATTGTTCTTTGACTAGTTTTTCGAGTATGTTTGATATGTTATTTTGTTCATCTTTTTTAAAATAATGATTTAATATTCTCCAGAATTTAAAAAATTAATTTACTATGATATATATTCATTATATATATATATATAATATTCCATAATATTTGGAGATAGGAAATGAAATGCACTGTTCATGGAGACGGTTGGTCATACACACGCATGAACGCTACATCCATCTCCTTATCTTAATTTAAATAATAAAACATAATCAATGTATATGTATATTATAATTAAAGTATCATATTTATTTCATATATGTAACATATTTTTATTTATAACATTCCAAATATATTCCATGTAATGCTTGAATGAATCACATCGCTTTGAGGAGGCTGTAGTCCAAATTTCCACAAACAATGTTATTGTATTCCCAAAAATTGGATGGAATGAAGGTATGATTATGTAAAAAGTTAAAAAATATAAATAAATTTTAAATACAATATAAATCATATATAGAATATAAATATATAATTATTTTCAACTTTTAAGGTGGTAAATGAAAGAACATACAACATCTATCATGAGGTGGTAGTCGGTTGTACACACAAACAATGATTGTGTATCCCATTTGATTGATATATGGGAAAGTGTAGTTAGAAAATATAGCATTAAAATATCATTATATTTTAGATAAATAGTATGTTATATAATAATTATATAAAAATAATTTAATTGTGGGGAAATAAATTAAATTAAAGTCATATTTGAATAATGTTACCTCTTAATCAGGTAACTCTGATTGGTTTAAACATAAAGACATCGTTGGGTTTAATTCAGAAAAAATTGAGGCTTATAGGATTCATGAACATATTTTTGGAGATTTTTTGGAAGATTTTTCATTTTACAAATGGATTTAATGGTTTCAATGAGTAGGAGGGTGACTTTCATTTTATAGTGGAGTGGAGTTCTTATATATTTTTTAAATGGGAATTACAACCATGTTTTTTTCATGTAAAGTGGTACTGATAATAAAAACACATTATATAAATGGTAGGATAATGACAAAATATGTCCATAAAATGGATTTTGGATAAGTTTCTAGGATATTTTGTCCCTTACGTTTAAGGATTAGTATCTTGTTAAGCTAATTGTTCTCTAAATCACTGTAATAAAATTTCATTACATTTACTAATATTTATGGAAAATAAAGAGTTGAATTTATGTAAAATTATAATTTATAATAATTCAAAACATAGAATAATTTTTTCAAAATTAATATCATAATAAAAAAATAAAAATTAGTCCTATAGACGAGATGATAAAGAATGATTTTAATGTGAAAATATTCAAATGTTTTTTTGTTTTTACATCCAATTTCAAATTGAAATGGATTCCAAGGTAATATATTGGATTAGTTTATATATAATTGATATAATTTTACTTTAAAACTAGTTATATTTTTATAACCCTGTATATTATCTAAATGAAAAATTATATTTCTTTTAAAATTATGTATTTTTTAGTATTCAATAAAAGAATGAATCATCACAAAAAAAATATACAAAATCACCCCATGATAATTTTGTATATTATTCTCTCAAAAATGAATTTTATTTTTGAATATAAATTTTATAAAATGTTAATAATATATATTTAAAATAGTTGCGTCATTAAATGGTGACAAACAAACTTTATAAAAATATAGCTTTATGAATAAAATTTGTTTTTTTGTTATCTTATATTTATCAAATATATTAAATTAATGTCATATATATTTTATTTAATATAATAAATAGAAATTTCATTAATATCATTCACAAATATATATTAATTTAATTGATTATGATAGAAAACCATTGGTGCATATTAATAGATTTTTTAAAAAACATAACCATTATATTCAATTGGTTTGTATATTAATTTATAATTAATTGGTAACTAATGAATATATACTCATATGTTAGTTATTCCTATCCATAAATTCTAATTTAATGTCTATGTTATATCTTTTTATATTAAATAAAAATATTCTTAAAATATATTATTCTTGAGTAAGACTCGGATGTAATGACCCGGATATTTCAGTGTATTATTTTAAATATTATATTTGATTATTTTGAGACCAAGCACTGAGATGACATGCAATTCCAAGGCCCGGTGTTCTAAAAATAATTTTTCGAATTATATTAAACATTAAATAGAATATATGAACGATTTCCCTGAAAAAGTGGAATAACCTCTATGTAGGTTCCCGAATCAGAAATTTGAGGCCAATGTTACGTTCTGAGAATTGAGTTTACCCTACGTGAGGCCTAACATCATACGACGTAGGTCAGCAGTAATAGATTTTTTTGGACGTTTAAAAAAATATATTCAATTGAAGAATTTTTTTTACATTACATAGTGATGCGGTGATGTGTTTTCATTTTGTTTATCCTTTCCAGAGAATTCATGGTTATAGCCATAACCCTAAAATTCTAATAAATCATGGAGAAAGAACCCTCTCAAAAAAATTATGTCATTTAGAGAGAATTGTGGATCATCACACCAATAGAGTTGGAGGATCTCATTAATGACAGTGATGTTACTGTTCACAATCAATGATCCATCCAAACCCCAGGTAAGATGTTTTTTATGATTTTTTGAAACCTGTTCATAATCAAGTATGAATGCGGATCAATTCAATGAATAGTAATTGATATGTATGTCATTGATAAGATTAAATTGGATGGAATTGATTTCTCTTAGTTAATCATTTCAATGAGAATGAATCAAGGAATACATGAACAATGTATGAGGTTCATTCCTTGGGCATTATATGTGATTTTCTCTCCCATGTTCTTCGTGTTTTCACTGTTGGACCCTCCTGCTCACGTTTCAAATTTTCAGGGGGTTCCAAACAGGATCAGACCCCCAAATTGGTGTCAAACCGATAAAAAAGTCCAGATATATGTATATTATTTAACGACGAACCCTGATATGTAAACATTTTGGTTTCCAAACACTGGTGGTGGCCCGGTGGTTCGTGGAAGGGACCAGTGGCGCAGGTATGGGGCGACAGTCTGAAGAGGTGAGGAGGCCACGTGGGGTGGTGGGGATCAATGGAAGGAGGTGGTGGCTAGTGGTCACTTGAGGTCAATACTGGATATGGATAGGTCTATGTGGATGGAGTCGAAGATTCTCATGGGATTCACAGGGGACGCAGTGGCTGGGGAGGATGCGGTAGGTGGAGCCGCATGGTGAGGTGGACGCTAGGCATGGCAGAGCTGAGGGATGTGGCAGGGTGAAAGCATTAGACAAGGCCAACACAACAAGACAGATGTGGAGGGCCAAAGAGGGCATGCATGGTGTAACCAGGAAGCCATGTGGGCCAGGATGGGTTGACTAGGCCGGGCCGAATGAGTCAGACTCAGGTCAGTCCCCATCAAAGTAAATTGCCTTTTAAATCTTCAAAACCACATATACTTCAAACCGAACATTTAATTGACATTCCATATGTGGTTTATAGACCCTAACGATGAGATGATCCATTCTATTCCTTTGGTGAGTTTTATATTGGGAATAATTCTAGTTACAAAGGACATTTAAAGTGGAAGTTCTTAGGGTCAAGGGAAATGGTAGGTGTGACTACTACTTCTCACTGTGAATCCTCCTTTTTTATGTGGGTTGATTCTTTCATCCACTATATATTATAAAAGTATAATTATGATACAATAACTTTATCACATCTTTGATGGTTATTCAGTATTGTTTCATACTCATAGGAGTTTTAGCCCTTCTACATAACATCCAATATAGAGTTGTTGGAATCCCCCGAGGGGAAAAGTGAATGATACTTTATTCATATTAATTCCCTATGTAGAGTCGTGGTTATTCCTGTGAAAAACTTCATCGGGCATCAATCCTCCAAATAGAGGGTTATTCTAGATGGTGTTGTTAGGTATCACCCCATGGCACTAAAAGTGATTTTCATCTATATATTATGACTCTCTTCAAATCATTCAGTGTATCTCACTCTCATGACGGTTCCCAAACAATGATACTTCTCAGACAGATGTCATCAGTTCTATCAGACATAGGAATGTGTTACCCCATCTGTTTGCTTCATGGATTCATCAAAAATAATCCCTAATATTGGTATGCAGTGGTTATGATTTTCCCTAGATAGTGTGGTATGATTTGTGTATATCTTGATATTCTTTTCATATTTTGTAGATATATACTTGTGTATAGATGACTATAAATTTCATTTGAGTATTTATTTTTTGTTGATGTGTTTCCTTCTAAGTATTGTTATACTAACTCATGCACAATATTATACCACACATTTCATGTATTGTAAAGATCAGAGACCTTTTGATAGGGTCCTGGGTAGACGAAGACTGGATGGATCATAGGGAGATTAGATAGACCATAGTCTTCCTATGAAATTAGATAGTATCCCCAGTGCCTTTCCTTCATGATGGATTAGGTTGGATTTTTTAGGGTGATTTTTAGGAACATGTCTATATACATTCTTTTTTATGGGATTTTATTCAGGGATTTCATACATTCTAGTAAATTTAGAATTGTACTATGGTTGGGTGTTATAGTGTTTTGAAAGCATTTTATACTTACTGTTTTTAAATTTCAGAATTTGGATATTAGAGATGTGTGCTTGAGTACATGTACTTTTTGATAATACCTCCCATTTGTGTGATATGCCTAATCGTTGCAAGTGACTAGCCCATGGAATGTTAGAGGTGGGCTTGGGGTAGTCACAATAGGGGGCCCTCTAGGAAAGATCATGATGGAGTGGTATCAGAGGTTGTCAGTTCTACCTTAGGATAGAGTGTATGTGTGACTGGTTTGGGGAAACAATATTAAGGGTTTCATGATTGAAATTCAGGCAGGGGACTTCAATGTTGGCATAGAGACGGACGTATCCATATACCGTGACTATGATAACCTATTTTTTTACTCGGTATATAAGAACACTTGTTGTAGGAACTGTAATGGTACATGAATTATATAGGAATGTGTTTTGGTCTCC
Source organism: Viscum album (assembly GCA_963277665.1). Taxonomy (NCBI): domain Eukaryota; kingdom Viridiplantae; phylum Streptophyta; class Magnoliopsida; order Santalales; family Viscaceae; genus Viscum; species Viscum album. Next base: position 846,240,345 of record OY728131.1, on the reverse strand, counting down.
ATTTCCTTCTTAAGTCATCTATCCAGATATAATAATTGACTTTCATACGTCTTTTTTCCATATATGATTCCTATGTTATTCATAAAAGATAGAATTTATTAGATCAATCAGGAGGATGACAACCTCAGGGATGATTATTTAGTACAGGGACATGTTTCCCAGATGTAACCTCCATCTCGAGCATCAGCTACACGACAACCTGTAGAGCTACCATCTGTACATGCAGTACCAAAAGATGAGAAGAGCGGGATGAGTGTGCTCCATGATTTTCACATACATAGACCCCTAAGGATTCATAGTGAGCCACACCCTAAGGATGCCATGGACTAGCTTGAGAAGATGACGCAAGTGTTTCATCTAGTCAGGACACCAGCAGTTCTGAGGGGGGTCCTGGAAATAGTCTTTATGCAGGGCCAAGTAGGGAGATGTTAATGATTGGCTACCCAGACTCACAATGAGGAGACTCTATTAGGGATATAGTTCTAGAATATCTTCAGAGTGATGTTTTCTTTAGTTATATTGAGGCATATGCATATAAAGGATCTTCTTCTGCTCCAACAGACTACTATGATAGTAGATGTTTATTCAATGAGGTTCCCCAAGCATTCCAAGTACTCGATGGATATGGTCAAAGAATAGTACATCCAGGATCAGATCATTGAGAAAAGTCTACACATATACATCCTTTCCAACATTATCCCTCTAAGAATCCCTACTTTTTAGGGGGGTTCATGAGGGGGGGTTTGGTGGTCAAGAGATTCATGTTTGAGCAGAGAACTTTTGATATCCCGTAGAGGGTAGTCTGGTGCAGATACCTCTGATGTAGGGATCCAACCTCATCCATATGGATCCAAATATGGGAGAAGTTTGAGGAGGTCCCAAGATAGAGAATATGCAATCCAGGTTTCACATGGTGGATCTAAATATCCTATAGTGAGGCAGTCCTACTCATGTGATGGAAGGGGACATCTCACTCGATATTTTCCAACTCGTCATACTACTTAAATGTGACAATGGATGGAACATTGATGAAGAGTCATAGGTAGGAGTAGAACGATATTCATGGTGGAGGATGTGGAAGAGGATATGGGAGATTAGTGGAACGTGTTCAGTGTTTCAACATGGTACCACCACCACTAGGTGGTCCACTTTAGGCTCAAGGATCTAGAGGATAGGGGTTGGGACGACTGAATGAGGTCATGGATTATAACCCAAAGGCTCCAGGGATGATTCAAGGTATGATATGTGTCTTTTCTACTCTATCTTCTATATTGATAAACATAGTGGCTATTCATCACTTCCTTGAAGTGTATCTTGTATGAGACCTTGAGATTCTGGTACAACCATTAAATCTAACCTTATGCTTAGATACACCTACAAGAGTATACTCAATTATCACACATCTAGGAAGATAGTGTGACCTAAACCTTGGAGGTGAGTTTTTTAGTTCGAACCACTTGTTTATAGCATCGAGGCCTTAAAATAACAATCTTGGATTGGATTGGTTATATTTGGTCCATACCCATATTAACAATTTTAGGAATTGGGTGCAGGGTGTCCGTAGTGATGGAATGATGGTTTCCTTTTTGGTTGAAATTGAAACACAAGCATCATAGGATGGAATCATGTGTAAGAGGGTGTATCCAATCAATCACAAGTTAGCTAGAATGAGCATTATTGGAGAAGATGTTATGAGTTTTTAGTTTCCATCATTAGTGGTGGAGTACTAGGAAATCATCCCAAAAGATCATCCATGATTACCTCCCTACCGGTAGATTGACTTCTACATTAACATACACTCAAGGAAGGCACCAATATCCACTATATAATATTGGATGGCTACCATAGAGCTTCACATGCTGAGGGTGCACTTGGAGGATTTATTGAGAAAGGGCTTCATGATACCCAGTGTTTCACCCTGGGTGGCTCCATTATTGTTTTCCAAGTAGGAATACAGAATTTTGAGGATGTTTTTGATTTAATAGTGCCGAAAAAATGTGACTGTCAAGAATAATTATCCACTAGTAATGATTGATGACCTCTTGGACCGGTTTATAAGAGAACGTTGGTTCATGAATATTGACATTTGATCATCCTCTCTTCATCTATGACTACGAGATGAAGATATACTATATATTTATGTTAGATGCATGTATGGTTATTATGAGTACATAGTGATACCCTTTGAGGTGATGAGTTCCCCAAAAGTGATCATGGGACTCATAGACCTCATATATTCCATCCTTACATATACTAGTGCATGGTATTATAATTGATGATATCCTCTTGTACTCACCATCCAAGGATGAGCACGCGAGACACTATAATATGGTTCATGACGTTCTTATAGAGCACTAAATTTATGGGAAACTCTCAAATAAGTAATTTTTGATTTACATCGTCCTATTTCAGGGACATGTTATCTCAGAGGACGGATTGGTAGTGGACCCAGCCATGGTTGAAGAAGTGATAGATTGAGACCCACCTTGGAGAGTGGTGGAGGGGTGGAGATTATTTTAGATGGTTGGCTACCACCGGAGATTCAAACCATATTTCTTCAATATATCCACACATATGGAAGCTTTGACGCGAAAGGCTCAACCTTTTATTTGGGTAGAGATGTTCTAGTAGGATTTCCCATAGTAGAGGCAAAGTTTGATGAGCACCCGAATCTTGAGATTTCTATAGGAGGGTGTTGAGTACGTAGAGTTCTGTGATGAATCATGAACCACTCATGGTTGTTTCCAGATGAAATGGTAAGTGGTGATTTCCAATGGTTCATGTAACACCCTTTGATTGTGTTAATTATTTTTTTGAATTATTATATCTTTTAAATATTTTTCAGTTCATGTTACAATAAAAATAGTTCTATATATATATATATAACACTACGTCAAACATTCCTTTCACAAAAAATATTGACATTTCTTCTTCTACACGCAATACCAACTTGGCAAGTGCTACATGAAACACCGACGTGACATAAAATGTACACTACACTAAGTTGAAAAGAAACATATATATATAATTAAATGATATAATTACAACCTATAAATTATAAATAGTTATAGTAATAGTAATAAAAACATTAAAAATATTTTTTAATAATTGTATTATATAAATAAAACATATTGGTAATGAAATATAATATTTTTGGTAAAGTCTTTTTATATTAAAAAGGTTGTTTTGTTGAATGACCCGACTTTAATACTAAAAATAATTTTGTACACACTTAAAAATCTAATTTGATAAAATAAACATCATTTTTAAATTCATAATGGAGAAATTATCCTAGGGTGAAGTCTTGGGATTTTTTTTAGAAACATTATTTCTTGATGAATTGTGAAAAATACTTTTTTAGTTAAAAACATACAATTGTTTAATTAATTATTAGTGTTGAATGATATTACAAATATTTTTTAATGTAAAAATATATAAATAGTAAATATATTAATAATATTTAATAAATTATAATAAATTTCCCTTTGAAACTGAATATAATATCTTAACATACTTTTGATCATTTTCTTACTTTAAAACCCCCTTATTTTGTCCCTTCTGCGGGATTAATAGTAATCTTATTTTTCCCGCTTCTGTTAATTAAATTTCAAAAATCTGACATACACCATTGTTTTAATTCTAATATTTATTGTATACTAAGACCAATCTATTTTTTACCAAAATGATTATTAAATTTGATTAAAATTAATCCCTGCGGTTAAGGCCAAACTAATCTTACATAAGGGCAAAACCATAAAATTAATGGCCCAAATGGTCCAAAAACCTATACAAAACCAATTTTATGTATATATCATCAATAAAACATCCATTATGGAATTATTTTGTTTTTATGACTCTTTTTAGGTATAAACACGTGTACACCAAACTTGTTTCCAAAAATTCCATGTGAGTCTTTTTCCTTCAGTATAAAAGGACAACATATCTACCCATAACCCACACCTATAAAAGATTTTAATATTAGAATATATATTCCCAAATAGCCTCCTAATAATCCTTCTGTCAAAATTGATGTCTCCCTTTTGTCAGAAATTCTCTCAAAGTGTCCATTTGGAACAAACCATGTAGAGTTACAACGTTAATAGGTAACGTCTTCCCTCAAGTTCCTTTCATTTTTTTCCATTCTTAACCTCCTCCACTCTATTTATTCCATTATTGTGTAAAAAAACAGTATCCTACATATACTAGTATTTTTTTGTTCAATTATTTATACATAAACATACAAACACCTCCATCTATTAGATATCAAACATATTGTTACTGTGTATGAAGAACTACTGCCTCACGAAAAGATGATTGTTAATTTCTCCATTAACACCAATCATGGTGGCCATTATGATGTAAAAAATATTTATATATGTCATATATTATATTTTTTATGTCATAATTTTTACTTATTATTTTTAAAACAGACATATTTTTTCTTTCCATTTGTTGTTAATATGATTACCTTGTTTGAGGAAGTGTCGACTACTACCCTCTCAAAGCGACGCAATTTGTTCACACACCCAATGGAATATATTAAGGATTGTTTTAGTTAACTATATTATATTTATTATATAGTAATTATAATTTAATTATGATATATATATATATATATATTCATATGTCATATACATACTTTCTTTCAATACGACTACAAAAAAACGGAAATATCGTTCATGGGTAAGTACGGCTTACCATCTCCATGAACGGTGCATTCCATTTGATACTCCAATATTATAAAGATTATTATAAAACACATATACAAGATATAACTGATATTTATTTCATGTTTTACAATTGGTAATCCGGAAATAATTATATTGACCAAATATATAAAAAATTAATACACATGAGAAGAACAAAGTGAATATTACCCAATGTGAAACATTAACATAGGATCGTTAAAAATAAGGTGATGTAATGTCATAATAAAACCATATATGGTATTATGTATAATTTTATACTTCTATAAAATATTTATAGTAATCATATATTTATTAAATAGTAAACTTGTACGAATATTGAGAGAGTAATGACACAAAGTAAGGGGATTTCATCTCAGTTTTCATTTCCATGAAATACATGTTATGTTCCCCATTGTTAAATTTTTCATTGTGTATGTACTGACCATGATTGTATTCTATGTATCCAATACTTAAATTTATGGGTATTAACATTCCCATTTTATGATCCTTCATTCAGGGGGATTGACATTTAAAAGATCCAAAATCTGTAAAATGATTTTTCTCAACATGCCATCTTTAAGACTCATGTATTGTTATGCACCTAAACACATTTTCAAGGTTCATATATTTCCCTTTTACATTGAATATATTGAATCTAAATATTTTCCATATATTATATTATTAATTTAATTTATTTTCATTACATGGAAAGTATGCACCAAAGATATCTTGTTATAAGAGTTTATTGAGACTATCTCATTCCTTTTTGAGAATGTTTATGTTTGTTTTTCCATTGAGGGAATATTATGATCCCACTCTCAATAATATTGATGACTTTAATTCCAATGTATTATATCATGATGTAATAATGTATTTTTACATTATTTTTAATCACTCAGATTTTCCAGGTATTCTGTTTTTATTTATATGGATTTATTATGGGTCTGTGAAAATTGACACCATGTGATTCCGGGGCCGGTTTCCCAAGAATGAATTTTTGAATATTTTTTAAGTTGCGTTCAGTAAACGCGCAGATGGCATTTTCTATCTTTTGAACTGGTGCTCAAATTAAAAATTTGAGGGCACCATTGAATCATTAGCACTTGGATTTGCTTTAGAGAGGCTTCACTTCGACCCTAGTAAGTATGGAAAAAGATAGATTTAGTATTTATAAAGGAATAGTAAACTAACTTTGTTATTTTGTTTTTTTCTTAATTTTCCACCAAAGGACAAGCGACAGTGGCGAGAACAGTAACGTGTGAAGCAATTAAATTATTTGACTCCTAAAATCCTTTGTAACAGTGCCATTAGAATTTTAAAGGATATTATTAAATTAACCCTCATTAATTCTATAGATGTTTCTCACCCTCCCCCTATCCAATTTATATGGTTCTTGGGGAGAGGTATTGGTAGGGCTTCACCAAGAGATGAAGTTCTGATAAAGTGTCACGATGCCAATCACATAGAGGATGGAGCCAGTTCCAGCAGGCGGTGATGAGCGACACCAAATCATGACCCTAAGGATAACGTTTGAGCGACAACATAGGTGGCTTGTTGCGGGGACGACAAACACTGAATCTTCCACAATCATGGGCATTCACCAATGATCTTGAGGTAGATATTTTGTTTTATTATAATTTCATGTGATAGTTGAATCCTTTTTACTCCATCATGTTTTCATGTTAACTTGGAGGGAGTGGGACAATAAAACATGGGTAAGACCCCATGATACTTTGTTTACCTTTGATTTCTTCGTGAAATACTGCTGGCATGGCAGCACAGGCCAACCATGATGGAGGTGGTGTGTCGTCGGGCACCGCTGGAGGAGGCTGTGTCACTATGTGGCGCCGATTAGCAGAGCAGCCGGCACCGGATGACCATGGTGGTGGTGGGGCACACCACCACATGCTGCTGGTAGGAAAGGGTTGCAGCCGAAGCCGTAGTGGGTGACGAAGGAGGTCGGCTCAAGCTATTCGCAAAAGGTGGAAGCGGACTATTACGTAGTAGGGCAGCACCCCACCAGCTGGCCGAAATGGCCCTGCACCCATGGGGCCAGATGGGATGATCGGTCTGCCTTCTAGAAGACCGAGCCAGACTCGAGCAGGCCTAGTGGGTCATACCCATCCAGTGGACTGGTCCCACCAAGCGGGCTGGGCTGGACCCACGGCCTGGCGGACCAGGTCAAACCTGAGGCCATGTGAGCCAACGAGGGTTGGTCGAGCACCACCCGACGGGCTGGGCCAACCACGTCCCGAGCCCACGAACCGAACTAGGCTAACCCTGATGGTCCAGACCCAGCATAATGGGCTAACCCTTAGCGGGCCAGACCAGAGCGAGGTCAGTTAGACCCCTGGACCCATAGCTTCGGGCCAGCCTGACCAAGTAGGAGCGGGCCTAGACCCAACCAGTCCCTGAGTAAATAAATGCCAGTAACTGAAAATTCGGGTGTCCATTTGACACAACATTAGTGGAATTGGGATCTAGTTTGGAAAGAGGTTTCGTTGGAGTATTTCAGCGGCCCAACCAATCTGGGCCAAACCAATGTTCGATCACCCCCGTTTCACCGAAAGGGGTGTAACAAACAGGTCGTGTGTCCATTTGACGAACTGTCTACGGCGCTAGACCCCTTAGGATGAGTTAGTACGTTTTATATACTCCAAATGAGTTTTGGAGAATTTTGGAGTGCGGCCGGGTGGGATGAAAGTAGAATCCAACCAGGCCCTCTGAACTAAAACGCTTATAAGTCACAGACCAGGCTTCCAATTGACGCGTCGTCTACTGTGTTAGAACCATTATTACATGATAGATCATTGGGTTACATCATCATGGGACATCATGCTAGTGAAAATATGATTGATGTCTAGATTATTGGTTCTCCCCAAATCATGTTTGCTGTGAGTGGGTATCCAGTAGATGGAAGTGAGACGGGGGTAGGAGATAGCTTGTAAGGAGGATAGTAACGAGCGATCCTGTGTGGGTCAACCCTAAGCTTATATGGGTCAGATCATGTGTGGGTTAGCGCTCAGCGATCCTGTGTGGGTTAGTGCATACCGATCATGTGTTGGTCAGATCCTGTGTGGGTCAGTGCTCAACAATCCTCTATGGGTCAGGGCATACCAAACCTATTTCGGTAAGATCATGTGTGGTTCATTACTGGGGTTAGTCCCTATCAATACTATGTGGTTCAGACCCTGCATGGTCTATAGTAGTACCTATTGATATAATTAGATGTTATAGCATTGTGATTGATCTTCTGTACTTAAATACGTCACTAATACCTGGTGTGAGATGAGTATTTTACCTACATGGTGTTACCTTTGTGGTTACTTCACTTTCATGGTGTTATATTTATGGACATACCATTGTTTTACTTTTACATTTGTGTTGTTATCTTCATGGTGATTCATGTGTGGTACTTTTTCCATTGTGGTGTTATGTTTGTGGTGATACCTATGGGGTAATTTTACCTTCTTGGTGTAATATTCTCATTGGTACCTGTGTGTTACTTTTACCTTCATGGTGTTATGTTTTTTGTATTCTTCCTCTTGTATGAGACAAGTATATCTTGATTACTTATGTATATGTATGGGAATATACCAATTTAGAGTTGTTGACTTCTTAGTACTTTGTGGTCGATGTCTTCCTTTGTGGTTTTCCCTTTTGTAGAACTCTAGGAGACCTTCGGGGGTCTCAGGGTCCCTATTGAGTATTGTTAAACTCACAACTGCATGGGCTATGCTCCCACATTGTTGTGTCTTGTGCAGAAAATGGACAATGTTGATTGAGGCTGAGGGAGTCAAGACTGGATAGTGCTCGGAGGTGGACCTTTGACTTTATATGCCTTAGTGACTACTAATTGTGGGCTATAACTACAATTCAGGTAGGATACTTGATGGATGATCAAAGATATATTTTTCTCTTTTCATTTTTATTTGTACTTTTAGTTGGCCTTGTATTCTGGCCCCTTTACATTTAGTTCCCTTTTTTACTACAGTAGTCTAAATTGTGTTTTATTCTTGTTCTATTCTCAGTTTGTGTGTTTGTACAGGTTTAAAGGTGATGCCTTCTTGTTTTACGGATATGACTTTCTGGTGCTAGTCACTATCCCCTGGCCTATGGAAGGTGGGTTTGGGGTAGTCACGACACATGCCCCCGGGGGAGGGTCGTGACAAAGTGGTATCAATGGATTCAATCCTACCGTAGAACTAAGACTCTGATAATTATAATGAAGTACTAGTGTTAAGTGTTTTGGGTGTGGTTTTAGGCAGGGGAGTCTAGTGTGTGTGCAGCATCCCACATATCCATAGACGAGGACCCTGAATTCTGTTTTCTAACTCGATGCACGAAAAAACTGATTGCATGAGTTTTGGAAAAAAAATTATTATGATCTCATTATATAAGATCATGAGGTATAAATTATTAACCGTGGAGTACCTGTTTTCATTTATTATGTCGCCATCAAGACATCCTTCCAGGCTTCAAGAGAGATTACACAATGATGGCCCACTGAGCAATGAAGCTTCGGTGCAGGGCCCTCTTATGGCGATAATACAAACAGTTGGTGCACCAGTATCACCACCACCCATTGGGCTGCAGATGACACCAGCCCCACCAGCAGAGGGTGCACATCGACTGAACATGTTTCGACAGTTTCAGTGGCTGAGATCTCTGAGGTTCTGAGGATATACGGATCCGCAGGCGGTTGAAGACTGGCTAGAGTCTATAGCCAGAGTTTTTTCCTTAGTGGGGACACTAGCCGATCTGATGGTGATCCTTGCTTCTAGTCTTCTCCAGGGAGTACTTGGGAGAAGGTGGAGACTGATACTCATGAGTCATGATGAGGAAACCCTCACCTGGGCATACTTCGAGGGCATTTTTCAGAGCATAGATCTTCCCAGTGACTCTACGCTCAATGCGTATACATGAGTTGATGCACTTACAGAAGATCACCAAGACCGTGGCACAATACTCGTTGATGGTCACTAATCTCTCCCACTACTCCATTGACATGGTATGAGACTCTTTAGTAAGTGCTAAGACCTTTTTGTAGGGTCTTCAATGGGAGATCAGAGAATCGATGATATCACTCAGTATTGTGATGCAGGTTGGGGTGCTAGAGTGAGCACTGTTGGTGGGAATTTTCCTAGTTGAGCAGGTAATGACAATGAGAGCCACCGCCGAATGTCAGGATGCAGAGTCATCTGCAGCATTCAGTTGGTGGATGATATAGGGGACCAAGTGGGACTGACCTTCTGGTGGATGGCCTCAGGATATTGGGTGGGTGGTGAGCGGTTCATCAGACAGAGGAGGATAGTTGAGGATTTGGCAGTGCTACTCGTACGGTGGGCAGGGTCATATGGCATGTGACTGCCCGTCCCGTCATACGGATTACTAGATGACGGTTAAGGGACCACTAAGGCAGAGGCATAGGTTTGAGTGAGGAGTTTTGTATGAAAGATGATGTGTTAAAGGAGGTGGTCAGGCAGCATGTGGTGGGTGACGATTTGAGGTTCTACTGCCACCACCACCAGGTGGTACACTCTGACCATAGGAAGAAGGAGGGTAAGGATGAGCTCAGCTCCAGGCAGCTGAGGCCTATGACTAAGGCTCTCTAGATAATATTAGATGAATGATCTGCGTCTATTCCACCCTATCTATAGTACTTATAGACATATGTGTCAGTCACTCTTTTATTTCCACGTCCCTCGTTCGGAGTTCAGAGATTCTGACAGATCTATGGGCTCGATACTTATTGCTAGAGACTCTTATGGGATAATATTCGACGATTACACACTTGTGATGGTAGTGTAAGCTTACTCGAAAAGGTGAGAGCTTCGGCTAGGATGTTTTAATTGCGGTATCAAGGCCCTATGATGTAATCTTGGGTACAAATTGGTTATCCACAATCCATGCATATATTGACTGTATTAGGTGCAAAGTGTGGTGGATCTTCGAGTATGGGACCAGGTTTTCCTTAACCTATGATAAGGGATCCTTTGTTGAATAGTATGGGCTTACCCAGAGAAAGGTGAAGCCGATCACACATCAGTTGACTATCCATAAACTCAGAGAAGTTGATTTTGACAATCCAAGCTACACTGTAGTTGTGGACTAGTATACTGATGTATTTCCTTACGATGTTTAGGGACTACCTCCACGCATATATGTAGACTTTTAAATCGACATGTACCCTAGGACAGCACTGAAATATAAAACAGCTTATCGGATGGCTCTCACAGAGCTTCGTGAGTTAAGGGTACATCTGGAGGACTTACAGAGGAAGGGGTTTAAAAGGTCCAGTGTTTCTCTATGGGAAGCCCCAATTTGGTTCACCAAGAATGTAGATGGGAGTTTGAGTCTATGTGTAGATTATTGGAAGATGAACCAGGTGATTGTGGTTAACAATTATCCACTCCCAAGGATTTATGATCTATTTGATCATTTTATGGGATCTTGATGGTTTTAGAAGATAGACCTCAGATCAGGGTATCCTCAGATCATGGTATGAGATGAGGATGCGCAGAAGATGACCTTTATATGTCGGTATTGACACTATGAGTTATTGGTTATGCATTTTGGTTGGACCAACACCCCAACAGTATTAATGGGGCTCATGAATAGGATCTTATAGCCATACCTTGATCGCTTTGTGGTGGTCATCATTGATGAAATCTTTATGTACTCACCGATGGAGGAGGATCATGCCTATCATCTGCAAATAGTTCTGAATACTCTCCAAGATCCCCAAAGTTATGGTAAGCTCTGGAAGTGTTAGTTCTGGAAATGAGAAGTCCACATTCTAGCACACTTTATCTCAATGGCTATAGTGGTAGTGGATCCAGCAATGATATATGTTGTGCCACCTTCGGAGTCGCACAAAAGTGTGACTGAGGTGCAGAGTTTCCCAGGGTTGGTTGGGTACTACTGGAGATTCGTACATGATTTTTTCAGAGTTTCATCACCCTTTTCAGCCTTGATGAAGATGAGAAATTCCATCATGTGGATGGAGAGATGACATCATTGTTTTCAGGAGTTGAGGTAGATCTCGGAGAGCTCCCCCATCTTGAGACATCAAGAAGATGGTGTTGGGTATGTCGTCTACTACGACGCATCGGGGGCCAGACTTAGATGTTTCCTAATACATGAGAGAGAAATGATCTCATATGGAACTCAACAGATGAGATTGCATGAGAATAACTATGCTACCCATGAACTATATTTAGTAGTTGTTGTCTTCCACTTGACTATGTGGGGACATTAATTGATGGGTGAACATTTTATATTCTACTCTGATCACATGATACTCAGGTATATCTTCTCACATAAGGACATGAACATGAGACAATGATGATGGCTACAGTTCCTCTAGAACTATGACATTGAGATAGTCTATACTCTTGTGAAGGGTAATGTAGTGGCAGACACAATGACCATGAGGTCTGGTCTACAGTTGCTGAGTGAGGCGACAGAGCAGCAAGCCGCGTTGAAGATATAATTTTTGGATAGAGATGGAGCAACATACTTCATGTCAATAAATGACACTCATCCACTTATTCGGTGAGTTTGGGAGGAAAATCTTGGGGACTTTGACTATGAGGCATGACGTGCTCAGATATCCACAAGCCAGGAAGATAATGGAGATTATGATGGTAGAGATCACGCCATCCTCTTGAGAGGATGGATCATAGTACCAGTGGCGATACATGTGGATGTTCTGAGAGAGTTCCATACATCCCCTCTAGTGGTACATCCTGGTGTGTAGAATATGTAAAAGGACCTCCAACATTAGCATTGGTGTCTAGTGATGAAGAAAGCATTAGCAGTGTTTGTTTCATGATGCCTCACTAGTCAGCAATTTAAGGTTGAGCATAAGGTTCCAGCGGGCTTAGCTCATCCACTAGTGGTGCCATAGTGGAAGTGGGAAGGTATCTCCCTGGGCTTTGGGACATGGCTTTCATGTACATCGAGGGGACATGATCCCAAGTGGGTGATCGTTGACTCTCACCATGTTGGACCACTTCCTACCCATCTGAGAGCAGGGATTAGTAGAGGGCTTAGGACACCTTTTTTGTATAGGAGATTGTACGAAATCATGGGGGGACATCAACGATCATCTCCGACCGTGACACATGTTTTACATCGTGGCTATGGAAGGGATTATAGGAGGAGATTGGGAATCATCTATGTTTGAGAAACACCTTTCATCCACAGACGGATGGTCAAATGGAGTGGACTATTTACACACTAGAGGACATGTTACGGTCATGCGTCACAGATTTTTGCCACATTTGGGAGGATCACTAGCCCTAGGTGGAGTTTTCATACAACAACACCTATCACTCAACCATTAGTATGGCACCATTCGAGGCCTTATACGATCATCCGTGCAGATCACCTCTATGCTGGACAGGCCTAGGGGAGTCTGCACTTATGGGTCCAGAGTTGATATGGGCTTCCACTGAGAAACTCAAGATCATCCAAGAGCGGATGAAGACTGCACAGAGAAAACAGAAATCATATACTGACAAGATATGGAGGTCCTTGGAGTTCGAGGAAGGAGTCCACGTATTTTTATGGGTCTCAACTTGAGGTGGTTTTCGGGGATTTGGATGAGGTAGAAAACTATCACTGAGGTTTATCAAACCTTTTCAAAATCATTCAAGGATTAGTGAGGTGGCATACCACTTGGCACTACTACCGTAGTTGGAAAGGGAACATGATGTTGTCCATGTATCCTAGCTATGGAGATACGTGCCTGAACCATCTCACATCATCGACCATAGAGAGCTGTACTTTGATGTTGGGTGACGTTTATGGAGGTTCCAGTGGAGATTGAGAATCGACAGGAGTGGGTCCTTTGTGGATGATTGATACCTCTGGTGCGCATTCTCTGGTATCATGGGAACATCCATGAGATCATATGGGAGTGGGAGGTTGAAATTATTTCTCAGTAACCCCATTTGTTTCCTTAGACTATGTTGTGGCATATGGGGACAAAAATCCCTAAGGTACGGATAATGTAAAGACCTGAATTTTCAATGTAATTTTTTTATTTATTTGTATTTAGTATGGGTTTGAGAAAGGTTAAAATGCATGATTCCAAGGATCGGTGTTCCTGGAAAAAGAATTTAGCGTTTTTAAGGTATGTTCAGTAAACGTGCAGGCGATGTTTTCTATTATTTGAACCAGTGCTCAGATTAAAAATCTGAGAGCTCTGTTGAATCCGCAGTTCCGAGATTCTCTTAAGGGATCCATCACATCGACCATTGTATGTTTGGAGGAAAAGTAAGATTTTGGAATTTTTAAAGGAAAAAATAAAATAACATTGGTATTTTTGTTAATTCCTTATTTTCCTCCAAAAGACACCCTGCAGTGGGGGGACCCATGATGGATCAAGCCATTAAATGGATTAACTCCTCAAATCCTTTATAATAGCGTTGTTGGAATAAGAATGGTTCCTATTAAATGAACCCTCATTAATTTCATGGATGTTACTCACCCTCCCCCTCTTCTATATATATGGAACTTGAGGAAAGGTATTGGCATGACATCACCAAGCGACGATTTTCTGATAATGTGTCGTGATGAAAATCACTTGGAGGATGGAGCCGGTTTCAGTGGGTAGTGTAGAGAGATACCAAATCACGAACCGAAGGATGATGTTTGAGATGATACATTGGTGGCTTGTTGTGGTGATGACGAACACTGACTCTTCCATAATTGTGGGTGTTCTCCAATGATCATGAGGTATGTATTGTATTTTTTTATAATTTTTTGTGATTATTGAATCGTTTTTCATCCCTCATGATTTCATGCGAACACGGAGGGCACGGGCCAAACGAACATTGACCAGACCCACTTTTACATTGTTCATCCCTTATTTCTTCGTGAAATACCACCAACACGGCAACACCAGCTGGAAAAGATGCAGGTGGCCCTCTGTCGCATTCCATAGAAGGAGTCCGCAACACTATGCCTTGGCAGTTAGCAGAGCGACCGACATTGTCCGACCTTGGAGGTGGTGTGGCGTGCCATCACACACTGCCGGTGGGAAAGGGCTACAAACGAAGCCATGGAGGGTGAAGAAGGAAGCCTGCTTGAGCCAGTAGTGGAAGGCAGAGGTCGAGCGGCATGCTTTCACCTTCCGCTAGAAGAGTTCTTGGCTCAAAGCCACGATAAGTGTAGTGTAGTGTGGCCCTGAGCCACAACGGGTTGGGGGACCACCGATTGGACAAAATGGAATACCATAATGCTATGGGGAAGCACCCGCACTGGCTAGCTAAAATGGTCCTTCACAAGCGGGGCTGACTGGGATGACTGGTCTGCCTTATAGCGAACCCGGTCGGACGTGGGCCAGTTCAGCGGGCTGGACCCCGCCCAATGGACCGGACCCGCGGCCCCACAGGTCGGGTCGATTCTACGGCCTAGTGGGCAAACGCGAGTGGGCCAAGACCCACCCAATGGCCAGGAAAACCATGGCCCCGACCCATGAACCAAACCAGGAAGACCCTAAAAGGCTTGACCCAGTAAACTGGGCATACCCTTAGCGGGCTAGACCCATGCGGGGTCAAGTATACCTCGAGACCCGTTCCGTCGGGCCGACCTGGCGGATTTGTACAGGGCCCAGACGCAACCGGTCCCTGAGTAAAGAAAAAACTATAACTGAAGAACCAGGTGTCTGTTTGACATGCCATCAGTGGAATTGGGATCCCTTTTGGGAAGCAGTTCTGTTGGCGTATTCTGGTGGGCATGACCGAGCCGAGCCGGGACAAGGTGTGATCACCCCTGTTTCACGGAAAGGGGTGTAACTAACAGACCAGGCATCCGTTTTATGAACCGTCTATAAAGATGGAACCCTTAGGACAGTGTGGTCATTTTGGTATACTCCACATGACTTTTGGATAATGATGGAGTGCAGTTGGGGTGGATCTATCCTGAATCCAACCAGGACATCAGAAAAAACACTTATAAGTCACATATCGGGAATCCAATTGATGTGTCATTTGTCACGTTATAACCCTTATGACGTCACAGATCATTTGGTTACTTCATCATGGGACTTTTTTTGGTCGAAATATGACTGAGGGATTGAGGAGCGGTTCTCCCAGAATCAAGCGTATTATGAGCAGGAATCCAGTGGCTAGCAATGAGGAAGCGGTTGGAGACAGATCATATAGTGTATAGAATCGAGCGTTCTTGTGTGTCTTAGAACTGATCCTATATAGGTCAGATCATGTGTGGGTGAGTGCTTATGTGGGTGAGTGCATACAGATCTTGTGTGGGTCAGATCCTGTGTGGGTCAGACCCTCTGTGGGTCAGCGCATACTGATCCTGTGTCGGTCAGATCCTCTATGGGTCATTGCAGGATTTAGTACCTATCGATCCTATGTGGTTCAGACTTCGTATTTTCAACACTAGTGCCTCTTGATATAATAAGATGATTTATCATCATGATTGATCATATCTACTTATATACATCACTAATACCTACTGTGAGCTAATTCTTTTACCTTCTTGGTGTTATCTTTGTGGTACTGTCACCTTCATGGGGTTCTCCTTGTGGTGATACCTCTGTGTTACATTTACCTTTGTGGTGCTATCATTGTGGTGATACCTGTATGGTAATTTTACCTTTGTGGTGTTATCTTCATAGTGAAACCTGTGTGGTACTTTTACCTTCGTGTTGTTATCATCGTGGTGTTACCTGTGTGGTACTTTTACCTTTGAGGGGGTTACCTTTCTGGTATTCTTCTCTCATGTATGAGATGAGTATATCTTGAAATCTTAGGTACATGTGTGGTCATATACCTAACTAGAGTTGTTGAATGATTTGTGCTTTGTGGAAGAGGTCTTCCTTTATGGTTGTTTCATTGTGGAACTCTGTGAGACCTTCGGGGTTCTTGGGGTCCCTACTAAGTATCGTTATACTCACCCCTGCACAGGCTACACCCGCACCATGTTTTGTCTTGTACAGATGATGTACAATGTTGATCAAGGTTGAGGGATACATGAATGGATGGTTTTCATAGGTGGACCTATGACATGATGTGGTGTAGTGACTACTAATTGTGAGTTGTACCAACCCTACAGGTTGGATCCTTAGTGGACGATCCATGATATATTTTTCTCTTTTCATGTACTTGTACTTTTAAGTTGGGCATGAATTATGGATCCTTTACATTCAGTACACTTTTTACTATAGCATACTACATTGTGGTTTCTTCTTGTTGTCTTTTCATTTTGTGTGTTTGTACAAGTTTAAAGGAAATGCCTTCCGGTTTTAGGAATACACCTTTCCGGTGCTAGTCACTAGCCCCAGACCTATGGAAGGCGGGCTTGGGGTAGTCACGGCACGGGCCCTGTGGGACTGGTCATGAAAATATTATACTCTTTGGTTCATAAGATTGTTAATAATGTGTTTTTAGAAAATCCTGACTTTACCCTTTCATTGGTAAGAAATCTATTTTAAAAAAAGGTTTCTAAAAATATTATACCATTATAATATATGATTAAAAAAATATTTACCCTATTTTATTTTACCAATCTTTTCAAGGAAATTTTACAGTCACTTTCTGAATAAGGAAATTTTCTAATTTTGTTACCGTACAAAAGGAATTTTATTTTGACCTCATACGACATGTACAGATTTACCCACAATCATTTCATCGAATCTCCCTTTGCATTTTTAAAAGGATTAATATTTAAAAAATGATTTGAAATGAAATTTTCAAAGAAAACTGTATTCAAAATGTTTTCATGCATCCTTTAAAAGTTTTCAAGAAAATATATTTTCAAACTATTTTAAAGATTCTTTTATAATTTTTCTAGTATAATGGTTTTCAATATGTTTTCAATATCTTCTTATAAGATATCAATGTGTTTCTGAAAGAAAACTTTTTTAAAAAAAATTATGATTTTTTATACGTTTTCAATGAAAAAGTTTTTCAAAATGATTTTATGCTTTCTTTATAATTTTTTATGGTATTTTCTAAGAAAAATAATTTTAAAATGTTTTTTGTCTTAAAAAGAATTTTTCAAACAAAGAAAGTATTTTTTTCTTCAAGAAACATTATTGAAATATTTTTATAAATTATTTTCAATTTACGATTAAATTTGTTGATGTTACTCATACCTTTATAGGAAATGATTATATGGTTCCACTCAAATCCGTTCTATGAATGGGTAATGATTAAATTCATGGTATTTAGGAAACATATTTCTCTTATAAAGGTTACATGTTTATGAAATCAGTTTCTTTTCCATAGGTTTCATGTTTATAAATCCCAGTTCTCTTCATTGGTTATGCTTTAATGAAATGTTTTTTAAACCTATCTATTTTTCAAAGGTTATGATGTTATGAAATATTAATGTTTCCCATTTTATTTCATGGGTTATGATTGGATGTTTATTCAACTTCTGTGTTTTTATGGTTCATAAAAATATGAATGGTTTATTATCTAGTCTAACATGTATAATTGATTTTATTATGTGATGTGTGATACCAATATCTTCCTCTACTTCATTGGTTAATGATAAATGTTTATGAGTTAAAAAGTTACACAGGGGGATATCGCAATCCAAAAATAAGAGGAAATATAAGTGAACATCCCAATCGTGAAATAAGAGGGAAAAGGGAGAACATCCAAACCCCAAAATAAGAGGGAATAAGGGAGAACTTTCCAATCTGGAATGAAGAGAGTACATGGGAGAAAATAAAAAATTCAAATGTAGAGGGAACGTGAGTGGACATACCAATCCCAAAATAAGAGGATAATCAAGAGGATATATAAATCCCGAAACAAGAGGATACAAAAGAGGACATCTCAATCCAGAAACAAATAGGGTACATGGGAGGACATCCCAATCCTGAATCAAGAGGGTTCGTAGATGGGAATCCCTATCCTGAATTATGTATAAATGTGATTAAGAAAATCCTAACATATTGAAAAGGTCTTTGTCATCCACCTCCACTTAGGGTTCTTATATTTGTTTTCCAGAATCCCATGTTTTTACTCTGTTATGCTCTGTAGGATTATGTTCATTATTTCTGTATGATTCATGTATTGTAAATTTATAATCTTTATAAAAATATCTGATATGTAGGTTAGGGACTTTAAATGTTATGCTTGTGTTCTATACAAATTTTTTTCATGCTATGCTAATGCATTTTTTTTGTTTACCATTATTGAGCATCTATGTTAAACCCTTTCATATGATTCCTCTCACCAGGTTATGAATAAAGGTTTTAAGAGATGTTCTGATTGTGTAGATATTTTCGGTGTTTTTGAATATATTTCACCAGGAAAGAAGATTTCTTTTCTGTGTTTCAAAATATACTAAACTATTATGGTCTATGGGAATGTATTTTTTTAATGCACTAAATATTTAACTAAAATGAAGTAATATCCTTGTATGTTAATCTTGTATTGCCTTAATTTGTATGATATGAGAGGTTTAGTCATCATTTAGAATCTATGATGAGAAACCCATAGTGTTATCCCTAGGTTTATTTCTATGGATATGTTTAGGGATGTTTCTATGGATAAGTATACGTATGAGTTAATGTTTAGGAAAATTTTCTAGAATTTTATTAAAGGATGGAATGAGTGGTATCTTTGTAAATTAATCCCTTTATCGATACTACAAGTAGATGTGGATCAGGTAGAGATTTACCAAATGTTAAAAACTTAGATAATATGTTTCGATATTGACTTGGTGAAATTTGGTACATGACAATGACCCTTGATGCATACCTTGTATGACACTCCCAAGGGATATGCTTTGGGAATTAACAAACTATTTATAAACCATTATGAAAGATTTAAATATATGTTTCCTTTGAGTACCTAAGATGAACATTGGGTGTAATAGATTATGGAAGGTTACATGATTTAGATATACCATAAGAAATTATTTTCATTACTATGAGTTTTTTCCCTATGATAAGTAATGATCACACTATGCTTCGAGTTTTAGTCAATGGAGGGAACCAAAAGGAAATAGATTAATGTTGAATGTGATGTGAAATATTCTGATGGAAATCAAGTGGAATAATCACTATAGTGAAAGATGTTGTGACCATTCCTTATCAGTTTTAATGCAATATGGTTTACAATTTAAACCTTAACCGACTCTTGAAATCACCTAGGAAGATAAATAAAGAGTTTGCAGAGAGTTCGTGAAATGGATACTATATGGGAAATATGGTTAGTTTTCATTTATTCTTATAAATGTGGAAGAAATCACCAAATTGAATCTCTTAGAGGAAGAAGAATATGATTTTACTATGGAATATAAGGACACAACGAAAATGACTACAAGGGAAATGTGATGAGTTTGGTTAATTTAATGGAAGGGAATTTTGTCCTTCCTATGGTATAATTAGTTTATGAAATATTTATATATGGAAGGTGTGGGCATTATGAAAATTGATGTCCTATGTAAAAGGCTTGTGATGAGAACTAGAATGGTGGTAGAAGTGATGGTTTTTTTCAAATGATAATGAAGAGACTAAAATTGACATGTGAATGGTATGCGGTGTTCTTACAATATTGTTTATATTAATCACAAGAAGAAAGATTGGATTGAGGTTTAGCAACCTTATGATGTGGTTCATATATCATATTTTAGTAAAGAGGTATTAATAAATAAGTTGACTAAGACTGAGTAATGGTAAAATAATAATGTTGGATTAATGAAGTACGTTGGAAATTATTCATAATTTTATATGAATCATGAGATGTGAATGTATTTTTTGTATAAATATTCATTATCGTTTAAACATAACAAGTTTAATGTAGATGAATAAATAGAAATGTTATTTTATAGAAGAGTGTTATTTTCATTAAGGGAAGGTAACCCTTTATTAATTCCTCGTATTTAGATAATGATGTTTGGATAATGTAATGTTGGATATAAATAAGTAAATTGTTTGATATAAATTACACCAGATTTGTTTATCGAAAAACTGATCTATGTCATTTGGGATGATGTCTACACCTTTCAATATTTAATGAATATTTTCATTAATCATACGATTACAAAATGATGAATGACTTCCAAATGGATTTATGGTAATTATGTTTGTTACCTTGCTTTGAGGGAATATACAATCAAGGTATTCACATGTATCGAATGTGAAAGCCAAGAGCTACTTCATGAAATATGGGGGATCAATGTTATGCTGATGTGTTACTTCTATCTAATGTGGTTTTTATGATAACTAATGATATATGTGATTACAAATCTTGGATCTCATGGTCTGTTAGTCATTCAGGAATTAAAAAATATTTTCATTCGTTTTATAGGGTAAGAGATGAAGTGGAAATATGTCAAGGCCTAAAAAAAGATTATATTATGCCTCAAAAAAAGAATAATATCAAGTAATTATATTTCCATATATTCATTGTTAATAAAATGAATTACTCGGTGATAGGATAATGATAAGAAAATGTTTTTCCTAATAATTTATATTTTGTTGAACCAATGGATTCTGGAATCATCATAAGTTTATGAATTTGAGGCCCTTAACATTCGTTTGATTGTTCACTTCTTTGTGATTGATGTCTTAACTCACTCATTATAAATTCTTTCGTTTTACCACCAAGTCCAATATTCACTTCCAACCTATGATTTCATATATGTAAACATAATTATATTTTACTTTGGGTATCCATTATGGTTCCAAATTTCCCTTTTTGAGGGAAGTTTTTGTATACAATTTTATGATGTCAATTGATATGAATAAATCATTGATGTATTAATCCTTTGATAACCTAAATTAATTTTTAGGTTTAAATTCATTTTTATAGTGGTAGAATGCAACACCATGATATTTTGTTAATTGTTTTTTCTAAATAAATTTTTCATTGAATATTTTTCATTTCACATGACACTATAAATAGTTCCTTATGTATATATAAATATTAAAAAACTAAGTCAAGCATTAGTTTCAAGCACAATAATGAATTGGTTTGTGCTACAGGCTATTCCAACATGGTTTTCACTACAACCAACACTGACACTGTGTATGATGCACACAACCTTGTGTTTCTAAGAAAAATATTTACATATATATATAATTAATTAAATGAGATAATTATAACCTCACTATTAAATAAATTTATAGAAACAATAACAACTACATTCCAAATATTGTTTGTAATTGTTTTATATAAATAAAACATATTGATAATAAAAGATAATATTTTTGGTAACGTTCTTTTATGTTAAAAATATTATTTTTTTGAGTGAATCATATTTAATAATAAAATAAATTTACACACATTTAGAAATTGAATTTTATATAATAAAAATATTTTTTTTAATTTAAAATGTCTAAATTTGGCTATGGTGAATTTTTTGTTTTTTTCTGGGAAACGTAATTATATTTATGAATACTGAGAAATATTGTTTTTTAGTTAAAAACATATTTTTTTTAATTAATTTTTAATTTAAATTGATATTATAAATATGTTTTAAGGTAAAATTTGATAAATATTAAATCTATTAATATAATTTAATTCATTAGATTCAATTTCACTTGGAATATGAATACAAAATCATAAAAACTTTTGAACTTTTTCCTTCTTTAAAACCACATTATTTTTGTTCTTTTTACAAGAGTAACACTAATGATAAATTTTCTTATTCTATGAATTGAATTAAAAAAACTTATATACACTGTTTTTTTTATTCAAAAATTTATAATTTAATAAGCGAATGATAATTTTTGTCCAAATTGATTAGTAAAGGTGATTAAAATTAATTTCCATGGTTAAGGCCAAATTAAGCTTAATTAGGGACTATAACTTAAAATTAAGTTCCCAAATAACCAAACAACATGTTGAACACCAATTTTCAATCCATACATTGGCCAAAAACGTTAATTTATTTATTTGGGTTGTTTTTTATGGAATTTTTTATGTATGAACACCCACACACCTAACTTGTTTCAAAAACAATCATGTGAGTACTTTTCCTTCCATATAAAGGCACCCACCTCTACCCATTACTCACAGATCTAATAACTTTTACATTATTACATTATCTTCCCAAATAGCCTACCAAAAACACTCTATTTTACCTTGATGAATCCCTTTGCGAATAAATCCTTTCAAGGAATCATTTTGACAAAATACAAAAGGAGTTATTCGATTTTGAGTTAATGTCTTCTCTGAAGCTATGTTCCATTATTTCCCTTATTCACCCCCTCAACTCTCTTTTATTCAATTATTATGTTACCAAAAATTGTATCCTACTTATACTAATATGTTTTTATTAAAATATTTAGACCTATATTTACACACACCTCCATAGAATTGGTATAGAAAATATTATTTCTGTGTATGGTGAACTAATGCCTCACGAAACGATAATAAGGGTGAGCTCACATACTCATTAAGAGTATGTATAGTGGAGTAAATAATGAATCATTGACCAAAACATTGTGGTAAGGTAAATATATGATCATACATGGTATGTATTCAAGAAACTGAGACGGAAGAGCGTAAACAATATGGAAAGGTAAATAACTGAAACACATCCCATTTAATACAATAACTGAGAATTATGAATGTCATTATATAATGTCAGTGTGAATATATCATGGAATTATAATAAAAATAACTGAATTTTAATTGAAGGTAATTCTCAATTATTGGACATCATGTTTGAATAAAAAAAACGTATACCATAAATTCCTTTCACCAGATGGTTTAAAACTCAAGGTATAAACCCATTTAATTGTTCAACTAATTTTTCACATGAGAACCTCTGGATCTATAAATGGTTTATATAAAATTTGTGTCCCACCCATTACTGCTAGAAAAAATCATTACATATATTTATTTAAAGATATAGTTAATAAACAATATGAATAATCAAATATCCATATTGAAAAAATAATTTTTATTTATCAATATTTCCCCAGTTAATTAAATAATATTCATAGTAAACACTATATGTAAAAATGGTATTCTACTTAGGAAATAACTATATCCATGATAAATACTGTGGATATTCAGGGTAAATTTAATGTTTAATGGTTACAATAAAGTGAATATTTCAAGGGGACTTCATAAATAATGAGAGGAATTGTGTTCCAATATAATCCATCCCTAAAACCAACAAAAACCTTCCAAAGGAATAATAAGAACATTATCAATTCAACATATCCCATGTAGTGTAAAAATAATTGGTCGTTGTCCTTGATGAATGAAAATACTATAAAAATATCTTTTAAAAATGTTTTTGAGGAAAATATAATTTTCATTTTGGAAAAAAATTCGAAATCATTTTCATTTAAATTTATTTGTTTTAAATCATTAAATACTTACCTTATAATATTCTAAAAGAACCTTCAATGAATTGATGGTGTGTATTTCATTACATGTCATACCAGGTCAAACGTACATTTATTTTGCAATGTTGAAATGTTAGAAAAGTTAATTATTCTGAAAGAAACAAGAAGAATACCTATAAAATAATTATAAAAAAGAAAAATAAAAAAAATATTTAGTAAATCATTTTGGAAATGCTAAAAATATTTTTGAAACCATTTTTAGAAACCAAATTATTTGAAGAAAACTTGTTCTCCGAAAAAAGAGAGAAATGATTCGGGTTTTCATAAAAACATTTTCTGAAATATTTTGAGTTAAAATGACTATAAAAATGAAAATATTACATTAAAATTTAATTAATAACAATAATATATTAAAATTAAAGGATTTATTGAAAAATAATAATATAAATTCCAGTAATGAAATTCCATGAAAAAGAAATCATGATTAGAATTAGAATGTGAAATAAACCCTTTAATTTGATAATTGATAAATGAATTGATTATGTATATCAGAAAAAACACAAATAAAGAGTCTAAATACATGAATTAATAATCAAATTCATTATAAACATATTTACATAACATTAATTATAATGATGAAGTAATATAAACAAATGAAAAAGGAATTGAGTTATGAAATTTCTTTACCACTTGGTAAATTTAATTTGAAATCCACTTAGATGAAATAATTACAAATGAAACTCAAAATAACATTACAAATCAATTATTCATGACATTACATGTCAATTTTAATGTATTTACACCATATATATTAAATTTGGTGTACAACGATATAGTATTCCCTAAATAATGGTAATTGAGATGATGTCCTTTACCAGGTGTTTCATTTTGGGGTAATATACTTTAACCTGAAATATAATGGAATTAAAATTTTTAAAAACATATTCCAGAACCATTATCAAATTTACAAAATTATATATTTTCATCTTATAACAACTTATACTTGTTTGTTAATAATGATTTATTATTTTCAGTATTTTGGGTGTTAATTGCCTAGTTTTTTTATTTGTTTTGACTTGTTATTTTTGCAATTGTTTTTTGAAATCTATTTAATCATATAAATAATGTAAATAATGATTTATATTTCGCAAGTATTCATTATATAAATATTTATAACAATCCATAATTGTTTACATATGAAATGAAATGCACTATTTAGGGGAAAAGTAGGTCATACGTACAGATGAACGCTACTTATATTTCATGTCATGTTTAAATGAATTAAAGATAAATTATATATATGTATATTATAATTAATGTATCATATAATTTTCATATATATATATAACATTTTTATTAAATCCATTCATAATTCATTCAATGTAAAGTGTGAATAAATCGCATCGCTTTGAGGAGGTGGTTGTCCAAACACCCCCAAACGATGTTATCATATTCAAACAAATTAAAAGGCATGAATTTATTATTATATAAAAATTTGAATAGGAATAAATAAATTATAAATAATATAAATAATATATAAAATATAAATACATCATTATTTCCAACCATTAAATGTTGTAAAATAAAGAATGGGCAACATCAGTTCATTAGGCAGTAGTCCACCGTTAACAAAAACGATGATTGTGTATCCCCTTTGATGGATGTGTGTGAAATTTTAGATCAAAATATTAACATAAAATTAGCTCAGTATGTTTAATATTATTAGTTTTTTACATAATAATTATATAAAAATAATCTAACATGTAGGGAAGTGAATGAAACAAAAGTGATCGTTAAATAACGTTACATCTAATTTAGCAAACACCATTGGGTTTATACCAAAAGGCATAATTGGTTTGACTTCTTCACAAAATAAGGCTTATAGGATTATTGGATAGATTTTGGTAGAATACTTGGGTGGTGTTTATATTATCCAAATGGTTTGAGATGTGTTAATGAGAGGGATGGTTGAGTGCATTTTTATTGTGAAGGATTAGTGACATTCTAATAAATTTTTTATAATGGAATTATACCAACATTTATTCGGTGTCCTATAGATCCAATAATGAACCATATTATAAGAATTTCAGGATAAGGTATAAATATTACCCAAAATGGATTTTAGAAAATGTTCTAGATCAACTTGGGTGCAGTTTATAAGGTTAATCCCCTTGTTAAACTAATTTTTCTCTTAATCTATATAATTACTTTAAATTATTTTCACAAATAATTTTATAAAAAACTAATTTTACATTATTAAAAATTATAAATCATTATTATTAAAAATATGGAATCCATTTTTTCAAATTATAATTATAGAAGAGGAAAAAATTAATTTAAAATTATTTTCATATACAGGGCAACAAAGCGAGTTTTTAAAGGGTAAATGTTCAAAAGATTGCTTTTATTTTATATACAATTTTAATGTAAATTTTATTCCAATGACCTAAATACGATTAATTTATCAATATTTTATCTAATGTGACTTTGAGAACAATTAAAAATATAATTTCAACATATATATTATTTATATAAAAAATAAGTTTTTAATTAAAATTTAGTATTTTTAATTATTCCTAAAAAATGAAAAATCATATAAAAATAAAAAAAAATTTACCCTAAGTTAATTTTCATGTATATATTTGAAAAATTAAGTTTTTTTGGAATCATAAAATCTACAAAAGGGTGAAAATTTATAATTAACATTTTTTCTCCAATAAAGGCAAAACAATACCTTTATAAAAATATAGGTTTTTATGTGTATCATTGGATTAGTTTTTATCTTATTCTTTCTAATATTTTGGATGAAATTAAAAAAAATATTGAATATAAAATATATATTTTGTTATTATAATTCAAAAGTTGTAATTAATTTAATTTAATATTATAAAACACTTTTTTCAAATAATAAAAGTTTTAAAAAACCATCCATTTATATTAAATTTGTTCATATATTAATTTATAATTATTTGGTAAACAATGAATATATATTCTGATTTATTTAACAATCATTATAATTTCTAATTTATTTGATAGTTTATATTTTATTATATTAAGTTATAATATATTGATAATATATTTCCTTTAAATAAAACTCGGTCTTGCATCCAAAAAATAATTATTGTTTGTAACACAAGATAAGTTGATATTATATTGATTTAAAGATATAGAATATATTTTAAATAATAAATATAACATTAAGACGTGATAAGTTATAATCTATTAGATAAAAATTACTCTTTTAGAATTTTTATGGTGTTACAATATACACAATCTCGGGGGAATCTCTGAAAAATAACCACACTGTAACTACCAACATGAATTAGAAAAATATATCAGATTTATAATCCCCATAGGATTTCCATAAATAGATTCCTCATAAAGCTAACCAAATTTCATTACACATAACCACCTCATCCATAGGTATTTTATTTTTATAGATAGGGTAATGTATAAAATTATATATTTTGGGGGGATCTATTTACACAAGATGAGGCCACCCCAGAATTTGAGATCAGGGGTAGCACTCAACATGTGATAATAAACCTTATAGTATTAGTTTCTCAATATAGATCCCATGAAAATGAAGGTATCAAGTTCAACTATCAATCTGATAATATTAAAAAAATTATTGTTCATCATCCATAACTTCCTGAATGAAGGAAGCGTAAAGGCTAGATTTCATGAAGTAAATATCTAGGTTTTTGTATCTTGGGATGCTGAAAACATTACCTAACAAGTTTTGTTCCAATAAATTTATCTCTCAACATCCCATGATTAAGTGATTATGGATACAATGAATTGGGATAATCCCTTGGATAGTTTTCCAAAAATGGAATACATTCCCTCTTGGAAAGTTTATATTATTACCATATTTACTCCAGATGAATAGTCTATAAAGAGACATAACCTTTATAACATTCCAAGTCAACATTCATTGTAACTAGTGCATCATTTATGAGATTCTCACATTTATACCCCCATCATCCATCTATATAGACAACATATCCCATGAGGCCTAGTTAAATCTCGCATATGAGTGATTGTACCATTTAATAGAACACATGTGGTTTTTGGTATCTCTTAGAACTACCTATGGTTGTAACTTCCCAATCCCTGATGCCACTAAACCCCTACCCCAAGTTGAGTCACCACATAACCTTAGGAGAGGCTCCCCATACACTATAGTCTTCCAACCAGTTGTGAGGGTCTCATAAATCATGAAGGGATACTATACCCTATTATTATAATAATACACAACATATAAAAGATAGTTAAAAGGAAATATAATAACCCATAACATGCATTAAAAAACACGTCCCAAAATAGTGTAAAAACACACAAAAAATTAATAAATATTCCATTTCATGTCATATGGTTCCAAGTGTAAGGAAACCCCAAAATAAGGAAAATGTGAAAATCCCTAAAATGGTTTATGAAACCATGTCTAGTCCCCTCACCCTTTCGCAAACCATGAAAAATCAATCATTTCTCATAAGGACTTTCCCATTATTCTGACCTATAACCATGGATTCTACTCAAGTCCCCAATGGTCAATGTTGTGGGATGTTAGTACAACTCAGAAGGCCACCACCAACGGTGTCTACAATATATCCAGTCTAAACATATATATTATTCATTTAATAAGAGAATAACATGGTAAAAAAAGTGAAATCAGACCATTAGATGACAATATTCACTGATAAAATTTATGTCATTTAATCTAAGGGTTAAACAAATAATTTACAACATAATGTCTTATGATAATCTACCACTAGGCCTATGTAAATACAAAATGTTCCTCATCTTACTAGGGAAAACATTTCACAATCAATTACATCACAATATATTGGAGCCTTATTCCAGGTAATCCCAACCAATGCAATCATTAGGGGCCTATGAACTCTACATGAATATTTAATTGATGTGTTCATAGGGTATTTTTAGGGACTCACTCAAAAACATCCCATGGGAATAAAACATTTTTCAATGCCCTACATACCACCAAGCCGTGTTCACATGATTTATTAATCATTCATCACATAAACCTTATCAAAAAACCATAAAAAAAATTATTCATAACATTCACAATTCATGGTTCCATCAATGCATAAATCATATTTATATCTTACCTATTTACAAAATTTCATTTACAACCATAACTCATTTAAAAAATTAAATTTAATTCATTTAACCCCTTTACACTATTCCAATAAACCCTTTATGTTTTGGTAATAACCAAACCATTAATCATTATTCTATAATTAAAAATTCAAGATAACATTTCGACACATATATTATGTTATCTAAGTCATAATTATTCAATTATACACATATCATGTTAATTTCCATGATCAAGAAGTGGTACACCTAATGGGTGGCCCCTAACAAGGTCGAATCAAACTCAACGCATCCCACAGGGATCACAAGGTGTTTAATTAATCATTTTCCAAACTAATTTATAGAATCATACAAAAGTAATCAAATTCAAAATAAGAAAATACAGAAGCAAAATCACATACACATAATACAAACATCGAGATAATAGGATATAACCTGTACACCACCGACTATGATTCCTAAAATTATTTCTTGGTTATCCTTTGCCTTATAATAGAATTTGATCACTCTTGGAATACCCACACTATGATGAATTATAAAAATATGGTATATATATTCGGAATAGGAATATCAACTACAAAAACCCCATTCCAAAAATTATAAAGAAGAGGACTGTTAGACTCTCCTGGAGCATCAATTCTTACCTAACGTCATTCAAAACATACTTGAAACAAATGATATTGATACTTGGGGGTTGGGGAATTTTGGATCGTTACTAAGGATATATGAGTATGATTTGAGGGAAATAATGACTTACCATATTTAAGGACTGAGGGGGAAAGTGATAAATTCTCACTTTTAAAGGGGCACATGGTTTGCCTGCATGTTTTTCCAAATCATGCACTAAACATATGCAACCCATTTTCATAGAGTGGGATCAGCCACACGATTACCTAGCATCCCCACACAGTTTGTAAAACCATGATAAGACCATACGAGATGTATATTCCCATATCCAACATGGTTTTACCATTCCTATTTCCTGGTTTTTTCAAACTATGCAGCCCTCCTCCAAGCATGAATGGTTTGGGTGAACAGTTACTTCTAACCATGCGCCAACTGTGGAACATACATAGGGTGGACAGTTTTTCCCTTATTTTATGTCTTAACAACAAAAAAGGCCATGTACTCCTTATAAATTTTGAAAAAAAAATCATTAAACATTATAAATAAAATTAACCCAATATAAAACAATAACATACCTCATGAATGTCTTGGATATTACAACATCCAAATCTTGTAATTGTACATCCTTGAGAAAAACTTCAATGCATCATAGAGCTTCCATAGAAAAGAGATCAGGCTACTGATCCCACATATCTATCTCTATCTCCCAGGATTCATTATAAATGTTACCATGCTACCACAAAACATAACACAAAGGGACGGTCTTTCCTCATAAGACATTGACACTACGATCAATAGTATGCACCAGATGCTTTATACAGGACGTATTATCCTCAAGATCAATATCTTCAACATCAGTTAGATGAGATGTTCCAAGGAAGTAATATTGAAGTTTTTACCCATTAAAGGAAACATGAATACCACTATACCATAGTGGAGGATCCAATCAGAACACCTTGTTCTGATCCTCTTTACTATATCAAATAGCCCAATGTACTTGGGTTCCAAATTAACCTTTTCTGAAAACGATTTTGACCAAACCATTCCGAAAACTAGAGAAGAAAAAAATCAACATCCATAAACTCATGTGGATGATAATAATAATCCAGAAACATCTTTTTCCAACTCTGAGACATATTTTTATTTCTTTGAATCAGCAGAACTTGGTTTGAAGTCTTCTACATGAGAATCTGTCCCAAAAACTCTAACTCTCCAGCCTTTATCCAACACAATGTTGATCTTCACATTCTACCATAGAGAACCTCATAAAGTTCTATATGAATCATTTCCTAGTTACTATTTTTTTTCAACTCATAAAGATCCTATATATTCTCCAATTATCCAACATAATCTTGTACACAATCCCCCTCTACCTCCTAAATAGTATGCTCATACTTTCCCTCTGTATGTGGGTTGAAATATGTTCTAGGAAAACATATGTTACATTCAATTTTTGTGAACCCTTTCTGAATCATGAACTAAAATTATGATATTTATATAGATCTATAATTCATAGAACCCCGCAAAACCTCACTTTCTCCCAAACATTCAATTCATTTGACATATCCATGTTAAATGTCTCATGAATTGGTATGAAATGTGCCACCTTAGTCAATAGATCCCCCAATAATAACATCATGTATATCTTCTAAGGCATTATCTAATGACCCACCACAAAATCAATCATCATGTCATCCCATTTCCATTGTAGAATGGGAAATGGCTATAACAATAGACTTGGTATGTGATACATGGCCTTCACCAACTAGAAGGTGTAGCATCGTGCCATGAAACCAAAATATTCTTTCTTAATCACTGGCCACCAATACATCCTATAAATATCACAATACATTTAGATCAAACATGGATGAACCAACCACTACGTGGCATGAAACACACACATCAATTCTTACTATATACTTGTAGAATGGAAAACTTGTCAATGAACGTAAAGGATCTCATCGTCACCAACATTCCTATCATAAGGTGGATCCCAAACTTCAAAACTTTCCCCCAAAGACACACACTCTAGGTCCTCATACTACATCCCCATGATCCATATTATAAGCTTGGACTCAACGTCCAAGGATACAAGGCTCAAATGTTCCCGCATATCTTCAACCTCCAGATGCATCACAGAAAACAACGCCATCATTATCCACACTGAAGTAGGTACATGAAATACCTAATTTTTAGTCATTCAACTCAATGAACCTACAACTATATTTATTTTTCCGGAGGTGTATACCAATTCAAAATCAAAGGAATAAATATATTCAACACGCCTTCACTACTAAATACTCAAATAACATTTGTAGAATATGTACATAATTATATTATGATCTATATACACAATCAACCAATATATCATCAAGTAGTGACACTAGAACATTAATGAATAAACCATAAAGTCCAATTCAATATCATGTATAGTGTAATTTCATTTATGAGGCCTCAAATTCTGTTACCCACACACCACATCCCAGTAATCCATCATAAAAAATGCCTGAATACTAGTACTAGATGAATCATAAAACAATTTATACTCCTTAACTAGATTTGGTAGGATAAAAAAATTCTATAGAATTTAGATTCTTTGTTAACTCTGGGATTGAATTCTCACATGCTTTAGACCATTAATAATTGATTACCTTATTAATGAATCCCAAAAGTGGTGAATTCAAGTGGGAGAAGTCCTTCATGAACCTATGATAATTACATGTTATACCCATAAAACATTTAATAAAAAAATTGGTTTCTCCATTGATATAATGGTTTTCACTACCACTGGGTCCACTATCACACCATACTCATATATTAAGAGGCCCAATAAATGCCCATTTCATTCTAGAAGTAACAGTTGGATAGATTAGTGAATAGCCTATACTCACTATATGTACTCATAAAGAAGTCATTATGTTTTGATTGATCATAATGACTCATTAAATACACCATGATATCATCAAAAAATACAAAAACAAATATATCCATCTCTGGTTTAATAAATATGATCATTATGGAACTTATACCTCTGGTGCATTGGTCAACCCAAAATGCATCACTATAAACTCATAAAACCCATACATACTCTTGAAGACATTCCATGGTATATCATAATTTTTCTCCCTCAACTGATGATATCTTGATATCACATCAAACATAGAGTCCAAGTAAGAACCCCTTAAATGGTAAAAAATGATTATTTATTATTGGAAGAGGGTATTAGTTCTTAACATTCACCGGATTCAACATCCAATAATAAATAGACAACCATAAGGATCCATTAGCCTTCATGGAAAAAAAACTGGATATCCCAAGGGTGAAATGTTTAGGTGAATAAACCCCTTGTTCTCCAATTACTTCAACTGAGTATTATTTTCTTATAGTTCTTTTGGTTCCATTCAATACTGTTGAATAAAAACTAGGTCTTCTCTTGGAAGAAAATCTATCGTTAAATCAACCTCTATATCGGGTAGAATCCTAAATAAGTTTTTAGGAATCACATCATAAAACTAGTCCAGCGTAGTAGGAAAGACTTGATTATCTCCTCCCCCATCATCAAGCACTAGAAAATCCACTAAGGCTGAGTTTATCAAACTGCTGAGAAACTATCCCGGCACATCCTACTCAGATATCCCATTCACCATGATTATCATATAAACTCCCCTATGAGGATGTAAATGTTACCCTATGTGGGGTAACATTTAATATGGTCATGTTACATCATTATCCAATCAATTCACACTATTAAATAAAAACCTGAATTCTCTAGTACAAAAAAGTACCAAAGTAATATCGTACCCAAAAACCTTACGGGAACACACTTTACACATTGGTATATTTTCATCCTGAACTCCCAACAATTTATTAATCAATATAACTCCACACATTTATTCCACTACTAGCCCCAAAAATCTCACAAAATAAGATGATATAATATAATGTGACGTTCATGTATAAAATAAATCATTAGAAATTTTAAAATAAACATGAATCATACCTCTAATTTTCATTTGTATGACATCACAACCTCTCGGTGTAGGATGGACCATATGAAGTTGACATATCCCACATCCATGGGTTTTGGTCTATGATCTTGGTGCTATACTTCCTTGCTAATATGGACTCTCTTATCCCGATGTATGAAATTCATTACCCCAGTTGGTATGGCTAGTAGATTTAAAAATACATACCTAGAATGTGGTAATCGAACCCCTACAAGCATATTACATTGGAATGGATCCTCTATCTATACCCATATATAACTGGTTACTAAAAACTACATCACATTCCCTTACCTACTATATACTCAACACGCAAATGGTGGTTGGGGAAATTGACCGCACATGTTCCCTACCCTACAACACTTAAAATAGATGATTCGATCACTACCATGAGTGGATGGATCCCTTTTATGACTCCTCGATCTTCCATCACAGTAGTGTAAACTCTCGTAGACACACTTCCAACCACTGGATGTATCACCATTATGTCACCCAACTAGATCTTCATAGAAACCACTAAAATACTCATTGAGATTTCCTTTGGAAATAAGGTCATGATCCACCACATCAGTAAACCTATTTATGTGGAATATATTCAACTAATAATTAATCTCATTTATACTTCCATCATTGATATGTCTCAATGTATCCCCCTCATACACTTACAATGACGGAATATATTTTTAAAAATTGATTATGAAGGTATCATAATTCATCACTAACATATAACCCTAGTTGAACCTCATAAACTCTAAAGACATCATGTATCTCGATGTTTATGGGTAGATTTATTCTTGAAAATTTTCTTGTAAATCATTCCATATCATACCATCATCCTAATGGGTCTGAACCAGAACAACCCACCAACTCTTTTCATATCTTCACAACATGTAATCCACCAACTTGACACTATTTTAATGATGAGTTTCTAGGTGAGTAAGATTCATCATAATGAACTCTATCCATAACTCATCATCATCAATAACACTATCTCTAGAAAAAATTCATAGGA
The DNA here is from genome assembly GCA_963277665.1 of Viscum album. Taxonomy (NCBI): domain Eukaryota; kingdom Viridiplantae; phylum Streptophyta; class Magnoliopsida; order Santalales; family Viscaceae; genus Viscum; species Viscum album. Next base: position 846,205,590 of record OY728131.1, on the reverse strand, counting down.
TGTTATAGTGGAAACTCCCTATTCATCTCAAACATACTATGCACAACCCTCCTTCGGTCCTATTTTATTATTTTAAAAAAATGAGTTATGTTCTCATTAAACTGTTCTTATCCATTATTACCCTAGACTACTAGGTTTTCATTCCCCACTTATGTTAGAGCATTGTCGATGACATCATATTTTTTCCCTATCGGTACATGATGTCAGGATACAATCTTCCTACAATTCAAAGAACACATCTCATAACACATAACACAAAACATACACAATTTCCCCAAAATAAGGTTCTCCCAAAGAACAACCCATTACATATACACTATCTCAAAGGGTACCATTAAATATCTATCTATACCCTCATCCTTCCCTACCATGTTTCATGGTCAACATGGGGAAAACAACTCAATCAACCACAATCCTTTTCATAAAATTACTCTTTTTAAATCTTTTCACCATCACAATGCAAATATTTATCTTTTAGAAAAACCTCCATCTTTACACTTATAAATAGAAATATTTATCCCATTTATTACATTCCATGGGGAACTATTCATTGACCATTCTATCACATTATTTCCATTTACCCATTTACATCATCTTTATTAGACACCAATTATTTTGAATTTCCCATGAGAATGAGATGTATCCTACCTTTCTTGTCTCGTACATCCTCCCCACGTGTGACTACCATGATATATGACATATATCCCTAGGTTCCTAAAATTAAGCTTGAATTCAAAAAATCAGACCATTTCAGAAACAAAAAAAATATCATAAATTTATCACATCATTGAAAAATTGAATCACTTAATGGTTAAATATCATTCAACTATGTGAACACACATCCAGAATAACAATCCAACCCTGGTTACTTGGGTTTTCCCTCATACATGTTTAGTTACTCCCATACATGAGAGCATTTCAAAGTCTAAAAACATCCTAGTCTCTTATATACCATACAATATTAATAAGACAATATAAAATAATAGATTTGATACAACTTCGTAACATCCCCCGCTCAAATCCCATTAAACTAATTCGTTAATTTGGGTCACCACATGATCTAAGGTGAACCTCATCGTACACTAGAGGCTTCTGACTAGTATCATTGGTCTAATAGAGAATGTGGGTAGACTATAACCTATTAATCAGAGTAAGAAACAATTTATTACAAATGTAAATAAATGAATCATAATAACCAACATAATGCATTACCAAACATTTACAAAAATGGTGTACCAACACACAACAATATATTAAAAATTCCAGGCCATCTCTTATTGTGTCGAGTGTCAGGAAAACCCAATATAACGACAAGAAGAAAATCCCCAAAATAAGTTTTGACACCATGTTAGGACCCCTCTCTATTCACAACACAATCCCAGTCAATAATATAACATAGAGGATTTTCCCTAGTTCTGACATACATCCATGAATTCCATTTGTCTACTCAATAGTGGCCCATGAAGGATTTTAGTACAATTTAATAGGTCACTACCAATATTGTATACAAAAATATCCATTCTAAACAAGTATGTAATGAATGTACTAGGAGAATAATCGGGTAAAAAAGCTTAAATTAGTCCATTAGTGAACAATATTTACTTAAACTATTTAAATCATTTAATCCAAGAGTTATGACAATAATTAACAACATACCATCTTATGCCTATCAACCACTAACAATAATGAAATACAACAAGTTCTTTATATCTCTAGGGAAACAATTTTACAATCAATTACATCACACTACCTTGGATCTCTAGCCCATGTAGTTTAATCCAATGAAACAATTAGGGGCCTAGATCCTCGGTCAAACTCCCTATCCCATATATCTAATGAGTGGGTTTAGAGCATCAGTTCAACCAAACCCATGGGAATAAAACATCAGTGATTACCCCATAAACCACCAAGCCACATTCACATGATTTATTTACCGTTCATTTAATAATGAATTTCAATATACCATAATAAATACATATAACATAGAAAATTAAAGCTTCCTTAAATGCATAAATAATCTTTATATATTATCCATTTACTCAATCTCATTGATGAACATAAGTAATTTATCCCAATCACCTTATTCCATTTAACCCATTCTTGCAATTCTTCTCAACCCTTTATTTTGAGTTATCAACCGACATAATCGTCATTAGTATCCTTTTCATAACCCATGATAACACTTTCGGAAATTTATTTTCATATCTATGTCCAAATGATTCAATTATAAACTTATCATTTCAATTTCCTTGTTCAAGAAGCTGCACACCCCATGGGTGGACCCTAATCTAATCAAATCAACCCCAACACATCCCACCAGGACCATGAGGTTTCCAGTTAAACATTTACCCAACTAATTTATAATATATTACTCAATTTTTAATGCCCCAACACTAGAAGCCTAGATTCGGTGAATTATTTTAATAAATTGTCATGATTATATGGAATAAACTCCCAAAGGAACGATTAGTTTAGCAGTCTTGGAAAATATATTACATACCTGAACATTACATAACACATTCTAAAACAAAACATAGAAAAATAATCCTTTTAGAACACCATTATTCCCATATCTTAGCCATAAATATTCGTCATAGAACTCTTCTTGGAATCCTAGGAAAATAAAACATATGAAATAGGTGAGCTCAGATGCTCGGTAATGGTAAATAATTCAGCAGAAGATATAAACATTAAGGAAAGTTGTATAATTAAAAAAAAGAATTTTAAAAATAATCATGAACACAATATGGTACCAATAAACCAAAAATAACCATATAAAAATGTACAATGATATTATACTAGTCTAATTATCACATGAAATAACTAATCTCACAATTAGGGAATGTGTATTACCGAAAAAAATAACTACTACGTCAAGGCCTTGTGCCAAGACCATTCACAAATATGATATAAAGGCCTTATGACATGATAATAGTTTGTCACTTGGCACCTACTGATGCATCGAGGGGATATATCAATCCCCATCCATCATTTAATATTTCCAATTAATTCCTCACATGAAAAGATTGAAGCATAACATAATCATTCAAATTACAATTAACATACAAATTGTTAAATCATTAAATGTCAACAATTAATGGTATAAAAATAGCACATCCACAATCAAACATATAATATCTCATTCAATACAATATGGAATATTGTATTATAATAAATTAAACTCAATAAATAATAATATCTATTAAAGGATGTTGACATAGTAGAAAATGATCAGTAAAAATCATTGAGAGAAATATCATTTTTCATGAAATAATTTAAAAGTAATGCATTTTATAAAGAAAGTAATTTAGAAGGGGGTTTTGAATAAAAGTTTCCCATTCCACTATGAAACATTTGAAATTAATTAACATTTTAAAACAATCATGGAAATATAAATAAATCGTTAAAATCATTTTGAAAACATGGACAATAATTAAATATATTTTGATAAATAAACCATTAAAAAATTAAATTAATAATCTATATAAAGAGTGTATTAATTAATACCTTATAATATTATTTTAATAAAATTTTTATAAATCATGGTCATGGATGATAAATATTTCCCACTAAATACTTACACAGAAACAATCTCGGAAAATAATGTGATTCAGAAATTAACCCTTACATTATACATTCATTTAGTCGATGGTACATTTAGCCTATTCTATAATTACCATAGTATGTTATTAAATTATTATAGAACCATATTTATATTTATGATATCATATATGATTCATTTTTGACTCTATACTACCCATTTAATAATAATTTTTTTGTTAAAGTAACATTTTGCTTAATAATCGCTTTCCTTATTATATGTGTTTTTACATGTTATTATTGATTGTATCACATAGATCATGATTTACGTAGTTAATGAATATAAAACATGATTAATATATCATATATATATATGGAATATATATATATATATAATAGATATATGGAATGAAATACACCATTCATGGAGATGGTAGGTCGTACGTACGCATAAACGATGTTTCTATTTTCATATCATATTGAATTAAAGTAAGTAAATGATATATATGTAAATAAAAATATATATTTTCCCATTAGAAATAATATTTCATATAATAAATACTTATTAAAAATTTATTTTTTTATAGTCATCAATGAATGCTGAACGTGGAAATATATCTCATCACGTCATGGAGACGGTAAGTTGTACGTACACACAAGCAACAATATCATTTAATTAATTATTCAATGGTGTTCAATTGGATGCTATATTAACTATACAAGAAAAATTATCATGTTTTGATCATTTTTTATATAGATAATATGAATCATTATATCCATCCAATTAACATAGTGTTGAACAACCAACTAGACCACGACATTGAGACGACAAGTCGTATGTACACACACACGGTGACATTGTCATTCCTAGGGTGGCTAAAAGAAAGAATATTGTTGTCAAATATTTATAAAAACATATATGAATATATAAGGTACTTGATTTTTTATTTTATAATGGAAAAAATAGGGAAAGAGGAAGTAGTAGAAGAAAAGATATTTGAAAAAGGTGATACAATAATTACCTCTTCTTCAGGTGTTTCCTTTTGATTTGAACAAAGGGGCTCCATAGGTTGGATTTATGATCAATGTAATGCATCTAGGATAAATTGAGGGTAGTTGGGAGGAGATTTGGGTAATGTTTGGCCAAAATATATTTCATTGGAGGTGTGAATGAAAAATAAAGGGAAGTCATTTTTATAAGAGAGGTGAGGGGAACATTAGGAAAAATGTTGAAATATTAATTTATTATAAAATACTTTTCATTTTATAATACCTTCAAATTGATTTATTTCGAGGCTAAGATGAGTATGTGCTTAAATCCTCTTAGACAATAATTTTTATAAATGTTTAGGTTATCATATTGACCTTATGTTTTAGATTTAACTCAAAGATAAATAGTTTAACTCTTACCATCTATTCTTGTATTTTAATATGATAAGGTTAATATAGTTACTATATGTTTCCAAACGAACTTCAAGTGGATTATTTAAGAAATTTTAGCACTATACAAGTTAGTTAGAAGAATATCAGTGTATCTCCCCGACCCCAGAATCCCGGATTTGGTGAATTATTTTAATACATTGGCATGATTATAAGGAATAATGTCCTTAAAGATCGATCAGTTTAGCAGTATTGGAAAATAGATTACGTACAACAACATTACATTACACAATATAAAATAAAACACAACATAAATTATCCATTGATAAATTCATTAATCCCATAACTTAACCATTTTTATCAATCATAATACACTTCTATGAAATCATGGGAAAATAAGAATAAGAAAGGGGTGAGATGAGATGCTCATTAATGATAATAATATAGAATAAACGTTCACAATTAAGCATAAACATTTAATTCAAAGTATAAAACTAAAACAAAAGGCTTTTAATCTTAAACATCAGTATAATATGGAAAAAATAATTCAAATAATGATATATACTTATTCAAATGGATATTCTACTAGTCGATTAATCACATGCAATATCTATAGCCAAATTCATAATGATGGAATGAATAATTCCAGACTTTATAACCATATAGTCAATTCCATGTTACGAGACTACAAATATGATTTTTTCAAGACCTTGTTCCAAGAAACTATTTTGTCTTAGGAGACCTACCGATGCATTGAGAAGCTATAGCGGGCTCCAACAGTCACTTACTAAGTCCATTGCATTTCTCATATGAAAAGGATTAAACATAACATAATCATTCGTATTAAAATTAGCATATAAAATTTCAATACTTTATCCACAAACCATGAATGGTATAGAAATAAAACATCCATAGTAAAACATATCTGAAATCCTTCAATAAATTTTAGAAGATTTTTATCATAATAAATCAACCTCGATCAAGAATAATATCTAGTAAAGGATGTTGACATAGTTGAAAATGATCTATAAAACTCTTTGAGAGAAATATCCTTTTTCATGAAATCATTTTAACAGTCACAAAATTTACAAATGAATTAATTTAAATGATATTTTTGAATCCAATTGTCTCATACCACATTATATCTTCTAAAAGGAATTAACATTTTAAATCATTCATGTTCATATAAATAAATCCTTAAAATAATTTTGAAAATATGGACATTAATGAGAATAGTTTAGAAGAATATATCATTTAAACATTTAAAATGATTTTTTAAGTTAAATATTCCTTTAAAAATAATAATTTTAATAAAATCTTTTATTATACATGGACATGTATAATAAATATTTATCAATGAAAACATACATATAAACAGTCTCAGATAATAATGAGATTGAGGAATTAACCCTTACCTTGCACTTTCCTTTGGTCGATGATACATTTAAACTTATGTAGAATGAAAATAGTATGTTATTTAATTATACCATAAATCTATTAATATTTATGATATCATGCATAATTAATTTATGACTATATACTACCCATTTAATAATAATTTCCATGTTAAATTAACATTTCGGCTAATAATCACATCCTTTATCGTATGTGTTTTAACTTATTACTCTTGATTGTATCACATATATCATTATTTAAATACATACATAATATAAATAATGATTTATATATCAAATTTAATTAGAATATAATTATTTATAAAAGATATATATATTAAACAGAAGGTACTATTTATGGAGACGATAGACCGTACGTACGCATAAACGCTGTTTCCATTTTCATATCGTATTGAATTGAAGTAAGTGAATATGATATATGAAAGTATATACATATATATATATATTAGGTAGAATTATTATGTCATATATTACATACTTATTAAGCATATATATTATTATAATCATCGTTGAATGGTAAACGTGGAAATGAATCTCATTGCGTCGTAGAGACGGTAATCCGTACGTACACAGAAGTGAAAATATCATTATATTGATGGTGAAATATTATGTAATTAGATGGTATATAATATATAAAGAATCATTAACATGTTATATTTTTTATTTACATAAGTTATACTCATTATTATACCCATCCAAATAATGAAGTGTCTGAATAACAAACAACACCACGACTTGGAGACGGTAATCTGTACGTACGCACGTATAGAGACATTGTCATTTATAAGATGGATATAATAATTAATATGGTTGTAAATTTTTTATAATGACATCATATTATATAAATGATACCAGAGTTATTATTTTATGTTGGAAACAAAAAATAAAGCACAAGTAGAAGAAGAAAAGAACTTGAAAGTGGTGATGAAATATTTACCTCTTCTTCGGGTTCTAACTTTTTTATTGATAAAAAGGGCTCCTTAGGTTGTCTTTCGTACCAAAGAAAGCCAGTAGGACGACAGGAGGAAAGTTGGGAGGATATTTGGTCTGGTTTTGGGTAAGAAAAAAGGCTTTTGAGGTTTGAAATTAAGAGAATGGGAAGTAACCTTTTATAAGAGAGGTGAGGTTCACTTTAGGAAAAGCTTGAAATATTATTTTATAATAAAATAATTTTCCGATTCAAATGAATCCAAAATTAAGTATATAAATTATATGGTGGGGATGGGTCTAAAAACTCTCAACCGATAGGTTTTATATAGGTTTGGGTCAACATATTAACCTTATCATTTAGATTTAACTATTAGTTAAATAGTATAAATTTCACCATGTACTCTTGTATTATTATATTAAATGGTTAATACACATACTATAATAATACAAAAGAACCCCAAGTGGTTCATTAATGATGTAAATATCATTATATAAGTTCTTTGTAAGATCCTAAGATTTTTAGGACTATTATATAATTTAATAATATAATATTTATTTTATAAACTCATTTATGTCAATTTTGACACTATTTAGTATTTGGTTTTTGAGAAAGTCATAAAAATTTGATTACTTTGAAAAAAATATATTTAATCAACCTTAAAATGTCATATTCTGAGAGTAAATTAGTTTATATCATAAAAATATTGAAATTATATTTATTTTAATATTTATAATACCTTTTATTTGATTATTTTATTAATATGGTTACTACTGCATCATCATTGTGTCATAAATAAATTTAATTATTTAAGGTCTAAAAATTAAAAATAAAATACCATGATGTATGGAATATTTTAATATTTCTAATTAATATTTATAGTTGAATTTATCTTATGTATAGCCCTATATTAAAAATGGTTTATTTATTAAACATTTAATTTAACTTTTTTAACTCTTGTTTCAATAAAATAATAATAAATGTCCTAATATTATCCAAGTACAACAAAGGGGGTAATATTTTATTCCTATGTATGTTTTCGGTCTAATTACACTTATCCAATAGAATTAAGACATTTGTTAGGGTAATTATGATATCATTTTTACCCTTAATTACCCTATTTAATTTAAGCCACGGTAAATAATTGTCAAAATTTACTATTCACAATAAAAAAAATTTCATCTTATTGAACCACATTTTACTTACTGATATTAACAGTGTATCTTGGTGTTTTTAAAAACAACTAACTGAAGCGGTAAAATTATGTTTTAGGCAGATTTGAAAATGCTCATAGTAGGTGGGTAAAAGACGGTTAAATGGTCGATAAAATTTTATATATCTAAACTTATTATAAAAGGACTCTAGTGAATTAAATTGAACATATATATGTATTATATATATACATTTTGACTTAAAAAATAAAATAAAATAACAAATTATTTAAATAAAATGTTGGTTTTTAAAAATAACGTAGTGTTATTCACTATTCATAAAAAATTGTATGTTTTCAGAGAAATATCAAAAACATACCCCAAGATAATTTTTATATTACAAATTCGAAAATGAAGTCTATTTTAACAAATTAAAAACATAGAATTTGAATTTATGAATTTAAAATTAATTCCTCTCTCAAAACCAAAAAGCGGGTTTTTAAAAAGTAAAAACTATCAAAATATTGACATGTGTTTATGTCATATTTAAATGTGAAATCACTTATAATGACCTAAATTGTATTAAATGATATAAATATAATCTAATTTATACTTAAAAATCATTAAAATTCCTAATTTAACAATATAAAATATTTGGATTAAAAAAGTTGTTTTCAATTATAACATAGTTTTTTTCAATATTTGTCAAAATATGAAAGTTTTCAGAAAAGTACCAAAAAAATTTCCATACACAAATTTTTATGTTGATCTTCTAAAGAATAATTTAATTTCATTAAATTGAATTTATAAAAGTGTTATGTATTGGTTTTTAAAATACTTCACCATTAGAAGGTGGTAAAATTTCATTTTTTTGAAAAATACTTATTTTATATGAAAAAAATTAATTTGTTCTTATATTGTCATGAAACATCTTCAGGGCCGGTGTCGTGACTACCCCAAACCCTCATTCCATAGGATAGATGATGGAAACTAGCACCAAAGGCGTTAATCCTGGTAAAAAGGGAAGTCATTGCCTTTATGAAACGTAAACACACACAACCCGAGTACATGCGGAAGAAAACACTAAGTAAAGTAGTATAACAAGTGTGATGAAAATAAAAAGGGTTCGAAATAAAAGCCCAAAATAATGGTACAGATACAACCGAAAGAAAGTACAACTGAAAATAAAATCAGCTGAATGGTGATGAAACTCCTAGATCGTACTCTTGGTTCCTACCTGAAGGGTAGGTACAGATGTCCTCCTCAGCACTCCCCGTCTATCGTCCACTCCGTGTGCCGTCACGCCGAGTGTCCACCTCCAGGTACCATCCAATCCTCATACACATTGCCTCGGTCTATGAAGTCTGTCGTATGCATCCAACATAATGAGGTGCTGGCACAGCCTGTGCAGGGGAGAGTATAACGATACTCAGTAGGGACCCCGAGACCCTCAAGGTCTCAATAAATCCAATAAGGATAAACCACAAAGAAATATCTCAATAGATAACCTTTACTTAGGTTTATTCCCATACATATACCTATGTTATCAAGTAACCCATCTCAATCATGATGTAAACACAATGGTCATTTACTCCGCTCAAACCAGGATTTTTATTCACGATGATGAAAACACGGCTTCTGGAGAACTCCACCTTTGTCAAGAACAGTAGCCCTATCATGACTCCGAGGTGCCACTCACTAACCTTAGACTCTTGAGGTACTTCTCCTCTATCGATTATCGCGGGTCTACCACCCCAACATTGTTGTGCTCCCCACCGTGGGTCTGCCGCCCCAACATAGTAGCGCTCCCCCTAATAATCTATTGAGGTATTCCTACTGTTGAGTACGGTGGGTCCACTGCCCCAACACAGTAGCGCTCCTCCGGCATGGGTCTGTCTCCCCCACACAGAAGTGATCCCCAATGGGCTAGCCAAGTCACTATGAATCAAATCAAACAAGCACTCATCCGGTTTCCGCCAGCTACAAGGTCACCGTAGTTCATATGCTCATATCTGGGAGGATCCACTCCATGAGCTATGGGTCAACACTACAAGGGTCACAAAGTCCCACAATGACGAATCAAAGAGATCTATCATGTCATAGGGATCACAATGCAATAGACAGTGCTTAAATCAGACGCCTGGTCTGTGAGTTATTAGCCTTTTTATCCTGGGGGCCCGGTTGATTTCGTGAATGATCCAACCCGACCGTATCTCCAGTGTACCCCAAACTCCCATGGGGTATACTCTAAAAAACCTTTTCTCAATGAGATTACTAATGTCGCTGACGGTTCGTCAAACAGACGTCCGGTCTGAGAGTTACTAGTTTTTCCGTTCCAGGGGCCCGGTTGGTTTTTAAGCTAAAACCAACCCGACCATACTCCAATTGCATCCAAAGCTCAAGTGGAGTATTCTAAAATAATCGTCTCATCGTAAATAATCCAACGTAATTTAGGGAACACCAATCGTACGTCTGGTCCTTAAGTTATAAGCGTTTCGGCTCCGAGGGACAGGTTGGTTTCGGGTTCAAACCAACCCAGCCATAACCAAACATAGCCGAAAACTTGAGTGTAATATACTGAATCGACCATCTCAATCCAAGTAATCCTACGCAACAAACGGTGCGTCGATCGGAGGTCCATACCTTATGTTATGACCATTTAACCGAAACAGTCCGAAAGGGGGGGCTTGGGCCCAGTTCGACCTAGCCCAACCCACCCTGGGTCGGCCTGAACCTGGTTGACCAATTCTGGGTCTGGGTCCGGTTCGATAGGGCGCGGCCCATCCTGCATGGCCCACCCCGTCCCGACTGGGAGAAGCTGGATCGGCTAGCTGGCCGAGCGTGGGGAGATGCGACCTCCCCCAACGGGTGCAGCTTTAAGCCGTGCCTCCTGATTTACTGGAACAACTTTGTCGTTCCCGATAAAACCACCACTGCGGCTCAGCTGCGGCCGTCTGCTCCGGTGGAGCGCCGCCACCGCTGGATGTTGGCACCGCCAAACAAGCATAGCGTGCTGGCAGCGCCTTCCACGGATCACCGGACGCGCTCCGGTGGTCCGATTCACCCATTGTTTGCGCATGCGGCTCTCTCGGGACCTGCTCTTCACTGCGACGGTTTCAAATTTCCATCGCGGGCCCATTTTGTTGTCACCCGTCAATCCGCACACAAACGAACAACCAGTAGAGGGTCTTCCGTCTGTGTTCATTTGACATGCACCCTCCGCATTAGGCATTATCAATTGTCCAAAGATAAACAAGGATTCACATTGTACGAAGAATAATTTTATTCAAATAAAATTGAAGCAATCCACCCAACAATTCCCTCGAAAACAACTATTCCCAACCCACAAAAGAAAACATCTAAAGATCAACATGATAGTGAGTTGATCCTAATTCTTTGTTTTATAAGGCAAGAACATGGAGATATAAACATACTCAAATTAAAGCCCTACCTAGAAAACGATTCATGGTAGCTGTGCATCATGGATGACAGTTTCGATTCTGTCATCGTCGGAGTGTACCCGATGAAGTGGCGTCTCCCCTCTTCTCGCAAATAAAATAATAGAAGGTTCATCATCGTTGGCATGTTACTCACGGTGGTGTCTCCTCCCTTGATGTAGAGGAAGAAGAGAATTGTGGAACCAGGGAGCGTTCTTCGTTTGAGGAGATGAATACTTCTCTCTCTTTTCTCAAGAGATCTCACCCAAAAGCTTTTCCAACACAACAAAGCTCCCCAAAAATAAAATATTAGGCTGGGATAATATTTTATTAACACTTCCAATTTAAAATTCAAATCACTTAATTAATTAAATGAATAGTTGTTTAATTAATTAAGAGATGGGTTGGAAAGAATTAATTAATATATGGTTGGCATGAATTAATGGAGGGAGGGGAAGGTGGAGAGTTTGCACAAATAAATAGGAGGTACAAATTAATGAGAGGGGAGGTTTAAGGGAGTTTTGGGAAGATGAAAGGTTGGGGATCTCATGGTCCCCACCTCTCAAATATCCACACATGGGAATTTGGGTGGATGTGGGTCCCACCATTAACATCCCATGGGAGGAATTAATCTCCTTAGATACATAAAATTGTTCTATCAATTTTATTTATCATTTTAATTAAACCACAATTTATAACATCAAACTCGCATGAAACACAACTGCGGTAAATGTCCCCTTAAGTAATTACCAGTGTTGCGAGTTCATCGGTGCCCTTGGATTCCAATTCCGATCACCGGTTGAAAAGATAGAAAAACCCGCTCGTTCGTTCATTGAACATACCCGAGCTAAACTTCGGAAATTGATTACGGTCACACCGGGCCTCGGAATCACGTGTCATCATAAGCCACAGACTCTTAAAATTACAAAGTAATTAAGAAAAAAAATTCCTTGGAATTTCCAGGTCTTTACATATATTATGTCTAAGAAACATGTAATCTGGATGTTAAAATTATATAGTGTATATAAGATTCACAATGCAGTTACTATTGTTCATCACCTCTATTTTAACGGTTAGTTTAGTAAGTTTTAGTGCACTCGAACTAGGTATATGGTGTAGCGCTAGCTATTGATTTAATTAAATGAGATAATGTATATTAAATCATGGGGTGTTACATCCTTTGTAGAGACCCGAAGCTTGACGTACATTGACATTACATTACTTTTGCGGAATACTTAGTACATAACAAAAACACCCACACAAGGACCGTAATAGTTTAGTGTATTTGGAAACTCAGAATATAATCTTATAAACGTGGTGAAAGATCTTCAACATCTCTGATAAAGATCTTCATTTTTTTACCTAAAACCTTTCTTTATATCCTAGGGAAAAGAAAACATAGAAGGGTGAGCTCAAATGCTCAGTAAGGGTAAAAAAAGGAATACCAATCACATCATATAACATTTTGGAAATCGTAACCTGCAAAAGAGAGAATAATTTCATAACATGGTATAAATTATAGTAGTGAAATTTAATCCCAATAATCATACACACATAATCATAGAGAATCATATCTTATTAGTCAAGACTTATTGCCAAGACTATCTTAGTTGACAAAGTCCCTTTCTGAACCGAGTCACCCTCGTTTTAGTCCTGTTTCACTGAACTGGTATAACCTACCATTCCAGCCATGTCTATCTCATGAGATATAAAATCTTTACCCAATGCATTGTAGGGAGATATAGGTCCCACCCATCTCATAATGATACCATTCTTATGTGTGCCACAAAATCTTAAATCATACATCATTGCATAACCCATGTAATAAAAATGGGATTCTTAAAGAACATGACATCATAAAACAATTCATATAAGATAAATGAATTCATAAAAATAATTCCATCACAAAATAATAAAATCAATGTAATAATAGGGATAGAAACAGAACCCTATATTTTCTTATATGGAAAATAATTTTGATAAAACACTTGAACTCCATTCTTGAGGAAAATATCCTTTCAACTTCAAAAACACATTTCCTTTCTTAACATGTCATACAATTCTAACTAAAAGAAGATTATTAAAATTAAACTTGAAAACTTTTAAGGGATGCTTCTTGGAAATAATTTTTTAAAAATCCATTCATGCCGTATAAGTTAAAGAAACATTCTTCGTACTTTTGTCGGAAAAGTCAAAAAGTAACTCGTACGAAAAACGACAAAACATTCCTTTCATATTCTTTACTAAAAACTCACCGATGGGTAAAATAGGATTTAAAAAATTATAGGTGGATTTAAATAATATTACATATTCAGGAAACATGTGTGTGGATGATAAAATACACCCCAGTAAATACTAAAGTATAACCAATCTCGTAAAAAATGAGATTTTGATATTTTCCCTTACCTTAGGTCCGATTTGCTACGTAAGTGTCCGAACCTCCTGTATAGTGATTTAAATAATGTCATTGACTTATTACAGAATCATATTCATTGTTATTCTATCATATATGGTTCACTTATGACTTTATATTACCTGTTCTTTTGTAAATTCATGTTAATGTAGCGTTTTGGGTAAAATCATCTTATTTGTCGTTCGTGTTTTAACTTGTAATTATTCATATGCTTACTTAGATAATGATTACTTAATTCCAGAATATAAAACATGATTTATATATAATATAAATTCATAATATATATATATATATAATAGATCAGTAAATGGAAAGAAATACACCGTTCATGGAGACGGTTGACCGTTCGTACGCATGAACGCTATTTTCGTTTTCTTATTGAGTTGAATGGAATTAAGTAGATGACATACATATATATACACATAAATACAGTAGCTTTATAATGTCATATATTTCATTATTATTGCTTATATATACATTATATTCATTCTTAAATTGTTAACATGGAGAATTAATCTCATCGCGTCGTGGAGACGGTAGTCCGTACATACGCACGAGCGATGATATCATTTCCATAATTATTGAATTGGATTGGATTGGATGATACAATATATCAAAATAATTATTATGTTATAATAACTCTGTATAGTTATTTTTTTACACCATAATACCCATCCATGTAAGGTGTTGGTGGAAAAGCAGATTACACCACGTCATGGAGACGGTATTCCGTACCTACGCACGCGCGGTGATTTTGTTTTCTGTAGGATGGATAGAAGGTGAAATGGGGTTGTTTCATATTTATAATAACAAAGAAGTATATTATTGATACTGATGTTATTACTTGATAATGAAACAACTAAATAAGAATAAGTTGAAGAAGAAAGAAGCTTGAAAGAATCAGGAGAAGAAATTACCTCTTCTTTGATACGCCTCTTTAAAACCTCCTCTTAGGGCACTAAGATTGGTCTTTAAAGAAGACCGGAACCTCTAGGATGTTTCTAGGGAAGATGAGAAGATACTTTGGAGGGGTTTGTCCGAGCATGAAGGCTCAAATTGGTGTGAGGAGGAGAGGGAGGAGGTTCCCTTTTATAAGGGAGGACATGGGCACCTTTGGAATTCTTAAAAATATTAATTTATAATAAATCTAACCCCACTTAAAAACCTCCAACAATGACTCATATTAGAAGGTTAGATGATATAGGGTTGTAATATCATCAACCAATAAAATTTAGACATGTTTGGACCTTATTTTAAACCTTATCATTTTGATTTATCCTTATTTAATCTATTATGTTTATTTGTGGTAATAAAATTCTAAATTTTAAATTATAGCAAATAATTACTTATTTGTTGTGAATTTTCCATAATTGTTTACTTTATAGCATTATAGACCATATAAATTTAAATTTATAATTTTTAAATATTTTTGTGATTTTTAAACAATTTTTTAATATGTTATTTTATAAAATAACAATACTGTCAATTTTGACACTATTCATTTATTTGAATTTAAATAAAATATATATAGATGATATGTTCATAATAAAAGATTTAATATATTATAAAAAGGTCAAGTGTATCTATAAAATTAGTGGATCACATTAAATAGTTCATATAATATTTATTTTCTTATTTTTAAAACCATTTATTTGGTTTATCTCTTAATAAAATAATTACTACATCATTTTTGTATAATTATTTAATATACCTATTTTTTGCATAAAAATTTAAAATAATATCCTATGATGAAGATAAATATATTAACTTTCACAATAATACTTTTACTAGAATTTATCAACTTAAAATCACAATATTTAAATTGTTATATTTATTACATTATGAAGGTGACAACTTTGGCATCATTTAAAATAAAATAATATAAGTGTCATAATTGCTTGTATAAGACTCCAAATGGTCAAATATTATACCATTGTATGAATATAGTTTAAATTTACATGACCAATAAGTTTTGGTCAGGGTTTTGTGCCTTTTCTGGTCATTATTAGTTTAATAACAACAATATTCTTGATTTTTCACTAGATAAATAATTTCTGCATAACTATTGTGTAACAATTAATGATAATTATTTAATCCCAAAAAATTATAAATAAATTCTCATGATGTAGATAATTTTGTTAGCTTTATGGATATTATTCATGTTCGAAGTTTTATTATTTTTATCACTAAGTTAAAATTATTATACTTATAAGATTTAAGAGAGTGACATGTTGTCACTTTCTTTGGTTTTAATAATAATTAAATTATTTTCATGGTCAAAAGTCCATAAAATGAATCTAATCAGACCCTTAGTTGATATGTGCTTACCTTTAGTCATCAAATAGAATTTTGTCATGTGTTAGGGTAATTTTATAATATTATATTTACCCTTAATTACCCGATTTACCTTTAACTATGGTAAATAAAATTTACCGTAGTTACTATTCATAATTCCCAAAAAATAAAAAGTAGCCTATTAACATAATTTGGACCCACTGATTCCAAATATGGAATCCATTTTTTAAAATTCAATACACAGAAGTTGTAGAAATTAAATTAAAATTAATCCCGTTGTCAAATAAAAACGGGTTTTTGTTTAAAACATTGCAAAAGATTGAATTGATTTAACCTACGAATTCAAGGTAAAATCAATGCTAATGACATAAATTATATTAAATGGTAAAAATATATTCTATTTATACTTTAAAACCATTCAATATTATAATTTAACCACATAAGATATTATGATGAAAAAAGTTGTTTTTAATTAAAATATAGCGTGTTTTTACTATTCATTAAAATATGAAAGTTATCGTAAAAATATCAAAACTTTATCTAATGTAAATTTTTATTTCCTGATTCAAAAGAAGAATTTTATTTTGTAAAATTGAACATATAAACATGTCAAAAACTAAATTTAAAGTGGGTGCGCCATCAAAAGGCGGCAAAACTGCATTTTTTAAAAAATACTTATTTTACCTGAAAAAATTATTTTGTTCTTATACCATGTTCTAGGAAATGTGTAAGATGAATAATAATGTTATAAAATTCAAAATTTAGTTAATACTATTCATAACGGCTAGTTCATGACAGTATTATAATAATATATCATTGTTTATTAAAACCCGGTATTACGTACAACACATGCTATCGAGGAAGGTCGCGATTGCGTGTAATGCAAGCCAAGTCAGGGTTGCATGTTGTGAAAGAATCCTTCATTGTTTCGTATAATAGAATCCAACCATATTTCATTTATACATTGAATATATATATATATATATAATCAATGTTGCGTAGAATAACTATTATCAAAATTGTGTGTAACACGGTCCAAGAATAGTGTTGCGTATACTGCAAGCTAATACGGTGTTCCATATAGCGCAAGGTCATCTTGGTGTAGAATACAACACAAGACATTAATGAAATTAAAATAATATTTTTCATAAAATCTCGGGGTGTTACATTCTACCCCCCTTAAAATGAATTTCTCCCTCGAAATTTGTCAGGGTTATAAATGGTTTACTACACGAAAGTTTGTTTAATAGAAACCCACATCGTAAAAAGGAATACCAAAACCAATCTTTAAAAACAAAAGTATGAAACATAACGGTTACCAAAATAAACTAATCACAGGGTTTCCACATAGGTGAAAATATGGATATGGAAGAAAAATCTAACGATCATGTTCTGATGGAGAGTGGTAGAGAACATGGCTATGGAAAAGCCAACAATAACAAATCCATAAATTTGTGATGATCTAAGGTACCATATGATTAATCATATATAAGATCACTAGGACAACATTTTTGGTTTTCAAGATCGTTTCCCTAAAGTTGAAGAATTTGAATTAGAATAAATACTTACTTTATTTTGGTACAATCTCACTGTTCTTCGTGCCTTGAAAAATTTCTACGTCATCTCTTAAATAAATGACGTTGAATTTGTTATCCGTGATATTTTAGCAGATCATGTGATAGAATGACGGGTCATTCCATCTGTCTCAAAAAAAAGGTTAGAAAAAGTTATTAAATATTCATAAGTCATTCTATAGTGAGATTAATCATATATGGTTCATAAAATGGACTTATACTTCATATATCATACTGCTTAATATAATAAAACTAGTTTCTACAAAACAGGGACTTCCTGTAGGCCAGTGGTAGGCAATAAAGGCCAGTCACACTTCGGTTGTGGGTTCGATTCCCACAGCCTTGTCCGACGCGATGGGCTGTCGCCCGTCCTGCAGGTTGTCCTTTTTTTAAAGCTATATTACTATAACATCCCATCAATAATATCGAAAAACGTTTTGTCCTAACTTATGTCCATCATAATCAATTCTAATCTTTAGGCTTATCTAAAATACTTCCGTCCAAGCTCATAGTATAAAGAAAATGATTACTTGAAATGTCACAGAACAATCACGTGAATGCCATCATTTATCCCCCATATATCATAAGATATATCTTGTTGGTAAAATTACAAACATGTGAATACCTTAATCATGTATTCTCTTGAAGAATGAATACCCATTGAACCTTAGTGAAAACATAAATGTTGTCAGAAGTTAACTCTTTTAACATTCCAATATCCGAAAATTCTATATACTCAATCCATTACATAACCTTCTCCTTATATCAGTCATGAGCTCATGAATACTATCAAACATTTAATTCTCTCCTTATCCCTTCATTATGCGCATATCATCTACATTCCAAAAATATCTGAATAACCTTTCATGGATACTGGTAACATTAATCATACACTTTCAAAACTCAAGGAAAGACAATAGTGTAACAATCCTTAGATGTCTCTTTATTCCATAGTACCATAAGATAACTTATACAACATTACACATGATAAACATGTAATCATTCTACTACATTCTTTAACCATTGACTGAGCTTCAACAATTCTTTCATCTCACATATCATTTGTAGTCCCTTCATCATCATCCACATAAATACTACCCATACGACCATACTGATTCTTTTCATGAGACATTCCCTTATGGCATTGGTTTTCATAATGCCCGTACAATCCACATTTAAAACATTTAACCATTGTTGATGTCGTAGCAATACCATTATCCTCATCGCTGGTGTTAATTGAACCTTTTCCTTTGCACTTACTGGCTTTGTGTCCTTCTTTTCCATACCCAAAGCATCTTCCAGTTCCTTTGAAACATTCTCCTTGATGCCTCTTCCCACATGATTTACATAGGTGAAATTGAACTTTCCTTCCTCTATGATCATCATGAAGCTCCATCATTCTCTTATTAGCCGAGTCAGGAAACTTACCAAATTTTACTTTATTGATCATATTATGAGATTGTTGATTCGGTATAATAATGATGTTTGGACTTCCAAATCCCATTTCATTTGATTGATCATGAAGAATATCATTCCCTTGTCCATCATATCCTCCATTATCGTGAATCATCTTGTTTCCAGCCATTTTCTAAAACCCAAAAAAAATAGTGTGAGAGGCAAAAACCATAATAAAGGGGGAGTAACTTAAATATCTAACATCTTTGGTTTAATCTAATATCGTTACAATAGTTCTAGGACTATATCCTATACGTATACTTATCCTTAGGGACATCCCTAGACATACCTTAGAAATGTCTCTAGGGATCTCACTAACTTTTTCGCATCCTTGTTTCCAAAGGTTGACTAAACCTTTCCTCTGATACCAACTGTAGAGGCCCGAATCTTGACGTACATTGACATTACATTACTTTTGCGGAATATTTATTACATAACAAAAACACACACACAAGGACCGTAATTGTTTAGTGTCTTTGGAACCTCGAAATATAATCTTCTAAATGTGGTGAAAGATCTTCAACATCTCCCATAAAGATCTTCCTTTTTTTACCTAAAACCTTTCTTTATATCCTGGGGAAAAGAAAACATAAAAGGGTGAGCTCAAATGCTCAGTAAGGGTAAACAAAAAGAATATCAATCACATCATATAACATTTTGGAAATCTTAACCTACAAAAGAGAGCATAATTTCATAACATGGTATAAATCATAGTAGTGAAATGTAATCCCAATAAACATACACACATAATCATAGAGAATCATATCTTATTAGTCAAGACTTCTTTCCAAGACTATCTTAGTGGACAAAGTCCCTTTCTGAACCGAATAACCCTCGTTTCAGTCCTGTTTCAATGAACCGGTATAACCTACCATTCCAGCCATGTCTATATCATGAGATATAAAATCATTACCCAATGCATTGGAGGGAGATATAGGTCCCACCCATCTCATAATGATACCATTCTTATGTGTGCCACAAAATCTTAAATCATACATCATTGCATAACCCATGTAATAAAAATGGGATTCTTAAAGAACATGACATCATAAAACAATTCATATAAGATAAAGGAATTCATATAAATAATTCCATCACAACATAATCAAATAAATGTAATAATAGGGATAGAAAAAGAACCCTATATTTTCTTAGATGGAAAATAATTTTGATAAAACACTTGAACTACATTCTTGAGGAAAATATCCTTTCAACTTCAAAAACACTTTTCCTTTCTTAACATGTCATACAATTCTAACTAAAAGAAGATTATTAAATATAAACTTGAAAACTTTTAAGGGAATATTCATGGAAATAATGTTTTAAAAATTCATTCATGTCGTATAAGTCAAAGAAACATTCTTCGTACTTTTGTCGGAAAAGTCAAAAAGTACCTCGTACGAAAAACGACAAAAGATTCCTTTAATATTCTTTACTAAAAACTCACCGAAGGGTAAAATTGGATTTAAACAATTGTAGGTGGATTGAAATAATATTACATATTCAGGAAACATGGATGTGGATGATAAAATACACCCCAGTAAATACTAAATTATAAACAATCTCGTATAAAAATGAGATTGTGATATTTTCCCTTACCTTAGGTCTGATTTGCTTCGTAAGTGTCCAAACCTCCTGTATAATGATTTAAATAATGTCATTGACTTATTAAAGAATCATATTCATTGTTATTCTATCATATATGGTTCACTTATGACTTTATATTACCCGTTATTTTGTAAATTCATGTTAAAGTAGCGTTTTGGGTAAAATCATCTTATCTGTCGTTCGTGTTTTAACTTGTAATTATTCATATGATTACTTAGATAGTGATTACTTAATTCCATAATATAAAACATAATTTATATATAATATACATTCATAATATATTTATATATAATAGATTAGTAAATGGAATGAAATACACCGTTCATGGAGACGGTAGAGCGTTCGTACGCATGAACGCTGTTTTCGTTTTCTTATTGAGTTGAATGGAAATAAGTAGATGACATACATATATATACACATAAATACAGTATCTTTATAATGTCATATATTTCATTATTATTTATTATATATACAGTATAATCATTCTTAAATGGTTAACATGGAGAATGAATCTCATCGCGTCGTGGAGACGGTAGTCCGTACGTACGCACGAGCGATGATATCATTTCCATAATTATTGAATTGAATTGGACTGGATGATACAATATATCAGAATCCTTATTATGTTATAATAACTCTTTATAGTTATTTTTTTTACACCATAATACCCATCCATGTAAGGTGTTGGTGGAAAAGCAGATTACACCACGGCGTGGAGACGATATTCCATACGTACACACGCGCGATGATTTTGTTTTCCGTAGGATGGATAGAAGTTGAAATGGGGTTGTTTCATATTTATAATAACAAATCAATATATTAGTGATACTGATGTTATTAATTTATAATGAAACAACAAAAGAAGAATAAGTTGAATAAGAAATAAGCTTGAAAGAATCGGGAGAAAAAATTACCTCTTCTTTGATACGCCTCTTTGAAACCTCCTCTTAGGGCACTAAGATTCGTCTTTAAAGAAGACCGGAACCTCTAGGATGTTTCTAGGGAAGTGGAGAAGATAATTTTTCAGGTTTTGGCCATGCTTGAAGGCTAAAATTGGTGTGAGGAGGAGAGGGAGGAGGTGCCATTTTATAAGGGAGGAGAGGGGCACCTTTGGAATTCTTAAAAATATTAATTTATAATATATCTAACCCCACATAAAAAACCTCCAAAAGTGACTCATATTCGAATGTTAGATGAGATAGGGTTGTACTCTCATCAACCAATGAAATTTATACATGTTTGGATCTTATTTTAAACCTTAACATTTTGATTTATCCTTATTTAATCTATTAAGTTTATTTGTGGTAATAAAATTCTAAATTTTAAATTATAACAAATAATTACTTATCTATTGTGAATTTTACATAATTGTTTACTTTATAACATTATAGAACATATAAATTTAAATTTATAATTTTTAAATATTTTTGTAATTTTTAAACAATTTTATAATATGTTATTTTTATAAAATATCAATAGTGTCAATTTTGACACTATTCATTTATTTGAATTTAAATAAAATATATACAGATGATATGTTAGAACTAAAAGCTTTAATATATTAATAAAAGGTCATATGTATCTATAAAATTATTGGATGACATTAAATAGTTCATATATTATTTATTTTATTATTTTTAAAACCATTTATTTTGTTTATCTCTTAATAAAATAATTACTACATCATTTTTGTGTAATTATTTAATATACCTATTTGTTGCATAAAAATTTAAAATAAAATCCTATCATGAAGATAAATATATTACCTTTCACAATAATACTTTTAATCGAATTTATCATCTTAAAATTACAATATTTAAATTGTTATATTTATTAAATTATGAAGGTGACAACTTTGGCATCATTTATAATAAAATAATATAAGTGTCATAATTGCTTGTATAAGACTCCAAATGGTCAAATATTCTACCATTGGATGAATATAGTTTAAATTTACATTACCAATAAGTTTTGGTCAGGGTTTTGTGCCTTTTATTGTCATTATTAGTTTAATAAAAACTATATTCTTGATTTTTCACTAGATAAATAATTTCTGTATCACTATTGTGTCACAATTAATGATAATTATTTAATCCAAAAAAATTATAAATAAATTCTCATGATGTAGATAATTTTGTTATATTTCTGTATATTTTTCATGTACGAAGTTTTATGATGTTTATCACTAAGTTAAAATTATTATACTTATAAGATTTAAGAGAGTGACATGTTGTCACTTTCTTTGGTTTTAATAATAATTAAATTATTTTCATGGTTAAAAGTCCATAAAATGAATCTAATCCGACCCTTAGTTGATATGGGCTTACTTTTAGCCATCAAATAGAACTTTGGCATGTGTTAGAGTAATTTTATAATATTATATTTAACCTTAATTACCCGATTTACCTTTAACTATGGTAAATAAAATTTACCGTAGTTACTATTCATAATTCCTAAAAATAAAAAGTAGCCTATTAACATAATTTGGACCCACTGATTCCAAATATGGAATCCATTTTTTAAAATTCAATACACATAAGTTGCAGAAATTAAATTAAAATTAATCCCGTTGTTGAATAAAAACGGGTTTTTGTTTAAAACATTGCAAAAGATTGAATTGATTTAACCTACGAATTCAGGGTAAAATCAATGCTAATGACATACATTATATTAAATGGTAAAAATATATTCTATTTATACTTTAAAACCATTCAATATTATAATTTAACCACATAAGATATTATGATGAAAAAAGTTGTTTTTAATTAAAATATAGCGTGTTTTTACTATTCATTAAAATATGAAAGTTATCGGAAAAATATCAAAACTTTATCTAATGTAAATTTTTATATCCTAATTCAAAAGAAGAATTTTATTTTCTCAAATTGAACATATAAACATGTCAAGTACTAGATTTAAAGTGGGTGCGCCATCAAAAGGCTGCAAAACTGCATTTTTTGAAAAATACTTATTTTACCCGAAAAATTTATTTTGTTCTTATACCATGTTCTAGAAAATGTGTAAGATGAATAATAATGTTATAAAATTCATAATTTAGTTAATACTATTCATAACGGCTAGTTCATGACAATATTATAATAATATATCATTGTTTATTAAAACCCGGTGTTGCATACAACACACGCTATCGAGGAAGGTCGCGATTGCATGTAATGCAAGCCAAGTCATGGTTGCGTGTTGTGAGAGAATCCTTCGTTGTTTTGTATAACATAATACAACCATATTTCATTTATAAATTGAATATATATATATTTACTCAATGTTTCATAGAATAACTATTATCAAAATTGTGTGTAACACGGTCCAAGAATAGTGTTGCGTATACTGCAAGATAATACGGTGTTGCGTATAGCACAAGGTAATCTTGGTGTAGAATACAACACAAGAAATTAATGAAATTAAAATAATATTTTTCATAAAATCTCAGGGTGTTACATCCTCACCTCCATCAATAAATTGCATTCTCACAATTTGAAATAGTTCTTTGAATATAAATGGTTAAAAATAGAAACATACCTTTGTGGAAAACCCACATCAGAAATTGGGTTAATAAAATTTAGTCTCAATAAGAGGGTAAGGGAAATGAAAAAGTCACCACCCAATTATGATCTTGATTAGGAGAACATTGGTGGAAATTAGAGACATGTAATTGGAGGAAAAATGTAAATATTTATAACAAGTGATTTTGGTAATTAATCACAAAAAAATGTGAAATTAAGATCCTCAAGTCCATAAATATAAGATGATGTAAAATATCATCGGTTCAAAAAATATATATAGTATTTGGATAACACATTTTTTGTTTTTAGATCCCTTCCATAAAGATTAAGAATTAATTTATTCATTGAATAAGATGAAACATATATATATATATATATACTTGACAAGTAGAGGTTCATAGCTCAACTAATTCCAACCACAAACTAATCTTTCCCTCCAAAAGATAATATAAATCAAGAAAATTCTATTTATCCTAATCGTATAGGGTTCCAAAAATAATGAATTTATAATTCATTTTTCAGAATATTTAAAAAACAACATTATAAGAACTAAGGCATCGTGTAAGCCAGTGGTAGGTGATGCAACATTGTCAGTATTCAGTTGCGGGTTAAAGTCTCGTGGGCTTGCTGGATGCAACATGTTGTCACATGACCTACGAGTTTTCCTTTTCATGACAATCCAAAAATAATCTTAACAAATTATTTAACCGTAAGAATAGTATCCAATGTCAAACATAATTGATCCAACCATTATACTTATCCAAACTACTTTTATCCAAATTCACAATCCAAAATTTATATGGAAGGTAAACATAGTGAAGATCTTTGTGATACGTAATAAATGTGAATACCTTCATCATGTGTTCTTTTAAAAACTGTAACACCCTAAATTTCCATAAAACCATATAGATTACATTCATGGTTCCATATTCGTTATAGAATACTAGATATACTCCTTCCATCCAAAAATGTTGTAAACTCCAACAATGATGGAATATACAAATAATTTATCAGTTCAAAGGATTTCAATAATATCCAATATAATTTATCCAAATCAATCATATCTTATTTAAAAATCACTACCTTGGTATCAGAATCATATTATGGTTTATCATTCTCTCAACCATATATTTTCCAAAAATTCAACCTATCATTGAGTTACTTTACGTGGTTCCACACAATCTCAAGTTCTTAAATAAATAGTACTACAATACATCCCTTATACACAATATAATTCTTATGAAATGTACATCATTAATACAATTCTCAAATGGCATAACAATTTAATAACAACATAATAACTCTTAATCATTTCTCTTCACCTTCGTCAGTATCATAACCTGATTATTATACAATAGTAGCTTTTGGGGTATACTCTGATGATTTGGACATTGATTCACGTAGCGTCCCAATTTCATTAAGATAAAGCATAGTAAATTTGAAACCTTTTTCTTACCCTTGTAATCACGTACTTGGTGTCCCTTTTCTCCACACATATAACCAACTCTCATTCCCTTAAAAAATTTACCAAGGTGATTCATTCCACAGTTATCACATATGAGAAAATACTTCATTCCACTATTCCCTTTATCCATCTTTCTCTCTACCATCCTCTTCTTCTCCTGCTTCCCTTCAAATCCATAGGACTCAGAAAATTCATTATTTATCTTATTAACACATGATACTATTTCTTCATATGATGGTAATACATGGGAGACTATTTTCGATCTAAAGGTACGCTTAATACCATGAAAGATATGATCCTTCTTACTTTTGGATCATGTGTTTTGCTAGAGTTCTCATTCCATCTACTGGGAAACATTTCTAAACAATGAAATACACTAGGTTAGTTTATGAATCGAAATTCATGATTCCAAACATGTAAAATACCTAACGTAATTTGAAAATTTAATGCATATAATGTATAATCAAAAAAATGTTTTCTTTGAGGAAGAATTTACTCATAAATCCTTCATTGTGGCTTGTAATGAAAATATGAATTATCCTAAGCATATTCCCTGGGAGTATCGTAACCAAGACTGCAGAAAGGCCCATTTCCGTGCACCATGATACTTCGAGTCAAGCCCGAAACTCTTTGATGGAGTTTTCATTCCATGGTACATCTGTAATAGAGCTGCCTCTACCTGATCGTATCCAGACAAGGTTGTATTTCGTGGAATATACACAAAATCTCTACATTACCAAAATTCTAGGAATTACATCTATACTAATCATCAAAGTCTATCTTAGGGTAATGTTATCTAATTAGAGTTTTCCTAAATCTATTACCAAGGTTGTTGATAAACATCCTCTAATACCAACTATAAATCCCAGACCCCAGAATCCTAGATTTGGTGCATTATTTTAATGCATTAGCAGGATTACAAGAATCATGTCTCGAAGGACCGATCAATTTATCATTCTTGGAAAATATATTACATACATTTAGATTACATTACACATTAGAAAATAAAACACAATATAAATGGTCATTTGGGAACTCCACTAATCCTCTAGATTAACCCGTCTTATTAATTATAATACACTTCTTGGAAACCGGGGAAATTAAAACATAATAAATGTGTGAGTACAAATGCTCAGTCAGGATAATAATATAGTGGAAACATTCACAAATAAGAATACACATTTAAAGAAATGTATAAAAATAAAACAGAATCTTTTTGAACATAAACATCAGCATAATATTGCAAATATAAATCAAATAATTCCATTTACTTATCCACATGGATATTCTACTAGTCGAATAATCACATGAAATATCAAAATAAAATTTCATAATAATGGAATACATAATTCCAGACTTCATAACTGTATAGTCAATGCCTTGAGCCAAGACTACCAATATTAATTTTCAAGGCCTTGTGCCACAACATTATTTTGTCACAAGATACCTACCGATGCATCGAGGAGCTATAGCGGGATCCACCCGTCACTTACTAAGTCCAATGCATTCCTCATATTAAAAGGTTTAAATATAACATAAACATTCGTATTGAAACTAGCGTAAAAAATGTCAATACCTTATCCATAAACCATGAATTGTTTGAAATAATTCATCCATAGTAAAACATATCACAAAACCATCAATACATTATGGAATATTTTTATCAAAATAATTCAACCTCGATCAAGAATAATATCCAGTAAAGGATGTTGACATAGTTGAAAATGATCTATAAAACTCTTTGAGAGAAATATAACTTTTTAATGAAATCATTTTAAAAGTCACAAAATTTATAAAGGAATTCATTTAAAAGATATTTGTGAATCAAAGTGTCCCATACCAATTTTAATCTTTTGAAAGTAATTAACATATTAAAATATTCTTGTCCATATAAATATATCCTTAAAATAATTTTGAAAACATGGACATTAATGAGAATGGTTTAGAAGAATAAACCTTTAAAACATTTAAAATAATTTTTTAGTTAAAGAGTACCTTAAAAAGAATAATTTTGAAATCAATTTCATGAAACATGGACATGGATAATAAATATGCCCCAATAAAAACATGCATACAAACAAAATCGGATAATAAGGAAATTGAGGAATTAACCCTTACCTTGCACTTTCCTTTGGTCAAGGGTATTTTTAACCTTTTGTATAATGATCATAGTATGTTATTAAAGTATACCAGAACCATATTAATATTTATGATATCATAAATGATTCATTTATTACTTTATATTATCCATTTAATAATAATTTCCATGTTAAATTATCATTTCGGATTATAATCATTTTCTTTATCGTTCGTGTTTTAACTTCTTACTCTTGATTGTATCACTTAGATACTTGTTTAAATTCTTCTAGAATATAAAAAATTATTTATATATAATATACATTTAAAATATAAATATTTATAATAGATATATATATGAAATGGAAGGTACCGTTTATGGAGATGTTAGACAGTACGTACACAGAAACACAATTTTTGTTTTCATATCGTATTGAACAGAAGTAAGTGAATAATATATATGTAAGTATATATATATATATCTCCAGTACCATTATTATGTCATATATTACATAATTATTAATAATATATATTTTTATAATCATCATTGAATGGTGAACGTGGAAATGATTCTCATCACGTCATGGAGACTGTAATCCGAACGTATGCACGAGCGACAATATCCTTATATTGATGCTGAAATAATATGTAATTTGATGCTATATTATATATAAATAATAATTTATAATTTATATTTATTATTAACATCATTTTTACTCATTATGATACCCATCTAAATAATGAAGTGTTTGAATAACAAACTACCCCAGGATGTGGAGACGGCAATTCGTAAATACGCTTGTATGGTGAATTTGTCAATTATAGTATTGATAGAATAATTAATATGGTTGTAACATTTTTATAATAACATTAAAGTATATAGAATATACTGGATTTTTTTTATAATGGAAACAACAATGTAAGAGGAAGAAGAATAAGAAAAGTATTTGAAAGTGGTAATGAAATATTTACCCCTTCTTTGGCTTCTTCCTTTTGATTTGATCAAAAGGGCTCCATTGGATGGAATTATGACCAGTGGAAGTCCTATAGGATGAATATAGGATAGTTGGAAGTATATTTGGGTAGGGGTTGTCCGATCCAAAAGGCTTTGGAGGTGTGAAAATAAGATAATGGAAAGTACACTTTTATAATAGAGGTGAGGGTCACTTTAGAAAAAACTTAAAATATTATTTTATAATAAAAACATTTTCGGTTTCTAATGGCTAAAAAATGAATTATATAAATACTAAGGTGGGTATGGGTCTAAATACTGTCAACCAATAGGTTTTATACATGTTTAGGTCACAATAGTAAGCTTTTTTTATAGATTTAACTCTTTGTTATATTGTTTAACTTTTACCATGTATTCTTGTATTATTATATTAAATTGATAATAAACATACTATAAAATGACAGAAAAACATTAAGTGGTTAATTAATTATATAAATATCATTATATAATTTCTTTTTCTGAACCTAATATTTGTAATAGTATTATATAATTTAATAATATAATATTTATTTTAAAAACTCATTTATGTCAATGTTGACACTATTTAGTATTTGGTTTTTGTGGAAGTCATCAAAAAAAGATTACTTAAAACCACATAAATTGAATAAGCCCTAACTTTTTATATTCATATAGAAAATTTGTGGATGTTACAAAAACATTTAAGTTATTTTTATTTAAATATTTATTATATTATTTATTTGATTCTTTCATTAATAAGGTTATTACCGCATCATCATTATATCATAAATAAATATAATTATTTAATGTATAAAAATTATAAATAAAATACCATGATGTAGGAAATATTTTTATCTTTCTAATTTATATTTATAGAAGAATTTATCTTATTTATAACCCTATATTAAAAATGGTATAGTTATTAAACTTTTAATTTAACTCTTTTATCTCTCCTTTAAATAAAATAATAATAAATGTCCTAATCTTATCCAAGTGGACCAAATGGGGATTATTTTATTCATAAGGATGTTTATGGTCGAATTACACTTATCCAATAGAATTAGGACATGTTTTAGGGTAGGTATGATATCATTTTTACCCTTAATTACCCTATTTACTTTTAACAGTGGTAAATAAAAGTCAATGGTTACTATTCATTAAAAATTATTTTAATCTTGTTGAACCACATTTAACGTACTGATATTTACCGTGTCTCTCATATTTTTGAAATTAAACTCACAAAAGAGGTAAAATTATGTTTTATGTAGATTTGAAAAAGCTCCTAGGAGGTGGGTAAAATATGGTTACAAGTTCGATAAAATTTAATATAACTAAACTTATTAAAAAATGAAACCACTTAATTACATTGAAATTATATTGGTATTATATATCTATTTTGAAATAATATAAATTAAAATAAAATAATTAATTATTTAAATAGAATGTCGGTTTTAAATTATAACGCAGCGTTTTTCACTATTCATCAAAAATTGAAAGTTTTTTGAAAAATACCAAAAATTTACCCTAAGCTAATTTTTATATTACAAATTCAAAAGTGAATTCTATTTTACCAAATTATATACAAAAAAGGTTCATTTATTAGTTTCAAATTAATTCCTCTGTCAAAACCAAAAAGCGGGTTTTTAAAAAGTAAAACATATCAAAAGATTGACAAGTGTTTATGTAAAATTTAAATGTAAAATTACTTATAATGACCTAAATTGTATTCAATGATAAAAATATAATCTAATTATAATAAAAAACCATTCAAATTCATAATTTAACACTATAAATTATTTCAATTAAAGAGTTGTTTTCAATTAAAACATAATATTTTTCACTAATCATCAAAATATGAAAGTGATCAGAAAAGTACCAAGAATTTATCCAAACTAAAATTTTATGTACCACTTCTAAAGAAGAATTAAATTTTATTAAATTAAATATATTAAAGTTTCAAATATTGGTTTTAAAAAGAGTTCACCGTTAAAAGACGATATTATATCATTTTTTTAAATACTTCTTTTTTCTGTAAAAAATGAATTTGTTCTCATATTATGTTTAAGAAACACATATTATTGTTGTTAAAATTGTATATAGTATATATGATTCAAAATTCAGTTAATACTGTTCATAACCTTTTTTTTGAACGGTTAGTTTAACAAGTTGTGGTGCGCTCGAACTCGGTGTTGAGTTTAGCGCAAGCTATTGAATAACATTAATGAGATAACATACTATGAAATATTGGGGTGTTACATTATCCCCTCCTTAAATAAATGGTGTCTTCACAATTTTAAATTGTTAATCGAAAATAAATGGTTAAAAATAGAAAAATATTTCTGTGGAAAACCCACATCATAAATTTTGTTAAAAAAATTTAATCTTAATAAGAGTGAAAGAGAAATAAAAAAGTCACAACCAAATTATGATCCTGGTTAGGAGAACATTGGGGGAAAGTAGAGACACATAATTATGGGGAAAACGTAAATAAATATAGGTAGTTATTGAGGTCATTAATCACAAACAAATGAAAAATTGAGGGCCTCAAAGACATCAATCTAAGATGATGTAAAATATCATCGATTCAAAAAAACATATGGTATTAGGATAATACATTGTTGGTTTAGAGATCCCTTCCATAAAGTTTAAGAATTAATTTATTCATAGAATAATTGTATATATATATATATATACTTTACAAGTAGAGTTTCATCATTCATCTAATTCCAACCACAAACTCATCTTCCACTCCAAAAGATAATACAATTCAAAAATATTCTATTTATCCTAATCATATAGAGTTACAAAAAATAATGACTTTATAATTCATTTTTCAGTTTGTTTAAAAAAAGTACATTACACAAACCTGGAAATCACGTAGTCCAGTTGTAGGTGATGCACCCATATCGCTCTCCAGTAGCGGGTTAAAGTCTCACAGCCTTGACGGATGCGACGAGTTGTCACTCGACCTCCGGGTTTTCCCTTTTATGGATATCCAAAAGTTATATTATGAAATGAATTCACCTTAACAATAGTATCCAATGTCAACACTAATTGATTCCATCCATTAGACTTATCCAAAATACTTCTGTCCAATCTCACAGTACAAAATTTATATGGAATTGAAACACAATGAAGATATTTTTTCCACGTAATAGCATGTGAATACCTTTATCATGAATTATTTTAAAACATTGTAGCAACCTGAATTTTCATAAAACATTTTTTATTACATTAATCCCCCCTTATTTATAATAGAATAATCGATATATTTCTTCTATCAAATTTTTTTGTAATATCTTAAAATGATGGTATATATAAATCATTAATCAGTTCTAAGGATGTCAATAATATCCAATATAATTTATCCAAATCAATTATATGTTATTCCAAAATCACTACCTCAGTATCAAACTCATATTAAGGATTATATTTCTCTCAAACATATATATTCTGAAAATTTAACCTTCCATTGAGTCACCTTTTTGGTTCCACTCTATCTCAAGTCCTTAATTAAATAGTACTGCAATACAACCCTTATATACTCTATAATTCTTAAAACATTTACATCATTAATACAATACTCAAATGGAACAATACTTTATTAACAACATAAGAACTCTTAATCATTCATCTTCACCATCGGTGGTATCATAACATGATTATTATCCAATAGTAGCATTTGGGGTATACTCTGATGACTTGGACATTGATTTGCATAGTGTCCCAACTCCTAGAAGATAAATCATAGTACATTTGAATCATTTTCATTACCCTTATAATCATGTACTCAGTGTCCCTTTTCCCCACACTTATAACAAATTCACATTCCCTTCATGAATTTACCATGGTGATTCGTTCCACATTCATCACATATGGGAAAATACTCCTTTCCATGATTCCCTTTATCTGTCATTCTCTCTACTTTCATTTTCTTCTATGGCATCCCTTCAATGCCATAGGACTCAAAAAATTCATTACATATCTTATTAACACATGATAATATTTCTTCATATGTTGATAATGCATGGGAGATTATTTCCTTTCTAAATGCAGTATTAATACCATGAAAGATATGATCCTTATTACTCTTTGCATCATGCGTATTGTTTGAGTTCCCATTCCTTATACAGGGCACCATTTCTAAAAAATGACTTACAGTAGGTTAGTTTAATTCATATTTCCAAACATGTAAAAAACCTAATGTAAATTTAAATGTTTATGCATATAATGTATAATCATAAAAATGATTTCTTTGAAGAAGTATTTACTAATAAATACTTCATTATGGCTTGTAATGGAAATATGAATTATCCTAAGCATATCCCCTGAGAGTGTCATAACCAAGAGTGTAGCAAGACCCATTGTCGTGCACCAGGATACTCCTAGTCAAGCCCCAAACACCATGTCAGAGATTTATTTCCTAAGTACATCTGTTCCAGATCCGCCTCTACCTTTTCGTATCCATACATGGATGTATTTTTTGGAAAATTTTCAAAATCTCTACATTACAAAAATTCTAGGAAGTTATTCTATATTAATCCTAAAATTATATCTTAGGGTAATGTACTCTAATCATAGTTTATCTAAATATATTTACACGTTTGTTGATAAACTTCTCTGATAACAATTGTAATGCTCCGACCCCAAAATCCCTGAGTCGGTGGATTACTTTAATACATTTTCATGATTACAAGTAATCAAGTCCCAAAAGACTAATCAGTTTAGCAGTCTTGGAAAATATATTACATACATGAGCATTACATTACACATTAAAAAATAAAACTCAACATAAATTATCCATTGAAAACTCCATTAATACCCTAGCTTAACCCTTCTTATCAATCATAATACACTTCATGGAATCCGGTAAAAATAAAACATACGAATGGGGTGATCTCAGATGCTCATTAAGGATAACAGTATAGCGGAAACTTTCACAAATAAGCATAAACATTTAAGGAAATATATAAAAATAAAACAAAAGCCTTTTAAAATTACACTTCATAATAATATGGAGAATATAAATAAAATAATTCCATTTATTTATTCACATGGATATTCTACTAGTCTTATAATCACATGAAATATCAATAACCAGTTTCGTAATGATTGAATGCATAATTTCAGATGTCCTAACCACAAAGTCAAGGCCTTGTGC
This sequence comes from Viscum album, assembly GCA_963277665.1. Classification (NCBI taxonomy): domain Eukaryota; kingdom Viridiplantae; phylum Streptophyta; class Magnoliopsida; order Santalales; family Viscaceae; genus Viscum; species Viscum album. The sequence continues at coordinate 846,171,201 of OY728131.1, read as the reverse complement.
CAAGACTACAAATATGATTTTGTCAACGCCCTGTGCCAAGACACTAGTTTGTCTCATGAGACCTACCGATGCATCGAGGAGCTATAGCAGGCTCCACCCATCCATTAATAAGTCCAATGCAATCCTCACATGAAAAGATTTAAACAAAGCATAATCATTCATATTAAAACTATCATAAAAAATGTCAATACATTATCCACAACCCATGAATGGTATAAAAATAACACCTCCATAGTCAAACATTTCAAAAAACCATTAAGAAAATATAGATGATTTTTATCATAATAAATCATCCTTGATCAAGAATAATATCCAATAAAAGATATTAACATAATGGAAAATGATCTGTAAAACAGTTTGAGAGAAATATCCCTTTTTTCATAAAATCAATTTAAAAGTAAAACAATTTGTAAAGGAAGTCATTTAAAGGAAATTTTTTAATCAAAGTGCCCCATATCACTTTGAATCTTTTGAAATGATTTAACATTTTAAAACATTGATATCTATATAAATAAATCCTTAAGATCATTTTGAAAACATGGAGGGTACTTTTAACCTCCTATATAATGTCTATATTATGTTACTAAATTATACCAAAACCGTATTAATATTTACGATATCATAAATGATTAATTTATGACATTATACTACCAATTTAATAATAATTTCCATGTTAAATTAATATTTCGGGTAATACTCACTTTCTTTGTCGTACATGTTTTAACTTGTTACTCTTGATTGTAACACTTAGATCATGATTCAAATACTTCCAGAATATAAAATATGTTTAATATATCATATTTATTTAGAATATAAATATTTATAATATATATATATATATATATATTAAATGGAAAGCACTATTTATGGAGACGGTAGACCGTACATACGCATAAATGATGTTTCCATTTTCGTATCATATTGTACAGATGTAAGTGAATAAGGTATATGTAAGTTTATACACACAGATATATATATATATATATATCTCCAGTAGAATTATTATGTCATATAATACATACTTATTAATAATATATATTTTTATAATCATTGTTTAATGGTGAACGTGAAAAATAATCACATTGTGCCGTGGAGACGGTAATCCCTACATACACACAAGGGACCATATCATTATATTTATGGTGAAATAATTTGTAATTGGATGTTATATAATTTATATAGAATCATTAAAATGTTATATTTATTATTTAAATCTGTTATTCTCATTATTATACCAATCCAAATAATGAAGTGTTTGAATAACAAATTACACCACGACGTGGAGACGGTAATCCCTACATACACACATATCGTGACTTTGTTATTAATAGGATGGATAGAATAATTAATATGGTTGTACCATTTTTATAATAACATCACATTATATATATGATACTGGAGTTATTATTTTATAATGGAAACAACAATGAAATAGGAAGTGGACGACGAAAAGAACTTGAAAGAGGTGTTGAAATATTTATCTTTTTTTGGGTTCTTCATTTTGATTTGATGAAATGTACTACATAGGATTGATTTATGACCAAAGGAAGGACCATATGATGAAGGGAGGATAGTTGGGAAGATATTTGGGAAGGTTTTGGCCGAGCCAAAAGGCATTGGAGGTGTGAAATTAAGAGAATAGGTAGTGCGCTTTTATAAAGAGGTGAGGGTCACTTTAGGAAACCTTGAAATATTATTTTACAATAAAATCATTTTCATTTCCTAATTGCTCAATAATGAATTATATAAAGGCTAAGGTGGGGATGTTTCGAAGACCTCTCAACCAATAGGTTTTAGATAGGTTTAGGTCACCTTAATAACCTTGTATTTTAGATTAAACTCTTATTTAAATAGTTTATCTTTTACCATGTATTCATGTATTATTATATTAAATGGCTAATAAACATACAATAAAAATCCAAAATAACATAAAGTGGTTCATTAATGATATAAATATAATTATTTGTGTTCTTAAGATGAACCTTAGATTTTTAGGTATATTATATAATTTAATAATATAATATTTATCGTAAAAATTAATTTATGTCAATTTTGACACTATTTAGTATTTGGTTTTTGTGAAAGTCATGAAAACTTGATTACCTCAAAGAAAATACATTTAATCAACCCCAACATGTCATATTCTCGTATGAAATTCTTGGATGTCTTAAAAACCTTGAAATTATATATATTTTTATATTTATAAAACCATTTTTTTCATTTTTTTCTTACTAAGGTTATTACTACATCATAATTGTGTCATAAATAATTTTAATTATATAATGTGTAAAAATTATAAATAAAATACCATGATTTAGTAAATATTTTTATCTTTATAATTGATATTAATAGTTGAATTTATCTTATGTATAACCCTTTATTAATAATGGATTAGTTATTAAACTTTTAATTTAATTATTTTAACTCTTCCTTAAATAAGATAATAATAAATGTCCAAATCTTATCCATGTGGATCAAAGGGGCTGATATTTTATTCCTAAGGTTGTTTTCCATTGAATTACACTTATCAAATAGAATGAGAATATGTTTTTTGATAATTATGATATCCTTCTTACCCTTAATTACCCTATTTACTTTTAACAGTGGTAAATAAAATTCAAATGTTACAATTTAACAAAAATTATTTCAACTTATTGAACCACATTTTAATTATTTATATTAACAATGTCCTTAGGGTTTCTTAAATTCAACACATAGAAGTGATGAAATTAAGTTTTATGAAGATTTGAAAATGCTCCATAGAGGTGGGTAAAAGATGGTTTAAAGTTTGATAAAATTTTATATACCTAAAAATATTATAAAATGAATCCAATGAATTACATTAAACTTATATAGGTATTATATATCTATTTTGACTTAAAATAAATTAAATTAAAACAACTAATTTTTTAAATAAAATGTTGGTTTTATATAATAACGTGGTGTTTTTAACTATTCATCAAAAATTGAATGTTTTTAGAAAAATACCAAACATTTACCCTAAGATAATTTTAATATTCCAAATTCGAAAATGAAGTATATTTTACCAAATTAAAAATATAGATGTTGAATTTATTAATTTAAAATTAATTAATCTCTCAAAACCAAAAGTAGGGTTTTTAAAAAGTAAAAGCTATCAAAAGATTGAAATTTTTTATGTTAAATTTAAATGTGAAATTAGTTATAAATACCTACATTATATTAAATGATAAATATTTAATCTAATTATACTTTAAACTCATTCAAATTCAAAATTTAACAGTATAAATTATTTCGATTAAAAAAGTGGTTTTTAATCAAAACATAGTATTTTTCACTATTCGTCAAAATATGAAAGTTCTCAAAAAAGTACGAAAATTTTAACCAAACTAAATTTTTATTTCCTTATTCTAAGGAAGATTTTAATTTCATTAAATTGAATATATAAAAGTTTCAAATATTGGTTTTAAAAATGGTGTCCCATTAAAAGGTGGTAAATTTTCATTTTTTGTAAAATACTTCTTTTATCTGAAAAAAATGAGTTTGTTCTTATATTATGTCTATGAAACACATAATATTGATGTTAATATTATATTGAGTATATAAGATTCAAAATATATTTAATACTGTTCATAACCTCTTTTTGAACTGTTAGTTTATTAAGTTGTGGTGCGCTCGAACTCGGTGTGGCATGTAGCACAAGCTATTGAATTACTTTAATGAAATAACGTACTATAAAATATTTGGTTGTTACATTCTCCCCTACCTCAATAAATTTCATCCTCACAATTTGAAATTGATCTTCTAAAATAAATGGTTAAAAATAGAAAAAGACCTTTGTGTAAAACCCACATCGGAAATTGGGATAATTAAATTTGGTCTTAACAAGAAGGAAAGGGAAATAAAAAAGTCACCACCAAATTATGATCTCGACTAGGAAAAATTGGTGGATATTAGAGACACATAATTGGATGGAAAACGTCAAAAATACTAGGGAGTTATTGAGGTCATTAATCATGAACAAATGTAAAATTGGGGGCCTCAATGCCATCAATCTAAGATGATGTAAAATATCATCGATAAAAAAACATTTGGTATTAGGATAACACATTTATGATTCTAAGATATCTTCCCTAAAGATTAATAAATTAATTTATTCATATAATAAGTGTAATATATATATATATACACATGACAATTAGAGTTTCATCTTTCAACTAATTCCAACGACAAACTCATGTTTCACTAAAAAAGATAATAGAAATAAAAAATATTCTATTTATCCTAATCATATAGGGTGAAAAAATAACGATTTTATATTTCATTTGTCAGAATGTTTAAAAAAACATCATTATAAAAACCAGGATATCAAATAGGTCAGTGGTAGGTGATGCAACCTTATCGCTCTTCAGTTCCAGGTTCAAGTCTCACGGCCTTGCCGAACGCGACGGGTTGTTGCCTGACCTTCAGGTTGTCCTTTTTATGACAATCCAAAAATAATCTTAAGAAATGATTTAACATTAACAATAGTATTTGATGTCAAAAAAAATTTATTCCAACCTTTAGACTTATCCAAAATACATCTTTCCAAACTCACAGTCCAAAATTGATTCCAACCTTTAGACTTATCCAAAATACAGCATAGGGTGTGGATTTTTTTAAAATTTCCTAAGTGTAGTCTATTGATTTTCCCTATGAAGTCTCCTGAAGAGGATTTCACACAAAATAAATTTTTCACTTTTAAACGATGGTAAAAATGTTGGGTTTTTTAAAATAAATTTAAAAATAAAATGATGGAAAAACTATGATATTTAAAAGGGTGATTAGGTCGGGGTTAGTTTCATAATTTTAATTCTATCCTTGTTCAATTTTATTCAAACTTATTCTACATAGTTGATTAAACTGATTTTCCACAATCGTTTCCTCTCAATTCCTTGGTGAAATTATTATTTTGAGAGAAAACCTTACCAAGATCTCGGTTTGGTCAACCCTCCTTCCATGAGAAAAATATTCATATAGAATATAATTAATTGACATGGGTAATACCCAATCAAGTCTTGTTTATCCCAAACAATCAAGAAAATTTACTATAACTTTTACACGTACTGACAATCGTCGATTACTTCACCACTAATACCTGGTTTATTCCACCGTATATAAACCATAAATTAGTGGGGGAGATAATGATTATTTTACCAAGTAAAAAATCAATAACAGAATTAAAATTCATGAAAAATCACTCTTGATAATAAAATCTGCTATATTAAATTGAAAACAACTCTGAAGAAGAAATAAATTTCATTCAGTTACGTCCAAGAACACAAGAATTACAAAATAGAAAACCAACCCTTCCCCAATCACTGCAAATGATTACCCCACCATTGTTAAGGTAATTGATATTAATGGGGATGAATAAGGAATTAAATTCTATGAAAAAGAAAATAAATAAAAGAGAAAGCTGAAAAGTTCTCCTCCTTGGTGTCTTAGAAGGAATGGGGTGGAATGAGAGATGCTATGAGAGGGTGGAGCTCTACTCCTTTAATAGCCAGAATCTATCCCCTGATTTTTGATGCATTATATCCGCATTAAATGACATCATCACTAGTTGAGACCTTCTTTAATATTATTCATAAATCGCTTGGGCGTTTACACTCAAAATATTATAGGATTCGGACAAGTAATCCGAGAGTTATACATTTTTTACTCTCACAATTTATTCTGTCCAATCAGACACACCAAATCAAAAACTTCCATATTATGATGCCTTAATGACCCTCATGTGTCCTCGCCTTCAGGAAATATTTGGTAACGCTCCTTGAGCATCCACCCACCGAATAGAACAAGAATTGGGAATACCAAAAAATATTTATGGACTCCACACCAAAAATCAGCATAACTATAAACAGTTTTAATAGGATAACTTGTGAGATTTTTTTGAGCTTCCATATGGTCAATTCATCTTTTGATCAAAAAATAGTAAATGAAGACCTGGATATTTTGAATCTGGAAAAGGGAGAATTCTTTAATTTGGATTATTGTACAATATTTTATGGCCAAACTACATAAATAATTTAAAACAGTGAAAAATCCGAATGTGCCATTTTTAATGTTCAGCTCTAAATAACACCAGTGTCATAAAAATGAAGAAATTCATCTTAGAGTAACACTTTTCTGGGTTTAAAACTATTAAATTCCATTTAAATTTAATTGAAAATACTTTCCCAATCAATTCCCCCAAAAATAGAACTTGGACTCCTGGACAAGTAAAATTCAAATCAAATCAAACCCAAAACACATATTAATGAGATCTACCAAATCCATACAATGAAACAAAAAGATATCATGACTGATAAAAAACAATCATTTCAACTTCTCCATTTTATATTTTATTATATTTCTACTTCATTTATTATCCAATTCATACAAAACAGCTACCTCACATGAATTTTCTCTCATCTCACAAATGTATATGCTGAACAAGGCTTTTCACATCCAAACTCACATAAGAGACACCATAGGCTTGATAAATTCCTACTTCTACACTCAATGTGATTCAAGGACCTATGTTTCTCATGAGAACTTTTCAGGGTTGTTATGTGGCTTTTGGTTGTTAGGATTTAGATGTTAAAATTTATGACGCCAAAAAAGGAGGGCTTAACACTTTTTGAACCAAAAATGAAAAATTCTAATTTTCACTCAAATATGTTCTCCTTCTCTTCCCCTTTGTAGAAAATAGGCTCCATCTTAGTAAAAATCAGCTCTGAATTTTACAAAAATAATATAATCTTTGCAATCATGATTTTTCTTGAAAGCTCTAGATAGGAAAAACGTTTTTTTACATCAGAAGCTCCAGAAAGGCACGAATTATCTTATCATGAAAGATCCTGAAAGGCACATCTTTTAAAAAAATAAACTTTTCAATAGAAACATCAGCTCTTAAACATTTTATTTTCCACTCAAAGTATCACCAAATGAGGTAGTACACTACAATACATCTTCCCCCATACTGAAGTTCAACTAGATCATGCAATTTCACTTCAAGGGTTGGTTGGATAGGGAATATTGGCTTGTAATGTGGCTTAACCCTATAAGGAAACTCATGGAATATAAGGGCTTATGAAGGATAAATGTAAAGGTGGGCCATAATAAAAATGATTATTTTGAAAAGGGTGATTAGAACCAAATAAATTCCTCAATCATTTATAACACATGTACCCCAAACCATCATGTTTTGAATGGAATAAATCAAATTCTAGTTTAATAAATAATGGTCTGGTTCTCTCAAAATATGAAGTGAATGAAAAGAACAAGAAAAAACGGTTTAGAAGCCTCACAGGAAAGTGATTTGAAAGATATATATAGTGAAATATGGCATGGGTTTCAAAAATCAGTGTACTTTTCATCAAATTCCAAAACATTTCAACATCAAACAATGTCATTTTAGTATTAATTTAATCTCACTTTCATGGAATAAATTAGATTACCATCTTTGAAATGAGTTCCAAAATTGGTAATGATAATCATTTTAGCTCAAAAAATTCAAAAAGACACCAAAATTTGAAAAATAAACGTACGAAAACATGAAAACACGCAATTTTTTTTGAAAACAAACACAAAATGAAATTCCTAAACTAAAAAGGTTCCCTCCCCCACACTTAAATGATACAGTGTCCTCAATGCTGGAATTTTTTTAAGTTTCAAAAAGATAGATTAACTGCATTTAATCAAGTGTAAAGTATTGATGCAACCTGATAGGTCTTCATTGGTATTCAAGGTTAAGGAGTGTGATCTCCTCCAATGGTTATTTTCTATTTCCTAGTAAAGACAAGTTGTACCAACAAGAGTCTTATTTGTGTCCATAGATACCACAACTCCAACAAAACCCCAAAAATCATGTTCTTATGGAATGGTTTTCAATATTTCTGGATATTTGTTTCTTCCTTTTTCAATTTGAACATAAATATTTTTAAGGGCTTGTGGTGTCCTTTGAAAATTCCTCCCTTCTCTAGAGGTAGGAGATTGTCCCTCAATTTTAATTACCCATACGAATATAGTTTTGGGTGTGGATTTTTTTAATATTTCCTAAGTGTAGTCTATTTATTTTCCGTATGAAGTCTCTTGAAGAGGAGTTCACACAAAATAAATTTGTCACTTTTAAACGATGGTAAAAATGTTGGGTTTTTTAAAAGAAATTTAAAAATAAAATGATTGAAAAACTATGATATTAAAAAGGGTGATTAGGTCGGGGTTAGTTTCATAATTGTAATTCTATCCTTGTTCAATTTAATTTAAACCTATTCTTCATAGTTGATTAAACTGAGTTTCCACAATCGTTTCCTCTCACTTCCTTGGTGAAATTATTATTTTGAGAGAAAACCTTACCAAGATCTCGGTTTGGTCAACCCTCCTTCCATGAGAAAAATATTCATATATAATATCATTAATTGACATGGGAAATACCCAATCAGGTCTTGTTTATCCCAAAAAATCAAGAAAATTTACTATACTTTTTACATGTAATGACAATCGTCGATTACTTCACAACTAATCCATGGTTTATTCCACCGTATATAAACCATAAATTAGTGGGGGAGATAATGATTATTTTACCAAGTAAAAAATCAATAACAGAATTAAAATTCAAGAAAAATCACTCGTGATAATAAAATCTGCTATATTAAATTGTAAACAACTCTGAAGAAGAAATAAATTTCATTCAATTAAGTCCAAGAACACAAGAATTACAAAATAGAAAACCAACCCTTCCCCAATCACTCCAAAGGATTACCCGACCATTGTTAAGGTAATTGATATTAATGAGGAAGAGTAAGGCATTAAATAATATGAAAAAGAAAATAAATAAAAGAGAAAGCTGAAAAGTTCTCCTCCTTGGGGTCTCAGAAGGAATGGGGTGGAATGAGAGATGCTTTGAGAGGGTGGAGCTCTACTCCTTTAATAGCCAGAATCTGTCCCCCGATTTTTGATGCATTATATCCCCATTAAATGACATATTCAATAGTTGAGACCTTTATTATTATTATTAATAAATCTCTTGGGTGTTTACCCTCAAAATATTAGAGGATTCGGACAAGTAATCCACGAGTTAAACATTTTTTACTCTCACAATTTATTCTGTCCAATCAGACACACCAAATCGAAAACTTCCATATTATGATGACTTAATGACCCTCAGAATGGATCATTCATGTGTACTTGCCTTCATGAAATATTTGGTAACGCTCCTTGAGCATCCACCCACCGAATAGAACAAGAATTGGGGCCACCAAAAAATATATATGGACTCCACACCAAAAATCAGCAGAACTGTAAATAGTTTTAATTGGATAACTTGTGAGATTTTTTTGAGCTTCCATATGGTCAATTCAGCTTTTGATCCAAAAATAGTAAATGAAGCCCTGGATATGTTGAATCTGGAAAAGGGAGAATTTTTTAATTTGGATTACTGTACAATATTTTATGACCAAACTACATAAATAATTTAAAACAATTAAAAATCTGAATGTGCCATTTTTAATGTTCAGCTCTAAATAACACCAGTATCATAAAAATGAAGAAATTAATCTTAGAGTAACACTTTTGTGGGTTTAAAACTATTAAATTCCATTTAAATTTAATTGAAAATATTTTCCCAATCAATTCCCCCAAAAATAGCACTTGGGCTCCTGGACAAGTAAAATTCAAATCAAATCAAATCCAAAACACATATTAATCAGATCTACCAAATCCATACAAAGAAACAAAAAGATATCATGACTGATAAAAAACAATCATTTCATGTTCTCCATTTTATATTTTACAATATTTCTACTTCGTTTATTATCCAATTCATACAAAACACCTACCTCACATGAATTTTCTCTTATCTCACAAATGTATATGCTGAAGAAGGCTTTCACATCCAAACTCACATAAGAGACACCATAGGCTTGATAAATTCCTACTTCTCCACTCAGTTTGATTCAAGGACCTATGTTTCTCATGAGAACTTTTTAGGGTTATTATGTGTCTTTCGGTTGTTAGGTTTTAGATATTAAAAATTATGACGCCAAAAAAGGAGGCTTAACACTTTTTAAACCAAAAATGAAAAATTCTAATTTTCACTCAAATATGTTCTCCTTCTCTTCCCCTTTGTAGAAAATAGGCTCCATCGTAGTAAAAATCAGCTCTGAATTTTACCAAAAAAATATAATCTTTGCAATCACGATTTTTCTTGAAAGCTCTAGATAGGCAAAACGTTTTTTTACATCAGAAGCTCCAGAAAGGCACGAATTATCTTATCATGAAAGATCCTGAAAGGCACATCTTTTAAAAAAATAAACTTTTCAATAGAAACATCAGCTCTTAAACATTTTATTTTCCACTCAAAGTATCACCAAATGAGGTAGTACACTACAAGACATCTTCCCCCACACTTAAGTTCAACTAGATCATGCAATTTCACTTCAAGAGTTGGTTGGATAAGGAAAATTGGCTTGTAATGTGGCTTAACCCTATAAGGAAACTCATGGAATCTAAGGGCTTATAAAGGATAAATGTAAAGTTGGGCCATAATAAAAATGATTATTTTGAAAAGGGTGATTAGAACCAAATAAATTCCTCAATCATTTAAAACACATGTACCCAAAACCATTATGTTTTGAATGGAATAAATCAAATTCTAGTTTAGTCAAGAATGGTCTGGTTCTCTCAATAAATGATGTGAATGAAAAGATCATGAAAAAAATGGTTTAGAAGCCTCACAGGAAAGTGATTTCAAAGATATATATAGTGAAATATGGCATGGGTTCCAAAAATCAGTGTAATTTTCATGAAATTCCAAAACATTTCAACATCAAACAATGTCATTTCAGTATTAATTTAATCTCACTTTCATGGAATAAATTAGATTACCATCTTTGAAATGAGGTCCAAAATTGTTAATGATAATCATTTTAGCTCAAAAAATTCAAAAAGACACCAAAATTTTAAAAATAAACATACTAAAATATGATAACACGCAAATTTTTTGAAAACAAACACAAAATGAAATTCCTAAACTAAAAAGGTTCCCTCCCCCACACATAAATGATACAGTTTTCTCAATGCTGGAATTTTTTTTTAGTTTCAAAAAGATAGATCAACTGCATTTAATCATGTGTAAAGGATTGATGCAACCTGGTAGGTCTTCATTGGTATTCAAGGTTAAGGAGTGAGATCTCCTCCAATGGTTATTTTCTATTTCCTAGTAAAGACATATTGTACCAACAAGAGTCTGATTTGTGTCCATAGATACCACAACACCAACAAAACCCCAAAAATCATATTCTTCTGGAATGGTTTTCAATATTTCTGGATATTTCATTCTTCCTTGTTTCAATTTGAACATAAATCTTTTTAAGGGGTTGTGGTGTCCTTTGAAAATTCCTCCCTTCTCTAGAGGTAGGATATTGTCCCTCAATTTTCATTACCCATACGAACCTAGTTTTGGGTTTTTCCTCTTTTTCTTGTGATCCACTCTTCCCATTGGTTTGAGAATATCCATTACAATCTACAGTTTTAATGGGGCTTTCCATGACCTTCTTCATCTAATGTTTCATTTCAAGGCATATGGAACTATTCTTAGCTAGTTCTTCTTCTTTTGTAGCAAGTTCCTTTCGGATATCTATGATAATATTTTCATGTTCGTCCTCCTTGAGTTTATACTTCTTGAAATCAATATATTCTCATGATTTTGATTCTCCAGCCTCTTCTAATGTACTATCCAAGAATTCCAAGGTTGTATCTTATAAATTTATATTTTGTTCTTTTCCTTCTTTGTGGTAGATTTCTTTTAGCGAATGAACATCTGACAAATTCTTCATGAATTCGAGTATATTGAAATGCACTCAACTATCTCTTAGCTCCGTTGAGAGTGTTCCCTCATGTACATTGATGATGGTCTTCACATTCATTAATAATGGTCTCCCTAAGATGATGGGTGAGTGTGATGGACTCCAATATTCTTCCATTTTCAGCAAACAAAAGTCCGCTAGGAGCAATAGATCTTTTACCTTTACAAGAACATCATCCAGAACACCTATTGGAAAACTGTGGATTTTTTTGTGAGATGGACCACCACTCTAGTAGGACTCTATTTTCCAATCTGCAAAGATTTAAATTCAGAGTGAGGCATAACATTTATTGAATCACCGAGATCACATAGTGAATTTGTAAAATTTAATGAACCGATAGTGCAAGGAATAGAGAAAGTCTCTAGATCTTGACATTTTTGCGGTATCGGTGGTGTATCAATGCTGATACTCTTCTCCCTAAGTGGATTCTTTCATTTCCATCCAGCCTCCTACTTTTTGTACACATATCCTTTGAAAATTTGACATATTTAGGGATTTTTCTGATTTCATCCAGTAGTTGGATGTTAATATCAAACTTTTATGAGAGTTTCCAGAATTTCCTTTTGAATTTGTTCTTCTTCACCCTTCTTTAACTCAACGAATGCAGATGGGAACGGTGCTAGGATATCTGTTTCCCCCTTTTTTGTTTTTATAAAGATGTTTATTGTTTCTTATTCTATGGCCTATCCATCTCCTCCTCTTCTTACTTTTCATCTTCTTGGAAGATTTTCACAAGATTTTCTGAATCATTATCCCTCAGAATAGGTGGTATTGTTTCAGGTTCACGGTTGTATGGAGTTGGGATTTTTTTTCCACTTCTTGTTATGATTGCACTAAAATTCTCTTTAGGATTTGGCACTGTTTGGGATAGAAGCTTCCCTGGATTCTTGGACATGATTTCAATAAGACTTCCCACAGTGCCTGCCAGCTTATCAACCTTATCTTCTAGGCCCCATAATTGGATTGTAGTCGTTCCATAGAAGGTTGTGTGATGGTGGATGGTTGTTCATATGTCTTTCTTTGGAATGGTGGTGGATGAAAGGATTTTTGTTGTTGGAATGGATGTTTATAGGATTGTTGGAAGGATGGGGGTTATTCTATTACTGTTGGTGGTATGGAGGTTGACTAGGGTGTTAAATAAATCATATCATCTGGTTTTTTTGGTTCCAATATTCTTGTTGGGATTGGGGTTGATGTAGTTGAATTTGATGGAGATGTCTTGGTTTAAAGGCCGCATCACAGTATTTTTTCACCTATATCTCAGGGCACTGGTCAGTATAATGAGTGGAAGAATAACATAAACCATATACCTTAACTAAAGCCTGTTGTCTATTTTCGTGAGTTACAACCATTTGACAGACTAACCTTGCAAGGTCATCAACATTGGTTTCAATACATTTAGATGAAATACATGTTTTTACCTCATGTATACCCCTGGTTCCCATTCCTCTTAGTCTACATTGTTGTGAGTTTTGAGAAATCTTCTCAATTATAACTCTAATATTTGTAGGATACTTGTCAATAAGGGACCCCCAGATGCAGAAACTAAAAGATTTCATTCATTATCCATATGTCCGTGGTAAAATAACACAAGGAATTTGTGTTCCTCCATTTCATGATGTGGGCATCTGGAACATAGCTTCATGAAGTGCATCCAGTACTCGTAGAGGGTTTCTCCAGTTGATTTTCATATTATGTAAATCTCCTTCTTGATGGAAGTGCTCCTTGATGTCGGAAATAAACTTTCCATGAAACTTATTTTTAGGTCTTCCTAATCATTTTTATCCCCTAGTTGTAGGTTTTAAAACCATTTTTAGCTGATCCTTCGAGTGAGAAAGGGAATTCCCTCCACAGAAATTGGCCTTCCGGTTCTTCTCTTGGCCTAAAGCTTGAGAAAGTGTATCTGAATTCTTGCATGTGCCGATTTGGATCTCCTCTTACAAGACTATGAATCATTGGAAGCACAGGATTCATATTGACATGTAATTCAAAATCATTTGGTTCAGTGGGTGCAATTAGTTGGTTATTTTGAATGGAAAATTGTGGTTCACATAGATCACGTAGGGTTTGGTTGGGATTTCTACCCATGATTTCATGTTCAGAGTGAACACTAAGAGTTTCACTTGAATCTGATGGATCTATTTCTTCAAATATTTCTGGTAGATTTCTTTTTCTTAGTTGGGTTAATGATCTTTCAATTTCTGGATCAAATTCAATTAATGGTTCTTTTGAGTTGTGGGTCATTTAATTTTGAAAATTATTTTTTTGTTGCACTGCCACACCAGCAATGGCGCCATGTTTGAAGAACGCCAGTCATAGGGAATGGAAAAACAATTTTTAAATTTCTTAAGTGTAGTCTAGTGATTAACCCTACGATGTCTCGTAAATAAGAGTGCATACAAAACCAATTTTTCACTTTTAATGAGGGTAAAAATGATGTGTTTTTAAAAGGAAATTTGAAATTCCAATGTTTGAAAAACTATAATATTAAAAAGGGTGATTAGGTCGGGGTTGGTTTTATAATTATAATTATATTCTTGTTCAATTTAATTCAAAACTCTTCTTCTTAGTTGATTAATGTTAGTTTCCACAATCGTTTCCTCTCACTTCCTTGGTGAAATTATGATTGTGAGAGAAAACCTTACTACGATCTCTGTTTGGTAAACTCTCCTTCCATATGAAAAATAGTTGTATTGAATATCCTTAATTAACATGGGCAATACACAATTAGATCTTTTTTATGTGAAATAATCAAGAAATTCACTACACCTTTTACATGTACTGACAATCATCGAGTACTTCACCACTAATCCATGGTTTATTCTATCGTATATAAACATGAAATTAGAGGAGGGAGATAATGAAAATTTTACCAAGGAAAAAAATAAATAATGGAATTAAAATTCCTGAAAAATCATGCTTGATAATAAAATATGCTATTTTAAATTGAAAACATCTTTGAAGAAGAAATAAATTTCATTCAATTACGTCCATGAACTAAAGCATTAAAAAATAGAAAACCAACCCTTCCCTAGTCACTAAAAATGTTTACCTCACCATGGTAAGGGTAATTGAGATTAATGGGGAAGAACAAGTTATTAAAAACTATGAAAAATAAAAGAAATAAAAGATAAATCTGAAAAGTTCTCCTCCTTGGTGTCCCAGAAGGAATGTGATGGAATGAGAGATTCTTTGAGAGGGTGGAGCTCTCCTCCTTTTATAGCTAGAATTTGTATCCCGAATGTTGACGCATTTTAGACCCATTAAATGACATCTTAATGCATTGATCAATTCTACAATTTTATGTATAATTATCTTGGGTGTTTACCCTCAAAATATCAGCAGATTTGAACAAGTAAGCAGAGAGTTATGCCTGTTTTACTCCCACAATGTATTCTATCCAGTCAGACACGCCAAATCGCAAACCTCCGGATTAGGGTGCTTTAATGACCCTTAAAATAGAAAATTATTATGGCCCTAAAATCATGAAAGATGTTATAAAACTCCATTCACGTCTACCCACCAAATATCACAACAATTGGGCCCACCAAGAATTATTTATGGGCCCCACACCAAAAAATGGCAGAATTGTAAACAGTTATCATTAGACAACTTGTGAGCTTATTTTGGGCTTCCATATAGTCGGTTCAGCTTTTAGTCCAAAAATAGTAAATGAATCCCTGGATGTGTAAAATCTGGAAAAGAATTAATTTTTTAATTATTATTAGTGTAGAGTATGTTATGGACAAAATAAAGAAATAATTTAAAATAGTTAAAAATATGAAATGGGCCATTTTTAATGTTCAACTCAAAATAACACCAATATCATAAAAATGAAGTAATTCATCTTAGAGTAAAAATTTTGTTGGTTTAAAATAATTAAATTCAATGTAAATTTAATTTAAAATATTTTTTCTATCAATAAACATTTAAGTAAATGTATAAAACAAAAATAAAAGCCTATTAAATATAATCTTATGCATAATATGGAAAATATAAATCAAATAATTTCATCTACTTATTAAGATGGATATTATACTAGTATAATAATCACATTAAATATCCATAAACTATTTGATAATAATGGAATTAATAATTCCAGACTTCATAACCACATATATTCAAGGCCTTTTTCCAAGAATCCAAATAAGATTTTGTCAAGGCCTTGTGCCAAAACACTAGTTTGTCTCATGACACCTACCAATGCATCGAGGAGCTATAGCAGGCTCCAAGAGTCACTTACTAATTCCAATGCATCCTTCATATGAAAAGGTTTAAACATAACATAATCATTAATATTGAATCTAGCATACAAAATGTCAATTATTTATTAACATACCATTAATTGTATAAAAATAAAAAAATCACAGTCAAACAAATCACAGAATGTTCAATACAATATGGAAGATTTTTATCACAATAAATCATCCTTGATCAAGAGTAGTATCCTGTAAAGGATGTTGAAATAGTTGAAAATCACATATAAAACTTTTTGACAGAAATATCCGTTTTTCATGAAATAATTTTAAAAATTTACAAAATTTATAAAGGAAGTCATTTAAATGATATTTTTGAGTCAAAGTGTCCCAAAAAACTTTCAATCTTTTGAATGGTGAAGTGCATTGTGTTGCATTTGTTGTCAATGAGGCATGAAGTTGTCTTGGAATGAATGGATGTCAAGGAGTCAAGATGTGAATGTCAAAGGATGTGATGGTGTTGGTGGTAAAGGAGAATGGCCATGGAACTTAGAGGAATGTCACTTAGGAGATTCACTAAGTGGCATTTGAGATGATGGTTTGAAACATTCTCTAAGAAAATCAGACGATTGTTGAATTGATCTTTAAGTTCATAGAACTTGTATCCTGATGATACAAAGTCACAACAATATTAGAAGACCATGCATTGTAGTGACAATGCATGAGGAGTTGAAGAAGCAAGATGATCCATTCACTACTTCTAAGTGGATGAAGTGGTCTAACGAAGTCCATGTACTAACTCTTAGTGCATGTGAATTTGAAGTTGATCCAATTGATCTCTGATTAGATCAATGAAGCACATTGAAGAATTTAAGTGATTTAGGAGCTCAGTTGAAGATGAAGACCCTTCGTGAATTCCATTCCTAAATGTTGAATAAATGTTGAAGTAAGAATGGAGGAATTCTAATGAAGAAGAAAGGAATTATCTTGAAGAAGAAGAAAAATAATGAGGAAGATGGAAGAAGTGGCACTTGGCACTTGGCATGTTTTACATAGAGGAGGACTTTGTTTTTACAAAGTCTAGGTTCTGTCCTTTGCCAAAAAATTGGCCATCTCAAGCCAGCCCACGGGTTCAACCCCACGGCTCATATGGGCACTAGGCGCCACGCCCATGGGGGATCCCATGGTGCAAGCTCGAGAGGCAGGGGGCCGTGTATAAGCCCCCGAGGGCACGCGGTGGTGAAATCCGCGCACCGGAGGTGCATATTGGGCGCCAGTGGCGCGCCCGCAGGAGCAGAGTGGGCGCAGAGCGCGCCCGCAGGAAGAACCCGGTGCGGGGCGGCACCGGGAGGGGAGAAGATCAATTGAAGGGAGGCCGGCAGCGCTTGGCTAATAAACCGCGGCAAAATCCCGCGGCGTTTCGATGTGGGACGGCGAAATTTCACCCCGGAGCGATCCTGGCCGCACGATCCATCGCGCGCCAGATCCGAGCCGCTCATCTAATCGCGCCTCTCGCGATCTGATCGGGGCCGTCCGAAGATCTGATCCAACGGCCGTGGCTTCGTCCTCTTCCTCGAGCCCGAGCCGAAGCTCCCCGCGTGCCTCCGTCGAACCAGGAGCATCCCGAATGCAGATTTTGAGTTCCCGGCCATCGTTTCTGAATCCGAAGCCTCCAGTGAGATCGTCTGGCCTCCATGAACACGATCATGCAATAAAAAAGGCATGCATGCAACAGATGGAGAATTTCGGTCTAGGCCGAGGCAAACGAAGTTGCCGAGGCCTTGAGGGTTCGTGCCTTTGCAAGGGATAAAAGAGACGAAGTCCGTGCATGCGTTCTAAGTCGCATGCACGTGGAGGAACCCGAATAAAAAGGGAAACCCACGTGAAATAAAAAGAAAAACAAGATTTAAGGAAATCTTGAAATCCCGAAATCTTCGAGGATTTGAAGATATCCCATGCGGATGAACCGAGGCTCTGCTTCGCCTATAAAAAGAGAGCCCGAGCTCTCATTAAGCTGCTGATGAACTTGAAGAGAAGTCCCGCGGAGCATCCCTCTGCCTCGCGAAGAAGAAGCCGCCGCGCAAAGTACTTGCGCGGCTGAAGATCTCGGTGCCACCCGAGGCCCGAAAGAGTTCACTGCGCGGCTATCTTGCGCGTCAGGAAGATCCTGAGCCGCTTTAATTTGCGCGCTCAAGGATTGGCACCCTCACTGCCCGCATACTTGTGCGGCAGGAGGAAGTGCCCGCGGGTGCAGCACTTGCGCGCCCCGCGGTAGGAAGTCTTGCGCGCCCCTGTGCCGCGCACCCTTGCGCGCCTGGTTGCACCAAGTGCACCTACTTGGCAGTGTTGGAGAAGAAAACCCGTGGCCGGTGTGTGTGTGCATAAGTGGAGAAGAACACTTTGTGTGTGTGCAAGGAGTGGAAGGCCACCACATTTGTGTGTGTGAAAAACAAGAGGAAGACCCGAGGCCTTTAGTGCCTTGTGTGCAAAGTGAACAAGGAAGGCCGTAGCCCTTATGTGGGTGCACACATTGAAGAACAAATTAAAGAATATTATTTGTGTGTGCTAAGTGAAGAGGAAGAGCACACTTGGCCGTGTGTGCATTTGAAGAGGCCGAGGGTTGTGACCTTGTGTGTGCACCAAGTGAAGACACATTTTGTGTGTACATAATTGAAGAACAACCTGCGGGTTAAGGGTGTGCAACAAGAAGAGGGAAGAGGCCAAATTCAAGTGTGTGCAAAACGTGGAACAAATTGTGTGTGCAAAACAAGTGAAGGCCGAACCTTAGTGTGTACTAAGTGGTGTATACACACTAAGAAGGAGAAGAAGGAGAATACTCACACTAAGGTAGAACACACATTTATGTGTGTAAACAAATTGAATTAATTGTGTGAAGTTCAAAGAAGGTGTGTGCTAAAAGAGATTACACCCTTTGTGGGTCTACTGCACCAAGAAGAGGAAAGGGAAAGTGCATGCATGCATGCATGCACGTGCACACGTGAACAGTGCTAAATCAGTGGTGTGCATCTGAGTTGTCCAAGACCAGAAGATCTTGAGGAATCAGAGTTTCCATGCATTCAGTGCATGAAGTTGAATTGGTGTGAGACTGGACCAGACTGAAGTTAAAGATATTATTTGTCTGAGTATTCAGTAGTTGGAGAGAAGCCGGGTCATCCTTAGAAGAAGGTGATAAAGCCCGAGCAAGACGAGAAGACCTGATCATCACAAGTGATCAGAGGTACCGAGCAAGGCCAGCAGCCTTTATCCCAGGCTGCTGAAGATACTTGAAGAGCTGAACAAGAAGAAGAGCTACTCGTGTGACTCGAGGAGCCAGGAGAAGACCCTGTGGGACTCAGGGAGAAGAAGTCTTCAGTGGGATTCTGGAGCAGGCCAGTGGGACTCTGGTAACACTGTGGGACGCAGTATAAAGACCCTCCTGTGGGACTCAGGAGAGATACAGTGGGACTCTGTATCGACCATTGTAATACTAACCGATTATAATGGAAGAATCCATGCTTGGAGAGCATGGCAAGGATGTAGGCCTTTGGTGCCGAACCTTGTAAATCCTTGTGTCCTGTGCCTTTTCATTACTGCATTATCCGGGAAAGGTTGAGAGATACAAGAAGAGTGGATCGAGGATTTAACCAACCATAGAGGTTTAATTGATTAAGAATCAATTAGTAAAAAAGTTTTAAAGGATCACTGATTCACCCCCTCCCCCTCTCAGTGATTCACACTGAACTGGGCACTTCAATTGGTATCAGAGGGAGGTTACCTCTAAAAGATCCAAGGGAGTCTATATGGAGTGCAGATTTGAGGAAATGAGTGACCAGCCTCAAATGGAGATATCTGCCAAGACTCTGAAAAATAGAAAGAAGAAACAGGCCAAGAAGATGAAGAAAGCCTGTCCTAGCTGTGATGAAGTTTAAACAATGAATGATCTTCAGAGTGCACTCAAATATCTTCAGAAGACAGTTCCCATGGAAGTGGCAAAGTGTATAGCTACAGGCATCCATGATCTTCATGAAGAAAAATCACAGTTAGAAGAAGAAGCCAATGCAATGGAAGATCAGCTGGCTAAAAGGGTTGGCATAACCAACACTCTCAGAAAGCTGGTGAAGGCTAAAGATGAAACAGTATCACTTTGCAATGAAAGATATGAAGACACTACAGAAGAATTGCAAAGAAGCCTTTCTGAGAAAGAATTCTTTAAGACTGTAGTCAAAGATGTTTTCCATGCACTGGAAAAGAGGCATAAAGTGTCAATGAATGTCAGAGATGCTCAACTCAAAGACAAAGTCAAAATGGTGAAGGAGCTTGACAACTCATTGCATGAAATAAAGAAGGTTCATGATGACCAGATGGAACAGCTGAAACAGAATTGGGAAGGTAGGCTAAGATTGGTTGAGGATGAGAAGAACTCCCTCAACATGAAATGCTTTGAACTAGAGGTGATATTGAAAAATATGCAATCACCCAAAGCTGAATCCTCCCAGTCAGCTGAAAGAAGAAATGTTGCTACTCAAGTGAGCTTTGAAAAGGATGATTCTAAAAGAAAGACATCCTATAATAAAAGGGCAACAACTTCTAAAAGAAAGGTACCATCCATACCATCTTGTACTGATGCTTCTAATTGTGTTTCCACAAAAAGTGCAGGATGGAAGAATAATTCCAAACAAATATGGATGAAGACAGTAAAGAAGCAGAGCTCTCCTGAAACAGCACAACAAGTCAAGAAAAGTACCCTACAATCAGAAGGACTCAAGAGGTCAAGATTTGTGGGTCAATGCTGGTGTTGTAATAAGTATGGGCATTGTGCAAAGGATTGTTGGTACAATCCACTGAATGCCAAAGCACAGAGGAAGCCCATGCCAAGGGGGAGCAAGCCAGAAGGAAGGAAGCAACATCCACAGGTCCAGAGACATCTGTTTACTGCAAATAGATTTGGATTACTTGACAACATCTGGGATGATTGCAAAAGTGGTCAAAAAGATACATGTCAATCTCCAACTGTATCCAGAGCTCAAAAGAAGAAAAGATCACTGAACCTGGCTCAGAGAGATTCCTTGGGAAGCAAGCAGAAGAAAGTGGAAGATGCTCCCAAGAAGAGTTTGAAGAATGAAGAGAAGTCCTTGGAGTCTAAATCCAAGAAGGGTGAGTCATCCAGAAGGACCACCAAGAAATGCTTCTACTGTGGAAAGAAAGGACACATCATGGACCTTTGTAAAGAAGCCATGAAACTAAATAGAAGCAGACTGTACTCCAAAAGACAATCAATCCAGAAGAAGAAGGGATTGATTGAAAATAAGTTGCCTAAGAGAGGTAGCTTAGCAGCATCCAAAGAACCATGTGGAACTTCCAAAACTGAGGCCACTCTTCCAAATGATATACTTGTCATATGGCCACATCAGTTGCAACTTGCCAGAGAACTACAAAAAGCTGAAGATGAAGCTCTGGCATTTGCTAAAGCAAAAGGGAAGAAAAAGATTTCACATGAAGATGGGTTGAGAACCACACCAGTACAGACATCAATGAAGATCAAATGTGCAAGTGTGAAGACTGGTGAAAATGGGACATCTCGGTTGAGAGAATCTTCTCAACCTTGTTGTTCAAATTGATGAACCAAGGAGGTTCCATCTTATTCCCTTATACTCTTGGTATATACATGTGCTGACATTGCAGGGAATTGAAGATGATGATCATTCTCAGCTGGAGGATGGTTTGGACAGAATGGAGTGCACCCCTTGAGGGGGAGCCAATCTGGAGAAGATGGGATTCTGATATTTAATTCCATCTTGAGAAAAGTGAAGGTATTCCAATCAGACTTTCATCCCTTGTTTCTTAATTGAGTTTATCTTGTCAATTAAGGGGGAGTATTGATTGAAGACAAATAGATGAAAGGGGGAGCTTTATCTTAGCACTGAACTTTCTAATAAGTTTTGTGAAGTATGTGCAGGATTTAGCAATTCATTGATATATCTGAAAAAATTTCAAACCCCTGAAGCATGATCTCACATGTACAGTGAATTTTGGACAGCTTTGAATTCCTTGGTCATATCACTCTTGTTTTCTACACCGGGTTAGCTCAAGTAGACTTAGAGCTGATTTACTAAAGGTTCTTTGCTAAAGAAGAACATGTGACATCATCCCTCTCTCAGTGTTTTTCAAGAAAATACTTTTCAAAGGGAGGAAGATATTTGTGAAAGTGAACCACACCACACCTTTGCATTTGATTTCCAATAAGGGGGAGAAAATATTGGCACACATATTGACCCATTCATATGTGCTGAAGGAGTGTATTGACAACAAATACAAAGGGGGAGATTGAAGTGCATTGTGTTGCATTTGTTGTCAATGAGGCATGAAGTTGTCTTGGAATGAATGGATGTCAAGGAGTCAAGATGTGAATGTCAAAGGATGTGATGGTGTTGGTGGTAAAGGAGAATGGCCATGGAACTTAGAGGAATGTCACTTAGGAGATTCACTAAGTGGCATTTGAGATGATGGTTTGAAACATTCTCTAAGAAAATCAGACGATTGTTGAATTGATCTTTAAGTTCATAGAACTTGTATCCTGATGATACAAAGTCACAACAATATTAGAAGACCATGCATTGTAGTGACAATGCATGAGGAGTTGAAGAAGCAAGATGATCCATTCACTACTTCTAAGTGGATGAAGTGGTCTAACGAAGTCCATGTACTAACTCTTAGTGCATGTGAATTTGAAGTTGATCCAATTGATCTCTGATTAGATCAATGAAGCACATTGAAGAATTTAAGTGATTTAGGAGCTCAGTTGAAGATGAAGACCCTTCGTGAATTCCATTCCTAAATGTTGAATAAATGTTGAAGTAAGAATGGAGGAATTCTAATGAAGAAGAAAGGAATTATCTTGAAGAAGAAGAAAAATAATGAGGAAGATGGAAGAAGTGGCACTTGGAACTTGGCATGTTTTACATAGAGGAGGACTTTGTTTTTACAAAGTCTAGGTTCTGTCCTTTGCCAAAAAATTGGCCATCTCAAGCCAGCCCACGGGTTCAACCCCACGGCTCATATGGGCACTAGGCGCCACGCCCATGGGGGATCCCATGGTGCAAGATCGAGAGGCAGGGGGCCGTGTATAAGCCCCCGAGGGCACGCGGTGGTGAAATCCGCGCACCGGAGGTGCATATTGGGCGCCAGTGGCGCGCCCGCAGGAGCAGAGTGGGCGCAGAGCGCGCCCGCAGGAAGAACCCGGTGCGGGGCGGCACTGGGAGGGGAGAAGTTCAATTGAAGGGAGGCCGGCAGCGCTTGGCTAATAAACCGCGGCAAAATCCCGCGGCGTTTCGATGTGGGACGACGAAATTTCACCCCGGAGCGATCCTGGCCGCACGATCCATCGCGCGCCAGATCCGAGCCGCTCATCTAATCGCGCCTCTCGCGATCTGATCGGGGCCGTCCGAAGATCTGATCCGACGGCCGTGGCTTCGTCCTCTTCCTCGAGCCCGAGCCGAAGCTCCCCGCGTGCCTCTGTCGAACCAGGAGCATCCCGAATGCAGATTTTGAGTTCCCGGCCATCGTTTCTGAATCCGAAGCCTCCAGTGAGATCGTCTGGCCTCCATGAACACGATCATGCAATAAAAAAGGCATGCATGCAACAGATGGAGAATTTCGGTTGAGGCCGAGGCAAACGAAGTTGCCGAGGCCTTGAGGGTTCGTGCCTTTGCATGGGATAAAAGAGACAAAGTCCGTGCATGCGTTCTAAGTCGCATGCACGTGGAGGAACCCGAATAAAAAGGGAAACCCGCGTGAAATAAAA
Source organism: Viscum album (assembly GCA_963277665.1). Classification (NCBI taxonomy): domain Eukaryota; kingdom Viridiplantae; phylum Streptophyta; class Magnoliopsida; order Santalales; family Viscaceae; genus Viscum; species Viscum album. The sequence continues at coordinate 846,147,334 of OY728131.1, read as the reverse complement.
AGAAAAACAAGATTTAAGGAAATCTTGAAATCCCGAAATCTTCGAGGATTTGAAGATATCCCACGCGGATGAACCGAGGCTCTGCTTCGCCTATAAAAAGAGAGCCCGAGCTCTCATTAAGCTGCTGATGAACTTGAAGAGAAGTCCTGCGGAGCATCCCTCTGCCTCGCGAAGAAGAAGCCGCCGCGCAAAGTACTTGCGCGGATGAAGATCTCGGTGCCACCCGAGGCCCGAAAGAGTTCCCTGCGCGGATATCTTGCGCGTCAGGAAGATCCTGAGCCGCTTTAATTTGCGCGCTCAAGGATTGGCACCCTCACTGCCCGCATACTTGTGCGGCAGGAGGAAGTGCCCGCGGGTGCAGCACTTGCGCGCCCCGCGGTAGGAAGTCTTGCGCGCCCCTGTGCCGCGCACCCTTGCGCGCCTGGTTGCACCAAGTGCACCTACTTGGCAGTGTTGGAGAAGAAAACCCGTGGCCGGTGTGTGTGTGCATAAGTGGAGAAGAACACTTTGTGTGTGTGCAAGGAGTGGAAGGCCACCACATTTGTGTGTGTGCAAAACAAGAGGAAGACCCGAGGCCTTTAGTGCCTTGTGTGCAAAGTGAACAAGGAAGGCCGTAGCCCTTATGTGGGTGCACACATTGAAGAACAAATTAAAGAATATTATTTGTGTGTGCTAAGTGAAGAGGAAGAGCACACTTGGCCGTGTGTGCATTTGAAGAGGCCGAGGGTTGTGACCTTGTGTGTGCACCAAGTGAAGACACATTTTGTGTGTACATAATTGAAGAACAACCTACGGGTTAAGGGTGTGCAACAAGAAGAGGGAAGAGGCCAAAGTCAAGTGTGTGCAAAACGTGGAACAAATTGTGTGTGCAAAACAAGTGAAGGCCGAACCTTGGTGTGTACTAAGTGGTGTATACACACTAAGAAGGAGAAGAAGGAGAATACTCACACTAAGGTAGAACACACATTTATGTGTGTAAACAAATTGAATTAATTGTGTGAAGTTCAAAGAAGGTGTGTGCTAAAAGAGATTACACCCTTTGTGGGTCTACTGCACCAAGAAGAGGAAAGGGAAAGTGCATGCATGCATGCATGCACGTGCACACGTGAACAGTGCTAAATCAGTGGTGTGCATCTGAGTTGTCCAAGACCAGAAGATCTTGAGGAATCAGAGTTTCCATGCATTCAGTGCATGAAGTTGAATTGGTGTGAGACTAGACTAGACTGAAGTTAAAGATATTATTTGTCTGAGTATTCAGTAGTTGGAGAGAAGCCGGGTCATCCTTAGAAGAAGGTGATAAAGCCCGAGCAAGACGAGAAGACCTGATCATCACAAGTGATCAGAGGTACCGAGCAAGGCCAGCAGCCTTTATCCCAGGCTGCTGAAGATACTTGAAGAGCTGAACAAGAAGAAGAGCTACTCGTGTGACTCGAGGAGCCAGGAGAAGACCCTGTGGGACTCAGGGAGAAGAAGTCTTCAGTGGGATTCTGGAGCAGGCCAGTGGGACTCTGGTAACACTGTGGGACGCAGTATAAAGACCCTCCTGTGGGACTCAGGAGAGATACAGTGGGACTCTGTATCGACCATTGTAATACTAACCGATTATAATGGAAGAATCCATGCTTGGAGAGCATGGCAAGGATGTAGGCCTTTGGTGCCGAACCTTGTAAATCCTTGTGTCCTGTGCCTTTTCATTACTGCATTATCCGGGAAAGGTTGAGAGATACAAGAAGAGTGGATCGAGGCTTTAACCAGCCATAGAGGTTTAATTGATTAAGAATCAATTAGTAAAAAAGTTTTAAAGGATCACTGATTCACCCACTCCCCCTCTCAGTGATTCAAACTGAACTGGGCACTTCAAATGGAATTAACATTTTAAAACATTCATGTCTATATAAATAAATTCATAAAATCATATTGAAAATATGGAAATTAATGAGAATGGTTTAGAAGAATAAATCATTAAAACTTTTAAAATGTTTTTTTTAGTTAAATATTCCCTTAAAAATAATACTTTTTAAAACTATTTTATGATACATGGACATGGATAATAAATATGTCCCAGTAAAAACATACATATAAACAATCTCGGATAATAATGAGATTGAGAAATTAACCCTTACCTTGCACTTTCTTTTGGTCGATGGTACATTTAACCTCTTATATAAAAAAATAGTATTTTATTAAATTATATCATAACCATATTAATATTTATTATACCATACATGATTCATATTTGACATTATACTACCAATTTAATAATAATTTCCATGTTAAATTAACATTTCGGGTAATAATCACTTTTTTATCGTACATGTTTTAACATGTTACTCTTGATTGTATCACATAGATCATGATTTAAATTTTTATAGAACATAAAAAATGATTTATATATCACATATATTTATAATATAAATATTTATAATACATAGATATATAAAATGGAAGGAACCATTTTTGGAGACGGTAGACCGTAAGCATGCATAAACGATGTTTCCATTTTTATATCGTATTGAACGGAAGTAAGTGAATAAGATATATGTAAGTATATAAATATATATATAAATATATCTAGTATAATTATTATTTCAAATATTACAAACTTATTAATAATATTTTTTTATAAACAACGTTGAATGGTTGACGTGGAAATGAATATCAACGCATCGTGGAGATGGTAATCCGTACGTACGCACAAGCGACAATATCATTTTATTGATGGTGAAATAGTATGTAATTGAATTCTATAGCATATATAATGACTCATTAAAAAGTTATATTTATTATTTACATCAGTAATACTCATTATTATACCCATCCAAATAATTGAGTGTTTGAATAACAAACTACTCCACGATGTGGAGATGGTAATCCATACGTAGGCACATATGGTGACATTGTTATTAATAGGATGGATAGAATAATGAATATTGTTGTACCATTTTTATAATAACATCACGGTATATTGAAGATACTAGATTTATTATTTTATAATGGAAACAATAGAGAAAGAGGAAGTGGATGAAGATAAGATCTTGAAAGAGATGATGAAATATTTACCTGTTATTCAAGTTCTTTTTTTATTTGATCAAAAGGGCTTCTTAGGTTGGCTTTATGACCAAAGGAAGACCTCTAAGATGAGGGTAGTATAGTTGGGAGGATATTTTTGTAGGGGCTGGCTAAGCCAAAATGATTTAGAGGTGTGAAATTAAGAGAATGGGAAGTGGCCTTTTATAAGAGAAGTGAGGGTCTCTTTAGGAAAAGTTTGAAATATTCTTTTATATTAATACCATTTTAGTTTTTTAATGGATAAAAAATAAATTATATAATGGATACAGTGGGGAGGGTTTGAAAATCTTTCAATCAATATGTATTTTATAGGTTTAGGTCACCATATGAACCGTATCTTTTAGAGTTAACTCTTAGTTAAATAGTGTAACTTTTACCTTGTATTCTTGTATTGTTATTTTAAATCTTTAATAAACCTACTATAAAAACAAAAAATAATCTCAAGTGGTTAATTAATGATATAAATATCATTATATAAGTTATTTGGAAGATCCATATATTTTTAGGACTATTATATAATTTAATAATATTATATTTATTTTAAAAACTCATTTCTGCCAATTTTGACACTATTTAGTACTCGATTTTTGTGAAATTCATCACAACATGATTACTTCAAAAAACTTACATTAAATCAATACTAACATGTCATATTCAACTATAAAATTCTTGTATTTCTTAAAAAAATTTGATATTTTATTAATTTTAATATTTATAAAACCATTTATTTTATTCTTTCATTAATAAGGTTATTACTACATCCTCATTGTGACATAAATAAATTTAATTATTTAATTTTTAAAAGATATAAATTAAATACCTTGATGTATGAAATCTTTCTATTGTTCTAATAAATATTTATAGTTGAATTTACCTTATGTATAACCCTATATTAAAAATGGTTTAGTTATTAAAATTTTTATTTAACTCCTTTAACTCATCTTTAAATTAAAGAATAATAAACGTCCTAATCTTATCCAATTAAACCAAATGGGTTCATATTTTATTCCTAAAGTTTGTTTTGGTTGAATTACACTTATCCAACCGAATTATGACATGTGATAGGGTGATTATGATATCATTTATACCCTTAATTACACTATATACTTTTAACTATGGTAAATAAAAGTCAAAGTAAATATTCATCAAAAATTATTTTCATCTTCTTGAACCACATTTTACATATTGATATTAAACATGTCTCTTAGATACTTGAAATTCAACTCACAGAAGTAGTAAATTTCTATTTTAGGTAGATTTGCAAATGCTCCTTGGTGGTGGGTAAAGGACGGTTAAAAGTTTGATAAAGTTTTATATATCTAAACATATTATAAAATGACTCCAATGAATTACATTGAAATTATATAGGTATTATATATACATTTTAAATAATTAAAATAAAATAACTATTTGTTTAAATAAAGTGTATGTTTTAAATAATAACGTAGTGTTTTTTCTATTCATAAAAAATTCAACGTTTTCAGAAAAATATGAAAAATTTACCCTAAGTTAATTTTGATATTAAAAACTCAAAAAAGAAGTATATGTTAACAAATTAAGAACATAGAAGTTTCATTTATAAATTTAAAATTAATTCCACTATCAAAACCAAAAATCGGGTTTTTAAAATGTAAAAAATATCAAAAGATTGACTTCTGTTTATGTCCAATTTAAATGTGAAATTACTTATAATGACCTAAATTGTATTAAATGATAAAAATATAATCTAACTATAAATAAAACCCATTAAAATTCATAATTTAACACTATAAATTATTTTTATTAAAAAAGTATTTGTGAATTAAAACATAGTATTTTTCACTATTCGTCAAAATTTGAATGTTATCAGAAAGGTACCAAAAATTTATCCAAACTAAATTTTTATGTCCCGCTTATAAAGAAGAATTTAATTTCATTAAATTGAATATATATAAGTGTCAAATGTTGGTTTTAAAAATGGATTTCCATTAAAAGATGGTAAAATTGCATTATTTTTTAAATACATATTTTATCTGAAAAAAATGAATTTGTTCTTATATTATGTCTAGGAAACACATTATATGGATGTCAAAATTATATAGAGTATTTATGATTCCAAATACAGTTTATATTTTTCATAACCTCTTTTCAAAGGTTAGTTTAGTAAATTGTGGTGTGCTCAAACTGGTTGTTGCATGTAGCGCAATCTATTGAATTATTTTAATGAGATAACATACTATGAAATCTTGGGGTGTTGCACTTAGGTTATTATGACATTTATATTATTAATTTTATGTTAATTTTGTTACTATTAAATACATGATTTTTATAAATGTTATAACAACTTGATTCATTCAAAAAAATAAATGGAATCAATCCAAGCTTATCATAGTCACCTAGAAAATTAGTTATTAGAATAAAAAGTTTCAAATAAAATTTATTTTAATATTAATTATATCATTTATTTTAATTTTTCATTAATAAGGATATCACATCATCTTCATTATGTCCTAAATAAATTTAATTATTTAATGTCTAAAAATTATAAATAAAACATCGTGATGTATGATGTATTTTTATCTTTATAATGAATATTAATAGTTTAATTTACCTTATGTATAACCATATATTAAAAATGTTTTAGTTATTAATACTTGAATTTGACACTTTTTACTCTTCTTTAAATAAAATATAATAAATGTCCCAATTGAACTTAAGTTGATTAAAATGGAATGTGTTTTTCTCCTAAGGATGATTTTGGTCGAAAAACAATTATCCAATATGATTAGGACATGTGTTTGGGAAATTTTATATTATTATAATATTATTTTTTATCATTAATGACCTTATTTACTTTTAACAATGGTAAAAAAATTAATAGTTACTATTCACTTAAAATTATTTTCATCCTATTGAACCACATTTTACTTACTGAAGATAACAGTGTATCTCAGATTTTTGAAATTTATTTCAGAAAAGCGGTAAAATTATGGATTATGATAATATTCAAATGTGGATAGAAGTTGGGTAAAACGATGTTAAAAAATGTTCATTTAATTTTTAGATCTAATTATACCTTAAAATGTCACAAATTACATACATTGGTATAATTCTAATTATGTGTCTATTTATTACATTAACATAAATTTTTCTTAAAAATAATTATTTAATTGAAAAAGTCGATTTTAATGTACTATGCTGTATTTTTCATTGTTCATAAAAATTTGAATGATTTAAGAAAAATAACAACAATTCAACCTATGTTAATTTTAGTATTCAGATTTCAAAAATGTATTCTATTTTACCAATTTAAATTTTCTGTAGTTTCTAAAATTATTTTTATTATTGATCAAAAAAGGACATAAAAAGTAGTTGTTTTATGAAAATATTTTCTATAAATATATAACTATTTTAACAAAACTTATACATATCATAAATATGTTTTATTAATTTGAAAAATATATAAATAACATTTAAAATTTATTTTTTACTATTCATATTACAATATTTAATTGATAAATAAATATATCGTTTAAATAATTATAAAATTAATGTGTTGTTTCATAGAAACCTAATCATGCATATATCGCAATACATTCAGTGTTGCATGAAATATAAACTATTAAATTACATTAAATATATAACTTACTATGAAATCCTTTGGTGTTATATAATATTCAAATGAAAATAAAGGAAGAACCAAAACACAACCCCATACACATAATCCAAACATCAAGACTATGGGTATAACTGGTAGACCATTTACCTCGGTTATGAAGATGAAAAATCACGTAACCTTGGCCTTTTAATTGGAATTGAACACCCTTCATAGACCCATACTATTATCCACTAGAAAAATAGTGTTCTATCACTTCATTATAAGTATAGAAACAAGAAAACCCCTAATCAGAAAAAGAAAGAAATAGAGGAGTGTTAAACTCACCTAATTTTTTGATTCCCAACCACCAGTGCTCCAAACACCCAAGAAAAGAAAGAAATTTATCCTCACGATGCCTATGGAATTTTGAGATTCCAATAGGGTAGTAGGAGGAATAAATAAGATAAATCTTGTGCTAGAACATTTAAAGTCTGTGCGTGAAAACTGTTAAATCCCAACATGTAATGTGTCACATGATTTGGCTGCACAGTTTTCCAAACTATACGCTATCCAGACACCACTCTATTTCGAAGATGGGGATAGTCCAAATGGCACATGGGGATCTAGAATGATTTGAAAAATTGTTCTCAACCAATAAGGGATGGATATGTCCAAGGCAACATGGTTTTTCATTCTCCCTATCATGGTTTTTTTCAAACCATGAAACCCACCTTCAAGATTTTACAGTTTCAACAAAAACATATTACTTACAATGCACTAACCCTGAAAAAAGAACGAAATAATTGTTTTCCCAATTTTTCATGTCTCAAACTCCCAAACACCTTCAATAATTCATATACATTCAAAAAATATAATTCAACCTAAATAAAGATTCTCAAACAAAAACATAACCAACTAAATAACTTATGAAAGTGCGGGATATCACATTGGAACTTTGATATCTTATAGTTCATGAATGTGAATGTAGGTATAAATGCATTTGAAAATCGTTATCCCACCTCCAAAATATATGAAATGATTCTTCTAGAAGTTTCTGTGATTAGAGATTCTATTAAGGACCCAATTGAAGTGGGGGATGAACAACCTCCCATGACAGATCAGGGATCCCACAAAGCCTATGGAGAAGAAACTCTAATGCCTTAATAAGATGGATTAAATCATTCTTCTGAGAATTTTAATATATAATTTTGAAATAACGATACTCCTCTTTTCATAGTTGGTAATCTAGACACTCAAACATAAATACCCATCAATGACCTTATTAGAGAATAAAACGGTCATTTTTCATCCATTAACATATAAAACCATGACATTAGTGATGTGTTGGTGGGAAACTATAACACCCCAAGCTTCTACAATATGTTTCCCTTTGACTAATACAATAGCTTGCGTTGTATGCAACATGGAGTTTAAACACACCACGACCAATCAAACTATCCGTTATTAATATTAATACCCACTATTTGAAATTGAATACATTTTATTTTTCAAAAGGGACTTCATTTTTGGATTTGGAATATCAAAATTATATTAGGTTGAATTTTCGGTATTTTTTTGAAAACATTCAATTTTGGATGAATAGTGAAAAACACTGCGTTATTGATTAAAACCAAATTTTTTAAATAATTATTTATTTTATTAATGTTTATTTTAAGTCAAAATAGATACATAATACCTATATTAGATCAATTCAATTAATTGGAGTAATTTTATAATAAAATTACATATATATAATATTATTGAAATTTTAACCGTCTTTTACCCACCTTCTAGGCAAGTTAGCAATTCGACATAAAACGTAATTAAAAACTTCAATGAATTAAATTTCAAAAACACATCTAATATCATTATTTCAAATTTGGTTCAATAAGATGAAAATAATTTTTGGTGAATAGTAACTTTTCACTTTTATATACCACGATTAAAAGTAAATATGATAATTAAAGGTAAAAATGATATTATTATTACCCTAAAACCTATCTCAATTCAATTAGATAAGTGTATTTCGACCAAAAACAACCTTAGGAATAAAATATGATCCTTTTGGTCTACTTGGATTATATTAGGACATTTTCTATTATTTTATTTAAAGAAGAGTTAAAAGTCTTAAATTCAATGTTTAATGACTAAACCATTTTTAATATAGGGTTATATATAAGATAAATTTGTCTATAAATATTCAGTAAAAATCTAAAAAAAATTATCAATATAATGGTATTTTATTTTTAATTTTTAGAAATAAAATAATTAAATTTATTTATGACAAAATGATGATGCAGTAATTATCTTATTAATGGATGATTAAAATAATTGATATTATAAATAAAAAAATAATTATAAATTGATACTTGTGATGAATTCCAAGAATTTACTAGATTAATATGACATGTTAGGGTTGATTGAATGTATTTATTTCGATGTAATCATGCTGTTACTACTTTCACAAAAACAAAATACCAAATAGTGTCAAAAATAACATAAATGCGTTTTTAAAACAAATACTTTATTATTAATTGGTATAATATTCTTAAATATCTATGTTTTATCCAAAAGACATATAAAAGGATAGATATATTAATAATTAACCACTTGGGGTTTTCATGTAATTTTATAGTATGCTTATTAACCATTTATTATAATAATAAATGAATACATGGTAAAAGGAAAACTATTTGACTAAGAGAAAAATCTAAATGATAAAGTTATTTTGTTGACCTAAACCTATCTAAAACCAATCGAATGATAAGTTTTCAATACTTCTCAACCACAGACTCCAAATAAATCATTTTGGATCCATTATAAACAGAATATTATTGTATAATAAAATAATATTTCAAGCTTTTCCTAAAGTGACCCTCACCTCTCTTATAAAAGGGTACTACCCCTTCTCTCAAAATTACACCTCCAAATCCATTTGGCTCGGCCAAAACCTATCCAAATATCCTCCCAACTACCCTTAATCTTACCTTGGTGCCTTAATTTGATCAGGAAGCCAATCTATGGAGCCCTTTTGATCAAGTGAAAAGGAAACACCTGAAGAAGAGGTAATAATTTCACCACCTCTTACAATGTTCTTTTCTTCTTCCACTTACTCTTTCATTGTTGTTTCCATTCCAAAATAATATCCCCAGTTCCTTATACGTATTGTGATGTTATTATAAATATTTTATAACCATATTCATTATTCTATCCATCCTATTAATGACATTTCACCCTACGTGTGTATGCACGACTTACCGTCTCCATGTTATGGTGTAGTTTGTTGTTCAAACACTTCATTATTTGGATCAGTATAATAAAGAGTATAAATAATGTAAATAATAAATATAAAATGTTAATTATTCATTATATATGATATACCATCCATTTATACATGATTTCACCATCAATATAATGATATTGTCGCTCATGCGTACGTACAGATTACAGTCTTCACGAACGCGGTGAGATTCATTCTCCATCGTAATCATTCAAGAATAATATTTATTTTATGATTAAAATTAATTTTTATAAACGTAATATCATTCTAGATATTAATAAAATACATCCTATCCATAAAAAATGTGGATTACATAACTAAGCATGTAAATTAAAACGAATCAGTTAACACAGGAAACAACGATACTACTAAAATATTATTAACAACGAAATATTAGAAGATCATATATGATATAATATTTATGTATGTGGTTCTTTTATAATTTAATAAAAATGATATATCTATTATACAGTAGGTTAACGTACCATTTATTAAGGAAAAGATCAAATTAAGGGTTAATTCTTCAATCTCTTCATTATCTGAGGTTGTTTATATATGAATATCTTTTGGGACCTCTTTATCATCCACATGTGTGTTTCTTAAAAACTATATTTCAAAACATTTTTATTATTTCAAAGTCTATGGGTTAAAATTATTTATACCATTTTTTTTCTTTTTATAAGCTATTTATAATGTAATCATTCCATCGTTTTACAAACAATTTCTTTTAAAACCTTTTCGACAAAATTAAGGAAAGAATGTTTTTTTAACTTATAATGAGGGTGGAGCTATTTTCCTCCATTATAAATCCTATAATGATTCCCTTAGAAGAATATAAGTATATTTCCCAAATAAATGTTTTCTTTTATAATTATGTGGATTTTAAATGGCTTCAAAATAGAGAGAGGTATTTCTTTTAAATAGTTTTCATTTCATCTATGTCAGCATCCTTTGATGGATTTTGAACTTGTTTTGAAGTTTTTTTTATAATAAAAATATTCAATATTGTATTAAAGGTTTTTTAATAGTTTTCACAATATATGTGTTATTTTTATAAAATTCATGATTTATGGATAAATTATTGACATTTCGTATGGTAGTTTTAAAACAACTTTTTATGTTATGTTTATACATTTTCATATGAGAAATACATTGAAGTTAGTCAGTGATGGGTGGAGCCCGCTATAGCACATCGATGCATCGGTAGGTATCATGAGACAAACTAGTGTCTTGGAACATGGCTTTGATAAAATAGAATTTGTATTCTTAGCACAGGGCCGTGACTATGTGTTTATGAAGTCTTACATTACGCATTCCATTATTATGAAATTGGCAATTTGATATTACATCTGATTTTTTGACTAGTAGAATATCCGTGTGAATAAGTAAGTGTAATTTTTTTATTTATCTTGGCCAAATTATATATAATTTATGTTTAAAAGGCTTGTGTTTTATTCTTATACATTCCCTTAATTGTTTATGCATATTTAAGAATGTTTTCTCTATATTGTTATCCTTACTGAGCATCTGAGCTCACCCCTTTCTATGTTTTATTTTTCCTAGGATGTAAAGAAGTATTTTATGGTTAACCTTTGGGATAACCTAAGGAATATAAGTGTGTTAAAAGGGGACAAAATGTTTTTGTTGTTTTTATTTTATGATGTAATGTAAGACATATGTATATATTTTGTACATCAAAGGCTAATAAACAGATCAGTCTTTCGGGACTTGATTAATTGTATCATGATAATGTTATGTAATAATTCACCGACATTGGGTAACTAGGGTCAGGGAATTACAGTTGGTATCATAGCAATTTTAGTACAAACCTTGGAAGCTATATTTAGAAAAACTCTTATTAGAAAACATTAACTTATGATGAACTTTGAGATTTAGAATAGAATAAATTATGATGATTTTGGTAATGTAGAGATTTTGTATATATTATAAGAAATAAAAACCTATATAGATACGAGAAGGTAGAGGCGGCTCTCGAATAGATGTTCCTAGGAGTGGAAACTCCGATAAGGATTTCCGAGCTTGTCCAGGGGTATCGTTGTACATGAAAATGGTCCTTGCTGCACTCTTGGTTACGACACTCCTGGGGGATATGCTTAGGATAATTCACATTTTCATTACAAACCATTATGAAGTAATTATGAGTATATACCTCCTAAAAGAAATTTTTTTCATTATTATGGATTATATCCATAAACTATCAATTTATGTTAAGTATTTTACATGTTTGGAATTATGTATTTCTATGCATAAACTATTCTATTATATGCCATTGTTTGGAAATGGCGCTCAGTGGAAGGAATGGAAACCATATCAATGCACATAATCCAAGTAGATATTTCCCTCCTACTCAAGATAATTATATTGGAGCTAGTGATGCAACTAGGGATGATTATCTTATCACCATATTAGGACATCTGACTCAAGTTATGAATAAAAACCTTGCCTGTATGGAGCACCCTGATCCACAACACGGAGGATCAATGTTAGACCGATTCACAAGGCCACAACTAAAAATGTTCAATAGGACTACAAATCCATTTGTATCTGAGAAATGGATAAGTTACTAAGTGAAAATATTTCATGCTTTGGGGAGTAACAAAAGGGAAAAAGTTGGTATGGTAGTTTCTCGCCTCATAGAAGATACAGATCAATAGTGGCAATTAATAAAAAACAAAAAGTAGGATGAGGAAGTGTCAAATATAGAATGGAGGGAGTTTGAAGAGATTTTGTTAGGAAAATACATTCTTCATGACCGTTGAGCGGATATAGAAAGAAAATTTCTTAGTCTGAAGAAAAAAGAGGATTAGAATGTCGCAATGTATGAGGATATCATTATAATGTTATCAAGGCATGTGGTAGATTATATACGTAATCCAAGGTGAAACATTGATCGATTATTTGATGGGATAAAACCATTTCTTCGTCAAGCATTAGTCTCCAATCGTTCTCATCATACGAATATATAATCTCATGTTCTTTCAAGACAGAAAAATAATTTTCTATGTCATACGACTTTAAAGCAAAGAAATAGAAGATGAGATCTACTAAATACTCTAGAAATGAAAACAATGGGGAGAAGGGAAAAGTTGAATATCCATCCTATGTTAAATGTGTGAATAAACACCACGGTACTCAATTCAAGGGAATGAGAGTCTGTTACAAGTGTGGTGAAAAGGGACACCAAGATCGTGATTGTAAGGGAAAGAAATAGGATGTTAATGTTGAATGCTAAAATTATAGAGAAATGGGAAATATTGCAAATTAATGTCCTAAGAACCAAGGAAACATTCCTCGGTAAAGGCCAAGGAAGCAATGCCAAGTATATGTGATCTCTACTGCTGAGTTTGAAGCTCCGAAAGATGTAGTGGCATGTAATTTAATGGTTTCCTCAAGTTTAGTTAATACTTTATTTGATTCTGGATCATCGCATTGTTTCATATCTTCCTAGTTTGCTAAGAAAATTAGATATTTCCAATTTCATTTAACAAGGGATTTGTCAGTTAAACTCATAAGGGATGTATCATTGGAAACAAAATTTTGAATGAGTTCCCATTAAGGCATATAGATGTTCTTTATTTACTGATCTCATATTTATTCCCATTATTGAATTTGATATAATCCCCGGTACGGATCGCCTATCAGACCATGATGTGAGTATTTATTGTGAGAATAAGTAGGTTAAGATTTCTAATTATGATAAGGAGTACCTTATCATTAGAGTAGAAAAGTCACCACCTGATTCTTATCTAGATCAACCCACAGTTTCTAAACTAAATTCAATTATTGGAGAATAAGAGTATGAAATAACTATGGGTGATGAAATGAATTTCAAAATAGAGGATGTAACTATTTTGAAATAATATTTTGATGTGTTTCCAGAAGATATACATGTATATCATCCAGAACGAGATATTGAGATTTCCATTGATTTAATTCTTGGTTCAGAGCTCATATTGAATACCCCTTATAGAATGGCCACTGTAGAATTATTGGAACTAATGAAACAACTATGGTAATTGAGTAATAAAGGATTTATTTTCCCTAGTGTTTCCCCATGGGGAGCTTGTGTTCTTTTTGTTAATAAGAAAGATGGATCTATGAGGTTGTGCATTGACTATCTGGAGACTAATGCTATAATAATAAAGAACAAGTTTCCCCTACCTCACATTGATGATTTATTTGACCAAATTCCTGGAGGTAAATATTTTTTAATAGATTGACCATTGATCTAGATATCATCAGTTTTATGTGAATAAGAATGAAATTCAAAAAAAGCATTTCAAACCAGGTATGGGCATTACAAGTTTACAGTAATGCATTTTGGACTGACTAATGCACCCTCTATTTTCTTGGAAGTAATGAATAGAGTTTTCAAGAAATATCATGATGCATTTGTAGTGGTATTTATTGATTATATCTTGGTATACTCAAAAAGATATGATGACCCTAAAAATCACGTGCGTACTATTCTGAAAACCCCCAGAAGAACTGAATTATATGGGATGTTTAGAAAGTGTGAATTCTTGCTTCAAGAAAATTCTATTCACGGAAATATTGCCTATAAAGAGGGAATCTGTATTGATCATTCAGAGACTAATGAGATCCATGAATTTCCAGAACTGACGAGTATAACTGGGGTAAATAGTTTTATTCATTCAGCAGGGTATAATCAGTGTTTTTTCCAGAATTTTTCATCTTGGCATAACCCATTAACCAAGCTCATATGTAAAGGGGCTAATTTTGTTTGTACAAAAGAGTGTGAATACTTTTTTGAATAACTAAAGAGTAGATTAGTCAATTATACTATATTGAATCTATCATTAGGGAATTATGGGTTTGTAATTTACAGTGATGCTTGAACGAAATGAATTGTTTGTGTCCTTTTGTAGAATTATAGGGTTATTGCCTATGCATCATGACGGCTATCAATTCATGAATAAAATTATCCCACACATGATCTTGAATTCTCATCTGCAAAATTTTCTTTAAAGATATGAAGACACTATCTCTATGGAGAAAATATGAGATATATTCCGATCACAAGAGTTTGAGGTATCATTTCTCAAAAAAAGAACTCTACATGAGGCAAAGGATACAGCTTGAGCTACTCAAGGATTATGATTTCTCTATACATTACCTCCTAGGGAGGGAAAATTTGGTAGAAGATGCTTTGAGCAGAAAGGATCATGGAGTTTTGAACAATATGAGAGTCGAAAGGGATCCTATGTTCATGGATCTAGTAAATATTGATATATGAATAATCATGATTGGTGAAACATCAATACCTTTGCAAATGGTTTCCAAACCATCTTTACTAGAAAATATAAAAAGTACTTAGAAAACTCATGATGAGATTAAAAATAAAATTAAAGCTATGAATGATGAGAGACTGATTGAATTCATATATGAAGATGGAATTTTGAAATTTGGGAAGATACTATGTGTTCCTAATATACCTGATCTAAAAAGGGAATCATTGGATGATTCTCATAGCTCCAATTTCTCTATACACCGTGGTAGCACTATGATGAATATTGATTTGAAAGAGCATTTTTTGTGGGACAACATGAAATGGGATATTTTTAATTATGTTTCCATATGTATGGTTTGTCAGCAGGTAAAGGAAGGAATACAACATCCTATAAGAGTTATGAAAACTGCATCTGTAACACCCCAAGCTTCCATGATACGCTCTTCTTTGAATAATAGAGCAGCGTGTGTTGTACGCAACCTCAAGTTCTAACACAACGCGACCAATAAAATTAGTAGTAATGAATAGTAATAATTTTTTTTTGAAATTATATATATTTTAAATTTCAAAATGGACTTCATTTTTGGATTCGTAATATCGAAATTAGCCTATACTGAATTTTTGGTATTTTTCTGAGAACTTCCAATTTTTTATGAATAGTGAAAAATACTTAAAAACAACTTTTTTAATAAAAATAATTTATAGTGATAAATGATACTATTTATTGGTTTTAAAGTATAATTAGAATATATCTTTACTATTTTATCCAATGTTGGTCAATATAATTAATTTAACATTGAAATTGGACATAAAAAATTGTCAATCTTTTGATATATATTGTTTCTTAAAAACACGCTATTTTTTGTGACATCGGTAATTAATTAGAAAATTAATTAATGCAACTTATATGTTTTTAATTTATCAAAATAGACATCATTTTTTAATTCATAATATCAATTATAGCTTACTGTAAAATTTTGGCACTATTCTGAAAAACTTCAATTTTTGATGAATAGTGAAACCACTAAGTGGTAGTTAAATAACTGATTTTTTCATTTAAATGAAATATTACCACTTCTGTGTTGATTTTAGAAAATCCTACATACATTGTTGTCATTAGGAAGTAAAATGTGGTTCAATGTGATTAAAATTTTTTTTTTTGGTGAATAGTAACTTTTATGTTTAATTAATCGCTATTTAAGGTAATTAGTGAAATTTAAGGTAAAAATGATATTATAAAAACATGAAATGACCTTGAAACTTGTCCTAAACCTATTGTACGAGTCATGTCCGACCAATAAAATACATGGTTCAAATTTGGGACCCCATGGAGCCACTTTGGTAGGAAAATGACATAAATAACGTTTATTTAAAGTTAAAATAAAAATGTCACAAACATGAGTTGTTTTACTAAAACAATTTGTAAATGGGGTTATACATGTCATAATTTTGACTATAAATATTAATTATAAAGATAAAAAGCTTTCCTACATCATGATATTTTTTTTATAATTTTTAGACATTAAATAAATTAATTTATTTATGACACCACGATGATGCCGCGATTACCACATTAATTAACGATTTAAATAAAATGAAAGGATAATGAAAAATCTAAGGCATTAAATTGTCAAAAACATATTGGATGAGGGAATTTAGAACCCTTATCACCTTATCATCGAAATATATCATTGTGGGACCTATAGAATCCGAAAATAATTTCTTAATAAAGTAACATTTCATGACATTCCAAGAGTACCCCTCCTCCCCACTTATAAAAGGCCCCCACCACTACCACCTTACTCACACTTTCAAAGCCTTTTGGCTCGGCCAAACTCTGCCAAAATACTCTCCCAACTTCCCTCCCTTACTCCTAGAAGCCTCAATTTGGTCAGAATTCTTCCCAGGGAAGCCTTTGGCTCAAATCAAAAGAGTTACCCGATTTTAAGGTAATGTCTTGTCTTATGTTATTTTGTATTATTTTTCTTCTCCAACCCCCTAAACTCTTTTTAATAATTTCATTTGTAACAACACCAGTATCCTCAATATACTAGGATGTTGTTATAAGAAGTATTAGAGCTACACTTACACACACCTACATCTAATGGTTAAAGAACATACTATTTCTGTGGATGGCGAATTTCTGCCTCATGAAACGATGATTGTTCAACACTCATATAACACCTTAAAAGGTGGCCATTATGATGAAACTATTTTTTTATATGATATATATTATGTTTATTGTTTCCTTATGATTCTGTGTTTTTCATTTATGGCATACCTTTAGGATTTCCATTATGGGTAAACGCGATAATTTCATTTTAGGAAGTGCGGAATATTGCCCCCTCAAAGTGATTTGAATCGTTAATGCCATATGTGGGATTTATAAAGGATGGAGTAAATGGTATTATACATTATATTATACTGGAATTATAGTATACCTTTATATAATTATAATTTCATTCCATTAAATATTAAATAGAAATGAAAGTAGCATTCATGTGTACGTACGGCTTACCGTTTCCATGAACGGTGCATTTCATTTCTTACCTCTAAATGTTATGTAATATTATAAATTCATGTATATACTGGATATATATCATATATATGATATCTACATCATGAATATATTTATGTATATAAAGGATATATTACCACATGAACAAAGTGTAATTATAAGAAGTTTATTTTTGACTCTAGTACCTAAGATCGTCAAAACAACCGTTATTAACATAAATAATTACATAGTGTTCATAACATGGTAACAAGTTATATAAAAGGAATAATGAACTTGAAAAAGGATCTTAAGAAAGTAGATATTAACTCTAGTTTATTATTCAAGAGGTTAAAGAACGGTCGAGTCATGTTGGACAAGAGGTAAGGGAACTTCTTAACCCAATTTCCATTCTATTGGTTAATCTCCTACTTTAAAATTATGTCATCATAATATTATGTCTTATATTATATTTGTACTTTCGTTATGTGTAGTTATAGTTAATACACATAATAGATCTATTTTATTTTAAAAATGACCGTTCTATGTACTTTGTCTTAATCTCCTTTCATTGAGGCATATTTGGTTTTATACACAACTTTCATTTACACGGTGTATAAACCCCTTTGACTTTTATGTTTATTCAAAAGGAATCTTTTTTATATGAAGCGTTTTACTAAACGACAAAAAGGAATGTTTTTCTTGGTGTACGTATGCGGCGATAATGACATCTCCACCGCCGTGACAATTATTTGAGTTTCGGCTTCCTCTACAAGCCATAACTTTTTAAATGAAAAATAATTACAGAGTTTTAATTTTATTTCATTTTGGTATTGAAAATGGTTTTGATAAGGTTTTTATTGTATCAATGTGTTGTATTGATATCTTGTGATTGAGGTGTGGAAATTTTATGTTTTCTTTTATGTACATTTTATTAGATATGATTATGTTATGGTTTATGATATGTTTAAACATGTTCATATGAGGAATGCATTGGACTTAATAAGTGACGGGTGGATCCCGCTATAGCTCCTTGATGCATCGACAGGTCTAATGAGACAAAATAGTGTCTTGGCATGAGGCCTTGACAAAATGTTATTTGTGGTCTTTGCACGAGGCCTTGGCTACATGGTTATGATAGTCTGGCATTATGCATTCCATCATTATGAAAGTGGTTATTGATATTCCATGTGATTATTTGACCAGTAGAATATCCATGTGAAAAAGTAAATGGCATTATCTCATTTTACTTTTTCCATATTATGTTGAAGTTCAAGTTTAAAAGGCTTTTGTTTTATTTAGACATTGACTTAAATGTTTATAGTTATTGATAAAAGCTTCCGCTATATTGTTATCCTTACTGAGCATCTGCACTCACCCCTTTCAATGTTTTAATATTTTCTAGGATGTGAAGAAGTTTTTTATGAATAACCTGTAGGGATAGTCAGAAGATTATATGAGTGTGGAATATGGAGACTTTGTTATGTAGTTTTCAATTTATGATGTAATGTAACATTTAGGAATGTATCTAGTGTTTCAAAGGCTACTAAACTAATCGTTCTTTCGAGACTTGATCTTTTGTGATCATGCCAATGTTACGCAATAATGCACTGACTCTGGGTAACAAGGGTCAGGACATTACTGTTGGTATCAGAGGCAGTTTAGTACTAACCTTGGAAGCTAGATTTAGATAAACTCTGATTAGAGCACATAGCCCAAAGATAGACTTTGAGGATTAGTATAGAATAACTTCCTAGAATTTTGGTATTATAGAGATTTTCTGAGTTTTCTGAGCAATATATCCCTGTCTGGATACGAGCAGGTAGAGGTGGCTCTGGAACAGATGTACCTAGGGGTAAAACCCGAAAACACCTCTTTGAGCTAGACTCGAACGGGAACTGGTGCACGATAATGGGCCTTGCTACACTCTTGGTTACGACACTCCTGGGGGATATGCTTAGGATAATTCTCATTTTCATTACAAACCACTATGACGGGTTATGACTATATACATCCTCAAAGAAAACTTTTTTTATGATTATGGATCATATCCATAAATAATTCAATTAGTGTTAAGTGTTTTACAAGTATGGAATTATGTATTTTAATTCATAAACTAATCTAGTTTATGCCATTGTATATAAATGGAGCCTAGTGGAAGGAATGGGAACTGTATCAATGCACGCACTCCATGTAGGGATTTCCCTCCTACTCAAGATAATTATTGTGGATCTGGAGATACAACCGGTGCTGATCAACTTATTACCATACTGGGACAACTCACTCAGATTATGAATAATAACCTTAGTCGTATGGAGCACCCAGATCCGCAACGTGGAGGATCAATGTTATCCCGCTTCATGAGGAAACAACCGTCAACATTTAATGGGGGTACAAATCCATTAGTAGCTGAGGAATGGATTAACTCCTTCGAGAAAATATTTCACACCTTGGGGAGTAGTGAAAGGGAGAAGGTTGTCATGGCAGTCTACCGCCTCACTGGAGATGTCGATCAATGGTGGTTGCTGATTCAAACCACAAAGGAAGATGAAGAAGTATCAAGTATGGAATGGAGGGAGTTTAATGAAATTTTCATAGAAAAATAATTTCCACATGACCATCAATCAGATATGGAAAGGCAATTTCTGAGTCTGAGGCAGAAGGAGGATGAGAATGTTGCAAAGTATGAGGCTAACTTTACATGGTTAGCGAGGCATGCTGCTGATTATATACGTAACCTAAGAAGTAATATTGATCATTTCTTTTATAGGTTAAAACCATTTCTCCATAGAGCTTTAGTATCATAATCTTTCTCAACATACGAAGATATAGCCTCGTGTGCTATCAACACAGAAAAGGAATTCCATATGTATTATGACAATAAAGTAAAGTAAGACAAGAATAGAACGGTGGAACAAGAGACGGATAAAGGAAAAAAAAGGAAAGAAGGATTTTAAATTATGTGATAATTGTGGGAAGAATCACCTTGGTACTTGCCTAAAAGGAATGGGAGTTTGTTATAAATGTGGAAAAAAAGGTCACCAGGTGCGTGATTGCAAGGGAAAGAAAGAGGCTATCAATTTTGAATGCTACAATTATAGAGAAATGGGGCATTATGCAAACGAGTGTCCTAAGCGTCAGGGATACTTACCTCAGAAAAGGCCAAGGGATCAAGGCCAATCTTATGCTGTGACTACAGTTGAAGCGGAATAACTAATGTATTGGTGCTTTTGGACTCATGTATTATATTCTGGTTATTAGAATAATGTGATATATATATAAGTATTGTACTGCAGTACATGTTGATTTCATTAAGGTTTTAATATGATTAAGGTAATCATATTTTAGTATCTGAAAATAAGAGGAACTTTACTTTGTTTGAGGAATCTGATGATGCAATTGATTTTAGAAGTTAGAGACCTTTTAGAGAAATTCTGGATAGAGGTATTTTGGATAACCAGAATGGTTGGAATGAATTAAGTTGAAATTTGGATAGTAGTTTTTAAGGTCAAAAAATTTCTGAAGATTATTTTGTAATATTATAGTACTATAGTTTTAGGAAACGGACAACCTGCAGGGTGGGGCATAACCCGTCGCGTCAAACAAATCTGCAGGAATCGAACCCACAACCATAGTGCGACAGGCCTTTAATACCCACCACTAGCCTACAGGAAGTCCCTAGTTATTACAAAATAGTTTTCCTAATCTAAATGGTATGTGGTAATATTTAGAACATTATACAATTAGGATAAATAAAATATTTTTGAGTTCTATTACCTTCTAGAGTGAAAGATGGGTTTCTGGTAAAAATTTATTAAAGAATGAAAGTCTACATGACAAGTATGTATATTCCCTTACGTTCTTATCAAATCTCCTAAATAAAATCCTCAACTTTATAAAAGGTAACTTAAAACAAAAACGGTGCCGGTTAACATTTCCAACTGGGGATTCAATGACCGTTTAACCAATCACAAGTTTGTGATTTTCTTGTGGTTAACTTTCTCCTAATCTAGTTTTCTACAACTCTCCATCAGACCTTGATGTTTTGTTTTTCTTCCATATCCATATTTTCATAGAATCCTAGTATGGGCTATCTCGGGTGACCTTTGTACTTATCTTTCTTTCTTTTAAAGTTATATTTATATTAACCTTATTTCTGATGTGGGTTTTCCACAAAGGAATTTCCTATTTTCATCCTTTTATTTTCAAAGAACAATTTCAAATTACGAGGACGCAATTTATTGAAGGAGGGGAGAATGTAACACCCAAATCTTCCATGGTACGCTTCTCTTTTAATAATAGAGTAGCGTGTGTTGTACGCAAACTCGAGTTCTAACACACCGCGACCAATAAAAGTAGCAATTATGAATAGTAATAACCACTTTTTGAAATTATATATATTTTACATATTAAAATGGACTTCATTTTTGGATTCGTAATATCGAAATTAGCCTATGTTGAATTTTTGGTATTTTTCTGAGAACTTCTAATTTTTTATGAATAGTGAAAAATACGTAAAAACAACTTTTTTAATCAAAATAATTTATAGTGATAAATTATTCTATTGATTGGTTTTAAAGTATAATTAGAATATATTTTTACTATTTTATCCAATGGTGTTCATTATAATTAATTTAACATTGAAATTGGATATAAACAATTGTCAATCTTTTGATATATATTGTTTCTTAAAAACACGCTATTTGTTGTGACATGAGGAATTAATTAGAAAATTAATTAATGAAACTTATATTTTTTTAATATAGAAAAATAGACATCATTATTGAATTCAGAATATCAATTATAGCTTAGGGTAAAATTTTGGCACTATTCTGAAAAAATTCAATTTTTGATGAATAGTGAAACCACTATGTGGTAGTTAAATAACAGATTTTTTTATTTAAATGAAATATTACCACTTCTGTGATTTGATTTTTAAAAATACGACATACATGGTTGTCATTAGGAAGTGAAATTTGGTTCAATGGGATTAAAATAAATTTATGGTGAATAGTTACATTTAAGATTAATTGATCACGATTAAAGGTAATTAGTGAAATTTAAGGTAAAAATGATATTATAAAAATATTAAATGACCTTGACACTTGTCCTAACCCTATTGGATGAGTCATGGCCGACCAAGAAAATACATGGGTCAACATGGGGACCCCATGGAGCCACTTTGGTAGGAAAATGACATAAATAACTTTTATTTAATGTTAAAATAAAAATGTCACAAACATGAGTTGTTTTACTACAACAATTTTTATATGGGGTTATAAAAGTCATCATTTTGACTATAAATATTCATTAGAAATATAAAAATATTTCATAAATCATGAAAAAAAATTTATAATTTTTAGACATTAAATAAATTAAATTATTTATGACACCATTATGATGCCGCAATTACCTCATTAATTAACTATTTAAATAAAATGAAAGGATAATGTAAAATCTATAGCATACACTTGTCAAAAACCTATTTGATGAGGATATTTAGAACCCTTATCACCTTAGACTTGAAATATATCATTTTTGTACATTTAAAATCAGAAAAGCATTTGTTAATAAAGTAACATTTCATGACATTCCAAGAGTGCCCCTCCTCCCCACTTATAAAAGCCCCCCACCACTACCACCTTACTCACACTTTCAAAGCATTTTGTCTGGGCCAACCTCTGCCCGAATACTCTCCCAACCTCCCTCCCTTACTCATAGAAGTCTCACTTTAGGCAGAATTCTTCCCAAGGAAGCCTTTGGCTCAAATCAAAAGAGTTACCCGATTTTAAGGTAATGTCTTCTCTTATGTTATTTTGTTTTATTTTTCTTCTCCAACCCCATAATCTCTTTTTACTAATTTATTTTGTAACAACACCAGAATCATAAATATACTAGGATGTTTTTATAAGAATTAATCAAGATATACTTACACACACCTACATCTAATGGTTATTGAACATACTGTTTCTATGGATCACAAATTTCGGCCTCACAAAACGATGATTGTTAAACACTCATATAACACCTTCAAAGGTGTCCATTATGATGAAACTATTTTTTATATGATATATATTATATTTATGGTTTCCTTATGATTCGTTGTTTTTCATTTATGGCATACCATTATGATTTCCATTATGGGTAAACGCGATAATTTCATTTTAGAAAGTGCGGACTACCGCCCCCTCAGTGTGATTTGAATTGTTAATGCCATATATGGGATGTATAAAGGATGGAGTAAATGGTATTATACATTATAATATACAGTAATTATATTATAACTTTATATAATTATAATTTAATTCCATTAAATATGAAATAGAAATGAAAGTAGCGTTCATGCGTACGTACGGCTTACCGTATCCATGAACGGTGCATTTCATTTCATACCTCTAAATGTTATGTAATATTATAAATTCATGTATATACAGGATATATATGATATATATGATATCTACAACATATATATAATTATGGATATAATGGATATATTACCACATGCAAAAGTGTAATTATAAGAAGTTTATTTTTGACTCAAGTACCTATGATCGTCAAAACAACCGTTATTAACTTAAATAATTGCATAGTGTTCATAACATAGTAATAAGTTATATAAAAGAAATTATGAACATGAAAAAGGATCTTAAGAAAGTATAGATTAACTCTAGTTTATTATTCAGGAGGTTAAATAACGGTCGAGACAAGTCGGACACGAGGTAAGGGAATTTCTTAACCCAATTTCGATTCTTTGGGTTAATCTCCTATTTTCAAATTATGTCATGATACTATTATGTCCTATCTTGTATTTGTACTTTCATTATGTGTACTTATAGTGAATACACATAATTGATCTATTTTATTTTAAAAATTATCTTTGTAAGGACTTCGTCTCAATCTCCTTTCATTGTGGTATATTTGGTTTTATACAGAACATTCATTTATACGGTGTATATACCCCTTTGACTTTTATGTTTATTCAAAAGGAATATTTTTTATACGAAGTGTTTTACTAAACGACAAAAAGGAATGTTTTTCTTGTCGTACGTATTTGGAGACAATGACTTCTCCACTGCCGTGACCATTATTTGAGTTTCGGCTTCCTCTATAAGCCATAACATTTTAAATGAAAAATAATTACAAAGTTTTAATTTTATTTTATTTTGGTATTTAAAATGGTTTTGATAAGGTTTTTATCGTATCAATGTGTTGTATTGATATCTTGTGATTGAGGTGTGGAAGTTGTATGTTTCCCTTATGCATATTTTATGTTATATGATTATGTTATGGTTTATGATATGTTTAAACCTGTTCATATGAGGAATGCATTTGACTTAATAAGTGATGGGTGGAGCCCGCTATAGCTCCTCGATGGATCGACAGGTCTCATGAGACAATCTAGTGTCTTGGCACGAGGCCTTGACAAAATTTTATTTTTGGTCTTGGCACGAGGCCTTGGCTACGTGGTTATGATAGTCTGGCATTATGCATTCCATCATTATGAAAGTGGTTATTGATATTGCATGTGATTATTCGACCAGTAGAATATCCATGTGAAGAAGTAAATGGCATTATCTCATTTTACTTTTTCCATATTATGTTGAAGTTCAAGTTTAAAAGGCTTTTGTTTTAGTTATACATTGCCATAAATGTTTATGTTTATTGATGAAAGATTCTGCTATATTGTTATCCTTACTGATCATCTGAGCTCACCCCTTTCAATGTTTTAATATTATCCAGGATGTGAATAAGTATTTTATGAATAACCTGCAGGGATAGTCAGAAGAGGATATGAGTGTGGACTATGGAGACTTTGTTATTGTATTTTTTCACTTTATGATGTAATGTAACATTTATGAATGTATCTAGTGTTTCCAAGGCTACTAAACTAATCGGTCATTCGAGACTTGATCTTTTGTGATCATGCCAATGTTACGCAATAATGCACCGTCTCTGGGTAACTGGGTTCAGGGCATTACAGTTCCCATACCTAAGTGAAATGGAATAATATTATGATGGATTTTGTCATGGGGTTACCAAAGACTCCTAGAATGAATGATGCAATATGGGTCATTATTGATCATCTTACCATGTCAACACATTTTCATGCTATAAGAGAAGACTTACCACTTGAATGGATAGCAATACTATATATTAATGAAGTGATAATTCTTCATGGAGTACCCCTTTCAATTTTTTCTGATCATGATCCTCGTTTTACATCATGATTATAGAAAATTATTTAGAAGGCCTTGGATAATAAACTTCATTTGAGTGCTACCTACCACCCTAAAACTTATGGACAATAAAAACGGACTATTTAAACCTTAGAAGACATGTTGAGATCATTCCCACAGGATTTTCAAGGTATGTGGGATCAGTATTTACCTCTGGTAGAATCTTCCTATAACAATAGTCTTCATTCAAGTATTCAGATGGCACTATATGAAGCGTTATATTGAAAGAGATGTCGCACACCAACTTGTTGGGATGATGTTGGTGAAATAAAACCCGTAGGCCTAGAACATGTTGAGGAAAAAATGGAAAAGGTAAATATTATCTCAACCCACATCAAATCAGCCAAAGTATAAAAAAGTGCTATGCCGATAACTGGAGGAAGCATTTGGAATTTCAAGTAGGAGATCATGTTTTCTTGAAGTTATATCCATGTAATGGTGTTATATGTTTTAGTAAGATGGGTAAATTATTTCCCTATTATGTTAGACCTTTCAAAATTCTATATCTAATTGGATTTTTATATTATCATTTGGAAATGCCGCCATGTATCTTCAAAGTTCGTGATATTTTCCAAGTATCACTGTTGAGAAAACACATGTCTGACCCAACGCATGTACTAACCTATAAGGAAATTGAAATGGAACATGATCTATCTTATTGTGAAGAGCCTGTTTGGATTCTTGATACAAGGGAACAAGTGTTGAGAAACTGGACAACTCATCTGGTAAAAGTTCTATGGAGAAATCAAAAGATAAAAGACGCAACGTGGGAACCCGAGGACCTTTTGATAAAGAACCATACAAATATTTTTATGAAGTAATATTTTACAAATTTCGAGGATGAAATTATTTGAAGGAGGGTATAATGTAACACCCAAAACCTCTATGATACGTTTCCCTTTGAATAATACAATAGCTTGTGTTGTACGCAACATGGAGTTTTAACACCCCACGACCAATCAAACTAGCCATTATGAATAGTAATTCCCTATTTTTGAAATTTTATTAATTTTATTTTTTAAAATGGACATCATTTTTTTGATTTAGAATATCAAATATATCTTAGGGAAAATTTTTGGTATTTTTCTTAAAACATTAAAGTTTTATGAATAGTGAAAAACACCGCGTTATTGTTTAAAACCACATTTTTATTTAAATAATTATTTATTTTATTTAAGTTTATTTTATGTAAAAATTGATTCATAATACCTATATTAGTTCAATACAATTCATTTGATTCATTTTATAATTAAATTTTTTATATGAAATTTTGTTGAACTTTTTATTGTCTTTTAACCATCTTCTAGGCACGTTAGCAAATTTGCAAAAAATATAATTTTACTACTTCTGTGAATTTTATTTCGAAACTCCGAGAGATATGGTTAATATCAATATGTAAAATTTTGTTCAATAATATGAAAAAAAAATTTGTGAATAGTAACTTTTGACTTTTATTTTCCAGGGTTACAAGTTAATATGGTAATTAAAGGTAAGAAATGATATTATTGTTAACCTAAATCATGTCCTAATTATATTGGATACGTTTATTTCAGCAACAAAACCTTAGGAATAAAATATGATCATTTTAGTCCACTTGGATTAGATTAGAACATTTATTATTATTTTATTTAAAGAAGAGTTTAAAGTATTAACTCCAAATTTTAATAACTGAACTATTTTTAATATAGAGTAATATATAAGATAAAATATACTATAAATATCATTAGAAATAAAAAAATATTTCCTAAATAATTTTATGTTATTTTTCATTTTTAGACATTAAATAATTAATATTATTTATGACATAATGATGATGCAATAATTACATAATTAATAAAATTTTAAAAAATTGACATTATAAATATCAAAATATATATTAATTAATACTCTGGATGAATTACACGAATATAATAGATTATTGTATAATTTTAGGGTTGATTCCATGAATTTTTTCAAAGTAATCATGTTGTTATAACTTTCAAAAAACCAAAATACCATATAGTGTCAAAATTGTCATAAATGAGTTTTTAAAACAAATACTATATTATTAATTGATATAATATTCATTAAAATCTAAGGTTCGTCCAAAAGACTTAGATAGGGATATATATATTATTAATGAACCACTTGGGGTTCTCCTGGCTATTTATTTTATGTTCATTAACCATTTATTATAATAGTACATGAATACATGGTAAAAGTAAAACTATTTATCTAAGAGATAAATCTAAAATATAAGGTTAATATGGTGTCCAAAACCTATCTAAATCCTATTGGTTTATCAGTTTTCAACCCATACCCACCATAGACTAGAAATAAATTATTTTGGAGCAATTATAAATTGAATACATTTAAATAATAAAAGAATATTTCAAGCATTTCCTAAAGTGACCCTCACCTCTCTTATAAAAGGGTACTTCCCCTTCTCTCCAAATCACTCCTCCAAATCCATTTGGCATTGCCAAAACCGACCCAGATATCCTTCCAACTACCGTCACTTATACCTAGTGGCCTTAAATGGATCATGAATCCATCCAAAGGATCAATTTTGATTAACTCAAAAGGAAACACCTTAACAAGTGGAAATAATTTCAACACCTCTTTAAAAGTTATTTTCTTTATCCACTTACTCTTTCATTGATGTTTCCATAACAGAATAATAACTCCCATAACCTATACATACATTGATTTTAATATAAATATGGTACAATCATATTAATTATTCTATCTATCCTATGAATGACATGTCAACATATGTGTGTACGCACGACTTACCGTCTGCACGTTATGGTGTAGTTTGTTATTCAAACACTTCATTTGGATGGGAATAATAATGAGTATAATTGATGTAAATATTAAATATAACATGTAAATGATTCTATATATGTGATATAACATCAATTTAAATATGATTTCTCTATCAATATAATGATATTGTCCCTTGTGCGTACCTACTGATTACCGTCTCCATGAACGCGATGTTATTCATTCCCCATCATAATAATTCAAGAACATTTTTCATTTTATTATTAAAAATATTTTTTACGATAATAATATAGTTATAGATATGAATCAAATACATCCTATAAATAACAAACATCTCTTATGTAACCAAGTATATAATGGAAAACGAATCAGTTAACACCCAAAATAATGATGCAACTGAAATATTATTAACAATGCCATATTAGAAGATCATATATGATATCATATTTATGTGTATGGTTCTTGTATAATTTAATAACAATAATTTAACTATTATACAGGAGGTTAAAGTACCCTTAACTAAAGAAAAGTACAAGTTAATGGTTAATTCTATAATCTCTTAATTATCCGACGTTGTTTATACGTGAGTATCTACAGGGATCAATTTATCAACCACGTCTGTGTTTCTTAAAAAATGTATATCGATAATTTTTTACTATTTCTTAGACTATGGGTTAATATCATTTATACCCTTGTTTGAATTTTAATAAGATTTTAATAAATTAATCTTTCCTTCATTTTCCAAAAAATGTCTATTACGACCTTTTCAATAAAATTAAGGAAAGAATGTTTTTTAACTTATACGACGCGTGCATATATTTTACAGCGTTATAAATCCTTTGAATCTTCCCTTACAAGATTATAAGAATATTTCCAAATTTATTTTTTTCATATATAATTATGTGAATTTTAAATGATTTCAAAATAAAAGAGGTAGTTCTTTCAAATAGTTTTCATTTCATCCATGTCAACATCCATTGATAATTTTAAAATTGTATGAATTTGATTTATTATGATACAAATCTTCCATATTGTATTGATGTTTTTGTGATATAGTTGACTATTGATGTGTTATTTTTATACCATTATTTTTTTTGGATAAAGAATTGACACTTCGTATGCTAGTTTTAATAAAAATGATTATGTTATGTTTAAACCTTTTCATATATGGAATTAATTGGACATAGTGAGTGATGGGTGGAGCCTGCTATAGCTTCTCAATGCATCGGTAGGTCTCATGAGGCAAACTAGGATCTTGGCACATGGCCTCGACAAAATATTATTTCTTTTCTTAGCATGAGGCCTTAACTATGTGGTTATTAGGTTTTTGATTATGTGTTCCATCATTATGAAATTGGAAATTTGATATAACATGTGACTAATCAACTAGTAGAATATCCATGTGAATAATTGAATTGAATTATTTGATTTATCTTTTCCATATTATGCTGATGGTTATGTTTAAAAGGATTGTGTTTTAGTCTTATACATTACTTTAAATGTTAATGATTATTTAAGAAAGTTTCCACTATATATTTATCCTTACTGAGCATTTGAGATCACACTTTTCTATGTTTTATCTTTCCCAGAATGCGAAGAAATATTTTATGATTGGCCTGTAGGGATAGGCTAAGGAATATCTGTGTGTTCAAAGGGGAAAAATGTTGTTGTTGTTTTTACTTCGTGATGTAATGTAAAACTCATATATGTATCTATTACATCCAAGGATACTAAGCTGATTGGTATCTTGGGACATGATTCCTTATATCATGCCAATGTTATGTAATAATATACTAACTCTGGGTAACTAGTGGCATTTCCTTACATTAATTTCATTGATGTGACATTTTAAATGATATAGAATGTTGATTCCATACTAACTACATTTATCTCCATGTTAACTAAGAGCAACCTGGACCAAAATAATGATGAATGGAGATAGTGGTTCTACATACCTCGTCTCCATGACTATCTTTGAAGCAACCCGAGTTTTTAAAACAAAAAATTATGTTTGATAGTTTATGCAATACACAAAACTGAATCTAAACAAGAAAATTATTTTTTAAATAATACCATTTTAAACATAAATTAAATTTAATAATATGATTATTACGATCTAATTAATGAAATATAAATATTTATTAAATATATTAATAAATGATTATTGATTATTCAATCAAATTTTTGTAATGACATTATATTATTCAAAATATGTTTTCAATAAAAAATATTTTTAATATAATTATTTTCTTGAAAATATATATATATATATATATATATATTTGTAAATAAACCCAATTTATGTTCTCAACATATATAAATTTACATATGGTAATAATTTTGTATTTTTATTGAAAATATATAATTTTTGTGAACAGTAAAAATATTGTTTTTACGTAAAATTTCAAATATTTGTATAAAAGAATTAATTTGACTTAAAGGTATGATATTTATTATTCAGTTTTATTTAATTCAATTAATTACATGTAAATCATATATATTATAAATTTTATTATATGTTTATTTTTTGGATGAAAAATGCAATTTTTTAAAAACTTGTTTAAAATGCATAATGTATATCTATTTTTCATTAATTAAAATTACGCATAATAATAAATGATATAAATGAAATATATGTCTAATATATCTATGTTTTTTAATTGAAAATAATAAAATTAATATTAGTTGTTATAGAGTTAATGTCAACTCATATTTTCCATAAAAATGTATTTTTCAGAAAACCATTATCCATAATACATGAAGATTTTATTTTAAAATAAATTGATTTTAATAAAATTTATTCCATATTTGGAACCATAATAAATAATATTATCTTATATGTTAAACTTAGTTGCTGAAAAATATGAATATTAACTATTGTAAATATTTATTATCATGACAAAAGGAATATATGATAATTCAAGGTAAAAAATAATTCGAAAAAATGAGAATCATAGTAACCCTAATAGTTTGATTATTTATATCTAATTTTCATTTAAATTCATAATATATTTATTTATTATTGTTTTTAATTTATATTATGTTAAGTAATCAGTTCAAAAATAATTATATTTTGATATTATAAGACACAAATTCAAATAATGGTTAAAATTGAAATTCAATTGAGAAGTTTTTTTTATGAATTAAATTATTTTTGAAATAAATAATATTATCATAAAATATTAATAATATTTAATTTTTATTAATTATATGTGATCATATAATTTTTATGAAGTCAAATTTAATTTTTATTATGGTTTGAACACAGTTTCTATCAAAACCCATCAATTTCAATAAATGAACGTTCTCATTTTAAAAGAGAAAATTCACATATTTAGAAAACTATTTAGATATAATAAATATTATTTTTGGAATTAGTAAATCAAAATTATCCAACATTTAAATTTTCATAATTTACATAGAAAATTTATTTTTTGTTAAAATTAAATACCATATAAATATATATGTTGTTTTATAACATCATAGTGACCCAATAATGATGTAATATAATAATATAAAATGTATATTAATCCAATATTTGTTTTAAATTTAAAATAATTATAATTTATATATGTTTTATTAATTTTATAATTCCCTAGTGGACCCTCCAATACTTATTAAATATTTTAACATTTTAAAATGATTTCCTTGAGAGTGTCACTCTCCTCCACATAAGCATGCCGAATATTTAAATTTTTTCATCCCTTGGACTTTTATTCTATTTTATAACATGACCCTTTCACAAAAAACATGGTCAAAATCAAGGTATGGATTTTGGTTTTGATTAGTTTAATGTGTAGTTTCCAAAACCTAAATAATAATGAATTTTCTCTAATTTCCAATATAAACCCACACAATCACCCATTATTCTTCACTCAAACCATTTGGATCTTGACCAACCTCTAAATTATACTCCATTTAGTCCTTCCAATACTCCACCAAACTCCAAATAAACCTCTCCTATGCATTTTTTATCACACTTCTAAGTAAGGGATCCTTACTTTCCTTTCCTCCTTTCAAATTCAAGTATCTTATTTGAAAGTAGTTCTAGTAATTTATAATTTTTATAATGTGATTATATTATAATAATTATATTAATATTCATTTTATGTTATTTTAATGAGTTATTTTTTATCCTCCCCCATTTTGATGCTTATCTAGGTCGTTAATATGCCAAATTTTCATAAAGGATTTCACTCTTTTCATTTCCATGGATGCCACTCTTTAACATTACACTTCTTAAGTTCGAAATTTTTATGTTGGGTCATGATGTTCCATGAAAAAAAATGATACATTTGATGTATATATTATGATATATTATTTTCACTCTCATCACCCTCCCCCTATGATCGTTTAAGCTTACTCGTTACATTGCTAAAATTCAGTAAGGGATCTTCCACCCTCTCTTTTATCGAGCATTCTTCTTATGTTATGTATTTAAATTTATAGTATTTCGTTATTGGGATATTTAATTTTAATTTATGTACTTAAAATTTAATTTATAAATGATTATATCCCCTTTCACTCATATTTATCCCTCTTGTGAACCCTTATGTATTCTCGTTACCATGCAGAATTTTTGTAAGGGATTTATTTCTTTCTCATTTTTATCCAAGTTTCTTTATGTTTTTATTCTATTTTATTTGAAATTAAATTTTTTTTGGAATTATTGTTAACCTCCACCATACTTCCCTTTTTTATGTATTAATTATGAGGTAACTCTTTCCCTCCCATTAATCCCTCATGTGTACACCTGTTAACATGCCGAAATTTTGTAAGAGTAATTCCATTTCTCCACTTTCTTCATGTTTATTTATTATGTTACTCCTTCTATTTCCAAATTCCATGTGTTGGGAAATGTACCAATATGACCCCCATACTTTAATATGATTGTAAACATGGTGATATACCCCTTTATCTTTCAACAACAATTTATATCAATTTGTTTGTCACTCGGTTATGCTATCGAAATTACACCGTGATTTTCCAAGAAAAAATCATTGTCTAGTGTATACAATACCCATTTCACTATCAAGGATATTCACCACCATTCACATATACATATTTAATTAAACTTACATGTATGTATGCAACATTCCTTTATCTTGTAATAACTTATGATGTTGAATTTATTCCATGTTGTATGATCTATATGGCACACCAATGCATTAAATGAAATTTTTATGAAGGGTGCGCCCTTATAGCCCTCCAATGCAATGTGTAATGTTTAATATCATGATATACGAAGTTAAATAAGGTTTTAATCATGTTAATTCATGTTAAAAGAGGTTTTAATCAGTCTAATTCAATTTTAATGAGGTTTTACTCATGCTAATTCATTGGAAATGAGCCTTGGCTCATGCTAATATCGTATTGTTTTTTATTTCCACATTTATATTTTATGATAGTAATTCTATATCATTACATTATGTTCATGTTTATCTTATTCTCTATTTATTTTCCTATTTTTTAAAATGTGCTGTATTGTTCATGTTTTTCCTGGCTTACTACATTACTGGGCTTTATAGCACACCCTGTTCTTATGTATGTCCTCAGTTTATCCCATGTTGTGCTATGTACGAAGGAATGTTTTGGTCACGTAACGAATGTTTTCAATAAAGATGTAGTATTTTACGTCTTAGTTTGTCATGTAGTGATCTTAATTTCCTAATAAACTAGATCTATTGATCCTTGGAGTTTTATTAACTGAAAGTTTATGTAATAAATCATTTCCAAGTGTGTAATAAATACCTGGTTGTTATAGTTGGTATTAGATAATAAGTTTATTTATTTTCGGTATTAGGATTAGAAAAACCTAGTGTAATCTTTAGGGATAAGACTATGTATAAGAAATGAATCCCCAAATTTTGGTGAGTATAGAGTATGTAGCTTATCAATAAAATTCATCCTTGTCTGGATACAAACAAGTAGAGGTGGCTCTTATAAAAATGTATCAAGGCATAAAATCCAAAACCAATGCTTTAAGCTAGTCTCGAACGAGAATGAGTGCACGACAATGTTTCTTGATGCACTCTTGGTTCAACAATCTCAAGAAATATGCTTTGGTAAATTCATAATCTCATTAAAAACAACATTTAATGGAAAAATTCCTACAAGAATATAAGTTAGGAAGTAGATCATGGATAACTTAGACTAAAACATTGATATCATATAAGTGATGGAGATGAATGTAATTTATAATTTATCCCATTAATGTCATTAAAATATCACTTAAGAGTTTAATAGTTTAAAAATATTCATTCTTAATATTTCCCATTTTTCTAGAGAATAGATGGAAATATTAAGAACTCAGTTAATGTTTAAATTTACAATGACACAATTTATTAAAGGGGGGAAGAATGTAATGACCCGAGTTTTTAAAATAGAAAAATTAGTTAGATAACCAATGAAATACAAATAAGAGAACCAAAAAAACAATGATTATTAAAATATGAAACTTTTAACATTTATATTTAATATAATTATATTATTAGTATGTTCTAATTTATAAAATATATATATGTCATTAATAAAATAATAAATTATTGTTGATTATTCAATCAAATTTTAGTTATCTCTTTATATTTTTCAAAATATATTTTATTTAAAATTTATTTTAATTATAATTATATTATAGAACATCTATATAATTTAATTTATAAATAAACTCGATTTTTGTTCTCATCATATCAAAATTTATTTAGGGTAATAATTTTATATTTTTTCTGAAAATTTGGATTTTTTGTGAATATTGAAAATATTGTTTTTATGTAAAATTTAATTTATTTTGATAAATTAATTAATATGATTTCAAGGTATTATAATTATTATATATTCTTATTTAATTTAAATAATTATTTGTAAATCATATTTATGCTGGTTTTATTATAAATTTATTTTTAGGATTTAGAATGCATTTTTCAAAAAACTAGTTTAAAATGCATAATGTAACTCCATTATTAATTAATAAAAATAACCCCTAATGATATATGATATAAATGAAATATTTATATTTTATATCTATTATTATGAATTGAAAATGGTAAAATTAATATTAGTAGTTAAAGAGTTAATGTGAAAGCATATTTTCCTTAAACAAATATTTCCAGAAAACTATTTTCCATAATATTCATATTTTATAATAAATTAAATTTATTTTGATAAAATTTATTCAATATTTGGAATCATCATAATTAATATTATCTAATAATTGCAACTTAATATATGATCAATATGATTATTAACTGTTGTAAATATTTATTATCATGATAAAATGAAAATAGGATGATTAACTGAAAAAAAATTCGAAAAAAATGACAAACAAATTAACCCTATTAATATGAATATTTATATTTTCTTTTTCATTTAAATACATAATATATGTATTTATTATTGTTTTTGACATTAAAATTTTATAAGAAATCTATTTGAAAATAAATTTATACTTTGATACGATAAGGCACAAATAATATTTTTGGTTGATATTCAAATAAAATTAATAAATCTATTTTCATCCAATTAATGGAATGTTAAAACAAATAATATTCTAAAAATATATTAACAATATATAATTTTTTTAAAATACAAATGATCATATAATATTGATGAAGTCAAATGTAATTTTTATTATGGTTTAAAAAATCTATTTGTCAAAACCAGTAAATCTTCAATAACTGGTTATTTTTATTTTAAAAGTGAAAATTCAAATATTTGGAAAATTATTTAGATTAAAAAATATTTCTTTGGAATCATGATGTAAAAATTATCCAATGATGAATTTTTCATATTTTTCTGAGATAATCAATGATTTTGTAAAAATTTGATACCATATAAATATATAATGTGTTTAATGACATCATAATGACCCAATAATTATGTAATAAAATAATACAAAATGTTTATTCATAAAATATATGTTTTATATTTAATATCATGATTTTATATCTGTTTGATTATTTTTATAATGCCTTAGTGGACCCTCCAGGACTTATAAAATATTTTATCATTTTAAAATGATTTTCTTTGACGGTGTGACTCACCTCCTATAAGAA
This sequence comes from Viscum album, assembly GCA_963277665.1. Lineage (NCBI taxonomy): Eukaryota > Viridiplantae > Streptophyta > Magnoliopsida > Santalales > Viscaceae > Viscum > Viscum album. The sequence goes on along the minus strand of OY728131.1, from coordinate 846,110,588 downwards.
AGACTAATATTTTAATTTGAAAGGCCCTTGTCCTTATAAAATATTTTATACTTTTACCATTTTTAAAAACCATGGGAAAAACCATGGTATGGTTTGTGGTTTTGATTTGGTTAATGTGTAGTGCCCAAAACCTAAATAATAAAGAATTCCCTCTCATTTCCAATATATACCCACCCTATCTCCAATTACTCTTTACTAAAACCATATCGAGATTGGATAACCTCTTCCCCATACTCCCTACATTCCTACCAAGGCTCCCCCATGCTCCTATGAAGCCTCTCCCATGCTTTTGGTATCTCACTTCCAAGTAAGGGATCCTCACTTTCCTCCCCTCCCTTCAAATTCAATCATCTTATTTATAAGTGGTTCTTGTAATTTTGAATGGTTATAATGTTATAATTTTTAATATTTCTATTACTATAAATTTTATGTTATTTTTATGAGGTATTATTTATCCTCCCTCATTTTTATGCTTACCTGAGCTGTTACTATGGGAACATTTTGTAAGGGATTTTACTCTTCTAATTTACATTCATGCTACTCTTTTACATGATGAATTTTATGTTACATATTTATATGTTGTGTTATGATTTTCCAAGACCCCAATACTTCCCATTTGATTTATATATTATTATATCTTCCTTTCACTCTCATCAATCCCCCTATTATACTTTATGAAGACCCATTTCATTGCTGAAATTCCATAAGGGATCTTTCATCCTCCACTTTTACCAAGAATTAATTTTATGTTATGTTTTTGAATTTATTTTATTAATATTTTGGGATATGTTATTATATTATATCCATACATTAAATTTGATTTATAAATTAGGAGATCTCATTTTACTCTCATTTATCTCTCTTTTGAACCATTATGTATACTCGTTTCTGTGCCGTATTTTCCTAAGGGATTTCTTCCTTTCTGATTTTTGTCAAAGTTTCTTTTTGATATTATTCCATTTTATATTAAATTAAAATTTTATGTTTAGGATATATCACCTCCCCCATACATCCCTTATTATTTTTTAATTTGTAGATACCTATTTCTCTCTTATTAATCCCTCCCATGTACACCCGTTTCCATACCGAAATTTTGTAAATGTTATTCCATTTCTCATATTTCTTAATGTTTCTTTATTATAGTATCCCTTATATTTCAAAATTTTAGGATTTGGGACATGTATCTATTTGACCCCCTCACTATTAATTTCATGTACATATTACGAGATACCCATTTCTCTCTCATCAACCTTTTTTTTTGAATATTTGTGTCCCCCCGTTATGCTTCAAAAATTACCCAGCGATTTTCCAAGCCAAAATCATTGTGTAGTGAATACAGTACCTATTTATATTTAAAGGGTGTTCCACTTTACGCATATATAAATATTTAATGGTACATAATTGTATTTATTCCACATTACAATATCGTATAATGACATATGATGTTGAATGTTCCCATGTTATATGAACCATGTTGCAGATGTATGCATGAAATGAAATTTTTATTAACTTTGCACCATGATATCACTCTAATACATTGTGTAACGTTTAGTATCATTATATCCCAAGTTAAATTAGTGTTTAATAATAAAAAATCATGTGCAATGAGGGTTTAATCATGATAATTCAATTGAAATGAGGGTTTACACATGCTAATCCATGTGAAATAAGACTTAGATCATTCTAATATCATGTTGTATATCATTTCAACATTTCCATGTTATGATAATAGTTATATATCATTCATTTATGTTCATGTTTCTCTTATTCTCCATTGATATTCTTATTGCCTAGCACCTATTGTATTCTTCATGTCTTCTCTTGCATACTCCCTTACTCGGATTTATAGCCCACCCCTTTCTTATGTATATCCTCAGGGTATCTCATGAAATTCCAAGTATGATGGAATGTTGTTTTCATGTAAAAGATGTTTTCAATAATGATGAAGAATTTTATGACTTATGTTTTCATGTAATGTTTCTAATTATCTATGACACGAGACCTCTTGATCCTTAGAGTTCTCTTAAGTGAATTATTATGTAATAAATCAATTTTAAGTTTGTAATAAATACCAGGATTCTTATAATCGTGGAGATGCTCCATATCCTCCCCATGAAGATAATAAAAAACCATGGAGAGATAAATATTTTGATGAAAAAAAAACCAACCCATGATGAGAAGAAATTTCATTTCATCATCTTGAGTAGAATCCAATTCTACTCCATCCTAAGGTAATCCTTTTCCACTTCAACATTGATTGAAATGTTGGAATTGACTGTATTTGGGTAGATAACACAAATCATTTCATAAGCTTCACCTATAGCACTTTTCATGGACTAACCCTTAGTGAATAATTTTTTCCTAAAAGGACCTAGTTATTATGTTACAAGGATAATATCTTATTTATTACACTATGTTAGTCATTATATGTTAATGTTCACTTGCTAATGGTTCTATAATTCCATATAAATGTGGGATAATTCACTTTCAGAATGATGACTAGAGTGGTAGTGTAGTCTACATAAGTCACCCCTTGCCTCCCCCATCAATGGAGGAATTGTTGAATATCATTTATATAATCAACAATAATGAGTTCCCAACATTACATAAAGAATAACTCTGAGAATCAATCAGTCTATAGAGAGCATTAATAGTGAGGGGATCTAACAATAACCTGTATTTCACTCTCATCAGTAGTGTTGAAAAATAATGAGATTTATTAATCTATAACCACATGTGGTTTATAATTTAATAGCTTTACATGGACCCTTCAGTAATAATTCTCTATGAACTTTTACTGTCTTCATGTATATCATTAAAACGAGTATTAGGGATACTTATCACCACCATAAGGTAATATGTGAATATTGAGAATGATTTCTATGATTATGATTATAATAATTTATATTAAAATATATATACAATCTTCTTATAGTTATGAAATGATAACATGGATTATGATCATTCATTCTTATATGATTCATGTCTTTTGAACTTCTGAATCCTTATGCCATTATAATGATCTATAAATTGTTGGGTATGATTTTCAAATGTTAATATCATATTATCATACTTTATGCTCATGATATTCTCACATATTATTGGTTATTTATGTCCCTTATGTTTAACTTTACTTATCATATAAGCTTACACTTTTTAATGTTTATTTTTCCTAGGTTATGAAGAATGGGTTTCAATAGGGTATATCTACGAAGTGTACTATGAATGAATAACATTGTGGGATATACTGAAGACCTTTAAAAAATAATGTCAAAATTTTTCTAGTTTCCATTGAAATTTCTCATTTATGGTCCTCAGGTGTGTACTTTTAAAAATATTATTGAATATTCATAATTTTTTTTTTAATATGGATGCATGGAATTTTTGGTTATCCTAAAAAATCACATCTAAGAAACAATTAAGCCTTTTGAGTCATATAGAATCATTGAGACATTTAATATTTGATATGTGGTCATTTATTAGAACAAGAAGGAACAACTCCAAGTGAAAAGAAACAATTTCAAATCCTATATTAGTTGAACTACATTATCTCGTGATGGATGGAACCGGCCAAGCGCATGTTGAAGTAAAGGGTCGGGATCGAGGCGAAGAACACCCTAATGTCTAGAATGGTCAATAGAGATCTGGGTATGAGATGATATTTAAAATATTAGGTCTCCCATCTTTAAAGAGCATATAGATATATTTTTACCTAGAATACTGTTGAGGAACAAGTATGGAATCCATGATGTTGGATGTGAGTGTCATCATGGAACCGAGTATAAGCTAAGTAGTTTTTATTCCATGGTTCCATAGATTTAAAAGGTGCAAGAAGATCGATATCATTAGAAAGCATCAGACAACTATGATCAATTTTCAACCAATAAAAAAAGAATCCCCACCTCAATGAAGTGGATAACCCTATAAAATCTACTTAGTAAGGGCATAGTCCCTCTTAACCAGTGTTCTTAACTCAGAATCATATAACCAACACTAAAGAAAACTTTTTCTCACTATCAACCTGGTCAATCCAAAAATTTTGGGAAATGACTACATTAATGAGGGTTGTTTGAGGGATTTCCTTAGGAAGATAATATTCACTCCCAATGTTTTTATGTATTTGGTCATTTCATAGAATATTAAGGTATATAAATTTTTTCTAAAATATAAATATTGGTTTGGCTGAAAATTATTTTATAAATGGATTTTTAAAAATTGATATTCAATATAGTAAATTATATGTATGACAATATAAGGTTTATTATTCATATAAATTCACATTATTTTGAAGTTAACATTATTATATTGAAGTAAACTATTAAATATAGAGTATATATATTTTGTTTTTGTGTTATAAATTAATTTTATTCTCATTTGATTAAATTCTCCCTAGGAATATGGACTGTTGGTCAGATCACCCATTACAATGGAGGCTTATACCTTATTATAAAAAGGTGGGGGCTGGTTGTATACATTTTTGAGACTACTCACATAATTATTTTCAATATCATATAATTATATACCTAGACATATAGAGTTCATGTAAATTATATAAGATGAGTTTAGATATAGTTGAACATATTTGGCTTCTATATTCTTGTGAGTAACACAAATTGTTGTTTTTGTAAAGAGATGCACATTAATATATTGTGAACATTTTAATTTATTGGATTAAATTGGTATTATAAAACTAAATTTTTAGAAGCATGCATATACAAATGATTGATTAAAAATTTGACATATATGATGTTAGTGAGTCTTTTTAAATAAAACCTTTAAAATAATAAGATGAATATTCTTTCTAAATAATATATATTAATAAAAAATCATTTACTTTGGATGGTTATTCTATTTTATGGTTCCCATGGATTATTCTAGTCATGGAATTTTGGAAATAGATAACCCAAAATGTTTGGTATCAAAATCCTATTGAGATATTTGGATGAATCTTATTAGGGATATCCTAATAGTTTGGATTAGATATTAATGATGTTTAGTCTATATATCTACAATATATTTTTATTATCAATGAAATTATACTAGAATAATAATTGGTATGATAAGGATGATTCCATGTTGAAATAACTTAGTGGTGAGAGGAACTCACTAGATGACTCATTACTGAGTGGGATATGGTTCGTGGATTAATAAATATATAAGATTTATGGGGTAATAATTTTCAGTGGGATTTATTTCATTAAAATTCCTTTATGAAAAGATATAATACATGATAATCACCCATTGATATATATTTGTTGTAGATTATAACAAACATCATGACAATCCTTGTGATATATCTATAGCTATGTAATATGAAATAGTTCTAAATTTTAATGTAAGGTTGCCATATGTTCTAGAAATATATATCTTCTAAGCATTGGAATGTGAATTTTATACTGATAAATTTCTACAACTATCTATCATGGGTATATAATATCAAGCATGCATCACACCTTTTTGTAGATAAAAATTAACTCATATATGGGTGGTAATGGAGGAAGGGATAACTAAATTCTCATAATTTAAATGGATTAACTGTTATTTAATTATAATTTTTCAATACTGGCCCAAGTCTACCCACTGGATTTTTTCTAGAATTACATATTTTTTATTAATTTATGCCTATAAATAGATTTTTTTTTGAATAATATGGGTTTTCATTAATTATTTAGAACAATGGTTTTTTTGTATAAGAATGAAATTTTTTATAAAATTGGAGTTATGATAAATGTTTTATACGTAATAAAGATGGAGAATTATTATTAAAATATTCATAATATGAAGGATGTGTTTGATTCTAAACCCACCCTCCTTCAATATTGTCACAAAAGGAATCTCTTTGAGAAACACATCAAATTATTCTATAGAGATAGATTGTCAGACTCATTTTATTTTGAGCACTATAATAAATTGGAATATTGTTTATTAGTAATGATTTCAAAATAACCATTAAGTGGAAAATTTTAAATTGATAAATGATTATTTAGCTTCAAACATTATAATGTATATGGACCAATGAATATAAAATTTTGTGGTTTTTTTCTCTACTTTACTAATTTTAAAAATGAATATTGTTGGTATCATAATTTATTCCAGATTAGAAAAATAATGAAACTTTTGAAATGTTTACATAGTTTCATAAAGTATTATAAAATCAACTGGGAAATGTTTTAATATTATTTGATCAAATTAGGTTGCTAAATTTTTATGTTATAATTTATTGATCATGTGAGGGATTGTGGAATTATTCAAAAACTCACTTATTTTGGTACAACATATTGTAATTGTGTATCTAAAATGGGGAATTTTACCCTATAGTTCTAGGTTTTATTATTGGTGATTCTATGTGACCATATATTTTTCATTTTGGGTATATGTTGTGAGTAATATTTTATTTCTACATAACAGTATTTCATAAAAATAAGTCATGAAGACAACATCGTTAATTTAGTGTGTGAAACATCCTATATTTTACGATAGGAGGATTTGGTATTTGGAATCATATATAAGATTATAGGATTCAAAAAAACTAACCATAATTCTATCAAATACATATTTTTTTGATTATCCTATAGAATATAGTGGATAATGTTTTAATAATAAAATTGAAAAAATATATTGTGGCCTAATATAGTGTATTATTTTAGAATTACCAATTGCAGAGAGGTTTAATTTTGAGTTATTATTAACTTTGGGTTTTGTAAAAAAATATGAATTGGTTCTTAAGATTGGGATTGACACGATTCTATAAATAGTTGTTAAAGAAGGACTAAATCATGATACATAAGTACCTAAAGGTTCTGGTTGTGTTCATCACTATCCTAACTGATACGGGTTTCTTATCATAAATGGTAATTAATTAATGTTTATAAGATATAACACTATAAAAAGTTATAAGTCTATTCAGAGTAACGATAATGATATATTTTTAATAGGAAATGAATTGTAAGTGGACTTTATGTACACCATATAGGTTTGGAACATTGTGGATACACCTGAATGTGTGAGTCTCATAGGGTGGAAGGTGTATTTTTATTAGAAAACTAACTTGAATAGTAGAGTTTATACCAATAATTAATCCATAATGTCTGAGGGCTATAAAAAAATTCATGTCACTAACAATGAATAAACCTTTTTACCAATTGTGATGATAAAGTCCATTAAAACTTTTTTTCTCATAAAATCTCATTTTTATTATGAGATATATGAAATGGATTTCAAACTACTTCCATTAATGGGAATTTATTCAGGGACATATATATGATAAAAAACTATTTAAAGTACGAAATGAGTCTGTTATGTTATTTATGTTTTAATGACCAAGTTATCAACAAAATTAATATTATCCGAGATGGAATATTATATTGGATATTGTAATAAACTATTTTTTCATAAATAATGTATATGATTATTTTTTATATAATTATATTAGTCGGAGTGTTTTAGTATTTTTTATTTTTTATTTTGATGACATAATTTTTTTAAAAATTTTATCCTATTATTAAAAACTCTAATGATTTATTGGTTAATGTGTTTATATGAAATGAATTGGTGAAGTATCATTTATAATTGATATAAATATCTATTGGAAACCATTTAATTGGTTAAATAGAATTTCCTAGGGGAAATAATTGGTAAAGATTAAAATTATTTTAAAATAGAGAACTCCAAAAGGGGTCATTAGCTGTGTTGTAAAGGAAAAATAATTATATGATTTTTGATATTTAAAAATAGTTATAAATGATGGGTTTAATTTTTTATGCATATTATATGGGATCTATCATGTATTGCATGTTGTTAAATCAACATGATTACACATATTCCTTTCATATAACAATTAGATACAAATATAATCTTACTAAATATCATGGGATTATTGTATTGAATATCATAATGTATATAATAGTTACTATGGATATGTTCATTATATTTTCAAGAGATAATGAGATATGTATAATAATTTATAGTTTCTAATATAAATTATATGGAATGAGATAATAATTTGGATTCATGTTTTTCAGGAATGGTGGTGATATCAGTTGGAATAGTTCTATGAAATTCACTATGGTTAAATCAAAAATATGGGTAGAGTACATATCATCAATATATGATGTTAAATATGTTATTTGGATTATGAATATTATTTTGGAACATCATGTGGTTCCTAGTTTGGAGGTTGAAATTGAGATTTACAATGACAATAATAGATCTATTTATTAGGTTAATGAACTCTAGTCTAACTAAGGGAGAAAAAACCTCCTTTGAAAATACCATCTCGTATGAGTGATTATTGAGATAAGAGATTTAATGATATGTTGGGTAGCTATGCAAGAAATATAGAAGTTGTTTTCATGAATACATTACCATATAAACAATAATATGTACATGTTAAATTCTTTATTATACAATACATAATATCTTACATATAATTTTTTCATAATGTGTCATGATTTTAAAAAAAGTATTCCTACATTTTTTATCATTCCATGTGTGCTGCATTTTATTTTACAAGAATAGTGGAATGATAAATTCCCCTAAAAGAATGACATTGTGTTTTCTCTAATATGTGATCTTTATATTTTATAGTGTGTTGTGATGATATATTAAGGTTATAATGAGGATAATCATATACTAAATAAATATGTTTTCTTTCAGATAAGAAGAATAGACTCATGAGGTAATGAGTTGAAACTTATTACATATAATGACCCACAAAAGTACATCTCATCAAATACTATATAGTCATTTACATATTTTGGGGTGTATAATTTTTATTAATCACCATTATCTATGAATTGTTACATTCTTATAATGATAAACTCAATTATTTTATACCATTATAACACATTCCATGAGGGTTATATGATCATGGTATATTTGGGTATATTTTTGATCATTTCATTTTCTTAAGATCATACAAGATGGGATTTGTCCCCTCATATGATGAAAAAATACATCTGGGCCTCTAATTGAATTAGAATAATGGAAATTATTTCAATGATTAGTTGAGTCCCATATGATATGTTTAACTATATATATAATGTAAATATGATATCCTCATTGTCTATGTAAGTGACATATAATATCTATATTAACGTGGTCATTATATTTCATAGAATCATGAATTGATAAGATAGATTATACTAGATAATAATTTTCAATGTCTAGGAGTCACATGAAGTCTTGGTAAATGGGATTATATTTTTATACATATAATATTTGTGACATATATTTTAATGGAAATGTTCAAATGAATATTGGGGTATTTTTTTCGATCTCCCACTAGAACCATTTGTAACATCAGTATCATTGATCATTTTTTGGAGGATGTTCTTTTATTATATATAAGAAAAAAGGATTTAAATTTATTTTTCAATGATTTAATTTATTTTAGGACAAAATAATTTGGGGGTGATTTTCTTATGCCTTTCCTTAAGGATTTACAACCTTCACTTCCACTTATATATTTCCCCATTCTTTTCAATACATTCCAAAAATATCCCTTTTCCAAAAGATTCAATACCTTTTTGATGGTGTGCCTTAGAAATTCATTTAGACATAAGATTCCACAATAGTGTTGAGCCTTTTAGATCTTACTCTAGTGTCTCATTATAGGTATCCTAATCCTTTTGTTTCCTCTTCAATAGGATTTTCTCCATTTCTTGGGTTTTTAGGGTTGTGTGGTTGTGGGTATTCTAGATAATAAGAACATTATGCTCTAGTTTTCTTCATCGAACGACTTTCTTTGTTCTTAGTCTAGTTATCCACACATCTTCAATGGGAGTCACTTATTCCTTTTCTGTTGGTCCTAAGACTTCCATAGGATTTTGGATGATTTTTAAATAGATATGTGGATATGATTTCTTAAGCATCCTTTATCATTTCAAAAACAAATAATTATTCAGGTGCATGGAGACATGGTTGGATGGTTTCATTGACATATCATTTCAATGAAGTCAGTCTCCCAACTGATTCCCTCTACATTTGTGTCAAGGTTGATGTATCCAAAACACCAGTGGAGTGGATTTGAATTTCATTTGGGGAAGAGTTAAGATGAAAACAACTTGTTCTGTATGAATTGTGCTTAGATAATTTTATTTCCTATAATTATATGAGCCACATTCCATTTAATTTTCATTTTGGTCATAAATATGTGATCATGGATCTGGATAAGATGACTCAATAGTTTATTGTAAAGGATATTAACACTTCTACAATGGTGGAAAAGGTTGTTAATTGTGGGTTTCTTAATGAAAATTATACTCCAGAACATCCAAAACCCATAAATGATGATACAAAGGTCAAAGACATAATAAATCATTTGATGAATGATATGGTTCATCCTAAGACAAGTTTTCATGATCATTTGTTTTTAGTGGATCATGTGGTGGTGATTACTACAATAACCCTAGATTTTATTTGCATAACTCTGAATTATTGCTCATATGTAAGGGTTGTGTGGTATATAAGTGGGAATTTATCTAATTTGGTGTGTCATGTATCAATTGAAGGAAGGTCAATATGATTTAAGTTCTATGCTACCTATATGAAAGGTACTGATTTCTGGGTGAATTTTTTGAAAGGTTCTAGTCCAAGAAGGATCATTCCTAGTCTAAATACGTGTAACAATTTTTATGGACTAGAAAATGAAGAGTGTGATCCAGACAGAGTTGAGCCCGATACACAATTAAATAAGGGTTGAGAACAAATGTAGAATATTTAATTGATGGTGCTTTTGATCATTTATCTAAATAAATTATGGAGTCTTACATTAGTGTTGACCTCACATATTTTGATAATCCCAACAATGCTTTAACATACTTTGAAAACCCCAATTAATTTTTATCTATATCCTTGAAATTTGTTAATCAATGTTTATCTCTGTTTATATAAATTTTGAGGTAATTATAACCCAATCAGATATGTTTTACATAAAATAGATAACTGTTAGTCACTGATCTGCATACAGGTACTGATATAGATCTACCAGTACTTAGTCTACCGATAAGCTAATGTCATCGATACGCAGAGCTACTGATATGTACTAGTCCACTGGTAAGCATAGATCATGTCTTCTGATAGTATATAAAGGAGATACTGATATGCATAAGTCTATCGATACACAAAATTATTGGAACTAAGAGAGCTACCGATACAGACAGTCACCGATAGACCAGAGCTACTGATTGACCAAGAGCTACTAATATAAAGAGTAACCGATACAGAATGAAGCTACTGACAGAAAGTAGAGCTTCCAATAGATCAAGAGATACTGAAAGAATTAAGTCACCGGTATATAAATCTAATGATACCAAAAGTTACCGATACATAGAGTAAGAGTTATTGTTATCAGGAGCTACCGATACAAGTTCAAAGAGCTACCGATATCAGGAGCTACCGATGTAAGGTCACTACTACACAAAGTCCACCGTACACATCTACCAATAAAAGGCTACTAATGATTGAAAAATCAGTCAAACCATATACTCTCAATATTCTTTATTTATTATGCTAACGGTTACATTTGATTTTTGTAATGCAGTTAATGTTATTTAATGATATCTATTGGCATGTCAGGGATCCGTACATAGTACCCATGCAAAAAGTAATCATTATTTTTTGCTAGAGGTGATATCTATAAAATGTAAGATAATGATCTAGATGGAGGTGTGCGAATACAATAAATAATCAAGGAACTAAGAAGTCACATTAAGGGTGAAAAAGACAAGGGATTAACAACATTGAAACGTGGTGCATTCACAAAAATGAAAAGGATACATCCATACCTGGAGAGAACTGGACATACAAGAAGCAATTTATTTCTAGAGGAGACCAAAAGCTGCATCTTGAGTGATCAACTACATCAAACACTTCATGCACTCAGGCTGCTAAGATGAACCTGGAACCAAAGAAGGAAACAATACTCTGTTTTCAGAAAAAAAAATAGAGAAGGACTCAGAAGCTTTTCTAACCAATCAAATGAGTCCAGAGCTGAACTTCCAATCACTAATGATTTTCTAAACTCTGTCATACTTACTCTAGTGATTCATTTATTTACATTTTGAGTAGTTTGTGTACAATGTTTATCTTATACACCCGGTCTCCTGAGCTAAGGTGGAGGATTCATAAATCCTTGTTCAAACTCTATAACTCCATTGTATCCCACTGTGGATAGTTGTAGTGGTTGAGTAAGACCTGGACAGCAGTGAGTTGTTGTTTGTTTTCCCAAGTCGAACTGTGGCAGAGGTCCTAGGACCTGAATAGTTTCTAAACTATTGTTTACCCTGATCTAGGGTGTGGATCAATTTATGTATATTGTTAAGAGGACTATGTTTCGGCTTGAGACTGAACCTCTTGGATAAATTTGTTGTGCATTTCAGTTTCAGTCATAAGTATACTATATATTTAATATATCGCTTCTAACTACTTTGAAATATAATTTGTTTTAATGTTACTTTTATAGTTAAATTAGCAAGTGTTTATACATATTGAAAACCAAAATGTTAGTTTCAAAAGTTAATTTAATCAGATGATTAAATTAACTGAGACCTAATCAATCTTTGAGAATCTAATTGATCATTTACAATATGTATAAATTCACTACAGTTTAACTATGTTTTTAAATTGGGGGATTTTAAGAGAAATTTTTTTTAACAGATATTTTTATTGGATCTCAATTCACCCCCCCATCTCGAGTATCCACTCTGACCAACATTTTGTATCAGAGGTTGTTTTTGTTTTTCAAGGTTTTCAAAACACTTTGTTCTTCAACTGTTATTTTAGTTGCATATTTAATGATCGTAAATTTCTGTTAGTTCTAAATTTTATCTCTTTAAATTTGTTTTCTAAACTCTAGTTATGGACAATACACTAGAAGATGTTTCTAATAACAGGCCACCTTTCTTTAATGGTACAGATTATACCCACCTGAAACATAAAATTAAAATTCATGTAGAAAGTATGGGTTTTGATATTTTGACTGATATAGAGTCTCAATATAAAATTATAGAAACTGAAAGAACAACTTGGGATGAACCTACAAAGACTGCTTACAATAATAACTATAATGTTATGGATGCCCTATATTGTGGTTTTGGAGATGAGAAGTTTAATAGAATTTCTGCCTGTAAAACTGCTTATGAAATATGGGACACTGGATATTTCCCATGAGGGAACAACCAATGTTAAAAAAATGATGTTGAATACCTATACTATTAAATATGACAGATTTAGAAATAAATCTGATGAACCCATTTCTGACATGTATCCCAGGTTCAATGATATTATCAATACTATGAGCTCTCTTGGAAGGGTTGTTCCAGCAAAGGAAAAAATTATGAGGATATTAATATGTCTACCAGAAAGATGGAGAGGCACATCTGTTTCAATTAGAGAATCATGCGACATCAACACACTCCCTGTTTTGGAATTAATTGGAAATCTTATGATGTATGAGGAAGAACTTAATGTGAACAACGAAGAAGATGATGAACCCAAGAGAAAATCGGTGGCTTTCAAGTCTACTGCTTCTAAGAGCAAAGACAAGGATAAAATTCATGTACCTACTAAAAGTTCAACAAGTGATGATTCGGATTCAGACAATGATGCTGAGATGGTTCAAATTTCCAGAAGGTTTAAGAAGTTCTATTGGAAGAATAAATTCTTTAGAAAATCAAATCACAAAGGAATGTATGACAACAAGGGTCACTGGAAAAGTATTGGAAGAAATCTGATAAGGAAGACGATATAGTCTATTATGAATGCAAGAGGAAAGGACACATCAAGGCTGACTGTCCAAAATTAAAATTCAAAAAGAAATCTGATTACAAGGAAAATAAGTACATGAATTCTATGAAAGTAACATGGAGTGCTTCAGAAGATAGAACAATTGAATCTGATGTTTCAGATTCTGAAATGAATCGTTCCAACATTTTTTTCATGACCAACACATCTCTGGTAACCTTTGATACGCATGTTTTAAACTCCTATTGTTCTGGAGATGATGCAGAATCTGATTCTGATTCTGAAGACATGACTAATGATGAATTAACTAAATAATGTAATATGATAAAAGAGACCTGTAATGAAATTAAGGACATATATAAGTCACTAAATAAACATCATGTTTTCCCTGCGACTGTTAAATCATCCCTTGATATAGAAAAGGAATAAAATGCTCAACTATTGAAAGAACATACTGAACTAAAATTGTTCAATGAGAAATATAGAAAGGACTTAGAAAAATTTACAAATGGAAAGGATACTCTAACTCAAATGTTAGGAAAGCAAGTTTCACCAAAATATACTACTGGTTTGGGATACCAACCTTGAAAGAGACAGTTTACTAAAACTATATTTATCTCTAAATCTGGACAAAATTTTGCTAGTTCCAGTTCTGGAAATTCATATGCTTCAACTAGTTATTCATATGGTTATAGATCAAATAATTTTTACCTTTAAATATATATTGATTCTGTAAATTATATGAAACCCATTAGAAAAATTTGGGTACCTAAATCTTTTATTGCTAATATTTATGGACCTAAGATGATCTAGGTACCAAAATCATTTTCCATCTAAATCTGTTTTGAAGGAAACTTGTTTGAAGAGTTCTCACTAAAAGGTATGGTACTTGGACAATGAATGTTCAAGGAAGATGTTTGGAGATTACTCATGATTCAAGAGTTTAATCAATTTTGATTGCGGCCATTTCACCTTTGGAGATAATTCTAAAGGAAATATCATTGGCCTAGGTTAGATTGGTAACACTGATTCAATTTTGATTTCTAAAGTTTTATTTGTTGATGGACTTAAATATAATCTGTTGACTATTTCTCAGTAATGTTCTGATGGATTTAATGTTAAGTTTGAAAATGATTCTTGTAATGTTTTTAACTATAAAAATGTTTTAGTATTTTCTACTTATAGAAATGAAAATGTTTATGCTGTTGATTTAAATTCTTTGTCCAAACAAAATGGTACTTGTTTAAATGCTTTTCATAACGAGTCTTGGCTTTGGCACATAAGATTAGGACCCTGAATCATCCACTAACTTAGAAAATTGAATAGGATGAACTTAGTTAGAGACCCACCCAAACATGATTTTCCAAATGAAAAATTTTGTAACCCTTGTCAAAAGGGAAAGCAACATAAAGTTTCTTTTAAATCAAAGAATGAAGTATCAACTTCTAAACCACTCAAGTTGGTTCACATGGACTTGTCTGGACCTTCTATATTTTCTAGTTTAAATGGTAAGCACTATGTATATGTCTTATTAGATGACTTTTCTTGATATACTTGGGTATACTTCATAGCTTATAAAAATGATGCTTGTTCTTGCGTTGTTAAATACTCCAAGTCTGTAGAAAACCTTAGTGTACTTAAGATTAAAACCCTGAGAAGTGATCATAGTCATGAGTTTTAAAATCACGAGTTTGAATCTTATTTCTCACACAATGGCTATAGTCAGAATTTTTCTTCCCCTAGGACACCTCAGCAGAATGGTGTAGTAGAAAGAAGTAATAGAACCCTTCAAGAAATTGCAAGAACTATGCTTAATGAGTATGATCTGCCTCTTTATTTTTTGGTTGAGACTAAGAATACAACTTTTTATTTTATTAATAGAGTCTTTATTAGACCTGTTCTCAAGAAGACCCCATATGAACTATGGAATAATAGAAATCCCAAAGTTAGTTACTTTAGAGTCTTTTGATGTAATGTCATTATTACCAATACAAAGGATAATCTAAACATGTTTGCTTCTAAAAGTGATGAGGGAATTTTTCTTGGTTATTATTTAACTAGGTAAGCCTATAGAGTCTTTAAAAAAAGAAGCAAATGTGTGGAAGAATCTATTCACATCATGTTTGATGAAACTGATCCACATGAGCCTAAAACCTCTCTTGAAAATCATGAAGAAGATTTTTCTGTTCTGGACCTTAATGATAAAACTAAAGAACCTGTGGTAAAAATATCCAGCTCTAGACATTTTCCAGATTCTGATTCTGTTGAACCCAAACCTATAGATGAACCTCAAATTTCTATTCCTACCTTTACTATATCAACTATGATTCTAACGAATCAACCTTTGGATGCTGTTGTTGTTAATCGTGATAGAGGGACATAGACAAGAGCTTCTCTAAGAAACAAGGTTGAACATCAATCATTTCATTCAAAGCTAGAACCTAAAAATGTCAATGATTCAATCAATGATGAATTTTGGGTAATGGATATGCAAGAAGAGTTAAAAAAATTTGAAGGAAACAAAGTCTGGGAATTAGTTGACAGACCCAAGGAATCTTTGAGAATAGACACTAAATGGGTTTTTAGAAACAATGTTGATGAATCATGAAATATAGTTTTAAATAAAGTTATGCTAGATTCACAAGGATATAGTCAAGAGGAAGGTATAGAATATGAGGAAACCATTTCACCTGTAGCAAGATTAGAAGCCATTAGGATCTTACTTGCCTATGCTGATCATCTGAATTTCAAGTTATATCAAATGGATGTCAAAAGTTCTTTTCAAATGGTTTTATAATTGAAGATGTTTTCGTTGAACAACCACATGGATTCACTAATCCTCATTTTCGAAATCGAGTTTTTAATCATTCTAAAGAATTATATGGTTTAAAACAAGCTCCAAGAGCTTGGTATGATAGACTTAGTAATTTTCTTATTTCCAAAAGTTTTACTAAAGGGATTGATGATCCAACTCTTTTTATTAAATAATTTCTAAAGATGTTTTAATATTACAAATCTATGTTGATGATATTATCATTGGATCTTCTAAACATTCCTTATGTATTGATTTTTCAAAGATTATGAAAAATGAATTTGAAATGAGTTTAATGGGAGAAGTCAAATATTTTCTTGGATTTCAAGTTTTTCAAAATGAAAATGGAATTATCTTGAATCAATGTAAATATAAAAAGGATCTTTTAAAACGTTTTGAATGGGATAGTATTAAGTAAGTGATACACCTATCAGTACAGTCTATAAATTAGATGCAGATTAAACTGGGAAACCAGTGGATCAAACCAATTACAAAGGTATTATTGGAAGCTTACTTTACATTACTTCGAGTTGATCAGATATTTTGTTTAGTGTGTGTATGTGTGAAATATTTAAAGAAAATCCAAAAGAATCTCATTTACTTGCTGATAACGAATTTTTTAGTATCTTAAACACACTATAAACATAGGTCTGTTTTACCCAAAAGAACAATCTTTTGAATTAAAGAGTTATTCAGATGCTGATTTTGCTGGTTGCAAGTTGGATAGAAAAAGCACATATGAAACATGTCATTTATTGAGAAAATCCATAGTATTTTGGCGTAGTAAAAAGAAGAATTATTTAGCTTTGTCCACTTCCGAATTAGAGTATATAGCTGCTAGTAGTTACTGTACACAAATTCTGTGGATGAAACACACTCTTTTGGACTATGGATATGACTTTAAGCATGTTTCAATCAAATGTGATAACACTAGTGCAATAAATATTTCAAGGAACCCTGTATCTCACTCAAGGAACAAACACATTGATGTAAGGCACCATTTCTTGAGAGATCATTACCAAAAAGGTGATATTACTCTTGAATTTATAGGTACTAGATATCTGTTAACTGACATTTTGACCAAACAAATTACGTTTGGATAGGTTAAGTTTCATTAGGCATTGGTTGGGAATGTTTAACCTCGATCAATAGGTACCTCACCGATGAAACCTCACTGAGGTAACCTCACCGATGAAATCTCACCGATGTAACCTCACAGATGAAACCTCACTGATGTAACCTCACCGATGTAACCTCACCGATGTAACCTCACCGATGTAACCTCACCGATGAAACCTCACCGATGAAACCTCACCGATGTAACCTCACCGATGTAACCACATCGATGTAACCTCACCGATGTAATCTCACCGATGTAACCTCACCTATGTAACCTCACCGATGTAACCTCACCGATGTAACCTCATCAATGTAAAAACCTCACCGATGGACCTCACTAATAGGAATTCTCACCAATAAACCCCACCGATGAGTGCGTTGTTTAAAAATTCTGTCTGCCGCCAGAATCTGAATCATTTTTACTTTATTTCATTTTATTTATTTATTTTATGATTCCTAAATGATAAAAACTATGTCCTAGTTACTTCTCAATCCATCGATCCGAAAAACCTTTACCCTCAAACCCTAGCTCTCGAATCTCTAAAAAACCCTAAATTCTTTGAACCAGAGATGGAAAAATACGAACTTCCTACCATAAGAGATGACACTGATGAGATGAATGAAAAGAAGCAGAAGTCTGAGCTAGAAGAAAGTGGTATTGTTGATAGAACTAGGTCGAGTAGGCGACCAGTGAACCTTCATTTGCATAATAGAGTTATTGTGATTGAAAAAGAGTTGAGCGTGGAATGGTTGTTACCTATCAAATCGTTAGTGCTCGAATTGCTGGAACATCAAAAGTTGTAATATTGCTTTTCGAACAACAATGGACCCTACTCTCTGAAGCTAGTGAAACATATTTACAAGTTCTTAAGTTTTGAAAAATCAGAAGATGTGAACCGAGTGTTTTCTTTTGTGAATGGAAAATAGATGTCTTTTTCATCTGTTGAGTGGGCTGAATCCCTGAAGGATCCATACCAAGGTGTATCTGGATATCTCTCGAAAGCTATACCACCTACAAGAGATTTATTCAATTGTGGGATTGCCTTGGAAGAGCTAACAGGTGATGGAAATCAAAGACATGTAGTGTCTGCTATAATGGATGGAGAGAAAAGATTGTTGTTCAAATTTGTTCAACATGTCTTAATACAAAGGGGAGGCGATTTCGAAAATTTAAGATATCAGGATATGTATCTACTGCATCTCTTGAGACATTGTGTAAAAGTGAATCTGTGAAGATTGCTGATGATTCAAATGGAAGAAATGATAAGGACAAAATCAAAGAATAATGCCTTATTCTTTTACAAGTTGATCTCAATGATGATCAAAGTGAAAGGGGTATCTGAGTCTCAAGATGAGACTGTGGTACCAAAGAATAATTTTTGTATCACAAGCACGGTATGCAAATACATAAATATAAATTGGAACCCATGGAGAGGAGATTGGGTTAATGATGTCAATAAGGTAAATGATAAATTTAATCATGTGGATCATCCCTCATGAACTAAGGATGTAAGGGTTCTAGGTCCTAGACCTGATGAAGAAGAAACTGAATATAGTGATGATACTGAAGAAGAAAAGACTTCTATGGGTGATGGAAGATATCCGGAATTACCTCAAAGTCCTGCTGCTGAAATTGTATTTTCAAAGAAGGAAGCCGTAGTGGAAGAAGAGACACATGCGGATAAGGAAGACCAGCCATCCACTGAGAAAGAAGAAGAAAAGGATAATGAATTTGAAGCCTCTGATTCTATATGCTTAAGTCTGAGTCCATTAATTGGAAGCTCAGTTGTTCCAACTAAGGAAGTAGTATGAGAAATGGAAGAAGTTGTACCTAATCCAGTGGACCCTCCTACTCTTGGAGAGATAGAATTGATAGTATAATATTCTTCTGAGGAATAAAGACATGCGGAGAATGCTGTTGTTATACATGGAAATGCACCCATTGAGGGGGAGCATCAAACCAAGTTTGGATGTGTTTCATTGGCTATAGAGATTGAGGACTGGGCAGAACACTAAGGTTTTGTGGTTTGTGGATTAGACTATCATGATTCTCATAATGAGGCATCCCTCAATAGACCAAATATCACTTCTAATGTAGAGACTGAGTTATTACCTGAAGTGGTGGTAAGAATGCATGACCGGGATAATTTGAAGAAAAATCGTAATGTCAGTTTTTTGAAGAGACAAGGAAGATGGAAGATTTACTGGTGTCATCAATCCAATCGATTATGAATGACTCGGTGTCCAGCATAGCCTCTGAAAGATCACCTGTTGTAATTTCTCCTTCTGATATGATCCCCAGGGCAGACCTTGAATCCTTAAATGATGATCTAAAAGAGACCTTTAGAGCTTCTGTTGCTGATTTGAATCA
The DNA here is from genome assembly GCA_963277665.1 of Viscum album. Classification (NCBI taxonomy): domain Eukaryota; kingdom Viridiplantae; phylum Streptophyta; class Magnoliopsida; order Santalales; family Viscaceae; genus Viscum; species Viscum album. The sequence goes on along the minus strand of OY728131.1, from coordinate 846,090,543 downwards.
CTTCTTTTTTGAAGAGATGAGAAATTTCGAAAAATCTTTTGAACTCTCTCTCGGTTGTAATATGTCATCCTTGGAATAAATAGTGGAAGAAGTTATAGCCTGCCAGACTCAAGTATCAAAATTGGAAGCTGATGGTGAAGCTCTTCAGAAATATTTTATCTCTTTAGAATCTTACATGAGTTCAAAATCTCAAGCAGACAATGACTTACCCTATGTGAAAAGTGTTGTGAGCTAGATGGTTTCAGTTCATGAAGGTTTTAAAACCTCCATGAAGGATCATGTTGAAGCCCAGGATTCCCAAGTTCCAAATATTATTAGTGGGTTGAATAAAAACGTTAAAGAGACCGTAAATTTATCTGTTGGTTCTGTTGCTTCTAGACCATCAGTGGATTTGGATCAGATTCAAGCTGTGATGACGGAGGAGCTGGGTTCATCTTCAACCAGTGGCTCTGTGGACTCATCCGACCTGAGAAACGTTGTGATTTCTACTAGAGATTCAGCTAGAGAAATAAGGAAGATAGTACAAGTCTATATGAGAGAAGCTTCTGCCTCTCAAAAAGAAGTGAAAGACAAGGTCGACTACTATTTCCAAATGGTTTACACCAAGAATCAACTCAAAAATTACTTCAAACTTCTATTGGAAAACCTGAAGTTACCTCCTCTCAAACAATCCTTCAGATAGAAAGTCAGAAAACTAAGGGAATTGACTCCAGCCGTGGAAAAATTCATGGAGAACAAGGATGATTTCAAATCTGCTATGGAATGAGGAGGTGGAATAATTATGGATTTCAAAAATCTTTTGCTGCTTTTCCGGCATGTCAATGATAGGCCAGTGATTGTACCTCCATCTTTACCTACCTCTGCCTCTATTGTTTCTCCTATTCAGATGACTCCTTCTCAAGCCATTTGATGTCTTACACCTATTATTACTCAGAGTGCTGCTCAATACAGACCAGGAATAGTTTCAGTTCCTTAGCCTCTTGTGATCATCTATGGTGTTCCTAAGCCTTCACCTGCATCCACACAGTCTGAATCCTCTTCTGATCCAGAGAGAAAATCACACATTGAAGATGTGGATTGAATAAGTGGATAAGATGTTTGATAGAAATCCCTTGTATTTTGTTTTCTTTCTCTATACATTTTTACAAAATATAATACAATTGGCTTTCTTTTTTTCATTTTGTTCCTCTTATCTTTGTTCTTTTCCACTTTTTGATTATCATAAAGGAGGAGAAATATTATCAAAGTATCAAAGAAGGATAAATATTCTCAAAGGGGGAGAAATATTATCTAAGGAATAGATACAATTCTTTGCCCCTCTGATATCATTGCATTTAATTCAACCTGGGATACATTATGTTCAATAATATACTGTTTTCTCTGAGATAATTGAATTTAATGATATATCCTATGATATAACTTTTTTTTAACTATAATATCATAAGTTGTGATTAGCAAAAAGGGGGAGATTTTTTGAACTCACCTATTTTGATAATCCCAACTATGCTTTTACATACCTTGAAAACCCCAATTAATGTTTATTTATATCCTTTAAATTTGTTGATCAATGTTTATATCTTTTTATATTAGTTTTTAGGTAATTCTAACCCAATCAGATATGTTTTCCATAAAACAGATAAGTGTTTGTCACTGATCTGTTTATAGCTACTGATATAGAGCTACCGGTACTTAGTCTACCAATAATCTAAGGTCTCTGATATGTAGAGCTACCGATATGTACAAGTCCACCGGTAAGCATAGAACAATTCTTCCGATAGTATAGAAAGGAGCTACCGATATGCATAAGTCTACTGATACAAAAAATCATTTGAACTAAGCAAGCTACCGATAGACCAGAGAAACCGATAGACCAAGAGCTACTGATATACAGAGTCACCTATACAGAATAAAGCTACTGATAAAAAGTAGAGCTACCGATAGATCAAGAGATACCGATATAATGAAGTCAATGGTATATAAATCTATTGATACCAAATGTTACCGATACACAGTGTAAGAGCTACCAATATCAGGAGCAACCGATACAAGTTCAAAGAGCTACCGATATTAGGATCTACCAATGGAAGGTCACTTCTACACAAAGTCCACCGTACACATCTACCAATAGAAGCCTACTATTGATTGACCAACCAGTCAAACCCCATACTCTTAATATTATTTATTTATTAATCCAACTGTTACATTTGATGTGTTTAATGCAGTTAATATAATTAATGATATCTGTTGGCATGTTAGGGAATCGTACCTACTACCCATGCAAAAAGTAATCAATCTTTTTTGTTGGAGATGAAAGCTATAAAAGGGAAGATAAAGATCTAGCTAGAGGTGTGTGAATACAATAGAGAATCAAGGAACTAAAAAGGCACACAAAGGTTGAAAAATACAAGTGATTAACAGCATTGAAATGTGGTGCATTCACAAAAATGAAAAGGATACATCCATACCTGGAGAGCACTGGACATACACAAAGAAATTAATTTCTATAGGGTAACACAAGTTGCATCTTGAGTGAAAAACTACATCAAACACTTCATGCACTCAGGCTGCTAAGCTGAACTTAGAACCAAGGAAGTAAACGATGCTCTTTTTTTAGAACAAAAAACAGAGAAGGACTCAGAAGCTTTTCTGACCAATAAAATGAGTCCAGAGCTGCATTGCCAATCACTAATGATTTTATAAAATCTTTCATACTTACTCTAGTGATTCTTTTATTTACATTTTGAGCAGTGTGTGTACCCTGTTTATTTTACACAAACACTATATCGTGAGCTATGATGAAGGATTCTTAAATCCTCATTAAAACTCTATAACTCTCTTGAATTCCACTGTGGATAGTTGTAGAGGTCGAGTAAGACCTAGACAGCTGTGAGCTGTTGTCTGTTTTCCCACGTAGAACCGTGGAAGAGGTCTTATGACCTGGACAATTTCTGAACTATTTTTTACCCTAATCCAGTGTGTGGATCAATTTATGTAAATTGTTGAGAGGACTAAGTCTTGGCTTGAGAATGATCCTCTTGGTTACATCTGTTGTGAGTTTTATTTTAAGTCATGAGTATACTATATATTTCATATTTCGCTGCTAACTACATTAAATATAATTTGTTTTAAAGTTACATTGATAGTTAAATTAGCAAGTGTTTATACATATTTAAAACCAGTAATCTTCATATTAAAATAACTGAGACCTAATTAATATTTCAGAAAGTAATTGAACATTTACAATATATATAAATTCACTATAGTATAACTTTTTTTTAAATTGGGGGATTTTAAGAGAAATATTTTTAACAGAAATTTTTATTGGAACTCAATTCACCCACCCACCCCCCCCCCCCTCTTGAGTATCCACTCCGGCCAACAATTAGTATAGCCCTTCATAGGCTAGGAATAAAAATGAATAGTAATGGAATATGTGGCTCAGTGGGTTGCATTCCATCAATCTGGAAGAAGTAAAAAGGGCGGAGTGATTATTATTACCTTCCCAAAACACGTAGAGATATGATATACCTTGATGTCAACATCTATAGAGGGGTTTAATTTCTCCATTTGTAATTAACATGAACCTAAGGGCTATTTTCATACATAAATACATAAAGAATGTGGTGTGATGTAAGATATCAACCGAATGTATCGAGAATCTTTAGTGGAGAGTCTATACAATAGTGAGGGTTTTTATGGGATGAATGTCTAGAAAGAATATAAAGGGAAGGATGATAAACATAAGTGGAAAACAAGGGGGTTTTATCAACTATTCAAAATAATAAATTTTGGATGTGGCCTTACGATTAATGCATCTAAAGAGGCTTCTACCAAGATATCGTGGTGATCAATTCTCATGGACACGGATGGGTTGAAAATGTGATTGGATTAACATGATAGACCATAATATGACATGAGGTTTTTATGAAAAGAAGACAAATGTGGATGAGTTCATTTAATTATGGAATAGGATTTCCTATTAGTTCGATGACCAGATCAAGGACAACCCAGAAACAAAGGACAATGGACTTCAATGTAAATTATATTGGGATTATGGTTCTAATAAGATCAATCATGACATTAATAGGTCGTCAATTTTTATTGGTACATGATGTTATGTGTTTTGGAATTGTTAGTATTAAATTTTCCTAAAAATTGTGTGAAGAAAAATATGGTAATGGTTATTCTATAGAGTATTATAATCTCTATCCAAATTATTTATGGATGGATTGAATCGGAATTGTGAAATTATTTATTAATATATTATGGGTTTTAATTCAAGTTGGATACTATTTAATGAGAAAAAAATATATAATTTTTTATGGAAAAACATATTCCCTTTTTAATTTAAGTATATTCATATAATTTATATCTGAATCAAGGATATGTTTCTAACAAACATAACCATGATTAGGATTGTAACTCTATGTCATAACTAGAGTAGCTTGAATGTGATGCATAAGAATAAAAATTCAAGTTAAGTGTTTTGAGAAAAATTTAATGCATATCATGTTGAATGATAAATTAATAAAATTGATTTATTAAATGCATAAAAATACATAATCATTTGGAGGGTTTAGAATATTGTAAATATTTAGTGAATTTTACAATAAATGTAACTCTTTAAAATGAAGTAATATATTGGTTTCTGTGAGATTGATATCAAATCTCCAAAGTTATGAATGTAATAATTAAATTAATATAGTGTATTAATAATATTTGGTATGTCCTAATTATAATACCCTTGAAGCAAGAAATACTAATTGATAATCTCTTCATTCTCGAATCACCATTTTTCTTTGAAGGAAGGCCCTTGCATCCCTATAGTGGTTTGGGATCTCGTAATTATGAATGAGGATCCCTAATTGTGTGTATTCCATCTTAGGTGGATGGAATTTGGCTATTTTAACCATGATCTCAATCATTATTACCACATAAATGTGTAACATATTAAATTAATTATAGTTATGGTATGTGGTTTTCATGTTCATTGCTTTTTCATATTGATACTATTCAATATAGAATTAATATTACATGGGTTTCATTGAAATATATGTTCATGATATAATCACCCTATAATATATCAACATATTATACTATTGATTCAATGTTAAAATCCTTTTTGCATAGTGGATTATGTGATTATCTGAAATATGCATCACTCAAAACTACATCTTCAAAATATTCAATCAAATAATGAATTCCAAATTTTTTTACATAGTTTTCTTTTACTACCATGATATAATTCATTTTTATGCTTCATTTCTAACTCTTTTTAATACACACAAAGAATTTACTCTTTAATTATTAGTCTAATAGTATCCCATCTTTTGTTTTATCACTTTTTATCGTTGATTCTTCCATTTTTTTGAATAAAGAAATTCTTTATAAACATATTAAAGTGTATTAATGATGTTTTCCTCCCATACTAAGTTTTGTATAGTGACTTCCTTTCTCAATGACTAATAAAATCCAACTTTTTTTAAACCTCCACATGTAAAAATTTATTCCAATATTTTTGAGACATTAAACTCTCAATGAAAGTGATTTTCTATATTTTTCACCATCCGTTTTTTTATCACTATTACATGGGTTTTAAATTATTCTCACCAATGAGACATCATGTTTGATGTAATTATATTCTAGATAACATTCCACATAATTGGACAAGTTATATTTTCCATTATATTATATTAACGAATTGATAATCCTTATATTTTTATTTTAATCTCTCCCTTAAAACCACTTGATACAATTAATTTCATCCATTTTATCCTCTATGAACATAAAATAACCCATCCTACTATAATCAGTAACCAATAATATGAAGTATCACTAAACATTTTTTCCGGGAAGATTCATGGGATCGAAAACATCATCCTATGATAGGTCCAGTAGATTTGAATTTATTTTTATCTGATTATATTATGGATTTCATACAATTTATCTTTTTCATATGAATTACATTTATTCTCGTAGTCACATCTCAAATTTGGAATTTTAATCACGAACCAACTTGGTCCAGCCTACCTCATCATCCAAACTAGTCTTTAATAAGTACAAGAGTGTGTTACTAGATTCCAAGGACTGATAACATGTTCTTTGAAAAGTAATTATACACAATTTTGTGATTTCCAATAACTAAATGAGTTTTTTAACTAAATATATGACATGACGTCACCATATATTATAGTATCATAGATATTCAATTGAAATATTAAAATGTGTGTATATCCCAATAATTCATAAGACCAATATACATGAATCAATATTCCATGTAAAAATACTAATAAACATAATTACATCAACTAGTGGTGTATACAACAACACTCTATACATGAACTCAAATTAAGAAAATAGATGATGACTAAAAGGATGAGATTATGATTGTCAATATATATCCAAGATAACCAAATGATTAAAGAAACCAAAAAAAATACATAAGAATCTATATCCATGTGGTGAGTAAGAAATATCTAGTTGTTGACTCCATGTACCTAACCCATGCTAAAGACCACCTACTACAATAAGTGTTACCAATAACCCACCTTCGTTATATAATGCAAGGGCTTCATACCCCAAGTGAAATATGTAAGGTGTGATCTATGTTTCCCAAAGTGAAATTGTTATGAAAATGAATCATTTATTACCTTTTTAAATGAGTAAATTGATGCTGATATATAATATAAATGGGAAAATAGATTTATTATAAGTTTTGGAAAATAGTCATCATAACATGTCGCATGGATTTAGATTATTATAGGATTTCTTTGCTATCTTTCATCATTTATATATCTTGGTTATATCTTTATTATATCCATTTCACCTTTTCTTATTTTATAATCATCTATTTTCTTACTTCTAGTTCATGTATAAAGTGTTTTTGTATACACCATGAGTCGATATAATTATGTTTATCGGTATTGTTACATGGATTATTGACTCATGTTTGTTTTCCTTATGCCTTATTTGGATACACTTAAATATGGAGATACTAATTTAACATATGTGACCCTTCATTATTTGGGGGGGGGTCTTTTTGGACATCTAGTTCAAAAAACTCTTTTACTTTTTCTAAATCATCAAATTATGTATAATTAAATTTCCAAGATCCTGTTAACTGCACTTCGAAACCAATAATTTTCCTTGGTCCTTCTAAATAACTAGTTTAGATGATGAGTTAGGTTTTTCTATTTATGTTCATGATAAAAATTCCTAATTTGAGATGTGTTTGTGAGAATAATTGACATTCATGTCAATTAGGATAAAAGGTATGAAATCCATAATAGAGTGAGAAGAAAATAGCTTCAAATCTGTTGGGCCAACTATAAACTGATGTTTTTGGTCCCATTAAGGTTATTTAAATACTTTATGCGTGATACATAATATTATTTTTTAACGATTATAGTTGGTTGGTTTGTATCATGTCGATGGAGGAAAGAATACAAGCAGTTTATTTTATCATGTTGTTCTAAAGGAGATATTAAAATCCATCTCGAATAATGTTCAATGTTTTTTGATAATTTAATTAAACAAAGAACATGTCTAATGAAGTGGATAGTTATATCGAAAATAATGTCATAAAAAATGATGTCTCGTTAGTGAAAATATAATAAACAACAAGTCATGGGGAGATAAAACTAGATGGTGGACAACATGAGAGAGAATTATAGTCATTAATATTCCAATGTATCAAAACTATTGGAATAAAATTTCACATGTGTATTTTTACAAAAAATCTATGATATAATGACCCTTAGAGAATAGATGTCACTATTAAAATGTTTCATGGGATTAGACCGTGATTTATGTAATTTAATTTTTAGGGAATAATTTCTATATTCATTACAAATGGTATAATATAGGATAAATATAAACACAACGAATGAAGGGACATTATAATACTAGTAATTGAATTTTCAATCCTATGTGTGTTTAGAAATATGTAGAATAAAATCATATAATGAAATAATATTAATGTATTTAAAGAAAAGTATATAAATAAATATGGAATCACATATTTGAGTGAATACTTTGAATAATATGTTGAGAGTGATAGAAATTCATGAGGATCATATAATCCAAAATGTGAAAAGTATTTTAAGATTGAATGAATCAAATAAAAGGATATTTAATTTTATAATGTTTATCTCATTAACTTATCACTGAATGAAACTCATGAAATGTTCAATATATCATTAATAGTGTCATAATGAAAGAGCAATGACCCTAAAAAATCCATATATTATGCAATGTAAAATTATTTTGTTAATATATGACATTGAAATATTTATCATGATCATGGTAGTAACATCTAGATTCTAACCACCTCTGAAAGATTGCACTGAGTTAGGAAACCTCATTCATAATGTCTGAATCTGAAACCAGGATAGGAATTTTATCCCCATCTTTCAAAGAAAAACATTTTTAAATAATGAATAGAGTATCAACATGAATTCCATGCTTCAAGGGTATTATAATTAGGAGGGATATGCACTTTTTTTAAACACTCTTAATTTAATAAAGAGATTCATAATGTTGGATCTCCTACACACATCTAATTGAATCCAATGTTTTACTTCATGATGAAGAGTTACATCAGTAGAATACTTCAATGATTATTCATAACCATTGGAACCATTCAATTGATTATACACATTTATCCATTTAATAAATAGATTTTATTAATTTATCAATGAAGAAACTATGCATGATTTTTTTTTCATTACCATGATTATGAATTTTTATTCTAATGAATATATTCAAACTACACTGGTGATAACATAGTATTACAATCTTAATCATGGTTTTGTTGGTCTGAAATAAATCCCAGTTCATAATATGAATTATATAAATATAATTAAATATAATAAGAGGATATCATAAAATATAAAAATATATATTATTTATCATACAATAATCTCCCACTCAAACTAAATTCCATAAGGTCTTTGTATAGAACATAGAAAATCGTTGAAAATCCTTCCAAAATTATTTTTTGGATATAGATTAAAAAAACTCTTTTAATATTGGAAAAAAACTATTTATCTTGAAATAATATTTATGAAATGTACAAATTGTGTTGTCCTATAATCATTTGAATCATTGAAAACAAATTTCAAATAATCACTTAATAGATGTAAGCTAGGGACATCCTCTAGAAAAATATAGGTGTTACTCAATCAATATGGGGGTATAATGGGATCTCGAAAAAATATACTCATATATTCATATGAAATTTTCCACTAAAATATTTTTAATATGAATTATATGTATTAAAACACAATACCTCTAAGCATGACATATTGTGACACATAGAAATAGAACATGTCAAGATAATATAATCTATCTCAGCCATTCATGATGATATACAATAGAATGACCATGTTAATGCATATATTATATATTTTTTCATCATACAGACAAGGACATCACAAGTCCCTTATCTATGTGGTGAAATATATCATATTTGACTCAACTAAACAATGTCATAATTTTCCTCTATCAAATTGAATTAGGGGCCCAAATGTATTAACTCATAACATGAGTGGAAAAATCCCATCATGGTTGAATTCCAAATGATTACATGATAAAAAACAAACCCAAATAGAAGATGATTATCTTAGGAACATGAACTATTTATGATAGGTATGAATGTATAATGTTTCTCATTATAGGTATCTCAAAATTATTATATTATATGGTTGATAAAAATTATACCCCCTGAAATATATCAATTACAATATAATATTCAATGAGATATTTATTCTTGGGTCATTCCAAGTAAGAAAATCAACTCATGACCTCATGAGTCAGTTATTCATATTATAAATATAGTATTTTTATCGTGTATATTATTATCTTAATTATCACATTTATATATATTTAGAACCCATAATAATGTATTATGATCATCTATTATAGAATGCTCCGTCAATTTTTGGGGGATATTATCATTCCACTATTCATGAAAAATAAATTGTTGCAAAAATTAAATGATTATAAATGATTATTTAGTTTTTTATAAAATCACGATACATTGTAAAAATATTATATTTTATCTCTTACGTATTGTATACCATTGTATTTAACATAAATATTAAATTGTAGAAATGGTAATGGATTCATCCAAAAATCTTCTATAGTTTCCTATATAACTAACAGACAAAACATAACATCTCCCCTCTCTATAATCAGTCATATGAGATTGTATTTTCAATGGATGTGTATTTTCCTTTAGTTAGACTGGAGTTCCTTAACAAGATAAATGGATCTTTTGATTTCATAGTAAATCTCTATTTCTCCATCGATATTGGGATCCACATTTAGTGCTTTAATAATTTTCATAATCCAAATAACATCATTAACATTTTATCTTGTAGTGATGTACTCTACCACTATTTTTGATCAAACAATAGTTGATTTTTTATAACTAACCCAACTAATATCACCACCATTAAATAAAAACATGAAACCATATTGGGATCTCATTCCATATTTTTAGGTTAAAATCTAGTATTAATCTTTAACTTTATATTGAGATCATTATCTTGGTACAATATAATGAACATATCCTCATTCCCTATTCTGTACTTTATGGAAATTATTATAGCATTCTCATGACATTCACTATGATTATGTTGGTACCTACTAGTTATGTGATGGAAATATTACATATTATGTTTAGCCAACAACATTTAAAGCATGATTTATCATATGGAGTATCTTTATGGAATTATATCCATAACTTTTAAATACTTATAAATATCAACAAACATTATTATTATTTTGTTTGTACACTAGAAATGATAGCTTTTGGAGTTATATATTTTAAAATTTATTAATATTTTACCAATATGGTTCGATTATTGTGTCAATTTAGTCTTTTTAATCTATCTCTATATTCCCTTATACCCAATATGAACCATACTTCACCCATGTATTTCATGGTGAAGAATTTACTAATAAATAATTAGAGTTTGTATTATAATTGTATCATTTTTAATAAAAATTATTCCATAGAAATAAAAAATAAAAAATACTACAACAATCCCACTAATCTACTTATATACTGAAGAATCATATATATTCTCGATGAAATGGAAACCTTGGAATGAAACATAGAATCACATATTCCAACTCAGATAATATTTCCTCAGTCCATAAATTGTTCATTTTAACATACCTAAAATAGCTACCTCGGTTAGTAGATAAAATAATATTTTTATCATATAAATTCCTTTTACCAAATTCCCATTAATATAAAAAGTTTTAAATCCATTTGATATATCTAATAATCTAAAGGAGATACTATGACAGCCAATTTATAATGGAATTTATCATCACAATAGGTAAAAATTATTCATCATAGTTAATACCCTGAATTTTATTATAGCACATAGATATCATGGATTCATTATAGGAAGAAACTCTATTACCCATGTCTTCGTTCTTATAAAAATACCACTATGAACCTGATTATTCCCGCACCATTAGGTGCACCCACATTCTTCCAAACATGGTTTTTGTACATAAAGTCCACTTCAATATTCATTTCCTATTAACCACTTCTCAAGATAAAAAATATTAATGGTGTTATAATTATTTATAGTTTCATCTCTTATAAACATTAGTCTATCATCATTTACCATATGAAAGTCATATAATGTAGGATCTGGATGAATAATATCATAATTTCTATTATATTCTATAACTTGTGATATTTCATCTCGATGATTATTTATAGATGAAATTCATGCATGGATTCATTGTTGCATAATGAGTGTAATAAAAATAAAAAATTTATAAAAACTAGAAATTAGTTTCAAAATTATCAAACAATGTAGTATTGGTATGTTCAATGTCGAACCCATACATATGGTAAATTTTTTTGATTTGTTTTTAAAATAGCTTAATTTAATTATATTGTATAATGAGGAGATAAATTATTAGTTTAATTAATTTTATGAAAAAAAAAATTTTAGTATGTTTGTTTTGGAAATCATTTTGAAAAAACTATGGAAGTAAGACGAGCACATTAGAATGATTAGTTTTGAATCAAATTTTGAAAACTATACCACAGTTTTATAAACTCAGTGTTCAAGTGAAACATAATTTTAGAAAATATATTGATTAATCGATAATTTTGTTATATTTGATACAAGGGAGATCCAATGGATATGGTAACCCCTCATTGACGTGACAATCCACTATTTCCCTTGGTCCGACAATTTATGGTTTTTCATAATCATGATTCTCATGATTTCATACATAAACCTGATTTCCCTAAATTTGAAAATGTTCATGATCCATTTAGGGGTTTTAGTTAAACAATTTTATGTTTCCTTTTAAATTAAATTTTCAATGGTCATGATAAAAGGAAAATAAAGGGACTTGCAGTCGAAGATAATATTTTAAAAAAAACCACAAGAATAAATAAAAAATAAAAAAAATCAAATGACAACTTCCCTATTCTATTACATAACCCTATTCAAATTCTTTTTTACCCATAATATTATGGAAGAAAATCAAAGGGTTTGAGAGAAGAAAAATAATGCATGACGAAAATGGCGATGAAACATGGGAGGACCCTAAACAACATACCTTCTATCCCAAATATTTGGTCTTGGGGGTCCTTTTAATAGTATTAATCTAGAACACTATTTATTGAACTCTAGGGGGTTGAGATGCATTTAAATTCATTACAATGGAATTATAAAATCTCTATAGTGGAACTCTGGATCAAATTTTATCTGTTTTCATTGAAAAACCTATCAGAGGCACATAACTTGGTCATTCTGGAATTTGTAAGGTGTATAAAGATATCATGACTTGTAAATTAATATTTCACTTTTCCTTACTTTTTGTCATGTCTCCCCTTCACGACATTAAATAGTTCATAATGTGTAAAGTCAATTTTATTCTATAGATGATTCATTTTACATGATTAATCAGTTTTTTTCCTTAGAGATTATCCTTAATCAACCTCAACAACCTTGTACCACACTACTTCACTTTTCTCATGGCACAAATTATCTTTTTGATACATTTTCAATTTTCTACTTTATCCTTCCATGGAACACTAAATGAGTTAAACCATTCAAAAATTGGAAGGAATAATTATTCAACTAAGGAAATCATTATATTAAAAACCCCAAACACACATGAATGAAATACATACATCAAATACCCCCACACATGATGTAAAATCCAAAACCATGTTCCACAAACCAGTTAACTAAGATAGTTCAATCCAAGACCATAGGTACACCTCCACATATTCCAGAGGTTTCCAACTAGTAGCAGGTCTCCAATATCAATCATGGGGAGAGTATACCCTATTTATTAAAGAATCATAACAGTGTAAATAAGGAAACAACAACCAAAATATATAACCATAAATAGAATAATACCAACCTCAAAAGTTGACCATATTATGAATGAAATATCAAAAACTAAGATAGTAGATCCATCATGAAAAATTCATGTCATGTTCCAATATGAAAATCCCAAGAAAATAAAGACACTAAAACTCCCATGTTGGTCTAGAATCATATTAGGATCCCTCATCCATGATCCTTCTAAATTAATCTATCTAACAATGGGATCTTGCACTTATCTTATCCTGCAAACATGAAGTATATTTAGGAACCGATAAGGATGCTCAATTAGCATGTATATACATCTTGGTATACCACAACTAATGGAATCTAAAACAATATTTAGAAAATAAACGTGTATATAATTGTATAAAGAATAAAATAACTACAATAAAGTAAACAATTTAATTATATTAAATTATTATTGATTTAATAACATAATCTCATTGGTTCTTGAGGACACCTGAACTCTCAATAACTTATTTGGCTAATGTCAGAGTTTAAACTATGACCATGTGATATCATATATCATATATTAAATTCAGAATTCATTATAACACAAGGTATTTCATTATCAATTTCATTTCAATTAATATTATGTAAAATTGGAACCATGGTCCAATGCCAACATTTTTCCTCTAGATCTCAAGGGCTAGGAACCCATAGTCTTTTGAAGAAAAATTATGTTTCCCGCAATCATTTATCATTCAATTACACATGTGGGATTTTAAAGAAGGAGCCCATGTCCCTCGCTCATTTATCACAATGTGATTTTAATTTAGTAGAACATTTCCCATACTAGTTTATCATTATGTTATTTTCATGTATTAGACCATGTATCATACATGTATATTAAATATATCACAATATATGATATAAAAATTCAATCAAGGTTAATCACCATTAACCCTTTGAAAACATTTCACATCATGATATTCCATCTTAATTATCTAAACAAATCATGGTTGATACTTTGATCAAAAAGAAGTGAAATGAAAAATCACCATATTTACATTTATCAACATTTAGCCATATATCCCTTTAACCAATTAAGGTTAGTACAATCATCTCCTAATTCTTATAGTCAATTTATTCATAAACCCATTAATATGACCAATTAAACAAATCTATTAATTAACCAAATCAACATTCTATTAATCATTCGGTTCCAAAAATGTAATCTTTACATTAATTAAATAACTAGTTCATCAATCCAATTCAACAATGGAATAATCAAAACATTCCACTGATTACATCACCAATTAATTAATCCAATTAAAATATTTCTTGAACCTGGCATTCTATTAATTAGTTAACAAATAAATTAATCCAATTCCTCATATTTCATAATCACAACTATATCCACTAAGTACTTCCCCAAGTAATTTATCTAATTCAACCCATTCCAATGTTACCAAATTTAACCTAATTCAAAATTACATAGAAATTACATTAAATAAATTTTCATGGTCCATTAATTAAATAATCAATTAATTTACTAAATTGAATATCCAACTTCCAATCCTTCCAATTCCAATTTCACAACGCATACATGAAATTGAAATTAAAGACTATGGGAATCAAATTTAGACCACCCACCTCAAAATCAGTGACAAAATGATCACCAATAGAAATCCCTAATTGAAGTGAAACAGTGACGATCAAGAAAAATATTGAGATCTATATCAAAACATACATTCAATATCAAATGGAAAACATGTACCCAAAACAAGAACTAGATCCCTAAAAATAGAGGAAAACATCCCTTTAAAGGACCTGAGATGAATAGTCGAAAGATAAGGGACCAATTTAGTGGAAATTATCTTACTAGGAGAGGTGTGGATCTCCAATCTAGGCATTGAATCATTAAAAACAGAGGTTGGAATGACTTATAATCTGTCTGGGTGCCTAAAAAATGATAGAAATATGTTGGGGTAGAATTGGGTAATATTTGGGTGATTTACAAGGGGTTTTCTATATAAAAAACCAATTTTATGAATAATAGAAATTGTTCCCACAGTTTCTTTGGTATGGGAACATTGATTGAAAAAGTATGCACCAGCCGTACAAATCCCCTATGTCTGTTTTCACATGGTTTTATTGGATGGATGTGTTGTTTAGGAAAAACCATGCGCGAACCATGAACTACCTCTAATCATTCCATAATTCTTAAATTCTCCCCTGAAAACACCGAATACACAATCCAAAAAAATCTCAAGAATAGGAAATTGTGTACCTATAAATGAACTTGGGAGACGTATAGAAAAGGTGAGGATCTTATAATTTACTTCATAATTTTTCTCAATGATTGAATTTAAACATAATAAAAATGACACTGACAATTCCATTTTTATATGATTTTTGGATAAACCGCTTTATGGGTGGCGGTAACCTCACAACTACTAGATTCAACCCAAATCACCAAATTAAAAATTCAAAAACCTGATAGAGATCCCAAATTTGAAATTCAAAATAACCACATGTCATTCATCACTACCGAGACACTTCGAGGCACAAAACAGTGAGCAGAGACCTCGAGCCACGCTCTGACAAATGATTTTCACGTCGCCTCCACTACCCAAAACCCAGCCTCCAAAACAACAGACCACCATCATCAAAGAACCAGATGCCCGTGGGAGCAGCCTACCAGAAATCAACAAATTCATCGTAAAGAAAACCATCATCTCTATCGTAATTTCCCTCTTGGAGACTCACGCCAGACGTCGTCATCGAGGGAATAAATACCACCTCATGTCGTCAAACTATCGAACCATCAACAGAAAACCAGGTAATCCATTGCCAAAAAACACTGCCTCTTCAAATAAGAAAGAAACCAACAAAAATATCCAGACCAAAGACAAATCAGCATCAAAAATCAATCCAGATGAAAAAGTCGACAAAAAACCGAACCAAAAGAAGAAATCTTACCGAGGAAGATACACCAAAACGAAAAGATAAAGGATCAAATCATAAGAGAAGACGCCAACATCGACAAAGAACACGAACTGATACCTTCCACCACCCAATCCTTAATGATCTCTTCACGAATCATGTTGTATTAATTATAATAATATCATATATCAAGTGATGGGGATTTTGGAATTTCCCTACACAGAACCCATTTTTAATATTTAAATTTTATTAAGTGGGTGTGAAATAAATACAATGAATTTCACTTCCTAAAATCACATGAAATATCCGCCACACTTATTCACTAAAAAATTTTCATCCCTTCCTCTAGTTTTACCACCACTCTTATGTTTTATTATCATTCATAATATTTTGATGATTGTAGGCAAATATAATATGGGCTTTTAATATCTATAATTTCAAAAAATGTTGTTCATTGATACTATGGGATTTAAATTTAATAATTTTAAAAAGGGCCCTAGGATTAGGGATAACAAAAGATTCATCAATAATATTAAATATGATTTTTTTATCCATAGCATTGATAAGATACAATGAATTATCTATAAGAAATCATCCATAGGTTTCACACAAAAATATTCAATAAATGTAATTGGAAATATCATCTCTAGAGTATGACACAAAAATGAGACAAATGGTTAGGGTTAGCTATATAGGTTAATGCATATGAATAATTAAAAAATTAATGAAAATATAAAAAAAAAATCTTTGCATGGACAAATATTAGAAAAATTTAATTTACCATAATTATCATGATCCATGAATCATGAGTCGTAATATACTAATCCAAATTATAATCCCTACAAATTCTTTTCCAATTTTTCTCATTCGTATTTATGGAAAAAATATTTAAATTTCTTGGAATGGTAATTATCCTAGGTAGTTCTCGGTCTCTTGTTTATGCTGATTGAAGAAGGAATAAAATGCACAGAATGAAATTGAAATCAAATCTCTAAATAAAGGTTGTGAATGCAATAGAAATATTCTAAATTTTAACTCTTATTACACATTTGAGTTTTTCTTTACTATTATATGCAAATATTTCTTCCTACTTAATTCATGGAATGTACTTCTCTCATGACATTTAATTGTTCTGCAACCTGTTATTGTGTTTTATGATGCTGGAAACTATCTTGGTTCCTGATTGTACGTTAGTTTAAAAATAAACAGGTAAAATCATAGGACATTACCAATTAATTTTGAAATATTTTTAATGGGTGCATGTTTTAGTATAAAAATAGAAAATTAATAGAGGAACACAAAAAAATCATGTTTCCTCCCTAAATAAATTTTGTTTACCATTGTTGACCCAACCCTAACTTCATTAGCATTCACCTCATTTGAAGGATGAATGAAAATTTTGTACTTTTTCAGGGTCCGTAAATGGACTTAGTTATTTCCTATCCATATAGGGTGGCATATATCCTTCCACTCTAAATAGCATAATTCTTCATGAAGGTAGTACCTTCTTAATTTGTAACAACCAAAAATTTTATCAATAAAATTTATCAATTATTATAATTATTTCATATATTATAAATCACATAAAATAAGATATAGGACATAATAAAATCATTGTATCTGAATGATGAATGGAATAAGATAATTTTTCATAAATTAAGAAACCTATATTAATGTAATATTAACTTGAACTATAGAATAGTAACATGACCCCTATGAATAGTAATTCATCCAATATAACAGTAACTTCTCTATTGAAATTGTAAATAAAACTTCAGTTTATATAAATAGAAATAAAACATATTTATAACTTGAAATAATGAAATAAATATTATAAAAATCATAAATTATGTATTGGTATTTTTACAAGTCATATATTTTTATTTACAATTTTATAATTAATATAATTCTATATAAGAAAATTTATTTTCATCAAATACACTCATTAATTAATATGTTTGTTAATTTATTATTATAATATAATTTTATGAGACCATAGTAAATTTTTGAAAGTGTCCTAAAATCAAAAATAATTTTAAAATTTGTATTTTCGATTTAATGATGTTTTATTAAATATTTATTTTCTCATATTTATAAAATTATTTTCAGAAAATTGAGTTTATTATTTATTTATACTCATTAAGAAATGTCTATAGTTAACTTTTTATATTTTTCTAAAATAGTGTCAATTTTTTGTGAATAGTAAAATACATTAATATATGGTATATATACATTATATGTTAAATAAACTGTTATTTGAGTCATTGGTGATTTAATCAACTTAATCTATAAATCACCTTCATTATTTTAATATATTTTTGTGAAAATTCTCAATATAGTCATATTCTTGAGGGAAAAAAGAAATAATGATTAAAATAATGAGAAAACACCCCTCTCCTCCACTATAAATACCCTCATCATCACCTATTCTACTAAAAAATTCAAAGCCTTGAGACTTGTACAAATTCTATAAAAATATCTTCGGAATCTTGTAAGGCCCCATCATTAAACAATAAATAATATTGAGTTATGTTAAAAAATCGACATTGAGGATCTTTTCTAGTTTAGAGTTTCATATAATTAGGCCATAACTATTACATTACATCTCAAAAATTAAAAATTAGACACCTCTACTGTATCCAATTTGTTTCAAAAATAACACCTTAAATAAAAAAGAATTATTTTCTTGATATAAATTTTCTTGAATTATTCATTTCTCTTACCCTTCCTTATACCATGCGAAAAAAATTTCAAAAATATTGGATGAGCATAAAAAGCTCAGTATGGGATATAAAATAAGGAAAGAAAACATTAGTCAATGAAAACATACAAATAAAATAATTCATAAATTTTAATCATAAACATAATCTCTTTATGATAACTCATAACGTTGTAAGATTTATTAATAACACATAGAAATCATAAATCACAAGTGTAACTTATGGAATCCATAACATACATACATTGTGCCTTTCAAAGCTACATAGGGAGTTACCTTCAGAATACCCATCATAGTATATTCCCTAAATATATTTGTAGAAACATTAACTTTTACCTCTATCATTTTACCAAACTCATTGGAGAGTTAACTCAAGCTCACCTACCCTAGGTTTATCACAACCCCCCCATATATATACACAATTCCCAAGAACTATAACACATAAAACAAGCATATAGGAAGGATAAAATTTCCACATTGCAATCAAAATATATCATTTCATGATATTGAAATAATCAATGCTTTATCAAAACCATTTTAAATACTAAAATATGAATAATGGGAATATTTATTTATTTTTTCTTTTAAAAACACTACAGGTTGTTAAGCCATCCAAATATCAAATAATACTCGCAGTGGAAAAAAGGTCGTTTTCACTGTGTACATTTAAAGGAATCATTCCTTTTGTCATTTATTAAAATGATTCATTGAAAAAATATTTCTTTTTAATGAAATTAAAATTCAATGGGGTCAATACACGATATAAAATAAAGTCATTTATATTTCAAAATATGACTTAATGAAAAGAGATTGAGACGATGTCCCTTACAAAAATTCGGCAGTCTAATGGAATCACATAAAAAATCCAAAAATGAGTTGATGATAGTTAAAAGGGTATCTCATCACATGGACATAAAATGTATAGAAAAATTCAATTGAATAACATATCCCAACATAAGAAAATAGAAATTAAAATACATAACATAAAAGAATTATTTGACTAAAAGAGGAGGGTGAAAGGTTCCCTTACCATGAGTATGACTTGCCTCATTCATTGTTTATAAACCTGAATAAAAAAATTAATTTAATTTTTACTTGATTGAGAAACAATTTTATGTTTATTATTAGTTTTATATTACATATCATCATGTTATAAACATTAAATAATTATTTAAGTTTATATCGGTCATTTTGTCAATATTGGGTATTTTATTTGGAAATGAATGAGTTATAATTACAAATTGCCCATGTGAATAAATTTACTTTATCTCTATAAAAGTTTTCCTGATTCAAATATCATATATATCTAGTTTATATTTGTATTTATAATATTCCATACCATTTGGATATGATAAATGAAATGCATCGTTCATGGAGAGGGTAATCTATAGGTACTCATGAACACTACATTCATTTATTATTCATATTAAATAAATGAAAACTAAATGATAAATAATTATATTATAATTCCTTTATAATATAATATTACATATATGTTACAAAATTTCATTTACTCTATCCTATATATGTTCCATGTATGTCATGAACAAGTCACATCACTTTGAGGCGGTGGTAGTCTGCAATTCCTCAACTGAAATTATCGTATTTACACATCATTTTAAGCATAAAAGTATGTCTTTAAATAAAAATTATAGTATAACAGGGACAATATAAAAATAATTTATATCATATATTAATATAGTTCCATCAATATGGCCACCATTAGAGGTGGTAGGGGAAAATCGAACAATCATCGTTTCGTGAGGCAGTAGTTAGCCATACACTGAAACAATATGTTCGTATCCATTAGATGGATGTGTGTGTATGTGTAGTTATAATAATTATCATAACAACATACTAGTATATTTAATATACTGGTTTTATTATAAAATAATGGAATAAATATATTTTAGGGGGTTTAGAAGAAAAATAAATTCAAGAATATTGAGAGAATACATTACCTCAAATCAGGTAACTCCTTTTTATTTAAGCTAAATAGATTTCTTGAAAAAACTTCTTCATAATTTAAGTCTTATATTAGGAATTTATGGATCTTGGGAGATTATTTTTTCCAATTTTGGACGATACAATGGGCTTTAGAGGTGTTAGTAAGGGGTTGGGGGTGGTGGCTTTTCATAAGAGGGAGGGGAGGAACATTAGGAATGTCATCAAAGATTATTTTATTATAAACTATATATCAATTTTAAAAAGGTCCAAAACACATTTAATTCTTATATAAGAAGATTCGTTTTCTAAATATTCTCAACAAATAGGATTTAGACATGTTTTGGTTTCAAAATTAACCGTATTATTTAACTTTAACCCTTAATTAACAAATTTTAACACTTACCATCTTTTCATGTATATTCATACTATGTGGTTAATATAGTTACTATAAATTTCCAATATAACCTCAAGTGGTTCATTAATTACATTATCTACATTATATAATTCATTTGGATGAAAGCATTGATTTTTATGACTATTATATTATTTATTAAATTAGTATTTTTTTAAAACACATTTTTGTAAAATTTATACTATTCATATCATGACTTTTTAATAATCCACAACTACATGAATATTTCTAAAAAACTGAATTAATTCAAATTTAAAAAGTCATACTAATCTCTAAATTTAGTGTATGTAATATGAATGTTCAAAATAAATTTACTTGAATATTTATAATCTCATTTATTTAAATCATTCATTAATATGATAATCAATACATCAACATTGTGTTACAAATAAATTTCTTATTTGATGTTTAAAATTTATAAATAAAATACTATGATATAGGAAATAGTTTTGTATTTGTAATTAATATTTAGTCGAAATATCCCTTATATAACCCCTTATAAAAATTGTTTTACAACAATATATATGTTTATGTTACATTTTTCATTACATTAAATTAATTCGAATAAAATGTCACTTTCACATCAAATTTTCTCCATGAAATCCCAAAATCAACCTAAGGATGACCATGGTTGGAAATGTTTTATCCAATATGAGTAGTTCATGTTTTATTGTAGTTTTATATTATTCTAATATGAATTTTTTACTCTTATATACCAAAATTTCCCTTTATCCATGGTAAATAAAATAATTACTGAAATTAGTATTCATAATGTCGAAATATAAATTGTACTTATTTACAAAATTTTAACCAACTGATTCCAAATATCGAATCCATTTTTCAAAATTCAAAACAGAGAAGTGGCAAAAATTAATTTAAAATAAATTTCAGTTGTCAAAACAAAAATGTGTGTTTTAAAAAATTAAAAACTTCAAAAATATAGACAACTGTTTATGTCCAATTTAAATGTAAAATTTCATAAAATGACCATAATTAAATTAAATGATAAAAATATAATTTAATTAACCATTAAAACTAACACAAAGGACAATCTAGATATATTAATAAATTTTATGAAAATGTAGTTTTGAATTAAAATGCTGTATTTTTCACTATTCATTAAAAATGACCTTTATTATATAAATACCAAAATGTCTTCCAAAGTAAATTCTGATGTTCCAATATTAATTAAAAAGTTTATTTTTTTCAAATAAAACATATATATGTGACAAAAACTATATTTAAAAATTTTTCTCCATCAAAATGTGGTAAAATGACATTTTAAAAATATTAGAATATTTCATAATTAAAATCTGATTCATTCTTATTTGAAGCCTATAATATTCATTAGATAAATGTGAAAACATTTAATAAATGTGTAAAATAATAATATAATTAATTATTTTAATTCTTTCCAATATAATGGCTAGGTGTTAACTTCCATTTAAAATAATAATATTGTTATATTATTTTTCGGTATAACTAAAAGTTGTGTGCAACGTATGATTTCAAAGAAACCAATTGTTGCATATTTAGTACGCTATCAGAAAAAGCATCCCCTTTAATGTAAGAATAATATCTTATCCAAAAATATTAATATAAATTAAAATGTATTATTCTATAAATAACATTGTCATTACATCCTTCTCCTATTTTGGAAATTGTGTCCTCACAATTTTAAAATTGGGCTTGAAAACATCATTGAAAGTCCCACATCAAAAAAAGAGAAAAATAAACTATCACTTTAAAAGAAATAAAGATAAGTGAAATGGTCCCCCGAGATAACCCATACTAGGATGAAAACATGGATATGGAAGAGAAAATTACTATAAAGTTCTAATGGAGAGTGATAGATAACATGATCCAGAGAAAGTTATCCACCAAGAAAATCACAAACATGTGATAGGTTAATCAAAAATTAATTCCCCATTAGGAAAAGTAAACTGACAACATTTTTGTTTTAATTTCATATTTATAATGTGGAGAAATTTTTTTTATGATCATTACTAAGAAAATAATGAAGCATACTTACTTGTCATATGGAATTTCATCCTTTACTAAATATTTAGCGCAAGCTTATGTCTTCTCCAAACAATGACTATTCGGTATGAATTGGTCATATCAAAAGAGTTATAATCAATTGATAGAGAATAAATTAATCCACAAAATATAAACTATATATTTCGCATGTCTTTAAAAATTAACCTAAAACAAAATGGTTTGTTCAAGTTCAAATAATCCCCAAAAAGGATAATTGTTTATAAAAAAAAATTACTACTATTGATCTCTAAAATTCAAAAAACAGTACCAAAAGTTCAAAAAAGACCATTCAATGTGATATTGTCCTTAAAAATCTTCAATATAATCTAAACTATGATTGAAACCCAAATATCTGAATAATTTGATCACATAGTCTTCCACATTATATCTTGAAATTTATCTCCAAATAACAGCAACTACTATTAATGTCTCATACTGAAAAGTTATTAAACTAACCACATATTCTCCAAGATATGTTAATCATTTCCATTAATAACATGAATTTATATAAGTCCATAATAAATAAAAAAATTCTTCCAAAAAAAATTCTTTCATTACTCCTCAAATGAAATCCCATAGTATTCTATTTTCCTTTGGCATATAGTGTCCCCAAATGACTGAACATAATCTAAAAAATAAAATTTTCACTTAATTACGAGAATTATTTTATTATAATAAGTATATCATTTTGATAAAACATAATATCCAAAATAGACTTATTCTTGATACATAAAATCATTTGACTAAATATAATAAGTCATACTAACCAAGGGCTTCATGTAGGCTAGTGGTTGGCAAGGCACCTTTGTCACCCTTCGGCTGTGGGTTCAATTCCCATGGACTTGCCAGACACGATAGGTTATCACCCGTCCTATGGGTTTTCCATTTTCTAAATCCATATCATTCATAAAACATTCTCAAATATAATATAATATCCAAAATAATAATCGTAATGTTCTTTTCACTCAAAGGTTATCTAATATAATTTATTTTTCATCAAAAAAATAATAACCCATAATTGCTTCAAATTTGAAGATCATAGAAAAAGAAATTGTTCTTTATAGATATATCCAAAAAAAGATAATTCTTCCTCAAATAGATATTTTGTATAACAAACTTTAGGGTGACACATACTAGAGAAAATTCATCCAAATTAATCCCATCAACAAAAGAATAGTAAAACTTTTAGACATTTCATCACCCAGATATCTATCATAACTCTTAAATTTCAAAAATTGTAGACATATTAATCATCCAACAATATTCATGATCCCTTAACCATTTTTTAAACTTATTCAATCGTATATATTTACTACAAACAAAATCATGAATCACATATTATGATTAAATACTATCAAAACATTATCTAAGAAATAATCCATATCATTCATAGGTCATTTACAGTTTCCTCATCCTCAATTAGAATAGAATTAGGCATTGGTAAACATATATTTTTACAGAACTATTGATCCCATTGCTGAACCTTCTTTGTAGGAAATCTATTTGTGTAATGACCAGGCACACTACATTTGAAACATTAAATATATCCCATTGAAATAACTTCTTTCCCTTTCATGGAGTCAACTAAACATTTCCTTTTTATATGGTAGGTTATTACTTTATGACCTTCATTATCACATCTAAAACATCTTCCCATCCCTTTGAAACATTATCCTTATTGTTTCTTTCCACATCCGTAACACATAGTTTTTTTAATTTACATACCTTTATGATTATTACCTGAACTTCCATTGAGATTTGTTTCTTGCATATCTGATGTCTAAGATAAAGCACCAACGTTATAATAGTAAATTGTGACTCTAGAAAGTTGGTTATGAATATAAACAAGATTTCTAATTGCATATCTCACTTCATTTAGCTTCTCATTTAGAAAATATCATAGTTTTCATCACAGCCATTGTTACATTGGTGCCATCTAGATCCATCCATTTACCCTAAAACCAAAAAGGTCAGTGTGAGTATATAAATAAAATAATCAAATATTATCTTATTAGGTTTCTAAAAAATAAGATATATTTATTCAAGTTACCTTAAACTCATTCAATTTATATAAAATAACTGTGACACTTTCTATTATGATAACCATTATGGTTATGTCAATTATGATTAAATAACAACCTAACATCTAAAGTTATCAAAATAGAAAATTCATACCAACTGAAGGCACCATCCTTAAACATTACATTGTTTTGAGTTAATTAAAAAAAATTACATTGCGGATCTTTTAGGTTTAGAGTTTCAAATAATTTGGCAATGATTATTATATTACATCTCAATAATTACAAAGTATACGCTCCTACTCTATCCTAATTTTTTAAAAGAAACACCTTAAATAAAAAATAATACTTTTCAAGATATAAATCAGCATTAATTATTCCTTTGTATCAACCTTCCTTCTACCCTGAAAAAAAAATTCCTAAATTTTGGGATTAGCATAAAAATATCAATAAGGGATATAAAATAATGAAAGACAACATTATTCCATGAATACTTACAAATCAAAGAAGTCATATTTTTCAATCATAAACAAAATCTCTTTAACATTCATCATGAAATAATAATATTTACGAATAAGACATAGAAATAATAAATCACAATGGTAACTTGTCGCCTCTATAACATTCTTACATTATAGATTTCCTAACTACATAGGGAGTTACATTAGGAATACCCATCAAAGTATATTCCCTAAATCTCTTGGGAGAAATAATAACGTTTACCCCCTTCATGTTACTCAATTCATTATAGATCTATCTTGGGCTCACCCAACTTAGGATTATCATGGAACCACCTATATACATAAACAATTACCAAGAACCATAACACATAAAACAATAATAAAGGAAAGACAATAGTTCCACATTTCAATCACAATATATAATTTCAAGATATTGAAATATTAAATGCTTTCTCAAAACCATTTTAAATACCAAAATACATAAAAAGGAATATGGTCTTTATTTTTCATTTCAAAATAACAAAGACATACTGAGGAATCCAAATATAAAATAAAAACTGTGGTGGTGGAAAGGTCGTTGTCACCGGGTAAGATAAAAAGTAACATTCCTTTTATCCTTTAGTAAAACGGTTCGTAGAGATAAGATTCCCTTTGAATTAAATTAAAATTCAAATGTATTTATACACCGTATAAATTAATGTCATGTATATATCATAATATTACTCAATTAAAGGATATTGAGATGAATTCCCTTACGAAAATTCGGTTGTCTAATGGTGTCACATAAAAATTCAGAAAATTAGTTGATGAGAGAGAAAACGGTATCTAATCACATGGACATTAAATGTACCCAACTAAGGATATAAAATAACTTATCCCAACAAAATAAAATTTAAATTAAAATAAATAATATAAAATGATTCTTTGACTAAGAGAGGAAGGTGAAAGGTCTCCTTACCTGGATTCTGACTTGTCTCTTTCATTATTTATTTTTTTGAATAAAAATATTAGGTTAGTTTATACTTTCTTCATAACCTTTTTCAATTTTATTATTCATTTTATATTAATTATCATCATGTTATAAAAATTACATAATTATTTATGTTCATATCAGTTGTTTTATCGATATTTGGTACATGAGTCGAAAATGAACTTGTTATAATTAAAATATTGTCCATGTGGTCAAAAGTACATTATCTCTGGAATAGTATTCAGTATTTAAATAACATATATATTCATTATATGTATAT
Organism: Viscum album; assembly: GCA_963277665.1. NCBI lineage: Eukaryota > Viridiplantae > Streptophyta > Magnoliopsida > Santalales > Viscaceae > Viscum > Viscum album. Next base: position 846,063,425 of record OY728131.1, on the reverse strand, counting down.
TTATAATAGTCCATATCATTTGTAGATATGAAATGAAATGAAATGTTCATGGAGACCGCAAGCCAGACATGCGTATGAATGCTACTTTTATTTATTTTTCATATTATAGAAATGGAAACTAAATGATACATATTTATATTATAATTACTGGATAATTTTATATGATATATATGTTACAAAGGTTGATGAACTCCATAATTTATATGTTTCATTTTTGGCATGAACGAGTCTTATCACTTTGAGAGGGTGGTAGACCACACTTTCTCAAATGAAATTATCATATTTACATATCATGAAAAGCATAAAGGTATGTATATGAATAAAAATTATAGTATCATAGATATAATATAAATATAATATAAATCATATATAAATATAGTTCTTTCATAATGTCCACCATGAGAGGTGATGGGGGAAATTTACACAATCATCATTTCATGAGCCAGTTGTTTTCCATACACATAAATAGTATGTTTGTATCCATTAGATGAAGGTGTGTGAAAGTGTTGGTAGAATAATTTTCATAACAACATACTATTATATTTATGATACTGGTGTCTTCATAAAATAATGGAATAACAAGATTTTAAGGTGTTTTAGAAGGAATATAATTGAATGAATCTTCAGAGAAGACATTACTCCTTTTGATTTAATATAAAAGGAATTCTGAAATTCCTTCTTCCCAAGGTAAGAATTAAATTTGGAATAGATGGATGTTGGGATATCATTTTAGTAGAGTAAGGAATAACCAAGGGTCTTGGGAGGTGTGAGTATGGGGTTAGAGGTGGTTTCCTTTTATAAGTTGGAGGAGGGGTACTTTAAGATTGTCTTGAAAGATTATTTTATTATAAAATGAATTTAGATTTTCAAAAGAACCAAAACTCATTTAATTAAAGGATACAATGAGTATTGCTTTTATTACATTCAATAAATAGGTTTTAGACAAGTCTGGGTTTCAAAATTATCCTTATCATTTAGATTTAACCCTTAATTAACTAATTTTACTTATACCATGTCTTCTTGTACATTCATACTATATGGTTACTATAGTTACTCTAAATGCCAATAAAATCTAAAGTGGTTCATTAAGGTCATTTTCAACATTATCTAATTCATTTGGCCGGATATTATATTTTTAAAACTATTATTTCATTTAATAAAATAGTATTTGTTTTTAAAACTCATTTATGTCAACTTTTATACTATTCATATCATGACCATTTGAACATCCATAAAAACATGATTAATTAAAAAAAACTTCATTAATTCTAAAATAATAAGTCATAATCTTTCCTAAAATTATTTTATGGAATATAAAGTATCAAAATAAATTTATTTTAATATTTATATCACATTTATTTGAATCATTCATTAATAAGGTAGTCACTACATCATCATTGTATCATAAATAAAGTTATTTTTTGTTGTATAAAATTTATAAATAAAATAACATGATCTATGAAAAAAATTTATCTTTCTAATGACTTTTTATCGCCCAAAATTTCTATTATATAACCCCATATAAAAATTGTTTTACCCAAAGATATATGTTTATGTTACATTTTTCTTTAATTTAAATTAATTTAATAAATTTTCATTTCCACATCACTATGGCTCCATGGGGTCCCAAAATTTACCCAAGGATGCCCATGGTCAGACATATATCATCCTATAAGAGTATAACACGTTTTATTGTAGTTTTATATTATTATTATATTATTATTTTACTCTTATTTATCATATTTACCCTTTAACCATGGTAAATAAAATAATTATTGAATATACTATACATAATGTCTAAAAAAGGGAAATATTAACACAATTTGGACCTCATAATTCCAAATACTGAATCAATTTTTCCAATTCCAATGTAAATTTTTATGTTCCCAATCTAATGAAGTTTATTTTTTCAAATAGAACACATAAAAGTGAGAAAAAACTTAAAAATGGGTTGACATCATAAGGTTGTAAAATGACCATTGAAAAATACTATATTATTTCGTGCTTAATATCAGATTCATTATTTTTGAAGCCTATAATATTCAATGGATAAATGTAAAAAAATTAATAAATATGTGAAATCATAATATAGTTAATTATTTTCATTTCCACTAATAAAACAGCTAGGTGATAACTTTTATTTAAAATAATAATAATATTATGTTATTTTTTGTCATAACTCAAAGTTGTGTGCAAAGTTAGATTTCAAAGAAACTCTTTGTTGCATGTGGAGTACACTATCAGAAAAATCATCCCCTTTAATATGAAAATAATATCTTGTTTATAAATATTAATAGAAATTAAAATTCATTATTCTATAAATACTTGGGATGTTACAAATCCACTATCTTACATATAGGATCTATTGGTCTAATAAAAAGACAAAAACCTTTTCCCAATGGATTTTCTCAAGGAGTAGGGATTAAATATCCAAGTCCTCTTTCTTTTCATTTTAATATCATATAATTCACATTTCATTTCCTATTCTATCGTTGCCTAATCTGCGTAAATTTGAATGATATCTACAATATATATTGTATAACCAAATTATCTCATTTTATTGGATGATACATCATCAAATCCTTTTCTCTCTCTCATTTATTCAAAAAATGGAATCATTGCATGTGATATGTCAATTTACTAACATAGTGCATAATGCATTTTCATTTTCATTTAACGCCTAGTATTTTCATAAAACCACAATAATGGATGTTACAAACATTAATTTTTTTTTAATAACTCTTTTTATGTTTAGGAACTAAATTATATATAGAATAATAAATAATGAATCAAAACAAGTTTCTGATGTTTGAAAACCCGCCAAAAAATTAAATGATTATCATTAAATTTTATATATTTATTCATCATCATAATATTTGACTAAATTTGATATATAACCATTTAAAACTATTAATATTCATTAGTAATATATTATTTCAATTATGGATAATTATACAGATTCTACACTATCTTTTAATCTCATATTAAACTGAACTGATCATGAAATCCAAGAAAAAAACACTCTTGATTGATGGTATTAAACTCTATATCTCATCTAAAAGGATATAAATAAAATTACTAAAACAATAATAATTCAAGTACATGTATAAGGGTTTTTTTTAGTTTTTTAATTAATTAATTTAATATTATTGTACAATAATTTATAGTGAAATATTAACTTGGACATAAGGTAAGGGAATTCTCGAACCCAACTCTCTTCCTTTGGGTTTTCTATCTTTCTCTCAATTTAATTATGGATGTTCCATGAATGTAATATAAATATAATTTCATTATCATTTATATTTATTTTCTAGATATAAATGTTTTTAAACTCATTTTATTACAAATGGAAATATTATTCCAAAATAACTATTATTTCTAGAAACACACCTTTTACTTTTCTTGATATTTTTTCTTCCTAACTCAAGATTAATAATTCTTCTACAAATTATGTTATTAATATATTTTTTTGGAAACCCAAATTTTTATTCAGGAATTTATTCTTTATAAAATGAAACACATTTTTTCCCATGGGTTATTTTATGTACATTATTTATATAAATTCAATGTGACATGCACTGTTATGTAAATTTTATATGGTGACGGGTGAACCTAGAATTATATAGTGCCTATAGATGTTAGGATGTGATGGTTGTTCCTAGAAATATATGGTTCTCCAATTAATTGGTTAATGTGGTGAAGTTCATGAGATAAAGTGAAATATTATTGAACATGATTCTTTATTTTTTCATTAATATGTGTTATAGTTGACCACTAAGTCAAGATGTTTCATTTTTATGAATTGACACATTTGATACCTCTATCGAATGATTCTTCTAATTGTTATGATGACCATCCGATGATTTTGTTATGATGATGATGATTATGCTCACCCTATTTTATTTTTATCCATGTTCTTATTTATCAACTTTTTAGGATTTTATCTCACCTCATTATTCTATGTATATCCTCATGTGATTACTTTTACTAGGGATAACACAATGAAAACTATGTATCTAGAAAAAAATAAATTAAATAAATGCTTATGTATTATTTTTAAAATTTTATGTATGGTCCTAATATGACAATGTCATTAATCCAGTGGGTCCTAGTTGAGTAACACTTTTATGCTTTTATCATTGAAAATATGTTATAATAATGTAATAATATAGAACCGCTATAGTTGGTATTAGAGAAAGGTTTAGTTAATTTGGGAATTATGATTAGATAACCTCAGTGAAAAACCTTAGAATGTGACTAAGTATATGTAAAATCACTATAATGTTTTCTAATCATAGGGATCCCACAAGACATATTTTTATTGTTAATTGGATAAAGGGATAAATTATTCACGACTTGAGGAATTATTATTTTTCTATGTTTTTCTATTTTAGAAATGCTTAAAATATAGAGAAACCCATGCAACAACTCAGGCAAGAGACAATGTAGTGATCGGTCGAATGAAATCACTAAAGCCTTGGGAGGTGGAGTTCAAAATTTCATGGATATGCTTGCCTAGTCGTCTAATTATATAAATAACAACCTGAACAATGAGGAACGTCCTCCTTCACCTAAAATGGAGATATTTGATATCAATTTCTCTATTTGGAAATGACCACTTATATTTAGTGGATACTCTATTCCACTAGTTAGAGAACTATGAGTAAACTCAAATGTTCTGAGATGCAGAAGGTGACTCTATCCATTTATCGTATAGAGGAATAGTCCAACCAATCGAGGTAATTGATTAATACCACAAATATGATGGATAAATTTGAAGAGATGTAGTTGGAAGACATTATGATAATGTTTATTAATATGTATTTATCAGGAAAACTACATAAAAATATTGAGATGAAATTCATAGACCTAAAGAAAAAAGGGACTTGAATCTATCATGAAATATGATGAAATGATTAAAAGGATTTCAAGGTACGATTCAGGTTTTGTTATCAAAAAATATTAAAAAAGTATAAATTCTTTATTTGGTTAAAACCACTCCTTCAAAAGTATCTAGATATTCAAGACTATATTAGTTATAAACATGTTGTTTGATGTTCTATCAAAGTGAAGATAGAGTTGGGGGATTTTACCATGGCTATGGTGATAAGAAAATAATGACAGACTTTCAATCTGAATGATCAAATGAAAAGGTGGGAAGAAATCTCAACCACTCACATCTCAAAAATGAGGGAAGAAACATCCTGGGAACTTCCTAAAAGGGGTGTGGAAATGCAATGATAGTGGGAGGAAATTCCACCAAAATCATGAATTTCAGAGATATAAAAAAAAATTTCCAATAAAATGGAGTAATGTAGAGTGCCATCCATATTCCAATTCCAAAAGTATTGGAAGGAAGGGAACTATGCCAGCCAGTGCACTAAACCTCGTGTCCCCGAGGTTAATAAGGGTCATCATCCCAAAAGCCCAAATGATAAAGGGAAGGATTATTACATCACTACTACTGAACTGGAGCATGGAAATGAAGACATAAAATGTACAATTCTTATTCAGTCAAGAATGGAAATATTATTTTTTGATTATGGTTCTATTCATTTTTTAAATCTATAAATTTTTTTGAACTGTTGAGTCAAAACCTCAAAAATTTGAAGTATAGATATCCCTAAAACACCTTGTGGTGAGATCATTTCATCCCAAATGTTGGAATTTTTTACTATAGGGTTATGTGGGAATATTCTCCCAAAAAATCTCTTGATACGTCCTTTAGTGGAATTCAAAATTATACTCAGGATGGATTGGATATCGTAATATAGAGCACCCATAAAATATCAAGAAAACGAAATTTATTTTCATATTCTAAACCATACCATGATCCTCTAAAATTGAAAGGATGATCATGAATATCATATATAAAAACATTTAATGGTGTGGGTGTTGAATCCATGTGAAAAATCATATCCCGATCAAATGGATGAGTCAATGGAAGGTGTCAACATAAGGGATATTCCCTTTTCGAGGAAATGTAGAAATTTTTTCATAAATAATTACAAAAATTTCCCCTAGATCGTGAGGTATATTTCTTATTAAAACACATACATGGAGATAATCCTATCTCAAAATTCCCCTAAAACATGTCTTTGATCGAACTAGATGAATTAAGGAAGCATATTCCCAAAACATTGGACAATGGGTTCATACACCCTATTGAATCACCTCTGGTTCTGTCACTTCTCTTTTTCAAGAAGAAGGATGTATCAATGCGACTGTGTATCGATTATTGGGAACTCAAAAAGACCATCAAATAGACCAGGTATCCTATTTGAAGGATTTAATTATTTGTTCAAAATACTACAATTATCATAATACTTCTACAAGGTGTATTTTCATCTTGATATCAAAATCTAGATGTGAAGAAGGAATATATTCAAGAGACTCCATTCAATACAAGTCAGGGGAACTATGTTTTTCTGGAAATTCCCTTTATACTTATTAAGGCCCATGTGATATTCATGGATTTTATGAATTGAGACTTCAAAAAATATCTTGAAAAATTTGTGGGAGTGTTTATCGAATATATTATCATTTACTCCATGATCATGTTGGAGCATCAATAAAGTCTAAGGATTGTACTTGTGACATTAATGAAATATAAATTGCATTCCACATTCTGTAAGTGTAATTTCTAGATGCATCATATAACATTATTAGGACTTGTTGTCATAAGTGAGGGAATTTATGTGGATCCTTAAAAACAAAGGCAATTGGGGAATGACCCAAACCCTCTAGTATCTTGGAAATTTGTTTTTTTCATTGAATATCATTGTACTATCGATGTTTCATATGAAATTTCTCATGATTTAATATCCTTTTAATTATTTTGACAAGGGGTAAAGAAGTTCTGTATGGCAGAATGTGAGGAAACCATCAAGGAGATAAATATGTGGGTGATCATCCCACCTATACTCACATTTCTGATATGTGGAGTTTGTTTTTTGATATACAATTATAATTCAATAAAAGGATTGGGTTGCGTAGTCCCACAAAATGATAATGTGATATCATATTCCTCATGGTAGTCGATGATCCATGGGGATAACTATCTGTTGTATAATTTGAATCTAGAATATGTAATTGTTTCTTTGAAAATCTGGCAGCACTACCGCTATAGTGAGAAGTGTGACAAATATACTGATCAAAATGGACTAAATTATATATTCACACAATAGAATCTGAACATGCATCAAAGGAGACAGTTAGAGTTAATCAAGGACTAAGAATGATCAATAAACATTCTTCCTGGGATGGGGAAAAAGTTACCTTATGCTCTTAGAAGAAAATATCTCACTATTATTAGCATGTTGCGAAATGAGAAATACTATATATTAATGGATATTGAAAGGATGGATTTGGAAATCCACAAGGAATTTATTAATTCCAACCATTCACAAATAATTGTTCCACCACAAATCTAATAGAATAATATGGAGACTCAATGGGATGATCTAGAGTTACAATTAATGGTAAATAAAATAAAATAAGGAGTGGTGAAAGAGATCCATATCGATGATGATTATGTGATTTAGTTGGGAACGCAGTTTGTAGTTCCTTCATCACCTTGGATAAATAATGATCTATTGGATAATTCACATAGATAAACATTCTCTATACATCCTTAGAGTACCAAGATGTGCCGTTATCTTTTAGAACACTTCTTGAGGGATAATATGATTAAGATTATTTAGGACTATATATCAATGTTCATGTTATGTCTGCTAGTTAAAGTATAATGATAGAAGTCAACAGGGATGATTCGTCCATTTCTTATAACCATGTGGAAATGAGAGAATGTTACTATGGACTTTTTCACTAGTCTCATTATGTCTTCCAAAGGAAACAATGTGATATGGTTTGTGGTGGACGTACTCACAAAGACATCCAAATTTATCACTATATGAGAATACCCCTCTCTTGAAAAACATGTTATGATATACATGAATTAAATTTTGATAATTCATGGACTTCCACTCAAGATTTTCTTTGATCATGATCAATGGTTCAAATGTAAATTCTTGGGGATTATTCAACAATCTACGAGTACTGAATTGAATTTCTTCAAGCCTTTCACCCCCCCCCAAATGATGGCCAATCTGATTGACCTATTCAGACAATTGAGTACATGCTAAGATCCTAATCAATGTAATTTAAAGGTGTATTTGATAATCATCTCCCATTCGTAAAGTTATCATACAACAACAGCTGCCACTTGAGTATTCAGATGGCTCTATATGATGATATATATGGAAATAGATGTATAACTCTAACCTGTTGATAGAAGTTGGAAGAGGAAATATCCATGGAATTTATCTTGTGCAAGATATGAAAAAGAAGGTTCAATCCATCTAGAAACATATAAATAATTCTTAGAGTTATCAAAAGAGATTTTCTAAAATCAATTTATGGGAATTGCAGTTCAATTCTAGAGATAAAGTATTCCTTTGAATATCACAATGGAATATATTCATGTAGATTGGAAAGAAAGGTAAGAATATCATAAGTTATATAGGCATAATTGAGATCTGTGACCACATAGAAGTAGTGGCGTATCAAATTTCACTTCAACCATGTATGGATCTAATTCATGACATTTTCCCTGTGTGAGAAAGAAACATTGGAACTGGAGGAGGAGATGAATGAGAAGTTCCATCAACTGTTTATGCAAAATGAAATTTCATGGGAGAAATTTAAAATGGCGGAGAATGTAATGACCCAAAAATTTGTCAATAGAATTTATCCTTTCTTATAATTATATAATATAGTATAAATTACATAAAATCACATAGATACTGCAATAAAGACATTATAAATTAAGAATAAATGAAATAAGAGGCTTTTTCATAAATTTAAAAACCTATATGATTGGAATAGTAACTTGCCATTTTAAATAGAAACATGACAGTGTGAATATTAATTCACCCAATAGAATAGTAAATTCACCATTGAATCTATAAATAAAAGTTTTGTAACTTTTGAATGAAATTATAATGTATTTATATCAGGAAATAAGTTAATAAGTATTTGAAAAATGATAAATTAAGTATTAGTATTTTTATAAGACATAAATATTTAGTTACAAATTTATAATTAACATAATTATTTAAAAGAAAATTTATTATCATAAAACAAACTCATAAATTAATATTGTATTTCCTTATGATTATAAGATAAATTTATGAGACCTTTGGAGATTTTTGAATGTTTCATAAAATAATTTATAATTTTAAAATTTGTATTCTACAAATAAATGATTATTTTAATTAAAAATTAAATTCATAATATTTAGAAAATTATTTTTATAAAAATGAATTTCATTTTTGCTTTCTACATATTGAAAAAATATTAGGGTGTATTTATGGGGCTTTCCTGAAATATTTGAATTTTTTATGAATAGTAAAATATGATAATTTTTGATATATAATTATATATATTATAAGATAGATACACTATTCCTTGAGTCATTTCTAATTTATTGAATAGAAGGTTGAAATCACCATCATTGTGAAAAATATATTTAGGGATAATTATAAAAATTATTCCTATTTTTTCACAAACTGTCCTAGTAGGGCTCATGTCGCGACTTCCCAATCATGACTCCAATAGGCCAGGGGCTGGTGAATAGCATTGAATAGGCACATCACAAACATGGGGGGGTTCCTAAGTACCTATACCCATTAACACATCTTCAAACCCAAAAAATTATGAAATATAAAAACAACTGAACAACCAATGCATGAAAACATCTATATCCATCAACCTGAGTATGATAGGAAGTCAAGAATGTAAATGGGGCCAAATACAAGACCACCACAATGATTCGGTAGAAAAAATTCCACCAAAAAGAAAATTTACTATAACTACTATATGAAAGCCACTAGAACACACATTGGTATTTCCCGTCTTACTCAGCACTGTCTGATCATGGTATTCCAATGACTCCATCAAAAGGTTGATCGACTGCACATGACACTCCATTTGTGGGAAAAGCCTATGCATGGGTGAGTATAACTATACTCTATAAGACATCCTACAATGAAAAACAATACAACAATTTAATGTGAAGATATATTTATATAGATAAATTTCAACATTACATATAATAAAAATATCTAGATATAATCCACAAGACACATTGTTTAAAGGAAATCCCTAACCATAGTTTATTCATTTATGAATCCATCTCGAAGATTCTATAAAGCACTCATTCTGGAAAACACACCCATGAGTTTGATAGTATTGATGATTTTTATCCAAGAGGTACTACTCACCGGGTCACTTCATGAGAAATATACACATTGGTAGATACAAAGAGAAAATGATATACATATGACTATCACTACCATGTCAATGGGGTGATACCACAAAATTAAATCTTGATTAACACTACTAGGTATAGGATCATCACTCTATTAGTTTTGGTAATTTTGATACCAAGAACATTACCTAGTTAATGAAGATTGAAAATAGATCTCACTCTGGAACTCTCTGAGGGATAATGACACTATCTAGGAAGTACAGCTGAAGGGATCGTACCCATATGAGTAAGAAAAAAATCATACTAACCATTTGTTAAAGATTAATGGGAACGAACCCTATAGAAAATAATTCACGATATGGATGAAAAGAGATCTAATCCATTTATAAATTATTTCATGACCTGTATTAGGGGTTACACACCATGTCCCATCACCTCAGGTGCTACCCATGTAAACATCCCATGTCAATAAAATCATATCTTTATTGTATTAAACGTCGTGTAATCATCCTGTGTACTCTACCTATGTCCCAATACCAGTATTTAGACCATGTACCAATGCCTGTGTACCAGTACAAAAATTAACCCACGTACTTGTTCCAAACTATGTGGTGTGGGGGTGTACACATCTTGTAGGAAACTTGTGTATTCCGCTCCATGTTTGTGTACTTCCCAATGTACACATAGAGTATCCAAGGAGGGTACATACACTGTGTGATAGGGGTCACACTCATTGTGATGTTTAGCTACCTCTAGAACCTTAGCCGCTACTCAGGGGGACCACATGTTGTGTAATCCCATATTACACACTATGTGAATCAATATTTTCTTGAAACTTTGCTTCTTCCACGAGCTCACACTCCGGACATCATGGCCATACAAATATGGTCCAATATTGCTGGGATTTTGGGATCTACCTCAGCTAAGAATCACTATCGATGAGTAATGCACTACAACAATGGATTCTGATTGGATAATGAAACTGGTCATAAGAATCATCTTCCATGCATCTCACTCATAAATAGGGGCTTTCCAAACTATTCTGATATGTTCTCTACTAAAATCATCACACCTCTATTTCATTATACCAATCATAGGTCTAAAATCTCAGATTTTTGCACCAAAAAACATGTGTTCAATAATCGATTCATCAGTAAACCATCAAAACATGGGACATGTGATGAACTCCCATGATGAATGATGAATGGGGGAGAAATGAACAATCAATTATGATGAAAAAACCTTGATCGGTGTTTTTGTTCATCCTGGTTTGTTTTCTTTAGAACGTTAATATGATAATATAAAAATAACCACACAGATAACTTCTCCTAACAATACCATTAATGTAAAATCATCCAGCTTGGTGATCAATCCAAAAATCAATCTGTTGATTGATTTGTTTGAGTTTTTCATAGAAATTATGAATGGGGATGAAAAAAACAAATTCCTAACATGAGTAGGATCGATCTATAACTAGAATGAATTATCATCATCATCATTGTCAAGATCCATCAAATTTGTGGTGTGTTTATCATCGGTCCATGATCTCATCATTTTTTCACATGATATGGTTCTCAAAATCTCTCTCCAATGGTCCTCAAATAAATACAGGGTTATGAATATGACCCTATAATTCTATCATAATGACATATTTAAAAATCATTAGTCTTTTCATTGTCACAAATGATATAAAATTATTTTGTAAAATTATTTTTTTCATTTTAGCGCCTATAATGACTATTCAACAAGTGACCCATTCTGGATAATGTTATTTTTTTCTTAAGGAAAACATTGCATTTTGAGTTCTAAGGTTGTCTTATATTTCCAATCGAGGAAACTATTTAGAAGTTATTTCACTTTTTCAGGAAAACTATGTGCACATAATATTTAATATATTTAATATATTTCAGACATGTATTTCATGCAAACTAGGCCTCAGAATCACACATCACCTCAGTTTCTTGTCTTGAAAATAATATATATATTATTTAAAAATAATACACAAAAATATGAGACATTACATTCTCCCCTCCTTGTGGTGGTGCATCCCTAAAAATCCAAAACAAGGGTTATAGAAAAAAATGTGGCTACTGAGCCTGAATCCGAGCCTCCCACTCCAATTTTCTCTCCCTAAGAATCGCATGCTACCACCAGACTCACACTAAATGAATCTATATCTTACTAAGGATCCACTCTAACCGATTGTTGATCTCTATCAGGTACACAATAAATTTCACTCCATCTTCGACGTCCATGTCTGCATAGTCAATAGTGTGTGATGGGTCGTGTATGTACCTCCTCAGATGCAGTATGTGGATGACATCTTGTACTCGGTCTGACTATAGAGGTAGAGCTAAGTGGTACACCACACCTCTAACTCTATGTAGTATCTACAAGGGGCCAATGAACCTCGGATATATCTTGCATCCCCAACAAAATTACTATAATCCACATATAGGGGAAACTCATACGAACATAGGGTATCCTTCATGGAACTACAAAGTCATTAATTTTTTATAATCATAATACATATGATGGATTTTTGTAGTCTTTATAAACTCCTTGATGATCTTCCACTTCTCTGTTGTAGCTCGCACCAACTCTAAGCCCATGAGTGAAAACTCTCTTGTGTCAGTCCAATAATGTGGTAGCCTATAGGGTCTCCTATGAAAAGCTTCAAATTGTCCATACTAATTGAAGAATGGTACTAGATGGTGTATTTAACTCCCTCGGTGTAAGGTGACCCATCAATCTATATCCAAAGTGAGACATGAAATCCCAATAAATGTCCTCCAAATCCTGAATGGTTTGCATAGTTTGGCCATTAGTTTGATGGGTGAAACACTGTGCTTAAGCATAACTGATTCACAAACGCCTCCTATAATCCCTTCCACAAAGGGGTGTAAAGAGAGTATCGCGATTTAAAATAATCATCTATGGGACTCAATGGAGTCATTCTCTCTTATGAATTAAGCGGAATACAATGTTCTATAACAAACCCTTCACTCATATAGCTAGGAAGTGGGACCACTTAGCGAGTTAGTATACTATCACCCAGATAGCATCATTTCCCTTATGTGTATGTGGTAATCCTATCGTGAATTCCCTTTATATCCCATCCCACTTCCATTATGGAACATCGAGGGGCTACGTCCAACCTGCTTGAAGTTCATGCTTTGAATTTACTTGCTGATAAGTAAGGCATCGAGATATGAATAATAGAACATCTTTCTTCATCCATGGCCACTAAAACTAACATAGGAGGTCAAGGTACATCTTTACCACTCATGGACGCACCAGTAAATTATATGTATGAAACTCTCTTAGATCCTCCTCCAAAAATTCCATTGGTACCACCATTCATCCTAGGAAAAATATTCCATGCTACCCACATTTAGAAAATCCATCAGGAACATGACTTGTGGATATTTGAGCATGTAGGTTCTCACAGTACGTATCCCCAAGATTTGTATTCAAAAATCATTACCAAAGTGGTTGGGTATCACCCAATGATTATATGTATGATTACTCATCTTCACCAATAAAGGATAACTGATATGAGCCCAACTACCATGACACCTCATTCAAAAACTTTGAATAAGACATCTTGCTGAGAGCATTAGCTTTCATGTTCACCTTTCCAAGAGTATAGAAAAATTTAAAATCATAATCCTAGTGGAACAATATCCATCCCCTCTATCTAAATATTATATATTTCTGAGATTATATATACTTGATATTATTGTGATAATATTAGAAGATAAACTACCCACCCATCAGGTACTATCTCCACATCTTCAAAGATAAGACCACCATTGCTAACTAAAGATAATGAGTCATGTAGTTCTACTCATCTGTTCTCAACTGGAATGAACCATAGGAAATCCCCACAATCCTCTAAATTGGAACACAAACAATCCCAGTTCTTGATTCATTACTGAACAATACGTACACAAAACCGTCCTCCAGAAATCTCTAGATGGGAGTGCTTGTCAAACTCTACCTCAACCATGTAAAAACCTACTAGCGGTTCCCTATCCACACAAATTTCATCCCCTTTTGATTCAATGATTTCATGGGTGTTAACACCCTATAAATATTTTTTATGAATATACAGTAATATATTTCCATCCCATTGAATCTTCATGCCTCTGTCACGTTCATATGTGGCTCCCATGAAGTACAATGTCGGTTATGACTAGGTACACTACTAGTCCATCTAATGAGATAACATGTCCCCATGAGTGGTCCACCTGAATCTAGAAGTTCAACATAGAGATATTTTCATAACGATGGTTCTCTTATAGTATGTCTAGAACTATCATTAAGTGTCTTGTTTGATCCTCCTCGAACACCAAGTACACAATTATATCAATGATGAAAACCACCATGATCCAATTTATGTAAGGCTATAATATCATGTTCATGATTCCCATGAATAGTTATGGATCATTCTTCATGAAAAATCAAATCTCATTATACTCATAGTGACCATTTCAACATCTAAATGGCATATTTTGTAAGTCATCATATCGTACTCGCAGTTGGTGATAGCATTATATTAGGTAAAATTTCAAGAACCCTCATTCCCATACCAAATAATAAAATGGGCCATAAGTTTTTTTATTAGACAATTATTCTTCACAGTCACTTTTTTCAATCGATGGTAGTCTACAAACAACCTTAATTTACCAAATACATTTTTGGAAAACAACACTACGTTTTCCCAGCGTGAAACACTTCGTATAACAAATCCTTTCCTCTACAAGTCCTTCAAATGAACCCTCAAATCATGATGCTATGTGGGAGACGCATGAGATTTCGAAGAAGATATAAGATCTATCCTAGCGTGTTGATCAATATATAATTATATCTCTTAGCGGGGAGGCAAACCTGGAAAATCTTAGAGGATGTTGTTCATGTACTCTGTCACCACTTTTGGAACTGGAAACTTATAACATACACTATGACAAGGGTTATGAAAGACAACCGATAGTAATCAGTTTCACCCACCTATGCATGAGTCCATCCTACACTGTTGTAATTTTATTTTCACCGATAACTAATAACATGGTTCTGTCACTACAAACACACCACACCATTCACATAAAATAGTCAATATGAGCATCAACTATGGATAAATAATGCATTCAATGAATGATGTCATATGGTATCGACACTTCTCCCACGATATCCTAACCAAAACTCTAGCCTCCCAGAGTAATATTACACATCCATCAAAAGTTTGTGGTCAATTATACTTCTCTAGAAGGAGTCTCCAAGTGTATGGGTCGAGTTAATGGTTTGACTAAAATCTCAATGTCTCGAACAATATATATGTAAATAAAGGAATTACTAGAACCTGTTCTTATCAGTACTATAGGTAATGTATAAGATATAAAAATCATTCCTCGAATCATTCTCAGACCCCAAGGGTCATAAGGCTCAACTGACTATAGTTTCCCCCTCCCCTTCACTCCAACTCCATCAGCCTAGCGTAAACCACCCGGTTGGGGTGGTGGTAAAAATTCCAAACATCATCCACCCCCTACTACTCTCCCAGATCTTCTACCACATATGACAACATATTGACATTATTATACCACCATTATCCTTGCCTCTATGTCCCATATACGATTCATCTATTAGTTGTATGGTGGTTCAGAAAATGCCAGGCGAGATTTCATCAGCTGTCACATGAGTAGCATAACCTCTTTCTAGGCTCACTGGACCAACCCATTGAGCCCTGAACTGTAGATCCTCTAACCTGAGACCTCCTCTTAAATGTATCCCACACTCAAGTCTTGGAGATTGATTTCATCGCCCTACTATATAGGTCTCTTCTCATGCATTCCCACTATTGACAACCACTGCTTGTATCTTCTTGGTCAATAAAATTTCGACCACCCAAGCTCTCTCTAGCTCCCAAGCATAGGTAGGAATGAATAGAGGGATAACAATGGTTTGGATGTACCTAAACAGACACCAATCAATGGTATTATTCCTGAAGAACTAATCTCTATCCATTTCCATTGAGTACCTGTAAGGGTTTCGGAACCTCGATGAATACTCATCCACTGCCATGCTACCCTATTGGAGCTGCATAAGCTCCTAGATATGTATATCCCTCAGCGTAGCTAGTGAGAAATCCTATATAAAAAGTTACTTGAACTCTATCAAGTAAATATTTTCTTCATCATAAGACTTGGTAACTAAACCCCACCATCACACTAATAATCTAAGAAAAAGGCATTCTTCTAGGACCACCATCTGATCTGTTAGTGTCCTAACTAAATGGAAAACTCATGTCACCACTTCAAACTAGTCCTCAACATCCTAAGGTCCACAATCAACATGTATCTAGAGGGTTCTATATCTTTGGAACTCATAAAGTGTGCTCATCCATCACACCTCATCTATTGGTACTACAATTACCAAGTGTTTCCCAACTGATGGTGGAATGTCTAGTTCACCACCTCTAGGTAACATATCAAGAAGTAGTCCCTGAATTGCAGCCTCATCACTGGGGGATATCCTCATGATCATCATGATGAATTCTAGATAATATACTTCTCAATTTAATCATGAAATTAAACAATATCTTCCATGGTCAATGGGTATATCTTTATAGCTGAGTCAAGAAGGACAAGAAAACACAACCCATTCCAATATGATGCATGTACCCCTATTTTCCCTACATCATGTGTTCTCATGTACTGAGTTGAAAAGATAGTGATCAGATCCTATTGTATGGATATGTTGTATGACACATGAACACTAGATTCCCTGGCCTGAAATCCAAGTATGAAACACTTAACATGGTTTACCCATTCCAATATCATATATTCTTGGTCCTAAGGTAGAACCGACCACCTCAGATACCACTCTGTCACAACCCATCCTAGGGGGGATTGTTCTGTGAATCCCCATTCCATCCTCCAATATGCTGGGTTCTAGTGGTTAGCATCGAATATATCACATCTCGTCTCAGTGGGGCTCATGCCAAGACTCCCCAAGCCCAGCTCCGATAGACCAGAGGTTGGTGACTAGCACCGAGTAGGTATAATACTAACATGGGAGGAATTTCCTAAGTACATATACAAACAAACACACATCTCCAAGCCCAAAAATGATGAAATGTAATAAAAAACACTGAGGAATAAAATTCATGAATACATCTAAACCCAACCAACTGAGTATGACAGTAAGTAAGGTACTAAAAGTAATCTAGTACAGAATAAAATCCCACAAAAAAGGGTCTGAAAAATAAATAGTCCAACCTGTAAACACAAAGTGGTACTAGGAATACTGGTCATAGTCGTTGAAACGCCTTAGCCCCTAGGGAACTCAGAATTCTTGGTCTTGTCCTGGTCTGAACTGGACTCTATCAAAAGGTTGTTTGTCTCTAAAAGACATGACATGTGCTGGAAAGTCCCGTGTAGGGGTGAGTATAATAATACTCAGTAGAGGACCCCCAAAATCACAAAGCAATACAAAAAGGAAAGTTATAGTCAGCTCAACACAGTATATGTTTACTAAACATATAATAGGAGAATATAATCCGGATATACTAAAAACCCTGACATGCAGTCTAGGGACAAGCCACACAACTGCATACCCCTACTAGGGATTCAGTTGAAGATTCGAAGAAGCACTCATATGGGAGAACTCACTCCACATGTCTGATAGCTCTGAGGACGTCCGACTGAGAATAACTGTCCGTCAGGAAAAGTAACGAGAGATAGATTCACTCATTCTGGGAGAACACACTTCTGAGTGGGAAAAGATCCTGATATACAGATGCGGATCACTGTTAGGGCCTTGGCAGATACACCGCCTCATCTGTATTTACCTCCTAGGTAGAGGATCGGCGCTCTGTGAGAATAGACACATAGATACCTGACTCTACCTAGGGTCATGAAGTGATTAGGGATATCGCTTCGGGCCACTCATAGGGATACCTGATTCTATCCCAAAATGTCCTGCTGAAGGGATCATACTTCTGAAAAATCAAACAATACATGATGTTTAGGGAAATGTGAAAAAGGGGGAAAACACAAATAAAACATGTCCAAGATATAGTGGGAAAGAAGATCAAGCCATGTACTGATAAGCACAAGGTGTGTAGGAGTGCCACACACTGTATCTTCAGACCCCAGGTACTACCTGTGTACAACGGCTCGTGTCGTAAGGCTGGACGTGTAGATGAAGTTATACACGTCGTGTAAGTGTGTGACAAGCCGCGTTGCTCTATCTGGGGAGGACTCCGTGTATGCAGGAAATGTGATTGTACATGGCTTTAACCCATGTGTCACAACCTGTGTGGCCGGTACACTAGGTAACCCATGCAGCCGACCTGGTCTGTCCATGTGGTGGAGTACATGACCTTGTACCCCACCCCGTGTCTGTGTATTACCTCAATACATGTTGAGTCCTAGGTAAGTACCCACATACCATGTTCATTGGAGAGCACATCATGTCATCACGTAACACACCGCGGAACCCTAACTGCTACTGATCCGGTCCCACAAGGCATATCCTTCATGATTCATGCCGGGTGTTCTGGAAATTTCCATAATCACGAACCTCTACCATCGTGACTTGTGTGGGGATCTGATCTTAACTCCAAATATCTATTTTCCAAAAAAACATAATTATTATGGTTTCCCTGATGTTTAAGAGTCCTCTCTGTTGTTTTTGGGCCTCCGATCGGCCCTAAAAACACATATCGATCCAGTTGTGCGAAGAATGCTCAAAAAACAGTCTCCCCTGACCCGAGATGATTCATCCTCCTACATTGTCATCACACCTCCGTTGAGTCGCCGTGATGTTGGGTCTCCAATTTTAGATCATTGTGTTGCAAAACAGATGTGCTACAATCCATTGTTCAATGCCACATAATGAACACAAACAACAAGAAGAAAAAAGAATGAAAATCCAATAAAAAATGAGGAATGAACCTCACCGTTGTTCATCACGACGTTAATCTGATCCCTTTAGAACGTTCTAAATGGGAGGAAATTAAATTCTTAAAACATGAAATAAAAATATCCCAGGAACAAACCCAAATAATTCCTCCCGCAAAAACAACGATGCACTGATCAACCAATTCGTGGGTGGATTTTTGTTCATGGTTAAATTCATATGATGGGGAAGAATAAAAAACATTAAAACATAACCCATACCTTGATTTGGGATTGATCACTGACAAAGGGATTGCGATGTCGTCATCGTCGAGATCCTTCAACTCTATTGGAGTAGAAATTCTCACTTTTGATTCGCAGTCGTTCATCATCGAGAGTTCTCTCCAATGTTCCAAGAATTCACCAAAGTTTCTCCCAATTGCCTTCCAATGACCAAAATTCGATTAACCCATTAAAAAAGGGAATGTGTTTATGTGTCATGTTGCGTAGTGTCATTAATGAGCCAGTGTTGCTGTTTCTGAGTCATTATGGCATGGTATTAATTACCGAAAAAGCTGCACCTTCGTTAAGCTACTGCGTATGATTATGAATAAAATAAAATAAAATAAACATTTCGAATTATTTTATTTTAATTGATATTACTAAAAACATCTGAAAATTAAATTTTTCCCTCGACTCGTGCCGGTCGAGGTTAGACCTCTTCTTAGGTAAAGTCATCGTCCCAGAAGCTATGGTGCACTCAGATTTTTATTTCAGGAATCCGTTTGGAAATTTCCACAACTGCACACACCCGCCAACATACTTATCCAAAAAAAGTTCAAACCACATTGCCAGGATCATCAAGCCTTGTAATAACTTGTCTTCTCTGCTCTTCGTCTTGTAATAATTCCATATTATATTTAATAATAACACATGGAAAATTAGAGGTATTATATTCTCTCCACCTTGTGGATTTGCATCCTTGAAAAGCCAAAACAAAGGCTACTCAAAAAGATTTGGGTATTGGACATGGATCTGAACCACCCACTCCCACATGTTCCCCTGAAGATTCTCATGTTGCAACCAGACACGTAACAAGGGAATCGATCGCCCACGGAAGATCCTCTCTTGCTGATCCATGATATGCACCGGGTACTCAGAAAAGGTTGCTCCATCATTGATGTCTATCTCGCCCCAGTTGTTGAAGTGTGAATAGACATGAACATACCTCCTAAGTTGTGACATGTGGAAGACATCATGTACCGGATGAAACAATGGAGGCAGATCAAGGTAGTATGCCACCTCACCAACTCTGTGCAGTATCTAGAAAAGTCTAATGAATCTCAAAGATAGCATGTTGCAGTGGCCGTATCTCTGCAACCCTTGTCAAGGTGAGACCCTAAAGAAGACATGGTCTCACTCCTCAAACTCCAGAGTTCTCCATCATCTATCCGTATAATACTTATTCTGGATGTCTATTTTTTTATCCACTCCTGGATGATCTGCACCTTCTCGGTTGTAGCTCGCACCAACTTTGAACCCTTGAGTGCGGACTCTCCGGGGTCAGTCCAGCAATGTGGTGACCGGAAGGGTCTCCCATATAAGGCCTCGACCGGTGCCATACTCATTGTAGAGTGGTTTCTTTTATTATACAAAAACTCTACTAGTGGTAGGTGGTCTTCCCAATTGTGACCAAATTCCAAGAAAAAGGCAGGAAACAAATCTTCCAGAATCTGAATAGTCATCACCATCTGACAATCTGTCTGGGGATGGAACACTGTGCTCAAGCATAGATGAGTTCCAAAAAACTTTTGCAATCCATTCCACAATTGGGATGTGAAGCAGGCATCTCGATCCATGACTATTGTGAAAGGGATGCCATTAAGATGAACTATCTTCTTCACGTAGAGATGTCACATGCTCTCTACGGAACTCTAATCTCTGATAGCTATGAAGTAATACGACTTGTTATTCATTCAACGATCACCCAGATGGAATCATGCTACTTGGACATATTTGGTATTACCATCATGACGTCTGCGGATATTCCATCCCACTTCCACTCTAGAAAGTCCCTGGGTGAGTTAATCCTGCTGCAACCTAGTGCTCAGCCTTCACCTGCCAACAAGTAAGGCATCAAGAATCAAACTATACTACTACCTTCTTTATAACTGACCACCAAAACTATAGTCGGATATCCTACTACATCTTCACCACTCTATGATATACCACCAAGGGGGGTGTTTGAAACTCCCTCAGGTCCTCCTTCTTGTAATGCCACTAGTACAACAGTGAATCCAATGAAAATGAGTGTGTGCTCGCCACGTTCAGAATATCCATGAAGAGAATGTACTGTGGAAAACTAGGAACATAAGGCCTCACAGTAGACATTCCCAAGTTATGCCTCCCTCACTTGCTATAAGATTGGAGGGGTGAAAACCATCAACTGAAGGTAAGATGCATCCTCATTATCCACAAAGGATAACAGCAATGTGGCTAATTGCTCTGTCGCCTCACACAATAGATGCGATCTCGACCTTCTGCTAAAAGCATTCACCACCTTGTTCCCCTTCCCAGACGTTTCTATGATCTCAAAATCATAGTACTGATGGAACTCTATTCAATGCCTATATCTCACATTAAGATCTCTCTATGTGAAGATATATGTGAGTCTCTTTTGGTCAGAGTAGAAGATGAAATGATGGCCCATAAGGTAGTGTCGCAACATCTTCAACACGATGACTAACATTTCCATCTCGAGATCATGGGTCGCATAGTTATTCACATGTGGCCTATGTTGGCAGAAACCATAAGCAATCAGTACCTACCTCTGCATTAGGATAGTGCCATCCCCAGTCCCTGATGAATCACAGAAGACAACGTACTTAACACCCTCCTCCGGTAATCTCAATTTCAAGTCAGTCGTCAAACTCTACCTCAACTTCATGAAAGCCTACTATCACTTCTTCGCCAACATGAAGGGTTTCCCCTTCCTTGTGAAGGATTTCATCAATGTTGATATTTGGGAGAAATCAAGAATGGATCTCCGGCAATATCCTGCCACCCCAAGGATGCTACGTACCTCCATCACACTATGAGGTGGCTCCCATGCTAACATTGCATCCACCATGTCTAGGTCCACAACTACTCCATCTACGAAAATGACATGTCCGAGAAATTGGACCTCCCGAATCTAGAATTGGCACTTCAAGAGCTTCTCATAACGTTACTGCTCTCCGAGTACATTCAAAACCATCTGTAGGTGTCTCGCGTGCTTCTCCTCTGACAACGAGTACATAAAGATGTCATCAATGAAGACTAATATAAACTGGTCCAATTATGTCTGGATGATCTGGTTCATAAGTCCCATGAACACTATGGGAGAGTTTCTCATGAAAAAATGCATCACCAAATACTCATAGTGACTGTAGCGGCCTGTGAAATCTATCTTCAGTATATCCTCATTCTGTACTCACAACTGGTGGTAACCTGACTGAAGGTCAAACTTTGAGAACCATTGTACCTCTCTCAGCCGGTCAAAGAGGTCATTGATCCCCAGTATTGGATACCTGTTCTTCACTGTTACCTAGCTCAAGCACTGGTAATCCACACAGATCCTCAAACTTCTATTTTCCTTCTTGGAAAAAAACTTGGGCCACCCTGGGAGAAACACTAGGTCTCATGAAACCCTTGCTCTCCAAATCCACCAAATGTCCCCTCAGCTTGCGATGTTCTATGGGAGCTATCCAATATGCTGATGAAGAAATCGGTGTCGTCCTGGGGTGAAAATCAATACAGAAGTTGATTTCCCGAAGGGGAGGTAGTCTTGGAACATCTTCGAGAATGACATCCTTGTACTCCGCCACTACTACTGGGAACTGGAATCTCACGACATCTACCACCCCGAGGGTAAGGCTAGACAACTCACGAGTGATCGGTTTTACCCTCTAATGCATGATCCCATTGTGTGCTTCCTGAGTCTCCCTTTCACCAACATAGGAAAAACTCATCCAATCGTTGCGGAGACACCGCACGTTTAGCATAAATCAGTTAATCTGGGTATAGACCGAGGATAACCAATCCATACTGCAAATGATGTCTTAAGGACTCGACACTGCGACCAATAGGTTCTAACCAAAACACTCACTGCCAAGGGTATGATCACACTATCTATAAATGTGTGTGATCATTGAGTCTCCTTCTATATGTGTCTCCATGCATATGGATCGTGTCAACGGATATACCGGATTCGCATGGTTTTTCACAAGACATGTGGAGAGAAAGGAATGACTGGCACCTATGTCAATACGTATTGATGCTAAGGTAGAGAAGACACAGATCGTACCTCAGATCATCCCTAGAGTCCCTGGGTCATACGCCTCAACTGTATGTAGTTGTCCCCACCCCTATCCCCCAGCTCCCTGAGCCTAGTGTGGATCTCCTTGGGTGGTGGTGGATGAAGATCGAAGCATCTACCACCACTTACCACTCTCCCTGCTCCTCTGCCACATATGTTTCCTGGTGGGTATGTCTTCTCCACTCTATACCTCTACCTTGGTTGTCCATCCACCATCTCCATATCAGCAGCTCAAAGGGTCTGATAATCTATAGCGAGACGTCCCCTACCAACACATAAGTAGCATCGCCTCTCCCTAGGCTGACCGGATCCATCATGAAAGCTCGGGAATACCATACCCATGTACTGTGTCCTCTTATGTGGTCTCCCATGTCCTGATCCTAGTGTTTGATATCGGTTCCCAGCTGCTGAGGTCTCCTCACGTGCCTGCCTCCAGTTGATTGTTGTTGGTTGTCTCTTCTCCGCCAAGAAGCTCTCTATTAGCAAGGCCCACTCGAGCACTCTGGCATAAGTTGTAATGAAAAGATTCATGACAATAGCTCGGATGTACCATCTTATACCTTTCTCAATGGTTTGATCTCTAATGTACTAATCCCTCAACATATCCATCAAGTACCAGTAGAGGTTGGTAAACCTCGATGAATAGTCTTCCACCGTCAAACTGCTGCTAGAGCTGAATATGCTCCTGGATATGCACTTCTCTCAGTGTAACTAGTGAGAAATCATCCCTAAATAGTTTCTAAAACTTTGTCCCTGAAAGAGACTCCTTGTCGTGAGTATGTTTAGTCAAACTCCACCATCGTCCCGTCGAACCCTGAAGAAAGCTCGCTCCTAGGATCCCCATCCGGTTCGCTGGTGTCCTCACGAGATAGAAAACGCTGGTCACTAACTCAAGCCATTCCTCAGCCACCTGAGGGTTGGGCTCACCATGGAACATGAGGGGTCTATGTCTCTGGAACTCATGTAGTGTTCTTAGCCTACGCCTCTTGTCTGTTGGTATTGCAAGTACCACGGGGTGCTCCATTGGGGGTGGTATACTAGGTACACCACATGTTGGTAACACATGGGGAACTGGTCCCTGTATCGAAGCCTTGTAACTGAGGGGTTCATCCTTGTGATCACACTGCTGAATCCTAGCAGGTATGCATCGCGGTGGAATCATGTAAGAAACAAGATGTACCATGGTCAAAGAGTATATCTTGATAACTGACACAAAGGACATGGAAAACACAACCCATTCCTATATGATGCATATACCAACCTCTTATTTCCCCACAATTAGTGGTTTCATGTATTGAGGCGAAAATCCAGTTATCAGAGTCTAAGTGTATGGATACGTAGGCCACCCACACCAACATTGGAGTCTATGTCCTGAAAGCCGAGCTTGAAACACATAACACTATTTCCCCAAACCAAACTCACTGACTGTAACATCCTGAGATTTTATGAAAAATATTCTTTTTAATTTCATTAATGTCTTGTGTTGTACACTACAACAAAAGGTGCTTTCACAACACACATCCCTGACTTGGCTTGAATTACACGCAAGTGCGACCTTCCATGTTAGTGTGTGTTGTACGCAATATCGAGTTTCGCTAAACAACGATATGTTTTATAAACTAGACCATTATGAATATTAATACCCACTTTTTGATATTTTATTAATTTTATCATTCAAAATGGACTTAATTTTTGGATTCAGAATATCGAAATTATCCTAGGGTGAATTTTTGGTATTTTTCTGAAAACATTCATTTTTTGATGAATAGTGAAAACACTGGGTTAATACTCAAAAACTGACTTTTTATATAATTATTTATTTTATTTAAATTTATTTCAGGTCAAAATTCATACATAATACCTATATAAGTTCAATTTATGTCATTGGAGTCATTTTATTATAATTTTAGATATTAAAAAATTTTATTGAACTTTTCACCGTCTTTTACCCACCTCCTAGGAGAATTTGCAAATTCACATAAAACATAATTTTACCACTTCTGTGTGTGGAATTCAGAAAATCCAATAGTCATAGTTAATATCAAGGACTAAAATTTGGTTCAATGAGATGAAAATATATTTTGGTGAATAGTTACTTTTTACTTTTTTTTACCACGGTTAAAAGTAAATGGAGTAATTAAGGGTAAAATTGAAATTATTATTACCCAAACACATTTCCCAATTCTATTGGAAAAGTGTAATTCGACCAAAAACAACCTTAGTAATAAAATATGACCATTTAGACCCACATAGATTAGATTAGGTCATTTATTATTAATTTATTTAAAGAAGGGTTAAAATAGTTAAAATCAAAGTTTAATAAATAACTCATTTTTAATATAGGGTTACACATAAGATAAATTCGACTATAAATATTAATTATAAAGATAAAATTATTTCCTAAATAATGGTGTTTAATTTATAATTTTTAGACATTAAATAATTTAATTTATATAAGACACAATGATGATGGAGTAATTATCATATTATTGAAATACTGACATAATTTATGTTATAAGTACCCAAATAAATGAAATTTGATACTTTTTATGACTTAAAAAATTTTATAGGTTAATATGATATGTTAGTATTTATTTAGTTAATTTTTTTGAACTAATCATTCTGTTATGATTTTCACAAAAATCAATTATCAAATAGTTTCAAAATTGACCTAAAATAGTTTTTAAAACAAATATTATATTATTAATTTTTATTTTATTCGTAAAAATATAATGATCAGACAAATGACTTAGATAAGGTTATATATATTAATAATAAACAACATTGGGTTATTTTGGCTTGTTGTAGTAAGTTTATTAACCTTATAGTGTAAGAAAACAAGAAGACACGGTAAAAGAAAAATTATTTAACTTTAAGTTAAATCTAAATGGTAAGGTTAAAATAGAAACCTAAACTTGTATAAATTCTGTTGGATGAGAGGATTTCCACCCATCCCCACATTATATTCGAAATAACTCAATTTGGAGCTATTAAAAACCGAATATGACCTTATAATAAAAAAATATTTTTAGTTATCCTAAAGGTGCCCCTCTCCTCCCTTATAAAAGGGCACCTCATCCCTCTCTTCCTCACACCACTTTGAGCATTCACGCCAGGTAAACCCCTACCAATTTCTCTTCTCCACTTCCCTAGAAAAATCCTAGAGGTTATGTCCTTATTCAAAGACCATTCTTAGTGCCCTAAGAGGAGGTTTCAGAAAGGCGTGTCGAAAGAAGAGGTAATATCCGTTACCGATTCTTTCAAATTTATTTCTTCTTCTACTTCTTCTTCTTTAGTTATTTCATTATGAAGTAATTACATAAGTATCACTAATATACTGATATGTTACTATAAGTATTAAACAACCCTATTTCACCATCTATCCATCCTACAGACAACGAAATCACAGCGCGTGCGTACGTACGAAATACCATCTCAACGCCATGGTGTAATCTGTTTTCGACCACCACCTTACTTGGATGGGTATAATGGTATAAATAAATAACTATATATGATTATTTCAAAGATATATTGATTATTAAATATTATACATACACTTCAATGCAATTCCACGATCATGGTAATGATATCATCGCTCGTGCATACGTACGGACTACCGTCTCCACGACGCGATGAGATTCATTCTGCATGTTAACCATTCATGAATTATTATAAAGTATATATAATAACTAATCATGAAATATATTACATAATAATGATACTGGATATATGTGTATATATATGTATGTCATCTACTTAATTTCATTCAATTCAATAAGGAAACGAAAACATCGTTCATGCGTACGTACGGCCTACCGTGTCCATGAACGTTGTATTTCAATCCATTAAATAGATCTATCATATATATATGTATATACTGAATATATATTATATATAAATCATGTTTAAAATTCTATAATTAAGTAAATTAGGATATAAATAATAATATCAAGAACAACAAGTCCAAACACGTACGGTAAATAAAACGATTTAACCCAAAACGGTGCTTTAACATGGAACTTACAAAAGAATGGGTAATATAAAGTCATAAGTGAACAATATATGATATCATAACAATGAATATGATTTTTTAATAATTAAATGACATTATTTAAATCATTATATAGGAGGTTCGAAAACGTACGAAGCATATCAGACCTAAGGTAAGGGATAATTATTCCAATCTCATTCTTATCCGAGATTGTTTATTCGTAACTATTTACTGGGGTTATATTTATCATCAATGTCCCTGATTTCTAAGAATGGTTTCATGAATGGTTAATGTCCTTTTTACCCATTTTTTACTTTTACAACATGGTATGTAAGGAATCATTCTTTTGTTTACGTTACGAGGAACCTTTTTTTGTCTTTTCCGGTAAAAGTACGAGAAGAATGTTTTTTTAACATATACAGCATGAATGGATTTTTAAAACATTATTTCCAAGAAGATTCCTTTACATGTTTTCATGTTTATTTTTAATCAACTTCTTTTAGATTAAAATTATATGACATGTTAAGAAAGGAAAATGTTTTTTGAAGTAGAAAGTATATTTTCCTCAAGAATGGAGTTCAAGTGTTTTATCAAAATTATTTTCCATCTAAGATAATATAGAGTTTTTTTTATATCCCTATTTTTACATTGATTTGATTATGTTATGATGGAATTATTTTTACGATATCCTTTTATCGTTTATGTTATGATGACATGATGTTTAAGAATCCCGTTTTTATTACATGGGTTATGCTATGATGTATTGTAGAGACCCGAAGCTTAACGTACATGGACATTACATTACTTTTTCGGAATACTTAGTACATAAAAAAAACACACACACAAGGATCGTAATAGTTTAGTGTCTTTGGAAACTCGGAATATAATCTTCTAATCGTGGTGAAAGATCTTCCACATCTCCCATAAAGATCTTCCTTTTTTTTACCTAAACCTTTCATTATATCTTGGGGAAAAGAAAACATAAAAGGGTGATCTCAAATGCTCAGTAAGGGAAAAAAAATAAATATCAATCACATCATATTCATAAGAACATAACATTTTGGAAATCTTAACCTACAAAAAGGAGCATAATTTAATAACATGGGATAAATCATAGTAGTGATATGAAATCCCATTAATCATAACATAAAACATGAAACTTTGTGGAATACAAACATAATCATAGAGAATCATTTCTTATTAGTCAAGACTCATTTCCAAGACAATCTTAGTGGACAAAGTCCATTTCTGAACCGAGTCACCCTCGTTTCAGTCCTGTTTCACTGAACCGGTAAAACCTACCATTCCAGCCATGTCTATCTCATGAGATATAAAATAATTACCTAATTAATTGGATGGAGATATAGGTCCCACCCATCTCATAATGATACCATTCTTATGTGTGCCACAAAATCATAAACCATACATCATTGCATAACCCATGTAATAAAAATGGAATTCTTGAACAACATGACATCATAAAACAATTCATATAAGTTAAAGGAATTCATAAAAATAATTCCATCACAACATAATCAAATCAATGTAATAATAGTGATAGAGACAGAACCCAATATTATCTTATATGGAAAATAATTTTGATAAAACACTTGAACTTCATTCTTGAGGAAAATATCCTTTCTGATTCAAAAACACTTTTCCTTTCTTAACATGTCGTACAATTCTAATCTAAAAGAAGTTGATTAAAAATAAACTTGAAAACTTGTAATGGATGCTTCTTGTAAATAATGTTTTAAAAATCCATTCATGTCGTATAAGTTTTAAAAAAACATTCTTCTTGTACTTTTGTCGGAATAGTCAAAAAGTACCTCGTAAGAAAAACGACAAAAGATTCCTTTCATATCTTTTACTAAAAACTCACCAAAGGGTAAAATAGGATTTAAACAATTGTAGGTGGATGGAAATAATATTACATATTGAGGAAACATAGATGTGGATGATAAAATACACCCCAGTAAATACCAAAGTACAAACAATCTCGGATAAAAATTAGATTGTGATATTTCCCTTACCTTAGGTCTGATTTGCTTCGTAAGTGTCCGAAACACTTGTATAATGATTTAAATAATGTAATTGACTTATTCCAGAATCATACTCATTGTTTTTATATCATATATGGTTCACTTATGACTTTATATTACCGGTTCTTTTGTAAATTCCATGTTAAAGAGCGTTTTGGGTAAAATTGTTTCATTTGTCATTCTTGTTTTGACTTGTAATTATTCATATGATTACTTAGATCATGATTACATAATTCCAGAATATAAAACATGATTTATATATAATATATATTCATAATATACATATATATAATAAATCAGTAAATGGAAAGAAATACACCGTTCATGGAGACGGTAGGTCATACGTACGCATGAACGCTGTTTTCGTTTCCTTATTGAGTTGAATGGAATTAAGTAGATGACATACATATATATACACATAAATACAGTATCATTATTATGTAATATATTTCATTATTAATTATTATATATACTTTATAATCATTCATTAATGGTTAAAGTGGAGAATGAATCTCATCGCGTCGTGGAGACGGTAGTCCGTACGTACGCACGAGCGATGATATCATTATCATGATCGTGGGACTGTATTGGAGTGTATGTATACTATTTCCGAATAAATATTACATTATAATATTCATATATAGTCATTATTTACACCATTATACCCATCCAAGTAAGGTGGTGGTGGAAAATAGATTACACCACGGCGTGGTGACGGTATTCCGTACATACGCACGCGCGGGGATTTCATTTTCTATAGGATGGATAGATGGTGAAATATGGTTGTTTCATACTTATAATAAAATATAAGTATATGAGTGATACTTATTTTATTACTTCATAATGAAACAACTAAAGAATAAGAAGTGGAAGAAGAAATAATGATGAAAGAATCAGTAACGAACATTACCTCTTCTTTGATGTGCTTCTTTGAGACCTCCTTTTAGGGAACTAAAATAGGTATTTGAAGAGGACCAGAACCTCTAGGATGTTTCTAGGGAAGTGGAGAGGAGAAATTGGCAGGGTTTGGCCGAGCTTGAAGGCTCAATGTGGTGTGAGGAAGAGGGGGAGGAGGTGCCCTTTTATAAGGGAGGAGAGGGGTACCTTTGGAATAACTAAAACTATTATTTTATTATAAATCAAATTCGGTTTTAGATAGCTCCAAATTGATTTATATAGAATGTAAGGTGGGGAGGGATCGAAATACTCTCATTAAATATAATTTAGACATGTTTAGGTTCCTATTTTAACCTTATCATTTAGATTTAACCTTAAGTTAAATAATTTTACTTTTACCGTGTCTCCTTGTGGACATACACTATAAGGTTAATAAACATACTATAACAAGCCAAACGAACCCCAATTTGTCTATTATTAATATATATAACCTTATCTAAGTCATTTGTCCGAACCTTATATTTTTAGGAATAAAATAACAATTAATAATATAATATTTTGTTTAAAAACTATTTTTTGTTAATTTTGACACTATTTAGTAGTTGATTTTTGTGAAAATTATAACAGAATGATTAGTTCGAAAAAAGTTACTTAAACCAATTATAACATGTCATATTAATATATAAAATTATTTTAATTCATAAAAAATCTTAAATTATATTTATTTGGGTATTTATAATATCAATTATTCTAATTTTTCACTATTATGGTAATTACTCCATCATCATTGTGTCATAAATAAATTAAATTATATAGTGTCTAAAAATTATAAATAAAATATCATTATGTAGGAAATATTATTATCTTTATAATGAATATTTAAAATCGAATTTATCTTATGTATAACCCTATATTAGAAATTATTTAGTTATTAAACTTTGATTTTAACTATTTTAACCTTTCTTTAAATAAATTAATAATAAATGTCCTAATCTAATCCAAGTGGGACTAAATGGTCGTATTTTATTCACAAGGTTTTTTTGGTCGAATTACACTTATCCAATAGAATTAAGACATGTTATAGGGTAATAATAATATCATTTTTACCCTTAATTACCCTATTTACATTTAATCATGGTAAAAAAAGTTAAACGTTACTAATCACCAAAAATTATTTTCATCTCATTGAACCACTTTTTTCTTACTAACATCAACCATGTCTCTCAGATTTTTGAAATTCCACTCACAGAATCAGTAAAATTAAGTTTTATGAAAAATTCATTTTTTTAACTACCACTTAGTGGTATCACTATTCATCAAAAAATGAAATTTTCCAGAAAAATACCAAAAATTAGTCCTAAGCTATATCTGATATTATGAACTCAAAAATGATTTCTATTTTACCAAATTAAAAATATATCATTTAAATTAATTAATTTAAAAATTAATTCTCATCGTCAAAACAAATAGCGTGTTCTTAAGAGATAATAACTATAAACAAATTGACACTTGTTTATGTCTGGTTTAATTGTAGAATTACATCCAATGACCAACATTGTATTAAATTGTAAAAATATATTATAAATATACCTTAAAACCACTCAAATTAATAATTTATCACTATTAAATCTTTCGATTAAAAAGGTTGTTTTCAATTAAAATTTATTAATTTTCACTATTCATTAGAAAATGAAAGTTATCCAAAATTTACCAAAATTTCACCCTAAGATAATTTCGATATTCCGAATCCAAAAATGAAGTCCATTTTGAAAAATAAAATTTACAAAATTTCAAAAATTGGTTATTACTATTCATAACGGCTAGTTTTAATAATATTTTAACAGCATATCGTCTTTTAGTGAAACTCGGTATTGCATACTACACACGCTATCGAGGAAGGTCGCGATTGTGTGTAATGAAAGTAAATTCAAGATTGCATGTTGTACAAGATCCTTTGGTGTAGCATACAACAGAAGACATTAATGAAATTAAAAATAATATTTTTCATAAAATCTCGGGGTGTTACATTCTACCCCCCTTAAAATAAATTTTGCCCTCAAAATTCGTCGGGGTTATAAATGGTTTACTATTAGAAAGTTTCTTTGATAGAAACCCACATCGTAGAAAGGAATATCAAAACCAATATTTAAAAACAAAAGTATGAAACGTAACGGTTACCCAAATAAACTAATCACTGGGTTTCCACATAGGTGAAAATATGGATATGGAAGAGAAATCTAACCATCATGTTCTGATGGAGAGTGGTAGAGAACGTGGCTATGGAAGATCCAGCAATCAAAAAGCCATAAATTTATGATGATCTAAGGTACCATCTTATTCATCAGATATAAGATCACTAGGACAGCATTTTTGGTTTTCAAGATCATTTCTCTAAAGTTGATGAAATTTGAATTAGAAGAAATAATTTCGTGATTTTGGTATAGTTTCACCGTTGGTCGTTCTTTGGACAATTTCCACTTCATCTCTTAAATAAATGAAGTTGAATTTTTCATTCGTGATGTGTTAGAAGATCATGTGATAGAATGATGGGGCATTCGATCTGTCTAAAACAAAAGGTTAGAAAAGTTATCAAAAAATACATAAGTCCATCTATAGTGAGATTAACGATATATGGTTCCTAAAATGGTATTATACTTCATATATCATACGCCTTAATAAAATAAAACTAGTTTCTACTAACCAGGGACTTCCTGTAGGCCACTGGTAGGTGATAAAGGCCAGTCGCACTTCGGTTGTGGGTTCGATTCCTACGACCCTGTCTGACGTGATGGGTTGTCACCCGTCCTGCAGGTTGTCCTTTTTCTAAAACTTTATTACTATAACATCCCATTAATAATATCAAAAAAAACTTCTATCCTTAAACAAAACTAACTTATGTCCAACATAATCCATTCCAATCTTTAGGCTTATCCATAATACTGTAGTCCATTCTCATAATATAGTGAAAACGATTACCAGAGATTTAATACCATCGTTGATCCCCATATATCATAAGATATGTCTTGTTGGACACATTCCAAACATTTAAAGTCCTTAATCAAGTATTCTCTTGAATACCCATTGAACCTTAGTGAAAACATGATTGCAGTTAAAATTTAACACTTTCCACATACCAAAATCCTCAAAATTCTATATACTCAAACCATGATATCACATAGTCCTTATATCAATCACGAGCTCATGAATACAATCAAACATATTAGATTTTATTTATCCCTTCATTATGTGCATATCATCTACTTTCCAAAAATATTTCAATCACTTTTCATGGTTACTGATGCCATAAAATTATTGAAAACCACAATAGACCAATACATAAATATTCCAATATTCCACGATACTAAATAGAACATTATTCTGGAATCCCATTACATAAACACTTAATCATTCCACCACATTGTTGTCATATTCAATATCGCTAATGGTGATCGCATGTGACTTCCCTTTGTCCTTTGCCTTAAGTGGTTGCTCATGTCGATCATCACTAACCTTTGGATTAGGGAATTTATTAGCATAATGACCCATTTCCTTGCGCTTGAAGCATTGAAGTTTAGTAGGTTCATTCTGAGTATCCCTTCCTTTGATTGTATCATTAGACATCTTCTTCCCATCATTGCGGCATTCTAATGCCCGATGCCCTTCCTTTCCACATTTGAAACATTTACTTGTCCCTTTAAGACAATCTCCACCATGCTTCTTTCCACACTTTGAGCATAAGGAAACATTCATCTTCTTTTCACCATTATTCTGAGATTTCTCCTTGAACTCCATCTTTCGTTTCTTGTCAAAACTATGAGATGGATAAGTAACACCAACTTCCATTTCTACCATGATAGCACAACGCACAATTTCTTCATTGCTATTGAAGTCTCTGATAGCTAATTCCCTTCGAAGATTTCGTTTTAAGCCAATAAATAATCGATCAACTTTACTTTCAGTTTTGATGATAAATCAAGATGCATACCTTGCAAGCCTTGTAAAATTCGCTTCGTATATACCAACAGATTCATCATCCTTTTGCTTTAGTTCAAGAAACTACTTCTCCATCTTTGTTCGAAGAATATGAGGGAAGTACTTATTGAAAAATAAGTTCTTGAACTCATCCCATTCCATGGACTCAATTTCAACTCTTTGCCCCGTATTCTTGATAAGATTCCACCATTTATCAGCTTCAACATCCAAACGATATACTGCTAAGATGACTTTATCATGTTCAGAACATTGAAGAACTGAAAATATCTTTTCAGTGGTACTGATCCATTGTTCCGCAACAAGTGGATCAGAAGACCCACTAAAAGATGGTGGGTGTTGCCTCATGAAGGACTCAATAGAATGTTGTGCCCTTCTCTGCTCATTTGGAAGTCCATAATGATTCAAATCTTGTGTAAGTATAGCAATAAGATTATGCACTCCATCTCCCATAACATTTTTTTGTTCAGGAGGACAATCATTGCATTGTCCATTACATTGATCAACACGGTTACTTCGGGCTCCAGCCATCGTCTAAAACCCAAAAATAATAGTGTGAGAGGCAAAAATCAAGATAGGGAAAACAACATAATAAAGGGGGAGTATCATCAATATCTAAAATCTTTGGTTAAATTCTATGATCATTATAGATTTTCTAGGATTGTATCCTATACGTATACTTATCCTTAGGGACATCCCTAGACATAACTTAGAAATATCTCTTGGGATCTCACTAACATTTTCGCATCCTAGTTTCCAAAGTTTGACTAAACCTTTCCTCTGATACCAACTGTAGAGACCCGAAGCATAATGTACATGGAAATTACATTACTTTTTCGGAATACTTAGTATATAACAAAAACAAACACACAAGGATCGTAATAGTTTAGTGTCTTTGGAAACTCGGAATATAATCTTCTAATCGTGGTGAAAGATCTTCAAAATCTGCCATAAGGATCTTCCTTTTTTTACCTAAAACGTTTCTTTATATCCTGGGGAAAATAAAACATAAAAGGGTGAGCTCAAATGATCAGTAAGGGTAAACAAAAGAAATATCAATCACATCATATTCATAAGAACATAACATTTTGGAAATCATAACCCGCAAAAGGGAGCATAATTTCATAACATGGGATAAATCATAGTAGTTAAATGAAATCCCATTAATCATAACATAAAACATGAAACATTGTGGCATACACACATAATCATAGAGAATCATTTTTTATTAGTCAAGACTCATTGCCAAGACTATCTTAGTGGAAAAAGTCCCTTTCTGAACCGAGTCACCCTCATTTCAGTCCTGTTTCACCGAACCGGTGTAACCTACCGTTCCAGCCATGTCTATCTCATGCGATATAAAATCTTTACCCAATGCATTGGAGGGGGATATAGGTCCCACCCATCTCATAATGATACCATTGTTATGTGTGCCACAAAATCATATACCATACATCATTGCATATCCCATGTAATAAAAATGGGATTCTTGAGCAACATGACATCATAAAACAATTCATATAAGATAAAGGAATTCATAAAAATAATTCCATCACAACATAATCAAATCAATGTAATAATAGGGATAGAGACAGAAGCCTTTATTATCTTATATGGAGAATAATTTTGATAAAACACTTGAACTCCATTCTGGAGGAAAATATCCTTTCTCCTTCAAAAACACTTTTCCTTTCTTAACATGTCGTACAATTCTAAACTAAAAGAAGTTAATTAAAAATAAACTTGAAAACATGTAAAGGAAGATTCTTGTAAATAATTTTTAAAAAATACATTCATGCCGTATAAGTTTAAAAAAACATTCATCTCGTACTTTTGTCGGAAAAGTCAAAAAGTACCACGTACGAAAAACGACAAAAGATTCCTTTCATATCTTTTACTAAAAACTCACCGAAGGGTAAAATAGGATTTAAACAATTTTAGGTGGATGGAAATAATATTACATATTGAGGAAACATAGATGTGGATGATAAAATACACCCTAGTAAATACCAAAGTTTAAACAATCTCGGATAAAAATGAGATTGTGATATTTCCCTTACTGTTGGTCTGATTTGCTTCGTAAGTGTACGAACCTCCTGTATAATGATTTAAATAATGTCATTGACTTATTCCAGAATCATACTCATTGTTTTGATATCATATATGGTTCACTTATGACTTCATATTACCCGTTCTTTTGTAAATTCCATGTTAAAGAGCGTTTTGGGTAAAATTGTTTCATTTGTCATCCGTGTTTTGACTTGTAATTATTCATATGATTACTTAGATCATGATTACTTAATTCCAGAATATAAAACATGATTTTTATATAATATATATTCAGAATATACATATATATAATAAATCAGTAAATGGAAAGAAATACACCATTCATGGAGACGGTAAGCCGTACGTACGCATGAACGCTCTTTTTGTTTCCTTATTGAGTTGAATGGAATTAAGTAGGTGACACACATATATATACACATAAATACAGTATCATTATTATGTCATATAATTCATGATTACTTATTATATATACTTTTTAATCATTCATGAATGGTTAAAGTGGAGAATGGATCTCATCGTGTCGTGGAGACGGTAGTCCGTACGTATGCACGAGCGATGATATCATTCTCATGATCGTGGGACAGTATTGGAGTGTATTTATACTATTTCAGAATCAATATTACCTTATAATAGTCATATATAGTCATTATTTACACCATTATACCCATCCAAGTAAGGTGGTGGTGGAAAATAGATTACACCACAGCGTGGAGACGGTATTCCGTACGTACGCATGTGCGGTGATTTCGTTTTCCGTAGGATGGATAGATGTTGAAATATGGTTGTTTCATACTTATAATAACATATCAGTATATGATTGATACTGATGTTATTACTTCATAATGAAACATCTAAATAAGAAGAAGTGGAAGAAGAAATAAAGATGAAAGAATCGGTAACGGACATTACCTCTTCTTTGAAGTGCTTCTTTGAGACCTCCTTTTAGGGAACTAAAATAGGTCTTTAAAGAAGAACAGATCCTCTAGGATGTTTCTAGGGATGTGGAGAGGAGAAATAGGCAGGGGTTGGCCGATCTTGAAGGCTCAAAGTGGTGTGAGGAAGAGGGGGAGGAGGTGCCCTTTTATAAGGGAGGAGAGGGGTTCCTTTGGAATAACTAAAACTATTATTTTATTATAAAGTCAAATTCGGTTCTAGATAGCTCCAAATTCATTTATTTCGAAGATAAGGTGGGGATGGGTCGAAATAATCTCATCCAATATAATTTAGACAAGTTTCGATTCCTATTTTAACCTTATCATTTAGATTTAACATTAAGTTAAATAATTTTACTTTTACCGTGTCTTTTTGTGTTCTTACACTATAAGGTTAATAAACATACTATAACAGGCCAAAAGAACCCCAAGTTGTTTATTATCAATATATATAACCTTATCTAAGTCATTTGGCCGAACCATAGATTTTTAAGAATAAAATAACATTTAATAATATAATATATTTTTTAAAAACTATTTTATGTCAATTTTGACACTATTTAGTAGTTGATTTTTTTGAAAATCATTACAGAATGATTAGATTGAAAAAGTTAATTAAACCAATAAAAACATGTAATATTAATATATAAAATTAGTTTAATTCATAAAAAATCTCAAATTATATTTATTTGGGTATTTATAATATCAATTATTCTAATTTTTCACTATTATGGTAATTACTGCATCATCATTGTGTCATAAATAAATTAAATTATTTAATGTCTAAAAATTATAAATAAAATATAATTATGTAGTAAATCTTATTATCTTTATAATTAATATTTACAATCGAATTTATCTTATGTATAACCCTATATTAAAAATGATTTAGTTATTAAACTTTGATTTTAACTATTTTAACCCTTCTTTAAATAAATTAATAATAAATGTCCTAATCTAATCCAAGTGGGCCTAAATGGTCATATTTTATTCATAAGGTTGTTTTTGGTCGAATTACACGTATCCAATAGAATTAGGGCATGTGCTAGGGTAATAATAATATCATTTTTACCCTTAATTACCCTATTTACTTTTAACCGTGGTAAAAAAAAGTAAAAAGTTACTATTCCCCAAAAATTATTTTCATCTCATTGAACCACATTTTACTTACTAACATCAAATGTGTCTCTTGGATTTTTTAAATTCCACTCACAGAAGCGGTAAAATTATGTTTTATGAAAAAATCATTTTTTTAACTACCACTTAGTGGTGTCACTATTCATCAAAAAATGAAAGTTTCCAGAAAAATACCAAAATTTAGTCCTAAGCTATATTTGATATTATGAACTCAAAAATGATTTCTATTTTACCAAATTCAAAACATATCAGTTTTATTAATTAATTTAAAAATTAATTCTCGTCGTCAAAAAAAATATCGTGTTCTTAAGAGATAATAACTATCAAAAAATTGACGCTTGTTTATGTCTGGTTTAATTGTAGAATTAAATCCAATGACCAACATTGTATTAAATTGTAAAAATATATTCTAAATATACTTTAAAACCACTCAAATTAATAAATTATCACTATTAATTATTTCGATTAAAAAGGTTATTTTTAATTAAAATTTAGTAATTTTCACTATTCATCAGAAAATGAAAGTTATTCAAAATGTACCAAAATTTCACCCTATGATAATTTCGATATTATGAATCCAAAAATGAAGTCCATTTTGAAAAATTAAATTTAAAAAATTTCAAAAAGTGGTTATTACTATTCATAACAACTAGTTTTAATAATATTTTAACACCATATCGTCGTTTAGTGAAAATCGGTATTGCATACTACACACGCTATCGAGGAAGGTCGTGATTGTGTGTAATGCAAGTAAAGTCAAGAATGCGTGTTGTGCAAGCTCCTTTTGGTGTAGCGTACAACACAAGACATTAATGAAATTAAAAAGAATATTTTTCATAAAATCTCAGGGTGTTACATGTACGATTTATGATATTGTGGCACACATAAGAACGGTATCATCATGAGATTGGTGGGACCTATATCTCCATAAAATGCATTGGGTAAAGATATATATCTCATGATATAGACATGACTGGAATAGTAAGTTAATCTGCTTCAGTGTTACAGGACTGAAATAAGGAGTGAACTCGATTCAAAAAGGGACTTTGTCCACTAAGATTGTCTTCGCAGCACTGCCTTGGATACTATAGAAATTATAACATGTTCATAATGGTTACCACAATTACATGTATTATTCCCATGATATTTTATCATGATTGATGTTCCCTTATGATATATGCCTTACATACTTCCAAGATTCATGTCTTTGCTCAAGATTTTGATGTTTAGATTTTATGTTCAGGTTTTTTCATTAAAATGTTTATGGATTGTTTTATGTTCTATATGTTTACCCTTTCTAGGACATTGAGCTCTCCCCTTTTATGTTTTATTTTCCATAGGATATAAAGAATGGTTTTAGCTAAGAAAATAGGGGAAGATCTTTGTGGGAGATGTTTAAGATCTTTCACCACGATTAAGAGATTATATTCTGAGTTAACAAAGATACTAAACTATTACGGTCCTTGTGTGTCTGTTTTTATTATGTACTAAGTATTCCTCAAAAGTAATGTAATGTCCATGTACATCAAGCTATGGGTCTATACAGTTGGTATCAGTGGAAAGGTTTATTCAACCTTTGGAAAATAGGATTAGAGAACTTTAGTGAGATCCCTAGAGATATTTCTAAGGTATGTCTAGGGATGTCCCTAAGGTTAAGTATATGTATAGGTTATAGTCCTAGAATTATGTTAACGATCTTAGAATTAAACCTAAGATGTTATATATTGAAGGTACACCCCCTTTATTATGTTGTTTTCCCTAGCATGATTTTTTCCTATCACACTATTCATTTTGGATTTTAGACGATGGCTGAAACCCGAAGGAACCGTGTTGATCAATGTAATGGACAATGCAATGATTGTCCACCTGAACAAACAAATTTTATGGGAGATGGAGTGAAAAATCTTATTTCTATACTTACACAAGATATGAATCATTTTTCACTTCCAAACGAGCAGAGAAGGGAACAATATTCTTTTGAGTCCTTCAAGAGGCAACATCAACCTTCTTTCAGTGGGTCTTCTGATCCACATGTTTTTGAACAGTGGATCAGTACCACTGAAAAGATATTTTCAGTTCTTCAATGTTCTGAACATGATAAAGACATCTTAGTAGTATATCGTTTGGAAGGTGAAGCTGATCAATGGTGGAATCTTATCAAGAATATGAGTCCATGAGATGAAATTGAGTCCATGGAATGGGATGAGTTCAAGAACTTATTTTTCAATAAGTACATCCCTTATATTCTTTGAACAATGATGGAGAAGGATTTTCTTGAACTAATGCAAAAGGATGATGAATTTGTTGGTATATACGAAGCGAATTTTACAAGGCTCACATGGTATGCATCTGGCTTTATCATCCAACACGAAAGTAATGTTGGTTGATTCATCAGTGGCTTAAAACCAAATCTTCAAAGGGCATTACCTATAAGAGACTTCAGCAGCTATGAAGAAATTGTGCGTTGTTCTATCATGGTAGAAATGGATGTTGGTGTTACATATCCATCTCATGGGTTTGACAATAATCAAAAGATAGAGTTCAAGGAGAAATCACAGAATAATGGTGAAAAGAAGATGAATGTTTCCTTATGCTCAATGTGTGCAAGGAAGCATGGGGGATATTGTCTTAAAGGGACTAGAAAATGTTTTAAGTGTGCAAAATAAGCTTATCGAGCAGTTGAGTGTCGAAGTAATGGAAAAAGGGTTGCTAATGATGTGAATAAACAAAAGATTGTAGAGAACGCACCACCAACAATTCAATGCTTCATGTGTAATGAGATGGGGCATTATGCTAATCAATACCCTAATCCAAGGGTTAATGATGATCGACATGAGCAACCACCAAAGTCGAAGGAAAAAGTAAAGTCATATGCGATCACTATTGGTGATGTTGAATATGACAACGATGTGGTGGAATGATTAAGTGTTTATGTAATGGGGTTCCAAAAATAATGTTGTATATAGTATCATGGAATATTGGAATATTTATGTATTGGTCTATTGTGGTTTTCAATAATTTTATGGTACTGGTAACCATGGAAAGTGATTGAGATATTTTTGAGAAGAAGATGATATGTTCATAATGAATGGATAAGGAGAAAATGAAATGTTTGACAGTATTCATGAGATCATGGCTAATATAAGGAAATAGTTTTAAGATGGTTTGATTATATTGAATTTTGGGGTTTTGGTATGTGGAAAGAGTTAACTTTTGACAACACTCATATTTTCACTAAGATTCAATGGGTCTTCATTTTTCAAGAGAATACATGATTATGGCCTTCGAATGTTTGGAATGTGACCAACAAGAAATATCTTATTATATATGGGGATCAATGATGGTATTAACATGCTTGTTATATGCAATCTCTGGTAATCGTTTTCAAAATAATATGATAATGGACTACAATATTATGGACAAGCCTAAAGATTGGAATGGATTATGTTGGACATAAGTTTGTATTGTATTTTTTAGAAACAAATGGACAACCTGCAGAACGAGCGACAACCCGTCACCTAGGACAAGGATGTGGGAATCGAACCCATAACTGAAGTGCGACATGCCTTTATTTCCTACCACAGGCCTATAGGATGTCCCTGGTTAGTAGAAACAAGTTTTATTTTATTATACATGATGATAGATGAAGTATAAGTCCATTTTGCAACCATATATGATTAATCTCACCATATATGGAATTATGTATATAACTTTTGCTAACTTATGTTTGAGATAGATGGAATGACCTATCATTCTATCACATGATCTACTAAAACTTCGTGAAAGACAATTTCAATTTCATTTCTTAAAGAGATAAAGTGGAAATTGTTCAAGGCACGAACAACGGTGAGATTATACCAAAATAAAGTAAGTATTTATTCTAATTGAAATTCTTCAACTTTAGGGAAATGATATTGAAAACAAAAAATGTTGTCCTAGTACCCTTATATCTGATGAATCGGATGGTACCCTAGATGATCACAAATTTTTGGCTTTGTGATTGTTGGATTTTTCATATCAATGTTCTTTACCACTCTCCATCAGAACATGATGTGTCACGAACCTGCCCGGGTCGACCCTGAACCGGTCACTCCAGCTGTTCCGCGGCAAGTCCCGAGGGGCGTTCCCGATCCCCCTGGGATGGCAACAAGTGCCGTGCATTGAAACTTTAATCGTTGGGAATGATTTCAGCCCAAGCTAAAAACAGGATCGAAAGAACGAATATAAACTAAACAAACAGACAAACACTAAAGACACAAACAAAACTATACCACGACATACCTCCATGTGACCTCGCAGGTCACCACCCAACTACAACCAACGTCGCTCAAACACTGAGCGACTCAAGCAGGAGAACCTGAACAAAAGGAACCTGCAA
Organism: Viscum album; assembly: GCA_963277665.1. Classification (NCBI taxonomy): domain Eukaryota; kingdom Viridiplantae; phylum Streptophyta; class Magnoliopsida; order Santalales; family Viscaceae; genus Viscum; species Viscum album. The sequence continues at coordinate 846,020,458 of OY728131.1, read as the reverse complement.
CTGAAAAGGTAAAAGATAGGCGTGAGCACAAAAGTGCTCAGTAGGTGAGCCCCACAACAAATCCCAATGCACTGCCAGTAAATAAAGAATCTACCTATTCCAGGTTTGAACTACAATGTATAAAAGTATGCTTTTACAATGTTTCACTTGAAATACTAAACACAATCCATCACCCTTATTCCTTTTTAAAAGTTGAATTTCTTTTCATTGATTCTAAATTCGTTCTGAACGATAAAGAAGTGTTACACTTTCAGTTTTACTACACAAGAGAAAAAATCATTTTTATTTGAAAACCATTTTCGCAAAGCAACCAGTACAAGTGGTAAAGAAGAACTGAAAGTAATCAAGCAGGAAAGAAAGCAAGTGCAAGTAGAGGTAAACAGTCAAGGAAAAACCAAGTGCAAGTAAAAATAAACCAGAAGTTATCAGCAATAACCATGGGCACACACACACACTCACACACTCACACACACACACACATACTCACACACGCACACACACTCACACCCAAGTGGTCCCCCGTATGCCGACGGGAGGCACCACGCCAGAGATGGTAGAGCACTATGGGTAAATCCCCTAAGGTTCATCTAGCTCGCGTGGGACCCTAGAACCTCGTGTCTCGGTGAAACGTGGCTTAGAAGGCCACGACCCTCAGAAAACGTGGCTTAGAAGGCCACGACCCTCAGAACACGTGTCTTAGAAGGCCATGACCCTCAGATATCATATGTTTAGTTAGTGTTGCAAACGTCAATCCAGCTAAGTGAAACAGGGACGACACCCATCCGCCTCACTAGCGCACTAGTTCTAGTCCGCCCACCTAGATACCCAGGGTTTCCCGTGTGCTCAAACAAGCTTCACATTCACATAGTATATTTCTTCCTCATATCATAGGCCAAACTAGATACCGCACACAAAAGTCACCATTTCCACACCCAAACAATATTTCAAAACTCACGCACGTCAAAAATACCTTTCTGAAAATATAAATGTCATTACCCAATCATTTCACAAAAACCCTTTTCTTTGAAACACTCAAACAAGAACATAACCAACTTTCACAACCTAGAAAACATTATTTTTAATAACACAACAGGGGAACACATCTTTCGTCAACCAAGAACCACACGTAAAGTTTCAAAAAAACAATTTCAAAAGGTCACACGACGTTTTCTCTAATCAAGGTTATAAGAAAACACCATTTTCCATAAACAATACATTTACTAATTTACACACGCCAAAAACATTTCAAAACCCAATTCAACATGTCTTTCGTTACTCAGGGAAAACCATTTGGCGACATTACTATGAAATCCCACAATTGAAACCAAGGAAACACTTTTAATGAAATGCTAGAATTAAACAGTTTGCCTTATCAGCAAATCACCACACTATAAAAACTACTTAATATTATTTTTCTTTAATTTACTGAAATTCAATAAAAGGACAAGGAATAAATAAATTCTTAATTTAGAGGCAAGTGCATAGGGAGACCTAACTCGGATCGAAATGAAGAATGACGCGACGCGAAACTCCTGTTGCGTAAAGGTTGCAGCGTCTTGCGTCGTCAAACTGGTCCTAAAACAACAGGCCGTTAAGCAGGCTCATTAATGACAACATACTAATAATAATAATAATTATAATAACGTAATAATAATAATAATAATAACCAAAAAGGTAGTAATAATAATGTCATAATAATAATAATAATTATTATTATTATGACATAATAATAATATAATAATAATACGAGTAACAAAAATAACATAACAATAATATTAACAAAATAATAAGAAATTATAATGACATAATACTAATAAGAACAATAATAAATATAATAGCACAATGATAATGATAATAATAATAATATTAATAATAATAAGAACATGATAATAATATGATAATAATAATAAAGTAATAATTTAATAATAATTATAACAATAATAATATAATAATATAATAATATTAACATAATAATAATAATAATATAAGCATAATAATAATATAATTATGATAATAATAAAAATAGTATTAATAACATAATATAATAATAAAAATAACAACATAATATAATAATAATTTAAACAATAATAAATATATTCATAATAATAATAATAATAATAATAATAATAATAATAATAATAATATTAATAACAATATAGTAATTATAATTATAATAAAACAAAAGATAAAGAAATATTTAAAAAAAAAAGAAACTCACAAGGGCGAGGGAGGACAGCGGGTCGAGCTGGGGGTTCGGGCTGGCCGAGGGCGAGCAGTCGGCTGGGTCTGGCCGGAGGTCCAGCGGGGAGGTCGGGACAGGGGGAGCTGGAGCGCGCAGGAGGGAGGCCGTGCGCGGCAGCGGCGGTTGCTGGTGGAGGAGGTCGGGATGACGAGAGGTGCGCCGGACAGGGGAAACAAAAAAAAGTCGGCGGTGCGGCGACGGAGGAGCAGGCGGCCTCGGGACGGGGAGGTGCAGGGGATGGGGGAGCAGAGGACGGCGGCGGCTGGGTTTAGAGGTGCGGCGGAGGAAAGGGAAGCAGGGGGGTTCGCGGGTGAAGCGGGGCGGCGATCGGGCCACCGGATGCTGGCGGAGGAGCTGGCGACACCGGGACGGGGAGAGGGAGATCCGCCGGACGGTGCGGCGGCGGTGCGCAAGGGGAAGTCGGGCCGGGACGAGGCGTGGCGGAGGTTGCAGCGGCAGTGCGCAAGGGGAAGCCGCACCAGTAGGGGAAAGAAAGAAGAAAACGAAGAAAGAAGAAGAAAGAAGAAAAAACGGGGAAGGAGGAGAAAGGGGAGATAGAGGGGGGTGAGAAAAGTGGCGGCTACGGGAGTAGGGTAGGGTTTGAGAGGGAGTTTCGGGTGTCTTAATATATATATATATATATATATATATATGATAATCATAATAATACAACAAAGATATAAATAATAATATGAGAATAATATTAATAATAATATGTAAAAATAATAAAATACTATAATTATAATAATATACTAATAATAATATTGAACATAAGTAATTAAATAAAACAAATCCTAAAAATTAATAATGATTTATAGAAATAATAAAACTTTATTATAATAATAAAACCTTATAATAATATTAATATTAATAATTAGAAAATTTAAAATAATAATTATCCTTAATCCAAAGTTTAAAATATTAAAACCATTTGATGACAAATGTGCGCGCGCGTTCGCGCGCGAGCGCACACACAAATATATTCCTATATACCTATATATAAACATATACACATAGATACACTATATATACATATATATACATATATAAAGATAACGTATTAAAGTATATACATTTGTATAGACATATATAGGTATATACTTATACACGAAAAATAACTTCAATATTAATAACACAACTCAAATAGTAATAACAATAAAAGTCAACGTAAAAACTTTAATATTTAAAATGCCGGGTGGACACATCATCCCCCAGGCCGAACGCACGACCATCGCTAGGGATGCGATGACCGTGCACCGGCGCGAAACCACCAATCACAATTAATCTTCGAAAAATTTAAACCCGGACCAAGAAAGAAGAAAAATTACGGACGTCCGCGGTCGGGGTGTGACAATTCTCCCCACCACAGACACTTTCTGCCCCCAGAAAGTCACCATGTCACAAGTCAGCCAAAAACCAAGTCTACGCCCAAACAGAACTAAAGGAACTGAAGAAACTGAGGTTCTCGGGGATGACCTTACTCTACACAGGTCACACCCGACCGATTCAAGAGAAAACCGGGGTCCGAGATTGAGGGGAGAACACGAAGGGGTTCTCCCCACCACAAGAACTTAATTAGTACAGAAAAGATGACCATTTAAATATAAAACCCCGGGAAGGGGGGGGGGTCGACGCGGGAACTCCCAACCAATTCAAACCAACTCATATAGCACGATTAAAACAACACTTCCGTCAAGACATTAAATCCTCGACCAGAGTCAACAACCTTCAACACCAGGGAAAAATCCATAGAAAAACATTCAACCATTGTCAAATTGGAGACATGATCCACCGAAGTCCACAAAGCATAACCACATCGACAACCTAACCAAAACGAGGAAAACCCACACGAGAGTCAAACACACTTTTAATAAGGACACACGATTTAGAATATTACATTCACACGACAAGTCTGCTTAGATTATCACAGAACCAGTCCACCATCACTTTATAGAAAAACTACGCATTTACAACGCTGTTGAAACTTCAGTGGCAGGAAGACAAGTATGAAAGAGGTTTCTAATTGCTTCACCGTCAACACGGAAGACAGAACTTGGACCAAGGCTTCACAACCCTGGGGACTCCTGACTGTGCGCGAGCTTCACCCCGAGACTTGTGGCTGGGGCTCTGATGGCTGAAGCATCTTCTGCCTCACAGTCAGGTACTGACATTCTCCCATCACAGCTTCCTCTTCAAGCGACGCTTCTTGCAAAACTTCTCCAGATGACCCAGACAACCACAACGATGACACGTCTTCGGAGGGTTGCGACAAGACGACTTTAAATGCCCGAAACGACCACACTGATAGCACGCCATCGAACGATCTGATGAACTGGAGGCTGGGACCAAAGGGGATAACTCCTTAAGAACAGGTGTCTCTGGCGCCTCTTCCTTACCAGAGGGGGAACTCTTACGAACCACAATAGGGGACGCTGAAGTATTAACCACCCACACACCAGAAATCAACTCAGCCAAGAAATATTTCCCCACCAGCTTCTCAAAACAAAGGTCTTTAGGAGGGAGGACTTGCTCCTTGATCTCTGGACGAAGACCCCCAGTGAAAAGAGAGGCCTTCATGAGCCCATGCGACACTACCTCTGGAGAAAAGGGAAATTAGTTCCTTGAAATGGTCAACATATTCCTTCACCGTCCGTTGACCTTGTTGAATATGCACAAGCTCCCTCTTTTCACCAGCTTCACTTCCTCAGGTACAAACCATTGGATGAAAACCGTTTTAAGGACATCCCACGTCATTTCACCTTGCATCTATGGTGGGGCAACCACCTTCCACTGGTCCAGAGCTGGACCCTCAAACAACTCCATAATTGCACGAACCTTAACATTATCGGGAGTTTCCCCACGTTCTAAAGACACGTTCCACTTCCTCGAGCCATTCCACTGCCTCTAACGGACCCTGATCACCATGGAGAATAGGCAAGGTATGAGGAGGACCAAAAACTGGGCATGACATATCCGAATCCTTAGAGACCTTTCTGGGCGGCATTTCCTGAGCGATATATAAAACTCAAAGCCAAAACCAACATCAAATCGAAGCAACATCAATAAAAGCGTCTTCATCAAAAACAGTCAGCACAAGAACCAAACAGATACGACACAACCCAAAACAAAATCTCCTCTTTAAAATTCCCTTTTTCATTTTTGATTTCAAAACCACCCTTTCCCAAGATCACTTTCCAAAAACCAATCCATTTTCAAACCAAAAAACTTTCCAAAACTGTTTCCCCTTTAAAACCAATTTAGAAAACAATGTCAAGCCTTTAACTTCAAATACACACCCAGGTACTCTCATGACCCGTTGCACATGTCTTTATTCACATTCCATTTATACGTGCATCCACACACACTTTCCATGCATTCTCACACATGTGCAAACGTTCATAAAGAGGAACCGAGGTTTCAACCCAAATCATTCTTATCCAATTCCAAGCAAACAACAGATTTTCAAATCAAGAGATTTCAGTTTCAAAAACCCATTTTATACATTTAAAGTCCTTTAAAAGAAACCAGTCCAATTTTTTTTTTCAAAAACCTTTTTTATTCCCAACAACGCACTCACACCAACCAAAACGAAAGCAGCAACCAAATTCGCATCAACCACTGAAATGAAGGACTAGTAGTTACACTCAACCTGGCGACATGGTAGTGGGCCATGTCCCAAGTCAGCGTCGACCACTAGGAGGAATTCAATCCACGTACTCGGACTCCACATGGGTCACTACTCCATGTGAAATCACGACGTAACGTCGGCTTGCCTCCATTGTCATCCCTCAATCCAAGACAAACCAGGAAAGACAAAGAAAAAATTCCTGAACTACCCCTGGTAACTCGAAGATCAGTGCGAGCAAGAGTTCGCGACGCTCTTCCCGTACCTACCCCTCGAGTTCCGACAGTCCTAATCTCCTTCTACCGGACAACCCAAATAACAAGAACCACCTTTGATACCATTTTGTCACGAACCAGCACGGGTCGACCCTGAACCGGTCACTCGAGCCGGTCCGTGGCAAGTCCTGAGGGGCGTTCCCGATCCCCCCTGGATGGCAACAAGTGCCGGGCATTGAAACTTTTATCGTTGGGAACAATTTCAGCTCAAGCTAAAAACAGGATCGAAAGAACGAATATAAACTAAACAAACAGACAAACACTAAAGACACAAACAAAACTATACCACGACATACCTCCATGTGACCTCGCGGGTCACCACCCAACTACAACCAACGTCGCTCCCACACTGAGCGACTCAAGCAGGAGAACCTGAACAAAAGGAATCTGCAACTGAAAAGGTAAAAGATAGGCGTGAGCACAAAAGTGCTCAGTAGGTGAGCCCCACAACAAATCCCAATGCACTGCCAGTAAATAAAGAATCTACCTATTCCAGGTTTGAACTACAATGTATAAAAGTATTCTTTTACAATGTTTCACTTGAAAAACTAAACACAAGCCATCACCCTTATTCCTTTTTAAAAGTTGAATTTCTTTTCATTGATTCTAAATTCGTTCTGAACGATAAAGAAGTGTTACACTTTCAGTTTTACTACACAAGAGAAAAACACATTTTTATTTGAAAACCATTTTCGCAAAGCAACCAGTACAAGCGGTAAAGAAGAACTGAAAGTAATCAAGAAGGAAAGAAAGCAAGTGCAAGTAGAGGTAAACAGGCAAGGAAAAACCAAGTGCAAGTAAAAATAAACTAGAAGTTATCAACAATTACCATGGGCACACACACACACACACACACTCACACACACACACACATACTCACACACGCACACACACTCACACCCAAGTGGTCCCCCGTATGCCGACGGGAGGCACCACGCCAGAGATGGTAGAGCACTATGGGTAAATCCCCTAAGGTTCATCTAGCTCGCGTGGGACCCTAGAACCTCGTGTCTCGGTGAAACGTGGCTTAGAAGGCCACGACCCTCAGAAAACGTGGCTTAGAAGGCCACGACCCTCAGAACACGTGGCTTAGAAGGCCACGACCCTCAGATATCATATGTTTAGTTAGTGTTTCAAACGTCAATCCAGCTAAGTGAAACAGGGACGACACCCATCCGGCTCACTAGCGCACTAGTTCTAGTCCGCCCACCTAGATACCCAGGGTTTCCCGTGTGCTCAAACAAGCTTCACATTCACATAGTATATTTCTTCCTCATATCGCAGGCCAAACTAGATACCGCACACAAAAGTCACCATTTCCACACCCAAACAATATTTCAAAACTCACGCACGTCAAAAATACCTTTCTGAAAATATAAATGTCATTACCCAATCATTTCGCAAAAACCCCTTTCTTTGAAACACTCAAACAAGAACATAACCAACTTTCACAACCTAGAAAACATTATTTTTAATAACACAACAAGGGAAAACATCTTTCTTCAACCAAGAACCACACGTAAAGTTTCAAAAAAACAATTTCAAAAGGTCACACGACGTTTTCTCTAATCAAGGTTATAAGAAAACACCATTTTCCATAAACAGTACATTTACTAATTTACACACGCCAAAAACATTTCAAAACCCAATTCAATATGTCTTTCGTTACTCAGGAAAAACCATTTGGCGACATTACTATGAAATCACACAATTGAAACCAAGGAAACACTTTTAATGAAATGCTGGAATTAAACAGTTTGCCTTATCAGCAAATCACCACACTATAAAAACTACTTAATATTATTTTTCTTTAATTTACTGAAATTCAATAAAAGGACAAGGAATAAATAAATTCTTAATTTAGAGGCAAGTGCATAGGGAGACCTACCTCGGATCGAAACGAAGAATGACGCGACGTGAAACTCCTGTTGCGTAAAGGTTGCAGCGTCTTGCGTCGTCAAACTGGTCCTAAAACAACAGGCCGTTAAGCAGGCTCATTAATGACAACATACTAATAATAATAACAATTATAATAACGTAATAATAATAATAATAAAAAAACCAAAAAGGTAGTAATAATAATGTCATAATAATAATTATTATTATTATTATTATGACATAATAATAATATAATAATAATACGAGTAACAAAAATAACATAACAATAATATTAACAAAATAATAAGAAATTATAATGACATAATACTAACAAGAACAATAATAAATATAATAGCACAATGATAATGATAATAATAATAATATTAATAATAATAAGAACATGATAATAATATGATAATAATAATAAAGTAATAATTTAATAATAATTATAACAATAATAATATAATAATATAATAATATTAACATAATAATAATAATAATTATATAAGCATAATAATAATATAATTATGATAATAATAAAAATAGTATTAATAACATAATATAATAATAAAAATAACAACATAATATAATAATAATTAAAACAATAATAAATATATTCATAATAATAATAATAATAATAATAATAATAATATTAATAACAATATAGTAATTATAATTATAATAAAACAAAAGATAAAGAAATATTTAAAAAAAAAAGAAACTCACAAGGGTGAGGGAGGACAGCGGGTCGAGCTGGGGGTTCGGGCTGGCCGAGGGCGAGCAGTTGGCTGGGTCTGGCCGGAGGTCCAGCGGGGAGGTCGGGACAGGGGGAGGTGGAGCGCGCAGGAGGGAGGCCGGGCGCGGCAGCGGCGGTTGCTGGTGGAGGAGGCCGGGATGACGAGAGGTGCGCCGGACAGGGGAAACAAAAAAAAGTCGGTGGTGCGGCGACGGAGGAGCAGGCGGCCTCGGGACGGGGAGGTGCAGGGGATGCGGGAGCAGAGGATGGCGGCGGCTGGGTTTAGAGGTGCGGCGGAGGAAAGGGAAGCAGGGGGGTTCGCGGGTGAAGCGGGGCGGCGATCGGGCCGCCGGATGCTGGCGGAGGAGCTGGCGACACCGGGACGGGGAGAGGGAGATCCGCCGGACGGTGCGGCGGCGGTGCGCAAGGGGAAGCCGGGCCGGGACGAGGCGAGGCGGAGGGTGCAGCGGCGGTGCGCAAGGGGAAGCCGCACCAGCAGGGGAAAGAAAGAAGAAAATGAAGAAAGAAGAAGAAAGAAGAAAAAACGGGGAAGGAGGAGAATGGGGAGAGAGAGAGGGGGGAGAAAAGTGGCGGCTACGGGAGTAGGGTAGGGTTTGAGAGGGAGTTTCGGGTTTCTTAATATATATATATATATATGATAATCATAATAATACAACAAAGATATAAATAATAATATGAGAATAATATTAATAATAATATGTAAAAATAATAAAATACTATAATTATAATAATATACTAATAATAATATTGAACATAAGTAATTAAATAAAACAAATCCTAAAAATTAATAATGATTTATATAAATAATAAAACTTTATTATAATAATAAAACCTTATAATAATATTAATATTAATAATTAGAAAATTTAAAATAATAATTATCTTTAATCCAAAGTTTAAAATATTAAAACCATTTGAAGACAAATGTGCGCGCGCGTTCGCGCGCGAGCGCACACACCCATATATTCCTATATACCTATATATAAACATATACACATAGATACACTATATATACATATATATACATATATAAAGATAACGTATTAAAGTATATACATTTGTATAGACATATATAGGTATATACTTATACACGAAAAATAACTTCAATATTAATAACACAACTCAAATAGTAATAACAATAAAAGTCAACGTAAAAACTTTAATATTTAAAACGCCGGGTGGACACATCGTCCCCCGGGCCGAACGCACGACCATCGCTAGGGATGCGATGACCGTGCACCGGCGCGAAACCACCAATCACAATTAATCTTCGAAAAATTTAAACCGGGACCAAGAAAGAAGAAAAATTACGGACGTCCGCGGTCGGGGTGTGACATGATGGTTAGATTTCTCTTCCATATCCATATTTTCACCTAGGTTCTCCTTTGTGGAATCCCAGTGATTAGTTAATTTGGGTAACCATTATGTTTCATACTTTAGTTTTTAAATCCAAGTTTTGGTATTCCTTTTTACGATGTGGGTTTCTATTAAAGAAACTTTCGAGTAGTAAACCATTTATAACCCCGACGAATTTCGAGGGAGAAATTCATTTTAAGGGGGGTAGAATGTAACATCCTGAGATTTAATGAAAAATATTTTTTTAATTTCATTAATGTCTTATGTTGTACGCTACACCAAATGGAGCTTGCAGAACATGCATCCCTGACTTGGCATGCATTACATGCAAGCGCGACCTTCCACGATAGCATGTGTTGTACGCAATACCGAGTTTCTTTAAACAACGATATGTTATATAAACTAGCCGTTATGAATACTAATACCCACTTTTTGAAATTTTATAAATTTTATCTTGAAAAATGGACTTCATTTTTGGATTCAGAATATCGAAATTATCCTAGGGTTAATTTTTGGTATTTTTCTGAAAACTTTCAATTTTTGATGCATAATGAAAACACTGGGTTACAATTCCAAAACCGACTTTTTATATAATTATTTATTTTTTATAAATTTATTTTAGGTCAAAATTGATACATAATACCTATATAAGTTCAATTTATGTCATTGGAGTCATTTTATAAATATTTTAGATGTATAAAAATTTTATTGAACTTTTCACCGTCTTTTACCCACCTCCTAGGAGAATTTTCAAATTCACATAAAACATAATTTTACCGCTTCTGTGAGTGGAATTTAGAAAATCCGAGAGACATGGTTAATATCAAGGACTAAAATGTGGTTCAATGAGATGAATTTAATTTTTCGTGAATAGTAACATTTTACGTTTTTTACCATGGTTAAAAGTAAATAGGGTAATTAAGGGTAAAATTGATATTATTATTACCCTAACACATGTCCTAATACTATTGGATAAGTGTAATTCGACCAAAAACAACCATAGGAATAAAATATGACCATTTAGGCCCACATGTATTAGATTAGGACATTTATTATTAATTTATTTAAAGAAGGGCTAAAATAGTAAAAATCATAGTTTAATAAATAAATCATTTTTATTATAGGGTTATACATAATATAAATTCGACTATAAATATTCATTAGAAATATAAAAATATTTCCTACATAATGGAGTTTTATTTATAATTTTCATACATTAAATAATTTAATTTATATATGACACAGTGATGATGGAGTAATTATCTTATTAATGAAATATTGACAAAATTTATGTTATAAATACCCAAATAAATGTAATTTGAGACTTTTTATGAAATACAAAAATTTTATAGGTTAATATGACATGTTAGTAGTGATTTAGATAACTTTTTTTAAACTAATCATTCTATTATTATTTTCACAAAAATCAATTACCAAATAGTGTCAAAATTAACATAAAATAGTTTTTAAAACAAATATTATATTATTAATTGTTATTTTATTTTTAAAAATCTAAGGCTCGGAAAAATGACTTAGATAAGGTTATATATATTAATAGTAAACAACTTGAGGTTATTTTGGATTTTTATAGTAAGTTTATTAACCTTATAGTGTAAGAAAACTAGAAGACACGGTAAAAGAAAAATTATTTAACTTAAAGTTAAATCAAAATGATAAGGTTAAAATAGAAAACCAAACTTGTATAAATTATATTGGATGAGAGGGTTTCAACCCATAACCACCTTATCTTCTAAATAACTCAATTTGGAGCTATTAAAAACCGAATATGACTTTATAAAAATATAATATTTTTAGTTATTCTAAAGGTGCCCCTCTCCTCCCTTATAAAAGGGAACCTCCTCCCTCTATTCCTCACACCAGTTTGAGCCTTCAAGCTCGGCCAAACCCTACCAATTTCTCTTCTCCACTTCCCTAGAAACATCTTAGAGGTTCCGGTCTTCTTCAAAGACCAATCCTAGTGCCCTATGAGGAGGTTTCAAAAAGGTGTGTCAAAAGAAAAGGTAATATCTGTTACTGATTCTTTCAACTTTATTTCTTCTTCTACTATTTATTATTTAGTTGTTTCATTATGAAGTAATAACATCAGTATCACTCATATACTGATATGTTATTATATTTATGAAAAAACCTTATTTCACCATCTATCAATCCTACGGACAACGAAATCACCGTGTGTGCGTACATACGGAATACCATCTCCACACCGTGGTGTAATCTGTTTTCGACCACCACCTTACTTGGATGGGTATAATGGTGCAAATAAATAACTATATATTATTATTTCAATGTGATATTGATTCTGAAATATTATACATACACTTCAATGCAATTCCACGATCATTGGAATGATATCATCGCTCGTGCATACGTAAGGACTACCGTCTCCACGATGCGACGAGATTCATTCTGCATGTTAACTATTCATGAATGATTATAAAGTATATATAATAAGTAATCATGAAATATATGACATAGTAATGATACTGGATTTCTGTGTATATATATGTATGTCATCTACTTAATTACATTCAATTCAATAAGGAAACGAAAACAACGTTCATGCGTACGTACGGCCTACCGTATCCATGAACGGTGTATTTCATTCCATTTAATCGATATATCATATAAATATGTATATACTGAATATATATTATAAATGAATCATGTTTTACATTCTGGAATTAAGTAAATCATGATATAAGTAATAATATCAAGAACAAAAAGTCGAAACACGTACGATAAATAAAATGATTTAACCCAAAATGCTGCATTAACATGGAACATACAAAAGAACTGGTAATATAAAGTCATAAGTAAACCATATATGATATCCTAATAGTGAATATGATTCTGTAATAATTCAATGACATTATTTAAATCATTATACAAGAGGTTCGGAAATGTACGAAGCATATCGGACCTAAGGTAAGGGATAATTATTCCAATCTCATTCTTATCCAAGATTGTTTATTCGTAAGTATTTACTGGGGTTATTTTTTTCATCAATGTCCCTGATTTATAAGAATGGTTTCACACATGTTTAAATTCATTTTTACTCATTTTTTTACTTTTACTACATGGTATGTAAGGAATCTTTCTTTTGTTTATGTTTCAAGGAACATTTTTTGAATTTTCTGGCAAAAGTATGAGAAGAATGTTTTTTAACTTATACAGCATTAATGGATTTTTAAAACATTATTTCCAAGATATTTCCTTTACATGTTTTCATGTTTATTTTTAATAAACTTCTTTCAGTTCAAAATTATATGACATGTTAAGAAATGAAAAATGTTTTTTGAAGTAGAATGAATATTTTCATCAAGAATGGAGTTCAAGTGTTTTATCAAAATTATTTTCCATCTAAGATAATATAGCGTTCTATTTATATCCCTATTTTTACATTGATTTTATTATCTTATGATTGAATTATTTTTAAGATATCCTTTTATGGATTATGATATGATGAAGTGATGTTTAAGAATCCCATTTTTATTACATGGGTTATGCTATGATGTATGATTTATGATATTGTGGCACACATAAGAATGGTATAATTATGAGATGGGTGGGACCTATATCTCCCTCCAATGCATTGGGTAATGATTTATACGTAATGAGATAGACATGGCTGGAATGGTAAGTTAATCTGGTTCAGTGTTACAGGACAGAAACGAGGAGTGAACTCTATTCATAAAGGTACTTTGTCCAATAAGATGATCTTGGTAGCAATGCCTTGGCTACTATTGAAATAATAACATGTTTTTAATAGTTGACACAATTACATGTATTCTCCCCATGCTATTTTATCATGATTTATGTTCCCTTATTATATATGCCTTACATACTTCCAAGATTCATGTCTTTGCTCAAGATTTTGATGTTTAGATTTTATGTTCAAGTTTTTGCATTCAAATGATTATGGATTATTTTATGTTCTCTATGTTTACCCTTACTGGGCATTTCAGCTCACCCCTTTTATGTTTTCATTTCCCCAGGATATAAATAAAGGTTTTAGGTAAGAAAAAAAGGGGAAGATCTTTATGAGAGATGTTCAAGATCTTTCACCACGATTAGAAGATTATATTCCGTGTTTCCGAAGACACTAAACTATTACAGTCCTTGTGTTTCTGTTTTTTTATGTACTAAGTATTTCTCAAAAGTAATGTAATGTCCATGTATGTCAAGCTTTGGGTCTCTACACAGACTCTTGGTTCTAAGGTAGAACCAAACACCTCTGATACCACTCTATCACTACCCACCTCAGTGAGGTCCATGCTGAGATTCCCCAAGCCCACCTTCAATAGGTCAGGGGCTAGTTACTAGCACTGAGTAGTCATAAAACTAACATGGGAGGAAATTCCTAAGTACACACACACAGACACACACATCTCCAGGACCAAAAATGCTGAAAAGTAAAAAAATCACTTTGGAAAAAAATGCATGCATACATCTAATCCCAACCAATATAGTACGACATGATGTAATGATCTGAAATTAAATTGGGCCAGAATACAAGCCCACAAAAAAACAAGGTTTTAAAAACTAAAAAGTCTAACCAGTAAACATAAAGTGGTACTGGAACTACTTCTCATAGCCATAGGAACACCTTGGCCTATAGGGAACTCAGAAAGCTCGGTCATGTCCTGGTCCATCTAGGACTCTATCAAAAGGCTGCACATCTGCACAAGTCATGACACATGCTGAAAAATTTCATGCAGGGGTGAGTATAACAATACTCAGTAGAGGACCCCGAAAACCATAAACAAATTCACAAAAAAAGGTACATTCAAATCTACACAGTATATGTTTACTGAACATATAATAGGATAATAAAATCTTGATATACTAAAAACCCAGACCTGTAGTCTAGGGAAAAGTTACACAATTGCATACCTCCTCTGGGGATTCAGTTGAAGATTCCACGAAGCACTCGTTTGGGAGAACTCACTCCACAAGTCTGATAGATTTGATGACATCCATCTGAGAAGTACTATCCATCAAGAAATGTCACGAGAGATAGATACACTCATTCTGGGAGAACACCCTCCTATGTGGGGAAGATCACGATACACATATGAGGATCACTGTCAAGGCCTTAGCGGATACTGCAACTCATCCAGATTCACCAGCTATGTAGAGTATTGTTGCCCTGTTGGAATAGTCATTTTGATAGCATACTATTACTAGGGTTAATAATGGATACATGATCTCGCTATGGGTCTCTTAGAGGGATACCTAACTCTATCCTAGAAAGTCCAGCTGAAGGGATCATACTCTTCAAAAAGTGAATGATACCTGACCAATACGGGAATGAGAAAATGGGGGCACTTACCCAAACAAATCATGTCTAAATTACAGTGGAAAAAAAGATCAGTTCATGTTCTAAGAAATACACAGATTGTAGGAGTGTCACATGTCGTGTCTTCTGACCTCAACTATTACTCTTGTACAACATCTCATGCCGTAAGGCCAGTCATATAGAAGAAGGTATGTAAGGCGTATAAGAGAGTGACATACCATGATCCTATATCCAAGGAGGGATCCATGTATGCTAGCCATGTGCTCGTACAAGGCTTGTACCCATGTCTCACATCCCATGTGACCGGTACACGAGTTAACCCATGCAGTCGTCCTGGTTTTGCCATGTGGTGGAGTACACAGTCATGTACGACACCCCGTGTCTGTGTATCCCATGTATACATGTCATGTCCTGTGTAAGGACACACATGAAATGTTATTTGGAGAACATGTCATGTCATCACTTCACGCACCACAGATCCCTAGCCGCTGCTGATCTGGTCTCACACAACGTGTTCTTCGGGATACACGCCGTGTGTTCTGGAAATTTCCATAATCACAACCCTCCATCGTTGCACCTCATGAGGAGATTCCATCTTCAATCCGGCCATTCATTTTCCATGAAACTCAAATATTAAGGTCGCCCTGACATCCTGAAGCTGTCTCTATTGTATTCGGGCCTCCGATTGGCCTCGAGAATGCTTATCGATCTATCTGCGCGAAGAAAGCTTGAAGAACGGTCTCCCCCAATCTGAGTCGATTTTTTGTCTGCTATTTCAGTAACACCTCAATTGAGTCTTGGTAATGTCAGTCTCTAGTTTCATATCGTTGCATTGAGAAATAGACATATAATGATCCATTGTTCATCACCTGTGAAGAACATGATGACCACGAAGAAAAAAGAATGAAAATCCAATTACAAAAGTGGAACGAACATCATCATCGTTCTTCATAGTGTTAATCTGATCCCGTTAAGATTTTTTAAATGTGAGTAAATTAAATGCAAAAAATATGGAATAAAAACTCAAAGGAACGATCCCAAATAAGCTCTCCCAAAAAAGTGATGATGTGTGAATCAACCAATTCTTGGGTTGATCCGCATTCATTGTTAAGTACATAGGATGGGGAAGACAAAAACATTAAAACATAACCCCATCCTCTAGGTGGGATCGATATCTGGCAAAGGTATTGCGCTATCATCATCATTGAAATCCTTCAACTCTGTTATCATAGAAATTCACACTTTTGATTCATAGTGATTTATCATTGATGGTTCTCTCCAAAGTTCTAAGAATTCACTAGAGTTTCTCACAATCGTCTGCCAATGACCAACATTCAATTAACCCATTAAAAGGAGGAAACATGTTTCTGTGTCTTATTACGCGGCGACATTAATAAGTCAGCGTTGATGTTTTTGAGTCATTATGGTGTGGTATTAATTATCAAATTATATGACCCTTCATTAATCTGCATCAGATATTTCCAAATAAAATAAATTGAAATAAACCTTTGGAATTATTTAATTTGATTTGATTTTACTAAAAACTTATAAAAATTAAATTTTTCCCTCGACTCTCCCTAGTCAAGTTTAGGCTTGTTCTTAGGTAAATTCATCATCCCATATGCAATGATGCCCTCTGATTTTTATTATGGGAATCTATTTAGAAACTGCCACAACCGCGCACACCCGCTAACATACATAGGTAAAAAAGGTTCAAACCACCATTCTAGGAACATCAGGCCTTGTAATTACATTTCATCTCCACGCATGGTCTCGTAATAATTCAATATAATATTTAAAAAAATACATTGAAAATATGAGACATTACATATTAGGAATATCACTAACATGGTATACATTTTATATGTACATGTACACATGCACACATCTCCAAGACAAAAAAATGATGAAATATAAAAACATCATAACAACAAATGCATGAATACATCTATATCCTACAACCAGAGTACAAAAATATTTAATGAAAGTAAACAAGTCCATATAAAATATTATCATAAGGTGTCTATAGAACATATCCTACCTAAAAGAAACATCATTGTAATTGTGGTCTGAAATCCACCAAAAAATGCATCATTCTATTTGTCTCACTAATCAACATCTAGTCCAAGTACACTTAGGACTCCGCCAAAAGTATGATCATAATTACAAGATATGACATGTTTATGAAAATCCCATACAAGGGTGAGTATAAAATATAGTCAATAGGATACCCAGAAACTAATAAACATACAAAAAAATGAATTTCTATTATATCTATATAGGTATATGTCTATAACACATATTACGAGAATATATATATATAATCAACAATACAAATAGTTTAGATGTAATCCATGACCATAGTATACTGAGCCTATGATTCATCATGAAGATTCCATGAAGCACTCATCTAGGAGAACACACCCCTGAGTTTGATAGTATTGATGATGTTCTTCTGAGAGGTATTGCTCATCAAGTCTCATCATGAGAAAGATACATGTGATAGATCATAGGATAATATGATACGTAGATGAGGATGACTACAAATTCCATGAGTTGATACTAAAAAACTAAATCTAGATTATCCCTGTTGAGTAGAAGATTGGTGCTCAGATAGTGTTGGTCACATCAATACCAAGAACATCACTTGTGGAAAGAAGATGAACAAAGGATCTCACTCCGGGCCTCTCGGATGGATTCTAATGACACTATCGTAGAAGTACCAATGAAGGGATCACGGTCCTAGGATTGTGAAATGATACATACAACCATTAAGGACAGAATTAGGGAACAAACCTTAATAGAACTTGTCCAATATATGGAGGAAAATAACACTAATCCATATATAAAACTGTACATGATATGTAGAAGTGGTTACAGGATGCATCCCTTAACCATGGTGTTCTTCCATTTTAAACGGCCTAAATCATTCAAATTGTATAAGTGTATTAGTACATGACATGTAGGAATCTTATGTACTCTACTCATGTGTCAGTGCATAGCTTCTCCCAACTAGCCATGCATGTGTACCTGTACACGGCTTAGGCGGTGTACTTGGTCCAACCTATGTCATGTGGCATTGTACACATCTTGTTTGCTACTTGTGTAATCCAACCTATGTGTGTAGACCTCAAGAATTACACAACAAGTATCTTATTAGGGACCACACCCTACATGATAGATTTCACATGTTATGTGATGTTTAACTTCCCCCAGTACCATAGCCGCTACTCAGGGGGGGACCCTCAAACCTTGTAATCACGGATTACACGTCGTGTGTCTCAGGATTTTCCAGAAACACTAGTTCTTTCTTCTACTCAATCTCATCCTAATATCACCTTATAATCCAGGTTCAAACTTACTGGGATTAGTTGATCTACATCATCCAATCATCATCTTTGGCGAGCAACATTCTTCAGTAGTCTAATCTAATAAAAAAACTAAACCATTTGCCTAAATAATCTTCCACAAATATCACATGAAAACCCATGCCTTCAAAATCATTGTGATCTTTTTTTCCAAATTTTTATCACACAAATATTGCATTATACTAATCCTAGATAAAAAATATCATTTTTTGTTCCATAAAACACATGATCAATGATCGATTCATCAGAAATTCATTGAAACATTGTCCATGAAAAGAACAACCATGATGAATATAGAAAAATGGGAGAAAAGAACAATCAATCAAGAGGAATGAACATAGATCGATGTTCATGTCTATCATTATTGGGTTTTGTTATAATGATGATTGAATAATCAATAATTAATTAAAATGGTAAATTCTCCCAACAAAACCCTACATGTAAACCCATCCAAGAAGGACATCGATTCGCAAATCAATATGTTCATTAATTGATTTATACTCATAAGTTAAATTATTAATGGAGACTAAAAAATAAAAAAACACACACCCTACCTTTATTAAGATTGATCAATGGAAAAGAACGATGCATTGTTGTCATCGTTTTAATGATCTATCGAATCAGAGGTGGGTTTATCGTCGATCTATGTTCTCGTTATTTTTCCAACAAAGAGGATTCTATAATGATATATTAAATAATACTAAAATGTCTCTAGTTCTATACAGTTAAACCTAGGATTCTAACATAATGATCTATTTAAATATCATTATTCATTTCATCAATTCAAATGAAATAAAATAATTTTTTCAAATTTTTATTTATTTCAGTGCTAGTGATGAATTTTCCAAAAATGACGCACGGTGAATATATTTATGTTGAGAATAAGGTAAAAATCACAATTTTAGTTCAATACTAGCCTAATATTTATAATATTGTCTTCTTTATGAAGTTTTTCCACTATTATAAGAAAACTATGAACCCTTTCTATTTAATATATTTAATATATTTCAAACATTTATTTTTGGCACACTGGGTCTCAGAATCAATCATCGCCTCAATGACTTGTCTCAGATATAATCCATATAATATTTAAAAATAATACACATAAAATAAAATAAATTACATATACATCATCCAAAATAATAAACTAGTGAATAAAATAATGATAAAACACCCATCTCCCCCTATAAATATTACCCCTCACCACCTATTCTCATCACACCTTCCATGATTTGAGCCTTGAACAAATTCTAACCAAATTACATCAAAATCCACCCATCCATAATCCCTTAGTCTCATCATAATAAAAAAACTTTTCCATAAAGAGGTTCTCATCGAGGAAAAAATCAAGAGGTAAAATCCTCTTTCCTTTCCTTTTAATTTCATTTATTTTCTTCTTATTTTCTCATTCTCTCCACATCTTCTCTATAAAAATGTGAAGGATAACCCTGGTTTCTATTATATACTATGATTATATCATGTTAATGGAATATCCATTATCAAGATCTTTTCTATATCTATATCTCTTATTCTAAAAATGGAATCATCTCATGTGGTGTGTAAATTTACCGACATAGTGGACGATGCATTTTCATTTTCCTTTAACGCCTTCAAGGATTTTCATAATACCACTATAGTGATTGTTACATAATATGAAATTAATTTAATACCCCTTTTTATTTTCTATAACTGTCATATACACACAATAATAAATAATGGAACAAAACTAGTTTGTGATGTTGGAAAACCCGTCAAAAAATATAAATGTTCTTCGTAAACATTTATCAAATGATTCATCCTCATACCATTAATACAAATGATATATATAACCATTTAAACGATTTTATGTTAATTAATAAGATATAATTTCAATTATGGATAATTATACCATTTCTAAAAATATTTTTATACTTATATTCAAGTGAACTGTTCTGGAAATTGAAGAAAATAAACACCCATGAACGATTGAATTGAACTCTATAACTCATATAAAAGTATATAAATGAAATTAATAAAACTATAATAAATAAAATACATTTATAATATTTTGTTTATTTTTTAATTAATCAATTTAATATGATTTGGGAGGACATTAATAACAATAAATCACTCAAAAATGGTAAAGGAATTCTCGAACCCATCTATCTTCCTTTGTGTTTTCCCTCTTTCACTATATTTTCAGTATGGATGTTCCATTAATGTTTTTAAAAATCATATAATTGTATTTAAATTTTATTTTATAGATATAAATGTTTCAGAAATCATTTTATTAAAAATTCAATGATTTTTTCAAAATAACTCTCCTTTATAAAAACCCAACATTTACTTCTCATGAGATTATTTCTTCCTCACTCAAGATTGATGATTATTATAACAATTATGTTGTTTCATACTTATTCTTAAAACCAAAAATTTTATTCATGAATTTATTCTTTATAAAATTAATCCCATAAAATTTCATGGGATATTTTATGTCAAATATTGATATGTGTTCTATGTGGTATGCATGTTTATGTAAATGTTATGATGTGATGGGTGTGCCTGGAACTATATAGCACATGTAAATGTTATGATTTAATGGGTGAACCTGGAATAATCTAATACTCAAATTCGTTTTTTAATGTTTTGAATCTTATTAGATAAAGTCAAATATGTGTGAACATGATTATATCTTTGTTCATTACTACTTGTGGTAGTTTACCACTAAGAAAAGATTTTTTAATTTTTTGTATTTCCACATTCCATGCTTTAATCTAATGGTTAATCTCATGATTGTGATTAAGAATCCATGGTTATTTTATTATGATGATGATTATGATCACCCCATGTTACATTTATCCATGTTTATATCAATCCCCTAACTGGGATTTTACCTCATCCCTTATTTTTTGTATATCCTTTGGTGGAAACATTTAATAAGGAGAACACAAGGGATAATAATAATCTAGATAAGAAGGAATTAAATAATATGTTTTATTTTTTAAAATTTTATGGTTGCTCTTAATTTTCCAATGAAAATAAAAAACTGGTTTAATGTTTTAAAATTCATTTTTTATTTTTCATTAAAATTATTTGATAATAATTTATTAAAAGATTGGGTTAATATATGATATTCATGGGACCAATCCAACATTTTTTCTCAATCATAATAAAATGAAGATAAATTTACATACCATCCAAAATTTGTTTCCTTTATCAAATATAGTGGGGTAGGTATCTCATATGGCATTAGTGGTGTGAGCCTTCAACACCTATTTCTTCTTCATCTGAGCATCCTCTTCCACAATAACAGTTTACCTATGTATCTCATCAATTTCAGTGACACCCTCAACTTTGGGTGGTTTTCCTTTTCAAAACACTTTTTATCCTCTCACATTATAGTTCATAATTGTCCAGTTGATGTCAAAACAAACTTGATCACATCCATATCCGTGGGAGTGTTCTCCGCTTTGGATTTTGATCTGTGTTTTAATAGTGGGTAAAAATGGTCTCCCTATCATCATTGGATTTATTACCACTTCAATTTCTATTATTATGGAGTCTACTAGGAAGTATAAGTATTCAAATATTCTTAAGATATCCTCAATCAGTCTTCTTGGTAATTTTATTATTGATTATACAAATTGAATAAGTACATTTATGTGCTTTAGTCAATATTGTCCCAAACTCTTGAATGTTTTGTACAATATAGTATTAAAACACACATATAAGTCTCAAAATTCATTTCCACATTTTTAATCTTCAATAATGATGGTAATTAAAAACCTGCATAGATCACATTGATTCTTAGATAGGTTACTAGATACCACTTCTGAACACACTTATATGGGTGGAGGGTTTACTATCTCTTTCAGATTCCCCATTTATATTACTAGCACCTTCATGAATTTATCATATGTAAAATTATTCATTAGATCCTCTAAAAATGGAATATTAATATGAAAATTTTTAATGTGGTTAAGAAACATACCTTTATGTGTGTTATTCATTTTTGAAAAATTTGTTCTAGGAAAGTCAATACTATCTTATATTGTGGTGGTTCTTCTTATTCTTTACCTCCTTATTCCATACATTTTTAAATCATTTTTCTCAATTTCTTCTACTAGTAGTAATCCTAAAAATTATATAAAACTTCCTTGAATCATATTTCTACTTTTGATCTATATAGATTTTAAATAATCATGTGGGTGTACATTAGGGAATCATTGCAATACTCTTATGGGTTTCACTTTGAGATGATCATAAATTTGGATAAATTGATTCCCTATATTCTATAATGGGTCATTTTTATTTATTAAATCTAATTTTACTTCCTTTAGTACTTCCCCAAAACATGGAATGAATGTTAACAACATCTCCTCCAATGTATAGACATGGATTATCAATGAGGCCACTTAAGTTGATTTTTGTAGTTCAGGTCATTGTTTAAATCCTTTATATTATTTTTTAGGCCACCAAAAATAAAAATGATTACCATGATTATAATATGAATAATTTTCATCTCCTATAAATGTAAATGGTTGATTTTACATTTGGACCATCAGGATGTTCATCATGTTTATAACGATTAAATTTGTTACACAATCTTTTTTTTACTACATCAAATATACTTCACTATGTCGCTTATTTATTTCATTAGAAGGTATTTCTAAAACATTCATCTAAAAAGTTCTATCTCACTTATGGTTATTTATCCATCAGTGATCCTCTAGCTACTACATCATTAATTGACATGTATCCATGTGAAAACTCTTTATAGAATATTTAGATTAGTATCCATACCTCTATAAAATGATGGGTTTATATTCAATACTTATCCTTATATTGTTACCATGAATAATATAGAGATTCGACTTTAAATTAATATAAGTTAAGACTGTTTACTCATAGATCCATTAACACATAATGTTGAAAGAAGCAAGTGGGGAGGGTTATGGCCATATCATCACATGTGATGATGGAATGCACTAAAAATCTATGAATCTAGTATCGAACTCACTAATGTAATAAAAATATATTAATATAGAGTCTTAAAACATAACATCAGACATTCTGGAATATGAACATATTGTATATCTTAATAAATATTCCCAATTTTTTTTGGATCTTTATTTGGAATATTGGTGAACTGCACACTGTTCAATATCATTAATATTATTTCCGGTATGAACTCACAGTGGATTAAGGCATTGTGGGTGTGAGGATTCTTTGTTTGAATCCTGTTTTTTGATGTTTGATCATATTAAACGAGTATCCACAACCCTGGATCTCTAGGAATAATCCTAAAAGATTGATTTTTCTCAATTCCCTCCATGATTTAAATTCTATTTATTCCTAATATTTTCTTGAGTTTGGAATCAAACTCAAAGTCTCCTATTTCCTTTTCACATTTTTATGGTTGTTGATTCAGAAATTTAAATTTTGAAATTCACAGCATGTGGACAACCATGGTAAATAGAGAAATTAAAATAAAGATAAAAAATTTAAACTAATGATAAAACACAACAAACTAAAAGAGACATTGTCCCCAGCAATGATGCCAGTTTTGACACACCCGCTGGGAATATTTATTTCCCAATGGGTGTAATAAAAATATAAAATCTATAAACCCCAAAATTATTCTAATAAACTAATTAAAAAATTAGCATTGTTACATTTGAGGTCAAACACATAGAAATTGTATATTAGACTGATTAGGTTCTAAAAATAATTAATTTTTTAATATTGAATTAAGAGGGGAAAAATTGCATTTTGATTGAATTTAAGATAACTAAACAATGTATTTTGGTAGTTTTTCAATATAGTTTCTATAGAATTAATGAAAAAATTAATGAATAGTTGATTGATTGGGTTTGAATCGGATTTTGAAAGTGTTCCAATGTTTTATAATTTCAGGGTTCCGGTTCAATTTGAATTTAAAAAATAGGTAGAATGATCCATGATTGGTGTTGGAGTAGAAATGATGGAGATCAAATGTTCCTGGTATCCTTTATTTGACAAAACAATCTTCTATTTCCTATTGTATGATAATTTAGGGATTCCTCAAATCATCTTTGTCTCAATAATATACTTAAATTTGATTCTGATATATTTGAAAATGTTCATATCTCCTTAAGGTTTTTTATTTGAAATTTTATATTTTTTTATATATTTTCTTATCAGCGGTCAAAATAAATGGAAAATAAATGGATTTTAATATGATTAACAAATTTTAGAAAACAAAATATATAACTAAATATAATGAAATCAATCCAACCAGATTTTTCCATTCAATTACATAACCTTATCATAGGGCAGGATTACCACTACATCATAATAATGAGAGGATAAGAGGAAATGAAAGAAGAAAAATAAAGAATGATGAAAATAGAGATGAAACTGGGAATGATCGTGCACAACACAGCTTCTCGCTCCATAATTTCATCTCTCGTATCCTTTTAATAGCACCAGTTTGGGCCTTTATTTAGAGAACTCTATGGGGATCATGTTGCATTCAATTACCATATAATGGATTTATAAAATCTCCATGGTGGTCCTAGGGTCAAATATTTTTGATTTTCTATTAAAATATTGTTTATGTTTCCTAATTCGGTTTATTAAGAATGTACATGATGTTTAATGATTACACAATGAGATAATTTCTCTTTAACATTTAGTTAGATCGCGTTATATCTCTCCTTCGCGACATTCACCAGTTCATGATGTGTAATTGTTACATGACATGTATGGTAATTTTTCAACATCAAACACTTCATTCCAGGGTTATTCAGTTGGGTGCCTTTGAGTTGCACCATGATCATCCCCAATGACTAGGTTTCATGCTACTTTTCTTCCCTCGCGGCTCAAGGTGTAATTTTTATCCTTCATCAATTATTGATAGTATCATACCAGAAAAAACCAAATCAGATAATCCTTTCACAAATTTGAAGTAATTATCATTAAAATACTAAAATAAATATTTTCAAACACCATAAAAACATGAATGAAACAAATATATCAATAGAACCGACTCAATCAGCATCTCATGAACAATTCCTATTATTTTGTACTTCCCAATGTTAATTATTTATCCTAATTACACCTTGATACATTTCATACTTATAAAAAACACTATATTGGTCCAAAAACATATTTTTTCAGTAGTATAATAAAAATAACATCCCATAGATTCCTTCCGATAAATATAAAATAAGTAGTTTTTAGAGTTAGTGTTAATGTTATTGGAATACAAACATCATATGTATACATAAAAATAATCAATCCTCATATAAAAAAAATTGGGATGTTTTCCATACTATAATTTCAATGTTGTATTTATGATTTCATTAGATGGAACACATTTATGTATGAATGAAATATTATTTAGAGAATAACCCAATAATGAAAAAATGTTATCATGGTGAATCCCCATCAATGAAACCATGAAATTTAGGATAAATTTAATCATATTAGACAACCAATTCCACTGTGGTGTTCCATGAATAGTGGGTTTTGTAATAATTCCACAATTTCTCAGATGGTTAATAATTTTGGACTCAACTATTGACCTTCCCTATTTGATCAGATAATATTAATACTTTTCCCCATTTATTTTGTACTTCATTGTTAAACACTTTAACAATTTTGAAAATTTATTAGTTTTTTAATTGTGAACAAATAACCATACCAAGTAATTTTTTTGGTAAAAGAAATAATGTATAAAAATACCCACTTTCTTGTTTATTCATTAGTACACATACATTACTATGTGTGAGATCCAAAAATATATATCCATGTACAGTAGTCCACTAATGGGTGTATTATAAAAATTTCTTAATATACAATATTCAAATTTATGAAGGGATTTATAATAAAATGAGTTTTACAATCAATCTCTATATACACTTTGGATGTGTTTCTCACATATATTCTCAAGGATACAATGCCAAGGGAGGGTGATATTAAATTCAACCATAATCATTATATTCAAACTATTATAAAATTTAATATCTATATATATAATGTATAAACCATTAACCATATTCATATTTCCATAAAACATTTTATTCTTATACATAAAATAATTTTTTTCTAAATAATTATTGAAGAATAATATTATTGAGATAATAATTGATAAAATATTATATTTAGATCAAGAACATAATAAAAAATATATATATATTATAAATAATCCATTGTGTATACAGAGATCATAATTGATTATTTGTAATTCAATTTATTTTACTCAATTTTTGACATGAGGATTTAGTTCTCCCTTCATTCATTCCCACCCATATATGATTCAATTTTTATCATAATAAATGTGTGATGAAAGACTACAATTATATATCCATGAGTGAGAGTTTTTGTAATGGATCTCTAAAACATTCCCATTCCAATTCTTATAATCGTATTTTTAAGAAATATATCAACCTTGGATAGCAATTTAGAACTATTTTATATGACATACATATTTTTTATCTCAAAATTATTGACATAAAGTATATTATAATATACAAAAATATATATAAATGGGTGATTATAATTTATTATATAATTTGATCAATGGTGTATTTTTAATGAAGTTACACTAAAAATTATGACCCCATGAATCTTATGTATTTATTAATACATGATCCCTATTCCACTAAATAATGATTCCACTATGTAATTCCCCAGACAACATAGTTATTAATACACTGAATCATCCAAATCACAATAATTATTATTATAAGATAATTTGGGGGATAATTGTTTATTAAAATCAATTATATAGATATAAACTCAACTCTATTCATATTGTATCCTAAATACTAGGATTTACAAACAATGTTTCACCGAATAAAAACATAAGTATTTGGTTACCGAACATTTATGGTTGTCTATTTACATAATGAATTTAATAGAAAAATCCACGGGCACCATGACATGGAATAACCTACATGGTTGAATGAATATGTTCATTATATGTGATGATTTAAAAGGAATATTAAACACATTATTTGGGGCAATTTATTTAAAATTCTCACCAAATTTATATTAATAAAATTCATATAAAATAATTTATATATGCATGATTCATGATAATTAGTTTTGTAATCCATACTCCATCCACTAAATTTAAATTTTCACAATATATTAATTTTCATCTATTTACACAACAAACAATTTGTCTTAATCACCCAAATATGGAAATTAAATATGATTAGACATAACCTAATTCATCTTATGTATATGGTACATGAACTCAATATGTAAATGTATAGAATTAATTGATTTGGAAAATCATTACATGATTATTCTCAATGAGATTGATAACTAGATCCCACTTTATATAATATCCTATTAGCCTCTATTCCAGTGGGAAAGCTGACCCATATTCCACCTCGATCAGAAAAATTCACTCAAAAAAGAACCTAATTGATTATAACTCTAAATATTATTATAAATAATCTATATTTAATAACAGAATTCAACATAATAACATAAATTATAAAGTAATATTGAGGTAAATGAATACTAAAACATATGTTTTCATAAATATAATGTAATATATGGTATAAAATTTTTATAAGTATCAATTTATCATATATATTTTATCACAGACAATATTTATGTTTCATGAACAATGTATATAACTAAATATCATATGAAATAAAAAATAAACACCTTTAGATTGAAGAATCTCTTCCAATGGGGAACTATATATACATACTTCTTCATGTGGTCATTTCCAAAAATCATTAGATGGGATAGGATGATGAGGATCACAATTTAGCATTAGTGTTTGGGCGTATGATGTTGAATTCAACATATTGGTTATGAGTGACTATCCCTTTCCTATGGTAATTTTCTATTATTCACTACTTGAATGTGGATGTGATTATTGTATTTAGATGATAGAAAATTAATCTTAGAATTTTGATTCATTTTAATCACATCCCTCTTATAGCCCCATTCATATCCATGTAACCATAGATCACACACTATATAGCTTATATTGGCATCCATTATGAAATCTTCATCCAACATCACTGATGTCATCATTGTTCGTCAACTGTATTATAGGTGCACATATGATTGGATGATCCTAAAAAATGGGAATCTTCATCTTGTCATGATAATCTCATATCGAGTCTTCTATTGACCATTCTCGGCCATTTGTGTTTCTTCACCAAGATCCAGACCCCTGACTTCAACATTATCATTACCATTTATATCCCTCAATGGAAAATTTTGTCTAACTAATCTAGTCTTATATATTTTTTCTTTTGTTTAGGTGTTTTTTATTATTATATGAATACATGGCCACAAATCCAATAGTTAATTTCTTAGGGATTCGCTAACACTCTACAATCATAATGGTGTCTCGAATGTGTTTTTTTAGGATACCTAAATAATAAATGGATAAATATTAAAAAAATTTAGATGAATAATAAATTAAATTATCAATAATACACACTTAAGGAAAATAAAGGTTCAATTTCATTGGAAATTGGACACATAATCATAAAATTGATTTAAGTTTCTTTAATATAACCCACAATGTTATTCTTTCATCGTACACTATTTAGACATACCCTACTAAAATCCTTTCATAATAACCTTGTGAAAGGAAACATGAGAAGGTGTTATCTCATATGATCAATAATGGTAAACAAGGTAGATATTAATAAATAATAATAAGTAATAATAATAACATCATAAGTGTATGATAATTTGATATTAAAATTGGATAGTAATACCAAACAAATAATATATCATAATTATTGCACAAGTCATTAGCATTTTAGGAGACATGAATCATTGATTAATCAACAATCATAATCAATGAGATCATATCATAACTATAACAACATTTCACAGATAGTGGAATATAAATTGGTATAATCATAATCATAGAAAAAATATTTCAATGTTCACTAATGACATTAATGTGGTCATAGGTATCCCTATAACTAATTTTTAATAATTACTTTCTAACACTAACCAATGCTTAGAGAAATAATACCATAGAGGATATGTAGACCAATTCAATTCTATATCAAATGTGGTTATATAGAAAATCATCTTTTTCTTTTTCAACACTTCTATTGATAGTGGAATCTGGGTTATTATCTGATCCCTCAACTATGTAATCACTCCATGAAATGGATAATTCTCAGGGGCATTCAATATGGACTTATGGGAACTTATTAACTGTGACCTTATGGAAGCTATACAAGACATATTCAATTGAGGGGGGGTACCATAGAGGGTGCACACAATGAGCCTGGTTCTTATGGAGAATGTAAAGGATCCCATAGCCATGTGGAATTATAAACCTACTAGCATGAGAATTTTTCCATATAATGTCTTGTATAGGGTTATAAAAAAGAGACTACGATTATACCTACACAATTGTGTGTTATGTGAAAAACATAGATTCATTAATAGTCAGTCCATCTAAGGTGCTATAAGTATATATTATTAAATTATTGGAGATATCAACAAGAAACTGTAGGATAAAAAATTGCAATAAATGTTGATGTGGAATAAGATTATTTTAGGATTCATTAGATTTTTATTCTCACATGATGGCTTGAATGGGATTCTTAGCCTAGGTGGTTGATTTTTTTCCTCAGTTTATTTATCTATAATTGGTTATTAATTGTCTTCATATGGAGGAAATTCATATTTTCCATGACTTTTAAGTGGATATGATTTGGGAACCCGCTATATGCCAACATTATTATTGGATTCCAAGATGGTCTTAGTTGATATCAAGATAAATAAATTTAATATTGTGTAATATTTACCTATCATTTAAAATGTCAATTCAATGGAGTTTCCCACCTCCACATTACTAATTAAATTGTGATATGTGTTAATTAATTTTGAAATTCAAAATAATTCTTTAATATGTTTTTGGAGGAGTATTTTAGTTAATGTTTATGCATTATAAACTATAACAGTAGAAGTATTTTCATTACCAAATATTATATGAAAATACTCATAAAAATTATTGAATTCATTCTGATAATATATAGGAGGTTCTTCTACATAGACTATGTGGGAGCCCTAATCTCTCAAGGGAGTATGTGAATCATCCACATTAAGAGGGTGTTAAATAAGAACTATCATCATATCAACACTGGAATAATCATTTCATTTGTTTGGGAGTCTGGATAAACCTTTTCATATTCATTTTACCTCTATTATCATGCATTCATTGTATGATTTAAATAGTCTAAAAGAATTTTATAAACTAAAAACCAAAGGTTTTTTAAAAAATTGTACATTAACTCATATGAGAAATATTATTGGGTCTCATGGATTTTTTTTCTATATCAACTGATAGTGGGGGTATTAATGTCGGAAGCATAGCATACATGATGCACTTCTTATAATGATGGATGACTTGGGAGGTCCTAGTAGGTAAGCCCCTTATAGAAGATTCATCATGATTAGAAATGATAATGACATTTATAGTCAAAGATGGAATGTCTTATATTTATGGAAAAATCACCAAGGTATTATCCTTGTTCTTCAGAACCATACTCATTAGATCATTGGATGTAGAGAGACAATTTCTAGATTTAAAAAAAGGTGAGTGGTGTGTAATAACCTATGGAAAAGAAACAGGTTACATAATCGGTTTTCAATTTCATCAAAGAAAACCTCATAAAGAATGTGGCAAGTTTCATTGTTATTTTATCATAGTATAACCTATGAAATTGAAATGAGTTTCATATAAAAAATTTATCTTAAACATAATCCATTATGAAAAATAAAAATAATTGTATCCATGGATCCTATCCCCAATAAAGAATAAGTGACATTAGTGGATGTCATCTTTGATATAAAATAATTTTAAAAGATCACATTGGTAATATATTGTGGAAAATATATATTCCAATTTAAAAATAACCATTCAAAAAGTCCTTATCATTGACAATCGCCGTCTAATCTAGTGAAAGAATCTTCTTAAATTCATTTAAAACTTTTATATTAGAAAATATCCCACCCTTAAGTCATGGCTTCCTTCATAAAAATGCAATCCTCTTATAGAATAAATATATATTTTTTATTCATATTTTATATAATAGTAATTATATATATCATACCATATATCATTTATTAATGACCTTTTAATCCTGATTTATTTATAATTCCTTGTTAAAAGAAATATTTAGGGAAAATCTTCTTTGTTTTTCAGGTTTGTTTAACTTTTTTATTTTTTAGTCCTTTAATATGGACCATGGATTTATAATCTCTAGAATGATAACCATAAAATAAATATCATATATATTTTGTATATATTAATTTATTTTAATCTATAAAATATGTACATATAATATTAAATTGACCAATTATGGAGACAGTATGTCATACATATTCATGAATGATGTTTCCAATTTCCTGATGGATATAGGGAAATATAGATAAAAAATATATTGTAGTTCAAAAATAATTTGTATATAATATCTATTAAATATTTTTATATAAATCTAATTGTATTACCTTTCTTTTCAAGTGTGTGTTAAAAATGTATCACATCACTTATTGAGGTGATAATCCATCGTACAAAGAAACTATGTTATCGTATCCCCAACAGAATAGATAGTAATAAGATATATGTGATATAATAATTTTTAAAAACTATTTGTATTAAAAATATCAAATATATTTATTTAATCAATCAATATTACAATCCATGAAAAAATGTAAAATAAAAAACACATCAAATCTGTCCACAAGGAGATAGCCCATAAGACAAAAGAGGGACAATATTCTTTTAAAATGGGTTGGGATGTAATAATTAAGCCATGGAATTATAATTCAAGACGTATATAAAATTATAAATATTATATAGAGAAATTAATTCCATCATTATATCCATCCACGAGAGTTAGTGTTGGAAAACAAATAACATTAGTTCGTGAGGTGGTAGTCTACCGAACTCACGAATGATGATTCTATATCCCATTTGATGGAAGTGGAGAATGATATAGTATATGAAATTAAAATAATAATGTATCAGTATATAAAATATAATTATTTTTTATTTTATGATAGTTAGAAAACATTTGATGGAGTTATAAGAAAAAGGAAAACAAAAACACAATGTAAAAAACATTACCTCTTCTTGGGATAACCTCTTTCATTTTAGACTAAAACCTTTCTAGATTAGATTATTGATCAACCCAAGAAATCAATGGTGTGGAAGTGGAATTAATAAAAAATTATATTGTTTGAATCAATTTTTTATGTTTTAAGAGGAGGGGACAAGGGGGTGTCCTTTTATAAGTGAGTTTACTTGGACAATAATATTTTTTTATACAAAAATGGTATACAGAATGTTTTAACATTAAAAAGTCTAAAAGGATATATTTTAGATATTTTACTTATATAAGGATGAAATATGTCCATAAAATGGGTTTTTCACTTTCTTATAGGTCATTTTTTACATTACCATTTTTTTAAACACCAGGTAAACTCAATTTTACTTGAACATCAGTGATTATTTTTTACAATGTTTTCTATTAATTAACTTTAAACTTTATGTTCACCTATTATATAATAGAATTTATAATGATTTGAAATATTTAATCAATTATTTTAAATTTCATTCAATTAATTTTATAAATTAAAATTTAAAAATTACAACACAGATGCAACGGAAAATAGGTTTTCCAAAGAGAAATGATTCAAAACATTAAAATGTTTTCAAATGTAAATTTCAGATAAAATAGATTCCAATGACGTAAATTGGATTAATAGATATTTAGTTGAAAAACAATTTATTTAATACTATACCAAGACATATTATAACATGTAAAATCTTTAAATGAAATGGAAATTCTTAACCAAAAACCAGTATTTTTCCCAATTCATCAAAAAATAAATCATTTTATGAAAAATTTTAAGAAATAACCCTAATATAATTTTTACAAGTATATTTGACAAATTAATTTTATTTTTTCAAACATAATTTCTAAAAGTTATGGAAATTACATTCATCATTTGTTCATAAATGTAATAAAAAAATTCCATGAGAAAATAATATTATTGAAACATATAATGACTTTATCGATAATTATGCACTTTTTAAACAATATGTTTTCATTATATTGTACCATTATAATTAATATTAAAATAAATTTATATTTCTTATTACTTATATTATTAATGACTATGTAATAAAATTTGTGTTTAAATATTTGTATTAATAGTTTGCCTGGGTTCGTTAAATCTTGGCGTTGTGTGTAACACAAGACATGAAATAAATTAAAATTACTGAGTAAAAAATATTATACTATATAATGTTATAACATTAACCCCCCCCCTAATATTTTAAATAAATTTCTCCCTCATTATTTTGTCACTTGTGAACAAAAAAATGGGGATACTTCTTATTACATCCTTAGGTTCCGTCACAGCTCTTCAAGTTTGTGTTTTCCCTATAAGACATTGACTTGGTGACTATTCATGTTTTGTAGAACATTATTTGAATGATCTAGGATATCAAAAAGTATTTAATAATAATATATATAATGATCAAGTTTTATGATATTTGATTTATTACATGTGATAGATAATGTATGCCCTTTTTTAGTAGAGATACATGAAACATATCGAGAACTTGGGAGAGGTTTGGTGGAAAAACCAATATATTAGCACTCATGCTAATATGGGAATTATATTCAAAGGAAATAATATATCTATTTACATTAAATTATATCATAATTTAAATTTCATCTGTTTGTTGTTCTTCAATCAATATCAAATTCATCCCATTCCCTATAAAATGAATATTCATAGTGGATTTTTCATGTTGGAAACCATATAATCCTCATAAGATACATAATTCATTCCTTAAGCCTCTAAATATTTACAAAAACCAAGGATGATATAACAAGTTATCCAATAAAATTAAAACGTAAACTAATAAGATTCTAAAAATATTTCACATTAGGGAAACATGAAATTATGTTTAACCAAAATTGAAACTCAATGATCGGAAATATTAGATGCCATATCCTAACATGATTTTCTTATCAATAATTTTAATCACCCATAATTTCTCATACCAAACTATATATAACAAAATTAAATTAAAAATAAAAATTAAAACCATATATTTATCAAAAATACAATTTACCTTTTATTCTAAAAAAATCACATACCTTATCCAAAAACATTTCCATTATAAATCAGGGTTCTTCCTTACACAGATAGATGATCATATGATTATTTTGAGTATAAAATGTTATTTCCTTATTCCAAAATCTATTTATTGTGATATTATGAAATAAAATTTCACCAAATTATGTTCACAAAATTCCTAGATATCATTCATATATAATACCACAAGAAATTACAAACTATGGAGTTCTGTAATTATAATGATTTGCATCAATTTTTGGTGATTTCATAAGACTTCCCTTTGTCTATTGTCTTTAATAAATTTCAAGTCTTATCATCCTCATTGTCCCTTATGTTAGGTTATTGATTTTCACAATGACCAAACTCTTTTCATTTAATTCACTATAGTGTGAGGCGTGCATTATATTGATATCTATATCAATTCATTCCATTGAAAAGAATCGTCACCCCACTTATATATTATTTTTACTGAAGGGTAGAATTCTCACACATGAAACGCATTTTTTTTCTTTCTGGAACTGACTTAGGTTATCCTTCAAACAATTTTAGTTGGTAGGACTTTGAAATTTTTTTCTTTCCTCCATGTAACATGTCATTTGAAATTCTGTGGAACCACATCTTCAATTCCATATCAATATAATATATAGGGTCTCTATCTTCTATTTACATTTTCAATTAATAAAAAAAAATTATTTATAGCTTCCAATGTCCTTTGTAGATAAAACACTATAGAGCATTGGTATTAATCCACTAAATAGTTTTTCCTTTCTTTTAGATTTAATGATAATACCTAAATAGGATATAAGAAGTCTTGTAAAAATTTCATCATAGGTTCCAATATATTCATCATGATTATGATTAATCTCGATGAATTCCTTATATATTTTAGTATGAATAAAATAAGGAAATTACTAATTGGAAAAAAATATCTTAAACTCATCCCACTTAATGGATTCAATTTTTTTCTACTAGAATATTATTCTCAATAAGAGTCCACTATAGATACACCTCCATATCAAAATGGTAGATAACCATTATGTATTTTTCATGCTGTAAACATTGGGGAATGTAAAATATATTTTCATTGGTAGTAATATATTGTTCAAAAAACTATTGGATCAGTTGAACCACTAAAAAAAGGAATATTTGTCTACTTGAAAATATCAACGGAATGTTGGTCCCTCCATTTATCATTTGAATTACCATCATGATTCATATATTGATAATGATTTGTCGGAATAAAAATAAGATTTTTCAATCTAGTTACCATAACATTTGGTTTCTCATGAAGAAAATCATTTCATTTTCCTTCTCACTGAAAATAAACATGGAACCTTTTGGTACCATCCATAAACTAAATCCAAAAAGATTAATGTAAGAAACAATAATCATAGAAGGGAACCACATAATCATGGAAAATAATTTATTTTATGTCCCAATAATGAAATATTCTTCTAAATATATGAATCACTAAGAGTGCCCTTATCCATCTATGGTCGTTATTTAAATATTCATTATGGTTTATGAATATATTGTTAATTTCCAATGTATATCGCCCATGATTCTAAAACTATGTATTCCACAAGTCCTATTTTCATGCATTGGGAGATTATAAATTCTCTCTCAATTCACACTTTTTATATTTAATACTCCTAGGTACCTCTATACAAGATCTTCATCCGCTTGTAGTATTCAAATAGGGTTTTATTTGCTTGGAAACAACATTCCCTATCCTTTAACAAAATTCTAGGACTTTTTCCTATAATTTGAATCAACTGAAAACATATATAAAGGAATGCCACTAGATATACCAATATATATATCCCTAGAAATATCCTTAAGCATATCCCTAGGGGCAACATAAAAATTTTACATTCTATCTTCCAATGGAAAACTAAAAAGTTCCTCTCATTCCCACTATAGAGATAAAAACGTACCATTCCTAGATAAAACATATTAATTTATAAATATTAATGAAATGTCATAAATAAACTCCAAAGGACCATAATTCATTATTTCCATTGGATTATCATACACAATATTCTTATTTTGTGAAATATCTTCAATATTTCCTGTAAAGGTTAACCCCTTTTGTAGTCACCAAAAACATACCATACTTAAAACCATTCCTTATACCCAAAGAAAGACAGCAAACAAAATAATGAGCTCAAATGTTCAACATGTGTAATCATGGAAAAGACATAAACATGATTTAAAAATATGGGTATGATAATATGATCATAATATATGAATATTATACCCTGCATATCAAATATCATAATCTTGTATCATGGAATAAATATTGGAACATTATAAAAAATGAATCATAAGAAAAAACATGGTCTATGTGAACATAAATTTATCACCACAATTAGATATTTGGAAAATTCCAAAGATAATAATACTTTAATAATGTAAATAGGTACACTCATTTCATTAAGAACATGAAGTATATCCCATGTGTAAACTTATGAACATGTAAATTGGTTCATGCATATCCTTATGGGAATGAAAGCCATTTCCATGAAAAACAATTTGAACGTGTAATTAGGTTCTCAAAAAACATTTTGAACATATTACTTGGTTCATTCATAACATTGTGAACATGTAATTGGGTTTCTGAATAATACATTTAATCATGACCTATCCATATTCACCCAGTGAATTATAAGGATATATAGGTCTCACATATTACATAATCAATACAACTGTGTGCAAAAACATTTTAAACCAAATATCATATCATAACCCAAAAAACTAAATGGGCTTTATAAATAATTTATCAATGAAAAAATTGTTGAAGAGAAACAAGTTTAATAATAATTCTATCCTTTCATCATGTCATAACCCATGAAAAAAGTAGTGGGATTTATAATCATGTCATCATTTTATAACCCATTGAAGAGAAACAATTCTCATAAACATATTTTCTTTATAAAAATAAAACATTTTGATAAATAATAATAATTTTTTATTTGGATAATTTCCCCATTAGGGAATATATAAATAAAATAATTTCATCTCAAATAGATATTTAATTTGAATGATCAATTGGGAAATTTATTGAGTAAAATACCCTTCCAACAATAATAATAACTTTTTAGAAAAAAACATTTTCTTGAAAAATATCCATGGAATCATATAAAAAATTTCAAAATTAATTAAGACATTTCTTGATGAATATATAAATTAAATTATAAAAAAATAATAACAGGAATTATAAACCATATTCATTGAAAATAACAATTACAAAATATAAATATTGCCTTAACACATTGAGTGGTAATGACACTGATAAATCTCATACTTGTTTAAACAAAGATTCTTTTCACATTTTTGATATAAGAGTAATGAGCCTTATTTTGAAAATGAAACGAAAATTCATTTTCGATAATTTAATAAAAATTAAGAAAATGTTAAAAATGGATTTAAAAAATCCATGATTTATATTGAAAGATTTATATATTTTTACGAAACATGTATATGAAAGAAAATGGACTTTTCATCATAGATAAAAATAATGTCAATTTTTATTAAAAACATACTTTATGAATCACGATTACATAAAGGGATATAAATTAATGAAAATCATGTATTCTCAATAAATAAATATATAATAACAAGTATCCTGGATTTATTATGAGATAAATCATAAAATTTCATTATTATATGCATATACATAAACAATTTTGATAAAAGTTGATAATGTAACAAATAACAGTTACAACTTTGGTAGATTTGAATTATAGATACCATGAAACCGTGAACCTAAAAATGATGTGAAAAAAACATAATATTTAGTATATTCAATCTAAAAGACATTATTGGGTGGTATATACACAACATAAAAGTGACATGTGGTAAATATGGAATTTGTTTCACAAAAAAATTAAAAGTATGGAAGAAATACATTTGATTAAGTATCAAAATCCATTGTACACATTAGAGCCTCGTATAAAATAAAAATGAGTTTATTATATATCTATTATATAAACATGGTTATATATATAATACCATATATGATTTACTTATGATCTATTATTACCCATTTATGAACAATTCTATTTTAAAATCACCATTTTGACAATAGTAGCTTTGTTTGTCTTTTATGTTTTTATTTTTTCGGTCCTATAAAATAGATCATGGTTATATTATATATATAATATTAACAATGTTATAAAAATAACATATAGGAAATATATTTTTATTTAGCATAATCCATAAAATTTAGAGATTGAACGCCAGGCACATCATTCAAGTAGATGCTAGGTCATATGTACCAAGGAACGATGATTTCATTTTCTCAACGGATAATAGAAAACAATGTAAAAAAATATATTAAAATTCCTAAATCATTTTTAGTTCATATATATAATAACTTTAATTTATAAATATTATAATTACCTTCCATGTAAA
This sequence comes from Viscum album, assembly GCA_963277665.1. Taxonomy (NCBI): domain Eukaryota; kingdom Viridiplantae; phylum Streptophyta; class Magnoliopsida; order Santalales; family Viscaceae; genus Viscum; species Viscum album. The sequence continues at coordinate 845,981,093 of OY728131.1, read as the reverse complement.
TTGAACCATAAAAATGAATCATATCACTTCATGATGTGGTTGTTCTCCATACACAAGAATGACATTATCATACCCCTCGTGGAATGTAATATAAGAAGCTATATGTGATAAAATAATTCTTCAAATTTATGTGAACAAAATAGTATCACATGATTTAATTTAATCAATCCTTATTACCATCCAAGTAAAACATAAATGAAAAATGCATCACATCAGCTTGTGAGGAAATAGTCCGTTGTAAATAAGATCGACGTTATTTGATTAAAATGAGTTTACATGTAAGAATATAAATGTGGTGTTATAATTATATATAAAGATATAATAAATATATTAATTGAAAATTAAATCCATCATTATGTCCCTCCGTTATTTGTAGTGATGGAATATGAGTAACATCGATTCTCGAGGTGGTAGTCTACCGTACACATGAATAATGATTTCGTATACCATTTGATGGAAGTAGAGATGGATATAGGTTATTAAATTAACATAATATAATATAACTATATAAAATATATTTTGTTGTTATTTTATCACTATCAGAATATATTTTAAGAATTTTTAAGAAGAAGCGAAACAAAAACACGTAGTTAAAAACATGCCTCTTCTTTACATAACATTTTTCAATTTAGAATAAATTATTTATAAATCTAATTATTTATATCACCAAGTTATATTGGTTAGAGGGTGGTATGTAATGAATATATTTAGGTTTTAATTATATTATATAAATGGTTTTGGATGTGTGAAGAGGAGAGGTGGTGTCCTTTTATATGATAGGTGAATGGAACACTTGAATTTTTTAAAAGAAAAACGTGTACCCACATTACTAACATGAAAAAATGATCAAAAAATGGTATCTTATCAAACATTATAGGTTATACAGTTGAAATATGTCTATCTAATGGTTTGTGTGCAATTTTCTTGGTCATTTTTCTCCATATCATTTTTGTTTAACCATTAATAAACATTTATTAACCGTAATATTTATTAGAAAATAATATATAATAGGACCCATAAAAGGAAATCGATGTATGATATAGGATGGGAGAATATGCGAGAAACCCTACTACAGCTCCGAGAACCTTCTCATATGTGTTTTCAAGAAGAACTATCGATAACACCAAGCATAGAAAAAATGATGTTGTGGTCTCTGATCTTCGCATTAATCCTACACTCTTTTATCATCATGGATAGTTGCCAATTAATTTCTCAACAAACAAGGTAAACCTTCTCACATTAGATTTACAAATTATTATTGTTGATTAGTTCCCTAACAATAGATCGTCTTTAAAATTTTTATGAAATTATCTTCAAACCATTGGATTTTTAGGATTTCATTTTAGTATTTAGAATTCATTAAATTTTGTTACTCTCATTCCTCTGATAATGATTATTATATACATTAAGCGAGGTGATCATGGTTTTTGGAGGTTTTTCTATGATACTACTCAGATAGACCCTAGATATCCACCACTTTTCTTAGTCTCCCCTATTTTGATATAGATCAACTAACATGGGATACCACTACACTTATTTTTAAAAAATACATTTGATTTAAATGTTAATAATTTTTTATGCTCTACCTAATGCCAGAAGTTCTGGTACTATTCATTCCCCCTATTGGAGGAATATGATAAAAACCTTGAATCACATGATAAAAGAGATAAGGATAAAGGTGAACTATTTGATTCTAGTGACTCATTTCTTGAGGTTGATGATCAACCTAATCAAAATTGAAGAAGCTTTCTAAAAATAATGTTCTATAAAATGAAAAAAACCAATGATGGATTTTAATGGATAGATTACTCTAAATCCTAGAAAACCAAGGAATCACATATACTACTCTCACACAGAATGAACAATCGTGACAAGATCTCTTAGGAATGGGATTGAACCTCCAACCCTCCCAACTACGTTAGAAAATACTATTTAAATCTATGGTTTATATGTGGAAAATGGTAAAGGTAAAATCATCTAGTGGACATAGATTCTTATTTCATTAATTAGGAGGTTGGGGAAGTAGCTAATGCATATATGGATGAAAAATATGTGATCACATTTTAGAAATTTCAATGTGGTATCTTCACTGCTGAAAAATACCTTGATGTTAGAGAATGTATATTCATTAGGATATTAGAAAAACATAAAACAAAAATTAGATTTCATCTTCAAAGACATACCCTAGGAATGATTTTTTTTACTCCTTATAAGCTTGGATATTTTTTTTGTGATGGATTATTCTATGCAGTTCATTTTTTCCTGGTAATTTTTAATGGTTTTTGGGCTTCCTCCATTTAAAAATGATTTTTTCTTTCTTCATCTCTCATTGATTCCATTGGGATTTCCGGAATGATGTGGCTTTTTCAGATTTTTTATTGAAAATATTTGGTTTTTTTATCCCTGAATTGATTACTTCTATATTTGTTATATTGGTTGAGACAACAGTTTCCTATAAGAATGTTTTTTTCAGTACTGGACAATTTGGTGAATGTCATCTCTTTGTTTCCCTTTCATAGATCCTAGATAGAGGGCTTTATAAAGTCAATATTAAGCCTCCATATTTTTTAAATTGAATGGGTGATTTTCCCTCGGTCGAATATTTTTGTTGTTCACTCAATTGGAAGAAACAATTACCCCCTTCTAGAGGATGTTTTTTTTGAGATATTGATGATAGGACTTAGACTTGTTTTTTACCACTCTGGATTTATATTTTTTTTTCTCCTTGAATAATCAAAACGTCACCCCCATAAATCCCGGACTGTGTAAGTTCTTTACACCTCATTCTTTCTTTGTAAAATTTTCTTCTTTTAATAAATTCCTTTTTGGAATGAATTGGGTGACCTATTAATGTCAACACTTTTATAATAGAAATGTTTTAACCTTAAGAATGATAATTAATTATTACTATAATTAAATTTCATTATGGTCACAAAGATGTGTAAAATATTAGATAATATAGATAATTATTATTATAGATATAAAATCCATGTCTACATATTTGTATCATATAAGTGAGAAATTTTAATTTCAAAATAATCTCATTGATATGATGAAGATGCAGTTTTCTAATGATAAAAGATCCAAATATTTGAAATGATTTTATACAATAATAGAATATGTTATTATTTCCAACAACATAAATTAGATTAGTAGTTATATTACATAACTAATTTATCTTTTAAAAATATAAAATAAAATAAACCTTATTCTTTTTAAAATGAAAATGCATTTTTTAACCAAAAATCAGGTATTTTTCATTATTCATTGGAAAATTTATCATTTCATGAAAAAATAAAACATGATAACCCAATGCTAAATATGACATGTATATTTTAGAAATGATTTTTTTTGTTTCATATAAATTTTCTAAATTCTTCAAAAATTTATTATATTATTTATTAAAAAAATTAATAATTTTTTTAATGAAATAGTATTTTTAAAACATATAATGTCATTACAGAAAATGTATTATTTTTTATCAATATAATTTAATTATATAAAACCATTATATATATAATTAATAATTATTTTTTCCTAATTAATTCCATTATGTTTAATTTTGAGGTAATTATGTTTTTTATTTAAATAAAAATATTACTAGTTTGTCATTTCTCATTAAAATACAGTTTTTTTGGAACACAAATTATCAAATACATTATATATATTCAATTAAATATTTCACCAAATATATGAGTGTTATAAAAACATAATTCCATCTATTATATAGGCCTTATATGATCCAGTTTTGGTTTATCTCCCACTTATAGGTCCCATGTTCTCTTTTTTCGTCCCCTGTGCACACCATTTTCCAAGTTTGATTTAATTATTTTCTTGTTTATTTGTTTATTATACCATTAATTATTAATTTCAAAATTTTTAAAAGTGGATATTTTTATTAAAACCATTATAAAAAACAAATATTTCATGTTTTTTCAAATAAAAATTATCAAAAATAATTTATTTTATATTAATTTATTTTTTTTATAAAACAATTAAATAGAAATTGCATGAAATAATATATGATAATTATAATAGTTTAATCACTTATATTTTCATAAAATAAATATAAGAATTCTATGTGATAAATATATCAAATTATCTAATAATTATTAAAATGGGATTATTTTTTAAAATTGTCAAATGATAATATATAAAATATCAATGGATAATTTTCAATAATTATCAAATTATAATTACTTTGAATATTCAAAATATAATTATTTCATAAATTATAAAAAGATAATCGTTTAACATTTTCATAAGATATTTAAATGGATTATCAAAATATAATTATATCGTTTAAAAAATAATAATTTTATAAAATTATCAAAAGATAATTTATGATTAATTATCAATGAATAATTATACTTTTTATCGCAAATAATTATTTGGTTTACTAAAGAATAATTATAAGGAAAACTTATTCTATCATTGAATTAATTTATAGATATAAATTGTCAAATATATTTTCATTTTTATTCATTTGGGGAATATACTGATTTCATGCGTTGACTTAAACATTAAGTTTGAAACTGTACAGTAAAGGGAAATTGTCACCACATAAGATATATTATTTCTTTTCTAAATAAAATAGTTGTGTTTTTTTGAACGTTTGGTGAACCTTGAGTGTTGATGTTTTGAGGAATATGATAATGAGGACCCCAAGGAGGAGTTCTCGACTGTTATGGATTCCAATATGGCTTTCAAACCAGACGGGGTGGTTTATTATTTTCATTAATGTTGAAAACATTGTTGTAAGATATTTCTTTCCTTCTTGTGATATATATATTAAGTTGTTTCGGAAATATTTTATAATATTTATTAACCCCTTATTTTTATGAGATTCTTTTTGGTGCATTATTGTCCATGGGATTTATTTATTGTTCCCATGTTATTATGTGAGGCTCATAATATTGATCTTGTACCACCATATCATTCCTCATTATGAAAATTATTCTTTTTTTGGTTCATAGCCTGTGGACTTATTCTATGGTACCAATATATTTAGGTGAAGCCTTGTGTATAGCAACCCAGGCTTAACATACATGGGTATAACATCATTTTAGATGAATATTAAGCACATTAAAAACTAAATACATGAGGATAATAATAGCATAGTGTCTATGGAAATATGGTACCAAATCTTATAACTGGGTGAAAGAGCATAAAAATCTCCCTAAAATATATTCTCTTTTAGTACAACTACATAAAACCTATCATCGTAACCTGAGGAATGGAAAAATAAGAAAGGATTGAGCTTAGATACTAAATAATGTTTAAAATAAAGGATATATAATCATATCCTATGAATAAGGGTATTAGAACATGATCATAACATAGAAAATTATACCCTATATATCAAAGATCGTAAATATGAATCATAGAATAAATATTGGTCAATTATAATACTAGAATAATATGTTAATAGATAACATAATCCATGAAATAAAAACATAAGCATACGAAATGGACTGTGACAGACACATAAATATATAAAATTATTTCCATAGTATTAAATGAATCACTAACAAGGCTATATTAGTTGTATGGGTTCACTCCCCAACCCATATTCATTGCAATGGTTCACTCCCAAGATCATCTTAGTAGATACTGTCCTTTAATAAACTAGGTTTATATCCCATTCTATCCATGTATTACAGAAACGGGTTCAATTCCTGTTCTATCCCTATATTACTAAACTAGATTCACTTCTTATTCTAGACCTATATTACTGAACTAAGTTCAACCCATATTCAATCTCTATTATAATGAACTGAGTTCACTTCTTGTTCCATCCCTGTCATACTGACCTGAGTTCAAATTTTGTTTGAGTCTTGTCATACTGAACGCAATTCACTTATCATTATATCCCTTTCTTAAGGAACCACATTCACTTATCCTCCTAGACCTGTCATTCTCATGAGCCATGAATATTTACTAAGAAAAATTTATGGAGATAAAGGTCCGACTCAGTACATAAAAAAGAATACATTAACGTACTACAAAGTAATAAAACATTCATCATATCATGCATCATAAAAAGAGATATCATATAATAATTGATGAATTGAAAAGGTTATTATAAACACAGTATCCTATCATAACATGATGAAAATATATAGTCTTCACATTAATTTCATCATATAATATCTAATTAAAAGAATTCTGTTTTATAATCATTTTATAATAGTATTACCCCTGGTAGAGAAATGGGATTCATAAGAAACATGTCATCAAAAAATTGAACCATTAAAATAAACAATAAAAATGGTGTCCTTCAGTCCTATCCCAAATAATGAATAAGTTATATCCAAGGATCTCATCTAATATGGAAAATAATTTTTAAGTTTTTATTTCAATCATTTGTTGAATAAAATAATCATGAAACATTTCAATGTATATCGTACCGATTTGAAACATATTAATCATAGTCCCCATGAAATAATAAATTCACATGAAGCTTATAATATCATAAAAATATGAATATTTATAGTATAAAATGTCAAAGGACTATATATACACATCCTAGAAAAATATTGGTTCATAATAAGGAATTTTTCTTAATAAAGTTAAATTAATACAATATTTCTTTACTGATTTGGTAATTTTTAAACCATAAACGACATGAAAGATATATCATATGATGGATATATAAATAATGAAAAATTTATGAATATTATTCATAAAATACATTTATCATCAGTATATACACCACAAAAAATAAACGAGTACGGAATATGGCATAAGTCTCGCAATAATAAAAGACACTCTAGAAATCCCCGTAATACTTGAGTAACATTGGAATCATGATCCCTGTCAAAAAATAAAATCAATTGAAATTTTAATATCATTAAATAAATAAAATAATTGATATAACATGTCATAGGGAATTATATACATCAAAAAACAATAATAATTTGGGCATATAGCATATAAATTACATAAATAAAAGTGATATGAGAAAACCCTTACCGTTAGTCTTGACATTATTTGTACTTGATAAAACCTCTTATATAATAAATATATGTTTATTATATAGATAAAAAAGAACCATATTATTATACATAATTCCATATATTATTTTATTATAACTTTATATTACATTTTTTTAAAATATGTGTTAATGTTTTGTTTTATGTAATATCCATTGTGTTTTATATATATGTTTAGACTTGATATTCTTTATCTTCATACATATATATTGATTTATATATTTTTATAATGTAAAACATGATATAAATATTAAATATATTCATTATATATATCTTATAATAATATATATTATACAAATAGAAAATTAAATACACAATTCAGGAAGATGGTAGGTCATACCTACACATGAATATTGTTTCCATTTTAATGGAGTAATGAACGTAATGAAAGTAAATAAAATATATGTATATATAATATTAATATAATATAATTATTTAGTCTTATAAATCATTTATTTTCACTAGAATCATACTTAATACATTCAATTTATAATTTGAACGAATAACATATCATTGAGAAGTCAGTAGTCCACACTTCCACAAACAAAGTTATCAAAGTAAAGAAAAAATGAATGGATGAATTTATGTGTTATATAAAGATTATAGAAGCATAAATGAATAATAAATATCATATATATCATAAAAAATATAATTTATATGATAAATTCAAACAATTAGTGGTGGTAAAGTTTAAATAAACAACATCGTTTCATGAGGCGGTAGCTCATAGTACACAAGAACTGTAAGTTCGTTACCTATTTGATGGGGGTGTGTGGAGGTGTAGGTTGAAACCATAGATTAAAAAAATATCAGTATATTTATTATACTTAATTTATTATATAACCATTAAATAGTAGGAATTTAATGGGTGGATAAATAAATAAAACATAAATGGACGATGAAGAATGTTACCTCTTTTTCATGTAATTTTTTTAGTTCAAACCAAAGTACTTCCATGGATGGTTTTATGCCAAAATTTATGTAATTAGAGTGATTGGAGGGATTTTGTCTCTTTATTTGGGAAGGTTTTTTTGAGAAAAATTGTCTTGAAATGTTTGAGGAAGGGGACGAGTTAATGCCTTTTTATAGGGGAGGAGGGGTGTAATTCATGAAATTACTAAATGGTAAACAATATTGGGAGGCCTCCCTTACATAATGTGATATAAAAATATAAAATTAATGTATTAAATGGGATTTATTTTCCATCCAAAACCATTCCACATAAAAACAAGTGTACTTTTATAATTTTGTTCCATAACATATATTTTTCCCCACTTTTATCATTTTTTTTATTAAAGAAAATAGTTTTCTAACCAATGTAATTTTACCCTTAAGAATAAATTATATTGATATTTATTAGACAATATAAACCAATTTAATTTAAAATATTATACCTAATTTAAAAAAGTCATATCCCATGTGTGTTGTAAATTAATATTAAAGCAAGCGCATGTAACTTATAAAAACTCAACATTAACCCAAACCATGCTAACATCATTTTTTATATTAAAAGTTAAATATGTTAATTATAGAAGTTAAAAAATTCAATGATTGTATCATATTTGAAATTTATTTACATTTACAAATCTATTGGTTGAATATTTTATTTTTAGTGATTTTAATTCTTTTTATAAAATTTAATTATTTGTAAAATAACATTAATATAAAATTTTATGTTATATATTTAATTTTAATTCAAAAATATCCAAGAATTATTTGAAATAAAATATATGAAGTTAAAATATTTTTAAAATTATATATTCATCTAAATAATAATGTATCACAATATTTCATTAAATTTACATTACATTTAATGTATTTAGCATCATTTATTTTATTTTATTATTACCTAAATAATCCTTGTATTTGTGTTTTTTAAGAGTTTAATATAATTATATCATCTCGAAAAAATTATATTGAAAATTATGTTGATAAAAAACCTATAATCCTTTAAAAATTATTTTTATAACCAAAAATATGGTGCAACTTCCATACACTGATGATTTATATATGTTAATGGTAAAGAGGGAACTTTTTTATCATTTTCCATACTTAACTAATTATATAGGTCTATTCCATCGAATAATATACAAATAATTCATTAAATTCTATGATATAAGGTATATGTTCAATATATTGTCATATAAAATCTTTTGGATATGTTTCTAGGTAGTTTTGTCCATTAAGTTTATGTTTTATCTCCTTGTTAAGATAAATTTTATTATAATTTCTATAATTAATATTAATTACTTTTACTAATAGTTTTTGTAAGAAAATAATTTTACTTTAATAGACAATAAATATTACACTGATAAAAACTGTGCATGTATTATTTAAAAGAATCAATTCATATTAGTGTAAATAATTAATCTAATGCTCATCTTATACGCACTATGAGACAACTGGTTTTAGGGAGAGAATCTCAAAAGTTTGTGTTGTTTTGATATTCAATTTCAATTTAAAATTATATCCATTGACCTAGTTTTGGTATAATAACGTATAATTGAACTAATTATACTTTAAAATAAAATTATAATATAATTGAATAATATAAATTAATTAAACAAAAAACCGTTTTGAATTAAAATTTAGTTTTTTCCATTATTCATCAAAAAATGACATTTCATAGAAAAATATTACAAATTCATCCTCATATAATAACATCATCTTAAATTTAAAAAGAAGTTTTATTTTATAAAATTACATTTCTAAATGTGTCCAAAATTAATTTTTTTATTGTTCAATGAAGGATATAAAAAAGCAGTTCATTTGAGGAAATAATATTTTCAAACATATAATGTATTTACCAATGAATAAATGTTTTATTGTCAATATATTTTGTTTATATAAATAATTATAAATAATATTAAAAATTATATTATTACTGTTAATGTTAATATGTTTAATGGATACTCTTTATCGATATTATTTAAATATTTATAATAAGTAAATGACTTTTCGTAGAAACATATTGTTATATGTAACACAATCATAGTTGGTGTTATGTGTAGTGAAATTTTAACATGGCATAGCATAATATACAATGAAAAATTAGTGATTTGAAATAAAAATATTTTTCATTTTTATAGAAAATGAAAAATATAAGAAAGATTAAATTAATTCAAAATAATTATTTCACCAAATTTTGAGGTGTTACATTTTATCCCATATAAAATTAATTTCTCTATCAAATTTCATTTGGGTTATCAATAGTTTAGGACTTGATATTAAATTTTATAGATACAAACATCATAAAAATTAATATTAAAACATACATTAAAATTAGATAGTTGGAAATATAATGGTTAACCAAATAAAAACATAACAATGTTTCCACATAAGATAATGTTTGTTATTATTTGCGTATAAAGGGATAGTAAAAATAATTATAGAGAGTGAAAATGATTACTGATCACAACAATGTGGGTGATCCAGAGAAAGTTAACAGTCACACAACTAGAAAAAAAAGTGGTCAAAAAGAGGTCATTGATATCATCAAAAGTGATGATAATAGGATACAATTTAATGTTAAGACCCTTTTCCAATAGTTGAATAATTTTAATGAGAATATACAATTACATGATTTTAGAACAATCTCACCCTTTCTTGTGCATTGATCAATTTCCTCTTAATATATTATTCCATGAAATGATGGTGAATTTTTAATTCCCAAATAATTATCACATCATGAGATCTATATAAATATATAATGATATGTCATTCCATCTGTCTTTCTCACACCAAAATGGTTATATTATGTTATCCAATATGTGTAAATCATCATGTGGTGAGATAATAATTTATTCCCTAAAACCTCATTTTATGCTTATCATAAACCATTCCATAAATAGTGACCTTAAAACCCTTAAAAATATGAGAATCAAAATGATTATGAAGAAGGTCACAAAATCATATTAACAAAGATCCCCCATAAATCAAAAAATATATCATGGTTGTCACATTCTAAACATGTGAATATCATAATTTTATATTCTATTAAACCATGGTGGAGATTCTGAAAATTGGACAAGGGTTGAAGAAGGTTTGTGTGTGACAAATCGAAGAAGTATTTGGAAGCGACGATCCATTTTGGGGGTATTGGAGGAGCCTAGGAAAAAAATTGAGCGGTGCAAGAAAATACTTTCGCGCGTGAAAAACACTATGATTCATGACAGTTTTCTACATGGGAACATAAATTTATGTGCCACCGCCCCGTGCGGTTGAATTTTGGTGCTGTCGATGCCGGTGTGCAATATTACATGCAATCCTGTTTTCTGTGTGGATCTGTGACCCCGAGCGCCTATAAATAGAAGGCCACCCCCTTCGACTTCCAGGCAGAAGAATATGAACCATCACTCCGGCGAGAAATTCACCTCTCATGCGCAAAAAATATGGCTCTCAGGTACTTAATATTTTTTTGCTAGACTGCCCGGGGGTCTGCTTTTGCGTGAGACCACTCGGGCTTGATCCGTCTCCAAATCCCATCAAGCCCCTTCCCCCGCGTGTAATTCCTTCTAATTTTGTACAATCAGTTCTTCGGCATGCAATTCCTTTTGCATGCAGCCCCAACTGTTCTCATGCGCACACTTCCTTTTTTGTGAAGTTGTGGTCTTTTCCACGCGTGCAGCTCCATTGCATGTCTCCATAGCCTTTTTCCCATGCACAGCTCCATTTCACGATGACCCGACCTTTTGCACACGCTCAGCGCCATTGTGCGCCATCCTGGCCTTTTTTGCATTCTCAGCGACATTGAGCGCTGGCCCCATCCTTTTTCACACACTCACTGCCATTGCGCTCCTACTCCTCCCCTTTTTAATGCACTCAACACCATTACACGCCATCCTGGACTTTTTCTCGTAAGAAGCCCTATTGCGCATTACCCCGCCCCTTTCTCGCGTAACTGTTCGTTTTTGGTCGTAGGTCTCCATTATTGTGCACCCTTGATGTCCATCTCCTGGGAATCATTTTCTAGCGCCTCCCACTCCCAAAGTACCTTCGCCACATAATCTTTTCGCATGCAACCTCCTAGCCTCCCACAAAGTAACTTCAAAGTCCCATGGACAATACTGCATGTTGTGTTGCTTCGCCTCAGGCTTCTTTGCATTGGCATGTTAAGGACTATTTCTTCTTCGCATATCCTCACTAATGTGTACCCCCCCAATGGTTTTCTCCATAACTCCCCTAGCCATGACGTTACTTATCCCTTCTCTTCACCATGGTGCAGAGGGTACCTCTTATGTAAGTCCTAGGTGTGTAGAGTGAACCCACGTCACCCAAGTTGCAGCACGTTATTTTGCCAAGCACCATCGTCCTCAGCACATGATGTTAAATTGTGACTTTGCCCCGTGCCTCGCACGCAGGGTGCCCCAACCGTGGACATTATGCAAGCCCACTGGTCTCCAATAGAGTGAGATCATCCCTCACATGGAATGAGATCTCATTTATCGGAGCGGTGTCTGTCTGTGAGGGAAAGGGCAACCATCTTGGTGTATGCCCCTTTATTTTCTTACAGGAGGAAGCATCCCTATCCCTCATTTCTTTAGTGACGAATCCCTCTCCCGCTGGGATTTGTCGCCCTAGGGCCTCCATCCTAAAGTAAGTCCCAATCTCTTCGTTGCCAAATCCATCACTTCACCTCCCATGGATGCACCTTTCACGTCGTGATCATCAGGTCTCTTCTACCTCTTTTTTCCCACACCGATCATGACTCACCTGGGCTTAGAGCAACAAACGACCATGACATCTCACCTTGGGAAGCCTAGACTATATGCCCCACCCCATACATGAACTACGTTTTCTTTGATCCTTTCCAAGGTGAGGTACGTAGGAAGCCTCCCTGAGGTTAAATCCCACCACCATCCATTGGTCATGACCATCTTCACGTCGGTGCACCAAGCCCCCATACTTGAACAAAGTGGTCTTTGATCCTTGTCATGGAATAGTATGTAGTAAACCTCCCGGAGGTTCAAGTCCACCACCCCGGTCGTTCCGACTATATTCACGTCGGTTCACCAATAGTTTGGGCTGCCTCAAAGCGTATGCCCCAAAAGCCCCCTTGAACTATGAGGTCATTTATCCTTACTAATGCACGGTATGTAGGAATACTCCCTTAGGTTCAAGCCCAACATCTGGTCGTTCTGACCCCCTTCACGTCGATTCACCCCCGTCCTGCATGACGTTAAACTATTGACCCCAATCAGTAGTAAGTTGTTGTTTTCCGTGTCAGCGGTAAGCCATTGCACACAAAACTCATCCAAACTATTTGGACTTTGATCTTTGTCAAGGCAATGTATACAGGAATACTCCTTGAGGTTCTAGCCCACAATCCACTCGGACCCAGGTCCTTATTCACGTCGGTTCACTGACTCCTGCCCCACCTAAACTATGTGGTCTTTGATACTATCCAATGTAGGGTACGTAGGAATTCTCCCTGTGGTTCAAGCCCAACCTTCAAGGGTCCCAGCCACTTCACGTCGGTCCACCCCCTTCTTGGATGATGTTAAACTGTATTCTGCCTTTTTTCCCATTTAGCGGAAAGTCGTTGTTATTATTTCAGTAGCAATCCATTTTCACACCATTCAGTGGTAATCTATTGTCAGCCCCTTCCAACGGTAAGCCGTTGTTACTCCATTCAGCGGTAATCCATTGTAAGCCACATTTAGTAGTAAGTCGTGGGAACTCCAACAAGAGGTTATCCATTTCCAAGATGAACCGTGTTCACCGAAATACACGGACATTGATTCCCTGTCATAGGGATATGTAGGAAGTATCCTCAAGGCTCAAGCCAAACTTCACCATCGCCCTTGTGAGGATCCTATTTCATTCCCATTCCACTTCATTCATCCACCCATCATCCATCCTGATTCTTACCCATGATGCCAAATACTAGTGGAAATCATGCCACCTCATAATCCATTCCATTTAATATAATTTGGGAATCCAACCACACATTTGACCCAATATCGATGTTCCCTCTAGGGGTTGCACCCATCTGATCCACTCTAGTTAGTGTTCTGATTAGTTCTATCCGTCTCCACTGGACATTAAACTTGCGGCATACCCTGTGTTAAACATGGGAAGATGAGAAAAACCTCAGATACATGCCCAGGGAATATGATTTCCCTCATTTTATGTGGGATGCCTCGGGATTCTGTGCTCTCGAGAAGCCCAATCATAAGGGATAGAAGATAGAAAAGCTAGTGTCCCAACGTCCAGAAATGTCAGCGATTGCCTATGTGACTACTCCCCTGACTGACGGTTGTTGCCCTGATCCGACCCCTTGGAATTTCCCGATAGAGGTAGTGTAATAAACTAGAATACATAATGATATGTCACTAGAATGAGTTTCGCGAACAATGTATTCAATCTATAAGGGAGACCCGGACAAGGTGGAAAGTTCCAAGGAGGAATCCATGGAAAGAAGAACCAATATCCCATCATCCCATTTCGATCAAGGAGTAGACGTCCCTAAAAAAAGTGATGGATACCACCCACCTTTGGAAAGCAGGAATGTCAGGAATAGCTACACTTCCACCATAGAGGGATGTGCGCGCCCTGTCGAAAGCATAGAGAATTGAAATGGTGAACCTGACGTGAAATTATTCTCCCCAATATAGAGATTAGTATCACTCAAGGCATCAATGGATTTGCATGTCACTGGATCTGGTTATCCGGTGCCGAGTCCTACCAGGTAAATAGCGGGCCTGGGGTGAAAATCAATAGACTTTGGGGCAGTAGAATGTTGGACCTACCATTCTGTGACATTGTCAGCATGGATCCCTCTTACCTATCATAGAAGATGGGATGGCTATGGGGCATTGGTCGTCAATTCCTTTTTCTTTTAACACTGACAAGTTAATATCCCTACTCTCTGGAATCAAGTTGATGCACTAGGGATGTGATCACTTCCTACCCATCGATGCAGGGGTATGGGTAGTTCCAACACAGCCATCCCACACGGCTTTACCTCTTTGACGATGGCCTCTGCATCTACGACCATGGGGGACCCATGCCCCATCTCCCCATCTGAAGTTATTCAATGGTGGGTAATCAACGACCTCGTACGTCGTTATGAGGAGGAAAGAATAATACCGACTTGAGATATGGCTCACCTGGATCTGGAGGTGGCTGCGCCTCAATGTCAACTCTGCCCTTGAGGGCCACACAAGGAGTCATTTCTCCACACCCCGACATTAAACCGTTTCGGGAGCCTATCCCCAGAATGCTTCGACAATTCCCTACCCTATTCAGATGAGGTAGGTGACATCCGACCCAACCCAGTCAGAGTACCATTCCAGGGACTCCCATTGAGGGCTCCCACCTAGTCGAATCAGCGCCGCCACCCATTCATGCTGGAATAGGTGAAGGTAAGCTACGTACCTGCACCACCGGTTCTGGTTCGTCTGACCTGACGCCAGCGTCAGGCGCAAGTTGACGACTCCCGCCGAGGGACGTCAACATCGCCAGCTACGGTGGCTCGTGCCACCACTGGAGAATATAATCAGTTCCCTTCATACACTAAGCAGGGGAACTTATATGCTCGACTAAGATTGAGGCCCCAACTGCACCATGAATAGGCTGGTTGACTCTCTTGGTCAATTACATGAGTAGTGGCCTCCGCGAGCAAACCCGCAGTGATCCCACCCAGTACAGAGGTCCTCCCCATCACACTAACATGGATAATGTAGGAAATCCCAGATTCGAGGGTCGACACGGAGGTCTACCCCACGCCACCTTTAACCAAAATGAAGGTCTTCCCTGCGGTGGTGATACTTGGACCGAAAGCCTCTCTCGTGCCCAGTACACTGGGTACTGAGTCATTCCTCCTACCCCCAATCTCCGGTGTAAGGAAATTGCACATCCGGTCTCTCCTCAACATGGGGATCCTCCCGTGACCTCTTAGAATATTGATAAAGTCCTCCTCACCTCATCAACTAGAGGTGTGAAGGCCATCCTCACCCCACCCACACCCATCCCGGAGGTCCTACCCGTGTTCATCTAGACCGGTACAATGAGCCTCCTCATACTGAGGTCTCCAGAGAAAACATACATGGAGATCCTCTCCATTCGCTTTTCAGTTCCAGCGGAGGCTTTGCACACTCTAGCACTACCCATGGAGGTCCTCCCAATTTCCCCTTTGACATATGCCCTGGTGCTCCTCGTACCCTGGCTTTCTCAGGTGGAAACCCTCTCCGACCCAGCACCATTGCAGCCGAAGGGCCCTATGTTAGAAATCAGCCTTATCCCGAGGAGCCACCCAGGCATAGGAAGGCTGGTCGTCACCACCATAAGAAGATTTTTGGGAAGGTCCGAATAGAGATCAAACCAGTCCATTTCTCAGAATCTGAATCGGAGTACGACTCAGCACGGGATCCCTCTTCTCACTCTTTCGAGTCAAGGGCTGGGGAAGGAACAAGGAACATTATCCTGGTACTCCCAGAATTTGAGGTCTTTAAGATTTTCACCTCCCACTGCAGGTATATCATAGAGGATGAAAATATTGCTTCCATGTAGGTTACGGTCATGCAATCACCACCATCGTCACCAGAAGAACTCTCTACCGCGACAAGAGATCACAAAGAACTATTCTGGGGACCAATGGCAGGCGAGAAGCATCACGACCTATCACCAGTATCCCATGAACCTGATACAGGAACTGTGGATGTCAGCCTGTCTTATCGCGACATTGTGGCCACGTCGCTACACACTTTGGAAGACAACCTGAGATTCGGCATCCAGTCAGCCCGCTCGTCATACTCTCCACCAGTTGGCCTGTCATCATAGTGGTCTGCCTCAATACCGCTACAAGTTCCTCATCCACACCCAGTTGACGAATGGGGAAATCATGTTCCAGACCTTGAATCTGATCTGAGGAGCTTATGGAACATCCTCACAGTGGATCACTTCCCCGAGATGTTCTGGCCCGTGGCAGTGCTGAATTTTCCAGCACCGGAGTCCCTCACCCCATATGAGGTTGAATGTTTCCGCCAAACCCTCTGGGAAACACACATTCTCCTTCTTCATCAGCATGTGTTTTATCCCAGTAGACAAGTGCATCTTGAAGAAATTAGAGAGAAATGTCGTATAGTTGATCTAGTTCCACTCCCTGCGGCCTAGCGCCCCGAGTCATTAGGCCGTCGTAGGGAAATCCACGAGCAATACATTCAAAGTATCAAGGTACCCCACAAAATTATAAAGGAGGCATCCACCCACATGAAAATATGTTGTTGGGGGAAGTATGATGGCCTCCTCTTCAGTCCTATCAGGAAGTAGCCCGAACTTCTAGGAGATATCGAGGATATTCCCCCAGGAACGGTAACGGTCAACATGGCCATCATAGTGGACGAGAAAGATGAGTTGGAGATTCTTAAAGGGGACTTACCCCTAGGAAGTGTGCCACCACTTTTAGACCCATTAGGGAGGGTTACTTTCTAAGAGAGGAACCTACTAGGTCTCCCAGTGTCCACCGAGGCATTGGTACTCATCTGGAATTCCGGTAAGGGCAAAGAGGACATCAGACCTGCCCAGCACTCTGACCTGCCCACATCAGTGTAGAAGATAGAGGAGGATGATGAGAAGTCCGTGTTGCGGCAAAAACATGACCAGCATAAAAAGTTGGTTAGAAACCTCCTGGATGAATGCAATGTAGAGCGACGGCCCGACTATGGAAATCCTAGACCAGTACAGCAGGGGCAGGAAGAACTTCCCCTCGACGAGCTGCCTCTAGGTGACCCTAACTTCCTTGCACTCGCAGACAGTGTTGAGGCTAGAGATCACGGAAAGAGGACATGAGAAGGCTTTCTAAACCATCTAGAATGATGCATAAATGCATGGGTCCCAGTTTATGCTCCCCCATCCACCCCGAGGGTTGTGCCAGGAACCGCTCCACTAGCCTTTGATCCTGTGTACCATGTTAAAAACCCACCAATGCGCTTGGGGTTAGGGATCCTCATCAAGAATGGGACCCATGGCCAGATGATCCTATGATGGTTCTCATAGCCCTCCTTGAGGCATTAGGAACGTGGCAGGTGGCAATCCCACTTGATGGTAATCCATACTCGGCAAGGGTGGACGATATGTCATTACCTCCGGGTTTCGAGAATCCAACCTTCTACCCCTTTAACAGGACGGGGGACCCACCGCAGCACCTGGAGCACATTAACTCAAGGTGTGGGCCTATGTTACAGACTCCAATGTAGAAGGAGGCTACCATGCTTCGTTGTTTTGTTCAGACATTGGAGGGGCCTGTATTCTTCTTGTCCAACCAGCTCCTCATCGGACACGTAACCAGTTTGGAAGACATTCGTAGGTAGATCCTCTACCAGTTCAACTCCACCACACAAAAAACCAGGATCTCAGACCTATTCAAGTGAAATCAATGGCCTGATGAGTGTGTCACAGTCTTTATCACCTGGTATAAAGGGATCTCTTACTCCCTTGGCATGCCACTAACTCAGGTTAAATTATTGATGATATGTGTAGGAAATGTCTGTATAGAACTAGTCCCCTCTCTGATAACCTGGAACTACCCTGGGGGATTTTGAGACTTCTCCGATAAGGCCCAGCGCCTGGAAAAAAGCTGTGCAATAGGCTATCCAGGCATGACCATTGCCTCCCACAATTCTGGTGAGAAGATCTGTCAGAGATGAGCCAGCTACAGTAGCCCAGATAGAGGCCCCCAGACAGCCGGAATTATTACCAGTGGAGCCACCTCAGCAACCTCACAGATGTCCTATACCACAGGTGTAGCCTCCATCCCAGTAGCCTCCGCCTCATAATTGGCAGGTTCCCCTGCGTAATGCATCACCACTACCTAGGCGGAAAAATCAAGCTCTACCTCCTCGACATGAGCCTCTAGATCCTTGTCAAGGCTATGCTCCAAGGACCCCCTTCCTAGATAGAAGAAACTAATCCAACTCGTTTAACTAGAATCAGGTTCTCAGCTATTTCAGAACTACCTTGGAACAAGGGATCATGCGTTAGCCTGAGTGAAGAAGGTGAGAGGAGGAAAAACTCACTAATCACCCCAACTACTACCCCTATCATTAGATCCTGGGACACACCCTCAAATTGTGCTATGTGTTCAAAGACTGGCTTAAAGGCCAGGTCGATAACAACATAGTCAAGATGGGCCCTACCCTGACACAAGTGGTAGGTGTCTTCGTAAGGCCAGAAAGTAGCAGCAATGACGAAGGTGAGTGGCAGCAGGATTCTAACCATGAGTCCCAAAAGTATTATGGCTCGATGGCTCGCCAAACTATCACCCCTGCCCATGGCATCAATCGGGAATTCATGAATTATCCAAAGCCTTCATAGTCTTATGCGACCACTTCTGCATCATCATCTCAATCGGCCTCTTCCCAGAAGAGAAAGCCTCAGTGGCGCAAGGGAAAGGAATGCCCCCCTCCAATACCATCCTCGTCCCACACTCTTAGTGACTTCATGCCTACTAATATGGGGGTTCCACCTAGAATCCACCCAGTAGTAGATTACTCTTCAAGTGATAGTAAAGGGTAGGCATCGGTTAATACCGTTGGTTGGTAAACCCCTATATGACTCCTGAAGCCAGGGAGCATGAGGAAAACCTCCCTAATGTCCCCAGCCAGTGCCAACGTCGGTGGAGCCGCGACCACATGGTTTTTTGAGGCACATCAGTTGGAACCTCCAACCAGGCCATTCATTCCACTAAGACCAGACAGCTGGCTCAACACATGGCTCAGCAAGCACAACCTCTTCATTTAGTGTCATCAGGACCACCTCTACCGCCGTTTTTATTTCTAGATCAGGCAGAGCCACTTCGACCACATTGCGGCCATCCTCACCCTGCTATGGGCCAATGTTAGTCATATAGACCTCATCTGGTAGCTAATCTGCAGGCTTCGACTAGTGAGCAGTAGGATATGTCCAGCACCAGTCAATCATCGGCCCACCCGGTAGGGCACACCATGCCTCTTGTCACATAACTGCCTTCTTTGAGAAAAGGTTCATTCCTGGAATGGAAGGATGATGTTCTCAAGAACCTTTCTAGCATCCCAGTGAGACTTTCCATCCTCGAGGACCTTCTCTTGTCTTCAGATATTTGTGAGGCCCTTGTTGAGACTTTAAGAAGCCCCCTTATGTTTGAGACGGAGGAAGCAACTCTAGAAGCCTTTCATGATAAAGTGGTCAAGACCCCTGAATGATAAGGTATCATTTCATTCTTTTGAGAAGATGAATGCTCTCCCATACAGGGGAACATCTGCCCAAAGTACATCACCAGAAAATTTAACGGCGTGGAGATTCTCCGCAGTCTTATTGACACCTGCTCTGGGATTAACCTTATCCACACACAAACACAACAGAAGCTGGGTTTATCCGAAGATGACTTGACTCCCTCCAATTTTTGAATCTCGGGATACGATAAAACAGGGCAGACCCCAGTTGGTAAGATCCATTTGTTGGCCCAGTTCGGTGGCCTAGTTTCCAGCACTGAGTTTATGGGTGTCTCCCAAGAAAATGCGTACAATGAATTGATGGGAAGACCGTGGCTCAACCTACATGTTACGCTCTCTTCATCGTATCACCAATGCCTCAAGTACTCCCTCAATGTTCAAGTAGGCATACTCCAAGGTGATGCATCTATTTTCACCTCATCTGAAGCCTGCTATCTGGGCGCTGACTGTTACAAGAGTAAGGATAAGCAAATTCATGCCGATGAGGTTGAACCCGTCACGGTTGCAACTGACCCCAGGGTAGGTCTGGATGACTCCTATGTCTTCCCATTCCATCGATTGGAGGACTCATCCCCCGAAAAGGATCAATGTTTTGTTGTCTTGGGTATGAGAGGGAAGCATACTCTCAAGTCCAAGCGATGAAGGAATATCACCTTGTACTCCTACACAAATCAGGCTCAGGTGATCCCGAAGCCTCCTACCCACATTGGATATCGGGATGTCCGCCCCATGGTAATGGTGGTATGCCATTCGTTTCTATTTTGTCTGGCTAAAATCAACTGGCTCAAGCCGATGCACCACAATTTCTTTGATATCATCAAGCATGGAACCTTTGGCCAAAGACGAGATGGGATCTGGTCAACATCCTTCAATGTTATGGTTTCAGCAGTACAGGAATTTCTCGATGTAGTGACCACTGCTGCTCAGGCAATTACCGTCCTCCCGTCGGGATCCACTGACCCAGAGGATGCTCCCCGCCTTTGAAGAGGTCGTCCGAACCACGGTTGATGAACTGGTACAGGTGAACCTTGGTAGTGAGGCTGATATGTGACCAACATTGATCAGTGCCGCCATGACTCTCAAGGAGCAGAAGCCGTACATAGACTTCCTGAAACAAAATTGTGATGTGTTTTCCTGGAGTTACGATGAGATGCCTAGGCAAGATCCTCAGGTAGTCTTCCACCGCCACGGTCACCCGACAAATCATCATGGGTTCACGAAGCCTCCCAGGAAGATGGACACTTCTCATGGTGCTATGGTTGAGGCCTTAGTTGACAAGCTCATGAATGCAAACTTCGTCGAGGAGGTCTAGTACACCAAGTGGCTAGCCAAAATTGCTCAAGATAGGAATATAAACGGATAGATAAGAGTCTGCATCGACTTCTGCGATCTCAACCATCACTGTCTAAAGGATGGTTTTCCCCTTCATATTACTGAATTGTTGATCAATGCTATGGCTGGGTTCCAAGACATCTCATTCATGGATGGTTACTCTGGATATAATCAGATTCGAATGGCCCCCGAGGATGAGGAGTCCACAACTTATAGGGTTCCCCAAGGTACTTTCTATTACCAGGTTATGTCCTTAGGCTTAAAGAATGTAAGTGACACCTATCCGCAAGTCATGCATCGCATATTCAAGCCAATACTTGGGACATTAGTGGAATGATATATGGACAACATGGTGGTCAAATCCTGCCAACACTGGGACCATCTCAAGGACCATGAGAAAGTGTTTGTCTTCCTCCGTTCCCGCCACCTGAAGATGAACCCATTAAAATGTGCCTCCAGGGTCACCTCTGGGAAGTTCCTTGGATTTTTTGTAAGGTATTGGTGCATCGGGATTGACACAGAGAATATCAAGGCCATCAGTCATATGTCTCACTCGAGCAATATCCAAGAGCTTCGAGGTTTCCAAGGCCACTTAGCCAACATACGGAAATTCATTGTGAATCTGGCCTGCAAGTGTATGCCCTTTTTTTGGCTCACGAAAAAAGGCTCCGCCTTTGAATGGGATGAAGAGTGCCAGGCTGCGTTCAAGGAAATCAAGAATATCTTCTCCAACCTCCAGTCCTGATGCCACCCGTCTCCGGAAAACAATTGGCCCTTTATGTGACTACCATGGAATGATTTCTTAGCGCACTTCTTGCCCATAAGAGTAATGATGGGATGATTAATATTCTTTACTTCTTCAGTCGTATGCTCATTGTAATGGAGACCAGATACTCCTCCATCGAAAATAGTTTTCTTGTGATGGTATTCCCTGTACATAAATTGTGACACTTCCTGCAGCACCACAATGTATAGATGGTGTCTCTCGTAGTCCTGTTGAAGTAAATTCTGAACCTCCCCATGATGATAAGCAGACTACCATGGTGGTAGGTGATCCTCCAGCAGTTTGACATTAGGTTCATGCCTCAAAAGGCTATCAAGGGACAAGCATTGGCATATTTTTGTTTCTTCCCATCCAACCCCCGAAGACCAGTCCCTGGACCTAGATTTTCCTGAAGAGGAAATCCTCTCGGTAGATCATGTCCTCTAGTGTTGGAAAATTCACTTGGATGGGGCCCCCCAAAGCTCCACCGGTAGGAAGCTCAACGATCCTAGACTCAATAGAGTAGGCCTGGGTAATGTCTTCATTACCCCAGAACAAGCCATCCTGCAGTACTCATTCATGTTTTCAGAAGGCTGCACCAACAACGAAGTAGAGTATGGGGCCCTCATCAATGGCCTCGAGATTTCCCTCGATATTGATGTTCCCCATTTTCTTGTGAAAAGGGAATTCTGAACTTGTCATCAAGAAAATGAACGGAGACGACATCGTCAGAAATCTAGATATCGTACCATTGTTGGGGCACAATCTCTAGCTAATGGATTAGTTCCTATCTTTGTTGGATGTAACTCATTTCCCTCAATCTCAGAACGATAGAGCAGATACCATGTCCGTCCGGGTTTCATCACTTGTAGAACCTGAGAAGGATGGTCTGATTATCCACATGGAACATTAGAGGGTCATTGCTCATGTCTCCTCAGATGATGATGATGATGGCCTGCGGGTAAGCCATCTTACCACTGTAGCCTCCATGTCAGGAACCCCAGGTTCCTCAGATGCAGTGGTTGATGTGACTCCCAACTGGAGATCCCCCTTTGTGGATTATCGCCAAAATGGTTACCACCCAGCTGACTAGGCTGAGTGTGAACGAATCTGACGTCTCGCGCTGCAGTTTACCCTCTAGAGTGGTCCTAGTCATGAGAAGATATTCTAAAAGCACGGATTCGATGGTGTTATACTCTATTTCATCCAAGGATGAGAGATTTGTCAGGTCAAGTAAGAGGTTCATGCTGGTTCTTATGGGGCTCACCAGACTAGGCCAATGTTGTCCCATCAGATCTAGAGACTAGGGTACTTCTGGCCCCCCATGATCCATGATTGCATTTAGTTCACCAAGAGATTTCATGTGTTCCAAATTCAAGTTAATTTCATGAATCTTCTGCCAGAACCTCTCTACTCGACCATGTACTCTTGGACGTTTGCAGTGTGGGGACACAATGTCGTGGGACAATATCCACTGGTGACATCTCGCTAATGCAGGTTCATCCTGACCACCATGGATTTCTTTTCCAAGTGGGAAGAGGCATTTCCACTCAAGGAGTTCGAGGCCCCTTATATCATCGAATTTGCGCGCTCCAATATCATTTACTAGTTTGGAGAACCTCACACCATCCTCACCGATAAGAGAACCATCTTCCGTGCAGCTGAGATGAAGAAATTGTATGCCAAGTACAACATCCATTCTCACCATACCTCCTGCTACCACGTGCAAGAAAATGGACAGATCGATGTGTTCAACAAAACCCTCTTTAACATTCTGTAGAAAATGGTTTGTTAGAACAAGAAGAGTTGGTTAGACAAGCTATCCAATGCTCTTTGGGCTTATCGGAAGACAACTTGTAATTCCACCCAGGTGACTCAATACTCCCTGGTGTATGGAACTAAGGTTGTCCTGGCCATTGAGATCAACATGCCTTCATTAAACACAATGGTCTATGACCCCTAGGCACAAGATAAGGTAATAGAAATTCATCATGATAAATTGGAAGAACATGATGAGAATAGGCTTCGTGCCCTTCACAATCAGGAAAAGCATCTGAATAAGATAACTAGAGCCTTCAACAAGAATGTTCACCTCCACTCTCACCAATAAGGTAACTTGGTATTGGCCCTCAGGACGCCAATGATTCATGACAGAAACCACCCAAGTTGGAGCCCAAATGGGAAGGACATTACATAATCCATATGGTTTACCCCAAGGGATCATACTCCCTGGTGACAATGGATGGTGAGCATATAACTCCTCCCACAAATTCCATGTTTCTAAAGAATTACTTTTCCTGGGCCAGTTAGAACTGCACGACCTTAAACTGGATAGTACTGTATGACCCTAAATTGCATGTTGGTCTTCCACGACCTTAAACTGTCTGGTCCAGCACGACCCTAAACTGTCTGGTCCAGTATGACCCTAAATAGTTTGGTCTTGAACAACCTTAAACTATTTGTTCTCGCATGACCCTAAACTAGATGATGGTCCTGCAGGACCTTAAACAGTCTGGTCCTGCATGACCCTAAACTACTTCTTCCTACATGACGATAAATTGTATGTTGTCTTGCAAGACATAAACATCGCCCTTAGAACTACATGTGGCTTGATTCCCATCCGCATGGGATATGTAGGAATGCTCAAGTGTTTCGTCTTCGTCCTATCCCTGAACTCTTGTCTTTGACTTTCCCCTTTGTTATAGTTCTCCCAGGGGATCCTTTCATGATATGGTATAGGATTCACTAGCCCCACTCATGCTAGGATTACGACGGTCACACCATGTGCCCACTTCCTTTTCTTCTATCCTCCCACATCCTCACCTTACGACGCTAAACTGCATGGCCTTCATGAACTATGAACGGCATGATTCCCATCCTTATGGGATACGTAGGAATAGCCAGACAATTCGCCTGTTGGACCAGCACAAATGCCCAAATCTTACCTTATGTCAAGACATATGGTGTGGTACCGACCTTTTACTCAATTCACGTAAAGCTCATCACGATCCCATCATACGTCCCACTCCCCGGAGGTGTTCGCCTCTTTCATAGATGTGTACATCTCTGCTTCAACCACTCTTTTGATTGGGACTCCATCATCTTTCCCATTCAGAAGGGCCCCCAAATGGATGGGATGCTAAGCCCAAGGTCTCTTCTTCCACTTCGGTCCAAAGCCCTCGTGGATGTTGATTAACAAATTGATACAAGTCCCACATTGAAAATATGGTCAGTGGTAGATGCTAATTTGTTGTTCCCATTCCATGTCACTATAAGGACGTTGTGTTTTGAACATGGTCAACATATATCATTTGTCGTTAGCGACACCCCTGAGATGTCCCAAACACTATGTGCAGTGGTTCATTCTTCATCGTGGTATCTCCAAGAGACGAAATCATTTCAGACGATGCCAGCTATCTGACCCTTATATGAAAGGTAAATCCAAATCCGGCTCATTGATTACCAAACAGAGCGTTGCTCATGTGTTCATAGGAATTGTGATGAGGTGGTAAGCACATAAGAGGTCATATGGAAACAATGATCTGGGACGCTCAGACTGAGGCCCCTTGGCCTTTTTCGGCCCCTTGTCCTTTTTCGGCCCCTGGCCGAAGTTCTCGTTTCGGGTTATGCAGTGTTGTATGGGATTATGTCCACATTCACATCGGGTTACTCATCACATGGTACACCTACCTTGTTTAGGGTATCTTACCCCTTTCTTTATCCTCACTGCAAGACATTAAACTGCGAATTGACTGGGCTTTCCCATCTGAGGCCTATCCTCAGGCCCCTTGGCCTTTTCGGGCCCCCGTCGCAAGTTCCTATTTATGATTGTGTGGTGTGGTATGTGATTATGTTATCATTCATGTTGTGTTACTCACTGCACTATACACATCCGTTGTTTGGGGTATCGTATGCTTTTCTTCACCCTCACTACAAGATGTTAAACTGCGAATTGTCTAGGCCTTCCCATCTGACGCCCAACCTCATTCCCCTTGGCCTTTTTGGGCCCCCAGCTCATGTTCATATTTAGGTTTGTACGGTGTGGTATGGGATTATGTCCGCATTGATTTCGGGTTACTCGTTGTGCCGTACACCCCCTCGTTGGGGTTTCTTACACCTATGTGTGTCATTTCCAGAACTACATGTGGCTTGATTCCCATCCTTATAGGATACATAGGACTTCTTGAGAATCACATCATTGGGTCCAGCCACATCTTGTCCCCTTGGCCTGCATTCCCCGAGAGAGAGGAATATATGGTGTGGTATGGGATTATGTTCTCACTCACATCGGGAGTTGTAGAGACCACACCATGTACCTCCATCTTCTGAGATTTCACCATCCCCTAGTTACATAATAATCCTTCTTTAATCGGTGAACCTCTAGTCCCCCCCCCCCCCGACCCTCTTAGGTGATTCACCAATGTGCCCGAGAGTACTCTGGTTCAGTACCTAGAGTGTCGGATTCTGCCCGAACATGATTTCACCCATTTCTCAGGCTTCGTGTTCCCCTTCAGCAGGCCTTCCATCACATTTCACACCCAAAGGGACCCCTGGATGACATAGATTCTAGTCCCAAGGGCCCTACTACCATTACGGGCCAACGTCCTCAAGGGTTTCGAGCAACAATTTTATACATGTCCCGTGTTGCAAATTTGGTCAGTGGTTGACGCTCATTTTTTGTTCCCACATCAGGTCACACGATATGGATACTGTGTTTTGAACATGGTCAATAGTTATCTTCCATCATCATGACCACTCCATTAATCCCAAACTGTTGGTTAAATAATACACAACCTTGTCCAATTCATCATGTGTAGGTTGATTTTTGAATCTCTTGGGTACTATTACTCAGTGTGCATCCGCATGTTAGGAAGAGAAATTTATGATACAGCAATCGTTCGGGGCTCCATGCCAATTTCCAATTTACATGTATTCGATGTATTTCCAATACCTTACCTGCCCTTGTTTCCTACACTGAGATTGACTCATGTAGGCTTAGGGATCGGGGTATGGTATGCACTTACTTGGAATAGTCCCGCTTCATCATTGTCCAAGTTCTAAGACCTTTATCTAAGATCTTTTCATATTGCCTCTTTGTGATAACTATGTACAGCTTGATTCCGATCCATATGTGATACGTAGGAATGCATGGGCATCTCGTTTTCGGGTCCAGATTAACTAAGAGCCAGCCTCTCCCACTTCCTTCCCACTTACCACTTTTTGGCCCCTTGGACCAAGGATTCATTCTATGAATTGTGCATAGTGTGGTATGGGATTATGTCATCATTCACATTGGGTATGCTTTATTTCACTGTGAACATTTCTCCTTTAGCCTCGTTTCTACTACGTCTGTGCCACACAATGTTAAAATTCGTGGTTGGTCCCATCAGATGACCTTAAACTGAGACAATATTATCTCGGCCACACGACAAAAAACGGAACTGCATTGTGATGCCCTCGCTCCAGGGACATCATGATTGGTATCGGTCAATCACCATACCATTTTTAAATGCCTTTATTTGTCTTGATTCTTGTGGTGATTCCAGGATATTCTGTGCTAGGACTATCACTTCACAAAATAAAACATTCACCCTAAATTAATAACAAGATACGTCAAATACTGCTTCTTTTGTTTGGAGGGCCATACATGCACGCCCCTGTTATCCCTGGCACTGGTACCTTACTGTGACACCTCTTAGAACTATGTATGGATTGATTAACATCCTCATGAGATACATAGAGACACCTAGGCATTTCACCTCGAGTCCATCCTCAGGCCTTTTTTTATTATTGTGCACCCCTCATCATTTTTACGCGCCACTATAGTTGTGAGCGCACGCAGGCCCCAGGGAGTCATGGATCATAGTGTTTCCCTATGTATCCAACCTTTTCGGCCCCTTGATGATCGAATTCTGAGGGGGGGGGGATTTGGATATGTCAAAAAACAATCAAGGTCTGAAGAAGGTTTAGGCATGACAAAGTGAATCCATATTTGGAATCGGTGATCCATTTTGGGGGGCCTAGAGGTGCCGCGTGAAAAAAAAATCAACGGTTCATGAAAAAAGCTGTCCTGTGTGAAAAACACTAGGATTCACAAGAAAATTCCATGTGTGGTGGAAATTTATATGCCACTACCCCACACGGTTGAATTCTCGAGCTTTCGACGTCGATGCACAATATTTTGCACAGGCCAATTTTTTGAGAAGATCTACGACCACGAGCGCCTATAAATAGAAGGCCACCCCTTAGACTTTCAGGTTGAAGAATCTTAACTGTCTCTCTGGAATCAAATTCACGTCTTAAGCATGAAAAATATGGCTCTCATGTACTTAATTGTTTTCACCAGGTCACGCGGGGGTCTTCTTTTGAGAGAAACCACTAGGGCTTGATCCTTGTCCAAATCCCAACGAGCCCCTTCCCCCGCGCCCAATTCCTTCCAATTGCGTGCAATCAGTTCTTCGGCGTGAAATTCCTTTTGCACTCCGCCCTGACCGTTTTCACGTGCACACTACCTTTTTCATGCCACTATGGCCTTTTCCTTGTATGCAGATCCATTGTGCTCTGACGCGGCCTTTTTCACATGCGAAACTTTATTGTGCACCGGCCCATCCTTTTTCACGCGCTCAGCGCCATTGCGCGTCATCCCAGCCTTTTTCGTACACTCATCGCCATTGTGAGCCAGCCCTAGCCGTTTTCACGTGCTCAACACCATTGCACGCTATCTCTAACCCTTTTTCACGCCCTCAACTCCATTGCGCGTTTTCCTGGCCTTTTTCATGCAAGAATCCCTATTGCACGCCAGCCCGCCCCTTTTCTATGCATCTGTCCCTTTTTGCGCGCAAGCCTCCCACCTTGTGTGGTCGTGATGTCAATGTCCCATGCATCATTTTTGGGCACCTCACAGGGCCAAAGAACCTTCTCCATATATTATTTTCCCAAGAAACCTCCTATGTTCAAACGAAGTATCTTCAAAGTCCAATGGACGATACTGCTCGTTCCCTTGCTTCGCCTCATGCTTCTTCGCATAGGCCCACTAATGAGTTTTTCTTCTTCGCATATCCATGATAACATGTAAACCCCCCATGTTTCACTCCATAACACCCCCTAGCCATGGCGTTTCCTATACCTTCTCTTCACCAAGGTGAAAAGGGTACCAGTTATGTAAGTCCTAGGGGTGCGGAGTGAACCCACCTCATCCGAGCAGAAGGACATTAAACTGCTAGGCACCATCATCCTCAGTAGATGACGTTAAACTATGACCTCTCCTCGTTCCTTGCTCGCGGGGTGCCCCCACCATGGACATTCTGCATGCCCCCTGGTCTCCATGAGAGTGAGATCATTCCTCAAATAGAATGAGATCTTATTTATCGGAGCAGCGTCTGTCCATGGGGAAAGGGAAACCATCCTAGTGTAAGCCCTGATCTATTCCTGCAAGAGGCGGCATCCCTGCCCCTCCTTTCTTCGGAGCCAAATCCCTTTCCTGTTGGGATTTTTCTCCACTGGGCCTCCATCCTTGAGTATGTCCCAATCTCATTGGGCTGTTAACCATGCATGATCCCATGTTTCATCGTTAGGATGCGATCACATGTATGCCCCACTTAAACTCTCACAGACGCACCTTTCTTGACATCATCATCAGGACTCTCATACCTCTTATTTCTCACACCGATCATGACTCATGTGAGAATAGAGAAAAAATTGACCATGAAATCTCAACTTGGGTAGCCTAGAGTATATGACCCACCCCAAGCATGAACTATGTGGTCTTTGATCCTTGACAAGGTGAGGTACGTAGGAAGCCTCCCTGAGGTTCGATCCCACCACCATCCATTGGTCCCGAACAACTTCACATTGGTGCACCAAGCCCACATACTTGAACTACGTGGTCTTTGATCCATGGCAAGGAAAGGTACATAGGAATCCTCTCTAAGGTTCAAGCCCACCACCCAGGCCGTTCAGACCATCTTCACATCGGTTCACCAACACATTGGGTTGCCTCAGAGCGTAAGCCCCAAATGCCCCCATGAACTACGAGGTCTTTGATACTTTCCAAGGAACGGTACATAGGAAGCCTCCATGAGGTTCAAGCCAAACATCTGGTCATTCTGACCCCCTTCACGTTAGTTTTACAATGTCCTACATTACGTTAAACTATGGACCCTAATCACCGGTAAGCCATTGTTTCCCCATTCAGCGATAAGCTGTTTCATGGAAAACCCATCCGAACTACGAGGACTTTGATCTTTTCCAAGGAAAGGTACATAGAAAGCCTTACTGAGGTTCAATCTCACAATCCACCCAGACACTAGGTCCTTATCCATGTCGTTTCACTTACTCCGGCCCACCAGAACTATGTGGTCTTTAATCCTTTCCAAGGCAGGGTACGTAGGAAGCCTCCCTGAGGTTCAAGCCCAACAACCAATGGTCCATCCCACTTCACGGTTTTCCACCCCCGTCCTTCATGACATTGAATTGTATTCCACTTTTTTGTTCTATATTCAGTGGAAATACATTGTCATTATTTCAATGACAAGTTATTGTCACACCATTCAGTGGTAAGATGTTGTCAGCCCCTTCCAACGGTAAGCTGTTGTAACTCCATTCAGCGGTAAGACGTTGTCAGCCTCATTCACCGGTAAACCGTTGGAACTCCAAAAAGTGGTAAGACATTTTCAAGATGAACTACATTCACTGAACTACGTAGAGTTCGATTCCCTACCATAGGGTTATGTAGGATGTCTCTTCGAGGATGAAGCCCAGCTTCACTATCACCCTTGAGATGGTCCTATTTCATTCCCCCTCCACTTCATTCATCAACCCATAATCTGTCCTAGTTACTACCTGGGTTGCCATTCCCCGGTGGTATCATGCCACCTCATACTCCATTCCATTTACCAGCATTCAAGAAGCCAACCAAACGTTGGCCCCAATATCAATGTTTGCTCTAGAAGTTTCACCCATCTGATCCACTCCAGTCAGTGTTCTGATCAGTATGATCTTTCTCTGCTGGTCGTTAAACATAGGGAATACCCTGTGGTAAACATAAGAAGCTAAGGAAAACCTCATATACATACCCATTTTATATGATTAATTGCATTTAATGTGGGATTTATCGGGCTTCTATGCCCTAGATAAGCCCTATAATGAGTGACAAAAGATAGGCGTGCCAGTGTCCCAGCATCCAGACATGCCAGCGATGCCAAACGTGACGACTCCCCTTACTAAAGGTTGCTACCCTAACCGGACCCCTTGGAATGTCCTGACAGAATCAGTGTAATTAACTGGAATCCATGAAGATATGGCAGCAGGAAGAGCTTCATGAATAATGTATTAAATATATAAGGAATACCTGGACTAGGTGATGAGTTCTGAGTAGGAATCCATAGAAGAAGAACTGAAATCCCATCATCCAATTTCAATCAAGGAGTTGACATCCCTGAAAAAAAGTGACGGATTCCCTCCCACCATTGGAAAGTGGGAATGTGTGTCAATAGTTGTGCGTCCTACATATACGAATGAGCGCGCCCTAACGAAAGCATCAGAAACATGTGGTAATAACCTTAATGTCCTTAGATCCATTGGGAAAACAATCATGCTTCCTTATTCGAAATACTATTGGATATATTCCATCAATCTAAGAAGTGGTATACTTAAATCATAATAACATAGATCACATTTTCAACAAATCCCTTATCAGTTCTGAGGTCAAAAATATTGTCCAATTTATATTATCTATATCATCATCTCTTTGTATATATAAAATATCACTTCTCATACTCAAGAAATTGTTAGGTGTTACATTTCCTTAATCAAATACTACATTTACTTTAAATAACTCTTCTATGTCATTAGAACTATTTAACATATCTGATAAAATCTATAATGAGAAAACTATTCTAAAAATAATTATATATTTTATGATTCATATAACATAATCATTTAATTCCAAAACATATACACTTAAATCATCCCACATTATTCATAAACCAATACTTAGGCATTATCATCTTATTCATCAATACCACTTCACAAGAATATGAAATATATATAATATCTTAAGTTTCCTCAACCTCAATTTAGTTATACTTCTTACATTTAATGTAAAATATACTATTAAAACATCTCTTACCATTCACATATCATTTTCAACCTCTTTACTTACATTAGTATAACCAATACTTCTGTGACTTCCTATTTTTATTCATGATATTTCAACATAGTAAATCAATTTTTATAATGCCCATACTTTCAACAAAGTAATAATCCAATTTTAATCAAGATCATTATTCTTCCATATATTGGATAAAACAAGATATCATAGTGTGAGAAACACTTTTTTGGGTAAAAACCCACATAATAATGATAAATTCCTTATACAAAGTACAAATAATGATAAATAATTTTTAATTTAGGAAATATTAGGTTTATCCTAAGACATTTATAGTTCTGTTTTATTTAAATAATTCATGAATGTTTTTAATGAGTTTCTGTATTTTAAATCGTATCCCCTGAGAGTGTCAACCCAAATTTGGAAAAATTCTTATTTTCGTACACAAAGTAATGATCGTGTATAACCCTATTGGCGCCAAAATATGGCCCAAAAGAAAGGAACGAAAAAGACGGCTGGCGTGCTGCCTCGCGAAGCACCGCCGCGAAGCACCCACGCGAAGCCCTACAGCGAAGCGCCCCGACCATTGCGGCCTCGTGAAGCTCTAGAGGCTATAATGCTCCGAGAATGCATTTGGCGTTCGCGATCCGCCGCGTAGCTCCGGAGGAGGTAATGCTCCGCGAATGCATTTGACGTTCAAGAGCACGCCGCGAAGCACCGGAGGCGGAGTGTGAGTTCTGCTTCACGGTTCCCCTTCCCTATAAATACTGGACTCCCCCTAAGTCCTGAGGACGGACAATCCGACCTTTCGGCTCCTCCTCTCCAGAATCGCGAAGCACTCTTTGCCCCGAGAATCATGAGCTCCGCAAGGTACTTCTACTTCGCGAGAGGCCTTTTCTTTGTCTCGTCTTGAACCTCTCTTCCTAGAGGGATGACCTTCGCGAAGCTCAAGGGAATTCACGAAGGAAGGGGATTCCCAAGGGAACCCGGGCAGCCGCGGAGCGCTTATGCCTCGCGAAACACCAAACCTGTACTAGTGATCCCTATGCTAAGGCAGCATTGCTACACATCGCGAAGCACACTTCTTTTCAGAACCCTGATTCGCGAGGCACCCCTTCTTCGTTAGGCAGTGCTCCGCGAACACTGTTCCACTTCGCGAAGCACCTTCCACTCACACCTATGCCCCATGCTAAGGCCAAGGAACTACACTTCGCGAAGCACACTCCGTTTCTTAGCAATTCCTCTTCCCGTGCGACCCTCCAGGTTTGCACGATGTGATTTCAAAGTCCCATGGACAATACCACCCGTAGCGTTGCTTCGCCTAATGATTCTTTGCATAGTCATGCTAACGGCTATTGCTTCTCCGCAAATCCACGCTAACATGGACCCCTTGATGGTTTGTTCCACAACCCCCCTTAACCATGGCCTTTCTGGTACCTTCCCTTCCCCAAGGACCAGAGGGTACCGGTTATGTAAGTCCTAGGGGTGTGGAGTGAACCCACCTCGTCTGAGCTGCAGGACGTTAAACTGCCAAGCACCGTGTCCTCAACACATGACGTTAAACTGTGAACTGACCTCGTCTCCCTCACGAAGGGTCCCCCCAGGTCGAACATTTTTTACACTACTCGTCTCCACGGGAATGGAATCACCCATCCATAATGGGTGATATCCTCCTTATCGGAGTGGCGTATGTTCATAGGAGAAGGACGACCCTAGTTCCCCAACGGATGGCTGCACCTCTGCATCTCCGTACTTCCCCACTACCAAGGTCAGTGGAGGACGTATTAGGGAACGAGGCACCTCCCATAATTGGACCAAGGTCCATCTTTCCCGTGCATTGTCTCACAATGGGCCTCCATCCTGGAGTAAGTCCCAGCACGATGGTCGGCCTAACGCATAAGCCCCTCTTCGCTTCTCATGGACTCTTCCTTTGCGACGTGATCGTCAGGTCCTTGTAACCTCTTGTTTCTCACACCGAGCATGACTCATGTGGGCTTAGAGTGAGCACCGAACCTGACCCCCACCCAAAGCGAACTACGAGGTTTTTGATCCATGTCAAGGCATGGTACGTAGGAAGCCTCCATGAGGTTCAATCCATATTGCTCAGTCATTCATTCACGTCGAGTTTCTCCCTCATCCAGCATGATGTTAAACTATACCCCCCCCCCCTCGTCTAGCATGACGTTAAACTGCATGCCCTCATCCAGCATGACGTTAAACTATATGCCCTTGTCCTGCATGACATTAAACTGCACACCCATTCCCACCTGAACTACGAGGTCTTTGATCCATGTGAAGGCATGGTATGTAGGAAGCCTTCCAGAGGTTCAAGCCCACCACTCATTGGACCAAGGACCACCTTCAAATCGGTTCGCCGACAAAGCCCCATTTGAACTACGAGGTCTTTGATCCATGTCAAGGTGTGGTACGTAGGAAGCCTCCACGAGGTTCAATCCCACCCATCATCCAATTCACGTCATGTTCTACCTATATCCAGCACGACGTTAAACTGCAATCCCAGTCCGACGGTAATCGGTTGTGACTAACCCGAACTACGAGGTCTTTGATCCATGTCAAGACATGATACGTAGGAAGCCTCTACGAGGTTCAAACCCACCATCCGGTCATTCTGACTTCATTCACGTCGGTCCACCCCCGTCCCACATGACGTTAAACTATATTCCCCAATCCGAACTAAGAGGACTTTGATCCGTGTCAAGGCATGGTACGTAGGAAGCCTCCCTGAGGTTCAAGCCCAAAAATAATTTCCCCAAACCATCTCCTAGTCGGTGTGCCAGTCCCCCCATTTTCAATCCCATCTTCCATCGGACCAAGGTCCCTCATTTATGTCGGTTCACCGACACCCACCGCCCGTCGTTTATTCACGTCAGGGTTCACTATCGTCCTGCATGACATTAAACTGTATTCCATTAATCCTTGGAAGTACGAGGACTTTTATCCATGTCATGGCATGGTACGTAGGAAACCTTCCCAAGGATCAATCCCATGACTAGTGGACCCACAGGTCTACTTTCACGTCGGTTCACCAATGAAATCCTTTGAACTACGAGGACTTTGATCCATGTCAAGGCATGGTACGTAGGAAACCTTCCCAAGGTTCAAGCCCACCACTAGTGGACCCACGTGTCTACTTTCACGTCGGTACGCTGATGATTCCCATCAGACCAAGGTCCACCTTCATGTTGGTTCGCTGATGACATTCATCGGGCCAAGGTCCACTTTCACGGAGGTTTAACGGCACCATCACGAACTACGCGGACTTTGATTCTCCGCCACGGGGATACGTAGAAAGCCTCTTCAAGGTTCAAGCCCAACTTCACCATCGCCCCTGCGATGGCCCCATTTCACTCCCCCTCCGCTCCATTCATCAACCTATCACCCATCCCGATTCTCGCTCGGACCGTCTTATCCCGGTGAGACTATGGCGGTACGCTCTTCTTCACAGCCGCCCATGGGCTGGCCCCGGTATCGACATCCCTTCAAGGAGAATCCCTCAATCCGATCTATCCTAGCTAATGCTCTGGTTGGGTTGTTCTGTATCCGCTAGATGTTAAACTCGTGGCATACCCTGTGTTAAACAGGGGAAGCTGAGGAAAACATCAGAAATGTGTCTATGTCATATAATTCCCCACGCTCGATGTGGGATGCCTCGGGCTTCCACACCCTCGAGAAGCCTTGTGACCAGGGATAACAGACAGACATGCCAGGTTCCCCAGCATCCAGACATGCTACTAATGCCTCAACGTGACTACTCCCCCAACTGAAGGTTGCTTCCCAGACTAGACCCTTTGGAATGTCCTGACATAAGCAGTGTAATTAACCAGTGTCCATGGAAACATGGCACTAGGAAGAGTTTCACGAACTACGTATTAAATCTATGAGGGAGACCCATACTAGGTGACGAGTTCTGAGGAGGAATCCACAGGAGGAAGAACTGACATCCCATCATCCCGTTTCGATCAAGGAGCAGACGTCCCTAAATAAGGAGTGAATGTCGCCTGCCTTTGGAAAGAGTGAATGCGGGGCAACAAAGCATCGCGTGTCCTCCTCCACGGACGGAACGGATGTGCGCGCGCACCCCGTCGAAAGTGTCAGAAACAGAAATGGTGAACCCGATATGAAATTCTTCTCCTCAATATGGATATTAGTAGCTTTTGAGACACCAGTAGATTGACGTGTCACCGGATCTAGATATCCGGTGCCTGGTCCTGCCAAGCAAATAGCGGGCCTGTCCTGAAACTCACCGGAAGTCTGGGCAGTAGAACGTGGGGCACTCCGTTCTGTAGCGTGTTGGCGTGGATCCTTCTTACAGACGTGGAGAATGGAAGGA
The DNA here is from genome assembly GCA_963277665.1 of Viscum album. Classification (NCBI taxonomy): domain Eukaryota; kingdom Viridiplantae; phylum Streptophyta; class Magnoliopsida; order Santalales; family Viscaceae; genus Viscum; species Viscum album. The sequence goes on along the minus strand of OY728131.1, from coordinate 845,944,333 downwards.
CACTGGGGAACTGGATGTCAATCCTTTTCCTCTCAGTACTGATGAGTTGATCCCTTCATTTCTCAGGAACCAGGTTGCTGTTACAGAGACGTGATCATCGTCCACTCCTCGCCCACGCAGGGGCAGGGGAAACACCGCCACGACCACCCCATGTAGCGCCGCTACCGCCACAACGGCAGCCACATCGCGGAATACGGGGCGCCCACGTCCCCTTTCCCCATCAGAGCTCATCCAGAGAAGGGTGATCAACAACCTCGTGCGCAGGTACGAGGAAGAAGGGGTCATACCAACTCGGGATATGGCCCGCCTGGACCTGGAGGCCTCCAGGCTCCACCGTCAACGCCGCCCTAACAGGCCATGCAGGGAGCCCCTGCTCCCCACCCCAACTTTCAACCGTTTCGGGAGCCTGTCTCTGGAACGCCTTGACGACTCCTCGCCTTACACTGAAGAGGCGGGCGCCGTCCGGATCAGCCCGCTCAGGGTCCCGACCTGAGGGCTCCAGGCGAGAGCTCCCGTCCGGCCGCGTCAGCGCCGCCGTCCGGCCCCGCAGGAAGAGCAGGCAGGCTACGTCCCTACACCACCTGCACGAGCTCGCCTGACCCGAATTCAGCGCCGGGCCCGGGCTGAGGATGCTTGCTCGGGTGCGTCGACGTCAGCATCTACAGTGGCCCGAGCCACCGCCGACGTGCATCGTGAAGCCCCTACATACACTGAGCATGGGCACTCTTTCACCCAACCAGGATCAAGACCCCAACCGCCCCACGGGTAGGTTGGGTTGACTCTCTGGGTTACAGGCCCAAGTGGTGATCGCCTTGAACTAACCCGCGGTAATGTCACCCTTTACAGTGGTCCTCCCCGTACCACTACTCCATAGAGCGTGGGCCTTCCCCGCTCCGAACTTTGTCATGGAGGCATGCCTCGTGCTACCCCCATCCCGAAGGATGACCTGCCACGCGGTAGTGACGCTCAGCGCGGAAACCTTTCCCACGCCCACTATACAGGGTATGGAGTCCATCCTCTTGCCCCCGAACGCCAACCTGAAGGCACCGTCCATCCGGTCCTTCTCCAATGTGGGGGCCCTCCCTACGTCCTCTCTGCAACCGGCGAAGGTCCTCCTCGCCCCAGAAACTCGAGGAGTGAAGGTCAGCCTCGCTCCACTCGCATCAACCATGGAGGTCCTACCCATGCTCCTGCCGGTTCCAACAGAGGCTCCGCCTATATGGGTGTTGTTCATGGAGCTCCTCCCCATGTACCCTTCGACATTTTCCCCAGTTCCCCTCACACCCCGGCTATCTCGAGTGGGGGCCCTCTCCACCACGGCGCCAGCGCCGCCTCGAGGCTGCCTGATAGGGGTCAACCCTGTCCCGAAGAGCCACCCCGGGGAAGGAGAGAAGGTCATCGCCTTCACAAGAAGAACCCTGGGAAGGCCTAGGTGGAGATCAAACCTAACCGCTTCTCCGACTCGGATGTGGAATGTGATTCAGTGATGGAACCTTCTCCCCACTCCTCCGTATCATGGACTAGGGTAGGAACCATACGCGTTAGCCTCATCCTCCTGGAATTTGAGGTCCACCAGATTCCCATTTCCCACCGCAGGTACTTCCAAGAGGAAGAAAGCTTGGGAATTCCGCAGGTCTCGACCGCGCAATCACCGCCTTTGTCACCAGAAGCACCCTCTACCTCTACCAGAGATCACGGAGAGTTATTTTGGGGGCCAAAGACGGTAGAGCGATGACACGACCTGTCGCCGGTAGCAGCGGCTCCTGTTCCGGAAGCTGTGGTTATCATCCCGTCGTATCATGACATCGCGGCCAGGTCACCTCACTATTCGGAGGATGGCCCAGAATTCGGAGGCCAGTCAGCTCGTTTGCGGTATTCTCCACCGCCGAGCTTACTATCCTAGAGGTCCGCCTCGGTACCGCTACCGGTCCCTCAGCCTCCCCCGGTTGACAAGTGGGGCAACACAGGGCCATACCCTGAGTCCGAGCCCAGGAGATTCTGGAGTATTCTCTCAGCGGATTACTTCCCAGAAAGGTTCTGGCCGACGGCGGAGCTGAATTTTCGCGTACCAGAGTCTCTTACCCTTGAAGAAGTGGGGTGCTTTTGTCCAACCCTATGGGCGACACACTTCCGCCTTCGTTACGAATGGGTGGTGTACCCCAGAAGTCGAGAGCACTTTAAAGAAATCGGCGAGCAGTGTCGCCTGGTTGATGCGGCCGCACTCCTTGTGGCCCAACACCCTGAGTCACCAGGTCATCAGATCACCCTTCAACGAAAATGCGTTCAGAGTTTTAAAGCACTCCGCAGAATCGTCAGGGAAGCCACCCCCCATGTACAAGTCCATGGTTGGGGACACTATGCTGCTCTCCTCTTCGACCCTATCCGGTGGCAGCCCGATTCGCTATGTGACATCGAGGACATGCCCTTGAGAGGGGTCACGGTCCACATGGCTGACATCGTGGACAAGGAAGATGAGCATGAATTCCTTGATGGAGACTTACCCCCCGAGGGCGTACCGCCACTGTTGGACCCATCAGGGAGAGTTACCCATTAGCAGAGGAACCTGCTAGGCCTCCCCGTACCCACCGAGTCGCTGGTACTCGGTCAAAACACTGGCAAGGGTAAGGAGCATGTCAGAATAGTCAAGCACTCCGACCCGTCCGCCTCTGTGCAAAAAATGGACGAAGATCCCGAGAAGGCCACGTTACGCCAGCTGCTTGCTGAGCAGAAGAGGCTAGTTGACGAACTCTTGGCTGAGTGCGCTGCAGAGCGGCGACCCGACTATGGTAATCCCAGGCCGGGGCAGCAGGGGAAGGAACAATTTCCCCCCGGTGAGATGCCTTCGGGAAACCCTGATCATGCTACTGCCGCAGACAGGGCAGAAGTCGGAACGTATGGCAAGAGGGCGCGATACGTCTCGCCAAATCCCCCCGACCGACGGGGCAATCTGAAGAATCCAGTCCGGGTTCCCCCAGTCGCCCCGCGGGTCGTCCAGCTAGTTGACCCACGAGCGACCTAAGCCGTCTACCGTGTTGAAGAACCTGGCAATGCACTTGTGGTTAGGGATCCCCATCAAGATAGGGACCCCCACCTGGATGATCTTATCGCGGCGCTCACATCCCGCCTCGAAGCGTTGGAAACAAGGAAGGTGGTGGTCCCACCGGATGGCAAGCCTTATCCCGCGTGGGTGGATGATATGCCCACACCTCCGGGTTTTGGGAACCCCACTTTCTCGTCTTTTAACGGGACAGGGGACCCACCGCAGCACTTGGCTCATTTTTCTTCCCGGTGTGGCCCCATGCTAGGGACCCCGGCTCAGCAAGAAGCCGCCAAGCTCTGATGTTTCATATAGACATTGGAAGGTCCGACATTCGTCTGGTACAGCCAGCTCCCTATCGGATCGGTGACAGGTTGGGAGGATCTTCGCCGGTAGTTCTTATACCAGTTCAGCTCCACCACATGGAAGACCAGCATTACGGACCTCTTCAAGTGCAAGCAAAGGCCTGATGAGCAGGTTGCAGATTTCATTGCCCAATGGAGGGGACTTACGTATTCCCTCGATATGCCACTGACTCAGGAGAGACTACTGAAGATGTGTGTGGGGAACGTCAAGATAGAGCTGGTACCATCCCTGATTACCCAGAACTACCCTGGAGGGTTCAGAGATTTCTCAGATAAGGCTCAACACCATGAGGAAGCCCTACAGCAGGCCAGTCAGGCACGTTTGTTGCCCCCTATGATCTCGACCAGGAGGACCGCCAGGGCTGAACCCACCGCGGTGGCCCAAATAGAAGCCTCGAAGCAGCTGGAGTTACTGCCGGCGGCACCACCCTTGCAACCCCGCAGAGGTCCTCCACCTCAAGCACAGGATCCTGCCCAGCAGTGACCTGCTCAGATCCGACGGGTTCCCCCGCGAAATGCGCCACCGCCACCTAGGTGAGACAATCAGGCGCCTCCTCCTCGGCCGGCCCCTCCGGCCCCTCATCAGAGCCAAGCCCCCAGGGCCCCCTATCCGGAAAGAAGGTACCATACTTATTCGTTCAACGAAAATCAGGTCCCTGGCTACTTCCGAAGTTCTCCAGAGAAAGGGATTGTGCGTCTGCCTGAGTGCAGAAGGTCGGCAGAGGCGAATCTCACCGATCACCCCAACTACTGCCCTTATCATCGTATCCTGGGACACACCCTCATGCAATGCTATGTGTTTAAAGACTGGATTCAAGACCAGGTCAACAACAACATAGTCAAGTTGGGCCCACCACCAGCGCAAGTGGCAGGTGTCTTTGCAGGATCAGAGATCGGCATCGACAGCGATGGCGAGTGGCAGCAGGTCCCTAGCCACAGATCCCAGAAATACGACGACTGGATGGCTCGAAAAACCATCGTTTGTGCCCATGGTATCATCCGGGCGCACCTGAAGCAGTCGGAACATTTAGAAGAAGTAGCTGGTGCCTCCACATCTTCTTCACAGTCAGCCTCTTCCCAAAAGGGCAATCAGCGACGACGTAAGAAGAAGCAACGCGCACCGCCAGTGTTGTCGTCATCCCGCACTCTCGGCGAATTTATGACCCATAAAATGGGGATTACTCCAAGAATCTGCCAAGCAGTGGATGACTCCTCGAGCGACAGCTAGGGGTACGCTTCGGTTAACACCATGGAGCTGGTAAAGCCCTATATGACCCCTGACGAGGGGGAATGCTAGGCAGAACTCCCCAACGTTTCCAGCCGATGTCAACGTCAGCGGAATCGCAACTGCGCCGGTCATCGAGGTACGTCAGCAGAAAATTTTGGCCAAGCCATGGACGCAACTGAGACCAGGCAGCAGGCTCAGCGTAGATCTCAGCATGCGCAAACCCATCTAAAGCCCTCGGCTCTACCTCCACCGCTGTTCGTGCTACTAGATCGGGGGGGAGCTTCCTCGTTCATATCACAGTCAGTCATGCCTAGCTACAGGCCAGCCTCCACTGTCAAATCCTAGTCCAGCGACTACTCTTCAGGCTTCTACTAGTAGGCAGCAAGATGTACCCAGTACTAGTCGATCGCCGGTTCAACCAGCAGGACCCGCTATGCCTCCAAATGCCGAACGACCTCCTATAAGAGGAGGTTCGTGTTTGGCACGAAAGTATGATGTCTTGAAGCACCTGGTCGGAATTCGGGCGAGGCTTTCTATCCTTGAGGCCCTCCGCCTATCATCTGAAATGCGAGAGTCACTTGCTGAGGCCCTAAGGAGCCCCCTCCAGTTTAAGACAAAGGTAGCCGCTGCAGAAGCCTCCCATACCAAGACAATTGAAAACACCGAATGTCAGGCGGTTATATCGTTCTCCGGTGAAGATGAGGACCCTCCTATACAGGGGCACATTTGCCCGTTGTACATCACTAGCCACTTCAATGGTGTGGAAGTCCGCCACTACCTCGTTGACACAGGTTCCGGAATCAATCTAATTCCAACCCGGACGTTGCGAAAACTAGGTCTGTCTGAAGGTGATTTAACTCCCTTTGACCTTAGGATCCAGGGGTACGGCAGGACCGAGAAAACCCCAGTCGACAAGATCTTCCTGAAGACTCACTTCGGTGGCTTAATTGCCAGCACCGAGTTCATGGTTGACTCTCAGGACACCGCCTACAACGCATTGATGGGTAGTCCATGGCTCCATCTTCATGCAGCAGTCCCTTCGTCGTATCACCAGTGCCTCAAGTACTCGCTCAACGGTCGAGTAGGCGTGCTCCAAGGAGACGCGTCCCCTTTCGCTTCTTGTGAGGCCCGCTACCTGGATGCGGGTTATTACAAAATTAAGGATATGAAAATCCTAGTAAGTGAGGATGAACCCGCCCCGGTCACAAGTGATCCCTGGGCAAGCATGGATGATGCCTACATCCTCCCGATCCACCGGTTGGAGGTCACGACCCCCGACATTTGGCAATGTTTTGTTGTTTCGGGTACGCAAGGAAGGCATGTCCTCGTGTCCAAGTGACGACGGAAAATCACATTGTACTCCTACATCATCCAGGCTCAAGTCATCCTGGAACCTCCTACCCCTATACGGTACCGGGACGTCAAGCTTATGACAAAGGAGGTACGCCATACGTGTCTCTTTCGCCGGGCTGGAATTAACCGACTCGGGCCAACACGTCACCACTGCTTTGATATCATCAAACATGGCCCTTTAGGCCGATGACCAAATGGAATATGGTCAACTGCCTTCATTGCTATGGTCTCAATGGCAAGTGAGTCTCCCGATGTGAGGACCGCTGCTGCCCAAGCCTGCACCAGCTACCCCTCAGATTTTGATAGCCCAGAAGTATCTTCCGTCGCCGGAAGTCCCCCCACGAGTGGGGAGGAAGACCTGGAGGATGCTCCCCCCGCCTTTGAAGAAGGCGTCTCTACCACGGTTGATGAACTGGTACAGGTGAACCTTGGTAGCGAGGCAGATCCAAAACCCACATTGATCAGTGCAGCCATGTCCCCCGAGGAGCGGCAGCAGTACGTAGACTTCCTCAAATAGAATTGTGATGTGTTTTCTTGGAGTTACAATGAGATGCCAGGGCTAGATCCCCAGGTAGCCGTTCACCGTATGGGCCTCCCGACAAAACATCGTGGGTTTAAGCAGCCTCCCAGGAAGATGCACCCTTCTCATGGAGCTATGGTTGAGGCCGATGTTGACAAGCTAATCAAAGCCAACTTCGTCAAGGAGGTCCAGTTCCTCAAGTGGCTTGCCAACATTGTGCCAGTCATGAACAAGAATGGGAGTATCAGAGTCTGCATCGACTTCCACGATCTTAATCACCACTGCCCAAAGGATGACTTCCCACTCCCAGTAACGGAGTTGTTGATTGACGCCTCGGACGGGTTCCAAGCCCACTCTTTCATGGATGGGTATTCCGGGTATAACCAGATCCAGATGGCCCTCGAAGATGAGGAGTCCACTGCCACTAGAGCTCCCCAAGGTACCTTTTGCTACCAGGTTATGCCATTCGGTTTAAAAAATGCAGGTGCCACTTATCAGAGGGCCATGCATCGCATATTCAAACCGGTTCTCGGGACATTGGTGGAATGCTACGTGGATGACCTCATAGTCAAATCATGTCAGCGCCAGGACCATCTCAAAGGCCTTGAGAAAGTGTTCGGTTTCCTCTGTTCCCGCCACCTGAAGATGAACCCGCTGAAGTGTGCCGCCGGGGTCACCTTCGGGATGTTTCTGGGCTTTGTTGTCAGTTACCGAGGTATCGTGATCGACCCGGAGAAGATCAAGGCCATCACCCAAATGCCTCCCCCGAGCAACATTCGGGAGCTTCGAGGCCTTCAAGGCCACTTAGCCTATATACACCGATTCATCGTGAATCTGGACGGCAAGTGTATGCCCTTTTCCCGGCTCACGAAGAAGGGTGCCGCCTACGAATGGGATGAGGAGTGTCGGACCGCCTTCGAGGAAATCAAGCAGTATCTGCTCCAACCTCCGGTCATGATGCCACCCATTTCCAGAAATCTGCTGGTCCTTTATGTGACCACCCTGGAGAGATCCCTCGGTGCGCTTCTCGCCCAGAAGAATAACGAGGGTACTGAGAATAGTGTCTACTATCTCATCCGCATGCTTCTCGATACGGAGGTCAGATACTCCCCTATCGAAAAGAGCTGCCTTGCGCTCGTCTTCGCCGTGTAGAAGTTGTGACATTACCTGCAGCACCACAAGGTGAAATTGGTCTCCCAGGTAGACCCAATGATCTACATCCTGAACCACCCTATGCTGACTGGCCGACTAGCACGGTGGGCAGTGATTCTCCAGCAGTTTGATATCAGGTTTGTACCACAGAAGGCCATTAAGGGACAGGCGTTGGCAGAATTTTTAGCTGCCCATCCAACCTCCGCGGATCAATCCCTGGAACTGGATTTCCTTGATGAGATGATCCTCTCAGTCGATCATGCTGTCTCGTGTTGGCAAATGCATTTCGACGTCTCCTCCTAGAGCCCCACCGGTAGGAGGCTCAACGATCCCAAGCTCAACAGAGTGGGCCTGGGTATTGTCTTCATTACCCCGGCGCTAGACATCCTACCATACTCGTTCCTGTTGTCATAAGGTTGTACGAACAACGAGGCAGATTATCAAGCTCTCATCACCGGCCTCGAGTTAGCCCTTGAGATCCATATGCCCCATCTACATGAGAAGGGAGATTCCGAGCTGGTAATCAAACAGGTTAATGACGACAATGTCGTCAGGAAGCCGGAGCTCGAAGCGTTGCTGGAGTACACCCTCTGCCTAATGGCCCAGTTATCTTCTCGACCAGAGGTTACCCATGTCCCACAGTCGCATAACGGCCAAGCAGACGCCCTGGATGGGTTAGCCGCGTCGCTCACAGAACCTGAGCAAGATGATTTGATCATACATGTGGCCCACCGGAGAGTCATTTCCCCCATCACCCAAGAGGACCATGATAGCCTATGGGTAAGTCATCTCACCGCCGGACCCTCCACGTCAGGGGTCCCGAGTTCGTCAGACGTAGTGGTTGAAACCACCCCCGACTAGAGAGCACCTTTTGTCGAGTATCTCCAAAATGGTCTCCTCCCGGACGACCGGGCTGAGCGCGAGTGAATTCGACGCCGCACGCTTCAATTTACACTCCAGAGCGGCCCCATTCTTGAACAAATCCTTTATAAGCGGAGTTTCGATGGTGTCCTCCTTCGTTGCATCCAAGGAGGGGAGATACCTCAAGTTATGCAGGAGGTTCACGCCGGTTCCTGTGGCGCCCATCAAGATGGGCCGTAGTTGTCCCATCAAATCCGGAGGTTAGGGTACTTTTGGCCCTCTATGATCCCTGATTGTATTGGATATGCCAAGAGATGCCACGCGTGCCAAGTACATGCCATATTCTTGCATCAGTGGTCGGAGCCCCTCCACCCCACCAAGTACACTTGTCCATTTGAGGTGTGGGGACTTGATGTAGTTGGACCATATCCACCAACAACAGCCCGCCAGTGTAGGTTCATCATGACTGCTACAGATTTCTTCTCCATGTGGGTAGAGGCAGTTCTGCTCAAAGAGGTCAAGGCCCGTTCCATCATTGACTTTGTGAGCTCCAACATTATCCACCAGTTTGGGGTAACTCACGCCGTCCTCACCGATAATGGCACCAACTTCCGAGCAGCTGAATTGAAGAAATTGTATGCCAAGTACGACATCCGGTCGAACCATACCTTCCGCTACCACGCGCAGGAGAATGGACAGATCGAGGCATTCAACAAGACCCTCTCTAACATTCTGCAGAAGATGGTTGGTCAGAACAAGAAAAGTTGGCCAGACAAGATCCCCAACGCCCTCTGGGCTTACTGGACGACGACTCGCAACTCTACCCAGGTGACCCCATATTCCCTGGTGTATGGATATGAGGCCGTCCTACCCATTGAGATCCAGCTACCGTCGTTACGCACTGCAGTTTATGACCACCAGACATCAGATGAGGTAGTCGAGATCCATCTAGCTGAATTAGAAGCACTGGACGAGAACCGGATTCGTGCCCTGCACAATCTGGAAAGGCACCAGGACAAGATAGAGAGGGCTTTTGACAAGAAGGTTCGTCTCCGCTCTTTTCTATAGGGCAAACTGGTACTGGACCTTCAAGCGCCAATGATTCCCGGTAGGAAACCGCCCAAATTATAACCCAAATGGGAAGGGCCTTATACATCCATAAGGTTTACCCCAATGGAGCATACTCCTTGGTGACCACAGATGGAGAGCGTATAACCCCTCCCACCAATGTCAAATTCCTCAAACGATACTTTGCCTAGGGAAAAAGGGTCCTGCACGACCCTAAACTGCAAAATGGTCCCGCACGACCTTAAACTGCATCTTCGTCCTGCAAGACGATAAACTGTGAAACGGTCCCGCATGACCTTAAACTGCACATTATGGTCCAACATGACTCTAAACTGTAAAGTCCTGCACGACCATAAACTGCATCTTCGTCCTGCAAGACATTAAACTGCAAGCCGGTCAGGCCTTCTTGACAGAGTCTCAGCCTATGGCCCCTTGGCCTCCTCGGGCCCCCGGCCCCCGTCTTCACCGCGAGACGTTAAACCGCAAGCTGGTCAGGTCTCCCTGACAGCGGTCTGGCCCCAGGCCCCCTGGTTTCCCCCGATCTACCCTCTTGCGGGATTGTACGGTATGGTGTAGGACTACGTCCTCATTCACGTCGGATTACTCATCGTACTGTACATATCCCCAAATGAGATGCTTCTCATCGTCCAGCATGACGTTAAACTGCATTTCTAGAACTACGTGTGGCTTGATTCCCATCTTCATGGGATACGTAGGAATGCTCGGACGCCTCGTCTTGATCCCAGCCCCAAGCTTTTCTCTTCCACTATTCCCCCTGGGAATAGTTTCCTTGCAGGATCTTTCTGTAGCAGGGAGTAGGCTTTCTTGGCCCTGCTCATGCAACCCCACTCGAACAAGGATTGTAAGGGTCGAACCATGTGCCCACTCCCATTCTTCTATCCTCCCACATCCTCACTGCATGACGCTAAACTGCATGGTCTTCAAGAACAACGTATGGCTTGATTCTCATCCTCATGAGATACGTAGGAATGCCTGGACATTTCTTCCGTTGGACTAGCCCAAAAGCCAAAATATTCCCCTCTGGTCAAGACATGGCAGGGTGCACACTTTTTCCCCAACTCACATCGAGCAAGCCTCGACCCGACTGCACATTCCCCCTGGAGATGTTTGCCTCTTTCATGGATGGATACAGCTATGCTTCACCCACTCTTTGATTGGGATTCCATCATTTTTTCACACCCAGAGGGATCCCAAAGAACGGCCTGGATACTACGCCCAAGGGCTCTCCTGCCGATACGGGCCAATGCCCCCGAGGGTTTTCAAGCAACAAGCCGATACAAGTCCCGCGTTGCGAATTTGGTCAGCAGTCGACGCTCATTTGTTGCTCCCATAACAGGTCACCATAGGAACGCTGTGTTTTGAACATGGTCAACAATGTCCTGGATCTTTGGTTCCACCCCGAGATGTCCCAGTCATCGAGTGGAGTGATTCATTCAACCCCATCCCGAGGTGACAAACTTCCCCCCGGGTGGTGCTAGCGATCAGGCCCACGACCCCTATTCCCCGTAGGGGTGAACAGTGTAGTGTGGGACTACGTCCTCATTCACGTCGGGATCATGTACCATGCCGTACGCCTCCACTTACGAGGCCTAGCCTCAGGCCCCATGGCCTCCTCAGGTCCCCAACCCTTATCCTCATTGCAAGACGTTAAACTACAAGCAGGTCATGCCTTCCTGACCAATGCCTAACCATCCGGCCCCTTGGCCTTTTCAAGCCACGACCCAGGTCCTCTCTTATAAGAGTGTATGGTGTGGTGTGGGACTACGTTCTCATTCACGTCGGCTTCTTCTCCATACATCACACCTCCCTTGCTTAGGGGTATAGTACTCCCCTTCTCATCCCGTATGACGTTAAACTATATCTATAGAACAACGTGTGGCTTGATTCCCATCCTCATGGGATACATAGGACCACCTGAATGTCCAGGATTTGGGTCCAGCCCCATCTCTCGGGAATCTTCTTCCCATCTTGGCCCCTTGGCCTATCCCTCCTCCATGAGGGGATTATATGGTGTGGTGTGGGACTATGTCCTCATTCACGTCGGTCCCGTAATGACCACGCCATGTACCTCTCCCTACTGAGCTGTTTCGTCGATCCCTTTTCGGCAGTTCACCAATGTGCCTAAGAGTACTCTGGTTTATTACCTGGAATGCCAAGCTTTACTCGGACACGTCCGCACCCGCTTTCCAGGCTTTGTGTATCCCTGCATCAGGGCTTCCATTATCTTTCACACCTGGAGGGACACACCAAGAACGGCTTAGATACTATGCCCAAGGCCTCTCCTACCGTTACGGGCCAACGCCCCCGAGGGTTTCGGATTGCGAATCGATAAAATCCCATGTTGCGAATATGGTCAGCGGTCGATGCTCGTTTGTTGTTCCCACCTCAGGATAACGCGATATGGACGCTGTGTTTCCACCATGGTTAACAGTTTTCCTCTATCTCCACACCAACCCATTAAGCCAAAAATGTCGGGTACACAATTCACACCCTTCATCACTTCATCATGTCCAAGTAGAGTCTCAGAACTCTTGGTACTTTTCCTCCGTGCACGTCCGCGCGTTGGGAGAAGAAGCTGTGTCAAAGGTGTCCTTTGGGACTCTCTTCCGACTCCCATTTGATGGACGCCCCAAGTATTGTGATGAAGATACCCCCCTTTTTTCCCACACCGAGTTTAACTCGCGTGGGCTTAGGGATCGGGTTGACATATGTTCTTACTCGGGAAGTTGTCACCATCCATGGTCCGAACTCTAAGACAATAAACTAAGATTCTCATCTGGAACTACGTTCAACTTGATTCCTATCTCGATAGGATACGTAGGAATGTCCAGAACCCTTGTCTTTGGGTCCAGCTTGAGTTCAGCAAGTTGACCTCTCTGGTCCTGCCTTCAGGACCCCGACTACGGGACCGCGTGGCGTAGTGTGGGATTATGTCCTCATTCATGTCAGGTTTGCAATGGCTACACCACGCTCACCCTCGTTCTGAGAGTTATCCCTCCTATTCCTTGTCCCACATGACATTAAAAGGAACCCTTCAGAACTACGTGTGGCTTGATTCCCATATTCATGGGATACGTAGGACCACCTGAATGTCTAGGCTTCGGGTCCAGCCCCACCTCTTAGAGATCTCTTGATCTCCCAATCACCTAGGCCACTTGGCCCATCCCTATCTAGGAGGAAAATATGTAGGTATGATGCAAGGTTTTGGGCACCATGCCCCCTTCCCCCGGGAACCCGCCATATCTTGGTTACCCTCAAGTTGAGTCTCTTGACCCCTTGCAGTGGTTCACCCATGTCTTACGAGTACTCTGGTCTAGGACCAAGAGAGTCAGATTCATCTTGATCAAGTCCCTTCCACTTTTCAAGCATCGTGTTCTCCTCCATTCCGGCTTCCAACACCTTTCACACCCAAAGGGACCCCCAAGAACGGCCTGGATAAAATTCCCAAGGGTTCTCCTACCATTACGGTCCAACGCCCCTGAGGGCTTTGGACAACAAATCGATAAAATCCTGCATTGCGAATATGGTCAGTGGTCGATGCTCATTTGTTTTTCCCCATTCCAGGCTAACGCGACAGGATGCTGTGTGGCGAACATGGTCAGTAGTAATCCTCTATCGTCACGCCAGCCCCTTCAGTCATCGAATGTTGGTTGTATGATTCACATCATTTTCCACCTCATCATGTCCAGGTGGAATCTTAACACTTTTGGCGCTATCCCTCAGTTTACCTTTGCATGTCAGGGGGACAAAGCTGCAATATGGAATCCTTTGGGGCTCCCATGGTCTGAGCACTAAGACCATAAACTAAGATCCATTCATAACTACTTGTGGCTTGATTCCCATCCTCATGGGATACGTAGGACCGCCCAGACGCCCTGTCTTCGGGTACAACCCATTTTGGGAGCCAGTCTCTCCCCCGGTTTCAACTCTTACCTCTATATAGGCCCCTCGGCCTAAGGCTTCCCTCTCTGAATGGAGTACAATTTGATGTGGGATCATGTCTCCGTCAATTGTGTTTTATAACACTACACACATTTCCCACCTAGCATCGTCTCTGCTACGTCTGCGCTGCATGATGATAAAATGCATGCATGGTCCTATCATACGACCCTAAACTATGACATTATCATCCTGGCCGCACGATGAAAAACGGCACTGCATTGTGGTGACCTCGTTGTAGAGAACATCACGTTGGGTATTGGTCACCTGCCATGCCATTTTTCAATGCCCATCATGGCTTGATCCTTGTGGTGACATCACGACCTACTATTCTAGGCATGTCACTTCACAAAAAAAAACCATTCACCTTAATGAACAAACAAGATTCATCAAATTCCGATTCTTTTAGTGCAAGGGCCACGCCCGCACTCCCCTTTTCCCCTGGCACATGTATTATACCGTGCCACCCTTAATAACTACGTATGTCTTGATTCTCATCCTTATGAGATATGTAGGACCACCAGGGCACTTCCCCGCGGGCCCAGCCTAACCTTTGTGTTCGGTCCTTCAACTCGAGCATTTCCCCAGAGAACGCATGGTAAGTAGGGCTTAGGTCCTCCTTCACGTCGGGTTTTTTATCCATGTGTCCCCTGCCCCCTTTACCCATTTATGGTCTAAGTCCCATCAAGAACTATGCATGGCTTGATTCTCATCCTCGTGAGATACGTAGGAGCACCCAGGCACTTCCCTGTGGGCCCAACCTAACTTTCACTTTCGGTCCCTTGACCAAAAACCTCTCCGAAGGAGGTCGTGTGGTGTGATATGGGATTGTGTCCTCATTCACGCCAGGTGTTTGAGTTAATCCACCATGCGCCTCTTATGTCTCTTCCCATCCACGGTCTGAATTCTACGACCCTAAACTAAGATCTCCCTAAGGGAAAGGAATCTTCTCCCTCTCTCTAATACGTTTCGTTGTCGTATTCAGATGTGTTTCGATAAAGAACCCGAAGTGTGGGACTTTCATACGGACATTCCCTTCATCCCACGACCAAGCTTCGTGAGCTCGCTATTTGGATCCTCATCCTCTTCCACATCCAAAAGGACCCCCGGACGACATGGATGTTAAGCTTAAGGGCTCTCCATGAATGCTGGTCCTAAGGGCCTTTCGATCATTTCGGGCCAACATCCCTACGGATATTTGACAACATTTGTGACATGGTCCCGTGTTTCGGACATGGTCAACGGTCGACCCTCATTTGTCTGTCCCCATTCTGGGCTAACGCAACAGGATACTGCGTTCCGAATACGGTCAGCAGTTACCCTCCATCGTCACGCTGCCATCATCGTGATCTGAATCTCGAGCACCATGATTCACACATTTCCACTTCCCCATGTTCAAGTGGAATTCCATCATACTCGGCTCTTTCTATTCGCACATCTCGGTGCGCTAAATGATCGTGTTAGTGTCACTGGGCCGGTATTCACCGAGTGTCCCTTTTCCCTAACCTTCCCCTCTCTGTGTCGGGAAATTCCCACCACTACTGCTTGTTTCCCACACCGAGCACGACTCACGTGGGCTTAGTAGTTTTGGCGGGATGTGTACCAACACGGTCATGCAGCTCCTCGTTTTGCATGATGTTAAAATGAGCTTCTAGAACTATGTATGGCTTGATTCCCATCCTCATGGGGTACATAGGAACGCTCAGACACTCTACTTCGGGCCCAACCCAATCCTCACTCTTGGTCCCTCAACCTGAAGAGTTTCCTCCGGGGGTATGTGGCGTGATTTGGACTCTAATTCCTCATTCACGTCGGTTTCATATCTACCACGCCACACGCTTCCTTCCCTTTTATTCCACGTCCTATCGTATGACGTTAAATTACAGGAGTCTATGTGTCCTCAACGCATGACATTAAACTGTGGTTCTACCCTGAACAAGTTCAGGATGCCCCAAGATCCCACTGGGAAGTGACAGATCCTCTCGCCAGAGAGGCCCTGTCTGAAAGAAGGAATGATCCATGATCAAACCGATTCACCCATCTGGCGTACTCCCACCACGGTGGTGTAACTACCTATGTGTTGGATTCTGTTCAGACAGACCATCACACCATTTTCCATGCTTTGCGTGCCCCTTATTCGGACCCTTGTCCCCTTTCATGTCTCACGGGACCCCCTAACGACCTGGTCTCATGCCGCATCGGCTCACCTACCGTCCTGGGCCAACGTTATGGAAGACGGGTCATGTCTGGAAGGACCCCCTAACAGTATGGATTTTTGACCTATGGTCCGCCAACAGTCCTGGGCCAACGTCCCGAAGGATTGATAAACAACATTTGTGACATGGTCCCGTGTTTCGAACATGGTCAACAGTCGACCCTCATTTGTTGTCCCTATTACAGGCTAATGCAGTAGGGATACCGCTTCTCCACTAAGGTTAACGGTTGTCCCTTATTGTCACGCCATCCCCACAGTGTTCCGGATTTTGGGTATCGTGATTCACACTTCCCATTGTCATCTGTTTGGACTGATTTCAGCGCCCCCGGCGTTACCCCGTTCGTGCATAAGAGCACGCTGAAGAAACGGTAATTCGGCTATCCTGAAAATTCCTTCTCCGATCAAGCCTCCCCCGTCCTTCAGAAATCAAGACTGGTAATCCGAATCCCAGATTCCCGGAGCATGATCCCCACTCCTATGTTAGGTGGGAGGAGAGGGCAGCTACCTCCTATTTCTCACATTGGGCTCGACCCACGTGGGCTTGGGGAATTGTCGCCGAACGTCCCGCAAACATTGTAGGGATGTAACAAGGAAATTCAAACAGTGGAAATCGTGCGCGCTAAGGTATTCAAAACAAAAAAAACTTTTTGAAGCACGAAAGTACCCATAAAAGGTTTCTGGGCTTGTTACAATACCCGGGGGTCGACTCCCCCCATGGACGGGTTGACCCCGTCAAAAGAGCGTTGCAGCTCCGCCACTCATTGGCTTGTGGCATCCAAGGCTTGATGCTGCTGACTTAGCTCCCACTCCACCTCAGCAGCGGTGGGGTGTAGTTCGTCAGTCCTGGCTTCAGTCCTCTCTACGCCAGAATGAATGGCAGCCATCCTTCCAGAGGTCTACCTCATAAGCTCTTATGCCTCTGCCAGCTGGGCCTTCAACCGTGAGACCATCTCAGATTGTGCATCAAGAGAGGCTGAAAGCTCATCTGCCCGAGTCTGCATCTGTTGGACCTCAACTTCAGCCTCCTGGAGCTTCTTGATGCTGGTCGCCTTCCTCCGCTGCCAGCCCACGCTGAGCCCATGATCATGCTCCCAGATCTTCTCAGCCATAAGATCTCGGATGAGTGCGTGAGGATGTTGGGCATCCACTCCACCAGCCCACAGTTCGCGCAACCGCGAGCGGAGCCTATGCATTTCAGCTAGCCATTGTGCTTGGGGGTGTCCTTGATAAAGCACACGATCAGCTTCCACGACCGGTGGCGTACTATGATTCTGTCTTCCTCGTTGGAGTCTGTTTCGTCCCAGTCTGAGCGATCGACAGGCTCGTACGCGGGATACGCCCACAAGAAATCCTCGGCAGGATCAATGTTTGGTGTTGAACCCAATACGACACCTGGCGCCGAAGCAGGCGCGACAGAACTGGGACCGACCAGTTGATCATCTTCCTCAGATTCCACCTCAATGATTTTGGGAATGGCCCTGCTAGTGGTCCCGCCGGTGATGATGTGCGTCGCAACTTGAGGAGATGGGGGGACTATCGCCACCATCACCAGCATGCCCCTAGGAGGGGCGCCACCAGACATCCCGACCAGTCTTTCCGCAGCGGCCCACGCTAGTCGGAGAACTGTACGACGGAGAGGGACATAAACGTTAGTTGGCAGGCATGGTCTACATGTGATGACGAGGAAACCGTTGGAGGAGACTTACGGAGATCGACCTCCTGGCACTGCTCTTGAGCCGGTACTGACGGGACCCCGAGACGAGGCCCCCCCGTATACTGTAGGAAGGTCTGGAGATTCCGAAGGAGCCACCTCAGGCACCCTGGACCCACCAGACGTGGAACTGGACACAGCCATAGGTGCGGTTTCTGAAGGTCCCGCATCATCACTCGCCAAGGAGCGAGAACGAGGCCTGTGAACAAGTTCCTCCTAAATGGCTCAAACATTGGTGAGAAGTCCATAGAGACCCAAGGACAGATCGTAAGGAAAGAAGTTCAGAATTCTACCTCGAGAGCCTCTACGAAATTGTCGGATTCTGGGCCTCGGTCTCCGACCTCACCCTCCTCCAACAGGCTCCCTCCTCCAGCCTCATCTTCCCGAGAGGAGTCCTCTGATTCCTCCGGCAAGGGGAAGCGCTCCCTCAGATCGGCAACCGATAACTGTGGGGGGACCTTCTGATTCAATAGCACCCTCACCCAGTCTGACATTGGTCGAGGGACACCACTGGAGTGGACGTAATCCTCCAACTCTTCCAGGTACTGTTCTTCCCTTGCCGGAGACGCCATGAATCCAGCTCGAACTAGGCCTATGCCCAGTAATTCCATCCTGAGGCGATTCAGGTGGGCCCATATCTCGGATGGGCTGAGGAATTGCCGGTTGAAATCCCAAATGTCCCAAGCTTCCGGGAAGACGGAATCCTCTGCCATGTCAATATGACGTCGGTGCTTCCCCGGAGCCTGAGTGGATATCCTACGAAATCCCCTCGGTGGCTGCCCCTCCGGATGACCCTGCCCTTCCGGAATCACCGGATCCACCGCTGATGCCATACCCTCGGCCGGTGCGGGTCTCGCCACCATGGAAACCCCGCTACCGCGAGAGACCTTAGCTGCCCTCTGACCCCGACCTCGATATAGAGGAGGCCCACCGTCACCAACCCGAATAGATGGTTGCTTCAGCATCTCCCCTGGGTAAGCATCCTCCCAACTGATGGCGTACTCCTTCACCAATACGAAAGCGGCGGTGGATGGAGGCAATGCAATCCTTATCATTCGATCTTCCTGTGTGAACATGAGCCACAACTGCCTCATCACACATGGTTTCTCCTCGTGACGCACCTCCCAGTAGACCTGCGGGGTCAGCCACTGGAGGCCCCGGAACTGCCTCGCAAACCGATGTGGGGTGTACGGTTCACAGAGCGGCGCATGATCTATTCGTGCCACCAAAACTCCACCTCGAAAGGCCAGGAGGTAAGCCTGATGTTCTTTCGTTCCCCGTCCGCCATCAGTAAGCATCCCTGTCGGAAATGGGAAGGGATGGAAGTTGAACTCATCCGCCCTCCACACCCGATTCATCACCATCGGAACAGCCATTTTGAACGGGAATATCCCGACCGCGTTTAGGATGGAGGGGCGGAAGTTCGATCCCGACTGCGAAATGGAGTTTGGATACTCATAAATCCCCCTGATATGTGCTGTGATCCACCCATACAGGAGGTGGAAGGGACCGCATATCCTTGGCGGTTTCATGCCCTCGCTAATATGCCACAGCATTCTGTACAGTTTGGTGAGCATCAAAATCCCTAGATTGATCCGCTGCCCCATGGCCAACATCGACGCCATGATAAACGAGCTGGGCCATACCCCCATGCTTGTATCACTCACTACTAGGATCCAACCACAGATGAGAGCTGCGATAAACGCCGCCATCCTGACTATCGGCTGTTGTTCAGTGCTGACACTGAAACCCCAAGTCTTCCATTAGCTGTCCTCCAAGACCCGCCAATACGAGTGCCCCTTGCCCCATTGGGCCGCCCTTGGACAAGTTCGAGGCCTCAGAGGGAACACTCGATTCCCTGTGAAATTTAGGACGCATTTGAACCATCTCCTAAAATGGACATCCCTCACTGCCTCCTTGTCCTCTCCAGGGACAAGTGCCATCAGCGCTGATGCCAGTCGCGTCATTTGCTCTGTATCCCCCCACGCGCTGACGACAGGGAGGAATTTGTCATATATGGCCCCTATGATCGGAACCCCAGAAATCTGGTGGACATCCCATAGGATGATGCCCACCTCCCCGTGATGCAGGTGAAAAGTGCTGGTCCAAGATGACCATCTACTCAGCAATTCCGGCATTAGCTACGTCGGTTGGTAAATATGGAATTGGGAGGCCCATGCCGCCTCATACAACCCCACTCTCCTCAGAGCGGCCCCAAACTCCTCGCATGAGGCGCCTACCGAGTAGGCCCAGGCCCAGTCATAAGTAATGTTGCCGCCCTGGCGCAGGTCACACTCATCGGACGATCCCTTCTTCGAATCCTGCAAAGCTGCCTTCGGCATGGTACGGTAGAGGGGAGGGAAGTCTCCAGCTTCAGTGGCTTCCCGTCAATGTCATTCACATGTTTGTAGAGACAGTCAACAGTAACGGGTGTGATGTTCTCTTGTGCGTGACCATCGGCAGCCCTGAACCATTGGTGCTGGCATGGTATGCTCCTGAACCAGCAAGCTGGTTCTTCCCTACTCGCCTCAGGGATAAAGACGTCATCCCTCAGCCCGAAGCCATACAATGGAAGTTTATTGCAATGCGAATAATCCTTCTGACCCTCCAATATCAGATCTATCAAATAAGTGTGTTCTGAGTGGCTTCGGACCATCTCCTCCAGGCCTGGAAAGTTGGCCATCTCATCTCGACGAGCAGCATCTGCAAGCACCCCCAATACAGCCTCTTGATGGGCCATTTTAACTATGGCCCTCAGAAAATAATTTTTTCAGATGGGTCGCGAAGCTCGACCGCGAAGCTGAATCGCGAATCCAGATCATGAAGATCGGTCGCGAGACCAAGCAGCAAAGTCTGGACAATGCCGACAAGTAGAGGATCGCTTGGCGCGGACGCGGAGTCGGAGACCCACGGTTCGCCGCGAAGCTCGATTCGCGGAGGGCTGTCATGGAGTAGGCGGAGCTTCACGAAGTCGAGAGCACAAAAAGACAAGGAAGGCACGTGATGAAAAAATAGGTCAACCCCCCTATTTATAGGTGGCGGCCCTGGAGCATCGTGGCGCTCCCGGATCGGTGGCCCCGGTGAGCACCGCGGGGCCCCTTCGCGTAGCCGCATCGCGAACCACCGAAAATTTTGGCGATTTTCCCTCAGACTTCGACCCTTCGCCCTCCGCGGCTCCAAGTCTGAGGGGGGCATTTGTTGGTGCCAAAATATGGCCCGAAAGAAAGGAAAGAAAAAGATGGCTGGCGCGCTGTCTCGCGAAGAACTACCGCGAAACACCCACGCGAAGCCCCGTCGCGAAGCGCCCCGACCATTGCGGCCTCGTGATGCTCTAGAGGCGGTAATGCTCCGAAAACGCATTTGAAGTTCGCAAGCCGCCATGAAGCTCCGGAGGAGGTAATGCTCTGCGAACGCATTTGACGTTTGTGAGCCCGCCGCGAAGCTATTGAGGTGGTAATTCTCTGCGGACGACGTTGACGTTCGCGAGCGCGCCGCGAAGCACCGGAGGCGGTGCGTGAGTTCTGCTTCGCGGCGCCCCTTCCCTATAAATACTGGACTCCCCCTGAATCTCGAGGACGTACATCCGACCTTTCGGCTCCTCCTCTCCCGAATCACGAAGCACTCTTTGCCCCGGGAATCATGAGCTCCACGAGGTACTTCTACTTCGTGAGAGGCCTTTGTGTTGTCTCGTCTTGAGCCTCTCTTCCGAGAGGGATGCCCTTTGCGAAGCTCAAGGGAATTCGCGAAGGAAGGGGATTCCCAAGGGAACCGGGGCAGCCGCGGAGTGCTTATGCTTCGCGAAACACCAAACCTGTACTAGTGATCCCTATGCTAAGGCAGGATCGCTACACATCGCGAAGCACACTGCTTCGCAGGACCCTGCTTCGCGAGGCACCCCTTCTTTGCGAGGCACTGCTCCGCGAACACTGTTCAACTTCGCGAATCACCTTCCACTCACACCTATGCCCCATGCTAAGGCCAATGCACTCCACTTCGCGAAGCACACTCCTTTTCTTAGCAATTCCTCTTCCCGTGCGACCCTCCAGGTTTGCACGATGTGATTTCAAAGTCCCATGGACAATACCACCTGTAGCGTTGCTTCGCCTAATGCTTCTTCGCATAGGCACGCTAACGGCCATTGCTTCTCCGTATAGCCACGCTAATGTGGATCCCTTGATGGTTCGTTCCACAACCTCCCTTTACCATGGCCTTACTGGTACCTTCCCTTCCCCAAGGACCAGAGGGTACCAGTTATGTAAGTCCTAGGGGTGTGGAGTGAACCCACCTCGTCCGAGCTGCAGGACGTTAAACTGCCAAGCACCGCGTCCTCAACACATGACGTTAAACTGTGATCCGACCTCGTCTCCCTCACGAAGGGCCCCCCCCAGGTTGAACATTTTTTACACCACTCATCTCCACGGGAATGGAATCACCCATCCACAAGGGATGATATCCTCTTTATCGGAGTGGCGTATGTTCATAGGAGAAGGGTGACCCTAGTTCTCCAACGGATGGCTGCACCTCTGCATCTCCGTACTTCCCCACTACCAAGGTCAGTGGAGGACGTATTAGGGAACGAGGCACCTCCCATCATTGGACCAAGGTCCATCTTTCCCACGCTTTGTCGCACAATGGGCCTCCATCCTAGAGTAAGTCCTAGCACCATGGGCCGCCTAACGCGTAAGCCCCTCTTCGCTTCTCACGGACGCATCCTTCATGACTTGATCGTCAGGTCCTTGCAACCACTTGTTTCTCACACCGAGCATGACTCACGTGGGCTTAGAGTGAGCCCCGACCCTGACCCCCACCCAAAGAAAACTACGAGGTCTTTGATCCATGTCAAGGCAGGGTACGTAGGAAGCCTCCATGAGGTTGAAGCCACATTTCTCGGTCGTTCATTCACGTCGAGTTTCGCCCTCGTCCAGCATGATGTTAAACTATACCCCCCCCTCATCTAGCATGATGTTAAACTGCATGCCCTCGTCCAGCATGACGTTAAACTGTATGCCCTTGACCTGCATGACATTAAACTGCACACCCATTCCCACCTGAACTACGAGGTCTTTGATCCATGTCAAGGCATGGTACGTAGGAAGCCTTCCAGAGGTTCAAGCCCACCACTCATTGGACCAAGTTCCACCTTCACGTCGGTTCGCCGACAAAGCCCCATTTGAACTATGAGGTCTTTGATCCATGTCAATGTGTGGTACGTAGGAAGCCTCCACGAGGTTCAAGCCCACACATAATCTAATTCACGTCGAGTTCAACCTACGTCCATCACGACGTTAAACTATAATCCCAGTCCGACGGTATTCCGTTGTGACTAAGCCGAACTACGAGGTCTTTGATCCATGTCAAGGCATGGTACGTAGGAAGCCTCTACGAGGTTCAAACACACCATCCGGTCATTCCGACCTCATTAACGTCGGTTCACCCCCGTCCTGCATACCCTTAAACTGTATTCCCCAATCCAAACTACAAGGACTTTGATCCGTGTCAGGGCATGGTACGTAGGAAGCCTCCCTGAGGTTCAAGCCCAACAATCATTGGCCCAAACCGTCTCCTAGTCGGTGTGCCAGGCCCCCCATTTTCATGCCCATCTCCCATCGGACCATGGTCCCTCATTTACATCGGTTCGCCGACACCCACCGCCCGTTGTTTATTCACGTCAGGGTTCACTATCGTCCCGCATGACGTTAAACTGTATTCCATCAATCCTTTAAACTACGAGGACTTTGATCCATGTCATGGCATGGTACGTAGGAAACCTTCCCAAGGTTCAAGCCCACCACAAGTGGACCCACGGGTCTACTTTCACGTCGGTTCACCGATGAAATCCATTGAACTACGAGGACTTTGATCTATGTCAAGGCATAGTACGTAGGAAACCTTTTTAAGGTTCAAGCCCACCACTAGTGGACCCACGGGTCAAATTTCACGTAGGTACGCTGACGATGCCCATCAGACCAAGGTCCACCTTCACGTTGGTTCGCTGACGATATTCATCGGGACAAGGTCCACCTTCACGACGGTTTACCGGCACCATCCCGAACTACGCTGACTTTGATTCCCTGCCACGGGGATACGTAGGAAGCCTCTTCAAGGTTCAAGCCCAACTTCACCATCGCCCCTGCGATGGCCCCATTTCACTCCCCCTCCACTCCATTCATCAACCTATCACCCATCCCGATTCTCGCCCGGACCGTCTTATCCTAGTGAGACTATGTCGGTACGCTCTTCTTCACAGCCGCCCATGGGCTGGCCCTGGTATCGACATCCCTTCAAGGAGAATCCCTCAATCCGATCTATCCTAGCTAATGCTCTGGTTGGGTTGATCCGTCTCCGCTAGACGTTAAACTCGCTTCATACCCTGTATTAAACACGGGAAGCTGAGGAAAACCTCAGATATGTGTCTATGACATATAATTCCCCTCGCTCGATCTGGGATGCCTCGGGCTTCCACGCCCTCGAGAAGCCTTCTGACTAGGGATAACATACAGACATGCCAGGTTCCCCATCATCCAGACACGCTACTAATGCCTCAGTGTGACTACTCCCCCGACCGAAGGTTGCTTCCCTGACTGGACCCTTTGGAATATCCCGACAGAAGCAGTGTAATTAACCAGCATCCATAGAATCATGGCACTAGGAAGAGTTTCACGAACTACGTATTAAATCTATGAGGGAGACCCGGACTAGGTGACGATTTCTGAGGAGGAATCCACAGGAGGAAGAACCGATATCCCATCATTCTGTTTCGATCAAGGAGCAGACTTCCCTGAATAAGGAGCGAATGCCGCCCGCCTTTGGATAGCGGGAATTCGGGGAAACAAAGCGCCGCACGTCCTCCTCCGCGGACAGAACGGATGTGCGCGCGCGCCCCGGCGAAAGCGTCGGAAATAAACCCAATAAGGTGTTTTCAGGTTACCCTTTTATACATTTATTCTATAGACACATCCACTTATTGTATTCATATAGTTATTTTTTGATTGGAGACCACTCAATCTATCCTTTTTCAATATTTCATCACATTTTCCTAAACATAAACTGACCCTTAAACATAACCTTAACGGAATCCCTATAAATATCCTTATAAATATCCCATGGGATATCACAATTGTTTTCTAATGCCCTATTACTAAGTTTTTCAAACCATTCATTTGATACTAAATATAGTACCCTAGGCTTAAAATATATGGATATTACATCATTTTTTATGAATATTAAGAACCTAACAAAATTACATGCCCTATGACTGTAATAGTGTAGTGTCATTGGAATCATGGAAAAAACTCTTAAAACTAGATGAAATATATTCAATGTGTTTTATAGTTATCTTCCCCTATAGTAATCCTACATAGAAACATTCATTGTAACCTAGGTAAAGGAAACACAGGAAAGGTTTTAGATTAGATACTCAGTAAGGGTAAAAATAAAGGACATACATAAGCATTTCATAAGCATAAGGGTTTGATAAAATGAGCATATAAAAGAAAAATAATACACAAAATATCAAAGATCATAAGAATGAATCATGTTATAAATATTTTATGTTCATAAAACATGAATCATAAGGGAATCAATAGCATAATCCTTGAAATCATAACATAGTCATAAGACATGGGATTGTGATAGGCACAAATATATAAAATGGGATAATTTAGTCAAGGCCTCAATTACAATTCCATCTTAGTGGTTTGGGTTCACTCACAAAAACATCATGGTAGTCATTGTTCACTACAGATAATTTCTCATTAGACAATTCCCTTTAATGGATTGGGTTCACTCCCTATTTCAGCAATGTATTACTGAATTGGATTCATTTCCTATTAGTACCATGTATTACTGATACAGATTAACTTCCCATTCCAGCTTTGTATTATAGAACTGATTTCACTCCTCACTCCAACCCTTCCATACACAACTGAGTTCCCTCATCATCCTATCCTTTTCATATGGATTGTAGTTCACTTCTCATTCTACAACTTCCATACTGATTTCAGTTCACTACTACTTCTGTCATTATAATACTTAATTGGGATCACATCTCATTCCAGCCCTGTCATACTAAACCAAGTACACATCGAATTATAGCCATTTCATAACTAAAATTGTTCACATCTTATTATATCCCTATCATAATTATGATACAGATATATTTACCAAATTACGTAGAAGGAGATACATGTCAGACCTTTCACATGATAAAACCATACATCCGTATTCCTGAAAATAATAAAATAGTAATCATATCATGACCCATAAAAAGAGATATCATATCAAAAATAATGAAATAAAATAGATAATTTAAAAAATAAATCCAATAATAACATGTGAAAATGATATAGACTTCACAGTAATTTCAACATAGAATAATCCTTGAAAATAAGTGGGTTTCATAATAATTTTATAAACTTGTTACCTATTGAAGAGAAATAGTTTTCATAAGAAACATTTAATCATAAACATGAACTATTAAAATAAATAATAGGGATGGTTTTCATGGATACATTACCTAATAAATTATAACAAATATCTGACAATTTCATCTTATATGGAAAATAATTTTTAAAGTATAATTTAAAACATTTCATGAGAAAAACAATCTTGAATCATTTCAATGATTCACGAACAACATGGTAACATTTGAATAATTATACCATGAAATAATAACATTAAATGAAGCTCATGATATATGTTAAATAATTATATTCATGATATTAAAAATCAATGGGATGTATGTACACATTTCATTAGAATATCAGTGTATAACATGGAATGCATCATAGTGAAAGTATATTGAGACAGAATTACATTAATGATTTGGTAATTTTTGAACCATAAACCCCATGAAATAGAGATAATAAAATGGATATATAAATATAAATAAATTTATGAATATTAATCATATAATTCGTTCATGGGATGTATATACACCACACAAAATAAATGAATGAAGAATATGGAATAAGTCTCTCAGAAATGAAAGGTAGACTAGAAATCCCTTGTATATTGGGGTAACTTTTGAATCATGATCCTAATGAAATAATAAAATAAATTGAAACATTTAATATCATTATATCAATTAAATACATTATATTGATTTTCATAGGAAATTAAATACATAATATAATAGGAAAAAGTGGTCAATATAACAAATATCTCACATAAATAAAAGTGATATGATAAAACCCTTACATTCAATCTTGACATTCTTTTTATATGTCAAACACTCATGTATAATAAATAATATCTTAATTTTAATAAAAAAATAACATATTATTTTAGATAATACCGTATATGATTTTATTATGGCTTTATATTACCATTTTTTTAAAAATTCCATGGTAATGTTGTGCTTCTGGTGATACCCACTTTGTTTTACATATATGTTTTGTTTTTTATTCTTCATCCTCTTACATATTCTATGATTTAGTTATTTCCTGAATGTTAACCATTATATTAATAACATATATATTCATTATATTTTTATTTATAACAATCTAAAAAATATACAAAAAAAAATTATATACATCATTCATGCAGACGGTAGGTCATATGTACAATTAAAATCTATTTCCATTTTCATGGTGTATGGAATAAAATAAAGGTTAATGAAATATATATAAATATATAATATATAACTATTTTATATTTATTAATTATTATATATCATATATTTTTAATATAATCATCCTTAATACATTCCATGTTGAGTGTGAACGAATCACCTTGTTTTCAGGAGGCAGTAGTCCACACGTCCAAAAAGGAAGTTATCTTATTTACCCAAAGTGGAGAGCATGAATTTATCTATTATATAATAATATTTAAGAATAAATACATAATAAATATCATATATACCATATATATTAAAATATTCCATCATTATCCCCATCCATTATAAGTGGTAAATGAGAAATGAAAAACATCGCTTCGTGAGGTGGTAGTTCTCCATACAAAAGAATAGTAAGGTCATTACCCATTGGATGGAATTATGTGTAGTTGTAGATATTTCAACTAGAATAAAACATTTAAATATATTTAGGGAACTGATTATATTATATAAGCATTAAATTATTAAAATTTAATGGGTAGAGAAAGAAATAAAACACCAATGGATGTTGAAGAATGTTACCTCTTGTTTGGGGAACTTCTTTTGGTTTTCCCCAAAGGGATTCAATGGATGGATTTATACCAAAATTGAGGACTTTAGGGTGATATAAATAATTTTGCGAACTTATTTGGGACGTTTTTGTGAGATTAAATGTGGATTTAGTTGTGTGAGGAATGGGAGGATTGAATTCATTTTATGTAGTTAGTGTGTTATTTGTGTAATTACTAAAATGTAAACACTGGTGGTAGGTATCCCATACCTAATATTACATAAAAATAGAAAAATAATGTATTAAAGGGTATTTTAAGTCGATCCAAAACAATAACTAATAGAAATATGTTTACTTTTATAATTTCTTCCTAAACATATTAGTTTCACAACTTTTATGATTTTGGTTTCTATTAAGGAATATATTTTTCTAACTGAAATAATATTGTCATTAAGACTAATTAAATTTGAGATTTATTATACAATATAACCAAATAAATTCTAAATATTATATGTAATTTAAACAATTAAATACCATGTGTGCTGGAAATAGATTTTAAAACAAGATCATGTAATGCGAAAAAACACTTCTTTAACTCCTACTCTGTAGACAATGTCTCATTCAATTTAAAGGTCAATATGTTAATTATAAAAGATCAAATTTTCTATTATTCGACTGTATACTATATTTATTAACATTTTTAAATAAATTGGAATAATATTGGACTTTTATTAATTTTATTTATATTATTTAAATATAAATTATTTTAAAATTACATTAATTTGAATTTAAACATTATATATTTAATTTTAATTTCTAAATATCCAAAAATTACTAGAATTCACATATATTATATTAATTAATTCTTAAAATGATACATTCATCTAAAAAACTAATTTAACACCATATTTCATAAAATATACATTACTTTTAATGATTTGCATAATTTATTTTATATAATTATTAACTAAATAATCATTATGTTTGAATTTTTTAAGAATTAAATGTAATTACATCATCTATAAAAACTAAATTTCTATTACCATGGAAAAAAACTCCTTTGACTTTAAAAATAATTTTCATAACTGAAACTATGTAGCTTCTTCCATAATCAAAATCTTTATAAATGTTAAAGGTAAGGAAGGTTCTTTTTTCCCTTTTCCTTGCTTAACATATTTTATAAGTAATTTTCATGGAACTGTATTCCAATGACTGATAAAAAAAGAAAA
This sequence comes from Viscum album, assembly GCA_963277665.1. Lineage (NCBI taxonomy): Eukaryota > Viridiplantae > Streptophyta > Magnoliopsida > Santalales > Viscaceae > Viscum > Viscum album. The sequence continues at coordinate 845,915,531 of OY728131.1, read as the reverse complement.
CATTTGGTATATAGGTTAACTATTTAATGAAAATGGATTTTGGATAAATTTCTTGGTCATTTTGGCCCTTAAGATTATGGTTCATCCCCTTGTTTAGCATAATTTTACCTTAACCACTATAATTAATTTTAATTACTTCAAAAAATATTATTGAACCAAATATATGTTGACATTATTAGATTAAAAATATTACATTTATTAATAAAATCCATTTTTTAAATTTCAATTCACATAAGTGATAAAATTACATTTAAAGCTAATCCCGCAGACGCTGCGAGACATCGGGTTTTTAAGTAGATAAGTTAAAAGATTTAGTTGTTTCAACACCCAATTTCAATTTAAAAATTAATTTTTTTACTTAAATTCTATTTATTCGGAATAATTTAACTAATTCTACTTTTGAATAAAATTAAATTATTATTTAACAATATAAATAAATTATACAGAAAAATAGTTTTAAATTAAAAGCATTGCTTTTCACTATTCATCCAAAAAGTCTGTTTGTTAGATAAATCCCAAAAATAATCCCAATTCTAATATAAAAATAAAAAATTTATAACGTCAGTTTATATTATCAAATATAGTTTACAAAAGGTTTAAAAATAATTTTTTTATTGTTCAATGAAGGACATAAAAAGAAGTTAATTTTAGATAATAATATTTTCAAACATATAAAGCCTTTACAGAAAATTATATATTTTTTATAAATATATATTAATTTTTATAAAAAAACTATTATAAATAACCTATAAATATTTTTTTCACTATTAATATTATTATTTTTAACAGATATGCTAAAATTATATCATTTTAATTGTTATAATAATAAAACGTTGTTTCGTAGAAACTTATTGTTGTGTGTAACACAAAAATGAGTCTATATTACATGTAGTTCATTATTAACATTTTGTAGTATATAATTCAAGAGGAAAATTAATTTAATATAGATAAATCTATTTTTTGTTCTTTGAGAAATAAAAAATATAAAAAAATTAAATTAATTTGAAAAAAATATTTCACAAAATCTCTAGGTGTTTTATATTTTATGCAAGTGAAGCAGTTGTAGTTTCTTTAAATGTGGGTGAGACTATCCCTATTGAGGGTAAATAATAATATGATGGTTACCCAACAAAATGAAGTCTTAACATCCTTATAGTCTAGTCTGGATATCCCTGTATAGTTAATAGAATAGTGGTTTTATAGAAGGTACTAGTATGTTCTTCCTACAGACATAGGCCGTGGTTTATTAAAAGGATAAGCTAGTTGGGGGTCAACCTAACCATATGTGTGGAGTTACTATGAAAACTATCATCCATGTGGGGTGATATATGGACATATATGAACATGTGTTGTTCTTGTCATGACCATCAGCTGGGTGAGGTGAGCTATGTTACCTTGATGATGGTATATTACTTCTTGACATCCTTATCGATAATGAGATGAAGCAGGAAGGGTTGAATTCATAATGAATTAGTATATGCATGATGACACAACACATGTAATGTTGTGTGTTCATTTGAGAATTATCTTATCAAAATTTCTATAATATAATATATATTGTGTACATATATTAAGAATAAATTTGCAATGTCCCACTAGGTCTTGTAGTCACACCCTACTCAAGAATCTCATAGATCATGAAAATTTCAACAATTATGATTTAGTGTAGGAAAATTCACTAGTGGGGGATAGTGGAGAATTGGAATATGGTTCTAGAGAAGACCAGAAAAAAATCTGAAGGACCACGTGGATTATTATTTATTGCTTATTTCTTTATCTTAACATATTACCATGGGTTGGATTTCGAATTTGCAATCCCATTTATTTGTATGACGTGTATACCCTTTATTTATTTTCCACATGTTTAATTTTATTATTATTATATTATTTATTTTTTATTTTTTATCATATGATATGATACAAAGGTTATAGTCTCTCAACACAATGACTTGGACCATCACTACTACTCAGAAATCATTGGTTAATGGGGAGGCATGTTTGAGTTCATGTGGTATTTCGGATCTGAATCAGTTGTTTGGGTCTGGATGTTACTGAATAGATGTATTGAATCAGTATTAACTAACACATTATTCTTTTTACCTTGGAAGGGATGTGATACACTATGGATTGAAAAATTTAAACCCAAGTTGGGGAACTCTGGAAGTGCTTATCCCACACAACATAGTGGGCCTCTGAGTTTCTATAAAGTGGTGGAAATATATGTATATATATATATATAACCATCTATTAAAATTTCATGTATTTATGATCAAGATTTTCATATGCTATTTATGCTATTTTGGGTCTTTTTATGCATCATAACTAGGAACATAGGTTCACATTCCATATGTGTATAAATATATTTATATTGAATAGTAATTCTTCAATTAAATTCCATGATTTATTGCATCTATATGGATAATTTATCTTTTCGTGATATATATTTGTTGGCATTAATTAATTTAACTAATATCGTTGAAGTGTTAGTATATATATTATTATTGTGACAATATTTTAGGGAATGAGACCATAGTTAGTGATAGAATGGTATAACTATGTGTTGAGGGTAGTCTCTAAGGAGAACCCTGTGTGATCCTATAAAATTCTATGATATTTAATGCTCATATGTTTTCTGTGTTTTAGATATTCCTCTATATAGAAAATTTATGGGACCACTAGTAAGGACAACCCAGGATTTTCCCTTCCCACTATTCGTGGTACAAGGGGATGTAACCCAGCATGCTCGTTCACTAGTATAGCTTATTCGGTCTATAGAGACTATAAATCTAGGAATATTTCACATTATTACTATTCATTGTGGATCTATTTATAGGTTCAGGGACGACTATGCTTGGTATTTCCCACTCCAGCATCCCCTAGAATTTCAAGGTATTGGTGTCCCGCTTATTGTAGAGGACATGATATATTTTAGGTAGAGAATATTCATGTTTTTATAGACTCCAAGAGATGGATGATTTATTCCCATGTGATTTATTTTGGAAGGAAATATAGTGAGATGGTGTACTACCATGATACTAGTAGGGGTTACATTGTCTTTGGTTGTATTTAAAGGGATGTTTTTCAAGAAGTAATTCTATAAAAAATATGAAACTAGACAATTCTGGGGATCACATGGTGTTTTGATTGAATATAATTACTATCTCTACATACTATTCTCATTTGATAGAATTACATAATTTTTTCCACTTTTTGTATTGGAATATGGTGTTTAAGTCATTGGAATTTGATATAGGAATTTAAATATTGATAAGACATCATGTTTGAGGGTTTGACTTGATTATATACTCCCAGTTGCTTCATAAGGCCCTAACATTTGAGAAAGAACTATAGGAAGAAAAAGTAGAAAGATTACCTCCGGCCTAGAAATGTATAGTGACTATGGTTTCTATTACTACTACAATAGCTTCTATTTGTAGTTATAGGATAATTTATATCAGAAACATTAGTGTATTGGAAATTAGTTTAGAGAATGACTTCTTCTGTATCATCTATGAATGAAATGTGCTACAACATTGGTATAAAGAGAAATTATATATGTTCATACAAGAATCTATCAATGAATTTCCACCAAGATGGAATGAAAATAAATTATTTATGTGTTTTATAAATGTACTCTTAGATTGGTACCGGATGATAAGATAATCTTGGAGTGGGGAATCTCAGTAAAAGATATAGACTCTATAGACAATTTTGACACAATTACTTGTTTATAGAGATGAGGTGGTTCACATCTCTCAAGTAGTTCAAATACCAAAAAAATTCTAATAAGTAACTTAATATTGTATGAATTAATGTCTTGAACACATCTTTTTGATATTACAGCTTAAAAAATACAAGTGTTCTTATACAAGTATAAGCTTTGTCTGGACATGACCAATTGATAAAGTTGTGTTTTCATTAACTATGTTTCATTTAATAATCTATTAATATATGATGTGAAATAATATTATAGGGGATAGATAATGTTATGGAATCTATCTAGGAGATACTAAAAAGGGACTTCATTATCACTTTGTGTCAAGGCGTCATGTGGATATTGTAATGATGTTACCTAGGACCCCGATGAGTCGTGATGTAGGGTGGGTGATTGTTAATTGGTTGAGAAAAGTTTCCAACATTTTCTCCAATAAAATTGACTTACCAAGTAGTCAAACAATAAATAGTTTACACATAAAAGATATTATGATCATGAGGATATTCCATGAGGTTTATTTTTGGAAGACACAAATGTTTTATATTGTGGTTTTATTATGATTTACTGAATGACCTTGGGACTCAATTAAGATTTAGAATATAAAACCATCCTCTAATAAATGGATGGTCCAATTAGTATATATGAATTCATGAGGATATGTGTTAATCATGAATCCTAGAATTTAGGTTATATTAGAATGATTACTTAGCCTGATCACCTTAAGGGGAACCTTAAAAGAGGTAGTTTCATTCGCCACCATGGTGATATAAGGTGGGTGAGGTAGTAATTGTGAGGTCCTGTTTGGTTCATGATACCTCCAAGAGAGAGTAAATGATATATAATAGTTTGATCCCCACATAGAATATAAAATGAACATATTTTGACTATAATTGGAGACCTCTGGATTTTACTATGGGTGATCAAGTTTTTCATGGGAGTTACTACTCGATTGAGGAACCAATATCTATGGAAGTTGCTCAAGCTTGAACCATGTTTTGGGGAACCCTTTATGATCATTTAATGGGTGGGGAGAGTGGAGTACTATCTATATAATCCTCAATATTATTATTTAAAACATTATGTGTTCAATGTTTAACAATTTTGGAGATACACACTAGCTCATATTCAGGTTATTTAATGCGATGACAATGAGTTGGAATGAGATGAATCATATGAGTAGCATATTATGAGGATTCTAGGCTAGAGTGATAATATAATTAGAGGAAATATGGTAATACTCATTCAAATTTAGTGGAATCAGGGAAAATCTAGAAGGATATGTGCAAGCATGATTACGATGTTCATGCTTATTGTCTTGAGTTGTTCAAGAAATATCCATAGAGTTACTTCTCATGAATGAGAAGTCAATAGAGGGGGAAACTATAATATCTGACTTTTTTTAGGATAATAAGATCCCACTATGATAATATCTTATGCGTAATTTTTCTTGAAAATGTATATTTTCAGTAAAAACAACTAATTTATAGTCTTTAAATATGTTTAAGATTCATATTTCTCACCTTGTAATATTCCATGGGATATTTATGTGGCCTAAACCTGAGTTATCAAGACATTTCGGGGTCTATAGAGCAAGGATTCTAATAGAAAACAATAATTTGATTATATCATGGGAATGCTATTTTTATGTAATATTATAATATTAATCAATTGGTTTATCAAATAGAAAATATGAGATGGTTGTTATGTATTAAATATCATATTTTCCAATGGTGTGAAAAATATTTTTTTTTCACACCGGGTATTTGGTAACATCCCACATGAGTGTAACTTTTATAATATTTTTGTTACATTGTTTTATGAGAAACATTATGTATCTTCTGAGAAGGGAGTCATATGAGATGTTTGAGACTTTTGTTTGGTCCATACTTTTTTTAAAATAGAATTGACATAAAAATCGTGAAAATGCTGTGTTTGATAAAATCGCACTTGAGAGTAATTTGTCTAATATTTTATATATTGTTTATTAATTATTATTTATTTATTCCCTTTGTTTCCACAAATACCATGCCACATCAATTTTTAGGAATGTCAGCATCAAAGATAATTTTTTTGAATGTGTTATTGACATTATACAATTGGAATATAATATTTTGTGTAGATTTAAACACTCGATCATAAATTTTATGTTGGATGGATGGTTAAATTGAGGTATTGATTTAATCATTTTTGGAATGGTGACTAGTATGTGGTTTGGGGTATTAATATAGTTGATCTTTTTTGGGTTGGTTCTTGGTCGAACTCTTTTATCACAAAAAGAATCTATAACCCATTTATTCATGTTTTAAAGACCTCTTATGTTCCATTTTTGGTTTATTTCCATCATCCTGTTGTCATGTTCTTTTTTTTCATCTAATATGCACAACATTTTCCAATTTTGTTTTAAATTTTTTTAATTGTTTATTCTTACATTATTCTTGTATCCCTAAATTATGAAAAATGGTTGGTTTTAGAAAAAGGATGATAAAACACAAGGTGTTAATGGGTAATATTTCAACAAAAAAAATAATCAAGAATATTTTATATTTTTTTAATTTATTTTATATTAAAAATTATCAAAATCTTACTGTGCACAACTATAAAATATAATTATAAAATTCTAATCACTTGTATAATCAAAAAATAATTATAATAATTATAAATGATAATTTCATTGAATTATAAAATGATAATTTAAAATTGGGGGATGGGGTTCGGGGGAGGTAATATCCTTGGAGATCCTCAGGTGAACCCAAATCAGTTCCCTTAAAAAAGGATTTTGATTTTATTATTTTATAAACGATTTTTTTCCTTGTAAAATCGCCTAAAACAATGTTTTTCGATGCATTAACTGATACTAACGATTGTATTAAAAATCCACTATGCTTTCTCATTTCGGATAAAGAAGATTTTTGCAAACATATAATCATTAAGGGAAACATAAAACATTTATATACTAATATGGATGCAGTGGAAGTGTGTTGTGAACTATGTATTTTTTTATCATTTCATGAATTTATTTACTAATGTGTGGAAAACATTGATTTTGTACAATATTTTTAAATTGATTTCATGCATATGTCAATTTTTATTATAAGAATATCTCAAATTTTAATGGTTTTTTCTATAATATCATTCCAGATGATCTCCACAAATCCCAAGAATGGGGATTTGGTTATCTCTCACTCAATATTGGGATACAAAAATTTCCGGAGTGAGATCCTTATTTTCACCTTTTTGAATTCAAAACGTTCTTTGCACATGTATGGGTGATAATTCATAGATTTTAATAATTTTATTGGCATCTTATGATTTTGAAAGAAATTTATTTTTCAATTTTTTCATTAATTAGATTGGGTAAAGGTATAAAACATGTTAGTTATAGAAACATTTCTAGATTTTTGGTGGAGGTTGTAATATCAAAACCTTTTATTTATGAAGTTGTGTTGTTTGTGTATGATGATAGCATTAAATTGAATGTTTTTTATGAAATTATTCTGATGTTTTCTGCAAAAAACAATATAACATGCCATGACTTGATGAACTGTATATGTTATAATGTTAATTGTTCCTATTATAATGTTTTATTAATGAGATTACATATTACATGAAGAAAAATGATTTAGATCAGATGAAGAGGAATACAATTGTTGTTTCTTCACCGATGCATGATGGTGTATAATCATGAATTTTTTTGACAAATGGTGGAAAGGTTAATAGAAATGGGTTGGTTAAAGATACTGGATTCATTAATATATAAGTTCCTATTATTGAAAATAATGTCATAGTTGATATAGATAATGATAAGTGATTGGAATGTGTTTAGGTTCTCGTTACTCTTTTCATCACTATAATGGAAAATATCCTTTAAATAATGGCATACACTTGGACTTTCCAATTTTGTATTTAGAGGATTAGAAGATTAAAACATGTGTTAGTTTTAGGGATCTCATTCATGGATGCTCTGAATATGGGTATTAATGAGTATTTTATTAATAATACATCGATATATGGACAAAATTAAAAATAATGTGATTTAGAAACTACTATGGATGATGATTTATGGAAAGACCAAAAACATACCACTTAAAAATGAAAAGTAATATATATGATAGTTTCTTCCTCTTCATGAAAAAAGGATAAAAAATATAGATTTGATCAAGCTGGCAATCCTTCTGACACCCAATAGAGAAATATTAGTGTTAAAACAGCTCTACATGTCCAAAATTCAACTCCTATCCATCCCACTGAGAAATCATACATTGTTATGATTCAAGGTAAGATCATTCCCAAGGTAGTTGGTGTGGAAATTGATTTGACTGGAAATCAACAAGTTATAAGTTATATTTCTAGAAGCAGTGCTCCCAAGGATGACAGGATTGGATTTCCCACACCCTCTTCCCATATAGAAGAATCATTCATATTGATATAAGTCATGAAAACCCTTGGAGAATATTTTTACAAGGATATGATTTTATTATATCGAAGGATTCATATCCACATAAAGCTATGGTTCCTTACCCTCTAGTGAAGTCATCAATTATTTATAATCAATAGAATAGTTTTAACCCATCTGTAGATAATATTGGTTCACTAGAAGATGAACCTTTATAAAATTTTGTTTTTTATATAGAACATAAGGTCACTATTCAACTTTTTTAAGGGAAATTTAATAGTAATATCTCTACTTTCAATTCATTTGTCTTTATTAATCATGAAAATGATGGTTGAGAAACTCTTTCATATTATGGAAATTGTGCCAAGAAAACCATCAGGGTGGTGGTTATGGCATCCCGCCTTTTTATCACATAAACACTCATTACATTTTACAAAATTGAGCATCTTTAAGGTTTAGTGTCTTGGAAACCATGAACTTTAAACATGAAAACATAAAAAATTATTCTAAAACACTTGAAAGGATTCTCCTCATGTTCATCCTAGGTTCATTACTACATCACATAACCTGGGTACATACATAAAAAGAAAGGGTGAGCAAAAAGCCTAGTAAGGGAAACAGGAGAAACATTTTACATGTGAACTTGAGATACTTCAATAAGGTCATGAAAAGAACATTAAGGCATGAGAATGAAATCATGAGGCATATCATAATAAAAATAACATTTTCATAACTTGAATATGTGGCTACATCATTTAACATAGACAATCATGAACATATCACCAAGGTCCATCCCCAAGGTGTCATTTGAAAATTACCAAGGTTATTTACCAAGGTATCGTGAAAATTGTAATCTCTAGTGGTTACATCATTACCCAATGCATTGGAGCTCTATCAGGGCACACCCTTAAATTTTCCTTTATTATCATGTGAGACACATATATCATCATCAAACATTTCATAAATAACCCATATAGCATAAAATAAATGGGTTTCATTTCATAAGCATAACGTTTTAAAAACTGCTTTAAAAACATGATCTTTACATCACTTTAAACCCACGGAAGGGGAGAGCGGTTTTCATGTATGTAAATCCCAGAATTTAAAATATAACATTCTGGTACATATGTGAATACACATATAGAAGAGAGAGCTTTGAGTATTCACTTAATAAAATCAAAGAACTTTTGAAAAAGAGAGAGACATTTTGAGACGAAAATTCTACAGCATAACGGTTATGTTATAGGGTTTTAGAGAACATTGAAAAGAGAGGGGACATGGGTCAAACATTCATAAATGACCCATAAAATAGTAGAGGGACAGAATATAAGAAATTTAAGAACATGGTAATGAAATTTGGAAATATACCATATGAAATGAAGAACATGAAAGGAAGTCAACAATAAGATTTCTCTTATGAAAATTTGGTAGCCTAATGGAGTCACATAAACTTCAACCAAAAAATGAATTGATGAGATAAAATAGGGTATCTAATCATATGATCATAAAAGATCAGTATGATAGATATAGAGGTCATACTCCAACATAATAAAAATTAACTTTCAAGACTTGACATGGAATTAGAACTTTGAAAAGGGAGAAAGGTGCAAGGACCACTTAAAAATTCAGCAGCCTAACGACGCCACATAAACTTCAAACTATTGAATTGAAGAGATAAAATGGGGTCTCTCATAATATGGTCATAAAAGATCAGTATGATATATATAGAAGTCATACCCCAACATAACAAAAAATAACTTGAAATAATTGACATGAAATTAGAACTTCAAAATGAGAAGGGTGAAGAACCACTTAAAAATTTTGCAGCCTAACAACGCCACTTAAAACGTCAAACTATTGAATTGAAGAGATCAAATGGGGTCTCTAATAATATTATCATAAAAGATCAGTATGATAGATATAGAGATCATTCCACAACATAACAAAAAGGAACTTGAAATAATTGACATGAAAGTAGAACTTCAAAACGAGAAGGGTGAAGAACTACTTAAAAATTCGGCAGCCTAACATCGCCACTTAAAACTTCAAAATACTGAATTGAAGAGATCAAATGGGGTCTATCATCATATGATCATAAAATATCAGTATGATAGATATACAGATCATACCCCAACATAACAAAAATGAACTTGAAATAATTGACATGAAAGTAGAACTTCAAAACAAGAAGTGTGAAAACCACTTAAAAATTCGGCAGCCTAACGACGCCACTTAAAACATCAAAATACTGAATTGAAGAGATAAAATGGGGCCTCTCATCATATTATCATAAAATATCAGAATGATAAATTAATAGATCATACCCCAACATAATAAAAAGGAACTTGCAATACTTTACATGAAAATAGATCTTGAAAAATTAGAAGGGAGAAAGAATCCGTTACAAAGATTTCGGCAGCCTAACGGCGCCACTTAAAACTTCATAAAACGAAATAATGAGAGTAAGAGGGGATCTCTAATTATGTGAAAATGAAAAAGTCAGTAAGAGGAGTATAAAATAACACCCATTAACATAATAACATGGAGCATAAAAGAAATTACAGAAAAGATATTTCTTGAATAGAAAGAGAGAGATCAGATCCCTTACCTTAAAACGTAACTCTTAAAACTCAAAGGTTGGGACCTTGAGGTATTGGGGGAAACTTGTGAGGACTCATTGGGAGGTAATGAGACCTGAACATCGTTGGGGGAGAGTGGGGAGTCGAATGGATGAGAGGATGGCTTGGTATTTATAGGGAAAGTGAGGGGACAAGGCATTAATGGCCAAGGGACACCTCATTAGTGGTTTTGGCAAAACCATGGGCTTTCCCATGGTATTTGCCCACGGTATTGGCCACTTGGGACACCTAATATCTTATCTTACTATTCATAAGTCTACCATATTGATTACATACTTAATACATCATTTAATGACGTCATTAAACACCCGTAACTTAAAAACTGTATTTTCACTATTCATCGAAAATTCAACTTTCTCAGAATAATCCCAAAATTTCACCTTAACCAAATATCAATGCGCTGATTTCAAAAATGAACTCCATTTAATAAAAATATTTTTCTAAATATTTTTAATTTATTTTCTAAATAAATACACTATTCACCAAAAATTCATTTTTTCAGAAAAAACCCCAAAAATTACCATAACATAATATCGGAGCTCTGAGTTCAAAAATGAAATACATTTTATAAAAATAATTTTTTTAAATATTTTTAATTTAATTTTTAATTAAAAAACACTATTCACTCGAAAAAACTAATACTTGAATAATAATTTATGAAACCGTTATTTAACCATTTTATTGAATCACATTACTTAATCAAGGTGTCTAGATTATATTAATAATTTCTTTAAGTGAGATTACTAATCCATTTGGACACATTACAAATCCTAATCATAAAATCAATATTCATAATTTACTATTCATCAAAAATCATGTTGATCTTATTAGACTGTAAATTTCATACTGAACATAATTATAGAAGTCCATTTTTTGAAAATCATTACACATTTTTAATTATTTAAGGTTTACATAAACATTTTTAAACTATCATTTTTCTAAAATTCATCAAAAATATGCATAATATATTTATCCGGTCATTTAAAAATTTATAAACTTTATCATAAGAAGAAATCCCAATTTTTATTTAAAACAAAGTATCACACAAACCAGTTACGGTCTCCTTACATCGCCCCTTATCACACCAGCATATGACCTAAGTGTAAGGTGTTCTAAGGTTAGAGAATCTGAGGGAGGCTCGGCTAACATCGCACGAGTAGTAATTTATATCAGTTTGAACTTCTCGAAAAGGCGATTCAGTTCTAGCTTCACACGATGAAGTTCAGCTTGGGTTTGGTCCAGAGCAAAGCCCCGTGGTGCTTGCTCCTTTCCAATTTCTGTTAGATGGGCTTCGATCGGTCCAAGAATACTAGGTGAGGCCATCGAATCTTCTTTCTATAATAATTAACGAAGATTACTTGTATTTAGAGACAATAATCAAAAAGTTTAGTTTCCAGCGGTCATATTGACCAATGTTCATTTAACCGTCTAAACCCAACGGTCTCATTTTAATTATAATCATGTTATCAAATGAAACATTTCTTTGAGTATAAAAATAAAATAAAATAACACATAAAATTAGGAAACAAGATTTATTCAAAATATCTGGTCGTTACATTCTTCCCCCCTTAAGAAATTGCGTCCTCGCAATTTTTAAAATTGGGTTTTGAAATTTCATTGAACGTCCCACATCGGAAAAGGAATCAGTAAAATTATTACTTTAAAAGAAAGAAAGGGAAGTACAAAGGTCACCTGAGTTAACCCACACTAGGATTCCATGTAGGAAAACATGGACATGGAAGAAAAACAAAGGGTCAAGTTCTGGGGGAGAGTGATATAGAACATGATTAAATGAATGTTAACCATAAGAAAATCCCAAACATATGATGTGTGTAAACAATCGTTGATTACCTAGTAGGAAACGTAAACCAACAACGTTTTTGTTTTACGTTCCTTTTCAAAATTTTGAGGAAATAATTTACAACATAAAACAAAAACTTAAGAAAATATACCTATCTTCATGTAGAGTTTCATCCTTTAATAATTTTCTACCCAAAACTAATCTTTTCCTCAAACTATGAGCATTCAAAACTACTTGGTCTCATAAAAACACAGGAATCATCTTCTAGAGAATCATATCATCCACAAAAGATTAACTATCTATTTCTTCTTTCTTTAAACATTATCCCAAAAACATAAAGGCTAAGGTAAACCAACTCTTCAAAAAGAAAGAATCCCATAGGAATGGAAACTACTTTTAAATCTTCAATGTTCCATGGTACTACCCATAGTTAATCATTGACCATTCCATAAATAACGGTCTTTAAGATTCCTCAAAATAAACCAAACTAATATTGAAACCCAAATACAAGAAGGATTTGATAACATAGTCTTCCAAACTAAACATCATTTTTCATCTCCAAACAACATCAACCACTCCTAACATCTTATAACAAAAGTAGCTAACCTAAACATATTTTACCCATGATGGGTTAATCATTTCCATAAGTAGCCTAAATTACTATAAGTCCACATTAAATTCATCGACTCTTCAAAATATAAGTCAACCTTACCCCTCAATGAAAATACCGTAGTAATCTATTTACCTCGATCATATAGGGTCCCCAAAATAGTGAATGTCTTCCAAAATAATAATCATATTTTAATCCCCTAATCTTCCCTGTCATATTATTACGACAATTGTCGCATTTCCTATCACATTGGTTGTTGGGACAAGTTCTTCCATTTCCCGCCATTAACTAAGAAAAGAAACTATAATTAGGGGCTTAAATACTTACCCAATAATCATGAAAAGGAACCGAAATCATATAAGGATAACTTGTAGAAGAAAAGTATACCCTAACTTGTGATCCCCTAGGTTCCTATCTAGGTTATCCATGATCATATATTCTTATGTGAATCTTTATTTTATTTTAGATTTGTTCCTTTAACAATGGTTCATACTAAGGTTATGAATTTACCAAAGCATATCCCCTGGGAGTGTCGTAACCAAGAGTGCAGCAAGGCCCATTGTCGTGTACCAGTTCCCGTTCGAGCCTAGCTCAAAGCGGTGTTTTTGGGTTTTACACCTATGTACATCTGTGCCAGATCCACCTCTACTTGCTCGTATCTAGACATGGATGTATTTTCTTGGCAACCCCTTACTCAATACTCACCAAAATACCAGGAAGATTTCTTATATTTTAACTTTTCTATAGGCTTCTTCCTAATGTTTTCATATCCGAATTTCCACAAATAACTGAACCATCCTTTGATACCAACTATGGCATCCCTCCTTTTTATCACATAAACATTCATTACATTTTACAAAATTGAGGATCTTTAAGGTTTAGTGTCTTGGAAACCAGGAACTTTAAACATGAAAACATAAAAAATTCTTCTAAAACACTTGAAAGGCTTCTCCTCATGTTCATCCTAGGTTCATTACTGCATCACATAACCTGGGGACATACATAAAAAGAAAGGGTGAGCAAAAAGCCCAGTAAGGGAAACAAGAGAAACATTTTACATGTGAACTCGAGATACTTCAATAAGGTCATGAAAAGATCTTTAAGTCATGAGAATGAAATCATGAGGCATATCATAATAAAAATAAAATTTTCATAACTTGAAGATGTGGCTACATCATTTAACATAGACAATCATGAACATATCACCAAGGTCCATCCCCAAGGTGTCATTTGAAAATTACCAATGTTATTCACCATGGTATCTTGAAAATTGTAATCTCTAGTGGTTACATCATTACCCAATGCATTGGAGCGCTATCAGGGAACACCCATAAATTTGCCTTTATTATCATGTGAGCCACATATATCATCATCAAACATTTCATAAATAACCCATATAGCATAAAATAAATGGGTTTCATTTCATAATCATAACGTTTTAAAAACTACTTTAAAGACATGATCTTTACATCACTTTAAACCCACGGAAGGGGAGAGCGGGTTTCATGTATGTAAATCCCAGAATTTAAAATAGAACATTCTGGTATATATTTGAATACCCATATAGAAGAGAGAGCTTTGATTATTCATTTAATAAAATCAGAGAACTTTAGAAAAAGAGAGAGACATTTTGAGATGAAAATTCTGCAGCATAATGGCTATGTTACATGGTTTTAGAAAACATTGAAAAGATAGGGGACATGGGTAAAACATTCATAAATGACCCATAAAACAGTAGAGGGACATAATATAAGAAATTTAAGAACATGGTAATGAAATTTTAAAATATACCATATGAAATGAAGAACATGAAAGGAAGTCAAAAATAAGATTTCTCTTATTAAAATTTGGCAGCCTATCGGCGTCACATAAACTTCAACCAAAAAATGAATTGATGAGATAAAATAGGGTCTTCATCATATGAACATAAAAGATCAGTATGATAGATATAGAGGTCATACTCAAACATAATAAAAATGAACTTTCAAGACTTGACATGGAATTAGAACTTTGAAAAGGGAGAAAGGTGCAAGGACCACTTAAAAATTAAGCAGCCTAACGACGCCACTTAAACTTCAAACTATTGAATTGAAGTGATCAAATGGGGTATCTAATCATACGGTCCTAAAAGATCAGTATTATAGATATAGAGATCATACCCCAACATAACAAAAAAAACTTGAAATAATTGACATGAAAGTAGAACTTCAAAACGAGAAGGGTGAAGAACCACTTAAAAATTCGGCAGCCTAATAGCGCCACTTAAAACATCAAAATACTGAATTGAAGAGATCAAATGAGGTATCTCATCATATGATCATAAAATATTAGTATTATAGATATATATATCATACCCCAACATAATAAAAAGGAACTTGAAATAATTGACATGAAAGTAGAACTTCAAAACGAGAAGGGTGAAGAACCACTTAAAAATTCGGCAGCCTAACAGCGCCACTTAAAACTTCAAAATACTAAATTGAAGAGATAAATTGGGGTCTCTCATCCTATGATCATAAAATATAATTATGATAGATATATGTATCATAACCCAACATAACAAAAAGGAATTTGAAATAATTGACATGAAAGTAGAACTTAAAAACGAGAAGGGTGAAGAACCACTTAAAAATTCGGCAGCCTAACGACACCATTTAAGACTTCAAAATACTGAATTGAAGAGATAAAATGGGGTCTCTCATAATATGATCATAAAATATCAGTATGATAAATTTATAGTTAATACCCCAACATAATAAAAAGGAACTTTCAATACGTTACATGAAAATAGATCTTGAAAAATGAGATGGGAGAAAGAATCTGTTACAAAAATTTCAGCAGCCTAACGGCGCCACTTAAAACTTCATAAACCGAAATAATGAGAGTAAGAGGGGATCTCTCATTATGTGAACATGAAAAGGGCAGTAAGAGGAGTATAAAAAAACACCCTTTAACATAATAAAATGGAGCAAAAAAGAAATTACATAAAAGATATTTCTTGAATAGAAAGAGAGAGATCAGATCCCTTACCTTAAAACGTAACTCTTAAAACTAAAAGGTTGGGACCTTGAGGGCTTGGGGGAAACTTGGGAGGACTCCTTGGGAGGTAATGAGACCAGAAATTTGTTGGGGGAGAGTGGGGAGTTGAATGGATGAGAGGATGGCTTGGTATTTATAGGGAAAGTGAGGGGACAAGGCATTAATGGCCAAGGGACACCTCATTAGTGGTTTTGGAAAAACCATGGGCTTGCCCATGGTATTTTCCCATGGTATTGGCCACTTGGGACACCTAATACCTTATATTACTATTCATAAGTCGACCATATTGATTACATACTTAATACATCATTTAATGACGTCATTAAACACCTGTAACTTAAAAACTGTATTTTCACTATTCATCGAAAATTCAACTTTCTCAGAAAAATCCCAAAATTTCACCTTAACCAAATATCAATGCTCTGATTTCCAAAATGAACTCCATTTAATAAAAATAATTTTCTAAATATTTTTAATTTATTTTTTAAATAAATTCACTATTCAATGAAAATTCATTTTTTCAGAAAAAACCCCAAAAATTACCATAACATAATATCGGTTCTCTGAGTTCAAAAATGAAATCCATTTTATAAAAATAATTTTTTTAAATATTTTTAATTTAATTTTTAATTAAAAAACACTATTCACTCGAAAAAACTAATACTTGAATAATAATTTATGAAACCGTTATTTAACCATTTTATTGAATCACATTACTTAATCAAGGTGCCTAGATTATATTAATAATTTCTTTAAGTGAGATTACTAATCCATTTGGACACATTACTAATCCTAATCATAAAATCACTATTCATAATTTATTATTCATAAAAAATCAAGTTGATCTTATTAGACTCTAAATTTCGTACTGAACATAATTATAGAAGTCCCTTTTTTGAAAATCATTACACATTTTTAATTAATTAAGGTTTACATAAATATTTTTAAAATATCCTTTTTCTATAATTCATCAAAAATATTCATAATATATTTATCCGGTCATTTAAAAATTCATAAACATCATCATAAGAAGAAATCCCAATTTTTATTTAAAACAAAGGATTACACAAATCAGTTACGGTCTCCTTACATATCCCCTTATCACACCAGCATAGGACCTAAGTGTAAGGTGTGCTAAGGTGAGAGAATCTGAGGGAGGCTCGGCTAACATCGCACGAGTAGTAATTTCTTTCAGTTTGAACTTCTCGCAAAGGCGATTCTGTTCTAGCTTCACACGATGAAGTTCAGCTTGGGTTTGGTCCATAGCAAAGCCCAGTGGTGCTACCTCCATCCCAATTTCCGTTAGATGGGATTCGATCGGTCCACGACTACTGGGTTAGGCCATCGAATCTTCTTTCTATAATAATTAACCATGATTACTTTTATTTAGAGACAATAATCAAAACGTTTAGTTTTCAGCGGTCATATTGACCAATGGTCATATAACCGTCTAAACCCAACGGTCTCATTTTAATTATAATCATGTTATCAAATGAAACATTTTTTTTGACTATAAAAATAAAATAACACATAAAATTAGGAAACAGGATTTATTCAAAATTTTGGGTCGTTATAGTGGTGGTTTTATCATTGAAGATGTTTCTAAAGAAGATAAAAATGATGATCAAAATAAACAGAAAAATCTAAAACATAAAGGATGGGTTGACAAAGTCCTGGTCAGGGAGGTTGCGGGGCCTACTGTAACATGATCCATTGGTCTCACACATCAGTTTATGGTAGATTCATCTACACTATGTTGATTTATTTCAATCATCTATATGTTTATGGTCACTGTTTCATTATGAGGATGTTCTATGTTATAAGGGTGTAATTTGAGGTGTTGGTTGTATGTGTTTAGTGGGATAGTTATAGGGGATGGATGCTAGTTAGCCTATTTGTGGATGTCACAGACAATATTTGGGTTTTTTACTTTTGGGCCCCTTTGATTTTCTGATTTTTGGCATGAGGACACAACTCATGTATCCATTGTTGGCCAATTAAGGCTAATTATTATGACTTGGATTATGAGTGACATGATTTATGATGATGGTTGTGTTGTATTTATTTTTGGTTGTAGATCATGGATTCCTTTTTTTTTCTTTACAGTAACCACTTCACTCAAACGATTGTTTTTTTTCATTGTATTCATTTATTGAAATGTTTCTAATTTTTTTATCTTTGAGATGGAGTGTGAAAAATTTTATTTTACACTATTTTTTCATCTGTTCATCTATATATTGGTTCAATTTCATATTGGTATGTACTCTAATAATATTTGGAACCAACTATGGATTATCAATCTGGTTTTCATATCTACTGGAAAATTGATTTGAAATATATTTTCAATCAAATTCAGGATGACATACAATTTTGAAACAAATGCTTTACTAAAATGATACATGAGCTTTAGATTCTATTGGAATATATAGTTCGCATTAAACTATTCCTCTTGGAGGTGATGAGAGAATATTACATGATTGTTATCATGTATTCTTCCTTTTTTTGATTTTAAACCATGAAATCCTTAATGTTTTTTTGTTAATTTTTTTAATAAAATTTCTCAAGATAATAGGTTTGCTATTTGAAATCCATGATTCATTCCGTTAAAAAATTAGAAAAAAATATAGCATAAGTTTTTGAAATTTTCAAATGATAATATGGAAATTATCAAAAGTTGATTATGAGGAATTATCAAAAGAAAGTTACCCTAAACTGTTATAAGTTATTTTTAAAAAAAATAACAAAGATAATTCTTACATATTATCAAAGGATAATTATATTCATTATCAAAAGTCAAAAATATTATTTAAAAATGGTTAATTTTTTATAAAAATTTCAAAGTATAATTTTTGAAAAATTATCAACTGATAATTACTCTTTTTGGAAAATATAATTTCATGTTTTTATTAACGAATTATTATAAGGAGTGAATCTTGTGTTCTATAATTAATTTAATGATATAAATTTTCAGAATTTAGTTTTATAATTATTCATGTGAAGAATATTTTGAATGAAAACATTGAGAAAATTGGTAATTTGAAATTTACTAGGGGAGGGAGTGTGTCATCGCATGTGATATTTCATTTATTTTAGAAGTAAAATAGCTGGTTCAGTGATCTATTAGAAAGAATTTATTGCTGAGTTATCAATGAATAATATAATAAGGCCCCTGAGGAAGTGTTCTCACCTATTGAGTTTTCCATTCTAGATTTCGAACTACACAGGGTAGTTATTCCTACTGTTGATTTCAATAAATTTTAGTTAGTATGTTCCTTACTATATTAGGCCACATATATATGATTTCTTCCATGATATGTAATATGCTTGATTATCCCATTATTGTTATTAAAGTCATTTGGGTTCATGAGTGGTCACTTCCTTCTGCGATAATGACTATGTCAGTGTGCATGGATCCAAAAATTTATCTTTGTGTGTTTTATCATTCCATGGCACATTGTGCATTTTTTTATATGTTTATTTTCTATTGGAATCATTATTCAAGGACTGTGGTTTTTAGGTTTATCCTTTTGATTGGGAGTTATGCTGTTATAACATAATTAAAAGTGTGCATGGATATCAATTTAGAGGGAAAACATTAGTGGCATGTTATCCAAACTGACATAGTTCTAACATCATTAAAGGATAGCATGACTACACTTTTAGTGGAAAAATCATTGAGGGGAGCTATCAGATACCAGTCTAGGATTACTATGGGGATGGATCATAGGTTATTAATATGATAATATCATCTAGTATTAATGTAGTCTAACATGCAACATACTTGTGAAAACCACCATCTCTATGGGGTGAGCTAATGACATTGTGAACAAGCGGCATTTCTATATTAATAACTGGCTAATAGGTGTGAGAAATGATACTTTTTTGATGGTACTTGACATATTAACATACTTACTAGAAATGTGATTAATAAGGTGGGGTCGAGGTATCTAGTTAGTGAACTGTGACTCATGAAATATATGGCTTATTTATTTGAGAATCTAATTTATTCAATTCATATATATATATATATATATATTTGTAATATATTATAAGGATGAATTTTGGGGGTCCTATTGAGTTGGTACTCACACACTACATGGGAATTTGGGTATGATTTTATATTTCGTGGCCCAAGATTCAATGAATTTTAAATCCCCTATAGTGGATAGTTGATCATTAGTGGATGGAGATGGGGAATATCAGGATAGATTCTAAAGAACCTCATAGAAATTTAATATTTTTTGTTATTAATTTCACTTTATTACTCTTGTATAGCTTGGCACTTTGTTATCCCAGTTAATATAATAACGCGTATGCTATTTATTCCGTTTTTATATTTCTACTATTATGATTAATTATATTATTTATTTTTTATTATTGATCCCATGATATGATACCTATGGTAAATTCTCCCTACTGATGGACATAGACCATTGTTGTTGATTAGAACCATCCGGCGTATAGTGATGCATGGCTAAGGTCATGTGGCATCTCGGTTAGAACCCATTAATTTAGGTCAATATATTACATCCTCAATATCAATTTCCAAAAATTACTTCCTTATTTATATTATTTTATTATCTAACATAACATATACAATGTCTTGAAAAATGGAATGGTTTTTTTCACCTTAATCAATCTAGCCACAATCACCTCATCATCATGGCAAAATCTATATCTATGATTCCTTTAAAACACAATGACTTATATTTAAAAACATACATGGAAATGGGGTAGTAATATCTTCATTTAAAATATAAATTCCAGTGAATTTTAATAGCATTCAAATTACATTAATTTTATGGGGATATCAATATCCACCTCCACATCAATATATGGTACTCCCAAATGCCTATTGTGGAGCCACACTTCATAATGATTCCCTTCATTCATAAAATATGATTCTACAATCAAATTAAAAAATTAAAAAATTCAACATATAACAAAAAATAGTTTATTATAGTCATTATTTAAGGAAACAAAATAATTTTGGTTTCTCACTCATATGAAGACCCAACATCTCTATCATCGATACAACATGATCCAAAAATTCTTGTTTTGATTTTAGAGTGGTATGACAAGTCATGCCTAGTGATTAATTTTAATAATAAACATTTCATGGTGAAGTATGGTCTGAATATTAGTGAAGAAATTTATAAGGGTGGATTTTAATTTTTATTTTTTAAAAAATTAATGTTATTTCAATAGTTTCTTGATCCATATTTAGAGTGGGAGATACAGTGAGTTTATAAATATAACATTTATTATTGGTTATTTTAATGAATTTTATCTATATTACTTTCCCAATACACCCCTAATTGTGGAATGAAGATATATTTTTATTTATAAAATTATAAAACTTATTTTGATACATTAATGAAGAAACATATGTCTACTCTAATCATGGTGGAACCAAATTGGGAGTAACACATTTAAATAATTTGTGATAATATTAATTACACAGTTTTAAATATTTTTCATTAAATTTTATGTATAAATTTATATTATATTTATTATTAATTACAAACTCTTATGGAAACCATATTGAATTATACCACCAAACAAATAAAATATTAAAATGATGCATGTTTCTGATTTTTTATAACATCTCTTTTATTTTTAATGGAATTGTTCTATACTGATCTAGAGGCATTATAAATTTTTCCTAAAATTAAGGATTTTAATCTCTAATTATTATAGTATGTATTATTTCTTTAGAAGTTTAAAATTTTAGCCATCATTTATATATTAAACTTCATTACATAGGTAATGATCTGTATTTAAAAAATGGAAAATAATAATATCTTTATGGTGGAGTTTTCATCCTTGACATATTTTACAGACTTCCAAAATTATTTTTTGAACAATATAATAATCCTCAACTTTGACCACGGGATTTAATAAAATTTGGGAAGATCCAAAAAAAAGTTAAAATAATATTGATATTGTATAATTATTCATTTTTTATTAATCAAAATGTGAACAATGTGAAAAAAATTAATTCCTTAACAAGAAGTGGATAATATTACTCAGATATAGTAGTGGATATGATACTTTAATTTGGTTTTTTATGACCCATATTTCTTGGATTTGTTATAAATTTTATAGAGCACTATTTTTTATTTACAATAAATATGGAATTTAAGAAATATAAATGAATTTTCATAGTAATCAATCTTAGTGTTCATGGTATATCATTCATGGAGTTATGATTTTATATGATTATTTTTGAATTCCATTAAATAAAAATAAGTCATAATATACAATGATTCCATTTCAAAATATATTAACTAGTATGAGTTTCAACTAGCATAGTGAGTATTGTAATAAATTTTCTAGAGAGTAATATATTCTAAACTTTTTGAGTTCTATAACTATGATTTAGTTAACATTGGATTATTTTCAACAACTAGATGTGTAATAGAAAATTTTAGAAAATGATATAACACAACCTCTCCATACCACCCTCTACCAAGTACATATGTAAAACACTCAATTTAAGAGAACAAACAAATTGAAGATAAATTTATAAATAATAATTATTAAAAATTTATAATTTTTGTGATGTAAAGAGATATACCAATGTGAATTGATCCATTTTAAAATTAAATAAAGGTAGTTTACATGACTAGAAAATTTAGTTGAAGAAGATACAACATTATATAATGTATTACTTTTTAAATTTTTTTTTCAACGTTAGTTCAAGTATTGATGGTAGAACCCATTCATATATAATAAATTCAACTCAAATGTAAAAATAGATAGATAGATATATATATATATATATAGTATAATAATGAATCATTCATGTGGATTGAAAAATGTTTAAATCATTGCATTATCCAGTCATAAATCAGGTGTTTCCTCTCCTTGAAATTTGACTCAATTGAATTAGGTAAGCCAATATTTTGAATTTCAATACATTTATGATTCATTGGAATCCCATATATGTCTGTATAACCACAAATTGAATCAATTTTTTTGGAAAATCATATCTATCAGGTTGATAATGATTTTCTTCTCTTTAGGAAATCTTATGAAAAGAAATCATGTTTTCATACAAATAACTCTACATCACTTACTCTTTGAGGATAAATGATGTTTATAGTACAATATATGTTGGTAAACATGGATAATATAATATAGATGATTTTTAGAATATCTTAAAAATCATGGTGTAATGGAAATAAATCACTATGTTGTAGTTTTCCTATCACAATAAAAAATATCCACACATTGGATTAAACACTACAATGTAATAACTTTTTATGGTGGAATGATGGTAAGAAAATTTTTCCAAGGAAAATATAAAATTATAATTAAATATAAATGGATATAGAATTAAGGTCAAGATATTTCATGTGAAACTCACACTTCCCATAATTACATAATTATGTTTCTTGAGAAGAATAAAAAATTAAATGTAAAACATCATGTCTATATACTATATCATAATCGATAGATCATGATGACCTATAATTTTAAAATAAAAATTCCTATTAATTCTATATATTAATTCCTTATAGATTTTTAAAAATAATGATATAATGGAGAAATCAATTTTAGATGTTATACTATAATACATTATGTCTCTTTAGAACCTTGAAATAAAAAATTACAATGGCTAAGAGAAGCATTAAATTTGATCATTATGTTATTTCTAAATATTATGTAAAATATTCTGATTAATTTTTTAAAAAATTCATAAAAAAATTATAGTGTAATTATTTTTATATAATGGTTTTAATGAAATTGGGAAATCAAAACAAATTTCGAATTTCAATAATAAATTATATTTTTTAAAAAAACTACAGATAATTGGAGAATTTCCTTTAAAATTATGAGCAATGACATTGATTTATGTCATGGTATTTACTCTTTAAATCAACATCCCCTTCATCCTTCCATGATCATGCTTCAATATATATGGATATCGAACCCAAAATTACAATTATATTACTTCAAAATTATCCATAGTAGATTATATCCCTTGCATTTTCCAGTTATATCTTCAACTAAAGTACCATATCACCATTTACCCATCTTTACCATTACCTATTCCTAAACTAATGTTATCTTCCAAAAAAGGACTTAAAACCTTGACATATTTCTATTTTTACTCTAATGTTCATCACCAGCAAATGAAATCTACAATGGTCATAAAAAATTGTTTCTCCATTCTATTGAAAGAAACAATATGTTGAATGACAACCCAGTCTCTCCCTTTACTTTAATAATAAATAATGGAAAATATAAACCCAACAGAGATAATTATTCCAATACCAACAATCATCATCTATCCAAACCCTACCCAAAACCAATGAATATTCCCTCCCATCTCACTCTACATCCATTAAGGATAAACATTTACCAAACATACAACCATATTTGAGAATAAAGACAAATACCAACTATAATAATAGTCATGGTGATTGTTATGAAAAAGTAATCCAAATAATATTATTTTCATATCTATTCACACAAGGATTTTTATAGATGAGAATATTCTCAATTATTATAAAACATTACATATTGGGATTTCACTAGTTGTTAAGGGTGAGAAATAACAAGAATAGATGATAGATTTTTGTCCTACGTTTGAATATGATCATCATAATGTATCATTATAGTTTTGTGGGAAATATTGGAATTTTTAATTAGAATAATTTTTTTAGGGTAATAGTATTTAATGTGAAAAATATATAATTTCATAAAAGAACTCGTAGATAGTTTCGAATCCAAAAAAAGTTACTTGGCCTTTGAACTTTGTTTTTGACATAAAAAAATAATCCATGGTAACAATGATCCTATAACGTAAATGACTACCTAGTGAAAAATATTGATACATTGAATCATTCATATGGTTATTAGGCAAACAAATATCACCAAGAGAAATATAGTTAGAAGTGTGGGGAATATTGGCATGCTTATCCTTGGGCTTCAAAGGAATGTTGATCCTTTGAATATGGAAAATCATATATTTACTACATTAAATGAATGATAAATAATAAAAATTGGAATGTGATGGGATGTAATACTTTCACCTACATGGTAATGAATATGATGGTTCTTGATATAAAAACACATACCAATAATGTTAAACACAGTTTCCACTTCGGGTAGAGAATCACTAAAATTTAAGTTAATTTTTTATTTCACATTTAAAATTCATCTTTGCGGGTGGTATAACCACAATTACTTATAAAAGGTTTATTCATTCGCCTATATCTATGATGAGTGACTACCATATCTAACTCAATTAGTGCCTAGTTTATTTTTTTGTAGATCAATTATATACTGGATATTATATAACCTTATAATAAATCAATCCAATTAACTAAAATGGTAACCAAATTATACATTCATCATTAATTCACGAATACCTATCTATACATTAGAGGTTTCCAACTAGTGGGAGGGTCTATTAGTGATGTGGGGAGACAATATCATTAACCAAAAATAACCACATATAATTGTAAAAGTATTAATAATAAAAAAACAATAAAAAAATATTAGACCCAATATCATAGACCACCTTAATTATAACATATCACATGTAACACAAATGAAAAAAATTCTATTCAAGTAGTCATACATACAAAATATAATCATTAATCCAACTAAGAATAATGACTGGGAAAAGATTTGAAAATAAAGGAAAATGAGAACAAATACACTCTCATCAACCTCACCTAGAGACTATCTAAAATTTCTCAATGTGATCTATAACATAGCCACCTGTACTATTCCATATTTTAATCTAATATATCTACTATAATAGTTAACCAATATTCTGATATACGGTATGGAAATAACATATAATGAAACAACCTTCGGTATCTCAAATAAAATAAATACTCTATATGTGCATGTATAAATTTATATATATATCCAAATAAATAAATAACAACAATAATAATGCTGATCATATCCTTATGTGTTAACGGCTTACCTAGTGAGTGGGGATATTTCATTTTTCCAATAATATCATTTCTTTGAACAAATCATCTATAATCCATGAGATAATATATATTCTTTATGCATAACCAAAATCCATCCAAACAATGACCCTTTTAAACATTAACATCAATAAATATATGTCAATAATTCAAAAATATAGTTGGAAATCCCTATTAAATAACATAATTATAGTGACACATAGAATTAGTTTTTGAAGGATATAAACTATTATCTATATCAGAAAATAACAAGTAAAAAATTATAATTTATGAAAAAATATCTAGTGAGTGGAAATGTTTTAGGGGTATCTAAATCCTACTAGTAAAATTTATTTAGGGGCAAGAAAATCTCACTTGAAAATATATTTCAATGGGTATTATATCTTATGTAGTGAATATCAACAATTCATTATTAGGTTTCATTGTTTATTAGGGATTTTAATGGGTGTTTATATTTTAAGAAACCACTCATGAAGTGATTTAGACGATTAGAGTTGGAATTGATCTGAATATAGACATGGTAAATTCGGTGTTGATCATATATTTAATGATGGATTACTCTAATAAATATCAACTTATCATATGGTGTGGTGTCTATATAAATTTAACAATTGATATATTTTATTGATAGACTATTGAATAAATTAATTCATGTGTTCTAGAAATGATTTTTTATCGATTTTATTTAAAAAATATCATGGTTGACTTATAGGCTCATTAAATTTGAGTGAGGATATGAAGGAATAGTGTTTTTATATGTCAAAGTGTATCATGGTGTGGAGGTAGCGTTTCTTCATGACGGATATTCTATAGTTGAGAATTTTACTATTTAATATTTTTCTATTCCAACACTGGAATTTACAACACTAAGAAGGAGTTGACATAGATGAGAATTTTGTTCTTATTTATTATGATTTTAGTTATAGGGATTGAGGTTAAGAATAAAGAATTTACCTGATGTGTTTTGGAAATAATATTTCCCCTAAATTACAATACTATTAAATATTTTTGATTTAATGGTTTTGGTGACATGTGATCTCACACTATGAAGAAATAGTTCACACCACAGTTCCTATACCATGGGAATTTTTGTTTCCCTAGAAATGAGTGTTGTATTTCTCAATCAATTATCACTATGGTCAAAAAATATTTGTTCCATATATAAATATGAATATAAAGAGATATGGTGGAAAATCCATTAATAATAATTTAGTTCTGCAATGGTGTTAGATGGTTTTTAGTATTAACTATATAAATATATTAGATCATGCCATCATTCCCTAAAAAAATAAATCACATAGTAATGATTGTCAAATTTAAAAATATAATGTATATTTTCCCAAACAATGATTTTATGGATTTTGAAAAAACTATGGGTTAGCCATCTATTTATTCTAGGAAATAATATAAGAGGGTTTAGTTTATATTTTATGAGACTATCAGGAGTCCACACATAGTCCAAATTTTGGTGGTTGTTTTCATCTAGTATGTAGATATTTATTAACTTATTGACTCTTGATGTTATGTCTAATAATGACTATTTAGGCCTATCTCACTACATTTTTTTCACTTTTATTATTGACAATGTGATAAAAACATTGGGTATTAGGATCAAAACGTTTTCATATTAGTGATTAATAACATCATAAGAAGTGTTAGTGAACCTTTTATTAGTCCTTTTTTTGTGTGTATTCCTTCTCACCTTTTCTCTATTCATTGTATCATCATCTTTGATACCCATATGAAATAACCAATGATTTTGAAACTTATTTATAAATTTTTTTCATTTAGATAAATCAATAATTAATCACATATTGGGTGTGGTTTAAACTTCATTAGGCCAATCAGTTTGTATTGAAGTGTTCGTGAAGTGGATCAATATAATATTTACATAGATCTATGTTTTCTTTTTTACTAAATAAATATTTTATGTATATGATCTTTAGAGTCAATGAAAAGGTTATGCAATAAATGAATTCTAAATTTTTTTTGTATTATATATATACATTGTAGAAGAGGACATGGATAAAGTTTTAAATCTACCCAAATTAAAAACATCCTATATTAGATTTGATTTGAAAAAAAATGGTGCTTAAGGGAGAGAAAAATAAATGTTAATTTCATCCCCCTAGGAGAAGAATATTATATTATTAACAAGGTCAAAAATATAGAACATAATATGGATAATACTTTATGATTTTAATTATGAACTGAGGAATTATATAAATTATAGATTAAAATTTTCTTCAGACCAATATGAATATATATAAATGTGATAATATTATTCAATAAATAAATTCTTTATTCGAGTAAAAATAGTGTGAGAATAGTTCATCATTTTTTAGAAGTCCATGATGAACCTACCATCTAAAAACCTCTAATGGGAATCCTCCTAGATAAATTTAATTAAAGGGTTTCTATCCTAGAGGATCAATACAAGGATGAGTAAACTATTATGAAACCAAAAAATGAATTGACTCTATATTATAAAAAAATAGTTATAGACATAACGAGAAAAGGAAAATAATAGAATGTGACCATGATTAAAGCTTCAAAAGTCTCAAAATATCATGATATTAGACATTTTTATAATGAGGAAACATATTCTAAATATGATTACATATATTTTAAGGAAATTATATCGTGGTATTAAAAATTCATCTAGTGATGAATAATTATATTTAATGAAAATTATACTCTTAGATGTTTCATGTTTGGTAGTGAGAGATTAAAGATAATGGATGATATAAATGGTTTTCATGATGAAAAATATTGTAAAGTGGTCAAAGAGGAAGAAAAATTTTCAATAGAAAATTGAAAGACATCAAAAAAGAAAACATTATTTTTTATAAAAGAATAACTCAATATCTTGTGATGTGGTAAGTGAAACATAGCAATAGGAATTATAATATATTGGTACAATGACATGTATGTAAAAATAAAATTATCCTAAGGATCCCTTTAGTGAAATATAAGACCATGAAGGGATTTTTGGTAGGGAAGAAACGATGAAGAGGAAAACCCAAACGAGTTACAATTAAGCATATAGATCATTATTTGTTTAAATTAAAATTGAAATCATTAAATAGAATATTAATTTTTTAAATATAATAAAGAATCCTTATGAAATTATTTTTATGAAAAAAATAAAGAAATATTTAGGATTTTAGTGGAGTTGACATGGAATATAGGTGATGGAAATGCTACCGTTGAAGCTAGCGATATCATTATTTGGATTATAATAGTAAATCTAATTAAAAATTATTATTTAACAGATATTGATTTAACATTGTATTATTCAAAAAATTATTTGAGAAATATTTACCATGTGTATTAAATTTGTATCAATGAAATTGATGAATGATCTAAATTAGAGGAGAAGGTTTATTATTATATTAAACAATTGGATGATTTTTCTAGTTTAAAAAGAAATATATTTCAAAAACCTATAATTGAAATAACAATAGATCAAGATGTAAAATTGGGAATAATAAATTTGTTTTATCACCTAAGAAATAACAATTGAATGTTTTGAAAAAAAATAGTGGTTCTAAAACATAAACAAAATTATAGTTTGGGATAAAAAGAAAACTGAGGATATATAAAAAGGTAAGGTATTGGTGAAATAGAAACCTTCTAAGAATTATATGATTGAAAATAAGTAGTGGTCATAAAATCATAGAAAATATTATTAATAATATTTTAAACATTCAATCTATTATTAAAGAAGATATTACTTTGAAGGAAGATGTTTGTGTTGTAGAGTCTATGGAAAAAAGATAATCTATGTTCTGGATCAATCTATCACATCCCCCATTAATGACCAGATATGAATAGAAGGATATTTAAACAAAATTATCTAGAGTCAGAAAAAGAAAACAATAAAAAGAAAATGTTCAATTGAATAATTCTATTTATTTTCTTAAGGAAACATTTGGGAGGAGTGATAAAATGAGATAGAATTCCATAATGTGTCTTACAACACTCCAAGAGTAGCTAAATGAAAATAATAATTCTAATCATATCGAGGGGAAGAAAAAAATATCAAGTAATGGTTATTGTTGTTTTTTACAATTCAATAAAATTATTCAATACATGGATACTCAATAGTGTTTTTATTCACACATTAATAGAAACAAGACACTCCTAAAAGATATAAAATTTTTATTAATATTTTTTTACTTTCATTAGTGATATTTCACTCAATATCATGTGATTTGGATTCACTGGTATTGGTGAGAACAAATCCAATTGTGATCTCTTTATTAATGGGATAAACCACAATATCATGAGTGTTTATCAAATTTTTTATAATGGAAATTATGTGATCATTCTTAAATATTAATGTTCTATAAAGAATATGAAATATCACACAGTCCAAAATTGGTTACAATGAGCAAGTAGTAATATATTCCAAATTTCCATTTACAAATACACATTTTTATGAGAATAGTGTTGAAAATTTATCCATGGAATAAGAGACCTAAGAATTTTGGGTAATGGAATATGGATAATCCTTTCTAAAATAATGTAATATGGAATCCACCTAAGATAAAATTTGAAAGGATCAACATATATGGAACATTTCACAAAGATAAAATGATAAAAATAGGAAACAAGCTTATTTTTAGCATGATGAATAATCCTTTTGTAAAGATTTATGTGTGAAAACCAATGATCATAAATTCAACTAATATATGATAAAATATAATTATAGGGTGTTTGTCTCATACATATTAGTAGTTGGGTGTGGCAACATATTTGTAGTAAATTTGACAAATAATATGTTGGAATATTAAAGATCATATTATTTTATATCGGGTATCTCCTCATCAAGGAGAAGTTGGATCATTGTGAGATTTTATATGATTATATTTCAACCAATAATCCAAGTTATCGATATCATGATAAAAACACTATTGATGGATGACTTCCAAAACATGAAGTTTTTATTTTTATTTTCTTATATAAAAAATCTATATAAAATTTCATAGTTGGTTTCCTTATTTCATTCTGTTTAATTTATTCAATAAGGTGGAGAATACAAAATGACCTTCCCTTACAAAGGGTGACAGAGTCTATTTTATATTTTAGGAGATGATTGAGGGGATGAATTATTGTTTTTGATGGTTAATATTAATCTAGAAGATATTTTATACAAGTTTTAATGTTTATACAAATCCAAATAGGTAGATTGAATATCACTAAATGAGTGTAAGGACCCTTGATTTGGAATTGATAAAAATATTACAATTGTATGAACATTTGGTTCGGTGGATAGGCCAAATTTCAAAATGATCAACATAATGTAAATTTGATAATTTAAGCACATTATATTTCTGTTTTTTTATTAAATGGTTAATTTCCTAAGAGGTGTCTTAGGAGTTTTGATGATTTTCATGGGATTTGGAAACTAAAATGTATTTATTTCATGAGTGATAGACAGAGGATCATGGTTTTCACATGGATTTTACTAACCGTTTTGCTCAAATTGTGCATCATATTTTCAATCAAGACATAATTTTTGAAACCATGTGTCCCCTAGGGGTGACTACAAGAAATGGTGTTGGGGTCTGGAGAGTTTCGAACAATTTTTGAAGTAGAACACCAGAGGCTGCATGGCTGTGTAAAAGTTATATAATAAACTATTGTGGTGGGAACATAGGGTACACGGGGTTTGGAAAACCATCCACATATCCTGTATGGTTAGTGACACATTGGCAGTGGAGTCTCATGGTTTTCACTGGGTTATCCAAACCATGATTCACATTAAAGGTGAAATAATTACCAATTTTCCCTTTTAGTACTGCTAAGGTTGTTAACCACTTTCATTCCCCTTTATTCCAGTAGCCTACCCTAAAAACTCCACCTCTTCCTCCCTCTTCCATTTGTGAAATTAATATTTTATTCGTCTAATTTTATTGAATTAATATTCTTTGGAATCCAATTGTTATGTTTATGACTCCACATTCTTTCATTATTCATTTATCTCTCTGTAGGTAATGCAAAGTCTGTGAGAGAGATTATGCAATAACTTTTCAGAGTTTGGTGATTCTTATGATTTCTATCATTTTAGGAAAATCATATCCCAATATGGATGAATGCTGCTTACTAAAAAATCGGTTGTGGGAATATATCATTTCACTGAATGGATTTGTATTTTATATATTTAACATTAATGCCTCATGTCAGACCCTCCATGCATTATTTCTAGAAAGAGTAATTTACTAAATTAATATGTTCTAAAGTTGGTTTGGATGTTCAATTTCCCTTTTGAATTTATATTATGTTACAAAAATCTACCCAAATAAACCATCAAGCTATGTTCATTGGAATTCTTATGACTATACCACCCCTTTGGGTGAGATGATCTTGCAACCCCTAAGTGGAAGTTGTTTGGGAATTAAATTGAGATGTTAAAGATTGAATTACAATTATAATACCTTTTATTTTATAAAATAAATGGAAGAAAAAATTTCTTAACATGAAATTTTATATAAGATAGGTGAAACTCATTGATAATGAATTTAATGTAAATGGATTATAAAGGGAACAATGTCTAACATGGCCTTAATTTTTATCACTTGATTGTGAGTTGAATTACGAATCGAATAAGATATATTCAAATGGTAAAATAAATAAATTTTATCAAGGATATGTGGTATTTTTTATAATTCAATGAATAAATTTGATAAAATAGAATGTAAACTTCTATGTCCCCTTGAACCTTTTTTGAATTCAATGTTTTAAATTGAAGAAAGGTAATGGACAGCAACTTGGACCCTTCAACCTTTTCATAATTATTTAATTTAAATTGATAATATGGCATCGACACTAACTGGATACATTATTTCATCACTGATGAGTGATTCTATTGATGAATTAAATGTGATTGATTAATTGTTAGAAATGGAATGGATAATAATATGGCTCTTAGAACACACCCCTTTATAAAATAGTTTATGATAGATACATTTAGAAGGAACTAAAATCGTAGTAAAGAAGTTTAATCTTATTATATTATATGCCTTATATTGTAAACAATGATCTAATATTCATATACTTTCTCAGATTTACCCATTGGTCTCCTCCGATATCTATCCCATGTTTTCTATGGATGATCTCCATGGACTCGAAGAGTATGTGTTGGTCAGAGGCCTAGGGTCATGACCCCTGTAGGTATACATTACACTGTGTTTTCTATGGATTAGCTCTATGGAATTTATGAGGATGTTTTGTTCATTGTCACAAGGACCTATAACTAATTTGTTTGATATGTGATTTTTTGTTATATGTCATTTTTTCTTGATACATGATATTTTAGTATAGTCTATTGCTGATACATGATAATTTATCATATTCCATAGCATCTTGATAATTGAAATGTTGTTGTAGGCCATAGAAAAAACATCAATATTCGATATATATCATAGCTACTTGAATCAGTATATTCCAAGATAAGAAGCAGTTGATTCATTATTTTGTTATATAGTTATTCATTTTTATGGACTTTTTTATCACATCATGTATTGTTAGACTAGGTTGTATTTCATTTAATTGTTATTTACAGCCTAATTAAAATTATACCCTCACACTACTATAGCTTATATTTATTGAAATTTTTTTGTATACCGAGATGTTGGAGGCCTAATTGGTATATATCACATCGTTTTTGGGTTTCATTTTCGTACCCAGATAGACATCTTTTTTGGAGGTTGGCATCCGGAGTGTGCTCGTTGTTATTTTTCATTATGGACTGTAACTAGACAAAGATATTGGGAGTAGCAAATAAGAATATACTCCGACTACCTTCCTGGGTCACAGTATTTTATTTATTTATGACTGTCTATATAATCATGTTTATTATATCTCTTGCTGGATTATTGTTTCGTGAACATTGTAATAGATTCATGATTGGTTATTTAGTCATTATATAATGATTTTAATATTTTCATTTGATTGTATTTGAAAATATATATATATATTCTTCTTATTTTGTTTCCTTATCTAATATCGATATTCCACTCTGATTATGTGGGTATTTAAATCCCCACTATATTATCATAGACCCTTTCAACTTTTTGGAATCCTATGGTGTACATGGAGGTGCACCATAGGCTACATGACCCACCAGTGTGTGTACTGTGTGTATAATGAGATGGTTTGGGATGATACAATTTTTTATCATGGATTATTATCATTTATTCTTACTATTTTGGTATAGTTGAAATGAGATTAGGTGTGTTTCAACACTTGGTAAATAAATCATTTCATGGTCTATCCAGCCCATGCATGGGAGGAAATATCAGGTTTCTAGGGATTAGATTATCCATTCAGATGATATTATAGTTAATTATTATTTCACCGTGGGTGAATGATGAATTTTACTCTATTTACTAATTTATGAGGTATAGTTAATTTTTACCCTTTCTTGAATATAGAGAAGAAGTTTTTTCAATAATAATTAATGGAATAACATGATTAAATTTTCATTCCATGTTTAGTTTAGTGCCTACACTGCTAGTTGCACCTCATTTGTTCCTTTAGTGATAAACACAATATTGTGTAAACATTTCATGCATGAATAATGAGAGAAAAAGTAAAAAAATTATCAAAGTGTCTACATTAACCTAAAATATGTTTTCTTAGATACCGTGATGGTGACCCCTTAACTATACAATTATGACATGTTTGAGCCATGACCATTAGTTACATGGGTTATAACGTTCATGCATGCTATTAAATTTGTTCCAAATGCAATTTAAAAATATTATGGGAAGTTATAAATTGGAAATGATTACCCATATAATCGTGTAATCATATACATACCTATTACATTCTAACTCTCAATGTAATGGCCTTATATAGTTACATATTTTTATTGCTAATGGTTTATTGTTGACTTGAACCAATTAATTTGGTCATGACCTATTATTCTAAAAAGATAAACTCACTAAGTTTGCAATCAATCATTAATAAAACAACTACTATTGCGACGCTCATTGATGAAACCTAGTTGGTATGAGAGGACCCACATTTGGTGACACAATCTTTAGGTTCTTTAGTTCTTAACCCCATGGGCATATGTAAATACTATAGTTGTGGTTATTTAAAATTACATCCTACTTTAGCAGTCCCAATTCCTGATAAAATCCTTCTTATTTTTATTTGAGAATTAATATTATTAAATTCATGTTAATTGAAATACCAATTACGACCTAAATAGTTTTTTCCTCTCTAGTGTGGAATTTACATTTTCTTTAATAGAGCACAATTGTGTAGACTTATAAAAAATGATTAAAACTGATTAATGGAAATTTTGAGATAGTTTTCCTAATGTTTCCTAATGACGGCTTGATAATGTGATTATTACATTTTACCTTATAAATAGTACTTGATATCCGTAATATATGAATTTTTTTATATATTTTAATGAACAAAAATTGGTTAAATTCATTAAAATGAAATATTGAAGAGGTTTTTTGTTTTTTGACCCTTAGGTAGTATAATGTTTTAAAAATCAAATTGAATGTTTCTTTGAATAGTAACTTGAGAATTTCCATGGAACTCTGAGGATTTTTTTCTTGTCCACATTGGAATTACAGGATATGTGATGTGGCCTAGTGATATTTTCATGTGTGACCATGTTTTATGGTTGAATCCCTATGAATGTAAGTGGGTAGCTTGGTTTTGGTAATTCACTCTAACCATAAATCTTTTTGGAGTGTTTATTGAAGTATCAAACATGAGGGGATGTTTTTCATAAGTATAATCCTTAATGATCAATGGGACCCATGGTTTGATGGATGGTCGTTTGATAAGAAGAAAATTAGTAATGGTGTGAAGATTGTGTAAATCTCTATTTCAATGGGCTATGCATGCCTTGAGCATGGTTATCCACCTTCATGATCATGTGATATTTTATCCATTTTGGATAATTACTAACAAGGACATCATCCAATTATTGTCCTGTGAAATGATGAAACATTAAAATATATAGTGGTGTTGGGTCTTAAATTATAGTATATTGGAGATCATGTTGTTCTGTTATTAAATCCTGGTATCCAAACTTTTTACATGTGATTGCATTCAATTTAAATAGGGGAGAATTAAATCATGTCAAGTTGATTGAAAAGGTAGTGTAATACTTTAAACATTGTGACTTCATGATTTCATTGAACGAGTTGTGATTACAAAAAAGATATGCTCACATGTCATCTGAAGAGTATTGTTATGTGGATGTTGAGTGATCATTGAGAGTGTTGTATATTTAAGTTAGTAACCAAGAGATTAGTTTCTCGATGATTTTGGATGGCACTATAAAAGGGATCTGGTGAAATAACACTACTATTCAGATCTATTTTTTCGTTTTTACACTCGATTTGACATTACTCTAAAGGAGTGGAACATATATGTCTATGAAAAATCATTCTCTAGTCTACTTATGAGCATCTATTTGATCTCTCTAATCAAGTTAGAACTTGGTATAAGCATATTGGAAATATTTAGGAACATAATTCAGTGATGATGGATCTAGTTTTCTAGGATATGTTTTCATTTTAGTTATGTGATTCCCAAGAAACTCATATGATGGAGAGTTTTAAATAAATATTGAGGTTTGTGAACTTCAAAGAAAAATGTAATGTGACTATAAAAGACAATTTGGATGTTTTCAAAAAATATCTTAATGTTCGAGAGTTGTTGAGTTTGAGAATTCATGCCATGAACATGATAAGGAGTTTTAGAACAATGTTTTGATTTTCAAATGAGTCTAGGAAATATATTTCATGTTGGTCTATTCAAGTGATCTAAGATATATGGTTTTCTTTTACCACGCCTATGATTAAAATTCATATCAAAGGCTATTTGGTTGTTTGAGTACCCATCCGGTGATAAATTTTAAGGATGGGAAACCATTTGATAATTTTGGCAGTTGCTGATGCCTATTTGAAAATGA
The DNA here is from genome assembly GCA_963277665.1 of Viscum album. Classification (NCBI taxonomy): domain Eukaryota; kingdom Viridiplantae; phylum Streptophyta; class Magnoliopsida; order Santalales; family Viscaceae; genus Viscum; species Viscum album. The sequence continues at coordinate 845,878,418 of OY728131.1, read as the reverse complement.
ATTCATGGGGAGCTCATACCTAGGTTATATTGACATTAAAAGTAGCATAGTTAGCTTAACCTAAATAATGAATGAATCACTGGATCATTATTCATGTTTTAGATGAGTGGTTTAGGATTGTATACCCACATTGTATGGACAAGGTGGTCCACACATATTGTGATTTTTTTCTATAAAAAAAAATAAATCAGCGAGTTAACATGTGAAATCTGAGGATTCGTTGTTCTGTTTGATAATTGTGGGCCTGGAAACCTGAATCTTTGAGTAAATTGAATGTAGTTCCCATGATGAATACTATCATGGAAATTATTTGGGGAAAAAATAGGGTTAACCTATTTGTGTACAAGGACATTCATGGTAGAGACACATGGTGTCAGGAGTTGGATATGACTATTCTCACCTAGTCGATTTGGTTGTTGCTCTGGTGTCGCAATGAACAACTATTAATAAAATATTAATATACTTGTGATTTATTGGTTAGAATTCCCCATATCTTAACATCATCTTGATTATGTTGAGATATATTTAGTTATATATAAAGCTAAATAAGAAAATTCAATTTCGCTATTGATGGATGGAATCCATGGGAGTGTTCTCGAAGATAAATTTAAAGGAAATACTTTTGGTGTGGATGCTTTCCATAAGTTGTTGATTGGTGATTATCATTACGAAATGGTCTTAAATATTTGAGACTAGTTTTTGGATGGTCATTTTGGATCTCATATACCATTTGATAAATGAAATATTGTACAACTACAATACATAGTAAATTATAGGTATGATTGAATTTTGGATTTAGGAGAAATCAGGATGTTAATGTTTAGACTATAGTAGCTTATGATGATCCATGGATGCTGGATCAAGATAGTTCTAGAACTGGTGATGTATCATAATGAAATTTAATATATAGTGTTTTTTCTTCTATGATATGTTAAAAGTGGTCGGGTATAAGATTTAATGAGATTTCTTGGAATAATATTAGTTCTCATTGGGTTTCAATTTTGGAATCTGGTTTTGGTGACACATCATTCATAAGAGACAAAAAAATATATAGTTGGTCGAAGGTCATTCAACCAGAGTCCTCTACGATAGTGAGATATAGTTGGTGAGGAATTACATTTGGAACACCATCAGAATGGGATGTGTGCAGTTTAAAGTATTGGCCATGTATTTTCAAGGGAAATACAACATTATAATGATATGTTGAATCAATTATACATTTTCTACTCATAATGATTAAAAAACATGTTTCAAATATAGCTACAACACTAGGAACATCATTTAAAAATAAATTCGGACAGTGGAGGTACAATGACTCGGAATTGTCCCTTAAAAGATAGAACGGATGATGGGGAGTTTCATACGTTATTTTATTATAATGGATAAAGATGTGATCTTATATCATATTATTTATCTTTGTTAAGCACAATCTTAGTGTTTTTTGTTTTTTATGATATTCGCCTCTGGTTTTAGAAGCATATGAACCACATGATTAATGTAGTTACTACAGGTGTGTTGTGAATGATAAACACAATGCAACCATTTGAGAATGAAAAAATAAGACAACAAGGATAATTTAATTTTTTATTCCCAAATACTTTACATGGATGATAATTTCTACAGTGTGGAGATTGTGGGGTCTGGTATTTTGAATCAGGATGAAATTCGACGAGTTTTTCAAAATTTCATTTGGGGGACACGATGATTTTTAAAATGAGTATTGAAATAAGATTCTGTACATTCAAATAATTAAAAGATTTTATAGATGTGTTTTAAGTATCTTCATTTCTCTATGGATTTAGATGATTTTTGCGGGCCTTGAATATCAAAAAATCCATTTTTTAGAGAAATAGACAGATGTGCACGGTTGGCATACGGTTAGTACAAACCATGTTGTTTATTCTCTTTTGGGACACTGTTTTCAAAAACCACGAAACTACCTTGAGGATATCGTGCATCTTGGAACAGGGTCCTAGAGGGTGTCGTATGTGTTTTAAAACTTTAAACTCGAGGCTACATGGCTATGTAGGGGGGTCTACATTGAGCTATAGAGGCAGACACATGGTTTGCGCACGGTTTGGAAAATTGTGTGTCTACCCACAAGGTTAGTTCCACATAGGAAGTTGAAGCACATTTTTAGAACATGGTTAGCCAAAGGATCTGGAAAAAATATACACCACAATAAATATGAGAAATTATAGAATTTAAACTCTGATACTTAACAGGTAGTCACCTTTTTCCCTTCCCCTTTTCTATAGTAGCCTCTACAGAGTTCTCTATATGTTCCTCCCTCTTCCATGGGTGGATTTTAATAGTTAGTATTATTAATTAATCATTTTTGGATTCATTTAAATCCTATTAATAATTCAATATCCTCTTTCATCCATTATTTTTTTCTTGCCATAGGGAATTCAAAAACCATGCGATCTTTTTTAACCTATATTCCACTCATTTTTGGATTCATCTAATTTATCTAATTCCCAACCAAATCAAATACCGATAAAGGATGAGTTTATCTTACAATGATTGAGGTAGGTGGTCTATTACCTTTCCCATAATTGATTGGTGTTTTATATATTTCCTTGTAGTTCCGCATGATGGTCCTTCCAAGCGTTATTAATGAATGTTTAATGGATTAAAATTAAAATGTTATAAAATATGATTGGATGTTGAATTTCCCCATTGACATGGTAATTGTGTTTCTCCCTCAACCCCAAGTACCCCTTGAGGTGAGTTAATTTTAATGCCTATTATTGTCTCACACCTCTAGCTGATCTCTTCTTTCCACCCATGAGTGGCTAATTTTTGAGAATTAAATGGGGATATTATATATTGAATACCCGTTATAGTAACTTGTATTTTATAAAATAAATTGGAGATGAAGAGGTTTATTTATAACATGTAAATGTGAAATGTAAATCTATATGTTTATGACTTTTTTGCATACTATTAAATGGAATAGACACTAACATATAGATATTTCTATAACTCTTTTTAAATTGAATACTAAATTTAATATGATAAATTCAATTAAAAAAATGAAATTAAAACTAATAGGGAGCCTTGATCATTTTAATAATTCATTGAATTATATTTATAAAATTGAATGTATATGGTATGGATAATAACTTGGCCCCTTGATCCTATTTATAATTAGTAGAATTAAAATGATATAATGTAATGGAACCTAACATTTCCCAGGCTCCTCTTTATAATTCATTGAATTAACTTGATAAAAAGTCATAGACAATAACATGGGTCCCTTCATTTTTCACTACAATGTGATTTGGCTATATAATTGAATGTGATAGATTAATTTTTAGGAAAGTAATATAAATTAACATAGCCTTTTAAAACACTTTTATATAATGGTTTATGATAGATACATTAGGATGAAATTGAAAATGAGGTATGCATCTGATGAATTATTATATAAGATTTTTTGGATTAAATAATTGATCCTGAATTCATGGACCACAATAGATTTAATCCTTAGCTTCATCCCAATTCTATCCCATGTTTTCTATGGGTGAAATCCTTGATTTCTAATAGGAATCCTTGGTCGGAGGCCTTGGGTCCTAACCTATGTAGGTCTATGTTAAAATTAGCTCTCTGCTGATAAGATTCATGGACTCCATGATTATGCCTTGGTAAATGGCCCTGGGTCCTAGCCCCCATAGGCCAGGTACATTATTATTCATTATATGTCATCGTTTCTTGATACATGGCATTCTAGTGTATGATATAGCTGATACATGATAATTTAGTGTATGTTTTCATTTATTGATTCTTGATATGTCGTCATAGGTTGTAGCTAATGCATGACTATTTAGTATATGTAGTAGCTACTTGATTATTGATATATTAGTGTAATCCATGTCATATTCTTTACTATTTTATACTATTATTCATTATTACAGAGTGTCTTGATCATAACATGCACAGTTAGACTAGGAGATATTGTAACATCCCGAGATTTTATGAAAAATATTCTTTTTAATTTCATTAATGTCTTGTGTTGTACGCTACACCAAAACGAGCTTGCACAACACGCATCCCTGACTTGGCTTACATTACACGCAAGTGCAACCTTCCACGATAGCGTGTGTTGTACGCAATACCGAGTTTCGCTAAACAACGATATGTTATATAAACTAGCCATTATGAATAGTAATACCCACTTTTTGAAATTTTATAAATTTTATCTTTCATAATGGACTTCATTTTTGGATTTTGAATATCGAAATTAGCATATGGTGAATTTTTGGTATTTTTCTGAAAACTTTCAATTTTTGATGAATAGTAAAAACACTGGGTTACTATTCCAAAACTGACTTTTTATATAATTATTTATTTTATTTGAATTTATTTTAGGTCAAAATTGATACATAACACCTATAAAAGTTTAATATAAGTCATTGGAGTCATTTTATAATAATTTTAGATAAATAAAAATTTTATTGAACTTTTCACCGTCTTTTACCCACCTCCTAGGAGAACACATATGTGAGTGGGATTTCGAAAATCCGAGAGACACGGTTAATATCAAGGAATAAAATGTGGTTCAATGAGATTAAAATAATTTTTGGTGAATAGTAACTTTTTACTTTTTTTACCACGATTAAAAGTAAATAGTGTAATTAAGGGTAAAATTGATATTAATATTACCCTAAAACATGTTCTAATTCTATTGGATCAGTGTAATTCGACCAAAAACAACCTTAGTAATAAAATATGACCATTTAGACCCACATGGATTAGATTAGGACATTTATTATTAATTTCTTTAATGAAGGGTTAAAATAGTTAAAATAAAAGTTTAATAAATAAATCATTTTTAATAAAGGGTTATACATAAGATAAATTCGACTATAAATATTCATTATAAAGATAATAATATTTTCTACATTATGGTATTTTATTTATAATTTTTAGACATTAAATAATTTAATTTATATATGACACAATGATGATGTAGTAATTATATTATTAATGAAATATTGACATAATTGATGTTATAAATACCCAAATAAATGTAATTTGATACTTTTTATGAATTCAACTAATTTTATAGGTTAATATGACATGTTATTATTGATTTATTAACTTTGTTTGAACTAATAATTCTGTTTTTATTTTCACAAAAATCAATTACCAAATAGTGTCAAAATTGACATAAAATAGTTTTTAAAACAAATATTCTATTATTAATTGTTATTTTATTTCTAAAAATATAAGGATCGGCCAAATGACTTAGATAAGGTTATATATATTAATAATAAACAACTTGGAGTTATTTTGGCTTGTTATAGTATGTTTATTAACTTTATAGTGTACGAAAACATGAAGACATGGTAAAAGAAAAATTATTTAACTTAAAGTTAAATATAAATGATAAGGTTAAAATAGAAACCTAAACATGTCTAAATTCTAGTGGATGAGCGGACTTCGACCCATCCCCACATTATCTTCTAAATAACTCAATTTGGAGCTATAAAAATCCGAATATGACTTTATAATAAAATAATAGTTTTAGTTATTCTAAAGGTGCCCCTCTCCTCCCTTATAAAAGGGCACCTCGTCCCTCTCTTCCTCACTCCAATTTGAGCCTTCAAGATCGGCCAACCCCTACCAATTTCTCTTCACCACTTCCCTAGAAACATCCTAGAGGTTCTTTTCTTCTTCAAAGACCAATATTAGTTCCCTAATAGGAGGATTCCAAAAGGCGTGTCGAAAGAAGAGGTAATATCCGTTACCGATTCTTTCAACTTTATTTCTTCATATACTTCGTCTTCTTTATATGTTTCGTTATAAAGTGATAACATCAGTATCACTCATATACTGATATTTTATTATAATTATCAAACAACTCTATTTCTCCATCTATCCATCCTACGGACAATGAAATCACCGCACATGCATATGTACGGAATACCGTCTCCACGCCGTGGTGTAATCTGTTTTCGACCACCACCATAGTTGGATGGGTATAATGGTGTAAATAAATAACTATATATGATTATTTCAAAGTGATATTGATTCTGAAATATTATACATACACTTAAATTCAATTCCACGATCATGGGAATGATATCATCCCTCGTGCATACGTTCAGACTATCGTCTCCACGACGCAATGAGATTCATTCTTCATGTTAACCATTCATGAATGATTATAAAGTATATATAATAAGTAATCATGAAATATATTACATAATAATGATACTATATTTATGTGTATATATATGTATGTCATCTACTTAATTTCATTCAATTCAATAAGGAAATGAAAACAACGTTCATGCGTACGTACAGCCTACCGTCTCCATGAACAGTGTATTTCATTCCATTTAATCGATCTATCATATATATATATGTGTATATACTGAATATATATTATATATAAATCATTTTTTACATTATTTAATTAATTAAATCAGGATATAAGTAATAATATCAAGAACAACAAGTCCAAACATGTGCGATAAATAAAACAATTTAACCCAAAACGCTGCTTTAACATGGAACTTACAAAAGAACGGGTAATATATTGTCATAAGTGAACCATAAATGATATCATAACAATTAATATGATTCTGTAATAAGTCAATGATAGTATTTAAATCATTATATAGGAGGTTTGGAAACGTACGAAGCATATCAGACCTAAGGTAAGGGATAACTTTTCCAATCTCAAGATTGTTTATTCGAAAGTATTTACTGGGGTTATTGTTCTCATCCATGTCAATGTTTCCTAAAAATGGTTTCATGTATGTTTAATGTCCTTTTTACCCATTTATTACTTTTAATACATGGTATGCATGGAATCGTTCTTTTACGAGGTGCTTTTTGACTTTTCTGACAAAAGTACGAGAAAAATGTTATTTTTAACTTATACGGCATGAATGGATTTTTACGGTTTCATAACGCCTCATTTTCTTAAAGCTTACTCTACCAGATTTTATGAAAATGTTCAACAAAATACTTTTATTTTAAAAGTGCATGGCATTTTGTGAAAATAATATTATTTTGAAGAAGAAAGGATATTTTCCTCAAGAATTTATTTCAAATGTTTTATCAAAACCATTTTTCATCTAAGATGACATTATTTCATATGTGTATGTTTCATGTATCATGTCTCTATGATTTAAATAGTTTCACTTTTCTTATTATGAAATGATATCCATTTCTTTTATATGGATTATGTGATGATGGTATGATGTTTATGAAACCCATTTTATTTATTGGGCTATTATGAATGATGTATGTTTATTTTGTGTCACAAGTAAGAATGATTTCATTATGAGATGGGTGGTACCTATATCTCCATCTAATGCATTGGGTAATGATTTATATATCATGAGATAGACATGGATGGAATGGTATGTTAATTCAGTTCAGTGTTACAGGACTCAAATGAGGAGTGAACTCGATTCAGAAAGGGACTTTGTCCACAAAGATGGTCTTGGCAGAAATGTCTTGGCTACTATGGAAATCATAACATGTGCTTAATGGTTTCCACAATTACATGTATTATTCCCATGGTATTTTATCATGGTTGATGTTCACATTTGATATATGCCTTACATACTTCCAAGATTCATGTCATTGCTCAATATTTTGATGTTTAATATTTATGTTCATGTTTTTGCATTCAAATGTTTATGGATTGTTTTATGTTGTCTATGTTTACCCTTACTGGGCATTTGAGCTCACCCCTTTTACGTTTTCTTTTCCCCAGGATATAAAGAATGGTTTTAGGTAAGAAAAAAGGGGAAGATCTTTATGGGAGATGTTGAATATATTTCACCATGATTAGAAGATTATATTCTGAGTTTCCAAAGACACTAAACTATTATGGTCAATGTGTGTCTGTTTTTTTTATGTACTAAGTATTCCGCAAAAGTAATATAATGTCCATGTACGTAAAGCTTTGGGTCTCTACATATATTTTTTTACATCTTCATGTAGCACCTAATTATTCATATAATTTCACACCACTATATCGTATTTTAACTAACTAGATATCTTATAGGCACCACATGTAGTAGCCTACTTAGTATATATCATAGTCTATTTGTGCTACCATTTTGTGCCCATACAGACTTCATGTTTTCAGGATTGTATCTTGACTGTGCTCTATGTTATTTCTCATTATGCACAAGGATTGTACAGGGAGCCTTAGAGTAGCGTCTAAGAAGGTAGTCAAGCTACCTTCCAGAATCAGACTCTTTTATTTATTTATTCTAGTAGGTCTAATCATATTTATTATATCATATACTACATGTTTTTAAAATATGTACATTGTAACAACATCATGCATTGTTATTTATTTATTATTTACTGATTTCTAGTTTTCAATTACACTTATTGTTATACTCTACATGAAAATAGTGTATTTATGATGGGCTATCTACAATGGGGAGGGGTCCCATTTATAATAGTCCATTGAGATCCACTATTTGAGATAGCACCTTATTCCCATCATAAATAGTTGGTTTTAAGAACTTATTTGCGACGATGATACCTATCTTGTCGCAAAAGTGTGCTGGATCGAAATATGAATGTAGATGCTCAATTACAAGACTGGGTGAATTTTAAGTTTAAAAACATTTGTTTTTAACTATAAGGAAAACTATGATTAACAAAGTTAAACAAGTTAAATTTACAAGACATGGTTTAGTTGAACAAACATGCTAGGCTCCGGAAATTTGCTTCTGGAAATGAAACATAATGAATGTTTACAAGGAAAATATTCAACCTTAAAGAATATATAATCTTAGTAATTAGAGTATAAAAAAATACAAGAATGTATAAGAAGGTTATAATTTCTTCCTTTATCAAAATATAGTGGAAATAAACTTGAATAAAAAAAAGTAACATGTACGAAATCTTGTAACCCAAAGTGTAGGATATCAAAAAACCATTGATAAAGGACCATTGATTTATAAATTTAAAAATGTCTGTCTTACCCACACTAGAGTAAACCCTCGATAGTAATATCAGAAACTGTCTGGCTATCCATGTATGACCTTAAACATTAAAGTAGTTAGAACCTATGTCTTCTTATCCTCGGAAGTCCTCGAACGTTAAAGTAGTTGGCACATATGTCTTCCTATTCCTGGAATTCCTCTATTGTACACAACAACAATTGGAGTTTCACGAAGCAATCCAGACAATATGTTCAGTACGCACAAGGCTTGAGAGTCACTCTCTCTAGAAATCACTTTAGCTGCATGAAATCACTAGAGAGATCAAAAGGTTTTTGAGCTCGTTCAAATGATATCTAATTTATAGGCACTTCCCTAACAATCAGCTCCCTCCTTCAACATTTATATTTTTTCTTGAATTTTAGTTGGACCGATACATGTGTCACTTAAACAACAGTTATTTAAAAACATAATGTACGACATCGTTTCATAACTATAACATGTGTAAGCAAAATAAGGTTTCTTAACCAAAACTATTTTTTCAGAGTGTGAGAAAAAATAAAAGTTTGGAGTCTAAGGAAAAATAATGTTCAAATTTTAAGGAAAAATAATGTTCAGATTATAACCAAATAATAATTTGGAGACTATAAATCAGGGATACTTGGATTTTGTTTTCCAAATAATTCAGAACCCGAATTCATTAGATTCCAGAATCTGAATTCCAAATGAATTTGGAGTCTAAATTCTATTGAATTTGGAGTAAGAATTATGAGGAATTCGGAGTCTGAATTCTAAGGAATTCAGAGTCTGAATTAAAGGTAATTTGAGTCTGAATTCTTTGGAAATCAGAGCTGGAATTCTCAGGAATTCATAGTCTGGATTCTATATAATTCAGAGTCTGAATTCTGTGTAATTCGGAGTCTAAAATTCAGAGAATTCAGAGTCTGAATTTATTAGAATGTTCAGAGTCTGAATTTCAAAGAATTCGGAGTCTGAATTTCAGAGAATTCTGAGTCTGAATTTCATAAAATTGGTCATTTAAAAGTAAAATAAATTATAACCTAGGATTTGTTGGATTCCATGATTTTAGATATGAAACCAAATTTGAACCTTCATAAAAAAATTGATAGATTTTGAAAAACTATAAAATGAAAAATGAAAACCTAGGTAAGGATAAAATTTCGATGAGAAAGGAAAATTTTCCTTGTTAAAATAATTCATTGGGAAAAAATTATTTTCCTTAAGATAGAGTGATTATGACATTCAAAACATAGAGGAATGGAGAAGTTATAAGGAAACCTTATTCACTCAACAATCTCCTCTTTTTTGGGAAGCTTAAACATCCTTTTGAAAATGAATATAAGGACCTAAGAATTTTCTTTCTGAACATAAAAGAAAACTTATCTCCCTTTATATATTAATAATAGTGAGTACGACTAAATCCCCCTTAGTTTTTGAAATCCCTAAGTATTGTGTTCTTTATTTCATAAATGTGATTTTAAATTTTCTTGCACATGAAAATATTCTCTGACAAAAAATTTCCCTTAGATGAACTCCCCCTTGCTTATGGAAATATCTTCTTTACTTATAATTATTTTTATCATTTCATTCTCTCCCTTTTGTATTTTCAAAAAGGAATAATGAGATCGGAAAATATATAGTACCTGAAAAATTTGTACTAAACAGCCAAATATATGAATAAAATCCAAAATTCCATTATGATTGAACAAATTTGTACAAAGAATAAAATATAACAAAATATTGGAATGGGGTAGAATTATCCTTCTTTTTTCCTTCAGCATTAACTTCTTTACAATATTTTTTAGCTTCTTTGTCTCCTTGTGACCTTCTTCCACACAAAAAAGTAGCTGATCCTGATCTTCATTTTTCTTCTCTAGGTCTTTTATCTTTTCTTATTGATCCTTATGAATATCTTCCTAAGCATTCATGTCTTATTTTTTCTTACAAATATTTTCTTCAAACTATATTCTGATATCTCTTTCTCTCTTCCAATTCGTAGACACTAAATTAAGGTTTCCATTCAAGTCCTTGACTTTTTTCTTCCATGTTTTCTATATGAGAGTCATCTTTTCCTCAAAACTCGTAGTAATATCATTATGCTTCCCATATTTGGTGTCAAAGGAATCCTTCACTCTTTGATGAAATTCATCAAGGACTCCCACGTCTTCGATTTTCTTAATTGACCAAAATGTAATCTTCTTGCATGATCTTTTATTAGATTCATATTAAATGAAGAATGTTTTAAAATCCATCTAATTCATAACAAACTTATCGATAAGCATGGTGATTGAATATGCTTTCTGATTAAATGAGTGATGAAGCATCAGGAATCTTGAGTATATACTCATAAATAAAGGAATGGTATCAAGCAACTTCTTTAAAGATTGTCCCACAAAATCATGTCCAAGAGAGGATAATTCTGAATTAGTGTGTTTGGTTAGTGAGGATTCTTTTTCTAACATTTCAGCATTCCTCTTAGACCAAGCAACAACATATTTATTTTTCACTACAGACTTCCTAGATGTATCGGCCAACAGCTTCTTTCCCTTATCAACTCTCAGAATGATCTCTTCTTCTTTGGGTGATTCATGGTCACTATCAGATAACAGAACAATTTTATATTCTTCAAGGTTTTCTTTCTCAGCACATTCCACAATATCTTCTGGATGAATGAAATCATGATTGCTACTCACTTATTCATGTAATTTATTTACATCTTCCCGACCCTTTTCTTATTTTCCTTCTGTATCAAGTTTTAAAGATTATGCTTCAGAGGTTTGGATTGATATATTTTTGTAAGGACTCTTCTTCCCATGATATTCCTCTATCTGTCTTATGATGTCTTCGGTATCATCACTTCTATATTCTTCTTCTTCTTATTCTTCTTCCACTTCTTCCTTATAAACTATTTCTTCATCTTCGTCTGGTTATATAATCACAACCTTCTTTCCCAGAGTCACAGGGACAGATTCTTTCAAAAATGAATATGGTACCTAGATTTATTCAGAGGATTTTTCTTCATCCTTAAGAAGGAAATGAACTATCTTAGCATCATAAATTTTCTTCCTATTCTTATTTTCATTCTATTGCTTCTTATGATCATCAGAAACCTTTAATTTCAAGGATTTTTCCTCAGCAGGGTCCACAAAAAATATAGGCTCCCCTTCCTTCCTGTTATTTTTTCTTCTTCTCTCCATTTAGCCACCACTTCATTAGGGTAAGTATTATGCTTCTTTAGTTTTGGTGGTGCTCATTGAGATTTATTAGATTTAGGGATTTTTCATTTCTCTTCAGTTTCCATTCCCTTCCTCTTCATTCCACCCTTCATGGAAGTTTCAGCTACTTCCGGTTTCATTGATTGAGATTCGATTTCAACTTCGGAAAAAAAATCTCAAGATATACTATTAAATCCAACATCATCCTTATGATAGTATTATTACTGAACACCATCACTTTGAAATTCCATAGAGTAGAACTATAATAAATATTGAAAGACTTAAGAAAAAGAACAATAATCTTGGAGAGAATGGCCGGATACATGAGGATTTGAGACATCGAATTTCCACTCCTAATATTCTCAATTGTGATAAAGATATACATGACCAAGTATATCTTCCTGAGGTTCACCATGAAATCTAGATTATAGATGTTACTTTTCTTCAAGGAATCCTTATCCCCTTTTCTCGGAATAATAAAACCTTGAACCCATAATTCAATAATATGGATGTTTATAGATAGATGGACAATATTTGTAGTCTTCACTTCATTAAACCAAGTCATTGTAAATCTTTTTTCAAATCAAACGATCCTGATACATCTAGTAATTTATGGGTGCAAAATTCGTCTTCACCTTCATAAGGAATTCCAATTAGACTTGCAACCTTAGTGTAGGAAAGGGAGTAGGTCTTTCCATAACACTTGAAGTAAAACTTGTCACTCCCTTCTTTATTTAAGGAACATACTGATTCATATAATTCAATCAACAACTCTGAATAAACTGGATCTTGCGCCTTTTGATTTGATACACATAGGATCCCCCAGCCATTCAGTTTGATATTCATTGATATGAAAGAATCATACTTAGAAAAGAATTTCGGATCAACTAACCTCCCTCTGTATATTTTCCATTCAGATATTTCAATTAGAGAAGACATTTTTTCTGAGGAGAAGCTAGAACAAACATTTGGGATTAAGAAAACACATAAAACATAGAACGAACTTAATTAGAGAATAAGGGATTTATCATGCTAGTGTTTTAAAGAATGATGTGGGACTAACATCAAGGGGGCCTTATATAGGTGTTTGCGGTGACAGTTTACCTTCCTTTATTGATCCAATGGTTGAAATCTCTTTATGATAACTAATGGTGGAGATGATATCCGAAGAAGAAATTTTGTATGTTCTAATCTTTTGAGGTTTTTAGAAATAGAAATTTGGATTTAAGGAAAAGTGATTCTGAAAAATTTAACCAAAATGAAAAAACAAAAATGTCAAAAGATGATTAATAGATTTTAAGAATGGAAACATTCCTTCCGGATTTCAAAAAAAATTATCCAAAAAAACGGAAATTCATCGTGAAGATCTTCATTTAAAAAAAACTGGTTACGAAAATTTTTGATTATGAAAATTTTGATTTTGAAAATTTTGATTTTGAAGTTTTTGATTAAATAAAATTTGATTACAAAAATTTTGATTACGAAAATTTTGATTATGAAAACATTTATTACGAAATTTTTTTTACAAAAATTTTCATTTCAAAAATTTTGATTACAAAAATTTTGATTATGAATAATTTTGAATAATAAAAAAATGTACTACCCTTATGAAAAGTAATTTCATACTATAAGAAGATAGGTCTCAACAAGAAATTAATACAGAAGATTACCATATGATTATCATTCTTAACTTCTTTTTAATGTATTCAAATTTATCAGAGGGTAATGATTTTGTGAAAATATCAGCAGGTTTATCTTGCGTTCCGATAAATAGAAGAATGATATATTCTTTTTGTGTGTGTTCCCTAAGAAATTGATGCCTAATATATATGTGTTTTTTATGTGAGTGATGTGTAGGGTTTTTACGTAGGGAAATTTCACTAGTATTATCACACAATATTTTTGTTTTGGTAAAACTCATAACATAGTCTTTGAGTGTCTATTACATCCACAATACATGAGCTGAACAACATCCAACTGCTACATATTCAGCTTCAGCAGTGGAAAGTTATACTGAGTGTTTCTTTTTTTCATTACCAAGAAACTAATGAATCTCTTAATAAATGACAAGTTCCAGATGTACTTTTCCTATCCATTCTACATCAAACAAAGTTCGCATCCCCAATGCTTTTTAAAACAAAACCATTTTCAGAAGTATAAAGGAGTTCTAAATCTATTTTTCACTTTATATTGCAAAAAATTCTTTTCACTAACTTTAAATAAGATTACTTAGGATTGGATTTATATCTTACCCAAAATAATACTAGAAACATTAAGTCTAGACGACTAGCTATCATGTATAGTAGACTTTCGATTGTAACTCTGAATGATGTTTAATCTACGGGTTTCCCAGCTTCATAAAGATCATGTGAATTTGGGGTACTAATGGGAGTACTTATACTTTTGGTTTGGCCATATCCATTTTTTTAAGAGGATATTTAATATACTTATATTTACATATATATGTTCCTTCAGTTTTTTGAGAAATTTGAAAACCTAGGAAAAATGTTAACACACCCATAATACTCATTTCAAAATCATATTTCATTAGATTTGAAAACAAATCGGTTAAAGATTTATTAATTTGAACCAATATATAATGTCCCCAACATAAATTTGAACAATCAAAACATTTTTTTATCTTTATTTATTAAGACAGTTGGATCAGCATTTCCCTTAACATAATTGTTTTGTAACAAAAATCATGTAAGTTTATCATAGCAGGCTATAGGGCATGTCTAAGTCCATATAAAGCTTTAGTAAGTTTGAAAACATGTTGAGGATGTTTTTTATCTTCAAAACCAAGAGGTTGTTCAACAAAAAATCCTCTTTAACATATCCATTCAGGAACACACATTTAAAATACATTTGAAAAAGTTTAAAGTTGAATAATGCAATATTGGAAATTAGAATAGGGATAGATTAAAGACAAGATATTGGAGAATAAGTTTCTTCATAGTCTATTCCCTCTTATTGATTATATCCTTTAGCAAATAATCTACCTTTATTTCTTACAATGATTCCATATTCATCACACTTATTTCTGAAGACCCATTTTCCCTAATAACACAAGTTTCCTTAGGTCTTTCAACTAAGGTCCAAAATTTATTCCTTTCAAACTCAATTTAGCTCATCCTTTATGGATTTTATCCATTCATCATCACCTAAAGCTTCATTGATGATTTTTGCATCTAATTGAGAAAGTAATTCTAGATGTCAACATAATTACTTAAGGAAATTCTACTCTTTATAGGATGATTTTTACATCACCAATGATACTATCACTGGGATGATTCTTAAAAAACAACTGGTTTGGGTTTTTTAAAACACGTTTATCAACATATGGTATGAAATAATCCGGGGAAAATGCTTCAAAAACATTTTCTTGAACATTTTCCTCATCTGAATGGTCTTTTATTAAGGTTTAATAATCGGTTTTTCAAAACACATATAAAGATGTAGGTTAAGGCTGTTTAAAAACAAAAGGATCAGTTTAATCAAATTTAACATTTATAGTTTATTCAACAGTACAAGTATTTTTATTAAAAATAAAATAATCCTTAGAGGTTGTGGAGTATCCTAAGAAAATTACTTCATCAGATATGGGTGTGAATTTTTTTAAATTATCTTTAGTGTTCAAAATGAATACTTTTAATCCAAATACATTGAAGTAAGAATGTCTAGGTTTTATACCATTCCATAATTCGTAGGGGGTTTTATTAAGAAAAGGCATAATCAAAACTCAATTTATATTATATCATACAATACTTATAGCTTCAGCCCCAAAATGTTTATCTATCTAATATTCACTCAACACGATTCTAGTTATCTATTGAAGAATTTAATTTATTCTTTCAATAGAACCATTCTATTAAGGAGTTCTTTCTACTAAAAAGTTATGAGTAATGCCTTTTTTTCTACAAAAAGATTCAAAATCATAATTTTGAAATTATTCTCCATGAGCACTATGAATTTTTATCAATGGTATATTTTTCTCATTTTTAACTTGTACTATAAATATTTGAAACAAAAAAGAGCTTCAGATTTATTTTCTTGAAAATACACTGACGTAAATATAATGTAATAATAAAATAGGACAAATAAATTCTATTTTCCTATAATGCTGCCATTTTTTTAAAATAAAAATATCTATATGCACGAATTGTAAAAAATTACTAGTTGAGACTTCACCATTTGATTTAAAACTCGATTTATGTTGCTTTCCATATTGACAAGGATCAAAAACATTTGCAGAATCATATATAAGATCCAGTAAATCCTTAACAAGTCTTTTCATAGCGGGTTTAAATAGGTTCCTAAGGTTACAATGTCATATCCTTCTATGTCATAACCAAGATTGATCTACTATGGAACTAAGACAAATTAGATCATGGCTTCTAAGGTCTTCAAAGTTTAGTGTGTATACATTCTCTTTCCATTGGGCAGAAAGCATAATGTATTCCTTAGAATTGTGTACTAAGAACTTATCATTCCTAAAATTCACAAGTTAATCTTCATCACATTATTGAATTTTGCTTATGAGGTTTTGCTTGAGACCTTTAACAATTAAAACATTTGAAATCTCATTTTTTCCAAGAAGAAAAATATTACCAATACCAATAATTTCTCCCTGATCATTATCTTCAAAAGTAACTTTTCCTCCATTCATCTTAATAATCAATTCAAAGTGGTTTTTGTTAACAGTCATATGTCGGGAACATCAACTATCCATTTACCATGTATTTCTCTTGGTACATTCTTTATTTTCCTGAAAATAAAAGTGTTAGACTATTAGAATCCAAAATTTTCTAGATATAGAAATTTATTGAAGCAAGATTTTAGGAATCCACATCTTCTTAAAAAAAATAGTCATTCTGAAGTCCTAAAGACATGGTTTTATTTAAAGAACAACTTTTTTCCCAATGTCCACCACACTAACATTTAGTATATAATGGAGCACTTTGATGAAAAAAATTGTTATTACTAAAAACTCGCTTAGAATGAGTATAACCAAATATATAACTACTTATTAGAGGTTGAATTTGGGAATACATCTTATCAATGTTTTCCTTACCATCGGTATAGTTTGAAAAACACATCCTCAGGGAAAATATCTCTGACTTTTAAATAACCAAATTTTTATCCTAATAAACATTAGTTTTAGAAATAAAGTTTGTCTCTAAAATACT
Organism: Viscum album; assembly: GCA_963277665.1. Taxonomy (NCBI): domain Eukaryota; kingdom Viridiplantae; phylum Streptophyta; class Magnoliopsida; order Santalales; family Viscaceae; genus Viscum; species Viscum album. Next base: position 845,861,063 of record OY728131.1, on the reverse strand, counting down.
TTTCCTAGAAATTATATTTTCAAGATCCTTAGATTTTTTTTATCCTTTTCAGAATTAAATTCCTCATTGTTTTTGGAGGTACTTTCAAAATAATAAATTTTTATATATCGATCAATAGAAAGATCTGATACTTATTAAGTTAAAATATAAATTCTAGAATTTACCTTATAATGATTTTTATTGAGTTTAGAGTTTTCATTCTCCAGAAGTTTCGCAAACCTAGATACTTCTTCATAATTTTGAATTATATTTTCTTTATCAGAAGTAGATTCTTCATCTAAAGACTTATAATATTTACCATCAGTATAATTTTCATTCTAGGATGCATTTTTGATAGATTCTGAATTTTGTACCTTGGACATTAGACAATGATATTCATTAGGTAGTCTGGCTAGAAAACCAAGATACTTCTGATCAGATGATTCATACTCTGAGGAATCCTCGGAAGAGTAAAAACCACTAGAAGTCTAGGTTTCATTGGCTTTCAAAACATTATTTTCTTTATATTTGTAGTAATTATTTCAATTCCTCTCAGAATGCTTTTCCTTTTTATAGAATTTTTATATGAATTGGACAATATGGCCTGATATGAAATAATTTTTTGTATTTATAATAAGTGACTTCCAAGTATTTCTTGTCTTTTCTTTATTTCTACTAAATCAATACTAAAAGACTTTTTTCCCAACTATCTTTTTCATCCTTTTAGAAAGATTCGATAGCTCCTTCTCGGAATGTTCACTTTCACTAGATTCAGATAAAATAGTGACATTATTAGACTTGGATCATGTAACCCTTTCAGAAGTCTTGGCTTTAGTAGTAGTAAAGGCTATACTTCCATTCACATTTTTCTTCGTATACACATCAGCATCTATTTTAATTCTTGTCTCATGTAGAAGAAGATTTGCAAAAAGTTCATTGAGAGTAATCTGATATACTATCCTATTCTCATCAACAGTTTTTCTTTTAGATTCCCACTCATTAGGCATAATATTTATAATCATGTCCACAAGTACCTCACCATCTAAACCTTTTTCACCCATATATTGTCAGCTATTAAGAATAGTCCTAAACCTTTGTTGTACCTTGCACTCTAGTTCTCCATAGGGAAATAGAAATCCATGATATTTTGCTTTAAGCATGGCTCTTCGAGTTTCTATAACATTGGATGTACTAAAATTTTTAACCTATAATTTCTACCAGATAATGTTACTACCTTCACATGAAGAAATCGGACTATATATATTCTTCATCATAAAACATAAAAAATATTGTGTATGTTGTAGTTTAGTTGATATTCTGACTTTTCTTGATTAGTAAAATTAAAGACTTCTTTATCAGTATTACTTTAATCTCCAGTAATAATAACAAAGTTTTCCACTATAGTATTAATAAAAAAAGTCTTCATATGATCATTCCAATATTCATAATCATTCCAATCAAATATAGGTGGTCTAGTAAGATTTAGATTGTCATTCGAACCAACATTCCTTATTTCCATTTAAAATAAAATATCCTTCCACAAAAACATGTTAATAGAAAATGTTTGTAAAGAAGGATAAAAATAATAAGCAAGGAAAATATTTAGAACAATGAAAACTGAGCAAGAAAACTTATATCTGAATATAAGTATTTCAGAGACCTCTTATGATACCAATTGTGGGATCAAAATATGAATGTAGATGCTCAGTTACAATAGGGGGGGTGAATTTTAAGTTTAAAAATTTTCGTTTTTAACCTTAAGGAAAACTATGTTTAACATGGTTAGATAAGGTAAATTCACAAGACCACTTTTAGTTCTACAAACATGCTAGGTTCCGAAAATGTGGCTCCATAAATGAAACTTAATGAATGTATACAAGGAAATGATTCCACCTTAAAGCATATTGAATCTTACTTATCAGAATATACAAAAATTAAATGAAAGTATAAGAAGGTTATACTTTGTTCCTTTATCAAAATAAAATGGAAATAAACATGAAAAAACAAGTAACAAGTAAGAAATCTTTTAACTCAAAGAGAAGGATATCCAACAACCTTGGATAAAGGTCCCTTGATATATACTTTAAAGAATGTCTGCCTTACCCACCCCAAGGTAAACCCTCAATATGAATATCATAAATTGTTTTGTTAACCCCGCAAGCCCACAAACATTAAGGTAGTCTGAACCTCTGTTTTCCTACCCACGAAAGTCCTCTAACATTAAGGTAGTCGGCACCTATGTCTTCCTATCCTCGGAAGTCCTAGATTGTACAAAGAAACAATCATAGTCACACGAAGCAATATGAACAAGAGGTTTAGTACGCATAAGGCTTGAGAGTGTCTCTCTCTAGAAATCACTTCAGTAGCATGCAATCTCTATAATGATCAACAGTTTTTTGAGCTCATTCAAATGAGCTCCTATTTATAGGAACTTCTCTAATAGTCAGATCCCTCCTATAATGGTCATATTTTCCTTGAATTTCATAGGGAACTGTACATGTGTCACTCAAACAATTCTTAGTTAGAAACAAAATGTATGACATTGTTTTATAACTATAAAAAGTGTAAGCAAAATAAGGTTGCTTAACAAAATATATTTTTTTGGAATCTGAGAAAAAAAGAAAAGTTCGGTGTCTATGAAAAAATAATGTTCTGAGAATAAGAAAAAATAACGTTTGGAGTCTAACAAAATAATAATTTGGAGGCTATAAATAATGGATATTCAGATTTTATTTTCCAATGAATTAGAAACATGACTTCTATAGATCCCAGAATCTGAATTCCAATGAATTCAGAGTCTAAATTCTAAGGAATTCGGAGTCTAAATTCACAGGAATTCGGAGTCTGAATTATGAAGATTGAAGTCCCTGAATTTTCAAGAATTAAGAATCTAAATTCAAAGGAATTCAATGTCTGAATTCTGATGAATTCAGAGTCGGAATATCTGATAATTTGGAGTCTGAATTTCAGAGAATTCGGAGTATGAAAATAGAATACACTATAACCAAGGATTTATAGGATTTTGAGGTTTTAGATATGAAACCGAATTTTAACCCGAAGGAATAAAAGTTGGTAGATTTAGAGAAACTAAAAATTGAACAATCAAAACATAGGTAAGGATAAAATTTCCTTGAGGAAGGAAAACTTTCTTTATTTAGATAATTCTTAGGGAAAAATTAATTTGCCTTCAAATAGAGTGTTTTTGATTTTCAAAACATAGAGGAATGGAAAATTTATAAGGAAACCTTTTTTACTAAACAATGTGTTTTGGTGCGTGGTGCGTGCTAAATCACGAGAATATTATTTGTGAAATCTAATTACAACCCTCATAAATACTATCATGTGGTTTTTAGTATTTGTGATGGGATTTTACTCCATGCCCCGAATAGTATATCGGTAGGTAGCTATTTTTGACTGGACCCGTCACAAAGACCTTTTTAACCACCGCTCCTAATTAATAGGGGGGATAACATTTCCAACAGGTCCCATCACAAATATGCTCATTTCTAATGATCTAATCTATATATACCCACATCTGATTTTTTCCAATTTCACATTAATATCCACTCCTCTCTCCTTCTCTACTCTTATATTTCTCTCCTCGGGTTTTCTAATGTTTTAAATTTTACATTGGAGTAATTTTCACGACTTGCATCTAATGAATGATTCAGTTTAAAGATATTTATCTATTGCTTTTATTTTTTAGTTATTTCATTTTATTTTGTATTAGTGATAATTATTATTAATTAGATGTAATTAAATTAAATTATAATTATATAGTTTTAGTTTTCATTATTTATTTGTAAAAATATGTTGATTTATGAAGAGAAAATAATTTTAATTCAATGTAAAAATTATTAATTTATAATAACATGGTTCAATTATCATTAATTAAAAATAATAATGTGTAACCAGTGTTAATTAGTAGTAATTAGTAGTAATTAGTATTAATTTGAATAAATTAGTATATATTACTATAAATTAGTATTAATTTGTACTAATTAGTATTAATTATTAATAATAAGTAATAAATATTAAAAAAATATTAAAATATAGTAATAAATAATAATAAATTGTAACAATTAGCAGTAATTAATTGTAACTAACGATAGTTAGCGATTTTTAATAATAAGTATTAATAAATAGAAATAATATGCATTAAATATTAATAATTAGTAATAATTAGTAATAATTAGTAACGATTAGTAATAAATAAGAATAAAGAATTGTAATTAGTAATTTTTAGTATTAAATAGTAATTGATAGTAATAATTAGTAAAAATAGTTATATTTAGTAATAATTAGGTATAAATTGAAATAATAAGTAATAATAAGTAATAATTATCAATAATTAGAAATAATTAGTAATAATTAGTAACAAATAGTAATAATAATTAGTAATTAGAAAATATTAGTAATAAATGGTAACAAAGAGTAATAAATTGGGATAATTAGTAATATATTTTAATAACTAAAAGTATTTAGAAATAATTACTAATAAATTGTATTAATTATTAATAAATAATGGTAATTAGGGTTAAATTTATGTAATTTGCGGTAATTAGGAATAATTTTCACTAATTAGTAAAAATATGGAATATTTAGTGTTAGTTACTGGTAATTAGTAAAAAATATGAATAATTAGCAGTAATTAGAGGTATATATCAATAAATAGTAATTATTCATAATTATTCATAATAATTAGTAATAAATAGTCATAAATTGTAATAAATAATAATAAATAGTTATAAATAATAATTAATAGTATATAAAAATAATTAGTAATAATTAGTAAAAAATATGAACAAATATTAGCAAATAGTAATATTTACTAATAGTTAGTAATAATTTAGAATAATAAGTAATAATTTGTAATAATTAGAAATAATTAGTAATAATTTGAAATAATTAGTAATAATTAGTAATAGTTAGTAATAAAGAGTAATAAATAGTAATAAATTGTAATAGTTACCAACAAATAGTAATAAATAGTAATAATTACTTACAAATAGTAATAATTAGTAATAATTGCTTACAAACAGTAAAAATTACAAACATATATTAACAAATAGTTAAAAATAATAATAATAATAACTAATAATTACTAATAATTAGTATTAAATTATAAGAATTATTAATAACTTGTAATAAATAGTAATAGATTTTAATAATTAGTAATAACTAGTAATAAATATTAATAAATAGTAATAATTTCTAATAAATTGGAATACGTTGAAATAAATAGAAATAATTAGTAATAATTAGAAATAAATTGCAATAATTAGAAATAAATTGCAATAAATAACTCTAATTAGTAATAATTAGCAATAAATACCAAATAATAGAAATAATTATCAATAATTATCAATGAATTGAAATAAATACAATTAATTAAGAATAATTAGCAATAATTAGCAATAATAATAGATAATTAGAAATAATTTGTAATAATTAGTAATAATTGGAAACAAATTGCAATAATTAGCTATAATTAGTTATAAATAGAAATAAATAGTAATAAATATAAATAATTAGTAATAATTTGCAATACATAAAAAATTATAGTTATAATTAGCAATAAATATCATTAACTAATAATGATTATCAATATTTAGCAGTAATTAGCAATAATTAGAAATAATTGGAAATAATTAGTAATAATTGGGAGTAATTTGCAATAATTGTCAACAATTAGAAATAACTAAAGAAAATAAGCAATAATTATGAATAATTAGAAAAAATTATGAATAATTAGAAATAATTGGCAATAATTATATAACATTAGAAAAAATGGCAATAATTAGAAATAAATATGAATAAATATGAATAATTATGAATAAATAAGAATAATTACTAATAATTAGCATTTGTTTGCAATAAATAATATTGATTAGTAAAAAATTTCACTAATTAGAAATAAATAGAAATAACTAGTAATAATTAGAAATAATTAGTAATAATTAGGAATAATTAGTAATGAATTGTAATATCTAGTAATAAATTGTAATAAATAGTTATAATTAGAAAAGAATATCAATAATTAGTAATAATTACTAATAATTACCAATAATTAGTAATAAATAGTAATAAATAACATTAAATAGGAATATATAGTAATAATTAGTAATAATTACTAATAATTTTGTATAACAAGTAATAATTGGAAATAATTCATATGAATAGAAATAATAAGAAATAGTTAACAATATTTAATATTAATTATTAGTAATTAGAAATAATTTGCAATAAATTTCAACAAATAACAAAAATTAGTAATGATTAGTAATAATTACAAATAGATACCAAAAAATTAGCAACAATCATGAATAATTAGAAATAAATTACTATAAATAAAAATAGTTGTCAATAATAATTATATGAACAATTAGAAATATTTAGAAATAATTAAAAACAACTAGCAATTATTAGTAATAATTAGTAATAAATACCAGGTAATAGAAATAATTTTTAATAATTAGCAATAAATATAAATAAATAGCAATAATTAGCAATAATTATCTTTAATTAGAAATAAATAGAAATAATTAGAAATAATTAGAAATAATTAGTAGTAATTTGAAATAATTAGTAATAAATAGTAATAATTTTTTATTCCCTAATCAATAAAAAATTTGTACATACATGGTTGACAAAAATTAATAATTTTCAATTTATGCTTACCATAAATTTGTACAGACATGGTCGACAAAAATTAGTAATGACCAATTTACGTCAACCTTCTCTAAATCTATCATTTGGTCATAAGGAACTAGGATAGATATGATGTGATACATTGATGGTAGTAGAAGGATGAAGAGGTATGTCGATGACATGACATAATTAACATAAATTGATGCAATGTTAAATTCAGACATTGTTTGTGTAAATTGGTTTCATCACATGGTTATTGTAAAATCTATTATTTATATCTTTTAGTAAATAAAATAATTTCCAATCTTCACATGATTAGAAATGACCAATTTCGGCCAACCGTGTCCAAATTTGTCACTAGGTCTCCAGAATCGGGATAGACATGATGTGGAGCATCGATGGATTTAACAGCAGCAGGAGGAGAAGATGCACTGACGACAAGGAATGGTTGATAGAAATTTTTGGAATTTAAAATTTGTACATGGTCGAAATAAATTTTATTCATCTCCTGAATATTTTAAACATTATTCGCAAGTAGATAATATTGATAATATTTAAAATTAAATTATGATTGTTTTAATATTTACTCTTTCTTGGATCATTTTTTCTTATATCAAATAAATCAAAAAATTATTTGTTTGAAAAATTTTAGTGTATTATGGAGAAAGTACGTTGTCAACAGTCTTTGTTACATGATTTTGATTAGATAAATCATTTCAAGAATCCAAATGGTTTAAATATAAATCTTGAATATATTAAGGGTTTAGAATATTTTTTATAAATTTAATCATCAGAACCATATGATTTTTTTAGAATTGACAATTAAGTGTCCATGAAAGAAATGTGATATGAGGATTTTTGGCACATTTCAAAACATTAGGGGTTATCTATTCTGATTTGGTTTTTGAAATTATTTATTATTTTTTGTATCGATATGGTGAATGTTTCTTCAGAGATGATACAATTAATTTTGTCATGATCCATCGTGGTTTAAAAATGTAGTAAATGATGTGGATTGTTTATTTTTCAATAAACTAAAACTCTAGATGATATTAATTAAACTCTAGAGTTGGAACCATCCCAATTTTATGATTTGTTGAAGTCATCTAAGGAACCCTTATATTCTATTTACAAAATTAGAAAATTTTAAGAAATTATAAAATTTATGGCTGTTAAATAAGATATCATAAGGTCAAATAGATGTTTTGATAAAATATTTTATTTAGTTAAATCACGATTACATGAAATAACGGTGCTACTGAAAATTTTATTTCAGAAAAAGAGGCTTGTTCATAATTTGGGTCACTTTTATTAGATTATTCATGCATGTCCAAATGATTGCATCTTAAAATATAGTAAAAAGTATCCATTAGTTAGTTTTCCAACATGTTGAAAATCAATTTACAAAGATGCCCAATCCAAATGTCCAGATTGATTCCAGTAAAAAAATGAGTTATTTCCCAATTACACCCAGATTACAACATTTATTTATGTCTCCGAACACAACATCATTGATGTCATGGCATAAAACCAATATTTAAACCAGTAAATGACTATTCCATCAAGATGATAGTGATTTATGGAAACATTTTGACCAATTAAATCATTCTTTTTATTTATAATCATAAAATGTGTGATTTCATCTTTCTATTGATGGTTTCTGTCCATTTGTTTCTAAAGTAATTCAATATTCGTGTTGGTCTTTCTTTATAACTTTAGACTATTTAACTCCTTTGATGTCGATGAATGGTCCATATAAAATTTTGACCGTGTTATTTCTAGGACATCCAGAATAGAATCTCGATTTTTATATGAAGCCATTGATTCATTAGCTAAATTTATTATGGATTAATGTTTTTGGTACGTATGATGTTGTTGTAAAACAAAATTTCCTACTGAAACCTGCATTACGGTGGAAAATTATTGAATTTACATCATATGGAATTCTATCTAGTTGGAGTACACGTAGAACCAAATAATTTCCTTACTATATGAGAGACCAACAAGATTTAAGTTTTTTAATAGAAGAAATCTATTTTTCTTCAACTATCATCAAATCATTCTTCCAAATGATCATCATTTTCGAAGGAACAAATATCATTTTATAAAAGGAACAACTAAAAGAGATATAACTCCAACAATAATCCTAGGTATTGAGTTATAATCCATAATCTCTTCATTACCTCCCATAACATTAGGACCGACTATAAACAAACTGATAATTGATGGCTTTCATAAAATATCCCAACTGGGTAAAACAGAGCATTTTTTGGATCTTCTATATTGGTCATTTTTTCAAGTTCTTCATAAGTTGGATGTCAAGAAAATTGAGGTGAACTATTTTGATAATATATTTTAAATATTTTTGGACACACTAGATAAGACCAAATATAATTTAAGGAATGATTATATATTTTCCAAATTTACTGTTAACCAAAACATAAACTATTTGAAAAATGACAGATCACAGAAGTTAATAAATCCAAAACCAGCTTCTATATTGTGAAAAAAATTATTTTTTTGTTAGTGGATTGAATATTTGATCCTTTAAGATGGTTATGTTTCCAATTTTTTTAGATCTGTCAGAAATGGAAAAATTAAATGATTTAATTGTCATGACATTAATGTTATACTGGAAAATCTTATAGTGATTGGATTTAGAGTTTTTTTGAATTCTATGATTTGGGATGAACAAGTAGAAATATCATATATTTTCTTAGACATTTTTGCGGCGACAACATGTTGTGATGCACTAAGTAGACTACCAGAATATGTTGTTTTAATTATATGTATGCTACAGAAAATATTATTTATAACTTTCTTTGATTCAATGGAGCATTTGATATTACATTTTTTACATGACAAAAAACAATGAGTTAAAGTACATTCCTAACATATTTACCCTTTTGAGATATTCATGAAAAAAATTAAAGGAAATGGAATATATAACAATGAGCCATTTGACGGATCAATTACATATGCTTATTTCTAGGAGGAAATTTTGTTGTTCTACACTCATTCTTTTCTATATAAATATCCTTAAAAACAAACTCACATGGGACATAATAATGGAAAAGTATACAATGAATTGAAAAATAAATTATCAGTTTTTAATGAGCTTGAACAAGGATTTTTTAGGGGAAATGAATGATGAATTTTAGATGATGAACATCATAGGGCTCATACGTATGTTCTTCTCAAATGTGAATAATTAAAACAATTTTATTGTGAGTTCTCTTATCATTTATTCTATAATTTGTTCATAGAAAATTAATATTATTTTATAGTTAGATTATATGATAATTGTACCAAGAAAAATTTTCCAAAAGTTACAGAAGCCACTATTTAATAACGCTCAAAGAATAGTTTTCTTACTGGTTTCAAAAATATGTAAAATAATTTTTGTGGATTAACATATAAAATCAATTTATTACTTGTTATATTGATATTTTCATTCAAAATATCAGGTATCTCAACATGATAATTAAATTGTTAATCTAATGTGTCTATTGAGTATCCCAACATCCAAAATGGTTAACTCTTATAATAAATATGTAGTGAATGGTTTTTTATTTCATTCACATGAATATAGGGTCCAAAAAACAATGAATAGTTGATTTTTTGAGAGGATCTCATTATAGAGAATGTGAAGTAGACTATTATGGCATGCTGGAAGATATGATAAAACAATGTTATAATGGAAAAAATTATCTAATGATTTTTAAATATCATTGGTTTTATACAATGACATGCTTGTGTGTTCATCTGTGACCTTAAATTATTTATATTAAATATAAATGCCTTCTTGCAGAAAATGAAGAATTTTTGTTGGTTCAACAAGAACATAAAATTTCTTATGAAAATTATTTCTCTACTTCAAGATAGTTAAGTGATTGGTGGAGAATAAAAAAATAAAATCATAGGAAAATAAGTTTATCCCAACTGATTGTGGTTCTACTGAAGTGCAAGGAATTGAAATTTTTAAGAAACTACTCAAAATTCGTCTTTTACAAGAAGTGACATGAATATCGATGATGAAACACCGCAATTATGGGTCGTTGGTGATGATGATTTTATTTATGTAACAAATGAATTTGATATTGAAATTTATTACGAAACTAAAACTCTTATAGAAATTGATGATATTGAGGATGAATTTGAAGATATTAACATCATCATATCGGGTGATGACGATAAAGATGAATATTAAAATAGTTAAATGTTGGTTTTAATACCATATAATATATATCTATATATAATATTGTTTTTAAAATATTTGATAACAAAATTCATTTCATGTTTCAGAAGGAATCTGATCTATTTTGTGAGTTGGAGGATGTTGTTCTACCTGGTAATGAGCATGATGTTGCATCATCTAACCCTTAAACAATTAGAGGTTTAGCGATGACTCTGAGGGGTAGTGGCCTTTCAAGATTGATTATTCTTGACCATATACCCAATTGGCGTCCACATCTGGACATTGGTCTATTCAGGTGGGGGTATTTTCACTTGAATATTTTAGTTAGTTTTTATTAATATCAATTAATTAATTTGTATACTAATTGTTTGATTATTTTTTCTTTTTTTGATGACTTTTGGAATATAGAAATTTGATAGGGATGTTCTATATTTCAGAATTATTTTTCTACAGTGTGGGTTACCTGGGATTAGATTCCCATTGATGTTCAGCACCGCATGATCAATCATCAGATGGTACATAAATAAATAATAGTTATTTTGAAATTTATTTTATTAATCACATTATATTATTAATTATTTGTAGTGTTTATGTTATTCCATCGATGAAAGATTGTGGGACTCTATCTTGGAGGCACGGGAGGGCTGTATGAGTCACGGTTTCCATTAATTGTTTTACAGTATGAGGGGGATAACAATGTATAAAGTGGGAGTCACAAATTTTGATCATTCTTGATGCACCCACTGACCATATTAAATCTCATCTAGAGTTTAGGATAGATTATGTCCATATTATATGGGAGGTACTTTTCAAAGGAGATCATCATTATGTTGATAAAACTGGGATAGATAGGAGGTAACACATTGAGATGGTATTCATACATTTAGTATGAATCGAAAACATTTGAAAAGTACATTTTTTAATAGTTTATATATCATTAAATGTAAAATATTTATTTTATACTCATATTGGATATCAAACATCCTGATATTAGAGAGTTCAATGTTTATAAGAGGATGTACAATGATCGCGTCACTAGATATACGACAGGTTATTGCCAAAGTATTATTGTGGTTAGTAAAATTTTTCATTTGTGTTTAAAAATTAACTAAAAATAATATATATGTTATCTATTATAATTATAAATTGAAATTTAAGGAGTCATATAAGGATGTGAAATATCAATAATAGGCTTAGAGTAAGTCTAAGACTGAGGATCATGCCTCTAGTGAATCATGATTAGATGATGCATCATGGATACATGCAACTTAATATGCCTTTATGAAAGGCTGAGTTGTTGGTATCAGCTCTCAATTAATTCAAATCAGTTATTATGGTACAACTGGGATGTCGGCATGCATCTCAAGAAGAGTTTATAGAGATTCATCATCAGCTATTGCACAGTACGAAGAGCAGCTTCCAGCTTAGGGTGAGCTTATATATACCATGAGTAGGATTCGCGAAGATCTCTCTCGATGGGAACAACATGAAGAGGAGAAGATATGTTGATGGAAGAAATAAGAACACGAGCCATGGATGGAGTACATGTGACGTCTGACTCATGATTTAGGGATATAGTTACCTCTACCAGCTCCTCCAGCTAATCCAGAAGACCCTCCCCCTTAGTGATTTATATACATTTTCTCACAAACATTGGAATGTACTTTTTTTGTAAAGTTTTTATTAATCATTGTAGGTACATTTCTATATAGTATGTTATTTATATTGTTGTGAATATTGTGTGTATTTTATTTTCTTATTTTCCAATTTTCTTCATTATTTTATTGTTTATATATTATTTAATTTACTATTTTTATTATTTTTTTATTTTTTTATTTTTAATCAATTATTAAATAATTTAATTATTTATTTAGTATTTTAGTATTATTATTATTATTTAGTATTTTCATGAATATATATTTTTGATTATTTTATTATTTTATATTTTAATACTTTTTTCTTAATTTAATGAATTTTTATATTTTTTTTGTTTATTATAATTTTAGTATTTTATTATTTTGTTATTTTGTTATTATTAATATTATTTTATTAATTTTTATTATCAAAAATTATTTTTTATTTTAACAATTTTTTGTGATGGTTATTTAATCCTGTTGTAATTCTATATTTGTGACGGGCCCTTCCTAAATATTTTTTTCTAAAAAATGGCTATACTATTTGTGACAGTGTGTTGTTCGGTCGCAAATACTTTTTCCGATGGATCATCACAAATAGTTTTTTTATGTGATGCCATTTTTTACAATGGGTTTTTCATGAAGGGACCCAGTCGGTAATTGAACTTCATCCTATAGTGATATATTCATTCTTCCATTGTTATTTATTTACCACATATGCTAGTGCCACTATAATTATGATGGTGTATTTTCACCATAATACCATCATAGTCCCTCGTTTCTACACAAACTTCTCTAGAATTTGAAGAGGCGCACTTGAGGCCTTGTGGCCCACCGGTCTAACTACTACATATAATCTGATCCAGGTAAATACATTACATGGAAAAAAGAGGGGAAAGAGCGATACCTCCAATAAGATGGATTGGGGCATCCTATAGGCATGATAACCTTCCTCGTAGGGTGGATATTGTCCCATGTGAGGAGGATCTCAATCCATGTGAGGACGCTCTCTCACCCATGGAGATGAGTGGGCATGGAAAATTCCTATGGTGGGTCACCCCATGTGAATTTCATTGGCTAAGGGTAAATTTTAATATCATGTGCTAAGGATTATGGAACTTGGAATTTTTACATCGTGCAACACAGATGTGGAGATCTCACTTCTGACCCCTTGTACTTATATAACTGATACCCACAAACACTTGGGGAAGGGAATGAATTATAAATTCCTGATGGGAGTGTGGTGGAGGAGTGGTTTCTAGTTGGTCCCATTTTAGTGTAGCTATGTGAAACAGAAATATCCATTAGCATACTTATGAAAAAAACATGTGGTATGGTAACACAACAAGGGACACTGCATAAGGGAACATGAAATCTCTATGCAAAAACCTATTGGGCTACATGGAAGAGGTTTGCAGAATATGTGAAGGGTGTGTAATAATTATTCTAAAAAAGGGTTCTTTAGAGTAATGTAAATCCGGAGAGCTTAAGGGAAGGGGTGTGCACAATATCAATGGCTTGCATGAAAAAGGAAGGGGGATGAGCAGAAGAGGTTATGTTCAAGGGAATGTTTTACGCACAAGATAGGTATTTTTCACCCAACATCCATAGGATAGAAGAAAGTGGTAAATGATCAAGCCCATGTGGGATCACACAAAGTGGTACCCATAGGGGACCTTCCATTAAAGATCATTTACCTTGAGTTATCCCTAGCTTGCACGATGTCACAGAAGAGGTGGTCTTATGCACACAAGAGAAACAGTTCGAATTACATCATTACCCTAAAAGAAGGGGTGCCCATATATATATTTTTGAAAAATCCATGGGTTCTATCATGTAATAATTACATTACTAAAGTGGGCATTTGACGTCGCATTGGGAACGTAATAAACATACACTCATGGTGATCCATTACGCACCAAACTCTCCACTTTTTTCACATCTACAATGGCTAATTTCTATTGGCTGGGGAAAAATAGCCCTTTCACATCACAGTGGTCATGTAAGGATCTTGTACAAATATTTTCTTCTTTCATGCTGCCTTTGAAACATTTGTGTGTCTCCCTTGGCATTCTCTAAATGTTTCATTTAGTCAAATAGTGTCTCCATTTGGTTTAAAGATACCCATTTATGGCCTCAAGTAGAATTTGGTTCCTGTAATATGCTCATCTGATAGTGGTGCTCCTTTACAAAATTTATAGTGCCTCTGTAATGAGATACATCTTGGATATCAGCTACAGTTCATGATGATGGTACTTTGAGTGATGAGGCCTCAGTTTAGGGTCTACCCCAAGACACAAATCCTCTAAGTGGATAGGTAACGACACCTCCACATATTGAGTAGTAGATCATCACAACAGATCAAGATGAAAATGGGTACATATTGAGCACACTTCATGAGATCCAGTGTTAGAGACCAATAAGGTTCTGAAGTGATCCTGATCCTTAAGCAATGGAAGATTGGCTATGTCACTGTTCCACATCTTCACACTTATCCGGACAATGACGGATCAGGTGGTGGCACCAGTAGCCATCTTTTTCCACAAATAATATGTGAATTTTTGGATAATGGTTACATAGATTCATGATAAGTTGAGACTCACATGCGATGAATTACATTTTTTATTCCCTAAGGAGTACTACCCCTTGTGTGTCTGCTCAGTCTCGATCTAAGAGATTCTAGAGCTGAAGAAGGTACTGATGGTAGTAGATGAGTAAGCAGTGAGGTCCACATACCTTACACATTAATCCCTTGAAATGTTCTGAGATGGATACTTACAAGCACAAATGTTCAAACAATGACTTTGGAATGAGAATTGAGCCAATGTTTTTCACTTGTGAAACCCCACCCATTCCAGTATACCGGAGCAGAAACTGGTGGTAGAGAGTTTGCTGTCACAGGGATGTCGTACAGTTGGATTTGGTAGTGGGCTTCCCATAGTTGAGACATCAATAGCAGCTAGAAGGCTCCAGTCCACGAGATGTTGATGATGTACACCCTTTCATGACTAGGACCGAGCATGTGTTTGTGTGGGGATGAGGTAACAGAGAGCACTACCAAAACCCATAGAGGGGAATTCTATTACCCATGATAGGTGAGGTCACATTGACCTAGACTTCGCTACCATGCATGCTATATAGTATATGCATATATCTAATGGACCTCCACAGTAGAGGCATCTCCATGATCAGGAACCTACTAGGAGAGAGAAGGGTGGCCGCCAGAGAGGTGGAGATGGTAGAGAAGCAGGAAGAGATGTGCGTGGTTGATGCTACTATGATATCATTCCACCACCGCCACTAAGTGGCCCAAATCAGTCTTAGGGAGATAGAGGTTGGAGCCATGGAAAGCTGCAGGTTTTGGAGTCATATGTCACCATGATGTAAAATATGTTTATAGGTATGATATATATATTTTCTACCTTCTTCAATAGAAATTTGTAGAGACAATTGTGATGTACCCTTTTTTCTCATCTTTATCCTAGTTTAACTAGGGGATGGATGGGAATTATTGTAACCCAGTGTCAGTGTAGGTAACCATAGCTTTTATTTCTTGGGGAAGAGGGTTTATTCCCCCACTAAGACACATATTGGAGATGTGAGCTAAACCATGAGGTGATTTAGTGACACCTAAAGAATATAGTATCAAGGTGTGTTGGATGGAACCCTCCGACTTGTGTGTTCTAGGTGAGGTTGTAAAATGGATTGTCAGAGAATGTCTTGGTAGTACTGGTTGAGTTTTTCTACATTAACCATTTTTCTTGGGATGCCACTAATCGGTGTATTGATGTTTCAGGTTTGGGGTTACGCTCCTTCCAAGATAGGTGAGGACATATAAGGTTTGCCATGTGATTTCCATGTCTAAATTCTCATGGTAGGATGACTTTACTTACCTATCTTTTTTTGGTACCATTGTGTTCTCGGTGTCAAATTAGATGAATTGACATTATGTTATTGCATACGGGTCGATATAGTTGACACTCACTGAATATAACTATGCAACTCACTACCTAAAGCGAGTAGTAGTTTTCGCATTGAGTATGTGGATGCACTACCATCGAGGGGACATCGACTACAAGGTATTTTGTGAGAAGATATCATAAGAGTTTCACAGGATAGATGTTTCTGAATGAGGGAATCATTTCTTATATTTTTAGGTATGAAAGAATATTTTGATCAAGTTACAAGTAGAAGTGATGAGGGAGGTTCAAAAACTATCTTTTCATTTTATATCCTAATGTAGGAAATATGTATGAAAAATCTTGATGTAGGCCAAGTATCTCCATATTTCTCTATATTTGTGCCTTTCAGGGATGAAAAAAATTTATGAATGGAATAATGTAATGACTTTGGTTTTACCATGAAAAACATTGATATATTTCTTGAAATATTTTCAGAGCTAGGATCTATGATAGTGTGCAATTCTGAGGCCCGATGAGCCTGAAATTAATTTAATAAAAATAATTTTTTTATTTCATGCAAGTAGTTATCCCAAAAAAGTGAAATATCTCAAAATTGGAGTCTTGGATTGGAAATATATAACCACAGTTGAGTTTGTAATGGAGGTTTTACCCTATTTTCATCATAAAATGGGTCAGCACGAGATGTTCAAGCCCCTCACTCATTGGTGGTGCTTTTAACGAGATATTTAATTTTTAAATTAATCAATTACTATGTATTTAATGGAAAAGATAATATATAAGGGTATCACCGGTAATATATCTCTAAGGTATGCCACATAAACTTGAAGAAAAGTCTAGATCTCATCCACCCACATTCATTGGCAGATTATGATAAATCTTAATATTAGAGAAAATCACAACTCAACGAACCCAAAAGATCCTCCCAAATCAATGAAGAATGCATTCTTCGCAAATTATTTTTCCATAATCAATATTAGAATCATCAATTTGGTATTTTGTGACCTTTTAATTAAATTATTGTATAGATCTAATGTTGTACTTCGATCTGTGACCTTTTTTATCCTTTTCAGGTTACCATTTATAATAAATAATTTATTTCCATTATAATATAACCTTGGAATAACTATTCTTTATTGACTAGCCAAGTGAACTATGCCTTGATCTATAAACCACTGTTCTTACACCAATATCCATGTTTTTATTTCCATCAATCATCGGATGGATCCCTATGGTCCTAAATCAACTTTTCTAGGAGGTAATGAGCCCGATTGGACACCCAAATTCACAGTGAATCAATGAAACGAGAACTGATTGAAGAAACATGTATAGACCTAGGAAGAAAATTAAGTGACAAGATTTATTCTTAGTGGAGACGCTGTGTAGGGTCTCATGGTGGATTCTACTCAGTGTGAATTTTATGGTGGCAGAGTTCATATCTCCAACAGGGTGGTCGGACATGGACAATGTGGTGGACGCTAATAAAAATTAATAATAATAATAATAATAATAATTGAGGAATAAAACATTTGTTTGATTATATTTAATGGTTTTAAAAAATGTAGGATAATAATTATAAATTAATTGGATGTTATTTAACGATAAATGAGATATGATATATATGTATAGATATGGGAAAATCCTGTAATACAAGAATACATTGGAGAGTGGAGAGATAAGACGAGAAATAAAAAGAAATGATAAAATATATAATAATCCATCAGTAGAGAAATGCATGTCTGTGGTGGCAAGGTAGGGGGGAAATCAGGACACCATTTTTACCTTAAATAAAATTTTATAATTATAATAATAATATAAAATATTATAGTGATAAATAAAGGTTAAAAAATAATATATCAGTTATATCTTTTAACTGAGATGTTTTTTTGATGAACCATTTGGGGTAGCATGACCCAGACCTTGACAAGGTTACTTTATGAATAATGTTGGATACCTTTAATAGAATCTTTCCTCATATCAATGAAACACCCAATAATAATAATAAAAATTTATTTTGGAATCATGTATCTGACATGTCTCTGTCATATAGTGTTGGAATGACAAAATTCATGTGACACTACAACCCTAAAATTAAGGCATACATTTCGAGAGCAATTTTAGGGATTTAATTTGGAATCATGGATCAGGCCCATAAAGCATTGTTCAATTGTGATGCAGTTAAATATAAATGTTAACCACCTGTCTAATTGAGGTAGGTGAATATCTGATCATGGTTGTTTTTCTATGAGGGTCTCAATGGAGGGACACGTTTGGCCTTCGTAAGGTTTTTGCAGAGGCCTCTCAATGGAATTACATTTTTTTCATTAGAATGACGATGATCCTTGTTTGTTATTTAGGATTTCGGTCTAGATATGTCATGTAGTACTCTTACACATACAATGGTACAATATGACTAAAAATCCTTGTGCTGGTGAGAACACATCCCAGTGGTTGATCTGGATCACATGAAGTGTGAGACCCTTACATGATGTGTAATCCATACAGAATCATCAACCTTCTGTATCCACATAGTTTGAAATTGTATTTTGGCCCATGAGTATCCTATAATAATTATTTTTCCATGTAAAACGTGATGGTTACCTCAGTGAAATATTTCTAGATAATATGTAAAAAATTTGGGCCTAGCACACACTGAGCCAACACCTAATGATGGCAGTGATCCTATAAGAACATCAGAGATTTTCAGGTATTACCCTCTGGTAGGGTGAGTCTGTGGAGTTCATGGCGACCATCTTCCAATGGTTACCCTACAACAGTGTTGGGTCGTGTAGTTCCCTGAAAACTATTCTTGGTGTTACCCTCTAATAGGGTTGGGTAGTGGAGTTCCTTGAGGGCCTTTCTAATCTTTATCCTTCATTGGGGTAGGGAAGTGCAGTTCCCAGATGCATTTACTGAGCATTACCCTCTACTACAGATGTCCATTGTAGTTCCTCTATGTATAACATTGTAGGACCCTCCATTTTTAAATGTTCATGGAATCCTTACCTAATGATTCACCCCCCTTAACTTTGTGCCACTGTGATGATACATGGTTTTGTATAGATTTAGAATCAGAAGGAAGAGGAACACTTTTTCCACTGAGAAGAATTCTTGTAGTGGGACCTAAAACCATGTAGGCAAGTCGGTGCTTCCCAATGTATATAGTATCAAGGTGTGGTAATTGAGTTACAGATACATGTTTTTTAAGGCAGGCATGTGGGATAAAGTGCAATGTTGATAGACTTTTAGTACTGATGGATTCTTATCTTCTTGGGAAAAGTAGTGAGATGGAGATCTCCTTACTCTCTTGTTTGGGTATCTTTGACTGAGCGTATATATATATCCTTTTTTTATATCCACGTGTTATATTTGTACACTTTAATTCTATGAGAGGTAAAAATGAATGATGTATGCCATGTGCTTTTCTATTTTAGCTTCTCATGTTTTGAGGAGTCTACCCTACTGCTATAGGTGGTGAAGACTCATTGAAAGGTTCATCTACTCACTGTTTTATCCCCATATGTTTAGATGAGGATGCCTTCAATATTTTTTTTTATTTTAGATGTACACTTTCACTATACCTTGTGCTATATGCTACCTTTCCCTTCTATAATATCTCTTACTAATC
The DNA here is from genome assembly GCA_963277665.1 of Viscum album. Lineage (NCBI taxonomy): Eukaryota > Viridiplantae > Streptophyta > Magnoliopsida > Santalales > Viscaceae > Viscum > Viscum album. Next base: position 845,841,053 of record OY728131.1, on the reverse strand, counting down.
CCCCTATAGCTTCTGAGTGTCCTACTAGGTCTGTTTATACTCACCTCTACATGGGCTTTTCCTTCCCGTATCGTATCTTATCCATACGTTAGACAGGTAGACCATGACTTTTGATAATATTAGGAATACTAGGTTCTTGGACCATATAGGGAGGCCATAGCTTGAGATTCATGAGTTGATATCTATTTTCACTATTTAATTTTCCCGTTTTATATCTGGTTGGTAAAGATTTATTGTTGGGCGTGTATTTTTCCCCTTTACTTATAGTTTACACAATTGTAAAATTGTAACGTTTAGAGGTTAATGCATACTTAGTTTACTTTATAGAAACTTTGTAACTTTTTTTCTCCGACTCTTCACTTTTTAATCGAGATGGTTGTGTTTGTATACAATACTTAGGCAAAGGACTTCATGTGTTAGTTATGCCTTCAGAGCTTGTCTACAACCCCTGCCATATAGAGGTGGGATTGGTGTAGTTGTGGCTCAAGCCTCCTCATGGGTTAGGTTGTGATAAATCCAAACTACTATAAAGCAATCAAAAATACAAGAGACGCAATAATAGCAAAATTGTGAGCGTAAATCAACTGAATGAATATAGTATCATGATATTTTATGGTACTAGTTATTATAAAATGTTATCATATCATTATTTTTTTGTTTAATTATTTTATAAATCAAATATATAGATAGGATTGGTTGAAACGTGATATTAACTATTTATTTTTGACTAACTAACAAATGTATTGGTGAAATTATTTGTTTCCAAGGAATTATAATTATTATTCTCCTTTTCAAGATTTGATTATTTTGATATTTTTAGGAATTATAATTTTTTATTAGCAATTTAACATTTTATTTATATAATTATGTTTCAATAGAGTATGTGTTCATGGTTTATATTTGAAACATTATATTCAAATTACGTTTGTATTCTTTTATTTTATTGATTTCCAGGATTAATGTAGGGGTTGATCATTTAAAATTAAGAAAATATGTTATAAATTTTCTCCTATATTAGTATTCAATTTCATTCTACATGATAGGATTCATTATTTCTAGTTTTATAATTATTATTATACGGTGATTGAATATATGGATATTATAAATATCTTATAATGACCTTGATGGTGGGTAGTTAAGGCAATATAGATCATGAGTTATGTTGGACCCTTATATCAAAATGGTTGTGTATAGAGTACAAGTTTGCAATCCCAATTGCCATTTTTTGAAAAAATAATTTCAATAACTTTTATCAAATTTTTTTATGGTGTAAAAAAATTAGGGATTTTACACCTTGATTTTTGGATTAAATAATAATTTTCATTGTGATCATTATGTACAATCGAGGGTGAGAATGAAAAGTGTGAGATCCATGTTATGGTATGTGTTTCTAATCTTAATTTGTTTTGTGATATACTAGAATATGGATGTCAATTATATAATAGTGATGTTCCATATGTTCATATTTTTGTTATAATGGACCTATTAAGGGGTCATATATAAATTTATATCCCTTGGAGTGGGTTAGAGAGCCCATGGAAGAGAATAATGGAACATGGGTTTACTTGAGTTACTATTTATTTCTGATTATATTTTTCATTGTGGGATGTTACATATGTGAGATTTGTTTTATTGAAATGGTTGGAGAGACTATTTATGATGTTTTTTAGAGTACGATAGTGGTATTTAATAGATTTGTAATTTAGCAGGGTTCCATTCATAATTTTACCCATGATGGCATGTGATGTATGTGGGTAGTTGAGAATTATGGGTAATCACAGTCACCTATATTACTATTATACAAAAAGTATAGATAAATGATTTGTGTGATATGAATAACACATGATATCTAGGTTTCAATTAATTGATGTTAGAATGAGGTATTCCCTGATATATAGGGATATGTGAGTAATATTAGTGCTTTATGTGAAACTCAGATTAACATTCATTGGGGTTTGTTTAGTTATTTATTTGGAGCATATATAGGAATAGTGTAATATTATTCATAGCAGGTTGAGTTGAGTTACTATACATGATGACAGAAGGGTGAATTCTGGATTATCTATATCATAGCGAATAGTTAGGTGTAAATAGCCTTTTATGAGGTGACGTAATATTTATGAGTGTCACACAACTCTAGGGAGTATGTCATGGTGATGGTTTTTCAAATAGGTTGGGGATTTAAGAGACATTTTATTTTATTAGATAGGATAATCTAGGATGATTGTTTAGTCCCTTTGATAAATAAAGAGGGGTATAACCTTGAGGGATGCATATAATTCCTAGTAGGGTTAAGGAATCTATAGTCTCCCAAACTACTTGAATTTGGGACATGGAATTCTAATGAGACTCATGGAATGATCATGAATATGTTTTTACCAGACAAGATATGACCCATTGGAGGAGTAAGAGATACCATGTGTTGATTGGGGAATGGATAATGGTGTTATCTCTAGGATATTTTATGTTATTCTAGAGAGTAGTAAATTCTCTAGGAGTGGTCAAATATGAATTAATTGAATATAAATAGCCTATTGAGGGGTAATCGATGTGAGAGACTAGATATTTTTGGTTTCCCTATAACGTGAATAGTCAGTTATAATGATTATTGGTAAATTGATATGTTCAACTCAAGTCTGTGATGATATGTGAACATGATACATTGAGGGGTAGAATAACTCAGAATAATTTCAAGGAAATTGGTGGGTGACGAACATTAGACATCCCGGTATTAGAAAATTATCAAACTACTTGTGGAATGATTAAAATTGGTAATGGGTTATGTGTGAGATACATATTATAGAATATCTATTTACTGATCATGAAATTTATACATTGAAATTGGATGTCGCATTAAAAACTAATTATTTGAAATGGAAACTACATTTTTGGGGAAATTTAATTTTCTTACACCCTAGAGTTATGCTCATGGTGTGGATTAATTAGAGTTATATGAGTAAAGATCATGAGAATAAGAATTTATTTGACGATGTAATGTGTGTTAATAAATTGGTATTGAATAATTATAAGGGATAATCTTTAATTGGTAGTGATCCAGTGGATGTTGTTGGTTTTCAATCATTTTCATGTGTGAATTTTCCACATTCTTGTATATATTTTCATGGAAAACCCAAATTGGGAGCGGATACGATTTTATCATGGTTCTTATAATCAAGTGTTATAAATTCATCTAGTTTGTATAGTGGCACTAGATATTGGTAATATTTTATTAAAAATACACGTAGTCAGTATATTTGATAAGTTGCCGCTGGTTAATTTTAAATTAGATTAATTAGGGTGTGTGGTCTATGAAATTTAGTACACATTTGATGTTTAATAATTTGTTTTCAATGAAGTGATGCATGAATAGTTGTATTAAGTATAAATATTATGTTTTTTTATTAATGAAATTGATTCGTTAGACGAGATAAAGTTTAATGTTGAGTGATCCATAATCTAGTATAGTCCAATGACATTAACCATGAGAGTATGATATCAGGGTTGTTGTATTTCACTATTGTATTTAACAATTATATTATCTTTAGAGTTGGTATATATACATGGAAGGTCATTTGGTTTTTATAGAAAGTTATTGAATAATACTTCCAAATGTTCATTTATGATGAATCAATATGGTGACTCATAAATTTATCAAAACATCATTTAGTTAATGAGTGAAGTGGGAAATGGAGTGTAGTTCATTTTTAGTTTATCTAGTGTGTTAACCTTATTACCAGAACTAGAGGTAGAAGGGAAATTAGTGTGTGAATCAAGTATTAGTGGTAAATGTGATTCAAATAAGTTTCATTTGGATAAATATTTATATATATATATATATATTAAGGTTGAGAGTATATAATGAACTACACTAGTTTGGGATAGTACATTCATAAAAAAATTTGCTATATAGGTAGTAAAACCATATCTATACTGACTATTTGAATTAGGATCATTATATTGAATACATACACATGTTTTAAATGTCTAAACATATGTTTTGAGATTTATTTTCAAGTATAAAATAACCAATGTTAGTTTTTAGTGTTTTTTAAATTATGTGTTATATCGTGGTTGAATCATAAATAAATTAAATCCATGTTAGAGGTCACTATGTTTTGGTGGCTAAGGTCGTGGCCATATTACATACTGTGGAGGGATCAATGGAACCTTGGTTATATTTGGACTACCTAATCCCTACATAAGTGGGGGTAGTTTGGAAATTTTGAGAGATTTATTTTAAAAACACTTCATGGAGCCACTAGAAGATAATTTATAGTGGAGTATCATCTATTTTCTTTCATTATTCTCCCCTTATTCCACTAAAAATCCATGGATTCTTGGTTCATATTGGTTTATAGAATGTGGTGTTTTTATCTTCTTCATATCTCTTATCATATCCCCTTATCGTCCTCTATTTTAGAGTTGGTTCATCTAGTGACATAGATGTGATTTTATTGGATCATGGTGAAATTATATTGATATGAGGAGGATTTTGTCTGTGGAAGCAAGAAGAGTCCAAGGGAGGATGGTCTCTCATATTTATTAATGGGTTTTTTAGGGGATGGAATGAATGTCAAATGTGGATTTCACTCTGTTTTTCATGGTTACAATGAGAGTTCATATCTCAAGTCTGTTGAATGATGGTGGTTATCTATAATGGCTCGATTGACTAAGGATAATATATGTCTTAAGGGATTAACACTATTTTATGATTTTTGGTACATATGATTTTCCATTATATCAAATTAATTTAATGTATATTATATTTGGAGGGGTTCAATGATCATGAGTGAATTTTCTGATATTAAACCAAATTTGGTTCTTTATGTATAATGAGAATAATGTTGATGGTAGGGGCATGAGAGGTCCTTTGGTTGTTGTGTCTTAATTTCATGGTCATCAATTACTATGAGACCAATATAAAGTTTCAATAAGAATCTATGTGGGACCCAATAGGGGTGTTACTTTTATATTTATACTTTAATGGGACTATATATGTTCCCTTCAGCACCTTTTATACTGGGACATGCATTTATATAATATGATAGGATGGAATAGCATTTATATTGTATTTAGGGTTAATTATATTTTCTTCCATTTTTTTGAATGATTAAGGAGTGAGAGGTATTACTCATATAATTTCAACGATTTCATGTCGGTCATACCACAGATTTAGAATAATGAAATAGGCTCGGTATATCAAAATACAAAAATATTAATTACGAATGTAATTGGTTGAAATGATTTCTATGCTGATTTATATTTGGAGTTTGACGTCATGTCTATTCAAATAAAATATGAATGTTCTAGAATATTATTCCAATCCTTATTTACAATATCTGTGATTTATGTTTTCATATATTATATGATAAAATATATTTTGTTTTCTATTTGGGATAGTGGTTTTTTGGTAGGGAGTATCCCCCTAAGATATTTGCATTTGGGATGAATTTATCCCCGTAGAGATTGTCAAGTGGGTTGTACTTCACACTATGAGATATTTCCATGATTGATGTACTAAAATAATATAGTTCTAGGTTGAATTAACATTTTTTTGATATATATTATTAGTTTGGATGTACTCCCCCTTCTGATATATCATGACTGGAGGTACTAACCATGAGAGATTTCTAGGTAAGATGTATTTCCCTCCGCGATATTTCTATGTGGGGCATACTAACCCCCTGAGATATTAATAAGTGTAAAATATTAACACATGATAGAAATTTTTAGGAGGTATTTAGAACCCATATAGTAGTTATATATGTAAAGAAAAATTAACATCATTCATTTATTGATGGGATTTACTTCTCCCCTAATATATTTCCAAGTGGGACATACTTCCCCCTAAGTGATGTTCTTGGGAGAAATGTACTACCCCAAGGATATGTATCTGGGTGATATATACTACACCCTGAGATATATTTTCAAGAGTTAGGTACTTATCCCTAAGATATTTTTATGTGGTATTTAATTCCCCATAATAAATATTTCTTTGTGGGATATACCTCACCTTGGTAAATTTCCATGTCAGAAATACTTCCACTTAAAAGATTTTATCTGGTGGGATGTACTTCCCCCAAGAATCTACTTCTAGGGGAGACTCACTTCCCCTAAAAATATGGTATCTCCATGATATTTTTTATGGAACATAATGATATCCCATTGTCAAAAGTGATATTATCAATGGGTTGGATACCACACTAACCAACAATATATGATTCCATGATTATATAAATTTTTAAAAACATGTAACTACATTCATAAGTTATTGATTGTTATTAATTTATATTTATACTAAAAAGTTACATTTATTCTAAATATTATAGTTTTACATGTGTAAATGTTTTCAAACTTTGTGTTATAGATGATATGTTTTGACAGGTACCAATATTGGTTGAAGTAGGCACAATTTCTCATTAGGTGAATCATTAGAGCCCAACTGTGCAATGGGTCTTATCATTGTTTTTGTTCATTGTTTTGATTAAGGTAATATAATATTATATATGAATTTTTTTATTTTTTTATTAGGTTATAGACATAATTATAGGTGGAAAAATTAGTTTTATTCAAACCCAATATGTCAGTATCATGGTGTGTGAATGCCTTATAGTTGATATCATAGTCCATGTCATCCACTATGACATAAAGATGAATTTTAGAGCTCCATGGGGATTTGAAGATAGGTCATATGTGAGGCTGATTATTGTGTTGTGTGTCTCTTTATCCTTTATTTAAATATGACATATTCATCATTATGATTTTTTTTTATTTTTTGATATATTGAAGTTGTTCCAACATGTAAATACCTTGTTATAGAATATGATATGTTAAAAATATGGTTTTATCTTCTTTTAATGTAAAAAATATTCCACATTTTATGGATGGTTCCTTATTACTATTAATTTTTATAGGATTTATATTAATTTGATAATGAGGTCGTAGTCTCCCCACATCACTAATAGACCCATACAACCAATCGGTATCCTCTGTCATATAATGTGGCATGTCTAGGGCCAAGTGGACACTTCTGTTTGGTGACTATTCAGGTGAATAGATCTATGTCATTATATTTGTTACATGTTTCCCCATCTCAACACTAGTAAAATACTAATTTATAGACATACAAATGTTGTCCAAGATGGGGACCATCCAAAAGGAAGGGAAGGATTATGTTTAGAGGGAAATGTATGATGGGTATGTGGATGAGTATGAGCACCACATTCTACTTCCTAACATATAAAAAACAATATCCATTATCCTATCGGACCATTTCCATGACCCAGTAATTCCATCTTCGAGCAATGAAGATACAAAATTCACAAGAGAAAACACCCCCTGGATTTGATTATATACATCATGGGTTCAATAGGTAACATATATACCAAGTTATATATTTGTTTTTAGCCACCATAGATGCACATATACCCCTGCACATAGCTTACCCTCCTCACATGGGACTACCTCCTACTAGATGATACCTACACTATTTTTTTAGAAACCACATAACATGCCTCAATTGATGCTTCACCTTCTACATCTCTCTCTCCCACTTCGTTGGTTTCCTCATATTACACCCCATAAATATAATTAACATATATTAGTATTGAATATAAATTTCAATTAGATGATTTCTCTTTAGAAGAGACACGAAATCCATAGAAAAGCAACATGGGATGAGTAAAGAGAACACAGTTGAGGTAACTATGTATTTATTTTTATTTATAAAAATATGATAAAATTGTCCTTCTTTTTTATTAGGGATACTCATACACATTATTAATAATTTAAAATTGAAATATTTCATGAGTAATATATATAAGTTTATATAGATAAAACCCTAATATCCCCTTCTATACAGTATCCCCACTTGACTATTCTTTCATTAATTCCATTAATGCGAAAGTTATGTCCTTAAAAAACAAGGGTTTTTCAAAAAACCCTATGGCTGGTGATGATTTGATTGAGGGTGGAGTTATATATTTTAAAATTTATTCTATGGAATTTTAGCTTTTCACCTATTATTTATCCTTTTTATTTTCTTTTTTTATTATCCAAGGTATTTTCTATTTTTTTAGCAAATTTAAACCAAAATATTTAATACATTGTAAACATTTATGGGATTACTATGAATATTTGTAATTGAGACTTCATTTTTATAAAAACTTGTTATATTCATGGATCCATATATAAAAAATAGTTTTCAAAATCATATAAAACATCAAATAATATTATATTATATAAATTTTATCAATATAATATCACATGTGTTTAATGGTAAGAAAATTATTCCCAATACAATGGTCATGGAAAAAAGTTAAATAAAATTGGGGAATAATATTATATTTATTTCACATATTTATTATTATATATTAGTATTATCAATTAAAATATAATGTACTTATTTAGAATTGTAAAAATAATTTGGAAATTGTTCAATTAATCTGGTGTTGGGGAAGATCCTCGAACCCGGTTATGTAACACCACACGATTTTAGCATATATTTTAGTTAAATAAATCCAGTAGTTTGTGAAACACATAAAACCAAACTAAGGTCAATAATTCATTATTAAAATAAAAAATAAAAGATATTACAATATTGTAAAATTTACTATGATAAGAAAATATATTATTTTTTAAAATCAAAGAGTTCTAATTCATATAGGGGAAAACCGATTATTCTACATATATTTTATTGATTAATTATGTCTTTCTATAAAATTTATTACATTTTAACTGCTCATTAAATAATATTTATTAGTGATATTTTTGTAATTATTTGAAAAATAAATTAGTAACCTACATGAAAGAATTATGACATAATAATAATTAATACATTAACAATTCATTATTAAACAAAAATGTTTCATTTAAAATTATAATTTTTATTATATATTTTAAATCTCTCATATTTAAATTATGAATTTTAATGTAATAAATTTTATTTTAATAAAAAAAAAATTTATTATTATTCTATAATAAGGAATAACTAAAAATCCTTTTATGATTAAAACAATTTTTTCTAAAATTTAATGTTATTATATTATGTATACTTATATTGAAATTAATTTTTATCACCTTTTGAAGCTGATTATGGGAAAAACATATTTAGAATCCTCATAAGTATTTTTGTAATCATATAAATAACTTGTTTGTTCATAAAAATAAGTTACCTTTGTAAAAAGCAGATACCATGATAAAGGTTTAAATAATATCAAAATATTAAATTATGGGATATGGTCATAAAATAAAAAAACAATATATCTAAATGAGTGGATGAGGTATTTATCAACCTAAAATTATATTATCCTCATTAATTGACAATTTTGGATATACTTTACTTGAATATTAAATTCATTTTATGTTAATTAATGAGTGTATAAAATAATTCAACCCTTCACATATATAAAAATTATCCCTCTCAACGAACCTAAAAACACACAGTTCCTTTAAAATAATCATAATAATCTATGAAAATTAACTCCCTTTCAATCCTATATAGTTTTTGGGAACCTATTGTCTCATGATAGAGCCTGAAACCCATCATTTTCAAGAGGATCTCAAGGAATTGATTCATGTATTTAACATGCTTGTTATCTTTTCATTAGTCATTATTCTATATCTTATTTATATTCATCTTTCCAAATATAGTTTAACAATTGAATATAATTTTACTTTATTGATTAATATTTTATAAAATAGTTATTATTAATATATAATACCATGTTTTTACAGATTCAATAGTAATAATGTGTCCTCTTTTGGGTCAGTTTTACGGAGTACATTAATTATTTTACAGTATTTACATCATAAATTAAATTGAAAAAATTAATATATTTGATGGTATATAATAATAATAATAATTTTATGTTTTTTTTCATAAATATGATATGGTAAAACATATTAGTATATTTATAATTAATATCATTTGTTTTATTAAATAAAAGTTTAATATATATATATATATATATATATTTAAGATTTCTATAAAATTCATTACCATTAGTTCCATAAAATGGCAATGGAACTCTTGAAATGTATCAACCACATGTGGTACATATTTATGAAAATATTATAACAAATAAACCTAGAAAAAATAATAAAGGAATAGAACCACCAAACTGAAGCCTCTATAGAAATGAAAAATAGTTGACACCCAAAGAATTATTCTAACAACATATAATTAATATATGGATTTCATATGGTATTAAAAAATTTAATCAAGTTTTGTATAGATAAATTACTTTATTGTTATATAATTTATAAACCTAAAATGTTTTATATATTGAGTTTTAGTGTATCCTACCAATAGAGAATTGTAGGTATGGGTTACTTTTCTAATCTCAGATTTAATTCAAGATCACTTATGTCTAAATTACTATTTGATGAATTTTTATAATATATCCCTATAAAACACCATATATTTTTATCTCTTTTTTGTTCTCAAGGATTTAAAAGCATTGTTATAATTTCACACCGATTTAGTTCATAATTAATATAAAATGTTTACTATAATTGTATCTGACATTATCTCTTCTTTACAGGTGAGAATATTTCACCTCCATGTTCATAATCATAAAAATAATTTATAGTTCCCAAAATTTATACCTGTATTATTTAAAATGGCCATTTTTAATAACATTGAGTTTATTTTTAATGGTTTTAATGATGTTTTTAATATTTTTTATCTGTGTCTTTTGTTTTTTTGTCTGTCTTTTATTAAAAAACAATTAGAAAACATTGATTTTCAAAGTCATCTCCATGAACACATTCTATCACATTATTTTTAAATTCTGATTAAAAAAATCATTCCAAGTATTCAGGGATTTCTAAAGTAATATCAATTCCTATTATTTTATTTTTGAATTTTTGACTTTAAAATTATTATTATAAAAATAAAAGGTCATTTATTTTTTTTGAAGAAAATATATATGTTTTTATAATGTTTTTCATCATATATTTCAAAAAAATTAAATTTTTATATAATTTATTGGGGGTTATTCTATAATAAAACCAATCACATTATTTCCCTTGTTAGATTAAGATCATGATATATGGAATTATTTTGGAAATAATTTATATTCAAATTCGTTAACTAAGTTATGATTGATTTAGTTTTGTTTTCTTGTTCATGTGGAATACATTTTTCCAGTTTATTGTTATGTGATGAGTGGGTTTATTTTATCAATAAAATTAATTGGAAAAATAATTATTTTTCATTAGACCACATGTAATGTAATGGGGAGTGATCCCAATACACTTTGAGGCTCTATTGATTAAGGATTGAAGAGAATGAATAGAGATCCAAATCCCCCAGGGGAATTTTCCCATAATGCGATGATCATACTGGAAGAGATCATTTAGAAGGGATGTGATTTTAAATGATTCTACTTATTCCACAAACATACATATAATTATTACACTTGTATTATGTTTTAATGGGTTATAATTTATCAATAATGTCCCTAAACCCCTATTTCTCATGTTTAATGTTTTTTCAATGATTTATACCATGAATCATGGTTATCGATATTTTATTACTGGGTTTTATTTTCTTATTCTATGTTTAATATATTTTTTTACTTTATATTATATAAATTCTTTTCTTATTCTCAGTTATGATCATTGATCGATATATTGTATTTTTACCTATAGTTTGAATTTGAGATTTCCCTTTATTATGTTTCCATTACCTAGGTTAATAATAAGGCATTTATCCATGATATTTTTATAAATGTATCAATCTTTAATATTATATAAAGTATATGTTCAATGTGTTTTAAATTATTTTTTATATATCCAATAATGGATGGCACATAACCTAGAGGTTTTAGGGTGTGGTTTTTTATGAGATGTATAGAATATTCATCCAAAATGAAATAATTTGAATAAATGTTATTGTTGAGCCATATCAGTTGGTATCAAAGTAGTTTTAGTAATTTTAGGGATAATATTATAATGGATAATATTATAGAACTTGAAACAACATATGTTGAATCAAAATTGACTTAGTATGAACCTAAAATTACATAAATTTAAATGAATGTGTCATAATTTAGGATATACTAAGATTGATATAACTATCATATAATTTATGGCTAAAATTATTTCATGATACTCATGATATTTTTTTTTGGTTTTAGTCAACATATGGAACCTGGGGGAATTGAGTTATCAATGATTGTGATAGACAATGAAATGATATTTCTAATGAGAAACCAAATTTAATGTGTGATGGATTGGAAATATTAATGGCTATGATTTCCCAACTGACCCATGATATGATAATTAAAATGAATCATTTAAAAGCCTCCATCAAAAACAAGAACGAACAAATCATCATGGAGCCCATCATGTCACGTTGTCCAACCTCCTTTTGTGGGACATTTAATCAACTGATTTTCAATAAATTTAATGATACAATGGAAAATATATTCATAATTATCTAGTTCATAAAGCATAGAAATTTTCTTTATCATTTATCATATGAATGGAAAAGTTATTAAATTGTTTACTCTCATTATAAATATATATTTGATGAAATAAATCAACAACATATAATTTGAGGAGTCTAAGAAGGTACTATTCCATAAAACATTTCAGTAAAATATTCATACTAAAATGAATATAGAAATATTATATTATAAAAAAATAGATGACTAATCCATTGGTACCTATAAAGAAAACATAATAATACCTAAAATGTATATTTTTAGTTTTATCATCTACCCTAAAATTAATATTAATTCATTCTTTAGTAGATGAAAATAAAGTCTCTAAAAGTAATTTTATATAAGGGAATTTGGTAGCTTTGAAGAAATTATTTGATGTTATCTAAAGATATAAATATAAATTGGAGACTCGTATTATTATTATAATTATGGGATAATAAAAAGTTAAAAATATAGTTTCAAGAAAAATATAAAGATAAAACCCATGAATTAATGAAAAATAATATTCATACATGGTGAAAATATGGAAAATATTGTAGAGAAAATTTTCATAAATGGTTTCATAAATGATCCAAGTGTGGAAGATAAGGATATCATAAATATTAAGTCCAAAAAGATATAAAGAGGCACACTATTGTGATAAATAAAAATAAAGTTCATCCTAATGCACCACCCATACTCTAGTGCTTAAATTATATGTTTAATGATAATTACACGAAACAGTGCACAAAAAATCAGAGTATTGATCAAAATCAACACTAGATAATTTTTAGTTCAAGGTAGAAATGGGAATACTCTGAATTTTATAAGTACATAATTGGGTCCTTAAAAAGAATTGGTAATAAGTATACACATCATTCACTCAAGAAAAAAATATTTTATTTTACTATTGATGAACTAACTCTTTCATAACTAGGATGTTTTCATATATTATAATTGCACTATCCCAATGCATTTATATTTAATTATCTTTGAAAAATGTTCATGGTGTGATTATTTTATTATATGGATAAAAATATTCCCCAATTTATGTTTCTTTCATAATTTACTTCTAATATTATTATTATTATAACATTATACAAAATTGATGTGATTTTGGCCTCGCTTAACCTCCCCCCTCCGTCATAAATCGGTCTTGTGTCGGCTTCCTCTAGATCGCCTCAACATGTTGTGGCTATTGGCCTCTGGATCATCTCGGTATGACACAACTTGTTTGGTTTTCTCCAGATCGTCTCGGTGTGACACGACAGCGATGGTGTGACACGGTGGAGTTTTGGCGAGGTTCGGCGGTGTCTTTGGCTTCAGCGAAGACTTATCTTGATGGAACTTAGGCTTCATCTCAGTTCAGAGCATTTGCGACGCAGCGTGTAGATCATATCGGCAGGGCTCGGTCTGTGTCAATGCATCTGGATTCTGTTCGGTCTGAAGTGACTAGGTACTGCCTCTAGTGTGCTTCTGGTGATCGTTGGAACTAGATCTAGAGAGGCCTAGAGGGGGAGGTCACAGTATTTGGATTTTCTTGCGATGTTTTTCCAGGTTTTAAGGTTTGGTGTTTCTAATTTGGTTTGGTTGTATGTGAGTATTTTTGATTTGCTGGTTGTTCTGGTTGTCTGAGTTGAATTTGGGGCTGCACACTTTGTTTTTCTGGTGTTGGTGATGGCATCCAGCATGTGCGAAATCATGGTGCTGGTTTGAATGGTTTGACGTGTGGCTATGTCTTATGATGGGTTGATATGGTAAAATCTGTTGGAATAGAGATGCAACTAGACTTGACCTCATAGATTAGGCCTCAGAGGAGGTTTCAAAGCTTGTTGTTCAGCAGGCCAGTTCTTTGACATAGGACCCCTGCTTTTCATTCAGCAGTGTAATGATGCAGAACTTTACCATGATTTTATCCTAGGGAGGGGTGCTCCATGTTGTCTATTTGGTTTGTCTCTCTTGAATTTCAGGTGTGATTTGTTTTACGTCCATGATATCTATTTGGGTTCTCCCCCTTCTTCCCTTAAAAGGAGTCTTGATTATAATAAAAACATTGAAGGCCTTAGGGATGTTGGATGGATGGATGGGGAAACTAGTTGAGAAAAAAAAAATATGTGATATGTGTATCATTCATGAATATACTAAAATATTTACTGAAGAGATTCATAGTCTTCACCTAGATTGTGAGATTGAGTTTTCCATTTAACTTATACACGGTGTTATGAATATATCAAATACATTGAATATAATGGCCCAAAATGAATTATAGATATTTAATAAGAAACTATAAAAGAATATTGATAAGGGTTTTATATAGACTAATTCTTCACAATGGGGTGAACCAGTCTCATTATTAAGAAGAAATGTGGAAAAATATATCTCTGTACAATTTTTCTAAACATAAAGAGTTTGTGATTGAGAAAAATTATCATATATCCCATTTTTATGACTTTTTCAATCACATATGTAGGGATTAATACTTCTCAAAGACTGACCTTCAATCTATATATCATAAACTAAGGGATAAGAGAAAGGATGTATCTAATAGAGTTTCTTTTATAATACATAAACACAATGTATTGATAGTGATACCATTTGGACGTAAAAGGTTCCCCTATATCATTATATATATTATAAATATAGTCTTTTTATATTACCTTGATCAATTTTGGGTATTCTATATAGATGATATTCTCATATACTCTAAGATAATGTAATGGTATGATGTTCAGTTGAGGATTGTGTTGAAGATGTTGATTAGGGGGAAACTATATGAATAATTTAGAAATTGTGTATTCTGGTTATAGAAAGTATTTTTATAGTGTCAGGTAATAATAACTATGGGTATATCTATAGATCCTTTAAAGAATAATGTAATTAAGTGATATCCTAGAAGAACCATTTTAATTGATATCTATATATTTGTTATTCTATTGATAAAATCAGTGGCATGTAGGGAATTTCTCATTATTATCGAACCAAATAACCATGTTTACATAGAAGATTGTGAAGATTCATTAGATAGATGGATGTCACAAAAAATTCAAGGAGATTAAAAGAAGGTTAGTTAGTGAAATTTTACTGACACCACCCTATAGTAGAAAATATATTTTGATTTAGGGTGATGTATTACAAAATGTATTTTTAAGTGTTCTCATGTAAAAATGACATGGTAATAGAATATTCACCACATCAATTCAATGTTCATGAGTAAAATCACCTGATGAATTATCTATATCTAGCTGTCTTAATATTTTTATTATAGATATTGAGGAATTATATATATGGTGGAAAATTTTATATATCTATATAATCTCAAGAGAAAAATATTATATTCATCTGGAAATACTTTTTTATGGCCCACATGGTATGGTTTGATTTGGTCACGACCTACGACATGTCAATATATTAGAAATCTAGAAAGAGAAAAATTGAAATAATATTTGATTATGAAGGATCATGACACCTCTTACATGAATAGAATTAAAATGGACCCAATACTCATTGATTTATAAGTTATAGACCTTAACATCATATTGGAATGGTAGTGGTTCTATCATTTCCAATTGATTACTCAACCTTCAATACACATGATGATTATAGAGAAAAAAGAAACAATATATAGATACAGATGGTGGTAAAAAATATTCCCAAGTTCCACCATGAATATAAGGCTATTATATGATTTTGGAAAATAATATGCTCCCATTCAATACCAAAATTGAATAATTTTTTGAATGGCGTACAGAACTCATCAATATCTACAAATGCAAGAATTAAAAAAGATTTATATAGTTCGCAATAATCATTTCTAATTGGGGAAAAAGAAGAGGGGGATTTTAGATTATATATCATGATGGTTGGTTTTCTGAAAAGATAATACATACTGATAGAATTATAAAGGGATGATGCAACAATTAGCCATATCTATATAGAAATGAGAGAATAACACCATGGATTTTATTGTATGGATTCTCCATACTTGAAGGAATTTTTCTATTTGTGTTTTAATTGATCAAATTACAATGTTGGTAATTTTTTCTATTCAAGGAGATTTCTTACTTGATAAAAATTCTTGGATATATGTAAATAAATTGTTAAGGCTTCATGGAGTAACACATTCCATTATATCATATTATGATTTTCTGATTACCAAGATGTTTTGGAGAAGTATTAAACATGTGTTGAATATAGAGTTGTAATTTATTAGTTGTTATCATCCTAAGATTGATGATAAATATGACAGGACAATTAAAAATATATAATATATGATTAGATCCAACTAAATGTATTTTAATGGAGGTTGGGATCAACAACTTCCCATAGTAAACATCTAATATAAAAATAGTTTCCATTCTAGAATTCATATTCCAATATATGAAGATATGTATGGGAAGAGGTTATGAACATTATTAAAGTGTTTAAGAAATTGGTACCCCATCATGATCAAAACATTTTAGATAAGATTATATCCATTTAATTTTATATTAAAACAACAAAAATTTGAACAAATATATCTGTTGATAATCATTAATAATATTTTGAGTTTGAAGTCAGAGATAATGTATTCCTTTGAATATCACCATTGAATTAGGTAATATGATTTTGGAAGAAGGGAAAATTAAGAACTGGGTATATTAGAGATTTTAAAATTTTTTATCATGGTAGGAAGGTAGCTTATACACATCCACTTCCATAAATCCTTTAATAAATAAATATCATTTTCTGTATACCACATTTGAGGAAGTACATAAATTCTCCTACCAATGAACTGAACATAAATTTTTTATTACTATAAAATGATCTCTCTTTCGAGGAATAATTTCTCGAAATCTTAGATCATATAGATAAAGAGATATGAAATAAAACAATCACATAGATAGTGTTATATGGATTAATATTATGTTTTAGAACGTGATGCGAGATCCTCAATGTCATATTTTCCTTAGTCATTCATCTATATCTTCTTCATATACCTCTTCTTCAAAATATACTGTCACATTAATAAAAAAATTAAACCATTAGGATTATATAGAAGAAATATTTTTTCTATAAAATAACATGTTCTTACTAATTCAGTCGTTATAATGTGTTCTCGTTTGGGTTTGTTTTATCACTTATATAAATGATATTATAATGATTAAATCATGAATGACCAAGAAAAATTTAATAGATCTAATATTATGTAATAAAAATTAATTTATTGTTTTTAAATTATTAAATTGATATATATATATATATTAATATATTAATCAATAAAATCAATTATTTTTTGAATAAATGTTGATAAAATATATATTTTTATGAATTAATTGATAATTATAACAACCATAATCTTTATTACTCATTAATATGTGATTTATCAAAAAATATTACACTTAATACAACTCCAATTCTCGAGTTGTATTCTGTATTTTGGAGTTAGGTACATTACATAACAACTTAAAAAGGGAAATAAAATACCTTTATTGAAAACCTCTTAACATGATCACAATAGTCCATGGCTATTAATAGTGCATAAGATAATTTGAGAAAATACATAATAAATGGGTGAGATGTAAATCTTAGTAAGGGAATAACCATATAATATGGTAAACCATTATAGACTACATACATATATATTCATAAAAAATTGAACATGAATAGTATGGAAAGATATAACATGATAATCATAACATGAGAAATGTGGCAACAACTTAAAGCACATCATCATAAGCATAGTTTGTGGGTAACTATAACGAAATCATGATGGAAAATTTTATATAAATAAATAAGTTTCAATACTTATCCCAAAATAACGTTTCATAAGACTAAACATTACCCATGGTGTTAGAGTCCTATAAAATTCATGGTGCACCCATTACTTTCATTTCATTTGAATGCTTATGTGTGCCACATAGATCATAAAACATGGATTCATTCATCATATCATTTTATTCCAAGATAATTTATTATATAGTAAATACATGTATGTCGAAAATAAAATAACTATATGTGTATAATGGTGACCATCTTTGACATGAAATTGGAATTCTATTAAATGCATAATTTTTTTGCAACAAAAATCATAGTGAACTTTGGGCAGCATAATGATGTCAATTAAAAATTGATAAAATAGATTGATGATTAATAAAGGGATTTTTAAAAATTTTTACATCAAAAAGACAGTAATAGGGACTTGTAAATTCCAATCCCAAACAATGTAATTGAAAATAATAGGCATAAGATAATAAGGACACTATTACAATGAAGAGAATTTGAGGATCCCTTATATGAGTGTATGACTCCAAATGCTTGGGAGGAGATTATTTAGAGCATGGGGTACATTGCGATGACTCAAAAGATGTTAGAGGCATGTATGTACATGATAAAAGGATTTTTACTATACATAAATGAGAATTTTGGTGAGTTTATATGATAAATGAGTGGAGATTTCATTATTATTTCTCAAACATAGGTTTTGGCATATATATAATAAAATAATGAAAACCAAAAATCCTGCAAATATTTTTTGCCCATTGTTTTTAGAAAATGGGAGATGTTTTGGTTTGTTTATATGCCCAAAGGCTGAAAATCATAAAATAATATCTTTTCTTATGAGGATGTGAGTCACACTATTAAAGAAATTATTTTATGACATTAAAATATATTAATGGTTTTGGAAGATTCAAAATGGCATTATAACACTGATAAAATAAACATAAATCATAATTATATTTAATATAAAACATATATTTTTTCGTGGATATCTCTTTTAGTATTTATCATTTTTGGGTCATTATGATGTTATAATACACAAAGAGTATTTATACAGTATTTAATTTTTACCTAAAAATTTGAATTTAACAGAAATTTATGACAATTTTACTGTCATATAATCTCTTAATTATTATATAAAATTTAATATTAATTATATATATATATGTGAATTTTAACTTTTAAAATACAATTTATACATTTTATGGAATTCTAGTTTTTTACAATACCTATTTTCGAACCCTTATAAAAATTACATTTGACTTCATTAAAATTATTTGATCATTTAAATTTAATAAACATTAATTATTATTATTATTATACTAAAATATTAATTATTTAAAAACTCCATGAACTCATCAAAAGAAATTCATTACATGAATTTTAATGTTACCCAAATTTACAAATTTTTATTTATTTTATCAAAATGAAAATCATTTGTAATGTAATAATAATAGGATTAAAATATGTTCATAAATTAGTAAAAAAATAATGTACATACTCATATTTATAGGGTCTGGATACATATCCCTTTAATACAATATAATATTTTTTAAGAGTAAGGTGAGTGACTATAAAACTTTTATGCGGTGTTCTGGGATACATGGTTTTAGATGTGATCCCAATGAACTTGAAATCCTCCCGTAATCAGTTTTGATCCTGATTATGTTATTGGATCTCAAATTGAGAATGTTCAAGGGAAATTACGGATGATTTTATCTCCCTCAGAATCATTGATAAATGGGACTAATGGGGTATGGTCCAATTTGTTGAGGTTAACACTTCCTTTTTTGTGTCAATTGGATTTGTGAAAACTATATATTTATTCAAATCATGTGATCACTATTCAATGACTATATTATCAATGGTAATGATTAATAACATCAATTTAAATTCGATAATATATAATAAAACCAAATAAATGAATGTCTTTTCTATATCCATATTATATAATATGACATTTAATCAAATTACAGGTGGAATTTTATTTAAAATAGTTTGGGTCATTACAATCTCCCCCTTAAGAGATTTTACTATCAAATTTTTAATTTCCCACACTAAAATAGATGAGGATAACTCTATTTCATCACTTACTATGGTTCCCATGTCACTTCTTCAAAATTTTAGTATCTCCAAAACACTTTGACATGGTGCATTGTCATATTTCATAGAACATCATCTATACGGTCAATGATCATCACTGAAAACTCCTCACATGTTAGATCATTATATAAAAATAGTACCTCTATATTCAGTAGATTTGAGGGTTATGGTATGTACATACATAATAGAGATATATAGAATACATCAGGTACATGAGATATTTTCAGTGGGAGTATTAGTTGGTAGGGAACCGCTGCATCTGATCAGGGATCTCAAAGGGGGAGATGTATATCACACTATGATTTCGCTTCTTCCCAAATCTCATGAACATATTCCATGGAGACATTTAGGGAAATATCACATCTCTAACATAAAAAAATAGCTCACATTGATGCTTGAATGAATAGATCTTATGTTGAATCTGAGAAGACATGATGTGATACTAAAGGATCTTAACATTTACAACCATTTCCTTGATCATTTCAGTACCTAAATTTTTCCATTCCCTATATTCATCCCAACATAATGGGGTTCTTCACCACCTCCCATTAAGGGCTTCATAGGGATCCATTTGGATGCGTGAGTGGAAAATTGTAATGTAAGAGTACTCGAGAAGAGGTAGATGTTTTTCCCATCCACCTTTGAAGTTGATATAACTTAATAAAAACATGTATTTCAGTTTCTAAATAGTCCTCTATGATTTTCAATTAGATTGAGGATTATGGTCCATATTGAAGTTCATCTTACTGTTTAGAGAATTTTGGATACTTTTCTAGAACTTGGAGGTGAATATTGGATCTCTTTCAGATACAATCAATAGTGGTACACCATGAAGACTTAACACTTCTATAATATATATCTATCACAGTGATCCCATGAGAATTCTTCTCTAATTTCAATAAATTGATTTTCCTTGGAAAGATGATCTACAAAAACCCATATAGCTTTGTTTCCCCTGGATGTCTTTATAAATCCTATGGAAAAGTCAATGTTGATTTTTTCCCATTTCCATGTTGTTATGGGTAATGGTTGCATAATCCGATTATAATTATACCTTTAGGCCTTGACATGATCATGTACTAGATACTTTTATGTATATTCAATAATCTCCTTCATCATATTGTTCAACAAGTTGTGCTCCTGGATTTCTCGATACATCTTTTTTCTTTCTTGGATAATGAATAAAGTAAAACTATGAACATCATCCAATAGTTCCTTCATTAACAATGGATTTGATGGTAATCATAGTTGTGACCCAAATCTCACAACTCAAACTTCATTAACATTGAACATTAAGTATTTCCTATTTTTATACTTTACACTTCCTTCAGAATTCCCCCATCATCACGTGCAGAATATTTTAACCTCTCTAAATGGAATAGTTGTACAATTATTTCTGAAATTCTTGATGATTATACTTCTTTATGATTCCCATTTACAAAAATTTTAAATATAATATGATCATTTCCCTCTAAACTCTAATCAAGGATAATATTATTGGATCCTCTCTACTTAGAGACTCTTCTACATTAATCACTTTCCCATAATTGTAGTGGATTGATAATTTATACTCCTTGATAAAATCTAACCATATTTGTTGGTGAATAATAATCTATTTCAATGTTTATATGTACTTGAGGATTTTGTGATCTATATATATTTCACTCTTCTCCCCAGATAGATTATGCTTCCATATTTTCAATGTGAAGATCGCCGCTGCCAACTACAAATCATGCATTGGGTAGTTTTTTTTTTAACATTCAACTACCTTCAAGAATAATCTATGAATTTCTTTTTCATTAATAGACATCCCAATTCCTTATTCTACGAATTGATGAATACCATGAAAAGATCTCCACTTTTTGGTAGTGTAAGAACCAGGTTCTTATTCTTGAGGTACAGGTTTCTTCTTTTTCTTTTTCCTTATGTGTTTTTGAGAAAATAAGGAAAATGGGGGGAAATCCCAAATTTTGTGGGTACACGCCGTGTGCTTTTCCACACACCATGTACATTGGCAGTGTGGGATGAGTACATAGGGGGTGTGGCCCTATTGGCGATGAAAGGTGTAAAAGCTGACTACACACCGTGTAGTGGGTATTTACACGCCGTGTATTCAGTCAGTATATGAATAGTAAGGAGGTGGAAGTAGCTGCCAGCTAAGCGACCGTATGCACCGTGTATTCAGAAATACACACCGTGTACTCATGTCAGTATGTGAACAATTTGGCGGTGAAAAGTAGCTTCTATATTAACAGTTAAATGATGAAAAGTACACGCCATGTACTTATGACTACATGCCATGTAGTTTGTTTTTTTCATAAAATGGTCAGTAGCCTCCTCTATTCACAGAGAAAGCTCAGAATGCCAGAGGAGCTTGGGAGGATGACTGGAGCTTCGGAGATCTTTTGACCACGCACCGAGAGTCCAATTCTGTATCCGCCAATCACGTTGGGATTGCACGGGTAAGATATTCATTCTCCTATAGCCTTTCTTATAAATTCTTTCCTGAGGGAATGTTATTTGAGTTTTAACTAGATTATTTTTCATCTTAGATCTGCTCCATTATTGTTTGTTATGGGAGTCTTTATTGATCAGGGGCTATCAAGGTAGGTGTTCTGGTGTTTAAATTCCAGTTGTTGTGTGTTTTTGTGTATCGTTGTGCTACGAACCCTTGTTTGGGGTGTTGTATGGCTGAGGCCTTTCCTGAAAGATATCTATAATTGTATAGATAATATAATGACAAGTTTAAACTGGTTTTTGGGATCACTACTTGGATCCAGGACCACCCCTTGGGTGTGTTCCTCAGTTTAGTCATTTGTCCACGTTACCCAAGGGTATACCATAAATTTTAGCATGTTTTAAATTTCCTTGAGAGTAATTGTATATAAATTTCATTCTAATATATTGGGAATGGCCCAGATACTTGTTTAGCCTAAGGGTAGTGTTGTTATTAACATGTGGGAAGTGTTCTATTTAGCTTGAGGGAAACTCTTTCCGTGCCTATGGGCAGTAGATTTTGTGCATGTGGGCAACACCTCGTACGCCTGTGGGCATTATTCGATATGCATGTGGGAAGACTCCTATGGGTTTCGATTCTCTTTACCTGAGGGTAAGGGTTTGCATGCTTGAAGACACACACTATTTACTTATTCACTATGGTGATTTTCTTAAATTGAATGAGTAAAGGAATATTAAAATGGCAGTATATCTGATAGTTGTTACTTCTGAGTACTGCTTAGTTTATTGCATTTACCTTTGCACATTATTGTTGCACATTTTCACGGACAGTTGGGCATGGGCCTTTGGTGGGTGCCAACTGGGATTTATTTCTCACACCCTGTTTGGGTCATGTCTTCAGCCCAAACAGACTATATTGTTATAGGTGTATATAGGGGAATGGGTCCCCATACAGGTACATGATTTTGGCAGGGGAGTAAAAGAGCATGGGATCGAGCCTTGGCTTGCGATGCTGTTGTGTTTTGTGTACTCTTCTTTGGTTTTATTTACCTGTACCATGTACTAGACATGTATTGTATTGTATTGCTGTGTATCATATTCTGGCTGTTTTCATAGAATTAGTGACATGCTTCATCTCTATATATATGATTGGTGGTTCTCTTTTACTCCAGTTGTCCATTTCAGTTGTATATTGTTTATTGATTCTACTGTCATATATTATTTATCATTTACATTGTGCTACACTTTGAAAAATGAGGGAATATTTTCCCCACTATCAGACCTGGGCCCTCGCTGCTAGTCGTCAGCCTCTGGCATTTGCTAAAATGCGCTTGAGTTCATGTGACCAACTGGGTTCGGGGAACCTGTATAGTGGCACCTGGATCCAGGACATTGCAAAGTGGTATCAGAGGTGTTATTTTCTTTGAATTGATGTTTTGAGTCTTATTCAGGGATTGGATGGATATGGTTGTTGGTAATATGTTGTGCCCAAGAGTAGCCAACCCGTGTACAGGGATAAGCCAGTCTACCTCGGTTATTACAATTTTACTGATTTCGCAATTTACAGTTGATTTGATTTTCACCATTGGGTAAGGCTCTTGTGGTGTGTTGTTATATTTTTCTACTGGGTTCTATTTAGTTGCAACCCGATGAGATGAGGGTACTCCATATCATGCATCATTTAGGCACATGTTATATTCACATTCCATGCATAGTTTTCATGCCATGTAGGTGCATTAGAAATTTCATGTTTTTCTGATAGATGTTGTGCTACGAAAGAATGTTGTTGTGATAGCTGCTTTGATAAATACTTTCTATTTGATAGGATATAGTTGTTTGAGGTTGTTGATAGAATAAATGCCAATCTTTGGTTTTTGGGGAGTATGGGCCCTCAATAACCAGAATTTGGCGGATCATTAACGTGTTTCCCTGGTTAAACCATGTATAAGATGCCAAGATTTGATTCGCAGGGAGTATGGGCCCTTAAGGATCATAATTTGGAAATTAGGTATTTTTTCAGTGTTTTTCTGGGTTCTGGGGTAGTTTCTAAGGCTTACTGTCCAAAAAAACCCAGTATACACGCTGTGTAGTTCTATGGACTCACGCCGTGTGTTCTTCTATTTAGGAAAAAATGAAAACATTTTAAGTACACGCCATATACCCTTAGTACATGCCGTGTAGTCTCTTCCCATTTCATATACCATGTGGGTGGGGACACGGGGTAGAGAATGACTTGGGGGAAACGCACCGTGTACCGGTTTTACACGTTATGTAGTTTAGACCTGGTGTCTGCCCATGTAACTAACAACATTGACGGAGAAGCATTAAGACATACACATCGTGTTCACCTTGAACACGACATGTAGTTTGACCAGGTACCCGACCGTGTCACTAATAACACGGGTTGGTGTCACCTCTTCTCGAACATGCCGTATACCTGTGGAACACGCTGACTAGTCTTGACCAGGGAAAGACCGTGTGGACCTGGCTGTGTGGCTGGGAACACAGAGTGGTGGTGTACACGCCGTGTGCGGTTGTAACACACAGTGTAGTGTCAGTTGAGTAGTTGGCCGTGTCATGAACGACACGAGCAATTTGAAATTAAACCATACATGTTGTGTAGATGTTATACACGCCGTGTAGTCTTGTTCAAAAGAGATTCACGTGGATAAGTTGTGTAGAAGGACCCGAGCAGGGGAAGACAGTAATGTATACGCCATGTAGTTGATATACACGTCGTGTTTCTTGGTTTTAAAATATTGAATTCCTTATTCCTCATGTTCCCTTTTTGGTCCCCTAGTTTTCAGTATTTGATAAACATAAATCTAAGGCTTTTTTGACCTTGTAGAGTCAAAACGCCGAGACGACCACTGGTTGTTCACCAAGAGAGTGGGAACGATTATACCTTGGAAATGGTAGGCCATGGGATACAGATGTTTCCTCCAGCAGAGCCAGATGTGGCGCCAGCCATTACCCCAGACACAGGTGCAGATTCGTAGTTCCGTGAAGGCTTTATGCGGTTCATGTAGACCTTTCAGGGAGCACCGCTGGCTACAACATCTATGGCAGAGCTGACTCGTATATTCCAGCCACAGCATCCGCTTACGTTTTCAGGGGATGGAAGACCACAAGCTGCGGAGTCTTGGATGTGGTCTATGCAGACTATTTTCGAGCATTTGGAGATGCCTCCAAGGTGGAGGTTCAAGCTCACTACATACATTCTGCATGATTCTGCGAAGATGTGGTGGGATGTTACCATCCAATCTCAGCATCACAGAGACATGGTGTGGGAAGATTTTCAAGCAGCCTTCTATGACTTCTTTTTTCCAGATACACTGAGGTAAGAATGAGCTCGAGAGTTCATGAATCTATAGTAGGGCCCAATGTCAGTGATGTATTATTCTTCTCACTACACCGATCTTCAGTGTTTTGAACCCATTCTGGTGGGTACTGAAACGTTGAGGGATAGAAGCTTTGAGGATGGTCTTTGATATGACATCCGAGAAATGGTGAATGTTTTCAGGTTTCCTGCTATACATGCTATTGTAAACCAGACACTTATTACTAAGCGGAACCTATGGGAAGCTAGTGGTGTGTGCCAGGGCAGTTTGACACCTACTTCTAGTACTATTTCTACCAGTAATAGGAAGAGAAAGATTGATTTCTCTCATAGTGGCAGTACCATCTAGAAGAATGCTTTAGGTGGATAGTTCAAGTGCTACCAGTGTGGTAAGGATGGGTACAAGAGACCACAGTGTCCGCGTGACCTAGTGGAATGTTGAGCTTGTGGCAGGATGGTTCATATACCGAGCTTTTTCACGGCATTTCCACCCGTGGCTATTGAGAGGGGTTCTGTGTAGACTCTGTGTGAGGGAGCTGGACCAGCAGCATCTTACTAGTCAGGAAACTAGAATACGTCAGGGCGTGTAGGCCGAGATGAAGGTTGTGGTCGTGGTAGCTAGACACTAGGATCTCAGAGTCAGCAGGGCTGGACAGCTCAGGGTAGCCAGGTTGTGTCGTAGGGCCGCGGCACTGGGTGGGCATATGTTTGTTCAACAGACCCAACAGGAGTAGGATCCTATACCTTCTACTGTTAGAGGTACTATTCTAGTATCTTCTGTATTATCTTCAGTAATTTTCGATACGGGTTCTACACATAGCATTATATCAATTCCCATTGTGTAGAGCCTTGGGCTCTGTGTTTCTTCTTCTTATGATGTTATGATGCTAGACACTCCGTTGGGAACTAGAATGGATGGTGTGCATCAGTACATGGATTACCCCCTTAAGGGGGGTGAGTGTCACTTTCTATGGGTCCTCTATGTCTTGGAGTTAACGAGCTATGATGTCATTCTCGAGATGGACTGGTTAGTACCTTTTCAAGCCATTCGGGATTGCTATTGTCAGAGGGTGAGTTTTATGTTACTAGAGGGTAGAGCATTTCTATACAAGGGTGAATGGGATGTCCAGGTGAGCCGAGATGGACAAGAGCATCGTGGGTGTGGTGGAGTGACATCCCATATTGCGAGTTTATATCTGGATGATCAGAGGATGTGTCAAAATGACTTCTCTTTAGTAGTTTATCGTTTCAGGGATGTCTTCCCGGATGACTATTCTGATCTACCTCTGTAGCGAGAGGTGTATTTCTCTATTGAGATTGTTCCAAGAGCAGCACCAGTATCCATTTCTTCATATAGAATGGCTACACCTGATTTGTAGGAGTTGAAGAGACATTTAGAGGAGTTGCAGTCAAAGGTTTTCATCTGACCCAACACTTCTCCTTGGGGTTCACCGGTCCTTTTTGCGAAGAAGGCAGACGGTACCCTCAGACATTGGGTGGATTATTGAAAGCTGAACATGACGGTTATGAACCGATATCCCTTACCGAGGATTGATGTTATTTTTGATCTAATTTGGGGGGAACAAGTGTTCTCTAAGATTTACTTGAGATCCGGGTATCATCTGTTACACGTTAGACCATCAGACATACCTCTCACAACTTTTTAGAGAAGATATGGTCTATACAAGTACTTGTTCATGTCGTTCGGACTCACGAACGCACCAGCATTTTTCCTGGATCTGATTAATCGTGAGTTCCACCCTTATCTGGACACTCTTGTGGTAGTCTTCATAGAAGATATCTTGGTGTACTCTCACACTCGACACGACCATGCTACCCATCTTGAGATCATATTGAGTACATTGAGAGAGAATAGGCTATATGTTAAGATCTCCAAGTGCCTTTTTTGGATAGACCAGATACACTTCTGGGGTCATATTATCTCAGAGGCAGGAGTTTTGGTGGACCAATAGAAAGTGAGAGCAGTAGTTTCCTAGGAGAAGCCTTAGAATGTGTTTGAGATATAGAGTTTATTAGGGTTGGCTGGTTACTACAGGCACATTATACCAGACTTATCCCACTTATCAGTGTCGTTGACGGGTTTGAATAAGAAGGTTGTAAAGTTATTTTGGTTAGAAACTTGTGAGACAACCTTTTAGGATCTAAAGGGAAGGTTGATATCAGCCCAAGTACTGATACTTCCAGAGTAAGGGAAGATCTATACAGTTTACTATGATGCATTAGGTATTGGGCTGGAAGCAGTGTTGATGTAGGGCGATCGAGTTGTTGCATATGGGTCTCGGCAGTTGAGGCCACCTGAGAGGAATTAACCGATGTATGACCTCGAGTTGGCGGCAGTTGTTCATGCGTTGCTCTATTGGAGACATTATCTCTTGGGATTGAATTCTGTGGTTTTCACCAACCACAAAAGTCTCAAATATATCTTTACGTAATGAGACTTTAATCAGAGTGGACAAAGGTGGGTTGAATACCTTCAGTCCTTCGACTTTGTGCTTGCTTATACACCTGCTAAATGTAATACAGTAGCTGATGCACTAAGTAGGAAGACCTAGATACAGGTAGTGTTGGAGGCCAGTGGTGAGTGGAAGTTTATGGCCTTGTTCTCTGAGATGAATTTCGTGGTGTACGATAATCAGGGGAAAACATATATTTCTTCCTTGGCTGTTACTTCTACCCTCCTGGATAGAGTGAGGATGTGATAGCTCTCTGACTCAGAAGGAATAGTTATACTGGAGTCGCTGGCAAGTGAGTACCCTCCTCTTGGATGGATGATAGGCAGTGATGTGGTATTGTGTTTCCATGGACGATTGTCGGTTCCAGGGGACATACCCGAGGAGTTGATGCGGGATTTTCACGCTTCATCTTGGGCAGTTGATCCCAATGTTACCAAAATTTACCGTCACTTGAGACGTCAGTATTGGTGCCCGGGTATGAAGAGTGAAGTAGTTGGTTTTATTATGAGATGTTCCACCTATAAGCAGGTGAAGACAGAGTATTAGAGGCCAACTGGACAGTTACAGTACTTACCCATTCCAGAATGGAAATGGGATGATGTCGTGATGGATTTCATGACCGGGTTGTCGAGGTCACCTCGAGGCAATGGCGTCGTGTGGGTCGTTGTGGACAGACTTATGAAGGTCGCTGACTTTTTTCCAATCAAGGAGACCTTCAGTGTTGACGAGCTCAGGAAGTTGTATATCCGGGAGATCATACACCTTCATGGGGTTCCACATTATATCATTTCAGATAGGGATGTCTATTTTACGCCTCGTTTCTGGCAGAGTTTTCAGAGGTCACTGGGTACACAGGTGCTTCTAAGCATAGCTTACCACCCTCAGACTGATGGCCAGCCAGAGCGTACAATACTGGTTCTTGAGGACATGCTACGCGCATGCATCCTAGACTTTGTGGGATCTTTGTAGAACCATATACCCCTGTTTGAGTTTGCCTATAATAATAGTTTTCATGCAACTATTGAGATGGAACCATTCGAGGTTTTATATGGTAGGCCATGCCAATCACCTTTGTGCTTGATGGAGGCAGGTGAGGCACCTTTACTGGGACCACATCTCAGGAAGGATACTTCAAATCAGGTCCAGTTGATACAGAAGTAGATGGATACTGTGAAGTCTCATCAGAAATCATACACTGATCACCGTAGATGACCCATAGAGTTTGTGGTCAGGGATCAGGTTTTCTTGCGTGTTTCACCGAGGTTTGGAAAGAGGTGGATCAGGAGACAGGGTAAACTTTAACCAAGGTATGTTGGGCCATTTCAAATTCTGGAGAGAGTCGGGCTAGTTTCCTATCGGTTGCAGTTACCATTGAGGTATCGGGCCATACATGACGTCTTCCATGTATCTCAGTAGTGACATTATCACTCAGACCCATCTCACATTTTTTAGCCCGAGAAGGTTGAGATTTAGGCTGATACATCCTTTGGGGAGGATCTGATTCGTATTGTTGATAAGATCATAATGTTTTTCTGAGGCCGGTAAGTTCCTGTCATATGGGTGTTATGGAAGCATGGCTGAGTGTAGGATGAAACCTGGGAGCGGGAGACCGACGTACATGCTTAGTGGCCAGAGTCGTTCTGAGATTTATCTTCACCACACTTGGAAATGAAATTCAGTGATGAATTTTATTAAGGGGGGAGTTTGTAAGAACCCGGTTCTTATTCTTGAGGTACAGATTTCTTCCTTTCCTTTATCCTTTAGTGTTTTTGACAAAATACGGAAAATGGAGGAAAATACCAAATTTTATGGGTACATGCCATGTACTTTTCCACATGTCGTGTACTTTGGCCATGTTGGATGAGTACACAGGGCGTGTAGCCCTATCGGTGATGAAAGGTGTAAAAACTGACTACACGCCATGTAGACAGTTGGTAGGTGAATAGTAAGGTGGTGGAAGTAGCCGCCATCTGAGTGACTGTACACACCGTGTATTCAGAAATACATGCAGTGTAATAATGTCAACAAGTGAACAGTTTGGCGGTGAAAAGTATCCACTAGAGGAATAGTTAAATGATGAAAATTACACGCCGTGTACTTGAGAGTACACACCGTGTAGTTTTTGTTTTTCTTAAAACAGGTAGTAGGCTCCTCTGGTCACTTAGAAAGCTCAGAACTCCAGAAGAACTTAGGAGGATGGTTGGATCTTCGGAGATCTCCCGACTGCACACCGGGAATCTGATTCTGTATCTTTCGATCATGTTGGGACCGCACAAGTAATCTCTTCCTTCTCATAGAGCCTTTATTACCAATTCTTTTTCAAGGGAATTTTATTTGAGTTTCAACGGGATTGTTTTTCATCTCAGATATGCTCTGTTATTTTTTGTTTCTGGAGGCGTCGTTCATGTATACCGATCAGGGGCTATCGAAGTAGGTGGTCTAGTGTTTAAATTCCAACAATGGTGTGGTTTTGTGTACCGTTGAGCTACGAACCCATGTTTGGGGTGTCATATGGATGAGGCCTTTTCTGAAAGATATATAGAACTGTATAGATAATCTAATGACAAGTTCAAACTGCTATTTGGGATCGCTGCTTGGATCCAGGACCACCCTTGGTGTGTGTTCCTCTTTTTAGCTATTTAGCTAGGTTACCCAAGGGTATACAGTAAATTTTAGCATGTTTTACATTTCCTTGAGAGGAATTGTATATAAATTGCTTGATTATATGTTTATCAAGGTCTGGTTACTTGTTTAGCCTGAGGAAAGTGTTTTGATTAGCCTGTGGGTAGTGTTCTGTTTAGCCTGAGGGCAACTCCTTCCGTGCCTGTGGGCAGTAGATTTTGTACCTGTAGGCAAAACCTCGTACGCCTGTGGGAATTATTCGATATTCCTATGGGCAGACTCCTGTGGGTTTGGATTCTCATTACCTTAGGGTAAGCGTTTGTATGTTTGAGGACACTAACTGTTTACTTAGAATATCCACTTTGGTTATTTTATTAAATTAAACGATTAAATGAATATTAAAATGGAAGTATATATGAAAGTTGTTACTTTTGAGTAATTATTATTTTATTTAATTTACCTTTTCACATTGCTGTTGCACATTTTCACGGATAGTTGGGCATTGGCCTTTTGTGGGTGCCTACTGGGATTTATTTCTCACACCCTGTTTGGGTCTTGTCATCGGTGAAGGACCCTGGCACACCCTGAGAGGGGATGTGTGAATCAGGGTGACAAATTTTTCTTTTAATGTGATGGATCTTGTTCCCATGTTGGTAGGAACTTGTTGATCCTGTATGATGAATATGATAATAAAGTAAACATTCACATGCACAGAGAAGACACAACACTTTTTACTTGGTTCACCACTAAGGGCTACGACTAAGGAGCATATGCCGACAAGTTGTCGTTCGTACCAAATTCAAATAATCTTCACTAGATGTGGATTACAAATGATTGGGCACAATCACTCTATCCCAGGCTCACTGCCTTTTCAAATGTTCAGGGATAGCTCACTGCTTCCCTCTGGTCACTCCCGTTGACTCCCCCTGGCTCACTGCCATTGGTGAAGTCCCTCTCAGTTTATAGACATGAAGGTCTCTTCATCATTGCATAAGAATGCATCCTCTGTCGTATGTAGATGCTCTGTTGAAGTCCAACTCTCACCATAAGATGAATATCTCTTTGCGCTGAGGGTATCGGGCGATCATCCAGCTTTCGTGTAGCTTCAAAAGGACAGATGAACTTTAACAACCCCGGCGCACTTATCCAAGATTGGGATGCTAGTCACAATCCCGGCGCACAAGTCACATGCGTGGTACAAAATCGGCACGTAGGTGACACCAAACAACTTGCACAACACTGACTCCTTCAACAACAAACTTGCGCGACGTTGCGCCTTTAACTCCCCAACTGCCTTGGTCGTGCAACCTCTACTTGTGTGACCCAACAACCACTTGCGCGACTCAACCACTTGCGCGACGAGAGCTCGAAAAATCTCTGAGTCTTGAACTTCGTTACCAATGAGGAGGGGGGTCTTCTATTTATAGGCAAACTGGATCCCATGCGTGGTGGCACGCAAGTGTTCCCTCAGCATGCATGTTCCGGCGCACAGGTCATCCTCCCTAGCCTCTATCGCGCTACTCACTTGCGCTACCTACACAAATACTTGTGTGACCTTCTTTCATTTACCATATTCTAATGTTATGATATTGAAAAACAATAGGGGCATAATTTTCCAGTCTTCCTAGGCATCGGTGCCCAAGTCCCTTCACGGCGCGCAGGTCACTTGCGTGACCAGACCAAAACTTGTGCGGCCCTTATCCCTTTGTCATTTTCCCATGTTCTGATCTTGAAAAACATTCGTCGCACAAGTTTCCTCTTCGTCCAATACACTGCATTCATGTCTCTTTGCCAAAAACACTTTTCTCCATTTGTCGATTTTTAGGCCCAAAAATTTGGCAAACACTAGGAAACGACGCCACCACCAATACTGTTGTCTGCTTGAACTGTATGATCTCTTTGTGGGTACACATTCTGAACTTCCACTGCTGATTGACAAAAAACACAAACCGTACTCCAAATCATTCATAGAATACCATGGTTCTAACATTCGGCCCAAACAGACTAGATTGATGCAGGTGTAGATAGGGGCATGGGTCCCCATATAGGTACATGATTGTGGCAGAGGGGTAGGAGAGCATGGGATCGAGCCTAGGCTTGTGATGATGCTTTGTTTTGTGTACTCTGCATTGGTTTTATTTTCTTGTACCTTGTATTAGACATGTATTGTATTGTATTTCAGTGTATCATGTTCTGGTTGTTTTCATATAATTAGTGACATGATGCATCTCTATATATATGATTGTTGGTTCTTTTTTACTTGAGTTGTCCATTTCAGTAGTATATTATTTACTACTTCTGCTATTGTATGTTATTTATCTTTTCCATTGTGCTACACTTTGACAAATGATGCCATATCTTCCCCACTATCAGACATGGTCCTTCGCTACTTGTTGGTAGCCAATGGTATTTGGGGAAATACACTTGAGGTCATGTGACCAACCAGGTTCGGGGCACCCGTAGAGTGGCACCCGAATCCGGGACGTTATAGGTAGTGTGAGAAGATGTAAAATGATAGGCCTCCTTTTTAGCTCATTGTAGAACTCTTCACATTCATAATTTAAGAAAAAATTACCCCATTAAGTGTAATATTTCATAAAGGGTTTAATAATCAAGAGAATTTTATCGCAAATCAGCAATAATACCAAGATGACACAATGAAACTATGAACATTTTTCATAGACATTGGAATTTACAATCCTAAAATATGTTCTGTTATTTGATGTTTCCATAGATATCCCAATCATTATGATGATATTCCATAAGAAAGAGACATCCATCAATCTGAACTCACATTTGAAATAATTTTCATAAATATTTTTCTTTTTTATGGTTCTTAGCGTATTGGTTAGATGCTCTTCATGATCCTCTTTGGTTTTAGAGAATATTAGAATATCAACTTTTAATACTAACACAAATATGTCAAGATAATCTTTAAAGACTATATTCATTAATCTCATTAATATTTCTAGAGAATTTGTGAGTCTTAATGGAATTTCTATGAACATATACTACTCATACCTTGTAGAAAAAGTATTATGGGTGATATATTATGTCTTCATGTTACCTATGTAATATCATGATTACAAATATGCCATCGAAAAAAGTATTTTACTCTATGAAGCTAAGCGAAAAAATTCATCATTAAATGGTAGAGAATACTTTTTATATATCATGTCCTTTTTGAGCTCATGATAATCAATGAAAAGGTGCATTGACCCATCATTCTTCATGAAAAAGAGGATTATTGCACCCCAGTGTGAAGAACTTGGTAGAATAAATCCTTTATAAAAATTTCACAATAGTTGTTTTTTCAGCTCCTCAAGTTCCAAAACATAAAATATATATAAATTATTTGATAATGAAAACTCCCTCGGTAAAATATCTCTTTAAAATTCAACCTCTTTTCTAGGAGGAAGACCCAAGAAGTCCTTAGGAAACCCATCAGGGTATTTTCTCACAATAAGCATATCTTTGAAGATGGTTTATACATTTGAGTCAATAATTTGAGAAAATAATCTTACTCATAGGTCAATAATATCCATGAATGATATATTGGTGCTAAAGTAGATTCATCCTCCTCCTTTAACTTGTACAAAATAGGGGGTTGATTCAAAATAAAAAGTGTGATTTTCTTCTCATAGAAATTTTTGTTGGATATATATATATATATGAAAATCAAAAACATACCCAAAATTGAATCAAATTACACCAAAAGAAGTATCAAAAGTTTATTTTGGAAGATCATCATGGATGTTTTAATATCGTAAGATTTATATTCATGGGATGAAATAGTTACATCATTTTTCAATTTCACTGATAGCACTACGTCCATTATTTTTGGTGGTGTTTGAATTGTTCTACAAGAATTTTATGGCATGAATGAATGAATTGGAACGAAATAAAAAATTATGTTTCCCATTCATGAATTAATAACTATCATACCTATCAAATAATTTCTTTTGGGACCCATATTGTTGGTTGTGATGGAAAAAATATCACCATTGATTTCTCACTGGTTGTTGTTTGTCTCTAAAAACCCTTGGCTTAGGGAATTGTTTTGAAAAGTGCCTTATATTCTTGTAGTTTAGGAAATGAATAGTTCATTAAGGGTTGGCTAGAGAATTCTTTTCCTCTAACACATTATTGGGTTTCTTCTATCAAAAATCATTATCTAGGTTCTCTTCCTTCCCAAACATATTGAATTTTATCATCCACCTTATAAATATTTTGGGGAGATTCTTTTTGCACCTTTGGAAAGTGGAATATTGAAATTTATTGGAATCATTAGATTTATCCCTAGGACCACAAGAATTAAACTCCAATTTCTATTTCTTATCCCCATGATATCCTTTATATTCTTTAATCTCTCTAGACTTTGAGTGAACATCAGTCAATTTACTCATATATATCAAATTCTCGGATCCCAAGGGTTTTTGTAGACTATGCTTTATCCCACCAAATAAGCGATCAACATTGAATTAATTCGTAACAAATGTAATAGCGGTGTGTTGTGAAGTATTGTAAAGTTCTCCTAATAAGCCCTGACATATTCTTCATTTTTTTCTTAAGGGTAAGTAATCCATTTCAATTTTAAGACAGAGAGTGTGATGAATATATTTATCGAATAACATTTTATAGAATTCCTTCAACCGCATTGCTTGTAAATATTCTTCAGTTTTAATATTCTTTCTCAATGAACACCACTGATCATATTCTCCTTTCATATTATAACAGACTATTATAACCTTCTCTTGTTTATAACATTGATGGATGATGATTATATTCTAGGTGGAGTTGATCCATTATTATGTGATTAAGGGATCAGATAATCCCTTGATATTCAAAGGAATTTGTCACATATGGTCTTTAATTCATATTCTTCATTCTTAAGGGGGCTTGAGAACTCCTATTGATCCAAGATTAATTTTAAAAATTGATTGAGATAAGGTAGTATCATCAAAAAGTTCCCAATTACCGCTCATATCATGTTGGGAATCTTATTTGGGAAGTCATCACATTTACCATCTCATTGATTTTTTACCTAATTCCTGTTACTTCCATCCATTATATAGGATGAAGGTAAAATAAGGTATGATTATTTTTAAACTATTGAACCCTTAAAATGGAAATCCGAAGAAATTAATGATATAACTTATATAGTACATGTATTTTCATAACATATAAATTTCAAGGATTCAATCTTAGTTATCTATTTTATATTTCCTAATATATAATCTTATGGTAATTTTTTGATCCCTTAATAATTGTTCATAATGAAATTATGAATTTACTAATATATATCCCCTAGGAGTGTCAAACCCAATGTGTAGTAAGGCCCTCTTTCATGTACCAGATTACGGAGAGTCAGGCCCGACGCACCCAGTCAGAGTTCTTATCATAAGGTACATCTATTATAGAACCACATCCACTCATAATATCCAGATAGGCATGTTTGTTCATGACAATCGAGTTACCTGATACATACCAAAATTTTGGAATGTTATCTTATATAGTATTATCCCTAAGGCTTTCTCGAGGGGTTTCTAATCATAATCTGAAAAATAATCAAACATCTTCTTTGATACCAATTATAAAAACCATATTATTTGTTACATATTGATGCATGATTTGTTACAAAATATTACACTTAATAAAATGAAAATGATTTATAATTATAGTTTCTTTTGTAATTTGGCACATTAAATAACAAATTAAAATAGGAAATACATCCACATTATTGAAATCCTTGGTAATATGATCATAATATTCCATGGATTTTAAAATTGTCTGAGACAACCTGGGGACATACATAAGAAAGGGGTTAGTAATAAATACCAGTAAGGGAATAATCATGAAATAAGGTAAAACTTGATATAATATAGGAATATCAATTGGGAATAAAAGGATCACAAACAATAAGTCATGATATAGCTTGAAAATCATAAAATGGGAAATGCTGCAACAAATTAAAATAGAACATCATAATCACAGGTCAACATTACCTTCCAAAGCATAATGATGGAAAATTACCCCAAAGGAATCAGGTTTACTCTATATCCAAATGTGACATATCAGGAGACTAAAAATTACACAATTAATTGGATCGGTATATAATTTCGGGCACACCCAACAAATTCATTTCATTCACATGCTTATGTGTGACACATAAATCATAAAACATGGATTCATTAATCCTCATGTTTTATTCCATGATCAAGGATTATAGATTAAATAAATGTTGGAGCCAATTAAATGAATTATAAACGAATAATAGTGAACACCCTTTGATTGTAAATGGGTATGGTATTCAGTACAAATTTTTTTTGATATGGTAAATCACGATGAAATTCTGGCAGCACAACAGCGTCACATAAAAAGTCAAAAATGTATTACTAAGTGAGAAATGAGTCTCTCAACATTTGTAGATAAAATATCAATTAATAGTGAAATATAAATACTTATCCTAACATAATTAGCTTGAAATAGAATCCATAAGATAATATGGAAACTTGAATAAAAAACAGAAGGTGAGGATCCTTTACTTGATATTGTAACTCCAAATTCTTGCGAAGAGCTTCTTGAGAGCATGGGGTACCATTAGAGAACTCTAGATAGGTAAGTTCAGGGTAATGATGTAAACAATGTATTTTTAGTGATGATAAATGGGATCATGTTTCGAGTAATATTTGAAATTAGTGGGTATTTTATTATTATTTCTCAAACGTAGGTTTTGGACTCTATATAATAAAATAACCAAACTACAAATTCTCTGATGGGTTTTGAACATGGTTTCATAATAATTGGATATTTTTTCATTGTTTTATAATTATATGTTCAGAATGTAACAAAACAATTTCCTTCATTATGTGGAGGTGGGTCATACTATTAAATAAATGATTTTAAAACAGTAAAATATATTAATAGTTTGGGAGAAATAATAATATATTTATATAATTAATTAAATAAAAAATCATTATTTTAAAGAAAAAAAATATATTTGTTTGAATATATTTTTAATTATTTATCACATCACTTTTAGGTAATTACAATTTTATAATACATAAATTATATTTATATGGTATTTCATTTTTACAAGAAAATTTGTCTATCTTAGAAAAATATGAAAAATCCAATGTTTGATAATTTTGACAATAGGATTCAAAAAAGAATATTAATTTTTTAAAAATAATTTCATAAAAATTTTAATTTTCAATTTTAGAATAAAATTTACATTTATTAAAATATCCTTCATTTTTTGATAATAATTGTTTTATAATCATTATAAAAATTACCTTTCACTTCACAATTTTTTTGATAATTTATATTTAGTAAAAAATATTTCATAAAAATATTTTATTAAATAATTATTTATTTCACAAATCCATTAATTAATCATAATAAATTCATTAATTTAATTTTAATATTACCCCAAAATACTATTTGTGTTTTATTGTATCAAAATAAAAATCATTTATAATGTAATAAAAATAGGATGAAAATATATTCATTATTATCTAAAAAATAATGTTTATACTCATATTGATAGAATATTGATACATATCCATTTAGTACACCAGAATATTCTCTAAGAGTAAGGTGGGTGACAGTGAGAATTACATGGGGTGGTTCAGCATATATAGTTTTGGTCGTGATCTTGATGTCATTGAACTTCTCCCATAAGAAATTTCAATCATGCTTAAGTAGTTGGATCTTAGACTAGGATTTTTCATTGTAAAATTTCATTGTTGTTATATGACATAGAATCTCAAATAAATGGGCTTTATAGCATATGATCTTACTAGTTATGGTCATCACATTGTTTTTCGGTGTCAATATAATTTGTTAAAACCTTATATTTATTCTAATAATTGATATCTTTTAAAAAGATATATTATTAGCGGTAAATATAAATACTGGTCATTTAAAGTTTATTGGATATAATAAAACCAAATAATTTAATTTTTTTTCTATTTACATATTACATAATATGACATTTAATTAAATTTCAAGGGAAATTTTATTTGTAACCGTTTTAGTATTAACAAATACTATTATCATGATTTCCCAAAAAGAACCATGTAACTATATAAATACATAACCCAAACGTGTTAAATATTAATAAATATTCTATAGTTGGTGAACCTAGGGATTAGTAAAATTATGGGAAACTCCAAATCGAATCTTTCATGGAAAAATATAATAGTTTACAGATATATATGTATTATAACTATAAAAAATAAAAATATGGGTAGTAGTTATTTTTAAAAGACTAGTATAAATTTAAATAAAAGTTAATTAGGTATATATTAATATTAATAATAATCCTAAATTTATTCTATTGGGATTTATATATAATCAAATGAAGCATAATTATGAGGCAGGGGTCTGATTTCAAACCTCACTTTGAATTTCATATTGTTTATGTATAATTTCATATTTGAGAAAAATTTTATGTTATATATCTATAAATACCCATAAATGTTATTATACAATAGTTATTTTATAGGATTTTTATTTATTAATCTCATTTCAATTCACATTGCTTCATTATTTAAAATGGTTGGGGAACCATCCTTATCTCTTTGTTATGGTTGGAGATATTTATCCACCATGTCCATATTCATCATGTTGTTTTATGGGTTTTTATGTATATAATTATATAAATATTTCATTCAATTTTATATAAACATCTATTTGATTTATATGGGTTTTAATGGAATATTTTAATATTTTTTTCTTTATGAGTAATTTTCTATTCATTTTATATTATTTACAAAAGTTTGAAAAATATTCATTTTTAATGTTATCCACATGAAAGGATTTTAACACCTTATTCAAAATAAATT
Organism: Viscum album; assembly: GCA_963277665.1. NCBI lineage: Eukaryota > Viridiplantae > Streptophyta > Magnoliopsida > Santalales > Viscaceae > Viscum > Viscum album. Next base: position 845,801,020 of record OY728131.1, on the reverse strand, counting down.
AAAAAAATATTACATTCCTTGTTATAATTGGTTTCCATGGTAATTTATATTCTGACTTTTTAGGATTTGTTTGTCTTAAATACTAAATATCAAGAGGAAAGTATATTTCTTATTTCTTTTCAATGAAAATATATAATGTTATCAAAATGTTTTTCATATAAATCAATTTCCATTAATGTTTATTATGATTCACTAGGTATATAATCTAATAGAACCATACAATAACTTTTTCTTAATGCATTATTATCATGTTATGTTTTTTAATACCATTTCTTTCCCACATATTAATGAAGCTATAATTGATTTACGAATATTTTCATGTTTGTGTGGAACATATATCTTAGGTTTATTTTTATGTTAGGAGTGGGTATATTAATTACGTTTAATGAATTGTGTAAAGATTTATATATTCTGAGATTGTATTTAAGGGATTTTAGAGTGATACTAATTAAGGATGAGACACTATTAATTAATGTTTAAAGGGAATGGGGGAATAACCCAATCCATAAATGAACTTTTTCAATAATGTGATGATGGTCAAGGGAACGATACATTACAATAGAAGTGATGTAATTTTGTTATATTTATTCCACAAATTTATTTTTCATTCTTATCCATATTTTATATATTCATGGATTTTTATTATTGACTTATGAGTCCAAAAACCTATTACACATGTTTATGTTATGATAATGATTTATAACATGAATCATATATCATGATCTATGTTTAATATGGTATGACTATTTTATACTATTTTTGTGATAATTTATTATGTTCCCATGCCCATATATTCAATTTATATTCGCTTATTATCCTTGATTTATGTATTGTAAGTTTAATTCTACTAGTCATTTGAGATTACCCTTTATTATGCTTTAATTATCTATGTGATGAATAATTTAATTAATTATGATAAATCAAGAAGTGTATGACATGTGAATATTATAAATGGGAGATGTTGAAGATGTTGTAAATTAATTGGTTATGCATCTGAAATCAAAATACAAACAAGTTATAGGTTTTTGGTTCTAATTTATTATGAGATGAAATGAATATTTATCTAAAATGATGTAATATATATGTATATTTCGAATATGGAAAGACACAAATTTTTTCATGAAACATAAAATTTAATAAAAATAATGTTCAAGGAATAATTTGGGAATATGATAAATAACTGAAATTGTTTTAAATATTTTTAAATTTAGTTGGAAATGAATGTATTTTAAAAAGAAACTGTATATAGAAAATAATGTGATCTTAAAATAAAGAAATTAATTGGTATCAGTCTTTAGATTATAAAATTTATCATTGGTTAATTTTAATATGAAAAAGATTTTTTTGACGTTATTTATGGATGGTAAAGATGTTAAATAATTGGTTTGATGTTAGAGGATTATTTGGATACTTTAATAGAAATTAACACTCAACCTATGACTATATTATAACTATTAAAAATAATTTCATCAGTTAATGAACTAAAAATTAGATTCTATATTTTATAAATAGATGGAGAAAGTAAAAAAATTAGGGAGGAAGATTATAGAGAATACCATGAGCATCCCCTCTAACAATATTAATACATTCCCATGTTAAAAACCAATCATTATAATAAAATTTTAATGAATCCATGTGGTTTCTAATGGAGGCCATATAATTGGAAAATTGATTGTCCTAATGGTAGGTGTGTTGGATCTCTAAAACGTGATGAAGCATGATTCTGCATTCTCTTATAGTCTATGTTATTCCCCAATGAATAAGAGAGAGTCCAAAAATATATTCAATCAAAATTTATGAATTAGATTCAACTCCATAGAAGTAAATATTGTGGAATAATAAAAGGGAGGGGAAAGTTAAGATAGAATAACATTTAGATTGAATTTTAAATATATCCCCATTATATGATGAGGAATCCAATAAGATAGAGTGGTCACCATCTTGAATAATAAATACAATCTATATAATACTATTGGAAAAATATCCATTATAATTAATCTTGATCCCTTGCATCAGCACATTCCAACACAAGCAATTCCCCTAAGACCCTCTACTTATATCACAGGAAATGGAAGGAGGGATTTGGGTCATTATGGATTGTGGAATTGAAAATTTGTTATATAACAAGCTAATAGAGAACAACAACAAAAACATCCTTCTCAATGGGATTTATTTCTATTACAACATATTTGGAGAACAATATTATGAGTCTCCCATATCACCCAACATCCTACAATAATAAAAATATTCTGGGATTATGAGGACATATTTTCACCTAGATGATCATTACTAAAATCTTATAATTATTGGTTTTTAGAAATGAACCTATTGTTAACAACATTTATTCCCTGTGAAAATGCCAAATAAAACATAACTAAACTTTTTCAAGGAACAAGTACAACATATATTCTATCTAGACTTTCTTGTCGCACATGTATTTGGAATCATGTTTATTTACTCCCCTTTTCACCTCACCATCATTTGGGATGACATGATTTTTAATATATAAAAAGAGGAAGATCAACATAACTGGGAGAAATTTTCATAAACACTTAATGAAACCGTCATTTATAGTTAATTAAACATTAATTATTCTTTTTTAGTAAGAGATTCAGAAAAAACCTAATGTATAGTGAGTGAAGAAAAAAATATCGGGTTCATAAACAAGTTTTATACTAATAAAACACCCCTTTTGTTCAATATTGAGAACCACTTCCACGAACTAGGAATGAACACAATAATTTCTAATGGAAATATCTGGACTATTAATATATCGGAATAAGAGAATGGAAATGGCCCAATTTCCTTATGTTATCTCAATGTACAATCCAACATGATGATTTTTAGAAAGTGGGGATTGATCCATGAAGGCAGTTCCATACTAAATAACCATATGTTCTCTTGATTCAACTACTTGGAGAATAACTTTATTCATTTTTTATTAATTATTCCAAAAGATAGTTCCACATATTTTCCTCTTATCCTAACATAGTTTTCATACACTACATTATTTCATCTATGCCATTTTAGATTGATACCACATTTTACAATTAGTTTATCCATACTAACCCAAACAACATAGTGATACCTACCCTCTTGATGAGAATCCTAGATGAATATATTAATAGGGAACTCAATGAAACTATTAACATACATTAGATACTTAAATACATAACTAATATTCACTGGGATGAAAGAAAAATTCCACTAATGAAAATTTTATTTCTTCCAAAAGAGATTAAATGAATTTATCAATTAAATAACATTACAATTATTTTTATAATTATAATATTAAAATGGTGATTATAGATTATCACATTTGAAAGTGGAGTTGGTAGATGATGCATATGGAAATTCTGTAATGGGATACAACATCCGTATCTGATTTGTTTAGTATGTCTGATAATAATTTTTTTGATATGTAAACTCTAATTTTGCACACATCGATTCATTGGCTACTCCACATATATTCAACCAAGATCGACTTAATCTTTTTAATTGAGTTTTAATGTCCCCTATTTTCTTTGAATCATTTTATAATATTATATGGATTAATTTTGAGACTAGGCTCTGAAATGACAAGTTATTCATAGACACGGTGTGACAAGATTAAATCTATGAAAAATATTTAAATATTAAATAGAATTCAAAATAGTTTTTTTATAAAAAAAAGTTGAATAACATTTAAATTGGTACTGATATAAAAAATCTAAGGGTATTTTTGTGTTCAGAGAAGTGTCTTTACCCTATGTGAGGCATAACGTCGGTCGACACTGGTTGATTATGAAAATTAGTTTCAAGAATTATTAATGCATAAAATAAACTGAATATTTATTTCATTTTATCCTTTTCATCAACGCCACATTGAAAAATGATTCTTTTTTTCAATGAGCCTTTAGGTAGGAATACAGGGTTAGGCTCATAAAACTAGAAATCTCATAGATACTATGGAGAGAACCCTGAAGAAACATCTGAAGTGATTGATGAATGTCGTTCATGATAGATCTTGCCAACGAAGGTGATTCAGTGACCAATATTTGTAGCGAGTGATCTATATAAAAATGTAATATGAGTTATTTTTTGATTTCCTTCCACATTCATAGATTCCATGATATATGTGGACCAACCAATGAAAAAGTTGATCTTCAGTTCGATCATAATTCTAGGTTGGGTATTAATTTTTTGATTTATGGGGATGATTTTCATATTGATTTTGATTGTGGATCATTCTTACAAGAACAGATCAAGGTCATAATGAACAACGGTTGAGGTACATTCTTTGGGTTTTTTCCATTTGAAATTATCTCCCATATTTTCTATATATGTTCTTCCTTCTTCATGGGGCTACAAACGAATGATCATTTCACCTTCATTTCATGGCATAAAGAACCAAAATTAATGATCCAACATTGGTACAATATAGAAGAGGTGTGAAGGGGATGTAGAGGGATAAATAAAAGTGATTGGGGAGATACCGTTCTTCGGGTAGTTTTTCTCGAATGGATTTAATGTTGATTTCCTATGTGATTGAAGGCATGAGACAGCTTGATTCGACGTTAAGGTGATTAGAAGACCCTCGATATTAAGTTTCAAGGTGAATTGACCATTGTATAGGAACTTGGAAGATCAACAGATGTAGAGAAGGAAGTACCAGGGATTCTATAAAATCCCAATGAACATGGAGTATAACCCTGGGATACACAACGTGGTGTCCCCATTGTGCAACAACTAGGGTTTTTTGAAAATGTTAATTGTCACATGGCATGTGACCCTATCACACTACATGTGGGCCCTTTCAAGAGACTTAGTGTGAATATCAAGTGGTAAACAGACATGGGGTAGAGTACATGGGTTGCCTACATGGTGTGTACCCCACCACATGACTTGGAATGGACCATGTACAATGACTACATGTTGTACTGGTACACAAGTAGAGACACATTGGTTGAAAATGAGTACTGGTACACAACCAAAGTACTTGGGTGGACCCCATATGGAAGGACACGACGTGTGACCAATCAACATGCCATATACCCTTCTTCTACAAGACACATTTGAAATGACATGGGCCATTGTACACATGAAGTACCTAGTGTCAAGGAAAATGATTTATAACCCTACTACAAACTATGTATACCTTTATACATGGAATGAATCTGTTTTTCAACTTACCTTGGAAAATTTTTATTAGGGTTCATTCCCATTATCACCTCTGTGAAAGATGGTGGGTATTGTTTTCTGCTCATAGGATTATGATCCCTTTAGTAGGACATCCTAGAGAGAGTCGTTGGAATCCCCCAAGAGGGCTAGTGTGGGATCATCTATTCATTCATTGTGCCCTAGGTAGATTCCTTAGTATTGACATTAGCAAATTCAATGACTGTCGATACTCTACATTGTGGATTTATCTATATGGAGTTGTTTTTATCACCCCATGGCCTATATATGATCCTCGTATGTTTTATCGTAACTCTCTCTTTAGATATGTCGGTGTATCACTCTGTCATGAATGTTCCTGACGAACAATACATCTTAGAAGAACGTCATTATTGCTATCAGACATAGGATCGTATTCTACTGGATGAGTGCTTCATGGAATCTTTGATCTAAATTCCTTGTTATGGCATGTTTTTAGTTGTGAATTTTATCTAGACCGTGTATCCTAGTTTGAGTATATCTGGATATTCTTATTATATGTGTTGTAGATATATATGATGTATAAGTGAAAGTATATTAATTTATATATTATTTTGTGGTTTTAAGGTGTCCTACTGAGTATTGTTTTACTCAACCCTATATGAGATTTTCCCGCACATGTCAGGTCTGGTGCTGACGACTGACCCATGACAGAGTCCTAGGTAGACTAAGACCTAAACTGAATGGAGCATTGTGAGATCTGGTAGGCTGAGGTGTGTTCTTATGGCTATAGACAGCAGCCCCAGTACCTATTCTTACAGGTTGGACTTATCGTTATATAAATATTTTTTTTGGGATTGTATTTGGCCTAGTTTCACATTATATTACTTTCCTATCGTAATCAGTTGGTTTGGATATAGTGGTATTCATTCATTTTTTTCATAGTTGTTTTTAAATTTCAGCATTTTCTAGGATTGGGGATGTGTGTGTGTGTATAGTGACATAGTAAATTCCTACCATGTTAGTGATATTCCTTCTAGTGGTAGTCACAGGCCTATGGCCTATTAGAGGCAGGCTTGTGGAGTCGCGGCATGGGCCCCACTAGGGTGGGTTGTGACAGTGTGGTATCAGAGGTGTTTTTATCAACTATAGGACCAAGAGGCTATAAAATTCGTTTGGGGAGACTGTGTTATGTGTTTTGAGTTTAGATTTCATGCATATTACTCTAGTGTTTGTGTGGGTGGACGATGTATCCATAAACTGAAAAATCTGATAACCATTTTTTCATCTTAGTAAATGAGAACACTGGTTATGGGGAAAATAATGGTACATGAATCGTTTAGAAATGGGTTGTGGTTCCATGTAATTCTTTAGTCAGCTCTCCATATATACACATTTACCGTAGTGAATTTTTTTTCTTATAGGATTCCACCATGGATTTAGCAGATCAATCTTTAAGATTACCCCCTCAGTGAAGAGGTTAGATATAGGGACTGGTTCCCCATATGTCACTTCTATTGTAACATCCCCAAATGATAAAGGGTTAAATGACTAAATGATATGAATCATGTCAACAAGGTGCACCTTCCTTTTCGGGAGCCTGTCTGATTAGAACTCCACAGTTAAGCGTGCTTGGCTTGGAGTAGTGATCAGGATGGGTGACCCTCTGGGAAGTTTCTCAAGGTGTGTGTAAGTGAGGACAAAGCACAATGGAAAGGACATGTGTTGGCATGTGGGGACTATCATTAGTCAGATGACCCGTTCAGGCATGTGGGTGGACCCTGGGGTGGGCCCCACGTGTCTGCGGGGCAAGTGGTGGAACCTGGTGGGCCCGGACCCGACGACCGTGTTATGGCGGGGTGGTTGTGCTGTCATCGGGACCCGGTTGTCAGATTTGGTATCAGAGGTGGTACCCAGCCTTAAGTGTGGTGCACTGCCTAGGTTGAGATGTAGGGCCCACAACGAGGGCATTGTGCTCTAAAGGGGGGGGGGGGTGATCGTTACATCCCCAAATGATAAAGGGTTAAATGACTAAATGATATGACTCATGTCAACAAGGTGCACCTTCCTTTTCGGGAGCCTTCCTGGTTAGAACTCCACAGTTAAACGTGCTTGGCTTGGAGTAGTGATCAGAATTAGTGACCTTCTGGGAAGTTTCCCAGGGTGTGTGTGAGTGAGGCCCACAACGAGGGCGTTGTGCTCTAAAGGGGGGGGGGGTGATTGTAGCATTCCCAAATGATAAAGGGTTAAATGATTAAATGATATGAATCATGTCAACAAGGTGCACCTTCCTTTTCGGGAGCCTGTCTGATTAGAACTCCACAGTTATGCGTGCTTGGCTTGGAGTAGTGATCAGGATGGGTGACCCTCTGGGATGTTTCTCAGGATGTGTGCGAGTGAGGACAAAGCACACTAGAAAGAACATGTGTTGGCCTGTGGGAGCCTACCTGGTTAGAACTCCACAGTTAAACGTGCTTGGCATGGAGTAGTGACCAGGATGAGTGACCTTTTGGGAAGTTTCCCAGGGTGTGTGTGAGTGAGGCCCACAACGAGGGCGTTGTGCTATAAAGGGGGGGGGGTGATTGTAACATCCCCAAATGATAAAGGGTTAAATGACTAAATGATATGAATCATGTCAACAAGGTGCACCTTCCTTTTCGGGAGCCTGTCTGATTAGAACTCCATAGTTAAGTGTGCTTTTCTTGGAGTAGTGATCAGGATGGGTGACCCTATGGGAAGTTTCTCAGGAGGTGTGTGAGTGAGGACAAAGAACACTGGAAAGAACCTGTGTTGGCCTGTGGGGACTGTCATTAGTCAAATGACTCGTTCATGCACGTGGGTGGACACTGGGGTGGGCCCCATGTGTCTGCGGGGCAACTGGTGGTACCTGGTGGGCCAGGACCTGACGGCCGTGTTAAGGCGGGGTGGTTGTTCTGTCACCGGGACCCGGTTGTCACATCTATGGGCTGCACTAACAATACCAACACCTATGGAGAATCATGTGGTACCCACAGTACAAATAGTTGAGGAGAATAGGCTGAGTTCACATCAAGAGTTTTAGAGACAGAGACCCCTCAGGTTCTGAGTCAGGCCCGACCTTTATGTGGTTAAGGACTGTCTTAAGGCATTAAACCAATTTTCCCATCTAGTTAGGACACCAGGGGACCCTGGGGTGGGCCCCACGTGTCTGCGGGGCAACTGGTGGTACCCGGTGGGCCAGGACCTGACGACCGTGTTAAGGCGGGGTGGTTGTGCTGTCACCGGGACCCGGTTGTCACATCTATGGGGTGCACTAACCATACCAACACATATGGAGAATCATGTGGTACCCACAGTACAAATAGTTGAGGAGAATAGGCTGAGTTCACATCAAGATTTTTAGAGATAGAGACCCCTCAGGTTCTGAGTCAAGCCCGGCCTTTATGTGCTTAAGGACTGTATTAAGGTATTAAACCAATTTTCCCATCTAGTTAGGACACCAGTGGATCATATGGTAATCTTGGTGGAAATACTTCTAAATGGATCATCTGAGAGATGGTGGAATTTGGCTATCCAGACTCATGATGAGGAAAATATTTTGTGGAAAGAGTTCGAGGGTCTATTTAGATATGTTTTCTCACTTGTTTTTCTGAGAGATTTTCATGTATAAGAGCATCTTCAGCTCTATAAGGGTAGAATGGAAGTGGATAATTATTCATTGTGGTTTTCCATCCTTTCGATGTATTTGATGGATATGGAAGAGATCACTATATCAGGGATCAAAACATCGAGAGATATCTTTGAATAGACATCTAAGTCTGTGTTATCCCTATGTGTATTAAGACCTATAATGGGGTGCTTGAGATCGATTTGGCGGTTAAAATATTTATACCTGAATAGATACTACCAACGATAGTTTGTAGTGGACAAGAAGCTGTAAAGACCTCAGCAACAGGGAGTCGATGTCAGTCATATGGACCTAGTCTTGGGAGAAGTTTCAGGAGGAATTCCTATGATACAATATCATCAATTCATGGAACATAGGGTGGGTATAGTAATCCTAGGGAGAGTTGATGATATTCATGTGAGGGTAGGGGTCATCTCATTCAAGATTTTCTGATCTATCGTGTTGTTGAGAGGGAGACAATGGATGGACCACTTTGGTAGAGATAGTGACAGGAGCAGGTAGATCCATAGGGAGGCGGACATGGAAGAGGAGCGGGGGGAGTATCAAGACTTGGGTGATGTTTCAAAATGTTTTAAACACCACCCCCAGGTGGCCCGCGTTAGGCTTAACGAGCCGGAGTATAGGGGAGGGGATATCTGCATGCGGTCAAGGCATATAACCCTTGGTATCTGAGGTTTATTTGTGGTATGATCTGTGTCTTTTATACTTTATCTACAATGCTAATATAAACAGGTTATAGTCATTCCTTTCTCTCTACATATCTTGTTTGAGGCCTATAGATTTTATATTAACCATTGACAAGACCCTTACGCGTAGAGGAACATACTTTACAAGACTCAGGGATCACACATATGGGCCAATAGTGATACATGATCCTTGGAGGTGAGAGTTTCAGTTGTAACCTCTTGGTGGTAGCATTGGGACTTATGAAAACATTCATTCTAGGTATTGGTTATCTATATCCATTTCTTTGATTTACTATTTTAGTTGAAGGGTGTGGTGTGTTCATAGTGATAGAATGAGGTTTTCAATTGCTAGAGAGAATGAATCCCAAACAGCACATGATGGACTCATGCATAGGAGGGTGCAACCAAATTCTAATTAGTTGGATAGCCTTAACCTTGGTGCAAAAGATGTTATGAACTTTTTGATTCCAGTGGTGGTGGTGGAGAGCAGGGATATCTTTTCTAAAGATTTTCTAGAATTATCATCCCACTAGGAGATAGACTTATGTATTGATTTATTTCCTAGGATGGAACCAATATCTGTACCAGGAAATTCAATGTCTCTAATAGAGCTTCATGAGTTGATGGTGTAGTTTTAGGAATTGTAGAAGAAGGGATTCGTGAGACCCATAGTTTCACCTAGGGAAGCCCATTTTTGATTACCAAAAATGAAGACATGAGCTTTAGGTTGTGTGTGGACTACCAGCGCTTAAACAAGGTGACCGTGAAGAACAAGTATCCACTATATAGAATTTATGACCTCTTTGCTTTGTTGAGAGGGGGACGATGGTTCTCCACAGTTGAACATAGATCATGTTATCAGGAGTTGTGAGTACGAGATGATAATATACCGAATACTACTTTCATATGTCTTTAATGTCACTATGAGTAATTTTTGATGCCCTTCAACATAGTGAAATCCCCACTAGTGTTCATGGGACTCATGAAGTAGATCTTTCAGACATACATTTACCGGTTCATGGTAGTCTTCATTGATGATATCCCAGTGTACTCGGTGTTCTAGGAGGATCACCTAAATTACATAATGATGGTTCTCGACGCACTTAGAGAGAACTATATTTATGGGAAACACTCAATTTTCCAGATCTGGATTCAGGCGGTCCACATTCTAGGACATGTTATCTCAACATATGGAGTGCTTATGGACCTTACCAAGGTTCAAGAATTGTTATCATGGGAGCCACCTATGAGTGTGATGGAGGTGCAGACCATCCTTGGTCTAGTAGGATATTATCACATATTCATACCTTATTTCTCCATGATATCAGCACCTATGACATATTTTACATGAAAGTGGTTTCAATTCATGTTTAAATATTATTTTTAGTAGTTAAGGCTGATTTTGATGCGTTCTCTGATATTCAAATTGTCAGTGGAGGGTGTCGAGTAAGTAGTGTTTTATGGTATATCAGAAACTATGCTTGGATGTGTCCTCATGCAGAGGAAAGAAGTGATTGCTAATGGTTCACACCAGTTGAGACCACATGGGTATAACTAAATAGCCCATGATCTTGAGTTAGTAGCGGTAGTATTATCATAGAATATGTGGCGACACTACCAGATGGGTGAGCAGTTTATCGTCTACTCAGATCACAAGATTCTCATATATATATATATATTCTCTCTGAAGTATCTGAACGTGAGACATTGGAAATTTCTAGAGTCCCTCTAGGACTACGACATTGAGATTGTATTTTCTTTAGGGGGGAATGATGTCGACATATTCTCTCAGTAGGATACATAGTTTTCAATTTCTGAATGAGGCATCATAGTAGTTGGCCTATTTACAGTTATCCTTTGTAGATGGAGATGGATAAGCTTACCTACATTTTTTGATATTACCCCTCTACTATTACAAGGAGTCAAGGAGGCACTACTCAGGGATACCAACTATGAGACTCTACATGCTTATATATCCATAGAGAATGTTCATAATGGATATTCGAATGGTGGGGAGAGTGTTGTCCTTTTAAGAGTATGTATAATAGTACCAGTGGTGTTGTCGGGGGAGGTTTCAAGGGAGTCTCATATGTCCTCTTTAGTGGTATATCCAGGTGTGGAAATGATTTACCAGGAACTACGATGTCATTTTTGGAGACTATGAATGAATAAAGTAGTTCAAGAGTTAATTTCTCGATGCCTTACTTGTCAGCAAGTGAAGGTTGAGCACCATGTTCAATCTGGTTTAGCTCAACCAATTTAGTTGACAGAATGAATGTGGGATGGGATATCAATAGAATTAATTAATATTTTACAATTCATTTCTAGGGAACATGATTCCATCTAGGTGATCATTGAACAAATTACCAATTCAGCCCACATCCTAGCTATCAGAGAGAAAATTCAGTAGAGAGATTGGTACACCACAATATTTTAGAGATAGTTCGACTCCATGGAGTTCCTTTGATGATTGTTTTATATTGTGATTCTCATTTACATACCTATTTTGGAAGGGATTATAGGAGTCATTTTGGAATCGGTTTCTCTTGTGAACAACATTTCACCCTCAGAAGGATGACCAAATGGAGAGGACCATTCTATTTCTAGGGGACATGTTACAAGATTGTATGTCGGACTTCATTTGTAGTTAGTAGGATCTCTTACCACTGGTGGAGTTTTCATACAAAAATATATACCATTCCATCATTGATATTGAATCTTTCGAAGATTTTTAGGGGAAAACCTACATGTCAACACATTACAAGACTAACCCAGAGGATTCGTCACCAAAGGGACAAAAAATTGTGGGTGCTACTATGGAGAAGGTGAAGATCATCTATGAGTTGTTGAAGACATACCATATTCATAAGAAGTATTGTGTTGATAGGTGGCGAAGGCCTTCAGAGATTGTGGAAGGGGACCATGTATTCTGTTGGGTTTCACCTCGATGATGATTACAATGATTTGTATGGGGAGAGAAGTTATCTCCGAGGTTTATCAGCCCTTTTTGGATACTATTTAGAGATAGAGAGGTGGAGTACCTCTTATCTCAACCTGTATAGTTATATCGGGTACATTATGTATTCCACATGTTGTAGATGTGGTGATACGAGTATGACCCATCGTACATCCTCGATTGGGGTGAGATGGACATCGATAATTGAGAGACGTTTACTGAATACCCTATGGAGGTTCAGGATTGTTAGGAGAGGATCCTTCATTGGTGATTGATTCCTTTGGTTCATGTTTGGTGAAAGCATCAGAATCTCCAAGAGAGAACTTGGGAGCAGGAGGCATAGATACATGCTCATTACTCTTATCCTTTTGAGTATACATTGTTTTGTTTTTTTGGAGATGTAAATCCCCATGGTGGGGAGAATATAATTTCCTAGATTTTACATGTATTATTTATTCATATAATATGGATTAATTTAAATACTAGTTAAAGAGATAGTGTCCACTTATGAGACCCGATGTGTATGGAATATATTTTTTAATAATATTAAAATATTAAATATCATGCACATGATGTTTTATAGAAAAAGAGGAATAACTTCTAAATGGGTTCATGGATCATAAATCTGATGGAACAATAGTATTTAGAGTAGTGTATTTACCATAGGTGAGGCCAAACATCTTCTGGTGCGGGTCGGCTGTGAATAATTTTTTCAATCATTTTTAATGAATAAAATAAATTTCATATTTATTTTATTTTAGCTATTTTGTCAATAAAGTGGTGAGAAATTGCTTCATTTTTTAAATGACCTTTTAGGAAGGAATCCAGGGTTGGGCTCTTAACCATGTAAATTACCTAGAGTCTGCAGAGAGAACCCTAAAGAAACCTCTCGACCGATTGATCATGGAATCATAGGTTGACGATTAATAAACACTGTTCATGATGTATATCACCAAAAATGGCAACTTAATGACAAATATTCAGAAACGAGTGATCCAAATAAAATTTAAGATGTGTTATATTTTATTTCTTTCCATGTTCATTGATTTGGTGATGAACATGGACCAACCAATGAAAAAGTTGATTGATAGTTCAATTGTCATTTCATGATGGGTTTTAATTGTGGGATTTATGTGGTTGATTTATATATTGATTTTTATTGGTGATTTTTCTTATGGGAATTGATCGAGGATAGAACAAACAATATCCATGGCTCATCCTTCAGGATTGTTCCATGTCAAATTCTCTCCACTATTTTCTACACATGTTCCTCATTCTTCATGGGGCTATAAATGAATGAGTGTTGCTCCTTCGTTTCATGGATAAATGACCCAAAATGTAAGTACCAACATTTGGATTACCTAGCAGAGGTGAGATGATGCTAGAAACAAATCGATCAAAATGATTCTGGATATATTGTTTTCAGGAAGTTTTCATCGTATAGATTAAAGTTGTTTTCTGAGCCAATTGAAGGACTAAAATACCTAGATTCAATCTTAGGGTGATTAGAAAACACTAAATATTGAGATTAGAGGTTAACTGACCATCGAGGAGGAACCTAGAAGATCGGTCGACATGCAGGATGAAGAACTGGGTTTTTTTTGAAAATCCTAATGAATGGGGTGTGTAACCCAGGGTTACGTGGTGTGTGGCCCCTATTCATAGGTGGCATGGGTTTTGGGAGATAGTGAAGTGTATCATAGAATTTGACCATATCACATGGCATGTAGTCCATCCCAATACACTCAGTGTGTATCTTGGCAGATACAGTAACATAGGGGGGAGCACACGGGTTGCCTCCATGGTGTGTACCCCACCACACGATATAGGTTGGACCAAGTACAGGGACTATCCCTTGTACTCATACACGGGTAGAGACACACTGGTTAAAACCTAGTAATAGAACACAACCAGAATACATGACTATACCCTAGATGGAAGGACACGACATGTGACTATTCTACACATCGTATACCAACAATCTACATGATAGAGTGGAAATGACATGGGCCATTGTACACGGGAAGTACCCAATGTCAATAAAAACATCGTGCGACCCTACTCCATGCCATGTATAACTTTTTACATGGATTTAATCTCTTATCCACCATACCATAGACAAATTTATTTAGTTTTAGTTACCTTTATCACTTTCTTGAATACTTTTGGTTGTCGTATTCAACTCATATGATTTGATCCCTTCAGCAAGACTTCCTAGAGAGAGTTGTTGGAATCCACTGAGAGGCCCGGTGTGAGATCCTTTATTCATTATGCATGCCCAATGTAGATTTTGTGGTATTGACATGGCAAAATTTAGAATTATTAAAGCATATGCATAGCATGTTAATCTAGATGGAGTTTTGGAATAACCCCAGGTCCCTGAATGCATTTCTAATATGTTGTATTGTATCTCTCTCTTCAGATCTATCGGCATATATCTCTCTCTCTCATGAAAGTTCATAATGGACTGTATATAACAGAAGGAGATCATCGGTGCTATCAGACTCAGAATTGTGTTCACCCAGATGAGTGCTTTCTGGAATCTTCAAGCTGAATTCCTAGTGTTGGTATGTGGTTTTTGTGACTTGCCTCTAGACTTCGTGTCTTAGATTGAGTATATATGGATATTCATGGAATATATGATGTGGACATCAACTCTGTAGTTCTAAAGGTATATTTATATTTTTATTTCATTGGGGTTTAGAGGTGTGCAATTAAGTATTTTTATACTCACCCATGAACGGGAAGGTTCATCACATGTCTTTTTTGTGCAGACGAGCTACTTTTGATAGAGTCCTAGGCAGAGTAGGATAATTACTGTAAAAAGAATTGTGATATTAGGAAGGCAGAGGTGTGTTACTACATCTAAATATTTTAGTCCCATTACCTTTTAATACATTTTGGACTTATTGTTAAGGACTTCTTTTGATGGGGTTGTATTTGGTCCAGTTTCACTTTACATTACTTTCCTGTGTAATATATTGGTTGATATATAGTGGTATGCATGCATTGTTTTCATTGTGGTTTTTACATTTCATCATTTTTTTGTCATCGATATGTGTGCATGCATATGGGTACATAGGCAATTCCTATAATGTTAGTGATATTCTTACTCAGTGCTAGTCAACATCCCCTAGCCTACTGGGGGGTGTCTTGGGGAGTCATGGTACGATCACCACTAGGGAGGTCCATAATAGAGCTACTTTTATCTTTTAAAATTAATAAAATTTCATCAGTTAAAAATAAATGAGAGAATTAAATAAATGCATACTGTACTCTATAGTGGTGAACTGAGATTCTTGTTACAGCATTATTGAGGTTCTAGCTAAAATAGTATTTATCTAGTATAAAAAGACTCATAGATAGGTGATCACCTTGTGGTATTCCCCCCACAATCATAATGAATTAGAATATCATCCAATTTAGAGAGATACTTAAAAATTTCATGAATGGTATATAGAATATATGGTAACTTACCTAGTCATAATATCCACATCTTCTAAGAAAAATCATAATGGATATTTATTATATCATATCATCTGCCTTATCAAGGTAAATTTTCACTATATCATTCACTATAACCACATAGATATCTATGTACACAATCATTTCATGACCCAAACCAATCACTCTTCTGATTCTCCAGCTTTATAGAAATTTTTTACCATCTCAGAGAGAAAGGGATAGAAATTTGGAAATATATTCAGTAAGGATGGAAATTAGATCTTTTTAAAAATATTTAAAACATTCTATTGTGTGAAACTAACCAAATATGAAAGTAGACTTCACCTTATGAATAAAAATAAGGATATTGGTTGTAGAAACCCTCAGAAGAGACATACATTAAAAATTGTCTGTAATTCATTCACATACATTTTTATAATGATACCCCATGGATCAATATAGAATGGTGCAAGGAAAATATCAATCCTTAAGTAACTATCTTGATTATGAAATTCAATTATGTATTAATTATTATATTTCCTTGGAATTTATTTCAACATATCATTTCATTGTCCTCAATAAACCATTAAATAATACAGAAAAATATGTTTGTATATTTCTTTACATGGGTCCATCTTGTAACACTTGGTATGGGACAGGGAGCGTGCATGAGAAATATTATAGTTCTAGAGGACCTATGATACCTACATATATTGCGTGGGTACCAAATTTATATTCCAGAATGATTTTATACCACAAATTTCCTTTCTATAATGATATCATGATAATATTTGAAATTAATATCATCTTTAAAAATCTACTTAGAACATGATTCCAATCATTTTAATCTCTATTAATTAAGTAAATCACTTCCAGGATTCCTCATTTTTGAGTGATATTTTAAAAGGGATAAATATTCAAAAACTCATATAATTTCTCATATGGATGATCAGTGTCCCATTGGAGATCTTCAATGATAGTATGCAGACTTGGTTTATTATTCAACCTATAGATAATGTCTTCGTTAATATCTTAATCTTGTTCTGTAATACCATAGATAAATTCTCTTATGTGAGAGATGACCAAGAATAATGGATAATTTCCTTGGAGGAATTATACTCTATCAACTTCATGGAAAAATATGGATTAGGTCTAAGATTGATGATATTTTGATTGTGAGTATCATAAAGGAATCATCATATATGGTATAATCCAGGTGAGACACTAATGATAAAGAAAATTTTTATATAGAAACAATGATTCCTATATATCTATATAATATTATATATGTCCTACTAATTATGCACATGTTGTTACACCACACATATAATTACCTGGAGAAAAAAAATTCAAGATGGTTTTTTTGAGAATGTAAGGGTAGGAAATATTTCATTTCCTTGTTCAAATAAAATCATCCTCCCTTATTCTTAGACTGGTTGATGATTTAAAGAAACATCATCCTAAAACCCTAATAGAGTTTCTTAAAATGTTGAAAGGTTGAGATTTCTATATCTCACCACTTTTACTAACTTCTTTTTTAGCATATATATAAATTATGGAAATGAATATTTTATTTTTATAGATATTCTGGTAATATTTTGAGAAAAAGCCTCAGTGGAATCCATTTTTGTCTAATTATACTATTAAATCTAGAAATTATTGTTTATTGGACATCCATTTAATAAATTTTCCATTAGAATAATAATATGATGTTATTTTAATATAGACTATTTGTGTTTGAGTTCCAAAATTGATATCAGGGAAACGTAATTTCAAAAAATCACATTGTAAAGGTATTATCTCTTATCTAGTTAACTAATGTCCCTATAATTCAATATTAAAGAATAGAACATGATAAATTTTTGATACTTTAGTTTTTCATTACTATCACATGGTTTGAAACGTATGTTAAGAAATTGTGTGAAGATTTTTTCCATTGGTAGTTGCATCTTCATGGTTGATGTGAGGATTGGAAAACCATGTGTCCAAACAATGTGGACTTCCCAATTTCCATTTAATGAGGAGAATAAATTTCTACCCCTTCTTGATTTTTATATTAATCCTCTAACATATAATCTTTCATTCATCCAAAGAAATGGTGTTCATGGTGGAACATTAACCCTATCATCCATTTCAATTTTATTTTATCTTCCCCTTGGATTCTAAGTAGTTTTGAATGATAATAAATTCCTTCTTCAATTCATCTTCATCAATATTTTTCATTCCTTATCACTTGGTGTCTCCATATTCTATAATCCCAAACGACTGCTTTAGCTAAATTGCAAATTGATATGATTATAATATAGGGGATTTGGGTTTTAGGGGGACATGAGGGAACTCTATTATAATTTATGCATTTATCGCTGAAGGAATTGTGGATCTATTGTGTTCTCTCTTGAACATGGAATATATTTATTTGGAATCCCATTTTAATTCATGTCATAGATTTATTATATGTTTTTAATTTCTTCATTAAGAATTAATAGTAATTATTATACCTATAATGGAAATATAATTGATTTTCATTTGTTGATAAATGGCATCAACACGTTTCATATACTTATAACATTCCATGTGTTTATAAAAATGCTCGAGTGTCTCATTGAAAACAATTTAAATGTTTTATATTGGGTTTTTACCCAAGATTCATTTTTAGGGAGTATGTGTGATTTGTTAATGTTATTTTATATATGAATAATGCATTTTCCATTATTTTAATTTTTTTTTCAGATTATTTGATCTCAGTGGAACTTGAAATATTTAAATATTGTTATTATAGGAAATGGTTGATTTAAAAATAAATTTAATAGTTTTGTTTGTTATGTTTTTTTAATGGATGAATTTAAATGAAATTTCAAAAGGGTGTAAAATATATTTTCATCAAATGGATATTTGGGAAGCATGGTAAAACCATAAAGAATCTGTATTCTAAAACTATTAAGATTCTAATTTATACCCAGTTGTAATAATCATGAAACTTATAACTTCTAACCCCATGGGTGGTTTTTGATATTGGTATTTATTTATTTGATTCTTATTTTGGAATGTGAATGTGAATGTTTCATGTGATGGTTCAAGAGAATAGGTGAGGTTTATTTTAAATTATCCTTTATTAGTTCATGATATTTATTATCATTTTATATGTTACGTTTGACTTCTCATGTAAATCTTATGTATTGAAGTAGAGAAATTGATGAGTGAAATCCAATATTGGATTGTGATCATGATATTAATTATTTTCCAAAAAGTCATAGTTCTTAGGGGATGCATTGAATTCTCACAGTATCTTGAGAACTCCATGGATTTTTATAGTTACAAACTAATTTGACATGACTATTGGGATTAATAGATTACTTAGAATCATCAAAGGGATGATGTCACAAGTTTACATCTTATTACTTGAGTCTTAGGATAATTCCCATAATGTTCTGTCCTTCGCAAGAAATTTTAGAGGATTCCATAACTTAATTCATCTATATTTTTCTTGTTTGATTTCATCACATGGAACTATTTCATGGCTGTGATTTTTTGTTAATTTGTTAAATTCTTGTATAATATTTACTAGTATGTTTAATTTCTATTCTTATTTTGGAATTCTAGAAAAATATTTTCTAAAATAGATGGATAGTGTATTTTTAGATGGAAGAGATAGGTTATTTCATAATGGGGTTTTAAGAATATGTTTTTTAAATAATTATAATTATTAAAAATATTTTTTAAAAAAATTATTAAAAAAAATTAGTATTTTAGACATTTTTTATTTTAAATAGGGTGGGTGCTTTTAGAAATTTCATTCTGTCATGTATATTTATTTATTTTAAACTCAAATATTAAAAAACAATTTTATAAATTATCTGAAAACTATAATTTTATGGGTTATTTTACTAAAGTAATTGTATGGACTACATGGTGAGTTTATACTATGAATTTTTATCTCACACCCATCATATGAAATGGTGCATAGGTTTATAAAAATTAATTATTTTTCTCTTTTAGTGGAACATTCATATTAGATTTTTTATGGTCTAGGTTGGTGTTTTGATCAATGTGGGGATGCAATGACATAAGAATGGTCACTATTAGTAGTAATAGATCCATCCTAGTTCTATTTAATTTTTTATTTTAGGATGATTTATCAACCTCCCGACTTATATTATATTAATCTTTTATATGAGTTTTATCTTGTTTTACAGTATCTTATCATTGTGATTCATTTATATATATTTTTATGGATGGATATACATAATAACCTAGTTTTTTTTGTTCAAGTTAAATTTCTTATTTATAATTACTATGAGGGGAAAATTTTCATAACTTTGTTTTTTATAAGGCCCATGCACTAGTTTCTAGCCCATGGGGATTGAAAACTACCCTCTGATTTTGTGGCTAGAAAATCGGGTGATGTGTTTGGTTAAACTAGGCTAGTTTGTTATAAATGGTATTAGATCCTATTTAACATAGTAATATACTAGTTTTTTCTAATGAAAATTTATATATTTGTGGTTTGATGGTAATATTGAGTTATAATTATCTTCGGTACTTGGGAGGTTGGTTGGGATTGTGTTCTTATCTCTACCCTTTGTGATGATGATTTTGTTTTCATAATTACATCATATTTGAATTCATTATATGGGATAAAATCTTGATTTCCACTAATATTTCATTGGATTTGATATGAATGAAATCAGTTTGCACTAGGTTTTGATTGGATTTTGGGTTAAAAACAAAAAAGTTGAAGTAGTGGAATGATGTATTTTTGAATGACGTAATAAATAATTTAGTGACCAAAAACATGATCTTAAAATAATTTTAAAAAAGTATTATGAGATTATGCCATATCCCATAAAAAAGGATACTGAGTTGGGAATGGTATCATATCTTGTTTGGATATTTATTTTGAATACACATGGGGGATTACTATAGATTGAGGATGAATCAAGGTAGTACGAGTGATATATTGGTGTTATGAACATTAGTTCTAGTAATACAATTTTATATAATACAATTTTATTATTATTGTGAAATATATTTTAGGTAGAAAATAGTGATTTTAAATAAAAAACTTTTGGTTTGAAATGAGCATGAGGTCTTATTTTTGAAGTTGAATTGGTTTTCATGAAAATCACTTAACAATGTTTGATTTTATAATGGAATGTATAAATTTTTTAAAATTTAAAAATAGTTGGTATTTTAATTTAATGTTATCTGGACACTTATTTGGTGTGTTTATTGAAATTAAATGTTTTAAAATTGAAATATATATTATGAATTATTTTTAAATTAATTAAAATGGGTGAAGTGGTTTGAACATGGAAGTGGAATTTCATGAATTTTTTAAATTTAAAAATTTGGATTTTAACTCCACATAAAATGTTATTCTTGTTTTAAAATGATGTTTGTCTATTCCATATCAAGGGGTCGAGGGTTAAATATAAATTTTTTGTATTATTCAATTTCATGATATTGTGATTGCATAATTTTATTTAGGAAACAAGAATGGGTCAGTTTCCAAATTCATTTTATTTAAATTACTCCCACAAAAAGATCTTGAGAAAAAAAATGAGGGTATTGATTCCTCCATTTAGTGGTGTGTATAGGAATCATCCATATTGTTGTTATCTATTAGTCTTATTAGGGATCATATAGGTTGGGTTGGATATATTAGGCAAATCAGCCTTAGTTAGATTAGTAATTTAATGAATACAGATCTCTTAGAGATATTGTGCATGATTTTTTTATTTTTGGATTATTATTAAGTGATTTTAAATCACTTTTTATTTTAATGAAATATTTATTGGTGTGTTCGATGGATAAAAGTTTTGGTTACACTAATTGAAAAGGTTTAGTTTAGAATGTTCATTCCTCATGGTTCCTTGTGCCTTGTGTGGATACTTTTTGGTGATATTGTCTTTGGGGGTAATAACGATGAATGTGTTTTGGATATTTTTCATTGTTGGGGGACATCCTTGGTAGGGGTTTTAGGTGACTATAACACATATGTAATTAGTTGAAATTATACACTAGCTAATGTCGGTTATATATTTTTGGGTTAAGCATGACAGTGTAACCCATGTATGAGGTCCTAGATCACCCATTCCACACAACCATGTAACACAAGGGTAGATACCATATAATATCCTTGATTAGCTCATTTTTTTATTTGATGTGTACTTTGGATATTTGGGAATGGGATTGTTGTGGTTATTTATGTGCCCTAAACTTGTTATCTTGGATGTTTCTCCTTTTGGAGTTGAGTTAGACATGGTGGATGTCTATGGTTGATTTAATCATCGTTATTTTGGTAGTGATATATTTTTTAGGTGATTATCCATCAATTAACCATTTTAGTTCATAACTATTTGATGTTGATCCACATGTTGGGTCTCAATATTCATCTGGTTCTTGATGAGTGTTTCTGGATTTGTACATGATTAACATTGTTGTAGTTGTTTGAGGATATTTGTTGTTTATATATAATGAATCTTATTTTATCATCATTTTTATTCAATTATAAATACTTTTTTTTCTTTTCTCATTACATATTCTTAAACTAGGGAATTTTAGAGTCCATAATGTAGTATTTTTGGGAGATTTATGTCACCCATATGCCATTATTATTCATTAGTTTACACTATTTAATCTTATCATATGGTAATTTATGATTATAGGATGTTTTTTTTGATACATGAAAATCAATAAATTTTCTAAATGTTCAAGTTTTACACCAATATTTTTGAGGAAACAATGAAGATAAAATCACACAATAAAGATTTTAATTAATATTTCATGTGCACCAATTTTTTTATTGGTAGAATTTGTTCATTCCAAACCATGTAAATTCATGGAAAAATCATTTAAGATATTTTGGTGATATGGGTTCTACCACATGAAATGCACATAGTTATATGAAACCATATGATAACCTTGTGTTATATGTTTTATTTTTAGTAGTTTTAGTATTCATGGTTCGCACGTAGTTTAGAAATCATCAAACCAAACTACATGAGGGTATTTTTCATATATAGTACCATCCTCACTATTTTTAGAAAGTATGGAAAATAGTGTCATCCCACCATGTGTCATCCCTATTTCCAATTATTAGTGAGCTTACATTTATATCTCTTACTAATTAATTTTTTCCTCCCTCATGTCCACCTTCATTGAACCAATGGCTGTTTTTTCATTTGGGAGATTCTTCAATATCATCCTATTTAATTTCAATATCCCTTTCCATTGAATTCCATTGGGGTTTTGAATGTTAATTATTCTTTCTTCCAATAATCATATGTTCTCTTTTCCTTACCTTCTAGGTAAATACTCTTCATCTTTTTTCAGTTATTTTTTAAACATTGTTATATTTTTTCATTTTTTGTTTACAGGGTAATTCTAAGATGGAATAGGGAGGTTTCCTGAAATGGTGATGTTAGGGATTTTTTGTAATTTTTAGCATAAAACATACATATTATTTAATCTACTAGGGATTTACATGTTGTTTAATGGGGTTACACGATCTGTAATACTCTCCTAGAATATTAAATGATATGGTTACACAACGTCCAAGAGTACACAACATCTAAATATTAAAAATATGATTTCAATAATAGTAAATTCCTTTTTTTGGTATATATGGAATCTGAGACATTATAAGACATAAACCAGGGTAACATTGTGTGATAGTATCGGGGTAGGAAATTTTAAATGTGGCACATGGATGGTTTATTTTACAATCGACCAACATACCTCACATACGTGACCTAGAGCCATCCATAGGTGATTTTTGGTAATTTTTCTAGATCTCTGAACCATTCAAATTATTCTTTCAATGATTGATCATCAGGTTGATTGTTGTTCATCTAATGGAGTCTGAATTTTTCTTTTATCGTATTTCTTACTCTATTTACACTCCCTAGTTTTTTATGGATCTCATTGGAATTTATGGATATAATTTGATTGTTTTTTTATATTAATTATAGAATATCTTCCTATATCATATGTTCTATCATTCGTTACTGGTGAGTCATGATGTAGGCATTGTGATTGATGAATAAAGTGTGTTTGTCTATTTAGCACTATCATATTGACAAAACATTGAATATATTATTGAATTAAATTGATATAAATTAAAGCATGAAACCCCAATTTGATGATAATTGGAATTTAAAATTACATGGTATGTATTTAAAAAAACACTCAATTCCAATGGAATTAGAAATTTTTGTGTATTTTAAAATTGATTGATTTTTGAACTGATTTTGAGATAAATGGATCAATTTGACTTAATAAAAAAATTATTGAGTTTTTTTAAAATTCATGAAATGGTGAACAACCTAATTTTTTATTTTGAAATTCAATTTTCATATTGAAACAAAAAAGTGTAAATTATATTTTAAATTGATTATAAATTATAAGAACATAATTTATTATCAATTCAGAACATGTGAGCATGGGTAGTTAGTGGGTTATTTTGGACAAGAACACTCAGATGGTAATTACTTGGAAAATTATTGATGATTAATACTATAAAAACCTAGTTTTGTATAACTTATCCATGATGGAATATTGATTGGACCGATTCAATGTGTGCCTAAGGGACATGTGAAGATATAATTATCGTGATCACTGATATGTTTTGTGTGAAGATCGTATTACTAGAAGATTTCATACTACAACGATGTGAACATGGTTCTTGTTGTGATTATTTTGATATATATTCCTTTTATATTGAACTAATTTACCCATGCCTAATTATTTATATAATCAATTATATATAAGTTTTTTATTTATAACATGTTCAAATATTTTTTCATTAAATTGATTTGAAATCATTTTTTTTCTTATATATTAAAATGTTATTCCATGTCTATATTGATTAAAATTGAAATAATGATTTGGATTATTATTATGGAATCTTATTATGAAACACTTGGGGACACCCTACTAGAAATTTTAGCTAACAACCTACCTTCATATTTGGGAAGTTGTATATTTACTCCTACTTGGTCTAAGTAAATGGGAAGCACCTCTTAGTTGAGGTAGATATTATTGATCCATTGGGGAATAGAATGACGTTGAATTGTGAAATCAGGTTATCTTTTATATATTATGGTACCTTGATGATGTTCTATTTGGGGTTTTTTATATACTTATTTGTTTTATATTAATTTATCCCTTTCGAGTTTTTATAATACTAATATGTATGGTTATAGTCCACTATGTTTGTGGAAATTTTGATCACATGTTTATAAGTCATGATTCTAGGTTCTAGTTTCAATCCCATGGGGATCATGAATGCCCTTTGGCCTATGTTGAGAACTGATCGGTTATCAATGTACCAGGGTATCTGGGTGTGTTTGTGAAATTTGGTATTAATGGTGAAGGTTAAGAATCTTTCCTTAATGTAGGTATGTGGTTGAGAAATCTATTCATGACATTGGAGGTAGTTAGGAGTGATTTACAAACAATATCTCATTTTACCAAGCATCATGTCACCAAGGGTGGTCTGGGAAATGCTCCTTGAGGATTAGTTCTAGTGTTTTTCTTACCTTAGATTTGGATAATTGGAAATCTAAATATTGTTTTCTTATTTGATGGGATTAATTTCCCTTATTTCTCTTATTTTATAGTTGATCTATGTAATTTTCTGATGTCCTAAATGTTATTTTTTAATGTTTTTTAGAATCATTCCATTAATAATATGTTTGAACAGTATCTAGGAGAAAATTGCTAATGAACCATAGTGAGAAAATACTCTAATGGACTAGAATCTCATTGAGGTTTTTTTGAGTGTTGTCCATGCTCTAGGATAGGCAGTTGCATAAGTACCCGCTAAGGAACTAGTTGTGGAACCTCATAGGGATGAATCTTGGAGTTATTTATAAGAATTTATTCATTGGAATCCACCTACTTTCCAAGGAACTAATGATCCTCAAGTGGATGATGTCTGGTTGATAAATATAGAGAATATCTTTGACATTTTTGAAACTCTTTAAGTTATTAAGGTAATGTTTTTGGCATATAATCTTAAGGGACCTGGAAGGTGATTGTGGTATTCCCTAGATTAGGAGAAGAGAATGAGGGTTTAGAGTAGATGTTTTTTAATGATATTTTCACTGGACAATAAGATCAAGAATCTGTGGTTCTTTCTATGGCTATGGACTTATTCAATCTTGAGCATGCTGACAAGACCTTGACAGAATATGCAACTACTGAGCTTGTGTAGTATTCACTAGAGATCATATCAAATTGAATGTTAACAACTTGAAGGTTCTCTAGGGGACTTATATCAGATATTTTTTTCTCTAGATTTAAGGAAAAATATGTATTCTTATATTGGGATTATAGATAGGGAATTTATGGTCAAACATGATTTAGATTGTATGGTAGTTTGACATGAGTTATTTTTTCTCTGAGTGGTAGTTCTCTAAGTACTTATAATGTGAAGAGAAAGCATGATGATTCTCATGTTGGATCTCAATAGTATGGTTCTACTAAAACTCTTTCATTTCCTTGAAGATGCAAATTGGCATTATTTGATTTTGGAAATACAAGGTATTCCATATGGGTATACATTGAGGTGCCCTTGATATGTGGTTTCTGTGGTCAGTTAGGACACATGAAGAAATTCTATTATATAAATTATTCTACATATATTAATAAGGGGTCATCAACAACAAAAGGTTATATTTGAAATTAGTTGTTTCATGATATAAGGGTTTCTATCCATAAGAACACAGAACAAAGCTTCCTCATACAATGGAGGATTCTACAAAGGAATTAGATATGGGTTCGTCCACTGTGAGGGGTATCATCACTATAGCTTCATATTTAGTGACTGCTTTATTTGATACTAGTGCATGTAACTCATTTATATCATCTCATATTATGAATATAATAAATCTTTATCTGGATATTTTAACATTATTGATGGATATTACTAGATCCCTTTAGATCAACGAGAGTTTATAGTTAATATAGTGACCCTCTCTTATCATACATTAACATTACAAAAATAATTCAGAATACTTAAAACAATATACAAACAGATGACCAATGACTATACTAGTCATGGTTATTTAGAAACATGAAAAAATAAACACAAATACATAAGTGATATAAATTATCTCCCACTAGGTTTATCTTGACTATCTCCCTTCATAGACAGATCAAATAGAATATATATCTTTATAACCTTTGGAAGGATCTATAAAAATGGGTGAGATCAAATCCATTGTAAGGGTATTCAATGAAGATATATAAGAATAATCATGTGTATAATGGTATGATAACCTGATCTCAAAAATAAATGATCATACCCTGTGTATCAACGATCATATACATGAATCCTGTCATAAGGCTTCATAGTTCAAAACACATAAATCATAATGAAATAAAGAACATAATCCATGAAAAGATAACAAATGAATAAAACATGGAATTGTGGCAAGCACATAAGCTTATAATAACATTTCTATATTATCCAAGGGATCACTTCCAAGACCATATTGGTAGTATAGGTTCACACCCCATACCATCTTGGTAGTCATAGTTTACTCCCATGGCCATCTTGGTAGAACAGGTTCACACCTCCTAACATCTTTTTAGTAATGGTTCACTCCCATGGCCATGTTAGTTGTCAATATTCATTTCCAATACAATATGAGTTTGTCTCATTAGACATAAATCATTATCTTATTAATTATTTGGAGATATAGGTCCTAACCATCTTATAATGAAATCATACATACATGTTACAAAATATCATCGATAATCATATCATAACCCATGAAATGAAATGGGTAATATAAAAATTTAATCATATCATAACCTATGGAAGGAGTAATGTTTCATAATCATTTCATCATAAACATAACCCGTGAAAAGAATATGTTTTCAAAATAATATATCCCACGAATTAGAAAAAGGATTCATAATCATTATACCATAAAAAATAATTAGTTTAGAGAAATAATATAAATGTAAACATTGAATAATTTCCCCATAAAGTCATGAATAAATCCAATGGATGTTATATTAGTTGGAAAATATTTTTTAAAGATCATCTAAAAACATTTTCTGAGTAAAATATCCTTTATATATTAAAAACACATTTTAAAACATAAAACCTTTTGAAAACATTTTTCTATGAAAATAGATTTGATAACTCATAATGGATGTTTTGAAAACAATAATAAATTTTTAAAACTCTTCTTACTTGAAAATTGGATTCAATGAGATTTTTAAATCATTTTGGAAATGATTTTTAAAAACATTGTTTTTGAATAAAATAGATTTCCTACCGGAAAGAGAGACAATCAAATTTTACATAAAAAAGGATTATTAATTACCAATGATTGGAAAATGGTTCTAATTCATGGATATATATTTAATTAATAGAGGAGAAATAAAATCATCTGTTTTCTTTAGATATAGATAATAATATTTCATCAAAGGAATAATAAACATAAAAAATCACAAAAAGTGATGACATTTTTTCATTAAACTATGATAAATTGGTAACTAGGGATCATATTCTCCATGTAAGAAAATGAAATTACATAAATCTTAAAACTTCTTAAAAATAAGGAAATTCAATATGCAACATGTGCAATTGGAGTTTATAAAACTAGAAAAAGTTTTTAGGTGCATAACAAAACATGAGTCTCAAAGAGGGAAGATTGAGACCAAACCTTTTTTCTGATTTGTTAACTTTTGAAACTTAGACCCCATGAAATAAAGTTCATAAAATACAAATATTAATACAAATTAATATAATTATAATAATTATATAATGCCATCCTGGGAATTACATTCACTAAACTAAATTAAAGAGTGGTTAATATATAATGAATATCAGAGAAATAAAATGTGAGAGAAAATCCCCTAAAATTATGTCTTGACACTCATTATACATGTTCAAACCACCTCTATAAAAAATTTAAAGTTATTATGAATCTTTTAAAAAACCATATTCGTATATATAAATATAAATATGGTTTTATTATGACCTTATATTACCCACTTGTTAACAATCTATTGTTAAGGTTTCACTTTGGGTGATATTCATTTTATTCTTCTCATTTATCATAATTTTTTATATCATGGGAATTTATTAATTATATCAATATTTACCTAATTTAATACAATATATAAATATCATTTATATATAGTATATGTGTATTATAATAATCTATATAATATATAAGTATGAAATAAAATACATATTTCATGAAGATGGTAGGTCGTACATACGCATTAATGATATTTTCTTTTAATTGTTGTGTTGAAATAATGAAATTCAATGATATATATATATATATATATATATATATATAATTATTAAATTAGATTTATTCTATCATATATAACTTTTGTATTCAATACAACCATCATTAATACAATCTGTGTAGTGTGTGAACGAATCTTATCGCTTTAAGTGGGTGGTACTCCGCACTTCCTCAAAAAAAAAAATCATATTAACATAAAATGGAATGTAAAAAAGATATTCATTTTAAAAGGAATTAATAATTTAAAATTAAATAAAAAATATAATATATTTCATAAATAAACTGAGTTTTTATTATAATTTCCACCATGAGAGGCAGTAAGGAAAACTGAAAAATCGTCATTTAGTGAAGTGGTGGTTCACTGCACACATAAATTTTATGATTGTTATCAATTAGGTGATTGTGTGTGAAATTATATGTTGAAACCATATCATAAATAAATATTTTATTTATGATTAGTTTTTTTATACAATCATTGAAAAATAAATTGGTGTGGTGGAGAAAGAAAATAAAATAAAGGACTTGAGAGAAGACGTTCCTCTTAACCGGGTAACGCTGTTTGATTTGTGGCAAAAGGATTTCTTGGATTGCCTTATACCAAAGGGAAGGATTATGGGAGTAAGTTAGGATTTATGGTTAGTTAATTGGATAGGTATTTTTAAATATTAATGGTTTTTAGAGGTGTGACGAAGAGGGAGAGGTGGTGGTCTTTTATAGGGAAAGACTCACATGATATTTTTGAAAACATGTTAGGTGTACCATTTTTTTCCTAAAAAAGTCATTAAAACTGAAACAATTCAATAATTTCTGTTAAATAGACGAATAATTTCAAGAGCATGGGAGTTTTAAAAGTTTCTAAGTCATTTTGGGACTTAAATTTATGGTTTAGTCTTTAGTTAGGCTTTATTTTACCTTAATCGATGAAATTAATTTTAATTACATTCACTAATATTTTTGCTAAAAAACTAAGTTGTACTTATTAGAAATTAGAAATTATGATTATTAAAGATATTGAATCCATTGTTTAAAATTCCAGTCATATATGTGGATGAAATTAATTTAAAATTAATCCTCCAGTTGGGTTGACACTGCGGGTTTTTTAAGTTAAAATGATCAAATGTTTGCTTTGTTTTTATATCCGATTTTAATTAGATATTGGTTCCAAAAAACAAATTTTTATTAATTAATAAAAATCTAATATAATTAATCTTTTTAACTAATTTAAAATATATTTTATCCTTATAAATCAATTATATTAAAAATCTGATTTAAATTAAAATCTGGTATTTTTTAATATTTATAAAAAAATGAATTTTCTTAAAAAATCAAAAAAATTCACCATAAGATTTTTTCAAAATTCTAAATTCAAAAATGTTATTTATTTTATAACATTAAGATTTAAATTTTTTCTATATTTAATTTTATTATTAATAGTGTTTCATTCGAGAAAATGGTATTTTTAAACATAAAAATGACTTTACCAAAAATCATATATGTCCCGACCCGTCCCGATGGGGCCCGTGCCACGACTCCCCAAGCCTGCCTCCAAAATTCCAGGGGCTAGTGACTAGCACCGAGTAGGCATATTACTAACATGGGTGGCATTTCATAAGTCTTTTTACACACACACACATCTCCAAGCCCACAAATACTGAAATACAAAAACCACTAAGGAACAAAATGCATGCATACAACTTATCCCAACCAACAGAGTACAACATAAGTAATGTACAGAAAATAAATTTGGCCAAAATACAAGCCCACAAAAAACAAGATACTATAAAGTACAATGTCTAACCTATAATCACAAAGAGGTACATGGACTACTGCTCGAAGCTGTAGGAACACCTCGACCTATAGGTAACTCTGTAAGCCCGGTCATGCCCTGGTCCGCCCTGGACTCTATCAAAAGACCACTTGTCTGCACAAGACATGAAATATGCAGGAAAAGCCTGTGCAGGGGTGATTATAACAATACTTAGTAGAGGACCTCAAAACCACAACGAAACACCCAAAGTAAAGGTACAATCATCTCTACACAGTATATGTCTACTTAGCATATAACAAGGGAAAAACAATCCAGATATACTCAAAACCCAGACCCATAGTATAGGGAAAAGTCACACAACCGCATACCCACACTAGGGATTCAGTTTGATGATTCCATGAATCACTCATCCAAGATAACTCACTCCTTGAGTCTGGTATCTCTGATGTTGTCTGTCCAAGAAGTATTGTTTGTAAGCAATAGCCATGAGAGATAGATACAATCATTCTGGTATAACAAACTCATGATTGGGTAAAGATCATGATACATAGATGAGGATCACTGCTGGGTCCTTGGAGGATACTACAACTCATCCTGATTCACCAATTAATTAGAGGATCTTTGCCCTATGGGGATAGTCATGTCGATACATGACTATACATTGGGTAAAAAATGGATAGAGGATCTCACTCTGGGCCTCTCGAAGGGATACCTAACTCTTTCTCAGGATGTCCTACTAAAGGGATCATACTCCGTTGAATAGAAACGATTCCTGACCTTCAGAGGAACGAGAAAAAGCGGCACTAAAACAAATGTAAAATGTCCAAGATATGGTGGCCAAGATGTTCAAGCCATGTTCTAGGACATACACAGTGTGTAGAAAGGTCACACGCCATATCTCGGAATTCTAGTTACTTCCCGTGTTAAACGGCCCGAGTCAGAAGGAACTTGCTGTGTAAAAAAGATAAGTACATTGCATTTAGTATGGACCAAACGCTATGTCCGAGAAACTAGGTTTTCCTCCGTGTATGTTGTCGTATGCTCGTACACGACTTTAACTCAAGTGGGTCATCCCGTGTAACTGATACACGGGGTAACCCATGTAACTGGCCTCTACCATGCCATGTAAAGTCTATAGGCCATGTTACTAAGCCGTGTAGTCTATCCTGTGTCAGTGTACCTCCTAGAATACAAACTGAGCGTTGGGGAAGGTCCGACACACCGTGTGATAGGGGTCCCACACCGTGTGATACCTCTGTGACACCCGAAACCCTATCCACCACCGCTGGTACCACATAATGTGTCCTTAGGGATACACATAGTGTGTTCGGGAAATTTCAAGAATCACTTAACTGTGCCGCCACGCCTCAGTGAATCTATGATCTTTGCTCCGATGATCTATTTTCCATGAACCTCTAGATTCTAGGTCTCCCTGACATCCTGAAGTCGTCTCCATTGATTTCGAGCCTCCGATTGGCCCTGAAAATTCGTATCGATCCACCTGCATGAAGAATGTTTGAAGAACGATTTCTCCCAATTCAATAAGATTCATCATCCTCCATCATTTTTGTACCTCTTCAAGGTTGTCACGAGGTCGAATATCCAATTTTGGATCATTTATTTGCAAAATGTATGTGCAAAGATCGGATGTTC
Source organism: Viscum album (assembly GCA_963277665.1). Lineage (NCBI taxonomy): Eukaryota > Viridiplantae > Streptophyta > Magnoliopsida > Santalales > Viscaceae > Viscum > Viscum album. The sequence continues at coordinate 845,768,427 of OY728131.1, read as the reverse complement.
ATAACCTTGTGAAGAACATGATGAACACAGGGTTAAAAGAGGGAGAAGAAATCTAAACAACAAAAAGAGGAACAATCCTCGTCGTCTTTCATCTCGGAGTAGATTCGCTCCAGTTTGAAGTATTGAAATAGAAAATCGAATCATGGATTTTAAACATCACGGATTAATCCCCAAATTCAGACCAATAAAAAACCCTCTCGCAAGAACGCATGATCCGTAGATCAACCTGTTTATGGGTTGATCAACATTCATCGTTTGATCAAATAATGGGGAAGAGCTGAGTCAAAATAAAAAAACCCTACCTCATTCCAGTTGACGAACGATTTCCACGTCACATTCGTTGGTGAGGTTCATCGAATCCGAGATGCGTCGATCGATCGTGTCATCGTTTTCTGCAAAAGGGTTCTCCTCCAAAGCTCCAAGAGGCTCTCTCTCAATTCACAGGGTTATGAGGCTAACCCTGTGAACTATCCATAAGTAGGTATTTATAAGGGGGGAATTTGGTCAATGCAAAAAAAGGAAACTTTTAAATAAATTAAATTATTTAATTATTTAATTTTCAGAAAAACCTCCAAATAAACTCCCACAGCTAACTCGCGCTGGTTGATGATAGGCCCAGCCTATGGTAAATTCAATATTATTAACGTGGCATTTCCCTCATATTTATGATCCGAGAACACGTTTCAATGTTATTAGACTTTTTCAGGAAAACTTCTCGTGTGCACTGTTTAAAACTTAATTAAATTCAATCATTTATTTTGGGCACCCTGGGCCTCGGAATCACACACCGTCAAATGGTCCTATCTCAAAATAATTCCATATAAAATTAAAAAATAATACATGAAAAATTTGAGAGAAAACTTCTCCCCACCTTGGGGTATTGCGTCCACAAAATTCCAAAACAAGGGCTACTCAAAAATATGTGGGTACTGGGTATAGATATGAGTCATCAACTCCCACGTGCTCTCCTAAAGATTATAGTGCTGCAACCTGACATGCACCAAGGGAATCTATCTCCAACAAAGGATTCTCACCATCCAATTCTCGATCTCTACATGGGTACTCAGCAATGGTATCTCCATCCTCATTGTGCAGCTCGACCCAGTCGATGACGTGAGATGGGTCATGCGCGTACGTCCTCATCTACGACATGAGGATTAAATCATGTACTAGAAGAAAATGTGGTAGTAGAGCTAGGCAGTATGCTCCTCACCAACTCTGCGAAGTATCTAAAAATATCTGATGACCCTCAGAGATTGTTGTCGCCTCATCCAATTCTATGTAAACCTTGTCTAGGTGAGACATTAATGAACACATGGTCCCCCTCCATGAACTCTATAGGTCTCTATCATCTATCATCAGAAGAATTTTTCCGGCTATGTGTTGTCTTCATCTTCTCTAGGATGATCTGCACCTTCTCGGTGGTAGCTCACACCAACTCTGGACCCATGAGTGCTGACTCTCCTCGGTCGGTCTAGCAAAGAGGTGAATGGTATGGTCTCCCATACAACCCTAAACTGGTATCACAGAAATGGTGGAGTTGTAGATATTGTTTTATGCAAACTCCACCAATGGTAGGTGTTCCTCCCAACTACGACCAAATACCCAGATACAGGCCCACAACATATCCTCCAAAACCTAAATGGTCCTCTCTGTCTAAAAATCTTTCTAAGGATGGAACATTGTGCTAAAGCATAGTTGAGTCCCAAAAGCCTCCTGTAATATCTTCAACAACCAGGATCTTAAGAAGGAATCACGATGTGAGACTATTGTCTAAGGGACTCCCTGAAGTCGAACAATCTCCTACACGTAGAGGCATCCCAAGCTTCCCATGAAACTTTCTCCCTAAAAGCTAAGATGTGGGCCGACATGGTGAGCCAGTCAATGATCACCTAGAAAGAATCATGCCCTTTGGATGTCTATGGTAATCCTTTCATGATGTCCATCAATATTCAATCCCACTTCCACTCTGTAACTTTCAGGGGTGAGCTAATCTCTCTGAACCTGGTGCTCAGCCTTCACTTGTTGGCATGTAAGGCATCGAGGAATGAACTCTGCTACAACATTCTTCATTCTTATCCACCAGAACTATCATCAATGATCCTGGTACAACTTTATCACTCTAGTATGTACCACCAAGGGGGATGCATGAAACTCCCAACGGACATCCTCCCGCAACACCACCGATACAACAGTGTGTCCTCTAAAAAGAACTATTTTCTCCCCACCTTGTGAATATCCATCAGGGGAATGCACTGAGGATAACTGAGCACGTAAAGCCTCACAATCGACATACCCAAGTTGTGCCTCCCTAAATCGCTGTATGATTATAGTTATAACAACCATCAACTGAATTTAAGCCACATCCTCTATATCCACAAAGGATAACTATAATGAGGCCAATTGTTCAATCGCCTCAATCAGCAGCTACGAGCGTGATCTCATTCTAAGAGAATCTATCACCTTGTTCCCCTTTCCAAGAGTATAGATTATTTCAAAATCAATTTAATGGAGGAACTATATCCAATTCCACTATCTCGGATTCAGATCCTTCTACGACAAGATGTACTTGAGGCTCTTGTGGTTAGAGTAGACGATGAACCACTCACACATAAGGTAGTGTCACCACATCTTCAACGTGAATATTACCACTACCAACTCATGATCAAGGGTCACATAGTTCTTCTCATGTGGATTAAGATGGTGTAAACCAATAAGCAATGACTACCTTTTTCTGCATTAGGAAACATCCAAGCCCGGTCCTTGATGTGTCGCAGAAAACTACGTACTCGAAACCGTCCTTCGGCAATCTCAAAATCGGGGAGTTAATCAAACATTGCCTCAACTGCTCGAAAGCCTACTGCCACTTCTCCCTCAACATGAATGGTTTTCCCATCCTAATCAAGGATGTTATCGGTGCTGATAAACAGGATAAATCAGGAATGAGTCTGTAGTAATACCTTGCCAACCCAAGGAAGCTCCGAACCTCCGTCACGCTATGAGGTTTCTCCCATGCTATCACTGCCACCACATGGGCTAGGTCCATAGCTACTACATCTGCTGAGATAAAATTTCCTTGAATGTGGACCTCCTGAGTCAAGAACTGGCACTTCAACAGCTTCCCATAAAGTTGGTTCTCTCGGAGTATGTCTAGAATAATCCAAAGCTGTCTCGTATGCTCCTCCTCTGATGCTGACTACAGAAGGATTTCATTGATGATGACCACTACAATCTAGTCTAAATACGACTAGAATATCCAGTTCATAAGTTTCATGAACATTGTAGGGTCATTCGTCATGCAAAAAAGGCATCACCAAGTACTCATAGTGATTATAGCAGCATCTGAATGCCATCTTTAGAAAATCCTTATCTCGTACTCGTAACATGTGGTAACCTGACCAAAGGTCAACCATTAAGAGCCACTTTTACAATCTTATATTATCGAAGAGGTCATCGATACTTGTTAGTGGATAATTGTTCTTCATCGTTACCTGATTCAAGCATCTGTAATCGAATCGCAACCTTTAACTCCAGTATTCCTTTTTGGCAAACCAAACTAGGGCCACCAAGGGTGAAACGCTGGGTCTTATGAATCCCTTGCTCTGTAAATAATATAACTACAACCTAAGCTCATGAAGCTCTGCGGGAGCCATCCGATATGCTGGTGAGGAAATCAATGTCATCCTAGGATTTAAGTCGATGCAAAAGTCAATTTCTCGGTGGGGAGGTAATCCTGGGACATCTTCGGCAAAGTCATACTCATACTCTGCCACTAATATTTGGAACTGGAAGCTCAAAACATCTACTGCTCAGAGGGTAAGGTTATCCAACTCATGATTGATTGGAAGCACACTCCTATTAATGAGCACATTCTTATGCTACCTAGGTCTTATTTTCCCCAAAAAAAGGAAGACCTTGTCCCATCTCTGCGGACACACCACACTATTCGCCACAAGTATTCAATCTGGGCATGGAATGAAGATAGCCAATCCATACCGAGACTGACGTCGTAAGGCCTCGATGATGTCACCCAGAGGTTACAACTGAAACTCTCACCTCCATGGGTAACATCGCACTGTATGCAAACGTGTGTCATCATCGAGTCTTCTCCAGTCGGTGTATCCAAGCATAATGGTTGAGTCAACGGCTCTACCGGAATCTCAAGGATTCGGACAAGAAATGTGTGAGGAAGTAATTAAAGGAACATGTGTCTACAAGTATGGTATATAAGGTAGAAAAGGCATAGATCATACCTTGGATCATCCCTGGAGTCCCTGGGTCATACGCCTCGACTGCATGCAGTTGTCTGCGCCCTTGTCCCCATGCTCTCTGAGCCTAGTGCAGACCTCCCAAGGGTGGTGGTGGAAGTAGATTGAAGCGGTTTTACCACCTCTTTCTCTCCCTGCTCCTATTCCATCTCTTCTACCAAGTGGGTCTATCTTCTCTACTCTCTACCTCGGCCTTGGTGGTCCATCCCCCACCACCCTGTCAGCAGCTCGACAGGTAGGACAGTCTATAGCGAGATGGCCCCTACTGTCGCACGAGTAGCACTGCCTCTCCCTAGGCTCATTGGATCCATCTTGAGAACCCTTGACAGCTGAACCCCTATCATGGGTCCTCCTGTGACGTCTCCCACAACTTGATCCCTATGTCTGATGCTGGCTCCCTGATGTCGAGGTCTCCGCACCGGTCTGCCTACTGTTGACTGTCGTTAGCTGTCTCTGCTCCGCCAAGAAGCGCTTGATCAATAAGGCTCACTCGAGCACTCCATCATAGGTCAAGATTCATAGATCCATGATACTATATTGTATGTATCATCTTAGACCTCGCTCGAAGGTCCATGCTCGGATGTTCAGATCCCTCACTATATCCATCAAGTATTTGGCGTGGTTGGTGAAACTTGATGAATAGTAAGCTACCATCAGACTGCCCTGCTGGAGCTAAAGAAGTTCCTGTATACACACTACTGTTAGCATAACCAGAGAGAACTCCTCCCTAATTATTGGCTCAAACTTCATCCATGAACGAGTATCCTCATCTTGGGTCTATGTGGTCAGAATCCACCATCGTCCCATTGAACCCTGATGAAGGCTCACTCCAAGGATCTCCATCTGCTTTGCTGGTGTCCTCACTAGATGGAAAACTCTAGTCCCTGCCTCAATCCAGTCCTCAGCCTCCTTATGGTCGGGATCACCTTAGAAACTAATGGGTCTCTGTCTCTGGAACACATGGACCACACTCACCATGCGCCCCTCGTCTGTTGGGATTGCGGGCACCATAGTCTACTCCACTGGTGGTGGTATATCATGTGCACCACCTGGATGTAACGCCTGGGGAACTGGTCCTTGTATCAATGCCTCCTCACTGAGGGGTCATCCTTATGATTTCACTACTTAATCCTAGTAGGTATGCATATCAGAGGCATCTTGTATGGAACAAGATGTATCATGGTCAAATAGTATATCTGGATAGCTGACACAATGGACATGGTAAACCCAACCCATTTCAATATGATTCATGTACAAATCTCTTATTTCCCTGAAACTAATGTTTTCATGTATCGAGTCGAAATGTAGGTTATCAGGGTCATGGTGTATGGATACATCGGCCACTCACACCAACACTAGAGTCTATGGCTTAAATGCCAAGCTCAAAAAATGTAACATTGATTCCCCATACCAATCCCATAGAATCCTGGTTCTATGGAAAAACCAACCAGATCTTATACCAATCTATCATGATCTATCCCAGTGGGGCCCATGCCATGGCTCCCCTTTCCTGCCTCCAATAGGCTAGTGGCTGGTGACTAGTACCGAGTAGGCATATTACTAAAAAGGGAGGCATTACCTAAGTACCTATACACACACACAAATCACCAAGACTGAAAATGCTGAAATTAAAAAAACCACTAAGTAACAATATGCATGCATTTAACTAAACCCATCCAACAGAGTAAAATAGAAGTAAAGTATGAAAAATAAACTGGGCTAGAATACAATCTCACCACAAATAAGAGACTATAAACTACAAAGTCCAACCTATAAGAACACTGAGGTACTAGGACTACTTCTCATAGAATAGGAACACCTCAGCCAATAGGGAACTCAAAAAGCCCGGTCCTGCCCTGGTCCGCCCTAGACTCTATCAAAAGTCCGCTCGTCGGCACAATACATGACATGTGTGGGCTAATCCCGTGTAGGGGTGACAAAAACAATACTTAGTAAAGGACCCAAAAAACCAAAAAGAAATACAAAATGTAATGGTACAGTCATCTCTACATAGTACATGTCTATAGAACATATTACAAGGGATAAAAACCCAGATATACTGAAAACCCATACCCGTAGTCTAGGGACAAGTCACACAATCGCATATCCACACTAGGGATTCAGTTTAAATATTCCATGAAGCACTCATCCGGGATAATTCAATCAATGAGTATGATAGCTTTGATGTCGTCCATCGTAGAATTACTCTTCATTAGAAAAAGCCATCGGTGATAGAACCAATCATTCCATAAGAACACACTCCTGACTACGGAAAGATCACGATACACAGATGATAATCACTACCACGACATTGATAGATACCGCGAGTCACCCGGATTCACCTGCTATGTAGATGATCGGTACCCTATGGGGATATTCACATCGACACCTGACTCTAACTTGGGTCATGAATGGATATAAGATCTCACTTTGGGCCTCTCAGAGGGATACTTGACTCTATCTTGGGAAGTCCTATTGGAGGGATCATACTCCTGTGAATGGAAATGATACCTGACCTTCAAGGGAAAGAGAAGAAGGGGCACTATCCCAAACAAAACATGTAGAAGTTATGATGGACAAAAGTTTTAATCCATGTTCTAGGATATACATGGTGTGTAGAATGTTCACACACTGAGTCTCGTGACTCTGGGTATTTCCCATGTGAAATGCCCTAAGTCCAAAGGAACATGCCATGTAAAAAAGTAAGAACACAGTGTGTCATGTTAACCACACACCATATCCAAGCTACTGGGGTTCCCTCCCTGTACATATCTGTGTGCCCGTACGCGACATTAACATGCGTGGGCCATCCCATGTAGCCAATACACGGGGTATCCCACAAAACTGGCCTCTTCCATGCCACGTAAGATCTACAGACCATGTTGCAAAGCTATGTAGTCCATCACTTGTCCGTGTACTTCCCAAAATTAATGTTGAGCTTTGGGGAAGGTCCAACGTGTCGTGTGATAGGGGTCACATTCCATGTGATACCTGTCTGACACCCAAAACCCTAGCCTCTACTGCTGGTACAACACGGTGTGTTCATAGGGATATAAACAATCTTTCCAGGAAACTTCAAGAATCACATAACTGCATCGCCGTACCTCGGTGAAGCTCCGATCTTTGCTCCGATGATCCGTTTTCCACAAAACTCTATATTATCAGTCACTACGTTGTCCTAAAGTCATCTCCATTACTATTAGGCCACCGATTTTCCCTAAAAATGCATATCGATCCACTCGTGTGAAGAACACTCAAAGAATTATTTCTCCCAATTCAATCCATTTCGTCATCTGCCATCGTCATCGCACCTCTTCTAGGTCATCGTGATGTCAAATCTCCAATTTGGGATATTTTCATTTCAAAACAGATGTGCAACGATCTGATGTTTAAAACCCCACAGGGAACGTGAAGAACATGAGTTTAATAGAGGGGTAAGAAATACAATGCACAAAAAGAGGAATGATCCTCTATTTTCATTCATCACGACATTGATACACTCCTATTAGAATGATTAAATAGAGAGAATAAAAATATGAATTTTAAACATCGTGGATTAATCCCCATGTTCAACCCAATAAAAACCCTCCCAAAAGAATACACAATATGGAGATCAACATGTTCATGGGTTGATCCGAGTTTTTCATTTGATCAAATAATATGGAAGAAATAAGTCAAATTAAAAACCCCTACCTTGATCTGGTTAAAGAACGATCGCCACATCACGTTTGTTGGCAAGGTTCTTCGAATATGAGATGTGTCGATCTGATTGCGTCATCGTCGTCTGTAAATAGGTTCCCCTTCGAATATCAAAGAGGCCCTCTCTCAATTCACAGGGTTATGAGGCTAACCCTATGATCATTACATAATAAGGTATTTAAAAGAGAAGAATTTGGTTGCTATGAAAAAAGTAAAATTTTAAATAAAAAGAAATTATTAACTAATTTTATTTCCATAAAAATATCCAAAAACTAACTCCTAAAACTGACCCGCACCAATTGATTTTACGCCCCGCCTAAGGTAAAGTCACTACTCTGAACGCAACATTGCCCTCAACTTTCTAATCTGAGCAACCTTTTAAATGTTAATCCACTTTTTGAGGAAAACCCCTAATGCAAATTGTTTAAAGTTTCATTAAATTCATACATTTATTCTGGGAACTCCAGGCCTCTGAATCGCACACAATTTAAAGGTATGGTCTGTAAATAATTCCATATAATATTTAAAAATAATAAACGACTGAAAATTAACTTTTTTATTATCAAAACACTTTTGAGGTAAAAGTGAGAAACCACAAGATCCAGACATTAAAACCAATTAAAACCATGAACAATGATAACCCAGATCAAGACTACACAATCTGCTCCTCCCTAGTGACATCATAGTGATGATAATATTTCACCATCGCATGATCACTCGGCTAGCTGACTTGTGCAAAGATGCACGGGCATGGTACCAATGGCAGAGCCATACCCTCTCGGACTTCCCAATCCGAATGACATGCTCAAGAGAAAGCTTCCTGCACTGATCCCCATCTGAAGCAGATTCATGTAGAGTGCTGGTACAAATATATCAAAAATTCAACAATCGATGAATTACCTTAATGTAGCCTCAATTTTGAGACTCCCAAATTTCATTCACAGCTTCTCTAATTTGAAGACTCTCAATGTTCATTCAAAACTTCTCAAATTGACCTCCCAGAGACATTAAATCCTTCATCATTTTTAGTTTCCATTGCATACCTCAAATTCTGGCCTGTAGAGAAACTCTTAGGGATTGAGTCAATGGATTCATCCAAGACCAGAGAATCAAGAACCATGTACAATATTCCACGAAATCAGACCAACTTGATCAAAAACAACCGCTTCAAATCATGAACAGAACAGGTTTACGACAAGCAGATTCAAAACAGAATATTCACACAGCGCACCATAGGATACACAACATTTCGCATCCAAAACCTTAACCCGATTCAAGAAATCAATGATTGAAATCCATCACCTCATCCCAATCACGAATCAACAAAACTGACTCCAAAACAACAACGAAGCTGCACTCCAAACCAGGATTAACTGCAAAAAACAAAAACTGGAAAACATCACCAGTACTCCAGCAGGTAGACGCATGTCAGATCCCGTCGTCTCCATCCATGTCACACGCGAAGACCACGACAAATAGCCCAGTGTACAGACAAAAGAAGCGGAAGTACACACAGGCTATTGAAACTGGACCATGGCAGCCGGATGGCAAAGTGCTACATTGAGAGAACCTAACCAGAGATGAGGGATTAGGGTGAGGAGAGGTCAACAACATTGAAACTGATGAAGGTTGAGTCGAAGGCGCTGACGCCACCACAACAGAGGATCTTCCACCGCGGATTCACAGAGCACAAGGGAGGAGGCGCCTCTCCAACCCTAGATGGAGGAGGAGGCAACGAGAGGTAGGTTTTTCCTGAAGAGCACCCCTTACGGGCTCATCTGTCTTCCAATAAACGGAAAATCCAAGACACTACAATATATTTCATTATCAATATGATTTATTTATATAAAACTATTTTGAATAATATTTGAAATTTATTTATTACTATTCATATTTATATGTTTAATCGATATGTTATAATAATACCATTTAAATAATTATAATATGAAAATAATGTTTCCTAGAAGTATTAGTGTTTCCTATAACATATGTCAAGTTGTTGATTCATGTAACGAATATTGATTCAATTTTCTGTATAACGTACACTAAGTGGTTTTTTTAATGTTTAATGAGTTGGTTCCATGTAATTTATTGCAATGTAGTTCCATGTGAACAGACTGTTTGAATTAGTTCATTTCAAAACATAGATGAAAATCTAATTTATTCAAGAAAAAAGGTCCAAAAAATAAGGTTGTTATACTCTTTGTCGACCTTTATATGCTTTCCCATTATCAGATATCGAGCTTACTTGATATTTTCTAGTTCGCTAAATGAAACCTCTTGATGTAACTTTTTTTATAGAATAGATCATTTCAAGTAAATCCCGAATTGATTTTTATCTAAGAAGGGTCCCCTTTACGACTCTATGTGGGCTATCTAGTGTCTTTCATGGATAATGGGACCCATGGTCTTGTAGATTCTGAAATTCTTATAATGGGTTAGGGAAAGTTACATATGTGTTTGATTTTAATCTATTATAAGAATCCTTGAGTGTTTATCTCCCTCTAGTTTTGATCAAGTTTCCAAGCATTTTTATTTGGACTTCTCTATATTCGTTCCACCGATATGGGAGGTAATTTTTTTGTTGATTTGGTTCCTGGTACTAAACTACTATATATAAAATCTTACTATATTGATCCAGCTAAAATTAAGGATTTGAATAATCTCATTAACGACCTTTAATATACGGATTTTTTTATTCCAATGTGTGTGACATTGGGCGCACTTGTTCTCTTTTCTAAGAATAGTGATGGAGAACTTCACCTATCTGTTGATTAGTAAAACCTAAACTGAGTTACATTGAAGAAAATATATCTATTACCACAGATTTATGTTCTATTTGAACATTTAAATTGGGGAAATGTGGGTTCTTAATATTGATAATTGATCTGGTTATCACTAGTTGAGAATAAAATAATCTCGAATACAGAATACCTCCTTCCAGAGTAGGTATGTCCATTATGAGTACCATTTAATTCCATTTTCTCTAACCAATTACGCCATAGTATTTATCAATTTTATGAAAATTATTTTCCATGAGTATCTTGATATGTTAATGGTGGTCTTTTTGGATGACATCCAATTTTTTCCTATGTCTGAGGAGGGTCATTTGTTCCATTTGAGATCAGTTCTGAGTTTGTTGAGAAATCACTAACTTTATGAAAGTATAATGAAATTTAATTTATGGGATTGGGATGTGATGTTCGTGGAACAAATTAGATTGGAATATGTTATTTCAGTTGATACTAAGAAGGGTAACGTCATTATTTCATGGGATCAACCGCTTAATATTTTAAAGATTAAGAGAATCTTGGGTTTAGTTAGATATTATTAATAGTTTGTAAAGGATTTCTAGAATTTAATTCTCTGATGATATCTATATCTAATAAGTTAATATTGTTTGATTGAGATGATAAATTTTAGAGTTCTTTTATAGAAATAAATAAAATTAGTTATGTGCTGGTGTGGACTCTTCTAGATGTCACACAGGGCTTTGTGGTCTTCTGTGATGCATCAGGTTCCTATTTAGGCTATATTCATATATAGGGTGATCATTTCCTTGCCTATGGATTTTAGCATCTTAGTCTACATGAGAATAATTATCTAAACCATTATCTCGAACCTAAATCAATGATGCATACACTTAAGAGTTAGCGAGATTACCTTTTCTGAGAATTGTTTTCCATATATTCTGATAATAAGAACATTAGTTATTTGTTCTCTCAAAAATATTTCAATCTCTTCTAGAGGTTTTAGGTAGATTACATAAAATATTTTGATGTTTATATTTCTCATACCTTGATAAAAGGTAATTCCATTGATGATGCACTACGGAGGAAGCATTAGACCTAGTTTGTGAAAGAATTATCAAAATAGTAGACCATTATTGATCTTTTTTCATTTTTACGTATTGATGTTTGGGAAAAATGGGGTTGAGGTTGTCTTTGAGAATGTTTTATTGAACTCAACTCTTCTCTATATGGTTCATCATGAAAATTAGTTTGATGATTAATTTTATGGAAATAGAAACTCTATTTATGGTGGGGGACATTTTTAGTGGTCGTTCTCTATACACTATATACTATGTTTCAAGAACCAATGCATTGATCCTTTTCCTTTACGGAAATATGTTATTGGGGATTTCCAAAATTCCTAGCGGGTGGTGATTTTAGGAACCAAAAATATGTTTTATGACATTTGATGATGATTCTATTGTAGAGGAATGAGATGAGACAATGATAACTTTATTTTATGCTTCCATACTTGAAAACAAGTCAAGGATTGGCTTCAAAGACCTTCATGTTTTCTTCAATGACCTATAGTTCTTAATTAGAAGTGTGATGATATTTCTATGTATTTTTTGGTTGGTTTTCCATGAACACATCAAAAAAATAATGTGATATGTGTTTTGGTCCATAGGGTAACCAAATATGGTAAATTTATACCCATTCTTGATGAAACCATAATGAAGGAGATGGGAAATCTCTATGTCAGATAGATTTTTCATTTTCATGGAGTTCCATATTCTACTATCTCTGATTGGATTTTATATGTTACTTTCTCTTTTGGAGAGACCACTAAGAGGAACTAGGATCTCATGATTATTTCGAGTATAGAATACCATATGTAGATGGATGGACAAAAAAATAGGGCTATATAGATTCTCAAGTATATGATTCATGCATGAATCCTCAATTTTGGTGGAGCATGGGATTACTATTTGGGACTGGTTGTGTTTTCCAATAACAATATAGACAATTCCATGGTTAGAATGGCTCCAGTTTAGTCCTTATATTGTCTTCCTTATAAATATATATTATATTGGTCAAAGATTAATGAATGTTCAATGGTTTGACCGATCTTGGTTCAATAGAAGATAGAAAATAGTAAATTATTCTTCAGAGAATATTAATGGCATAGAGCTGGTATAAATAATATTCTGATATTCCTCGAGACCATATATGTTTTCAGTTGGTTATCAGGTGTTCTTGAATGATACACCCCATCCGGTTCATCGATGTCTTAGGAGGAAATGGAATCTTGCTTCTTGTTTTATGGGATCATTTTTGGGCTTTGAACATGTGAGGTAAGTGGCATACCAATTAGCAATTTTTCAATAGTTCCTATCATTACATTAATTTTTCTAAGTATCTATGCTATTGATGTATCTTTAGGAGCCATCAGATGTTTTGAGTAGGAGTTCTCTTGATATTGATCCTGATTTGACTGGGATTGAGAATTTAGTTAGAATAGATGATTTTGAGACCAAGTTACTTCGTGAGAGGAAAATATGTTTGGCATATCTTCTATGGTAGCATAGGTCTTTTTCATGAGACAAAGTAACATTAGAAACTAATGATATATCATTGGACACAGATTTTTATAGGTAATCTTCTTGATAGACATTCTAGGGAAAGAATATTTTTAGGATGGGGGTGTAACAACCCAATACAATTCAATCTGGTGTTTCTTTAAAACATTTTCTTACTTTACATTTTAATTAATAGGGTAATGTCGACAAGAAACTAGGAGGACACCTATAAATATGATGTTATAGAATTTTTGGAATTTTTAATATAAAACGTTTAATTTCTGCAGTGTGGGGGGGATTTATATGTCATGTAATGGGGTTACATGACATGAAATCTTCACCTAGAGGATGCAGTTAACCATGTATAGAGAATGAATGTTTATGTGATGTGTAAAATTCATATGATTTGTATGTATTATAAATATCATTTTAATTATAGGTGAAACATTTTTTTGTCATACATGGAATCTAATAAGTTATAGGACATGAATTTGGGCTACACATCATGTAACTATCATGGATGTACATTTTAAATGTTCTTCATAGATGATTAATTTTTCACTCAACCTATATCCCTTTATCTCATGTCCCAAATCCCTTTGATTTAGATTTTGGGAATTTTTGGTTATCTCTAATTCATTCATATCATCCATTAATATATTGATTGTCATGTTGGTTGTGGTTCATCTTTCTGGTTAAAAAGTCTTATTATCTCTTCTTTCTCCCTCTCACATTCCTCTATGGAGTTTGATAGGTCTTCATATGATTTATGGATCTAAACTCAATGACGATCAATCATGATTCTAGTTTTAATTCATATATATTCTAAGCATTCATTGTTCTATTTTTTTGCCTTATTAATGGCGTATATTCAATGAAAATAGTTGGAGGATAAATTTAAGATCAACCAATTGATTAATCCTTGAATTTCTTATGTTTTGAAATTTATTTCAAATTCATTTTGAGATTATAGTTTTTTTGGAAATGGAAAAAAATCAAATTTCATGGATTTTAGGAAAATCCTCCAATTCTCAAGGAATTGGAAAATTGGGTTTCTTCTGAAATTGATGGATTTATGAATTTATTTTATGATAAATTGCATAAATATAATTGATAATGTCATATTATTGTTTTTGGTTTGAAAAAGGAATGAAATGATGAATAACCTATGTTTTGGTTTTGAAATTAAATTTTCCATTAGAAACTCAAATGGGGAAATATTATTTTAAATTGATTTCAAATAATACACCCACTGTAGGTTGATTTAATGAGCACATGTGATCCTAGTAGTTAGATGGTAATTTTGGATATGCACTCAGGGATGGAATTTATTTGGAAGTTCATTCTTGATTACCACTCTAACAAAACCCTAGTTTTAAATATATTATCCCTTATGGGATATTTATGGGTCATATTGTGTGTGAGCATGAGTGATGTGTCTATATATACACGTCATTATTACTGATATGAGACGTGTGAGGATCCTATAGCTATAAAATATTATACCACATTGAAGGTGACCATGGTTCTTGTTGTGATTATTTTTATATGTATTCCATTGATATATTTTTTTTACTCATTCCTATTTATTTTTACATTCTGTTATGTATAAAACAATTATGACATGTTGAACATTTTTTCATGAATATTATATTAATGCATATTAAATTTTACTTACATGAGTATTTTGATTAAAATTTAAATAATTATTTTCATTATTATTATGGTATCTTGTTATGGAACTCATGGCGAGACCCTACAAGGATTTTTATATCGCACCCTACCATTTCAAATAGGTGTTTGTAAATTTTATCCTACCCGGATAGAGTAATGGGAAGGCACCCCATGGTTGAGGATGATTTTCTTGGTCCCTTAGGGCTTGGATTGAATCGTTTGGTGGGACGTTGGGTTGTATTGTCTATTTTATGGTACCTTGATGATGTAATATTTGTGGTTTCTAATATACCTTTTTGGTTTCTAGTGCAGTCTCGATTTGATGTTTTCATCCTACTAATATGTATATTTATCTTCAACTGTATTTTTGGAAAACAAATTTCTTTGTTTACTGGGAGAGTACAAAATTTTCAAAGTGTTTAAATATGGTTTCAACACATTGTATGGAAATTTCCCACTCCATGTGTTCATAAAAACAGTTGAGTCGCTCTTTTAAAAGGGTTGAAATGTTTTGAATAATTTTATTACATAAAATTATCTTTACAGGGGTCATTTAGAATATTTTATTTTAAAAATTTCGAAGTTGTCCCTTGTTTTAATTAATTTGGATAATGTTCGGTATTGGAGGTTCCTGAAAAGTTCAATGTTATGATTTATTGGAATTAGTTGGTTTACAAATGAATTTCAATGGGGGTTGTGATAAATTGGATTCAATGCATGTTTTGAATGAAATTGAAAAATAGTATGAAGTGGACTATTATTCTGGGATTCTTTTGAAAAACATGTTGGATCCAATAATGAAAAGTTTCCTAAAATTAGTGAGACTTTGATTTAATCCTGCTTGTAATTGTTATGCAAGATTTGGATTGTGAAACCTTAGGGGAGGATTTATATCAGTGTTTGTTTATTATATTCTTGTTCATGAATTTTATAGAGGGTGTTTCATGTGAGGTTGTATGAGGATTATTTCAAATTATTCAAAATTAACTCTTTTTATTGTTTATTATTTAATCCCCTCTATTTTACTTATCATTGGATTCCAAATAATTTATGTAGAGTTCTGTATAATTGTAACCTCCATTATAGTGTCTTCTCTTGCATGGGGGTTCATTTATGGTATATTATGAATTCCCTTTGAAATTATTACATGATTATAGTATCTTTGGTGCTATTGGTATTGTTATAGGGTCTGGATAGTTTGACGGGACTATCGTGACAGATAGGTTCGATAATGGTGTCCAAGGGATCATGTCTCAGTTTTTTTATCATGTTACATGAGTCTTACTATGTTCCCTATGACTTATATGTAATTTTGATTTTGTTTTAGGGTATTTCATATATTATATCATTTCTATACCCCATGGATTCATTCATCACATGGAAAAAAAATTTAGTTCTGATGCTCAATTGAATCATTTATGTTTTGATTCCTTTTTATGATTTTATTTTATTTTATTTACTAATTTGGTATGCTTTCAAAATAATTTCTAAAATATTTTTGAATGTCTGGATTGAAAAATATCTGTTTTCTTGTTTCATAAATGGGGTTTAAGAAAGAAAAAATTAGTAATGGTAATTGTGGATGTGGTAGTTTCTAGAAATGATTAACTAAAGTAAATTCTCTTTCCCTAAATTTATTTTCAAAATGGTGGATCGATTTAGAAATTTTTTATGGGATTTTAATTGATTTTTTTAAAATCACTTATGAAAACTGATTTTATACATTATGAAAATACTAGAATTTTATGGACTCCATCATGAAGTCAATTACATGGACACATTGGTGGGATCCTGCAAGGCTTTTTTTCTCACACCTTGCGTATTCATGGGTTCTCATGTGTATATGCCACTTTTTTTACTTAGTTCAGTTTTTTTCATTAAGTATTATATTGGATTTTTTATGGATGTGGGATGTTATGAGTTATTGGTGGTCATAAGTGGTGGTGAAGGTGATGTTCAGGTTATGATACCTTTTTATTTTTGGAATTGTGTTGACCAGTATGAAAATTGTATTTTGATCTTCTATATTATTTTTTTATGATTCCACTATATCTTATTTATGTAAATCATGTGTATATTATTTTATTTTTTTAATTAATTATTCCCTATTTAGTTTTTTTATCAATTCATTTTCCAGTTGAGGTTAATTGTCACTATGGGGGTGAAACCCTTCCTATGTATACATTTTTGACACCCAGACACTTGTTATCAGTTTTTGGTAATTTAGAATACCCTTTAATCCTATTATAGTACTAGGTTGGTTGTCATGTTAGGTCATCCTATGTCTTTTCATCAAAGAACACAAAATTTAACAACATATATTCCTCGAATTACTCCATCTACACTGCTAACTTTGGAACTGATTTTAAATCAATTCATTGAATTTCCTTTCATAAGAAACCATTGATCTATTTGTGCATCAATTCTACCTCACACTGACCCTGATATTTTTTTACCCATCCACACATTTTACGTTAATACTAAAAAAATAATCAACCCTCAAAGTACTAGTTAACATCATCTAATCACTATCACTGTATGTATTGGAGATAAAGTACGGTAAAATAAGACCATTTAATTTCCATGAAGATCAACTCAACCGCACAGGGAACAAATAAAATTCCTAATGGGAATAAAAATTTTCTAGAAACCAATCATTCTAACTAAAATAAAAAATAATTAAAACAAATTTCAATATAGATGATGATATATGATAGTGGGTAAAATTAAAAATCCTTGAATGACATTTTAAAATCAATGATTTAGGACGAAGGAATTTAGCTTCCCATGTGGATATGACTCATTCCATAATTTCCACATGTAATCAAGAATCAAAATGAAATCATAGAAACATTATAAGATAAAAGGAAAAAACATAAGAAAAGGGTCTCCCCTTGTAATTTTACTACAAGGTGACTTAAGAATACGTGAGCTAGATGAATATAGTTGTTGAAGAAAATATGGGATTTCACAAAAGGGACGATAGAATAAGGGATCATGTATAGTTTGGATGATTTTAGAAAAGTCAACATGAGGTATCTAAGCCATAATTTTCCATTGTTCTTATTTAAAAATTTGACTGTGAATTTTTTTCTATATAAAATAAGGTTGTGTTTTGGTGATATATTTTGAATAAATTTATTTGTTACCAATTATGAAGGATATGATTATTCATTATGAATCCTAATCTTAATTAATATCCTTTGGAAGGTGGTATGTTGTTTATTGACTATAATTGTTGGGGTGAATGTTGAAAATAAAACACACATATTAAATATTAACAATGATTATAGGTATTTGGTATGTTGTTTTGGGGTAGATACTATAGTTGAACATTCAATAATAACATAAGGTGGGTAATTATCATGATTGGTGATGGTAGTATAGTTGAGTGACACACTACAAATAATTAATTGAAATCAATAACACTATCGACATGATAATTCTAAACTGATCTCCCGAAAAATTGAGACAATGGTAACACAACACCACTAAAGAGATGAATTAATTATTTCTCTTTTGAAGAGTAAGGAATGTATATAAGTACATACATTCTCCATGGAAATGCATGGGAATTTAATGAGAAACTATCCCTTGGTTTTCATTATTGCTTTCTCACTAATTATACATGATCATTAGGAAATCTAGTTTATTATGGTTGAATTAATATTCCATTAAATTTGACTTCTATTATATGTTGAAGTGATCCCCTGATAGTTACTAGGGTTTTTAAATATTTCATCATGAAGTCCAATTTATACAGTATTTTCATATTTACACATTACATTTATAGAGTGTTTATTAACATAAGGAATCATAGAATAAAATACCTATTGTTAAAATTAGATTATCCATATTTCTTAATCTAATGTAATAATCTTCTCTCCTATAACATCAATATAGAACTAGATCCAATACATCACATTCTAAGTATATTTATTACAAATTCTTCTTGGAGATTTAGTAATATTTTATTAAACTCATTACTATTATCAAAATATTTCTGTAATAAACCTAAAAATGAATTAGGTATCCATATAAAATCAAAAATTATACGTTAGCCTCAATAAATCATCAGAAACACTAATAAAAATGAGTACACGAGCAGATCCAAAATATTACCTAGTTGTATTTCATCTAATTAATTCTTTTGAATGCATCAAAAAATTATATTTTACAATTTTTATTGGAATATATATTAATTGTTTGAAGAGATTTAAAATCTGGTCGCTCAAAAAGGGGTTTCTCTATTGTGTAGAATTTTTCATAAGAAAAATTATTACATTTCTATATCAGTCTAGAATAATTATTTTGTTATGCTTTTTTTCTAAAACATTTATCTCAAATTCATGATTGATGATGGTGATTAAATTTTATCTATTAAAAAATATTTTAGTATATAAGTATCTTTTTTTATAATTATTTTTTAAACTCTTTTAATAAATGTTATATAGATAAAATAAAAACCCATATAATTTAAAACATATCCATTAGTAGGACTAACTAGAATGTGATACCCACTCTCTTAGATGCGGGTAGTTGGAATATATTGACATACATGAAAATATCTTCAGTGGAGGGTACAACCTGCACCATCATGGGTGTTAGAATTTGAAAAAGAGGCAATATTGTTGAATAGATTTCTCTTGTTATTCATTAGGTATTTTATAAAACATTTAAGATGATTTCAATTGGGTCTACAAATGCCCTTCCCTTCCAATGGCTGAAACGTCTTGGAAACTAGGTCTGCAGGTGGCCTTCATGCTCTGGGCTAAACACCACATTGATGAATCTTACTATAGATACCTCATGAATGGTGGTGGAGCTTTTCGGGACCCCAATGTCTCGATGTTGTAAGCCTTTAGTAGATTCTAAGGGAAGGGAAATTATATTATAGATGAAGATAGAGCCATGTGGAATGGGATTGAGATATGAATCTGCTCCAATTATCAAGTTGATGCTATTAAAACTAACTCCTAAATCCTCTTCATTTCACTTCAAGGCATGATCCAAACTCCCTGTTCTATCTCCTCCCTAGTCTAAAGATGTTAGAGACTTATTGGAAAGTCATAAGTGACTCGCACATTTTGGGATGGAAACTTCGTGGTTGATGGCTTGCATCCAAGTGTTACTAAGATCACCCCACCACTACCTTCTCTACTATGGGCTCCTCCCCCTTGAATGTAATAATGTTTTCAGAGCAGAAGCACATGGGTGATTCTATTTTAGGCCCCTATGCAATTTATATAATCCTTGTTTTGGATATCCCAATTTTCAGTAAAATTTTACACTCTCATGGATCTATAGTTCGTTTGGAAATATGGAAACAAAAAAAACTGGGTCACATGCGGACCATGTTATCTCCCACTAAGATATTCATTATTATCAAAATTATTTAACATAACACACATAATAACATTCAATATATCTTATGGAAATTAAACATAATAAAGGGTGACATCAGATACTCGTAAAGGGTAAATAAGGGAGATATTAATATAACATGAGCATATGGGTATGATAACATAAGAATAACATTTGAAAAACATACCATATATTTAAAAAATAAAAAAAATGAGTCATAGAATAAATCCTATAAACTAATAATACTTGAATCATAGTGAAATAAAAAAAAGATCAATGTTATCGTAAAATTGTAATAATACATTTATTTGTGGCACACACATAGGCTTAAAAAAATTTACGTAATTTTTATCCACCAAGGACGTAATAACACAGTAGTCTTGGGATAACCATATGTGTAACTTTTTTGACCCTGAGACAAATTATAGTATACTTTATTTCAATCATGGGTTAACTTCATGTGTAACCTTTAAGCTCAAATAACATTAATTATTACCCAATGCATTTGAAAGAGATATAGGTTCCACAAATCACATAATGAAAATCATATATATGTGTTCCAAAAGATAATAAAACATTCATCTTATCATAAACCATTAAATGAAATATGTTTCATAAACATTACATCATAGTATAACCTACATAAAGTAAAAAAGTTTCATAATCATTTCACCATTTCAATATAAACTATAAAAATAAGTTTAATTTATTAAAATTTTATCATAGTATAACTTATATAAGAGGAATGGGTTTTCTAATTTTTATATGATCATAATCGTAAACCATCTAGATAAATAATAATTATGGTATCATTGGATAACATCCCTAGTAAAGCTTATTTAACATCAAATGATATCATCCTTGAAGGAAAATGACTTTTGAAATTAAAATCACATGTAAATTTTCTTGAGGAAAATAAAAATTCATTGAAAAACTAATTTTCATAATTGGAAATTCATAATGTATTTTTGAAATAATTTCCATAAAAAATAACCTTGAAAACTAATAAACGAATCCATAAATATCCTTTAAAAAATTTCATTAGAAAAATATCCTTTCAACTTGAAAAATCACTATTAAAAACAGAAAAAAAATTCAGAATTTTTTTCTTTTAAAATAACCTTGGAAATAATAAAATTATTCTTTAAAGATAGTTAAAAACATTTGTATAATAAAATATGATTTTCAATTCAAAAAAAAATTATAACATTGATCACTTTCAAAACAATAATTTATGAAAATAACATTGAAAATATAGAAAGGAAACTCTAAATATAATTTAAAACATATCTCTAGGATAATATCCTTTCCACTTGAAAATTAATTTTTAAAACATAAAATGTTTTCAAAATTATTTTCTTTTAAAATAACCTTGAATATATAGAAATAAAAATTTATAGGTCATTTAATTCATGACTTGAGAAAAATTAAATTTATTTGAAAATAAAATTTTTAAAACTAAAAATTCATAAAAAAATGGAAATCCTTTATTTTTAAATAAAAATTACAATTTATAAAGTATTAATTAAAAAAATGAGTGATCATGATAGTATAAAATTCTGTACACATTAAAATAAATATTCCATTCACATTTTCAGAAGAAGTCAAATGAACCTTATTTTGAAAAACATAGGAATGTTACTTACAATTTTATAAAAATAAAATAAAAAAGGGAAAATAGTAATTTTATCATTCCGAGAAGAAAATTGTAACATTTTAGATAACATATTTAGTGAACATGGATATAGAATAAAAAAGGGGTTTCTACCTAAGAGATTGAAAATGTCATTTTTCATTAAAAATTTATTTAGGAATCATGAGTTCATCAAGATAAGAGAATAAAGTAAAAAATTGTATTCTAAATAAATAAATAGTGTATAAAAAAATTCATGATATTATGAATTGGTAGATCATATTATTTCTTTATCAAAATTATAAACATAAAAAATCCTGATAAATGATGAGATTAAATTGTAAAAACCTTACCACATTGGTAACATTAAATCTTAACACCCACAGAGGAATAAAATAAAATGAAACTTAAAATATAATGAGAATAAATAATTTCATTATATTACATTTTAAAGTGGATTTATATACACCTAAAAAATAAAGTAGGTTCATAACATAATATATATTCGAAATAAGCCAATTTGGCAAAAAAATCCCTTACCTTAAGTCTCAACTTCCTTCATACATGTCGCAACTTCAGTATAATGAATATAATGTAATTATACATATATTAAGATAATTCTTTATATATATTATACTATATATTATTTTCTTACAAATTTTAACTATCAATTTATTAATAATTCTTTGCTAAAATGATGGTTAGTATAACAACTTCCCTTTTTTGTATGTTTTTTGTCTATGTTTCTGTCTGACTAATTTTTACATGGTTCCTTAATATAAATTATTTTTAGTATTATATTAAAATCATATATATTCCGCATAAATGTTTTTATAGTAATCTATAAATTTTAGAGATGGAAAATTAAATATAATGTTCAAAGAGACGGTAAGTTGTATGTACACATAAATGTTATTTCCATTTTCTCAACTAATAACACAAAAGAAAGGTAAATAATATATTTTCTTTAAAAAATAATTTTTATGTCCTGACTATAATATATATTCATTAAATTTACCATATATACCTTATTTACTAAGCGTTAGTGAAAAAAAATCATGTCTTTTAGAGAGGTAGTAGTCCACCATATATACGAATGATGTTTAATATCCCCCAGATAATAAAATTTAATAATCTATTATAATTAATTGAATATATATTTACTAAAATCCATGTATATTTGAAATTAAAAAGGCACATTACATCATTTGTGTGTTTATAGTATGTTGTACACACAAAAACGTTATATTTTTTGAATGGGTTTGGATCTAAGATTATACAAGTAGTATTGTAATTATATAGGTATAATAATATCATAAATATAAAATATAAATTAATAAATAAATCATTATATCCATATGTGATATGTGGTGATGGGAGAAGAATAACATCTGTTTGTGTAGAGATAGTCCTCCATTAACATGAATAATAATTTTTAATCCCATTGATAATGACAAAACATTATATTTATATACTTTTTTATTATACTAGAATAATTTAATAATATTTGAATGAGTTATAGGAAAAATTATTAAAAAACACATTGGTTAAAACATTACTTCTTTTTATGATAACATCTTTAGGTTTAACCTAAAGGCATCATAGTTTGGATTTATGGTCTCAAAAAGATATATTAAATGTCATAGGCAATAAAATGAATATATCTTGTTAGTTATTTGCTAAACCAAATATATTTCCCATTTGGGAAGAGGATATGAGAGAGGGTGGTCATTTATAAGTGGGGGAGATGACACACATGGAATTTAAAAAAACAAAAGTGTAACCTTATTTTTACATGAAAAAATATCCAAATGGTCCATTATAAAATATCATAACATATAAGGTATAAATATTCCCATGAAATGGGTTTTTTATAATTTTATATTTAATTTTATCACTTCAATTTTTAGTTTAACGCCAAGTAAACCTGCATTAACCATAACTACGGTAATTAATTTTTACTATTTTATCTAATAATTTGGAAAAAATATTAAGTTTACCATATTAAATAATATAAACTATTATTATTCCAAATAAGGAATCATTATTTTCTAAATTTCATTTATATAAGTGAAAAAATTGATATGAAATAAAACTAACAAACACAGTGATAATTCAATTTTCCAAAGAGAAAATGCTCAAATGCTGAAAATGAAATAATATCAAGGGTTTTCATGAAATTTATATAAATTAACCAAATTGTACTAATATATATATATATATATATATATATATTACTATGTAAATTTTAATATTATTTAAAAATTAGTTTTTTCATCTAAATAATTTGAATGAATAGATGGGTTTTTTTAAGTCTCATATTTTTCATTGTTCACTAAAAGTTTATTTTTAGGAAATTCTCAAAACAATCACTCTAAGATAATTTTGAAACTATAATTTCAAATACTGTGTTCATTTTTAAAAATATATTTTTGAAATATGGAGGAAAATAATATTAAAATAAGTTCATAAAATGGAATAAAGCTATTTTTTATAAAAAATCATGTTCATAAGCATAAAACCAGATTTATTCTTATCTCATGCCTAGAAAACAAATAATATTAATTTTATACATTTTATTTAATATATAATAACTAAATTTAGTTAAAATAATTTATTAAATGTTATTTATTTAATTTATGGACATTAAACATGTTTGTGAGCATAAAATTTTTTTTTTGAAAAAAGGTTTCCTTTATCTTATAATTGTTTTAATTTTCCATTCTAAATAATTAATCACCAAATAATAAATTTTATGCAAATGTTTAAAAAAATTATTTTCATAATTTATTTAACTCTATTCACTCGTACAATTTCAGTGTTTAAGATATAACTATCATATTCCATAATAATTTTCTAATAGTATGTTGTTTACTATTTAAACACGGTGTTGAGTGTAAGACAAGATATTGAAAGAATTAGATTATTTTTTAAAATAAGTAATTTCATAAAATATTAATGATCCAAATTCTACCCCCCATAAAATTAATTTCACCCTCCAAATTTGTCCGTCCAAAAAAAATAAATGAGAATATTTTAACCTCATAACATCCATAGGTTCCCATATAACTACTTAAATATTCTAGTTTAGTTGTATGATCTATAATATCAACTAGTTTTTCCTCATATTAGATATCATACTCTAGTAGTATGACCTCTGAGTTCGGTAAATGTGAAGATATAGTATTTACATTGTCGTGAGAGATACATGGATTACAATGGGGATATGAGAGAAGATTAGTGGAAGTGTATAAAGATAGAATACTATACTAATATGATAAATTATATCAAATAGATAGATATACTTAGCCCATAGTTTTCTTTATATTTTAAGAACAATTTCATCATTTGGTTTTTCTTCTATCAATTTCAACTATATCTCTTACTCAATGAGATAATGAAGAATTTGATATTTTTAAAGCAGTAAGGGATCACGAGATCTATAATAGAATGATATGTCATTCCTTCTATCTCTAGATATAATCATAAAAAATGGTTAGAACAAGTTATCCAAATATGAATAAATATTAATAGATTTAATTAATAGATTTATATTTAAAACAACATCCAATGTTCAACTTAACCCTTTACATAAATGGGAACCGGTATAACCCATTCGAAATAAACAATTTAAAAATAAGGACACTTAATTTCCCAAAATCAACATATCATTAATCCATAAATTATCATTATTTTTCCTTAATAGACACATAGATTATATATGAATACATTTGTCACATATTCTGCTAAATCATTTAAATAACAATAACTACAATAAAACCTCAATGAAAACATACAGGCTTCCTCATTACAAAAATAAAACCACATATATATAAATATATTCCATAAATATATATATTATATGAACTCTATCAATGGTAACAAATTACACATATTCAAAAAACAATTAATCTGTTTGGGGGTTGTTGATAATTTTCTGTTTACATTATATTTATAAAAAATCTCTTTATTGAAACTAAACACCATTTTCAACACATTAGAAACATATTAAGGGTTGCGTTAATTTAATCATGTGTTTTCTATAAAATATCACATTCAAATTATATTTTTTTTATATTTCATCAATACAATTCATAATATTCTTGAAAACCCATAAATAAAAAATTATACAGAATAATCCGTACATATATTTCATCATTCACATAATTGTTTAATTCCAATAAATAAACACTTCAATCATTACACATCATTATTTATCCATTTTCTAGTATTAATGATCTTATTCCTTAATTCCATCTTCCTTTTAAATATAATTTCTAGTATTATCATCATCAATAGGAAAACCATTCCCCATGTTCCCTTATTGATCCTCCTTTTTCTATTTTCCCATCAGACATCTATATTTATATAATCAATACATCCTACATTATTCATCTATTGATGATAACATAGGGAGAGTAATTTTCTTATAAGTTAATGTTACTAATCATTTCATTTTTACTTTGAAATTATTTGTTGTGAACCCTTATTCTCCCTATAGAGTACATCACCTTATTCCCTTAAGAAATTACTTTAAGTTCTTCTTCCCATATTCATGATATATATGAAACATAATATCCATTCCTCCATGATATCCACTATATGAGCTCTTATAAAAATCATTCCTTCTCTTCTCTGATGAGTCTAAGAGTTAGTAAATGTGAAAGTTTTCAACCATAAATTAAGACAACTAATTGGTCAAAATAAAAAAATCCTTTACTCTAGTCATCATCAAATTTGGTTTCTCGACAAAATATTATCTACCTCATTCAATATTAACACAGTTACTTCTATCTCCCAACATTGAATAGAACAAAACATAATAGTATGACCAACATTATTCATAGTGGAAAACTGCACAATCATGAAAACTCACTTATAGGATGTATAAATCACGATACCTTATTTTCAATATATGACTATTTAGCTTAACCTATGTCATTAATGTTCATTATATAAATCCTCCATGATGGTATATAAATTGTTTTTGATTTTAAAAATAATATCATTATAGAGGGTCAAACGTGGTATGTGGAAATGCCAGTTTTCATGCACCAATTGATGATTGAGTCCAGGTGAATATTCCATCGTAGGATTTATAACCCCTAGGTACCTCTTTGTGATAGCCACATAAACATGTATTATGTAAAGATAGATGTAATTACTTAGAAACCACTCACTATATCCATTAAACAAAATTCCATGAACTGTTCCAATAATTTTAATCATCCTTTTAATATTACATAGAAAGATCCTTAGAAATATCATTTTAAATAACCTTATTCATATCCCAAGATATATCCCTAGGGAGCTCATTAAAATTTTCTCTTACTATATTATAAGGGTTAACTAAACCTATCCATTTATACCCACTGCAGAAACCAATGAATTTTTTATGTAGATTTTAAATCATTTAAGAATAACATTCAGCACATAAAAAAGACACACATGTAAGGATTGTAAAGGTATAGTGGTGATGGAAACATGGAAACATAAAAAACTGGTTCACATTTGATCTAAATTATCTCCCTAAAATTTATTCAAAATTTTCACCCTTATTATACATATCACATATAATAAAATTATTTATATCCTAGGGAAATGAAATATAATAAAGGGTGATCATTGATAAACAATAAGGGTAAACCATGAAAAAAATAGTATATTATCAGCATAAGGGTATGATAACATAAGAAAAACATTTCAAAACCATACCGTTCATATAATATATCATAAATGTTAGTCATAGAACAAATCAAGGATTTTCATAAGACATCAAAACATAATAGAATTAGTGAAAATGAGTCCTGATAGTATAACATTAGCCTAATAAAAAAATTTCTCACGTAAATATAAGAATAAAAAATATTAGGTCAAGGATGTCCTCAAAACAATCCATAACATGTTCGTCTTAGTCTAGGAATGAGTTTACCTAATTTCGGAAAGGGATAACCTCATGTGTGCCCACTTTCAGGATTGAGAGAACCTCTAATGTACTCATTGATATCATTTAATAATTTTCATTACCCAATTCATTAGAGGGATATATAGTTTCCACACATCAAATAATTAAAATACATGTTCCATATGATCACAAGTCACTCACAATAATATAATCCATGAAATGAAATGGGTTTCATAAAAATTTCATCATTTCATAAACTATGTAAAATAAATATTTTTCTTAATAATTTCATCATTTCATCATAACCCATGGAAAATAAAAATGATTCGTAATCATTTTATCATTGTAAAACCCTTGGAAGAGTATTATGTTTTATAGAACTATTCTCATCATAAACATAATTTTTCCTAAAAAATAATAAATATAGAATCTTTGGATCATGTCCCAAATAAAGAATAATTAACACTAATGGATGCCATCCTTGATTGAAGTTGTTTTGAAAGTAAAATAATTTTTATAATTCATAGATAAAAAAACATTCCTTGAGAATCAAATGTTAGGAAATGTAAATTCATAAAGTATTCTATAAATCATTTTATTTTAAAATAACCTTGAAAACATATAAATGATTATTTCAATTTCATTTAAAAATTTTTCTTGATTAAAATATCATTTCCTAGTGATTTTTTAAACATAAATCATTTTATAAATTTATTTCATTGAAAATAACTTCTGGAACTAAAAAAATTAAGGATCATTTAAAATTTTTATTTATGAAATATCATTTCCACTTGAATATCAGTTTTCAAAACATTAAACATTTTAAAAATTCATTTCATTGAAAATAATGTTAAATATTTAGAAAAAACATTTACCATATAATTTAAAAATTCCGGATGAAAATAACATTTCCACTTAAAATACATTTTTTGAAATACTAAACATTTTAAAAATTAATTTATTTAGGGAATAACCATGAAAAAATAGAAAGGAATCATCAAATATAATTTAAAAAATTTCTCGAGGAAGATAACCTTTCATTGAAAAATTGTTTTCTTTAACTGAAAACACAAAAAATATTTTCAAAAATCAGTTTATTTTAAGATAATATTTGAAACAATAAAATAATATTTGAAAAATCAGGGGTCACAATAGTGGGAAGTACCATACCTGTTAAAATTAATACACCTTACACATTTTTAGTAAAATATATAAGATAATTATATTGAAAAAAACATAGATATTCCACATAATTTTTTTAAAATAAATAAAGGATAAAAATATAATTTAAAAACCTAGAGTAAAATCAAAACGTTTTTCAATATATTTTTTTTGAGAATAATGATGTAGAAGAAAAAATATTTTTCTACTGAAGAGATCAATAATGACTGATTTCATTAAAAATATTATTTAGTAATAATGAGTACATAAAGAGAGGAAAATGAGTGGAAAAATTTATTCTCATGAAATAATTGATGGATAATGAATGTATTGTGTTTATTTATATACAGATCATATTATTTTATCATATGAATCATAAATAGAAATACTCCAGATAAACGATAGGATTGTTTCATAAAACACATACATCTTTGGTATTATTGAATCGTAATACCCATGGAATAATAACATTAAATGAAACTTAAGATATCATGATAATAAATTAATTAATTATTTTAAAAGTAAAATGGGTTTTATGTACACCCCATTAAATAACACAGTATCATAACATAACATATATCCTATTGAAGACTGGTTTAGACAAAATGCCCATACCTTAAGTATCAACTTCCCTAATACACATTATTACTACTATATAATAGATACAAGTTTATTAAACAAACATTACCAAAAAATACATATATAATTCAACACATTTATTATTTACATATAACATTTTATAACCCATTTATTAACAATTATTTATCAAAATCATGTTTCGAGTAATAACTACATTGTTTTTTGTGTATGTTTTGAATTGTTATTTTTATTATATTATTTTATTTATGGTTACATAATCAATATAATTTTAAACATGAAATTAATATCATCTATTTTAAATATATATATTTAGCGTAATCCATAAATGATAGATATATAAAATTAAATACACATTTCATGTAGGTGTTTGGCCATACGTATGTCGGAACATAGTTTCAATTATCTCAAAAGGTGAAATGAAAAAATTGTAAATTATATATTACCTTTAAAGAATCATTTTTATTTCACATATATCACATATTTTAATTAAACTGAACTTAGTTAGCTTTAGTTGACTGCTTCAGTGAAAATGGTGCGCATCGCTTCGTGAGCCAGTAGTTTCTCGTATATTTGAATGACCTTATTTTATCCCATATGGAATTGAAAGAAAGAAGAATTTTTTGGTATAACAATTATAAAATTTAAATTTTTTTACAAATATCATATATATTAATTTCATCTATCCTTATTACCATCCATGTGCCCCACCGTTGGTGGTGGGGTTGTAAGGGTTTTTGGGGGCGAGGGGCAGGTCACAGGGTCAAGTCCTCGGGCTTGCAGTTTAATGTAATTTTCTTCTTTGTGTTGTGTGTCGCTTTCGCAGTTCTACCCAATTTTCTTTTTTATTACAATCCATGTAAAACAAAAATAAATAATCACATTGGTTTGTGAGGTGGTAGTATGTCATACACAAGAGATACATTATCATATATATTAATTAAATCTATCCTTAGTGAATTTCAAATGTAATTTCTGTATATAAAAACTATCCAAGATTTTTTTGGGGGTTTTTATAGTGAGGATGTGTCTTTTCATAATATAGTCCCATTGGGAATGTTGTTATTATCTCTTGTATTTTCTTAACATTGATGGATTCCTTTGTGGAATTATTTCAGATAGTTGATGTCTCATATGTACATTAATATTATAAAATAAGTTATATTAATATATATATTCATTTAGTGGTTATTGTTTTTTTTAATTATATATATATGAATTATTTAGGTTTCATATATGATAAGGCCACCTACATGTGATTTGACTTATCAGTGCTAGTCACCAACCCTTGGTAAAATAGTTGTGGGCTTGGGGTGACATAATATAATTACATATCATCCCAAATAGTTCAATAATATTTTAATTCATGTTTGAGTGGTTTTATATTAGTTATCTCAACATAATAGAGTTTTGAGTTTTGATACTTATGAGGATTTGTTTTAGAATCTTTGTAAAAGGGTGTCAAGTTTTCTTGAGTCTTGTTATCTTGTTGGGGAAGACAATGATGATATTTTTTTCCAATTTATCCATTCTATATAAATCTAATAATCTAGTAATCAGAAAGAGAACACTAAAAAATTTATTTAATGGAACAAAAAGTTTCTCTATGATTTATATAGTAAGTAATATGTTAATATCATTGGCCATATTTACTTAATTGACCTAGATATTCTTTAAAGACTTTATGATCATCATGTTGAATGATAGGATACCAATGAATAAATAGATATTTGGGATTTCATGAAAGGTGTATGAATAAAATGTATATATAGGTGGCACAATTCAAGAGGGGGTTAATTATATGTCTGAAAACATTCATTATTTTATTTAAATTGAATTTAGTTTAATAACATATAAATTAATTTAATTCTAAAAACCACTTAATGTATTTGAATAGTAATAGGGAATAGCCTTAGGTCTGATTCAAAAATTATCGTAAATGATCAGTTATGATTACTATTCCATAGGCTGTATTTCAATTAATTGTATTCATAATAAGGAGAGAATTTAATTAGTGTATGAATGATATAGATCATTATTAAAATGGTCATGAAAAATAGAGTGACAAAATTAATGACTCTATCATAAAGTGTATAAAATTATATTGGGTAAATTAAATGATTATAATCACTAAAATCATAATTACAAAGATCGTAATCAATAAATAGAGAATAGAAATAAAAATATGTAAAACAATTTACATTCAAAAACAAAGTAGGTGAATGTAAACTATTAAAAGAATAGAATTCTTTTAACCCAAAGAGAGGGGTATCAAATAGCCATGGATAATGGTCCATTGATTTATACTTTCAAGAAAATGTATCTTATCCACTCTAGGTTAATCCCTCGATATTATGGCCATCTTCAATCATTCCATTCCCAAAATCCATCGATCAACATGGTGTTTGACGCCTCTTTCTTCCTAGACTTAGAAGTCGTTCATCCAAATAATATTGGCACATATATCATCCTATCCATAAACACCCTCACTTATAATCACCAGTGATCAGGGTCACACTATGAGAATTCATAACTCTTGAAAGTCACAAGTATATAGAACTAGTAGTTTACAACAACTACCCTTCATTGTTTTCAAACAAAGCAGCGATTTTCTAGAGATGTCGCAGAGTGTCTCTAAATTGTCAAATGTTCTGAGCTCATTCAAAATACCCATTATATATAGGCCAACATCCCAACGATTATCTTAGATTCCAAAGATCATATTTTCTCTAGAAAATTCAAGGGTATGTGAACACCTAACACTCCAAAGACCATTTAAAAACTAAGACAATGACATAGTTTTATAATTCATATTGTAACAGAATACATGACATCGTTTTGATTTAACACTATTAAAATCATTACAATACAATGTATTGGTTATGATAAAATTATTTGGAATGGATCCGATGATTTTCATTTTGAGATCGAGTACAATTTTTATTGTTAAAAAAATAATGATAGTATAAAAACTAGAAAATATGTAGGATAAAGATAATTTTTGATATATATGATTGAAATCGTATGTAGTCTCATTACAATAATCATGGAATGACTTATTTCTGTGAAACTCACATGTAATATTATTATCATGTGTATATAAAGAATTTTAAATATGGTAGGTGAAAACTAATCCTTAATGTATGTAAGATAAAACAATATATGAATTAATTTTAAAAAAAGAGACTTTCTTATTTATAATAAAAAATGAAATAGAAAATTAAAAAGAAGAATTCTGATTCTATAATATCCCCCTTTTTGGAAAGCCCAAAACACAAGTAAAAAAATAAAATATTTCTTAAAATATTGTATTTTTAAGTGAACACTTATTGTTATCTTCATTTGTGTTTAAAAACTATTTTTAATATGATGTTGAATATGATTAAATACACCCATAGCATAAAAACAACTAAGTATCATATTCATTTTACTCCCCCTGTGTAAGGCATTCTTACTTTGTATTAAATCATTCTACAACTTTCAAATAAATTCTTCCCCTTTTAGATTTAGAAAAAAGAAATTGATAAATTCTTTTGATACATAAAAAGGGATAGAGAGATAAAATATACAAGGAAATAAAAATTTTGATTATTTAAAATTAATGAAGGAACATTCATCCAAAAGGAGTAGGAAAACATTCAATGAAATGAATATAAATTTACAACAAATTCATTATTTTTTTCTATAGGAATACAAAAAAGAGATAAAACATTTATATATTATTCTTTTACATTCCATTCTTCAAGGTATATATAGAAACAATCTTCATTTTAATGAATTCCTTCTTATCATCCATTAGTTTATCAAGAGATTACTTCTAAGATTGAAAATTTTCTTCTTGTTATTTAAATAATGGGTCCTAGGAAAGAATCTTTTCCTCTTGTGATTGAAACTTTTATTCCATAGTACGAATTTTTTTATTTCTAACATTAGATCTTCTGATCCTGGACTTCTATTCTATTGGTCATCAAAACATTCCTATTTTTCAATTCATTTATCTTATATTTTTAAAACTTTAGTTTTGTTACCTGTGATTGAATAACATTCAGATTCTTATCAATTTCTTTGAAACCATTAAATGGGATGAAATATGAAAATCTAAAATAATTCTTCTTTTGAGAAGTATATTGACAAATTTTTAGAAGTCAACAAATAGTTCATTTATTATCCTTCTAATATCTTCAATTGTATTCTCATAAATCTTTCAAGTTTCTTCAGTCTTATTTGAACACTTAAAAACCTTATTAAATGGATTTTTATGTTCCTTATTACTTTTTTAGAACACATTGAAATTAGATTCAATCTTAACTAGTCTTTTCTTAAGAAGCTTGATGGAGATTGATCTTTTTTAGATTGTCTTCAACAAAATCAATCTTACATTAAATGCTTTGAAAATAATGAATTTTATTTTCAATGTTTCTAAGGGATTTAAAATCATAATGGTCTCCTTCCAATGATATATAATATTTGGAATTAGTTTCTCGATCATAATCACGAAGTTCTACACTGTGACATCCAGAAACATCTTTATCGAAATTCGGATTGAGATCTTAATTAGATATGGTTTCTTCATCATTGTCTAAGATATGAATAAATTTTCCAGCTTTATTTCTATGATTATATTTCTTCAAGTATTCTACTTCTAGTGACTGTATCATTCCTAAGGATTCATTAGAAGACCTCACTATAATTCCATCAGACATTGAATTTCATTCTTGACTAGGTTATTTTTCATTCACAAATTGTTGATTTTATTCTTACTCTTCTTCTTACTTTTCATTTGATTCTTCATCTTCATTTCACATATCCACTTATCCAAAATACTGATATATTTCTATTATTTTAGTATCTTTCTTCTATTGTGGTACATTTTTTTTGAAAAACTAACAATATAGGTGATTATTCACCAACTGTTTTCTTTTTTCCGCTTATCCGGGATAGAGGGAATGATTTATTCATTTATAATGGGTTCCTAGATACTAACTCTAGTAATATACTTAAAAATTAATTTAAAAACATTTGAGTTTCAATGATATCATCATTTCTATACATTTTTTCCCTTTCTTCGGACATTCTTTATAATTTTCACTAGTCTAGATCTTTTCTTCTATAGTTTTTGTGGGATTGAATCCAAACTATTGGTCTCCCTCTTTCCATTCAGCACAATATTTTTTACATTTAGCAGCTATATCATTAGTTAATTTATTTTTTTCTTCATCCCTAAGTATGATTAATATTTTTCTTTATTTTCATTATCTCAAACAATCATAATTTTTTGATTTGGGATTCCTTAGCTTCTTAGAACTATTTCATTTGGAACTTCGTTTTGAGTAACTTTTATAAAATTATTTGATTCTAAATCAAAATGAAATTAAAATATCTTTATTTTATCCTCATTAATGAAAGGATATATAATATTCATTGGAACTAAATTGGCAAAAATATTACAAAACATCACGTTTTATGAAATAACTATACTCAAAATTGTTGGAAACATAACCAGTTGAGACTTAATAGAACCGGATTTCAAATTTTTGAATATAACACAAATTTAACCCATAAAATTCATTATTTTAAAATTAATATGGTAATATAAAATAAATATATATTAAACTTTAATGGTTTCCCTATCAACACGTCTAGGGATTAAAAAACCATGAATTCAATGATTTTTACATATATTGTCCAATGATAAATGGGTAACATTTCCCTTATTTTAATGAATCTAAAAAATAAATTGCTTATCCTTGTAATTTTTTTAGGTTCCACTTTCTTTTTTCTCACTTCTGGGAAGGGAAAAAAGTATCACACTCAGATGGTGCACCTAAGAACATTGTTTCTTGTTTTTCTTACAAGCTATTCTATCTATCGTAAATGGAAATGGTAACTTTCTTATCATCATCAACCTTAAATAATTTGTAAAAATTCCTCATGTAATCATAAATAGTTGGATCTAGATATGTATTGTATTTCTCTATAAAATTATATTCCCATTCCTAAAACTAAATGATTCTATTGAAAGATGAACCATACTTATCATAAAACTCTCCACTAAATATCCATTTCTTGTAGAACATCATGTTTTTGAAATGATTCAGAGGAATTGATATTAGAGACATTTCTGATGATTATAGAAATATTTTGATGAT
This sequence comes from Viscum album, assembly GCA_963277665.1. Classification (NCBI taxonomy): domain Eukaryota; kingdom Viridiplantae; phylum Streptophyta; class Magnoliopsida; order Santalales; family Viscaceae; genus Viscum; species Viscum album. The sequence continues at coordinate 845,732,666 of OY728131.1, read as the reverse complement.
AATCTTATGAGTACAAAAACATTCAAAAAGTAGTATTTGAGGAGAAGCATGGATTTGAAGAAAATAAGATACAACTAATGTGGTTCATGGTAGGCGGTACCATTATATATGAATATAAACTATGACAGTGGAGATTCTACAACCCAGATTTGATCTAGTCGATCTGATGGTTGAGATAAATGAACACTTGAGGTTTTTTAATAAAAATAAAAAGTATCATATTCAAGATGAATATAATACAGGTTTTAAATAAAAATGGAATAATAATATAATATTATTTGGTATTAATGAAATAATTAATGGAAATTGTACCCCTCTAAACCAATGTAAGTATTAATTTGTTTTGATATAATATTATAAAAAAATAATAAAATGTAGAAAAGGAATTTGATTCTGAATATTTTTGAGTATGAGAAAATGGGTACATAAATAATTTTATGTGAAAAAAAATAATTTAAAGTGAGTATTTAATATGAGTATGAAAATATTTCAGTACAAAATTTTTTGTTATGGAAAAAAAATTTGGGTGTGAAAAAATTCTGAGTACGAAAATTTTTGAGTACAAAAATTTTTGGATATGAAAATTATGTGTACCAAAAATTCTGAGTATGAAAAATTTTGGGTACCAAAAATACTGAGTACGACAAATTATGATTATAAAAAATTATAAGTAAAAAGAATTGAGTATGAAAATTTTTTAGTATGAACATTTATAATTATTAAATTTTCTATGCAAGAAAAGTTCTGAGTATGAAAAATTATGTGTATGAAAAATTATGAGTATGAAAATTTCTGAGTACAAAAATTTCTATGTAAAAAATATTCTGAGTAGGAAAAACTATGAGTATGAAAATTTTTGAGAATTAAAATTTCCGAGCACGAAAAATTCTGAGTGAGAAAATTTCTGAGTATGAAATTTTTTGAGTATGAAAATTTCTAAGTAGGATTTTTTTTCGAATGAAAATATTTCAATAGTAGGAAATAATGAGAGTAAAAAAAAATCAATCATATATACTCCTTATCTAAAGAGAAGTTACATAATGTGAGGAAATGATTCAAACAAGAAGTTGATATGAATGATTACTTTTACGCGATCATTCATAGATTCTATTTAAAATACTCAAACATATTAGAAGGTAATGGTTTTTTTGAAAATATAATCAAGTTGTTCTTATGTTAAGATTAATTGTAAAATTTTATCTCTTTTATGTGTCTGATATCTAAGAAAGTGATTTATAATATTCATGTGTTTTTTCAAATGAGTGATGGGCATGGTTTTTTTCTCAAATATATGGAACTAGTGTTATCACATAGTATTTGAGTGTTAGTAAAACACATTCCATAATCAGTGAGTGTGTGTTTCATCCCCAACACTTGAGCACAACTACTTCCAACTACCACATATTCGGCTTCCGAGGTGGAAAGTTCTACAGAGTGTTGTTTCATACAAGAAGGAGAAACTAATTAATCAACTAAGAAATAATAAGTTTTGTATGTACTTTTTCAATCCATTTTACACCCAACAAATTTAGTATTTGAAAAAAAAATTTAATGAAATTCATTTCCAGAAGAATAGAATATACCAAAATCCTGGGTTCCCTTTAAATAAAAAAAATCTTTTTATGACTTTTCAATTAGATTCCTTTGGATTTTCATGATATATTACAAATAAGTATACTGAAAAAATTATGTCTAGATTAATAGCTATTAAGTATTTTATAATTCCAATCCTCCTTCAATTTTTTTTTGATTTACTAGTTGTCCAGCTTCATTAGTTTCAAAAGTATTTGAGGTATAGATTGGAGTATTAATACTTTTAATATTGCCATATACATATATTTTAAAAATATCTCTAATATAAAAATATTGGGATATGTATTTCCCTTATAGTTTTTTAGAAAATTTCAAAACCATGAAATAATGTTAACTCACCCATCATACTCATCTCAAACACATATTTCATTATATTCACACAAGAATATATTAAAGATTGTTGAGTTGATCCAAATACAGTTTCATCGTCATAAATTTGAATGATCAAAAAAAATTTCCATTTAATTATAAAAAGAGTTGGATCACTATTTCCCTTAAAAAATTTAGTTTGTAATAAAAATCAGATTAATCTATTATACAAGGATCTAGGGTCTTGTTTATATCCATATAAATTTTTAGTATGTTTGAAAACATGTTCATGTTGTTTTGTATCTTCAAAAAGAGTATGTTGTTCAACCAAAAATTCCTCTTGGACATATCCATTAACTAATGTACACTTCAAATCCATTTTAATGTTTTTGAACCTATGGAATATTTTGAAGGCTAATAGAATTTGAATAGATTCATTTCTAGATACCAGATCATTGGTTTCTTCATAGTGAATTCCCTCTTATTGATTATAACCATTAGAAACTAGTCTTGGTTTATATATAATAATTATTCCATTTTAATAACATTCTATTCTTAAGACCCATTTTACTCTAATTACAGTGGATTATTTAGGACTTTTAAGCAGGGTCCAGACATTATTCCATTCAAATTCAGTTAGTTCATCTTTCATTTCATTAATCCAATCTTCGTCACCTAAAGACTCATGAGTACATTTTGGTTTAAATTGTGAGGTAAATAATAGATGTTATAATATATTACTCAAAGAAATTGTAATAAATATAGGTTGACTTAAATCACCAATGATATTATCACTGGGATGATTCTTAAGAAACAGCTGATTTGGATATTGCAAAACCCGTTCATCAACATAAGGTAGAAATTCATCTGGAGTGAATACTTTAGAAATAATTTCTTGATTATTTTTCTTATTATATGAATCTTATATCAAAGGATGATAATAAATTTTGGAAAACACATCAAAATATGTAGGTTGGGATTGTTTATAAAAAGAATCAGTTTCATCAAATTAAACATGTACTATTTTTTTAACAGTACAATAATTTTAATTAAAAACACTATAAGCCTTAGAAGTAGTGGAATATCCTAAGAAAATATAACTTCATCATATATGGGTGTAAATATTTTTATATAATATTTTTTTATTCAAAATGAATACATTTCATCAAAATACATTGAATTATGAAACTTTTTGTTTTCGATCTGGCTATAAATCATAAGGAGTTTTATTAAGAAATTATCTAATTAAAACTCAATTTATATTATACAAAGTATTACACACAACTTCTAACCAAAAATGTTTTTCAATATAATATTCACTCTACATGGTACATCTTATCTCGTTAAGAATACGATTTATTCATTCAACAATGCCATTTTGTTGAGGAGTTCTATGTACTGAAAAGTTGTAAGTAATACCTTTCCTACAACACAACATTTCAAAATCAGAACATAGAAATTCTCCACCATGATCACTATGAATACATAAAAATTGATGGTGTTCCTCTTTTTTTCATTTTTAAAAAAAAATCGAATAATAATGGGCTATTTTTTTTATAAAATGGACTCATGTATATCTAATGTAGTCATAAACTAAGATAAACACATAGTAATTTCTTTTAAATCATTTAATTGTTATAGGAAAAATATATCCATGTGAACTAACTGTAAATCATCATAAGTTGAATCATCACTAATTGATTTAATGCTTGACTTATGGTTCTTGTCTGTTTGATAAGGGTCATAGAATTTTGAAGAATCAAATCTATGATTTGGTAGATCATTAACGATTATTTTCTTAAAAAATATATATATGTTCCTAAGGTTATAGTGTCCTAACCTCCTATACAATAAACAAGATTGAACATCTATTACACAAAGGTAATTTAAGTCCTTCCTCCTATGGGCTTCTATGTTTTTTGTGTATACATTCTCTTTTCGATGGGAAGAAAGAATACATTCATCCTGGGAATTGTGTACTACACTTTTATGATTCCTAAAATTAAATGGTAACCTTCATCATATAATTGAAATAGGATTATATGGTTTTTCATAAGACATTCTACAAATAAAATATTTGAAATCAATGATTTTCCAAGAAGAACAACATTAACTATGCCAAAAATCATTTCATGATAATTTTCTCAAAAGGTAACACTTCCACTTTCAATTTAAATAATATTTTGAAATAATAATTTATCACAGGTCATATTTTGGAAACATCCACTATCCATGTACCGCATAATTTTGTTTTTTTACTTGCATTGTTTTCATGAAAACCAATCATTTAGACTTTTTGAATCTAAACTTTCTTAGATCAATATTTATTAGAAAAAAAAATTTGGAATCCAAAATTGTTTTAAAAATTGAATATGTGGAATCCCAATGATTGAATATTATTTAAGGAAATTTTTTTATTCTAATAACCTCCTATTTGACATTTTTTTAAATGGGACATTTTTAGGATCAAATTAATTGCTAATAAAAACAGGTTTTGAATGAGTATATCCCATTCGTGAACTATTACCACATCAATGATGTTCTTATACATTTTATCAAATCATTTATTACCAGTGGTAAAATTTGATAACATTTTCTTTCAATATATGATTTCAAACTTTAGTTTTATAACTAAATTCTTATCCCCATTTGTATTATAATCTTGTGTGAGTTTTGTTTCTAAAACCTTTTTCTCATACATGAATTTTTTTTAAATATTTTGAAAGCATATCCTTCTCAAAATTAGCATCATCATGTTTTTTAGAAAATGATTCAAATTCAAAAACCTTTTTATCCAAATATTTTTAGATATATGATACTTAATTTGTTAGAAAATTTATTCTATCATTTTTCAATTCATGTATTTATTTTAATTTTTTAGTTTTCATTTTCATGAAATTTTGAAAATCTAGAAACTTATTCTTTTGAAGGTATTTTATTATTATCACTTTGTAAGGATGGTTATTAATCTAAAGAGGTGCAATTCATCTAAATATAATAATTTTCATTTAAAGAAATATTATTAAATGATTCAATAGTGTGTACCTTTTCCCTAAAACATTGATTTTCAAAAGGTATTATGGAATGAAGACTCGTATTCTTCTGTCTGGGGTTTTCTTTAACTGAGGATTCATTTGAAGAATCTCCATGACAAGAATTCCCCGAGTTATTCTCATTTACAAATTAATTTCCTTTTTCAATTATAGTACATTTTCTGATTCCTATCATAATTTATTTACATTCTGTCTTTTCTTTTCAGCTTTTTATAATCAGGTCTAATGTGTCGGGATTTATTGCATTCATAGCAGTTATGTTTAATATCCTTCATTTCTTTCTAGTTCATGTTTATTTTATTATATCTATTTTCAATGTATTTATTTATAAAAAAAATCTCATTCTTCAAGAAATTTTTTCCAACACATTCTCAAAATGTTATGATTCACTTGAGTCTAATTCAACCACAACATTCTTATTTGTCCATTTTACTATCATTTCCAAAGTCCTATACTCATCTGATTTTATGTTGATGTAAAATCTACTCCACCATTCTTATTTTTTTTACTTTTTTTGAATCTATTTTCATTATATTCTCATATTGTATGAGAGATCCAAATAACACATCAATAGATCCATTTGTGAATTTCCTTGATTCATCATCACCTGCCCTTTATTATTCACATTCATTTGGAATGATACCTTTGATATTTTCAACTATTATCTCAAAATAGTGTCCTTTTTCAGCTGTAGATTGGATATTATTATCAATTTTCATGAATCTCTATGGATCATTAATAATAGGTTATCTATAAGGGAATTCAAAATCATGATAGTATGTCTGCAGCATTTTTCATCATGTTTCAACAATATTGGATGTATTGAAAAGTATAATTTCTAGCTTATTCAAATTACGGTTTTTTTCATCAAAATATGAAATTTTGATATATATATATATATATAGTCATAGAACTATTTCAAGTATTATTAACCCTATAATTCAGTACATTTTCATATTTCTCTTGATTAGTAAAGATTCAAATACAATTTTAATTAATTTTATTCTTTCTAATTAGCATAAAAAAGTTATCAACTCCAGTGTTGATTACAATGGTCTTCATTTTATCTCTCCAATATTCATAATAATATACATAAAAAATTGGTGGTCTTGTAGGATTGACATTTTTAATTGATCTGAAATTATGCCATTCCATCATTAAAACAATATAAGAATTGTTTTTCCACAGTACATATTAGTATAAAAAATATTTATAAACAAAATGTTTATAAAAGAAACATAAATAATTTTAAAAAGTAACAAACAAATATATTGTAATGTCTCGAATTTGAAAGCCACTAATATTTTCACCATACCTGGTTGACCTCATGGACTCAAGTGCATTTCCCAAAATGCTAGAGGTTGTCGAGTAGTAGCGAGAGACTAGGGTGTGATAGTGGGGAAATAATTTCCTAATTATTAGAGTGTAACATAGAGGAATAAATAATAATGATATCGGAAGTAGTAAAAAACATGAAACTGAAGTAAACAACAGAAGAATGAAAGGTAAAAAAACATAAAGTATATAATATCAGAAAGATGAAGCATGTCACATGTTCTAAGAAAGTAATGAAAACATGATAAACTACTATCAAGTACAATATAGTAATAAGTTACAACAATAAAAAAATAAAAATAGCAGTATCGTAAGTCGGGGATTTCTCCCATTATCTCATACATCTAAGTAGCAATCAAGTACCTGTATAAGGAGCCTTTACCCTATAGACACCTATAGTAATATAGTCTATTTGGGCCAAAAAACATGACCCAAATAGGGTGTGAAAAAAATACTATTAAGAAACCACTAAAGGAATGTGCCAATCTGTCAGTGAGTCTATGTGGTAGTAGTGTACAAAAATGAAAACATTAAAATAAAAGGGTACTCAGAAGTAAACACAACAGATACCTCAGTAGGATATCTAAACCAATGAAGTAAAGATCGAATTGAATCTTGTGATTTGGCTTGGAATATGCATCATAAGTCATTCCATTTCTAATATTTTTCAAGGACTTGCTTGGTTTATAATCATATTAGTATATTCAAATCACGAAAAATCCCAGTGTATTAGCATTACAGCATAAATCAGGGCCATGTGTGGTGTATCAGCATTTCAACATATTAAATTTAGGGACAAACCTGGTGTATTTGTATTTTATCATGTTTCAGGGCCAATCCTATTGTATAAGGATTTCACCATAATTAACAACACATGTAAATTAAACTATTACATGGTTTATAATAATCAACTCCGAAGGGAACAATTCATTTTTCGAGAAACACATGCTAATTAAAATATGGAATGGATTTAGAAATTAATAACTCATGGGAGAAAATTTATATAACTAGACTGACATGAGAATTAAACTATCACAAATCATTAACAACATATTCACATGGTAAAAAAAAATTGGGCACATCTATTTTGATAATCCCAAATCATGTTTCATTTATATGCTAATAATGTTTCATTAGTATTTATTGTTTTTATCATGTAACAATTATGTATTTTAATCTCATTGTTTTCTTGATTATGTATATAGTGTAGAATTTTTTTAGTAAAAGCTCAGCGGTATGATGGTCTCGATTATAAGCCTTTTGTATAAGTCACTGGTCGAGGCAATTTTTGGATAAGGTTACTGCTAGAAGGATACCGCTAGAAGGTTACCACTATAATGTTACCTCTAGAAGGATACCGCTGAGGAACCTTACCACTGAGTTACCAATGCTATTTCACTTCTATGAGTCTACCACTCAAGGGATACTATTGTAGTGCTATCGCTAGAGGTTACTAGTACAAGGTCATTGATGGGAAGCCTACTACTTGAATCTTACTAAAGTTTCTGCTAAAAGTTTACTATTAGAGGGTTACTATTTTATGCTTACTGCTATAAGGTTGCTGCTAGGAATTTACTATTGGAATTCTACTGAAGAAAGGTTACTGTTGGAAGAACCTTTGGAATTCACACGTCTAACGGTGATAAGCCTACATTTGAGAAGCTACCATTGAGAAGGATACTTCTACTAGTATACCAATACTTATACTCTTCTACTCTACACATTTTCAATTTTATTAAGATTATTCTAATGGTCATATTGGGTAAATTTAATGCTTCTGAAATTAATTAATGTTGATTGTAGACATATCTGGAGACCGTATGAGTTATGAGGAAGACCACATGTGGCAGGATCATTCCTACAATCGTATCTCAAGAATAAAATAGAATATAAAGCTTGAGAAGACCATGCGGGGTGAGAGATATTACATGAAAAACCTGACTAACAAGGAGAACATACCAGCACATACATTGTGAACCCATGAGCTTTATGAAGATAATTTTGGAGAACAACTTTAGGGATTCCTTACTGTGCTTTATAGATCTCTTTTAAACCTTAAATTAGAACACCATAGTAAGGGGAAGCCAAAACCTGGTATTGAGACACTCTGTTTGGGAGAAAACATCTAGAGGAGGACACAAATTGTAATTTCTTCACACCAATGAGTATAGAGCTGAACTACAAACACCTAGAGCCTTCTAAACTAAATACTCACAACATCAGCTCTATTGTGATCTTTATCATACATTTCTATGTAGCGAGTATTTGTTTGTTACACACACACACTCTCTCTCATGTGATTAAACTAAAGGATACAGAAAATAATCACACCAAAAATTCCTTACATTTGTGTTTCCCACATATAACTTACGAAGATGTCTTGTGTGTCCGGGTTGTCTGTTTTTCCCATGAATAATTGTGGTAGAGTTTGTGAGACGTAGAATTTTTTTGAAAACTATTGTAAAGCCTGATAAGGTTGTGTATCTAATTAATAGTATAAACTGATAGGTGGCTTATGATCACCAAGTAGAGAGGATTATATCTCGGCATAAAAATGAACCTCCTATTTAATTCTGTTGTGAAATTTATTTTGTAATAATTTATTTTTCTATTTTTTGATACTTATAATTTTGAATACATAAAACTATTTTTCATTTACTCTGATATTTAGTTTTGGTTTGTGTGTATATGTATTTAATTCAGTAAACCAATTTCAAAAGATGTATATGTTTTTACACTGATTGAACTGAGGAAAAATAATCCTTTTAGAGACTTATTGATAAATTGAACATTTATATATCTATTTCCTTAATTAAATAGTCTGTTTCAAATTAAGAGATTTTATCAAAATGTTTTTAACAGAAATTTCTAAGTGCGAACTCAATTCACCCCCCTTGATTTTCCACCTCTAACAACATTTGGTATCATAGGAGTTTTTATTGATTCCATCAAAACTGCTTTTCTAGCATTTCAAATTCATTTCAACTGTGATTTTTGTTGTATCATAATAATCATAAAATTTATATCATATCTAAATTTTCAATTTTTTAAATTCTAGTCAGCTATGGATAACCAAGTTGATGATGATGCTAATAACATTCCATCTTTCTTTAATGGTAATAACTATTATCAGTGGAAATTGAATATTAAAATTTTTCTAGAGAGCATGGGTCCTGAAATCTAGGATACAATTGAAGAACAACATGCATTACCTACAAATGCTAGGGAAACATGGTCTTAGTTGACTAAAGATGCGTATAATAATAACTATAAATAAATGAATGCATTGTATTGTGTTTTATGTGATGAAGAATTCAATAAAATATCTTCCTCTAAAACTTCATTTGTAAATTGGGATACTTGAGATGTTTCCCATGGGGGAACAAACAATGATAATGAAATGAGATTAAATACTTCTACTATTAAATATGATAAATTTTAAATGAATCATGTTGACCCTATCTCTAAAATTTATCTTAGGTTCAATGGAATAGTAAATACTATTAGACTTCTTGTGAAACTAGTGGACAATAAGGATCAGATTTTGAGATTGCATCGATGCCTACCTGAAAGATGGAGATGAACTTCTATTTCTATCCAAGAATGTTGTGACATTAGCTAGCTACCAGTGAAGGAACTAATTGGAAAACCCATGGTGTATGAAGAAGAGAATAAGGTGAATCAATTAGAAGATGAAGAACTAAGAAAACATTTGTAACATTGAAGACTACTACCTCAAAGAACAAAGACAAGGAAAAGGTACAATTTCCTGTAGATAGTTCCACTAGTGAAGATTCAGATTCTGATAGTGATGAAGAGAAAAATTATCAATCTATAAGATTCTAAAAGTTCTACTGAAAGAAAAAGTTCTTCATAAAGTCAAAATATAGAGAGAGTTATGATAGTAAAGGTTATTGAGAAAAAAATAGAAAGTGGAATGACAACACAAATGAGATAATCTAATATGAGGGTAAACAAAAAGGTCATGTGAAGGATGATTTCCCCAAGATGAAATTTCAGAAGAAATATGAAGACAAGGGAATGGGATATAAAAAATCTATGAAAGCTACTTAGAGTTCTTCTGAAGAGAGGTCCATTGGATCTGACAATTCTGATACTGAGCATAAATATCATGAAAACACGTGCTTCATGATAGAAACATATGAGGTAACACTTAATTCTCCTATGCATAATGATTACTACTCTGGGAATGAATTTAAATTAAATAATGATGAAAATATGATTATGGATGAACTGTTTCAATATTGTGGACTGCTTCAGGATACCTTTAATGAGATAAAGGATAAATATAAATCATTGAAAATACAACACAGTTTAAATTTCAATTATAAGTCTAAATTGGATATTGAAACGGAAAATTTTTCTCAGTTATTAAAATAAAATACTGAATGGAAAATTATTAAATGAGGAACTAGAAATAGATCATGAGAAGTTTACTACCAGTAGGGATACCCTGATTCAGTTTCTAGGGAACCAAATAGCTCAAAGTACACAACTAGTCTAGGATATCAACCAGGACATATAAGGATTATTAAATAAAAATTTCATCCAAAATATGGACAGTTCACTGCTAGTTCAAATTCTTGATCATCTCTTGAAAAAAATTATCTAAAGGACCAACCAATGTTTTTATATCTCAAAACATGTCTTTTGATTATAAGAAAACTATAATACAAATATGTTTTCTCAAAGAATATCTTGTTAACCTCTCTGGACACATGAAAATCTGGGCACCAATCTCACCCTATGCATAATATGTTTTTTAGGAAAATTATCTAAATAGTTCCTCTAAAACCCTATAGTACATAGATAGTGGATCTTTAAGACATATGACAGGAGACTATTCATGAATTAGGAGAATAATCAATGTTGATGGTGGACATGTTACATATGGTGATAATGCTAAGGGAAAGATTGTCAGGTTAGGCCAAATTGGTAACCCTAATACTATATTAATTTCAAAAGTACTTTTTTTGATTGGTTAATGTACAATCTACTTAGTATCTCTCAGTTTTGTGATGATGGTTTTAATGATTAGTTTCAAAATGATGCATGTAATGTTTTAAATTCTAAAAATGATTTAATATTAAATGCTCTTAGAACTGAAAATGTATATGTTCTTGATTTAAACTCTTTAGATAAGAAAAATGTTTCTCGTTTAAATTCTTTTCATAAGTAATATTGTTTATGGAACAGAAGACTAGGATTCTACAATGTGAACTGAATTAGGAAACTAACTATGAAATGTTTTGTTAGAGACTTACCTAAATTGCAATTCCCACTTAACAATGTTTTTAATCCTAGTCAAAATGGAAAACAACACAACGTTTCATTCAATCCAAATAATTAAGGTTCAACATCTCAACCGCTTGAGTTGGTTCACATGGATTTTTTTGTACCATCTAGAGTTTCATATTTAAATGGGAAGCACTATGTGTATAATTTTGTAAATTATTTTTTTTAGATAGACTTGGGTATACTTTCTAGCTCAAAAAGGGAATCATGTACTTACTTCATTAAAAATTCAAAGTCCTTAGAAAAATTTAGTGCACTAACAATTAAGACCGTGAGAAGTGATCTTGGACGTGAGTTTAAAAATAAAGAGTTTGAATATTTTTTCTCACATAATTTCTATATTCATAATTTTTCTACTCCTAGAACACCTCAACAAAATGGAGTTGTAGAAAGAAGAAATAAGATAGGTCAAGAGATTTCCCAGACTATTTTTAATGAGTATAACCTGCCTGTCTATATTTTGGATGAAGCTTCTAGTACATATTGTTAAATCATAAATATATTTTTAATTTGAACTATTCTAAAGAAGGTCATTATGAGATATAGAACAATAGGAATCCTAGGTTTAATTACTTTATAGTTTTTGGTTTCAAATTCATTATCCTTAACACTAGGAAAAATCTTAAAAAATTTCTTCCAAATGTGATGAAGGAATTTTCCTAGGTTTCTCAATATCTAGTAAAACATATAGAGTATTCAATAAGTGAACCAAATTGTGGAAGAATTAGTTCATTTAACATTTGATGCGACTGATACACATGAACCTAAAACCACTCTTGAATATCATTAGGATAATATATCAATTGTAGACCATAATGATAAAAACAGTGAACCCCCAGTTAAAACAACTAGTTCATGAAATTTTCCATAATTTTGCCTGCGTAATATGATCCTATTGAAAACCATGATATGTATAGTACAACCCTTTATATAGATACTATAAATCTTAATAATCATCCACTGTATGTTGTAGTAGGTGATTTAAATAGAGTAACACAAACTAGAGCTTCTCCGAGAAACTAGGTAGAACATCCAGAGTTTCTTTCACAGATTTTACCCCAAAAATATTAATGATGATATCAATGAGAAATTTTGAGACATTGCTATGAAATAATAATTAAATTATTTTGAAAGAAACAATGTTTTGGAATTATTAAAATGACTAAGGACACTTTGACTGTATGCACTAAAGGAGTGTTTAGAAACCAAATTGTCGAGTCTGGAAATATAGTTAGAAACAAGTATAGATTATTTGCATAAGGATATGGTCAAAAAGAAGGAATATAATATGAGGAAACCTTTGAACCTATAACTATACTAGAATTCATTAGGATATTACATTCTTATGCAGCTCATCTAAATTTCAAACCTTATCAAATGGATTTAAAAAGTGCATTTATAAATGGGTATATAGTTGAGGATGTGTTTTTTGAACAACCCCTGGGATTCACAATTCTCCATTTTTAAATATTTTTATAACCTTTATAAAGATTTATATTGTTTAAAACATGCTCCTAGAACTTGGTATGATAAATTCAATTCTTTTATTATTTCAGAAGGTGTTACTAAAGTGATAGATAATCCTACTCATTTTATTAGAAGGATTTCCAAAGATATTTTCATAGTAAATATTTAGGTAGTTGTCATTATTTTTGGATCCTCTAAAAATTCATTATGTATTAATTATTCAAAAATGATGAAAAATGAATATGAAATGAGACTAATGGGGGAACATAAATTTTTCCTTGGATTTCAAAATTTTTAAAATACAAATGGTATTATTTAAAATCAAAGTAAATATACTAAGGATCTTTTGAAACGTTTTGGTTTGGATAGTAATGAGTACCACATTTATGTTGGATGTAGATGAATCTGGTAAACTAGTGGATCAAACTAATTACCAAGGTATGATTGAGAGTCTTATCTAACTTATTGATAGCTGAACTGATATTATGTTCAGTGTATGTTTGTGTTCTCATTTTCAATAAAATCCCAAATAGTCTCATTTAAACGTTGTTAAAAGGATTTTTAAATATCTCAAGTATAATACCAACATAGGAATATTATGTCCAAGATGAAAATAATTTGATTTGATATGTTATTCAGATGCAGAATTTACTGTTTCCAAGTTAGATTGAAAGAGAACCTCTGGAACATGGCACGTTTTTGGGAAGTCACTAGTATCATGGTGTAGTAATAAACATTATTTTGTTTCATTATCCACGACAGAAGATGAATATAATACAGATGGTAGTTGTTTTGCTTAAATTATTTGGATGAAACACACTTTAATAGACAATGGATATCAATTCAAACATATCCTTATAAATTGGGATAATAAATGTGATGTTTACATCTCTAAAAATCCAATATCTCATGCTAGGACAAAGCACATTGATGTGAGACATCAATTTTTGAGAGATCATTAGTAAAAAGGTGATATCACTCTTGAATTCGTTGGAAATGAGCATCCATTGGTTGATATATTCTCAAATTAATTGAATTATGAGAGGTTAAATTACATAAAAGATGTGTTAGGTATGATTAATTTTAGTTATGGACACCTCACCATTAGGACACATTACCCTTGGACCTCACTGATTGACCTTACTATTGGAACCTTACTGCTAGTCAACCATACTGATAGGTCCTAGACATCATGTTTTCTGCCAGAATATGAAACACTTTAATTTTATTCATTTCATTAACTCGATTAGTTTTTTGATCCATAAATAATAAAATCAATGTTCTAAGTCACAATTCGATCCACATCGATTATCTCCCAAAACATTTTATCCTGAAGCCTTGAACCTAAACTAATGCAAAAAACCTCAAAACACATCAAATTTCAGTGTCACGAGTAAAGAGAATGACGTTTGGTGATGAAAGAGATGCACTGAACCCTAAGAGACATCATGTAGAGTCTAGTGGTGGAAGCACAGTTATGGAAAAGTTGATCAATCCTCATTTGTCGAAGAGGGAAATCGTGGTCGTGATAGAATTATGTATAGAATAGATATTTTTTAGAATTTCTCTAGTGATAATATCACTCAAAGCTCAATACTGGGTAGAAATATTCACAAACAACACTAGACCATATTACCCGAATCTAGTAAAAAGGTTTTATGAGTTTATAATGTTTGAAAAATCTGAGTATTTGAACCAAATTCTTTCAAAGGTAAATGGATCTAGTGTAATATTATATTATGTTGAATGGGATGAATGTTTAAGAGCCCCACATGAATGAATATTTAGCTATTATTCTAGAGTGGTGCCCCCTAATAGTGATATTTTCTCCTATGAAGATGCCATGGCTGAACTAACATGGAATGGATTCCCTATAAAGGTAATTTTTGTAGCAATGGATGGAGAAAACAGATTACCGTTTATGTTTATCCAACATGTCTTGAGTCCCAAGAGAGGGGAAATTTCTAGATTGAAATATCATGACATAGTATTGTTGTATTTGTTGAAGCATGGACAAAGGATAAACCTTTGCAGATTTTTTATGGCTTATTTTGAGGATATGACTATGCCTGGTTCCATGTCAAATTCTTCGTTTCATGGAATTTTGATATATTTTATGTTGAAAGTGAAAGGTATTGCTGGAAATAATGAAGGAACCATAGTTTTAAAGGAAATCATATGTATTAACAAAATGATTTTCAAGTGTATGAGGATAAACTGGAACCCTTGGAAAATGGAATGTGTGAATTATTAGGCTATGATATATGAATACTTGAACATTATTTTCAATACTACTATGCCAAAGGATAAAAGAGATCTATGTTTAAAACCTGATGAAGTGGAACAAGTGTATTCATATGAAGAAGAGGAGGTTTTTGTTATTGTGCAATAAAGAGAGGATCCTCATGTAGATGATAGCAGTGATCCTAACCTTCCATCAAGTCCCCATGTTGGTATGATATCATTTGGTGAGTCTAGTCCACCAAATAATTTTCCTAGAAGAGAGACTTTCCTAAGGGACATAAATGATAAGGAAACCATTGAAGAATAATGTGAGGAGAATGTCTTGGGAATCATTACTATTGGAGAGACATCATAAGATCAAGATGTGGTTGACTCTGATCAAGAGGATTCTGAAATAGCAGATGATAATGAAAGTAAATAATAATTCCTATTTATTATTCCATTGATAGGATGTACAGAAATTTGAAAGAATGAAAAGTAAGAGGATATTGAATATTTTGGAATTTCAATGGAAGTATTTGATGATTCTTTAGAAGAATTGTTTATACACTATACTAATGATTCACTTTATCTAGGAATAATGGCAGAGGAGAATGCATTTTTTCAGAATGAAGCTCATATAGTGGGGGAGGAACTTGTGGCCACAGGTTCAGTTTCTGTTATTCCTGAAATAGAAGGTTGGTCGAAGTACCTTGGATTAATTGTTTTGGGATTAGACTATGAAGACTCTATAGATAACAATCCAAACAAAATACCTCTAGTTCATTTTGTTTTAGAGACCACTATAGTGTGACAAGTGGTTCATCTATCTCAATATTATGTAAAGAATGATGAATTTGAGTCATTGGAATCATATTTTCATAGATGATTTAATGAAAGATCCATCGGAATAGAGAGAAAATTGGCTATAAATCAAGATCTTGTATCATATGTATTGGAAAGAATAATGTCTAGCATTCAATAAAATCTGCTACATGATCTGAAGGAATTACAGAATCAGGTAAGAGCCTTGAAAAAATATGTAGAGACTGTGAAATAGTCAGTTGTGAGTTTAGACTCATAGATGGCTTTACAAGCTCAAGTGGAAAAGACATTCGGTATGTTAAGAGGTTTTTCCAACAGATGGTAAATGTGTTTGTGTAAATTAAAAGGTCTAGGGAAGCACATGTGAATGGTTAGGATGATGATGTGATGTGGTTTATTAGTGGATTGACTGAGTCTTTTAAATAGATAGTGACTTTTACCATGGAACCCTTATGTGAATCTTCTTCCTCAGCCACCTCTCCTCCTATTGATCTAATATCCTTAAGATCTTTTGTTAAAGAAGAAATAGAAAATATCAATAGATAAAGTACCTTAGATCCTCAATCATTGAATCAGGTCATTTCCACTACCAGAGAAATTCATAATCTTGAAGGTGATTACATGATGGATTCTACCCAAGATCAGAAGGAAATCAAAGAGCAGATTGACTTATATTATAAATGTGTTTATACTAAGCATCAAATGGATCGTCATTTGAAGTTGTTGTTGGTGAACCTGAGGATACCTACTATCACTTAGGCCTTTAAGTATCATGTTAGTAGACTTAGAGAGTTGACTCATGCTTTGGAAAAGATCATGGAGAATAAGGATGATTTCATCTCAACTGTGGAAAAAAGAGGAATCATCATTATGGATTTCAAGAACCTCATTCTACCATTTCTACATGTGGATTGTACTCTTATTATTGTACCTCCAACCTTTCCTTCTTCTTCAGCGGCATCTAGATCTACCAGTGATCCCACTTTTTTGACTCTTGTACATTCCATCAGAAGCTTGACTCCTATAATTCCATAGTGATATACTAATTATCAGTCTATTGATGCTTCTGTAGTATCACCTCCTACCTTGCTTACTACTATACCTAGGAACGTACCTCCATCTTCATAACCTGCCTCCTCACCTCCCAAAAGAAAATCTCACTTGGAAATCTCTGATGTGGATTAACTGTAGGCTTCCATTTTTATATGGATCATTGTAAGCTTTTTTGTATAACGTACTCTTGTTTCATTAATAATATGATCTCATTTTTTCTCCTTTTGTTTTTTTGATAATTACAATGGGGTGATTATTTAAGATTGGATCCCTTGCATATATGAAATTGCTATAAATATATGCTCCAAAATATTTCCAACAATAAAATCGGTTCAATTTTATGTTATTATAGATCTGAATCATTGTTATTATTTTACTCATTGCTCTAATACGTATTTATTCTAGCTCTAATTAAATGTGTTTTCATATGGATTTTGATATTTTAGTTGAAAAGGTTTAATCCCTGATAAAATTTATATTGATACCACTGAATAGATTAGAAAATCTACTTAACTATGATACAAAAATACTTATTTTAAATTTTACTTCCATAATTTGTGATTATCAAAAAGGGGGAGATTTTTGCACTCACGTATTTTGATAATCCCAAATAATGTTTCGTTTATATTTTAATCATGTTTCTTTAGTTTTTATAGTTTTTATCATGTAACAATTATATATTTTTAATCTCACTTCTTTCATGATTATGTTTACAGTGTAAAAGATTCTATGTAAAAGGACACCGGTATGTAGGTCTCTATTAAGATCCTTATATTTATGTCACCAGTTGAGGCTACTATTAGAGAAGGTTACCGCTAGAAGGTTTATGCTATAAGGTCACCACTAAATGGTTACCTCTAGAAGGATAGCACTAGAAGGTTACCACTAAAAGGATACCTCTAGAACGTTACCGGTAGAAGGTTACCACTAGAAGGTGACTGCTAGAAGGTTACCACTAGAAGGTTACCTCTAGAAGGTCACCATTGAGGAACCATACCGCAAAGTTACCAATGCATGTTCCCCACTAAGAGTCTAACCCTCAATGGATAGTGTTTTAGGGATACCGCTAGCGGTTACTGGTACAAGGTCACTGATGGGAATCCAACTGGTAAAATCTTACTAAAGTTTCCGCTAAAAGGTTATTGTTGGAAGGTTACCATTTTAAGCATTCTGCTACAAGGTTTCTGTTATGATGTTACCACTTTAAGTATTCTAATGAAAGGATATTGCTAAATGAAATTTTGTAATTCACACGTTTAATGATGATAAGCCTACCGTTAAAAATCTATCTTTGGGAAGGTTACTGCTACCAATCTACTAATACCTATAATCTTCTACTCTATAAATTGCGATTTTCATAGGATTATTCTAATGGTCATATTTGGTAAATTTAATGCTTTTGAAATTAATTAATGTTGATTTTAGACATATATGGAGACCGTAAGAGGTACGAGGAAGATTTCACAGGGGATGATCATTCCTACTGTTAGATCTCAAGAATAAAGTAAAGGATCGAGCCTAAGAAGATCATGTGAGGTGAGAGATATTACACGACAGACGTGAAGAACAAGGAGAACATACCAGAACATACATTGTGAACCCAATAGCTTCACAAATATCATTTGGGAGAAAAAATTCAAGGTTTTCTTATTGTTCTTCGTAAAATATCTTTCAAACCAAGATGCTGAACACCTCAATACCTAGAAGCCAAAACTGGAAGTTGTTACACTCTGTTTTGGAGACAACTTCCATAGAAGGACTCAAATTGAAATTTATTCACACCAAGGAGTCAAGAGAAGAATTGTAAACATATAGATCCTTCGAAACACAATCCTCATTATGGAATCCTGCCTTTTTAATACATAACTTTTCAATACATTTTACAAACAGAGGATCTTTAAAGTCTAGTGTCTTGGAAATCAGGATCATAATACATGAAAACAACATAAAAATTCTTCTAAAACACTTGTAAGGCTTCATCAAAGTTTCATCCTATGTACATTTACTTCATATCACATCCTGGAGATAGACATCAAAGGAAAGGCTTAGCAGAAGGCCCATTAAGGGTAATCAAGGGAATCAATGTACTTGTGATATCAATAAGAACTTGAATAAAGACATAAATACATGAAAAATTAAAGAATATTCATATCATAATGAGAAGAACGTGAATCATAACTTTAATATGTGGATACAACAATTAATTTAGACATTCATGAACATATAAACAAGGTCCACCCCCAAGGTGTCAAAAAAATTACCAAGGTTATTCACCAAGGTATTGTGAAACGTGTTATCTCTAGAGATTAAATCTTTACCCAATGCATTGGAGCACTATCAGGGCACACCCTTAAAATTTATTTACTCTTATGTGAGAGAAATAGATCATAATCAAACATTTCATAAATAAAAGATAGAAAATAAAAGTAATGGGTTTCATTTCTAAATCGTGACGTTTTAAAAGCTCTTAAAAATAAGATCATTATATCATTTATAACCCATAGAAAGAGAGTGAGGGTTATATGTATGACAATTCCAAAATCAAATATATCATCTTTATATATTTATGAACACCCCTATAAATGAAATATATCTAGGTATTCACATAAATAAACAAGGGAATTTCATAAGAGAATGAGATAGAAATTTTGAGACGAAACTTCTGCAGCATAATGTCAATATAACATGGTTTTAGAAAACATTGAAAAGAGAGGGTAAACGGGTAAAACACTCATAAATAATTCATAATACAGTATGGGTACTTAATAAGATCATGGTATGGATATTTGAACAACATACCACATGAAAATGAAACATGAAAGAAAAGAGACAATGCGATTTCTTTTACGAGAAATTCCGCAGCCTAACAACGTCAAATAAAAATTCAAAAAACAAATTGATGAGATAAGAAAGGGTCTCTCATCAATTTTAAATGAAATGGGAAGTTAAT
Organism: Viscum album; assembly: GCA_963277665.1. Lineage (NCBI taxonomy): Eukaryota > Viridiplantae > Streptophyta > Magnoliopsida > Santalales > Viscaceae > Viscum > Viscum album. The sequence goes on along the minus strand of OY728131.1, from coordinate 845,712,542 downwards.
AATAACATATAAGAACATATCCTAAACATAAAGAGATGGAAAATATAAGACACAACATAAAGGAAGTGACGACTTAAAAGAGGTGGGTGAAAAATCTTTTACCTTGAAGAGTAAATTCGAAATCATGAAGGTCGGGACCTTGGGAGGCTTTAGGGCACCTTGGCGGGACTCCTTGGGAGGTAAAGAGACCCAAAATACGTTGGTTAGGATTTGTAAATGAAATTAATGTGGTAAAGTCTTGGTATTTATAGGAGAAGTGAGGGGACAAAGCATTAATTTCCAATGGACGCCTCATCAGAGGTATTGGCAAAAACATGGGCTTGCCCATGGTATTTTCCCATGGTATTGGCCACTTGGGACACCTCATACCTTATATTACTATTTATTAGTCAACCAGAATTATATCATAATTATTACATCCTTAATGATGTCATTAAACAACAAAAACTCAAAAACTGTATTTTCACTATTCACAAAAAATTCAACTTTCTCAAAAAAATCCCAAAATTTCACTTTAACCAAATATCAATGGTCTAAATTTAAAAATTAACTCCATTTTATAAAAATAATTTTCTAAATATTTTTAATTTAATTTTTAAATAAAAACACTATTTACTGAAAATTCCACTATTTCAAAAAATTGCCAAAAATTCACCTTAACAAAATATCGATGCTCTGATTTCAAAAATGAACTCCATTTTATGAAAATAGTTTTCTAAATATTTTTAAATTAATTTTTAAATAAAAAAACTATTCACCCGAAAAAACTAATACATAACCAATACATTCTGGAATAGTTAGTTACCTATTTTATTGAATCACATTACTTAATCAAGGTGCCTAGATTATATTAATACTTTCTTAAGTGAGGTTACTTAATCCATTTGATCACATTACTAATCTTAAGCGTAAAATCACTATTCATACTTTACTATTCATCAAAATTAAGTTGAACTTATTAGACTCTACGTTTCTTATTGAACATAACAATAGAAGACCATTTAATCAAAATCATTACACATTATAAATTATTTAAGGTTTAAATAAAAAATTTAAAAAATCCCTTTTTCTAAAATTCATCAATAATATGCATACAATAATTATCCAGAAATTTTAAAATTCACAAACATCACTATAAGTAGACATCACAATTTTTATTTAAATCCAAGGATTACACAAGGTAGTTACGGTCTCATTACATACCCCCTTATAACACCAGCATAGAACCTAAGAGTAAGGTGTGCTAGGGTGATAGAATCTTGGGGCGGCTAGGCCAACATTTCCCGAGTAGTAATTTCTATCAGCTTTAACTTCTCACGAAGGAGATTCCAGTCCAGTTTCACATGATGATGTTTGGATTGGGTTTGGTCTAGAGAAAAACCAAAGGTGCTACCTCCTTCCCGAGTTCTGTCAAATGTCCTTCGATCGGCCTGAGTCTACTGGATGGGGCCATCGAATCTTCTTTCTATATTAATTAATCATGATCACTTGAATTTATATACAATAGTCACAACATTTAATTTCCAACGTTCATATTGACCAATGGCCATATAACAGTCGAAACCCAATGGCCTTATTTTAATTATACTCATTTTATTAAATGAAATATTTTTGTTGAGTATAAAATAAAAAAACACATAAAGTTAGGAAACAAATTTTATTCAAAATTTTGGGTCGTTACAATCTCCCCCTTAAGAAATTTCATCCTTGCAATTATAAATTTTGTCATTGAAATTTCTTTGAAAGTCCCACATCAAAAAAGAGTCATTAAAACTATTACTTAAAATGAAAGAAAGAAAAGTACAAAGGTCACCCATTTTAACCCATACTAGGTTTCTATGTAGAAAAACATGGATATGGAAGAGCAAAAAACAGTTCAAGTTCTGATGGAGAGTAATAGAAACATTATTAGGAGAAAAATTAACCATAAGAAGATCACAAACATAAGATGTGTTAAACTATCTTTGATTACCCAGTAGGAAACGTAAACCAACAATTTTTTATGTTTTACGTTCTTTTTCAAAATTTTGAGGAATATATTTAATACATAGAATAAAACCATAACGAAATATACTTACCTTCAAGTATAGTTTCATCCCTTAAAAAGTTTCCACCAAGACTTATATTTTATTCAAACAATGAGCATTCAAAAAGACTTGGTCTCATCAAAAACACCAGAATCATCTTCTAGAGAATCACATAATCCACAAAAGAGTAAAAATATTTTTCCCTTGTCTTTAGTTATCAACTAAAATGAAAATGGTTTGTATGAGATCATATAATCCCCAAAAAGGATAATCCTTTATAAAAAATAAATAGGACTATTAATCTCCAAAATTTAACAAAAGTAACCAAAGTTCCAGAAATACCATTCAATACACAATCATCGTTAAAATTCTTTAGAATAATCCATATTAAGATTGGAGGCCAAAACTCAGAATGATTTAATCACATAGTCTTCCCCAATAAATCATAACACTTATCTCTAAATAAAAATGACTACTATTAAAGTCTCATAAAAATGTGTAATAAACCTATTCACATATTCTCCATGATAGGTTCATCATTTTCCATAAATAACCCATATCACCATATGTCCACAATAAATAAATAAAAAAATAAACCATTCCTCCTCAATTTAGACCTGTAGTATTTTATTTCCCATAGGCATATAGTACTCCAAAAGCAAAAACATCATCCAAAATAAACTTTATCATTTAATCACAAAATCATTTTCTTATCCAAAGGATATCCATTTGATAAAACATAAGTTTCCAAAATCATCTTATTCTTGATCCATAAAAATAGAAGGTGCATTAGTCAGTCAGAAGGTCATAACAACAAACTCATAATGCCCATATCTTGATTAGAAGGTAGTTTTTAGAATATCATCATTATTCACCCTCAATTGATGATAACCAGAATGAGGATCAATTTTAGAGAGGAATTGAGTCCCATGAAGTTGGTCAAATAAGTCATCAATTATTGGAAGAGATTATTTTTTCTTCACTATGATCTCATTCAGTTCTCTATAATTAATGCATAGGTGCATAGATCCATCCTTCTTCTTCACTATGATAACAGGTGATCCCTAAGGAGATATACTTGGTCGGATAAAACCATTCTCTAAAAGTTATTTGAGTTGTTTCTTTAATCCCTCTAGCTCCACATTTTCCATCCTACATGGGGTCTTTGACATCAGATGAGATCCAGGTACGAGTTTAATGGAGAACTCTACCTCTCTTTTATAGGGAGGTCGGGGTATCTCCTCAAAAAATATTTCAACGTATTCCTAGATGATGGGGACATTTTATTAAAGAATAAATCCTTCATGAGATACTTATTTCATTTATGAATCTTTTAACTAAAAATGATTTTATGTCTTAAAACGGCAGGCTTAGACAATTACTTTTTTCTATAATTCCATCATAATGATTCATAAAAAGCTTATGATTAACCAAACATATCCCCTAGGAGTGTCGTATCCAAGAGTGCAGCAAGGCCCGTAGTCGTGTACCAGTTCCCGTTCGAGTCTATCTCAAAGCGGTGTTTTCGGGATTTACCCCTATGTACATCTGTGCTTAAGCCACCTCTACCCGCTCGTGTACGAACATGGATGTATTTTCTTGATAAACCACTTACTCAATACTCACCAAAATACCTGGAAGATTTCCTATATTTAAACTTTTCTATATGGTTCTTCCTAAAGTTTTCATATCCTAATTTCCATAAATAACTAAACTATCCTTTGATTCCAACTATGGAATCCCACCTTTTTAATATATAACTTTTCATTATATTTTACAAACAGAGGATCTTTAAAGTCTAGTGTCTTGGAAACCAGAATCAGAATACATGAAAAAAATATAAACATTATTCTAAACCACTTGTAAGGATTCATAAAATGTTTATCCTATGTACATTAACATCATATCATATCCTGGAGATAGACATCAAAGGAAAGGGTGAGTAGAAGGCCTAGTAATGGTAAACAAGGGAATCAATCTACTTGTGATATCAATAAGAACTTGAATAAAAACATAAATACATGATCAATGAAAGAATAGGAATATCATAATGAAAAGAACATGAATCATAACTTGAATATGTGGCTACAACATTTCATTTAGACATTCATGAACATATCAACACGGTCCATCCCCAAGGTGTCATAAAAATTACCAATGTTATTCACTAAGGTATCGTGAAACTTGTCGTATCTAGAGATTAAATATTTACCCAATGCATTGGAGCGCTATCAAGGAGAACCCTTAATATTTATTCAATTACTTGTGAGAAACATATATCATAATCAAACATTTCATAAATAACCCATATAGAATAAATGGAATGGGTTTCATTTCAAAATCGCGATGTTTTAAAAGCTCTTAAAAATAAGATCATTATATCATTTATAACCCATGCAAAGGGGGTGAGGGTTATATGTATGTCAATTATAGAATCAAATATATCTCATTTATATATTTTTGAACACCCATAGAAATGAAATAGGTCTGGGTATTCACCTAAATAAACAAGGGGATTTCTTGAGAGAAATTGATAGAAATTTTGAGACGCTATTTCTACAGCATAACAGCTATATAACATGGTTTTAGAAATCATTGAAAAGAGGGGGGGGAAGGGTTAAACACTCATAAATAATTCATTATACAGTAGGGTTACTGAATAAGATCATTTTATGGATATTTGAATGACATACCACATGAAAAGGAAACATGAAAGAAAAGAGATGATGCAATTTCATTTACGAGAAATTCGGCAGCCTAACGACGTCACATAAAAATTCCGAAAACAAATTGATGTGATAATAAATGGTCTCTCATAATTTGGACATGAAATGGGAACTAATAAGAACATGTAATAACATACCCTAAACATAACGAGATGGAAAATATAAGACACAACATAAAGGAATTCATGACTTAAAAGAGGATGGTGAATGAATCCCTTACCTTGAAGAGTAACTTCGAAAGCTTGAAGGTCGTGACCTTGGGTGGCTTGAGGGCACCTTGGGAGGAATAATTGGGAGGTAAAGAGACCAAAACATAGTTGGGGAGGATTTTTTAATGATAATTAATGAGAGAAAGTCTTGGTATTTATAGGATAAGTGAAGGGACAAAGCATTAATTTTAAAGGGACACCTCATCGGTGGTATTGGCAAAACCATGGCCTTGCCCATGGTATTTTCCCATGGAATTGGCCACTTGGGACACCTATAACCTTATATTACTAATCCTAAGTCGACCAGAACTATTTCTTAATTATTACATCTTTAATGATGTCATTAAACACCCGAAACTCAAAAGGTATATTTTCACTATTCACTGAAAAAATCAACTTTCTCAGGAAAATCCCAAAATTTCACATTAACCAAATATCTATGTTCTGAATTCAAAAATAAACTCCATTTTATAAAATTATTTTCTAAATATTTTTAATTCATTTTTAAATAAAAATACTTTTCATTAAAAATTCAACTGTTTCAAAAAATTCCCAAAAAATCACCTTAACCAAATATCGATGCTCTGATTTCAAAAATTGAACTCCATTTTATGAAAATAATTTTCAAATTATTTTCAATTTAATTTTTAAATAAAAATATTATTCACCTGAAAAAACTAATACATAACCAATACATTCTGGAATAGTTTTTTACCTATTTTATTGAATCACGTTACTTAATCAAGGTGCCTAGATTATATTAATACTTTCTTAAGTGAGGTTACATAATCGATTCGATCACATAAATAATCATGAGGGTAAAATTACTATTCATCAAAATTATATTTATCTTATTAGAATCTAAATTTCGTACTTATCATAACTTTAGAAGACAATTTTTTGAGAATCATTACACATTATTAATTATTTAAGGATTACATATATATTTTTAAAATATAATTTTTCTAAAAGTCATCAATAATATTCATACTATAATTAACCAGACATTTGAAAATTCACAAACATCACTATAAGAAGACATCACAATTTTTATTTAAATCCAAGGATTACACAAGGTAGTTACGGTCTTGTTAAATAGCCCCTTATAACACCAGCATATGACCTAAGAGTAAGGTGTGCTATGGTGATAGAATCTTGGGGTGGCTCAGCCAACATTGCCCGAGTAGTGATTTTTATCAGCTTGAACTTCTCGCGAAGGCGATTCTGTTCCTGTTTCACACGATGAAGTTCGGCTTGGGTTTAGTCCAGAGAAAATCCAAAAGGTTCTACCTCCTTCTAATGTTCTTTCAGATGGGCTTTGATCGGCCCGAGTCTACTGGATGGGGACATAGAATCTTCTTTCTATATTAATTAATCAAGATCACTTGTATTTATAGAAAATAATCGCAACATTTAGTTTCCAAAGGTCATATTGCCCAATGGTCATATAACATTCGAAACCCAAAGGTCTTATTTTAATTATACTCATTTTATTAAATGGAATAGTTTTGTTGAGTATAAAATAAAATAACACACAATGTTCAGAAACAAAATTTATAAAAAAATTCAGGTCGTTACACTCATAACATTATCTATATTGTTTCCTTTATCTTACATTTAGGATTAGTGTGTGTTTTTATGTAACAGACACACTGTATCCTATGCTTAAATTGGAGGACACTAAAAATCCTCACACCAAACATTCCTTACATTTTTTCCATGTATAATTGTGGAAGAGGTTGTGTGTGGCATGGTTGCTTGTTTTTATGATGAAGAATTGTGGTTGAGGTTGTGAGACCTGGATAGTTTGTGAAAACTGTTGTAAATCCCAATACATGTTGGGTATAAAGTTTATTATTATAAACTATTTGGTGGAAGGTGATAACCATGTTGAGAGGATTAAGTCTCGGATAGAGACTAAACCTATTTCTTAGCTCTTCTGTGTACTTTATTTTTTAGTACTCTATTTTTCTACTTTTTGTTGCTTATAATTTCATAGACAGAAAATAGATTTTAATTTACTCTGAGAGTTAGTTTTTGTTGGTGTGTATATGTGTTTAATTCAGTAAACCTGTTTCAAAATTTTGGATATGTTTATACAATGATTCATCTGAGGACTAATCAACATTTTAGAGAATTTTTCAGAAATTGCACATTTATATCTCTACTTCCTTAATTAAATTGATTGTTTCGAATTAGGGGATTTTATCATAATGTTTTTAACAAATCTTTTATGTAGCATCTATATTCTCCCCCCCCCCTCTTGAGTTTCCACCTTGACCAAAACATTTAATTAACGAATTTATTTTTAAATAATCCTTCAATGGAAAACAGGTCATTCTCATTGGCATCCTAGGAAAATAACTAGACAATGGTCTTCTCAGGGGAAATGAACCCAAGGGGTGTCTCTTAATCAAACCAATCAAGGTCACATATGCTTTAATTAATTTATATGATCACATAATGTCATTAGGTATTGGTACCATTCACATTCTCAGAAACGATACATCCTAATCATGGGCACATGGCACTATGGATCTAATTCACGCTCAAATTTACCCAATAGATAAAGGTAGAACGGTCCTTGTAGTCTAGCTTGGGTTGTCGAATCCACTGAGACCTAATAAGATACCTAATAAGCACAACCTATGAGATGGATTTGTGGATATTAATTAGCCAAATTTATTTTGATTTTAGATGGTTTTAAATAACACTAAGAAACCTAAATGAATTCAATTTAATGAAAATGGGTTGATCTTAGGATTATGCTTTGGGTGAATTGAATGAATTTTACTTCTTTAAAAAAAAATTGTTTTTTTATTCTTGATGAATCCATTCTTCAAAATAACACTAACTTCATTATTTTCTTGTTTTAAGCTAACTAAACTCAATTACTAATCCCCTACACACTTAGAGAACCAAATTCATGATCTCTCCAAGGTGTATGGTCATTTTAGTACTTGGATTTAGCTTCCTCAAACACAGTGAAGATGAAGAGTGGAAATAATTAAAGAATGGAAGTCTTGAATTAATTATCCAATTATCAAAAATTATTTTGTAAAATAACATTCAATCCATCATTTGAATCATCCTACTATCAACCCATTAAAGGTTTATCCCTCTATTGATGATATACTCTCAATGGTGGGAAGAAGATGGGTTACAAGAATTGGATTGAAGAAATTAAAATCACAGAAATAAAGAGCACTCCTCAGTGTGTGTGAACAAAATTCACACCTATGTGTGAACTAATTCACCACAATAAAGAGATATCACTGTGACTTTTCAGTTTTAATGAGAGATAATGTGAATAATATGAGAGAAATATGTTGACTAAAAACATAGAAATACAAAAATAAACTTACATGGAAATTGAGAACATTACAATGGAACGTTGGCATAATAACATTACAAAAAACAAGAGATGTATTTTCCCTCACCACCACTTCCTTAAATAGACAATTGGGATGCATTATGCCAAGCCTAAATCAATGTATTCCAAAATATTATATTAATTTAGGCTTTGGGTGGTGGAAATTAGTGGAGAAATTGATCCACTCCTTGACTGTTAATCTTCCTTGTCTCCCCTGAAAAGATCATCCTGTATGGGAAAGTATATCGCAGAATCTATGTAGGCCAAAGTAGAGTATTTTGTGTCTCCAGATGTCTCCTAGACTTATGTTATGTTTGGGCCTATTTGGAGTTGTTTGTCTACAGTTATGGCCTATTTAGTGGGATAAAATTATGGGTCGTATATTCTGGCCCATATTTTGATCTTCTCTTTGGTCCGCCTTAATAACCACCATGGTGGCCGAATTAACACTGACTTCTGAAGAACGATTTGTTTTTCTACATGTCTTCACGAATCCCATGAAATTTGGGCTTTATTGGGACAGTATTGTGGGCCAAATATTATCATCAGTGGATCGGTGTCCAATCTGCCTTCTCCAGAATTGTTTCCTTTCATCATCAAATATCACCATCATCCTTTATGAACACTCCATTGATACCTGAATGAAAAATGATCATATTAAAGTGTAGATATGTTTCCCAAGATATAAAATTAAAATATTTATAATTACATTCCTTAAAATCATATGAATCATTGGGCCTAAATTGGTGTACATTAGGCATGAAGTGCACAAATGATGAGAATGCATATTCAAAATTAAAATCCACTAAATCAATCCCATAAGATCAGAAATGAACATTTAATACCATTAAAATGTAATTAAAATATGTTTTTTTATTGTCTAATCACACCCCCCCAACTTGATATTTTCTAGTCCCGAGCATATAATTCAAAGATTATATTTGAATTCCCTTTTTTTAAACACATTATAACAAATAGTTGTCACAATGTGAACTACACACAAATATATCTTTATACCCTATCAAAATTATTTAAAACATGATAAATTTCAAAGCAGATCACAATCCCAATCCCATTCCTTCGATCAAATCCATCATCATACTTCATCCAACTCAATTAGGTGAAATGATGTGTCGTGAATCACAATAGATATGGGGGTTCAATTTCATTCAAGGGGAAATCATGGAAGCGCTAGGTGGAATAACATTTAATCCTAATATGAGTATTCACCATTTCTATTTTTTTCAATATTTCCTTAGTAATTGAGATTGCAGTTAATCAAATTAACCCAAGTCGCAAGACATTGCCGATGACTCCCAGACTCAATGGACTTAGGGCACCAAGTGAAGCCCACATACTTAGGCATCATCTCGAGTTAACTTGATCAAAAACAAAGTCATATTACCATAAATAGAGATAGAGTAAAAAAATGATGCCTAGACAACTCTAGAGTAACGATCCCCAAGTGTCGAAAGCCTTGCATTTTATCAATCCATTTCTCTACACGCAATTTTTTTTAATACTCATATTATTCATAAAAATCAAACCAGCCTATGATATTTATTATGGGACCTTGAGAATTAAAATTAGTACTCCACAATCAAGAGGATGTGTATTGTGTAATTTTTATTTAATATATGAAAATAAAATGATGAAAATTTTCATTGGACAACCAAACTTCCAAAATCAATTCTTGTAATCTTATTCATGATAAGAGTCATGGAAATAAAAACTATTTGATATGTAGTTTTAATGTGAGCAAAGATGTCATTATATGAATGATAAAGTAATTATACTTCTTTTTTTTACAAATAATTTTGTTTCCACACCCCCCAACATAGAATGAAACTGTCCCAAGATTCGTAAATTGAAAAGAGAGGAGAAAGCAGGTAGGGGGGGATGAGTCGGAAAGGGCATTGAACAAGTTCACTTCGTGTCTTCATAATGTTGATTGTGTTTCTCCCAAATCACTCTTCATTCTCATGAGATATTTATGCACCTACTTGATTGAATATGTATCACCCAAAAATAGTCCTTGAACTATACAAACAAGAACAAACTAGACAAAAAACAACACAATAATTTATTTAATACCAAGTGTCATCATTTTTAGGGTTTTACTTTTGTTTCAGTTTTTTTTAATCAACTGATGCTACATTTACTTCTTTTTAATTTATTTGTAAGGTAGTACTCAGGGATCACCCCGCATGACACGAATGAATACGATGCTCCCCTTTTATACCCATTCATACTCATAAGTGAAGAACATGTCAACAGTCAGAATTAGAATAAAGTTATATCAAAATGATCCACTAATTTAATTTGAAATATAATGTTTATTAAAACAACAAAATGATTAGAAACTTGAAAACCATGGGATGCCTCCCATGGAGCTCTTTGTTTAATGCCATTAGCAAGACATGGACCCCTAATCGATTAATTATTTTTGTCATCTAATGTAGGTTCACACGAGTCTTCATCAACTTCATGTTTTTTGAATGGTTCTATGAATGGTTTGACTCTATGTCAATTAACTTTAAATGTTTGACCATTGGTGGGATCTTGAATTTCAACAGCCCCATGGGGGTACACCTTATGCACTATATATAGACATGACCATCTAGACCTCAATTTTCCCAAGTGTAAGTGAACATTATAATTATACAAAATAATAGGTTTTCCCGGTTCAATGTCTTTAGTTTTAAAATTTATAGATTGGTAGGCATGTACTTTAGCTTTATTGATCCTTGAATTTTCATTAGCCTCCATCCTATGTTCATCAAGTTCATTGAGATCTAATTTCCTTTTTGTTTCCGCCAATGAGAGGTCATAATTCATTTTTTTAAATGACCAAAAGGCCTTATGTTCAATCTCCACTGGAAAATTGAATTCTTTACCATAAACCAAAATATATGGGTACATTCCTAAAATTGTTTTAAATTCTGTTTGATAGGCCCAAACTGCATCTAAGTGTTTGCTCGACCAATCGTTCCTAGATGTATTAACAGTTTTCTCAAGAATCTGTTTAATTTATCTATTGGATAACTCACCTTGACCATTGGTCTGTGGGTGGTAAGAAGTGGACAATTTGTGAGAAATTACATACTTTTCCAGGACTTATGAGAATGGACGATTGCAAAAATGAGTTCCACGATCACTAATGATATCCCTAGTAATTCCAAATCTAGAGAAGATGTTTTTCTTGAGAAATCAAATCACAGTTTGATGATCATTGGATTTTGTAGGAATGGTCTCAACCCATTTTGAGACATAATTTACAGCTAAAATAATGTAAAGTTATCCCCTAGATTTTGGGAAGGGACCCATGAAATCAATTCCCCAATGGTCAAAGATTTCAACCACTAAGATGGGAGTGAGTAGAATTTGATTCATTTTTGTGATAGACCCAACTTTTTGACACCTAGGACAGCTTTGTGAAAACGTGTAAGAGTTTCTCGAGAGGGTGGGCCAGAAGAGACCACACTGAAGAACCTTAGCAGAAGTTTTCCTAGATGAAAAATGACCTCCACATGCCTCACTATGACCGAATTTAAGGATGGACACTTGTTCAGATTCTGGGACACACTTCCTAAGGACTTGGTTAGCTTAGAACATATAGTGGTATGTATCATCAAACACATAGTGCCTAATATCATAATGTAATTTCCTTCAAGCTTGAGTCCCTAAGAATTTTGGAATTACTCCCATAACTAAGAATTTGGTTGTGTCAGCATACCTTGGGTAGTCACTCACAGAGTATAGGTGTTCATTAGGAAATGAATCAGACACAGAAAGGTGATTTGAGTTATCATTGAATTCCATCCTAGAGAGGTGATCAGCTACAACATTTTCAACACCCTTTTTTTCCTTGATTGTGAGATCATATTCTTGTAAGAGAAGGACCCACCTAATTAGTCTAGACTTAGAATCTAGTTTTTGGAAGATGTATTTTAGTACAGAATGGTGAGTGAACACAATGATGGGGGATCCTAAGAGGTAGGACCTAGTCATTTCTAAGGAAGACACAACAGCAAGTAACTCCTTTTCAGTGGTGGTGTAGTTGATTTGTGAATCATTTAAAGATTTTATTTTATAAGTAATGAAATAAGGAGTTTTATCACAACGATGTCCTAACACAGCTCCTACAGCAAAGTCACTGGCATCACACATAAGTTCAAAAGTAAGGTTCCAATTTTGAGATTTCATAATCAGAGGAGAGGTGAGAGAGGATTTGAGGGTTGAGAATGAACCCTCACATCCTTCTGTCCAATCAAATGGACAAAGGGGATGGGAGATTGAACTAAGGTCCTTGATGAATATTCTATAGAAACCAGTATGTCCTATGAAATACCTCACTTCCTTGACAGTTTTGGGTGATGTAAGGTGACGAATGATGTCAAACTTTTCTTTATCAACTTCAATCACCCTACTCGAGACTATATGGCCATGGAATAGTCCCTCTTTAACAATGAAATGGAATTTTTCTGAGTTTAGGACCAGATTCTTTTCTTCACATCTAGACAAGACTCTCTCTATATTCCACAGATATCCCTAAAATGTATCCCCAAACACAGAGAAGTTATCCATGAAGACCTCTAGAAAATCCCCTACAATGTCTAAGAAGATTCCCATCATGCACAGCTGGAAGGTTTCGGGGGCATTACATAAACCAAAGGGCATGCATTTGAAGTAAAAGATTCTGAATAGACAGGTGAATGTAGTCTTCTCTTGATCATCTAGGGATACCTCGATTTGATTGTACCCAGAGTACCCATCTAAGAAACAGTAGAAGGCATGACCTTCCATTCTCTCAAGGACATGGTCAATGAATGGTAAGGGTAAATGGCCCTTCTTGGTAAATGATTTTAGCTTCCTATAGTCGATGTATACTCTCCAACCACTACTCACCCTTGTTGTAAGAATCTCTCCATCCTCATTGGTTTTCACTGTGATTCCAGCCTTTTTTGGAACCACTTGATTTGGATCACCCATTCACTCTTAGATATGGGATATTTGATACCATCTTTTAACAATTTCTGAAGTTCTTTTCTTACTTCCTCTATGAGATTAGGATAGAGTCATTGTTGAGGTTGATTACATTGCTTTGAATCAGATTCCAAAACAATCCTATGAGTCCCAATAAGTGGGCTAATCCTAGGAATATCAGACAGGGTCCAACCAATGGCTTTCTTATGTTTCATAAGGACATCTAGAAGCATACTCCCATGATTGGCTTCAAGAGAAGAAGAAATGACAATAGGATGTGTTTGATTGTCCCTTATGAAGGCATTCTTGAGTGCAGCGGGAAGTTCCTTCAATTCAGGATCAGGATGGTTTAGAATTTCAGTAGAATATTGGGTCATTGGATCAATTTCAATTTTTTTACCTAGAGTTTTAGATAGGATTGATTCCCCACTTGTAAAATTTTTAGCTACTAGATTTTCTTTATCATATTTAGGGAAGGATGTATGATTGGTCTCCATGAAATTGGTTTCCTGAATGGTTTCACTAATTATTGGACCTAAGACTTTATCATAAGATTAATTTGAAAATGATTCAATCCATGGAGATAGAATTCCTTCATGTGAACAAAGGAAATCAATCTCATCCTGACTTAAACATCCATAAAATATTCCTTGATGTTCTATGGATTCATTATCAATTCTTCCTATCATGTTTACTTCATTAATGTCATCTCCATCCCCTATTTGTGATCTTTCATTATATATGTTCAAGTCTAGACTCATGTTTCCAAATGTGATGGTCATGTTCCCGTTTCAAACTCAGATAATAGAGTTGATTGCTGCAAGGAAAGGATGACCAAGGATTATTGGGGTTTGTTCCTTATTTCCTAAGTTTGGATGTTTGTCAAGGACAATGAATTCGGCAATGTAGATGAAGTTTTCAACCTTTACCAGAACGTCCTTTAAAATCCCCTTTGGAACCCTTATGCTATGATCAGTAAGTTGAAGTGTGATAGATGTGGGTTGGATCTCTTCTAGGCCTAACTAGCAGTACACAACATAGGGGTTGAGATTGACACTAACACCTAGGTCACACAAGGCCTTGACAACTTTGCTCTTGCCTAGTTCAACATTGATTTATGGGAAACCCGAGTCTTTCAACTTAGGAGTAATGGTCTCTTGAATGGTGGTACTCACATTAGCTTCCAAAAGGACATGGTTTTTATGTGAAAATTTTCTTTTAAAAGTGAACAAGTCCTTATGGTACTTTGAGTAGGTAGGTAAGGTTTGGATTTCATCGAGAAGGGGAATGTTCAACTTGACTTGTGAGAATATTTCCCTCAATGTTTCACTCAATTCAGGCTTGGTTTTCCCCCTCATGCGTTGAGGAAATGGTGTAGGTTGTGGGGTTGTTTGTTGAAGAGTTTTTTCTTTCACATTTTTTTCAATTTCCTTAGTTTTATCTTGTGGTTCATTTGAATTTTAATCCATGGTTGAATCTTCATATGGGTTTTGAATTAGTTGTTCAGGTTTCTCAATTGATTTCCCACTTCTTAAAACAGTCACAACCTTTAGTTGTTCATGAGTTTTTTGAGTATAACATGACTCTCTACATGAAGTTGAGGATGGTACCACCTAATTAGGAATGGGTTCCTTTCCAGTTTTGATGGTTTTATGTTCTTGTTTAAGGAAATAGAATTCCAAGTTCATCCTTTCCATTTGTTTTCATAGTTGTTCTAGTAGGCTTTGTGGAACAATTTGGGTTGGTGCTTGAGAAGATTGGTTTATCCCAGGGGGATATTTTGGAGGTGGGATTGTTTGTTGAAAATGGACTGATGGATGTCAGTATTGGATAGGTTGGGCTTGGAACTGGTTATGGGTTTGGTAGTTCTAATAGGGTTAAGTATTTTGTCCCTGTGGTTGGATAGGTTGTTGGTAATCTTTCCCGCAGAATCCTGGGTGTTCATTATACCTTGGGTTGATGTTGTTTTGGTATTGAGGTTTTTGAAATTTCAAAGTGTTTTCTTCTTCTGGGGGTCCTCGTAAAAGAACATCCTTGATGGATGGAATGGTTGGGAAGTTGTCTATATTATGGTCATGTTTGTCACAAATTGTGCAAACATGGTCATCATTTTGGATTTCATGGACTTTCCTAAGGTCTATCTCTTCAACCTTCCTAGAGAGTTCTGAGAGTTTAGCCCTAAGGATTTCCTATTCTCAAAGTGTATGAATTCCAATATTTCATTGTGGATTTTCATCATATGGAGAAGTTCCCCATGTTTGGTTTTGTTCATCATGGATTTCCAGATACTCATAAGCATCATTTGGGGCCTTGTTTTTAAAGGTTCTATTACACATCATGTCAATGAATTGTTTGTTCCCAGGACCCAACCCTTCACAGAAAATTCTCACTTGTTCAGGAATATAAAAACCATGGTGTGTAACCATGTTAGGGTGTCTTTGAATTTCTCCCATGTTTCATAGAATGAATCTCCCTTTTTTTCAAAATAGTTTTGGATGCCATTTTTAAGTGCAATTGTTTTGTGTTAGGGAAAGTATTTTTTGTATAATTCTATTTGTAGTTAGTCCCAAGAGTTGATGTATGATGGTGCCAAATTTTTTAGGCAATTTTTAGCTCGATCCTTTAATGAAAAAGGAAATAGCCTCATTTTAGCTGATTCTACTTGATGTGGGGGTCACATGGTTTCTACAATGTCATTGAATTCCTTAACGTGAAGGTAGGGCATCTCAGACTCCATTCCATGGAATGTGGGAAGGAGGTTTAGGACATGGGGTTTAAAGATGTAGTTGGAATATCCTAGTGAATTGTGTCTAATGCATGAGGGGGCATTGGTCCAGGAAGGTGTGAGGTAGTCATTCATGGTTTGATCAAATGCATTCCCCATGTTTGGGGCTACCTCATTTGGATTTCCATTTTGGTGTCCACCCGAGTTTATGAGTTAGTTTCATTGAAGACCATCTACTGAAATAGACTCAAATTTGGACTCTAGAGTATCAAGAGGATTTGTATCTAATGTAAACAATCCAATATGTTCACTTGACTCCCCTATCATAGGACTTTCCACCCTAACTAGTCAGTTTCAGTTATCACGGGTGTAGGCAGACATGCGCCAAAAGGAAAAAAAAGCGAGAAAGGGACAAGATAAGAGATCTTGAGAGAGAATAGAAGAATGGGGGTGAGGAAATAAGTTTTTGGTCTAAGATTTTTAATTAGGTCCCTATAAAGGGCACCGTAATTTGATTCAATCTAAAATTTACCCAAGATATGAAGGTAGAACGGTCCGTATAGTATAGCTTGGTTTGTCGAATCCACTAAGACCTAAGAAGATACCTAAGATGCAGAACCTATGAGATGGATTTTTGGATATGAAGTGGTCAACATGGTTTTGATTTTAGATTGTTTAAAAGAACACTATTAAACCTAAGTGAATTCAATTTAATTAAAATCGGTCGATCTTAGGATTATGCTTTGGGTGAATTGAATGAATTTTACTTCTTTAAACAATTTTTGGTTTTATTAATTCTTGATGAACCCATTCTCCAAAATAACACTAACTTCATCATTCAATGGTTTTATGCTAACTAGAATCAATTAATAATCCTCTAAACACTTATAGAACAAAATTCATGATCTCTCCAAGTTGTATGGTCATTTATGTACTTGGATTTAGCTTCCTCAAACATAGTAAAGATGAAGAGTGGAAATAATTGATGAATGGAAGTCTTGAATTAATTATCCAATTAACAAAAATTCATTCATAACATACATTCAATACAGCCTTTGAATCATCCTAAGATCAACCCATTAAAGGGTTTTCCCTCCATTGATGGTATACTATCAATGGTGGGCAGGAGATGGCTTAAAAGAATTGGATTGAAGAAATTAAAATCGCGGAAATAGTGAGAACTCCTTCGTGTGTGTGAACGAAATTTAAACCTATGTGTAAACTAATTCACCAAAAAATAGAGATATCACTATTATTTGTGAGTTTTAATGAGTGATAATGGGAATACTATGAGTGAAATATATTGATTAAGAACGTAGAAATACAAAAAGAAACTTACATGGAAATTGAGAAAATTACAATGGAACTTTGGCATAATAACATTACAAAAAATGAGTGATGTATTCCCCCTCACCACCAATGCCTTAAATAGGAAATTGGGAAGCCTTAAGACGATCCTAAATCAATGTATTCCAAAATATTAAATTAATTTAGTCCTCATAGTGGTGGAAAGTAGTGTTGAAATTGATCCCCTCCTTGACTTTTTATCCTCCCTGCCTTCTCTAAAAATATTGTCCTATATGGGAAAGCATATCGCCGAATATGGGTGGGAAATATAAGAGTCTTTTGTGTCTACGGATATCTTCTAGACTTCTGTAAAATTTGGGCCTATATGGATTTGTGGATCGGGAGTTATGGCCACTTTAGTGGGATAAAATTCTAGGCTGCAGATTATGGCCCATATTTTGATATTCTCTTTGGGCCGCATTAATAACCACCATGGAGGCCGAATTAGCACTGGCTCCATCTGAATGATTTGTTCCTATTCATTTATGCTATGATCCAACGAAATTTGGGCCTTATTGGGCCATTATTGTGGTCCCCACAATATCATCAGTGGGCCGGTGTCCAATATGCCTTCTCCAGAATTGTTTCCTTTCATCACCAAATATCACCATCATACATTATGAATCCTACAATGATAACTAAATGAAAAATGTTCATATTAATGTGTAGATAAATTTAAAAAAATATAAAATTAAAATATGTATAATTACATTCCATAAAATCATATGAATCTTTGGGCCTAAATTGGTGTACAATTGGCTTGAAGTGCACAAATAATGAGAATGGATGTTCAAAATTAAAATCCACTAACATAGGCCCATAAGATCAAAAATAAACATTTAATACCATTAAAATGTATTTAAAGCATGTTTTTTTATTGTATAATTTAGTATATTATAAACAACCTGACATTAATAAATAAGAACAAGACCACCTACATCGTCGTAGTCTGACTCTCCCCGTCCAATTGTGACTTCCAATTCAAGCTTGAATGGTGTAGATCTACAGAACAATGATTTCCATTAAAACATAAATAACATATTAGAGAACTAATATCACCATGAATGGATCAAGAGTAATCATGCCCCCACTAATTGGGTTCAATCAAGGCCGAGGGTAATCGAAACAGAGTTTGGATGCACAACCAGGAACCAAATGTCCATTTTCCGCTCCTGCCTCTCAAATTTGGTTCCTATTTTGTCTAGAATTATATAAAATGAAGCTACAATGCATTTTAAGTGAGAAAAAAAACTAAACTATGAGTATATCATTTAACTGTTATTTTGGTAGCTAATTTCCTCTGACTTACATTCCTAGACATGTCGACAAGACTACATGGCATTTACTAAAAAGTATGTGGAATGTAGTTGGTTTTTTCTTTTCCTTGCCGATATTCCCACATTCCATATATACCCATCACACACAGGTAAACTACATAGCCTGTTCTTGGGATTAAATGGTGTGTGACCACTAATTCCTTTACATTTCCCAAATTCTCTTATATTCTCAAAAACAACTCAAAGGGAAAAATAATAAAAAACCCATACCTCAAAAGAAGAACCAGGTTCATAGAAAAATACCCCCTTAAAGAAATTCGTCCATAAATTTCCCTTTCGTCAGTGGTGATGGAATATTTGAGAATAACTCTGGACATTGACTATGTGCGTCAGCCTCTCTCTCCCAAGTCTCATCTAACACTCGGCCATTCTACCATAGCACTTGTACAAGAGGAACTGACTGGACTCTGAGAACCATCATGATCCTATCAACTATACAAATAGGATTCTTTTCAAAGGATGCATCAAATTTAATCTCATCCTCCTCAGGCCAAAAAACGTGAGATGCGTCTATGTGATAGTGACATAGGTGAGATACATGGAAGATGACATATATGGCGCAATACCTATGAGGTAACTATAACTGATAGGCAACCGACCCGACTAGCGATATTATCTCAAATGGTCCAACATATCTCAGTGAATGTTTACTCTGTCTCTTGATTCTCTTGTGTCCCAACCTCAATGCGACACATAGGAAAACTCGATCTCCATAATCAAAAACCAAAGGTCATTTACAGTGATATGTGTATGATTTTTGATGAGACTACACAATAGACATCTACTTCTGAATCAACTGAACCTGGTCAATGGTCTCTTGCACAAGATGATGTCCCAATTAGGCTGCCTCACCAGCCTATAACTAGCATAGGGGAGAATGACATGGACTACCATATAAATCCTTGTACGGTTCCATCTGTATATTATCCTAGAAGTAATTATTGTAGGAAAAAAATGAATGTGCTTATCCCAAGAGCCCCCATATTCATGGATGCATGCACGCAACATGTTCTCAAGAACCTTTATCATACTCTCTGACTTGACATCATTCTGATGGTGGAATGATGTTCTCAAAAGCACCTGTGTACCTAGTTCTCACAAAAAAATCTCTAAGAAACGAGATGTAATGATGGCATCCATATCTGAAAAGATAGATAAAGTGACCCCATGAAGTTGTAACACCTCTCGAATATACATCATTCCAAGATCATCATCACCGAATGTCTCCTAGATCAGAATGAAATGAGCGAACTTAGTAGGCCTGTCAACTACGACCCACACAATATTGTTGCCTCTTGGAGACCTCAGTAACCCCATCATAAAATCCATTAAGACATCAAGCCACTTCCACTCCAGAATAGGAAACTGCTATAAAAGCCTAGTAAGTCACTAATTTTATGCCTTCACCTACTGACAGGTGGAACGTCTAGTAATAAAACCAGCTACTTCTCACATTATACCCAGCCATCATTACAGACGGTGCAAGTCACGGTACATCTTGGTGACTTCGTGGTGCACTATCCAAGATGATGCATGAAACTCCCACATCAGCTCGTTGTGTATATCCACTGGAAGCCAAACACATCCATGGATACACAGAACTTCATCACCACCAATTTTCCATCCGGTATGAGGGTCCTCCCCACCCATGATCTCCCGTAGAACTAGGGCTTCATAATTTGATAGCTTCCTCATCCTCACCGAGTCCAGTAGGGTAGAGGTAACAGCCAAAGATGAAATATAATTCTATCCCTATATCTTATGCACCTATAAATTCATCTCAGAGAACAATGCTATAAGCTATCACTCACCACTAGCCTCATGCACTGCCTGTATCTGAGTCCTTCTGTTCAGTTTGTCAGCCACTTCATTTTCTTTTAACATACATATAGGCAAGCTCAAAATCGAACGAATGAAGGTATTCCACCAACATTCATTGTATCATATTCAAATCACGCGAAGTAAATATGTATTTGAGACTTTTTTTGTCCATGTAAACAAAAATATTCTCTACCAATTAATAATGTCTCCAACAATGAAAAGAAAAAACAATAGCAGCTATCTCCAGATCACGAGTAGGGCAATTCCTCTCATGTGACCCCAACTGTCGAGACCCGTACGCAACAACTCGATCCTCTTGTACATGCACTACTCCCGTAACAATACCTGATGCATCATATTACACTATGTAAATATTTCCCATCTATGGAAATATCAGTATCGGTGCTGAAGTCAAACATCGCTTCAACTCATGAAATGTTACTTCACATGAATATGACCTCTCAAACTATACACCTTTCTTAGTCAAGCTCTTCATCAGTGCTACTAAGCGTGAGAAGTCCTGTATATAATTCATATAGTAATCCTACCAGCCCTAAAAAACTACAAAACTCAAAAATGTTCTTGGGATTCTCCCAGGTATCTATATATCTCAACTTCTATGGGCCCACTGATACATCAGTTTTTGAGAAGATGTGACCGAGGAAGTGAATATGATCAATCTAGAAGTGGCATTTTGCAATCATAGTATATAACTAAAACTCTCTCAGTGTATTCCAAATTATCTAAAGTTCTTTGTAATGGTCGTTTCTATTGTGATAATACACAGTGAAATCATCCATGAAAACCACCACCGAAGAATCTAGGTAAGGATGGAACACTCGGTTCATCAACACCATGAAAACTGCTGGCATATTCGTGAGACCAAACTGCATAACCAAGTACTCATATTTAACATACCTTCTATGAAAATCAGTACAAGGTATGTCTATATGTCATACATGTACCTGGTGATATATCTACCACATGTCAATCTTCCAAAACACTCGATCTCCTAGAAGCTATTAAAACAGTTCATCTATCTATGGTAAGGGATTTCAGTTATTAACCATCAACTAGTTTAGTTTATGATATTCCATGCATAGCCTAAGGGTTTCATATTCCATTTTTGTGAAAGGGATGGGTAAACCCCAAGGAGAAGTATTGGGTCAGATAAAACCCTTAGCTTCCATATCTTCTAACTTCCTCTTGAGCTCATGCATCTCCGTCGTAGAAATCCTTTAAGGAGTAATGGATAGTAATGCAGCTCATAGCACTATATCGATAGTGAACACTACCTATATAAATGGAGGTAATCCTGAAATATCATCCCAAAAATCATCCATGAAATGATCAAACACTGGAGGTAAATCCACCTGACATGTTCCCTTGTCATCCAGATACAAACTCACAATTTGGGTTGTCATCCCGCCTAACCCAAGATGATCGGGTCCATCTCTACATGCGTAGAAATCCCATTAACATTTGTATAGAACCTATTTTCCCTTTAGTGAGATGAAACACATCTTGCAGAGATAGAAATAAACAAAGTATCAAAAAAGAACCAACTAGTCCATTCTAAGAATGAAATAGAAGCCTATCATCTCTAAGACATAGTGGTTCCATATAACGTGACACCCACCAATCTCAAGGGGGAACTCTTTGCACTGATTCACACCTTCTGTTCAAATCCATAATTGAGTGTCTAGCTTCATAACATCAGAATAAGTATAAACAAATATTCCAAGGCTTTATATAATGGAAAAATATATAAAGCAATGTGTTTCTCGAGTATCAAAGAGTCTATAAGATAAAACAGTAGTGAATAGAATAGTACCTCTGGGAGTAGAAGGTCTGGGATCCTGATCCTACTAGATATTTTTTCTGCATAATTTTGACCTATATCTTGGCCCTGAGACACTACACGGCTACCCTGAGCTGACCATCCCTGTTATTGCAGAGATCCTAGGGTCTGGCTACCCCGGCCACAACCACCCCCTCAGCCTAAATGGCCTAACATATTTTAGTTCCCTAACTGGTGAGAATCTTCTAACCCCACTCCTGAATATGGAATTGTTTTAGACATTCTCTCACTATATGATGTTGGAAACGTCCTACAAAACAATTGTAAATGGCCCATCTTTCTAAAAGCTCGACACTCGATCGGGTCCATCGGGAACAGAGATTTAGTATTCCCATTACATCTGCACTGGTACACCTAACCTAGATAAAATAAAAAGGATATTACTACTCGTATCTCTATGATAATTCTCCATATGATGATTCTTTCTTTTGGTCGAGATATTACTAGATCTCACTGCTAAATCACCCTGGCTCGCACCACCAGATTCCCATAGGATACGCGCGGTAGTCAGCGCCTG
The DNA here is from genome assembly GCA_963277665.1 of Viscum album. Classification (NCBI taxonomy): domain Eukaryota; kingdom Viridiplantae; phylum Streptophyta; class Magnoliopsida; order Santalales; family Viscaceae; genus Viscum; species Viscum album. Next base: position 845,689,613 of record OY728131.1, on the reverse strand, counting down.
ATTCAGAAAAGCTGAGATAAAAGGTAACCTACGGACATTCACCAATGATTGGATGTTAAATCTGAGACCATACTTGAATCATCTAGATTAAAATACATCATCACTCATTAGAATAGGTTTGAATCACTAAATATTAGTAAACCAGAATGAATATTCCATAATTGATAGTGTGCCCTGCTACAGGTTCATGAACTCCTGGGCTTAGTCGGCCCTCAACGTATCAGGGAAATAATAATCATATAAGGATTCTTGAAGTCTTACCATGTCATATCCTGATGAATACCTACCTGAGTGATAACATCCAACCATATCTTGGTATAATCACGTAGCATACATTTTGCGAGCTTGGACCTCCTCTCAAGAGGAGTCTCCAGATGCTCAAAGATAGTCATCACTGATCCCAGCCATGATTCTGCTTCTTGTATTCCCTCATCCATTGAAAATGTTGGCATATACTACTATTTAAATATACACGTCAACTCTTCCCTATATGTGGTAGCCTGCGGTACTCCTGAATGGTCTAAATGAACCTCACAAAACCTTCACAGAACTATGCATCTTCACTTGTGTCTGGTACAACAGCTGGTGCCACAGTTGCCACAACTCGAGGATCCATTGGTAGCCCTTGGCCGACCATTTTTGTAGTATGACCATATCCACTCTCATGTAATACTATCAATGGTCACCATGGTATCATGAATATACATGGTCAGGAACACACCTCAGTTCAAAACTCATTGTCATGTTTTGTTGTTCAAGATTCCCAAGAATGAAACAAGAAAAAATCCTCAAAATGTTCTCAAAAAAAGACTACATGGTGTGTATTCATGATTCACGTCGTGTATATTTATGTTCTAACATGGTTGGGTTCTACTACTGGCCTTGGCGTGTATCAACTCCAGCTACAGAGTGTATTCTTATGACACACGGTGTGTTCCTTTCAAATTTCGCATGGGCGTGTAACCCTATATTTTTTGTTGAGTAAAGGTAAAAAAGTACACGGGGTGTCCTGAATAAACATATTGTGATCCTCATGTAAAGTACCTAAGTAAACTACACGTCTTAAATAAACATAGTGCGCAATCAGGTCTTGCCATGTACTACCACATAGCCAGGTCCAAATGGGTTCTTCCTAGGTAGGCTACCGAGAATTTACCGAAGGCACACAACGTGTTCTAATATGAAATCGTCATCTCATGCTTCATCTCACAAGGCCCATTACATGATCAGATACTACACAACGTGAACATATTAAAACATGGAACACATTCTTCCCCGAACAGAAAGAACACATATTGTGTTAGGATAAACTACACACTGTGTATACTATGTTTTGCAAGACAGAATCTACAGATTTCCCAGAAAACCCATGTTCTTCAGAGAAACTAACCATTGGGATTCCATATTCTGATTTGTGAGGGCCCATACTCCCCATGAATCAATGTTTTTCACCCAATAAGAGAATATAATAGCATAATTATATATAAAAAGTTGAATCATGATCCGAAAAATTCCAGTCCAAGAGGGAACATACACCTCAGAAACCAATGTTTCGCAGCCATTCAAGCTAATCTATATAAAATACCAATACTCCTATCACAATAGAAGACATATCTATCAAGGTTCTATCACAACAACATGTATCTCTTGCATGTAATCAATCATAACAGCATTAAATATCTAATGAATCATAGATTTCATGGAATAATGCAAGGAATGTGATTCTAACAAATGTATATATGGTGCATGAGATGGAATACCACATCTAATCAGGTTTCAACCAAATACAACCACAATAATACCAATAATAATAGCACAAAACAATTGTGTCACCCAATGGTGAAATCAAATAAACTGTAACAATTGTAAAACAAAAAAATAGCAATATTTGATGTAACTTGTCCATTCCCTATACAGGGGTTAGCTGATCATGGGAACATCTTATTACAAAATTCCATATCCTTCCTATCCCAGTATACTATCTCCAAACAGTTAAATAAGGAAGAATGGAAATCCACTGATTCCACTTTGTAACATCCCAAATCTGGAAGCCACTAAATTGTTACATGTACCCAGTTGGCCACATGGACTCATGAGAATTTCCCCAAATGCCAGATGTTGCCGACTATTAGTGAGGGACTTTGGTGTTATTGTGGGGAAACTATTCCATCATTAGTAGAGTGTAACAAAATGGAATAAATAATAATGATAGTGGAATTAGTAAACAATATGAAATTGAAGTAAACATCTAATGACTGAAAGGTAATGATAACCATAAAGTATATAATATCCTAATGATGCAGCATGTCACATGTTCAATGAAAGGAGTGAAAACAGGATACACTGCCATCAAGTACAATATAGTACTAAGGTAAAACAAAACAAAAAAAGAAACACAACAACATCGCAATCCTTCCCTAGGTCCCATGCTCTCCTACCCCTACGTAGAATTCTAGTACCTATATAAGGAGTCTTTCCCCTATTGACACATGCATCAATATAGTCTATTTGGGCCCAAAAACATGACTAAAATATGGTGTGATGAATAAATCCTAAAAGGCAACCACCTACGTTTTGTGACAATATATCAGTGTGTCTATGTAGCAGTTGTTTATAATAATGAGAACATTAAACTAGGAATTTAATCAAAAGTAAACAAAATAGATACCTCTACAGGCTATCTAAACCAAAGAAGTTAAGACCAAATGAATGATTGTGCTTTGGATTTTAATACACATCATTAACCATTCCATTTCAATATTTTTCATGGCTAATCCTGGTGTATTAGAATTTCAGCATATTAATATTAGGGACAAGATTGAAGTATCATCATTATAGCATGTCTCAGCTCCAATCCAACTATATAAGGATTTTGGCATATTAATATCATGGACAAGCCTTTTAAATCAGCATTTTAGCACGTTTCAGGGCCATGTCTGATGTATAAGAATTTCAGTATAATAAAAAACACATGTTAGATACACTATTACATGGTTTTCAATAATCAACTCACATGGGCACATTTAATTTATCAAGAAACAGATGATAATTAAACTATGGCTTGGATATATATTTTAATAACTCACATGGGAAAATTTAAATGAAAATACAAACATGTGAATAAAACTATCACAAATCATTAACAACATATTCAGATGGATAAATTTTAATTGACCAATTTTATTTTAAATAACCTTTCAAAGGAAAAAAATGAATTCCCATCAGTATCCTAGTCCAAACGGCTAGTCAATGGTCATCTGAGGTAAAACACACCCAAGTGGTGGCCCTTCATCAAACAAAACAAGTTCTCACGTGCATAAATTAATTTATCCCATCACATAAAGTCATTAGGTATTTATACTGTTCAAATTGTCAATAGATAGACACCCTTAACAAGGGTGTGTGACACTATGGAGCATATAAACAACCCAACATTATGAAATAAGCATGATCCACCTACCTCATCATAGTATAACTCTCCTCGTCTAGCCATGAATTCGAATTCAAGCTAGAATGGAGTAGATCTACGAAACAAGGATATACATTCAAACATAAATAACTTATTCAAGAACTAAAATTACAAATAATGGCTGAAAAATAATAGATCACTCACCGATTTGGTACAATCAAGACTAGAAGTGATTGAAAAAGTTTTTGGTTTCTCAACCGGGAACCAAATCCCCTTTTCGTAATGCTGCCTCACGAACCCAGTGCATCCTCTGTCCAAAAAGACATAAAATGAGGATACTTCCCATTTTAAGAGAAAAACATAAACTACACGACATATAACCCCATATAAACAATGTGCATATCATTTAACTTCTCATTTGGTTAATGATTTCTGTCGACTTACTTACCATAACATGCCAACATGACTACACGACGTGTACCATAAATTACACAACGTGTAGTTGATTTTTATTATTATTTTTCTAACATTCCCACATGCCATGTATATTCTTCAAACATGGGCATATTACATGACGTGTGATTAGGATTACATGGTGTGTAACCCCTATTTTTTTTACTCTGCAAATATTCCCTTGTTTTCTAATATACAATTAAATTGAAAAAGAATAAAAGAAACTCGTACCTCAAAGGAATAACCAGGTTCTTACATATATGAGTAGTGGAAACTTCCTCTAATACAAATTATATGATCGAAATGTATATGAAGATAAAACAATACCAGTGTGGGTGAATTATATGATTCGAATCTGTTGATTTTATAAATCAATAAAATTTAGTTTAAAAATATTTAAAATAATTTAATTAAAAAATTATCTTAATGTATTAGAATAGTAAACGGATAGGGCCCTAGGTCCGAGACACAAAGTATTATAATCATTCGGTTATGATAAGTATTCCACAGGTTGTATTTGAAATTAACCATATTCATAATAATGAAATGATTTTATTAGAGTAAGCGTGATATATATCATAATGACAATGGTTATGATAAACGATGTGAAATAATTAATGATTCTATCATAAAGCATATAAAAATCATTTTGCGTAAATGAATTGATCATAATCACTAAATTTGTATGTACAAATATATTAGTCACTAAATAGAGAATAGAAATTTTAATATATTAAATAATTCACATTATATTAAAAAGAAGTGGAAATCTAATCAATTAAAAGAATAAAATTATTTTAACCGAAAGAGAATGGTATCCAATAACCATTGATATATATTTCTTTATTAATACTTTCAAGCTAGTCTGCCTTACCAATACTAGGGTAAGACTGTGATACGATGATTGAATTATGTATTACTATTCCTAAAAGACCTCGATCAAGAATGTGATCGATGCCTCTATTTTCCTAGGCTTGTAAGGCCTCGATCGACAAAATAATAGAACATGTATCTTCTTATCCATTGAATCCATCAATCATAATCACCAAAAATCAGGGTCACACTATGTAAATTCAAAACTCTTAAATGTCACAAGTATATAGAATGAGTTGTTCAAAACATTTACTCGTTTGCATTTTTGCATGAAGTAGTCATTTGACAGAGCTCTCACAGAGTGTCTCAAATTCATCAAACATTATGAGCTCAGTCAAATGACTAGATATTTATAGGCCAACGTCCCATTTGTCATCCTAGATTCCAATGGTCATATTTTTTCCATAAAATTCAGATGGACATGGAAACCTTACACTATAATGATAATCATAAAACTAAAACAATGACATTATTTTAAAATTTATATTGTAACAGAATACATGACATCATTTTGATTTAAATATTTTCAAATCTTTACTATATGGTTTTCTAGTTACAATAAAATTAGTTTAAATGGATCTGATGATTTTTTTATGAGATCTAGTATGATTTTAATTAATATAATAATAATTTCATTACGAAATCCTGACAATGTGTATGATAAAGATTATATTCGGTGTGTAAGATTGAAATCATATCCAGGCTCGTTATTATAATCACAGAGTTACTTATTTTTCCATAACTCATGAGTACAGTTATTATCGTATGCATTGAAGATATGTAATGATGGTAGGTGAAACTAAATCTTTAAATTAATTATAATAAAAAATATAAATGAATTCCTTTAAAAATGAGAGTTTTTGATTTCCAAAAAAAAAGATTAAGAATGTCAAAAGAAAACTCTTGACTCAACAGAAGGGTTATAAAGATCACATTCTACTACATAAGCCTCTTATCGCTTATAATTTAAGCGATGAGGCATCAATTAAAGTACCCAACAGATAGAATCTATATCCCATGTGAATAGGATAGATTCCCCACCCAATGTTCACAGACTAGAACCTCATTTATTGAAAATAGGAATTCCTATTGATAATAACTAGAGTATACACTAGTTAAGTTTGTATGCTGAGTTCCCGTGATAATGGTCTCTAATATTTTGTGGTTATTTGGTTCCTTAGATGACTGTGGATTGGTTAGAATCAGTTGGATGTGGGTTTTCATCTAGTATGTGCACCATTTGTAAAAGTGGTGATATTTTAATGTGTATCTTAAATTTTACGGTGAACATGTGGTTGGAATTAATTTCACAAACCCAGTATGGGGTTACTCTAGCCTTACATGATTTTGTTATTTCATTGGGAGGAGTAAAATCTAGAAATTCATTAGATAGATTGACTTTAAAATATATTGGTCATTCAACAAGAAAACTTGACTTTACATGAGAATTATTGGATGTTCACAGACCTTATATGTTTCACCTTTACATGATTCAAAACATATTCTTAGGTTTTTTACTTTATATGTGAGACCAATACATTTACTTGTTTGGGTACGTTTTCTTATACATCCCCACCTATTAAAATGTTTTGGAGAGTATTTGTAATAGAGGTTGTAGCACCTCGGTTTGAGGTATATATCCTTTGTTTATATTTTTTACGTGTTTAAGGTGCTTGGGATGAGTTGGGAAGTGGTTGGGAGAGTTTATAGTGGTTTTCAATAAGTTTTGAGGCTTTTCTAAGGGTTCACGGTATGAGCACAGTTAGGGAAACCGTGATTTTTCTGTAGGAAAACGTACAGGGGAGACAGTAGACCTCGCATGGCCTGTGCACATTTTTCCAAACAATTTAAGGCAACCATTTGTACCCCCTCCCTCAAGGCAGAGGCTTGCTCATAGTTAGCACGTGGTTTTCCAAACCTTGGAGGCTAACCGTGAGACTATATAAAAATAGGGTTTTTAATTTTGGGCTCCCTTGGGGGTGCCTCCTTTCACTCCAATTCTTCTCCCAATAGATCCTCACTCATGATTTTTGGTTCTCAAGGGTTGAAGGTGTTCTCCCCCTCAAATTGTAAGCAAATATAAGGGGTTTCATGGTGGTTTGAAGATGGTTTCTCCCAAGTAAGTCAATCCATTTGGTTTCTTTTGGTTTTTCTCTAGATCTACTCTTCCCTCTTTCTTGGTTTTCTATATATACATCAATTTCATGTAGATATAGGGTTGGGTTTGCCTTGGATTTTGATTTTAGGCCTTGTGGATGTTAGGGAAGTGGATCTAGAGTAGTTTTGGTGGTGCATTCACTGGATTTGATGTCCTATTTCTAGTGGGTCGATTTCGCTGGAACCCTAAAGGTAGGTGGATTCTCTCTCAACTAAACTTTGAAAGAACATAACGCTTGGTTGGAATTAATTTGTTTTTATTGAGATTAATTGTTTTTTTGATGTGAAAATTTTTTTGGAAATCCTTTTGGTGATATTTTGGATATTTTTGGGAAAAATAGTTTTTGTAGTGAAATGCTCTTGATGTGATTTTAAAATAGATATTTTAAAATGGTTTTCTTTGTTGGATTAAATAAGATGGCATGTGAAATGGTTTTTACTAAAGGGATATTTTTTAATGGGAAATGGTGTGTAAAATGGATGGAGGTTGTTTTCATAAAATGTGTGACTTATAAAAGTGGATTAACATGTAATAGAAATGGTTGATTGCATGTTGTTGTGTCCTTGGTGGGACATATTCGTGGTTATGGATTGTTTGAAGTGTTGTAGGGACGTGGATAGAAAGTACAACTATAATAAGGGGATGGTTAGTGGACAGAAGGTCCACCATCAAAGGATAAGTGGGAGGGATATATCACTAGTAGGAATGGGGGACCGTTTTGGATGGAAGCTCCCCTATTTGGGTTTCCTTGACATACATTGCTTTTTATGATGAAAATAGTTGTGATAATATGTAAATGATGAAATGTCTTGTGGAATGTTTGTTTGGATTTCTCTTTGTTTCTTGGTTTGGGTGAGGTGGATCTGTAAGGGTTTGTTTGGCTTATATAAATGGTTGTACTTGTGATTATTTTATATAAACTGCTTTATATAAATTTGCTAACAGTTTTATCCTCCTGGCATGTGTCGGGAAGTAATTTGGGGAAAACCTACTGAGTATTATTACTCTACCCATACTTTGGAACATTGGTTCTTTTCAAATATCGTATTCCAAGACATAGGTAATGTTAAATCATCTCATTGTTAGCGGCTTGTGGTGATTCTTGGGAGATGTCTTAATGCTTAGAGCATGGATCATGGCATGGAGTTATGTAGTGTGTCTTGGTTTATTTTGGTGTATCTTGTTTTGTCTTCCGTATAATACTCTGATTTTGTGTTGGGTTGTATTGGTTTTGAGATTTATTGTGGAACAACATGGTTTTATTTTGTTAATACATGCTTGAATGTTTTATTGACATGCATTATATAGTCATCGTGAGTGGATGGTTTGGTTTGTTTTGTCTTAAGTGAAAATCGTTCCCCAATTTGTTTTTGAAGACCTCAGCATTTATTACCAACCTTTGGGGCCTTGGGAACATATCTTATGGCCAAGTAACCTTCCCCTGTACTCTCAAGACAATGGGATTGGGAATGATGTTACAAGTGATATCAGTTTGTTGGTTCCTTGGCTTTCAAGTGAGAGAAGTTGTTCGATCCTTGGTGTCGATTGTTGATCATGGTGTTGACATTCGTTCAAGGCCAATTCCTTTAGTCGGGATGGTAGCAAGGTGTAGGACTATTGGGACATGGATTGTTTATCATAAAAGGATGTATCTAACCCTTTTATGTTGAACATCAAATTACTAAGGAGTTTGGTACATAATTGGTTGGAGACACTTATAGGAAACTAATATCTAATTGTCGTAGGTGTAGCCAATGATATGAGCATGGAAAGCATGGTAGAAATGAATTACCACTAGGATTCATATATCAATGTGGTATAATGAATTATGGTGTGATATGGATGTGTTTAATTTTAACATATGTAATGGGTGTCAAAATGGCGGGATTTGGAATATGGAAACTCATAGTATTTTGAAAATTGGTTGATTTTCAAATCATGGTAGATTTTTCAAAATAGTGAAATATGGGAAATGTAAACTGGTGGAAATACTGGTTTTGATAGTTGTTATGTAATTGAATATGAAACTTTACACCCTTTCTTGTTAAGGGATTGAATCTTATGGTTTTTTTGTGTTGATAGAAATGGCACCATGTAGGCGTCATAGAGACCAACCAGAGGAAGCTGCATATAATGTTGTTTCACCTGAGCCCCAGGTGAACAAGAAGCTAGTGCAGAGTATAGTAAAAGATTTCCACGCAGTAGGAAGTGTGAATAAAGTAGATGAACCAAGGTATGTGGATCATATGGTTCTGTTTCAAAGGAATAATCCAACCATCATTGGAGGTGATTCAGAGTTTGAGAGGGTTGAATCTTGGATGAATATAATGAATAGGATATTTGACATTATGGGAACACTAGAAGAGCTAAATGTGAAATTATCCATGTAAATGTTGGAATATCTTTCCCTTCAGTGGTGGGAGATGGCGATCAAAGCCGGGACAAACCAAAGTGTTACACGAGAGGGTTTTGAGGAATTTTTTAACAAACTATTCTACCCTCAAACGTTTAGAATCTAGAGTAAAATGTATTTCTTTAGTTTTAAGAAAGGGAACATGGCAGTGACGGAATATATGGCTATGTTAATGAACTTAGTGTGCTTTGCACTCGAGGTGGCGGGTAGTACATCTTTGAAGGAATGAATTTTTCAATCTGGTATGAACCATGAAATTTGTTCCCAAATACAGGTGTTGTGTATAGATGATTACACAGAATTGGTGAACTAATCCATGGTGGATGAGCAGGATCTTGTGGGGGCTATAGGAGGTGGAAGTATGTTTGTACCCATGGGAAATAGTGGGAACTCGAATGATGGGTTCAAGCGGAAGAGGGACACTTATTATCAGGGTAGGAGTATAGTTCAAAATCCAATGGCAGGATCGGTGAATCTTCCTATGAAGCCTCAAAGTAGTCCAGGATGTTTTAAGGTTGGTTCTTCATGCCACATCAAGTGGGATTGTACGGCATAACCACAAGATTTTCGTAATTGTAAGAAGATGGGGCATCTGCAACATTATTGTTGAAATGCTTCACGGTCGGGTGGTCGTGACACTCCTCAAGGGTCAAATGGGTCTTATTCCTCGACAGTACGGGGTCACTAACATACTCCTCAATATAAGAGTAATGTGGGTCAATGTGATTCTCAGAATAACATGACACCTTAGTGGTGAAATAAATATCAGAGCGTGGAAAGAAAACAATTTTTTGGAGCTGAGCAAGTTGTGGTGGATGATCAGTTGGGACCATCCGTGGTGCGAGGTATGGTTCTTTTAAATTCCACATTTATGCATGATTTTTTTGATATGGTTTCTTTGAATTATTTCCTTGTTTTTTTCATCATGGATTTGTTGGATTTATACATGGAAATGATGCCTTCTATTTTGAAACTACAAACTCCTCTAGGTCAAAGAGTGTGTTGAGACTTCCTATGTTAAGGCTATGGTTTCGTTGAGGAGGGCATTGAATTGATGAGGGAATTATCTGTACTTGATATGGATGTGTATGATATAATCCGGGGAATGGATTGGTTGATAATGATTAAGTCCCACATTGAATGTTATGTACTAACAGTTAGTTTTGTGATGGAGGATGGCCTAAGATATCTCTTTAGAAAGGAGAGGATTGAGAATCAGGGTGTAACAAGATTGTTGGAACTATTGGTTGGAACGATATCATACCAGTTATAAGCGTTAGATTTGGAAGGAGTGGATGGTTTTGAGTAGAGTGTTCTTCCAGTAGTCTTGGATCAGTTTATGGATGTATTTCTCAAATAATTCTCAAGGTTTCCACCCATAAGAGAAGTGGATTTTATGATTGATCTCTTTCTGGGGACTATTCCTATCTCACTTCCATCTTACCGCATTACACCAGCAGAATTTCTAGAATTAAAGGTGAATTTGGAAGAGTTAGAAAAAAAAACGTTTCATCCAGACTAGCATGTCTCCATGAGAAGCACCAGTTTTTTTTGTTTAAAAGTAGGATGGAACCTTGTTGCATTGTGTTGATTATCATTGACTTAATCAGGTTATGATGAAGAACTAATATCCACTTCCACGAAATGATGACATTTTTTACCAGTTTATGGGAGCTCAGTGGTTCTCCAATATTGACATACGATCATGGTATCATCAGATGTGGGTGTAGAAGGGGGATGTTCCAAAAATAGCTTTCAGAAGTAGATACCCTTTGGTCTAACGAATGCACCAAAGGTGTTCATGGAATTGATGAATCAGATTTTTCAGAGATATCTGGATGATTTTTTGGTGGTATTTGTTGATAAAATATTATTGTATTCATGGATAATTGAAGAACATGACCAACACTTGGTGATCATATTGGGGATCTTGAGGGATCCTCGGTTGTATGTCAAATTGTCAAAGTGTGACATTTGGATACAACAAGTTCATTTCCTTGGCCATGTTATTTCATAGTACAGTGTTTCATTTTATCTAGAAAAGATAGAGGCGGTTATCACCTAGAAACCGCCAAAGAATGTTTTTTGAGAAACTGAGCTTCCTTGGTCTAGTTGGGTATTATCGACGTTTTGTTCATGATTTTTCCCGATTTTCATCACCGATGACAGATTTGACAAGGAATAATGTTCCCTTTAAATGGGACGAGTTTTGTCATAAATGTTTTGAATATCTAAAGGGTATCCTTACATCAGCACCAATCTTTGTTTTTACCTAACCAGGGATACGGTATGTGGTGTATCATGACGCATCGAGATCAGGTTTGGGATGTGTTCTCATGAAAGGAAATCATGTGGTTGCCTATGGATCACAACAATTAAGGTGTCATTATAAGTACTACCCAATATATGATTTGGAGTTGGTAGTAGTGGTTCATGCTTTAAAAATGTGCCGTCATTATCTCTTCAGTGAGAAATTTACAGTGTTTACCGACCATAAGAGCTTAAATCATATCTTTTCACAAAGAGAATTGAACATGAGGAAAAGGAGATGGATAGAATATCTTAAGATGTTTTATTTAGACTAAATGTACACATCAGGTAAGGTAAATTCAGTGGCAGATGCATCAAGTAAGAAATCATATGCTCAAGTGGTGAAGTAGAGATCAGATCAGTGGAATTTGATATCAGTCACAACAGACATGTTGCTGGAATGTGAGGACTGGGGTGACATAGAAGTCTTCTTTTTCAGTTTCGGTGGTTCATGACATTGCTGGTTTGGTTAAAGAGGAAATGGAATCTGATTTCAAGTGTATGGATATGAGGTCAAAACTCAATGGTGGGTATACCATTGAGAACTGGAAAGTGAATGGGAATTCAGTCATGTGATTTTGGAATCGGATGGTAGTACCAATGGATTTTCGGGAAGAAAATCTCCGGGCTTATCATCCTTATAGGTGGGCTATCCATCCTGGAATTCAGAAATTGTATATAGTATTGAAGGAGTGGTTTTGATGGCTAGGTATGAAAAGGGTTGTGTCTGAGTTTGTTCCAAGATGCTTGACTTGTCAGTAAGTCAAGGAAGAGCATCAGTGGCCAGCATACATGTTGCAATCTTTACCTATCCCAAAGTGGAAATGGGAGCAACAAGAAATTTATTTTGTGATAGGTCTCCCTAGAATGGTCAGGAAACACGATGACATATGGTTGATAGTGGATCGGCTCCCAAAGTCGGCCCATTTCATCCTGATTCGTGAATCTCATACGGTGGAGGATCTTTCCAAAATCTATATGCAGGAGGTGGTAAAGAGGCATGGTGTTCTAATTTTGATTGTATCTGATAGAGATCTGTGGTTCGCATGTCGTTTTTGGAAATCGTTGCAGCAAGCCCTTGGGACACAGTTGACTTTTAGAACGATGTATCATCCACACACGGATAGCTAATCTGAGAGGATGATACAATCCTTGGAGAATATGTTAAGGGCTTGTGTGATTGATTTCGGTGGTTCAATGGAAGAACACTTACCGTTGGTGGAGATCTTTTATAATGAAATTTATCTGGAATCCATACATATTGCTCTGTCTGAGGATTTATATGGGCGTCTGTGTTGTTCTCCACTATGTCGGGTGGAAACAAGTGAGACATTGATGATTAGACCGAGCCTTTTACAAGAGACTATGGAGAAAATAATGTTGATCAAGAATAGGATGGATATAGAAAAATGTTGTCCGAAATTGAATGCAGACCATCGTTGACGACCGTTGTCGTTCAGGATGGGTGATCATGTGTTTTTCAGAATCTCTCCTAGGATGGTACATAGTCGGTATGGGAAGCATGTTAAGTTATCTCTGAGGTATATAGGACCTTTTGAGATACATGAGAGGATTGGAGATGTGTCTTACAGTTTGTATTTTTCACCATGGTTTTGTGTGGTGCACAATGTGTTTCATGTGTCGTAGTTGAACATTTATCAGTCAGATCATCACCATGGGATTTGTTGGGTACATTTTGAACTTGAACAGGATGCCTCATTGGTGCACATGTCAGTGATAATTGTGTATAGTCAATAGAAAGCCTTGCATGGTAAAAGCATCAATATAGTTCCTTTTTTGTGGCAGCATTGTTAGATTCAAGAGGAAACTTGGGAGCGGGAGAATGAGATTGTTGAGCAATTGGCCGAGCTCTTCTGATAATGCAATGGTTCCCTACATTATAAGGATGGAAAGTCCAATGGTGGGGAAATTGTAGAACCACCAATTTGAGTTATGTAACCTTTTTAATTCTTTTTATGTGTTTAACGTTCTTGGGATGAGTTAAGAAGAGGTTGGGAGAGTTTGGAATGGTTTTGGATAAGTATTGAGGCTTTTTTAAGGGCACACTATTTGAGCACGGTTAGGGGAAACCGTGCGGGTTCGCTAGGAAAATGTGCATTGGGAGATAGTAGCATTCGCATGGATGGTGCATGGTTTTCCAAACTGTGTGGGGAAACCATGCAAAAGACCTCTCTAGAGGAATTTTCTTGCGCATGGTTAGCGCACAGTTTTCCAAACCGTGCGGGCTAACCGTGCGGCCACTTAAAAACAGGGTTTCTAAATCCGGGATACCTCGGGGGTGCCTATTTTCACTCCAATTCTTCTCTCACTTGATCCTCACTGGGGATTTTTGGTTCTCAAGGGTTTAAGGTTCCCTCCCACTCACTTTGGAAGAAACTAATGGGGATTTCAAGGTGGTTTGAAGGTGGTTCCTCTTGGGTAAGTCTCTCCTCTTGAATTATTTTGGTTTCCCTCTATATCTACTCTTCCTTATTTATTGGTTTTGATGATCTACATCTGTTGCATGTTTGTCTAGGGTTGGGGTTGCCTTACGTGTTGATTTTATGTCTTTTAATGTTAGGGAAGGGTATCTACAGTGGTTTTAGTTGTGCGTTCACTAGATTTGAGGTGTGATTGCTTGTGTGTCAATTTTGATGGAACCCTAAAGGTATATGGCTTATCTCTCAACTCTAATTTGATATAACCTAATTCTTGGTTACAATTTTTTTTGTTCGTAGGATTAATATTGTTTTTTTATGAGAAATTCATTGGAAATCCATTTGGTGATGTTTTGGGGATTTTTGGGAAAAAGTGTTTTTGTGGTGAAATTCTCTTGTTGTTATTTTGAAATGGAGATTTTAAAATCTTTTTCTTTTTTGTATTAATTAAGATGGATTTTGAAATGATTTTTCACTATAGGGGTAGTTTTTTGAGATGGGGTGTGGTTTGTAAAATGGTTGGATGGTATTTTCAATAAATGTGTGATTTATTGAAGTGTATTGACATGTAATTGAAATGGTTGATTGAATGTTGTTTTAGACTTGGTGGGTTATATTCTTGGTTATGGATTGTTTGAAATGTTTTGGAGAAGTGGGTGGGAAGTACCACTATAATAAAGGGATCGTTAGTGGATGGATGGGCCACCATCAATGGATAAGTGGGTGGGAAGTAGCACTAGTAGGAATGGGGGAACAGGTTGGACAGAAGATCCACCGTTTAGGTTGCCTTTTTTGCATTTCTTATCAAGATGGAATTTTTTTGGTAATGTGTAAATGATGAAATAGGTTGTGGCATGTTTATTTGGCATTCTCATGGTTACTTGGTTTGGGTGAGGTGGCTTAGTAAGTGTGTGGTTGTCTTTTAGTAATGGTTGAACTTCTAATTATTTTATATTACCTTCTTTATATAAATGTGAAAATAGTTTTATCCAAGTGGCATGTGTAGGGGATCCATTTGGGGAAAACCTACTACGTATTAGTACTAACCCCTAGCTTTGGAATTTCGTTACTTTTGCAGATGTCGTATTCTGAGACATAGGTAAAGGCAAAGAATCTCATTTCTAGTGGCTTGTGGTGATTCTTTGGAGATCTGTAGGTTATTGGAGCATGGAACTTGGCCTAGAGCTGTGGAGTGTGTCTTGGTTTATTTTGGGTTCTCTTATTTAGTCTTCCGCATAATACTCTGATTTTGTGTTGTGTTGCATTGGTTTTGGGTTGTATTGTTGAACAACATGGTTGTATTTTGGTAATAAATTCATGAATGTTTTATAGACATAAATCTAATATTCATTGTAAGTGGATGGTTTAGTTGATTTTATTTTAAGAGAAATAGTTCCCCAATTTGTTCTTGAAGACCTCGTCATTTATGGCCAGCCTTTGGCACCTTGGGAATGTTTGTTAAGGCCAAGTAACTTTCCCCTAGCCTCTCAAGCCAATGGGATGGGGCGCCATGTTACATAGGTATTTTGATAGGAAACACCATGTGTTTTATATATTTTGATCCATTTCATTTATATATTGGAAATAATACTCATACAAATTGAAGCATGACATTATTTCCTTAATATATCATTAAATGGGAATTTTCACATTCTAGTAGATCATCTTGCCTACGATTTTTAGTTCAAAATATGTTAGTTGTTATCACCATCTAACTCAAGTCCGCCAATGTGTGAGCTTATTCACAATAAGGAGAGAGATAAAGAAGGTTATGTCATAGGATTTGATCATCGATGAGATTATATATTGTGACCTAAGCATTGGTATAGATTATTTATTTGTATTACATGGATCGAAATAATTCTATTAGTACCAAGTGATATTACATTGTGTGGATTGGTTGATATTCACCTTTAATGGTGAGTAGGTGCGTCAAGTTGATTGAGTATGGCCTACTCTCAAAGAGTTTCATATGACTACCCCAATTTAGAGTGGTTAATTTGTGCGCTATGCTTTATACAAAGTAGTGACTTCCTATGCTGATGGAAGGCTACATAACTGTTTATCCAGAATTATTTATAGGGTTTACCCTATCATGATATTGATTTTATTTATTTATGTGTCTTCCAATACCACATCAAAATCCTCTATACATTGTATTATGGCCTAGATGACCTTGGTAAGATTGTGGTGCTGTGAAAAGACATTATTGGAGGATGGTTTTTTTTTTGGATCAGTGTGACCTATTTGACCAGTATAAAGAAGTGATGCGAGTCTCAAAGGTCGAACTCAAGGTTAGATATCATCATATTTACGTTTATAGGGATAAAGATCCAAATATAGTGTTCACGCATATATATATAAGAATTTTTATTTCCAAATGATGATTTTAGGAGGCATAAATTTATTTATTATATATGTTAGACTCATGCACTTGTTTTTGGTGCTCTTTAATGATGACTTCATTCTTTATTTTGGGATTAAGGCTGAGGTTATCAAGTATTTGAAGGTTGTCATTAATTTTCCTTTATGATCGCCAATTCCTCTAAAAATCATGATTTTTGAATTCTATTATTGGGAAATCTCTTCTACATTAATGTTATCTTAAAGGGAATAATAGTTATTTCTTGTGGATATAACGGTTGCGATGGATTATGTAATTATATTGGTAGAGTAGTTGGATCCTATTTGATTCCCTTATCAAGATCTTCTATTCCCAAATAATTGACTAGATATATGAGTAGGTGGCCTAAATGAAGATGATTTAAATGGGATGAAGAGACATCTAATACATTTAATTTATTTTACTATACCTCTATTATGAATTTGATATTATTGATATAAAATTTTCGATCTATTATGACCACATGTTCTTAGGTTATTCATCTAATGGGTTTTTTAAATATAGGGAGCAACTCATACTATTCCAATGATAGATAGTGTTATTCCCATGAGGATCCTATGATATGTCATAATGGGAAATTTTTAAATAAGTTAACCTAGTGGGTTATGCTACCTTTATGGGGAAGGACTATCATTTCATTGTTATTTTGTCTTGTTGGATGTCTTGATATATAGTTAAGTATTTTACACTATGGTTTGTGCTTTTGGTTTATTGAGATCTTGTAGGTGTTATCCTAGGATTTAGAGTTAAAATTAAAGGGTTAAATAAATTTTTAAGGATATTTCACTTCAGGATATATTAAAATTGGTTAGGGAAGAGATAAGTATTTGTTTAGTACTGGTTTTAGGATAGTCGTGCAGTCCACCTATGTGATTGTAAATATCATTCACAAAGATAAGAAAAAAACTCATTCATGTATTTTCTATAGTTGATGTAGTCATTTATAGAGTCAAAGATAATGATTTTTAGTTTTTAATTATATTAGAAAAAATACTAAGCTATAGGTCTTGTGGTGTCATTGTGCTTATTTTGTAGGGAGGGTGTGTATGCTTTGTTCGGATAAGTTTGAAAGGTGACACTTTCCTCAAGAATCATGTTACCATAAATGTCTTCTGAAGTCAGTGTAGGGTATTAAATCTTATTCCCGGTTTCATAAGTTTATGAAAAATGATTGTAGCTAAGTGGAAATCCTCTAGGTTAATCAATAAATATGGGAAGATTAACCTCTCATAGGTTCACCAATGTAAATGAACTATCACCATGATTGTTTAATGGTTAGTTTTTATATTTATACACTAATGATGTAAAAAATATGTTTTAGGTATGTTTTTGGTGACAAACCATACAAATATTTATATAATGTAGAATTATTCTTATACTGGGGTATTTATCTAGATCATGTATCATATGGTCATTTCTCAACTGAGGTTGGTGATTACGGAAGTAATTCATTATAATGGTGTTATAAGAGAATATTTTTCCAATGTAGTACATATTCAAGGACCACATATAATTTAGACCTATAGAGGTAGATGATGAGAATATGAGGGTTTATTACCCTTTTACATTGATTTATTTTATGATCTTCCTATATTAAATGATCTAGTTTTTTTCTTTTTTAGGAAAAAAATATTTATATATGGGGAGAATGTAGTTACCTGAATTTTTTCAAAAGCATCACTTAAATCATTAATGATATTTGAATCCCTGAACCCTTAAATAGGGTTGAATAGTAAATTCACCCAAGTAAATGATCTAAGAAACTGTATGATTTTTCTATTACTATCATATCATTCCGTTTACCCTTTGGCTATGTTTTAGTGGGAATATAAGCTTTTTGGATTTTGTAGAATATTATATATTTTTAATAAATAAATATGTATCTCATGTATGTGGATAGTGAAATATTATAAAAAAGGACATTGGTTATAACTCTATACACCTAATTTGAGTTAAAATTGGAAGAATTTTGTTCGGGATAGGTATAATTTTTGTTCATGGGATTCATTCCCCATACCAGCCTGACTTTTAGTTGTTAACATTTTTATGGTTAAAATAATATAATCAAATAAATTCTTGTTTAATAACTCTATCAAAATATAAGAACCAATAATTATTATTATAACAAATATTATAATTGGATCTTAGTGTTCTTCATGGATCTAATAAATTTTTTGATCAAGAGAAGCCAAAAAATAATGCTATGAAGAAATCACTACTGAGGTAAGACATTAATTTTAATTATTTCGACACATTATTCATTTCCATTTTTTTAATAATATTAATTTTATATTGATATTTATAACATTATTTTTCATTAATTTTTCCTTGATTAATTGGATTTTTTAGCATAAATGGCCAATTCCCTAAAGATGATTTTATTGTTATTACCATTATTATTCATCCTTTTCAATATCTCATGTTATTAATTGATGATCATTCACTCTATAATGAGTCATATATTTTTCATTTAATGAAAATTCTTGGGTTTTACTTGAGTGATACATAGATCAATATTTAATTATAATTTTCTAAGACACAACTAAAGGTAAAATTGTATATTTACCTTAGCTAACAACATCAAAAAAAATTCAAATTGTTCTATTTATTCAATAGAATTATTTATGGTCAATCTGAGCTAACTTTATTATTTTTATTTATAAGGACCTTGATTAACATATATTGAGTATAAAAATAGTAAATTTAATCACATGCACATATTATTTCACAAATGATGATGTATTTTTTCAAATGTTTTTTAAATAGGTAAACTAATATCATGGATGAGTCTAAATCATGGATTCACTATAGATATGTTGTTTTTATCATTTATATGGGTCCCATGACGGTTCATGATAATTGTTTGATAAAAAATAAAAAATTGAATTTTATTTTTAACTATATATTAACTTAAATAAAACATTATTTAAAACTCTCCTTTTAAAATCTATAAGGTTATCCATTCAACCATGAGATATTTCAGAGGATTCCTTTACAAAGGCTTGGTGAACAGATCAAGGTGATTTCCTCTATTTGATAAAATATTTCATAGAATCACCAACAAGATCAAAAGTGAGGGATAAATTCCTCTAAATCACTTGTGATATTGTCTTTTTCTCATAATTTAACAATGATAAATCCATTAAAATGGTATCAATTTATTATTGTTATATTTTTCTCTACCTTATATGATTTCAAACATTGAATTTACGTTCTATAATTGATCCCCTATTAACTTATCCCTTCCAATTTTCAGTTTTCAATTCGGGTTGGAATAATTATTTGAGCATTTTTATTAGGATTTTTTAATTTTTCACCAATGATAAAGAGTATGGTTCACAAAAACAATCGATGATATTTACTTCATTGTTTTGTTTCCCTCAATGATAATTGAATAATCATTATCAACCCTTGATTATGATAGAGATACGATTTTATTTGTCAGATTCAAAATGAGATCAAATCCATATATCATTTATGAATATTGGGTTTTAACGTCAATGGATGTGCCATGTAGATCAAATATTGGGGAAAGGAGGAAGATAAAAGGAAGGGAGTTGTGGTAACATTTTGTTGTTGAAATTGGTTATGGTAGTCTCACATGGGTGATGGTGGAACTCGTTTCATGTAATTGAAAACAAGAGATAGACCTATAGTGGTGTTACATCCATGATGGGGGACCTATATGAATGTTCAAGTATGATTAGAGGTGGAATTTGAGAATACATAGGATACCCATGTGAGGGTTTTTTTAGAATAAACCCAACTATAAGGCACGTAGTTCATAGGACCACATGTTGTATAATTCCATAGATGTTTCACTATATTTCCTAGAGATTATTAATATCCCACAACATTTTGTTTACATTTACACAACATGTGGTTTGATTGAGTACCCATCCAATCAATTGGAATATAGTTATGATACACACTATGTATGGAATGAATGATAGGAATTGCGGGATTTTTAATGCATAGGGTCTTATCATGGTTAAAACATTTTCTTTATAGTGGGACATGTCATATAGTGTTGGAAAATATAGCTTGGTTAACTAGAACTACACACCATACTTCTCTATTGTACCACAGGTCTTGTATATTGAAATATACATCAGGAAGTATTTATTGACATTCCATGTGCAAGAAAGTGAATGAATATATGGGAACCTAGTGGATACATGTCTTGCACAATCCTTAGTACATTTTGTGTACCTTATAGTCCATAGTGTATTTCCATATCTTCATCCCCAATACATGGATTTGGGAATATTAATAGTCCTTTAGGAATATTTTTACAACTTGAGCACTATGGTGGCCTCTAATTCACCACAAATGGTAAAATATGTGAATATATCAATAGTTTTCTCTCTATGAATAAGTATAAAAGGAAACTATGTCCAGAAGAGATAATTAGAGGGTTCTCATGGTTAAAAACCCCTTGGAAGTGTTATGGTGTCTAGGTTAGGGTCACCCACTATCCTAATCTCGGGTTTGAAATACCCACTATTAATTTGGTTCATGGTATCTTATAAATATGGATCAAAAGGGTTTTTATTCCCCTATATACATGGAAATATGGATCCTCTATCATTAGAGTTGGTATTCCCCTTATCTAATAGCACATTTAGGATGCAGGTTTCCAAAATGGAATTTGTATTCCTCTAATTATAATAGGGAATTGGATCCTCAATTAATTTAATGAATATGATTCATATATTTTTTTATATATTGGTAGTTCATGTTTTTTCCATGATGTGTCATTGAAGGGCTGAAGGATTCAGTTTTCCCATAGCTGGAGAGAATGATTTATAGTTTTAAAGGATCCCTTATACGGATTATGGTGCTAATATATTTATAGGACAAGATAATAAATTGGGGATTCATCATGTATTGAGACTCCTTGGCCACTTGTTAGTGGCCTTTGGGATGTTTTTTCGGATGATTATCTATATAAAACTTCATGCACGATTCACTACTTTGTGAATCCTTAGTTTCTCCTGAGTTTGTGGCCCTCAGGGATTATATATAAGAATTTGGGGTATTATTTTCATTCCCTTGAGACTTATAATAGTTTACCATGTATGGATTATTATTCCTTGATATTCATTTAGTTTCTCAATAGTTTCATAATATTTTAGAAGACATAGTGTTCTGGTTTATTCTCTTTACATTCCTCTAGAATACATCTTATACAAAAAGTCAAGATAAATTTTTTCATTGAGTTTATTTTTGGATTATAGGTTGTTTACTTAGTATTATTACATTCACCTTTTCATAGGAATTCTCCATTTACATGTTGCATATTTACATAAAACAAATAGGTTCAATGATGTGTTGGACATATGTGGAGATGTTGTATCTTGTTTGGAGCCAACACATGATAGTACTAGGTGATGAATTATCTTTCTTGGTGATGTTGCATGGTTGCAATAATTTTTTAGCTAGTGTGTGATCCATGAGTAAAGGGAGCGTAGAGGTGTTTCTAAAATTCCAATGTTTCATTGATTTATTGGGATTACTATTTACAATGTATTTAACTTGTGAGATGTACATATAATTTTTGCCTCATGCATTCACAATATATATTTTAGTTGATCATATATATACATCCTGCTGGACTTTTCGATATCTTGTGTTTTGAAGATATGTATCTATTATAGTTTTATATAGGATAAGGCCTCCCATAATGATATACATGGATACTCAATTCTAGTAACTGCTTTCAACCTATTAGAAGTAGGATTATGGTGGTATCTTCATCTTATCAATTTCCTGGGAAAGGCCTTGGTGGTTCATGTCATGTCATAATGTTATCATGGGCTATCCTTGGGATGGTTTTGGATTTATAATTAATGTGATTAATTTTCCAAGAAGATAGGAAAATATTGTTAAGGGTGTTTTAATATAGTGAATCATTAATTTTAATCATATTTTTATATGATTAATTAAGACAAATGTCTATTAATTACAAACCAAGGACATGTGGCCTAGGTTTTATATAAGACTACATTCATAATACATCAAAGCGATACTAGAATATTAATATGTTATTCTCCATAATAAGTTCTTATATCATTTCGTTCTCCAAAAACTGCATGTGATTCCCTATGGAATACATTGATAAAAGGGGTGAGCTAAAAATACTTTTAAGGGAATAAAATTGATAAAACCCTAGTGTTTGAGTCAAAGTTATAACATTATATCATAAAAGAGAAGAATCATGGGTAATCACACAAGAGAAAAACAAAAAAACATTATATCATAATATCATGGAATCATAGACAAAATCGTAGAATCATATAACATGACGTAAACATGATTCACGAATATCTTCCTAGAAAAGATCAGATGATGGACAATGTCCCATAATGGATTATTTTAACTCCCAAATTCTATACATGACCCCTCAAGAGATTGAATAATTAACTAATACATTAGAGTAGTATCTTGGTACTCCCATAATAAAATTTTCATGATTTATATGTACTACATAAAGGAAATAAATCATAAGGCATATCATAAAAAATTCCAATGGTAATAGAAATGGGTTACATAATTCTACCTTATATCATAATAATATGAAATTTCATAATGATGTAATTTTATAAATGAAAAAATGAAACTATAACCCATAAAATTAAGGTAGAGTAAGTTATGTATATATGTGATAGAAATATATACATAATTTAGAAGAAATATATAACATTAATATTTATTTCATTGATAATATTTTCTTTAAATCATTATATGGAATATTTTTATAGGAAAATACCCTTTTATATTTGAAATAAATTCTTTAAAATCTAATAATTTCAATAATATTATAAAAAAAAATTATTTAAAAAAGTAACCACATATACATATAAAATAACCTTCAATGAATTCAGTTTTCATGATGGAGGGTTATTCTGTAAAAGTTGTATAAGTTTCTAAATATTCATTTCATATGGTTCTAAAAAGGTTTAAAAGTGCATAGTCTAGAAAATGAGAAGATTGTTTTGTTTTAAACCATTTTATAAAATATATAATATAGTAAAATTTTACTTCTATAAATAATTTGGACTATGTTATAAATATTGCTGAGAATATTTTCCAAATACATGGATATGGAAAAAAATTTATTTTTGATCAGAGACTACAATAAAGTCAACTTTCCATAAAAACATTTCCTGAATATTTTTAATTATATAAGTGTTGAAATTGGTACTATATCATAAAAATATCATTAATGAATAGAGTGTATGGTGATGAAATGGTTTCATTAGAAAATTATTAAATAATTTCTTACAATATAAGTTCAATAATAAACAGGCCCGACTAAAATTAGATTGAAACATAAACCCTTACCACTTTTATAGCATCTAAATCATAACTCCATTGATGGAGGTAAATGAATTGTAACATAAAATTAGTGACGTATTATGTATTAATAATATAATAGTAAAGGTTTAGTATATATAGCTTTTAAAAAAATTAAGGCACAAAATGAACATTTGTCTCAAAGAAGTATGATTTGGGACAATAACCTTACCTCTAGTCTAGAAAATGTCATATATGTCTTTTATATCAGGTTTAATAATATTAAATCAATAGTTTTTTTTCCTTAATAACCTTTATCATTTTTAATCCCTTATATGTATACAATTTAATTCATTTAATTTGATGAATTATTTAATTATTTAACCAGTTCGGTCCACATCAGGTGTTTTCAAGTCTCTCAGTTCGTAATTTCAAAACGTCATCGATGTGCCGATCATGGACAAATGGATCTCTATTCCATTATTTAAAATTTATAATAATAGAATAATTATCATTTTTATACATAAATTGTACCTTTATAAATAACCATTAATTATGGTTATGATGAATGAACTATGTTATAATCATGAAGATACTAGACTGTGCACATGCAAGTATAAAGTTTCCATTTTTTAAATGATAATGCTAGAAAGAAGGAATGTGTTACATTATCATTATATAATGATCATAATATCATAAATAAAAGATTATTTATTTAAATAAACTTAAATATTCATATCCATTTGATAAAGTAGTAATAATAAAATGAATCACATCGCTTTGTAGGGTGACAATCCACCGTACACATGAACAATATTATCATTTTTCCATGGATGGTATGTTTAGAATGTATATAATAAATTGATTTAAAAAAATGATTAATATTTCAAGAAAATATATCATCATAAGGAGTGATGGGAGTATGTGATGTAAAATGAATTACATCATCTTGTGATGTGGTAGTCCACTATATATAAGAACAATGGTTTTGTTTCCCATTTTAGATAAGAGGATATGGATTTAAGTTATTCCATTAACAAAATAACATCATAGTATATGGTAGATTCTGGTGATATAATATCAAGATAATTTCATAATATTTAATGTATATGAAAGAATAAATAAAACAAAGATTCTCAATTAAGGACAATACCTTTACCTCAATCCACTTATTTTGGATTATATATAAAATCTCCCAAGATTGGATTTATAATCTCATAATGAACTATAGGATGTAGAGAGGGAATTATTTAAGGTATTTAGGTAGAGATTATCCATACCATAAGGCTTTATAGGTGTAATGTGGATAGGATATGGGTTCCCATTCATAAGTGGGGGAAAGGACACCCATGGAAGTTTTGAAAAAAAAGTTATACTTGCATTATACACATGACACATGGCTCCAAAATTGATCAATCTAGAACCATGGATGATATGTGGTAATAATATGTATAAAAAATAGGGTTCGTAAAAGTTTTCAGGTATTTTTAAACCATATCATTCTTTTGTAACCATGGTAAACCTATTTTAACCTTAAACATGATAATTAAAATTTTCATTTTTTACTATTAATCATAACATAAGATGTAATGACCCTAATACTATTAATAGATTCATGGTGCCTACTTTATTAAATTTGAATATATATATATAAGGGGTAAAATCCCAAATAACTTATCTATATAGCTGTTTTTGAGATCCAAATACATACATGATACCCGTTTTACTTTGGGAATGAAAAATAAAACATATTAATGAAAACCATTCAATATACTTGAACTAGTTATAAGACATATAATTCATATACTAGGGAAAGGAAACAAGAAAGGGGTTATATTAAATACTCACAAAGGGTTAAATATAGTGGAAACTATCATCAATCAATAGGGAATAAAATGTAATGTTAAATTATTGAACACATATTCTATTTAATCAATAATTTAGCTACCAATATTATACAAAGAATAATAGATATGTAAAGGTAAACAATAGAACACACATTCCATAAAACCAATAAAATGAGAATGAAATGAATCTAGAGATAATAAAATATGAAAATATAATGGATAATAAAAATAAAAAATCTCAATGTAGAAAATTCATATTTATTAGACATCATGATCTCACGCATCATGGTACATTTAATATCAAGACCTTTCAAAAGATAGTTTAAAATTATGGGTAAAACCCATTTTATTTAGATGACAATTTTTCCTGATGAAATATGTGGATGCGTGGATAGGATATACAATTCCATGCCCCAACCATCACTTCATGTTAAAATCATTAATCATATATCAAATAATCAATTTAATTCATGAATAATATTACTTATCATTAAATATCCATATTGAGTAGAGAAATCATATTTATCAATATTTTCCTATTTATCCAGTTAACATTGAATGTAAAAACATTTTACCAATGTTGTATATGGATAAAAAAATAATAATATCCACCATATTAGAATATGTATATTTAATAAAAATATAATGTTCAATGAAAAATTATCATAATAAAGTGATTGTTTCAAGAGAATGTTAATAGTCCCAATAGGAAGTGAGATTGTACAATAATTTTTTACTCTTTTGTAACTTTTTAATTGTATCGTCTTGAAGAATAAACCTGGAAAAAGCATTGATCATCATAAAAAATAAGAATTCATATTAAATACATCAAAGGGGATGTATATAAACCACCTAAAATGAATAAGTGTATATCAATTAGTATATCTCAATGGAATGGAAATTGAGATGATTTACCTTACCTCACACATACCTTTAGTTGAACAAGATTTTACATCATGTGTAATCGTTTTATGAATATTATTAATTTATACCATAAACATATTCATATTTATAATATCATATATTATTATATTATAAAATTTTACTAACGGTTATTTAATAATATTTTATTACTTTCGCTATTTATGGTGTTAGTTGACTTGATTTTTCTTGTATGTTTTATTATGACCCTCCATTTCCATTAGATTAGATGTATATCAATCATCTTCAGAATATCAATTATGTAATAAAAATAGTATTTAATAATTAGATTAATATTTAATGTCATTCTTGATGGTTTGATGTGGAAAAATGAACCACTTAACTCTGTGGAGATGGTAAACCATATGTATGCATGAGCAACGATATTATGCTCTTAATATGTCAAAGGGTAAGTAAGTGGGCGGTATATTGATTTTTAAGAATTAATATATTTTCATATATACCAAATGTAATAATTAATTTTATCTATATTTCCATCCAAGTAAATAATATGGGAAAACCAAGTCACAATGCTTGATAAGGTGGTAGTACACTGTACACACGACCGACGTTATCGTAATTTAAACGGATTAGAAAAGAAGGTATATGAGATATTTTAATTAAATAAGTATAATTATATCACAAATATTATGTGTGTGTGTGTGTGTTAAATCCAACATTATATCCAACCTAAGAGGTGTTCATGGAAAATGATATACATCACTTCATGAGGATGTATTATACCGTAAAAACGATCAATGATTTCATTTCCCATTCGATGGAAGAGGATATAGATATATGTTATTCAATTAACAAAATAAAATCTTAGTTTATAGTGGATATTTTTGATAATGTATTGTGTGTGGTAAGAGATAATTTATGTTTCTAATATAAGAATGAAAACTAAAGAGTTTCGTTAAGATGAATACCATCCCTTAGAGAAACCTTTATTGGATCTCTACTTGAGGACAGTAGTGTTGATCTATTTAGAACAATAGTTATTTGGAATTTATTCGTTACATTTTACCACATCCATATTTTTGGTTTTGTAAGTATTTAATGCGAAAATGACATTAATTTAATTAATACTGAATTTTTGGATAATTTGTAGTGAAATTAATAAATTAATAGTTTCTGTAATAATAATTTTTGTTTTATTGCTTAATTCTTCTATTTTTCATTCATTGAAATATTTTAAAAAAAATTGAATTATTAATTGTATAAATTTTGACCTAATTTAATTCATTGATTTTTATTTAATTTTATTGTTCTCTGTACTTAGTTTTTTTGTTTTTTGTTTTTAGTTTTAACAAGATTAAAAAATAATTTGTTGTTTACACTATGAGACAACCGGGGAAATGCGATGGGCCATTTGTGACAGGTCATTCACCAGTCATAAATTGTTCCTCGGAAGCATTTTTGTGAGAGGAGAACCAGCTCGTCACAAATAATAAGGTTTTTACAATGGGAATAAGGTTCTCGTAGCAAAATATTTGTCGCATGGTGCGGGCAAAAATGCGGGAAATGGTATTTGCAACGGGCTACTATAGCCTGTTGTAAATAGCCGACATCATTATTTGTATTTGCAATGAGATACATATCCTGTCGTAAATACTATATAGGTAGGTGGTATTTTGCAACGGGCCCAGTCGTAAATGATACTATTTGTGATGGTAGTCCCGTCACAACCAATCTAACCTATATATACCCCTACCTATTTTGTCACGCATTCAATGCAATTCTCTACTCATCTCTCTGTAGTGGAAACTTTTCTCTCAAAATTTTTTCATTGTTTAATATTTTAATTTGGGGCATTATTCGTAGCCCATATCATTTGAATGCTTCAGTTTTAAGGTATTTATCTATTTCTTTTATTTTTTTTTAACTAATTCAATTTTTTAGTTATAAATATTGTTAAATAGCTGGTGTTAAATTAACTGGGAATTATATAGTTTCATTTATCAATGTTTATATTAATTTTTACAAATAATTATATGTGATTTGTATAAATTAGTATTAATTAACAGTTGTTATATTAATTAGTAATAATTAGTAAAAAATTGTAATAATTATTATTAACATGTAAAAATTATTATTAAATTTTTATAATATGTATTAAATTGTATTAAATTGTAATAATTAGTATTTAATTGTAATAATTAGTATTTATTTGTAATAATTAGTATTAAATTGTAATTAATTGCAATAATTAGCAATAAAACACAATAATTTATAATAATTGCTATTAATTAGTAATAAATTGGAAAAAAGTAGTAATAAATTGCATAATTAGTAATAATGTGTAAAAAGTAGTAATAAATTGCAAAAATTAGTAATAAATTGTAAAAATTACTATTAAATTGCAACAATTACTAATAAATTGAATCAGTTAGTAATAAAATCGAATAATTACTAATAATTTCGAATAATTACTATTAATTTCGAGTAATTAAGAATAAATTTGAATAATTAGAAGAAAATTATAATAATTAGTAACAAATTCGAATAATTAGAAATAAATTCTAATAATTACTAATAAATAGTAATAATTAGTAATAATTAATAATAAGTCCTATTAATTTGTAATAAATTCTATTATTTAGTAATAAATTCAAATAATTATTAATAAATTGTAATAATTAGAAATAAATTTTGTTAATAACTAATAAATTGTATTAGTAAGTCATAATTAGTAATAATTAGTAATAATTAGTAATAAATTGAAATAATTAGAAATAAATTGTAATAATTGGTAATAAATCGTAATAATAAGTAAAAAATTATAATAATTAGTAATAAATTGTAATAATTAGTAATAAATTGTAATAATTAGTAATAATTTATAATAAATAGTAATAAATAGTAATAATTAGGAATAAATTGTAGTAATTAGTAATAATTTGTAATAAGTTGGTATAATTAGTTATAATTAGAAATGAATTTTAATAATTGGTAATAAATTCTAATAATTACTAATAAATTGTAATAATTAGTAATAATATATAATAATTAGTAATAAATTATAGTATTTATTAATAAATTGTAATAATTAGTAATAAATTGTCATAATTAGCAATAAATTATAATAGTTACAGATAAAATATAATAATAACTAATAATTAGGAAATATTATTAATAATTAGTAATAAATTAAAATAATTAATAACAAATTGTAATAATTAGTAATAAATTGTAATAAGGAGTAATAAACTGTAATAATTAGTAACTATTTTAATAATTAGTAATTAATTGTAATAATTAGTAAAAATTGGTTATAATTAGTAATAATATGATATAATTATTAATAAGTTGTAATAAATAGTAATAATTTGTAATAAATATTAATTATTTGTTATAAATAGTAATTGTTTGTAATAAATAGTACTAATTAGTAATAATTATTAATAAATTGTAATAATTAATAATAAATTGAAATAATTAGAAATAAATTGTAATAATTAGTAATAAATTGCAATAATTAGAAACAAATAGTAATAAATTAAAATAATTAGAAATAAATTGTAATAATTATTATTAAATTTTAATAATTAGTAATAAATTGTAATATAATATAATAAATTGTAATAAATTCTAATAATTAGTTAAAAATTGTAATAATTAGTAATAAATTGTAATAACAAGTAAGAAATTGTTATAATTAGAAATAAATTGCAATAATAAGAATAAATAGTAATAATTATGAATTAATTGTAATAAAAATGAGTAAAGTTTAATATTTAGGTATAATTTTTAATAATTAAGAATAAATTCTTATAATTAGCAATAAATACTAATTATTAGTAATAAATTGTAATAATAAGTAATTAATTGTAATAATAAGTAATAAATTGTAATAATTAGTAATAAATTGTAATAATTAGTGATTAATTGAATAATTGGTAATAATTAGTAACAAACTGTAATAACTAGTAATAAATAAAAATAATTAATAAAAAAATGTAATAAATTGTAATAATTTAAAATAAATTCTAATAAATTATAATAATTTAGAATAATTTATAATAAATTCTAATAATTAATATTAAATTTAAATAATTTGTAATAAATTGAAACAATTTGTAATAAATTAAAAAAATTAATAAATTACCATCAATTGTAATAATTAGCCTCAATTTGTAATAATTATCAATGATATATAATAATTAGAAATAATTAGAAATAAGATCTAATAATTAGCATTAAATTCTAATAATTATCAATAAATATCAATAATTTTTAATAAATTAGTAATAATTTGTAATAATTTATAAATTCTAAAAATTAGTAGTAAATTATAAATTCTAACATTTAGAAATAAATTCTAAATTCTAATAATTATAAATTAATAAATTCAAGTAATTAGTAAAAAATTCTAGAAATTAATAATAAATCATAAAAATTATTAATAAATTATAATAATTTGATTAATTAGTAATAAATTCTAATAATTATTAAAGAAATTAATAATTAGTAATATTTAGCAGTAATTAGATATAATTAGCAATAATTAGAAATAATTAACAATAATTATAAATAAATTTTACTAAATTGCAATAAATTGTAACAAATGGGCACAAATTCCAACGGTTTGGCGGATCCCTTTTCCCTGATGTGTAATCTCTTTGAAATTTCTCCCACTGAAATCAATATAAATAAATATATCCTCATGTACGAATAAAATTTTTTGTATGCTCGATAATAGAGAGTAACTTGGTGAAGTCTTCCTGTTCTCCATTCTCGTGCATACAAAAATGGATATATGTACATCAGAGCATAATTTTTATACTAATTTTAGTTGGAGAAAGTTGAAAGGAGATGAGCCATCAGGAAAAAGAGGCTATTTTGTACAAGGACTCATCTCCACTATCTCTGACTGGAATCACTGTGAAAAATCTACTCAGACGTAAGAATATCCATTTCTGTATGCACGAAGATGGAGAGCAGGGAGGCCTCGCCGTGATGCTCTCCATCTTAATGCATACAGAAATGGATATCCATACGTCTATGAAAATATTTCATTATGATTTCTGTCAGAGACAGTGGAGATTAGTCGTTAGGAAAAAGATTTGTTTCCATTATATTGGAAATTGGGTCATTAGAAAAAAATAATTATTATTACAAATTAGTTCAATTCATAATAATTCGTGGTAATTAGTATAAATTATTATAAGTTAGTTTAGATTAGTATAAAAGTATAAAAAATACTATAAAAAGTATGAAATAATAGAAATTATTTTCATTTCAATGAAAATGGTTTTTAATTGTCTTCTCTTTTTGGATAGTGTTTTTATATTAAATTATAAAAATCTAATCATTTTATATTTTTTAGGGAGATATGGAACAAGGAAGTAGATAGAAATCATTATTAGATGATCACACTTGGATAAATCAGAACAAGAATCCAAATTGTTCTAGTTTAAATCTTGAATATATTGAGGGTGTTGAAGCTTTCTTATCAATTCCATCATCAAAATCAGAATTTTGTTTAGAAGGGACAATTAAGTGTCCTTTTAAAAAATGTTCTCTGAAGAATTTTAGCACATTTTATAATGTTGGGGGTCAATTATTGCATTTTGGATTTCTACCAAAATATATTTTTTGGTATCAGCATGGTGAACGTTGTTCTAGAGAAGATACAAATATTTGGTTCTGGATGCAAAATGGTTTCAAATTTAGTACATGATGTGGTAGGTTTGTCTTTTAAACAAGATGAATCTCATGTTGATATTAATTTAACTCCTGAGTTGGAACCATCTGATTTTATGAGTTTTTTTGGTCCATTAATGATGCCTTATAACCGATTAGCAATATAAGAAAATTTGAAGCAGTTTCTAAATTTATGGATATTAAATAAAACAATAGAATTTCAAATAACAGTTTTGATCAGATATTATACTCAATAACAAAAATTCTACCTAAAGTAAATGTGTTGCCTATAAATATCAATGTGATCAAGAGGTCGGTTCGTAATCTGGATCATGGTTATTAGAAGAGTCACGCTTTTTAAAATGATTACATCTTATATTATGGTAAAAATGAGTCATTTCATAATTTTCCCACATGTGGTGAATCAAGGTATAAAGTGGCTCATCATTCAAAATTTGGATTGATTGTTGTAAAAAATAGAGTTATTTTAGTTTACACCATGATTTTAGCATTTATTTATGTCTTAGAACACAACGGCATTGACGTCCTGGCCTAAAACAAATATTCCAAGTGGTAAAACCTTAAATCATACTTATGATGGTGATTCATGGAAAACAATTTTCCAAGTGCATCCTTATTTTTTTAGTATCCTATTACATGTGATTGTGTCATTCTACTAATGGTTTCTATCCATTTGGTTCTTACGGTAGTCACCATTCATGTTGGAATGTCTCTATAACTCTGTAAAATCTACATACTTAGATGTTAATAAAGGGACCATATATCTTTTTGAACTTATTAATTCCAAGACATCTAAAAAAAAATATTGATTTTTATTTGAAACCATTTATTGATGGGTTAAACTCATTGTGGAGTAATTTTTAGTACATTTGATGTTTTTGCGAAACAAAATTTCTAGATAAAAGATGCATTGATTTGACAATTATTAACTTCCCATCATATGGAATTTTATCTGGTAGGAGTAAAAATGTTTCTAAATCATGTCCATACTATATGAGAGAATGAAAATCATTCATGGTCTTCAATGGTAAAAAACCATTTCTTTTTTACTGTCATCGGAGATTCCTTCCAACTGGTCATCCTTTCGAAGGAACACATATCCTTTTAGAAAAGGAACATTTGAAAGAGATATACCTCCACCAATGACCTTAGGTACTGAGTTAAAATCAATTTATTCTTCATTACCTCCCCTCATATTTGGACCAATAATATACCAACAGAAAATTGATGGATTTGGGAAAGAACATAATTGGATAAAACAGAGCATCTTTTGGGATCTTCCAAATTGACCTGATTTGTCAGTCCATCACGTGTTCGATGTCATGCATATTGAGAAAAAATGTTTTGATATTTTATTTCATACTGTTTGGGATAAACCAAGTAAGATTAAAGATAATGTAAATGAATTATTAGGTCTTTCCCAAATTTGGTGTCGACCAAAACATGAAATTTCTGAAAATATCATATGACAAATTTAATGAAGTTAAAAAAACTTATACACTATCAAAGAGAATAAACTTTTTTTTTAGTGGATTTCATATTTGATACTTTTAGATGGTTATGATACCAATTTGAGAAGATGTGTCAGAAATGGTCATATTACTGGATGAAAAAGATAATACTATCATGTTATAATGGAAAAAATCATTCTAATTGGATTAGGAGGTATGAATCATGATGCACTATCGGACTTATCATATTTTTTCGGAGATATTCAGGTGGTGACAAGTGATTGTGATGCAATAATCAGACTGCACGAATATTTTTTTTAATTTTATATAAACTGGAATAAATCTTCCCACCATATTTATTTAACTAAATATAAGATTTGATATTATATTTACTACATGAAAAATGTGGATGTCTGGTACAGTTCTGATGGATGTAATGATTTGAGAGATGGATACAAAAATTGAAAAAAATGAACAATAAAATTAATCAGTTGAATGTTCAATTGCATAAACTTATTTCCAAGATGAAATTTATTTTTTCTGATCTCATTACATTCAATATGAATATCCATCAAAATAATATTGTATGGTATTTAACGAGGGAAATGTTGAAGATGAGATGGGCATTCCATTATAATTTTTCAATCATCCCTATCATGGATTTGGTGGAGTTCATGAACGATGACATTCAGATGATGAACATCATAGAGATCATATATCTGTTCTTCTCAACTTTAAATAAATGACAACATTTGTAAAGTTATTTCTCATATCAACTATTCTATTATTATTTTACAGTAAATTAATATTATTTTATTTTTTGGTTATATGAAAATCATATCAAGAAACAACATCCACAAATTACAGCAGCTTCTCTGGAAGAATGTCGGCAAATAAAAATTTCCTATTGGTTTCAAAAACATTTAGCATAAATTATATTTAGTTTAACATATAAATTAAATTTATTATCTGTCATATTGATAACTATTTTATAAATTTTAAGGTATGTCAACATTCTGATAAAATTGTTAATTGATTGCGTTAATTGATTAACCCACCATTAAAATGGTCAAATATTATAATTCATATATGGTGAATGATTTTCGATTTCATACACGTGCATATGGGGAATAAAAAAGACAATGAATATAGGTCTTTTATTGAAAGGGTCTCATTATTGTGAAACATAAGATGAATTTTACGGCATGAGGAAAGAAATTTTTGAACTATGTTAGCTGGGACTGAATTACAAAACGATGTTTAAATGTTAGTGGTTGGATACTAGGAGAGTCTTTCATGTCCATTCGACCCATGGAATCATTGATATTATATATAAATATCTTATTGCAGTAAATGAACCATTTTTATTAGATGATAAGGCACATCAAATTTATTATTCAAAATATTGGGCTACTTCAAGCGAGTTGAGTGATTGGTGGAGCATAATAAAAAATAAATCAAGGGAAAATCAGTTCACTCAAAGTGAATTTTGTTCCACTAAAGTGGTATGAATTTCAATTTTTCAAAAGACTGTTCCAAAACCATATTTTTCACGAAGAGACATGAATATCGATGATGAAACCCCAAAATTAAGGGTCTATTGTGAAGATGATGTTAATGATGTTACAAATGAATTTGAAATGATAAGAGATGATGAAACTGAAACTAATATAAAAATTGATAATGGTTAGGAGGAATATGAAGATATTGAGATTTTCAGAAATGAAGATGAGGACGAAGATGAAAATTGAAAAAGTTCAATTCTGGTTATAATCATAAATGAAATATATCTATATATAGTAGTTATTTTTAGTAGTATGCAAAAAATAGTAATTTCATGTTTCAAATAGGCAAGGATCTGTATCATTTTTTTCTAGAATCTATAATACCAGTGGA
The DNA here is from genome assembly GCA_963277665.1 of Viscum album. NCBI lineage: Eukaryota > Viridiplantae > Streptophyta > Magnoliopsida > Santalales > Viscaceae > Viscum > Viscum album. The sequence goes on along the minus strand of OY728131.1, from coordinate 845,654,074 downwards.
TGAGTCAGATTTTGGTTCATCTGACCCTCAGAATACGTGTTGTTCAGGGGGGACTCGAAGGGGGTGTGGTCTTCTGTGTTTGATGTTTCCTTACTTGATCCTCGAGCGATGTCCATGTCTGGGCTTCGATCCATGCATGTAGAGGTATATTTATCTGTGTATTTTTTATAGTCCTAAATAATTAATTAATATACTAATTTCTTGATTATTTTTTTCACATCTTTAGACATATTGATACTAGACAATAGAGTTCTATATTTCACACTTATTTTTCTGAAGGATGGGTCTCATGGGATTAGAATCCCATTAATGTGTAACACCATATGTTGGATCATTGGATGGTATGTAAATAAATAATATTTATGTTGAAATTAATTTAATTAATAACATTATATTATAAATTATTTGTAGGGTTTATGGTATCTCATCGATTAGAGCTTGTGTGGGGCTATTTGGAAGGCAGGGCATGTGACTATGTGTTAGTGTTGCAGTCAGGTTTTGCACAATTTGAGAAGGAATGAAATGGAGAAAGTATAAGTGACAGAGTTTGATGAGTCTTGTTGTGCCCACCGACCTGATTACATTTCATCTATGGTTTTGGATAGATTATGTTCCCACTAGATGGGTGGTCGTTTTTAGAGAAGATCATTAGAAGGCCATCAAAATTGGGGGAGATCAGAGTTGACACATCAAGCTAGTAGTTGTACATTTTGTACTCATACAGAGCATATGGTTAGTAATTTGCTTAAAAAATATTTTATATTACTTTAAATGTACATAATTTATTTCATATTCATTTAAGTAGTCGAACAACCCAATATTTCAGACTTCATCATTTATAGCAGGGTGTATAGTGATCCGACTACTAGAGAGATTGTATGTGCTCTCCAGTGTCAGATTTTGGTCAGTATATTTTATTTTTGAGTTTAAAATTTATAAAACAAAAAACATTTTAACTATTTTAATTTTATATTGAAATTGAAGGAGTTAAATGATATTGAGACATCCGAGATACAGAATGAGATTGGGGTTGAGAACGATAATCAAACCAATGCCCATCGATTTTATGAGACATCATTGATGCAGCTGACCCAGTATTCCTTCGATAAAGGCTATGTTGTTTCTATCAGCTCTCAATTGACGCCTGTGGATTATTATGAAATCGATGCAATGATGGAATCCAGCTTGAGATAAGATCATAGAGAGTCATCATCATCTACTATATAGTATTATGAGTAGCTGTGAGCTCAGGGTGATCTTATAGAGAGTATGCATATGGAGCGGAAGTAGATGTGTCAATGAAAGAAACAGTAGTAGCATGAAGAGTTCCTACGACAACAGCAGAAGCAACATGAGAGGCAGGAGGAGATGTGTCGATGGCGGCATCAGTAGGAGCTGGAACAATTGGAGTACACGTGACATTTGACTCGTGGTTTAGGGATGGAGTTCCACCCACCATTTCCTCCAGATGACCACCCCCCTCAGTGATCTATATATTTTTTATGACCAAAAATTTTTATTGAAAATTTTGTTTTTAATATTAACTATCTACATTTTTAAATTTTGGGTTTTTATATTGTTGAAAATATTTCATTTTATTTATTTATTTATTTTTTATAATTTTATTACTGGATTTAAATTTTTATAAATTTTATTACTATATTCATTATTATTTTTGATAATTTTTTTAATATTTTATTTTATTTTTCGCGATTATTGATTTTTTCATTATTTATAATTTTTTTATATTAGTAATATTATTATTATTTTTATTATTATTATTAATATTATTATATTATCAATATTATTTTTATTTTTATCTTATAAATATAATTTTATGATTTTATAATTTAATTTATTTTACTAAAACTAATATTATTATTTCATTGATATTAATATTAATATTAATATTATATTATTATTATTATTATTATTATTATTATTTTAAATTATTTTTGATGGGCCAATAAAAGTTTTTGAAACTTTTGTGATGGGCACAATATGGGATTTAAAAACCACGATGAACCTATTTGTGATAGAGCCACATCCCATCGCAAATATTTACCTCTTGTGATGATACATCACAAAAACCCCTATTTGTGATGCTCTTTTCAGCAATAGATCATTTGTGATGGGACCCTGTCACAAATGCCCCTATTTCCTGTATTGTAATCTTTATTTAAATAATGATTTCTTTTTTTGTAATGTTTATGTTTCATTTTATTTTCTAATTGTTTTTACCTTTCATTTATTCACTTAATTAACTAATTTTATTTATTTAAGTGTGGTTCTTGTATTTTTTTAGTAATATAAATAGTTATTAATTATTATTTTTGTATTCTATTTATTTTTTGTATGTGTTTTGTGCAGGAGTATGATAATTCATTTACACCATATAAGACAAGTCCAATATAATAATATATGATGTTCACCACGTAAGATAAACATTTGGGAGTGATTTAATATATTTATCAGTATAAAATTAATTATGAAGGACACTAGCTAGTAAGATAATATGGTTCTCCATAAGAGAATTCTTTAACTCATGCTAAGAAATGAGAGTTGTGTCTTGTTATGATAAATTTCACGTATGATAAATTATTCTACATGATGGAACCTTAGTCTATGGAATCTATTACATAGAATATATAATGACAATCAAAGCTTCTAAACCAGAGGACGTTAAGATCTGGTGACGTTCTGAGTGGATTCGACATTTCCTTCCTATTTTCAATGATGTGTTTATTCGGCTTCAGTGATTTTAAATAAACAATGCATTGTTTCAGATGACTCAAACTGTAAACAAATAGCTAGAGTGCGGATGGGGAGATACATGAATGGATAAAAATGTTATGGTGTTTCAGTCGTGGACGTTGTTGGGGCCGAGATAAGTTACTACATCGAACCTTTACATCCTACTATACGTTGATTTTTTTAGACATGATGAAGAAACAATGTTTTAAGGATTATGAAATTATAGTAGATTTTGTTGTTGAGCTCTTTTTTCACTAGATGATGGATATTCATTGTAATGATGGTGGATTCTTTTGATTTATATGACTATAAGGCTATGATGATCAATTAATAGGATACAAGTTTTTTTACTCCATATGATTGATGAATATCATGATATGAAAAAGATTGAATATAGAAGTTGAGTTGGAGCACATTTGATGTAATGTTTTTGGTTTGATAATTAATGTGTGATTTGAATTATTTTATTCAATGATTTTGGATGAGAGCTTTACCCGACAGGACAACAGAAATAGATAAGCATGTGGTATTATCGAGGTTGAATGCTATAAAAAATTATAATATATGTTGCTGATATTTAATAAATATATCTGTAATAATAAATTGCATGTGTTAGACAAGTGGAAAATATGGTTGCACAATTTTTCATTAATCACGTGAAAGTGATTGAATATCAATTGAAATTAATAGTGTCTTTGATTTCATAAATTATATTATAGGAACATGAAGCAACATTTTGATTGGAAAATAAAAAGCGTGAGTCATCCATATTTCATAGTAGACACACATTAATCTAGACATGAGATTTGAGAGTGGGAGTAGACTAGGAATAGTGCAACGATGATGAAGATAACAACAATGCTCTAGAATGAGGGGAAATAAACTTCAATAGAGAATATATATTCGATTGTTTCTTGATTTCTCAAATATTATATTATTGTAATGAAATTCTTAGATATATTTGTAGTTGGTTCTCAAATCATGAGCGGGTAAATATTATAGGATTTTAGATTATAATGAATTTATTTCTTTTACTATCTATGTGATTCAATTCATAGTTTTGGTAATGTAATTTTTGTACAATGAGCTCATTTTATTATTGATGAGAATCTATTTTAAACTATTAGATGTAACAACATGATAATATAGTGAATTCATTTCCCTTGAGTATCATTCGATGATCTGAAAATTGGAAAATGATGATGTATTTATTTTCCATCATTGAACATAACTCTTCTCAAAATTTGAGTCTGCGGTTATTTTTCAAGATAGACCACTACAATTTCTAGAAAACAAGAACCACATATACGTGGGTTTTTACACCATCATTTTAGTCAGTGTCACAATTGTTATATCGAGATTAAATAGATAAATCATTTTTAATTAATTCAGAACTATATGATTCCCTTACTTTAATGTCCCGGATTTTTCCATGTATTATTTTAATATTATATGGAAATAATTTTGAGTCCAGGCATTAAGACGGTGTGCAGTTCCACGGCTCAGTGAGCCCGGAACAAATGATTGAATTTAATTAAATAATTCAATTGCGCATACATGTGGTTTTCCTGAAAAAGTGGAATAACTCCCGAACGGGTGCTCAGATCGGAAATCTAAGGGCACCGTTGCATCCAAAGCACTGGGTTTACCCTAGGAGAGACCTAACATCGGCCGGTGCAGTTTGATGGTGAAATATAGTTTTTGGACGTTACTATAATAAAATATTTAATAAAAATATTTTATTAAATCCTTGCTCCAACGAAATTTTTTAATCTTCATAAATGAGGATTTCATAGGGGATCATCGTTACAGATCTCATAACCCTGGGTTTCCCCTGTAGGCTCTGGAAATCTCTGAAGGAAACCTCCCAACACGACAATAACGTTCTTGATGAGTTTTACCGGTCATGACAACACGGCGACCAGATCATCGCCAATGAATATTGTGAATCCAGGTAGGATGTTTGATTTTTATTTCCTTTCCCCGTTCTTGATTCCTATAATGAATGAGAACTAATCCACGAACATATTAGTCAGCAGATCAATCGTATTTGCAGGATGGGATTTTGCGGGGATTTTGGGGATGTCATTCTTGAAGTTAATTTGTTTTTGTTCAACCTTATAATGGTGACGAGCCTCGATCAACATGAACATCGATCGAGGTTCATCCCTCTCGATTTTTTGTGCCTTTATTCCCCAATTTCGCGTGTTATTCAAGTGTGCTCTACGCGTTCTTCATAGAAATTTGAACGACGGATCGTTGCGCATCCGTTGTGCGACGCAATGTCCCCAAATTGAAGATCTGACGTTTGTACAACCCCACGAAGGTGAGACTGCAGTGGCAATGGATATATCGAAACGGATCGAAAGATATCGTTCTTCGAACGATTTCCACACGGGTGATCGTAATCGGATTTCAGAGCCAATCGAAGGCCCGAATCCCACAGATTCGGCATCACGACAACGAGGATACCCATGATCTTGAGTTTCGCGGCAAACGGACTAGAGAAAATTGATCTGGAGATCCGGCCGAGGCGCGAGGGGGAAGACGGGGATTTTGGAGAAATCCCGACTACACGGCGTGTGTTCATCAGCGAACCACCTAGTGTGTACTCCGAGAGTACATAGACACAGGTTGGGTACACATCCAAGGGCACAACGTGTATACCCTTCCCCGGCCAGACCTGGACAGATACACAGGATACCCCATGTACTGGTACATGGGCAGTCGACATAGACAAAGACCGTGTACGGGCACATGGCCAGTGTACATGGAGCGAAACGCAGGTGCTCGGACACGGCGTGTGATCCTAATACATGTCGTGTAGTTACATTTTATATGACAATCCTGAGGACATGTTCCCTTTACACTGGTAGTGCCCAGAGTCAAGGAACACGGCATGTGATCCTTCTATACTCCGTGTAGTTGTGTTTTACACAGCTTGGACAGATGACACGAGATGTTTACACGGGCAGTACTCGGGGACAGGGAACATGGGGTGTAACCATACTACATGCCGTGTAACCTGTTTTACATGGCTTGAGCCATTTTTCTTCGGTGACTTCGACTATCTTTCTTAGGGTTCGTTCCCTTGGTCTTTCCCCTGAAGGTTTCTGGTATCATTTTCAATGTACAAGAGTATGATCCCTTCAGTAGGACTTCCTGAATACAGTTTTTGGAATCACCTCTATGAGACTTAGATCCGGATCCTCTATTCCTTCATGGTACTCTAGGTAGAGTTCTTGGTATTTATGTGACCAACTTTACCTGGGCGCCGATCCTATGCTTAGTGGATTAGTTCAGACTGAGTTGTTGGAATCACCTCATGACTATTGGTTTTGATCCTCATATGAACATCATATTCTCAAGAACTTGTGGAGTGTGTTCTCCAAATCATTTACTTCGTATCTCTATCTCCAGTTCTAGGAGTGTTTTCTCCTTGTTCCGTGCACAGTGGATTCTTCAAGATGGATCTTAGTGGTGGTTTCGCGATGGTCGATCGTGTTTGAGTACATCTGGATATTCTTCTTATATGTTCTATAAACAAATATTGTATAGTGATGTCTATGTCTTTCCTTTTTGGTATTTACTTTCTGTATTCCTTTGTGATTTTCAGGTTGTCCTACTGGGTATTGTTATACTCACCCATGCATAGGCTTTTCCCGCACGTGTCGTGTCTTGTGCAGACAAGAAAGCCTTTGACAGGATTCTAGGTGGACCAGGACCAGACGGTGCTCAGTGAGATCAGGCAGGCCGAGGTGTTTTCCTACGACTATGGATTTCAGTCCCAGTAAATTTCATTATAGGTTGTACTTTGTTACAGACTCTCTTTTGGTGGGCTTATACTTTTCGCCCAAGGTTTTACCTAACTGTATATTACATTCCCTTCGTACTATGTTGGTTGGGATTTTAGTGTATGCATGCATTTCCATTGTCATTAGTTTTTACGTTTCAGCTTTGTGGGCTTGAAGATGTGTGTGTGTGTATACAGGTTTATAAGAAATCCATCCCATGTTAGTGACATGCCTACTCTATGCTAGTCACCAACCCCTGGCCTATTGGAGGGGGGTTTGGCGAGTTGTGGCATGGAACCCACTAGGACGGGTTGTGACAGAGTGGTATTAGAGGTGGTCGGTTCTACCTTAGGACAGAGAGTCTATGAGTTGGTTTGGGGCAACAGTGTTAAGTGTTTCGAGTTTGGCCCTCAGGCTAGGGATCCCCGCGTTGGTGCGGTAGGCCGACATATCCATACACCAGAACTCTGATAACTTTCTTTTCAACTCGGAACATGAGAAAACTATTTTCAAGGGAAAATAATGGTACATGCATCATATAGGAATGGGTTGTGGTTTCCATGTCCTTCTTGAGCTAGCTCTCCAAATATATTCACTGACTGTGATACATCTTGTTTCGTTACAGGATGCCTCCGCGACGCGCATCTGCTAGGATCCAGCAGCTCGATCATGAGGATGACCCCTCAATGATGAAGCATCGATACATGGACAATATACCCCAGTTTTACCATCATGTGGTGTGATAGTTGTTCCACCACCTGTGGATCAGTGTTTATTTCCTACTTTACCAGTAGAGGAGGAGCGAAAGCTGAGCCCACTCCACGAGTTTCAGACAAAGAGACCCCTCTGGTTTCGAGGTGAGCCTGACCCTTAAGCAACAGAGGATTGGCTTGAGGCAGTGGCCAGAGTCTTTCATTTGGTCAGGATGCCAGCAGACTAGATGGTGATCCTAGCAGCGACCCTTCTGCAGGGCTCGGCAGGGCGATGGTGGTGTTTTGTTATCTAGACTCACGACGAGGCGACTCTTGCAGGGTCAAATTTTGAACATCTCTTCAGAGAGGAGTTTTCACCGGTTACCCTGAGAGAAGTACATATACAGGAGCTTCTTCAGCTCCAGCAGGGAACCATGATGGTGGCTGACTATTCATCGAGGTTTACAGACCTCTCAGGGTACTCGATGGATATGGTCAGGGATCAGTACATCAGATCTCAGACTTTTGAGAGGGGCTTGCGAAGAGACATCTGATCTAGCATCATCTCTATGAGAATTCATACTTGTTCCGGGGTGCTCGAGCGGGCTTTGGTGGTCGAGAGATTCTTGGAAGAGCAGAGACAGCCAGCAGTTGTCAGTAGTGAGCGAGCTGAAGCAGAGACCTCGGCAGTAGGGAGCTGACGTCAGGGACCCGGGCATGGGAGACGTTTTCGGAGGAGATCCCAAGACAGGGGATCTGCCGTATAGGGTTTGCAAGGAATATCCATCCAGCCTCGAAAGAGGTGATGCTACTCTTGTGATGGCAGGGGACATCTCGATCGAGATTGTCGGACCCGCTGTACTACTAACATGGGAGCAGTGGATGAACCACTGAGGAAGAGGAAACGTGTGGAGTAGATAGATCTGTGGGGAAACGGGCGTGGTAGAGGAGCTGGGAGAGCTGCTGGAGGTGGTCTTCATTTTTACCTTTTACCACCACCACCCCTAGGAGGTCCACCCCTGGCTCAGGGAGCTGGTGAATAGAGGCAGGGACAGCTGCAGACAGTAGAGGCTTATGACCCAGGTACTCCTGGAATGATTAGAGGTAAAATCTGTGTCTTTTCTACATTGGCATCTGTACTGATAGACATAGGTTCTAGTAATTCTTTTCTGGCTACTTATATTTTTCGAGACCTTGAGATTCCAATTGAGTCGTTGACTCGGACCTTATGCTTAGAAATACCGACTGGAGAAGATTCAGAGATCACACAGCTTCGCAGACAGGGTGACTAGACACTTGTAGGTGAGAGTTTCAGTTGGAACCTCTTGGTGGTAGTGTCGAGGCCTTATGGTGTCATTCATGGTATGGATTGGGAATCCACAGTTCATTCCCAGATTGACTATTTTAGGTGAAGGGTGTGGTTTGTCCGCAGTGATGGAATGAGGTTCTCCTTCGTCGGTGAAAAGGAGACCGAGGCAGAGTAGGATGGACTCGTGTGTGGGAGGGTACAACCGATTTCACATCAGTTGGCTGGCCTAGCTCTTGGAACAGCAAATGTTACGATTTTCCAGTTTCTAGCTGTAGTGGGTGAGTATGAGAACGTCTTTCTGGAGGATGTCCTCGGGCTACCTCCCCATCGGGAGACAGATTTATGCATTGTGTTGCAACCCGTGATGACAACGATATCAGCATCAGCATATAGGATGGGTCCTTTAGAGCATCACGAGTTAAGAGTGAAATTGGAAGACATACAGAGGAAGGGCTTTGTGAGACCCAGTGTTTCACCCTGGGTGCACCCAGTTTTGTTTTCCAAGAAGGCAGATGAAAGCTTGAGGTTGTGTGTGTATTACCGACGCTTTAATCAGGTGACCATGAAGAACCAATATCCAATACCGAGGATCGATGACCTCTTCGACCAGTTACCAGGGGCATGATGGTTCTCGAAGGTTGGTCTACAATTAGGATATCATCAGTTGCGAGTACGAGATGAGGATATATCGAACACATCTTTTAGATTCCGCTACGGTCACTATGAGTACTTGGTGATGCTCTTAGGCGTGAGGAATGCCCCAGTAGTGTTTATGGGACTCATGCACTAGATCTATCAACCCTATCTAGATTAGTTTTTAGTGTTCTTCATCAATGATATCCTCATGTACTCTGCGTCCGAGGAGGAGCATGCGAGGAACCTAAGGATGGTTCTGGACACACTCAGAGAGCCCTAGTTGTACGGGAAACTCTTGAAGTGTCAATTCTAGATATAGGATTTCCACGTTTTGGGACACATTATCTTAGTAGATGGTGTAGCAGTGGACCCATCCAAGGTAGAGGTAGAATTAACATGGGAGCCACCCTGGAGAGTGATAGAGGTGTGGAGTTTCCTTGGGTTGGTAGAATACTAGCATATATTCATTCTTGATTTCTCTAGGATTTCAGCACCCATGATAGCTTTGACTCGAAAGGGGTAGCCTTTCATGTGGATTGAGAAATGCCAACAGGATTTTCAGGAGTTGAGATAGAGTCTGATGAGCACCCTGATCTTGAGACTACCAAAAGAGGGTGTCGAGTACATAGTATTCTATGATGCATCAGGAACCGGGCTTGGTTGTCTCATGATACAGAGGCAAGTTTTGATTGCCTATGGCTCACGTCAGTTGAGACCACACAAGCAGAACTACGCGACCCATGAACTTGAGTCGGTAGCGGTAGTCTTCCCATTGAAGATATGGCAGCACTACCTGATGGGAGAGCAGTTTATCATCTACTCTGACCACAAGAGTCTCAGATATATCTTTTCTTAGAAGGATATGAATTTGAGACAAATGCGGTTTCATGAGTTCCTCCAGTATTACGACTTGGAGATCGTTTATACACCCTGGAAGGGGAACGTTGTGGTAGATGCTCTCATTAGGAAATCCAGTTCGCAGTTTCTAGATTAGGTGATGAGGCAGTTGGCCTCTTTATATTTATCCTTCATGGATAGAGATGAGGGATCTTACCATCAGTCTATGGTTGTTACCCCTCCACACATACAACGAGTCAGGGAAGAACAACTCGAGGATGCTAGCTGTGATACTCTACATGCTCAGATATCCACAGGTGATGATACTGATGGATATTCAAAACGTGGGGAGCACGTTGTTCTTTTTAGAGGGTGCACAATAGTACCAGTGACGTTGTGGGAGGAGGTTCTAAGGGAGTTCCATACATCTCCTTTGGCGGTGCATCTAGGCGTGGAAAATATGTACCAGGATCTCTGAAGTCAGTTCTAGTGCCCAAGAATGAAGAAGAGTGTGGCAGAGTTTTTTTCTCAATGCCTTACTTTTCAGTAAGTAAAGGTTGAGAACCAGGTGCCAACAGGTTTGAATCAGCCCCTTGAGGTGCCATAGTGGAAGTGGGATGGGATATCCATGGGCTTCGTGACCGGTTTACCACGTACGTCCAGGGGACATGATGCCATCTAGGTGATCGTTGACTGACTCACCAAGTCTTACCACTTCCTATCCATACGGGAGCAGAGTCCAGTAGAGTGATTGCGACACCTCTACGTGTAGGAGATAGTTCCACTTCATGGAGTGCCATCAACGATCATCTCAGATCGTGATGCTCGTTTCACATCCCGTTTGTGGAAGGGATTGTAGGAAGCTTTTGGGACTCAGTTATGCTTAAGGACAACGTTTCATCCTCAGACTGATGGTCAGATTGAGCGGACCATCTATGTTCTGGAGGATATGCAACGAGCTTGCATACATGACTTCGGTCATAGTTGGGAGGATCACCTACCACTGGGGGAATTTTCTTATAAGAACAGTTATCATTCCACTATTGTTATGGCACCATTCGAGGCTTTGTACGGGTGACCATACATGTCACCAATTTTCCGGACTGACCCAGGAGAGACATCACTCAAGGGCCTAAAGATGGTGCGAGCTACTACAGAGAAGGTGCAGGTCATCGAGGAGTGGATGAAAACTGCACATAGTCAATATAAGTCTTATGCCGACAGGAGACGGAGGCCCTTGTCGTTCGAGGAGGGAGACCATGTGTTCTTTCAGGTCACACCTCGATGGGGATTGCGGATATTTGGCCGAGGCGGTAGGCTATCTCTGAGGTTCGTCGGCCCTTTTCAGATTTTGAGTAGAGTTGGTGAGGTGGCGTACCTCTTGGATCTACCCCCTTAGATGGAGCGGGTACACAACGTCTTCCATGTGCCGCAGCTGTAGAGGTACGTCCATGATCCATCGCACGTTATCGGCTGGGTTGAGCTGGACATCGATGATGGAGTGACCTTTGTTGAGTATCCAATGGAGATCGAGGATCGGCAGGAGAAGATACTTCATGGGAGAGCTATTCCATTAGTGTGTGGTTGGTGGAAGCACGATAATCTCCTGTAGAGAACGTGGGAGGGGGAGGCTCAGATTCGTGTGTAGTACCCACAACTTTTTGAGTAGCCTTTGTTTTGGCTTTTCGGGGACGTAAAGCCCTATGGTGGGAATGATGTAATGTAACAGATTTTTACATGTATTATTTTAATATTATATGGGAATTATTACGAGTTCAGGCTTTGAGACGTCATGCAGTTCCGAGGCCCGGTGATCCTGGAACAAATGATGGAATTTAATTAAATAATTAAATTACCTACGCGTGTGGTTTTCTTGAAAAAGAGGAATAACTCCTGAATAATTACTCGGATTTGAAATCTGAAGGCACTGTTTCGTCCAGAGAAGCGGGTTTACCCTAGGAGATACCTAACATCGGTTGGCGCAGGTCGGTGGTGAAATCTAGTTTTCAGACGCAACCGTAATAAAATATGTAATAAAAATATTTTATTAAATCCTTGCTGTAGCAAAATATTTTAATCTTCTTAAATAAGGATTTCACAGGGGATCAGGTTTATAGATCTCATAACCATGAGTTTCCCCTGGTGGCTTTGCAAAGCTCTGAAAGAAACCTCCCAACACGGCGATGACGTTCTTGAAGAGTTTCACCGGAAATGGCAACGCGATGACCAAATCTTTGCCCATGAATGCCGTGAATCCAGTTGGGATGTTTGATTTTGATTTCCATTCCCCGTTCTTGATTTCTATGATGAAATCAGTCTAATCCACAAAGCGATTAGCCCGCAGATCGATCGTATTTGCGGGATGGGCTTTTGCAGCGATTTTGGGGATTTGATACTTGAAGTTAATTTGGTTTCATTCAACCTTCTAATGGTGACTAACCGAGATCGACATGAAAATATATCGAGGTTCGTCCCTCTAGATTTTGTGTGCCTTTCTTCCCAGATTTCTCACATTCTTCATGTGCATTCTACTTGTTCTTCACAAAAATATCAACGACGGATCATTGCGCATTCATTGTACTACGCAACAATACCAAATTGAAGATATAGCATCGGTACAACACCTTGGAGGTGCTGTAAAGAGCCGAAAATTTCAAGGATTTTTTTTCATAATTACTTTGGAATTTTAAGAGTCTGTGGCTTCTGAAGGCACTTAATTCTGAGGCCCGTTGTGCCCGAAATCAATTTCCGATGTTTATCTCCGGTACATTTAGTAAACGAATGATCGAGTTTTTCTGTATTTTGAACCAGTGCTCAAAATTGAAATCTGAGGGTAGCGACGAACTCGCATCGCCGGTGATTGCTTAAGGGGACCATTACTGCAGTTGCGTTTTAAGCGGGTTGAGAATTATTATTTGGTGAATTAGTTTAATGTAAATAAAATTGTTGAACATTTTTATTTTGTAACCTTTGAATTTAAACCCTCTCATGGGAAGTTTTTGGTGGAGACCACAACCACCCAACTACCCATGTGTGGTTATATGAGAGGTGGGGCCCACACGAGCCCCAACCGTTCATTTTCCCCAAACTCCCTTAAACCCCCTTCATTAATTTGTTAACTACTCTTTAATTGTGTAACTCTTCCTTTCCTCTCTCTCTTCCTCTTTAACTCTTTCCAACAGACCATAATTAATAATTTGAACCTATTCAAATAATTAATTAAGTGATTTAAATTTTGAAATTTAAATTGCTAGTGTTAATTAAATAATATGATTCACCTATTATTTTACTTTGGCACTTGTTGGGTAGGGAAATTTTGAGAGTTCTATTGTGAAGAAGAAGATGAAGAGAATTCCACTTTCGTTGAAGAACAACACCACATCAATGAAGAACGCCGATTCCACGATGATCAACGACAAACTTCCTTTACTTGCCCCGCATCAAGGGAGAAAATATAATCGCGGGGAACTCACCAAAGGTGACGGTTCTTTCTCGATGTTGACGGAGTGACAACGCTTTCCGTGTCTGTGACGAAAAAACCATATTCGAGGTAGGGGCTATGTTAAATTTTTAAAGGTTTAAAATTTTCCCTCAATTCGTCGTTGTATTTCTTCGATTGCCTCGGCCTATTTCTATCGCTTAATGCGGAGGGTGCACGCCTAACGAACATGGTCCGATGACCCTCTACTAAAAGTTGATATTTTTGGAACCAAGGATCGGAGGCCGAACACGGGAGATGTTGGCGGCCAAGGGAAGTCATTTCATAAGCTAGGAAAAGCCGCAGCCAAGCGGGCCGCGGTGGAGGAAGCCAGCGTCGTCGCGCCTGTTGTGCAGTGGGAACCACGACCCGCTTTGCAAGACACTTCGGTGGAAGGTCGGGCCAGCCCGTCGGCTGGCCGGACGAAGGGGAGTCATGGCCCCAGGAGGGTACGGTGCTGGAAAACCGGCTGGCCTGTTGTCTGGCTCAGCAGAGCAGATCCGCGGCACCAGGAGGGCACCGCGCCAGAAGAATCGCGGCCCGCCGTGCGGGCCACCTACGCCAGATGGCCGGCTGGCCTAGCCGGCCGGTTTTGGAAGGGTGGTGCCGCTTGGCGCCACCGATTCGGATAGCAGAGGGGCCACACCCCTCACACCTCTCCGCCCTCGGGCCAAGCTAGCCAGGCCGGGCCGGGCCCTGCTCCTTCAGGCCGGGCCGGGCCCTGCTCCTTCAGGCCGGGCTATGCCACTTCGGGCTGGGCTGTGCCCCTCGGGCCCAGCTGTGCGACTCACCAGGCCGGTCCGACCCCTTTTCCGGGACGAACCTGCCAAAACTGAGACGACCCGACCCTTCAGCCCATCTTGCCTAACGGACCGGGCCGTATTTCACATAAACATGAATTTTTTAAAGACCACACGTCTAATCGACGTGATGTATGTGACACTAGGACCCATAGTGATGAGGCGGTCCATTTGCGTTACTCTTAGTGATTTTTGGCTGACTTTGGAAAATGGACGGGTTTGGAATGAGGGTAATTCCAACCGGGCCCTCAGAGCAGAAACACATATAACATAAGGACCGATCGTCAAATTTATGTGTCATGGACTGTGTTGGATTCCTATTGATTAGACGGTTCTTTTGGAATATTTCAATTGAGTTTTGGACACAGTTGGAGTATGGACAGGTTGGATTATACCCGAAATCCAACCAAGCCTCTGGAATAGAAATGCTAATAACTCACAGACCGGGCATCCGTTTGACATGTCGTGTGTTGCGTTGTGATCCCTATGCCAAGGATGTACATTGAGATACTTCCATGTGAGATTACGTGACACTTTGAAGTATTGACCAATAGATCGTGGAGCAGATCCTACTGGAGACGAGCGTACGGAGTATATAGACCTTGTAGATGGATGAGACCTGATGACTGCTTGTCCGATTCGTTTTGGAGTGACTTGAATAGCCCGGTTTGGAGCACTACTGTGTTGCGGTAGAAGAACCATGGCGGGGTGCACTACAGTGTTGGGGTGGCAGACCCGCGGTACTCGACAGGAGGAGTACCTCTGTAGGCTATTATGGGGAGCGCTATTGTGTTTGGGCAGTAGACTCATGGCGGGGATCACTACTGTGTTCGGGTGGCAGACCTGCGGTACTCGATAGTGGAGGAGTACCTCAGAAGTCTAAGGTTAGTGAGTAGCACCTCGTAGTTGTGATAGGACCATTGTTTTTTATAGAGGAGGAGTTCTCCAGTAGCTGTGTATTCGACATCATGAATAAAAATTTTGGTTTGAGCTGAGTCAATGACCTTTGTGTTTTCCTCATGATTGAGATTGGTTACCTGATAACTTAGTTATATGTATGGGAATATACCTAAGTAAAGGTTATTTGTTGATATCATTCTTTGTGGTTTATCCTTGTTGGATTTTAGTGAGACCTTGAGGGTCTCGGGGTCCCTACTGAGTATCTTTATACTCACCCCTGCATGGGCTTTGCCCGCACCTCATTGTGTTGGATGCAGATGATGGAAAGCGCTGATGGAGGTCGAGTGTACGAGGACTAGAAAACACCTGTAGGTGGACCTCATGACGATTCAGTACCCCGAGTAGGTTGACGGACAAGGGTGCTGAGGAGGCTATCTGTACCTACCCTTCAAGTAGGATTTGTGGTGGACGATCGAGGAGCTGCGCTATCTGTACCTACCCTTTAGGTAGGATCTGTGGTGGATGATCCAGGAGCTTCTTGTCACCTTCCAGCTATTTTGTCTTTTACGTTGTACTTTACAGTTGGGCCGGTATTTCTGACCACTTACTTTCAGCACTACTTTTGTTTTCAGTTTTACTTAATGTTTGCTTCCGCTTGTACTCTGGTGGAATGTGTTTACATTTTATAATGGTAATGCCTTCCTAGTTATAGGTATTTACGCCATTGGTGCTAGTCTCCATCCCCTGACCTATGGAAGTCGGGCTTGGGGTAGTCACAACATGGACCCCGAGGATGGGTCGTGACAAATTGGTATCAGAGGAGTCAATTCTTCCGCAGAACATATGACTCTGATATTTTATTTCTATGAAGTAATAGTGTTAAGGGTACTAAGTGTAGTTTTCAGTTCTGGGATTCCAGTGTTGGTGCGGGCAGCTGACGTATCCATACATCAGGACCCTAATTTTGGATTTCCGACTCAGGGAACAAAAAAAATAATTGCATGTGTATTTTCAAAAGTTTCTTTTAAATCATCTCAAACCAGGTTAGCTCACCAGGTATAGTCTTTTGACTGTGTCACATCTGTTTCTTTCAGGATGTCTTCACTCAGTTAGTCAACGTGGGTACCTAGTGGAGAGCGTGATGATAGATCACCAAGCAGTGATGCCTCAGTATAGGGCCCTCTCCCAGTTGACATACCAGTAGAGAGTGCATGCTGCTTGAGCGCATTGCATGAGTTCCAACGACAGAGGCCTCCGAGGTTTCTAGGTGAGTCATATTTTCAGACAGTTGGGATACCAACTGACTTGATGGTGTACCTAGCTTTTAGTCTCTTTCAGGGAGAAGTTGAGAGGTGGAGGAGCCAGATGCTCTAGTTTTGCGACGAAAGGACCTTCAATTGGGGATACTTCAAGACTTTCTTCAGGGTGGAGTTTATACGAGCGACTCTACAATTTGAGCATGCTCAAGAGCTAATTCCCTTTCCGTAGGGTTTTCCGTCAGTAGTCGATTCATCTTTAGGTAGTATATGGATGATGTATCGGTCCAAGAGGACCAGTACAAAATGTGGGAGACCTCGGGATATAGGTTCAGTTGTGCGAGGAAAATGAAACAGATCCAGTCATACGAGGAGCGGGAAGTGCTATGCATACGGCAAGAAGGGTCATTTGGATCGAGACTGCCTGACCTATCCTGCAGATGAGCAGCAGACAGAATAAGAACCTACCAGACCGAGACAGAGGAGCTGGCCATACAGTAGGTGGTGTACGACACTTCGAGGTGTTGCCACGACCACCACAAGGAGGTCCACCCCGACCGTAGGGAACATGCCGATATGGGAGAGCACAACTTCAGGAAGCTGATGAATATGACTATGGAGCTCTGGAAGTAGGTGTATAGGAGCAGGACTAGTTCTAGGCATGGAGGCCTTTGTTCATGGTGCTTCTAGTTCCATGATGTTATTGTTTGTGGTTTTTGTGTGTCTTTGAACATGAGTTGTAGTAATAAAAGAAACTTCTCCTTGTGATGTTTTCTTTCCTTCCTTTTGTGTGGTTGATACTAAGAGGTACCAGTTAAGACTGTTGACTTGACCCTCACTTGAGATATTCCTACTGGTGGAGATACAGTAACCATTCATTGATGTTGACAGTGTGACTAAACCATTGAAGGAGAGAGTAATGGTTGGATCGCTTAGTTGTAGCGTCGAGGCCTTACCACGACATTAAAGACATGAATTGTACCATTCATGTCAAAATTGACTGTATTAGGCAAGGAACGTTGTTCATTCAGGGGATGAGACCAGATTTATCTTTTCTGCAGAGGAGAAATCTCAGCAGCTATTTGGTAGAATGTAGATGAAGAATGGTGGAGATGAGTTCTTATAATTGGCTAGTCTCACCCATTGTTCGTTGAGAGAATGGTTTATGGTTCTCTCCAACTCAATAGTCTCAGGTGTATCTTCTCTCAGGAGGACATGAACCTGATACAATGGGGATGGATTGAATTCATCTAGGACTATGACTTCGAGATATTTTATACTCTTGGGGATGGTAACATTATTGCAGATTCTCTTAGTATGAGATCAGGAATTCAGCTGTTAGGAGTGGCGAGACAGCAGCTGGATGCGTTTTAGATATCCTTCGTGGATAGTCATGGAGTCAGCATGTGTAAAATCAAAGATGGTTCAGGATACGATGGAGAAGGTGCAGATCATCCAGGATCGGATGAATACTACACAGAGTAGACCGAAGTCCTATGCAAATAGGTGACCAGACCACTAGAGTTTGAGGGTGATGACCACATCTCCTTATGCGTCTCACCCCGACGAGGTCTATGGAGTTTTGGCAGAGGTGACAAGTTATCTCTGTGTTTCATCGGACCTTTCCATGTCCATAGTAGGGTAGGGGAGGTGGCTTACCACCTGGCCTTTCCACCTCAGTTGCACCGGGTGCACGACTTCATCCATGTATCTCTGTTGAGGAGATGTGTTCCCAACCTAACCATCATCATCGACCACTGAGAGTTGGACATCGATGACATGGTGAATTTTACGGGGTTCCAGTAGTAGTTGAGGATCAATAGGAGTGGGTCCGATGTGGATAGTTGATTCCTCTTGTCCTCTTTCATTGGCAGCACGAGAAACCTCTAAGAGAGAACATTAGAGCGGGAGGCTCAGATGCGTGCTAGATACCCTCTTTAGTTTCCCTAGTTTGTGTTATAGCTTTATGGGGACGTAAATCCCTGAGGCGGGAGTAATGTAAAAACCCATAAATTTCAAGTAATTTTTTTTTCTTAATTACTTTTTAATTTTACGAGTCTATGGCTTCTAACGTCACTTGATTCCAAGGCCCGGTGTGCCCGAAATCAATTTCCGATGATTAGATCGAGTACGTTCAGTAAACGAACGAGTGAGTTTTTCTATCTTTTGAACCGGTGCTCGGAATTGAAATCTAAGGGCACCAATGAACTCGCAGCACCAGTAATTACTTAAGGGGACCTTTACTATAGTTGCATTTTAAGAAGGTTGAGAATTATTATTTGTGGAATTAGTATACAATAAATAAAATTGTTAAACAATTTTATTTTGTAACCTTGGATGTTAAAAACTCCCATGGGAAGTTGTTGGTGGAGCCCACAACCATCCAACTACCCATGTGTGGTTATCTGAGAGGTGGGGCCCACATGGGCCTCAACCTTTCATTTTCTCCAAACTTCCTTAAACCCCCTTCGTTAATTTGTTAACTCTTCTTTAATTGTATTAGTCATATTTTCCTCTCTCCCCCTCTTTAATTCTTGCAACACACCTTAATTAATAATTTGAACCAATTCAAATAATTAATTAGTTGATGTAAATTTTGAAATTTATATTTCTAGTGTTAATAAAATAATAGGATTGGCCTATTATTTTACTTTGGCACTTGTTGGGTAGGTGGATTTTGATAGAGCTCTTGTGAAGAAGAAGAAGAAGAGAATTCCACTTTCGTTGAAGAATGATGCCTCTTCAACAAAGAACGTCGGTTCTACAAAGATCGATGACACACTTCCTTTTCAACCTCCGCATCAAGGAAGGAAATATAATCACGGCGAACACTCCAACGATGACGGTTCTTTCCCGATGTTGACGGAGCGACAACGCTTTCCACATCTACGACGAAAGAACCATATTCGAGGTAGGGGTTATTTTTAAATTTTAAAGGATTAAAATTGTGCCTCGATTCGTCGTTCTATTTCTTCGATTGTCTTAGCCTATTGGTATCACCTAACATGGAGGGTGTGGGCCGAATGAACACGGTCCGATGACCCTCCACTATAACTTGACCTTTTTGGAACCGATGATCAGAGGCAAAACACAGAAGAGATCGTCAGCACAATGGTCGTCATCGCATAAGCTAGGAAAAGCAGCTGCCAAGTGGGCCACGGTAGAGGAAGCACGGTGTTGTCGCGCCATATCGGGGATGTGGAACCACAGCCAGCGTAGGCCGCGACGGAGGAATCTGGCACTGTCGTGCCGGATGTGCAATAGGAACCGCAGCCCGCTTTGCGGGACGCTTCGGCGGAAGGACCGGTCGGCCCGTCAAACGTTCGGGCGAAGGGGAGCCGCGATGCTAGGTGGGGGTCGTAGTGCCAGGAGGGCGCCGCGCTGGAAAACCAGCTGGCTCATCAGCTGGCCGACTGGAGTAGATCTGCGAGGCTAGGAGGGCGCCGCGCTGGAAGAGCCGCGGCCCGCCGTGTGGGCCGCTTGTGCCAGAATGCCGGCCAGCCTAGCCGGCCAGTTTGGGAAGGGCGATGCCACTTAGTGCAGCTAGTTCAGACAACCGAGGGGCCACACCCCTCGGACCGCTCACCCGGCCGGCCAAACCAGCGAGGCCGTGCAACCAGCCAGGCTGCGCCTAGTCGAGCTGCACCAGGCCACGCCGAGCCAGGCCGCGCCGGGTCGGGCCGATCCGGGCCACGCCCTGCCCCTTTGGGTTGGGATATTCCCCACGGGCTAGGCCGAGTGACTCACTGAGCCGGTCTAACCCCTTTTCCAGGAGGGACCAACCAAAACCGAGACGACCCGACCTGTCAGCCCACCGGGCCTAACGGATAGGGCCCTATTTCACTTAAACATGAATTTCGTAAAGACCACACATCTAATCAATGCGCTATCTATGGCATTAGGAACCTTGCGACGAGGCGTTCCTTTTACGTTACTCTTAGTGAGTATTGGATTACTTTGGAAAATGGTCGGGTTTGGAACGAGTGTAATTATAACTGGGCCCTCAGAGAGGAAATGCTTATAACATAAGGATTGTATGTCAGATTGATGTTTCCTCAACTATGTTTGATTCCTCTTGATGAGACGATTCTTTTGGAATTATTCACTTGAGTAATGGACACAGTTGGAGTATGACCAGGTTGGCATATACCCGAAATCCAACCGGGCCCATGGAACAGAAATGCTAATAATTCACAGACCGGGCATTTGTTTGACGCGACGTCTATTACGTTCTGACCCCTATAATGTGGAAGTCCTTTGAGAAACTTCCACTTGAGATTACGTGACACTTGGAAGTATCTACCAGTATCATGTAGAGTAGATCCTCTTAGAGCTGGGCGTATAGAGTATGAAGACCTTATAACTGGATGAGACCTGATGACTGCGTGTCTGACTCGTTTCAGAGTTACTTGAATTTCCCAGTGGGGAGCACTACTATGTCGGGGTGGAAGACCCATGGCGGGAAACACTACTGTGTTGGGGTGGAAAACATACGGTACACGATAGGAGGAGTACCTCTGTATGCTATTAGGAGGAGCGCTACTGTGTTTGGGCGGCATACCCATAGCGGGGAGCACTACTGTGTTGGGGTGGTAGACCCACAATACTCGATAGAGGAGGAATACCTCAACAGTATAAGGTTAGTGAGTATCACCTCAGAGTCATGACAAGACCACTGTTTTCGACAGAGGAGGAGTTCTCCAGCAGCCGTGTTTTCGTTATCATGAAAAAAAATCCTAGTTTGAGGCGAGTCAATGACCTTTGTGTTTTCCTCATGATTGAGATGTGTTACTTGATAACTTAGGTTTATTTATGGGAATATACCTAAGTAAAGGATATCTGTTTAGATATTTCATTGTGTTTTATCCTTGTTGAATTTTAGTGATACCTTGAGGGTCTCCCGGTCCTTACAGAGTATCGTTATACTCACCTCTGCACGGGCTATGCCCACACCTCATTGTGTTGGATGCAGATGACAGACAGTGCTGACAGAGGCTGAGTGTATGAGAACTGGACGACACCTGGAGGTGGACCTCACGATGAGTCAGTACCTGAAGGAGGTTGACAGACAAGGGATCTGAGGAGGCTATCTATACCTACCCTTCAGTTAGGATCCATGGTGGATGATCTAGGAGTTGCGCTATATGTACTTACCCTTTAGGTAGGATCTGTGGTGGACGATCTAGGAGCTGCTTGTCACCTTCCAGCTGTTTTCTCTTTTACCTTTTACTTTACAGTTGGGCTTGTATTTCCTGCCCCTTACTTTCAGCACTACTTTTGTTTTTAGTTTTACATAGTGTTTTCTTCCACTTATACTCTGGTTGAATGTGTTTATGTTTTATATAGGGAATTACTTCCTAGTTATAGGGATTTACTCCTTTGGTGCTAGTTTCCATCCCCTGTCCTATGGAAGGCAGGCTTGCAGTAGTCACAGCATGGGCCCTGAGGACGGGTCGTGATAGGTGCGACTGCGGTGGCGTTGGATGGATCGAAGCAGATCCGAAGATATCGTTCTTCGAACGATTTCCACATGGGTGTCTGGAATCGAATTTTAGAGTCGATCGAAGGACTAAAACCCACGGATTCGGCATCATGACGATAAGGCGACCGATGATCACGAGTTTCGTAGAAAACAGACAAGAGAAACATGATCCAAAGATCCGTATGAGGCACGAGGTGGAAGACAGCGATTATAGTGAAATCCCGACTACACGTCGTGTAATATGGGCTACACAGAGTGTGTTCATCGGCGGACCACCTGGTGTGTACTCCGGGAGTACACGAACACGGGTGGGTACACGGCCAAGGGAACGATGTGTATACCCTTCCCTGGCCAGACCCGGCCAGATACATAGGATACCCCGTGTACTGGTCCAGGGGCAGGCGACACAGACAGAGACCGTGTGCGGGCACATGGCCAGCGCACACGGAGGAAAACCCAGGTGCTCGGACACGGCATGTAATCCTAATAAACGCGATGTGGTTACTTTTTATTGAAAAGCATGATGACATGGGCTATTTACATGGGATGTAACTGAAGTCAAGGGACATAGCGTGTGATCCTTCTACATGCCATGTAGTTGAGTTTTACATAGCTTGGACGGATGACATAGGCCGTTTACACAGGAAAAACCTGGTGTCAAGGAACACAGTGTGTAACCATAATACATGTTGTGTAACCTGTTTTACATTGCTTGAGATCCATTTGTCTTCTGTGACATGGACTATATTTTATAGGGTTCGTTCCCTTGGTCTTTATTCTGAAGGTTTATCATATCATTTCCTATGTACAATAGTATGATCCCTTCAGCAGGACTTCCTGAATAGAGTTGTTGGAATCCCCTCTATTAGATTTGGAGCCAAATCCTCTATTCATTCCTAGTACCCTAGGGAGAGTTCTTGTTATCGACATGAAACCATTACCCGGGCGCCGATCCTCTGCTTAGAGGATTAGTTCATACTATATTTTTGGAGTCACCACATGGATATTGGGTGTGATCCTCATCTGAACATCATATTCTCAAGTACTTGTGGAGTGTGTTCTCCCGGAACTAGTACATCATATATATCTCTCTTCAGACCTAAGAGTGTGTTCTCCGTGTTTCGTGCTTAGTGGAATCTTCGAGCTGGATCTTAGTGGTGGTTTCACGATGGTCGATCGTGTATGAGTATATCTGGATATTATTGTTATATGTTCTGTAAACAGAAACTATGTAGAGATGACTGTATCATTCCATTTTGGTATTTCCTTTGTTGTATCCACTTGTGTTTTTTGGGGTGTCCTACTGGGTATTGTTACACTCATCCATGTACGGGCTTTTCCCGCACGTGTCATGTCTTGTGCAGACGATCAAGCCTTTGACAGGATTCTAGGTGGACTCGTACCGGATGGTGCTTACTGAGATCAGGCAGGCAGAGGTATGTTCCTACGGCTACGGATTGCCGTCCCAGTACCTTTTTTTAGAGGTTGGACTTTGTTACAGACTCTCTTTTGGTGGGATTGTACTTTTGGCCTAGGGGTTTACCTTTCTGTACTTTAATTTCTTGTCATACTCTGTTGGTTGGGATTTTAGTGTATGCATTCATTTTCATTTTCAGAAGTTTTTACTTTTCATATTTGTGGGCTTGGAGAAGTGTGTGTGTGTTTGTACAAGTTTATAGGCAACACCTCCCATGTTAGTGACATGCCTACTCAGTGCTAGTCACAAACCCCTGGCCTATTGAATGCGGTCTTGGGGAGTTGCGGCATGGGCCCCACTGGGTCGGGTCATGATACATACATTTATTTTATGCAAGTCTCCCTCTTCATATATCTTGTTTATTTTTTAAAATCTCATTATCAATTTTATCATCCAATTTTCAATTAGTTTCTTTTTAATTTGTTGTCTCATCACACAATTTTGTTTTTCATTCCCTTTGGAATTCGTTACTCGTACCAACTACTTACAAGTAGTTTATAGGTTTTAATAATAATTAAATATAGATGAAGTTCAAAAACTTCCTTGTCAAATTTTGGCTCAATTTTCTGGGAGAGATATTGTGACCAAAACAAAAAACATTTAATCTATTTAATAAAAATTAATTAAAAAAATTATTTTACAAAAAAAAATTATGCTTAAAATATTCTTGTTACTTCCTATACTATGTGAATTCTTTAATTTGTTACAACATGTTTTTTATGCACCCAATGGAAAATTATAGTGTATAACATCAAAAATTCATTCTTGAAATAAATTATTAATTTAGTTTCCTAAAAAAGTAGAATAAAATATAAAATAAAAACAAAAATCAAAATCATAAAATTATGAGAGTCACTAGGGAAAATAAAAATCTTATTGAACCTCAACCTAGGGATGAAGTTGATGAGTGATATAGGGAAATGGATTTTATTATTCTAACTATTTCATGTAATCATTAATGTATGCATTTATCCACTAGGTCTTGAAATTTTGAAATGAAATTATATTACCTCTCTATTTTACCCTCGTCTAGTGGTCATCCCATTGAAATTTTTTTTATTTAATTAAATATTTTTATTGTATTATACATCATCCACCTTTGAATGTGCTGAATAAGGAGGAACATAGGTTGATAATATTCACATTATATTTTAGAAGTATGTCTAGGAGCCAGATTTTTAATTTATATGAATAAATTTTTTCCACATGGGACCATCTATTCAATTCATTGGTGGCTATGCTTTATCCTAGGAAAACAAATAACTAAGTGAGTCATAAAACAAATACTTTTTTCACGATGATGATTATATTTCCCAAAATACATGGAACTGATTTAGATAACTCCATAGACAATTTCATAACCGTTAATTGTCTCTCCATCTAGTGATTAATAATTATTATAACAGTCTTACTCCTTTCAATCAAAATCATGTCAATCAATCTTATGGTGGTGTTTTCTTAGACACGACAAAAGATGAGCTCAAACATGTTTTTAATAAACTCTCACAAATTTATTAACCTAAAATAATAAGGAATAGAGTTATTCACTGAGATGAATCAAATAATCATGCCACTCTTATTGATGACACAATTCTTATGGTGAAATGTTTTCATCATGGGATGTTTGTTCATTCTCAACGTTGTTTCCCCAACATTGTCCTTTATGTATAGTCTGAGCGAAGTCCTTAGTTTTTCAAATTTATAACTAGTAATCAAGGGGTTTGTGACCTTTTCTTAAATTAGTGTAACTCTGGTTATAAAAATCACCCCAATCATTCTTGTAGAGGGAATGGTGTTTTAAAATGTGATGTTACCCATGTTTCCCCAAATCTACTATGAAATGAAATTCAAAATATTTTTTCACATTCAAATTTAAATTTTGATTTATATGGGATGGTTATGAAATTGATTTCCAGGTTACATTCACAACAATCAAGCATCAATAATTTTCAAGTTCAGCTATGTCAAGTGGATATGGATTTAGGTGACAGATAAAAAGGAATGTAACCCAACACAACCGAGCCTAACTCGAGGGAAACATTTTTTTGGTTTTAACCACTATATCAAACCTATAAACTCAAACTAAAATAAAGGAAAACAAAATGGGGTTAAAAATGATGAAAACGTTGAATCTAAGGTTGAGATTCTAAAAAAATCAAAATTAGGAAATTTGGATAGTAGTGTCCAAAAGCATCAAAACGATAAATAATATATAGAAAACCCAAAATAACATATAAAAATGTAGTGGTTACTTCCTAAGGAAGAAAATAAAAATATTGGTTTTGAGGATGAGGAGAGTGGACTACCAATCATGAATAATTATGTTCCTCCCATTTCTTTTCCAAAAATACATAAAATGACCAATGAAACAGATTACTTCAATTTACTTCAATTTTTTATTAGAATTAATGTCAATATCCCCTTTTGAGTAATTTAAAAAGGTTCCTTCTTGGTTTAAATTTATTAAATTATTATTAGAAAATAAGAGGGATTGGGATGGGTGTTCAATGATTAATTTGAATGAGGATTTTGGTGTCATTGTTGAAATAATAATTCTTTAAAAATGAAATGACATCTGTTCCATTGTTATCTCTTGTAAAATTAAATATAGTGAGGATATTACATTCATTTTTCATTTAGGATCATGCATCGACCTTATTCTATACTCCTTATTTATGAAATATGGTCTTCAAGATATAAATCCCACATTAGTTTCACTAAAATTGGATGACATGTCACCATTATTTCCTTCACTAAGGGTAGATGACTTGTTATTTGATGTATGAAATATGAAACTCCCTACTGATTTTATCTTTATTTAATTGGATATTTATAAAAAAATTCCAATCATTTTAGGTAGATCATTTCCTGCAATAGCTATGGTTGTGATTAATGTTTCAAAAGTACATGTGACCCTTAAATATGGTGATGATTATGTGTAGTTACATCTTTAAAAAGATTCAAATTTTTTTGTTAGTTGTATGTTGATATATTTGGCTAAGTAAGTGTTTAGAGATGATATTACGAAAGACACTCATTTTCCTTTTGAAGGTACAATTGAATGATCTATCCAATTTAATTTTGATAATTTTTTTAAAAATATATGTCCACAAATGAGCATGAATGGCATGGTGGAATGAGAAAAATATTATGAAATATATTTCTCCATGCCATGAAATGGTCCATCCACACTCTAACATACATTTTTAAAGGGCTTGTCAAGATGAATTTTAATGCTCCCATTGGAAATAGCATCATGTTCCCATCATTCGGAGATGTTTCAGAATATTAATTTTGTTTCTAATTCTGATAGTGAGTGTTCTATAGATGTGAAAATGTTTTGGGTGAGTGTTTATCCTTTATTAACTTTTATGGAGTCAGCCCAACCTATTCAAAGTGTAAAATGTTAAAATTGGGGCTATTTTATATATCTAGATAATAAGTCTATCCCTAATTTTATAATCTATTTAGAATATGATTATTCTATTTAAGAGATTAAAGAATTATTAGGGAAGATTGAGATGTTTTCTTTTACATAAAAAAGGTAAATAAATATGAGAATATTATTTGTAGTGGGAAATATGCTGAATCTTATGAGTCACTTTAGAAATATTCTTCTTCCAAAATATAGATAGTGATATTATTGTCCATAATTTTGAGAATATCATAGATAATCTTGACACCTCTTTGTAGAATTAACTATGGTATGTTGTTTTTTTCATCATTCAGAGAATAATAGTGAGTTGGTTGTAATAGCTATTGCACATAATTTTGATTTATTTATTCCTTAAAGTGTGGGGAGCACATGGAAGTCATGTTGTTTCTTCTCTTGAAAATAATGGGCAGTTTATTTCTGCCTTACATATATATTTTAATTTAATAACCCTATAGGTTGTGTGGGTGGGAGATTAAATGATATAACCTCTGAGTAATTGGGAGGAGTGCTATGAGAAGTTTCATTTTTTAAATCTTTGAGAAAAGATTTGTTTAAAAAAAATCAATGACATAAAAAAGAATAATGAATCATACCCTTTAAAAGATCATTGATAAAACATTTTATGGGTTAAATTATAGATGAAGACCATAAATTTAGAATTTAATGAGGGTCAGCACCAGATTTTCTTTCTTTATTTTTAGTTTATTGTTTGATTGAATAAATTTTTTCCTACACTATTTTTTTCACTCTCCATTTTTCACAAAACTCTCTATTTTTTCTTGGCCTCATTTTGAGTAATTTTCTGGAATTGAATTATTTTTAACTTCTATTATTTTTTATACTTACATTGAAGAGGATGGGTGTGTATCATGTTCACGGAGCATAATTTTTGAAGAAAATTTGATATAACTTCCCTAACTCTTCTCTCTGGGTTTATTTTGTTTTGAAATTAAAATTCTATAAATATATGTTATTATTAATTATTTTTTAGGAGATGAAATATTGTTCTACCAGAGGACCTGTTTAACTATGTATAAGGGAAGCATCTTTTTCTAATATTTAGTTGTTAAAACTTCAAACTTTGGGAGTCAAAATTTAATTTTATCACAAATTTTATTTTTCTCTTATCTTCATGAAAATAGCTACTAGCTGCATGGGTGTTATAATATTTTATAGAGTTCTTGTTTAATTACTTTTACATTCTGATTTTTTTAATAAAATCCATTCATCATTTCTTCAATTTTAATTTTTTTAATTTTTAATTTCTTATATAGCATGCTCATCTTGGTGAAATAATGATTATATTTTGTAATTTCAATGTGTTAACATGCATCCTTTATAAAAAAATATATATTACTGTTCTAGAAATGAATTTGTAAACTGTATGTATTCTTTTTCATTTTTTAAATAATTTGATGTGGAAAAATAATTTCGAACTATAATTTGACCCTTAAATACAAAAAAACTAATGAACTAAAAAATATTTTTACAACTTAAATTGATAAATTCTCTTCCACATTGTGTTCAAAAATTGGAATATTATTGGGTTTTATTTTTTGTGGAGGTTTGTATAATGTGTAAATATTTAAGTTATTGAGAGCCCATAAAAACCGTTTGCTGTTTTTGAAATTTTTTGTTTTTAAGCATTACATAAAAATTATCACTAGATGAAATTTATTCCTTAAAATTGAATGTTTTGATGCCTCCTTGAGGAGTTTATTCTATAATACCATCTTAATTTCATTGGGTAAATATTTTATATTTCACTCTTAATAAAATAGATTTAGGTAAAATATTGGGAGAACGTTTTATGATTATTATATACATTGAACTTTTTAATTTGAATTAATACCATAAGATATGCATCTAGTTGTATTATGAAATGAATTTCCCATTCCATCTTGAACCTCAATTATGCATTCTTTAATTGTCTAATTATTTATATTTGAGGGATTTTCTTTTTATTATTCTTGAAATTATTAAACTTACTCATCCATGTAGCGTGTCTATTTATTATTATTTTTAATTATGTGAGTTGGATCACATATAGGTAAAAAGATGTATGGACTTTCATTTGGATGTAAATGGATATTGGTTAATTTCTATTTAAATTTTTCAATTTAATTTTTTTAAATAATTAACCAATTTTGAACTGAATATGTTGAATTACAAAGGGAATTCATCTTTCCTAATAGAATGAATCAATGAGAAAAAAATTAATTTGAAAATTAATTTGTATTGGCATTATGATTTTCTATATAGAGATTTATTTTCTATAATTGAAATAATCTAAGTTGTTTCTTGATGACAAACAACATCTTAAGTGTGTGGTATTTGATGTGGAATTTATTCGTGACATTTTACCACGTCCTTGGTGGTGGTGGTGGGGGGTATATGTATTCATTTCTAAAATGAATTTAATTTAGTAAATAATCACATTATGGATAATTTTTAGTGAAATTAACAAAATAATGGTTTTCATAAAATCAATATTTGTTTTATTGATTAATTCATATATTTTTCATTCTTTGAAATATTAAATTATTTTTATTTGAATTATTAATTATTTTAATATTGTTGTTATTTAATTATTTGAGTTTTATTTAATTTTAATGTTCTATGTACAAGGTTTTTATTCCCTTTGTATTTTTAGTTTTAATTTATTTATTAATAAATTGGTTTTTTATCATTCATTAAATAAAGATATAATTATTTGTAATGTTTATGATTAATTTATTTCACTAACAAAATTGTCTTTCATCTAGTTAACTAATCAACTATTCATATTTATTTATGTTCTATTCTTGTATTTTTTTTAGTAATATAAATAGTTATTAATTATTTATTTCTATTTTCGCTTTATTTTTTGTATGTGTTGTGAAGGAGAGTACGATAATTCATTTACACTATATATGAAATTTCCAGAATGATAATTTATGAAATTCACCATGTAAGATAAACTTATGGGAGTTGGCATAAAATTTCTATCAAAATATAAATAATTTTGAAGGAAACATGCTACTAAGATAATATGGTTCCACCTAAGAAAATTATTTTACTCATGTAACAAAATGAGATTGGTGTCTTCTTATGATAAATTTCAAATAGGATTAATTATCATATTCACTAGAACTTGAGTATGTGACAAATATAAAAAAGAATGAATTGAGCCTCAATGAGTTTTATAGAAGAATCTCGAGGATTTTATAGTGATTATATTCACTCAAAGCTTGGTTCTAAAGTCTAATAATATTTTCATCTTGTTGATTGATAGACCGGTCTGAGGATGAGTTTCAATGATTGTTGGCCAATGATGTTCAGATTGAATCGATAGAGTTGGTGGTTTAAAAGTTTTATGGTCCGCTGAAGTGGGTTATGTTAGTGTTGAAACTGAGTCAGCTGGGTTGATTTCATTTACATCTGGAATTGATTTTTGATGAAGACGTAGCTGATATGAGGAATCCCAAAACTTCGACCCATGTAGAAGATAATTCCATAGTTTTTCAAGGATGATACCATGCCAATCGAAGCTTATAAACATTTGGAAGTCATGAACTGTGGATGTTTCGAGTGGATTCAACCTTTCCATCCTTTTTCAAAGATGAGGCGATTCGACATTGATATTTTTTTACAAATATGACATTTTGGAAGATGAAAAAAATCATATTTGAATCGTATGAACTAGGATGAGGTGATAATGAAAATGTAGGTATGCTATGGTGTTTCAGTCCATGGTTTGGCTATGACAGAGATATGTTTTGACATTGGATATGAAATTCAGACTCAAGGTTGATGTTTTTTAACCCTGATGATGGAACTATGCTTTTAGGATGATGAAATTCTAGTGGGAGCTTGGTTTCGAGATTTGTGGTCACCGGATGATGGATGATCATTGTGATGAAGATTAATTTTTTTTGATTTAGATGAATACAAATACTTTAGAATCAATTGAATGTATAAAAACATTTTCACTATATATGATTGATGAATATCCATATATGATAACGATTTATTATATTAGTAGAGTTTGAGCCCATTTGAAATACAATTTTTGGTTTAAAGGATAATCTGTGATTGGAATTACATTTACAGTATATTTTGGATGAGAGATTTACCCAACTAGACTAGAAATATATAAAAGATTGTGGTATTATAGAGGATGAATAAAATTTAACAGAATTTGCTGATATTTAATAAACATAGTTAAAAAGATTAATTTCATGTTTCATAAAGGTGAGAGAGAAGGTTGCAGAGTTTTTCTTTAATCATGTGATAGTGACAGAAGGACAGAGAAGTTTAGTACTTCCATGATGACATACATTTAATTATAGAAAAATGAGGTTTGATTGGAAAATAAAAAGGGGGAAATTTCTAAATTTCATAGTAGGCAAAAATTATTCTAGAGATGATATTTGAGACTGGGAGCATTCCACATAAGCTTTGGAACGATGATGAAGAAACTTGAGACCAAGGGGAAACCAAATTCAATAGAGAATATTACAACCTTTATTTATTGATTTATCCATTCTGTTGTAGCAATTAATTTCTTGTATATATTTGTAGTTGAAACTGTAATCATTTGAGGGTAAACATTTTAGCATTTCAAATTATTATGAGTTTATTTTATTAATATCTTTCTGATCCATTTCAAAACTGTGCGAATGTAATTTTTGTACAATAACATTTTTTTTTATTTTTGATTTGCTTGTCTTTTACACTATTCCATGTAACAACATGAGCAGATAGAAAATTCATTTCCTTAGAGAGGTATGTGATTTATTGAAAATTAGAAAAGGGTGATGTCTCTCGCTTTCCTCATTTAACATCACTCTCCTAGAAATTTGATTTACCAAACATTTTTCAAAAGAACTCACCAGACAGTGTAGACCATTTTAATCACAATTAGTTGATTTTCCACACCATTATTTTAGAATCTATCATAATTGTGTTTATTTAATTTAAATAGATAAATAATTTATAATTAATTCTGAGTAGGATAATTTCCTTATATTCATTTGCTACATGTCTCTCTATTCATCACTCTTGTTTCTTTATCATAATATCATTCCAAATTCCATCATTTTGTTTTGAATTAGTATTTTTTTTGAATTTGTTGTCTAGTCACACTATTTATTACTTCCTTCCTTATGGAATCTGTTACTTCTACATGCTGCTTACTAGTAGTTAACATGTTTTAATAATAATTAAATTTACACGATGTTAAATGAATTTCGTGTAAAATTTTCACACCATTACCTGGGAGGGTGCATGTTACAAACTAAAAAAATTATTTTATTTCAAAAAAAAATTCAAAAAATTTATTTCTGCGAAAAATATACTTGATACTTTCACTACAGTCTTCTTTATTTAAATTGATAATACCTAGAATTTTATTCATATAAGAGAATATTATAATTCTGAACATCAACAATTCAATCCTAAAATAAAATCTCATTTTCTTGCTCTTAATAATATGAATAAAATACAAAATCAAACCCATAATGAAAATATGTAAATTATGAGGGTCGTATGGGTAAATCAAAATTATATTGATCCTCAACCTAAGAATGAAATTAATGCAAGGTCTGGGGTTATGGATTTTTTTCACCTGTTTAATGTATTCCTTCATATATAAGGTCATCCCCTATGTCTAAAAATTGTTAAATGAAATAATATTACCTCTCAATGATACCCATATTTAGTGGTTATCCCAATGAAAATTCACTATATTTTATTAGCGATTATTATTTTATTATAGTGTAGCTACCTATGAATGGGGTGAATGAGGAGGAAACTAGGTTGAAATTATTCCCATTGTGTTCTAAAAGTAATTCTATGAGCGTGTATCAAAATTTATATGAGTAAAGTTTTATCACAAGGGTCCATCTTTTCAATTACTTTGTGTCTATGTTTTATCCAAGGGAAACCACTGTCAAAATGAGGCATAAAATCATCATTTTTAATGATGTAGCTGATATTTTCCACATGTCATGGGACTAATTTAGAGAATATCATATACAATGTACTAAACATAAATTGGCTCCCCATATGTTGATGGATAATTTTTATAATTGTCTAACTCTATTTAATCAGAATATTATCGATCAATATTTTGTTGGAGATTTCTCGGACATAATAGAATATGTGATCGAATTAGGTTTTAATAAAAAATTAAAAAAGTATCAGCATAAAATAAAAATTAAGAGTTTTATTCATAGATTTGAAAAAATACTCAAGCCATTATTGTTTATGGTAATTTTCTTAAGGAGAAATGTTTTCAATGTTGTATGTTTGGTTATTCTCAGCATTGTGGGCCCATCATTGGCCTCCACATCCAGTCTAAGGAGTGTGCCCATTTTGTGGAATATAGATATAGGAATCAAGGGTTTTGTGATCCTTTATCCAAACAGTATTACTCTTGTTATGAAAACCACCCCAATCTATCATGGATAGAGAAAGGTGTGTTAAAACCTATTGCTTCTCTTATATTCCCAAATCGTCCTAGAAATAAAATTCCAAATAAAGTTAGAACTCAAAATTTCAATTTTTATTTATATGGTCTAGTTATGGAAATGATTCCCATGGTTAATTGATAATAGTCTAACATCAGTAATTTGCACGTTCATCTTGGTCAAATGTCTAGGGATTTAGGTGCAATAGAAAAGAGAATCTTAACTTGCACAACTAAGCCTAACCCGAGGTAAAATGTTATGGATATGACCAATAGGTGAATACTACCATCTAAATAAAAAATTAAAGTAAAAACCAAATGAGGTTAATATTGATGAAAAGGCAGAATCAAAGATTAAAATTCATGAAATCTCAAAATCAAAAAATCTACACAACAATGTTTATAATCATCAAAATGATAAATATTCTATATAAAACAAAAAATAACATAAAAAAATAAAGTAGGAACTAGATAATGAGGCAAATATAATGTTCATGTTTGAGTATGAGGAGAGTTAACTACAAATCATGAATAATTATGTTCTTCCCATCAGTTTTTAGCTTATATTTAAAAAGAACAATGAACCAGATTACATGAAATTCCTTCAATTATTTTGGAGAGTTAATATAAATATCTCTTTTTTGAGGCATTTAAAAAGGATCCTTATTGGTTTTAATTTATTAAAAATTATTTTGTAATATATGTGGGATTGGGATGAGTGTTCAATGATTAATTTAAAAGTTGATTATAGATTTATTGTTCAAAAAACATGCCTCTAAAATTAAAAGATCATAATTTCATTTTTATCACTATGAAAATTTGATTTAGAGAGGATGTTAGATGAATTTTTCATTTAGGGGCTTGCATCAACCTTATTCCCTACTCGTTATTCTTGAATTTAGGTCATTAGGAGTTGAAACAAAGACCAGTTTCACTACAATTGGCTAATAGGTCCCATGTTTTTCTTTTTGGAAGGGTATATGACTTGTTAGATTGTGTAGGAATGATGAAACCACCTATAATTTATCTCATTTTTGAAATGAATAGTGATAATATTTTTCAAATCAATTTTTTAGACTGGTTATTACTATGACTAGGGTTGTGATTGATGTTTCAAAAAGGAAAACTAACCCTTCAAGATGGTGATGATCTAAAGGAGTTACATGTTTTTGAATTTTTTCCTTTTTGATTAGTTTTATGTTCATATATGTGGATGATGATTTGTTTATAGGTGATATTAGGAAAGATAGTCATTTTCCTTTTGAGGGTATAATTGGATGATCTATCGATTATCATTTTCAGGAAGAATTTGTTGAATCTAAGTCCACACATGAGCATGAATGGATTGTGTAACTTGAGACCCAAATTAGAAAATATATTACCTCATACCATGAAATGGTCCATCTACTCTCAAACATTCATGTTGAAAGGGTTTCTCAAGATGATTTTAAAATTTCACACCCCTCTCCTATTTCAAAAAAAAAAAGAAATAGCATCATTTTTCCATAAACCTGAGAAGTGTTAGACTATTTTGAGTGTTTCTAATTCAAAAACTGATAATTTTAATGCTGAACAAAATTAGTTTATGTGTTTTGATATTTGAGTAACTGTTAAGGACTCCTCCTGAGTAATTCAAAGTTTTACTAGTTAGAATTTGGGCTATTTTCTAGATCTCTACAGCAAGACTATCTCTGCAGTTTTAAACTATTTATAAGAAGATATTTCTACTCAATAACAAAAATTATTATTTAGTAACCATGATGAGTTTTCTCCTTAATCATAAAAGGTAACTAATATGATTTTGTAAATCGTAGTGGGAAATATTCTAAATATACTAAGTCATTTTATGAATCTCATTCGCAAAAAAATCTAGATTATGTTGTTTTTTCCATAATATTGATAAGTTCATATATGATATTGAGGAATATATATATAATTAAACAAGGAATGTTGTATTTTATAATCATCTGGAGAACAATATTTATCTGGTTTCAATATTTATTGCACCTAATTATGAGTCATTTAATCCCTCAATTGTGATGGAGCACCTGAGAAGTGAAGTTGTCCTATCTGATTAAAATACTTGGCTACTTATTTATGTGTAAAATTTTCTATTCTAATTTCATTAACCTTAATATGCTGAGTGTATGAGATAAAATTATATAACCTTAGATTATTTCTGAGTAGTTTTGTTAGAATTTGGAGTGTTTAATTCTTTGAGAGAACACATAACAATTTTCAAAAAAATCAATGACATGAAAACTAATAATCAGTCATACCCATTGAATGAGCATTGATATGTCATTTTATGGGATATATTCTGGAATAAGACATAAAATTTATCATTTCATAGATGAAAGCCCAAGATTTTCATTCTTATTTTTTAATTTTTTGTTTGATTGAATAAAATTTTTCCTACTCTATTGTATGATGTTCTCCATTTTTCAAAAAACTCCCACTTTTCTCTTGGCATCATATTGCTGTCTATGATAGAATGGATTTAATGTTTATGTTTATTTATTTTTGATACTTCCATTGATGATTATATGTGTGAATCAAATTCATGGAGGTTCATTTTTGAAGAAAAATTGATAACACTTCCCAAAATATTCATTCTAGTTTTATTTTATTTTGAAAATAAAATTCTCCAAATTTATGTTTATAGTCATTATTTATTAGGAGCTAATTTTTTTTTACTAAAGGACCAATTCAAATTTTTAAATGGGAAGTGTCTTTTTCTGAGAATTAATTGTTAAATCTTCAAACTAGGGGAGTGAAAATTTCAATTTTTCAGTAATTTCATTTTGATATTATTTCCAAAAATAATTCATCTCCTTGCTATATGTGTGTTATAATTTTTTTAGAGTTTTTATTTAACTACATTTACAAGTTTATTTTTTTGGTAAAATATACTGGCCATTTCTTCAGTTTAAATTTTTTTCAATGTTTCATTTCTTACATAGCTTGCTTATATTGGTGAAATAATGATTATTTTTTTGAATTTCAAAGTGTTAAAATGCATTGTTTCTAAAAAATATCTATTTGTGTGCTAGAAAATATGTTTTAACCAATAATTATTCTTTTCCATGTTTTGAAAAATTTTATGTGGGAGAATATTTTATGAACATTAATGTTACCCTTAATCATAAAAAACTATTGAATTGAAAACCATTTTGATCTTTTAATGTCTTAAATGATCTTCCGCCCTATGTTCAACAATGGGGATATTGTTGGGTTTTGAGTTTGGGGGAGGGCTATTTAACTTGACAATATTTAATTCATTGAGATCCCATATAAAACTCTTTATATTTACTGATTTTTTTTGTTTTCAAGCATCACATACAAAACCTCAATGGATTTGAATTTATCTTTAAAATTGATGGTTGTGGTTCCTCCTTGAGGAGATTATTCTTTAATACCTTGTGGATTTAATTGGGTAAATATTTTATATTTTTCTTTTAATAAATTGGATTTTGATAAAATATTGGGATAATGTATTATGATTATTATTTACTTTAAAATTATTTTTTAATTTTTCCCATAATATTTTTATCTAGTTAGAATATGAAATTAAAATCCTAATCCAGGTTGAGCCATAATTCTTTATTATTTAATTCATTAGTTATTTAAAGCTAATTTATTTCTTATTTATTATTCTTGTAATTATTAAACATTCCCTTACATGTAGTGTTCCTATTTATTATTCTCCATAATTATGCCAGTTGGATATCTTAGATGTACAAGGAAGTTAGGACTTTCAGTTCGATATAAATGGATGTTTGCTAAATACTATTTAATAATTCCAATTTAAATAAATTTTGTAAAATAATAACATATTTTGAACAGAAGAAGTTTAATTTTAGAGGGAATTCTTGTTTTCTACATTAACAAAATCAAGAGGGAAAAATGATTTTGAAAATAAATTTAGAGTGGAACTATAATTTTTCAATTTTGAGATTTATTTTCTACAATCAAAATATTCTACATGGTATCTTAATGAAAATCAACATCTGATGTGTGGATAATTTGATGTGGACTTTATTCATTAAATTTCACCACATCCTTTTTTGGATTTTTATATGTATTTTTTGCAAAAATGAATTCAATTTATTTAATAATGATTTTATAGATATCTTTTTCTAAAATTAATAAATTTATATGTTTTATAATAATAATGTCTGTTTTATTCCTTAAATATTCTATTTATCATTATTTGAAATATTAAATAATGTTTATTTTAGTTATTAATTGTTTAAATTTTATTATTATTTAATTATTTTAGTTTTATTTAATTTATTTGTTCTTTGTACTTATATTTTACTCCCTTTGTGTTGTTAGTTTTAACAAATTTAATAATTAATTAGTTGTTTTCCTTTATTTAAATAATGATTTAATTGTTTTGTAGTGTTTATGTTTAATATATTTCTCTAGTAAAATTTATCTTTCATTTCGTTTATCAATTCAATAGTTTGATTACTTTATGTTTTTTTCTGGAAATGTTATAATAATATAAATAACTATTGATTATTTATTTCATTTTGTTTTTTATTTTGTTCAATTATAGAACATTAGTAAGATAATTCATTTGTTCTCCATAAGATAAGTAAAATAATATAATTTATGAAGTCCTCCATATAATATAATCATTAGGGTGTTGATGTAAGATATTTAGTTGTATCAAAAAAATTAAGAAGGGAAACTACTAGTAAGATAATATGGTTCTATGTAAGAGAATTATTTTACGCATGTATATAAATGATAATGGTGTCTTGGTATGATAAATTTCACATAGCATAAATTACCCTATGTGTTGGAACCCAAGTTTGAGGCTAATATAATGTAGATTGAGTTTATCCTCACTGGTTTTTTGAGATGATCCATAAAGTTTTTATAGTGACAAAGTACACTTTGAGCCTGATACTCAATGCTAGGAGGATTCATAGCTTGTTAATAGATAGATCGGTCTGAGGCTGAGCATCACCCAAGGATGGAAAATGTTGTTAATGTCAATGAAATGTAGTTGGTGATTCAATGGTCTTATAATTCACTGAAGTGGGATATGTCAGTGCTGAAACTATGTCGGATGGGCCATTTTCATCCAGATCTAGAATTTATTTTTGATGAGGATGTCATTGATATGAGGAATACCAAAACATTGAGACATTTTGAGGATTATTCCACTAAATTCAAAAGAATATATTTTTCTAATAGAAGCTTCTAAACTCAAGGATTTCAATATTTCTTGACATTATGAGTGGATTCAATATTTCAATCATGTTACCAATGATGAGGTAATTCATCATTGATTATTTTTAATTGGGAATACACTATTTAATATGACTCAAATCATAGTTTAATCGGCTAAGCTCGGATGAGGGGGATAATGAATGAATAAAATTGTTGTGGTGTTCCATTATATGGTCTAATTGAGGAAGAGATAGGTTTTGACAATGAACATGAAATTCAGACAGAATGCTTAATTTTTTCAAACATTATGATGGAACTATGTTATGAGGATTATGAAATTAGGTTCAGAGTTTGGTGTCAAGATTTGTGTTCAATGGATGATGTATGTTCATCATGAATATGATTGATGTTTTTGATTTTGATGACTAAAATGCATTGATTATTGAATGGAAGGAATTTTTTTAGTCCATATGATTGATGATTATCTGGATATGATAATGATTGTTTGTAGTGGTAGTGTTGGAGACCGTTTGGAATACAAATTATGGTTTGAATATTTTTGTTTGATTGGAATTATAGTTGCAAGAGATTTTGGATGAAAGAATTATCCAACTAGACTACAACCGTATATATTCTTTTTGTATTATTGGGGTTGACATTTGGAAAAAATTGGCATACAAGTTGCTGAGATTTAATAAAGTCAGTTGCAATAATTAATTTCATGTGTCAGACAAGTGGGGGAGATGGTTGTAGAGTTTTTCTTTAATCAAAAGATAGTGATAAAAGGTCGAAGGAATCTAATACTGAATTTGGTGAAATTTTATCATTCAATAAAAATGCAGAAATGTTTTTATTAGAAGAATAGAGACCCTTCTATATTTCATAGCCGACGTGTATTATTTGGGAGATGAGAGTTGAGTGTGTGAGTGGACCAGGAACAGTGGAACGACAACAAAAATGATGTAAAAGCTCAAGACTAAGGGGAAATTGACTTCAAAATAGAATATTTATTCCTTTATATCCTTCATTATCTATTATTATGTAATTGAAAAGAAATTCTTTGATATATTTTTAGTCTACACTTAAATAATGAGTGGGTAAATATTTTATGGTTTTATATTGTTATGAATTAATATTTTTACTATATGTTTGATTCTGTTCATAGTTGTGAAAATGTTGTTTTGTAATAGAGAACTTATTATTTATTATTTATGAATATTTCTTTTATGCTATTAGAAGTACCCATATAAGAAGATAGACAATTCCTTTCCCTTGAGAATAATCTGAAGTACTGAAAATTGGAAATGGAGGATATCTCACTTTTCCATCAATAAACATCACTCCTCTCGAAATTTGTTTTGATGATCATTTTTCTATAGAGGTCACTACATATTGTAAAAACTCAAACCACAACTATGTTACTATTCACACTGTCATCTCAGTCCCTGGTGCAATTTTTTATATTGAAATTAAATAGATAAATCATTTTTAATTAATTCAGAACAATATAATTCCATTACATTCATTTTCTTCATGTCTCTATCTTCATACCTCTTGTTTCTTTTTTTCATAATATCCTTATAAATTCCATCATTTAGTGTTCAACTATTTTTTTGAATGTGTTGTTTTGTTACATAACTTCCTATTTCATTCTATATAGTGTTTGATACTCTTACTTGATTATTACTTGTAGTTCATAGGTTTTAATAATTATTAAATTTACATAGAGTTCAATGACTTCCGTTTCCAAAAATAATTCTATAATGAGTATAATTATGCACTGGATAGATTTTGGTAGGTTATTTTCAATCCAAAGGGAATGAGGGCCGTGAATAAGTGAGGGGAGTGAGGGACCTTTTACAATTATAAAGGAGTGAAATTTTTTTATATACCCGAAATTATTCAATACTGGGAAGTAAATCTCACCCCATGTGCCTCAAAAATAGATAAATAATGTATTTGAGAGAGGTTAAAACTGATTATCACCTCCAAATCATAAAAATAAACATGTTCTTCCCATATCCTCTAAGTTTACTTATGTTTACAAATTTAATTTCCACCACAATAACTTGTTTTTAACCTTGGTAATTAATCATTTAAGTATAAAGTAATATGATTTATATTTTATAATATTTACAAAATAATTATAAATATTTAATTCAATTTTTGAAATTAAAATTATATGTGTGTAAATTTATTTTTAACATAAGCACATGTTATGCGAAAAACCTCATTTTAACCTTAACATACATAATTATATTTTAATATATTTTCTAATAATTAGGGAAAAAAATAAGTTTAAAATTTTACCTAATCATTATTATCCAAATTCCAAATATGAAATTAATTTTGTTTATCTTCAACTGATATAAGTACAATAATATTATTTAAATTAAACCCGCAATTTGTGTCTGGAATGATTTATCAAGTAATGCATTTTTCAAGGATAAGATTATCATATATTGACTATATAGATGCTAATAATCATCATGTGGTTTTAAATTAATATATTTATATTTATTATATATAAATTTAATATTAATCACTCATCATTAATGATTGTTTAATTAATTAAAATGTATATACATTATTACTTTTTGGAAAAAATGCATTATTAGAAAATAAATAATTTTGGGGAAAATATTTCATTTTAACTCAAAATATTTTGATCATAATTTCAATAAAATTGATAATAAACAAATTAATATTTTCAAATTTTATAATAAATTGTTATAAAAATATATTAAATATATTAATTCTATATTTTATTATATCATAAAAGAATATTTATAGAACAAATTTTATAAATTAATTATAGGATTATTTTGACCAAGTGTTTTCAAAATTGTTATTAATCCTATAAAATTAGATTTTTTCATTTAATATTATATTTTTAATTGTATTATATTTTTATTAAGATATAATGTTTTCATACATTAACTGAGTCCTAGGGTAGCATGTATTATAAGATAACAAAGAGCTTGAATTGATTTAAAAGTAAATATATCATAAAGTATCTTGGTGTTACATTCTTCCCTCTTAAAATTTTTTCCCCTTAGAATTTCATGGATATTAAATTCTAAATATATGAGGGTAGTTGTTCTTCATTGTAACACCCCAGGAATCCATAGTATGCTTCTCTTTGAATAATACAATAGCTTGTGTTATACGCAACTTCGAGTTCTAACCCACCATGAACAATCAAACTAGCCGTTATGAATAGTAATACCCAATTTTTGAAAATTTATAAAATTTAATTTTCAAAATGGACATCATTTTTGGATTCAGAATATCAAAACTTGCTTATGGTGAATTGTTGGTATTTTTCTAAAAGCATTCAATTATTGATGAATAGTGAAAAACACTACGTTATTGTTTAAAACAGACTTCTTTTAAAATAATTAGTTATTTTATTCAAATTTATTTTAGGTGAAAATAGATACATAATACCTAAATATTTTCAATGTAATTCAGTGGAGTCATTTTATAATAATATTAAATATATAAAATTTTATTGATCTTTTTAACGTCTTTTACCCGTCTTCTAGGCACATTAGAAAATTTGCATAAAATGTAATCTTACTGCCTCTGTGAATTGAATTTCAAAAATACAAGAAATAAAGATGACATTAATATGTATAATTTGGTTCAATAAGATGAAAATAACATTTGGTGAATAATAACTTTTGACTTTTATTTACCACGGTTAAAAGTAAATATGGAAATTAAAGGTAAAAAATGATATTATAACTACCCTAACACATGTCCTAATTCTATTGGATAAGTTTATTTCGACCAAAATAAACCTTAGAAATAAAATATGATCATTTTGGTCTACTTATAATCGATTAGGAAATTTATTATTATTTTATTTAAGGAAGAGTTAAAAGAGTTAAATTCAATGTTTAATAACTAAACCATTTTTAATATAGGGTTATACATAAGATAAATTCGACTATAAATATTCATTAGAAATAAAAAAATACTTCCTAGATTATTTTATTTTATTTATAATTTTGAGAGATTAAATAATTAAATTTATTTATGACACAATGATGATGCAGTAATTAACTTACTAATGAATGATTAAAAATTTGATATTATAAATATGAAAATAAATTTAAATTTAGACTTTTGATGAATTATAATAATTTTTAGGTTAATATTGTAACACCCTGATATTTTATGAGAAATTTTTTTATGTCTTATGTTATACGCAACACCAAAGGAATCTTTCACAGCACACAATACAGACATGGCTTGCATTACACGCGATCGCGACCTTCCTTGATAGCCTGTGTAGTACGCAATATCGGGTTTCACTAAACAACGATATATTATTATGGACTAGACTTTATGAATAGTATTAACTACATTTTGAATTTTTTAACATTATTATTCATCTTACACATTTTCTAGAACATGGTAAGAGAACAAAATAAAATTTTCGTGTAAAATAAGTATTTTCAAAAAAATGCAGTTTTTCCGCCTTTTGATGGCACACCCACATTAAATCTAGTTTTTGACATGTTTATAAGTTCAATTTGGAAAAATAAAATTCCTCTTTTGAATCAGGATATAAAAATTTACTTTGGATAAATTTTTGATATTTTTCTGATAACTTTCATATTTTGATGACTAGTAAAAATACCCAAAATTTTTAATTAAAAACTATTTTTTCATTGAGATAATTTATGTTTTTAAATTATAATATTGAATGGTTTTAAATTATAAATATAATATATTTTTACCATTTAATATAATGTATGTCATTAGCATTAATTTCACATTGAATTCCTAGGTAAAAACATTTCAATCTTTGGCAATGTTTAAACTTGTAAAACCCGTTTTCATAACAACGGGAATTATTTTAAATTAATTACTGCAACTTAAACGTTTTGAATTTTGAAAAATGGATTCCATATTCGGAATTAGGGGGTCCAAATTATTTTAATATTC
Organism: Viscum album; assembly: GCA_963277665.1. Lineage (NCBI taxonomy): Eukaryota > Viridiplantae > Streptophyta > Magnoliopsida > Santalales > Viscaceae > Viscum > Viscum album. Next base: position 845,610,626 of record OY728131.1, on the reverse strand, counting down.
TACTTTTTTTTGTCATTATGAATAGTAACTACAGTAAATTTTATTTTCCATTGTTGAAGTTAAATCGGGTAATTAAGGGTAAATATAAGATTATAAAATTACCCTATCTCCTGAAAAAATCCTATTGGATGACTAAAAGGCGACCCATATAACCTAAGGGTCGTATTAGATTCATTTAATGGAATTTTTTTCATGAAAATAATTTAATTATTATTAAAACCAATGAATGTGAAAACATGTTACTTTCTTAAATCTTATAAGTATAATAATTTAATTTAGTGATAAACATAATGAAACTTCGAATATGAATAGTCTACAAAAATCTAATACAATTATCTACATCATAAAATTTTATTTATAATTTTTAGGGATTAAATAATTATCATTAATTATGACACAATAGTGATGTTGAAATTATTTTATTAATTAAAATATCAAATAAATGGTTTTAAAAATATTAAAATAAATATTATATGAACTATTTAATGTGCTTAATTAATTTTCTAGATACATATGACATTTTATGAATATATTAAAGCTTTTATTCCGAACATATCTACTGTATATATTTTATTAAAATTCAAATAATTGAATAGTATCAAAATTGACACTATTGTTATTTTATAAACATAACATATTATAAAATTGTTTAAAAATGAAAATAATATTTAAAAATTATAAATTAAAATTTATATGGTCAAAAATTTCATAAAGTGTCAAATTATTTAAAATTCACAACACATATGTAATTATTTATTATAATTGAAAATTTAGAATATTATTACCACAAATAAAATTAAATTGATAAATAAGGATAAATCAAGTTGATAATGATAAAAATAAATTCCTAACATGTATAAATTTTATTTTTTAATGAAATTACAACCTTATATCATTTAATATTCGGATATGAGTCACTTTGGAAGTTTTTATGTGGGGTTGGGATTTAATATAAACTAATATTTCTTATATTTCCAAAGGTTCCCCTCTCCTCCCTTATAAAAGAGAACCTCCTCCCTCTCATCCTCACAGAAATTTGAGACTTCAAGATCAACCAATACCTGAACATTTCACTTCCACACTCCCCTAGAAACACCCTAGAGGTCCTGGTCTTCTTCAAAGACCAATTTTAGTGCCATAATAGGAGGTCTCAAAGAGGCGCTTCAAAGAAAAGGTAATGTCCGTTACCGATTATTTCAACTTTATTTCTTCTTCCACTTCTTATTATTTAGTAGTTTCATTATAAATAAATAACATAAGTATCACTCATATACTGATATGTTATTATAAGTATGAAAAAACCCTATTTCACCGTCTATCCATCCAACGGAAAATGAAATCATCGCGCGTGAGTACGTACGGAATACCGTCTCCATGCCGTGGTGTAATCTATTTTCCACCACCACCTTACTTGGATGGGTATAATGGTGTAAATAAGAACTATATGTGATTATTTTAATGTGGTATTGAATCTGAAATAGCATACATACACTTCAATACAATTCCACGATCATGGGAATGATATCATCGCTCGTGCGTACGTATGGAATACTGTCTCCACTATGTGATGCGATTCGTTCTACATTATCTTCATTGCATAATGATTATATAAATGAATTGAAGGAATTAATATGATATATATTACACTAATACCATTCTGGAAATGAGTATCTATAACCTAAATAGAATAATAAGAATTTATTCGACAAAACACGCATAAGAACAAAAAGAAATAAACACCCGAATAACAAGTAGTAATGAAATATTACTAATAAGAAGCTAAGAATATGAACATATATGATATCATAACAATAATTATGATTCTGTAATAAGTCAATAACATTATTTAAATCATTATATAGGAGTTTCAGACACATACGAAGCAAATCGGACCTAAGGTAAGCGAAAATATCACAATCTCATTTTATCCGAGATTGTTTATACTTTGGTATTTACTGGGGTGTATTTAATCATCCACATCCATGTTCCCTAAATATGTAATATTGTTTCCATCCACCTACAATTGTTTAAATCCAATTTTACCCTTCGGTGAGTTTTTAGTAAAGGATATGAAAGGAATATTTTGTCGTTTTTCGTACGAGGTAATTTTTGACTTTTCCGACAAAAGTTCGAGAAGAAGGTTTTTTTAACTTATATGACATTATTGGATTATTAAAACATTATTTTCAAGAAGCTTCCTTTACAAGTTTTCAAGGTTATATTTAATCAACTTTTTTTAGTTTAAAAGTGTATGACATGTTAAGAAAGGAAACTGTTTTTGAAGTAGAAAGGATATTTTCCTCAAAAATGGAGTTCAAGTGTTTTATCAAAATTATTTTCCATATAAGATAATATAGGGTTCTTTTTCTATCCCTATTATTACAATGATTTGATTATGTTGTGATGGAATTATTTTTTTGAATTCCTTTATCTTATATGAATTGTTTTATGATGTCATGATGTTTAAGAATCATGTTTTTGTTACATGGGTTATGTAATGATGTATGATTTATGATTTTGTGGCACACATAAGAATGGTATCATTATGAGATGGGTGGGACCTATATCACCCTCCAATGAATTGGGTAATGATTTTATATCTCATGAGATAGACATGGCTGGAACGGCAGGTTAAACCAGTTCAGTGAAACAGGACTGAAACGAGGAGTGAACTCAGTTCAGAAATGGACTTTGTCCACTAAGATAGTCTTGGAAATGAGTCTTGACTAATAATAAATGATTCTCTATTATTATGTGTGTATGCCAAAAAGTTTCATGTTTCATGTTATGATTATTGGGATTACATTTCACTACCATGATTTATCCCATGTTATAAAATTATGATCTCTTTTGCACGGTAAGATTTCCAAAATGTTATGTTCTTATGAATTTGATGTGATTGATATTTCTTTTGTTTACCCTTACTAATAATTTGAGCTCACCCTTTTGTATGTTTTCTTTCCCCTAGTCAGGAATAAGGGTATTAAGTAAGATATGCCAAAAAGGGACTATATATATGTTGAAATAAATGGGAGACAATGTAGATGCTTTATGAACCAGTTGTTTATGTTTCCCAGTTTCTAAAGACACTATACCTATACGGTACATTCATGGTTTTGTTATATGTTGTAATAAGTATGATTCAATTTTGAATTATTAACCATGTATATAAATAATGGGTCAATATAGTTGGTATCATAGGAAAGGTATAGTCAACCTTTGGAAACTAGGATGTGAAAGCCATAGTAAGAAACTGAAGCATATGTCTAAGAATAGAACACAATCTTAGTGTTTTAGAAATGGCCATGAACAACCTATGATAAGACCTTAAGTGTGAAATTTTATTCTTGATTATGTGGTTTTCCTATTATAATTAGTGTTGCTCACACTATTCTTCTTGGTTTTAGACAACGGCTGGAACCCGAGGAAACCGTGTTAATGAGGAATGCGATGGGCAATGAAATGATTGTCCCCCTATGAAACCAAACGTTATGGGATCTGGAATAAAAAATCTTGTAGCCATGGTCACACAACTTTCTCAAGATATGAATCATGAATGACTTCCAAATGAGAAAAGGAAGGAGCAACATTCTGTTGAATCTTTCATGAGGCAGTGTCCACCTTCATTCAGTGGGTATTCTGATCCATTAGTGGCTGAACAATGGATCAGTACCACTGAAAACATATTTTCAATTCTTCAATGTTCTGAACATGATAAAGTCATCTTAGCAGTGAATCGTTTGGATGGTGATGCTGATCAATGGTGGAATCTTATTAAGAATATGAGGAAAAGGGATGAAATTGAGTCCATGGAATGGGACGAGTTCAAGAACTTATTTTTCAATAATTATTACCCTCGTATTCTTAGAACAATGATGGAGAAGGAGTTTCTTGAACTGAAGCAAAAGGATGATGAATCCGTTGGTACCTACGAAGAAAATTTTACAAGAATTGCAAGGTACGCTTCCGGAATTATTATCCAACCTGAGAGTAAGATTGATCGATTCTTTAGTGGCTTAAAACCAAGTCTTCGAAGGGTGTTAGCCATAAGGGACTTCAATAGCTACGAGGAAATTGTTCGATGTGCTCTCAAGGTTGAGATGGAGATTGGGGTAACCCATCAGTCACATGGGTTTGATATGAAGAGGAAAATGGAATTCAAAGGAAAATCTAAAGACCACACTGAAAAGAAGATGAGTTTTCCCTTATGCTCAAAGTGTGGAAAGAAACATGGAGAAAATTGTCTTAAGGAGACAAGAAAATGTTATAAGTGTGTAAAAGAAGGTCATCGGGAAATTGAATGTCGAAATAAAGGGAAGAAGATGTCTAATGATGCAAACAAAGGAAGGGATACACAGAATGAACCAACTACACTTCAATGTTTCAAGTGCAAGGTGATGTGGATTTATGCCAATCAATTCCCAAATCCAAGGGATGATGATGATGATCGACGTCAACAAACTCTTAAGGCCAAAGACAAAGTAAAGTCACATGCAATTACTATCAGCGATATGGATTACATCAACGAAGAGGTGAGAGGTACACTTACCATCCACTCTAAAGTTGCAAATGTTTTATTTGATTCTGGATCAAACCACACGTTTATTTCTGAATAATTTTCTAAGGGTATCACCGTATTACCTCAACAATTAGATGTTGAGTTGGCTGTGACACTCCTAATGGCACAACATTCGCATCAAAAGTTTACAATTCTTCTCCAATTGATGTTTGTGGGAAAGTGCTTCCTGCAAATCTTGTCATCCTTCCTATAGTGGAATTTGATGTGATTCTTGGCATGGATTGGCTTTCTTTATATGGATATCATATCAATTTCCAAATAAGGGATGTCACATTTCATATTCCAGATCAATCTATGATCGTCTATCGATGCAAGGATGAACATAACATTCTAGTGGAAATTTCTTCTATCTTATGGGTCTTGATTCCACTAAATGATGGTTATTTATCTCAAATGGTTGGAGAGAAACTCACGATTAATAATATGCCCATTGTACGGGAATTTGATGATGTATTTCTGGATGAATTTCCAGTTCTTCCACCAAATCATGAAGTTGAGTTTTCAATAGAACTCGTACTGGGTGCTTTGCCTATTTCAAAGACACCTTATAGAATATCCCCAATTGAGTTGCAGGACATGAAGAAGCAACTCCAAGAGAATCTTGATAATGGATTCATATACCCTAGTGCATCACCTTGGGGAGCACCTGTTCTGTTTGTTAAGAAGAAAGATGGATCAATGAGACTCTGCATTGATTATCGAGAACATAACAAGATAACTATCAAGAACAAATATCATCTCCCATTTATTGATAACATATTTGACCAACTACTTGGAGCTCAATACTTTTCCAAAATTGATCTTCATTCAGGGTATCATCAATTAAGGGTCAAAAGGGAGGATGTAAAAATTACGGCTTTCCGTACAAGGTATGGAAACTATGAATTTATAGTGATGCCATTTGGTCTTACTAATGCCCCTGTTATTTTTCATGCATCTAATGAATAGAGTCTTTAGAGACTATCTTGATCAGTTTGTGGTAGTCTTTATAGATGATATTCTTGTCTATTCAAAGAGAAAGGAAGAACATGAAGATCACTTGGGAATTGTATTAAAGACTCTAAGAAAGGAGAAGCTTTATAACAAATTTACCATGTGTGAATTTTGGCTTCAAATAGTTGCATTTTTGGGTCACATAATCTCAAAAGAGGGGATATATGTGGATCCAGCAAAAACAGAGGTTATCAAATGATTGTCGAGACCAACAACAGTAATTGAGATCCGAAGTTTTCTTGGTTTGGATGAATATTACTGACGTTTTGGGAAATATTTTTCAAGGTTATCTAACCCACTCACCAAGGTGACTCGAAAAGGAGTTGTGTTTGTTTGGACTGAGGAATGTGAAGAAAATTTCAAAGAGCTAAAAAGAAGGTTTTCCAGTGCACCTGTGCTCACAACTTTGTAGTGGAGAAAGGTTTGGGATCTACAGTGATTCATCCAAGAAGGGACTAGGGTGTGTTCTCATGCAAAATGATATGGTGATAGCTTATGCCTCACGACAGTTAAAAATCCATGAGAAAAATTACCCAACTCATGATTTGGAGTTACCTGTGGTCATCTTTTCATTAAAGATTTGGAGGCATTACCTTTATGGTGAATGGTGTGATATTTATATTGATAATAAATGTTTAAAGTGTATTTTCACACAAAAAGAGCTGAATATGCGTCAAAGAAGATGGTTGGAGCTGATTAAGGATTACAACTGCTCAATTCCTTACCACCCTAGGAAAGAAAACAATGTAGTAGACGCATTAAGTCGACAAGACCATACTAGCTTATCCATGATGAGGATCACAAAAGATCCAATATTTACGGATTTACAAAGGATGGATCTTGGAATTTTAATAGAAGGGGAGAAATATTATCTTTCTCAAATGAATTTTCAACCATCTATACATGTCAAGATTCAAGAGGCACATAAAAGAAGATGTCGAGTTACAAAAGAAGGTGAGAAATGTTCCTGAATTCAACCTTGATTGTGATGGGATAATAATGATTAGGAATCAGGTTTGTGTTCCTCTCATCCCCGAATTAAAGAAGGAGCTGCTGGATGAGGCTCATAGTTCTTCATTCTCTATTCATCCTAGAAGCACGAAGATGTATAGGGACCTAAAAGAGTACTTCTGGTGGGATGGCATGAAAATAGATGTTGCTGAATATGACTCTCGATGCCTGGTTTGTAATAAAGTTAAAGTTGAGAGACAGAAGTCTAAGGGGATGTTACAACCATTACCCATACCAGAATAGAAATGGGAAAACATCAATATAGACTTTGTCACTGGACTTCCTAAAACATCCAAAGGCAATAATGCTATCTGAGTCATAGTTGATCGTCTTACAAAGTCTTCACACTTCATTGCTATTAGAGAGGATTTCTCTCTAGATCATATTGCTAGGATATATGTAAAAGAAGTGGAAAGATTTCATGGTGTACCACTTTATATTATATCTGATCGGGAACTGAGGTTTACCTCAAAGTTCTGGCGAAGTCTTAAGCATTCTCTGGATACAGAGTTGAGTTTTAGCACTACTTATCATCCTCAGACAGACGGTCAGCCTGAGGGGACAATTCAAACACTGGAAGATATGTTGAGAGCTTGCTATATAGATTTCAAAGGTGGTTGGGATTAACACCTACCTTTGGTGGAATTTTCTTATAATAATAGCTTTCACTCCAGTATTCAGATGGCCCCTTATGATGCTCTCTATGGAATGAAATGCAGGACTCCAACTTGCTGGGATGATGTTAGGGAAATAAAGCTATTAGGACCTGATCTTGTTGATGAAATGGCAGAAAAGGTCATATCTATTCAACAACACATAAGAGCAGCTAAGAGTGGAAAAAAAAGTTATGCCGATAACAGAAGAAAAGACCTAGAGTTTTAAGTGGGTGATAAAGTGTTCTTACGAATATCTCCTTGGAAGAGGGTAATGAGATTTGGAAAGAAGGGAAAGTTGAGCCCTAGATATATCTGTCCTTTTGAAATTCTGGATCGTGTTGGGAAGGTAGCTTACCGATTGGCGCTTCCACCAAATCGCTCTCAAGTTCACGATGTGTTCCATGTATCTCTCCTGAGAAAGTACATACTTGATCCGTCACATGTACTCAGCTCAGAAGTTGTACTGCTGGAGCAAGATCATTCTTATAAAGAACAACCGATAGAGATTCTGAATCGTAGTGAAAAAGTCCAACGGAACAAGACCAATCGCTTGGTGAAAGTTTTATGGAGGAACCACCAATTAGAAGAAGCTACATGGGAACTTGAGGATATGATGAGGGAGAGGTATCCTAATCTGTTTGTAATGAAGTGACGAATTTTGAGGGAGAAATTCATTTTAAGGGGGGTAGAATGTAACACCTTGAGATTTTATGAGAATTATTTTTATATCTTATGTTATACACAACACCAAAGGAATATTTCAAAGCACACAATACGGACTTGGCTTGCATTACACGCAATCACGACCTTCCACGATAGGGTGTACAGTACACAATACCGGGTTTCACTAAACAACGATATATTATTATGGACTACCCGTTATGAATAGTATCAACTACATTTTGAATTTTATAACATTATTATTCATCTTACACATTTTCTAGAACAATGTAAGAGAACAAAATAAATTTTTCAGGTAAAATAAGTATTTTTCCAAAAATGCAGTTTTGACGTCTTTTGATGGCGCACCCACATTAAATCTAGTTTTGACATGATTATAAGTTAAATTTGGAAAAATAAAATTATTCTTTTGAATAAATATATAAAAATTTACATTGGATAATTTTTTGATATTTTTCTGATAACTTTCATATTTTGATGAATAGTAAAAATACGCTAATTTTTAATTAAAAACAACTTTTTCATTGAGATAATTTATATGTTTAAATTATAATGTTGAATGGTTTTAAATTATAAATAGAATATTGTTTTACCATTTAATATAATTTATGTCATTATCATTAATTTCACATTGAATTCATAGGTAAAAACATTTCAATCTTTGGCAATGTTTTAACTTCTAAAACCCCTTTTCTTAACAACGAGATTTATTTTAAATTAATTACTGCAACTTATATGTTTTGAATTTTGAAAAATGTATTCCATATTCGGAATCATTGGGTCTAAATTATGTTAATAGTCTACTTTTTGATTTATGGGCATTATGAATAGTAACTATGGTAAATTTTATTTACCATTGTTAAAGGTAAATCAGGTAATTAAGGGTAAATATAAGATTATAAAATTACTCTAACACCTTCCAAAATCCTATTGGATGACTAAAAGTCGACCCATATCACCTAAGGGTCGGATTGGATTTATTTAATGGACTTTTTTCCATGAAACTAATTTAATTATTATTAAAACCAAAGAATGTGACAACATGTCACTTTCTTAAATTTTATAAGTATAATAATTTTAATTTAGTGATAAACTTAATGAAACTTCGAAAATGAAAATTATCAAGAAATATAATAAAATTATATACATCATAGAAATTTATTTAGAATTTTTAGGGATTAAATAATTATCATTAATTATGACACAATAGTTATGTTAAAATTATTTTATTAATTAAAATATAAAATAAATGGGTTTAAAAATATTAAAATAAATATTATATGAACTATTTAATGTGATACACTAATTTTATAGATACATATGACATTTTATGAATATATTAAAGATTTTATTCCGAACATATCTTCGGTATATATTTTATTTAAATTCAAATAAATGAATAGTGTCAAAATTGACACTATTGTTATTTTATAAAAATAACATATTATTAAATTGATTAAAAATCACAAAAATATTTAAAAATTATAAATTAAAATTTATATGGTCAAAAATTTCATAATGTGTCAAATTATGGAAAATCCAAAACACATATGTAATTATTTATAATAATTTAAAATTTATAATATTATTACCACAAATAAAATTAAATTGATAAATAAGGATAAATCAAGTTGATAATGTTTAATATAAATTCCTAACATGTCTAAATTTTATTTTTTGATGCTATTACAACCTTGTATCATCTAATCGTCAGATATGAGTCATTTTGGAAGTTTTTATGTGGGGTTGGAATTTAATTTAAACTAATATTTCATATATTTCTAATGGTGCCCCTCTCCTCCCTTATAAAAGGGTACCTCCTCCCTCTCCTCCTCAAACCAATTTGAGCCTTCAATCTCGGTCAATCCCTTCCCATTTCACTTCCCCAATTCCTTAGAAACACCCTAGAGGTCCTGGCCATCTTCAAAGACCAATTGTAGTTCCCTATGAAAATGTCTCAAAGAGGCGCTTCAAAGAAGAGGTAATGTCTGTTACCGATTCTTTCAACTTTATTTCTTCTTCCACATCTTCTTCATTAGTTGTTCAATTATTAATTAATATCATAAGTATCACTAATATACTGATATGTTATTATATGTTTGAGACAACCCTATTTCACCATCTATACATCCTACGGAAAATGAAATCACCACGTGTGTGTGCGTACGGAATACCGTCTCCACGCCGTGGTGTAATCTATTTTCCACCACCACCTTACTTGGATGGGTATAATGGTGTAAATAATAACTATATTTTATTATTTTAAATTGATATTTATTCTGAAATAGTATACATACACTCCAATACAATTCCACATTCATGGGAATGATATCATCGCTCGTACGTACGTACGGAATACCGTCTCCACGATGTGATGTGATTCATTCTACATGATCTTCATTACATAAGGATTATATAAATTAATTGAATGAATTAATATGATATATATTAAACTAATACCATTCTGTAAATGAGGTATCTAAAACCTAAAGAGAAGAATAAGAATTTATTCAACAAAACACGCATAAGAACAAAAAGTAATAAACACCCGAATAACAAGTAGTAATGAAATATTACTAATAAGAAGCTAAGAATATGACCATATATGATATAATAACAATATGTATGATTCTAGAATAAGTCAATAACATTATTTAAATCATTATACAGGAGTTTCGGACACTTACGAAGTAAATCGGACCTAATGTAAGGGAAAATATCACAATATCATTTTATCCGAGAATGTTTATACTTTGGTATTTACTGGGGTGTATTTTATCATCCAAATCCATGTTCCCTGAATATGTATTATTGTTTCCATCCACCTACAATTTTTTAAATCCAAAATTACCCTTCGGTGAGTTTTTAGTAAAGGATATGAAAGGAATATTTTTTCGTTTTTCGTATGAGGTACTTTTTTGATTTTTCAGACAAAAGTACGAGAATAATGTTTTTTTAACTTATACGACATGAATGGATTTTTAAAACATTATTTCCAAGAAGCTTCCTTTACAAGTTTTCAAGTTTCTTTTTAATCAAATTATTTTAGTTTAAAATTGTATGACATGTTAAGAAAGAAAAATGTTTTTGAAGTAGAACATATTTTTTCCTCAAGAATGGAGTTCAAGTGTTTTATCAAAATTATTTTCCATCTAAGATAATATAGGGTTATTTTTCCATTCCTATTATTACATTGAATTTATTATGTTGTGATGGAATTATTTTTATGAATTACTTTATCTTATATGAATTTTTTTATGATGTCATGATGTTTAAGAATCCCATTTTTGGTACATCGGTTATGCAATGATGTATGATTTATGATTTTTTGGAATGATTAAGAATGGTATCATTATGAGATGGGTGGGACCTATATCTCCCTCCAATGCATTGGGTAATGATTTTATATCTCATGAGATAGACATGGCTGGAATGATAGGTTAAACCGGTTTAGTGAAATAGGACTGAAACGAGGAGTGAACTCGGTTCAAAAATGGACTTTTTCCACTAAGATAGTCTTGGCAATGAGTCTTGACTAATAAGAAATGATTCTCAATGATTATGTGTGTATGCCACAAAGTTTCATGTTTCAAGTTATGATTATTGGGATTACATTTCACTACAATGATTTATCCCATGTTATGAAATTATGATCTCTTTTGCAGGGTAAGATTTTCAAAATTTTATGTTCTTATGAATTTGATGTGATTGATATTTCTTTTGTTTACCCTTAATGAGCATTTGAGCTCACCCTCTTGTATGTTTTCTTTCTCCAGGTCAGGAATAAGGGTATTAAGTAAGATATGCCAAAAAGGGACTATAGATATGTTGAAATAAATGGGAGATAGTGTAGATGCTTTATGAACCAGTTGTTTATGTTTCCCAGTTTCTAAAGAAATTATACCTATACGGTCCTTTCATGGTTTTGTTATATGTTGTAATAAGTATGCTTCAATTTTGAAGTATTAACCATGTATGTAAAGTATGGGTCGCTATAAATATGAGATGTTAGGGCTTATTAAATATTTTATGTTTGAAGTAATAAAGTTTTTATGACTTTTACAAAAACAAAATACCAAATAGTGTGAAAATTGATATAAATGCGTTTTTAAAACAAATACTATATTATTAATTGATATAATATTCCTAAAAATCTAAGGATCAGAAAAAGGACATAGATAAGGATAGATATATCAATAACGAACCAACTGGGGTTCTCTTGGATTTTTGTTGTATGTTTATTAACCATTTATTATAATAATACAAGAATAGATGGTAATAGTTAAACTATTTATCTAGGAGTTAAATCTAAAAGATAAGGTCAATATGTTGACCTAAACCCATATAAAACCTATTGGTTGAGAGGTTTTTGAACCAACCCCACCTTATCCTTGAAATAAATCCTTTTTAATCCATTATAAACTGAATATGATTATAAAATAAAATAATAGTTCAATCATTTCTTAAAGTGACTGTCACCTCTTTTATAAAAGGGTGCTTCCCCTTCTCTCAAAATCACACCCCAAAGCCATTTGGCTCAGCCAAAACCTTCTACAATATCCTTAAAACATCCATAAATTCGACTTATAGGACTTACTTTTACCAGAAATCCATCCTATGGTGCCCTTTTGATCAACTCAAAAGGAAACACCCGAAGAAGAGTTAATAATTTCACCACCTCTTTCAAAGTTATTTTCTTCTTCCACTTCCTCTTTCATTGTTGTTTCCGTAACAAAATAATATCTACAAAACCTTATTCATACTGTGATTTTATTATAAACATGGTATAACTATATTCATTATTCTATCTTTCCTATGAATGACATGTCACCAAACGTGCGTATGTATGGCTTACCGTCTCGACATCATGGTGTAGTTTGTTATTCCAACACTCCATTATTTGGATGTGTATAAAAATGAGTATAATTGATGTAAATAATAATTATAACATTTTAATGATTCTATATATATGATATTCCATCCAATTACATTCAATTTCACCATCAATAGAAAGATATTGTTGCTCATGCATACGTACAGATTACCGTCTCGATGAACGGGATGAAATTCATTCCCCATCATACCAATTCAGGAATAATGTTCATTTTATGATTAAAAATAATTTTTATTACTTAATATAATTATTAATATGAATCAAATACATCCTATCCATAACAAACATGTCTTATATAAGCAATTATATAATAGAAAAAGAATCAGTTAACACCCAAAACAGGGATACTGTTGAAATATTATTAACAAAGCTATATTATAAGATCATATATGATATCATATTTACATATGTGGTTCTTGTATAATTTAATAATAATGATTTAACTATTATAAAGGAGGTTAACAAACCCTTAATCAAGGAAAAGTACAAGGTAATTGTTAATTCTACAAACTCTTCATTATCCGAGATTTTCTATATGTGAGAATCTACTGAGACATCTTTATCATCTACATCCATGTTTCTTAAATATATATTTCAAAACATTTTTACTATTTCTTAGAATATGTGATCACGTCATTTATTCCCTTGTTTGAATTTTTATAAAAAATTTTGATAATAATTTTTCCATCATTTTCCAAACAAGGTCCTTTATGACCTTTTCGACAAAATTTAGGAAAGAATGTTTTTTTAAATTATACGGCAGGTGCAACTATTTTACACTATTATAACGCCTTCGAAGCATCCATTACAAGATTACAAAAATATTTTCAAAATAATGATTTTTATATTTATGAGAATTTTAAATTATTTCATAATATAAAGAGATATTTCTCTCAAAAAGTTTTGTTTTCATCAATGTCAACATACTTTGATGGATTTTACACTTATTTGAAGTTCATTTATTATGATACAAGCTTATGTATTGTATTGAAGGTTTTGTGATATGTTTGATTGAGGAAGTGTTATTTTTATACCATTCATGGTTTACAGTTAAAGTATTAACATTTCGTATGCTAGTTTTAATACGATTGTTTATGATATATTTTGACCTTTTCATATAAGGAATGCATTGGACTTAATATGTGATCGGTGGAGACCACTATAGCTCCTCGATCCATCAGTTAGTCTCAATAGACAAACTAGTGACTTGGCACATGGCCTTGAAAATTTATTATTTTTAGTCTTGGAATGAGGCCTTGACTATGTGGTTACGATGTACGACATTATGAATTCCATCATTATGAAATTGGATATTGATATTGCATGTGATTATTTGACTAGTAGAATATCCATGTGAATAAATAAATGGAATTATTTTAATTATATTTTTCCATAGTATGTAGAATTTTATGTTTAAATGGATTTTGGTTTAGTCTTATAAATTTCCTTAAATGTTTATGAATATTTAGGAATGTTTCTGCTATATTGTTATCCATAATGAGCTCCTAATATCACACCTTTCTATGTTTTTTTCAGGATATGAAGAAGTATATTATTATTGACTAGCAGTGATAGTCTATAAGAGATTAATGTGTTCAAGGGAGACACAATGTTGTTGTTTTTAATTTTATAATGTAATTTAAATCTTATGTTTGTATCTAGTACTTCCAGGGATACCAAACTGACCAGTCTTTTGGTATTTGATCCCTTGTGATCATGTCAATGTTATGTAATAATGCACCGAATCTTGGTAACTAGGGTCGGGGCATTACATTCATAAAATCATATTGTTAGAATATTTATTCCAGTTTTATATTGTTTTTTATGTAACATTACTAGTAGATTTTTCCAATTACATAATACATGTTCTTTTGTATCAAGAATATTGATGGGATCTTTATAGTAAGATACTTCCAATTACAAATCTATAATTTAGGTGGTGAGCACATGCATTTGGTCTGGAATACACTTTTATAAAGATTTTATACAGAAAAAATCATGTATATTATGGTGGGATTGTATAATTTCAGATCAATAAGCCACAACTCTAATATTGTCCAAAATTTCAATGTTTCTAATATACTTTGGTGTCAGGTTTCCAAACATACCAAAACCTTTAGGAACCCTTCCATGGAGGTTATTTTAATAAAACATTATATCCCACTTGAAATTTCAAACCATTTGATTGTCAATATAACTCTTATTATAACCCTAATATTCCTTAATATTGGCCTGAAATGTCATTACCATTGTTGTTGTATTGACCACGAGTTCTGGGCCAACATGTTTACTTCCACTAGCTTCAAACCAAAACGTTGGATTACAGAATCACTTACCACATATTTCTTCATGTAAATCCATTTTAATACATCAATTGAAACTATTGGTATATAAAAACTCTAAAAAACATAAATACTATTCCTGTAGAGCTTTAAATTCATGTGATAATGACCAAAACAAATCTCTTAATGTTTGAATAATCTTATCAGACTACCAATCATTTTGATGATGGAATGTGATTCTCATATAATGAACAATATCAAAATACTTATGAATAATCTTCCAGATTTTTTTCATAAACTAGGGATAATGATAAGTCACAATTAAAAGAGGTGTTTTATAAATTCATTCAAATTAATTAAGGTAGATACCTATAAGGATCCCCAGTAGTAAATAATCTCTTATAGGGTGGAATTTGGTAGATTTGGTTAGGTGAAAAACAATGTCCCATATTGGATCATTCATTCTATAATACATTGGTAGTCCTAGGAAAAATTCTATAGTAATATCATCCTATTTAACATAGAAAATGGAATTGGTTTCATGAATACTCTAGGATTCTATCTCTCAACCTTGGATTATTGACAAACTAAACATCATGATACATTATTAGCGATTTTCCACTTCATGTTATCATTCAAAAAATGATCCCTCACATCCCTACACATAGTTGTTCTACTATGGTGTATATAGTATTTCAAACAATGAGCATCACCGTGAAATTCCCACCTCATCTCAAGTACAGTTGGAATACACAATCTCTCTTCAAATTCAAGAATTCGATATTCATAAACAGTTTGTTCCTACTTCCCATCATTATCATATTTAATTATTTTCATAAAGTTTTAACAATCAGATTGAGAACATTTAATATTTTTAATAAATATGGGTTCCCAATCATTTGAAATATGAGTGATGTCTCACCCTAATTAGTAATTTTCGTATCCATACTTATTATATCCATGAAAATAGGTTCAGTCTCAATAATCATTTTGCTCAGAACTCTATGATCTATCATACTCAATGCATCTTCTACATTATTTTCATTCCCTAGTTGGGTTTTATTGAGAACTCATAATCCCTACTCAATCTACTTCTTATTCCTCATGTTGTGATCCTTATATGAAAATATTATTAGAGTATCTTATGGTCTATGTATACCTCACATATTTCACCATAGGGATAATTTCATCATATATTAAAAGAAAATATTAAGGCTACCAACTCAAGATCATGGGGCAGAATGTTCTATTCATGAGACTTCAATTTCCATGATGAAAATGGATTAACATTATCATTTTTCAAAATGACACAAACCAGTCCATTATTCATTGTGTCTATATATATAACCCATCATTTCTAGATAGTATATTCAAAATCATAGCATTGACCAGTCACCAATTAAATTATTCAAAACATTACTCACATTCATTTGTATATATGAAATTTACCCCTTTACATGTAATCATGGTAAATAGGTTATCCAATCAGGAGATATTATAAATGACTCGTCGATAGCAAACTTTAACCCCAATTAAACTACACACCTCAATATGTTCATATGTGTATGAAATTATATGACTTAATTTTTCCTCACAAGATCATCTATGATTCAATCCAAATTGACAATATAAACAACAACAAAAACTTCTTTAACCTAAAAATAACACTTACTAAATTTCCCATACAACTATTTTCTTGTGATTCTCATGGTCATTTTAGTTTATATAATACACTAATATTTCATCAACCAATACAAAAAAATATCCTTAATATTATATTAATACTCTTTTCATTAGGTCTATAAAAACGAAGGAGGAATTAGTTAATACTCATGGAATTGTGTTAAACTCATAATTTTCGTACCATATTCAGAATGTTTTTTTGAATGTATTACATCTTTACTGTCAATTGAAGGTATCTTGAATAAAGGATAATCTTTATTAAATATTGATATTTTTGATGTTAGTAGAATAATTCATCAATACGAGGTAGATGATACTCTTTTTTTATATAAGTAGAATTCATTTTCATATAATTAATGCACAAACTCTTTGATCCATATTTCATTTTATTTAATAGAATAATCTATCCTAGAAGTGAAACACTAGGGAGAATAAATCCCATATTTAATAACTCCAGTTTTTTATTTATCTCCACTAATTACACGTTAACAGTTTTATATAGAGTATTTGATATTAGTCTTACATCAAGGGTTAAGTCAATATAAAAAACTACCACAATATTTGGTTGGTGTGTCTATAATTACATAATAAGTATATCAATGGACTCATGTATACTTGGTACATCCAAAATTTGATTATTAAATTATCAATCCAAAGATTTTGTTTTCTATTATTACCCAAGAATCCCATTTAGAAAGGCTATTAGGTCTAGATCTAGAATGAATCATATTATATGGTCCTTACTATAAATATAATGAATTCCATATCTTAAACATGAATTGTAACTTCCATTTCATTAAAACACATTTTTAGGTAATATTTTTAAAGCCCATAAATAATATGGATTATATCGAATTAAACAATAAGAATGGTAATGAAGATATTAAATAGACCATGTTTATGTTTCATAATGGAATTTTTTTAAAACATCCTTATTTCTTTGTGACATATAGTATTACTTTAAACTGACATATCCCTTATAATAGTGTAAGAGAATTATATAATTTTCATAGAAAACATGGATGATATAAAAGAGTGAGAGGACCCAGAATCAAGTAAATCATTTTCTAAATTTCTGGATATGATTAATGCACCTTCCACCACATTATTGGTAAATTCATTTTTATTTTTCCTGATTACATATTCTTGGCCTTCTTCCATTATCCTATTCAGCGTTAAGTTCCATTGAATCTTGGGATATTGATTTGAATAATTCATAATTTCCTAATAGTGAATAGAATAGATAATTATTTTTTTCTTACCTTTTGATTCATTATCTTAATTCCCCTACCTCTGCATTTATAAAAAAATCCCATTTCCATGAATAATTTCCCAGGATAGTTATTTCCTCTGTTCTCACAAGATGGAAAATGCTTCCTTATCTTCTTCTACATTGATGAATTCCTTTTTTATTAGTACTATTTAGAACACTTAATATCTTTATTTCCCTTGATCATATAGGATCTAGAAAATTCATTCTCTATATTCATGGCAGGAAAAACTATTTCATCAAATGAGGAAAATATTTTAGATTCCATTTCCCTTCGGGGCCATATATTAATAACTTCAACGATATGGTAAATATTTCATTCTTTAATACATATGTAATCTATAGAGTAACTATATACCCTATAATATTACAATCATAGTCTAAGAAACATTCTTTATTCATTTTATTTAAGTAGAATAACTTTCTATTCATTTCAGTTATTTTCTCATGGGGGAAATATTTATTGAAAAATTTATCATTATATTCATACCATTACTTGTGTTCCATTTACTAATCCTACATTGTATTTTGAATCAATGACCACCATTGAGAAATATCATCCTTGATACAATATACTACAAGTATAAAATTTTCATATACAGTTCATTTTAATTTCATAAATATCATCTCAAGGGACTTGATCTATTGATTGGATTTCATTGGATTATTAGTAACACTAAATTATCGGATCTTCATGCCTTTGTAGTAATCCAAGATAAGTGAATCAGGCTATGAAAAAACATGGTGTTCCATCCCGAAATGGTTATTTATCATAAAATATTTAGGTTTCACTAATAATGCAATGCTCTTATCAGTTACAATAAAATATTTATTAGCTTACATAATAAGGAAATATATTTATATTGGTCATATGTATTGATACCGCTCTTCCTTATAGGATCCATTTTGGAAGAATGGTAAACAATATGAATTTTAAAACATAATTTATAATTCTAAATATGGTGTAACACTTAACATAAAAAAATTATGCATTATTAATCTTAAAACCAGAGACATGGTTTCTTTAGTGATATATTAATTTTTAAATCATTCATAACAGTTAATAAAGATATTTTGAATTTTCCTATGAATTTCCCATATGAGTGTTGAACTATGTGCATATTAAGGCATATTTTTGTGCACCAGTAAATGGAAAATCAAAGGCAAACCCACCCCTTTTGAAGTTATTACCCATATCAACAATGGTACTGAAACCATATCTTCTAGTAGTATCTAGAAAGAGATGTGTTACTAAGAAAATCACATTATCTCTACTTCATAAAAAAAATAAGATGTTATTCTACACTTATAATCAATTAATATCATAGGTTCATGTTACATAATAAATGTTTTCCTAAATATAGTACTCAATGTTTTTACTAAACTAGCACTAAGACCAACTTTAAATATCCTCAATTTGAGTAACCCAGAGCAGTTTTCTACTTTATTAAGATGGAATTGATACCATGGGTTGAAACTGAATGTTCTGATAAATTTATTAGTTTTGGAGAAAAATATGCATACTCGATACCCATTTTACAATAGGAATAACAAATAAAACATAGTAATGGAAATCATTCTTCATCTTTAAACTCATTCACAGAAATATCCTCTATACGTTGGGGAAATGAAAAAAAATTATAGTGATAAAAAATTATTAGAAATAGTTATATACAATGGAAGAAATCATGAATCAGTGAATAATAATATGTAAAGGTAAATTATTGAAGGAACATTCTATATAATCATCAATTCAACTATATTGAATAGGTAAAGAATTATCAATATGGAAAGGTAAATAAGTAAACATAAATGTCATTTAATAAATATACTAAAAAATGTGTCTAGAGATAATAAAAATGTAAAAATATAATTTCTAATAAGAATAGATACATTTTAAATGAAAAAATCACAATTATTAGATTTTATGGTCTTTGAAAATCATTATACCTCTACTATGAAGGCCATCTATAGGATAACTAAAACTATTGGTAAACACATTTCATTTCGCCATCTGATTACTCTCACGAGACCTATCAATGCATAAAAGGGATATATAATTATAAAACACACACATAACTACATGTCTAAATAATTAATTATATATCAGATAATTTATTTAATTCCAGAATATTATTCCACGTCATTAAATATTCTTATTGAGTAATGAATATCTATTTATCACTATTTCTGCATTTTTTAAAATGCATAAAAATAAACAACATATGTAAAAATGTAATATGGTATAAGTATTAATCATACCCATTATAAAATAATTTGTGAATTTAAGATAAATTTAATGCATAATGAAAAATTATCACAAGAACGTATTGCTTTATGAGTATGTTAAAAATTATAAAAGAAAGTGAGATTGTACAATAATTTTTACTTCTTTGTTATCATTTAAATTGTATCCCCATGAAGAATAAACATAAAATTAAAAATTAATCAACATTAATAAATAGGTATTGATGTTAATTACATCAAAGGGTCAGTATATACACCTCATCAAAGTTAATAGGTTCATATTAAGAAATATTTTTCAATAGAATATAAATTTAGATGAAATCACTTACCCCACAACTCCCAATAGTTTAACATGAATGAACCTCATATATAATGTATTTCATCATGTTATTAATTTATACCAAAATATTATTAATATTTATGATATCCTATATTATCCTATTATAAAATTTTACCACCCTTTTGTTAATAATAATTCTTTATTTTCATTATTTGGGGTGATAATTTCCTTAATTTCTAATGACTGCTTTATGATGAATTTTTTAGTTATTGAACATTTGATATGTATACATAACCTAATGAATGGTATTAATATTATAAATATCATATATACTAATATATTTATTTTTAGAATCATTGTTTAATGTTGGACATTGAAAATTAATCGCATCACACTGTGCAGACTGTAGAACATACGTACGCACAAGCGACAATATGATTCATTTAATGGGTAAATGGGTAAGGATGTGAGTGATATATTAATTTTAAATAATTAATATCATATCATATATATCGCATATATTATTTAAATTTATCCTCATTACCATTCATGTAATGTTTAATGGAAATAGATGTCACATCGCTTCGTGAGGCGGTAGTTTTCTTTACAAAAAAACGATGTTATCGTATTTGAAAAGGAATTGAAATTAAGAAGGTATATGTGATATTATAAATTTAAAAGTATAATTATATAATTTAAATTATATATACATATCAAATCCATCATTATATCCAAAATGGAGAGAGTTTAATGTTCATCCACACATCCAAAACATAAAAATTCATAGTTTTTAAACAATTTATTCTATTTTCATCTAAGATTATATATTTCTTCCATTTTAGATTCCTCTATATTAACTAGTTTTTAATATGGGAAATTAACCCTTTATGTAAAATAAAGTTATCCTTACTAGATAATTTAGAACCACTGATTATAAATATTAATTCCAATTTATAAAATCAAAACTCAATATGTGTGGAAAATAATGTTTAGCGCAAGAACATATAACACACAAAACATTGTTTTAACCTTAAATGCGGTAATTAATTTTTAATGAAATTACTAATAATTATTTATAAAGATTAAGTTAAAATTGCTAAATAATATGAATAATTATTTTTTCAACTAATAAATTCATTTTTTTAAGTTCAAAATATATAATTATCAAAATTTAATTTAAATTAAACCCACAATTCTTATAAAAAAATTGGTTTTTATAAAATTCATTTTAAAATAATAAGAAGAAATTATATTAAATATATAGATAGAATTAATAATCATATGGATATAAATTCAGATAGTCAGATATATAATAAAAAATATTAATTTAAATCATTCATTATTAAATATTATATTAATTAATGAAATGGATATACATTAAGCCTTTTTTAGAAATAGTTTCCTGGAAATAATTGGTTTCTTAAAAATATTTACTTTACCACCAAATTTTCTTATTTATATTTCTATAAAATTGATAGTTAATAAATTTATAATTACAATTATTATAATATATTATTATAAATAAAATTGTAAATTTTTTTAAAGTATAATTTTTATAATTCATAAAAGTTTATTTCTAAGGAATCATTTCAAAAATTCATTCTAGGCTTATTTTGAAATAAGAAATGCAAAATTATTATTTATCCTAGAACTTTTTTTGTGCAACATAATGTTATAATTTGAATTATTTTATGGTTTACTAAAATAAAATTTTCAATTATTTTTTTTTTGGGATTCATGTAATAAAATATATAAAAGAGCTTGAATTAATATAAATGTAAATATATCATAAAGTCTCAGGGTGTTACCAAAAATTGAGATATAATTATTATTCAAAATTAATTGTGATAATTACAAATATGGAATCAATTTTAAAAAATTTAATTCACAAAATTAGTAGAATTAAATTTAAAATAAAAACCACACATGCAATGAAAAACAGGTTTCCAGAGAAAATGATTTCATAAGTATAAAAGAAATTTAATTTTATATTAAACCTGAAATTGATTCCAATGAAATATATATGAAATTTTGCTAATTTTTATTTTAATACTTTATTAATCATAGTATATCAATATAAATGTTTCAAGTAAAAAAGTTGATTTTCAATAAAAATCATTATTTTCAATATTCATTAAAAAATTCATAATTTAGAAAAATCACAAAAAAATCCTAATATTAGTTTGAAATGTGTATACCAAATACGTACTTAATTATTTCTGATAAATTTTAATAAAGTTGAAAAAATAAATTATTTATTGGTTTAAAATTTCACTAAAAATAATTTTTTTGAGATAAATATTTCTTCGAATCTTATAATGAATTTACCAATAATTGATAACTTATTTATAAATATATTTTCTTTTTTCCTCCTTACATAATTTTTTAAAAAATTATTCCTTTTCATACCATCAAATATAATGTCTAGTTTATAACAGTAACGTTTAAATAACATTTTAACAGAAAAGAAATGTTTGTTTAAACTGAATGTTTCATTTTTTATACGCTATTGAACATAGTTTCCTTTTAAAACATAAAGGTGTTACATTCTACCAGCTTATATAAAATTCATACTCACAATTTGAAGCTTTTTTATGTAAGTAGGTGTTTAATATTTGAAGATTACTTTATGGAAACCCCCATCATAAAAAGGGTTAATAATAAATCCACATATAAAAAGGGAAATGGAAATATGAAGGTAATCACATAAATATGATTAAAAATAGCGAACATTAGGAAGAAGTGAATAGATGGATTTGAAATAAAGATAAATTTAGGAGAAAATATTATAATTCTTTTATAGAGAATGGTCATTCAATTTATAAAAATGAATAATTTTTTTCTGAATATATATTTTTTAATTTTTAGTGATCCTTTTCCCATATAGATACAAACCCTAAGGAAATGTAAATATAGTAAAATTATTATATCATTCATTATTAATTTTTCACCAAAACCTCATATTTTAATCCTAAATATATGTAATAAATGTTTCTTTTTTTAGGAATTAAGCACCAAAATTAAATTATAAAGGATCTCATGATTCCCCAAAATGATATCAATATTTTACACTATTGATTAAAATTTTACCAAATCTACAAATTATTAGAAAAATTAATATAATTCACAAAATGAATACAACTTCATAATAATCTCAAAATCCAATGGTTATTTGATGTCATTCCATAAAAAATAACAGTCAATCCAAAAATAATTCTTCTTCTTGAATAACATTTTAGACTGAATGGTTTCATATACCTCAACCAAAAAAACATTCACAAAATATCATTATTCAAAACCTATAAATATCAAAAGTATTTAATAATAATATATATTTCAAAAAATCCATATATTTTTTATCTATCAATTCATTTAAGTAAAAACAATTTCATACTTACCCCTAAATCATAATGGCTAGTGGGAGGTGATTCACCCTTATTTTCCTTCAATTATGGGTTTAAGGCTGACTATATTTTTAGATGCGGAAGGTTGTCACCCGACTTGTGGTTTGGCTTTTACATAGACTATTCATAAGAAACATTATTATCAAAAGCATTGTCCTACTTGATCTTATAATATTTTCATGAATAAAATGAAAATATTTAAAAATAACAATATACATATGATCACTTCATTAAATTGAATGGTTTTCTATCTATCTCATCCTTCTCTAAAAGACCAAATAATTTTAATTGACTATATCTACCTCAAAATCAAGCATAACTGAAAAACTATCTTTTATGAAATATTTTTTTCCAAAAAATAAAAATTTACCATTATATTACCTTTATTGGTCATTATTAATATTTAGTATATTTCTAAAATTCAATAATGTTAAAATACTGAAAAATTTCCCTTATAAGTTTCATGATTATTATACCCATAATACCATTGATAAAAAAATACTTCAACAACATGATTCTTGAGTTAAAACACATAAACATATCAATTATTCTACTTTAATGATTCCCAAAACAAAGATCATTAGACATTAATTGTATGATTAGAGCATCAAATAAGATAATAATAATGTTCTCTACATTAATGACATTGAACTATTAATGGTTCCTTATATTGAACATTATTTCTAGGAATATTGTTTACTATAATCTTCATTATTATCTGGAAATTATCTTTTCTATGGACTCATTTTCCACACATAAATAATAATAAAATCCATTTAATAAATTTTACACGATGACACTTCTCACATTTTTGACATCTAGAAAATTAAATATTCTTTAATTGATTACCTTTAACTCATAAACATCCATGAGACACCATCCTAATATTCTTTGATGTGTTAGTAAATTAAATTATATCTCAGTTGTTAATAATATATAAAGATATATTATTTTTTATTATCACTATATCACATCATTTTTTCTATCAGGTTAGGAATCTAAATAGGGAAATCATTATATTTACCATCACATTGGTTGTTGTCATGATTTCTCCTATATCCCTCCATTAACTAATAGAATAAAAAAAATAAACTAGAATGAATTAATATTAGAAATGAAAAACATATAAACCTATAAGGAATAACATAAAATTGATAACTATATAATTACTTATGAGTCTCTGGGTATCAATATCGGTTATCCATGTTAAATGTTCTTAATAGGTTTTATAACCATGTAATTTATTTTAGTCATTAAAAATTGGTTCTAAAGTGTGTGGGAATTTTTAAGACACTTACCTAGAGAGTGTCAATGCTACTTCACAGGAAGGCATGTTTTCATGCATCAGGTGATAATCAAGTCCAAATCAATGGACACTTTTTTGGTTTTTACCACAAGGTTCAAATGTTTTACAGCCACATTCACTTATAGTGTACATGTAGGGATTCATATTGTTCAAACCCACCCTCACTATACTTTTCCTAAATTCTAGGATATTTTCAAATACTTACACATATCTATATACATATCTATAAGGGACTCAAAAATTACACAAAAATAACCATTCCGTGAAATGATACAAAATATTGTTAACCAAGACATTGGCACAAAATATTACATTATTTTTTATATATAATAATATATTAATTACAACCTAACGATCAACAGTCCTAGTACTATTGGAAGGTTAGGTTCATAATACAATAATGTGAGACTAAAATAAAACTGTTTTTATTTTTTTTCATCATAATTTTTCATAAATTCATTCATTATTTTAAAATATCATTAGATAATCTAAGGAATATATAGATGAAAACAGTGAGATATAAATCCTAATAAGGGAATGAACATGTTAAATAAACATAACATGTGAGTCAATGGTATAATATGATATCATAAACGATAAGGGTTTAGGGTAATAACATTTGAGAATAAAATAAAGATAATCGTTTTATATGATCATTGAACAATACGTATTGTGAAAAAATCATATAAAATGACATAAACATGAGTCAATATTGACTTTCCAGATAATATAATAGGTTGGAAAAATTCCCATATTTGATTAGTATTACTCCCTAATAACATACATGATGCCTCAAGAGACTAATGATTTACTAAATTCCATAGAGAGATATATAGGGTCACCCAAGATTTCATTTTAATGATATATGTGTTCCACATAATGGGAATCAATCTTATAGCATCACATAAGAATTACCAATGGAATGAAAAATGTGCTGCATAATCATACAATATATTATAATCAATGGAAATTTTATAATAAAGGAATTTTAGATATTAAAAAAATGAATGTATTAAACCAAAATTAAAGGGATAATATTCTATCAATATATTTGATAGAAATAAATACATAATTTCGATGAAATCCATAAAATAAATGACTGTGATCATTGATGAAAATTTCATTAATAGATTACATGGAATATTTCTCTAAGTAAAAGAAAAATTTCTATTTATAATCACTTATTAAAAAAGTAAAAAATTAAAAGTTATTAGGTTAAAATATGTTGTTAAAAAAATAACAATGGAAACTTATAATTAAAGAATCAATGAATAAAATGTTTATAATAACATTTAATTTCACACATACTGTATAAGTAAAAAACATTCCTTTCAAACTTTTGTATAAAGGTAAAAAATTACAATGTTATGAAAATAAAAATGATATTGCTTTCATAAAATATAATGAAAAATAAAATATTTGTTAAAATAACTTCAATATTTTATATTTAAAATGTGAAAATTGTTCTTGAATTTTTTTTAAAAAAAACATGGATATAGAAGATAAATGATTTTTGAACAAAAAGAGAAATGAAGTGATATTTTATAAAAAACGTTTTCTCAATCATTTTAATTAAAAAAGAGTGGAAAATGGTACTATTTATTGAAAATTTCAGGAATAACCAGATAATAATAATTTAAATTTAATTTACTAGATGATGATAAAATAATTCCATGTAATTTAAATTAATGCATAAATAATCCTGATAAAAATGTGATTGAAACATAAACCCAATCCTCTTCGATATGGTTTGAATTATAACTCACATGATGGAAGTAAATGAATTATAAAATAAAATATAATTAATTATGAAGGATTCGGGATATAGTAGGTAAATTGTATGTATATATACCATTTAAATGAAATTTGGGGCATTAATGAACATGTGTCTCGAAGAAGGATGTTTTGAGATGAAACTACTTCCTCGAGTCCACACATGGTCATGTATGTCTTTTATCTTCTATAAAATATAAATATATAAATTATCTATTTTATTAAGAAAACATTATAGGTTTAACACCTTATAATTAAACTATTTACTTCATTTATTTAAATTTATTATTAAATTACTTAATCAATTATGTTTACATAAAGGGTTTTATGAAAACATAGTTAAAAATTTCAGAATTGAATCAGTGTATTGAACATGGTATAAGGTGAAATTGTTCCATCATATAAAGATTAATAGTAATAGAATAATTATAATTTCTATACATAAATTTTACTTTTAAAAATTACTATGAATTATGGTTCTAAAAAATTAATTATGTCACATTCATGGAGATCGTAGACCATATATATGCTTGTGTAACGTTTGCATTTTTAAATGATCATGATGGAAATGAGGTAAGTGTTATTTTGTATTTCAAAAATTATAATAATATCATAAATATCATATTATTTATTTAAATACATTTATATATACCATCCATGTTATTTGGTAATAATTAAAAAAATGAATCACATTGCTGTGTGAGGTGGTAGTCATGCATACAAATGAATGAAATTAAAAAAATTATTTGGCTGGTCGGATAAGAAAAAATATATGATATATTTATTTTCCATAATGATTAATATCACATGAAAATATATCGTCGTAAACATCCATGATAGGAAATGATGGAAAAGGAGTTACAATGTTCTTTGAAGAGGTAGTCCTCTGCACATATTAATAGTTGTTTTGTTTCACATTTGATGGATGAGGAGACAGATTTATGTTATTAAATTAAAATAATAACATCAGCGTATATTTTAGATACCAATTAAATTATACCAGCATCATTGAGTAATATTTGTAGGATATTGAAGAATAAATAAAACAATGATTCCCAATTAAGAACAATACCCCTTCTTGGGAACCCTTATTTAGGATTATTCATGAATCCTCTTTATATTGGACTAGTGATCAAATCAATGAATCTAGGACATGGGTTGGGACATTGGCATGTATTTTGGTATAGATATAATGCAACACAATGCAATGTAATTATAAATAATATAGGAGAGGGGTCACTATTAAAATTAGGGGAATGGAAAAAACCAAAGATTGTTTACACTAAAAACTCATACACACATATTAAGTATTACAAAAGGTACGAAAATGGAACATTATGAAAATTTAGATGATATTTTGATTAAATTTTCCCATAAAATCATATTTGAAAACAAATAATTTTTACACTTATTTATTATGATTAACCCATAGTAAACATGTTTTAACCTTAACCATGGTAATTAAGTTTTTTTGGTTTTACTATTTGTGAGGAAAAAACTAAGTTGATGTTAATATAAAATAAAAATTATGTTTATTAAAAATATATATTAATTTTTTAGAAATTAAATTCTCAAAATTTCAATAATTTAATTAAAAATTAAAACTTCAGTCATGATGAAAATTGATTTTCCAAAGAAAATATTTTTATATATAAAAAAAGGATTTCATATCAAAATTCAACATTAAATTCATTCCAATGACCTAAATAAGATTAATCATAACATAATTAAAATAATTATAAATTAAAACCATTTTATATAAAATAGAACTTTTTAAATTAATTAAATTAAAAGGTGTTTTCAGTCAAAACAAGAATTCTCACCATTCAGTAAAAAATTAAACGTCTTAGAAAAATCCCAAAAATCCATCCCATGATATTTTTGAAATATTGAATATAAATAAATAAATGTCCATCTCTCAAATAATTTCTTTAATAAAATAAAATTTTATCATATTACTTGTTCCTATAATGAAATAATTTATTTGGATAAATTATATTTCAGATGGCTATAATGACATTAACAAGAATTAAGAACATATTTATCATTATATTTTCATTATATAATAAAATTAATTTAAAAAATTTAGTTAATAATAATAATAATTATATATGTAATGTCTATATTATAATGTTAATATTTAAATATTGATATTTTAATAATATATCATAGTTTGTTTAAACTCATTATTGCATGTTTTTTATGTTATAGAAAAAAAATCATTTAAATACAAGTTTCATACATTTACATTCAATAATAATAATATAGAGTCATTTATAGGTGTGGGATATGATGTATCAATTCTTCAGGACTCTAATAACCTAATAGTAAAACCGTGGAATTGAGGCATCATTCCAAGGAACAGTAAATGTTGTTGCATCAATCATACTGAATATAGTTATGATCTTTCATGCCTTTTTCCATTTCAATGAATCAAGATATTCTATAATCCTTATGGTATCATCATTTTTAGGGTGTTAGTCATTTATTACCTTCTTACAAGTAGAGGTAGTGTAACGATGAGCTCATGCCTATTACTAGGGACTTTCCACTACTGGATAATGATTTATGATGTGTAGTTTTGAGGATTCGACATTGATATATATATTCCCCTTTGAAATAAGGTAGATTGTCCCCCCATTATGATTAGTTAATGTGTGTTTTTCATCAATTGAAATTTTATTCTAGATGATGGTTCATTTATAAAACACTTTATGCGCTACATTCATTTATTTTTCACGACCCGACTTGACAGGTCCTGAACCATGACTACACCAATCCCGCCTCAAATAGTCCAAGGGATGGTTACCATATTAAGTAAAAATATCACTCATATGGGATCCATCACCATAATGTGATTTTACACACACCCATATCTCCATGCCCATAGATTTTCAAAATATAAAAAATTCTGACCCTATTCATGAATATGTCTAAGATACTAAAATCAGAATATGACATTAATGTCCTGAAAGTTATAATGGGGGTAAATAAAAGAAAGAATTTAAAATGAAGATATTCCAACCTACTCATTAGTTGAGGAGTACAATAAATTTCATCCACGCAAATAACACAATGGTTATACCATCTCATGTTATGCCCCACCATCTTCAAATCATCTAAGGACTCCATATAATGGGCCATCGTCTGCATAATACATGGGATGTGTGGCCAGTTCTTATGCCTTGGTGAGTATGAAATTACCTATTATGACACTAAAAAACACTAATAATGAAGAATCAGGAGTAGTCATCTCATAATAGGGATATAGTAAACGAATTATACAAAAACAAAATATAAAAAGGACATTGTGCCTCTAGGTTTTCATAAAAAAACTACTAACCATAGGACTTTTATTAAATTAATGATCCATCCAATATAACCCACTCCAAAATCCATGATGTCTTCAGATACACTCATACAATAGTTCATGGTCACTAGGATCTACCCAAAAAAACTCATAAGTTGTTGAATACCCCAATACTTAGATCAGGGATCACACGCAGAACCACTATGGAACACCACAAATCCATTCTGGATCCAACCTATATATAACAGATCAATTATCTATGATTATAATAACCCTTATAAAATATCTTATGAGATGGGGGATCAACACTCTACACAAGGAGTTCACTCCGACTCCACAATCCTTATCTTTGGTATAAGAAGAATTATATAGGATCACACCCTAGTCTCAAAAAGGGACACCAGAACATCTCTATGAGACTCATCCTCATGATGGGATGTCAATCTGAATATTTAGATGTAATTTTACACTATAACCTCAAGGTGGTGGAATAGGGGAACAAAATAAAATGGTACTAGTCCAAACAGAAGAAATGAAGGGCTCAAAACACCCTTATGGGGGAATATAACGTGCACTGGGGGTACATGTTGTGTCCATCCAACCCTTGGTCTTCCCGCATGTTGCATCCTCACATGGAATGTAAACCTGAAAGTAAAATGTATGTAATTATGTATGCCCAGTGTGTAAAGGTTTTATGGAACCATACCCATGATGTCTTTATGTGCTCGTGCACCCTACCCATGATGTCTCAAAACCAACGCCAGTCACCGACATATATTATTTAATGCCTAGGGTAAAACACATGCTCTGAAATTAATGGTCATCTTATATTTCTAAATTTATCCTCTGTTAGGGATCTATTATACTTTCTAGGAAAACTGTGATATTAATAACATTACTATTTTTTCAAATTATAATTCTGGGCTCACCAGGAATCAGATGCTCCTGTCATCTCAGTGTGTAGATCAAAAAATATTACAAAAAATATTATTAATCAATACATATAATAATTATAGTCTTTGATTTTTTCCCAACTATGGTATTTTATTCCCAACAGGGAAAACCCTACTAAAAAATGAGGGTATTGCGATCACATCTGTGTCTCACACTCTTAGGCAGTCTCTTGAAGATTCTCGTACTTCCACCAGAAATACACTTTTGGAATCGATCACCCATGAAAGATACTCTTCTACAGATCCTCTATCAACACCATGTAGTCATCAAAGGTATTTCTAGCCTCAATTTTCAGATCACCCTATTCATTAAGATGTGATCAGTCATTCAAGCACCTCCTTAGCTATGACACAATGAAGATGTCATGTAGCCATTCTAACAATAGTGGTAAAGCTAATTGGTAAACCACCTTGCTAACTCAACATAGTATCTAGAAATGGATAATGATTCTATTATATAGATTACCACCCTAGAAAAATATTCCCAATCCATGTAGAGGTGATACACTCATGAACACATGTTCTCCCTCCTCAATTTAGAGGCCTCCGTCAACAGTCCACATTAGACGAATAATGGATATTTCCAATAATAATCTACTCCATGATAATTTTCACCTTCTATATCATAACATTATTTAATTATTGTCCCATGAGTTAAAACTATCCTATATTAGTCCAATAAATGTGTGACCTTATGGGTCTCCTATATACGACCTCAAATGGTGCCATATCGATGGCATAAAGGTGGCAATTGTTGTACGAAAATTCTACCAAGTATGTATGATCCTCTCAATGATGTACTAAACTGAAAATGAAACCCTATAACATGTCCTAAATGAATTTACTGGTTAAATTAGTCTATTCATTAGTCTGGTTGTGAAATTCCATGCTCAAACACAACTGAATCCCAAGGTCTTACTACAATCTTATCCATAATGGATATGTGAATCGAGTTTCATGGTCTGAAATAATCATAAAGGGAACTCCATTGATTTGGAATATCTTTTTCATGTATAAACATACCATGATCCTTATAAAACTCTTCCCTCAAATTGAAAAGAAGTGGGAAGACTTGGTGAGTTGGTATCTGATCACGCAGATAGAATTCTATCCCCTAGAAGTATGTGGTAACCCCTTACAAAAATTCATGGATATCATATCCAACATCCACTATAGAACCTGAAGGGGTGTATATAAACCCACTTGAACCTACATTTCTTCCTTCACTTGATGATAAGTGAATAATTTAGAGACAAAATTTTCAACACAAATATTCATGCTTGGCTATTGAAACTGACATTAGAGGTCTTGTTACATATTTTGAAAACCTGAATGCACCAAAAAAAGGTATTTATGAAACTCCCTCATCACCTCCTCTCAAAAAAAATTGTACCATCGTCCATCCACTAAAAAACATAATGTGTTCCCCCACATTCATAATATTCATCAGGGGAACATCTAATAGTTATTTGCATATGTATTTTCTAATAGTAGTTAACACTATGTTTGTATTACAAAACACACTGTATAAGTAGAGTGGTGAAAATGATCGACTAAAAATATGGATAACCATCCTTGACCACTAAAGAAAATAGATATAAGGTAAACTACATTGAAACCTCATCCAAAAATTGAGAACAAGATCGTTTACTTAGAGAATATTTTATTATGTTCCCCTACCATGGATTTTTGAAAATATCAAATTCATATTCCTAGAGGAACACTATAAATCACCTTTATCTCATGTTAAGATCCTTCTATGAGAAGATGTAATAAATATTCATGTGGTCCGAGTAAACAACAAACCACTCTCCCATCAGGTAGTGTCACCAAATGGTCAGGGCAATGACTACCACTTCTATCTCAAGATTGTCGGTTGTGTGGTTTTTCTCATGTATTCTCAACTTACATGAATCATAGGAAACAATTTTCCACATCAACATCAAATCTCAAACTATCATGGTCCTTGATGTGTCACAAAATACTATATACATGACACCCACCTCTAGAAATCTCTTGATGGGGGATATCATAAATCAATGCCTAAAATACATGGAATCCTACTATATCCTCTTAGTACATATGAAATATTTTTCATTTTGGGTCAAAGTTTTCAAGGAATAAAATATCTTAATTAAATTTGGTACAAATATATTCTATTATACAAAATACCCAAGTAAGATCTGAACCTCCATAATTTTCTAGGGTGGCTTCCAATTTTACACTGCCTTGACCATAGTTGGGTCCAATGATACACCATCTGCTGATATAACATGTCCATGGAATTGGTCGTCCTAATTCAAGAACTGGCACATTAAGATCTTCCCATAAATTAGGTTCTCTCATTGTACATCTGGGACCATCCTCAAATACCTCACATGATCCTCCTTAGATACTATGTAAACAAGGATATTGTAGATGAAAAACACCACATAATTTTCTAATAGAGGATAAAATATCATATTCATGGGTTCCATGAAAATTAATGGGGAGTTTTTAGGTAAAATGGAGTCATCAAGTACTCCTAGTGACCGTAGGGATATCAATATTTGTACGTTAATATATCCTCATCTAGTTCTCACAATTGTTGATAGACTGACCAAATGTCAATATTCAAGAGCCATTGTTCCTCAATAAAATTATTGAAGAGGTATCACATCCTATGTTTGTTATATTAATACATAACAATATCGTAGTATAAGCATGAGTAATCCAATCAAAACCTCAAGCTATCATCATCATTCTTGTCAAACAACCCTGGGTCTGCACATGGGAAAATATTGGTTCTCACAAATCATTTATCATGTATGTCATCTATCTATAACCTCAACTCATAAATCTATGAGGGATCTATCCAACATGATGGTAAATATATATGGGCCATTTTGGTGTTTATTTTAATTCACAATTCCATATCTCAGTGGGGATGTCATCCTAGAACATCCTCAGGAAAGAATTCCCTATACTATGCCACCACTGTAGGGAACTAGTATCCATAGAATCCAATACAAAAATAGTTATTCTATCCAAATGATGAAAAATTGAATTCTCTATCCTATTAATAAGATAATCATTCTCTACAATGGTTTCATTTTTACAAAAAAGGATAACCTCACCCCATTACTACTAACACACCACATACTCTAACTAATACAGAAAATCTAGTCATGAACTGTGGATTTCCAATCCATACCTAAGAGGAAGTCATATGGAATCATCACTGACATACAATGATATCACCTTGAAGTGTTATATCACTCTATCATCAGATGTGTGCAATCACTGAGTCCCATCTAGTTGAAGTCTCCAAGCATAAGGTTTGATCCACAGGCTCAACTAAAATATCTATGTCCTGAACCAGATAAAAATTTAGAAAAGAATACCTCAGACATATTTCTATCAATACAAAAAAAACTATAATTAATAATATAGAAATCATACTTAATAATATCCCTAGATCATTAGGGTTATAGGACACCATGGCCTACAACTATCCCAATCCTTGACCACCATCTCCCTGAGCCTGGCATGGACCACCTACAGGTAGTGGTGGTAATAGGTCAAACCTCCAACCACCTCTTGATACACTAATGACCCATCTATCATGCCTCCCCCTACAGACTACCCCTATCTTACATCTTTCTCTACATTAGTGGTCACCCATCCATCTCCCTAATAGTTTTATGATGGTTTAGACAATCCCATGAAATATTTCCTCTATCGTTGTAGTGGAAAACTTCCATTTAATCAGTTGAAACATTCCATCTATAATAAAATTCTCCAAAGATCATGTATCCTAGGAATAGATACTGAAGTTTTAAACATGATAGGATCATTGAGACTGTAATTGGATACTTTCTATTGAGGTTATAGATCATGGTTTCCAACGACAGAAACTCATTGTCAGTGCAGGCTCTTCTAGGAAGATCTCCACCACTTAGGGTCATTACAACACTCCAGTATAAGTTGGAATGTAGAGATATATCATTATATCCTTGATATATTTCCATTAACCTAGTTTTAAGGTCTATTCACAGAAAAATGTTTCTACATCATATCTATAACATATAATAAGTGATCAGTAACCCTCACCAAATACTCCTCCATTCTCATACTACCTTATTATAAATATAAAAACTCATATATGTGAACTAATTATAATGTAAATGTATAAAAATTATCCCTGAATAGATTATCAATGTCTTACCTTAAGAGATCTATCTGATCATGTGATTGAGTCACCAGAATCAAACATCTCTCATAAGAACCTTGAAGAAGATTCATCGAAATGACTTACATTTTATATACGGACAACCTCAGAAGTGGGTAAACTCGAGAGAATACATCTAGACAGTCCTTAGCCACATGGGGGTCCGGTTCACCCAAAAGTCTAGGAGGTTAATACCTTTAGAACTCTTGCAGCACAATCAACCTATGTGCATCCTCATCCAATGATTTCAATTTTGACTTCTTCTCAATTGGCGGTGTTTTATATTTTAAACCACCCATATGCGCTATATTTGTTATAGGAAAATGTAATTAAACCTTTTGACTTGGTGGATAATCATCATCATCACATAATTGCATCCAGGATTGCTATACTCTTGTGGCATCTTTAAACAAAAAATATGTTTCATGGTGAAAGAGTATATATGGGGAAAAGACTCTAGAAGGAAATGGAAAAAACATACCATTTCAATATGATGCACATACACAGGTTTTCTTAGAAACCAATGTCCACTCGTACTTACTCAAAAGGAAGGTGATCAGAGTCCTAGTGTGTGAATATATTAGCCTTCACATCAAAAATCACATCCCTCACCTGAATCAGAACTCGAAACACATAATGTTGTTTCCATAAAACATAAAATAATTTCACACACTCAAATTAAAAGGTAGAAAATACTCATTTGATACGATTGATTCATGACCTGACTCGATGGGTCCCAAATCGCGACTAACCCAAGCCTACCTCCAATAGGTCTGTGGCTAGTGACCAGTGTAAAGTAGGAATATCACACACATGGGTGGAATTATCCAAATGAACTTGTACAAAAAAACACATATCCATGCCCCAAAAATAATGATATGTAAAACACCTTTAAAAAAATGCATACATATATCTAAGATACCACAATTACATTATGATAATAAAGTAATCAAAGAGATAAAAGGTCCAAATACAATCCCAACCAAAAACTAAAGATATTCCATCCTTGTTAGAAGGCGATGAATAAAATTAAATACAACCACCGGAATAAATAATGGTTTTCCCATATCAAGATATGCTCCACCAACTCCCTATCCTCCAAGGAAACCATCAAGTTTTCCATCATCTGGATAAGACATAACATATGTGAGGAGATTACATATAGGGGTTATTATAATAATACCTAGTAGGAATCCTTGAAAACACTAAATAAGAAGCATCAAGATTAGTCAACTCATAATTAGGATATAAATTTTAGTCCATAGTAAAAACAAATATATACTCAATAAGGATACCATGCCTCTCATCGGTCATAACCAAATAGCTAGCAACTGGATTTTTCATGAAAAATAGTATTTCAAGGATAACTGACTCCATGATCCTTGATATTAACATAAACACTCATCCACGAGTTCATGATCATTTGGCCCCACACAAGAAAACTCACTGGTCATTGATGAACCAAATACATGGATATGGTATCACACATAAGACCATTGGGGGAAACTAAAAAACCAATCTAGATCAACCTTCTATGTAGGGGATTGTTTTTTCATTGATAGGAAATACCATAATGAAATGAAATACTACATGGGTGATAAAATACATACTTTCGGATGTCATTCCAATTCCATAAACCCTACCTAGGGTATAAAATAAACAACAGAGGGTTACACTCTGGTTTCATGGAGGGACACCCCAAACTCTTTCTAAGACTCATCCTCGAGAGGGGATCATAATATAGATATATGGATGTAATGTGAAATTGTAACTGTGTTGGGATAGGCCAAGGGAACACACTCAATCAATAATAGTCCCAAAAAATAATTTAAGGTCCCAAAAAAATTCAAAATCAGAGTATACAACATTCACGAGGGGTACACACCATGACCATCCAACCCCTATTCATCCCGCATTGTGATGCATCACACAGAATATAATCATTAATGTGAATGGCATGTAAGTATACACTGAATATAGAGGACTTTTGACATAATACTCATGACTTCCTTTCAACCCATGTACTGATTCTTATACACTAGGTCATGATCATGTACCCCAAGACATGTACTCTATTTGTGTCCATGTACTTCACCCTGGTCATGCCTATGTATCCTAGAAGATATATACTGTGACACGAACATGAGTCACATTGAATGTGATCAGGGTCACACAGTGTGTCATATTTTTCTGCCTATGAAAACCTTGTCATCACGTAGGTGGTCCCACATGGTGTTTGATTATAGATTATACATTGTGTATCTAAGGATTTTATAGATCCCTATGGTTCTCCTCAGTTTCATACTATATATCATAAGCTCCACTGTTA
Organism: Viscum album; assembly: GCA_963277665.1. Lineage (NCBI taxonomy): Eukaryota > Viridiplantae > Streptophyta > Magnoliopsida > Santalales > Viscaceae > Viscum > Viscum album. Next base: position 845,572,765 of record OY728131.1, on the reverse strand, counting down.
TTTCCATTAAATATGGATCTAGGGTTGGCCAACCAATATATTCCCCATTCATACAAATCAAGGATTCGATCTTCTTAGAAAACATAACCATCAAACAATCTATCACTATTTTTTTAAAAAATTAGGAATAATACAAATTATCTATATATTCTACCTCATGTCATCCTCCATTATACTTGCACCTCAATTACACCCATGATCATGAGCCAAACATACATTATTGATCTATTTCATTTATGGATAGTCACAGAATGAACAAATATTAGGTATTCATCAAACCATCATCCATAGAGAATAACATTGATGTACATGGGTAAAAATGGTGGATAATTCCATAAACCACAAAATCTGATAAATGAACCTCATCCTTTCTTCTCTTTATCATCAGTCTGTCGTCTACAAATTAGAAAAATAAATATAAAAATAATCAATGAAAAATAAATTCACAATAAAAAAAATACTATTGATACAGGAATCAATTATTGTTCATGGAATTGATACGTGTCATACTAGGATGAAACTATACAAATAAATGTCCTATATAGATTTTTTAACGATTGTTGTCAAAGAATTATTGTGTGTTGTTGTCATTGGAAAGATCCATGAACATTGATGGTTGGTCGGTCCTCAATCTGATCTACATCTGATGTCATTCAATGAGATATCCTCCAATACCTCTCTCAAAAATCTCCTCTTAATTTTTAGGGATATGTGGATAACCCTAAAATTGTTCATAGTTGTTTATATATATATGATATTATTAGGATATTCTTTTAATTGAATAATAAAATGAATATAAATAATTTTATTTAATTATTCACCCACGAAAGCGCTCATGCTCAATGCCCTACTCCAACATAGATTATATCATGCCCATGGTAAAACCCACAATCTAAACTCAAAGGAGGAATCATATTTCAAATATGATCCACCATTTGGGAGTTATTCTATTTTTTAGGAAAACCTAGAATTTATTATAATTATTATTTTAATATTTTTCAAATATTATATCCAGGCACATTGAGAATTGAATTTTCACACCATCTCAATGCTTGAGTCTAAAAATAATCTATATAATATTCTAAATAAATACATGGGAAAATCATAGACATTACACTATTAATGATTGAATTTTGTTATGAAGCACTTGCAAACATTTCACCGGCATGGTTGGAGTTTTTGATTTGGTGAGGGATAAAAGTTTTATCAAAAGTTATTAAACAATCTATAGGGTAGTACAACCATGTTTGAGTGACTTTTGTGGACTGTTATCATTATGGAATGTTTACATGGAATGTATTTTTGAGGAATTAATTGAGAATGATATTTTTGTATAGGATTTAGAGGGAAATATTATGATCTATGATTATGATTCCATGAAACATGGACTTGTTGCATATATCCCCAAGAAAGGTTTGGGTAGTTATTGATTCTTGGAAGATATCCCCTACCCGTGGGGGAAAGTTATAACTTCACTTAAAGTCATCTAGATCGGTGTTATAGGTTGACCATCATATTATAGTTCTTTCACAAGACTAGAAATATCCTTTTCATTGACATTTATTACTATAGAGAAGTTGTTTCATGGTGATCGAGCAATGTTGGAGAAGTTAGTGTTGGATGATATATCGATCCTTTTCCATGACCAACACTATGGGCTAGTTTCTATTCCTAGAATGTACTAACAATTAGATTAGTGGGATAATTCATGGATGATATGTCAATGTTCTAGTGAATGGAGGTGTACATCAAATTTTGATTCAAATCCCTTCTTCATGGATTCTTGTGATAGTCAACATGAGTATAAGATGTTAATAATCCATTATATCCTATAGAGGAAGAGATTCTAACATAAACCTAACCAATATAGGTACTTCCATTGATGGGGAACATTATACATCCACCCCTCTTGATGATGTGAGTGTGTCCATTGTGAGGTGTTAATTCTATTCATATATCCATTACATAAAAATAATTTCTGTAGTGGTACTCACCCCAATAGGTATTGATTAGGTTTTTCTAGTGACATGAGGTGTTTGGTGATTGTATTGATTATGAGGTTCCTTTATTATTCTTTAATAAAGACCCTATCTAGTGTGGACAGTATGGATAACCCACTCGTAGATATGATTTATTACCAATAAGGAGGTTATTGTGGCATGGTAAATTATGTGAGTGGATGCGAATTATATTTCTACGAGTATAGGGGAATGTGTGACTAATTTTAAATGGTATCACATGGTTGACCACTATTGAATGGAATATTTGTACAGTGACTTGAATTCTATGGAGAAAGTATTGAGGGTTCATGGATTGATTATAGTTGAAATTTTGGGCTATGGATTGTTTTACTAAATCTCATAATGAGAATTTTCATGTTGGAGGCTATTAAGAATTGGTGAATTTCCCAAGTCATACTATATGACGATTTTATATACAATAAACTCTCATAGAATATATTATTGATTTATGGGGTAATTTTTCCATCATGGTATTTAATCCATTGTGGTTAGTCTGATAAAGTGGTGCATCAAAGGCACGGTGGATGAATCTGGTATCAAAGGAATATATTCCCAAAGGATAATTGATGTGTTGAGTATCATGTTTTTTGGATGTTATTTCTTACATAAAGATGGGTAAATTACTCACCTATGATCAATAGTGATGACCATGAACTCTTCAATTGTGTGAGAAGGGACCATGGCCATGAGGTGTTGATTTTTCGATTATGTGTTACCATATTTCATCTAACATTGGATCAATTTTTTATTAATTAACGTGGGTATCTTTTTAGTAACATCCCTATGAAGATTTATCTTACTAAATGAATCTAGTTTTGGATGACGTGATATGAAATTTGAGGGATGTCTAATATAGTAGAGAATGAACCTTAGTATATCATGATAATTGAATATATGTGTATATATTCACAATAAGGAATCCCTATTTTTATGATGGAGTAGCAGGATACCATATTGAGATCTTGTTTTTTGGTCACTTAGTCATGTTTTGTCTTATATTCTAGAGTTGATATAGCAGTATTATATACAAAATAATAATCATTTAATCCATATTATGGATGATTGAAAAAAATCAAGAAATAGTTTTATAATGATAATCATTTGAGTGAGGTGGGTGTTGTGTCTATATTCATAATGTAATGATAAAAATATAATTCGATTATCTTTGATAGAGATTGTGAAACCTACAATGGTTCAATATGTAGGTGAATGATTCACTTGAATGTTAAGATGGTAAGATAAGGTTGATATCACCAATCGGGATTGAGATAACAAAATTGGTGCATGTGTGTTTTTGATATGAGAAATTACAGAAACTATTTTGGGAACAAAGGATCTTGTTGATTTGTAACACTTTCAGTAAAAATGTGTAATTTTATTAATTACTCAATGATGCGAGTTGTGTGGTTCTGTTTTTCACATTCAAATGAACATTTATGATTCTATTTAATGGTAGTAATGGACATCCTAAACCTATGATTAACTTCTCCTCATAGACAATTTGAAATGAGTTTGGATGGATCATGGTTTTTCCCTTGTTCTGGGACAAACTTTGGTGTAAAAGATGTAATAAGCTAAGATTTTATGATATATTTATCATTTTAATTTCTCCAATAACATGTCATACGTGCATAAATGGGTATAAATGAACTATAATAAAATATACCATCATAACCTACTTGTAAAATTTCTAGAGCTAACAATAATAACATCTTTTTGAAAAAAAAATAACCAGCTTTTAGATAATGAATATATTTTTATAAATAAGTAATCAATTATTAGTAAATTCATTATTTGATTTTAACATCCTTTTATCTCAAAAAATATTTTTCATTTATTTTTATGAGTAAAAAATAAAATTAATTATTAATAATTTTATAATAATTATTCGAAATAATGATTTTTTGAATTAAATATATAAAAATAAACTTAGGTTTAAAATTTAGAATTATTCTAAAAAGGTTGATTTTTTTTAATAAAGTAAAAAAAATATATTTTTCAAATACCGTCATTTATTTTCATTTAGTAATTTAATTTATGTGTCCCATTATATTATTTTAAAATTAAAGATAAATATGATCCATTTGATACATAATAATCCAATTAACATTGTACGAGTCATAAATATTCATGACTTTGAAATAAGTTAATTGTTATACTAAAAATATGTTTCCCTAAAAACATTTTTCATTGAGTTATAAAAATATATATTAAAATTATTTTATAAAACTTCTAGAGATTGAATCAGAAAATCGATATCATAACTAGAATCCCAAGGTTCAAATGTGGTAAATGGTTCCCTTTTATTTTTCGTCATTGAGAATAGAAACTTTTGTAAATAGATGTCACCATGGTAAAGATAAAATGAAAAAAACATAGTTAAAACAATGAGATAATGTCTCAAAATCAACCCATCACATGAATTTATTACATTTTATAGAAGAAGGTTTACTATATACATCCCAAAGGCAAATATATGAAATTTTGGATCTATTTTACCTTAATAATGATATTTATATTTTTTCTAGTAAAGAAATTTAAAAAAATTCCAATCTCTTGAATTTAATATCCCTATCATTTTTACAAAAGGATAAAACAGGTATAAGTTTTTTTATAAATTCTTATGTGAAATATGAATTAATATTATTTATCAGGGATTTTTTTAATTTTTCTGATGAAATGATTACCTTAAATGCATACACAAAGATGATTTAGCGTTTGAGAAAAAAATTGTAAAATCATTTAATGGATTTTTAAAAAAAATCTAAAAGTGAATATGTATCTATTAGTTAATGTGACCAAAATATTTAATACATTATTGTAACAAATTAGGTAGGTTTGAAATCATTATATTATAATTATATAACTATGATCATGTCCTTTAAGTCAAATTAAATGAATAACATCAAAAATAATATTAATGATATTTTATCTTAAATAATATTTTGTTAAATTATTTAAAAATCATAAAATTTCTCAATGAGAACCAGAATGATGATATATGCTCTAAAATTACATCCCTTAACCATGTTATAGATCATTTAAAACTTATATGTAAAAATATAAAACTTTAATTGTAACGCCCCGACCCCAGTTACCCAGAGTAGGTGCATTATATTAATACATTGGCATGATTACAAGGAATCAAGTTCCGAAGGACCGATCTGTTTAGCTGTCTTGGAAAAATAGATCACATACATGAATGTTACATTTTTACTTTAAGACTTACAAAACAACATAAATAATCTTTTTGAATGCCATTATTCTCTTGGATTAACCCAGCATATCAATCACATTGCACTTCCTGGAATCCTGGGGAAAATAAAACATAGAAAGGGGTGAGCTCAAATGCTCAGTAAGGGTAAGCAATACAACAGAAACTTTCAAAAATAAGCATAAACATTTAAGGCAATGTATAAAACTAAAAAAAAGCCTTTTAAACTTGAACTTCAGCATAATATGGCAGAAATAAAATGAAATAATTCCATTTACTTATTCACATGGATATTCTACTAATCGAATAATCACATGAAATATCTCTAACCACTTTCATAATGATGGAATGCATAATTCCAGACTATCATAACCACATAGCCAAGGCCTCATGCCAAGACTACAAATAAGATTTTGTCAAGGCCTCGTGCCAAGACACTAGTTTGTCTCATGAGACCTACTGATGCATCGAGGAGCTATAGCAGGCTCCACCCGTCACTTACTAAGTCCAATGCATTCCTCATATGAATAGGTTTAAACGTAACATAAACATTCGTATTGAAACTAGCATACGAAATGTCAATAATTTCTCCATAAACCATGAATGGTATGAAAATAACACATCCACAGTCAAACATATCACAAAACCTTCAATGGAAGTTTTGTATAATAAATCAACTTCAAATTAGCTTAAAATTCATCAATGTATGTTGACATAGATGAATATGATGAGTAAATTTTGTTGATAGAAATACCTTTTTTGTAAAATCATTTAAAAGTCACAAATTTTTAAAGTAATTTTAAAATAGATTTTTGAATCAAAGTGTCACATACCACTTTGAAACTTTTGAAAAGAATTACCATTTCAAAACATTCATGTCCATATAAATAAATCATTAAAATAATTTTGAAAACATTGACACTAATTAAAAAGATTTAGAATGATAAATCTTTAAAACATTTGAAATTATGATCTTGATAAAGAGTACCTTTCAAAATACTTAAAATATTCATTTTGAAATCATTTTTATTAAAAATGGACGAGGATGATAAAAATGTCCCAGTAAATACTTACACATAAACAATCTCGGATAATGTTGAGATTGAGGAATTAACCCTTACCAATTTGGTAACTTACAAAACATACAACCCATGAAAGAGGTATCATACAATGAATATGTAAAAACACATAAATTAAAGTGTATTACACAAGGAATACAATTATGGGAAGTACATACACCATAGAAAAGGTAATTGTGGCAATATGGCATGAATCTCACGGGAATAAGGAGTGAGATGAAAACCCCTTGCACTTTACTCTACTCGAGGGTACGTTTAACCTCCTGTACAAAAATCGTAGTATGTTATTAAATTATACTAGAACCATATTAATATTTATGATATCTTACATGATTCATTTATGACTTTATATTACCCATTTAATAATAATTCCCATGTTACGTTAACATTTTGGGAAATAATCACTTTCGTTATCGTAGGTGTTTTAACTTGTTACTATTGGTTGTATCAAATAGATCATGATTTAAATACATCCAGAATATAAAACATGATAAATATATCACATATATTTATAATATAAATATGTATAATTGACATATATATGAAATGGAAAACACCGTTTATGGAGACGGTAGTTCGTATCTACGCATAAACGATGTTTATGTTTTCATATAGTATTGAACGGAAGTAAGTGAATATGATATATTTAAGTAAATAAATCCTTATATATAAATATATATATATATCTCTAGTAGCATTATTATTTCATATATTACATACTTATTAGTAATATATATTTTCATAATCGTTGATGAATGATGAACTTGGAAATGAATCTCATCGTGTCGTGGAGACGGTAATCCGTACGTACGCACGAGCGAAAATATAATTCTTTTGATATTAAAATAATATATAATTGGAAGGTATATCATATATACAGAATCCTTATAATTTTATATTTATTATTCACATCAAATACACATAATTATTATACCCATCCACATAATAATGTATTGAATAACAATTAGACCACGATGTGGAGATGGTAAGCCGTACGTACGCACGTATGGTGACATGTCATTCAAAGGATGGATAGAATACTGAATATGGTTGTACCATATTTATAATAACATAAAATTATATAGGAGATACTGGAGTTATTATTTTAGAATAGAAATAACAAAGAAAGAATAATTTGATAAAGAAAGGAACTTGAAAGATGGTGGTGAAAACATTACCTCTTCTTCGGGTTCTTCTTTTTGATTTGATCAAAAGGGCTCCATAAGTTGGCTTTATGATAAAAATAAGGCCACTATGTTGATTTGAAGGAAGTTGGGAGAGTATTTGGACAGGGGTTGGCTGAAACAAAAGGCTTTGAAGGTGCGAATAATTGGTTAGAAGTTGGGTCCTTTTATAAAGGGGAGGAGAGGCTCTTTAAGAAAAAATTAAAGTATTAATTTATAATAAATTTATATTCGGTTTCTAATGTCTCCAAAGTTAATTATTTAATGTTTAAGGCGGGTATGGGTATAAAAAAACTCAACCAATATAATTTAGACAGGTTTGGGTTATTATATTAACCTTATCTTTAAGTATTAACTCTTAGTTAATTAGTTTCACTTTTACAATGTCTCTATTAATTTTTATATTATATGGTTAATAAACATACTATATGCCTCCAAAAGACCCCAAGTGGTCCCTTAATGATATAACTAACATTCTATAAGTATCTTGGCCGAACCTTAGATTTTTAAGAATTTAATATCATTTAATAATATAATATTTGTTTTAAAAACTCTTTTATGTCAATTTTGAAACTATTCAATAATTGATTTTTGTAAAACTCATAACCGAATTATTACATCGAAAAAAGAAAATTAAATCAATACTAACATGTAATATTAACCTATAAAATTATTGGTATTTTTAAAAAGTCTCAAATTACATTTATATGGGTATTTATAATATCAATTATTCTAACTTTTTATTAATTAGGTAATTACTGCATCATCATTGTGTCATAAATAAATTAAATTATATAATGTCTAAAAATTGTAAATAAAATAACATTATTTAGTAAATCTCTTTATATTTCTAATTACTATTTATATTCTAAAATCCAACATATATAACCCTATGTAAAAATTGTTTTTCTAAAAGATATATGCTTTAGTCATTTTTGTATTTATTTTAAATTATTTAAAATAAAGTGTCCCAATAACCTTCAAGTGGCTCCATGGGGTCCCAAAATCAACCCAAATATGACCATGGTCGGATATGTATCCACCAATAAGGTTAGGACACGTTTATGGTAATTTGGTATTATTATAATATTATTTTAACCCTTATTTACCGGATTTACCCTTTAACCATGGTAAATAAAATATTTACCAAAGTAATTATTCAAAATGTATAAAAATAAAAGTTACCTATTTACACAATTTGGAAATCTTGATTCCAAATATGGAATCCATTTTTCCAAATTCAAAACACAGAAGTGGCAGAAATTAATTTAAAATTAATTCCTGCTGTCAAAACAAAAAGCGTGTTTTTAAGATATAATAACTATCAAAAGATTGATACTTGTTTATGTCCGGTTTAATTGTGAAATTATGTCCAAAGAACAACGTTGTATTAAATGGTAAAAATTTATTCTAAATATACTTTAAAACCTCTCAAATTCATAATTTATCACTATTTATTATTTTTATTAAAAAAGTTGTATTTAAATAAAAATTTAGTAATTTTCGCTATTCATCAATATATTAATGTTATCTGAAAAGTACCAAAATTTCACCTTAGGCTATATTCAATACTCCGAATATGAAAACGAAGTCCATTTTGAGAGATAAAATTTATACAATTTTAAAAAGTAGGTATTACTATTCATAACAGCTAGTTTGATTAGTTGTGGTGTGTGTTAGAACTCGAAGTTGCGTACAAAACACACTACTGTATTATTCAAATGAAAACATACCGTGGAAGCTTGGGATGTTTCATTGTAAATTTTTTATGTCCCCATTCTAAAAAGTAAATTTATTTAGTCAAATTGAATATATAAAAGTTTAAAATATTGGATTTAAAAAGGGTTCACTATTAAAATTGGTAAAAGTGCAAAAAAATGAATTTGTTCTTACATTATGTCTAAGAAACTCATAATATGGATTCTTAAATTATAAGGATTATATAAAGTTTAAAATTTTGTTAATACTATTCATAACCTCTTTTGAACGGCTTGTTTGGTAAGTCATGGTGTACTTGAACTCGGTGTTGCGTGTAGTGCAAGTTATTGAATTATTTTGAAGAAATAACACACTATGAAATCTTGGGGTGTTACATTCTCCCCTCCTTCAATAAATTGCATCCTTGTAATTTGAAATTTTCATCAAAAATTAAAGGTTTAATATAGAAAATATCTTTGTGGGAAAACCCACATCAAAAATTGGGTTAATAAAATTTAGTCTTAATAAGCGGAAAAGAGAAATGAAAGGGGTCACCACCAAATTATGATCTCTATTCGGAGAACATTGGTTGCAATTAGAGACATATAATTGGAGTAAAAACATTAATATTTATAGGTAGTGATTGAGGTCATCAATCACAAAAAGTGTAAAATTGAGGGCCTTAAATTCATCAATCTATGATGAATTAAAATACCATCGGTTCAACAAAACATAAGGTATTAGGATAACACATTTTTGGCATTTCAAAATATATTTTTTGAAACCCCACATCGAAAAATGAATTAATGAGGCCTCTATTTTAAATAAATACTGGAATGTATAAAGATTACCAAGATTAACACATACTAGGGTTCCATGTATGAAAATATGGATATGGAAGAGAAATCTGACCATCAATTATCTGATGGAGAGTGGTAGAGAACATGGATATTGTTGGTTAGAGTGGACACTCAAGAGGGGGTGAACTGAGTTCCAATTAAAATTTCTGTTTAAATATCGTCTAGTTAAAATCCCCCGATTTATAAAGTAAGTTAAACTGTAGTTAATTTATACAGATTGTAAATGTTCACTTAGCTTCTCAAAGATTGATTAGGTCTCAGTTAATTTAACCATAAGGTCAAACTAACATTTGAACCTAACCTATTGATTTACAATAAGTGTAAACACTTGCTAATTTAACTATCAAATTAGTTTCAAAATAGTTGTGTATTTAAAAGTAATAGAAGCGGAATAAATAACATATATGTAGTATACTTTAAACTTAAATAAAAGATGCATAATAGATATAACAAGAGCTTCAGTCTTAAGTTGAGACTTAGTCCTCTCATATATATATATATATATATATATATATATATTTGATCCACACCCTGGATCGGGGTTAACAACAGTTTTACAAAACCGTCCAGGCCACGTAGGGACCTCTACCACTATTCTACGTGGGAAACAAAACAAAGACCCGATCACACCAGGACCTCTTCCATAGTTGACATTGGTAAACAGAAGTTAAGATAATTTGAGTGAGGATTTTTATATCCTCCAGTTCAGTGCAAGAGACAGTGTGTGTAAAGATATAGAGAGTACACCACACTTCTCGAAAGTTAATAAATAAATAACATAGAGAAGATAGATGAGAGTTTAAAAAGCTCTAGTGATTATCAATGTTTCTCTGGACTCGTTGGATTCACCAGGAATTCTTCTGAGTTCTTCTCTGGTTTTTCTGTTGAAAAACAGAGTGTCGTAGTTCAGCTTGTCTTCTTCAGGAGTGAGAAGGATCTCTTGATTCATCATGTGTTCTTCAGTAGTATTTAATTGCATACATGAGAGTTCTTTGAATGTCTTGCAATCTCTTTCTTGCTTGGGATTGTTCTTCTTGTTCACCAGCGTGCTCTCGGGTGTATGAAAGTTCTTCTTGTTGCATCATCACACTTTTCTCACTTCACTGCTTGCTTCGTTGTTGCTTGTTGCGTTTTTTTGTACTGCATCTCAGTCTTTCTTATATTCCATGATTTCTAGCAGTAGGAATTATTCCCTTCTCATAAGTACGAGATACAGTTTCCTGACATGCCAACCACTATCATTAAATAACATTAATTTCATTAAAAACAACAAATATGACCATTAGCATTATTTAAAATAATATTGATAAAAGCTTAAGAAACAGTGTCACAGTGATTATGGAAACAATATCTTCTTAACGGTATGTGGTTCACGGTGTGAGCTTCATGGTGTGTCCTTCATGGTGTCTAGTCACGGTGAGTGGTCACGGTGTCTGGGTCCCGGTGTCTGGGTCACAGTGTCTCGTCATGGTGTCTCATCATGGTGTCTGGGTCACAGTGTCTCGTCACAGTGTCTGGTCACGGTGTCTGGGTCATGGTGTCTGGGTCATGGTGTCTCGTCACGGTGTCTGGGTACATAGAAAAATATCTGTATTTGGACTAAGAAAGTGATATGCAGAATATGGATTAAGGTTAATCATTAGAGAGTAAGAGAATGTGAATCATAAATATAAAGGTGTGATAAAATATGTGTGAATTGTGATCAAGTATGAGACTTGTAAATAATAAAGAGTAATTACCATCATAAGAATTGTTATCATAAAAACATGATGTGTATCTATTATTGAGATTGAAGAGCATTAGCAAGATGTGCAATGAAGATCGAGATTAATTAATAGTAATGAGATTTGTGATCAGTAAAACATGATTAACACAAGAGGAGTCCAACAATATCCCCCCTTTTGATGATCACAAATCATATGTAGGAAGAATATAAATGGCATGTAATATTAAAGATACTAGCATAGAAAAAACATTATAGAACTGATACTTGTAGTTTTTCTCCCCCATTTATTCTATTATATAACTGACATTGGTAGTTTTTATCCCCCTTTTGGGATTATAAAAAAGTAGAGAGAAGGAAATGAAACACTGTATTTGGCATTAAACAAAGGGTTTAGAATACAATAAAACATGAAACAATCAAAAAGGCATCCCATCAAAAAGAAAAGAAGTCCACAGACGCTTCAGGGATCCACCATGGCTTTGCCTTTATCAGCAGCAGGAGCTGGTGTTGAAGTAGAAGAAGGCATAGATGTTGTAGACAATGAGGGTAAGGGTATACCTTCAAAAATAGATGGAGCCAAAGTAGGAGCAGTAGAAGATCTAGGCTGTGGTTGGTCAAGAATGATTGGCCAGATCTGAGAAAGAGCATGGCTGACTGTCATGGCAGTTGAGTCTAAGGAAGGTAGACCAGGTCTAAAGGTGCAACAACTAGAGCTACTATAGTAGTACTCTTCACATGAATATACGACTTCAAAAGATTGATGAAATCATTAATGATTTCACCACCATATTACATAGCCTTTTCAAAATCATCCTTATTCTCTAGAAATCTGTCCAATAATCTGGTGAAATCTGAAAGATTCTGAACTTGAGCATTAAAAGCTTGAGTCACTGGAGGGATTCTCAAATTTTCCACAATATATCTAAAGTGATCTGTCATATCACTTATAGAGAAAATCCGGGAAAGATACAAATCTATTTTCTTAGAGACCTCTTATTGAGCATCATTGGCTATCTTAAAATGAATTCTAACTAATTCCAATGCTCTATCACTGTTCTGTATCACTGCTGACAAAGAAGATAAATCCAAGACACTAAAGGCATTTTGAAATTCTTCTTTTATTATGGGTCTTAGCATAGAATCATCCAAAGAAGGTGTGGAGGTCTGATAAGAAATAGGTGAAGCCTTGAAAGCTTCGATTAGAACTTTGAGCTATTTCAGAACTTTTTGAAGGCATCCAATGTATTCATCTGTAATCTTATTAAGATTTTCCACAAGCTCTCTCAAGCGTTCCGACATCTTGGTGTGCCTTTTTACAATATTTTCATCAAAATAAAGTAGGTATGGATGAACTTGAGACACAATCTCCCTTGGAAGGAGGTAATCAGAAGACTCATGAGAAACATCAACAGGTGCAGGGGCAGAAACAGGAGCAGGCTCTGATCACAAAGACAACTCACTCTGCAGACTTGCTACCATACTTTTCAGATTTGCAACATCAGCACTTAGCAGCATATTCTCTACTCTGACTTCTTGAATTTCTCAGATCATCCTTGGTTGAATATTCAAGATAATATTTTCCAAGAGAATTGATGCATCTTCTTGACTCAACCGAGTCACTGGGCGAGGTTGATTGGAGTGAATTTTCTCAACTCCAGCTAACAAAGTCTCTCCAAAAACTTTCAGATCATCTTTGGTCACAAAGGAGTGAAGCTCAGGTAAGGATGTAGATAAAGGTAAAAGTTCAGATTCTGGTTGAGGTTCAGAGTTATCTTCATACACAGATTATGATTTAGATTGAGGTTGGGGCTCTGATTCTAGTTCTGAAAGAGCTAAGGACATCAGTTGAAAGAGAGAATAAAGATCCATTGCAGTTGCAATCACTTGAACTGACTCATTCTCATCATTAAAGCCTGGGAACTCATAATGGGAGAGCACAAAGTAAGTGATAGAAGGTTGAGAAGCTTCAGCAGATCCAGCTTCTGCAATATCAAGGTTTTGAGGTTCCTCCCCCTCAACTTGTGCTTCCCTTCCAGATTCTTGAGGTTCAGTAACATGCACAAGATCCACAGGATCATCCCTAACCTCTTCAACAAAATTTTGCCTTGCCACCTGAAAGGAAATTTCCATTCTTTCTTCAGCAGAAAGAATAATCTTAGGAACCGATTGTTCCACTGGATAAGCTTCTAGACTTGCTTCTTTCTCAACAGAAAGATCCTCTTCCACATGATCTGCCTCTAAGGATTCTTGCTGTTCTGAAACATGAAAAACCAATTTCCTTGCAATATTGGGATGAGCTTCTTCCTCATGAAGAACAACTGAAGGATCCTTATTCCTATCCATTTCAAAAACAACTTCATCTCCTTGAGGTATTTCGGTAGGGATAATAGCATGGACAACAACCCTTTCCTCTTCAACCGGAATTGTTTCCATTGGAGGTATTACAGGTTCTTATCTAGGTGGTACTTCATCTGTTACTTCTTCTTGTTCTTCATCTTCTGAATACTCAGCCACTTCATCTGGTTCCAAACCAGGATCAACTATGTTCTTAGGCCTTCTCGGATAGTGAATATGATTAAATTTTTTACACAGTTGATCACTATCCTCAACCCACTTCTTTATTCAGGGATTCCAGCTTATCTTAATCCTTCAGATGATAGGCATGGATAGGCAGATATCAAGGTCCTCTAACTTTTCATCATTCGGTCCGACCATCCCTTTTGCAACTAACATAGATGAAATCATCCTTGAATAAAACAGGGAGGTGGATTTGGAAGTTACTTTGATCAGATCACAGATATGGTTGATAACATACTTACACAGATTGATCTTATGGCCATTCTTCAATAGTTGAGTCAGGAACACATCCTGATACTTCATTACAGAAAAATCCCCTTTTCTTGGTCTAACAAAATTCTGAACAGACTTGAACAGAAGTCCTGTCTCCCCACCTAGTTCAGCAGCTATGGCCCTTTGCTTGGTGCAATTTCTAGTTCTACTTTCCAAAGCAGTCTCCAGGTCAAAGATGTTGGTTGTTGGAGGAGGGTCTCTCTGGTAATCTTCACAAACTCCTTCCTGGGGAATTCTTATGCATGCAGCCCACAACCTTGAAGAGAAAGAACACTTCAGACCATCAATCCAGCTGGTCACCATAAAGCTTTCTCTAAACTCAAAATAGAACTTCACATACTGATAGAATTGAGATACCAGTCTCGTGTAATTCGGTCTATTCTGTCCAGTGAACCATTCAAGCCATCCTTGTTCTCTTAAAATGTTCAAAACCAATGATCTTCTAGATGGAAACCACTCAATGAAAACATCCTTTTCAGGTACAACGGTACGGCTTACCCGGTTTGGGTTTAGCGGTCCTTCGGGAGCTATCCTCGGTATCCTCTTTTGTTTCTTATAGCGGGGCTTCTCAGACGAGGGTGAAGATGGACGCTTCATCCTTGGCATTCACTAAAGGATTGGGCGAGAGATAAGAGAAGGTTAAGGAGAGAGTTCAGGTAAATAATTGAATGAAACCCTTATATTTTATCATTTGGGAATTTCAAACATCATAAAAACAAAAACGTGGGAAATCAAATAGCGGTGTAATAAAAATTACCATGATATGGGTTAAAAATAAGAATTAAAAATAACTCTTCACGGTGAGACCGTGAGTAGGTATTGTGGTGAGATGAAAACTAGTCATCACGGTGAGACAGTTTATAGTCATCACGGTGAGACAGTGAGCATTTTATATAGTCACGGTGAGATAGTGAGTTGTCAGACCGTGAGCATAAAACAGTGAGTATGAAACCGTAAGTTAAAGTACAATAAGTATTAAACATTAAGGTTAGTAAGATATTCATTTATGATTAATCATACCAAGATCATGTATGATGTAGTCTAATATTTTAGAATTTAATGGTTTAGTGAATATATCAGCAAGTTGATATTCTGTACAAATGAATTCCAAAGTGATATCACCTTTTTGATAATGATCCCTCAAAAAGTGATGTTTTACATCAATATGTTTTGTCCTAGAATGTGAAACCGGATTCTTAGAAATATTAATGGCACTTGTGTTCTCATAATTTATTGAGACATGTCTGAATTGATATCCATAGTCTAGTAATGTGTGTTTCATCCACAAAATTTGTGCACAGCAGCTGCCAGCAGCTATGTATTCAGCTTCTGCAGTAGATAATGCAACCGAATTTTGATTTTTACTACAGCATGATACTTGTAACTTTCCTAAAAGGTGACATGTTCCAGTTGTGCTTTTTCTATCTAGCTTACATCCACCAAGTCAGTATCCGAATGACTAACTAATTCAAATGATTGTCCTTTGGGATAGAACAGTCCTAAATTGGGAGTATGCTTGAGGTATTTGAAAATTCTATTTACAACATTTAAATGTAACTCTTTATGGTTTTCTTGAAAACAAGCACACATACACACACTAAACATAATACCAGGACGACTAGCAGTCAGGTAGAGTAGACTTCCAATCATTCCTCTACAAGTGGTTTGATCAACAGATTTACCATTTTCATCAAGATCCATCTTACAGGTGGTACTCATGGGAGTGTCATTAAATTATGTGCTATCCAATCCAAAACGTTTTAAAAGATCTCTATTATATTTACTTTGAGTTAAAATAATTCCATCATCATTTTGAAATATTTTAAAACCAAGAAAGAATTTAAGTTCACCCGTTAAACTCATTACAAATTCATTTTGCATCATTTAAAAAAATCAGTACATAATGTAGTTTTTGAAGATCCAAAAATAATATCATCTACATAAATTTGTACAACTAAAACATCATTAGAAATTCGTTTTATAAAAAGAGTAGGATTAACTATTACTTTTGTAGAACCTTTAGAAATTAGAAAAGTACTTAATGTATCATAACAAGCTCTTGGAGCGTGCTTTAAACCATATAAAGCTTTTGATAATTTGAAAATATGATTTGGAAAATGAGGGTTTGAAAATCCAGGTGGTTTTTAAAAAAAACATCCACAGAAATATATCCATTTAAGAATACACTCTTGACATCCATTTGATATAGTTTGAAATTTAGATGTGCAGCATAAGCATGTAAAATCCTAATGGATTTTAATATGGCTACTGGAGAAAAATTCTCCTCATAGTCAATACCTTCTTCTTGACTATAGACTTGTTCAACTAGTCTAGCTTTATTTCTAACTATGTTTCCAGATTCATATACTTTATTTCTAAACACCCATTTAGTGCCTATTGTGAAAGTGTCCTTATGCCTTTCAACAAGATTCCAAACCTTATTTCTTTCAAACTGATTGAGTTATTCTTTCATATCAATTACCCAAAATTCATCATTAATAGCATCATAAATGTTTTTAGGTTCAAGCTGTGAAAAGAAGGCTTGATGTTCAACCTGATTTCTAAGAGAAGCTCTAGTATGTGTCCCTCTATCAAGATTTCCTACAATAGCATCTAAAGTATGATTCTTTCGAATTCTTTTTGATCTAGAAAAGGTAGGACTAGAAATTTCAGGATCATCAATAGGTTAGGAATCAACAGAAGCAGGTACTAGAAAATTTCCTGAACTGTTTGTCTTTATAGCAGGTTCATTTGATTTTTCATTAAGGTCCATAATAGATAAGTCTTCTTCAAGATTTTCAAGAGAGGTTTTAGGCTCATGTGGATCAGTTTCATCAAACTTGATGTGAACAGATTCTTCAACACACTAGGTTCTTTTATTAAAAACTATATAGGATTTACTAGAAATAGAATAACCTAGGAAAATTCCTTCATCACTCTTGGATGTAAACTTGTCAAAATTATCTTTGGTATTAAGAATAAAGACTTTGCAGCCAGATACTCTGAAGTAGTTGACCTTAGGTTTCTTATGGTTCCACAACTCATAAGGGGTCCTCTTAGGAACATGTCTGATCAAGACTCTATTGATAATATAACAAGTTGTATTTACAGCTTCAGCCCAAAAATAAACAGGTAGGTCATACTCATTGAGAATGGTTCTGGAAATTTCCTGAAGAGTTCTATTTCTCCTTTCTACTACACCATTTTGCTGAGGTGTCCTAGGGGCAGAAAAGTTATGACTATATCCATTCTGTGAGAAATAGGATTCAATTTCATGATTCTCAAACTCACGACCATGATCACTTCTTAGAGTTTTAATCCTAAGTCCACTATGGTTCTCTACAAACATTGAATATTTAACAAACTAAGAACAAGCTTCACTTTTGTGAGCTAGAAAATATACTCCAGTATAACTAGAAAAGTCATCTACTAAGACATAGACATAGTGCTTCCCATTTAAGCTAGAAACTCTAGATGGTCCAAAAAAATCCATGTGAACCAACTCGATAAGTTGAGAAGTTGAAACTTCTTTCTTTGGTTTGAAAGAGATTTTGTGTTTCTTTCCCTTTTGACAGGGATTACTAACTTTGTCATTTGGAAACTCACGTTTTTGTAGGTCTCTCACTAAGTTCTTCCTAGTACGTTTTCTAAGTGAGTGTATATTGCAGTGTCCTAATCTTCTGTGCCAATTCCAAGACTCTTTATGAAAATCATTTAATAAGGTAATATTTTGCATGTCTAAAGAATTTAATTCAACAGCATAAACATTTTCATTTCGTACAGCAGAAAATACTAAATAATTTTTAGAATTAAAAATAATGCACGAATCATTTTCAAATCTAACATTAAAACCATCATCACATAACTGATAAATACTTAACAGATTATATTTAAGTCCATAAATGAATAAAACTTTAGAAATTAATACTGAGTCAGTGTTACCAATCTGGCCTAAGACGATGATTTTCCCTTTAGAGTTATCACCAAAGGTGACAAAGCCTCCATCAATTCGAACTAAGATTTTAAAGCATGAGAAGTCTCCTGACATATGTATTGAACATCCACAGTCCATGTACCATGTCTTCCTACAAGTGGTCTTCAAGTAGGTTTTCTACAAAACAGATTTAGATAGGAAATGATTTTGGTACCCAGATCTTCTTGGGTCTAGACAGGTTAGCAATCAATGCTTTTGGTACCCAAATTTGTCTTATGGGTCTCACAAAATTTGTAGAATCAACAGATTTTGAAAGATAAGCCTATTAATATTCGTAACTATGAATATAACTAGTTGAAGTATATAAATTTCCAGAACTATAACTAGCAATATTCTGTCCAGATTTAGGAATAAATCTATTCTTAGTAAACTGTATCTGTCTGGGTTTGTAGCCTATTCCAGTAGTGTATTTTGGTGAAACTTTCTTTCCTAGAATTTGAGTTAGTGTATCCTTTCCATTTGTGAATTTCTCTAAATCCTTTCTGAGTTGCTCATTGGACAATTTCAATTCAGTGTTCTCCTTTAACAGTTGAGCATTTTCCTCTTTTTCAATAGTAAGTTCAGTTTTAAAATTAGTAGTGAGAGCATGTTGTTCCTTTAATGATTTATATTTATCCTTAAGTTCATTACATGCCTCTTCCAACATATTACAATATTCAAAAAATTCCTCACTAGTCATGTTTTCAGAATCAGATTCAAATTCTGCACTATCTTCAGAATAATAAGAATTAAAAGCAGGAGTACCTATGGTTACATCAGATGTGTTTATCATAAAACACATGTTTTCCTTATTTATGGTTTCAGTCTCAGAAGTTTCAGATTCACTGGATCTATCCTCATAAGTTCTCCAAGTAGCCGTCACAGCCTTTTTGTACTTACTGTCCTTGTAATCATATTTCTTCTTGAATTTGAGCTTTGGGCAGTCTGCTTTAATATTTCCTTTTCTTTTGCACTCATAACAGACAACTTCATCACTTTTATCTGACTTTTTCCAATCCTTCGTCCAATGTCCCTTATTGTCATACTTTCCTCTGTAATTTGATTTTCTGAAAAATTTCTTCTTCCTGTAAAATTTCTTAAACCATCTGGCTATCTGAGCCATTTCTGCATCACTATCAGAGTCTGAATTTTCACTGGTTGAACAGTCAGTAGGTAGTTGAGCTTTATATTTGTCCTTGATCATTGAAGTAGTATTCTTGAAAGACACTGATTTTCTCTTAGGTTCATCAACTTCCTCTTTTTTCACCTTGAGTTCTTCCTCATAACTCATAATCTTACCAATGAGTTCTTTGACAGGTAGAGCAGCAATTTCACATGTCTCTGATTGAGACAGATGTGCCTCTCAATCGGTCTGGTAAACATGTCAAGATTCTCATAATTTTTTCCTTTGCTGGAACAACCTTTCCATGTGAATTCATTGTATTGAATATATCATTAAACCTGAGATACATATCAGAAATAGGTTCATCAGTCTTCATTTTAAAATTATCATATTTAATAGTATTAGTATTTAATATCATTTCTTTAACATTGGTTGTTCCTTTATGAGAAACACCCAAAGTATCCCAAATTTCAAAAGCAAATTTACAAGAAGAAGTTATGTTAATCTCTTCATCTCCTAAATCACAGTACATGGCATTCATAGCTTTACAGTTATTATTGTAAGCATTCTTTTTAGGTTCATCCCAAGTGGATCTAATAGTAGTGGGAAGTTTATATTCTGATTCTATGGAAGTCCAAATATCAAAACCAATCCTTCCTAAATGAATTTTCATTTTAAGTTTCCACAGAGCATAGTTTTTACCATTGAAGAAAGGTGGTCTGTTAGTAGCAGGACCCTCTAGTCTATTATCCATAACTAGATTTTAGAACGATAATTTAAAGAGATAAAAATTTAGAACTAACCGAAATTTATGATTGTAAAAGATGCAACTAAAATCATAGTTAAAAAACATAGTATTTCAAAAATATTTGAACAAAAACACAACCCTCTAATACCAAATGTTGGTCGGAGTGGACAATCAAGAGGGGGGTGAATTGAGTTCCAATTAAAATTTCTGTTAAAATATTGTCTAGTTAAAATCCCCTGATTTATAAAATAAGTTAAACTGTAGTGAATTCATACATACTGTAAATGTTCACTTAGATTATAAAAAATGATTAGGTCTCAATTAATTTAACCACAAGGTCAAACTAACTTTTGAAGCTAACCTATTGATTTACAATAAGTGTAAACACTTGCTAATTTAACTGTAAAAGTAGTTTCAAAATAGTTGTGAATTTCAAAGTAATAGCAGTGGAATAAATAAGATATATGTAGTAAACTTTAAACATAAATAAAAGATGCACAACAGATATAACAAGAGGTTCAGTCTCAAGCCGAGACTTAGTCCTCTCAAATATATATATAAATTTGATACACACCCTAGATCGGGGTGAACAACAGTTTTACAAAACTGTCCAGGCCACGCAGGGACCTTTACCACTGTTCTTCGTGGGAAACAAAACAAAGACCAGGTCACACAAGGACCTCTTCCACAGTTGACATGGGTAAACAGATGTTAAGAGAATTTGAGTGAGGATTTTTATATCCTCTAGTTTAGTGCAAAGATAGTGTGTGTAAAGATATACAGAGTACACCACACTGCTCGAAAGTTAATAAATAAATCACGTAGAGAAGATAGATTAGAGTTTAAAAATATCTAGTGATTATCAATGTAGCTCTAGACTCGTTGGATTCAGCAGGAATGCTTCTGAGTTCTTCTCTATATTTACTGTTGAAAAACAGAGTGTCGTAGTTCAGCTGGTCTTCTTCAGGAGTGAGAAAGATCTCTTGATTTGTCGTGTGTTCTTCAGTAGTATTGAATTGTATTCATGAGTGTTCTTTGAATGTATTTCAATCTATTTCTTGCTCGGGATTGTTCTTCTTGTTCACCAGCATGCTCTCAGGTGTATGTAAGTTCTTCTTGTTGTATCGTCATACTTTTCTCGCTTCACTGCTTTCTTCGTTGTTTCTTGTTGCGTTTTTGTGTACTGCATCTCTTTCTTTCTTATGTTCCAAGAGTTTTGGCAGTAGGAATGATTCCCTTCTCATAGGTACGAGATATAGTTTCCCGACATGCTAGACACTATCATTAAATAACATTAATTGCATTAAAAACAACAAATATGACCGTTAGCAATATTTAAAATAATATTGATAAAAACTTAAGAAACGGTGTCACAGTGATTATGGGAACGGTGTCTTCTTCACAGTATGTGGTTCACGGTATGAGCTTCACGGTGTGTCCTTCACGGTGTCTGGTCACGGTGTCTGGGTCACAGTGTCTCGTCACGGTGTCTCGTCACGGTGTCTAGGTCACTGTGTCTCATCACGGTGTCTGGTCACGGTGTCTGGGTCACGGTGTCTGGGTCAAGGTGTCTCGTCACAGTGTCTGGGTACATAGACAAATATCTGTATTTGGACTAAGAAAGTGATATGCAGAATATGGAATAAGGTTAATAATTAGAGAGTAAGAGAATGTGAATCATAAATATAAAGGTGTGATAAAATATGTGTGAATTGTGATCATTTATGAGACTTGTAAATAATAAAGAGAGTAATTACCATCATAAGATTACTTATCATAAAAACATGATGTGTATCTATTATTGAGATTGAAGAGAATTAGCAAGGTTTGCAATGAAGATCGAGATTAATTTATAGTAATGAGATTTGTGTTAAGTAAAACATGATTAACACATGAGGAGTACAATAGCTATGAAAAGGACAACATTCCCAAATCCATAAATTAGTGATGATCTAAGGTACCATCTAGGACAACATTTTTGTTCTAAGTTACTTTTATTAATTTTGAGGAATTTATTTATGGGATTGGCTATGATCATAAGGATATACACTTACTTTATAATTAGAGTTTTATCCATTAATAAATTTCTACCACAAACTCATCTTTCACCCCAAAACATAATAAAACTCAAAAATACTCGATTTATCCTAATCGTATAGGGTTCCAAATATAATGAATTTATAATTCACATATCAGACCCTTTATGTAAAGAAACTACATTATACTATCTAGGAACTTCATGTAGCACAATGGTAGGTGATAAATCCCAATTTTACTATGGTTGTGGGTTCGATTCTCGCAGCTTTGTCTGACACGACGGGTCATCACACGGTCTGTGTGTTGTCCTTTTATAAAAATCAAAAAAATAACCTTTCAAACATAATCCATTCCAACCATTAGACATATCCAAAATACTATTATCCAAACTCACAGTCCAAAATTTACAAGGAAGTTAAAAATAATGAGGATCCTTTTTTCCAGGTAATAATATGTGAACGCCTTCCTCATATATTCATTTACAACACCGCAAAATCCTGAATAACCAAAATCAACCATCTCTTATTCCAAAATCACTACCCCAATATTAAGACAATATTTATGTTTATCTTTCCTTCAACCATGTAATTTACAAAAATTTTAACTCGCTATAGAGTCACTTTTCATAGTACAATAAAATCTCAAATCCTTAATTAAATAGTACTGCAGTACAATCCTTATTTATTTCCAGAACATCATTGATAAAATAATTAAATGAAATAATTATTAAATGAAAACGTAAGAACACTAGTCATTCCTCTTCATCTGTGGTAGTATCAAAACTTGATTATTATCCAATAGAATCATTTGTGGCATAGTTTGATGACTGGGACATTGGTTCGCATAGTGTCGAAACTCCTTGCAGATGTAGAATTGTACATTTGAAACCTTTTTCTTATACTTGAAGTCACGTACTTGGTGTCCTTTTTCTCCACGCTTATAACATTCTCCCATTCCCTTCATGAATTTTCCAAGGTGATTCTTTACACAGTTATCACATATGGGAAAAACTCTTCTTTACTTATTTCCCTTTATCTGTCCTTCTCTCTACCATCCTTTTCTTCTCTAGATTCCATTCAACGCCATAGGACTCTGAGAATTCTTTACTCATCTTATCAACACATGATACTATTTCTTCATATGATGATAATGGGTGGGAGACTATTTCCCTTATAAATTCTGGCTTAGGACCACGAAAGATATGATCCTTCTTACTCTTTGGATCATACGTATTACGGGAGTTCACATTCCTTATATTGGGCACCATTTCTATACAATAGAATAAACTAGTTCAGTTTATGAATTGGAATGAATAATTACCGAACTTGTAAAATACCTAACACAAATTGAATAGTTTATGGATATAATCCATAATCATAAAAATGTTTTCTTTGAGTAAGTATATACTCATGAGCCCTTCATAATGGTTTTTAAAGAAAATGAGAATTATCCTAAGCATATCCCCTGGGAGTGTCGTAACCAAGAGTGCAGCAAGGCCCGTTGTCGTGCACCAGTTCCCATTCGAGTCTAGCTCAAAGAGGTGTTTTCGGGTTTTACCCCTAGGTACATCTATGCCAGAGACACCTCTACCTACTCGTATCCAGACAGGGATGTATTGCTCGGAAAACTCACAAAATCTCTACAATACCAAAATTCTAAGAATTTATTCTATACTAATCCTCAAATTATATCTTAGGGCTATATTCTCTAATCAAAGTTTATCTAAATATACATTCTAAGGTTATTGCTAAAATTCCTCTGATACCAACTATAATTCCCCGACCCCAGTTACCCAGAGTCAGTGCATTATTTTAATACATTGTCATGATTACAAGGAATCAAGGCTCGAAGGACCGATCAGTTTAGCAATATTGGAAAAATAGATCACATACATGAATGTTACATTTTCACATTAAGATGTACAAAATAACCTAAATAATATTTATGAACACCATTATTCTGTTGGCCTAACCCTGCATATCAATCACATTACACTTCTTCGAATCATAGGAAAAATAAATCATAGAAAGGGTGAGCTCAAATGCTATGTATGGGTTAGCAATACAGCGGAAACTTTCAAAAATAAGCATAAACATTTAATTCAATGTAAAAAAATAAAACCATAGCCTTTTATACTTGAACTAAAGCATAATATGGAAGAAATAAAATGAAAAAATATCATTTACTTATTCACATGGATATTCTACTAATCGAATAATCACATGCAATATCACAGACCACTTTCATAATGATGGAATTCATAATGCCAGACTATCATAACCACGTAGCCAAGGCCTCGTGTCAAGACTAAAAATAAGATTTTGTCAAAGCCTAGTGCCAAGACACTAGTTTGTCTCATGAGACCTACCGATTCATCGAGGAGATATAGCGGGTTCCACCCATCACTTACTAAGTCCAATGCATTTCTCATATGAATAGGTTTAAACATAACATAAACATACGTATTAAAACTAGCATACGAAATGTCAATAATTTCTCCATAAACCATGAATGGTAAAAAAATAACACATCCACAATCAAACATATCACAAAGCCTTCAATGGAAGTTTTCTATAATAAATCAAATTCAAATGAGCTTAAAATCCATCAAAGGATGTTGACATAGATGAAAATGATGAGTAAATATTTTTGAGAGAAATATCGTTTTTGTAAAATCATTTAAAAGTCACACATTTATAAAGGAAGCAATTTTAAAAGAGATTTTTGAATCAATGTGTCCCATACCACTTTGAAACTTTTTAAAAGAATTATCATTTTAAAACATTCATATCCATATAAATAAATCCTTAAAATCATTTTGAAAACACAGACATTAATTAAAAAGATTTAGAAAGATAAATCTTTAAAACATTTGAAATTCTAATCTTGATATAGAGTACCTTTAAAAATCCTTAAAGTCTTCATTTTGAAATCATTTATATGAAAAATAGACATGTATGATAAAAATTTCCCAGTAAATACTTACACATAAACAATCTCAGATAATGATGAGATTGAGGAATTAACCCTTACCAATTTGTTAACTTACGAAACATACAACCCATGAAAGAGGTATCATAAAAGGAATATGTAAATACACATAAACTAAAAATTATTACACAAATAATACAATTATGGGCAGTACATACACCACACAAAAGGTAATAGTGGCAATATGGCATGAATCTCACGGGAATAAGGAGTGAGATGAAAACCCCTTACCTTGCACATTCCTTTAGTCGAGGGTATGTTTAACCTCCTGTACGAAGATCGTAGTATGTTATTAAATTATACTAGAACCATAATAATATTTATGATATCATACATGATTCATTTATTACTTTATATTACCCATTTAATAATAATTTCCATGTTAAGTTAACATTTCGGGTAATAATCACTTTCTTTATCGTACGTGTTTTAACTTGTTACTCTTGGTTGTATCACATAGATCATGATTTAAATACTTCCAGAATATAGAACATGATAAATATATCATATATATTTATAATATGAATATGTATAATCGACATATATATGAAATGGAAAACAACATTTTTGGAGACGGTAGTCCGTATGTACGCATATACGCTGTTTCTGTTTTCATATAGTATTGAATGGTAGTAAGTTAATAAGATATATGTAAGTACATAAATCCTTATATATAAATATATATATATATATATATATATATATCCAGTAGCATTATTACATCATATATTACATACTTATTAGTAATATATATTTTTATAATGGTCTATTAATGGTGAACTTGGAAATGAATCTCTTCGCGTCGTGGAGACGGTAATCCGTACGTATGCACGAGCGAAAATATCATTCATTTGATATTAAAATAATTTATAATTGGATGGTATATAATATATAAAGAATCCTTATAATGTAATATTTATTATTTACATCAAATACACATCATTATTTTACCCATCCAAATAATAATGTATTGAATAACAATTACACCACGACGTCGAGACGGTAAGCCATATGTACGCACGTATGGTGACATGTCATTCAAAGGATGGATTGAATACTGAATATGGTTGTACCATAGTTATAATAACATCATAGTATATTGTAGATACTGGAGTTATTATTTTAGAATATAAATAACGAAGAAAGAAGAATTTGATGAAGAAAGGAACTTGAAAGAGGGTGGTGAAAACATTACCTCTTCTTCGAGTTCTTCATTTTGATTTGATCAAAAAGGATCCATAGGTTTGATTTATGATCAAACTAAGGCCACTATGTTGAAGTGATGTAAGTTTAGATAGTATTTTTTCAGGGTTTGGACGAACCAAAAGGCTTTGATGGTGTAATTAATTGGATAGAAGTTGGGTCCTTTTATAAGGGGGGGGGGGGAGGGGCTCTTTAGTAAAAACATAAAGTATTAATTTATAAAAAATTAATATTCGGTTTATAATGGATCCAAAGTGTATTATTTAAAGGTTAAGGTGGGTATGGGTATACAACCACTCAACCAAAAAAACTTAGATAGGTTTGGGTTATTATATTAACCTTATCTTTAAGTATTAACTCTTAGTTAATTAGTTTCACTTTTACAATGTCTCTTTGTATTTTTATATTATATGGTTAATAAACATACTATATAAATCCCAGAGACCCCCAAGTGGTCCATTAATGATATACCTATCATGATAAAAGTCTCTTGGATTAACCGTAGATGTTTAGAAATTTAATATCAATTAATAATATAATATTTGTTTTAAAAACTCTTTCATATCAATTTTGACACTATTCAATAATTGATTTTTGTAAAACTCTTAACACAATGATTACTTAGAAAATTTTTAATTACATCAATCATAACATGTCATATTAACCAATAAAATTATTTCTATTTATAAAAAGTCTAAAATTACAATTATTTGGGTATTTATAATATCAATTATTCTGATTTTTCATTAATTAGGTAATTACATCATCACCATTGTGTCATAAATAAATTAAATTATATAATGTATAAAAATTATAAATAAACTACCATTATGTAGGAAATCTTTTTATCTTTCTAATGATTATTTATAGTCGAAACTCCAACATATTTAACCTTATTTTAAAATTGTTTTACTAAAAGATATTTTCTTATGACATTTTTGTATTTATTTTAACTTAATTAAAATAAAGTGTTCCTATCACCTACAAGTGGATCCATGGGGTCCTCAAATCAACCAAAAGATGCCCATGGTCGGACATGTATCCACCAATAATGTTAGGAAACGTTTTAGGATAATTTAGTATTATTATAATATTATTTGTTAACCCTTATTTACCGGATTTACCCTTTAACCATGGTAAATAAAATATTTACCGAAATAATTATTCAAAATGTCTAAAAATAATATTTACCTACTTACACAATTTGTAAATTATGATTCCAAATATGGAATCCATTTTTACAAATTCAAAACACAGAAGTGGCAGAAATTAATTTAAAATTAATTCCCGTTGTCAAAACAAAAAGCGTGTTTTTAAGATATAATAACTATCAAAAGATTGATACTTGTTTTTGTCCGGTTTAATTGTGAAATTATGTCCATTGATCAAAATTGTATTAAGTGGTAAAAATATATTCTAAATATACTTTAAAACCACTCAAATTCATAATTTATCACAATTAATTATTTTGATTAAAAATGTTGTTTTTAATTAAACATTTTGTAATTTTCACTATTCATCAAAATATTAAAGTTATCCGAAAAGTACCAAAATATCAGCTTAGGCTAAATTCGATACTCCGAATCCAAAAAAGAAGTCCATTTTGAGAGATAAACGTTATAAAATTTTAAAAAAGTAGGTATTACTATTCATAATGGCTAGTTTGATTGGTTGTGGTGTGTTTTAGAACTCGAAGTTGCGTACAACACACACTACTGTATTATTCAAAGGAAAGCGTATCGTGGAAGCATGGGATGTTTGATTGTAAATTATTGATGTCCCCATTCTAAAAATTAAATTTATTTAGTCAAATTGAATATATAAAAGTTTAAAATATTGGATTTAAAAAAAGTTCACTATTAAAATTGGTAAAAGTGCAAAAAAATGAAATTGTTCTTACATTATGTATAAGAAACTCATAATATGGATTCTAAAATTATAAGGATTATATAATGATTACAATTTAGTTAATACTATTCATAACCTATTTTTAATGGCTTGTTTGGTAAGTCAGGGTGTGCTTGAACTCGGTGTTGTGTGTAGTCCAAGTTATTGAATTATTTTGAAAAAATAACACACTATGAAATCTTAGGGTGTTACATTCGCCCCTCCTTCAATAAGTTGCATCCTCACAATTTGAAATTGTTATTTGAAAATAAAAGTTTGAATATAGAAAATATTATTGTGGGAAAACCCACATCAGAAATTTGGTTATTAAAATTTCGTCTTAATAAGAGGAAAAGAGAAATGAAAGGGGTCACCACCAAATTATGATCTCAATTCAGAGAACATTGGGGGAAATTAGAGACATATAATTGGAGGAAAAATTTAAAAATTTATAGGTTTTGATTGAGGTCATCAACCACAAACAAGTGTAAAATTGAGGGCGTTAAATTTATCAATCTATGATGATTTAAAATACCATCGGTTCAACAAAACATAAGGTATTAGGATAACACGTTTTTTAGGTTTCAAAATATCTTTGTTGAAATCCCACATCGAAAAATGAATTAATGAGGCCTCTATTTAAAATAAATTGTGGAAAGTATGAATATTAACGAAAATAACACATACTAGGGTTCCATGTATGAAAATATGGATATGGAAGAGAAATATAACCATTAATTATCTAATGGAGAGTGGTAGAGAACATGGATATGAAAAGGCAAACAATCCGAAAGCCATAAATTAGAGATGATCTAAGGTACCATCTAGGACAAAAGTTTTGTTCTAAGTTCCTTTTCTTAATATTGAGGAATTTATTTATGGGATTGGCTAAGATCATAAGGAGATATACTTACTTTATAATTAGAGTTTTATTCATTAATAAATTTCTACGACAAACTCACCTTTCACCCCAAAACATAATACAACTCAAAAATACTTGATTTATCCTAATAATATAGGGGTCCAAATATAATGAATTTAAAATTCACATATCAGACCCTTTATGTAAAGAAACTACATTATACCATCCATGAACCTCATGTAGCACAATAGTAGGCGATAAATCCCAATTGCACTATGGTTGTGGGTTTGATTCCCGCAGCTTTTTCCGACACGACGGGTCATCACACGGTCTGTGTGTTGTCCTTCTTTAAAAATAAAAAAAATAACCTTTCAAACTTAATCCATTCCAATCATTAGACTTATCCAAAATACTATTATCCAAACTCATAGTCCAAAATTTACAAAGAAGTTAAACATAATGAGGATCCTTTTTTCCAGGTAATAAAATTTTAACTCCTTCCTCATATATTCTTTTACAACACCGCAACATCCTGAATTACCAAAATCAACCATATCTTATTCCAAAATCACTACCTCAATATTAGGACCATATTAAGGTTTATCTTTCCTTCAAACATGTAATTTCCAAAAAATTTAACTCACTATAGAGTAACTTTTCATAGTACCGCAAAATCTAAAATCCTTAATTAAATAGTACTGCAGTACAATCCTTATTTATTTCCAGAACATCATTGATACAATACATAAATGAAATAATTCTAAAATAACAACATAAGAACACTAGTCATTCCACTTTATCTGTGGTGGTATCATAACTTGATTATTATCCAATAGCATCATTTGGGGCATAGTTTGATGATTGGGACATTGGTTCACGTAGTGTCCAAACTCCTTGCAGATGAAGCATTGTACTTTTGAAACCTTTTTATTACACTTGCAGTCTGTACTTGGTGTCCTTTTTCTCAACACTTATATCATTCTACCATTCCTTAAAGCATTTTCCAAGGTGATTCTCTCCACTGTTATCACATATGGGAAAAACCCTTCTTTACCTTCATCCCTTTATCTGTCCTCCACTCTACCATCCTTTTCTTCTCTGGATTCCCTTCAAATCCATAGGACTCTGAGAATTCTTTACTCATCTAATCAACACATGATACTATTTCTTCATATGATGATAATACATGGGAGACTATTTCCCTTCTAAATTATGGAATAGGACCACGAAATATATGATCCTTCTTAGTCTTTAGATCATACATATTATGGGAGTTCACATTCCTTCTACTGGGCGCCATTTCTATATAATAGCATAAACTAGTTCAGTTTATGAATTGCAATGAATTATTACCAAACTTGTAAAATACCTAACACAAATTGAACAGTTTATGGATATAATCCATAATCATAAATTTTTTTTCTTTGAGTAAGTATATACTCATGATCCCTTCATAATGGTTTGTAAATAAAATGAGAATTATCCTAATTATATCCCCTGGGAGTGTCGTAACCAAGAGTGCAGCAAGGCCTGTTGTCGTGCACCGGTTCCCATTCGAGTCTAGCTCAAAGAGGTGTTTTCTGGTTTTACCCCTAGGTACACCTGTTCCAGAGCCACCTCTACTTGCTCGTATCCAGACAGGGATGTATTGCTCAGAAAACTCACAAAATCTCTACAATACCAAAATTCAAGGAGTTTTTTCTATACTAATCCTCAAATTCTATCTTAGGGCTATGTGCTCTAATCGGAATTTATCTAAATCTAGTTTCCAAGGTTATTTATAAACTTCCTCTAATACCAACTGTAACACCGCGACCCCAGTTACCCAAAGTCGGTGCATTATTTTAATACATTGACATGATTACAAGGAATCATGTCCCGAAGGACCGATCAGTTTAGAAGTCTGGGAAAAATAGATCACATACATGAATGTTACATTTTCACTTTAAAATGTACAAAAAAACATAAATAATCTTTATAAACGCCATTATTCCCTTGGCTTAATCCTGGATATCAATCACATTACACTTCTTGGAATCCTGGGAAAAATAAAACATAGAAAGGGGCTAGTTCAAATGGCCAGTATGGGTATGCAATACAGCAGAAACTTTCAAAAATAAGCATAAACATTTAAGGAAATGTATAAAACTAAAAAAAATCCTTTTAAACTTGAACTTCAACATAATATGGCAGAAATAAAATGAAATAATTTTATTTACTTATTCACATGGATATTCTACTAATCGAATAATGACATGCAATATCACTAACCACTTTCATAATGATGGAATGCATAATGCCATACTATCATAACCACGTAGCCAAGGCCACGTGCCAAGACTACAAAAAAGATTTTGTCAAGGCCTCATGCCCAGACACTAGTTTGTCTCATGAGACCTACTGATGCATCGAGGATCTATCGAAGGCTCCACCCGTCACATACTATGTCCAATTCATTCCTCATATGAAGAGGTTTAAACATAACATAAACATTTGTATTAAAACTAGCATACGAAATATCAATACATTCTCCATAAACCATGAATGGTATAATAATAACACATCCACAGTCAACGATATCACAAAACCATCAATGGATGTTTTTTATAATAAATCAACTTCAAATGAGCTTAAAATCCATCAAAGGATGTCTACATAGATGAAAATGATGAGTAATTTTTTTTGAGAGAAATACCATTTTTGTAAAATCATTTAAAAGTCACAAATTTATAAAGGATGTAATTTAAAAGAGATTTTTTAATCAAAGTGTCCCATACCACTTTGAAACTTTTGAAAATAATTATCATTTCGAAACATTCATGTCCATATAAATAAATCCTTAAAATCATTTTGAAAACATAAACATTAATTAAAAAGATTTAGAAAGATAAATCATTAAAACATTTGAAATTCTGATCTTGATAAAGAGTACCTTTCAAAATCCATAAAATCTTCATTTTGAAATCATTTTTATGAAAAATGGACATGGATGATAAAAATGTCCCAGTAAATACTTACACATAAACAATCTCAGATAATGATGAGATTGAGGAATTAACCCTTACCATTTTTGTAACTTAAGAAACATACAACCCATGAAAGAGGTATCATACAATGAATATGTAAATAGACATAAATTATAATGTATTAAACAAATAATACAATTATGGGCAGTAAATACACCACACAAAAGATAATAGTGGCAATATGGCATGAATCTCACGAGAATAAGGAGTGAGATGAAAACCCCTTACCTTGCAGTTTCCTTTAGTCGAGGGTACGTTTAACCTCCTGTACGAAGATCATATTATGTTATTAAGTATACTAAAACCATATTAATATTTATTATATCATACATGATTCATTTATTACATTATATTACCCATTTAATAATAATTTCCATGTTAAGTTAACATTTCGGGTAATAATCACATTCTTTATCGTGCGTGTTTTAACTTGATACTCTTGGTTGTATCAATTAGATCATGATTTAAATACTTCCAGAATATAAAACATGATAAATATATAATATATATTTAGAATATAAATATGTATTATAGACATATATATGAAATGGAAAACACCATTTATGGAGACGGCAGTCTGTACGTACGCATAAACACTGTTTCTATTTTCATATAGTATTGAACGGAAGTAAGTGAATAAGATATATGTAAGTACATAAATCCTTATATATATACATATATATATATCTCAAGTAGCATTATTATGTAATATATTACATTATTATTATTAATTTATAATTTTATAATCGTCGATGAATGGTGAACTTGGAAATGAATCTCATCGCGTCGTGGAGACGGTAATCCGTACATACGTACGAGCGAAAATATCATTCTTTTGATATTAAAATAATATATAATTGGATGTTATATTGTATATATATAATCCTTATAATTTTATATTTGTTATTTACATCAAATACACATCATTATAATACCCATCCAAATAATAATGTATTGAATAACAATTACACCACGACGTGGAGACGGTAAATTGTACGTACGCACGTATGGTGACATGGCATTAAAAGGATGGATAAAATACTTAATATGGTTTTAACATATTTATAATAACATCACAGTATATATTAGATACTTTAGTTATTATTTTAGAATATAAATAACAATTAAAGAAGAATTTGATGAAGAAAGGAACATGAAAGAGGGTGGTGAAAACATTACCTCTTCTTCGGGTTTTTCCTTTTGATTTGATCAAAAGGGATCCTTAAGTTGGATTTATGATAAAAATAAGGCCACTATGTTGAATTGAGGGAATTTTAGAGAGTATTTTGGTAGGGTTTTGCCAAACCAAAAAGCTTTTAAGGTGTGAAGAATTGGTTAGAAGTTGGGTCCTTTTATAAGGGGGAGGAGGGGCTCTTTAGAAAAAACATAAAGTATTAATTTATACTAAATTCATATTTGGTTTATAATGGCTCCATAGTGGATTATTTAAAGTATAATGTGGGTATGGGTCGAAAAATACTCATCCAATAGAATTGAGACAGGTTTGGGTTATTATATTAACCTTATCTTTAAGTGTTAACTCTTAATTAATTACTTTCACTTTTACAATGTCTTTTTGTATTTTTATATTATATTGTTGATAAACATACTATATACATTAAAAAGACCCCCAAGTGGTCCATTAATTATATACCTATAATTATATAATACGCTTGACCGAAACATAGATTTTTAGGAATTTAATATCAATTAATAATATAATATTTGTTTTAAAAACTCTTTTATGTCAATTTTGACACTATTCAATAATTGATTTTTGTAAAAATCATAACAGAATGATTACTTCAAAAAAAGTTAATTAAATCAATACTAACATGTAATATTATCATAGAAAATTATTTTTATATATAAAAAGTCTGAAATTATATTTATTTGTTTATTTATATTATCAATTATTCTAATTTTCCATTAATTAGGTTATTACTGCATCACCATTGTGTCATAAATAAATTAAATTATATAATATGTAAAAATTATAAATAAAATACCATTATGTAGGAAATGTTTTTATATTATTAATGAATATTTATAGTCGAAAATCCAACATATATAACCCTATGTAAAAACTGTTTCTCTAAAAGATATATGCTTATGTCATTTTTGTATTTATTTTAACTTAATTAAAATAAAGTTTACCTATCACCTACAAGTGGCTCCATGGGGTCCCAAAAACAACCCAAAGATTCCCATGGTCGGACATGTATCCACAAATAAGGTTAGGACACGTTTTAGGGTAATTTAGTATTATTATAATTTTATTTTTTAACCCTTATTTACCGGATTTACCCTTTAACTATGGTAAATAAAATATTTACCGAAATAATTATTCAAAATGTCTAAAAATAAAAGTTACCTATTTACACAATTTGGACATCCTGATTCCAAATATAGAATCCATTTTTCCAAATTCAAAACACAGAAGTGGCAGAAATTAATTTAAAATTAATTCCTGCTGTCAAAATAAAAAGCGTGTTTTTAAGATATAATAACTATCAAAAGATTGATACTTGTTTATGACCGGTTTAATTGTGAAATTATGTCCAATTACCAAAATTGTATTAAATCGTAAAAATATATTCTAAATATACTTTAAAACCACTCAAATTCACAATTTATCACTATTAATTATTTTTATTAAAAAAATTGTTTTTAATTAAAAATTTAGTAACTTTCACTATTCTTCAAAATATTAAAGTTATCCGAAAAGTACCAAAATTGTACTTTAGGCTAAATTTGATACCCCAAATCCAAAAATGAAGTCCATTTTGAGAGAAAAAATTTCTAAAATTGTATAAATTAGGTATTACTATTCATAACGGCTAGTTTGATTGGTTATTGTGTGTGTTAGAACTCGAAGTTCCGTACAACACACACTACTGTATTATTCAAAGGAAAGCGTACCGTGTAATCTTGGCATGTTTCATTGTAAATTTTTTATTTCCCCATTCTAAAAAGTAAATTTATTTAGTCAAATTGAATATATAAAAGTTTAAAATATTGGATTTAAAAAGGGTTCACAATTAAAATTGGTAAAAGTGCAAAAAATGAATTTGTTCTTACATTATGTCTAAGAAACTAATAATATGGATTCTAAAATTATAATGATTATATAAAGATTAAAATTTAGTTAATACTATTCATAACCTATTTTGAACGTCTTTTTTGGTAAGTCATGGTGTGCTTGAACTCGGTGTTGCGTGTAGTGCACGTTGTTGAATTATTTTGAAGAAATAACACACTATGAAATCTTGTGGTGTTACATAAATATTGAAATAGATTTTACAGTTTTTAATGTTAAAAATGATTAAAAGATGGGTTAGTAAAAAAATATATTTTAAAATGAAACAAAAATATGTCTAAATTTTGTTTTATAATGATATTTCGACCATAACTTATTTTTATTTTATTAGTGGATATTTGGATCATAGATCTTGATAAATAAATTAATTATATGAAAATATTTTTTTGGTTCCATGCTTGTCCTTCCACTTTCTTATAAAACGACGCCACTTCTCTCTTTTATTTACATCACATTGACATATGTATCTCTAGAAATACATTAAAAATTATCATCTAAGCTTCTATATAAATTAATTATAGGTTATGGTATAATTATAATATCATTCTAATGGTTCTTAAGATGAGATATAATGGTTTCATACCGAAGAAGAGGTAATCATCCAAACCAACCTATTATATTTTTTTCATCGTCTTCCCCAACTAGATATATTTTATTATTTATTAAAAAAATTAAATCATTACCTTAATATATGAAAATTTTAATATGAAAATGGAACGATCAATCTCAACCCTCTATTATCTCAAATGGTAAGTTAATGTATTACCTATGAATATATTGGACTATTTCCTCCATATAACGTTGCCGTTCATTTTCTATCCCCTGATCTCATAGATGGTACTTATAATGGTTTTAATTTTTATATATAATATTTATGATATAATTTTTATTTCGAAATTTTAATATCATATATACATTCATTCCTTCTGATTCAATGAAAAATTAAAATGTCACAAATGTGTATGTGTAGACTACCACCTATATAAAGAGATGTGATTTGTTTTTCATATTCTATTAACAAGTATGATAATAATGACATGTTTGATGAATATATATGATATATATGATATAATAAATTATCCTTAATGATTAATTATTATTTTATTTTCTTCTCTTATATCTGTCAGAAATTAAAAAAAATGTTCATGCATGTGTACGACATACCATCTCCATGAATTTTATTATTCGTATTCATGTTTCTGCATTTTATATATTAATTGGTATTTTTATGTATCTGGTATATAATTATAATAAATTTATATTTATTTTACATGATATTAAATCATATTTTTAGGATGACTAATTCTAGGAAAAATATTTTTTTCTCACATTAACTTCTATAAGACACAAGTAAAATTTACAACTTGTTTCATTTATGTTATGTATATTCTGCACATGAATGTATTTTATAGCTATTATTAAGATCATTATATTGTAATAAATTTCTATATATGGATACTTCTTTGAATAATTTTTTATTTAGATATTTCTATAGTGGAAAGGTATTTGTGTTATAATCTCAATATTTACCAAGATTGGTCATGATTATGTTTCAAATGATAAAATTTCAGGATATAACTCTCTATAATATAATTAATTTTATTGTCCTAAGTTTATTTATTAAATTAAAAAATAATAAAACTATTTTCCTATATTTTTCACTTAAAATGATTGATAAATATTTTTAATAAAATATACTTTATTCCCTCTTTGGTCGGAAAACATTATCTTCCATGTCTATGTTCCCATTAAAATATTTCTAAGAATGTTTTTAAAAATCTCCAAGATTTTTTTAATTTAATTATTACCCTTATTTTAATTTAAAAAAATGTCTAAAAATGTATTTTCCTAATTTTTCCCCCAAAAGGTACTTTTCTCAATTTATAGAAAATAAGCAAGGAATCTTCATTTTAACATACATGATATGAATAGAATTTCCCACCATCATGATTTCCCAGTGGTTGGAATATTTCATTACATGTTTCAAATGATATTTTAAAGAAAATTTATTCATTAATATTTTTGAAATTTATATATTTCAATATGTGATTTAAAAATTAAAAGGTGATTCCCCTCAAGAAATATTTTTTTTGATATTTTAAAGTACATTTTCAACTATCATGTGATGTTACCTAGGATTTATTAAAAATATGATCCAATGATAAAATATTTATTCTTTATATGACCATTTTGTTGTTTTGATGAAGAAATATGAATGAAAACCATTTTATTTTCCCATATTTATGTTATGATGATTGATTTTATGATCTTATTGTCTACATGTGAATGAATATGTGACTATATTATGTGATGGTATTGAATTATATATCCCTATAGTGAACTAGATAAATTTTAATGTTCAATGGGTTTAAAGGGTACACATGAGGTTAAACCAATCCCGGAAGAGGGTACATGGTATGTTATCCAAAGCTCTAAAGAGGGTACATGAGAGGTTATTCTAATACCTAATAAGGTACACTGGTGGTTATCTCAAGATTAACATGTCATAAATGTATTTAACGATACCCTTGACATTATATTTCTATGATTATAATTATTCCCCACTATGTGACTATTTCATAGGATCGTTATATGCTAACGTTATGTTGTCATGACTTATGTTCATTTATCCCTTTAGAATTCATTACTTATAAACACCCAATATTTATTCCATGCCTCATGTTTATTGTTTACGAATTATTGGGTATTTCTTTATATGGTTAATCTGAGGATCTCATACCCTTCTTATTAATGTTATGTTTAAATGATCATTGATATCTCCCTTGTTTACCCTAAATTAGCACATGATCTCATGTTATGTATGTTTTCATTTCCTTGAGGTAAAGACAAATTTATTAGCTAATATGTTTCTAAAAAGGGCGTTGGTTATGAAAAAATAAGTGGGAGATGATGTGCATCTCTTGTGAATATATTTTTTATGTATCAAAGTTTCTAAATACAGAATGTATTTATGGTTAAGTAAAGATCATAATTTTTTTAATGAATATCCATATAATTAGATTAAATATTTATGAATGAGAAGTATGGGTCATGATAGTTGTTATCAAATGAAGGTTTAATTTTATTTGGATACAAGGATGAGAAAATAATAGTGGGAACCCATAGGATTTCCCAATAAATTGATGAACATCCTATATTATGATAAATAAATATGTATTGTTTTCGTAATAAAAATCCCTATTTGGATAGAAAATTGAATGGGGTTTTATCACAAATTCATCTATGGTTAATAACACTAAAAATAGTTTCTTGAGTATATATGGACTGTTATTGTAGTTAATAGTGAGTGTTTCCTTACTATGAACCTTGTTTGAAACTAATGGGATATATTATTAGGTTTATTCAAATTTTCATTAGAAACCATATAAGAGGATCTGAATATATTATGATCATTGATGAACTATGTGATTCCCAAGGTGCTATATATTTAAAAAAATGGTTTCACGATTTCAACATCCTATAAATTATTTTTCATGACTTCATTAAATCCCACTATGATTATTATTTCTCAAACTATGATTTTTGGTTCGAATCATTGGATTGAACCTGAATAAACCATGTTAATGATGAATGTGATGGATAATGTGATGATTTCCCTCCAAAGAAACAAAATGTTGTGTGAGTTCAAATAAAAATTATCTTGCAATGCATATACTAATTTCTCAATACATGAATAATGGTGATCTTCCAAACAAGCAATGTAGTAAAAAACATTCATTTGAGTACATCATGAGGAAATATCCACCTTCTTTTAGTGGGTCTATAGATCCACTAGTAATTGAGTAATGGATCATAACTATTGAAAATGTATTTTTTGATCCTTATTGTTTAAAACATGGATATTTCATTTTTGTTTTCTATCATTTGGCAGAAAAGTAGATGAATATTGGAATCTCATCATGAACATAAGGCATCCAAAAGAAAATTACTCTATGTAGTGGAATTAGATTAGAATATTACTTTTTAATTGGTACATTCCTTGAATTATTTATATGAAAATTGAGAAGTATTTATCTAAGAAAAAGAATATGGTTGATAAATCTATTAGTATATATGAGGAAAATTTTTAGACTTAGGTTCTATGCATCTGGTATTATCATTAAAACTAAAATTAATATTGAAATATATTTTAGTGGTTTATAACCAAGTATATGAAGCGAATAATCAATAATTTAATTAATTTGTTATGAAGACATAATTTCATTTGACACCAAGGTAGAAATGGATAATGATTTTTACCATAAATATCGTGGTTTTGATAATATAATAAATATGGAATTATAAGAAAATACTAATAAAAAAAATTGAGGGTTGAAGATGATCCTTCCATTATGCTCATTGTGTAAAAGATCACATAGGGTAAATAATCATAAGGTTATTTTTTAAATCCATTAATGTGGATAATAAGGTCATTAGGAAATTGAATTTCTAAATGATGTGAGAATTTTATCCAAAGTTAAAGAAAATGGACAATATAATTCACCACCAACCCTTCAGTGTTCAAAGTGAAATGAGTATGGTAATTAAACTAAAACTTTTTCAAGATAATCATATTAATTTTGATGAAATCTATTAGTGAAAACATAATCTTGTATATGAAGGTAAATCTCACTCAATCACAATTATTTATGATTTGTAAAATAATGATGTACTGAAAGATGAACCTACCATAAACTCTAAAACACTTAGTTTCATAATTGATTAAATATGTAACAACAAATTTATATATTGATAATTCACTCTGGTTATCATAGGCACTCCCCAATTACTAGATGTTGAATGAATATGGATAACATGTTCTTTGATTTATATTTTTGATAATGTTCTTCATATGAATCCCGTTATTTTGTCTTTAGTTGAATTTGATGTTATTTTAGATAGGGGTTGGATTTATTTAAAAAAATCCCAAATCAATTTATGAGGAGGGGTGTTTATTTTTATATTCCAAATCAACCCATGATTATATATCATTATGGTGACAAATATAATCCTCTTATGAAAATTAAATCTGTTATATGGGTGGTTATTCCTATTTAGTAGGGGTTTTTATCTTAGTTGGTTAGGGAGAAACTCAATATTGAATATATACATATTATATGGGATTTTGGTAATTTATTTTCTAGATTAATTTTCTAGTAATTTTCAATATAATTATGTTTAGTTTTCATTTGGAAT
Organism: Viscum album; assembly: GCA_963277665.1. Classification (NCBI taxonomy): domain Eukaryota; kingdom Viridiplantae; phylum Streptophyta; class Magnoliopsida; order Santalales; family Viscaceae; genus Viscum; species Viscum album. The sequence goes on along the minus strand of OY728131.1, from coordinate 845,531,987 downwards.
CATACCTTGTGAAAACTCAATTTCAAATAATCTATATAGATTGGCTCGAATTCTGTTGTATGAATCATAGAAAAAAGTCCATTAGAATCTTGATAAGGACTTTATTTTGCCATGTGTGTAACCTTGAGGTGAACTTATTCATTTTGTTAAGAATAAATATTGATCAGTGGAACTCTTCATTGATTTTTAGGAATATAACAAGATCATAATCAATAATAAGTATACATTATCCCATATTAACAATTTTTTTGATCAATTATGAGGCAAAAAATATTTCTACAATATTTATCATTGATTTTGAAACTATAATTGAACATTAAAAATATAATATATACCAAAGATAGTCTTGTGTATGAGGTATAGACACTATATATTATTAGTGATTCTATTTTCTCTTTCGAATACCACCACTATCATAGGGGATTCAATGAATAGATTCTATAGAGATTATCCTAATTAGTTTGTGGTAGTATTTAAAAATATACTGTTATATATTCATAGAGTATGATTGATCATGAAGAACCCTCGAAGATTGTACTGAAGAACCTATGTTAGGAGAAGTTATATATAAAATTTACAAAGTATGAATTTTGGTATTGAAAAGTTTCATTTTTGGGTCATTTAATCTCAATAATGTATATATTTTTAGATATCTAAATTAGAGAAATTATTGAATATTGGTCAAAAACACTATGAATTATATATATATATATCATTATTTAGAATGATATTTTTGGTGATTTATGGTGAATTTATCATTGTTTTGTAATCTCATAACCAAGGTAAATCATAAGGTGGGAATGTTTCTTTGGACAGAAGAATGTGAAGAAATATTTGAGGAACTAAAGATAAGGTTAGTAAGTGAATATTTGTTTATATTAATGTATATTGGATAAGATTATTTTATCTATTATAATATATCAAATATGGGATTGAGATGTATCCTCACGAAGAATGATATAGTTATATCATAAGTTTCAATCTAATTGATGGTTCATGAGAACATTTATCCAAATTATGGTTTAGAGTTAGATATTTTATTTTTTTGGTAATATTGTTCGTTATATTTATGTGGAACAGTGTGATATATATATAATTGTGAAAAAAAATTAAACTATATATTCAGTAAAAAGAATCTCATTATTCCCCTATGAAGATGGTTGGAGTTAATTAAATATTACGACCCCTCAATACATTACCACCATGGGAAGTTGAAAAACGTGGATGATGATTTGATTCAAAATGATCATTTATTCTAATATTTTATGAGGATTAAAAAAAAAAAAATTTTTGAAGGATGGATCTAAAAATATTTTTAGAAGGGGAGAAACTGAATCTTGCTCAAATAAGTGTTCAATCATCTATTTGAGTAAATATTTAATATGAGAAAAATGAAGATGTGGAGTTGAAAGATAATTTTTGAAAAGATTCTGAGTTATACCCTTATTTTTATGGAATGATAAGGTTATGTAACCATGTATGATTCCCTTTAATACCAAACTTGAAGAAAGAGCTATTGGATGAAGCTCCTAATTAAATATTCGTTATTCATCCTAGATGTAAGAATATGTATATAGACCTATTAGAGTATTTCTTGTGAAAATAAAAGAAGAGATATATTTTATGGATATATATCATAGTTTATACTTTTTCATCATTTTAATGTTGAGATATATATATTTAATGGGATGTTTCAACTATTATCCAAACCAAAATTAAAATGGGAAAACATCACCAATGATTTTTTCATCGAAATCCCAAAAAATTATAAGGCTAATAATATTAATTTGGGTTTTATCTAATCAACTTATAAAGTATGAAAAATTAATTATTATCATAGAATATTTCTCTCCTAATCATCTATCCAAAATATATATTAAATATGTTGTAAGGATTCATGGAGTACAACATTTTATTATATCTAATTGGTATCCACAGATTACCTCAATGTTCATCTGAAGTCTTTGATAGGATCTAGATATATATAGTTGAGTTTAAGTATTACATATCAACCTCATATTGATGTTAATAATTAGATAACAAATCCAAACCTATATGATATGTTTTGATCTTTTATGTTTTTGAAATGTGGTTGGAATCAACACCTTCCCCTATTCGAGTTTTCTTATAACTATTACTTTCACCAAAGAATTCATATGGATCCTTATAAAGACCAATATGGAAATGAATGTATATCTCCAAAATAATAGGATGATGCTATAGAATGAAATATATTAGGAAATGATATATCTAATGAAAATGTATAAAAAACTTAGAGCCATTCATCAACACATCAAAGATTATCAATGACAATAGAAAATGTTTTTTGACAATCATCGGTGAAATTAGAAATTTAATTTTAGAGAGATTGTATTACTATAAATTTTTCAATGAAATAGTGTTATGTTCTAATAAATGATGGTAAATATGACCCCTTCATTTATTATCCACTTCATGATTATTTAACGAGTACGTATTGTAGCATAGGGATTTTCACTTCCACCAAAATTCTCATGTTCGTGATATGTTCCATGTATCACTCTTAAAGAAGTACATACATTATCCTTTATATCTACTAATCATAGTTCTTTTACCACTGTAAATGATCATTCTTATGAACAATAACTAGAATAAATATTTGATTATAGAGATTAAGTGTCATGGAACTAGACAACTCATTGGGTTAAATTTATATAGAGGAATCAGAAATTAAAAGAAGAAACATTGGATCACGAGGATGTGTTAAAATTGAGATTTACTCAATTTATTTTATCTATGTTAAATTATTTTGAGGGTGAAATTTATTTTAATGGGGTACAATGTTACCCCTTGTGTATTTATTGATATATTTCTCTTTAAAATTTCTTCAATTGCATACAATACATGCATCTATGAGTCAAAATGAGACGTAATATAGTATATCATTATTAACTAGTAGATAAATAGGAATATTAAATTGGAATAACCAATTTTTGAGGAAAAATGTGTATAAATGTTTTATGTAATTTTAATATTTTTCTTATTAAGTACTCAATTTTTATTCATTAAAAAATACCTTTTCCTCAAAAAATGGTTTGTATTAATTTCATGAGAACGTAATAAAATTAATTTTATAAACATTTTTCAAATTTAATTGAAAAAATGAACTTTTTGAAAATCAAAATATCAAAATTAACATAAGATGAATTTTTTTGATTTTTAATTTTTTTTGATTCCTTAAGGGAATAGTGAAAAATATCGATTATTTAAATAATTTCATTTATTTTCATTAAATAATTGATATTAAATGTTCAGTTGAATTTTGTATTATTTATTAAAGTTAAATATGATCCATTAGATTTATTATTATATAAATAATTAAATATTAATCAATAATATTTATTATTTTTAAATAATTTAATATTTATGTTTACAAATTCATTTTTCTAAAAAACATGTTTTTTATTATATTTTAATAATTTATATTAAAATTTAATTTTCCTAATTCTAGAAATTGAAATATGAAAAATTGATATCATATTTTCAATAATGAAGTTCAATATTTGTAAATAATTACCCCATTTTTACTTTATTTTGATATGTAACCATTGTAAATATTGATCACCTCAATATGGGTTAGAATGAGTAAAACGGGGTGAAAATGATGAGACGTGGTTTTAAAATCAACCCATAACTTCAATTAATTTCTTTTTATCTTATAAAAAGATACTTATACACTAAAATTAGAATATATGGGATTTTTTCCATTTTCCCTTGGTAATGAAATTTATATTAACTTAAAAACCAAAATTTTGTAACATCATCCTCTTGAATTAAATATCTATAAAATTGATACATAAGGAAAAAAAGAGAATATTTTAAGTTATAAATGTTTTTTTTGAAATTATATTCTATATTTTTTATCTTGAAAAATTTATTTTACATTTTTAGTGAAAAATATTTACCTTAAAATATTACATAATGTAAGCATATTTGATGTGAAATTAGTTGAAAAACAAAGTAAGTGTTTAAAAAAACACTATTAGTAATAACGTTTGTGAGAGTTTTGGCACAACAAAAGTTTTATAGATGATATAATATATTGGGTTTGTTTTAATGTTATAAATTCTAATTACATTAATATCTTTATGTCTTTAATGTCAAATTTAATGAATAGTGCCAAAAATAAAATTAAAGATATTGAATGTTAAATAATATTTTATAAAATTATTTAAAAATAAAAAAACTAATTAACATGAAATATAAAGCGATAAATGATTTTAAAATTTCATTCATTTTTTCATTTATGATCTATCAAATAGGAATTGAATGTATCACTCATAAATACATATAGACTACTGCCTCTATATATGGATATAATTGTTGTTCCATTAATATACATAATGGACGGTTATTATGATAGATTTAATTATAATATATTATATTTATGATAGATTTATGTTTTTTAATTATATTATAATATCTACCTTATTATCTTCCAATCTGTTGGAAATTGATAACGTCGCTCATGTGCACATGTGGAGTACATTATCCATGAAGCACTGTAATATTTTTCATTACCTCTTTAAATTTATTGTAATAAAAAATATATTTAATGTATATAAATTATATATATGATTTATTAATAATTATGGAAATGTGAATTATTATTTACCTTTATTTTTTTCATCCTTTGAAATGTGAAAACAATGTTTATCCATACGTACACCCTACCATCTATATGAACTGTGACATCCAATTTATATCTCTATTTTTTTGGATGACCCTAAATATATAATTATATAATGAATATATATCATATTTGTATCATGTTTAACATTATATATACAATGGAAATATTATCAAATTACAATGATAGGTATCATAGAATCAAAACTTCAATGAAAAAAATAAAAAAGGTAACACCCGTAATCGATGGTTTAAAAAAATATTTACAATAAATGGGTTTCAAAATGAAAAAAAATAAAAAATAAATGATATTATAAGTATTTAATTCAATATATTATAGAATTATAATTAAAATATATTTATTATAAATGAAATTTATGAACATCTCCACAAATTCTAACATGAGGTAATAGATTTTCATTTTTCTATTACATCTACGAGACACATGAAATATTCACTATGTTTTTCTTTTATGAAATTTATATAGTAACCATGTGTGAATTGTGTAATTATTATCATGATAACTTTTTGAATATAAATTTATACATATGGTTCTATCTTTAATGAGGTTTTGAATTAAAGATTTACAATGTGGTAAGGGTTTTACATTATAATATAATTATTTACTAATATTGTTCATGCATATTTTTATAATGATAGAGTTTCCCTATATATCTCTCATTAATATCATTAATTATCCTATAAATTTGTAATTTTTTAAATTTTCATGTAATTATACCATTTATTCTCTTTGGAAGTTAAAATGATTAACAAATTTATTAAAAGAAAAATTTATTTTATTTCTTCTCTTTTTGGGAATTTTTTTCATGTACATGTTATATTTAAAATAATTTCAGGAATTTTTTTAATAAAATACTATTTTGTTTAACTTAATTAATATTAATGATTTACTTTTGAGAAAATGATTTATAATGAAAAATATTCTTATTATTAGATGGGGGAAATTTTTTATTTTTTCCAAAATTGAGAAATGAATCATAAATGTAATGTACATGATAGGACAAACATTTTCTCCCATCATGAGCAAGAAATAATTTAATGATTAATTTATAATTTTCCATGTTGATTTTAAATGAAATTTTTGTGATCAAATTTTTGTAAATCATTAGATTTTATGATATGATTAAAAAAGGAAATATTTTTTTACACAAGAAATATTCCAGTGATCTTTTAAATATTTTTTAATTTATCCTTTGTTGTTACAAAGGATTAACTATTTATATGATCTAATTATACCATATTTCTACTTTATATGTATGATTAATGGATATTATGATAAAATTTCAATGAAACCCATTTTATTTTCCATGGGTTATGTTATGATGAATGTTTATTCGATCTTATGATATACAAGTGAATTGATTTGTTGTTATGTACCATATTGCCATAGAATTAGATATATATTTAATGAATTGTGTAATTATTAATTTTCTAAGAGATCAATGCGTAAACATGAGGTTATCCCATGTCCAAGATAGTTTATATATAAGGATTTAAAATACATGAATGAGTGTGAATAAGAAGTTATCCAATGACCAAAGTAGGTAAATAGGTGTTTATCCCTAGACTAACATGTTATGAATGTTTTAGTGGATATCTCTAACATAAAATTTATATAGTTAGTATTATTAAACACATATTCCACTATTTTGTGACATGATCATATGCCACATAAGTGTTTATCCGAAAACTAAAATGTTATGAATTTGTTTGATGGATATCTATAACATAAAATTTATATGGTTAGGTTTATTTAACACATATTCCACTATTTTGTGACATGATACAATGTCAATGTTATGTTCTCATGGATCTTACTCTGTGTTCACATTATGATTCATGTCTTACAAAATGTCAAGATTTATACTTTGGATTTTGTTTATGATCTAAGAATTTACTAGGTATAACTTGAAAAGGTTAATATCATGTTATCATACCTTTTATTCTCAGGGTATGTTTAAATGATCTTTGATATCTCCCTTTATTACCCATAATAATAATCTGAGATCACCCTTTATATTTTTTTATTTTCATACAATATAAAAAAATATTTCATATATAATGTGTCTGAGATGAATTATAGGTTGGAATAAATAATTCTGAGATGGTTTAAATGTATTATGAATATGTTTTTTATGAATCCATGTTACCAAATATCTAGTTGAATCAAGAATATTCTTCATTGAAGTCCCTTAGATCAACACCATGAATTTTTAATTTACTAGCATTGCTCCGTGCAGAGTTTCACAGTGCCTATTATTAATGGAGATTTACATAGCCTATCATAATTAAAATTTGTTTATGTCATCACTTATGGTTTCTAATTTATTTTATTTTCTCATTAGGGATATATCCACGGTTGTTTTTCTACACTTCTTCCTAGCCCTATATATTATAATCCTATAGATCAGATGTTAGAGGTGGTCTAAAGGCCATGTATAATGAAGGCCAATAGTGTTCTGAAGGATTTATAGCCTATAAGGCCAAACTAGTGACCCAATAGCACAAATCATATTAATATTTCATGTATCTATTGTATAACTATATTAATTCTATGAAAACTATGAAATATCTTTCCACTGGGATTTCATCTTGGGTTTCAAATAGGATTATGAGGTGTGATAAGAACTCAACTACCATCCCACGTGCTCTAATGTATGGACCCAAAACTAGTTTCCCAGAGCTGGTGCCTTATTTTATTTCCCTAAATTATAAACAAAGAATATGAATCCCAAAGGACTGTGTAGTTTTGTAGCTTTGTAAAAAATATACATGCATATGTTCAACAATACAACATGAAATGGAAAATAATTTAGAAACTCCTTTGAAAACATTCATAACTCCTACGTTATTTCATCATGTCATTCAAAATATACCTCTTCATGTGCTTGTAAAATTAAACATTAGAAATGTGTGAGATAAAATGCTCCGTAAGGGTAATAATTATAGAGGACGGTATCATAAACATAAACATTAGGCATAGTGAATAACTAAAAAACACATTCCTTTAAAAATGAACTTGAACACATTATAGAAGGAATAAAATATGAATAAAATATTTCCATAATAAAGCCAAATCAGGGGCATTATACTAGTTGAATAACCTCATGAACATTGATTTACTAGTTTCATAATTGAGGAATACATAATGTTAGACATCATAACCATATCATCAAGGCCTTGTACCAAGGCCATAAATAATCCTTTTATCAAGGGCTTGTTCCAGGATGGTAGTTTGTCTCATGAGACCTACCGATGCATTTAGGGGATATAACATGACCCACCTATCACTTATTATTTCCTATTAATTCCTTATATAAATGGGGATAAACATAAACAACATATACATTCATATTGAATCTAACATATGAAATGTAAATAACTTTCTCGAAACCTTAATCATAAACACAAACCATTTGGAGTAAATCGGTGAATGGTTTTAAGATAGTTCATCCACAATAAAACTAAAAATAATACATTAGAATAAATATTGTAGATTATATAATACATAATAATCAACAGGAGTGTTGAAATAGATGAAGATACTCTTACAAAATCATCAAGCAATTTTTGAGATAAATACTATTTTAAATTGAAAAAAATGTTCTTTGGGAATAATAATTTTATAAAACCAGAAGTAAAATAAGATAATATTTTATAATAAAATTAGTAATTTTTTATGGATAATGTTTTCTAAAAAATATAATATGGTTCCCTTGAAAATAGGTAATAATTTGAGAAATGTCGTTGTATAGGGATTGTATTTCAGGAAGAATTTATGAAAGATCCTTGTAAAAAATATAACTCCCCCTAAATGAAAGTAGGATTATGGTTTGTTCACATATATATAAAATTATCAGAGAATATATGATGATTACATATGAAAATAATAATAATTTAATTGTGGTATGTAGACAACTAGAGCAACCCGAATGAAAATGGAGGTTCGGGTAGAAAACCCCAACCTTATGTCTGAAGGTGTTCCTCACTTGATCTTAATGACCTTAATAATCAAATTTAGCTTAATAAATTAATGATTACCTAACTTAATATACATGTAGTTTATTTATTATAATCTTATTTAGGTACATTTGTGTCCTTTTGATGGGTTAATAGATTCAATTTCATTGTTTGGGAGTGTCTTCTTCCATCATTTTCATGATGAGTTTACTTATATTCTTGTATGGATAAACATGTTCAATGAGAATGGCTATCTAGCATAGAAGTTGTATGTTATTAGTGAAAACCTATATGATTACATGGTTATAAAATTTGTTTTGTTATTGGGATTGAAGATGAATTATTATATAAAAACTTAAAGACAATTGTTTGGGTTAATTGGCGGTTCTGAATCACAAAGAACTCATTTTGATCAATAAATTAATATTATGTATTAAAAAGGATTACAAAACCATAAATATGTTATAATTCCTATATTATAGTCTTCTTAAACCATCAAAATAGTTTCATGGCTAGAAATGAATATGGTAATAGAAATGGAAATCCCCTCATCCATGAATGTGATAAATTAACACATCTCAGATGGTGTTTTCATTTATTGTATAAATGATGGGTAATGAAGAGATGATGATGAATTATTAAATTATCATATCAACATTACAGTACATGTATGGTTATGGAGTCATCAAATCCTTTTGATTAAAGGAGGTGTGGGGAGAAAAAGGAAATTAATGAACTAGAAATAAATGAAATTAAAATAGTAATTTATCTCTTGAAGTTATCTTCTTTGAGATCCTCTTTAGTGGATGGGTTTTAGACATTTCATGAGGCCAGGTGCTACTTGATGTGGGGGAGGATCTTTTGGTACATATTTTATCAAAATTTAGACCAGAAAAAAATGATTGAGATAAGTGAAGAGGAGAGTAAGTGGGGGGGGGTTATCATGGAGGGGATGGGTGATTTGTGAATATCTTATTCATTATTTTATTATTTCCGTCAAGAAAACCAATATTTTTTATTAATGTGACTGATAATAGTAATAAATGCATGTTTTTTCGAACCATGTGTTCTTACATTAGCCATGATACTAGGATTACTGAATTTAACTGATAATGTATATATATGGTAAATTACCGTATTTTACTATTTATAAAAAATTTGAGTACTCTTGAAAAATCCCAAAAATTCACCCTAACAATTTTTCAATTTTATTAATTCCAAGATGAACTCCATTATTTGAAAATAATTTTCTTATTATTATTATTTTAAATTTTAAATAAAATCACAATTTATTCGAAAAATAACAATTTTAAAACTACATTTCTTTTAATATCACCTTGGAAATTAATCATGATATCATTTTCTTATAACCATACGGAAATAAAATAATAATATGATTTACTATTTATAAGGGTCATATTACTGTTCATTTTACTATTCATAAGGGTGTGCTACTATTCAGAAAAATTTATGCCTGTATTATTAGACACTAAATATCTTACTGAACACAACAGTGTATGTCTGTTATTTGAAATTCAAATTATAGAGGTGAAAAAATTATGTTTACTTTATATGTTATAAAAAAGTCGTGTTTTTTGGAGACTTAGTGTATTATGCATTTATTTATAGATCCTTGTGGTGTTACATTGTACCCTCTTTACGAAAATTTAATCTTAGAAATTAGAAGAATGTTACCTCTACAAAAGAATTTGGTAGTTCTTCATCAAAATCTCTTCAAGCTCCCATGTTTCCCTGTTGATTTTATGATTTTTACAATGTAACTTTACTAGTTGAGTCATCCAATTCCGAAACACCGATTCTTTAGTGTCCAGAATCTGGATAGGCTCTTCACAGTAAGATATGTCTTGTTCCAATTTTGTACCATCAGATGTGAGGACATACGTTGGGTATGACATATACTTTCTCAACAATGAGACATGTAACACATTATGTACATTAGATAGGCTAGGTGGTGCCACCAAATGATATGCAATAGCTCCAGTTATATCTATAATTTCAAAAGGGCCAATATACCTAATGTTCAATTTCCCTATCTTCCTAAATCCTGTAACACCATTCCTTGGATATAATTTTTATACATCATGATCCCCATCTTAAAATTCGAAATCCTTCTTTCAGTTCTTAACATTGCTTTTTGGTCTACTTTTATCCTATTTGATATGGCCTGGAATAGTCTTCATCTTCACTATTGTTTCCTCCATAAGCTCTGGACCTACAAGCTTCCATTCACCGACTTCGTCCCAACATGTTGGTGTACAAAATATCCTTCCATACAATACTTCATATGGCCCCATTTAAATGCTTGAATGGAAACTATTTTTGTAGTAAAACGTCCCCAAAGTTAAATACTGATCCCTCATACCTTAAAAATCACTTGAGTATGATCTCAACATGTCTTCTAATGTTTGGATCATCCTTTCTGATATCTCATCAGTTTGAGGGTGATAATTAGTACTAAATTAAAGCTCAGTATCTTGGGATTTCTGAAAAATTTTCCAAGAATTTCAAATTAAATCATGGATCACTATCAAACTAAATTGAGAGATGTTCTCTATGATGTCTCAAAAATTCATTGATATATATTTTTTCAAGGCTCCCTAGTGACAAATTCTCTCTTATCGTGAGGAAATGTGTAGATCTCATAGGTCTATCCACAATTACTCATATTACATCATTCTTTCTTGTTGTTTTAGGTAATCCAATGACAGAATCCATGATGATTTTTTTCATTCTATTTTGGAATAGGTAGTGGTTTTATGACTCAACATGGATGTTGTCTTTCGTCCTTTACATACTGACAGACTAGACATCTTGATACATAATCAGTAATTTCCCACTTCATGTTGTCCCACCAGAAATGTTCCTCCAAATATAATTACATATTAGTGCTGCAATGATGTATACAGAAATTTGAATTATGTGCATCATCCAATAACTCCATTTTCAGCTCATGTATAGAGGTAACACATTTCCTCTTCCCAAATTTTATAATTCATTTTTCACGTACTGATTTACCCAACTTCCCATATTTCACAACATTAATTTTCTTTTGAGGGTTCTCGTCATTAGGATGAGATATTTTAATCCTTTATTATATATATAGTTGGGAAAACAATTGAAAAAATAATTACGTTTAACCTAATTTGATAATTCCCATATCTGTATTTATTAGGTCTATGAATGTTGGATCCCTTTAAATCCTCATTTTGATTAATACTCTATGACACTTCTGGATTAATTCATCAGATACCTGATTTGCATTTTCTAGATAGATGTGTATGGAACAATCATAATCCAAGAGTAGTTCGAGCCATCAACTTTTCCTCATGTTGTGTTCTTTCTATGAGATGATATACTTCAAACTCTTATTATCCATATATATCTCACATATTATACCATAGAGATATTGTCTACATATTTTTAATGCAAATATTCGAGTAGAGAAATCAAGATCATAAGTAGAATAGTTTTTTTCATTAATTTTTAATTACCTTGATGCATAGGAAATAACTATATCTTTCTGCATAAGGAAACAACCAAGTCCTTTCCTTGATGCATCACTATTGATCACAAACCCATAATTCCCTGATAGTACTGTTAGGATAAAAAAATTCACTAACCCTTTCTTCAATTATTCAAAACAATCCTCACACTCTTTTTTCCATATGAAATTAACACCTATGCATATAATCTTCTTCATTGTGTGGGATAATTGGGAGAAGTTCAGAACAAAACATATATAATAACCTGCTAAACCAATAAAACATTGTACCTCATTTATGTTCATTAGTGTAGGCCATTCAGGAACAACCATTGTCTTTGTAGGATCAACAAATATTCCATCCATAGTGAAAATGCGGCTAAGAAAGGAATCTTATTTAAGATATATTCCACATGTGCTAAACATCCCATATAATTCATTTCTACTAAGAGTCTTTAGAAATGTGTGCATATGATTTTCCTAACATTCATAGCCTTTGGAGTATACCATTCTATCATCAATAATTACAACCAGAAAGTCATCAATATATTACATTCAAACTCTATTAATTAGATCAATGTAAACATAGGGTTCATTAGTCAGTCCAAAACGTTTTATTGAAAACTTGTAGTTCCCATGCCTGGTTCGAAACATTGTCTTTGGAATAAATTCTTTCCTTACTAGAAACTTATGATATCATTATTGAAGTTAAATTTTCAAAAAAGAATGTCCTCCATGAATTTTATCAAATAAAAATCAATGAGAGGTAGGGATACTTGTTATTTATTGCTATATAATTTATCTTTTTATAGTCATTACACTACCTCATACATCCATCTTTCTTCTTAACAAAAAGGACATGGGATCTCCCTGGAGAAAAACTAAGGAAAATAAATCTTTTATTAATTAATTACTCTAGTTTCTTATTCAATTCTACAAATTCCATAGTGTTCCTTATATAATGGGACTTTGATATGGGCCTTTAATAAATAATTAAGTCAATGGAAAAATCAATTTCCCACTCAAGAGGATGTCTAGGTATATCCTCCAGAAAGACACCAACATATTCTTTCATAATAGGTACTTTCATTATTTGAACATTATTTTCCACATCCATAGCTATTGAATCCCCTTATTCCCCAATAATTTAATTTAATAATGCTTCTATGGGTGGATCTAGATGATAATAATATTGTGATGTTTCTACCATAAAGATAAAATATTCCACATCATCCAAACAAATTTTAAGCTACTTCTTCTTATAATAAATTTTATCATCACAGTTTTAAAGCCAATCCATACAAAGAATTATATCAAATTAAATCATGGGTATGATAATAAAATCAGTAGATAAAGAACATTTATATGCCATAATGGGGACTTCCTAACACAACTTTTTTTCAATGATATATCCCTTTAGATATTTAACTAAAAATCCCTTATCAAATCAAATTGGAAATATCTAATTTTCATGGAAAACAGGGATGATAGGAAAGAATGTGATGATCTGGAATCAAATAAATATTTTTTTATGTTTGATGAATCAATTAAAGTACTTACCACCATATCGTTAGGAACTTCATCCTCCACAGTTGTGACTATATAAATGGCCTTTATCTCATGGCCTTCTTTGGTTAATGTTTCCTAGTTTCTTAGGATAATCATTTGCATAATGTCCCCTCTACCTACAATCATAAAATGAACATTGGTAACTTCTTTCATCCCCTACCAATCTTGAGATATGTGGTATTTTTCTCCACACTTGTAACAAACACCAATACCCTTCAGGAAAGTACCTGGATGTCTCTACCCATAATTATCACATGGTAGAAGGTCAACTCCTCCCTTATTCACCATTTCCCCATTTCAATTTCCATGGTTTTCAGCTTCCCTATTATTTTATTTTTTTCCCTTCAAATCACAAGACATAGATATTTCTTTTCCATATATATAGCACTTGAGACTGTATCATCTTATGATGTCAAACTTTGGGAGACTAGATACCTTCAGAGGAATGGTTTTAAACCATAATATAGTCGATCAATCATGCTTCTTAGATTACATATGTATTCTACCATATGTATTTCAATCCTTGTGAAGACAGATTCATACTTTTCAATATTCTCATCCACTTTTTTCCTCAAATTCAGAAACAACCTTTCCATATCTTCTTATTGTTCAAGATAGAGGTATTTTTCTAATAATCATTCCTTAAAATCCCTCCATTACATTTCATTTAATTCTTTCTCTTCATTTATTTTTTTTTTGGATTAAATACCACCACTGATCCACATCTCCCAATGGTCGATAAACTTCCATGAAAACCATCTATCTTTTGTTACTTCCCAAAGTTAGAAATATCTTTTCTAATGAACTTATCCACAACTCCGCTATGAATAGTTTTGTAGTACCATGAAATGATATAGGTTTTTGTCACATATATCAATCTTACATAGCTCCCCCACATTGAGGATATGGATGCTCCATATAGGTAAGGTTATTATTCAAAACCCGTGTCAGCTATCCCATAGTAGTTATAAGTTGCTCAGATTCAGTCACAACACTAGAGCCAACATCATTATCTTGCATCTGAGGTAAATCCCTATGATGGACATGCATGTTCATGTGTTTTATATTCCATCCAATAGGAACTATTTCTATATAATGGAAAACACTAGATTATGTTATGAATCAAATATATAATCTCAATATAGAAAAATACCCAGCATAAATTGAAATTCTATACATAACAAATCTCATAATCATAAAAATAGTTTCTTTGAGAAAAAAAATTAACACTTAAGTCCACCATAATGTCTTTTAAATAAAATTTGAATTATATTAATCATATCCCCAATGTGTATCAAACCATGAACACAGTAAGGTTCATTGTCATGTACCATGATATCTTGGGTCAAGCAAAAAACTACTTTTTGGAGTTTTCACACTTAGGTACATCTGTACCAGAACCACAACCACTTGTAGTATCTATACAAGGATGTATTTTCTAGTAATATCCACATAATTTATTACTTAACAAAAATTCCAGGATATTCTTATATGTTTACCCTGAAAGACTATCTTAAGGTTTTTTTCCATAGTCAAAATTTTCTAAATCTAGATTCCTTGTTTTCTACTAAAATTCCACTGATACCAATTGTTACAACACGAACCATTGGAATATATACAAGGAATATGCATCCCAAAGGACCAAGTAGTGTAGTAGCTTTGGAAATAGTATATATACATATGTTCAACATTACAACATGAAATAGAAAAGAATTTAGAAACTCCTTTGACAACATTCATAAATCTTAGGTAATTTTTGAATGTCATTCATAACATTCATATTCATGTCTTGGGAAAATGAAACATAATAAAGGGTTATCTCAACTGATCAAAAATGATAATCAATACTGTAGAAGATATAATATACCTAAATTTTAAGCATGGAGAATAAATAAAACAACATGACATTAAAAATGAACTTGATGACATTATGGACAGAATTAGACCTGAATAAAAAATTCCCTAATAAATCATAATCATGGGTATTATACTACTCTAATAAAGTTATGAAATTTCTATTACTAGTTTCATAATGATGGAATTCCTAATACCGAACATTATAACTATACTTTCAAGGGCTCAGACCATGACCATGAATTATCATTTTGTCAAGGTCTTGTGTCAAGAATGTGATTTGTCTCATTAGAAATACCAATGCATCAATGTGATATAACAAGGCCCACCCATAACTTTCTAATTCCAATTAATTTCTCATATGAACATGGATAAATATTAACAACATATACATTCATATTTAAAGTTACATATGAAATGTAAATTACTTTCCTTGAACATTAAACATAAACACGGGCCATTCTGAGTAAATTTGTGAAATGATTTAAGTTCGTAAATCCATAATAACCATAATCATAAAACATTAAATTTAATATGGTAGATGATAAAATACATATGAATAATCATGAGTGTTGAAACAGATGATTATACTCTTATAAAATCATCGAGTAATTTTTCTGGTAAATACTCTTTTACTTTGAAAAGAAGAGTTATTTTGGAAAAATTATTTTATAAAATGAGAATTGAAGTAAGATACTATTTTCCTAATAAAATTAGAAATTTTATAAATATAATGGTTTCCAAAAAGAGTTTATATAGTGCCCTTGAATGTATGTATGAATTTGAGAAATTCCCTGGAATCAGGCTCGTATTTCAGGAAGAGCTTTTAAAAGATCCTTTTAAAACATATAAATCCCCATAAATTAAAGTAGGATTTGGGTTGTTTGACATATATATAACATTATAAGAGAATATATGAAGAGTGAATATGCATAAATGATAATTAAATTGATGTATGTATATAATAAGAGTAACCCAAAATTAAATGAAGTTTTAGGTAGAAAACCATTACCTTAAGTCTGAAGGTCTTCCTCACCTGACATTAATGACCTGAATAATAAAATATAGGTTCGTAAATTAAAGATTCCACAACCTCTTATACATGTAATTAATTTATTATAACTTCATTTAGGCTCATTAATGGCCTTTTTATGGGTGATAGATTCAATTTCATTGTTTGGGTGTGTTTTATAACTTGGTTTTTAGATCGATTTACTTATATTCATCTACGGATAAACATGTAGAATTAGAATGGATATCCAGAATATATGTTGTATGTTATAAGTGAAAAACACATGATTACATTGTTAAAAACTATTTTTGTTTTTGGGAGTGAATATGAATCATTATATAAATCTTTAATGACAATTGTTTTGGTTAATTGGTGGTTCTTGATCACAATGAACTCATTTTGATATATAAATTAATATTATGTATACAAAATAATTACATAACCTTTAATAAGTTGTAAATAATATATTATAATCTCATACAACCATAAAAATGGTTTCATCACCAAAATTGAAGATGGTAATAGAAGATGAATCCCATTGTCTTTGAATGTGATTAACACATCTTAGATGGTGTTTTCATTTCTATTATAAATGAAGGGGAAATGAGAGATGATGATGAATTATTCCATTATCATAACAAATTTATAGTTAATTTATGGTAATTTATTAATCAAAACATTTTTATTAAAGGAGGTGCTGGCAGAAAATCAAAATAACTAAACATGAAATAAATTAAATGAAAAGAGTAATTTACCTCTTCAAGTTATCTTTTTTGAGAGCCTCCTTAAGAGAGATGTTTTGGAATTTTTAGGAGAACAAGGGCTGATGAACGTGGGGGAGTAGCTTTTTAGGATATTTTAAAATAATTCATACGAGGCACAAGGATTTATAGGAGTTAATAGAATAGGGAGAGAGGGGATGGGTGTGGTTATATTGTAGGAGATGGGTGATTTGTGAATATCTTATTCCTTATATAATTATTCCCCTCACTAAAATCAATAATGTTGATTCAAGTAACTGATAATAGTAATAAGTATATGTGAGTTATAACCAAGTGTTCTTACATCTTCCATGATTCTAGGAATAGTGAATCTAACTGACAATGTATTTATATAATAAATTACAGTATTTTAAAATTCATAAAAAAAATTGATCATTTCTAAAAAATTCAAAAAAATCACCCATAACCATTTTTTGACATGTAGAATTCAAAAATGAAATCTATTATTTTGAAATTATTTTATAAATATTATTAATTTAGTTTTTAATAAAATAATAATTTATTCAAAAAATAAAAAATTAAATACTATAATTTGTTTTATATCACCTTTAAATATTAGTCAAGATCTCATTATCATCTAACCTTAAGATAATAAAATAATAATATGATTTACTATTCATGTGGGTAATATTAATATTCATAAGAGTATGTTACTATTCATAATAATTATGTTTGTTGTATTAGACACTAAATATATTACTACACAGAACATTGTATGTTACTTTTTCAAAATGCAAATCATAGAGGTGGAAAAATCATGTTTACATGCAAATGTATATCAACGTGGTTTTTTATGGGGACTCTATGTTTCAAGAATTTTTTTATATACCCTTGGGGTGTTACATCTAAGCTTCCTAATCACAAATCCTATATGGTATTGGAGTGGATAATAATGTTACATAATGAATATTAATCTAATAGTTTATAAATTTATGTATTAAAAATGGGTTTCTATAAAATGATTTTAGTGATAAGTCATTACAATATTTCCCCAGCTCATATTAATGTTTCTATTTAGTTATTAATCGAGATGGATGGAAATGGTAATCAATTTTATTGGAAGTTGTTTTCTTCCTAAGAGGTTGAGTACAGTTTTCCTTTAGACGATGGACCCCAATGGGGAAATAAACTCGGTGCAGATGTGGTTGTATATAAAATGGGATTTTTTTACAAGGTTCATTTTTCACAATATCCATTTATTTCTTTTTTGGGGTAAACATTATATTAATGTGAGAAGTACGTAAATAATTTGGTTTTTCAAGGTCGATAAATTAATTAATATTGTTTTTAAAGTCCTAGGAACCCACTAAATGTAAAATAATAAATTTACCATATTATATGACCTCAAAAAAATTATTTTATGTTTTAGATGATTGCAATCATAATATTTTTCCCATCCTAGTCAAGTCTGATATCATGGGGGAAGAGAGGCCCTGAGAGAAATATATTCAATCTGAAAATAATATTTTTAATATCATCCATGCAATTTTTTTAAAATAGTTCCATATTTTAAAAAAAATTATTGGATTGGGAATTCAAGACCACATATGAGTTTAGAATATAGTCCATAACTGAGGTGTGATGTATGTTTTTTTCATTGGGTCTGGCAATGATTTCTAGTTATGGAAAAATTAAAGGAAAATAAAGAAATAAATAATTTGAATTATTTTTGAAAACAAATTATCCAATATAATCATTTATTTTAATTCCCTTTAGGAAAATAAGTTTAATTAAATATTTTACCCTAAGATATTTGAGAGGATTCATTGGGAGATTCTTTTGTGAATGGATCAAGGTGAATTTTGTGATCGAATAATAAAATTCATGGAACCACCAATTACAAGGAAAGTGATGAATAAAATTAACTATATATCATATGATATTTTTTTCACTCTTTATCAATGATCGATATACTGATGAGGTTGATATTTATTATTATGTTATTTTTCCCTATCTTAATAAATTTTTATGATTAAATTTATATTCTATTATGGATTCCAAATATAAATTAATCTATAAATATTCACATTTAAACCAAGAAAGGAATATTTATTTATTCATTTTTTACATAAATAATGGATTATTAAGACTACGTTTAGTTGTTGTGGTCACAACATCTATTAGTGATATTTTCTTTATTTGTTTATTTGGGTTTCTCTGATCATTATTCACAAATTAATTTTAATTTTATAGATATTTTAGATATTCAATTTTATTTTTAATCATCAAAATTTGATTAAATAACTAAACTGTGGTTGATTTTTAAATTTTTAAATCATAGGTTATCACAAGTGCATTGATGACTTGGAAAAGAAGAAAAACAAATGCAGAGAGTAGTGGTATTTTTTCTGGTGGAAATTAATGATCATAAAAGACTTACACAAATGGTTTTGGTTTTAATTTATGGTAATTGAAGGCTATAATTCACCTATAGAAATGTTATATCCATGTTTGGTTTCATAGATAATTGTTTAATTGAGATTGGAAGAACAATAAAATAAGAATTAATAAATCTATGCAAGGTATTGATTCTAAGAAAAGAAACCAAACTACCTGGAATGTAGTTAAAAATAACACATACAGTGCTAGGGTATCATGTGATTATAAATATAACATGGCATGGCATTGGAATTTTAATGTCATGTAGTGTGATTCAGTATACACCCAACCATATAAAATTTATTAATGATGCATTACAGCTATGTCTTACAAGATATGACCAGGGTGGTTGTATACACCTGGGATGTTAACGTGGTACACACATAGTGTATCCAGTGGGACACATTATGGGAATACATGGATTAGTGTTTCATATGGAATTGTGAATGACCTCTTTGGTTTAAGGTTGAAGCATTCCAAGCGGTTTCTAATGGGTTTGTTCATAGAACCAAAAACATCTAATAATTCCATATCCATTTAGAACTACTTTCCAAAGGTATGCCCTCACTAGTTATGCACTGATAAGGCTTAGGAACATGTATTGGTCGAGAGGATGGGAGGTCGGACTCATCACACCTTTTTTAGGGGAATAATTGTCTACTCCAGGACTCTCTTTAAAGATTTATGTTATGTTCGTGAATCCATATTAAATTACCAAGTATTGAATGAGCTTTCCTTTAGATCTGACAATCAATGATTGATATGTAGGAAATTTAGATAATCTTTTATACGTATTTGAGGTTCTTCATCGATAGATAATCATCTGTATTTTTTAGAGATTCTTAGTCAATGGTATCCTTCAATACATTATATAAATGTATCTTGGTCATTATGATGACCGTATTAGTTTTCAAGCCACTCAGTGGGGCACTTGAAGTTTATTGTCATTCAGAAGGACATAGATTATATTAGAGTTGGGATTGTACCCACAGATGGGCTACCTACGTATCCTTTATTTAGAAAAATACTCAGAACCCATGTAGTTCGAGAATGGGGGTATGATGTTTATGTATGATTTATGGATCAAAGAACGATGCCATAATTACATTTACACTCTCAACTCACGTGAGTCATGCTCGGTGTGAGAAATAAGAGGAATTGGTAAAACCAGACAATTATGCCATGAAAGATGCAATCATAGAAATTTATGTGGGGATTATGTGTATATGACTTCCCAAATAGATAGATATAGGTGCTTATTTTAAATAAGAAGTCCAGGAAAAGGGTCCATAAAGGTATATGTACTTTATGGAGATTTGGATACTCTATCTTGGGGATTACTCCTGAGGAAGATTCCCAAGTTAAGAGGAGACTTATCATTGGGTTTTACTCCTGATAAGGAAGCCCAGATCAAAAAGTAGACTAATACTGGTTAAGAGAAATTAACACTGGGGCTTACTCCTAAGGAGGAGGCCTAGTTTAAAGGGATTTGAAAATTGGGGCTTACTCCTGAAGAGGAGGACCAGGTTAAAGGGATTTAAAAACTGAGGCTTACTCCTGAAGGGGAGGCCCAGGTTAAGTGAATTTCAGCATTAAGGGACATGGGGCTTAATTCAAAAGAGGATGCCCACATTTGTAGATTTCAAACTGGGGATTATTCTTGAAAATGAGTCCTAGGATAAGTGAATTTTGGTTGGGGCCTACTCATGGGGAGGATGCCCAGATTAAGGGAATTATGACTGGGGCTTACGCCTAAAGAGGATTCCCAGGTTAGGGGACTTGGGGATTACTCTTAAGTAGGATTCCCAAATTAATGAGAATATGGGCTTATTACTATGGAGGATGCCCGAAGTAAGATAACTTGGACTGGGACTTACTCCTGAAAAGGAATCCCAGTCATAATTCCCTTAATCTGGTCATACTACTCAAGAGTAGACCACAACCATAATTCCCTTTACCGGGGCTTCCTTTTCAGGAATAATCCCCAGTTTTAAATATACAAATGTGGTCATACACATTAGGAGTAATCCCCAAGTCCCATAATACTAAAATTCACTTAACCTGGGACTCCCCTTCCTGAGTAAGCCCCTGTTTTCATATCCCTTTAAACTGAGCTTCCTCTTCAGGAGTAAGCCCCAGTTTTCAAATCCCTCTAACCTGGGCCTCCTCCTTAGAAGTAATCCCCAATCATAATTTCTCTTAACCAGTCTTAATCTACTTTTTGATCTGGGATTCATTCTCCTGGGTAAAATCCAATCATAAGTCTCCTCCTAATTTGGGCATCTTCCTCAGGATTAAGCCCCATGTTAGAGTATCCAAATCTCCATAAATTACATATACCATTATGGACCCTGTTACTAGACTTCTTTCAAATAAGTCCCGTTCCCTATATATTTGGGCAGTCATATAAACATAATCCCCACATCATTTTCTATGATTGCATCTTTTGTGTCACAATTGTCTAGTTTTACCAATAACTATTGTTTCTCACACCGAGCATGACTCATGTGATCTTAGAGTGTAAAATTAATTTTAACATATTTCTTTGAGCCATCAATCATACATAAACAACATACACCCTTTCTCTAACTACGTGGGTTATGATTCCTTTTTCTAAATAAAGGATACGTAGGTAGCCCATCTGCGAGTACGATCCCAACTCTAAAATAATCTATGTCCTTTTGAATGACAATAAACTTCAAGTGCCCCACTGAGTGGCTTGAAAACCAGTATGGTCATCAGAATTACCAAGAGGTTTTTATATAATATATTAAAGGATACCATTGATTACGAATCTCTAACAAATACATATTCTTCACTATCAATGAAAAACCTCGAATACATATAATAGATTATCTAAATTTCATATATATCAATCATTGATTGTTAGATCTAAAGGAAAGCACATTTTATACTTCATAATTTAATAAGGATTCACGAACATAACATAAATCTATAAAGAGAGTCCCAAAGTAGACAGTAATTCCCCTCAAAATGGTGTGATGAGCCCAACCTCCCATCCTCTCGATGAATGAAAATTTCTAATCCACATCAATGCATAACTAATGAGCGCCTGTCTTTGGAAAGTAGGTCCAAATGGATATGGAATCATTGGATGTTTCCGGTTCTACAAAAAAACCCGTTATAAACCGCTTGGAATTCATAGACCATAAACAAAAGAGGTCATTCCCAATTCCTGAGGAAAAAAATTGGTGAACCGGACGTGAATCCATAACCAAGTTAAAATGATGTTTTAATTTTTTTTATGACCCTATTTAAAACTCAATGAGAGGGCCTACAAAACAATCAATAACATATGTGTTTATCCAACAGGTGTAGTGGCCGGACTTATCTTTATTACGTCTGTTATATCAAACATGCACTCATTCTCAATATCTTCTGCATTATGAGAATGACTTTTCTTAAGCTCACATATTTGAATACCATGGTAGTGAAAACCTCTGTTGTGAATGCATCGGTTGTAGCTCCTACTGAATTGTCATCCCCTCTGAGGATGACATCACCTACTCAGCATCTTCAATGTTGTGTATCGAATGCACTGGTTATGGAGTATCATCAACATGGTACCATTCCAACTTTGGGGGCAGCTCGACAAGCCCTACAAGTGAATAATTCACCCTGGTCGTCCGAACAGCGACGACCAGCGATCAAGAAGCAGGTGGTGCCAACCACTATTTTCAACCGTTTCAGGTCGTTATCCCCAGAACACAATCACCAGTCACTCCCATATTCTGAGGAGGTTAATGAGCAGGTCCATCAGGGCCTTAATTCAAGGAGACAAGAGTCCTTCCCAAGGGACCCTATCAACAATCACGGCCAGACTCGTGCGGAAGAGCGCCCTCAACATGATGAGGGTATCAACTCCAGGCGTTCGGTTCAGGTTCCTTGAACCCGAGCATGCAAGACGAATTTCCAAAGGAAAAATCCAGTCAACAGTGAGCAGGTTCTGATCTCTTCCCTCTCTGTAGAATTCCACAAACCTAACATGGTGCCATGAAATGAACGGGCACATACACACATCAATTTTAATTCCACTGTCCAGCATACTCTTCTGGTAGCAGCAATCCAATCCCGCCAGGAAATTTCGGCTGAGTACTTCGACAAGAACATACACCTGTTTATAAATCATCAGCTACTCAGCAGCCTCATCTGACTGCATATGACGAAACCCACCAACCCAATGTGTTGACAACTTGTAAAGAGGCGCATACACCTACTTATACTCATCAATCCTACCAGCAGCCTCGTCTGTCAGTATTGAAGGAAGCTCTTCAACCACGTTTGGCGGAGTGTAATCAGCAAGCACATACACCTGCTAGTATTGATCAAGCCCACCAACAGTCTCATTTGGTAGAATTCGGAGAAGTCAGTCGGAATGATCCGGTGACAAACAGTTGGCAAACTCAACTCTCTGCCCCTACACATGAGTACTGTCAGGACTCACTGACTAGAAAAGGAGGACAGGAGCAAGAACATACACCTACTCCAAGCACGGAATGGACATACATCCCCATTCTGGAAGCGGAAGTCACCATGCATATTCTGTCAATGGTGAAAGAGAAAAATCAAATCCCTGTGCATATCCTGGATTCCTGCCAGGATATTATAACAGCTGCAACATCATCTCAGGGAAAGACACATAATTCTATCCCTACCAGTGGAGTGACACATCAACAGTTCACTCTGGAAGAGACACACACATCTGTTCCGGTCTAAGAGGGTTGTGGGCCGTACTCCCCCATATCATACGGACAAACAAATTCGGCATATACACCTGGTTTGAGTGGAGATAATCAGTCTAACCTGATTATTTTCTCTTGAGCAGGCACACACACCATCCAAATTGAGTAAGAAGGCATCTAAGAAGAAGACAAGCCCAAAACAGTCAAGAAATAAATGGCCCATCTATGATAAGGCCTTACTCGATGCTGGAGTTCATGAAGCCCTCAAATAGTTATCTGTTGGAATTCAAGATTCTACTAACTCGGTTCCCAATAGTGGGATCATTAATTCTAAAGGTCTTTATCAGACACTTACTAATGAAGGATTACTTTATGACAGTTCTGTCGATCTCGAAGTCTCATCTTCAGATAAGAGATACAATAACCCTCTATGTGGCTAGAAGATCAAGGGGAAAGAGGTATCATATATTGTTTTAACCCATAATAGTGGTCCTCCCCATGATGATGAATTTATCTGCAAAAGTCCTCTCCATAATAGTAATTCGCATTTCCTGGAAAATTCTTCATAGGACAATGTAGTGACGAGAATGCCCTCTTATCTTGAGGCAGTTGAAAAAGTAAATCCACTCATTTCTGATGCTTTAACATCAGTAAGTGAAATAATTCCTTAATCAGTAGATAGTCCAGTGTGTAGGTCATTCTCTGAACCACCCATAGGTCATTCATCTTCTAGTTTGATCAGTGGATTCTCTACCAGTCTTGTTGAATTCGATGGAGCAACAAGAAAGCACCAACTCTGGTCTAATCAGGTAGAAGAATATTTATTGAATGATAAAGAATACATGATAAACATGAGAGAACAACTGGCGAGGGGTGAATTTCCAGTCATGTTTTGGCCTTCGGCTGACTCTCAGTATGACATTCCAGAGATGTTGACGGAAGATGGGATTCATGATATTCGTCTCAACATATGGAAAACTCTTTGTCAGTTAAAAAAGAAAGTATTATCTTATGATGAATATGAAAATCATGTTATGTTAATAGAAGGGTTACAAAGACAAATTGTCTTGGTATCTCTATCAGTCTCTCGATATTGGAAGGCAGAAAAACAGAAGAGATCCCTTCAACGTTCATGCCTTGGCGCACTAAGCAGATTGCTCCAGTTAATTTCCAATTCCCCATATGGTATTCTTGTCAGAGGATGGGGTGTTCATGGAGCACTACATTTCACTACACTCTCCAATCAACAAATCCCGCAAAAGGTGATTTCATGCAATGTTATCTCCCAGAATTGGCCACATTTGGCTAGTTTTGTGCGAAATAAAAGGCTTTCCCAAGAACAGGCCTCAACTAGTTCTTCTCAAAGTCAAGAATACAGAGAAAAAGTTGTTGAATTACACCTGCATCAAGAGATCGATAATATTGAACATTCCTCTCGTATAGAGAAAGCACATCATCAAGTGATAGAAGTGTCGGAAATCATCCAACGGTCTTTTGAGCCGGGTGATAAAAGTGGGTGTCGATTGATGCATCCAGCTAATTTCTGGACTATGGTCCGCAAGATCAGGAGAGATTTCAAGAATGTCTCAGACATAGAATTTCAAGATCCACCCCATCATTCCAGACTGGGGAATCTTTTATCCCATCCCTCGGAATCAACAAATAGGATTTGAGGAGTTGATTAGGAATAGCAGGAACAGCCCCAGTCCACCAGACTGGGGATTTTTTCAAATCCTCAATCCCTCCCTCAGAGAAATTCGGTCTTCTCTCGATTAGGGAAGAATCCCCATGAGGAACAAAGAGCCAAATTATCAGGATATTATCTCCAAATTATGGTTCTCCAATAATTTATTGAGGGATCGAATCAATAAAAGGAAATGTCTCATCAGGTACATGGAAGAAGAAAATATCACAGAGATGCTAATAGAAGGGATGCAATGCATTATGCATCAATTAATGTCATCAATTCCATTGATGCTGATCCACCACACGAGACTCACTCATAGGGATCATATGAAGAGGTTCCTACTGAAGAATTTGTATGCACAGACACAAATGAAGAAGGTGTGTGTACACGAAATCAAATGCTTACCCAAAATCTGAGTGTTCCTTCAAGTAATCCACTTCCCCCTCTCCGGAAGGGATCCAACAAGGGGAATGAAAAGAATCCGGTTACATAACCTTCCTATGGAGAAGGCCAATCACTCTCACTAGATCAATGATTTGCACACCAAGAGGAATAAATGAAGGAATTGGGGAGGATGAATGCAGAACTACTTCAGGGTAGTCTTCCTCCTAAGCGTGCTGGAGGCATTCAGCGAAAGGAATTTGTTGTGGCTACTATGATGGATCAAGAATATCCTCTTTTATTAGTACACCATTACAGTTATAATCCTATAGGTCATGTGCAACAACAATCGGTAGTACTGCCATCGGTTGCAGTACTAGCTGCCACATCTGTCCAAGCTCCTGTCATTGCACCTGTTCATGTCCAAGCTCAACCGAATGTTTCTCAAAAGTTAATAACTATTATTTAGTCATTAACAGATCGGTTCGAAGCTATTGAGGGAAAGTGTGCTCCAATTCAACCAGAAAAGAGAGATTATCCTAAATGGGTTGATGCAATTCCTCCCCCATCAAATTTTTCATGTACCACATTCCCAATATTTAATGGTTCGGGAGACCCAGAACAACACTTAACACATTTTGTTTCTCATTGCGATCCTATGATGGGCACCCTTCAGCAAAAATAAGAAGTTAAGCTCAGGTGTTTTGTGTAGTCATTACAAGGACCTGATTTTTTTTCGTACACATGCTAGCAATCCCGATCAATTACTGTATGTGAGGATCTTCGCCAAAAATTCTTTCTTCAGTTCAGCTCAATGTTGCCAATGATGAAAATTTTTGATCTTAAAATCTGTAAGAAAAGGTAGAATTAAAGGGTTTCATATTTCATTGTTCGCTAGAAGGGATTACCATATTCCCTGAGCTTAGCACTCCCTCAAGAAGAATTGTTGCCAATCTGTGTAGAAAATTTGCTTGATGATTTACGCACGTCATTGATCCCTATGAAATACACAGGAGGGTTTCAAGACCTTACCTCAATTGCTCAAAAGATTGAAGATTTTCTTATAAAGAATAAGGATAAAACTTGTGTAATTCCATCAGCTCTAGGAAGGAGAATGGGTAATGGCGAGACTGGTACAGTCATGCTTAAAAAATCACATGTACCTACTTCTACTTGAAAACCTTCATCTTCTCGAAGGGCTCCACCTCCTGAGCATCATCAAAAGAGGCTGTTTCATCAAGAAGATCAAAGAGATCCAAGATATAAATAAATTGATGAGTTTAAGTGTAAATTTTATTCTTTCCGAAATGAACAAGTTCATGGTTACTTCATTTCGGCCATGGAGAATAATTTGGTTCAGCTACCGAGGCCCAAGAGGCCAAATAAAAAAGGAGATGAGGAACATCCCAATTATTGCCCCTGTCATCAGATATTGGGGAATCCCATTCAAGAGTGTTTTGTCTTCATGGACCTCCTACAAAAAATGGTCGACTCAGGACAAGTCAAACTAAAAGGTTCTTCAGCTCTGGTAGCATATGTTACTGCTACAACCCTGGAGGAAGAAGGCGAGTGGGAAAAAGTCAAGAAAAAATGCACAAAAATATGATGATTGGATGGTCAGAAATGCAATCAACCGAACTCCTTCTATTTTGCGAACACAATTAAAGAAAACAATTTTGTCTTCTTCTATGAATGTCGTAGAAAAACCCACTTCATCAGAGGGAAAATCTCCAAAAAAATGGCATGATTCAAAGAAAGAAGAAGAATCAGAAGAAGATGAGTATGTGTCAAATCCCAAGTTTCCTTTGACTCTGGTATATTTTATGCCATCTACTTTGATGCCACGGGCACCGACCCATAAAACAGAACAACCAAATTGGCTAGTCAGGCAGAGTCTTAATCGGATGAACAATTAAATCTTTGGTTCTGTTAATATGATTCCCTTAACAAAACCTTATGCCAATAACAGTTTCAAATTCAATGGACCTGAGTTCCCCATATCAAACAGAGGAATTTGAAGAAGTTCCAGAGGCTCAGGGAATAGGGGAAGACATGGATATTCCAAATTCCACTATTCCAATTCTACCCCTACTAGAACTGTGTATGTGGTAGAAACACGTGGTATGGCCCTTCAACGAGCTCAACAAGAACAATCAAGTTCTTCCACACAAGGAAGATTCAGTCCTGGCACAATTATTTTGGAGGATCGGTTAGAGGTTCCACCTTCTTCCTCTCAGTAAGTAAATAGACCTAATTGGTCTAATCTTCCAAAGCTAGGAGTATTACCAACTCCTACCCCGATACAAGATGCATCAACTTTCCAAGCATCAACTTCCAAGGCACCTGCTAAACCACATGTTACTGTTGGAAAACACAGACCTTTGGATCAAAATAATGATGTATTGAAACACATGGCCCAATTACCGGCCACGTTATCAATTTTTTATTCTTTGAATTTATCAAAGTATCTTCGAGAGGCACTCATAGAGGCTTGGTCAAGTCCATAGGAGTTTGAATCTGAAATTGCTGTAGCTGAAGCCTACCATGTAGAGAATAATATTGCAGAATGTCATGAGGTGATATCTTTCATAGATGTAGATGAATATGATGACTTGAATCGACATATTAGACCTTTTTATTTATTTGTAAAGGTAAATGGTGTAGACATCCGAAGAGCTTTCATTGATAATGGTTCATGAGTCAACCTCATGCCCATTCATACGCTTCATCGATTGGACCTCAAGGAATCTGACTTATCTCCTTCTACTATGATGTTACAAGGATATGATAAAAATGAACAAGAACCACTGGGAGAGATTACACTCAGAACTTACTTTGGATATCTTGTATCCAATTCATATTTCATAGTTGTTGATCAAGACTCAGCCTTCAACATCTTTCTTGAAAGACCCTGGCTACATTAACATGTGGATATCCCCTCATCATACGATCAATGTCTCAAGTATTGTTTCGATGGTCAAGTTGGGACATTGTATGGTGATAAGGCCACATTCAAGACATGTGAGTATCAATACATTGAGGTGGAATTATATCACATGAAGGGAAAGGAGAAATCTCCAACAAGGGAGATTACCAAAGTTAATGCTCCATATCGTTTGGAAAAGATTCCAGTAAACCCATTAGCACATGTGAGTACAGATTATGTATTGCCTATCAGTCAAGTTGGCAGGATAGATCCAAATAAAAATACTCTTATGGAAACATCCATAATGTCAATTACGAAAATCAAACCAGACAGCATGGGAGAAAATGGTGATCCACCAAGCAATGATGAAAGCTCAAATAAAGATGTCTTTATTTCATCTGCTAAAATCCAGCAAGTCTATACTTAACCAACTAGACCAGAAGAAGTTATAGCAATGTTAGCGATGAAAGATTTTGTGGATTCTCAATCCATCGTCTCCTCTCTATTACCCAATGAATACCCTTCATCATCAATTAGGTCAAAAATGGGAGCTTCTTCTTCAAGATATGCAAATTTTAGCGTCACTTCTGATCATGAAAATTCTGCTTCATCATCTACTATGCATGTAGAAACAGGAGAAATAACAAATGTTGAAGAAGAAGTGGAAGTTCTCAGGGATGCTCCTCCACCATTGGAAGAGGGTATCTCTACCACCGCGGATGAACTCAGAGAGATAGATATGGGAACCAAAGAAGATCCACGCCCCACTTCAATTAGTGCGGCTATGACTCTTGAAGAGCAAGAGATGTATATTTCATTTCTATAGAAAAATCGAGATATATTTGCTTGTAACTATACAGAGATTCCAGGGCTTGATCAGGATGTTTCTAGTCATCGTTTTGGTTTTCCATAAGAACATCGAGGATTCAAACAAGCTGCTAGAAGAACACACACAACATATGCTTCCAAAATTGAATCTGAAGTGGATAAGATTATCAAAGATAAATTCATCTAAGAAGTTCAATATACAAAGTGGTTGGTTAATATTGTCCCTGTGTAGAAAAAGAATAGAAAAATTAGAGTTTTTATCGATTTTAGAGATGTTAATCGGCATTGTCCTAAGGATGATATTCCAGTTTCGATTACAGAACTTTTAATCGATGCAACAGCTGGCTATGGAGCACTTTCCTTCATGGATGGATATTATAGATATAATCAAATCTGAATGGATCCAGAAGATGAAGAATATGGAGCCTTCAGAGCCTCTTAGGGTGTGTTTTGATATCAGGTAATTCCCTTTGGATTAAAGAATGCTGGCACAAAATATCAGCGTGCCATGCATCGTATCTTCAATCCCATTTTAGGGAAGTTCGTTGAATGTTACATGGGGAATTCGGTGGTCAAATCCAGGTAATGTTCTAATAACATGGATGATTTGGAAATCATATTCCACAAACATCGACAACATAATATGAAGATGAACCCCTTAAAATGTGCTTTTGGGGTAACCTCAGGGAAATTTCTCGGCATTGTTGTACACCATCATGGTATCAAAGTCGATCCTAAGAAGGAAAAGTCAATCCTTGGTATGTCACCTCCTTGAAATTTGAAATAATTTAGAGTACATCAAGGATAGTGAGCCTATTTTCGGCGTTTCATCACCAATTTGGAAGGAAAAAGCTTACCCTTCACCAAATTGATGAAGAAGGGAGTTACTTACCATTGGACAGAAGAATGTCAAGAATCATTCAATATTATCAAGAAGTATCTATTCAGTACACCGGTATTAATGCCCCTGTTGAAGGAATACCACTTCTCCTTTATGTGACAGCCTTAGAGTCGACATTGGTGCCTTTATTGCTCAAAATAATGAAGATGGGAATGAAAATAGCCTCTACTATCTCAGTCGGACTATTCTTGAAGTAGAAACTCGGTATTAAAGTATTGAGAAGTGTTGCCTTGCATTAATCTTTAAAGTTCAGAAGTTGAGACACTACCTGCAACATCACGAGTTCCAATTGGTATCTCGCAATAACCTGTTCAAATTCATCCTTAGTCGTCCAATGCTTACAGGATGTCTGGAAAGGTGTGAAGTTATTTTGCAGCAGTTCGACATTCAGTATGTGTCTCAAAAGGCAATAAAGGGCCGATCTTTGGCTGATTTCCATGCTGAACATACTTTAGTAGAAGATACATCTTCAGATATTGAACTCCCTAATGATGAAGTCTTCTCTATTCAAGATAGTCTTAAATCATGGGAAATTTACTTTGATGGTCCTTCGAGAATTCCAACATGAAGGAAATGGGAAAATCCTAAATTCAACAATGTTGGGTTAGGAGTTGTGCTCATTTCTCTAGAAAAGGCAGTGTTGCCCTATTCCTTCTCATTGTTGGGAGGCAGTACAAATAATGAAGCGGAATACCAAGCTCTCAACGCATGCTTAGAGTTGGCGCTTCAAGCACAAGTGAATCACATAAAGGTGAAAGGTGATTCAGACCTGGTAATCAAACAATACAATGGGGATTATGCCATCAGGAAAGAAGAATGAATCCCTTTGTATGATTACTTCGGATAATTAATGGCAGAATTCCCTTCGGAACTGACAGTTTCTTATGTCCCATGGTCACAAAATGCTCAAGCTAATGCACTGGATAATATAGCCACAGCTCTGGCAGATCCAAATCAGGATGAGACAACCATTAGTATTGCCCACCGTCATACAATTTCACCTTATGATCAAATCAGAATAGAGGAAATCAATGAAATTAGTCTCATTCTTGAACCATATGATCATACTATATGATGGATGACACCCATTAGGGAATACCTTCAAAATGGAATACTTCCACCTGATAGAACCGGGAAAGAACAAGTTCGGAGATGTTTGGTCAACTTACTCTTTATGATAGCCTAGCTCACCTAGAGAAAATTCTCTACAAGCATGGTTTTGATAGAGTTCTCTTCAGATGCATTGATGGTGAAGAGACAATGGCTATCATGAATGAAGTACATGCAGGAGTCTGTGGTTCCCACCAGTCTGGACACATACTGTCTGATCAAATTAAAAGGCATGGATACTTTTAGCCTTCAATGATACAAGATTGTGTTGATTTTACAAAGAAGTCTCATTTATGACAAGTACATTCCAACTTCAATCATCAACCCCCAGAGTGCTTCATATGTCTAAATACTCATGGCCATTTTCCACATGGGGAATAAATGTGGTGGGAACTTATCCTTCAGCTACATCCATGAATTTTAAGTATATTCATAATACTACTAACATCTTTTAAAAATGGGAAGAGGCAACACCTCTCAATGAATTTAGTTCTAAAAGCATTGTTAGCTTTATACAGTCTAACATCATTACCAGATTTGGTGTCCCTCGTACCATATTGACGGACAATGTCACGAATATCTGTTAATCTGAGATGAAGAAGTTGTATCAAGAATACAACATCAAATCCAACCATTCATCTCGGTATCATGCAGCGGCCAATGACCAGATAGAAGCCTTCAACAAGACTCTGTCAAATATATTGCAAAAGATGGTCGATAATGTAACACCCCGAGCTTCCACAATACGCTTCTCATTCAATAATGCAATAGCTTGCATTGTACGCAACTTCGAGTTCTAAAACACCGCGACTAATCAAAGTAGCCGTTATGAATAGTAATAACCACTTTTTAAAATTATAGAAATTTTATATTTCAAAATGGACGTCATTTTTGTATTTGTAATATCGAAATTAGCCTACGTTGAATTTTTGGTATTTTTCTGAGAACTTCTAATTTTTTATGAATTGTGAAAAATACTTAAAAACAAATTTTTTAATCAAAATAATTTATAGTGATAAATTATAATATTTAGTTGTTTTAAAGTATAATTAGAATATATTTTTACCATTTTATCCAATGGTGGTCATTATAATTAATTTAATATTGAAATTGGACATAAACAATTGTCAATCTTTTGATATAAATTGTTTCTTAAAACACGCTATTTGTTGTGACAGCGGGAATTAATTATAAAATTAATTAATGAAACTTATATGTTAGGAATTTTTTAAAATAGACATTATTTTTGAATTTGGAATATCAATTATATCTTAGGGTGAAATTTTGGAATTGTTCTGAAAAACTTCAATTTTTGATGAATAGTGAAACCACTAAGTGGTAGTTAAATAACTGATTTTTCGTTTAAATGAAATATTACCACTTCTGTGATTTTATTTTCAAAAATCCGACATACATGGTTGTCATTAAGAAGTAAAATGTGGTTCAATGAGATTAAAATAATTTTTTGGTGAATAGTAACTTTTAAGTTCTTAATCGCGATTAGAGGTAATTAGTGTAGTTTAAGGTAAAAATAATGTTTTAATAATATGATATGAGCTTGAAACTTGTCCTACTCCTGTTGGATGAGTCATGGACGACCAAGAAAACCCATGGGTAAACTTGGGGACCCCATGGAGCCACTTTGGTTGGAAAATGACATTAATATATAATTATTTAATGTTAAAATTAAATTGACACAAACATGAGTTGTTTTACTAAAACAGTTTTTAAGTGGGGTTACACAAGTCCAAATTTTGACTATAAATATTCATTAGAAAGCTAAAAAGATTTCCTGCATTATAGTATTTTTTTTTAAATTTTTAGACATTAAATAAATTAAATTATTTATGACATCATTATGATGCAGCGATGACCTCATTATTTAACGATTTAAATAAAATGAGAAGATAATGCAAAATCAAAGGCTTACACTTGTACAAAGCCTATTGGATGAGGGGATTTCGAACCCTTATCACCTTAGCCACGAATTATATAAGTTTGGGACCTTTAGAATCCGAAAATCATTGTATAATAATGTAACATTTCAATCTTTCCAAAAGAGCCCCTCCTCTCCACTTATAAAAGGCCCCCACCTCTCCCACCTTATTCACACCTTCAAGCCATTTGGCTCGGCCAAACTCTGCCCAAATACTCTCCCAACATCCCCCTCTTACTCCTAGAAGCCTCACTTTGGGCAGAACTCTTCCCAAGGAAGCCTTTGGCTCAAATCAAAAAGAGTTACCCGATTTTGAGAAGGTTAAAGAACGGTTGAGTCAAGTCAGACACGAGGTAAGGGAATTTCTTAACCCAACTTCCATTCTTTGGGTTAATCTCCTACTTTCAAATTATGTCATGATATTATTATGTCCTATATTGTATTTGAACATTATTTATGTGTAATTATAGTGAATACACATTATAGATGTACTTTATCTAAAAAAATGATCTTTTTAAGGACTTCGTCTCAATCCCCTTTCATTGAGGAATATTTGGTTTTATACACAACCTTCTTTTATACGGTGTATAAACCCCTTTGACTTTTACGTTTATTCAAAAGGAATATTTTTTATACGAAGCGTTTTACTAAACGACAAAAGGGAATGTTTTTCTTACCGTACTTATGCGGCGACAATGACTTCTCCGCCGCCATGACCATTATTTGATATTCGACTTCCTCTACAAGCCATTATTTTTTTAATGAAAAATAAATACAAAGTTTTAACTTTCTTTTATTTTGGTATTGAAAATGGTTTTGAATGCATTTTTATTATATCAATTTTTTTTATTTATATCTTGTTATTGAAATGTGGAAATGTTATGTTTCCTTTTTGCATGTTTTATGTGATATGATTACGTTATGGTTTATGATATGTTTAAACCTATTAATATGAGGAATTCATTTGACTTAATAAGTGACGGGTGGAGCCCGCTATAGCTCCTCGATGCATCGGCAGGTCTCATGAGATAAACTAGTGTCTTGGCACGAGGCCTTGACAAAATCTTATTTGTGGTCTTGGAACGAGGACTTGGCTACGTGGTTATGATAGTCTGGCATTATGAATTCCATCATTATGAAAATGGTTATTGATGTTGCATGGGATTATTCGATTAGTAGAATATCCATGTGAGTAAGTAAATGGAATTATCTCATTTTATTTTTTCCATATTATGCTAAAGTTCACGTTAAAAAAGGCTTTTGTTTTAGTTATACATTGCCTTAAATGTTTATGTTTATTGATGAAAGCTTCTGCAATATTTTTATCCTTACTGAGCATCTGAGCTCACCCCTTTCAATGTTTTAATGATTTCCAGGATGTGAAGAAGTATTTTACGAATGACCTACAGGGATAGTCCTAAGAGGATAGAAGTGTGGACTATGGAGACTATGTTATTATAGTTTTTCACTTTGTGATGTAATGTAACATTTATGAATGTATCTAGTGATTCCAAGGCTACTAAACTAATCGGTCTTTCGAGACATGATCTTTTGTGATCATGCCAATGTAACGAAGTAACACACCGGCTCTGGGTAGCTGGGGTCGGGGCGTTACAGTTGGTATCAGAGGCAGTTTAGTACTAACCATGGAAGCTAGATTTAGATAAACTCTGATTAGAGCACATAGCCCAAAGATAGACTTTGAGGATTAGTATAGAAGAACTTCCTAGAATTTTGGTATTATAGAGTTGTTATGAGTTTTCCGAGCAGCACATCCCTGTCTAGATACGAGCAGGTAGAGGCGGCTCTGGCACAGATGTACCTAGGGGTAAAACCTAAAAACACCGCTTTGAGCTAGACTCGAACGGGAACTGGTGCACGACAACGGGCCTTGCTGCACTCTTGGTTACGACACTCCCGGGGGATATGCTTAGGATAATTCTCATTTTCTTTACAAACAACTATGAATGGTTATGAGTATATACTTCCTCAATGAAATCCTTTTTATGATTATGGATTATATCCATAAATAGTTCAATTTATGTTAAGTATTTTATAAGTATGGAATTATGTATTTTGATTCATAAACTAATCTTGTTTATGGAATTGTATAGAAATGGCGCCTTGTGGAAGGAATGGAAACCGTATCAATGCACGAACTCCGTGTAGGGATTTCCCTCCTGCTCAAGATAATTATTGTGGATCTGGAGATAAAACTGGTGCTGATCAACTTATTACCATACTGGGACAACTCACTCAGGTTATGAATAATAACCTTACTCGTATGGAGCACCCTGATCCACAACGTGGAGGATCAATGTTAGACCGCTTCATGAGGCAACAACTACCAACATTTAATGGGGGTACAAATCCATTAGTAGCTGAGCAATGGATAAACTCCTTAGAGAAAATATTCCATGCCTTGGGGAGTAGCGAAAGGGAGAAGGTTGTCATGGCAGTTTACCGCCTCACTGGAGATGCCGATCAGTGGTGGTCGCCAATTCAAAACACAAAGGAAGATGATGATGTATCGAATATGGAATGGAGGGAGTTCAAAGAGCTTTTCTTAGAAAAATACTTTCCTCGTGACCATCGAGCAGATATGGAAAGAAAATTTCTGAGTTTGAGGCAGAAGGAGGATGAGAATGTCGCAAAGTATGAGGCTAACTTTACAAGGTTAGCGAGGCATGCTGCCGATTATATACGTAACCCAAGGAGTAAGATTGATCGTTTCTTTGATGGGTTAAAACCATTTCTCCGTCGAGCTTTAGTATCACAATCCTTCTCATCATACGAAGATATTGTCTCGTGTGCTATCAAGACAGAAAAGGAATTCTCTAAGTCTTATGACAACAAAGTAAAGCAAGAGAAGAAGAGAACGGGGGAACAAGAGATAGATAATGGGAAAAAGGGAAAGAAGGATTTTCCATTATGTGATAATTGTGGGAAGAATCACCCTGGTACATGCCTAAAAGCAATGGGGGTTTGTTATAAATGTGGAGAAAAGGGTCACCAGGCTCGTGATTGCAAGGGAAAGAAAGAGGCTGTCAAAGTTGAATGCTACAATTGTAGGGAAATGGGGCATTATGCAAATGAATGTCCTAAGCGTCAAGGAAACATACCTTAGAAAAGGCCAAGGGATCAAGGCCAATCTTATGCTGTGACTACAGTTGAAGCGGAATAATTAATGTATTGGTGCTTTTGGACTCAAGGATTATATTCTGGTTATAAGAATAATGTGATATATATAAAGATTGTACTACATTACTTTTTGATTAAGGTAATATGATTAAGTTAATCATATTTTTAGTATGTGACAATAAGAGAATCTTTTCTTTGTTTGGGGAATCTGATGTTACAATTGATTTTGGAATTTAGAGACCTTTTAGAGAAAGTCTGGATGGAGGTATTTTGGATAACTATTAAGGTTGGAATGGATTAAGTTGAACCATGGATAGTATTGTTTAAGGTTAAAGCATTTATGAAGATTATTTTTGGAATATTATGATACTATAGTTTTAGGAAAAGGACAACCTGCAGGGTAGGGCATAACCCGTCGCGTCGGACAAACCTGCAGGAATCGAACCCACAACCATAGTGCGACAGGCCTTTATTTCCTACCACTAGCCTACAGGAAGTCCCTGGTTATTACAAAATAATTTTACTAATCTAAATGGTATGTGTTAATATTTGGAACCTTATACAATTAGGATAAGTATAATATTTTTGAGTTCTACATCTTTTTGAGTGAAAGATGAGTTGAAGGTTGAAACTCTAATTGTCAAGCATAAATATATATATATATACCTATCTCTTATTCAATGAATAAATTAATTCTTAAACTCTAGTAAAGGGATATTAAAACAAAAAAAATGTGTTATCCTAATACCTTATGTCTTTTTGAACTGATGATATTTCAAATCAACATAGATTGAAGGCTTTGAAGCCCTCAATTTGACAGTTGATTGTGATTGATGACCTCAATCACTCCCTACAAATATTTATGTTTTTCCTCTAATTATATGTCTCTAATTGCCACCAATGTTCTCCTTATCGAGATCATAGTTTGGTGGTGACTTTCTTAATTCCATTTCCCCCTTATTAAGACTAAATTTTATTAACCTTATTTTCGATGTGGGTTTTCCTCAAAGGTATTTTCTATTTTCAACCATTTATTTTTCAAGAAAAATTTCAAATTGTGAGGACGCAATTTATTGAAGTAGGGGCGAATGTAACACCCCGAGCTTCCACGATATGCTTCTCATTCAATAATGCAATAGCTTGCATTGTACGCAACTTCGAGTTCTAAAACACCGCTACTAATCAAAGTAGCCGTTATGAATAGTAATAACAACTTTTTGAAATTATAGAAATTTTATATTTCAAAATGGACTTCATTTTTGTATTCGTAATATCGAAATTAGCCTACGTTGAATTTTTGGTATTTTTCCGAGAACTTCTAATTTTTTATGAATTGTGAAAAATACTTAAAAACAACTTTTTTAATCAAAATAATTTATAGTGATAAATTATACTATTTAGTGGTTTTAAAGTATAATTAGAATATATTTTTACCATTTTATCCAATGGTGGTCATTAGAATTAATTTAACATTGAAATTGGACATAAACAATTGTCAATCTTTTGATATAAATTGTTTCTTAAAACACACTATTTGTTGTGACAGCGGGAATTAATTATTAAATTAATTAATGCAACTTATATGTTTGGAATTTTTTAAAATAGACCTCATTTTTGAATTCGGAATATCAATTATAGCTTAGGGTGAAATTTTGGAATTGTTCTGAAAAACTTCAATTTTTGATGAATAGTGAAACCACTAAGTGGTAGTAAAATAACTGATTTTTCGTTTAAATGAAATATTACCACTTCTGTGATTTGATTTTCAAAAATCCGACATACATGGTTGTCATTAAGAAGTAAAATGTGGTTCAATGAGATTAAAATAATTTTTTGGTGAATAGTAACTTTTAAGTTCTTAATCGCGATTAGAGATAATTAGTGTAGTTTAAGGTAAAAATAATGTTTTAATAATATGATATGAGCGTGAAACTTGTCCTACTCATATTGGATGAGTCATGGCCGACCATGAAAACCCATGGGTCAACTTGGGGACCCCATAGAGCCACTTTTTTTGGAAAATGACATTAATATATATTTATTTAATGTTAAAATTAAATTGACACAAACATGAGTTGTTTTACTAAAACAGTTTTTAAGTGGGGTTACACAAGTCCAAATTTTGACTATAAATATTCATTAGAAAGCTAAAAAGATTTCCTACATCATATTATATTTTTTTTATAATTTTTAGATATTAAATAAATTAAATTATTAATGACATCATTATGATGCAGCGATGACCTCATTATTTAACGATTTAAATAAAATGAGAAGATAATGCAAAATCCAAGGCTTATACTTGTCCAAAGACTATTGGATGAGAGGATTTCGAACCCTTATCACCTTAGACACGAATTATATAAGTGTAGGACCTTTAGAATCCGAAAAGCATTGTATAATAATGTAACATTTCAATCTTTCCAAAACAGCCCCTCCTCTCCACTTATAAAAGGCCCCCACCTCTCCCACCTTATTCACACCATCAATCCATTTGGCTCGGCCAACGTCTACCCAAATACTCTCCCAAATTCCCCCTCTTACTCCTAGAGGCCTCACTTTGGACAGAACTCTTACCAAGGAAGCCTTTGGCTCAAATCAAAATAAGTTACCCGATTTTGAGGAGGTTAAAGAACGGTTGAGTCAAGTCAGACATGAGGTAAGGGAATTTCATAACCCAACTTCCATTCTTTGGGTTAATCTCCTACTTTCAAATTATTTCATGATATTATTATGTCCTATATTGTATTTGTACATTATTTATGTGTACTTATAGTGAATACACATTATAGATGTACTTTATTTAAAAAAATGATCTTTTTAAGGACTTCGTCTCAATCCCCTTTCATTGAGGCATATTTGGTTTTATACACAACCTTCTTTTATACAGTGTATAAACCCCTTTTACTTTTACGTCTATTCAAAAGGAATCTTTTTTATACGAAGCGTTTTACTAAACGACAAAAGGGAATGTTTTTCTTACCGTACTTATGCGGCGACAAAAACTTCTCCGCCGCCGTGACCATTATTTGAGATTCGGCTTCCTCTACAAGCCATCATTTTTTAATGACAAATAAATACAAAGTTTTAACTTTCTTTTATTTTGGTATTGAAAATGGTTTTGAAAGCATTTTTATTATATCAATGTGTTGTATTAATATCTTCTGATTGAAATGTGGAAATGTTATGTTTCCTTTATGCATGTTTTATGGGATACAATTATTTTATGGTTTATGATATGTTTAAACCTATTCATATGAGGAATGCATTGGACTTAATAAGTGACGGGTGAAGCCCGTTATAGCTCCTCGATGCATCGGCAGGTCTCATGAGACAAACTAGTGTCTTGGCACGAGGCCTTGGCTACGTGGTTATGATAGTCTAGCATTATGCATTCCATCATTATGAAAATGGTTATTGATGTTGCATGGGATTATTCTATTAGTATAATATCCATGTGAGTAAGTAAATTGCATTATCTCATTTTATTTTTTCCATATTATGCTAAAGTTCACGTTTAAAAAGGCTTTTGTTTTAGTTATACATTGCCTTAAATGTTTATGTTTATTGATGAAAGATTCCGCAATATTTTTATCCTTACTGAGCATCTGAGCTCACCCCTTTCAATGTATTAATGTTTTCCAGGATGTGAAGAAGTATTTTATGAATGACCTACAGGGATAGTCAGAAGAGGATAGAAGTGTGGACTATGGAGACTATGTTATTATAGTTTTTCACTTTGTGATGTAATGTAACATTTATGAATGTATCTAGTGATTCCAAGGCTACTAAACTAATCGGTCTTTCGAGACTTGATCTTTTGTGATCATGCAAATGTTACGAAGTAACGCACCGGCTCTGGGTAGCTGGGGTCGGGGCGTTACAGATAAAGACAAGAGGTCATGGCCTGATAAACTCTTTCATGCTTTATGGGCTTATCGGACCACCATCCACACTGAAACGCGGTCAACTACATATTCACTGATATATGGAACGGAAACAGTCTTTCCTATTTATGTTCAATTACCTTTGCTCAGAGTATCCATTTGTGATAATTCATTTACATATGAACAATATCAAAAGCGATTGAATGAATTGGAATGGTTATATGATAAATTATTGTGCACCATGCACCACTTGGAAGAATATTAGAATCGAATAGCACAAGCTTTCAACAAAAAAGTTCATCATCATTCATTCGTTTAGGGAGAATTGGAATTAGTTCTCAGAACTCCATTGATACCAGTAAAGAAACCTCACAAGATCGAAACAAATGGGAAGGACCTTACTCAATACATATGGTCTATTCCAATAGAGCTTATTGTTTAATCTCAATGGATGGAGAACTCATCACAACTCCAACCAATGCCAGATTTCTGAAAAAATATTTTGTATGAACACAAAATAAACCAAGGGTACATGCATATGACATTAAACTATTGGAACGTACATCCAACATGACGTTAAACTATGATGTC
Source organism: Viscum album (assembly GCA_963277665.1). Lineage (NCBI taxonomy): Eukaryota > Viridiplantae > Streptophyta > Magnoliopsida > Santalales > Viscaceae > Viscum > Viscum album. The sequence continues at coordinate 845,490,149 of OY728131.1, read as the reverse complement.
CAACTTGACGTTAAACTGTGATGTCCTAACTACATGACGCTAAACTGTACAGAAGTCCCCTACGTCCAGCAAGACGTTAAACTGCCTGACCAAGGGTCCATGCATATGACTTTAAACTCTTGGTACTTACGTCCAAAATGATGTTAAACTGTGACGTCCAACATGATGTTAAAAAGTGATGTCCTAACTACATGACGCTAAACTGTACAGAAGTCCCTTACGTCCAACAAGACGTTAAAATGCATAACCAAGGGTCCATGCATAAGGCTTTAAACTATTGTCACTTATGTCCAACATGAAGTTAAACTGTGACGTCCAACATGACGTTAAACTGTGGCGTCCTAACTACATGACGCTAAACTGTACAGAAGTCCCTTATGTCCAGCAAGACTTTAAACTGCATAACCAAGGGTCCATGCATACGAATTAATACTATTGCCACTTACGTCCAACATGACGTTAAACTATGACATCCAACATGACGTTAAACTATGAAGTCCTAACTACATGATGATAAACTGTACAGAAGTCTATTTCTATCATCCTATATGATGTTAAACTATAATGTAATGATCCATGCGTACGACCTTAAACTATTCACAATTTCGTCCAACATGATGTTAAACTGTATCGTCCCTTTTTCGTCCAACATGATGCTAAACTGTATCATCCCCTTTTCGTCCAACATGACGTTAAACTACGAAAAATTCCCTAATACATCCAACATGATGTTAAACTGTTTCCTCTATTGTCTTTACTGCATGACATTAAACTGCATAGTCCCCCTTTTCGTCCAACATGACGTTAAACTATATTGTCCCCATCATCCAAACTACATGATGTTAAACTGTATTTTTCCCTGCTACATGACACTAAACTGTGTAGCCCCAATAGTCCCAACTGCAAGAATTTAAAATGCATAGTCCCTTCATATGTCCTACATGACACTAAAATGTGCATCATTAAGTTTGTTGTTTCCTCTTGTTTATAACACTGATAAGGACTCACTTAAGCTTAGATAAAAGATCAACCATAACACCCTCTATGGGCTGCTAACCACACATAAATCCCAACACCATTTTTTTAGGTCGGTGTCCCCAAGAACAACTTGATCACTAATTGATTATTTAATTGAACTACCCGGACTTTGATCATATCCTTTTAGGCTGGGTACATAGGCAACCTTGTGAGGTTCAAGCCGAAAACCAACCTCTTCACGTTGGTTTCACCATTTTTTGTTTCCTATGGAATTGGGAATTACCTCTTTGGTTTAGGGTTCAAGCATTCCAACATGTTTCTAATGGGTTTGTTCATAGAACCGGATACATCCAATGATTCCATATCCATTTGAACCTACTTTCCAAAGGTAGGCGCTCATTAGTTATGCACTGATGAGGCTCAGGAATTTGCATTGGTCGAGAGGATGGGAGGTCGGACTCATCACACCTTTTTTAGGGGAATTATTGTCTACTCCGGGACTCTCTTTATAGATTTAAGTTATGTTCGTGAATCCATATTAAATTACCAAGTATAAAATGAGCATTCATTTAGATCTGACAATCAATGATTGATAAGTAGTAAATTTAGAGATTCTTTTTTATGTATTTGAGGTTCTTCATCAAAAGAGAATCATATGTATTTGTTAGAGATTCTTAGTCAATGGTATCCTTTAATACCTTATATAAACATCTCTTGGTAATTATGACGACCATACTGGTTTTCAAGCCTCTCAGTGGGGCACTTGAAGTTTATTGTCATTCATAAGGACATAGATTATTTCAGAGTTGGGATCGTACCTGTAGATGGGCTACCTATGTATCCTTTATTTAGAAAAGGAATCATAACCCACGTAGTTCAAGAAAGGGAGTATGATATTTATGTATGATTAATGGCTCAAAGAAAGATATCATAATTACTTTTACACTCTAAGCTCACGTGATTCATGCTCGGTGTAAGAAACAAGAGGTATTAGTAAAACCAGAAAATTGTTCCATAAAGGATGCAATCATAGAAAATGATGTGAGTCTTATGTGTATATGACTGCCCAAATAGATATAGATCAGGAATTATTTCAAAGAAGATGTCTAGGAACAAGGTCTATAATGGTATGTGTACATTATGGAGATTTCGATACTATGGCATGGGTGATTACTCTTAAGGAAGATTCCCAAATTATGAGGAGTCTTATGATTGGGTTTTACTCTTGAGAAGGAAGCCCAGATCAAAAAGTTGATTAAGACTGGTTAAGAGAAATTAAGGCTGGGGCTTACTCCTAAGGAGGAGGCCCAGGTTAAATGGATTTGAAAACTAGGGATTTCTCCTGAAGAGGAGGCCCATGTTAAAGGGATTTAAAAACTAGGGATTACTCTTGACGAGGAGGCCCAGGATAAGTGAATTTTAGAAATAAAGGACTTGGGGCTTACTCCTAAAGAGGATGCCCACATTTGTAGATTTGAAACTGGGGTTTTATTCCTGAAAAGAAATCCCAGGTTAAGGGAATTATGGTTAGGGCCTACTCTTGAGGAGGATGACCAGATTATGGGAATTATGACTAGGGCTTCTTTTTCAAGAGTAAGTCCCAGTCGAAGTTCTCTTACTTTGGGCATCCTCCGTAGTAATAATCCCAGATTATCATTAATTTGGTAATCATCCTTATGATTAAGCCTCAAGTCCCCTAACCTGGGCATCCTTTTTAGGAGTATGCCCCAGTCATAATTCCCTTAATCTAGGCATCCTCTTCAAGAGTAGGCCCCAACCATAATTCCCTTAACAAGGGATTCCTTTTTAGTAATAATCCCCAGTTTCAAATCAAAAAATGTGGGCATCCTCTTTAAGAGTAAGCCCCAAGACACTTGATTCTAAAATTCACTTATCATGGGCCTCCTCTTCAGGAGTAAGCCCTAGTTTTCAAATACATTTATCCTGGGCCTCCTCTTCAGAAGTAAGCCCCAGTTTTCAAATCCCTTTAACATGGGCGTCCTCCTTAGGAGTAAGCCCCATTCTTAATTTCTCTTAACCAGTATTAATCTACTTTTTGATCTGAGTTTCCTTCTCAGGAGTAAAACCCAATCATAAGTCTCATCCTAATTTGGGCATCTTCTTTAGGAGTAAGACCCATGTTAGAGTATCCAAATCTCCATAAAGTACATATACCTTTATGGACCCTATTTCTAGACACCATCTTTGAAATAAGCCCCGATATCTATCTATTTCGGTAGTCGAATACACATAAGACCAACATCATTTTCTATGATTTCATCTTTCATGGCACAATTGTCTGGTTTTACCAATTCCTCTTGTTTCTCACACTGTGCATGACTCACGTGAGCTTAGAGTGTAAAAGTAATTATGAAATCTTTCTTTTAGACAACAATCATACATAAACATCAAACTCCCTTTATCGAACTACATGGGTTCTGATTCCTTTTCTAAATAAAGGATATGTAGGTAGCCCATCTATGGGTACGATCCCAACACTGAAATAATCTATGTCCTTCTGAATGACAATAAACTTCAAGTGCCCCACTAAGTGGCTTGAAAACCTGTATGGTCATCATAATGACCAAGAGACTTTTATATAATGTATTAAAGGATACCATTGACTAAGAATCTCTTACAAATACATATGATTCTCTCTCAATGAAGAACCTCGAATATATATAAAAGAATCTCTAAATTTCCTACATGTCAATCATTGATTGTCAGATCTAAAGGAATGCCCATTTTATACTTGGTAATTTAATAAGGATTCATGAACATAACTTAAATATATAAAGAGATTCCCATAGTAGACAGTAATTCCCCTCAAAAAGCTGTGATGAATCCGACCTCCCATCCTCTCGACCAATGAAAATTCTTATGCCTCATCAGTGCATAACTAATGAGCGCCTGCCTTTGGAAAGTAGGTCCAAATGGATATGGAATCATTGGATGTTTCTGGTTCTATGAAAAAACCCGTTAGAAACTGCTTGGAATGCTTGAACCTTAAACCAAAGAGGTCATTCCCAAATCCAGAGGAAACAATTAGTTAACAATAAGTACATGTAGAGACACATTGTTGGTTCCAAACATCATTTATATTTTATTACATGATATATAGTCTTATTTTCATGTCATGTTTAAGGCATTGCATGGCTCGAGGAGTGCCTAGGAGGGATATTCCATGTACCCCCATGTGTACTTGTTTTATACATTTCTGACCATATTAGATTATCATATCTTATTTAAATGGTCTCGTATTTTATCATGTCAATTGTATATCCTGGTGTTTTTACACATATAAAATGATTGTTAATTATTATTTGACAGAAAAGGTGAGATATGTGATGATATAGGTATTTTACTCTCCATGGATCTGTATAGTTTGTAACTTGTATCGAATGTGAAGATTAATATATTATTATATATGAAACCCCCTGGTAGTACTGTTGTGTCATGGATTGGGTATTCAAATATAAAAATTTAGGGTTATCAATTCACCACATTCATTTTCGGTGAGGTATCCTCTACCTATGGACCAAATAGGATCAATAATTCCTCCACATACACTAGTATTGGGCTATTACATATGTAGATTCATTATTCCCTCAATCTAAAAGCTTATTAAGCATTTGGGGTTGTTCACTAGAGTATATATTCCCCCTACATTCAAATTTTGTGGTTTCTAGCATATGTATGTTGATGTCATTATAAGGATTGGTAGATTTATGGGTAGTTAATATGTTTGTTTAATGAATAAGTTTTCATAGACTAGGAGATATTATGTTCTTTGGGCTAGTGAGTTTGATTCCGTTGTGAATAGGATACCCTCCATGGATTCATCCAGTGATATATTAGTTGTAAATATTAATCATTCAAGGATCCATCAATGATTTTCACTACTCAATCAATATTTATTGGCCTTTGAGATGTGTTTTTTGGAATGAATTGTCCTTTGGAAGTCATACACCATTCTCTAATCCAGGAATCCCTAGTAACTTGTGATTTTTTGACACTCGTGGTTTAGATATGGGACTATATTCACTTCCATGTATTTTCCTTATACATATAGTTTTTTTGTTTGAATAGATTATTTTTTCATGAAATTATATAAGTCACTCCATAGTTCATGAAGCTTTGAGAGGACATGGTGTTCTGGTTTATCCTCTACATTTTCCTTCAGGACACCTCTCCTACTAGGAGTGAAACTGAATACGTATCCTTATTTTTTGGGGGATTATATGAATTTATGATTATACCCACCTTCACATGGGATATGAACCCACATATGTTGTGTTTGTGCAGATGACACACAGGTTTGGAAACAGACTAAATATATGCAGAGATGGTGTGCCTTGTTTGGAGCTGATGCATGGTGATGATTAGAAACACGTTATTGATAATTATGAGTTGATATGGAGGTGTTTTTCAGTGATTTGCTTTCTGATATAGGAGTATAGGTAGCTAGTAGTATCATCTTAGTGCATTGTGTTTCAAATATATATCGGTAGTACTATTTCCCTTGTAATTACTTTTTGTAATGTACTTATACATGTTACCACATTCATGAATTTTGAAATGTTTTTTCAAACATTTTTATATATATTATCATATTTTTAGTTTTATTTTGTATTAGATATATATAGTTTGGTAGGTTTATGTAGACTAAAGCATCACATATTATGATATATTCATATGTGGTATTAGTCACATGTCCCTAGCATTTTAGAGGTGGGCGTGGGGTGGAACTCTTGGCTTGCATCATCTCAGGTGGGGACCTGATAGTTTAGGTCATGTCACATAATTTTACATAATTATTAACATCATTATCCATAAATCATACAAAAAATAATAGACTTCCATTATCTTTTGTAGATTAGATACATCATAAAATATTTTCAAATAAAATTTGTAATATTTTATTTCCATATTCATGGTTTTCTTTCAGGGCTCACCATATTATTATTATTGCATGGGAAATCCTCAGGACATACATAAATGAAGGGGTATGCTAAAAACCCATTAAGGCATAAAACAATATTAACATTGGTTGAGATATCATGAGATTAATTATTCATAACATGGAACCATAAAATAATATAATAAAAAATGGTCACATAAATAAATAAAATAATAGATAAAATATGGTGGGAGGGTGGTAATCATGATAATCATAAAACACCTCACAAGCATGAGTCATTTCATCCTAATCATAAGTCACGTAACGCTGCCAATACATCATAACATAATGTTTAACGAAAACCACATCATTCCCATAAATAATATTTCAGGCAAAGAAACATTCATCAAGAACACAAATAATGATACCTTGAGATTTAAATAATTACCCAATTAATTAAGTTGCTGTATAATTATGATCCTACATATCACCATAATATATCATTCTTTTGTGTAACAAATGGAAAATAGAACATACAAAAAACATAAACACAAAATAATCTATTTGGAATGAAATGGGTAACATAATAGATTTATAAATATTCAACCATCAAGGAATTTTGATGGATCCCAAAAAGGAATCAAGGTATATTAGATATTAATTCTCAAATAAATAATCATGTTTCATTAAAATATTTCTCATCATGAAGTAAAATCATATGAAAATATGAAGAAGTTGTAAAATTAAACCCCTTCATTGAGATTCTAAGAAATGAAAAAATAATACATTAAAATAATATAACCATGGGTTTCCCTAAAATATAAATTAACAAATATATATTATGTTAAAATAAGGTGGTTTTTAGGAAATAAAATATTGAAAATAATCTTTATATGAGTATAATGTTAAAGGGAAGAAGAAAGAGCGAGAGGTGCATATCCCTTGAAAATAAATGGAAGATGGAATGTTATATATCAAATAAGTATGCATAAAAAATATAAATGTTGTAAATGAAATAAAAAAATATGAATATCGTGATATAGAGAGTGATAGATAATGTAATGATTAGAATGAGAATGAGTGGGAAAGAACATTTACATCGAGTATCGACATGCTTAGGATATTCCACTATTCTCTTAAATAGTTAAATTATATTCCTTAATTTACTGCTTAAAACCCATTTCAACATTTATTTAATCTATATATAAATTTATTATGTTATTTATTTATTTATTAAATTGAAATTTTTTTGTCCATAATTTTTAGGTTATTCAGTTCATGACTCCAAATATGGGTTGATGTAATGGTGACATTTTGGCTTTCCTATAAAAAGGTTCAAAGAGCTATAAAAGTTTCTTGGTAAAGTTTTTATTTCCTTATATAAGTAATGAAGATACAAAGTTTAGTACAAATTTACATTTCATAAAATCTTCCTCTATAAACATTTTTAAATAGATAAATATTACGATAAATATTTTACTTTTAATATCTTTATTATCATACTGATTTTATCATTATAGAATCAAATAAATTGAATAACTTTTTTATTAATGTTATATTAAATTATGATATCAATTTTTAATAATATCCATGAAATAAATATATGAAAAATAAAATAAAACTGTTCACATAGGTTTTCCAAACCACCATGAGTTATTAATGTTACTTAAAAATTGTTTAAAATAAGGGGAACTAATAAATATTAGTTTCATAAAAAATATAATGTAATTAAATTAATATTTTTAATTTACATTTTTTGTTTAATTGTATTATTAAAGGTGTAAGATGAAAATTGAAATGATAAGACATGTTTTATGAAACCATTATTGTGTTCATTAAGTATCTACCTTTAGATTGAGCCTAAAACCATTATTGGAGTTATTTTTATCTAAATAATATCCATAGAAATGTGTTTAGTAGAGTATATAAATTGACCTGGACAGATATTTGTAAAAGGATAGAGTTTTATAATTTGGATAAAGGGGTGGAGGTGGGTGTTTATATAGACAATATATAGGGATATGATTGCATAAAACCTTGATTACTGTAACACCTTAATATTTTTGAATTATTTTTCATTCAAATAAAAACTTTGATAAAAAATCTTTCCTCACAATAATCTGTAAACTAAGATGAAACTATGATACTTTAGAATACCATTATTAAATTTAACCATCATAAATTAGTCATTGAATTTTCATGTATAAATAAAGGTAATTGAATTATAAAATATGTGAAAAAATAATTAAGTCCACTATTAATACGAATTCAGTAGTTAATTTTAATCATTATTTCAATATAACTATTATTATATTTTTATAAATATATATTATTTTCTAAAATTGAGTTTTTATGCACTCTAAATTTTTATTTCAATGCCCTAAGTATTATATAGTAAAATAATTATAACATAAATTTTTAATTTGAATAATATTTTCACTATAATTTAAATATTAATTATAAAGATATAATAACAATAACATATTATATTTAGATGGTTATTTTCTTATTAAAATATTTTTATTGTATTTTATTCTTCCATTTTAAAGTTAAAAATATAAAATTGTATCTTATTAATTTGAACAAATGAAATTCATATTTTCAGACAACATATTAAAATTATCTATGAATAATGTGGTGATTTTTCATAAAAGACTAATCATTACATAATATGTGTAAAATATCATTTTTATAAATTCCATGAATTTTATGTCATTAATAGGATAGTATAATAACATAAAATTTATGAAACATTTTTATAAGGAAAAAATTTATTTAATATGTAATATAATACATTTAAAAATATTATTTTTAAATTAAAAACCAATGTTTTATATTTTAGAAACTACATAATATTTTCAAAAGGTGTTTTTATATGTTATTCATTTATTATTTCAAAATTAAATTAAATATCTCCTAGAAATTTTAATACTATAAAATTTTATAAATATTTTGATTCTGAATAATGAAATTATCTATTAATTGTAATTTTATTTTTAGTCATTAATATAAGTTACAGATGTAAAAACATGGTTTCTATGCTAAAATAAAATTTGGCTAAAAAGTAAAATCAAAGTGGTAGAAGACCTAAAACAAGTTAAAATCATGTATCAATATAAGTAGATGAGGTTTATGAAACAATTATCCTTTTATCTCTATTATTTTACACATTCTCAACTATATTACTTTGAAATTGATATGTCTTTTATATTAATTTAATGTAATTTACCAAAGGCCGGACCATCTCACATATAAAAGGAGCAGTTAAGCTCCCCACTTCTCATAAAATTTAAAGAATATTTTCGTGAAACCTTTCTACTCAATCCCTATATCAAATTTATTTTCCATGTTATTTAGGTTATTAACTCACCAAAATATCATTCTAAGAAGGCTTGTAGATTTTCCCAAGTAGTAGGGTAAAAATGCCCAATCTCCTTATTTTCATATGGATCCCATTATTTATTATTCTATTTCTTCCAAAAAAATCTATCCATGACTTAAAAATTACGTTATTATCATAAATATACTAACATTTTATATCTTAAAAAGGTAATTATTTTCAAAATTCCATTACATTTCTTGAAAAATAAAAATGTCACTCGTGCATATATACTGAATATCGCCTCCATGAACGACATATTTAATTTTTTATCACCACCTCTCATAGATTTTTATAATAATTTTTTTAATGAATAAAATTTATATTTATTATATAATTTATATTATATAAATCTAAACCATTATCTACTTTAATTCACTCTCATTCAAACGAACAATTAAACATTTATTCTGTGTACGTACGTAATACTACCTCCATGGATGACATGTTGTAGTTTTCATCACCAACCTAAATGGATTATTATAATAGTTTTTTTGTAAATAAATATTTTATATTCATTATAATTATTAAATTTTTATTAAATATTTATCTTTCATCCTTTATTTCTTTCTTTTGAAAAAATGAAAATGTTTTCTGTACGTACATGTGGACTACCACCTCCATGATGACATGTTTTTTTTCATCATCACTGCACAAGGATGTTTATAAAATAATATTTTATAATATTTTATGATATTAAGTATTTGTTTACTTACTAATTATATTTATAAAAGGCTAACACAATAGATTTACAATCAATATAATGTAATCCATTTATTTTAGTAAATAATGTTAAAGAAATCATCAATGATTATATCTTCATGTATCAAAAATAATAAACTAATGGAATAATAATTTTACATGAAAACCCATTATATATCTTCTATTAAAATATGTTGAATAAGTTTTTATTGATTAAATTTTATTCAATTATTGAGGTTTTATGTCACAATTAAAATACAAGCCAAAAATAATTGAAGTTATTATTATTTGATGATGAAAATAACCACTAAATTACTAATGAATATTTAATTAACTATTATAAATAAATATTATCTTATGTGAAATATAGTAATATGTTAATTAAAAGGGTTATTATTATGGTTATTGTTATTACACAAGTGGTTAACAAAATTTTGTGAAAGGGTAGAGTTAAGAAAAGGGAATCATAAAAATTTCTCATGAAATATATTTCATATTGCACCTATTCTCTTTATATGGTGTTTATAATACCACTTAGAAATATAATATCATGATTAAATTATTTTCATTTTATTTTTAGTTTCAGTTCTTCTTATATCTCTAAATGATTTTTTTATTCAAATGATATAAAATTCATAATGGTTACTCTTCTCACTTTTACTTCTTTATGACATAATCCCTATTCACCACATATTTTAAAGTGTGACATTTATGTGTTTTAAAAAGGTTACATTTTCCATACATTAATTAAATTAAATGTCTTCAAAAACCCATCCATGATTCTCTTATTCATGGGACATTTTTTTAAGCGATACTATTATTGTTACGTCTTTTCATTTCAAAATCAATTCATCGAGACATGTTTTTTATTGTACACCTATTATTATTTATAGTTTTAATATGATACCTATGTGGAATATTTTATCATTATTCTATTTTATTAATGTTAATTAAAATTATATTTTTTTGTTTTCCTTCCATATGCATATGATTCAAAGGATACCATGTCATATGGGTTTCTTGTCTCACATTTCATTCTTTAGGACATATTCCATATTTTCTATATTATTATATTATGTATTATATATATTTCTTTATATTATTTAATATAATAATTTTATGAAATTAATGGAATTTAAAAATCTATCTCAATATATATATTTATTGGGATTCTGATTCAGAATATACCAAAATTTTAAAAGATTTTTTTAACTGAAACCTATTTTCATTGAGTGATAATGTTTCTATTTGAAATTATTTATTCAATTTTTATTTTAATTAAAAATAATATTTTATTATATAGTAATTTATATTTGAATGTCGATAAATTTTTTAGCTCCAATATTCTTCCCTGATAACGTTATTTTTCATAAAATTAGAATGGTGTAAAGAATAATTCTCTTCCCTATAATAATCTCCTTCACTTCCATGACCATTTTATTTCTACATGATATTTTTTTTATTATTATATTGAAATAAAAATATTTATTATTTTAATTTATAATTATTAATGTTTTCCCAATTTTCAAATGTATATTCTATTACATTTTTAAAATACGAGTGTTTTAATACATGCATTATAAATTACTGAAGTGGTTTTCATTTAATGATTAATTTTTTTTATCTACCAACCCAAATTTCCTATGAAGATATTGTTATGTGTTATTATAAAATCAATTAATTTTATTTCATTTAATGTATTTTTTGAAAAAAATCTAGTTACATTTGTTAAAATGAATTTTTAAAGGTGACTTGTGTAAAGACCCATAAATTTCAAGGGAATTTTTTTTCTTAATTTTCTTTGGAATTTTACAAGAACAAAGTTTCTGACGGCACCTGATTCAGAGGCCCGGTGTGCCCGGATTCAATTTCCGAAGTTTGGCTCGGGTACGTTCAGTGAACGGACAAGCAGGTTTTTCTAACTTTTGAACCGGTGCCCGGAATCGAATTCTGAGGGCACCGATGAAATCGCAGCGCCGATTTTTTCTTAGAAACGCCTCTTCCGGAGTTGCGTTTGCTTGGGTGTGGTTTTTAATTTTTCGGGCTTAAAGTTAAGAAATAAAATAATTTTACGACAACTTTATTTTATTTCACTTAAGCCACTTGAATCTACTTAAAAGTGGCTTAAACTGAGTTGAAACGGATAGGGTACTATCCAGAAATATCCTACCCTCTTGGTATGATATTTGTGACATGGGGCCCGCACGAGCCCCGCCGTTTCTTTCCGCTAAGTAACGCACACGCGAAAACCCGTCATTATGAAAGTCAACTGACACGTTTTCTTAAATTCTTAACAGACCATTTAATTGGGCAGTTTATTTCGTAAATTAAATGAGTTGTTTCTTTCATTGAATTAATTCAACGAATTGATGGGTCGTTACTTACCTTTTTTCGTTTGTTGGCGTAATAATAAAATAAGACCAACCATTCTTTTTGGAGGTTTACAGGTTGAGTGGTTTGATAGAGTCCTCGTGCCTTTATCCTTCTTCGCGAAGAACGCGAAAAACGCGAAGAACGCGAAGAACGCCGTCCTCCGACGAAGAACGCCGAACCCGGAAATCGACGACGCGACACCGTGTTCCGCGATGCCGACGTTCCCTTCCTGCAACGTTCTTCTGTGACGTCTCTTCCTACGCAACGGATCTTTGATCAGCTGCTTGAGGTAAGAGTCTCAGATTTTCTTTTTAATCTCCTTTGTTGTGTTTTTTACCCAAACACGGATTTAATGATTTAATTAAATTAAATCTGTTGTTTCATGGTCCGTTGAGTTTGCCGACTCAACGCCGTGTTCCGCGACGACGCGACAATCTCCACCTTCCGCAAGGAGTAATTCCGCGAAGGAGGTGCGTACGACGACGACCAACGAGGTAGAGGTTGTTGTGAACTTTTTCTTTTCCCCGTGATCGTTCCTTTTTAAAAGTAAAGAACCCGAACATAAGAACAATTTTGATTCCCTTAACATTGTTGAATTCATGTGTTGATATTATTCCTCCCGTTGATTATCTCTAATGCGGAGGGTGTGGGCCAAACAAACACGGCCCGACGACCCTCCACTATTCTTCGTTGTTATGCGGATTTGGCGGGCGATGATGGAACATGCCGCAACGGAAGTTTGATGATCCCGCAGTGAAGAAAGAGTCCCGGGAGGAGAAGCGGCGTAGACGGGAAAAGAATCGGACCACCGGAGTGACTCCGGGGGCCCGCGAAAGCCGCCGGCGGCGCGGGTTGTCGGTGCAGCGACGCTGGCAGCCGGGAGCGGCGGCGCCCCGGCGCGCCGTCGTACAGGGCCGCTGCGGCTCAGCCGCGGCGGCGGCGCTCACGGACCCACGGCCGCATGGGTCTGACGTGCACGGGACGCGGCTGAAGCCGCGTCCGGTTGTCTGAGCGACACCCCGCTGGTGCCATGGGGTTCCCACGCGGGGGAGGCGCCCCCCCCCCCCCCCCCCCCCCCCCCCGCGTCGCTCGGCTGTCCAGTGAGACACCCCGCCGGTGCAGCATGGGTGTCCCGCGGGGGTGGCGGCTCCCCCCAGCGCCGCTCAGCCGAGCCGAGCCGGGCTGGCCGAGCCAGGCCGGTCCGACCGGGTTGGACCGGGATGACCCAGTTCGGCCGACCCAGGGGGGGTCGGGCCGGGTCGGCCCGGGCCCAGACCCCCCGTCTTCGGATCGTTTTCGGTCAAATGCCCGTAACATGAGCTACGGGACTCCAAACGACTCTCTGTCATCGGAAATGCGATCCTTGGATCGAGACGGTCGTTTTCGTATATTTCACGCAAGGTTTCAGAATACTTTGAGTTAGGCCGGGTTGGTTCGTACACGAAACCAACCCGGCCCTCGGAGCGGAAACACTGTTATCTTGAGCTACGGACGTCCGATTGACGTGCCGTCAGCTTTGCTGAATTCCTCTATGTGAGACGGATCTTTTGGCTCACTCTTCCCGAGATTTGGTTGCAGGTGGAGTACGGTCGGTATGGTTTTTCCTTAAAAACCAACCGGGCCCCTGGGACGAAAAAGCCAATAACTCTCAGACCGGGCGTCTGATTGACGCGCTGTCTGCGACGTTGAGTTCCTGTTGACGATACGGAACATTTGGATACATCAACTTCGGACTTTGTGATAGTTGATGTATCGGCCTCTCGGCTCGTGGAGCGGTCCCTCCCGAACGAGCTTGCTGTGTGCGGGAACCCTAGAGATTGTTGCGACTGCTACTTCGACGACGACAACTGTGCAGAAATCCTCAGTGGACTGCGGCGATGAAGACAGCTGGTCTTGTATCCTATATGGGTCCTAGCTGTGCTGGTCTTGTATCCTATGTGGGTCCCATCTTAGATTATTCAATACTAGTCTTGTATCCTATGTGGGTCCCAATATAGATGAATCAATGAAGAGTGCTGGTCTTGTATCCTATGTGGGTCCTAGCCGTGCTGGTCTTGTATCCTATGTGGGTCCTAGCTTAGATGATTCAATGTTGGTCTTGTATCCTATGTGGGTCCCAGTATAGACGAATCAATGAAGACAGCTGGTCTTGTATCCTATGTGGGTCCTAGCTGTGCTGGTCTTGTATCCTATGTGGGTCCCAGTATAGATGAATCAATGAAGATAACTGGTCTTGTATCCTATGTGGTTCCTAGCTGTGCTGGTCTTGTATCCTATGTGGGTCCCAACATTGATGATTCAGTGCTTGTCTTGTATCCTATATGGGTCCCAGCTTAGATGATTCAGTATCTATATCGGATCATCCCTTTCACCTTTTCGATGATGTATACCTGTGTGAGCTGAATCTTGTGTTACTCTCCTTTGGGGATTGTGTTGAGCTATCCTGTGTGGATTTACTGTTTTCTCTCCTTTGTGGATTGTGTTGAGCTATCCTGTGTGGATTTACTGTTTACTCTCCTTTGTGTTTTCTGTTGAGCTATCCTATGTGGATTTACTGTTTTCTCTTCTTTGTGGATTGTGTTGAGCTATCCTATGTGGGTATACATTTTTCTTTCCTGTGTGGACTGGGTTGTGCTTGGGCTCGGACGTTGGAGCCGAACTGGAATTGATGACTTAGGTATATGTATGGGCTTATCCTAAGCAGTGTCGGTTGTTACTTCGTGATTGTATCTTCCCTTTGTGGTTTATCCTTTGTGGATTTTGGGAGGCCTTCGGGGGTCACGGGGTCTGTACTGAGTAGCTTATACTCACCACTGCACGGGCTATGCCCGCACTACGTTGTGTTGGTTGCAGACGACGAACAGCGCTGATCGTGGTGGAGGCGTGCGGAGCAGGACGGTACCTGGAGGTGTACCACTGGGCGGGACGTACTCGGAGCGGTCAGGTGGACCCGAGGAGCAGTGGAGGCTATCTGTACCCACCCTTTAGCTGGGACTTCCAGAGGAAGGCTCGAAGCTGTGGCTTTTCTTTTCAGTTGCTGTTTTTCCTTTGATATGTACTTTACAGTTGGGCTTGTATTTCCAGCCCCTTTTACTTTCAGCACAGCTTATTACAGTTTTTACTTAGTGTTTACTTTTCCGCTTTCATACTCTGCGGTGCTTGTTTACTTTTCAAAGGCAATGCCTTCCCTTTATTGGGTTTTACACCTTGGTGCTAGTCGCCAGCCCCTGGCCTATAGAAGGCGAGTTTGGGGTAGTCACGACACGGGCCCCGAGGACGGGTCGTGACAAATTGGTACCAGAGGTGGTCGGTTCTACCACAGACTCTGATCTTTCTTCGATGTGAATCAATAGTGTTTAGCGTATTGGGTGCGGTTATCAGTCCTGGGAGTCCAGTGTTGATGCGGCGGCTGACGTATCCGTAGACCAGGACCCTGACTTCTGATTTCTGACTTAATACACGAAAACATTGATTGCATGTGTGTTTCAAGTTTTCTTTGTGATTACTTGTGTCAGCTCACCAGGTATACTGTTCTGACCAAGGTACACTTGTTTCATTTTCAAGATGGCCCCATGACGGCAGCCAGCTAGGGTTCCGAGAGTGGAGCGTGATGACAGCCCACTGAGCGATGAGGCCTCGGTGCAGGGCTCCTTGTCAGCAGAGGCACCGACGATACCTTTACCCGCCGAGCCACCGATGCTTCCCGCCACGACCGCTGACGATGCACGTCGCCTTGGATCTTTCCATGAGTTCCAATGCCATCTACCACCCAGGTTTCGTGGGGAGACTGACCCCCAGGCAGCCGAGGACTGGCTGGAGGCAATCGTGTGAGTTTTCAGGTTAGTGAGGACACTGTCAGACCTCATGGTGATCCTCGTAGCGAGCCTCCTGCACGCGGCAGCAGGCAGATGTTGGAGCTTGATGCTCTAGGTGCACGAAGAGATATCTCTTCTCTGGACGGACTTTGAGAGAATCTTCCGCTCCGAGTTCGTCCCAGCCACCCTCCGTACGGTGCGCATCCAAGAGCTGCTACAGCTACGGCAGGGCAGTATGACAGTGGCCCAGTACTCGGTGAGATTTACTGATCTCTCGCGCTACTCCACAGATATGGTACGGGACCCGTTTTTCCGGGCCCAGACCTTCCAGCAGGGACTGAGGCACGAGATCAGGGCTTCGATGATCTCCCTCAACATTCCGACACAGGCAGAGGTGTTGGAGAGAGCCCTTCACGTGGAGAGTTTTCTCGCCAAGAAGGCTCCAGTGACAGGGCCCTCTGTAGGATGTCCCGTAGTAGGGTCTTATGCAACTGGCAGTAGACAGGTGACACAGAGGTCCAAGCTGGCCAGACCATCAGATGGGTAGTCTCAGGATGAAGATTCAGTTATGCGGGGCACCCGAAGGAGAGCTAGCTACACGAGGGGCATGCATTGCTACGCATGCAGCGGGCGAGGTCACATGGCTCGAGACTGCCCAACTCGTCTCGCAGATGAGCAACAGGTGGTAGAGGGACCTCCCAGACAGAGGTTCGGCCACGGTGGTCCGCAGGATGCAGGCGGATGTGGCAGAGGAGTCGGCCGAGTAGCCGATGGTGGGAGACACTTCGAGGTGTTTCAACCACCACCACCAGGAGGTCCACCCCGACCGCAGGGAGTTGGTGGACATGGGAGAGCTCAGCTTCAGGCAGCTGAGGCCTTCGATCATGGAGCTCTGTGAGCAAATGGACAGAAGCGGAACTAGTGGATACGTCTTTTGTACTTCTAGTTCCTTGTTGCTATTGTGTAGCGTCTTTGTATTATGAGCTGAAATAATAAAAGACACAATCCTTTGTGATGTTTTCATTCCTGCCCTATTTTGTGTTGTTACTAAGAGGTTCCAGTTTTAACTGTTGACTTGACCCTCACATGTGAGGCATCTACTGGAGGAGACCCAGTTACCACACACTGATGCCGACAGTGTGACTCAACCCTTGGAGGCGAGAGCAACGGATGGATCTCTTGGTAGTAGCGTCGAAGCCTTACGACGTCATCCTTGGTATGGATTAGTATCATCCATGTTGGGTTTGACTGTTTTAGGTAAATAAAGTGGTTCATCCGGGGGATGAGACCAGAATTCTCTTATCGGCAAAGAAGAAATCACATCAGCTCTTGTAGGACCAGAGAAGGTCCAGGTCATCCAGGAGCGGATGAGGATAGCTCAGAGCCGGCAGAAGTCTTTTGCTGACGGGAGGTGGAGGCCACTAGAGTTCGAGGATGGCGACCACGTCTTCTGTCGTGTCTCACCTCGACGTGGATTACAGAGATTTGTCCGAGGCGGCAAGTCGTCTCCACGCTTCATCGGACCATTCCAGGTCCTCGACAAGATTGGTGAGGTGGCTTCACGCCTGTCTCTACCACCCCAGTTGCACCGGGTGCATGACGTCTTCCACATATCTCAGCTGAGGAGATACGTGCATGAACCAACACACATCGTTGACCATGGGGGGGCTAAACGTGGATAATTGGGTGACTTTTACGGAGGTCCCGGTGGAGA
This sequence comes from Viscum album, assembly GCA_963277665.1. Lineage (NCBI taxonomy): Eukaryota > Viridiplantae > Streptophyta > Magnoliopsida > Santalales > Viscaceae > Viscum > Viscum album. The sequence goes on along the minus strand of OY728131.1, from coordinate 845,472,288 downwards.
TAGAGGATCGACAGGAGCGGGTCCTACGTGGACGATCGATTCCTCTTGTACGCATCAGATGACAACACGGGAACCTCCAGGGAGCACATGGGAGCGGGAGGCTCAGATGCGTGCTCAGTACCGCCTTTGTATCCCTAGTTTGTGTTGAAGCTTTATGGGGACGTAATGACATGTGGTGGGAGTAATGTAAAGACCCGTAAATTTCAAGGGGAATTTTTTTTCTTAATTTTCTTTGGAATTTTACAAGAACACAGTTTCTGACATCACCTGATTCCAAGGCCCGATGTGCCCGGAATCAATTTCCGAAGTTTGGCTCTGGTACGTTCAGTGAACGGACGAGCGGATTTTTTAACTTTTGAACCGGTGCCCGGAATCGAATTCTTAGGGCACCGCTGAAATCACAGCACCAGTTTTCTCTTAGAAATGCCTCTTCCGGAGTTGCGTTTCCTCGGGTGTGGTTTTTAATTTTTTGGGCTTAAAGTTATAAAATAAAATTATTTTACGAAAACTTTATTTTATTTCACTTAAGCCACTTGAAGCCACTTAAAAGCGAATTAAACTGAGTTGAAACGGATAGGATACTATCCAGAAATATCCTACCCTCTTGGTAGGATATTTTTGAGGTGGGGCCCGCACGAGCCCCACCGTTTCTTTCCGCTAAGTAATTCACCCGCGAAAACTCATCATTATGAAAGTCAACTGGCGCGTTTTCTTAAATTCTTAACAGACCATTTAATTGGGCGGTTTATTTCGTAAATTAAATGATCTATTTCTTTCGTTGAATTAATTCAACGAATTGATGGGTCGTTACTTACCTTTTTTCGTTTGATGGTGTAATAATAAAATAAGACCAACCAATATTTTTGGAGGTTTACTAGTAGAGAGGTTTGACAGAGTCCTCGTGCCTTTATCTTTCTTCACGAAGAACGCGAAGAACGCCGGCCTCCGACGAAGAATGCCGAACCCGGAAATCGACGACGCGACGCCGTGTTCCGCGATGCCGACGTTCCCTTCCTACAACGTTCTTCTGTGACGTCTCTTCCTCCGCAACGGATCTCCGATCAGCTGCTTGAGGTAAGTGTCTCGGATTTTCTTTTTAATCTCCATTGTGGTTTTTTACCCAAACATGGATTTAATGATTGAATTAAATTAAATCTGTTGTTTCATGGTCCGTTGAGTTCGCCGACTCAACATCGTGTTCCGCGATGACGCGACGATCTCCACCTTCTGTGATGAGCAATTCCGCAAAAGACGTGCGTACGACGACGACCAACGAGGTAGGGGTTGTTGTGAACTTTTCCTTTTCCCCGTGATCGTTCCTTTTTAAAAGTAAAGAACCTGGACATAAGAACAATTTTGATTCCCTTAAAATTGTTGAATTCATGTGTTGGTATTATTCCTCCTGTTGATTATCTCTAACGCGGAGGGTGCGGGCCAAACGAACATGGCCCAACGACCCTCTGTCGTTCTTTGTTGTTATGCGGATTTGGCGGGCGACGACGGAATGTGCTGCAATGGAAGTTTGATTATCCCGCAGTGAAGAACGAGTCCCGGGAGGAGAAGCGGCGCAGACGGGAACAGAATCGGACCAACGGAGGGACTCCGGTGGCCCGCGGAAGCCACCGGCGGTGCGGGTTGCCGGCGCGGCGGCGCCGGAAACCGGGAGCGGCGGCGCCCTGGCGCGCCGCCGGACAGGGCCGCCACGGCTGAGCTGCAGCGGCGGCGCTCGCGCACCCACGGCCACGTGGGTCCGGCGCGCGCAGGACGCGGCTAAAGCCGCGTCCGGTTGTCAGAGCGACACCCCGCGGATGCTGCTGGGTTGTCCCGCGGGGGCGGCGGCTCCCCCCCGCGTCGCTCGGCTGTCCAGGGAGACACCCCGCAGGTGCCGCGGGGGTGTCACGCAGGGGTGGCGGCTCCCCCCACGCCGCTCGGCTGAGCTAGGCCGGTCTGACTGGGTCGGACCGGGTGGACCCGGTTCAGCCGACCCAGGAGGGGTCGGGCCGGGTCGGCCCGGGCCCGGACCCCCCATTTTCGGTCAAATTCCCATAACATGAGTTGTGGGCCTCCAAACGACTCTTCGTTAGCAGCAACGCGATCCTTGGATCAAGACGGTCGTTTTGGTATATCACAGACAAGGTTTCGGAATACTTTGAGTTCGTCCGGGTTGGTTCGTATACGAAACCAATCAGGCCCTCAGATCGGAAACACTCTTATCTTGAGCTACGGACGTCCGATTGACGTGCCGTCAGCTTTGTTGAATTCCTCTATGTGAGACGGAACTTTTGGCTCACTCCGCCTGAGATTTGGGCGCAGGTGGAGTACGGTCAGGATGGTTTTTCCTTAAAAACCAACCGGGCCCCTGGGACGAAAAAGCCAATAACTCTCAGACTGGGCGTCCGATTGACGCGCCGTCTGCGACATTGAGTTCCTGTTGATGATACAGAACATTTGAAAACTTCAACTTCGGACATTGTGACAGTTGATGTATCGGCCTCTCGGCTCGTGGAGCGGACCCTCCCGAACGAGCTTGCTGTGTGCGGGAACCCTAGAGATGGCTGCAATTGCTACTTCGACGACGACAAATGTGCAGAAATCCTCAGTGGACTGCGGCGATGAAGACAGATGGTCTTGTATCCTATGTGGGTCCTAGCTGTGCTGGTCTTGTATCCTATGTGGGTCCCAGATTAGATGATTCAATACTGTTCTTGTATCCTATGTGGGTCCCAGTATAGATGAATCAATGAAGAGTGCTGGTCTTGTATCCTATGTGGGTCCTAGCTTAGATGATTCAATGCTGGTCTAGTATCCTATGTGGGTCCCAGTATAGATGAATCAATGAAGACAGCTGGTCTTGTATCCTATGTGGGTCCTATCTGTGCTGGTCTTGTATCCTATGTGGGTCCCAGTATAGATGAATCAATGAAGACAGCTGGTCTTGTATCCTATGTGGGTCCTAACTGTGCTGGTCTTGTATCCTATGTGGGTCCCAACTTTGATGATTCAGTGCTGGTCTTGTATCCTATGTGGGTCCCAGCTTAGATGATTCAGTATCTATATATGATCATCCCTTTCACCTTTTCGATGATGTATACCTGTGTGAGCTGAATCTTGTGTTACTCTCCTTTGGGAATTGTGTTGAGTTATCCTGTGTGGATTTACTGTTTTCTCTCCTTTGTGGATTGTGTTGAGCTATCCTCTGTGGATTTACTGTTTACTCTCCTTTGTGGTTTCTGTTGAGCTATCCGGTGTGGATTTACTGTTTTCTCTCCTTTTTGGATTGTGTTGAGCTATCCTGTGTGGGTATACGTTTTTCTTTCCTGTGTGGACTGGGTTGTGCTTGGGCTCGGACGTTGGAGCCGAACGGGAATTGATGACTTAGGTATATGTATGGGCATATACCTAAGTAGTGTTGGTTGTTACTTCGTTATTGTGTCTTCCCTTTGTGGTTTATTATTTGTGGATTTTGGGAGACATTCGGGGGTCTCGGGGTCCCTACTGAGTAGCTTATACTCACCCCTGCACGGTCTATGCCCGCACTACGTTGTGTTGGTTGCAGACGACGGACAACGCTGATCGTGGTGGAGGCGTGCAGAGCAGGATGGTACCTGGAGGTGTACCACTGGGCGGGACATACTCGGAGTGGTCAGGTGGACCCGAGGAGCAGTGGAGGCTATCTGTACCCACCCTTCAGGTGGGACTTCCAGTGGACGGCTTGACACTGTGGCTTTTCTTTTCAGCTGCTGTTTTTTCCTTTCAGTTGTACTTTACAGTTGGGCTTGTATTTCCGACCCCTTTTACATTCAGCACAGCTTGTTACAGTTTTTACTTAGTGTTTACTTTTCCATTTGTTTACTCTGTGGTGCTTGTTTACTTTTCAAAGGCAATGCCTTCCCTCTTTTTGGGTTTTATGCCTTGGTGTTAGTCGCCAGCCTCTGGCCTATGGAAGGTGGGCTTGGGGTAGTCACGACACGGGCCCCGAGGACGGGTCGTGACAACTTGTAACCTCATCATTTTAGAAAAAGGATTAAATAATTTTTTTGCCTTTTTTTCATGGATTCATTTAAATTTCACTCATTATATCCAAATTATCTATCTCCACTAAAGATATGCTTCATAAATTACCTCTAACTTCCCTTGTGATATACTCCCTTATTTATATTTAATTTATTGTATGTACTGATCAAACTCTTGAGGCCATCTCTTGTGATACCATTTGAAACTATTACAAAGCTCATTTTCTTCCAATTGGATCTTCGTAGTGTGTTATATGATTTATTATTTCATGGAAAAAATGTGTATATTTTATCATTATGAGATGTTTAGGGTTCAATATCTCCCTATAATACATTGGTAAATTTTATATCTCCTGAGCACAAGAGGGTACAAGGGACAATATCCAAGCCTAAGGGGAAATATAAGGGTATTTCAATCCCTAGGTTATACATGTGGTTATCCCAAGAAAATTGGTACATGGTTGGTATCCCAAGACAAAGGGATCATGTGACGTTATCCCAATCCCTAGGGTACAAAATTCATAATCCTAAAGTGAAGGTTAAATATAATGTCTAGACCCTAGATCCGCGTAACTCATTCCTTGAGAAAGTGGGTCACATGGCCATAATAACGTGCCCCAGTATAAAAGATCATTCAGAATATAAGAAAGGTGTAAAGGTGTTACATTGGTGAGATTATACATTAATGTCTGAGTGGTATAGTAAATACAGTAAATAACATTTAATAGAGAACGCATAATATAAAAAGACAAAACAACAATTTAGTGGAGGAATAAATATAACTGATTGGAAAAAAATTTATGGAATTGAAATTAATTTTTTTTAAAATAAATATCTTAAAATTCAAAATTCGATGTTTGATATACGGATGTAGGGAATTCTGATAATATAAAGGGGAACATTGGTCATACCGATTCAACCATTCGATACAAAATACAAAATGAACAATAAATGATCTAATATCATCTTGAGCTAACACCTGGTCCTATTATCCTTATATATATATATATATATATATATGAAAAAACATATCAGCTACATGTACAATGGTTCTTTACTGTATCTTTATCTATAGAAAAATAGTCTTCTCATGTACCATAAGTAGCCCGATTAGTGTGTGAGAAAAAAATCTCAGTAATCCAACACCAACAGTGTCAACATGTAATCCAATTAGTTCAAGTAACTATGAATTTTTTTGGTATAATAGAATAATAAATAAATGCTAAAATTAATAACCATCCCACTCAGGTTTCTATATGATACTTGGTGGTTCTACCTACTTCGGCTCATTGTCATGAGGGATATCAAAACAATCATTATATATAGTAGTAATATATATAGTATAATTATATATATATATATATATATATATATATATATTACATCCACCTATATTATCCATGAACGTGTAGATGTAAGTGGGAATATACCATGAATACTAGTACATGCTAGATTGGGGCATCACTCAGACTTCCATGGCCAGTCTAATGAGCGTATAAACTCAAGAAATAAGGTACATGGCCTACATCCCAATATGAGTTTGTGATGTCATGCATGACACTAGGGATAGTGAGAGATATCATGTCCTCACTCAAATAATTTATCATGATGGGTAAATCACAACTCTAATATAGTATTATTGTTGTGAGATTCCATAGTCATCATATGATGTAAGGGAGTGTGATTATCCTTAATGATCAACACCCCTTACAATCTTAAAGATCCTATATTAAGTCATATCTTTTATAATATACGGAATGAGGTAAAACCTCACATTAAACATATTTATCTAAACCATGTATGTAAATTGGTAAAAATAGTTAAATTATAGAAATTAATATTGGAATTAATATTAATCATGAAATTTCCACCATTTAATCAATTCAATAACCATGTTAAATTTTTCATTTAATTTAATGTATGGAAACATTAATGAATCAGATATTTAAAAAAACCATTTGGTTCGATTATAGAAAATTAATCATTATGTTGACCACACCTGTTTTGATAATCCCAATTATGCTTTAATATGTTTTGATAATCCTATCTATATGTTATGTTATGTTGAAATAAATGTCAAAATAATCATTGGATTATGTTAATCAGTGTTTATCCATGTTTATACACATTTTGAAATAATACTAACTCAATATGGATATGACTTTCATAGAATAGATAAGTATTATGTTTTTAAATCACTGATACAGACCTACCGATACATAGTCACCGATACAGACATAGTCTACCAATAAGAAAAGTGCATAGATAGACAAAGTCTATTGTTATATCACGTCTACAGATACAGATAGATCCCCCGATATAATAAGAAGAGATACTGATAAAGAAGAGCTACAGATAAGAAGAGATACCGATAAGAAGAGCTACCTATAGGAAGAGCAGTCGATAAGAAGAGTTACCGATATAAAGAGCTACCGATAAGAAGAGCTGCCGATAAGAAGATCTATCGATACAGAATAGATACCGATATAGAGGATCTATCGATACAGAAGGGCTACCAATAAGAGGAGATACTGATACAGAGTCACTACCACTGATACATAGTCTACTACTATAAAGATTAACAACTACCAATACAGACCTACTGACTCAAGTCCACCGATACAAGCTCACTAATACAATGAGCTACTGATGGAAACTAGTCACTATTTATCTAAACTCTAATTCTATTATTTGTTTAACAATGGTCATATTTGGTGAATTTAAAGCATGTTCTATTAATTAATTTATGTTTGTTGTATTTCAGGGAACCATACCTCGTACCTGTAAAAAGGCAATCATTCCCATTGCCGGAGCTAAAGGTATATAAGGGAACCTCGAACTACTAAAGACATGTCATCTGTCAGTCTTTCCATGCACATACGAGAAAATCTTTTGGAGATACTCAAGGAATTACATGCATAGTATAAGAAGGAAGAATACATACTGTAGAACCTGAACATTCAAGGAGAAAAGAGCTTCAACGATTTCACCTTCATTCAAGCTAATCAAGCTGATCATCCTGGAACTGGAAGTCAAATACAAAAACAATACTCTATTTCTCTTGAATAAAACCATAGAGGGACTCAAGGCTTCATCTAAATCATTCCAAGGAGTCCATAGCTTCACTCAAAACACATTGAGAATTCTCAACTCATCTCTATTTGATTACCTCTATTGTGTTTCATTTATTTACATTCTGAGCAGTCTGTGTGATATGTATTTTTAGACACACTCTGTCTCCTATGGTGAACTGAAGGATTTCTAAATCATCAATCAATCATTATCATACACTCTTGTATCCCTCTGTGGATAGTGGTAGTGGTATGAGGACCTGGATAGCCTATGAGCTGTTTTTATTTTTGTTTTACCATATAGAACTGTGGAAGAGGTCTGAGGACCTGGACAACCTGTGATCTGTTGTTATTTTTTTCCCACATGGAACTATGGTAGAGGACTGAGGACCTGGAAAGTCTGAGTATTGTTGTAATCCTCGATCAAGGGTGTGGATAATAGTTTATATAAAACTGTTTGAGCGGACTAAGTCTCCGGTTGAGACTGAACCTCTTGGTTAAAACTGATGTCCTTATTTATTTTGGTGAAAACTATATTGAATATTCTGCCGCGAAGTAAATTGAAATACAAATCTATTTAAAAGTTACTATGATAGTTAAACTATCATGTTTTTTCTTTTATTGTAACCCATTAGGTTAGTATCAAATGATAATCTAATCTTCAGATTAGATTAACTGATAATTAATCAATCTCTTGAGAACCTAACTGAACCTTTACTGTATAATAAATTGACTACACTTTAGCTTGTTATTTAATTTAGGGGATTTTGAATATAAATCTTTTAAACTGAAATTTTAATTAGAACTCAATTTACCCCCTATTGAGTGTCCTCTACGAACAACATTTGGAATAAAAGGGATTGTTGTTAATAAAGGATTTTCAAACAATATGTTTTTCAACATTGATTTTAGTTGTATCTTAATGATCTTAAATTTCTGTTAGTTCTAAATTTTATCTCTTTAAATGTATTTTATAATATCTAATTATGGATAATAGATTACAATGTGATGCTACCAACATGACACCTTTCTTTATTGGTGATAATTATGCCCAATGGAAAATGAAAATGAAAATTCATTTAGAAAGTATGGGATTTGATATCTGGAATGATATAGAGGCTCAGTATAAGATCCCAGATACTGAAATAATTACTTGGGATGAACCTACTAAAGTTTCTTACATTAATAATTGTAATGAAATGAATTCTATGTATTTTTCTCTAGGATATGAAAATTTTAATTTAATATCTTCTTGTAAAAATGATTATGAAATCTGGGATACTTCGGATATTTCCCATGAGGGAAGAACTAATGTTAAAGAAATTAGATTGAATAACTACACTATTAAGTATGATAATTTTAAAATAAAGTATGATGAACCTATTTCAGACATGTATCTTAGGTTCAATGAAATTATAAATACAATGAGATCACTTGGAAAAGTGGTTCCTGCAAAAGAGAAAATCCTGAGGATACTAAGATGTCTGCCAGACAGATGAAGAGGCACATGAGTTTCAATTAGAGAATCTTGTGACATTAGTGATTTTGTTGTCAAGGAACTCATTGGTAAATTAATGATGTATGATGAAGAACAAAAAGTAAACAAGGAAGAAGATAACGAACCAAGAAAGAAGTTTGTAGCCTTCAAGACTTCTGCTTCAAAAAATAAGGACAAAGGGAAAATTCATAATGAAAGTGATAGTTCAAGCAGTGAAGAGAGTTCATTTGATAGTGATGTTGAAATGGCTCAGATATCCAGACGATTGTAGAAGTTTTATAGAACGGAGAATTTTCAAAAAATCCAATTACAAGGGAATGTTTGATAATAAAGGTCATTGGAAGAAGGATTGGAAAAAAACTGATAAAAGTGATGACATAGTCTGCTATGAATACAAGAGGAAAGGACAAGTGAAAGCTGACTGTCCAATATTAAAGTACAAGAAGAAATATGATTACAAGGACAATAAATATAAGAATGCAATGAAATCAACCTGGAGTTATTCAGAAGATATTTCATGTGATTCTGACTCCACTCAGGATGGAAAATCTCAAAAATCTAATATGTGTTTCATGACAAAAACATCTGAGGTATCATTGGATACTCATGCTTTAAATTCTTATTATTTTGAAGATGATTCTTATTAGGAAAACATGTCTAGTGAAAAGTTATTTGAATACTGTAACATGCTTGAGGAAACTGACAATGAGCTGAAAGATAAGTATAAAATCTTAAAGAAATAGTATGCTTTTACTAGCACTATCAAATCTATATTAATAGTGGAAAAGGGAAATAATTCTCAAATGTTAAAGGAGAATACTCCACTTAAATTTTCCAATGAGAAACTTAGAATAGAATTTGAGAAGTTCACAAATGGAACGAATAATCTAACTCAAATTCATGTTAAACAAGTTGCACCAAAGTATACTACTGGTTTAAGATATCATCCTGGACAGAGATAGCTTGTTAAGAATAAATTTATTCCAAAATCATGACAGTATGCTGCTAGTTCCAGTTTTGGAAATTCATATGCCTCAACTCTCTATTCACATAGTTATAGATCAAACAATGTTTATCTTTCAAAATATTTTGAACCTATTAATTGTATGAGACCCATTAGTCAAATATGGGTAACAAAAGTTTTTCTTGCTAACATGTCTGGACCCAAGAAAATCTGGGTACCAAATTCATTTTCTGTTTAAACCTGTTTTGTAGGATACTTTCTTGAAGAGTTCCTATGAGAATATATGGTACTTATAAAGTGGATTTTCATGGCATATTACTAGTGATTACTCGTTTTTCAAAAGTTTAATCAAGGTTGATGGAGGGCATGTCACCTTTGGTGATAATACGAAAGGAAAAATCATCGGCTTAGGCCAGATTGGTAACACTGATTCAATTCTAATTTCTAAAGTTCTATTTGTTGATGGATTAAAATACAACCTATTAAGCATTTATCTGTTGTGTGATGATGGTTTCAATGTTGAGTTTTAAAATTATTCTTGTATTGTTTTTAATTCTAAAAATGTATTAGTTTTTTCTTCCTTCAGAAATGAAAATGTATATGCAGTAGATTTAAATTTTTTAGCCAAAAAAATGTTACTTGTTTAAATGATTTTCATAAAGAATCTTGGATATGGAATCGAATATTGGTACATTGCAATGTTCATTCACTTAAGAAAATGACTATGAAAAATTTAGCAAGAGACCTACCTCAACTAAAACTCCCATTAGACAGAGTTTGTACTCCCTGTAAAAAGGGAAAGCAACATAAAGTTTCTTTTAAATCAAAGAAAGAAGTTTAAACTTCTCAACCTCTCAAGTTGTTTCACATAGATTTATTTGGACCATCCAGAGTTTCTAGTTTAAATGGGAAGCACTATGTCTATGTCCTTGTATATGACTTTTCTAGATATACTTGGGATTATTTTCTAGCTCACAAAAGTGAAGATTGTTCTTACTTTATGAAATACTACAAGTTTGTAGAAAACCTTAGTGGACTTAAGATTAATACCCTAAGAATTTATCATGGTCATGATTTTGAAAATCATGAATTTGAATCATACTTCTTACATAGTGGCTACAATCATAATTTCTCTACCCCTAGGACACCTCAACAGAATGGTGTAGTAGAAAGAAGAAATAGAACCCTTCATGAAATTGGAATAACTATGCCCAATGAATATGATTTACCCATTGATTTTTGGGATGAAGCTATGAATATAGCAAGTTATATTATAAATTGAGTCTTTATTAGACCTGTTCATTAGTATACCCCTTATGAAATGTGGAATAATTGGAAGCCTAAAGTTAGTTACTTCATAGTTTTTGGTTGAAAAGTATTTTTTCTCAATACTAATGATAATCTTGATAAGTTCACATCCAAGAGTGATGAATGAATCTTTCTAAGTAATTCTTTATCTAGAAAATCCTAGAGAGTTTTTAATAAAATATCCAAATGTGTGGAAGAATCTGTTCACATTAAATTTGATGAAACTGATCCGCATAAACCTAAACCTTCTCTTGAAAATATTTAAGAAGATTTGTCTATTCTTGATCGTAATGATAAAAGAAGTGAACCTATTGTAAAGACAAGTAGTTCTAAAAATATTACAGAATATGCTTCTGGTGAACCCGAGCATAGAGAAGAACCTGAAATTTCCAGTCCTACCTTTACTAGATCAATTAGGATTCTAAAGAATCATCCTTTAGGTACTGTTGTAGGTAATCTTGATAGAGGGACACATACTAGAGCTTCTCTAAGAAACCAGGTTGAACATCAAGCCTTTCATTCACAGTCAGAACCTAAAAATATCAATGATGCTATCAATGATGACTTTTCGATAATGCAATAAAAGAAAAATTAAATCAATTTGGAAGAAACAATGTCTGGGAATTAGTGGACAGACCTAAGGACACATTGACCATAGGCACCAAATGGAATTTTAGGAATAAAGTTGATGAGTCTATAAATATAGTTAGAAAAAATTAAAGACTTGTAGCACAAGGATATAGTCAAGAGGAAGGAATAGACTATAAAGAATCCTTTTCACCTATATCTATATTAGAAGCTATTAGGATTCTACTTTCCTATGTTGCTTATCTGAATTTCAAATTATATCAAATAGATGTTAAAAGTGATTTTCTAAATGGTTTTATAATTGAAATTTTCTTTGTTGAACAACCACATAGATTTACTGATCCTCATTTTCCAAATCGAGTTTTTAAGATTTATAAAGCTTTATATTGTTTAAAACTTGCCCCATGAGCTTGGTATGATAGACTTAGTAGTTTTCTTATTTCAAAAGGTTTTTCTAAAGGGATTTCTGATCCAAATCTCTTTATTAAAATAATTTCCAAAGATGATTTGATAGTGAAAATCTATTTTGATGTTATTATTTTTGGATCTTCAAAAAATACATTGTGTATGGATTTTTCAAAGAGTATGGAAAATGTATTTGAAATGAGTTTAATGGGAGAACTCAAATATTTTCTTGGATTTCAATTTTTTTTAAATGAAAATGGAATTATTTTAAATCAAAATAAAAATACAAATGAACTTTTAAAACATTTTGGTTTATATTTTATTAAATAAAGCGATACACCTATGAGTACTAGTTGTAAGTTGGATGGTGATGAAACTGGAAAACAAGTGGATCAAACTAACTGCAGAGGTATGATAGGGAGTATGCTCTATCTTACTGCTAGTTGACCTGATATTATGTATAGTGTGTATTTGTGTGCCATATTTCTTACTAATCCAAAAGAGTCACACTTTCTTGATGTTAAAATAATTTTAAAATATCTTAAAAATACGACTAACTTAGGATTATTTTATCCAAAAGGACAATCATTCGATTTAATAAGTTATTCAGATGCTAACTTTTCTGGGTGCAAGTTAGATTGAAAAGCACTTCTGGAACATGTCATATTTTAGGTAAGTCCCTCATATCCTGGTGTAGTAAAAATCATAACTCTGTTGCACAGTTTACTGCAGAAGCAGAATATATTGCTGCTAGTAGTTGTTGTGCCGAAATTCTGTGGATGAAACATACATTATTGGACCATGGATATCAGTTTTGACATGTATCTATAAACAATGAAAACACTAGTGCGGTCAATATCTCTAAGAACCCTATATCTCATTCTAGGACCAAAAACATTGATATAAGGCACTACGTTTTGAGATATCATTACCAAAAGGGTGATATTACTCTTGAATTTATAGGTATTGAACATCAATTAGCTGACATATTCACTAAGCCTTTATGTTCAGATAGGTTATGTGACATTAGAAATTTGTTAGGTATGATAGAATTTTTATAGCTAAATTCTAACTATTATCTAAATTCTCACCGTTAGCCAAATCCTCACCATTATACCTCACTGGTATGTTCCTCACCGTTATACCTCACTGGTATGAACCCTACTGTTATACCTCACTGGTATGAACCTCTCCGTTATACCTCACTGGTCTGAACCTCACTGTTATACCTCACTGGTTTGAACCTCACCGCTATACCTCACTATTAGTGGACCTCACCGATAAAAATACCTCACTATTAGGAATCCTCAATTGTATGCATTACCGTTAGGTTGCGCTGTTTTTAAAATTTTGTATCTTTAGCTGCCGAAATCTGTATTGTTTGTATTTTACTTATTATGTATTATTTTGTGATTCCTAAATGATAAAACATACGTACTGACCTCATCTCAATCCACCTCAAACCCTTTACCATTCAAGCCTTAGCCCCCAATCGTTCGTTTCATTCAAACCCTAAGCCTCAAGATTCGCAGAATGGATAGACTGAAGAGACCATCAGTCAGCAAAAAGGATGATGATCTGAATGACAAGATACTCAAAGGAGAGTCTAGTGGTGGCAGTTAAGTAAAGAACCCTACAAATCCTCTTCTCATTCAAAGGGAAATAGTAGTTGAGAAAGAGCTATGCGCAGAATGGTTGATGACCATTAAGTCTTTAGTTATAAATGTTCTAGAAGAGCATAAATGGGTAGACTGCTTCTTGAATAACAATGGTCCTTATAATCAGAAGCTGGTAATTGAATTTTATGAGTTTTTTGTTTTGAGAAATCATATGTTGAGAACAGAATGGTATCAGTATTTAATGACATTACAATATCTTTTTCTTCTATTGAGTGGACTATGTGCCTAAAAGTTACACATGAAGGAGAGTTTGAGTATTTCTCAAAATCAGTACCTCTTACCAGTGACATCTTTGAGTATGAAGTTGCTTTGAAAGAACTAACTGAAAATTTTACTCTAAGAAAAGTAGTTGCTACAGAAATGGTTGGAGAGAACCTGTTAAAGTTTCAGTTCATCCATTATGTGCTAAGTCCAAGTAGAGGGGACTTTGAAAATCTAAGATACCAATATATTTATTTGTTTCATTTTCTGAGGCATGATGTCTGGGTAAATTTGGGCAGGCTTCTGATGATTCAAATTGAAGATATGACCAGGCAAAAGTCAAAAAATAATGCTATATTCTTTGCAAAGTTGATTTCTTTGATGATCAAGGTAAGAGGTTTGGCTAAGTCTCCGGATGAGATAGTGGTTTTGAAAGAAAACTTTTGTGTTTCCAAAAAAATTTGTAAATAAATGATGATCAATTGGAATCCGTGGAGGAGAGAGTGGGTCAACGATGAAGGGAAGTTGTATGATAAGTTTAATCCTATGGATCATCCTTGTAGGCCTAAAAATGTGAGGGATCTAGGTCTGGGACATGATGACGATGAACCTGCATATAGCAATGTGGATGATGATGAAGAGGACACTACTGTGGATGACAGAGGCGATCCTGACTTGCAACCTAGCCCTGATGCTCATGCCATATCATATTGGGAAGCATGTCCTCCATCTTCTTTTCCAAGGAGAGATGAATTATTAAGAGATAGTGAAGTTGATGAATCTAGTATAGAGGAGGAAGACCTTCCCAAATCAGATCATGAGGAGACAAATCCAAATTCTATTAGTGGTGATAATGATAAGGAAGAAGTCCATGAAAGTGGAGAACAAGTTTTTGATAGCTCAGATGAGAGCAACTTGAGTTTGAGTCCATTGATTGGGAGTATTTCTATTTCTATAGAGGATATTTTGGTTGAGATGGCAGAACCTTCACCCATTCATGATGATCCTCCTATTGGAGAAATGGAAATGATTGTGGATAATTCTTCTGAGGAAGACTGAGCTGTGAGGTTACTATTTCTATACATATACAAGTGAATTCATAGATTAAGGGTGAGCATCCAACCAGACTTGGCAATGTTTCAGTAGCTAATGAGATTGAAGACTGGGTAGAAGTCCTAGGTTTTATATTTTCTGGGTTGGACTATCCTAATTTTGAAGATGAGACACCCATCAATAGACCACAAGTTATCTATAATATCCTTTTTTAGTTTTTACCTAAAAATGTGGTATGAAAAGCTTATCTAGACCAGTTTAAGTCTAATATAAAGACCTCATTTTTTGAAGAGATAAGAAGAATGGAAACATCTTTAATATCATCCATTCAATCTGTTATAAATGACTATGTGCCTAGTATTATGTCAGAAAGAGCACCTGCAGTTGTGCCTGAAAATCTGGTTACTAAGGTTGATCTTGAGTCATTAAAGGTTGAGTTGAAGGAGACATGGACTGCATCTGTTGCAGACTTAGAGTGCTATTTTATTGAAGAGCTGAGCAAAATGGAAAAATCATTCGAAATCTCTCTTGGATGTAATGTGTCAACCACTATGGCTGAGATGGTGAATGAAGTCAAAATGTGACTTACTCAGATTGAATCATTGACAAAGGCTATCAGTGCTTTGAAGCAATCTGTTACTTTATTCCATAACTTGGCTAGTTCCCAAACCCATGTCTCTACTGACATAAATAATATCAAGAGTGCAGTAAAGAAGTTTGTGGATGTGTTTGAATCCTTTAAAAAGAATATCAAAGATCTTGTCAGTATACAAGATTTGGTTGTCATGAAGTTGATAAGTAGTTTGACCCAATCTTTCAAGGAAACTATTGCATTCACTGTCAAACATCTCTGTTCACCCAGTGCTTTAGTAGACATTGATCAGTTTAGATCTGTACTGAATGAGGAGCTTGGTCAGGCTAGTACCAGTAGCTCAGCTGATTCTTAGGTACTGTCTACATCAAGAGATATTAGAAAATTTGTTCAAGTGCATATGAGGTATCCTTTTGATTCCCAAAAAGAAATCAAATATAGGATTTATCTATACTTTCAGAATGTTAATACCTAGAATCATCTCAACAACCATTTCAAGATTCCATTATAAAACATGAAACAACCTCCAGTCACTCAAGCTTTCAGAGAACAAGTGATCAAGAACATGGAGTTGACTCCTTCTCTAGACAAGTTTATGGAGAACAAGGATGACTTTATATATTCTATGGAAAGAGTAGGAGAAATCATTATGGACATTAGGAATATGTTGCTTTCATTTTTTCACGTATACAGTACCCTTATCATTGTACATCCATCTCTTCTTACCTCTGCTCAGTCTGCCTCCACTCTTCAGATGACACAAGTTCAGTCAATTAAAAGTCTCTCTCCTATGATCACCCAGGGACCTACACATTATAGGCCCGACACTGTATTAGTGGATAAACCTCCACTGATTATCACTAGTGTTCCCAAGAATCCACCTATATCTACCCAGCCTATATCCTCTTCTAATTCCAAAAGAAAATCCAAATCACATGCTGAGAAGGTGGATTGGATAGTGGATTGGACATTTGATAGGAGTAACTTGTACTCATTTTGACACATTTTTTTAATTCTCTGTATCTTTTTCCCCATTAAATATATGTGATCTTACTTTCTTTTACCTTGTGTTACTTCTCACATCCTTTGTTTAATTCTTTTTGTTAATCACAAAGGGGGAGAAATATGAGAAATATGAACATAATATAGCATACATTATATAAGGAGGAGAAATATGGAATATGAGCATAATATATTCTACTTCTGATACAGTTTTTTCATAAGTACGGTAGATTTATTTTATAATTTAACCTCTGATACAATTGTTTCATACCTCTTGTACATTTATTTTATAATTTTTCATCTGATACAATTGTTTCATACCTCGGATACATTTGCATGTAATACTCTATTCTATGATACATTTGAAAAAGTCATTACTCGAACTAAGAAATGAGACCAAATGTATTTTTACACTGATATATTAATGATTATTTTGGATTATAATACCATAAGTTGTGATTATCAAAAAGGGGGAGATTGTTGACCTCACCTATTTTGATAATCCCAATTATGCTTTCATATGTTTTGATAATCCTATAGATATGTTATGTTATGTTGAAAAAAATGTCATAATAATCATTGGAATATGTTAATCAGTGTTTATCCATGTTTATATACATTTTGAAATAATACTAACTCAATCTGGATATCATTTTCATAGAATAGATAAGTATTATGTTTTTAAATCACTGATACTGACCTACCGATACATAGTCATCGGTACAGACATAGTCTACCGATACGAAAAGATCACCTATAGATAGAGTCTACGGTTATATCAATTATAACGATACAGACAGAGCCACCGATATACAAAGAAGTGCCACTAATACAGAAGAGATACCGATAAGAAGAGCTACTGATAATAAGAGCTACCGATAAGAAGAGTTACCGATAAGAAGAGGTACCGATAAGAAGTGATACTGATACAGAAGAGATACTGATAAGAAGAGCTACCGATAAAAAGAGCTAACAATAAGAAGAGAC
This sequence comes from Viscum album, assembly GCA_963277665.1. Classification (NCBI taxonomy): domain Eukaryota; kingdom Viridiplantae; phylum Streptophyta; class Magnoliopsida; order Santalales; family Viscaceae; genus Viscum; species Viscum album. Next base: position 845,454,927 of record OY728131.1, on the reverse strand, counting down.
ACCGATACAGAGGAGCTACTAATACAGAAGAGCTACCGATAAGAAGAGCTATCGATAAAGATTCGTTGTCACTGATACATATTCTACTGTTAGAAAGAGTAACAGCTACCGATACAGACCTACTATCTCAAGTCCATTGATACAAGCTCAGTGATACAAAGAGTTACTGATGGAAAATAGACACTGTTTCTCTAAACTCTAGTTCAATTTTTTATTTAACAATGGTCATATTTGGTGATTTTAATGCAACTTCTATTAATTAATTAATTTCTATTGAATATCAGGGAAACCGTACCTCGTACCTGTAAAAAGGTAATAATTCCCACTGCTGGAGCTGAAGGTATATAAGGGAACCTCAAACTACTAAAGACGTGTTGTCTATCAGTATTTCCATGCACATACGAAACAATATTCTAGAGTTACTCAAGGAATTACATTCATAGAAGAAGTAGGAAAAATACATACTGTAGAACCTGAAAATTCAACAAGAAAATAGCTTCAAAGATTTCACCTTCATTCAAGCTAATCAAGCTGATCAACCTGGACCTGGATGTCAAATACAAAAAACGACACACCGTTTTTCTTGACTAAAACTAGAGAGTGACTCGAGGCTTCATCTACATCAATCCAAGGAGTCCAGATCTTCACTCACAACACATAGAGCATTCTAAAATCATCTCTATTTGTTTAGATCTATTGTGTTTCATTTATTTACATTTTGAGCAGTGTGTATGCCCTATATTTTTAGACACAAACTATCTCATGCGCTGAACTCGAGGATTTATAAATCCTCAGTCAATATTTCTATTACACTCTTATATCCCACTGTGAATAGTGGTAGAGGTATGAGGATTAGGACAACCTGTGAGCTATTGTTATTTTTTGTTTTCTCACGTAGAACTGTGGTAGAGGTCTGAGGACCTGGACATCCTGTGAGTAGTTGTTATTTTTTGTTTTCCAACATAGAACTGTGGTAGATGTCTGAGGACCTGGACAGTCTGAGTACTGTTTTAATCCTCGATCCAGGGTGTGGATCATAGTTTATATACCGCTGTTTGAAAGGACTAAGTCTCATCTTGAGACCAAACCTCTTGGTTAAAACTATTGTGCTTGTTAATTTTGGTAAAAACTATATTTAATATTCTGCTGTAAATTACTTTGAAATATAAATCTATTTTAAAGTTACACTGATAGTTAAACAAGAATGTTAGTGTATTTATTGTAACCCAATAGGTTAGTTTCAAAAGACAATATAATCTTCAGATTAGATTAACTGAGAACTAATCAATCTCTTGAGAACCTAACTGAACCTTTATTGTATTACAAATTCACAACAGTTTAGCTTGTTATTTAATTTGGGGGATTTTTAATATAAATCTTTTAAATTGAAATTATAATTGGAACTCAATTCACCCCCCTCTTGAGTTTCCAATATGACCAACACATTATATGTAACTAATTCCATTAAATCTACCCTTTTAATGAAAATAGGGAATAACATCTATCATGCCTATTTTATTAGCAATAATTACATAAATCTTAGCAATTTAATTTATAATGCTCAATGGGAATATAAACGTACCATAGTAAAATATGGAAATTTACCATTTGGTAAATTACAACAATAACTGTTCCAATAAAATAAAAGGAACCTTCAAATCCATCTAATTGTCATGTTTCAAGGGTATTTTCATTTAAAGGCCATTTTGGATGCTAATCAGGTGTTTCAAGCAATTTAATGCATTTTCCAAAATGTCCAATTTCACATTGAACAACCAATGGGTGACAACAGAAGGTGTGTATCACATTTTAACCACCCAATAAGGATCAATAGGCATATAAGAAGGTAAAAGGATAAATTATACATGAAGAACTCAATATAAAAGGGAAACTTTGAAAAATTCAGCATGTGACATAATAGAATAGCTATGAGATGACCAAACTCAAAGGGAAAATTATGTAACCTACTAACTCATGGTCTTAGATGATTCCTCGCCCGATAATGTATTTAGATTTGGAGTTGGTTGGGTGAGATCTGGGAAATGTTCCAACACCTAAAAAATAGGGAAAATGAGTATTTACCAAAATAGCGTAACATATTTTAAGGAAAACTGATATAGTGAGGGAGAAACTAGAAGATCTTATCGAGGCATGTAACACCCGAGACTTTTATGTTATATAAATTATCAAAGGAATCTTTTTCTACACAACACTTTCTTGACTTGCTTTACACGCAATCGCGACCTTCCTCGATAGCTTGTGTCGTACGCAATACCGAGTTTCACTAAACAACAATATGCTATTAAAACTAGCTGTTATGAATAGTAATAACCACTTTTTGAAATTTTATAAATTTTATTTTTCAAAATGGACTTCATTTTTGGACTCAGAATATCGAAATTAGCCTAGGGTGAAATTTTGGTATTTTTCTGAAAACTTTCAATTTTTGATGAATAGTGAAACCACTAAGTGGTAGGTTAAAAACTGAATTTTGCATAAAACTTTATTTTACCGCTTCTTTGAATGGAATTTCGAAAATCCCAGAGACACGGTTAATATCAAGGACTAAAATGTGGTTCAATGAGATGAAAATAATTTTTTGGTGAATAGTAACTTTTTACGATTTTTTCCGCGGTTAATAGTAAATAGGGTAACTAAGGGTAAATATTATATTAATATTACCCTAACACATGTCCTAATTCTATTGGACAAGTGTAATTCGACCAAAAACAAACTTAGGAATAAAATATGACCATTTAGGCCCACTTGGATTAGATTAGGACATTTATTATTAATTTATTTAATGAAGGGTTAAAATAGTTAAAATCAAAGTTTAATAAGTAAATTATTTTTAATATGGGGTTATACATAAGATAAATTCCATTTTAAATATTCATTAGAAAGCTAAAAATATTTCCTACATGATGATATTTTATTTGTAATTTTTAGACATTAAATAATTTAATTTATTTATGACATAATGATGATGCAGTAATTATATTATTAATGAAATATTGACATAATTGATGTTATAAACACCAAAATAAATGTAATTTGAGACTTTTTATGAATTCCACTAATTTTATAGGTTACTATGATATATTAGTGTTGATTTAATCAACTTTGTTCGAACATATAATTCTGTTATGACTTTCAAACAAATCATATATCAAATAGTGTCAAAATTGACACAAAATAGTTTTTAAATCAAATATTATATTATTAATTGTTATTTTATTCCTAAAAATCTAAGGTTCGGCAAACTGACTTAGATAAGGATATATATATTAATAATAAACAATTTGGGGTTCGTTTGGCATGTTATAGTAAGTTTATTAACCATATAGTGAAGGAAAACAAAAAGACACGGTAAAAGTTAAAATAATTAACTTAGAGTTAAATCTTATTGATAAGGTTAAAATAATACCCTAAACTTGTCTAAATCATATTGGTTGATAGGAATGCGACCCATCCCCACTTTAGCTTCGAAATAAGACCCTTTGGAACCATTATAAACCGATTTTGACTTTAATATAAAATAATATTTTGAGATATTCCTAAGGTTCCCCTCTCCTCCCTTATAAAAGGGCACCTCCTCCCCCTCCTCCTCACACCAAATTGAGCACTAAAGCTCGGCCAACCCCTGCCATTTTCTTCTCTCCACTTCCCTATAATAATCCTAGAGGTCCTGGTCTTCTCCAAAGACCAATCTTAGTTCCTTAAGTGGAGGATTCAAAGAAGCGTTCCAAAGAAGAGGTAATATCCATTACCGATCTTTTCAATTTCTTTCTTCTTCAACTTCTTCTTCTTTATTTTTTTCATGATAAAGTAATAAAATCAGTATTACTTACATACTGATATGTTATTATAAATATGAAACAACCCTAATTCACCTTCTATCCATCCTACGGAAATGAAATCACCACGCGTGCGTACGTACGGAATACCGTCTCCACGCCGTGGTGTAATCTATTTTCCACCATCACCTTACAAGGATGGGTATAATGGTGTAATGAGTAACTACATAAGATTATTATGAAGTAATATTGATACTGAAATAATATATATATACTCCAATACAATTCCATGATCATAGGAACGATATCATCACTCGTGCGTACGTACGGAATACCGTCTCCACGATGTGATGCGACTCGTTCTACATGATCTTCATTTCATAATGATTATATAAATGAATTGAATAAATTAATATGGTATATACTACACTAATACCATTATGGAAATGAATTATCTATAACCTAAAGATAAGAATAAGAATTTATTCGACAAAACACGCATCAGAACAAAAAGTTATAAAGACCCGAGTAACAAGTAACAATGAAATATTACTAACAAGAAGCTAATAATATGACCATATATGATATCATATAAATATGTATGATTCTGGAATAAGTCAATAACATTATTTAAACCATTATACAGGAGCTTCGGACACGTACAAAGCTAATCGGACCTAAGGTAAGGGAAAATACCACAATCTCATTTTTATCCGAGATTGTTTATTCGTAAGTATTTACTGGGGTGTATTTTATCATCCACATCCATGTTCCCTCAATATGTAATATTGTTTCCATCCACTTACAATAGTTTAAATCCAATTTTACCCTTCGGTGAGTTTTTAGTAAAGAATATGAACGGAATCTTTTGTCGTTTTTTTTCATACGAGGTACTTTTTGACTTTTCCGACAAAGGTACGAAGAATGTTTTTTTAACTTATACGGCATGAATGGATTTTTAAAACATTATTTCCAAGAAGCTTCCTTTACAAGTTTTCAAGTTTATTTTTAATCAACTTCTTTTAGTTTAAAGTTGTATGACATGTTAAGAAAGGAAAAATGTTTTTGAAGTAGAAAGGATATTTTCCTCAAGAATAAAGTTCAAGTGTTTTATCAAAATTATTTTCCATCTAAGATAATAAAGGGTCCTGTTTTTATCCATATTATTACATTGATTTGATCATGTTTTGATGGAATTATTTTTATGAATTCCATTATCTTATATGAATTGATTTATGATGTCATGATGTTTCAAGAATCCCATTTTTGTTACATGTGTTATGCGATGATGTATGTTTTTTGATTATGTGGCACAGATAAGAAAGGATTCATTATAAGATGGGTGGGACCTATATCTCCCTCCAATGCATTGGGTAAAGATTTTATATCTCATGAGATAGACATGGCTGGAACGGAAGGTTATTTCGGTTCAGTGATACAGGATTGAAATGAGGAGTGAACTCGGTTCAGAAAGGGACTTTGTCCACTAAGATAGTCTTGGCAATGATTCATGACTAACAAGAAATGATTTTCCATGATTATGTGTGCATGCCACAATGTTTCAAGTTTTATGTTATGATTTTGGGGATCTCATTTTCACTTCTATGATTTATTCCATGTTAATATATTATGATCTCTTTTGCAGGTTTTGATTTTCAAAAAGATATGATATGATTTTTATTTCCTTTATTTGCCCTTGCTGAGCATTTGAGCTCACCCTTTTATGTTTTCTTTTCCCCAGGTCAGGAAGATGTATATTAAGTAGAATATGCTAAAAGGGACCCTAGATATGATGAAATAAATGGGAGACACTGTATAAGATTTATGAACCAGTTGTTTATGTTTCCCATTTTCTAAAGACACTATACCTATACGGTCCTTTGTGGTTTTGTCATATGTTGTAATAAGTGTGCTTCAATTTTGAAGTATTAACAATGTATGTAATGTATGGGTCGTTATAAGGCACATTCTTTTCTTCTGATGGATTAACGATCAAACACTATAGGAAGAAGTTTTTATAAATATATATTGATGAATTTTGAAGCTCAAAAGGAGGATAATAACTTTTTTTAACTTTTAGAGGGAGGAAGGGAAAAGAGGAAAACCCTTAAAAAGTTTAGTGGGTGATTTATGGACATTTCACCAAAAAATACACAGTCACACCGTTGGGCCACAAATTTTTGCCAAAATATACTCAATCCTTTCTTAGTTCAATAATACTTTGTGTCACACCACATGGTTAAGAATTTAGTTTGACTATCCTTGATAAATTTCTGAAAATGGATCTCTCCCAGACCTGACACTGGCTGCACAACCATGCACCTTGGGTTTCATAGTTGCAAATAAATTGGGTGGCCTAGTCCCATCATCCTATTTTGGAGATCCGGTATCTGAACAAGAATTTTACACACTTGAGACATCAAGTTCATGATTTTGAAACAATATTAGATCCAATTTTATATTTCAGATGAAAAAACTAACGATTCACACCTTCATTGAAAAGAGGAGTCATTATAAGTTATTGTCCTTAAAATAACTTGTCCCCAAGTTGAAGATATAAGGTTAAAGAGGTATCATTGGAAAATAGTTCCATCAACAAATATCTAATATCATATTACCTCTCCCAAGTCTAGTTTTGTTCTCACCCAGGATTCCATAGTACACATACCAAAGGAACCAATCTGCATTAGATTATCTTCACACTCCACTCCATGATACTAACTAGGTACTCCTCAAAGGAAGTGTCTAAATCTATCATAACCTCATTAGTCTAAAATAAATGTTACTTTTCTGTATAGTAATGATGAAGCAAAGACACATGAAACATATCATACATAGACCAGTATCTCAATGGAAGCACCAAATGGTAAGCCAGTGGTCCGATCTACTTCACAACTTCAAAGGGTCCATGGAACCTCAATGAGATCTTACCTTGCTTCCAAATATGTCTATAGAATAACAAGGGAGGGACTCGCATGAAAACCCTATCTATGATCTTGAACTCAAGAGGTCACCAATATATATTGGAATATGAATGATGTCTAGACTAAGCTAACATCATGCACTTTCAGATTTGTTGGACCTACTCTAAAGTCTCCCACATGAGATATGGTCCAAGCATTGCTTCCTCCCTTACCACTAGCCAGCACAAAGGTGAGTGTAAAGGGCTTCTATATAAGGATTCATAATGATCCATCTCAATGTTGTCCTATAATATGTTATTATAAAAAAAACATAGTGAGAGGTATATGTCTCTCAAAAGAACCCCTGATTCCAAGGAGGCAAGCACGGAGCATGTCCACTATAACATGAATCATACATTCTTTTTTTCTATCAGTCAATGGGTGAAATTAATTTCTGAGAAAAACCTATGTACCTAAGACCTCCAGTAACCCCTACTAAAATCTTTACAATAAATGACTGTCGTTATGAGAAATGATAGATCGAGTTATCGATGATGACGTATAACCTACCTGAAGTATAGTCTTCCTAGATCATCTACTGAGAAGGTATCTCCAACATGTAAGAAGTGTATGACAATCATCATGTGATCAATGATGACCCATATCATTTAACATCTATGATTTGATCTGGGTATACTAGTCATGAAGTCTATCAAAACATCATACCATTTCAACTTGATAATGGAAAATGGTTATAGAAGCTCTATCGGTCAATGGTGTTCCTCATTCACATGCTGACCAGTGGAACACCAGGTGATGAATCTAGAAATGTCACATTTCATACCAACCCACCAGAACTAAATTCAATGATCTTAATAAATTTTGGTGATACATGGGTGAATCACCCATTCTGTGGCATGAAATTCCCACATCATCTCCCCCTCTAATTTCTTCTAGGACCCATACATGCCCATGGAATAGTAAGATATCATCCCAATCCCTGGTAGAACCTAAACATATACCATCATCTGAAATGATTCCCCATTAGACATAGACCTCATGATAAGATATTTATCTCATATGTACTCATTATAAAAGAGAATAAGTCACTGTTAAGGATGGGATTATAGTATATAGATGGTCCTCCTAATCCTAAACATGCATCTCTATGAATAAGGTAATATGTTGACATTATCAACTGGATTACTAAACATACGGTTTCTAAGTCATTCCTCTCATTCCATCGAAAATTGAATTTCCTTTACTAGGTGTAGAGTAAGTCATGAAATCAAATGACTATAGGTACTCCACCCACATGTGCTACTTGATATTGAGAACCCACTGTGGAAAGATATACTTGAGTCTCTTGTGGAATGTGAAAAACAAAAAATTCTCCCCAATTAGATGGTGTATCCAATACCATTTGGCATGACCTACAATATCTATCTTCCATTCATTAGTTAGGTAATTCCACTCATGAGGCCTCAATTGATGAGACCCATATTCGATGACTCACTCATCCTACATCATTACTACTCCATGCCCAATAAACGATGTATTATAGTATACAACATAAATCTTATATGGGTTTGACAGAATTAGTATTGGTGTTGAAGCCAAATAACCCATCAACTCTAGAAATTATACTTCATAATGTTATAATCATATGAATTCCACACCCTTAATTGTGAATACCATATTTAGGGTTACATGGCATGGAAAATAATGGATGAGGAATCTATAATATTTGTATAAATATAAGAAACTCTAGATGTCGAAGAGGTTCCTACAATTCTACTAGGAAACTATACCTCTCACATTCCATGGGTCTATTGAAACTTATGTCTCAGAGAAAATGTGACCAAATAAGTGGTCATTGATGATCCAGAATTGGAATTTATTGAGCTTCCCATAGATCTGATGCTTTCTTGATGTATTTAGCATGATCTGAAGATGGGTAGCATGGTCGTGTTTAGAGATGGAATAAATAATGATATCATCAGAAATTGAATCCATCAATGAATCCACATATGTTTATAAGTATCGATTCATAAGATCCATGAATATAATAGGTGTGTTCGTGAGTCCGAAAGAAATAACTAGGTACTCATAGAGACTATACCTTCTCTTGAATGTTTTGTGATGTATTTATAAAGGCATTAGATGAACCTGATTATAGACCGAACACATATATATCATTGAATAAACTATCACTCCTCATATTTGATCAAAGATGTCATATAATCAAGTCAATGGATAATGATTATTTATAGTGAGAAGGTTCAAACAATGGTAATCCACACAAATCCAAATGGTATGATCCGACTTCTTGGAATAATGGATAGATGAACCCCAAGGATAAGTGATGTGGAATATGAATATTTTAGAATCTAGTTTCTATAACATATTCTTGAGTTATAGAAGCTCATTAGGTGTTACATTATAGGTTGGAATGGTTACTATTATTTCTTCTGGTATTAGTTTAGTATTGAATTATACATATCGCACTGGTTGTAGACTAGAGAAATCATTAAGAAAGACATCCCTGAAATAATCCTCCACAGGATGAAAGATAGTGGGTCATAACCCATAGTCATGAAGGAAATGATTGGTCATCTGTTTTTTCACTTTACTGAGCCTCTACGGCTCGGGTCCATCTCAAGTCAGACAGACATCCCATTCTCACTTATTCATGTTCCTAATTCCCTATCGTGATGTAAATATTACCCTATAATGATACAAGTCAATATGGTATGGATATGGAACAAACCAGTACATACTGATAATTATGTCAATGTCCATCTTGTTGAGGACATATAGATTCTACATGAAAAGGTAACAACCTTTCTCAAGTGGAAAACTCTTAAAATGGTGAACTACCTTCTGAATAGATACTCAAAAGGGTTTCTAAAGTCATTACACCATATTATTTTACAATCATAATGACAAGACTATAGATTATTTCCTTCGATATAATGTATTGTGACGTGCCTTTTCAAATAAAGTTGACACTAATGTGGAGGCTAATAGAATAGTACCTTGTATAGTGGAAGGTATGACTCTCTACTCCACATGCGTAGGTTGGAGAGTATCAAACATTTCTGTACCATAACCCCAAGTCACTGTTGGGATTCCACTAAGAAATCTTGTTATGCTTATATTGATAATCATAATCCTTAATGACAATCTAACGACCACCACCTCGGCCTGATCGACCAGTGTTATTCCATCTACCAGCCCCTTGGGATCCTACTGGCCATCCTCTTTATCATTGAGTGAGCGTAGATCCCATATTTCAAGAAAATATTTGGAAATTATAGATGAAATGAAAGATACGTCCCATCCTTCCATAGGTTATACACTCCATTGTGTCACAAAAGAAATGAGGTTAGGCCCATTAAATAATCAATGTGATTAATGTCTTGGACCTCCTAGATACTCATGATAGGAATGGTCCTGAACATAGTTTCCACACATTACCTGGATGGTTATTTCAAAGAAAAGGGCCAATAGTAATGATCTGAGAATTATGATTGTAATGTATTTTCATCCCATTACTAATTAATATTATATTATATATTGAAGTGTTTACCATGATAAAGTTAATCACTAAAGTAAAATATTAGTGAACCGAGTTTACCACTTTTATTTGAGAAGATTCATTCACATAACTCCAACAAGACATTTTTATTTTGATTGAACCACATATTGGTATTCCTAACCTGATGAAAATCCTACAAATAATGTATCATTAATGTATAAAATAAAAAAAAATTTAATAACACAATATTGAATAAATATATATTTTATATTAATTTAAATATTACCTTATTTGATCATCCCTTTGTAATACTCATTGACCCTATTATGTTTGGGATTATATGCATCTCTATACTTGTTAATTTTTTTATTTAAAATATAAAGACCTAGACACTAGTAGCTATGTTTGGATGGTTACATTTTTATATTGGCATAAGATACATGAATCACATCTAGAACAACTAAATATTTTAGTATTCTTAATGAAGTAATTACATACATGGAATTGACATTACATTTTATAACATTAAATACATAAGAAATTTTCATTGATAATTCCATTAATACCCTTTGTGTGTCATTTCATATTAATGAAAAACCAATTCCCCATATCCTTGGGAACAATATAACATAAGAAATTGGTAATCTATCTATATCTGTATTGGTAAGTGTATAGCATAAGCTATGAATAAAATACATAATCAAAAAAGAAAAGTAAAATAACTAAAACGAAATCCTTTTAATCAATGGATTGAGAATAATATGGTATGAATAAATGATTATCAAATAATTCCACGTAAATAATCACATGATAATTAAACATTACAATGGATATTCTTATTAATCAAATAATCACATGGAATATATAAAATTGAATTCACAATGATGGAATTCAGAATGTCTGACGTCTGAATAATATCATTGAGGCTTCATGACAAGACATCTAATACCATTATATATTTTTTCTAATATATAAAACCATTAGGGCTTAATTATAAAATCTATTAACTTCATATATTCATTTAAATATCCAAAACCATCATGGATACGTACTAGTATCACTATTATCAGAGGTAATTTCCCTTTTTCATATATGTTCAGATTTGGTAGTTCCATTCCTTATACATTTTTCATTATTCCATCATCTCTATAATATTATTATTTTTTAAATATAATATAAATTTAAAACATAGATTGTCACGACCCCCTCCCACCAAAGATGCCCCTCCTGAGCTAGCAATGGTGAGAGGGAGATAATGACCCCCGAGTCCCGCCTCCAGTTGACCCCGGGTTGGCGACTAGCACCAAGGGTATGAGTTTTCACAAATATGGGAGGCTTTACCATTTTTATTATTTAGGATAATGAAATAGGATGAGTCAACCACCAACAGGAAATAAAGGACAAGTGTATATAAATAAACCCAAACCATGCCCACATGCATGTTTAAACAATTTTATAACAAGGTACAAGTACAAGAAAGCTCAAAAGTACAATACCAAAAGAAAACAAGAGGACAACAACTGCAAAAACTCCAACTGTCTGACTAGTAGGGTCTCGCACGGCCCTGGTAGTCCTCCTGGAAACATGAAAGTAAATGTAGGGTGAGCATACAAGTATACTCAGTAGGGAAACCTAAAGCTCCTGTGCACAAGTGGGGATACATCCTAATGTCCCGTGAGAACAATAGAAGAAACCTAACAAGGGAAACTATCCACCCAACCTCACCATCCAAACTCACCAAAACACAATCACAACAAGTAGTAGTAGTATAAGAACAAGAGTATTGGGTACCCCGCACCATTTCACATTAGTTAGCTGAATGTCCTGACGCTGTCACACTCTCCCCACCCGCACACACACCTGGGCCTCACAACCACGTATCCCGCCCGCACACACCTGGGCCTCACAACCACACATCCCGCCCGCACACACCTGGGCCTCACCACCACGTATCCCACCCGCACACACCTGGGCCTCACAACCACAACCACATCCCCACCCGAAGACACCTGGGCCACATCCCGAAAATTCTTGGGAACAGTAATAGTAATAGAACTCTCGCTCGAAGACACCTGGGCCTGAATCGAAACCTACCAGAAGTGTCTTGGGTGTATGGTTGCCTCAAGCCATTATAGCCTATAAGCCTGTCTGAAGAGTCTTGGGCCTAATCATTCCAATCGAAACCTACCCATAGATTCTTGGGTGTATGGTCGCCTCAAGACATCACAGCCTAGGAGAGAAGGAGTAGGAAGTAGCTAGTAACTATGGGAAAACACCCTCTCTAATGAAATGGTAGTGTTCGGCACTAATTGCTCAACATGGGTGCGGTGCGATAAAACACAAAAGATACAGATATATATATATATAGAAACCACTTAGCCCAACCTATGGCTTCTAAACAGAGAAAATTAGAACATGCCTCGGTCCTGCTACCACGAAGCATGCATACAACAAACAACCCCAACCCCATTTAGGTTTTCACATATCAACAGAAATTAGCTCATTTAGTTCCTCAACTACTGGGAAACTATCCACAACCAACCACAACGATCGTAATCATATCCCTACCATCCACAAATCAAGTTAGGAAAACACAAGAAGCACAAAAAAACCCTTCTTAACAACCAACCAACCCGTTGATTATTACTTCTGTTTCATTACCAAGCCCCACCATTCATTAACTCTTCCATTTATTATTGATTAACCACAACCCATAGTCCATTCACATTTAAAACCCAACCCTTCAGCCCCGCTGCCAACTGCCATAACCATAACCGCACCGAAACCCGTACATCAATAGCCCTTTAATACCATTTATCGCAGCCCCACTACCCACCCAAACCACAACATCCCACAAAACACCCCCATCACATGCCACGTAACCAAGACAACACCCACATGTTCATTCTTCCATTTTGGTTCAACCGGGGTGATCACACAAGGGTTCTAGATTTTAATTTAAACAGCCAACTTTACGTGATTAGCCAATTTCCACATTCAACAAAGTTCCATTCACAAAAATGGTTTAGAAAGATAGGGAATCATTTAATTTCACAAGAAAAGGCCCCCAACGACCATGATTTTTAGTAGGCATAATCCTATTCATTTCACAAAATAATATCACAGGATATAAAAGGTAATGTAACAACAATCACTAACTTCCCAACCCCATTCTTTAACCATTTATTATCTTTATTTAATAGTTAAACTATTTCTCATGAAAACAATAGGATACCAACCCCGCGTGATGCACAAATTAGAGAGACGAAGGTAAAATCCCTACCTCAACAGGTTCTGGTCACAATGCTACCCTGGATCAACATTAGAAGACGTTCGTCGGCGTCCCGGCAAAACCTCCTCAGGTAGAAGTCGGAGAGGAAAAGCCGAAGAAAAGACAACGGATCCAAGCTCAGAAGATCCACCTCGTCGTTACAATCCCGTGGTCACTGACGGATCTTAAATCGGAGCTCAGACGAAAAAGTTTTGGAAGAAAGAGTCTTCGACTCTCTTGAGAGAGCTCTGCTTAGAGGAGAGGGGAGGAGAGGTGTGAGTTGAAAGGAGGAGGAGACCCCTCCTTTTATAGGCATGAAAAGAAAAAGTGAAGGGTGTGTACTTATGGTACACGGTGTGTACTCGGCCATTTTCACACGGTCTCCATGCGGCCTCCAACACGGTTCCGTGGCCGTTGACTGATCGACACACGGTTTGAAGGTAATGCATATGCGGGGAAGGACTACACGGAGTGAAGATTGGACACACGGCATATACCCATTTATGGCTCTCGGTAGGGACACGACTCCAACGTGGTACACGGCTGACGACTGGTCAATACATGGTAACACGTACGCAGGGAGGGACTACACGGCGTGTACCAATTTTCTCCACACGGCAAAGATGTGTCCATCCACACGGGGTATACATGGGCATGGGGTACATGGCGTGTACTAAAACTACACGGCGTGTAGTTTCAAAAATCTAGAAAGTGTGGGAAAAGTCCATTTTAACCTCCAGAACACTTTGTGGCCTTCTTTTTGACAAAGGAATGGGCCGGAGAGGTCTGAGCCATTACCTCAGATACCTATTAAAACATTCTCATCCCCGAGAATTCAAAAACCAACCCAGGGGATGCCAACAAGATACCTATTAGAGTCCTCGTTATAATAGGAACCAAACCAAGAACCATAATCATATGCGTTAGGAATTCCTTCTCCTATGTCGAGATATTATCCGCTTTAGGCGGCACTGACTCGCCTGCACGGGTTTAATCGCATCCTCATTAATGTGTCTCGATTAAGGATTGGGTCTTCCCACTTCATACATTAGGATTTTTCAACTTGCAATAAACCCAACACCACACAACCAACACACTGCTCGAACACATGGGTTTGGGAAATTCCTTCACCTATGTCGAGATATTATCTGCTTTAGGTGGCACTGACTCGCCTGCACTGGTTCAATCGCATCTGCGTTAATGCGTCTTGATTAAGGGTCATGTTTTCCCTTTCTCGCACATCCAGACATGTTACACATTACCAGGGAACAAAGAAACAAAGGTCTCACAACTGAAAATCCAAGCATTCCATATATCAAAGGTACAAAGTACAACATCAACACAAAGCTCAGAAGAACAAGGGAAAACACAAGTCAAAACAACTCTGGGTACTGAGCATGCATCTGGGTCTCTCGCTCCCAAGTGCTCTCCTCGAGGCCTCCATGCCTCCACAACACACGAAACAAGGGAATGGTTTGTCCATGGAGCACCTTCTCTTTACAATCTTCAATTCTGACTGGTCGTTCCTCGAAGGTCGCGTCGTCTCCCATATCTAACTCTCCCCGGTCAATAACGTGAGATTCATCGTGTAATTATCGACAATGCTGGGAGACGTGGAAGACATCATGAGCCTTATCCAACTGAGGTGGGAGGGCCAGTTGATATGCCACCTCGCCGAATCGCCTCAACACCTAAAAAGGTCCGATGAACATGGGTGAGAGCTTCCTCCCTTTCCCAAACCTCTGCTGCCCCCTTCGAGGGGAAACCTTCAAAAACACATGATCCCCCATCGCGAATTCCAATGGCCTCCTCCGACGATCAACATAAGACTTCTCTCAGTCCTGAGCCGCTTTCATCCTCTCATGTACTAGCTGGACTTTCTCTGTGGTGCTCTGCACTACTTCTGGTCCAAGAGCACCTGTCTCACCAACCTCTGCTCAACAAATGGGTGAACGACATGACCTTCCATACAAAACCTCAAATGGTGACATTCCAATAGTAGAGTGGAAGCTGTTGTTGTAGGAAAACTCTAATAAAGGAAAGTGTCGTACCCATGATCCTCCGAAATCCAGAACGCATGCTCGCAGCATGTCCTCCAACGTCTGGATAGTCCGCTCTATCTGCCCATTGGTCTGGGGGTGGAGAGCAGTGTTAAGGCGTAGCTGGGTTCCAAAAGCAAGATGTAACCCCCTCCAGACTCGTGAGGTAATACGAGTATCCCGGTATGAGACGATGGTCCTTGGAACTCCATGAAAATTCACCACCTCGTCTATGTACCATTGTGCTAAGGTACTCACCGGGCCCGACTCCTTGATTGCTAAGAAGTGAGATGATTTCGTCAGACGACCCACCACTACCCAGATAGCATCATAACCACCCTGAGATCTGTGTAGTCCTGTGACGAAGTCCATTGATACGTCATCCCACTTCCACTCAGGGACATCTAAAGGATTCAGAAAACCACTGGGAACACGGTGTTCAACCTTCACTTGCTGACACACTAGGCACTTAGCCACAAACTCTGCCACTACCCATTTCAACCCGGGCCACCAAAACTGATCCCTCGGGCCTCAATAAATTTTTGAAACTCCTGGATGTACCGCCAAGTATGAGCTATGGAACTCATAGAGAACTCCCTCACGCATCGCCTCTGGGACAAACAACCTTCGACAGAAAAACATCCGATGTCGGCTGTCCTCTAACCATCCCTCTGGAGCATTCCCCTAATCGACATGATCCCGCATCACCTCTACCTCTGAGTCCCCCCACTGAGACTCCTCCACCTGCTGCGACAAGGAGGATTGCACCATCATGTGGAACAAACAACCTCTAACACCTTCTTTCCTTGCATCTAAGTGCAGGGCAGCCAACTCTCCCATCTCCTTCCAAGCATCAGCGGATTCCCGAACCACTTCCTTATGTGACTTCCTGCTCAGGGCATCAGCCACAATGTTTCCCTTACCTTCAGTGTAAGAGATCTCGAAGTCATATTCTTGGAGAAACTCGACCCATCTCCACTGCCGTAAGTTCAGGTCACGCTGGGAGAAGATATAACGCAGGCTCTTGTGATCTGAGAAGACCACAAAGCACTCCCCAAAAAGGTAATGTCGCCACCACTTCAATGCGAACACTACTTTTGCATGATCCATGTCATGGGTGGCATTGTTACGCTCATGAGGGCGCAACTTCCTAGATCCATAACCAATCACGCCCTTCTTCTGCATCAGCATGCACCCTAGACCAAGGCCAAAATCATCACAAAACACTTCATAAAACAACCCTTCCTCTGGAAAACTGAGCACCGGAGAACTAACCAACTTCTCCTTCAGGTAGTCGAAAGCTTTCTGCAACTGATCGCTCCATAGGAAGACATGATTCTTCCTAGTCAAAGCTGTCAATGGAGCAGCAACTCGAGAGATGTCCGAAACGAACCTCCGATAGTAACCTACTAACCCCAAGAAACTACGAACTTCTGCCACTCTCTTGGGTGCTGCCCAAGAAACAACTACCTCCACCTTCGACGGGTCCACCGATACTCCATGCTGAGATACCACGTTTCCAAGGAAGTGTACTTCTTGTGTCACGAACTTAAACTTCGACAATTTACCGTAAAGCTGGTGGTGTCGAAGGACTTCCAAGACTGCCCTGAGATGCTCAACGTGCTCCTCCTCTGATCTTGAGTAGATCAGGAAGTCATCAATAAACACAACGATGAACCGGTCCTGAAACTCTCAGAAGACAATGTTCATAAGTCCCATGAACACATCTGGTGCATTCATAACTCCAAACGGCATCACTACAAACTCGAAGTGCCTATACCTGCACCTGAAATCTGTCTTCGAGATGTCATCGTCCTTCACCCTTAGCTGATGATATCCCGATCGTAGATCAATCTTAGAAAACCAACCTGCTCCCCTCAGCTGGTCGAAGAGATCTTATATCTTTGGAAGGGGTAATGGTTCTTGACCGTTAATTGGTTCAGCCTTCGGTAGTCTATGCATAGCCTGAGACCACCATCTGGCTTCTTCACGAACAAAACTGGAGCACCCCATGGCGACACGCTGGGTTGAACAAAATCCTTTTCCATCAGATCGTCAATCTGAATCCGCAACTCCCGCAACTCCGAATGTTCCATTTGATAAGGGGCCATCGAAATCGGTCGGGCACCAGGTTGAAACTCTATCTCGAACTCAACGTCACGTCGGGGGGGGGGGGGGGGGGGTCGAGTCACATCCTCCTCAGGAAAAACATCAAGGAACTCCCCAACAACCTCTAGGACATCCATCATCTTTGTATTGGCTAGAACCACTGACAACCCGCCCAACAAGGAAAGGAGAGGCTCCACACGCTGGCTTCCCGCCTGATAGCTCCTCTCGCCAACAAAATATACGCGCTGCCCATCTACGTCGGAGAACACGAATCTTCTTTGGAAGCAGTCGATAATGGAACCAACAGAAAACAACCATTCGATGCCTAGGATGACATTGTATGGCTGCATCTGTAACAGAAGAAGGTCCCCACTAGATCGATGTGGTCCCAATGTCATCCCACATCCCCGGGAAACAAAAGATACACTGGTCTGGCCTCCAACTGGTGTTTTCAACACCAGTGGTACGGAATTTCTCTCAACGTCTAGTCCCAAAGCATGGGCTAAACCAGGTGTAACAAAGGAGTACGAAGCTCCCGAATCAAACAAAGCAGAAACAAGAGTGCGGAACAAACAAATCGTACCTCGCACCACCTTTGGTTCTGCTGGAGCCTCCAAATCTGCTGCGTGCATCTGTCCACACCCAGCTCCTCTACCTCTCTGATGTCATCCACTTCCCCGACCACGCCCTGTTCGAGGTCCCTGAGGAGCACCCTGAGGTCGGACTCCTCCCGCAAAGTCTGCCCTCAGAGGAGCATGGTCCTGCTGCTGCTGGAAGGGTCTCGCCGGCAACTGGTGCTACTGCGGTGGGCGCAGAACCTGCCCACCTGCACTATACGGAGCTCAGGTCGGGCACCGACTCTGAACGTTCCCGAAACCTCCACAAGAAAAACACATCGGTCCTGGGCTCGTGGAAAAAGGACGAGGACCCGAAGATCAGAACTGGAACTGCTGGGGCCTGCTCCCCAATGACCTGAACCTGGAAGGTCCTATCACAGGAGACCTGCTGCTGACTGCCTTCCCCTTCGACGAACCTGGCTGAAACACCACACACGATGCACCTCCCAATAAGTGCATCCTCTCTACAACCTCTGCCTTCTTCTGCACTGCCAAGTACATCGGAAGGGTAAAGGGGGTGACAGCATACTGCAGTGAAGGACGGAGCGCCTCTTCCAAACGTATTTCCTGAGACTCCTCATCCGGAAAGAGATCCGGAGCAAAGCACAAGAGATCCTTGAACTTGATCCCCATCTCTCATACCGACATACTCCCCGGCTGAAGGGAGAGTAACTTCGGCCGCTTCTCCGCCTTGATCATGGAACAAAGGAATTCCTCTCGGAATTCCTTCTCAAAGTCAGCCCATGGTACCCCTGCCTCTATCCTCTCTCCGAGGTAGAGTGTCCACCGCTGTCGCACCGAACCTCTTAGCTGACTGACTTCTAGGGGAACCCAGTACTCCCTCGGAGCACAGATCAAGGTAAAGCGATCCCTTGCTCCTCAAGCCACCCCGACATCTCCATATCCGATGTACTACCCTCGTACTTCTTGAGGGTCTGCTGCTGGAAGGAACAGAGAGTCTTCTGCCACTTGCTATCTTCCTCCTCTCAGTCAATCCTCGACTGATCGACCACCTGGATCTATTGGGCCTTGGCCGTCTGAGCCACCCGGGGATGAAGTCCAGGTTTCATAGCTATACGGTAAACAAGGATCGCCTAAGCCCAAGTAGTAAGGAATTTTCTCAAAGTTTTTAATTATAATTTTGTTTCAATTTCATTCCCAGAACACCAAAATCAAGTAAAACACAATCATGATGATGCATGTACCTTCCATAGGGTCTCTACCTTGCAATCAATGTAGTCTCACTTGGTCATTCGGTAGGCTCAGAGTCCTTGCATCAGATCATGGGGGGCCCTAAAACCCCATGTCCTAGCTGGTCTTCTCTGGCCTATGTCACGCACCAAGAGTAACTAACACTATTTCCCTACCATCCCATGCAATCCTCACTGTGCCTAACTCTAGACTCCATCATATCTCTCAACCATCAGCTCTGATACCATTCTATCATGACCCCCTCCCACCAAAGATGCCCATCCTGAGCTAGCAATGGTGAAAGGGAGATAATGACCCCCGAGTCCCACCTCCAGTATGCCCCGGGTTGGTGACTAGCTCCAAGGGTATGAGTTTTCACAAATATGGGAGGTATTACCCTTTTTATTATTTAGGATCGGGAAATAGGATGACTCAACCACCAATAGGGAAAAAGGACAAGTGTATATAAATAAATCCAAACCAAGCCCACATGCACATTTAAACAATTTTATAACAAGGTACAAGTACAAGAAACCTCAAAAGTACAATACCAAAAGGAAACAAGAGAACAAAAACTGAAAAAACTCCAACTGTCTGACTAGTAGGGTCCCACACGGCCCTGGTAATCCTCCTAGAATCCTGAAAGTAAACGTAGGGTGAACATACAAGTATTCTCAGTAGAGAAACCCAAAGCTCTCGTGCACAAGTTGGGAGACACCCTACTATCCTGTGAGAACAACCAAAGAAACCTAACAAGGGAAACAATGCACCCAACCTCACCAAAACACAATCACAACAGGTAGTAGTAGTATAAGAACAAGAGTATTGGGTACCCCGTACAATTTCCCATTAGTTAGCTGAACATCCTGACACTGTCACACTCTCCCCGCCCGCACACACACCTGGGCCTCACAACCATGCATCCCACCCGCACACACCTGGGCCTCACAACCACGCATCCCACCCGCACACACCTGGAACTCACCACCATGTATCCCGCCCACACACACCTGGGCCTCACAACCACAACCACATCCCTGCCCGAAGACACCTGGGCCTCATCTCGAAGATTCTTCGGAACAGTAATAGTAATATAACTCTCGCCCGAAGACACCTGGGCCTGAATCAAAACCTACCTGAAGAGTCTTGGGTGTAAGGTCGCCTCAAGCCATTATAGACTATAAGCCTGCTCGAAGAGTATTGGGCCTAATCACCCCAATCGAATCCTACCCGAAGATTCTTGGGTGTAAGGTCGCCTCAAACCATCACAGCCTAGGGGAGAAGGAGTAGGAAGGAGCTAGTAACTATGGGAAAACACCCTCTCCCATGAAATGGGAGTGTTCGGCACTAAGTGCTCATCATGGGTGTGGTGCGATAAAACACAAAAGATACAGATATATATATATAGCAACCACTCAACACAACTTATGGCTTCTAAACAGAGAAACTGAGCACGTGCCTCGGCACTGCTACCACAAAGCACGCATACAACAAACAACCCCAACCCCATTTAGGTTTTCACATCGCAACAGAAATTAGCTTATTTAGTTCCTTAACTACTGGGCCACTATCCACAACCATCCACAATGATCGTAAGCATATCCCTTCCATCCACAAAGCAATTTAGGAAAACACAAGCAGCACCACAAAACCCTTCTTAACAACCAACCATCCCATTGATTATTACTTCCGTTTCATTACCAAGCGCCACCATTCATTAAAGAATACATTTATTATTTATTAACCACAACCCATAGTCCATTCACATTTAAAACCCAACCCTGCAGCCCCGCTGCCAACTCCCATAACCACAACCGCACTGAAACTCATACATCAATAACCCTTTAATACCATTTATCGTAGCCCCGCTGCCCACCCAAACCACAACAGCCCACAAAACACCCCCATCACATGCCACGTAACCAAGCCAACACCCACATGTTCATTATTCCATTTTGGTTCAACCGGGGTGATCACCCAAGGGTTCTAGATTTTCATTTAAACAACCAACATTATGTGATTAACCAATTTCCACATTCCACAATGATCCATTCACAAAAACGGTCTAGAAAGATAGGGAAACATTTGATTGTGCAAGCAAAGGCCCCCAACAACCGTGATTTTCAGTAGGCATATGCCTATTCATTTCACAACATAATATCAAAAGATATAAACGGTAAAGTAACAACAATCACTAACTTCCCAACCCCATTATTTAACCAGTTATTATCTTTATTTAATGGTTCAACTGTTTCTCATGAAAACAAAATGATACCCGCCCTGCATGATGCACAAATTAGAGAGATGATGGTAAAATCCCAACCTCAATAGGTTCTGGTCACAACGCTCCCCCAGATCAACTTTAGAAAAGATTCATCGGCATCCCATCAAAACCTCCTCGAGTGGAAGTTAGAGAGGAAAAGCCGAAGAAAAGACAACATATCCATGCTCAGAAGTTCCGCCTCGTCATTACGATCCCGTGGCCGCTGACAGATTGTAAATCGGGGCTCGGACGAAAAAGTTATGGAATAAAGAGCCTTCGAGTCTCTTGAGAGAGAGCACTGCTCAGAGGAGAGGGGAGGAGAGGTGTGAGTTAAAAGGAGGAGGGTACCCCTCCTTTTATAGGCGTGAAAAAAAGTACACGGTGTGTACTTATGGTACATGGTGTGTACTCGGCCATTTTCACACAGTCTCCACGTGGACTCCAAAACGGTTCTGCGGCCGTTGACTCGTCAACACACGGTTTGAAGGTAACGCATATGCAGGGAAGGACTACACGGTGTGAAGATTGGACACACGGCGTGTACCCATTTATGGCACTCGGTAGGGACACGACACCAACGCAGCACACGGCCGACGACTAGTCAACACACGGTAACACGTACGTGGGGAGGGACTACACGACGTGTACCCATTTTCTCCAAACAGTAAAGACGCGACCACCCACATGGGGTATACCCGGCAAGGGGGTACACGACGTGTACTAAAACTACACGGTGTGTAGTTTCAAAAATCTGGAAAGTGTGGGAAAAGTCCATTTTACCCTCCAGAACACTTCGTGGCCTTCTTTTTGACAAAGGAATGGGCCGGAGAGTTCCGGGCCATTACATAGATATTTTGATTTATCTATAGATATATTGGTAGAAAATATAATACATCATTCAAGAATATTGTATATTGTACGTACGTGTGAAGTCTGTTTTCATTTTTTGATGGATGGTTCAAATAATTGTAAAGAATAGTTAACCATTCCAAAATTAATATTTGGTAAAATGTATCATACATATCCATTAGTTCCATATTTATACCCATCCATGTAAATTAGTGTTGAAGACAAATTACACCACAACGTGAAAGTGGTATGTTGTACATACCCACACAAGATCATTCTATTTTTCATCATATTGATGAAAGGAGGAATTTGGTGGTCTCATAGTTATAATAATATCTTAGTATATAAATGAAACGATAGTTGTTAAATTAGTTAAGAAAACACATATGAATAGAATGTATTATAATAAATAAACATTAATGAGATGTTAAAGTTGATTACCTCTTCTTTTGAGGACATCAATTAGATCTCTTCTTCATAGATCTAGGGTTGTTCATTTTGAAGGATCATAACATCTAGAACCAATTTATGGACTATTAGTAGAGAAATGAGTAGCTTTTTGTCTATGTAGATTGCTAAACGTATTGTAAGGAACTAAAGGTAGGGGTTCTCTTTTATAATTGATGTGATGGGTACTATTCAAATATGAAAAAATTTTAAAATTTAATAATACTCCCATAGATCCAAATGACACTAAATGATATATAAATGAAAAAGGATGTATTTTTATAAAATATAGAATACCATTTTTATTATTTAATATTTTTTTGACTTTTATATTTTTTTAAAAATATTATATTCTTGAAATATCATTATTTTTAATTTTAACACTAGCCATTAATTTGGAATTAATAATGTCAATAAAACAAGATAAAACTGATCCAAATATTTCAATACAACTATAATATGTCGTATTCATCTAAAAATTAATATATATAACCATAATTATTTCAAATTATATTACATTTATTATTTTCAATATCATGTATTTTATTTTTCAATTAATTGAATAATTTATCCAATTGTGTTTTGTAATAATTTAATGTAAACATTTCTAAAATAAAAATTTTAAATAAATTTCTATTATTTAGATAAATATTTTATATTAAAAAATATATTTATAGTCAAAAATATTGTTTTTTTAACGTCATTTATAAATATTACTCTCATTAAAAACAATAGTGTGGCATATTGGACTTTTTATTAAATAAAAAATTATAATGTTCATAATTGTATCTATGTGGAAATAAATGGCCATATAACCATTCCAAGAACTATTATGGAAAAAATATCATATCCAATAAAATTGTATCAACTTGTAGAGTCCTTTTTTTAGTTTTTATGATATTGTTTTTACCCTTAATTACATTATTTTCTCTTTATCGTGGTAATAAAAATTATTATGGTCATTATTCATAATGACAAATAATAATTGTATAATATTTAAAAATAATAATTAATCATTATAAATTTGGAATACATTTTTCATGATTCAATTTCTATAATTGGAAGAAATTAATTTAATGTTAAAATGAAAAACACAACGAAAAATAGTTTTTTCAAAAAATTCACTTTTTAGGTATAAAAATAAATCTATACAAAATTCAAGCATAAAATCTATTCCTATTAAATTAATATAATAGAACTAATTTTACATTGAAATATTTTTTTTTAAAATATCTCTTTTTAAGTTCTTGAAATAAATATATCGTTTTAAATAGAAAAATTATTTTTCTTTTTTGACTTGAAAATAAATATTCTTAGAAAAAAAATTAACACTAAGATAATTTTGATTTTATAATTTAAAAAATGAATATAACTTTATAATATTAATTTTATTAAACATTTAAAAAATTAATTATATTTATTTTCTCATAGAAATCAATGATATTTCTTTTTAATGAAACCATATATTTGATGAATAAATTGACTTCACTAAAAATAGTGTGTTTAATTCTTAATAAATAAAGAATAAATTTGTATTTATAAATACCTTTATATATATAAATCATTATATGGTTAATCCTATTCACTCAAGGAAATTTTATAGCTCAGTTTTAAAGGTCATATTTAAAAATAAACTTTTGGATTTCGTATAACATCCGTGTTGTGTATTTTACATCCTGTTGAACATGATGTTATTTTAAATTCATAGGGTGTTAAATTTACACCTCCTTCAATAAAAGTAATTCTTTAAATTTTAACATGTGATCAATAATCAAGGGTTTTTTCATTTGAAAATACCTTGTTCGAATACCCACATCCAAAAAAGGGATAATAAAACAACGACTTGATAAGAGGGAAAGTATGATATGAAAGAATTATAGAGTAATACACAGTAGGTACCAAATTAAGAGCATGTATGGTTGGTGATAACATGTATATAGAAGTTGAATCTAACTCCCAAGGACTAATAGAGAGTTATAGAGAACATAGTCATGTGAAAGGTATCTATCACTATACTGTAAATCTGTGATGGGTTAAAAGGCCATTGATTTATTAGTAAGAAAATTAAATGAATAAATTTATTATTTCAAGTTTATTTTTCATATATTTGATGGATTATTTTAATATCCAAATAATATACATGGTAAAATAACCTTACTTGATTTATTTCCAAGTCATAATCATTATCTCATCTTTGGGTTCATCATTGATGTTTTTCCACTTCATATATTATGCATTGAAATGTATATTGACAATGAATTTTCATTTACCTAAATTTCTTTTAATGGATCATACTATCCAAAAGTCATTCCTTATACTCTAAATATTTACTAAAACAAAAAAAATAGCATAGGTTGACAAATATTATAAATAAAGAATATTTGAAATTCAACTTAATCCATTCCATAAAAATATAACCATAAGACTCTCCCAAAATATTACTAAAAATATTCCAAATCTAAACATTTGATCAAAAAATTATCCAAATACAACATAAAATAGTTCATAATGTTACATTCCAAACATGTGAATATATAGATCACATATACTTCTAAACCATAGTAATTACTATAATGAAAGTAATTCCATAATAAAATCAAAATATTCCACCAAAATAATGTTAATAATTTATTTATCAAATTTACCACTATCGTACGGAGTTCTTAAAATAGAGATAGTATTCTAATATAAATTTTTTAACACTAAAACATTTCCCAATCGCATAGTTATCTATAAGGTAAATCATTTTTTCCTAAAATTAAATTTTCTTCTTTCAAAATAAACATTTAACAAAATAAAAATTATTTTATACTAACTAAGAAATAACATTATCCAATGGTAGATTATGCATCCTTATCACCCTTTAATTATGGGTTCAAGCCTCACAATCCTTTATAGATGCAAAATATTGTTTCCAGTCTTACCGATCGTCCTTTTTATAAAGCTATATTACACTAATCCTTAAAAATTTACTAAAAAGTAGATAAAAATATTAAAAAATAACCTTAATTTATTAAAAAATAAACCAATGTTTTAACCATAATGGTTATCTCATAGATATCATTTTGAATTACAAGAAATATAAAAACGCATAGTTACCTTAAAATCATTGATCTTATAAACCCTGAAGGTTATCCGTACCAATAAACTTATTTCTAAAAAAATTAAATACATTTTCTCTTAAATAACATTTTCAGTAAAACACATACTAAACCAATGGGTTGTATTGTCACAAATTTATCTCCAAGTAAACATAATAATGACTATTTCCAATAATATAGAACCTTAAATGAGGTTTTAAATAGTTAAACATATTATCAAAATTAAAATCATAAATCCACAATGGTTTCTATAAACCATAAGAAAATGAAAACATATATGATTCCAAAATCAAAACAATTTCATAGTTGTGTCATGATTCATCTAACCATAATACCACTAGTGAAATACTTATCCAACACATTTTCTATAACATTTTATTTAAAACCAGTTCCTTCTAGTTCCCTACATTTAATAAAATAATAATGAATTCTTTAATCATAAAACAACCATAATGAAAGTAATCTATCAAAAAATCAGGAAATATTATTAAATTTATGTATAATTCATGATACCTTATTCTAAATCTATGATTTCTTAGGTTTAAACTGGGTTATCCTTGGTTATTATCAAATATATAGGATTTTATCGAATACTTAAAATTATCCTCAATGTCATTCATAGATTTATATTACCAAATATATATTTCCATAAAACTAGTTCAAATGGTTTCTACTAAACTTCCTACAATATAAACATTAAAGACTTCAACTCTGATATCTCAAATCTAGCAGTGACCTTATTTCACTAGTATAGTATCCAAGTAATCTAATCTTGATGGGATAAATCATTTAGTATTCTGGGTAAACTAGATATATACAAACAATTCACATTAAATTTTAAAACAAAAAATTCAAAAATAAATATTACATATAATGGAATTATTTTCCTTAGTGTATACTTGAATATTAATCATAAAACACTTCCTCATAACAAAAGGAAAAAAAATAGCTGGAGTTTTTTTAAACTCTCTCAACTGTTTCCCCTCAGGGAAGGGCGGCTCAGGAATTGGTCTCGCCTCCTCCAGTCTTCAATCCCAGTGTGACTATTGGATCTTCCCCATTTGAATCTCAGAGCTCTATGCTGCCTCCCGGCCTCATTATCATGTGTCCTTTCATGAGGCCTTGTGTGGCTTGCCCCAAGTGAAGAGATATTTCCCAAATGTGTGGTCGTTCTCAATGGTGGTATCCATGGATGGTATATTTGTTTCTATGGTGGTCCCCCGATGATATTTGTGGAGAAGGATGCCTATCACCATTGGTCCCTAATTTCCCATTTCGGGCATAGAAACCTTCTCTAAATTCTTTCAAGTGATTCTTAGGCTCGTGGGATTTGTTTGGTCAGGTACATATCTCTATTATTCATCGTCATTCATTCTGCTTCATGCTATAGTTGAGGGCAGATTTTATCTCTGTATGGTGAATAGCTCCAAGATTATTAGGGAGATGAAGATTCAGTCTGGACACATGGTCTCTATAGACTCACAAAGGGAAGGAAATTCCATGAACCGTGGTTCGGTTGGGTCTCCCTGGCTTTCCTTTAACTTTCTAAAATAGTTTCTTCTTGAAGGCGATTGGGGGCTCCCATGGTGATTTCTTGTGTGTGCATGACTACACCCTCCCCTGTGAAGACATCCGAGTTCCTCGAATTTGCATTGAGATAGAAAAGTCGTTGCCACAACTAGTGAAGGTAGCGTTAACGGTCAGTGACATTATGGATTGGGTGCAGGACATATGCTTCCCCGTGTTCCCTAGGTTTTGTTCTTCTTTTGGACTTAATGGTCATTCTAGGAAGAAGTGTAGGAATTAGAAGAGGGGTGGTCCACATCAGGAACGAAGGTCCATTTTTTAGGGGGTGATCAATCATCCAAGTCCATGTGGTTCAGAGTATCCCCCAGTGAGGTTGTTCCTTATTTGTGAGCTATCTAGGCGTCCACAGTTTCTTCAGTCATTGAATCCTAGATCATCCTTCCTCCAGTTAACGAGGCCTCCCCTATCCTGTATCTGATTCCATTCAATGTAGAGGCTTCCATTTCAGAGATCAGTGTCCTTTCGGACCATTTGATCTCACAAATATAGGTGTATTTAGTAGAAAAACCATGGATATGGCTCCTAGATTCCATGTCACCTTATTGGGAGCTGAGGGAGTCAGGTTCACTTCTATGAGTCAACTATTTGGAGGCTACACTGGAGCTGAAGTCCTTGGGCAGTAGGCCTCAGGTTCCTCTTCTTTGTGAGGTTGGTTTGGAGGACAATAACATCATTGATTCAGGGGGTTTATCAGAGACCAATGTTGCGTAGAGGAAAATATAGCAGGAATCATCCTTCCTATCCCCTCAAATTTCGGCGAAGGGGAGGTTTTCTTTGATATTTGTTCCTTGTTCACCTGTATTTTTGGATCCTTATGTTCAGAGCCCTGGAGTGTGCAGCCGGACATAGTTGAGACATCATAGGGGAAGCCTCTCTCCCCCCAACATGGAGACCGATGAGGCTGGGGACAAATCCAGGCTTCACAGTTTCTAATGTTATCTTCATTAGTTTGGAATACCCATAAGCTAGTCTCTAGGGTGAAGTTAGACCATCTAGTTATGTATATTAAGAAATTTTTTTATCATTGCTATTACTGAGCACAAACAAAACTAGGAGAAGATAAATTATTTTAGTATAAAAGTGCCATTGAATGGATCCATGCATACAAATATGATTAACAAGAATATCTGTCTCATTTATAATAAGGTTGTGTCGATACATTTGATCGATGTAGGGGATCAACATCTCACCACAATAGTGTCGGGGGGGGGGAGTTTCTTTGTATCGTTTTTTAAGGAAGATTTGATTCTCATGTCTGGAAAAGACTGTGGCAGGGGCATAGGTATTTTGATCTAGGGGACCTACCATGGTATGTTAGTGGGGAGTTTAATGCCATTTTGACCCTAATGTAAAGATAGGTATAAGGGCCTTCCGCTATCCGGGCACTCTGGGCATTGCTCTCTTCATGGTAGATAAGGGTCTCCTCGATATGGGTTATTCTGGAGACAGATAAACGTTGTGCAATAACCAATTGGGCGGAAGGTGCTGTTGGAGTATGATTGATCCCTTCTTGTAAAATCACAAGGTGATCATCTCGTTTCCAGAGGCCTAGGTAAAGCATTTGGCCTGAGGTGTTTTTGACCATTCCCCTATACTGGTGTCACTATTTCCCAAGAAGGTTTTTCAGGCGTCCTTTTGGTTTTGTCAACATTGGTCGTGGATCCAAGACTATCAGAGTCTTGTAAATGAACAATGGGAGGCTCTTATCCTGGGACATACGTGGGTTGTTCTACACATCAAATTGCGAAGTCTGAAACTGGGATTTAATGAGGGGTTCATGAGGTTACCCCCATCCAATCAGGATCTGGAAGCCCATAAATAGAGAATCGAAAGTTTAGAATCTATCCCTGAGGGCGAATGGGGTGCTTTAGTGTTTGAGGATCTTGTGGGAAAAAACAAGTGCTGGGTGAAAGAGATTCTAAAACAGGAACGAATGTCTTGAGATCGCTCCTAGGTGAGGTGTCTTAAAGAATGTGATAATAATACTACGTATTTCCATGCATGAATTATAGTGAAAAGACACCTCACCTCGCCATTCATATTACTGGAGGATGGCTCCTATATTGATAATTGTGACATAGTCGGGTGTTTGGTTCTCTCTTTTTTCAGGGACCTACTTACTGGCCCAACCCAAGGATGTCTAGCAGGTATCTGAGGGGGAAATGAAGGGTTATGGATGATGATTCCCACTTTGGAATCTAATCCGAATAATAACCTCTTTGAGGTGATCCCTAGAAAGGATTAAATACATTTAGCCATGTAGAAGCTAAAACCAGAGAGCGCACCCATTCCTGATGGTTTTCATGTTCTTTTTTAAAGAGGGGTATGGGATGTTGTTAATCATGACATCATTGGTGTTATTCAAGACCACTTTAAGGGTGGAGGCCTCCCTCAGGTGGCAGGTGCAACTACTCTAGTGCTCATTACTAAGATCAATACCCGTCTTCCCTTACTCACTATATGCCAATGATCCTATTAAACTTCTTCTACAAAATTATATTGACTGTACTTAACCAATGGTTGTCTAATATTCTCCCAGGGTGGATTTCAGTTGAGAAACACAGCTTTGTTAGTGGCCGCTCCTTCTAGGGAGAAATTTCTATTACTCAGGGGATGGTTTGGGATATCAATATGAAAACCCATGGATCCAACATGGTGATCAAATTGGATATGATCAAGGCATAAGATAGGCTGGAATGGAGTTTCATCAATAGATTTCTTAGGTATTAGGTTTTCGGCCTAGGTAGTGGACCTACTTTTCAAGAGTTTCAGTTCATTGTGGTTGGATTTTTCATTTAGGGGAGAGATTCATGGTTTTTTCAAGGAAATTAGAGGTCTTCGGTAGGAATAACCACTCAATCCAAGCATTTTTATCCTCATACATGACACTATCATCAAGCTTATCAACATAGGTATATCCCAAGGGTTCATTTTCCCTTTATTGAGGAAGCTGAATATACCTATGGTGTCTCATGTATTGTTTTCCGATGATATGTTATCTTCATAAATGGTCGCTGGGGCTAAGTCTACGGGATCAAGGATATCGTTGATGAATATTTCCACTACAGTGGGAAAGTCATCAACAACTCCAAAAGTAGCATCAAAATATCCACTAAAATTTCTCAAAGGTGAGTGTCATCTCTATGCAATCCTCTGGACATGCAGCATGGGTCTTTTCCAATGGAGTACCCGGGATCGTTTATTTCTTCAAGGATACATCGTATCAAGGATCATGATCATGATGTTAATAGAATCACTAGCCACCTACTTAAATGGAAAAATCGATTTCTGTCTTTTGGAGGTCGAATAGTGCTGGTGAATAGTCTATTGTCTTCCATTCCTATCTATTCTTTGGCCTCTTCAAATGTCCCTCCAAGTGTGATTAACAACATTGAAAGTATCCTATGTAGTTTTTTATGGGATTCCAAATCTGAAGGTAAGAGACACTGGGCTGCATGGGGCAAGATGGCAAGGCCCATCCTGGATGGTGGGATCAAAGTGAAGTGCCTTCAGGGCACGATTCACTGCATGCATGGAAAGATCTCTTGGGAAATTCTGGTGGAGCTCTCAATATGAGGAAAGTCTATGTCATTTATCTATAGTGGAAGCACGAAGGTTTCCTATTTCCATGCATCTCCACTATGGGAAAAAATTTCTCCCTGGTCCAGACACTTCAACTAAAATCCCGTTGGATTGTAGGCTCAGGGGGACTCCACTTCTGGGAAAATAACTGGGCAGGCTCTATTTTATCTTTCCCTAGTTTCCATGCCCCTCTAATATCAGTTAAATAAGCATGCTAGAATCCCAAGATTACTAAGGTTGTTCTAGATGTAGAGAATAATTCCCTTCTCAAGACCATTGAGTCAAATAACAGCCTTGAAAGATGTGTTTTCATTTCTGCTGCTTTAAAGGGATTTTCTTGTAGGGATTTTCAAAGTCAGTTCATGGATCAGGGTCTTCATGAGGAGTGGAATGGGTTCATGTGGTGCGATAATATCCCAGTAAAGTTAAACATTCTCATATGGGGCATGAGGAACTCTTCTTTGGATATGAATGATAACATCAGAAATTCCGGAATAATCTTGGCCTCTAGGTGTCCATGATTCAACATCATTTAGGAAGAGAGTATAAACCACTTATTTTTTGAGTGGGATTGGGCTCATACGGTGTGGTCCTACTTCGAAGTTCCATGGTGCTAACTTCTGATGAGCAGAACATAGCCTCTTTTTTAGAGAGATAGTTCCATGGTACGGATGGAAATGAGAAGTCTAGAATGGTTCACTTGGTTATTTATAGTATATGATGTTGGAGTTTATGGAATTAAATGAACCAAGATAGGTACGAAGGCTCAATTCCCATAGTTAGGTCTAAAATCTTGTGCACTTGTTTCCTCCTACTTTATTTATCTTCACTCATCAAGTACTGGCAGGAGGTTCCCTCTTCCAAACATCTTCAGGTGAGTTCCCCATCAACTCTTCCCTCCATGGACATTCAGTAGGGGAATTGGGTGTGGAAGAAACCCATGACTATGGTCTCTAGTTGAACACGGATGGGTCCTATTCAATGGGCGTGATAAAAGGAAGGGGTGTGGTCCATAGCCCTAGGGGGAGGTGGTCATGGAATTTTCTTCCTTCTTTGTCAAATGTACCTCACTCTTGGATGATTCAAAGGCCATGCTCACGGGGTTATCCCTCTAAATGAAGGATAAGTTTGAGCTAACTTAAGAAAAGATAGATTCTTGGATTCTACACAACTTGATGCTTGGTAAAGGTTTTCCCCTTGTTCTGTTTCTTATATAGTTAGGAAATGTAGAGTCATACTTGGAACCAACTTCCAAGTGTCTCACACATGGAGTGGGGTTAGTAAGGTTGCAGATCGCATGGTTTCCTTGGTAGTCCAGAGATCCATCACCACTAGTCTTCTCACTATCAACAGTTTGAAACTAGAGCGTTTTAATCTACCTAGAGGGGATTCCCTCATCTTGAACTATTTCAGACCTCCCTGATTCCTGGGGTCCCTTGTCTGTATTTTATTCCCTTTCTTCAAATAAAAATTTTATTTGGATGGATGAATATGGAATAGTCAATAAATGAAACACATTACAATTAATCATTAAAATAATAATATTGTGGTTGTAATAAATTATTATTAAAATAATTCCATATAAATAATCACATGATTATGAAACATATCCATTGATATTCTTACTAGTCGAATAAACACATGGAATATAAATAACTAAAATCATAATGATCAAATTGATAATGATAGAAATATGGAACATACCACCAAGGCTTCATGCCACTAAATATAATATCATCAAGGCATCATGATGACTTATATTAGCTTTGAGGATCTGATCTGACATATAATACCATCAAGGATTTGTATAGACATCTAATACTGTGAAGGATTTGTAAAAAATTATAATACATGGATAAGGTCTCAGGTAAAAACATATCTAATTTATCTTATGGGAACAATAAATGCATTCATGAGCTATAGTGGTCTCGTCACATCAAATACTAAAAACCATTCATTCTTTATATGAATATATAGTACAAATAACTCAACATGCCTTAATAAAATAAATAATTATTTATACTGGAAGACACTATCTTAAAAATTATCAATACTTTACCCATTTAATCTGATCATAAATTATATAAATAATTAATATTAAAGGTATCATTAACATACCTCCTAAATATTAGATTCAACACAGGATATTGAAATGGATTAAAGTACTTCAAATAGAGTATTGTAAATTTTATTACAGAAAATACACTTTTTTAGATTGAAAATAATTTTTTAAAATATAAAAAGCTGAACATGTAATAAGGAAATAATTTTCATTGAAAATTACGTTGTAAAACTCTAAATGAGCATTCTCATAATTCAGGCATCATGATGGTGGGAAATTATGATTGTTATGTATAAATTAATATAAATTCCTTCCACACGATTGTAAAAGGTATATTGTTCTGAAAATGATACGAAGATTATTATTTTTTAAATGTAAAAAGAAAAAAGTTTATTGATTTTATAAATCAATAATTTATTATGAATAAAAATAAATTAAATTGTATTGAGAAAACATGGACATGGAAGAGAAACATTCTTCACGTGAGACTTAAAAATAAACAATCTCCAATAATGACTAGATTGTGAAGTAAACCATAACCACTTGTGTATCTTTTGAACCATAAATCTTAAATGAAACATTAAATAACATGAATAAAAATATATCAATAATATAATATATCAAATGCCATGTATACACCCAAAAATAAATAAATTATTGGTGAATATGGAATATGTCTCACAGAAGTAAAAGTGAGACGAGAAACCATTACATTAGGTTTGATTTCCACTGTGCATGTTTAATAGCCTATAAAATAAATATAGTATTATATTTATATATTCTATAATAATAATAATATATATATCATACCTTATATTATTTTATTATAAAATTATGTGACCCTTTTATTATCGGTTTATTGTAAAAATCACTATTTTGTGTGCTAAATGCATCGTTTTTATGTCTATTTAGATTTGGTAGTTCCATAAATTGAACGTTTATCATATTTAATTAATATAAATAATATTATTTATGGTTTTAACATCATATAAATTAATTACATAGATATTTAATAGCCATATTTTTAGATAGTGATAAAAAAATTGAATTACATTGTTCATGGAGATGGTAGGTTTTATGTACACATGAACAACTTTTTCATTTTTCGATGGATGGAAGAATATAATGGTAAAGAATAATTATCCTCTAATAAATAAATATTATGTAATTTATATTATATAAATTACTGTTAGTTCCATATTTATTCCCATATAATTAATATTTTTGGTTAAAAACATATTTCACCACTATGTAGAATGAGATGTCGTACATATGCATGCACAATGCTTTCATTTTTAACAGGATAGATGAAAGGTGGAATATTGTTATCTCATAATCATAATAACATAAAAATTTATAGATTATACTGAGTTTTTTAGAATATAATGTAATATACATATGAAAAGGAATTATAAGAAGAAATAAACATGAAATATTTGATAAGATGATTACCTCTTCTTTGGAAGACTTCTTTTGTGATCACATCTTAATGGATATATGGATGGTATTTTGGGAAGGATAAAAACCTCTATAACTGTATATTAATCTTATGAAGATAAATTAGTATATATTTGTTGATATATCTGAATATAGTTGGTGAAAATAAGTGAATTAAGTGGTTCCATTTTTAAATTTAGGTGAGTGGCACTTTTTTAATTTCTCAAAATTTTAATATATGTTAAGAATATTATGCAGTCAAATGATTCCAAATGACTAATAATTTCATATGGGTTGACTTTCAACCATATAATTTCTAGATTTTTATTATTTAATATTTTTATGATTTTTAAATATTTTTATAAAATATTATATTAATGAAATGTCATTATTGCCCATTTTGACACTATTCATTATTCTGACCATAATAATATAAATAAAATAAGAAAACATTTAAAAAACATATTTTATTACAATTATTATAATTCATATTAATATATACTATTATTTAATCACCTTTCATTATTCAATTTATATTAATTTTAATATTTTCAATATTATTTATTTGAATTTTTGATTAATTGAATAGTTACTCTATCAGCTTTGTAGAAGCATTTAAGATAATAATTTATTAACTAAAAATTTAAAATAAGTTACCATAATGTATATAAGTAATTTATATTTCCTAGGACTATGTTTAGTCATACATATCCCCTATATAACACCATAATAAAAATTTTACACCTATTAAAAACAACAATGTGACATATTTATCTTTTCATTAAATAAAATATTTTAAAGGTCATAATTTTTTCCATGTGGCATAAATGTTTATATTAGGAAAAAAATTATTATATAGGAAATTAATAAATTTAATAGAATTTTGGAAACAGTTATGGACTTTTTCTCATTTTTGTGATATTTTTTTAACCATTAATTTCCATATTTACAATTTTCTATGGTAATAAAAATTA
Organism: Viscum album; assembly: GCA_963277665.1. Classification (NCBI taxonomy): domain Eukaryota; kingdom Viridiplantae; phylum Streptophyta; class Magnoliopsida; order Santalales; family Viscaceae; genus Viscum; species Viscum album. The sequence continues at coordinate 845,419,157 of OY728131.1, read as the reverse complement.
CCATGTCCACTATTCGTAATGACAAAAAATAATGAGGTTTTATTTAAAAAAAATTAACTCATGATTTAAAATAACAGTTTTTCTATAAAATTATTTTTTTATGTATAAAAATATTTATGTTTCTAATTCTGTAATAAAATTGATTCTAATGAACATTATTGAATTTTTATTAATATAATAGAACTAATTATTATTTTTAATCATTAGAAAAAATTTTTCTTTGTAAATTATTTAATTTAAAATACATTATTCATTAAAAAACAATATTTTTCACTATTACCAATAAAATCAATATTTTAATAAAAATAAAATAAATTAACCAAAATGTAATTTTGTTAATATATTTTAAAGAAAATATGTTTATTTTATCAAAAAAATTTATAAATATTTTAAAAATTATTTATATTTATTTTCTCATAAAAATTAAAAAAATAAACTCTTGAACAAAATATATATTTTCATAATAAATGTAAATTTCTAAAAATGTGTGTTTATTTATATTAATTATTAAATAAATTTAAATTTATTATGAACATTACATATAAATATTAATATATTTAATATTATTCAAACATTTCATGTAACGCCCCGACCCCAGTTACCCAGAGTCGGTGCATTATTACATAACATTGGCATGATCACAAGAAAGATCAAATCTCGAAAGACCGATTGGTTTAGTAGCCTTGGAAACACTAGATATATTCATAAGTTTTACATTACATCATAAAATGAAAAACTACTACAACAACATAATGTCTCCATAATCCACACTACTATCCCCTCATAATATCCCTGCAGGTCATTCATAATTTACTTCTTCACATCCTGGGAAAAATAAAACATAGAAAAGGGGTGAGCTCAAATGCCCAGTAAGGATAACAATATAGCGGAAACTTTCATAAATAAGAATAAACATTTAAGGCAATGCATTAATAAAACAAAAGCCTTTTAAATTTGAACTTCAACATGGTATGGCAAAAGTAAAATGAAATAATGCCATTTACTTATTCACATGGATATTCTACTAATCGAATAATCACATGCAAAAATCAATAACCACTTTCATAATGTTGGAATGCATAATGCCAGACTATCATAACCACATAGCCAAGGCCTCGTGCCAAGACTACAAATAAGATTTTGTCAAGGCCTTGTGCCAAGACACTAGTTTGTCTCATGAGACCTACCGATGCATCGAGGAGCTATAGCGGGCTCCACCCGTCACTTATTAAGTCCAATGCATTCCCATATGAAAAGGTTTAAACATAACATAAACATTCGTATTAAAACTAGCATACGAAATGTCAATACTTTCACAATAAACTATGAATGGTATAAAAATAGCACATCCACAGTCAAACATATCACAAAACCTTCAATACAATATAGAAGTTTTGTATCATAATAAATCAACTTCAAATAATCTTAAAATCCATCAAAGGATGTTGACATAGATGAAATCAAAATTCTTTTTAAAGAAATATCTCCTTTTATTTTGAAATCATTTAAGATCCATATAAAATAAAACATTTTCTTTGAAAATATTCTTATAAGCTTGTAAGGAAAGCTTTGAAGATTTTATAACGGCGTAAAATAACCGCACCCGCCGTATAAGTTAAAAAAACATTCTTACCTCAATTATGTCGAAAAGGTTAAAAAGGACCTTGTTTTGAAAACGACGGAATGATTCCTTTATAAACCTCTTATAAAAAGTCAAAAAAGGGTATAAATGACTTTAACCCATATTCTTTTAAATAGTAAAAATGTTTTGAAATACATTTCGAAGAAACATGGATGTGGATGATAAAGAGATCCCAGTAGATTATTACGTATAATACAACCTCGGATAATGAAGAGATTGTGAAATAACCCTTACCTTGTACTTTTCCTTGGTTGTGGTAGGTTAACCTCCTGTATAATGGTGAAATAATTGTTATTAAATTATACAAGAATCATATACATTAATATGATATCATATATGATCTTTTAATATTGATTTGATAATAATATCTTAGTATTATCGTTGTTTCGGGTGTTAACTTACTTGTTTTCTTTCATATGTTTTGTTACGTAAGACATGTTTGTAAAGGATAGGTTTTATATTATTCATATCCAGAATGATATCAAGTCCTTAAACATCATTTTTAAATCATAAAATGATAATTACGCTTTAATGGTTACGATGGAGAATGAATCTCATCGCGTTCGTGGAGACGGTAGTCCGTACGTACGCACGAGCGACAATATCATTCTTTTGATATTAAAATAATATATAAATGGATGGTATATCATATATACAGAATCATTAACATATTATATTTATTATTTACATGAGTTACACATCATTATTATACCCATCCAAATAATATTATATTGAATAACAATTACACCACGACGTGGAGACGGTAAGCCGTACGTACGCACGTATGGTGACATGTTATTCAAAGGGTGGATAGAATACTGAATATGATTGTACCATATTTATAGTAACATCAAAGTATATGTGAGATACTGGAGTTATTATTTCAGAATGGTAAGAACAAAGGAAGAAGAAGTGGAAGAAGAAATGAACTTAGAAAAGGGTGGTGAAATCATTACCTCTTCTTCGGGTTCTTCCTTTTGATTTGATCAAAAGGGCTCCTTAGGTTGGCTTTCTGATCAAACTAAGGCCTCTAGGTTGTATTGAGGGATGTTGGGAGAGTATTTGGGCAGAGTTTGGCCGAACCAAAAGGCTTTGAAGGTGTGAAGAAATGAGAAGGAGGAGTGCCCTTTTATAAGAGGGGTGAGGGGCACCTTTGGAAAAGCTAGAAATATTAATTTATAATAAATTCATATTCGGTTTCTAAAGGCTCCAAAGTTGACTATTCAAATTATGAGGTGGGGATAGGTCGAAAGAAACTCATCCAATAGAATTTAGACAGGTTTGGGTACTTATATTAACCTTATCTTTAAGTATTAACTCTAAGTTAATTAGTTTCACTTTTACAATGTCTCTTTGTATTTTATATATTATGGTTAATAAATTTACTAAATACATCCAAGAGACCCCCAAGTGGTCCATTAATGATTAACCTATCATTATATAAGTCTCTTGGCCGATCCTTAGATTTTTAGGAATTTAATATCAATTAATAATATAATATTTGTTTTCAGAATTCTTTTATGTCAATTTTGACACTATTCATTAGTTGATTTTTTTGAAACTCATAACAGATTTATTACTTCGAACAAAGTCAATTAAATAAATCCTAATATATCATATTATCCTAGAAAATTAGTTTAATTCATTAAAAGTTTCATATTATATTTATTTTGGTATTTATAATATCACTTATTTTAATTTTTCACTATTATAGTAATTACTGCATCATCATTGTGTCATAAATAAAATAAATTATTTAATGTCTAAAAATTATAAGTAAAATATCATTATGTAGAAAATCTTTTTAGCTTTCTAATGAATATTTATAATCGAAAATCCAACATGTATAACCCTATGTAAAAATTGTTCTTCTAAAGGATGTAAGCTTATGCCATTTTTATTTTTATTTTAACTTTATTAATATAAAGTGTCCCTACCACATACAAGTGGCTCCAAGGGGTCCCCAAATTGACCCAAGGATGCCCATGGTCGGGTATGTGTCCACCAATAAGGTTAGGACACGTTTTAGGGTAATTTTGTATTATTATAATATTATTTTTTAACCCTTATTTACCGGATTTACCCTTTAACCATGGTAAATAAAATATTTACCACAGTAACTATTCAAAATGTCTAAAAATAAAAGTTACCTATTTACACAATTTGAACATCATGATTCCAAATATGGAATCCATTTTCCTAAATTCAAAACACAGAAGTGGCAGAAATTAATTTAAAATTAATTCCCGCTGTTAAAACAAAAAGCGTGTTTTTAAGAGATAATAACTATCAAAAGATTGACACTTGTTTATGTTCGGTTTAATTGTAAAATTATGTCCAATGACCAAAATTATATTAAATTGTAAAAATATATTCTAAATATACTTTAAAACCACTCAAATTCATAATTTATCACTAGTAATTAATTTGATTAAAAAAGTTGTTTTTAATTAAAATTTAGTAATTTTCACTATTCATCAAAATATGAAAGTTATCCGAAATGTACCAAAATTTCACCCTAGGCTGAATTCGATATTCCGAATCCAAAAATGAAGTCCATTTTCAAATATAAAATATATATAATTTCAAAAAGTAGGTATTACTATTTATAACGGCTAGTTTGATTAGTTATGGTGTGTTAGAACTCGGTGTTGCGTACAACACACGCTATCACATTATTCGAAGGGAAACGTACCGTAGAAGCTTGGGGTGTTACATTCTCCCCTCCTTCAAATAATTGCGTCCTCGCAATTTCTAGGGTATTACTGCATAAAAAGACTCGGGTGGTTCTTCATCATAAGTTCCTCGGGTTCCCACGTTGCCTCTTCCATCTTATGATTTCTCCACAAAACTTTTACCAGACGCGTCGTCCGGTTTCTCAGTACTTGTTCTCTTGTATCAAGAATCCTGACGGGCTCTTCACAATAAGACAGATCCGGTTCCAGTTCTAATTCCTCATAGGTGAGTACATGTGTTGGGTCAGGCATGTATTTTCTCAACAGAGATACGTGGAACACATCGTGAACTTTGGAGAGACTTGGCGGCATTGCCAATCGGTAAGCTACAACCCCAATTCGTTCTAGAATTTCGAAAGGTCCGATGTACCTGGGACTCAATTTTCCTTTCTTACCAAAACGTATGACTCCCTTCCACGGAGATACCTTCAGGAAAACATGATCACCGACTTGAAATTCCAAATCCTTCCTTCGATTATCGGCATAGCTCTTCTGCCTACTTTGAGCTGCTTTGATGTGATTTTGGATTACCTTCACCTTTTCCACCGTTTCCTCCACCAGTTCTGGGCCTACAAGTTTTCTTTCACCAACGTCATCCCAACAGGTTGGTGTACGACATCTCTTTCCGTATAATGCTTCATATGGTGCCATCTGAATACTTGAATGGAAGCTATTGTTATAGGAAAATTCTACCAGTGGTAAATATTGATCCCACATACCCTGAAAGTCAAGGGAGCAAGATCTCAACATGTCTTCTAAGGTCTGAATAGTCCGTTCTGATTGTCCATCTGTCTGAGGGTGGTAAGCAGTGCTCAAATGAAGTTCAGTATCCAGGGATTTCTGAAGACTTTTCCAAAATCTTGAAGTAAAACGGGGATCACGATCAGAAACAATCGATAGGGGTACTCCATGAAGTCTCACAACTTCATTAATGTATAGTCTTGCTAGACGTTCCAGGGGTAGATCTTCTCTTATAGCAAGAAAATGTGCTGACTTGGTAAGACGATCAACAATAACCCATATTGCATCGTTCCTTCTAGGAGTCTTTGGTAGCCCCATGACAAAGTCCATTGTAATATTGTCCCATTTCCACTCCGGTATGGGAAGAGGTTGCATGACTCCTCCAGGCTGTTGCCTTCCAGCTTTGACTTGTTGACAAATCATACATCTTGACACAAAATCAGCAATCTCCCTCTTCATGTTGTCCCACCAAAAATGTTCCTTCAAATCTCTATACATTTTGGTGCTCCCAGGGTGTATAGAGAAATTAGAACTATGAGCGTCATCCAGCAATTCCCTTTTTAGATCAGGTATATTGGGAACACAAAGTCTCTTTCCAAATTTCAAAGTTCCATCTTCATACACAAAGTCTCTCAATCTCCCATCATTCACAGCTTTAATCTTCTTCTGAAATTCTTCATCATCGGTCTGAGAACTCTTAATCCTTTCTAGTAAAGATGGTTTGGCAACCATTTGAAAAAGCATTGATGTTTCACCTTCCCTGGTTATTCCCATGTCCATCTTCACTAGATCCATGAAAATTGGATCCCTTTCAATTCTCATCATGTTCAAAACTCCATGGTCTTTTCTGCTCAAAGCATCTGCCACCTTGTTTGCCTTCCCCGGGTGGTAGTGTATCGTACAATCATAATCCTTGAGTAATTCAAGCCATCTCCTTTGCCTCATGTTGTGTTCTTTTTGTGAGAAAATATACTTCAAACTCTTGTGATCAGTATAAATCTCACATTTTTCACCATAGAGGTAGTGCCTCCATATCTTCAAAGCAAAGATCACAGCTGCTAACTCAAGATCATGAGTAGGATAGTTTTGTTCATGAATTTTCAACTGTCGTGATGCATAGGCAATAACTCTATCATTCTGCATAAGGACACAGCCAAGTCCTTTCTTTGATGCATCACTATAAATAACGAACCCATCATTCCCCGATGGTAGAGTCAATATAGGAGCATTGACTAATCTTCTCTTCAGTTCTTCGAAACATTCTTCACACTCTTTTGTCCAAACAAATTTAACCCCTTTACGTGTGAGCTTCGTTAATGGGTTTGCCAATCGGGCAAAATTCTGGACGAAACGTCGATAATAACCTGCCAAACCAATAAAACTACGTACCTCAGTTATACTCGTAGGTGCTGGCCATTCTTGGATTGCCTTGGTCTTAGAAGGATCAACAGAGATTCCATCTTTAGAGACAATATGTCCAAGAAAAGAAATCTCCTGAAGCCAGAATTCACACTTGCTAAACTTTCCATATAATTCATGCCTCCTCAGAGTCTTCAAGATAATGCGCAAGTGATTTTCATGATCTTCATAGGTTTTGGAGTATACCAATATATCATCAATAAATACTACCACAAATTCATCGAGATACTCCTTGAAAACTCTATTCATCAGATCCATGAATACAGAGGGTGCATTGGTCAATCCAAACGACATTACAGTAAACTCGTAATGCCCGTACCTGGTTCGAAATGCTGTTTTCGGAATGTCTTCCTTCTTCACACACAACTGATGGTATCCAGATCGAAGGTCAATCTTTGAAAAGTATTGAGCTCCATGCAGTTGGTCAAATAAATCATCAATACGAGGTAGGGGATACTTGTTCTTTATCGTTATAGCATTGATCTCCCTGTAGTCAATACATAACCTCATAGATCCATCTTTCTTTTTAACAAAAAGAACAGGGGCTCCCCATGGAGAAACACTAGGGCGAATAAATCCCTTATTACTCAATTCCTCTAGTTGTTTCTTTAGTTCGACTAGCTCTACAGTGGCCATTTTATAAGGGGTCTTCGATATAGGCCTTGATCCAGGAATTAAATCAATGGAAAACTCTACTTCTCGTTCTGGAGGATGTCCAGGTAAATCTTCCGGAAATACATCTACAAATTCTTTCACAATAGGTACATCCTCTATTTGAACATTCCTTTCCTCACCGACAGTTATTTCATTCTCTTCCTCCCCGATAATTGAATTAAGTTGAGCTACAGGGGGTGGATCTAAATAAGAATTAGGTGGTGACGATTCTGCTCTAAAAATAAGGTGCTCCTTATCATTATCATCAAGAATCGTAACCTCTTTCTTCTTACAATAAATCTTCGCATCATAGTTCGAAAGCCAGTCCATACTGAGGATTATATCAAACTCAATCATAGGTATGACGATGAAATCAGCAGATAAAGAAAATTTATGTGCTCTAATGGGGACTGATTCACAAAACTTTGTTGCAATGATACTTCCCTTAGGAGTTTTAACTGACAACTCCCTTATTAAATCAAATTGGAAATATCTAATTTTCTTAGCAAACTGGGAAGATATGAAACAATTCGATGATCCAGAATCAAATAATGCATTTGCTAAACTTGAGGAAACCATTAAATTACCTGCCACCACGTCTTTCGGAGCTTCTACCTCAGCAGTAGTGATAGCATAAGCCTGGCCTTGATCCCTTGGCCTTTTCTGAGGTAAGTTCTCCTGACGCTTAGGACATGCATTTGCATAATGCCCCATCTCCCTGCAATTGTAGCACTGAACGTTGGTAGCTTCCTTCTTCCCCTTGCAATCATGAGCTTGGTGGCCTTTTTCACCACACTTGTAACAAACTCCCATTCCCTTCAGGCAAGCACCGGGGTGTTTCTTCCCGCACTTACCACAAGATGGATATTCAACCTTTCCCTTCTTCCCCTTATTTCCATTCCCAGATTGATCAGCAGGTCTCTTCTTCTCTTGCTTTGCTTTAAAGTCATAAGACTTAGAAAATTCCTTTTCGGTCTTGATAGCACATGAGACAATGTCTTCGTACGATGAAAAGGATTGTGAGACTAATGCTCTACGGAGAAATGGTTTTAACCCATCAAAGAAACGATCAATCTTACTTCTTGGGTTGCGAATATAATCTCCAGCATACCTCGCTAACCTTGTAAAGTTAGCCTCATACTTTGTGACATTCTCATCCTCCTTTTGTCTCAGACTCAGAAATTGCCTTTCCATATCTGCTCGATGGTCGCGAGGAAAGTATTTTTCTAAAAACAGATCATTGAACTCCATCCATTCCATGTTTGATACTTCATCATCTTCCTTCATGTTTTGAATCAATGACCACCATTGATCAGCATCTCCAGTGAGGCGGTAAACTGCCATGGTAACTTTTTCCCTTTCACTACTCCCCAAAGCCTGAAATATTTTCTCTAGGGAAAATATCCACTGCTCAGCTACTAAGGGATTTGTACTCCCATTGAACGTTGGTGGTTGTTGTCTCATGAATCGATCTAACATTGATCCTCCACGCTGCGGATCAGGGTGCTCTATACGGGTAAGGTTATTATTCATAACCTGAGTAAGTTGTCCCAGTACGGTGATTAGCTGATCAGCACCAGTTGCATCACCAGCCCCACTATAATTATCTTGAGCAGGAGGGCAATCCCTACATGGAGTGCGTGCATTGATACGGTTTCCATTTCTTCCACTAGGCGCCATTTCTAAACAATGGCATAAACTAGATCAGTTTATGAATCAAAATACATAATCCCATACTTATAAAACACTTAACATAAATTGAACTATCTATGGATATAATCCATAATCATAAATATGTTTTCTTTGAGGAAGTATATACTCATAAACCCTTCATAATGATTTGTAAAGAAAGTGAGAGTTATCCTAAGCATATCCCCCGGGAGTGTCGTAACCAAGAGTGCAGCAAGGCCCGTTGTCGTGCACCAGTTCCCGTTCGAGTCTAGCTTAAAGCGGTGTTTTCGGGTTTTACCCCTAGGTACATCTGTGCCAGAGCCGCCTCTACCTGCTCGTAGGGATGTATTGCTCGGAAAACTCACAAAATCTCTACAATACCAAAATTCTATAAAGTTCTTCTATACTAATCCTCAAAGTTCATCTTAGGTCTATGTGCTCTAATCAGAGTTTATCTAAATCTAGCTTCCAAGGTTTGTACTAAACTTCCTCTGATACCAACTGTAACGCCCCGACCCCAGTTACCCAGAGTCGGTGCATTATTACATAACATTGGCATGATCACAAGAAAGATCAAATCTCGAAAGACCGATTGGTTTAGTAGCCTTGGAAACACTAGATATATTCATAAGTTTTACATTACATCATAAAATGAAAAACTACTACAACAACATAATGTCTCCATAATCCACACTACTATCCCCTCATAATATCCCTGCAGGTCATTCATAATTTACTTCTTCACATCCTGGGAAAAATAAAACATAGAAAAGGGGTGAGCTCAAATGCCCAGTAAGGATAACAATATAGCGGAAACTTTCATAAATAAGAATAAACATTTAAGGCAATGCATTACTAAAACAAAAGCCTTTTAAATTTGAACTTCAACATGGTATGGCAAAAGTAAAATGAAATAATTCCATTTACTTATTCACATGGATATTCTACTAATCGAATAATCACATGCAAAAATCAATAACCACTTTCATAATGTTGGAATGCATAATGCCAGACTATCATAACCACATAGCCAAGGCCTCGTGCCAAGACTACAAATAAGATTTTGTCAAGGCCTTGTGCCAAGACACTACTTTGTCTCATGAGACCTACCGATGCATCGAGGAGCTATAGCGGGCTCCACCCGTCACTTATTAAGTCCAATGCATTCCCATATGAAAAGGTTTAAACATAACATAAACATTCGTATTAAAACTAGCATACGAAATGTCAATACTTTCACAATAAACTATGAATGGTATAAAAATAGCACATCCACAGTCAAACATATCACAAAACCTTCAATACAATATAGAAGTTTTGTATCATAATAAATCAACTTCAAATAATCTTAAAATCCATCAAAGGATGTTGACATAGATGAAATCAAAATTCTTTTTAAAGAAATATCTCCTTTTATTTTGAAATCATTTAAGATCCATATAAAATAAAACATTTTCTTTGAAAATATTCTTATAAGCTTGTAAGGAAAGCTTTGAAGATTTTATAACGGCGTAAAATAACCGCACCCGCCGTATAAGTTAAAAAAACATTCTTACCTCAATTATGTCGAAAAGGTTAAAAAGGACCTTGTTTTGAAAACGACGGAATGATTCCTTTATAAACCTCTTATAAAAAGTCAAACAAGGGTATAAATGACTTTAACCCATATTCTTTTAAATAGTAAAAATGTTTTGAAATACATTTCGAAGAAACATGGATGTGGATGATAAAGAGATCCCAGTAGATTATTACGTATAATACAACCTCGGATAATGAAGAGATTGTGAAATAACCCTTACCTTGTACTTTTCCTTGGTTGTGGTAGGTTAACCTCCTGTATAATGGTGAAATAATTGTTATTAAATTATACAAGAATCATATACATTAATATGATATCATATATGATCTTTTAATATTGATTTGATAATAATATCTTAGTATTATCGTTGTTTCGGGTGTTAACTTACTTGTTTTCTTTCATATGTTTTGTTACGTAAGACATGTTTGTAAAGGATAGGTTTTATATTATTCATATCCAGAATGATATCAAGTCCTTAAACATCATTTTTAAATCATAAAATGATAATTACGCTTTAATGGTTACGATGGAGAATGAATCTCATCGCGTTCGTGGAGACGGTAGTCCGTACGTACGCACGAGCGACAATATCATTCTTTTGATATTAAAATAATATATAAATGGATGGTATATCATATATACAGAATCATTAACATGTTATATTTATTATTTACATGAGTTACACATCATTATTATACCCATCCAAATAATATTATATTGAATAACAATTACACCACGACGTGGAGACGGTAAGCCGTACGTACGCACGTATGGTGACATGTTATTCAAAGGGTGGATAGAATACTGAATATGATTGTACCATATTTATAGTAACATCAATGTATATGTGAGATACTGGAGTTATTATTTCAGAATGGTAAGAACAAAGGAAGAAGAAGTGGAAGAAGAAATGAACTTAGAAAAGGGTGGTGAAATCATTACCTCTTCTTCGGGTTCTTCCTTTTGATTTGATCAAAAGGGCTCCTTAGGTTGGCTTTCTGATCAAACTAAGGCCTCTAGGTTGTATTGAGGGATGTTGGGAGAGTATTTGGGCAGAGTTTGGCCGAACCAAAAGGCTTTGAAGGTGTGAAGAAATGAGAAGGAGGAGTGCCCTTTTATAAGAGGGGTGATGGGCACCTTTGGAAAAGCTAGAAATATTAATTTATAATAAATTCATATTCGGTTTCTAAAGGCTCCAAAGTTGACTATTCAAATGATGAGGTGGGGATAGGTCGAAAGAAACTCATCCAATAGAATTTAGACAGGTTTGGGTACTTATATTAACCTTATCTTTAAGTATTAACTCTAAGTTAATTAGTTTCACTTTTACAATGTCTCTTTGTATTTTATATATTATGGTTAATAAACTTACTACATACATCCAAGAGACCCCCAAGTGGTCCATTAATGATTAACCTATCATGATATAAGTCTCTTGGCCGAACCTTAGATTTTTAGATATTTAATATCAATTAATAATATAATATTTGTTTTAAGAATTCTTTTATGTCAATTTTGACACTATTCATTAGTTGATTTTTTTGAAACTCATAACAGATTTATTACTTAGAACAAAGTCAATTAAATCAATCCTAATATATCATATTATCCTAGAATATTAGTTTAATTCATTAAAAGTTTCATATTATATTTATTTGGGTATTTATAATATCACTTATTTTAATTTTTCACTATTATAGTAATTACTGCATCATCATTGTGTCATAAATAAAATAAATTATTTAATGTCTAAAAATTATAAGTAAAATATCATTATGTAGGAAATCTTTTTAGCTTTCTAATGAATATTTATAATCGAAAATCCAACATGTATAACCCTATGTAAAAATTGTTCTTCTAAAAGATGTAAGCTTATGCCATTTTTATTTTTATTTTAACTTTATTAATATAAAGTGTCCCTACCACATACAAGTGGCTCCAAGGGGTCCCCAAATTGACCCAAGGATGCCCATGGTCGGGTATGTGTCCACCAATAAGGTTAGGACACGTTTTAGGGTAATTTTGTATTATTATAATATTATTTTTTAACCCTTATTTACCGGATTTACCCTTTAACCATGGTAAATAAAATATTTACCACAGTAACTATTCAAAATGTCTAAAAATAAAAGTTACCTATTTACACAATTTGAACCTCCTGATTCCAAATATGGAATCCATTTTCCTAAATTCAAAACACAGAAGTGGCAGAAATTAATTTAAAATTAATTCCCGCTGTTAAAACAAAAAGCGTGTTTTTAAGAGATAATAACTATCAAAAGATTGACACTTGTTTATGTTCGGTTTAATTGTAAAATTATGTCCAATGACCAAAATTATATTAAATGGTAAACATATATTCTAAATATACTTTAAAACCACTCAAATTCATAATTTATCACTAGTAATTAATTTGATTAAAAAAGTTGTTTTTAATTAAAATTTAGTAATTTTCACTATTCATCAAAATATGAAAGTTATCCGAAATGTACCAAAATTTCACCCTAGGCTGAATTCGATATTCCGAATCCAAAAATGAAGTCCATTTTCAAATATAAAATATATATAATTTCAAAAAGTAGGTATTACTATTTATAACGGCTAGTTTGATTAGTTATGGTGTGTTAGAACTCGGTGTTGCGTACAACACACGCTATCACATTATTCGAAGGGAAACGTACCGTAGAAGCTTGGGGTGTTACATTTCACTTTAATATCTAAGTTATAATGGACATATTTAAATAATAATATTTGGGGGTTCATCTATGATCAATGTAGTGTAATGTATATGTTATTGAATATAGTGTTAATTTAAATTATTAGGGCTTTAATGAAATTTAAAAAAAATTAATATATTCATATTAAATATAATATGAATAAATAAATAATATGATTAGTTTATTCATATAAATCAAATATAATAATATAAATTCACTTATATAAATCAGTGGAAACACTATCCAAAAAATACATCCACTTTTCTCTAGTAATCGATTACAGTACATTATCACATATATCAAAGTATTATTGATATTTCCTTGAAATGTCACTGTAATGTATATTTAAAAAATTTCCATTTATTTGAAACCTTTCAAAGTCCAATAACAGACTATCAAATCATCAAGATCAAAATAAAAAACAAACTAATATAGTAAATTTGAAAATTATTTAAAAAAATTATTATAGTAATAACTTATTAATGAATAGTTTATTAAAATTAATTTTCATTTAAGTTTATTTTATTTTAAAATACATTGTTATTTATTTATTTTTTGAAAATTTCACCAATTAAGATATGTAATGGGGAGTGTCCTCTACTCATATTCCATTTGAGTTAGAACCCTCTTCTACAAGCCTCCAACATCATTTTTAGGCATTCAAGATATATCAAAGGCATATTAACCATTATATGTATGATCCCCCAAATATATTTTATTTCCATATTTTTTTATGATATTTGTTTATATATATATTAAAAAAATTATTCAATACATAATATTACTATCACAAAAGTAATTTGATCACTAATAACATACAAACCAACTATGGTACCCCACTAATACCCACGTTATGGTTTGGGTGAAAAAGTATATGTGGTCGAGTCATACCCATCTTCTGGTTTACCTGATATAAGAACCTGGATCTCCATTTTAGGTGTGAATCTCATTTTTGGGTTGTTTTTTAGGAAAGGGAGTAAATGAGGTTTTTCTAAGTACAATCCATGTACTTATCAGTACACATCGTGTACATGGTTTCCAAGTACAGCCGCGTCGTGGCCGTGTAACGACTGAGTACATATGACCTGGCTGACCCACTTATATTAGGGATGATTGATGCTAATACACAACATGTACTATTAATGAACACCCCCATATACTTTTCTTTTTATTTGATAAATTGAAGTTGATTTGCCTCTCATCTTCGAAAACACCTTCTTGTGGCTTTGGTTCGTACAGGTTCATGATAGAAGGATTGACGAACTACAAACCCCCCACAATTCTCCATCTGAGCCCCAACTGAGACATTGTCAGGTGTGTCGGAATCCCCTAGTGAGTTCTCATTTTCCCTATAGCCGTTATTCCAAATTCATCCTCTCTTTTGGTTTATTTAATGTTGATAATTTTTCACTCTTCTGAAGATCTACACCGATGTAGGACGATTCAAGGGATTTTGTTCAAATATATTGATCACGAGACATCAAGGTAGGTAGTGTGTGCCTTTTGTTGTTCGTCTTTGGGTTGTATATGCTAAAATTTTTGCATACCAATTTTTGGGTATTTCTTGATTTTGAATTTAAACTTACTTCCTTTCTTTAATTATTTGACTGATTTTTAAGGGGTTGTTTCTAAGGCATAAGTTTAGATACATTTTTACCGGACACCCTGTAAGTGTGTTTTCCCATTCTTGAATGTTTATAGCAGTTTGGTCTTGAATTCCTGTTAGGCATACCTTTTTTTCCCTGCCTTGGTTGATTAGGCTGGAGTTGATTGATTATATTAAATGAATGTGGTATGCTTCTTAATTTTTTATCAATGTAGTAGTTATAGATTACATGTGCTTCTTTGATATGATATGTGAATTATTTTTCCACTAGACAGTGAGAGACTTGGACCAGGAAAACTGTGGGAGTTTCTATGTTTATTTACAAAGGACTGTGACCACCTTGGTGTAGATTTTGATCGAGGGATATTGACTGTGAGAGCTACCCAGGTGGTCATTTATGATTTTTATGCTATTTTGACCCATGGTTATTGACTGTAACAGCTACCTAGGAGGTTTTATATAAGTTATTGATTCAATTATGACCCATGAGTATTGACTGTGAGAGCTGTATAGGTTGTCATTTGTAACAATTAGTGTTATTTAGACCAAAGGGGTTATACAGTGAGAGCTCCCAGAGGGTCATTATTTAATAAGTTGGTGCTATGTTAAACCAAATGGGTTAGACCGTGAGAGCTTTACCAGAGGGTTGTTTATGAATGATTGAATGACTATGACGATTCTACCAAGAAAAATCAAAATCTCTGACTCAGTCTTACTTGATTGTCTAGATGGACATCTGAGACATCTATTTCATTAATATTACACAAGAGGATATAGATATTGGGATAGATCCCAATATTTCATGGTTTAAATGATGAAATAAATGTAAATGAATTTAATTTAAAAGTGTAGTGCTATTTACTTTCGAGTACTTCCTAGTTTACCGATTCATTTCTGCATATTACCGTATATATATATTCACAAAAAGTTAAGAAAAGATATTTTCATGGTTTCCTACTGGGATTCATCTGACACCCTATTTGGGTAATGTTTTATATGCAACCAGATTATATGGTTGTAGGTATAGATAAAGAAATGTGACATTCTTCATCAGGCACTTGATTATTGTTGGTGATGGAGAGCATGGGACCAAGCCGAGGCTTCTGATGCTATTAGAGTTTATTTGATTTTCCTTTTCTTGGATTGTATTTTATTTCCTTCATTGTACATGTTTGTATGTTTTCATAGATACATATTCCATGAATCATATATATATATATATATATATATATATATATATTTTCTTCAGTTTTTTTATTACTATTAGCCTTCCACTGTTTAATCCTATTGTATTGTATTAATGCTTCTGCTATTGTTTTCTATTTTTTCCATTATGTATACTTTTTCAATGAGGGAATAGTTTCCCCATTATCACATCTCGACCCTTGTTTCTATTCAGCAACCTCTGGAGTTTTGGGAAATGCGCTTGAGGACTTTTGACCAACTGGGATTGGGGCACCTTATCAGAGGCTGGTTCTTTTCTACTTTGCCTTACAATTTGGAGCCAATATATTAGGATATATCAAAATAGTAAGTTGGTAGTATACTTTCCTTGGGGGTAGATAAGATGTGTATATGGAAATGCAAAGTTACCTTTAATATTGCAATTTTTATATTTTTCCATTTGTTACAGTTGTTTTGATTTTACTATTGGGTGAATCAATTGTTTTGCGCTATTATGATTGACATAATTGTGGTTATATTTCTATTTAAACCCATTGAGAGGTGGGTATTCCATCTCATGCATCATATAATAACTCTCTAGAGATCACGTGTCATGCATTCTTATAATGCAATTTAAGTTGCATTACTAATTTCATGATATTATGATTGATGTTGTGCGAGATATGTATGATCTTGGGAACATGTCACGATGAAATACCATCTATTTGATAGGGTAATGGTATATATAATGTTTCATTTTTATTGATGCCAATATTTTGTTAATGGGGTGTTGTGGGCCCTCCTGGATCGAAATTTGGTGGATTATGATTGAAAATTAAATGAATCTTGTTATTATGACATGAAAAAGGATTTAAAACTTTTATTCATGGGGTGTATGGGCTATCACGAATCATAAATTTTTGTTACATGGAAATATTTTAAGTATTTACAGGTTTCAGAGATGTTTTAGAGGCTTACTATTAAGAACCCTAGACAACACAACATTTTTTGTTATGAACACATTCCATTTGTTCTTATGTACTTGAAGATATGACTTTTCATAAGTAAACATTGTGTAACAAATGTACACTATGTAGTTGTTGACCATGTAACTTACTGCACATATAGAGACATGGGGTTGTGAAACCATTGGTGGAACACACTATGTACTAGGAGTACACAACTTCTTATATTCAACTTTCTCAGTAACAACATTGGTGGATATGACTTCTAAGTAAACATCATGTCTATAGTGAACAACACTGTGTAGTGTTACACCAGCAGAACCGTGTAGTTTGAGCCATTTAGAAGAACTTGGGAAGGAGAATATATTCATGTACATGTTGTGTCTTATGGGGAATATTCTATTTATATGGGGTGTTACATGACCATGTTTGTAGAGGTACACACCCATGTTAAAGATTAAAGGGGACATGTCATGTAGTGGTTCAACATTCCATATAACCGTCTTTTGTACAACATGAATTATTTACTTCTCATGTTTCGTTTTAGCCATTATATGTTGCAGTATATGATGATATTGTACTAAGGTTTTCACTTGACCTTGTTGAGTGAGGACCCCAAGATATCCTTCGGTTTTACATCAGGTAAAAGGTGATGATCTAACACAGAAAGTGGTTGAATAGGGACTACCAACATATCCTCTCATCATGCCCATTTTGGCACAAGCTGTTATATCGGACGCAAGTGATGATTCAATGTTCTGTGAAGGAATTATGTGGATGATGCATACTTTTCATAGAGCACCACATCCTGCCTCGACTATGGAAGAGTTGACATTGGTGTTCCAACCGCAGTATGCTCTACTTTTTTAGGTGATGAAGTAACACTACCTACAAATACATGGTTAGAGGCAATGATTTATATATTCAAGAATCTTGAGACACCTCATTAGAGGAGGGTGAATCTCGCAATGTACATGTTATGTGATTTTTACAAGAGATGGTGGAATGTAAAATCATAGGTATGATGTCATCGGGATATGTCATGGGAATATTTTAAAAGGTCCTTATATGATTACTTCAACCCTATGACATTAAGGTCCAAACAAACATGGGTGTTCATGCATTTGGAGTTGGGTGAACTCTCAGTGATGGATTACTCTTCTCATTTAACAGATCTTCAGTGCTTTAGACATGTTTTGGGAGGTGACGAGTAATCACTAGATAGTTGTTTTGAGGATGATCTCATATACAACATCTAACCATAGGTGAATGTATTCAGGGTAACATTGGTGACTGCTATAGTAAATCAGGTACTGATTACAGATCACAATATGAGGGAATTAGGAGCTGTGGGCCAGGGCAATTCAACATCTAGGGTAGGTAATCCATTGTTTGATAGCAGGACGAGACATAGAGATCCTTCATGTAGTGATTCTAGTAACAAAGATTTTTTTCTTCAGGTAGCCGAGTGAGATTATACCAGTGTAGGAAGAGTAGGAACACAACACCTCAGTGCCTGAGAGACCCAGCTGAGTGTTAATCTTGTGGAAAGATGGGATATCTTCAGCTTTATTCCATTTATTCTCACCAGTAGCTAGTGAGATGGGATCTGTTATGACTCCACATTCAAGAGAAGGTGCACTAGCTTCTCATCCATCAGGGAAAAAGAATTCATCATGCCATTTTGGCCCTAGTGGAGGTCATGACCATGGTATCCAGATAATAGGTGTTCAACAATATTAGAGCGAATCAACTGAGGGTAGTCCTCCAGGGTCGCAGGGCCACTGTACGTGTCTGACTTTTGCGATGGACAGACCCAGCATGACCAGGATCACAAAACCTATACAATTATAGGTATGATTATAGTTTCCTCAGTTTTATCCTTTTCTCTCTTTGATACAAAGGATTCCCAAAGTTTTATATCTCTTGAAATTTTGGAGATCCTTCAGATCTATACCATTAAAACTAAAGATGTTAAGATGCTACACACTCTGTTGGGGATTAGGAAGACTAGTGTACTTTAGTGCAAGGAGTTCCCTCTTGAGGTTGGTGGGTATCACATCTTATAGGTACTCTATTTCATAGAGATGACATGATTCAATATCATTATCAGAAATGACTAGTCGGTATCCTTCTAGGAATTTCATGACTACTATCACTACAGGTTTTGTTTCACATCACCATAGGTAAGGTCTTTTCTACACAAGGGTCCATGGGATGTCTATGCTAACAGAGCAAGAAGCAAGCATAATGGGTTGAGAGGAATAATAGCCCAAATTTCTAGTTCCAATCTAGATGACTATGGGACTTCAAAAATAGACTTTACTCTAGTGGTGGATCATTTTAGATATGTCTTTTTAGAGGATTTTTTAGGTTTACCTCTGGAGAGAGTTGTAGATTTCCCTATTGAGCTTGATCGATGAGGGGAAATGGTTCCCATTTCTCCTTATAGGAGGGCTATATTAGAGTTATAGGATCTCAATAAGAAGTTATAGGAGTGGCAAGAAAAAGGATTCATCTAAACCAGTACATCTCCTTGGGGTTTTCTGGTCCTTTTTACGAAGAAAGCAGATAGTACCCTCAGACTATGTGTGGATTATTGGAATCTGAAATAGTTGATAGTCAAGAACCAATTTCCCTTGCGAAGGATTGACGATCTCTTTGATCAGATTTTAGGATACTAAGTTTTCTCAATGATTCATTTGAGATCTATTTATTATCAGTTGTGCATTAGACCATGATATATACATATTAATGCCTTTTAGAGTAGGTATGGTCTATACGATTATTTAGTTATGCCATTCGGTCTCGCAACCGTGCCATCATTTTTTATGTCACTGATGAACCAAATTTTCTATACATACATGGATTCTATTGTGGCAGTCTTGATGGATGATATCCTAGTGTGCTATCACACTCAACATGACCATGAAACCCATCTTGAGATCTTATTGAGTACACTGAGAGTGCATTTTTTATATGATGATATTTCAAAATGACATTTTTGGATGGACCAAATTCACATCTTAGGTCATGTAATCTTAGTGATAGGAGAATCAATAGACCCAGAGAAAGGGAGAGCAGTAGTTTTATGGGAGCATGCGAAGCACATCTTTGAGGTACAATGTTTTTTGGGGTTGTATGGTTACTATGAGTGATTTATTCCAGAAATTTCAAGCATAGAAGCGCCACTGATGGGGCTGACTAAGAAGGGTGTAATGTATTTGTTGATAGATTCATGTGATATATACTTTCCTAAGTGGAAATGGAGATCAAATTTTAGCACCGATACTGATTTTTCCAAAGCCGGGAAAGAGTTTCTCCATTTACTGTGAGAAAACAAGTATCGAGATGGGATTAGTGATTATATAGGGTGAAGGAGTCGTTGTGTATGGGTCTCGGATGTTGAATCCACATAAAAGGAATTACCTAATGCATGATCTCAAGTACGATGCAGTTGTGCATGATTTACGTTATTGGATACATTATCTTTTGGTAGATCATTTTGTGTTTTATATAGACCAAAAAAGCATCAAATATATCTTCACACTATGTGATATGAATTTGATACAATAATGGTGGGTTGAGTACCTTCAGTATTTTGACAATAAGCTTGCCTACATGCCTGGGAAAGGAAACAAAATGGATGATTCGTTGAGCATGAGAACATAGATACATGGGGTTAATGAGGCCAAAAGTGAGTGACATCTTATGGATCTATTCTCTAAGATGAATATAGATGTGCACGAATGATAGGGGAAACATTTAATTCATTTATAGTTGTTACCTCTGATTTACTTGATCTATTGTGAATGAGGCAGCTATCATATTCTGAAGGCAAGTCATACGGGAGAGTGTGTTAA
Organism: Viscum album; assembly: GCA_963277665.1. Lineage (NCBI taxonomy): Eukaryota > Viridiplantae > Streptophyta > Magnoliopsida > Santalales > Viscaceae > Viscum > Viscum album. The sequence continues at coordinate 845,398,401 of OY728131.1, read as the reverse complement.
GTGAGGACCCTATTATTGGGTGGACCATAGGTGAAGATGCGGTTTTTCATCTTCATGGGTGTGTATGGGTGTTAGCAGACATGCGTGAGGATCAGTTGTGAGATTTTCATGCCTCAGTATGGGCAGTCCATCCAGTGTCACCAAGATGTATTGATATCTATATCGTCAGTATTGGTGACCATGAATGAATATGGACGTTTCTAGTTTTTATTAGATGTTCCACCTATTTTCAAGTGAAGGAGAAGCATCAATGACCAGAAAAGTTATTAAAATAGTTTCCCATTTTTGAGTGGAAGTGGAATGACATAACAATGGATTTCGTGATGTGTTTACCAAGGTCTCCTAGACGATATGATGTTTTATGTTTTTTTATAAAATAAAAAATTTTGAGCATTTCCTTCCAATTAAGGAAACATCAGTGCTGATGAGCTTGAAAAGTTGGACATTTGAGATATTGTAAGTTTTAATGGGGTTCCACACTATCATTTCAAACAGGGATACCAGGTTTACTTATCGTGTCTATAAGGGACTATAGAGGGATTTGGGAACACTGGAACTTTTGAGTCCATCTTACCATCCACAGATATATGGCCTTTCAGAGTGCACAATTTAGTTTTTGGAGGATATGCTTCAATAATGAGCATACGATTTGGGAGGCTCTTGGGAGAGGCCCATACCCTTGGTGGTGTTTTCCTAAAATAATAGTTTTTAGGATATGATTTAGATGGAACCTTATGAGGCTTTGTACGGTTGGCTATGACTATCACCCCTATGTGGGATGGAGGTAGGATAGATAACTATGTTGGGACTACATCTTTTACCATAGACCACTGAGTAGGTGGAGTTGCTTCAGAAGAGGATGGCTACTACACAATCTCACCATAAATCTTATGCTGATCGATAGAGACAACCTCTGGTGTTCGAGGTTATAGATAGGGGTTTCTTTCATTTCACACCACAATTGGGACATAGCGGGAATATTAGGTAGGGGAGGCTTTCATAAAAATACTTCAGGCTATTTTAGGTCTTGTAGAGAGTCAGGACAATTTCATACCAGTTGTTGTTACCTCAGAGGTATCAAGCTTTGCCTGAAATCTTTCATGTTTTTCTACTCTAGAAATACTTTTCAGACCCACATCACATTTTTCAACCCAAAGAGGTGGATTTGGAGGTGGATGCATCCATAGAGAAGAACAATATTCTTATTGTGGATCACAAGATGATGGTTCTCCATGGCTAGTCTGTTTTGCTAGTACGAGTGATATTGAAACACGAGCGAGTACATGTTGAGGCAAGGGAGAGGGAGGCTGAAGTATGATCATAGTGGCCAAAGATGTACGCAGTTTTTTATTCACCACCCTTAGAATGGAAAATAGTGGATGAATGTTTTTATGAGGGGATGTTTGTAAGAACCTGGATCTTTATTTAAAGTATAGATCTTGATTTTAGGTTGTTTTTAAGAAAAGGAAAAAATATGGTTTCTCGATGTACATGTTGTGTACATCGGAGTGCACACTGTCTACCTAGTTGTCACGTACAACCACATACTAGCCATGTAACAGACGAGTACATGGTCGTTTGGTGACCTGGATGAACCTCTTATGTCAATTCCAATTGAGGCTGATACATGGAATGTACTATTAATGAACATGTCATTTTCTGTTCTTTAATTTGACCAACCTGACCGGGTCACGTCTCATCTTCAAAAACACCTTTTTCTGGCATTGGTTCATATAGTAGCTCGACAGAAGGGTTGATGGACTCTGAAACCCTTGAAATTATCTATCCAACCCCCAATTGGGATGTCGTCGGGTGCATAGGAATCCCGCCAGTGAGTTCACATTTTCCCTATATCCTTTCTTTTTGATTCATCCTCTCTTGTGGGTAATTCAAGGAAGATTTTTTTCTCCTTATTGATGATCTACACTGATATAGGCCGATTCAAGGGCCGGTGTTCAATTATATCTATTGTGAGACATTGTGGTAGGATTTTTGTTCCTTTCTTAGTTCCTATTTTGATTATATATGCTAAAATTACCACATACCCATGTTTTAGGTATTACTTTATTAGGAATTTAACTCCGCTTCTTGCCTAAAATGGTTTGAATGATTTTTAAGAGTTTGTTTATTATTCATAAGGTTAGATAAATTTTTTACGGGACACCCCATGGGTGTATTTTCCCTTAATTAATTTTTTATGTCCATTTGGTCTAGAATTCCTATTAGGCATACCTTGTTTTCTATGCCTTTGTTTATTATGATGGAGTTTATTGATTAAATGAAATGCATGTGGTATGCATTGTGAATGTTTAGACATGTATTATTATAGATTACATGTGCTTATTTGATATGATATGTGTGTTGTTCTTCCAATTGATCATGAGAGAATTTGACTGGAAAAACTGGGTGGGGGTTTTCATGTTTATTTACACAGGACTATGAGATCCTTGGTGTAGATATTGACCGAGTGGTATTAACCATGAGAGAAACCCATGTGGGCATTTATGATTTATTTATGCTATTTTGACCTAGGGGTATTGACATTGATAGATACCCGGAGGTCATTTAGAAGTTATTGATGCCATCTTTACTCAGGGGTGTTAACCGTGAGAGCTGCACATGTGGTCGTTTGTAATAATTACTGATATTTTAGACCAAAGAGGTTACACTATTAGATCTCCGAGAGGGTCGTTAATTAATGAAATGGTTCTATATTAAATGAAATGGGTTAGACCATGAGAGCTTTCCCAAAGGGTTTCTGATGAACGATTGAATGATTATGATGAGTCTTCCAAGACAAAGCACAATCACAGACTTAGTCATATATGATTATTTATATGGTCTCTTCACCTATTTATTTGTTCACTATTACAATGGAGGATATAGATCATAGGCTAGATCCCATGATTTAAGTATTTAAAGGATGAAATAAAAGTAAATGAATGTAATTTTAAAATTGTATGATTTTTTACTTTTGATTACTTCGTAGTTTACTGCTTCATTTTTTCATATTACCTACTACATATATTCACTAACAGTTCGGCACATATATTTTGGTGGTTTCCAATAAGTATTAATTTTACACCCTATTTGGGTCATGTTTTGGATCCAAAAAGATTATATGGTTGTAGATATAGATAAGGTAAAGCACTCATCTTCCTCAGGTACTTGGTTGCTGTTGGAGCAAGAGAGCGTGGGACCAAGATGAGGCTTGTGATGTGGTTGGAGTTTACTTAATTGTCCTTGATTTTGATTTTATTCTATTTATAGCATTGTGACAAGTTTGGATATTTTCATAGATATATATTTCTTGCATAATATATATACATATATATTCATTACATTTTTTGTAATATCAATATTTTGTTGTTTACTCTTGTTGTATGGTATTACTACGTCCGCTATTGTTTACGATTTATTTTGGCTATGTACACAATGAATATGGGGGCATAGTTTCCCAATTTTCACACCATGGCCCTCACTGATAGTCGAAAACCTCTGTAGTTGGGGGAAATGTGCTTGAGGTCATGTGACCAACCGAGTTTTGGGCACCTTTGGGAGGCACCCAGATCTGAGACAATACCCATAATATCCCAGTAATCACTTCCATCATCCAAATATTAGTGGGAAGTGTACTGATAGTAGTGGGAAATGTTCCTAATAGAGTTAGAACCATCATGGGTAGTGTACTGTCATGAGGGTGTATAGATTGGATATGATATTTATAACTTTTTTCCATTATATTTTTTCATTAAAAATAATAAGGATGGGACTTAAAACATTTAAAAATATTAAATGAAAATAATTATATTTTAAATTACCAACGTAAAAATTTCAATATATTTTGGGGTTTTTAAATAGATGATTTCGTATTTAAAAATAAATATTTATTTTATAAAAATGTAAATATTATATTATATAATCAACCAATGTATTATTTTTTATTTGTCCCTTATATTATTATTTTCTACCCATTAAAGACGTAAATAAAAATTACATTACACCTCATACAATTCAAAATCAATGTTCACTTAATGATTTTTCTAGATCAACAATTATTCACTTGATTTAATATCAATGTTTTGGAAATAAAATTCAAAAAAAAAATATATGGTAGAAATTATTTTAAATAGTTAATCACACTATTGTAATATTAACAAAATATTATTTACTATGTTAAAGAAGGATTGAACATACAATGATTTTTATCAAAATTGATTATCATCTTTTACCATTAACGTGATGTCCTCATCTTTACCCTCTCTTGTAAGATTGTCACATTAAATTCCATCTTGGTAAAATAGATTGATAATAATTTGTTGATAGGGTTCACTATTGGTAAAAAATTATTTAACATCATCACCCATAAAATATAGGACTCTTGGTTTCACATGAACTACAACATTCCACCATTAAATGATTCTATCATCATCAAAAAAATAATTTTATCTAGTGATTGGAAAAGATATAGATCACATTCTTCATGATCACAAGTATCAATAAAACTATTTCTGTTCACATAAGTAAACTACACTGAATTTTTCAGTATACCTTTATGAATATCAATGAACATAAATTTGAATTCCATTAAAGAATGGTTTCAATAAAAATTTAATTTGTAAATGTTAATCAATATTCCATAATTTCCAAAATCTATAAAATTTATACATATCACATTGTTTTATGTTTTAAAAACATTTCAAGATAAAAAGTAAGAAACTTGAAATGATTAATATTATAGGAATTAAATATCATATTCTTCCCCAAAGGACTTTCAAATAAATATTTTATAACATTAGATGTTGTATCTTAATTATCAATATTTTTGATATATGCAAACAGATAAAGAATATTTTTATTTATATAATATAATTATAAATAGAGTATAAATATGAAACAATTTTTGAATTTATATGATGTAAAAACCAATCAATGGTATCCTTTTTCAAATATTTTTTCATTTCATTACCATTTAGAGTTTAAATTTGATGTAGTTAATTTTTTTGTGCCATCATTTATTTAGTATAAGTTTCTATGTTTTAATTATCATGTAGAAAATTATATTTTTTTTAAGACCTATATTTGATTTTTTGAAAATGATTATTTTTTTTATAATTGGATAACCTAACATTTAAATGGTTTTTGAAATAAAATAAAATAATAAATAATAGATGTTTTCTTCATCACATCCAAATTTCTTTAATTTTGTCTAAATCCCATTAAATTATATTGAATAGAATTTGAGACACTCTTCGTTTATGTATCCTTTAGAAATAGAGCCTTTTGGTTGATAATTTGGCTTCACAGAAGATGTTAAATAACCAATAGATATAATTAATCAACACTTAATAAACCCTTATGTTACATGTTTGGAAAAAAATTCAATTTCAAGAAATACTTAGAAATATAGTACCTATCTGTGGGATACATACTTTGATAGTGTATAGGTCCTGAAAATTTAGATTCTTGGGAAATATGAACTATCAAATAAACATTAACAGTGAAATGTTACGGTAAATTTCATACCCAAGTGAAAAATTATTCTTGAAATTCTTTATTATATTTATTCAAGCTCATCAGGGTATAAATTTATTTCATATAGTTTTTCAGTGAACATAAAATACTCAATTAGAATTGATGTAATTTTATCAGGAAAAAAATTATAAAATGAAAATGGTTGTAGCTGTTCCATGAGAATATTTCAGTCATGAATTTTCTATTCATGTACATTATGATGTATTAATTCAACACATTATTATGTTTTATTATAATATCCTTCAGGTATCATCATATTTTTTGTCTTCAAGGGATCATACCATTTTATGGGTTCTAACTAAACTTTTTTATATGATACTACTCCTTATCATTTTCTCATATATAATTTTTTATATTAATTTTTTATACGTCTTTGTTTTATTTATTATTATCCTTTATTATTACCTTCTCATTAATTATCATAAAATTCACATTATCACATGAATTTTTTTAAATGTGTAAAATGTCACGATTTTAACATAACATATGCAATTTCCAATAAGAAAATTTTAAAAATATATTTCTTATTTTTTGTAGTGTTCCAATTCTATTAAATGTGGTAAAAAATATTTCCTACCATCATTTAAATGATAATACTTCCAAAATTCTACAAAAATATTAGATAAATTTGATAAAATTAATACCACATGCAATAATTATAAATAAGGCCTTAAATTATTTTTCTCATAAAATCAAGACTTGTTTAATAAAAAAATTTATGATTCAACATAAAAATTATTATTACACATAAAACATAATTATCTACTATAGTAAAACTTTTAGATTTGAAATTAATGTAAGAAAATGGACATGTGAGGAGAGTATGGGTATTTAATCTTGGAAAAATATCATCCCTTGAAATGCATAGATTCTGCACATGAGATAAGCATGAATTAAAATTTTTTTTGTAGTTGATACAATATATTTATCCAAACCATTGATCTATTAGTATTTCAATTATGGTATATGAGGATAAACCTTTACATCTATATCATTTCAATGATTGTTTCCTTGTAATAATATTATAAATAATATAATATGTTTTTTTCAAAAATACCCATGGAGGAAATGTATAACAGATCGAAATAACAATAAAATTTTGTAACAATTACATATTGACCCAAATGGATAAAATTCATAAGCATCCAATAAAATGAAAATTCATATGGCCTATAGAGAAATTTTGATGTAAAAAATTGAATGATTTAAATTTTGTTGAATCTCTTGGATGATAGATAAACTCATCACTATATTTTCATAGAATTCCATCTCATCTTCTTGATGATTTTTATTGATTCTAATGATCTTTTTAATCAGTATTTCCAAGGAAAGTATCATAAAACCATGACATGATTTTTTATCTATTTTGTTGGAGTAATATGATTATTCATCCTTAAATCAATATAAATTGATATCTATTTATATATATGACACCATTTACCCTCCCATATATATGAATCATCTTTCAATTATAACATATAGTCATTGGGGAATGAATTTATCTTTATATAATTTAGACACAAATTTTTAATAACTTTATTCATCCCATTAATTGATTAAGGGATCTTAACATTTTCTTAAATAATCAAACCACAAATCAAATATCATATACTTTGTTTTATTTTTAATTTTTTATAAACACATTATATGGTATTTTTTTTTCTAATGGAAAACATTAAATATTTCACACACCCCATGTATAAAGCATAATTTCAATATTATATAAGTTTATGAAAACATTTAATTAATCACTTAGTTTTCACCCTATATTAATATGTATAAAATAAATAAGGGTATCAATCTTCATGTTATAATAGTAATAATGCTATATTGTTATGTCTAAATAATCACTATATAATTTATGAATTTATTTCTATATAATTAGAATATTAGATTGTGGATTATGATGTTGGATAAAGATCAAACATTATATATTATTCAATTCTACATGACAAATCCATTGTACATTTCCAATAGAAATTTATTTCAATATCAAGTGTTCATAAAATTTATCTTTTTTCAGCCATCATTCAAAATCAAAATAGGGGTACACACTTTTAATTTATCCAATAAACATATTCATTTTTAAATGAAAAATGTAAAAATGTTTCAAAAATAATTATGATGATAAAGATTATTTAAAGGTAAAAAAGTAATAATTTTATCCATTTTAGTGTTATTAAAAATACCTATGGAAAAAGTATACAACATACAAGTGAATTTAAACCATGATTGAAATATAACCTTTGATTGGAATAACGCCTATATGAAACTAATAATAAAAATATAGAACCAAAATATATTTTTCACTATAATTAAAATTGTTTATAGTTTATGTTATTTTTCCGAAATTAATTTCACAACATCAAATATTAGGTAAAATCTAAAACTACAATTTTAAATTCAATTATATCATTTATAAATAAAAAACAATAAAAACCTAAATAAATTTAATAGTGGTAATACTGGGTTTAAATTTCCCCCAATAAATTAAAGAAAACAATCAATTATGAAGATATCTAAATCCATTTTAAAATATAAAAAGTATTTAAATAATTATTTAATGAATACATAAGAAGTGAATAATTTACATGAGCTGTTGAAAATCTTGTAAAACAACAATACAATCTTAAATGAAATTATTATAAAATATAAATAGAAAACAATATGTGATCATTCAGATAAATAAAATCAATATTTTCAAAATTAAATTTCTAGATTTAGGATTATATAACCAGAACACAATGATCATATTGTGAAATATATAAAAATTTGTAACAGAAATCAATAAATAAACTAGTAAACATCAACTATGAAACCAAATAACAAATTTATAAGATAGGGTTGGAATTGAGGTGAGGGGAGGGGATTGTGATGATATGGGGATGTGATTGGCGATAAGTGAGTTTGATTCTAGGATTGAGATAGGAGGAAATGGGGTAGTCAAAATTGGGAGAGGGGTCATTAGGCTATGTGATCATGGGTAGATAATACAGTTTATCATGGGGAGGGGGGTGTAGGTGGTAGTGGGATTGAGGGAATCATGGGGTGTGGTAAGCCATGATCTATTAGGGGGATGGAGGAAGTCGTGGTTGTATTATAATTTAGGTATTTTTAGTGATGTTTTAAATATTCCCTATTAAACATTAAATCAGTTGTGATTTACTTAGAACTCACTAATAATAATTAAAAGATGGAAGTTTCATATAAATTGATGGTAATTAATTGATTTATATATTCTACTCAACCATTAACAGTGGTTGTTATAAATTACATGAATAAAATTCTATAAATATATAGATTTATTATAGTGAACTATTTGCATTATTACATCACAATTATCCCTCAATCCTTTTAGGATTTTTTAGTTAAATTCACTATATATTAAAATTTTCATAATCATTTATTCATTAAAATTGCACTTATCAAAGTTATAAAATACTCCCACAATGTTATACACAATATATTCTCTTGAAAATGTCATGCTAAGATACAAAAAATATCTTCTGTGAGGAAATAAAACATTTTTAATTTTTGAAAAAAATTTAACAATTAAAATATTATATGAGTATTATATGTGATATTCTATAGCATTGGATAAAATCTAATAAATTAATACTCTTTTATTTAAAATATACCACTAATGGAGTTGGAATCAAAATTAATCATATTTTTTCAAACACTTGTATAAATATTTTTATCCTTAACTTCTTCTCAAACATGTTATAGAATCCTATTAATTAGTAACCATGTGTAATATCTCATTTTTTCATTACAACTCTATGTTAATAAACAACTTATTTATTTATTTAATAGAAATAAAATTAATATACACATACTTTTATAAGATCCATATGAGCTTGATATATTTTATTTCATTCAATTCCTTGATTTAGTAACCCTTTCCCCCATCATATGATTACAAACTATGAGCCCTATCAATTCCTCCCTTTATTTTTAACTCTTATATGTGAAACATTTTAAAAGTATAATTTTCATATCATATACACTTAAAAACCAAATAATTAATTTCTATAACATTATTTCCTAATATGGACCTTCTATGGAGTGTCTTAAACCCCCTCAGGTTTCTAGGATAAATTTTATCGTTTGAAAATAGTTCCCTTTTTATGGATCTTATATTGGTTTCAATGATATTTAGTAGCTACATGATGAATAATGTTTTTGACCTCCCAAATAACATTTATTATGTTTGAAACTTTTACCCAATATTACTATTTACATAGAACCAAAATATTTACATCATATGCCATAGTTCAACTTTTCACAACATTTTGAGAAAAAAGGATAAAAATTTATTATTCTCATTCACATTTTTAAGTGATTTATATAAAATTCAATTGAATGAATTCTATATCATGAATAATCCTGAATGAAACCACCAGTCTCTCTAAGTTATTAGAACACTCGATCATATTGATTATACGAGTAGAGACTAATATTATTTAGGTCATTATTCATATAATACTTTTGATATCTTAGGTGAATCATCATATTATACACTTGAAAATCCATATTCTACTGTTTATCAACATCATCATTTCTTATATTCAGTATGGGGTTTCTATAATATATATTATTGTCCCTAATTCACTTTTGGTAAGTTACAGGTCTTATGAATTACATAAATTAGGCTACTCCTTTTTATGGGTAAATCATAAATATTACATAAATGATGATCACAATATTCATATAATTTTTTTATCATATGAGTGTCATATTTTAAAAATATTAAATATTTAGTTTTATTAAATTTTATCCCATAAAAATGATGAACCATGTTGAACTCATTATATCCATTAGTTGGCTAAGTTTCTACTTTCACTATGAAATGAGTCCATATTGAAATTCCTATCACCACTTATAAATTTATGAATGGAATCATCCCATCCATATCATATATTAATATTGTGGTTTTTGAGATGATAATGTTTTCCAATCCTTCATATAGATAAACTAAACTCTATTTCTCTAATAACATAAACATATTAGGGAGTCCCAACTATGTGTAACCTAAAAAATCATAAGAACATGAACCTAATACTATTATGGTAACCCATTAATCTCATTCCAAACATCTGATATTACCGGTGAACCTACCATTGTACTAACCTATTATATGATCTAGTTCTTGAATAGTGCCTCTATGGAAGGAATTTTACACATATTATTTTTAAAGGGGATTTAATCTCTCCATGTTGTGTCATTTTATTTTATCAATAGATAATAATGTTTCTAAAGATTTATTCATGTATCCTATTCCATTCAAACAGATCATCATTATCAAATTGTATTGATATTTAACTCTTTACACAACACATGTCTTGTGTTACTAACCAAAATTAGAATCCAATTATATTTATACACATTCATATTCATACTGTAATGCCCCGACCCATCTAGACCAGAGCCGGTGTGTTACTAATTACATTAGAATGATTACAAGGAGTAAAATCATGAAGGATCGAGTAGTTTAGTAGACTTTAAGAAACTAGATATATACATGTAACTTATATTACATTGGGAAAGGTAAAAAAATACAACACATGACAAAAACTAATAGACTGCGTCCATGAGAACATAATAAATGGTCTCCTCTTGATAACATGTTAAAGGTACACAAATGAAAGGGGTGAGCCTAAATGCTCGGTAAGGGTTACAAATAGAGGATGCAAGAATCAATAATAACTAAATCATAAAAAATTAGGTACAGTCAATATGGCATGGTGAGTAAATGAAGAACACACACCTTTAATAAACTAAGAATTAAACTACATCCATAGGTTTTGTCATAGTGAAAACCTCATGGATAGAAATAATTGAAAACGAGTAAAAAAATGATTATTAATTGGATGTCATGTATCTGGAACATGATACCACAATAATATATAAATGTTTTGTGTTTTTGGATATAAGCATGTCTGGTTTTTGGAAACAAACTGGAAGGGTTTGTCGTGAACTGATTTGTCTCATTAGACCTGTCGATGCCTCGAGGGGATATAGTGGGACCCACCCACCACTAAATGTCAGGAATTCTTTATAAATATATTTAATAATTGTACAATATTACTTCTCAATATCTATATATATTTGAGGATAATGATTCATCAAAGGATGTTGAGAAAAAAAGATACTTTTAAATGAGACCATTGAAAATTTATTAAGGAAATAATCCTTAATCATTTCAAAGTGTCCCATACCATCTTGAAAAATTCAAATCATAATCCCTTATAATATCATGACAATAAGGAGACTATTGATATGATATAAAAAAGTTATGTACATACACCACAAGAATAAAATAAGTGGTGAATAAAAAATATATCTCGTTAAAGTTAATGTGAGATGAGAACAATCCTTTTTTACTTTAGAAAGAATAGAACTTTTCTAAACTCAGTTATATTTTCCATGAAATCAGATTTTTAAAATTAATATCCTATAAAATTAAATTCTAGGACATTGAAATTATATTTTAAGCATAAATGCTGTCCCACTGGAGTGAAATCATGTAAAAGTTGATTTTAATCAATCTTTTGAATTAAAATATTTCAGGACGGTTTAAAGAATTCAATATTGAGATTTTAAATTGAAATGGAATGTTTTATTTTATAAAACCAGAAATGAAACAAAATAGAATTTAAAATTTGTGATTTAAAAAGATAAAAATTTCTTAAAATATATTATAGAGTGAACATAAAAATTGGTATGAATTTTAGATGTTTTTTTAATCAAGATTGCATTTCAGAAGAATTTTTGAATGATTATTTTAAACATGTAACATACCATAAAATAAAGAAGTATTTTTATTGTTACACATATATAAAACATTCATGCATAATTTATGGTTATTACTGTTTAATTAATTATAATTTAATTGAGGCAAATAGAGAATAAGAGCAACCTAAATGAAAAATGGAGGTTTGGGTGGAACACTACCACCACTTTGTAATCAATCGATTCGAATGCCACAAAATTAAGAATTTTAAAATGATAAATCGAATAAAATGATAATAAATAGATTCATAATATGAATCATCAATGTGTGTTATACATACAACATACGCATGTAATTGTATTCAATACGGAAAATATCACACAAATGGAAGTGAGATGAAGAAACCCCTTAACTTAAGTCTGAATGTTTTCCGCTCTTGAACATAAGGTCCAAGAATATGAAATTCTATTTATTAATAACTTATTTTAGATCCAATTAGACATTTATTTAAATTATCATAATTTTTTTAGTTCATTTATTCCCATGATTATAAGTTATTATATTGAATTTCATCGTTCCACAGTGTTTATTTTCTGTATTTTCATAATCAATTCACTTGTTATTAAGTAATGGAGTTCGTGTAGAATAGATGTAAATCTCCAGAATTTAATTCACATATTATTTATGATCATCTATAGTTGATAGTGAAAATTTATATAATTTTGTTACATGGGATGAGGATGAATTATTATATAGAACTTTAATGATAACTATTTCAGTGAATTTGTGGGTTTTGATTACGACGAACTCATTTTTCTTTATAACATCATAAAAATTGTACAAAGGGATTAAAGAACCTTAAATATGGTATATTAAATATATAATAATCTGGTTAAACCATAATAATAATGGTTTCATGACCATAATTGTTAATTCTAATAGAAATCTAAAGCCCATCATCCTTGAATGTGCTAAATTGACACATCTTGGATGGTGATCTTGCTACTAGTATAAAAGAATGTAAAAGGAAGAGATGTTGATAAATTTTACCACTAAAATTTAAACATTATAGTACATGTAAGGTAATGGAGTCATCACATCATTTGGATAAGGAGAGGTAATAATAGAAAAATAAAACAAAATAACTTAAAAGGAGAGACCACGAATTGAAAAGCGGAATTTACCTCTTGATCCAAACATACTTGAGAGCCTCTTTATAGAAAGGTTTTGTTCTTTTTCTGAGACTAAGGCTTGCTGGATGTGGGAGAGGAGGTTGGGATGTTATTTGGACAGAATTTGGAGATGGAAAAAGGCTTTATAGGAGTGAAGAGAAGAGGGGGTGATGGGAAGTTTTAGTATAGGGGAGTGGGGATTTCTCAATTTTATATTCATTAATTTATTATTTCTCCACAAGACAAGGAATATCGAGTCATCAATGACCAAGAATAGTAATTTTATCCTGTGAATCTGAATCAATTGGTCTTACATCAGCATAACATTATACATGACTTTATATTCATTAGGGTATAACAATATTAACAAGGGTATGTTACTATTCATAAGGGTAGGTTACTATTCACCAACAAGTTATGTTTTTCTTGTCAGACTCCAAATTACATGCTCATCGCCACCATGTATGTCAGATTTTCGAAATTCACATCACAGAAATGACAAACATATGTTTACATGGCTAGGTTATAACAAAGTAGTGTTTTTAAAGACTTAGTGATCCATGCATTCTATAATAAATCTATTTGTAAATTCCTATGGGGTTACATTATCCCCTCATTACAAAAATTTCATCGTCAAAATTTGAAATTAAACTTAGAAATTTAATGGTTGATATTTGAAAATTCCCTTATTGAAACCCACAACAGAAGTAGGGTTAATAAAATATACTCCAAAAAAGGTTACTGGAGATGATGTGGTCACCCCAAAAAGTATGATTTTGGATGAGGTGGCAAGGGTAAGGTGTTTTCTGATTGATATTGTGAAGACGGCGAGGTTTGGGGAGAGAGTTCCATCGTTACGGGGATTGGTATCCCAGGGGATGGGAGGTGGGGAGGAGAATTTCAGGAGGCGGGGGTCGTGGGTTTGATGGATTCCTCCAGTGGGCGGTCTGAAGCTGAACGTCGATGGGGCATGCGCGGGAGGTAATATGCATGATGGTGGGGTGCTTCGAGACGGCAGTGGTAGTGTGTTGCTGGCTTTCGCTGTGCACTACGGGAGGGGGATCTCGATGCAGGCAGAGGCCCTAGCGGTCCTTTCAGGGATATCTGTGTGTCTGGACAAAGGCCTGATGGTGGAGAAAATAGAGACTGACTCGAAAATTATACATGATGCGTTACATGGACAGGGTACGATGCCATGGAGGATTTCTTATACTATCAGACAGTGCAGGGCGATTATGGGGAACGACATAAGGGTTACTCATACCTGGCGGGAAGGGAACAAGGTTGCAGACTACTTTGCTTCTATTGCAGCTCCGGGGGATATTTCAGTTTGGGTGGATAACGCCTTGCCAATTAAACCTGACGGGGTCAATCTGATTAGGGGAGATGCACTAGGACTACATTACTTTCGCCCTCCGTAGGGGGGTCTACATTTGTTTTTTTTTTGTTTTGGTTTTTTTGTTTTTGGTGTTATGAATGGGGTTGCTTGGGATTAATAAAAAAATTGTATTTGGGGGGGGGGATGAGGTCATAGTAATTGGAAGAAATAAAACTGGACATGGAAGAAAAATCTAATTATGAAGTACTGGTTGATCCTGATATAGAACATGTTCATATTAATATTGATTACTATAGAACTATAAACTAAAAAAAATCATCTTTATTATCAATGATTATGATAATAGGAAACCATTTTTTAAGACTATATTCCTTGAGTCGAGGAATTATTCCACTCTATAAGAGTATAAATATATTCCTCCAAAGCCACTTTTTTTTTGTATATTCAAATAGCTCACTTTTTGGATAAGTGAAAACATAAAAAATTCATAGAAATAATTCAAAAACATCCCAGGATAGAAATTCAAAATTCAAACTGATTCCAACCTGCGTACCACACCAGCCATTTAAAATTTCAAATTTCAGAAGAAATTACACACGATACCCACTTAGACCTGAAATCCTGACACACGCCACATTCACAAACTCACTATCATCATCACTAATGTGTCTCTGGGTAGACCTCATAATCTCCAGAATCCCCAAGCCGTCAACGACCAACACTGCTGAAGAAAGCACGCCAATAAAAGAAGCTACATCATGACCTAAATCCCGAATACCATATGCATTATCCTTGGACGAGTTACTCAAGATATCCATAGGCCGACAGAGAAGAGGAGATGGAACCACAATATGGAGATGAAACCAAAAAAGCTGAAAGATACCATCCATACACCAAAACACCATTTCCAAGAACCAAACTAGCACTGCAAACAAGTTCCACTGAAACGGAATGCTAGAATACTAGGAGACCAACTAAAACACAAGAGAGAACCAAAATAACACCAGACCGAAACTCACAAGAAGAAAACCTACACCAGAGAAGGAAACCAAAGGCCAATGAGCTTCCACCTGTAATACCATCAAAATGATAACCAACACGTCTGAAAACTCCCATGAAAACAGACGTGATAGACCAATATGGGGTCTGTTACGATATATCTGGAAGAAAGAGAAGATAATGAAAAAATCTAGGGCTTTGACAACGAGAAGAACTTCATGAGACAAACCAGATGAAAATCTACCCAAAAACAAAGCAATCAAATAAACTAAACTTGGCCAAAAACATTCCAAATCCATCCTCAGTGGCATCGTGATGGATAATGGTGGGGTCAAGCACAGTGGGCGAAGACAAAAAGAGAATATGGGGAAGAACAATTACCATTTTTGCCGGTGATCCAAGAATAGACATGAAGAGAAAGGAATGAAGGCTAGGAATTGGACCAACGAGAGAGAAAAATGAGGGAAAACCCAACTTGAAGCTCGCACCGAAGTGAGAATATTATCACCATGGAAGGAGGGAGGGAAAAGACAAGGGTAAGTATAGAACCTGAGGAATGCTGATCCAGATGAAGGAAACACTACCAAATAACTTCATCATGTATTCTCTTGAACAATTTTAATAACTTGAATTACTATAAAAACCATATTAGAAACATGCATTCTTACATATTCCTTAAGTATGATACATGTTATTAGATATATTACTAAAATCCTAAAGTGTTGTAAACTTCATTGATGATAGCATAGACCACTTCTCGAGAAGTGAAGAATCTGTTCCAAGGTAGTCAATAATTATCCAAATCAATAATTTCTTCATCATTATCTCAACATATGATATATATTAATGGTTTTCCTTCCCTCAATCATGATTTTTTCTAAAAATTTAAACATTCCACTGAATCACTTTTCCTTAATACCATTTATCAAATGACCTCAAATCATTAATGAAAAGTACTACAATACAATCCTTATATATCTCATATATCATACAACCAGTACTTTATTGGAAAAATATAAAAATGGAATGATTCTTGACTAGGAATATTAATCATTCTACTTCATCTGTGGTCGAATCATAACTTTCACATTATCCATAATCATCATTTGGGGTAAATTCCTTTGATGATTAGGACATTACTTCACATAGTGTCCCATCTCCTTGAAATTGAAGAATTATACATTGGAATACATTTTTTAACCATTAAAATCATAAACTAGGTGTCTTTTTTCTCCACACCTATAGAAAGAAACCATTCCTTTCAAGAATTTACCAGGGTGATTCTTTCCATTGTTATGACATGTGGGAAAACACTTCTTTCCCTTCTTCCATTTATCCCCATATCTATCTGCCATCCTCTTATTCATTTTCTTCCCATCAAATCCATATGAATAAGTGAATTATTTACATACCATGTTAACACATGAGATTATTTCATCATATGATGAGGATACATGGGAGAAAATCATCCTTTGAAATGATGGCTTAAGACCATTAGAGTTATGGTCCATCTAACTCTTCACATCCCATGAATTGGTGAAGTTCTCATTCCTTCCACTAGGCACCATATCTAATCAATTCCATATTATATATTAGCTCATAAAATTATGAACTCTCTCTAACTCAAAACATGGTATAGTGCATAGCCTAAATTTATGCATTGTAAATCCTAGATCCATATACTTTGGTTACTTTGGGGTCATAAATCCCTCACAATGGGGGTAAATAGAATGTTAATTATCCTAAAAATATCCCATGGGAGTGTCAAACCAAGAGTACAGAAAGGTCTGTTTTCATGTACCAGGATACCCCAGGTCAAGCACAAAATTCATTGTCGGAGTTTTTACTCCTAGGTACATCTGTGCCAGAGCTTCCTCTACTTGTTTGTATCCAGACATTGAGGTATTTTCAAGAAATATCCACATAATATATTACATACCAAATTATAAGATGTTATTTTTTGTTTATTCTCAAAGTCCATCTAAGGGATTTGTTCTATAACCTATGTTTTCTAAATATATTTCCTAATGTTTCTACTAAACTTCCTCTAATACAAACTGTAACGCCCCGACCCCTCTAGACTGGAGCCATTTCGTTACTAATTACATTAGCATGATTACATGGAATCAAATAACAATGGAACGAGTAGTTTATTAGTCTTGAAGAATCAACATAGATACATGTAACTCATATTACATTGGGAAATGGAACACAATACTACACATAACAATAAATAGTAAATTGCATCCAAGAGAACTCAATAAATGGTCTCCTCTACATAACATGTTGAATTTAATCAAATGAAAGGGGTGACTTAAAATGATCTTTATTGGTTACAAATAGTGGAAGCATAAATCATTAATAACTAAATCATAAAAAATTAGGCATAGTCAATATGGCATGGTGAGTAAATGTAGAACACACCCCTTTAATAAACTGAGAATGAAACTATATCAATTGGTTTGGTCATATTGAAAACCCCATGGATTGTCATAACTGTAAATGAAAAAAAGATAATGCTTATTAATTGGATGTCATGTATCTGGAACATGATACCACAATACCGTTTAAATGGTTTATGTATCTGGGTATAAACCTATCTGAATTTTGGAAAGAAACTCGAAGGGTTTGTCGCCAACTGATTTGTCTCAAGAGACCTGTCGATGCATCGAGGGGAAATAGTGGGCCCACCTGCCACTGCATATCCCAAACGTTCATTATACTTAGATTTAATACTTTTAACCTATTCCTTCTCAATATCTATATATATTTGAGGATACTGATTCATCAATGGTTTTTGACATAAATAAGTATACATTTAAATGAGACCATTTAAAAAATCATGAGGAAATAATCCTTAAACATTTCAATGTGTCCCCTAACACTTTGAAACTTTCAAATAATAATCCCTTAGAATATCATGAGAATAAGGAGACTCTTTATGTGGTATAAAAAAGGGCAGTACATACAACACAAGAATTAAATAAGTGGTGAACAATGAATATATCTTATAAATTTTAATGTGAGATGAGAAAAATCCTTTTTTAGTTTAGAATGATGAGTTCTTTTGCGAAATCATTTATATTGTCCATGAAATCAGATTGTTAAAATTAAAATCCCAAAAAATAAAAAACTAGGACAATGAAATTATATTTTAGGCATAAATGATGCTCCACTTAAGT
Source organism: Viscum album (assembly GCA_963277665.1). NCBI lineage: Eukaryota > Viridiplantae > Streptophyta > Magnoliopsida > Santalales > Viscaceae > Viscum > Viscum album. The sequence goes on along the minus strand of OY728131.1, from coordinate 845,379,438 downwards.
GAAATCATGTAAAAACTAAATTTAAAGAATCTTTAGAATTAAAACATTTTAGGGCGGTTTAAAAAATCATTAAGAATTTTTTAAAGTGAAAAGGCAAGTTTTATTTCATAAAACCAGAAATGAACCAAAATAGAATTTAAAATGTGTGATTTAAGAAGATAAGAAAAGCGTTAAACAGATTATTGAGTGAACATCAAAATAGTTATGAATTTTAGAAGTTCTTTGAATCAAGCTTGCATTTCAGAAGAATTTTTTAATGTTTATTTCAAACATGTATCTTCCCACAAAATAGAAGTGAGATGAAGAAACCCATTATATTAACTCTGAATGTGTTCCGTTCTTGAACTTAAAGCCCTAGAATATGAAATTATACTTATTAATAACGTATTTCAGAAACTACTAGATATGTATTTTTTTATCATAATCTTGTTTAGTTCCTTTATTCCCTTTTTCATAAGTTATTATATTGAATTTCTTCATTATGCAGTTTCTGCTTTTCTATTTTCATAATCATCTCACTTGTTCTTAAGAAATGGAGTTCATGTGGAATGGATGTAAATCTTCAGAATTGAATTCATATATTATTTATGGACATATATATATATATATATATATATATATGTTATTGGTCATTCATATAATTTGGTAACATGGCATGAGGATGAATTATTATATAGAACTTTAATGATAACTATATCAGTTAATTTGTGGGTTTTGATTACAACAAACCCATTTTTCATTATTTATTAATTACATTTGCACAAAGGGATTACAGAACCACACATTGGGTATATTACATATATATTAATCGAGTTAACCATAAAAATAATGGTTTTATGAGTAGAATTGAGAATGATAATAGAAATCTAAACCTCATCATCATTGAATGTGGTAAATTTACCCATCTCGGATGGTGTTCTTGCTACTAGTATAAAAGAACGTAAAAAGAAGAGATAATGATAAATTATTACACTATCATGACAAAATTATATTACATGTAAGGTACTCGAGTCATCACAAAATTTGGATATGGAGAGGTAATAATAGGGAAAAAACAAATGCACATTAAAGGAAAGACAAATAATTTAAAAGCAGAAAATACCCCTCGACCCAACATCCTTGAGAGCCTTTTAGGGGAGAGGTTTCGGTATTTTTATGAGAATAAGGATTGTTAGACATGGTAGAGGAGGTTGGGAGTATATTTAGATAGAATTTGGAGAAGGCACAAGGCTTGAGAGGAGTGGAGAGAAGAGGGAGTGATGGGGGGTTTTATAGTGGAGGGGAGAAGAGATTTCTCAATTTTATATTCCTTAATTTATTATTTCACCACAATACAAGGAATAGTGAGTCTTACCTACCCAATAATAGTAATTTTATCACGTGAACCCAAATAAATTGGGCTTATATCAGTATAACATCATACATGACTCTATAATTAGTCTATTTAAATTATTTTGTAAATTATTATATTTCACTATTCATAAAAAATTCATGTATTTCAAAAAAATCACAAAAATTCATCACAACCTTTTTTTGACATCTAGAATAAAAAAATAAGCTCATTTTTAAAAAACAATTTTCTAAATATGAAAAATTTAGTATTTAATAAAAATCACAATTTATTCAAAGAAAAGAGTTTTAAAACATTTATTTACTTATTCCAAAACATAAGTATATCATACTTTTACAGGAATATTATTTATATACCTTCATATATAATGTTACTATTCATTAGGGTATATCACTATTCATAAGGTTATGTTACTATTCCTAAGGTTAGGTCAATATTCACCAAAAAATTTATTTTTTTCTTATCGGACTTCAAATAAATTACTCATCGCAACCGTGTATGTCAGATTTTCAAAATTCAAATCATAGAAGTTAGAAACTTATGTTTACATGGAAAGGTTAAAACAAAGTTGGGTTTTTATAGAATTAGTGATCCATGAATTCTATAATAAATCTATTAGTAAATTTTTGGGGTGTTACACATACCTTGCATAAGGTACATGAAACCCAATCTTGTTATTTATGAATAATAATCGATTTCCAAATTTAGATTCAAAACTCAATCCCATCCAAATTCAAGGCAGTAAATGATATTGAATCAATCATCATTCATAGAATATAAATAAATATATCCTTGTATATTAATATTAAAATAATTTTAAAATTTTATACTAAATAATATATAATAATTTGTAATATAAAAATTATATCAATGTTTAAAATAGGGAATAATAATTAAATGAACAATTCATGTATTTAAAAATGAGATTACAATTTATAAAATACATGACAAATAAATAAATTATATTCACTTTATAATTTTATATAACATTATATAAATTCAAAATTTTTTAATATACACTTTAAATTCACTCCAAATATAAAACTTTTTCCTATTATTTAATTTTAAGAAATTTGAATTTTATATATGATACAACATGAATTATAAACTTTTTAAATTTCTATTCTATTGTGTAATAATTTAGATAATCCAAATATTAAATATTTATGATTATTTAAAATATGATCAAATTAATCATCAAAACTCATTTTGATGTGGTTAAAATAATTTCCTAAAATCAGCGCTTAATTTGATTTATTCTAATTAAATATTATGAATAGTTCATTATATTAAATAAACACTCTTATATAGTAATACCTTATTTCTTAATTTATAAAATAAATTTATTATTATTATATTAAATATTCATATCTAAATTATATACCTTGATATATAATTAGGAAATGTATTTTCAAAAATGAAAATTAATATTTAGGATTACTGATCAATTAAATGTTGTATAAAATATTAATGAATTAACTATTTTTTTACTCTTAAAAAATTTATAATAAAAATTTTAATTTAACAAATATAATAAATTTTATTTTCTCTATTTCATTAAAAAACTATTAATTATACAATTCAATATATAATTGAATTTTAAAAAAAATCCCTTTATATATAATTTTTAATGATATTCATAAATAACATAAAATGATTAAAACACCAATTCATTGGATTAAAAAGAGCTCGAAAGCCTAAAATGAGAATAATTTATATGACTGTTACCCTCATCTCATATATATATCCTAGGATTGTCATCAACATAAATATGCTCGTATACCATTATCCTTATAGAAGGATAATCAAGTGGAACTAGTCTCTACGTGTGATTAAACCAATATGGTATTTGACACAATGTGTATTGTTATCTATGATATACTAATGCATGATATTAAAACAATAAAAAAACACATGATTAATTAATTTCATAGGGGTCAAATATGAATAATCCGATATAGTGAGGGTCTTTTTGCGATTCACACAATTTCTATGTAAGGTCTCTCTCTACACTAATGTATGATTAACTTCATGCAGTTATACCTTATGTGACATTAACAAGGAACTACATATGAATAATATTGTGTTATTTTTTAAATGGGTCAATGAAATATTAAACTAGTATGGGATAACCCTTCACTAAAATAAAATTGTAGTTCCATACGATATTGATTATATCATAATAATGTTTTGGAACAATATTTTTCCAAAACAACATGAAATATTCATTATCAGCATGATTTAGAGATTTTTATGGAATATAAAATATCTAATTCCACTAGATGGTTTCTTATGATATTTTTGTTGTTAACCAATGTAGAAGAAATGAATGAGAAACTGAAAACTAGTAACGAGATGCTAGAATAATGAAATCATTTAACTATATAAAAGAATAACATATGTATAACCCTCACAACAACATTATTGTTGTGTTTGTATTCATCTCATGCATTGGATAAAGATAACCTAAGAGATACCTAAAAAGAATACCTACAATTTGATATAACCACATGTTCTCTGAATCCCCTTAAAAGTTTGGCAAATACCCTCTTTCCTTCATGGTATGCTAGTTGCTCTTATGGAAAAGAATAAAGAAGAGTTGTTCTTTCAATTTTGGGAGGATCGGTAAGAGGTTTGGTAGGATCGAATGATCAACTTCTCGTGATGATAACCTCATTTGAAATCCTTTATATACACTATCGTATCATCTATTCCTTATCTCAAAAGATCTAAAACATATGAGTTATGCATATGGTTAAAAACCATTTATAACACCATAGTCGATCCAAAACCCATGTGTTACATCAAATGAAACACTAATAAGAATTATAACTAGATCAGGTAAATTTTAGAATGTACTACATTTTGATTTCTCAGGCAAATCATTTCATTATGATGTGATACCAATAAATTATAATACAGTAGTAGTATTAAAATATCATATATCATAACTAATGATATACCTATTACACTCCATATAATATTTCCAAAATTCATTATTGGATTTTATGTATTTTGGGGATATCTTTTCTAAATAAGGATAAAAATATTCCAAACCATACTCTCATCATGTCAGATAACTCATTTTTTAAATATTTTCCTTACACATAACATGGGATGTTAACACGATTCTTCATTTGTTATGCTACATACTAAAAAAAAGTTAGTGATTATAATACCATATTTAATAATAGTATGTGTGATAAATTATAATCATAGGAATAATAACTCATAAATCACATGTATATCCTAACTTATTATTTCAAAAGTCTTAATTTATGTCATTTAGGGTCTATTTCTATAATGTTAACTAACAAATTCTGTAAAAATAACTGGACCATTTATTAATTACTAACTATATTCTCCAAATCTGTTAAATATAATGTTACAAATTTTTAAATATCAATATCAATAAATAACATATAAAATTAAAGAGGTCCATTATCTTTAAGAGATTAAATACACTACAAAACATATTTAGATGAATTATTAACTCTTTTAAATTCTTCTTAACAATGTTTCATAGATGTAACCATACTCATAACACTATGTGGCATATCATGGATCCATACATAAAATGAGTGGTGAAAAAAAATATCAATAAGGTTATAGAATTCAATAAACACGGGGTAAGATTTGATAAGGTTCAATAATCATATTTTCGAATAATAAAAGAAAGGAAACATAAATATTAAAATGGAAACATGAAAAAGATGAAAAATATCATTATATAATTTAAATCATGGAAATAACAAAAATGTGGCACAATAATAAAATGTTTCATTATAAATAGAAGTCATGGATCTCTATGATAATATCATAACATAATGGAAAATTCTAATTGTATCATTTCAATGAACAACATTTTGGAAAAAGATAATTATATCATTCCCACACATAATGATCTTGTGATATATAAATCATTATCCAACATATTGGGTGGATGTATAATTTTGATCTTACCCATCAGTATAAAATCACATTCATATGTCTTCCACATAGAACAATAACATACATTAAATGAAAACATGAAATATACCCTTTATAAAGAAACAATTAGTATAATAAATCAATAAATATTTAAAAAAAATATTTATCATATAAGATCCTTAAATAATTTATTAAGGAATATTGATCATCAATTTTCAAAAAATGATTAGTGGTCATGAAATTATATATCAAATTAAATTTAAATCATAATAATGGATTAGGGGTCAAAACATTTAACTACTTTATAAAAGTTTCAAGAGTGGAGTTAGTTAACAATTTAAATCCATAAAATCATAGTATTTCCAAAAAAACTATCATATTTTATGTCAAAAAATTTCAATATTGGAAACCATTTAAAGAAAATAATATATATCAGAGTGTGACATGAAATTGAAGAACACATAGAATTGTTCTTTTTTTATATTAACTTAATGACATGATTGAAAAGCGTATTAGAGAAAAATTTATATCCTAAGAATTTAAAGAGTAATAGAATGTTATTAAACAAATAAATGTATATAAATATAATTATTAAAATTTATAATATAGAAGAGAGATAGATAAGGATTGACATAGAAAAAACTTCAAGAATAAGAACGATTGTAGAAGAAATATTATATTGAGTCCTGACCTTCTTTGGATTCTCAAATTATATTATGAATTGTTAATTTAAAATTTTTAGTCATATAATTCAGATAAATATTTTTGTATATTTAATAATTTAAATTCCATTATATTAATGTTTTTTTCATTTACTAAATTAATATGTTTTTCTTGATCATTTCATGGATTTTCAATTCAAGAAACAAAATTCACTTCCTTATAATATTAATATTAAATGATCACTATCGAATGGTTTTATAAGCTCCATAATATTAATTTTATATATTTAATATCATTTTATTAGTATGGGAGTTTAATATTTTAGTATATAGTTACAATTTATTAGATATTTCCTAGTAAGCCGGTTTTTTATTGCATAAAATTATTTTGATTTATTAATTTTAATAACAGTATTATCATGCCTATATTATAATTATATAATATTAGGCATGAAATTTTATTATTATTAATGTTATATCCAATCATATAATAACTTCTAATAAATATATATGAAATTAATAAGTTCAAAATATAAAACCATCATTCAAGTAGATTGCATAATAACATTACATATGGATGATGTTTTTTAAAATAGTTATAATGAAAGAAAAAATTAATAAATATTGTAAATTTATGAAAATTTATAGGATATGTAAAATATTGTTTTATGGTTATTTTTAGTTATTACTTATATTATAGAATGGGTAAGATAAAAATCGAAATGAGAGGACATTAGTATGGAAACATGTATTGTGATGTGTTTTTCACATCATTTGGATTCAGTATATATCCTTCAAAGGGGAGTGTTATTTGTAGACCATAGACCTTTTTACATTGATATTCATGATTATAGAGGTATTTGAGAAGTGACTTATCAAATTTTATCTTTTTTTATGTTATAAGAATGGGTGTGATGAGTATTTATATTTCCATGGGAGCGGTATCTTTGAAAGAAATATTGAATACTTTATTATCTAGGATAAAAAAATATGAATAGTATTGATTTCAATGACCTTTAATAGTCCATGATTAAAAATATAATCTCAACTGAATTTTAAACACACCAAAAAATTAATGGTTATGTAATAAAATTATACACAATACTGTACCAAAAAATGTTTTATATTCAAATAAAATATATGCTAGTTTTTTAAAATTGATTTATATATTTGGAAATAGAGTTTCTTATTTTGAAATAAATTATTCTACTCATAAAATAAATTTAATGTAATAAAAAAATTATAAAAATTATATTCATTTTTAAATCATAATTATGTTATAAAACTGTTGATATTTTAAAAAAATCATATTTTTCAATATTTACCAAAAAATAATAATTTTCATAAATGTTATAAAAATTCAGAAAAATATAATATTTACATGAAGACCCCAAAAATTTAATTAATTTTATAAAATTCATAATCAACATATGATAAATTTAACTTTAAAATAAAATCATATAGTATACAGAATTTGTTTTGAAGAATAAATAATATTTTTTTCTATGAGTGATTGTGTTTCTATATATAATATTATTTATTTATTAATATATGATTTCTAATAAATTATAATATATCCATTAATGCTAATAAATTTATAAATTAGGTTATTCAAATATTTATATTTTATTTTAAGAATTATCATTTTAGTAACATAATTCAAATGTACCACTATATATAATTTTCATCAAATGATTTAATAAATTATTTTATGATATTATTATATTAATATAAATATATTTATTTTTGGTAAATTTTAATTTCAAGGAACTTTATGTTTGTAATCTAGAAAAAAAATTACTTATTCTATTATTTTTTAAGTAGAATTCACATTTGAAGATCTTTTTAGTTTAGAGTTTTAGAGAATTGTGACGAAGTCTTACAAAGTAAACTAATACAATATTAGTGGATACTTATACTTAGTATCCAATTTTCCAGAAAACAAATTTTTTAAAATAAAACACGATTTCTATTTATCAAAAATATTCGCAAGTATCTCATTGATCTCATCCTTGTATCTCTTCCCCCTTAAATAATTTTAAAACATTTTAAAATTTAGGATGACTACACAAGATCATTAAGGGACATAAATGAATAGAACATTTTAGCCCATTGAAAAAACATAATAACATTTTCTTTATAACATAAATTTTTACCACGAAAAAAGAAACAACTTTTCAAAATGTTCATTATCATACCTTTTAAAAATCAAATGAATTTCATGAAAACTCATAAGAATGAATATAAATATATGTAGGTCACTTTGGACATAATTATACACCAATGGAATAACCATGCGGTCAACATTCATACATGCCACTCATACAAATTGAATAATCATACGGTCAACTTCTATACCCAATTCCATGGGGGTTATAACATAACAACCCATCCATACTTTACCAAAGAACCTCCCATCATGTGTTTATCACATAACCATCCATCAAATGTATATGTACTAATTTATAATCATAACACATAAAAGAAAACAATTTTCATCTTTTCAATCATAAAATTACATTTTCACTCATAAATAAATAATTCCACGTTTTAAAAATAATCAATCCATTTTCAAAACCCATTTTAATTAACAGAACAAATATAATAGTAAAATAAATTTAATTTAAATATTTAATCATTTAAAAAGAGATTTTAAAATCAATGTGTCCCATACCACATTGAAACATTTGAATCATAATCCCCTTGAAGGAATAAAATTAAAGAAGACATTAAATAAGATGAGTATAATTAAATTGTTGATATTATATGTAAAATGGGTTTTATATAAACCTCATAAAAGAAGTGGGATGTATAACATCAAAATATTTCTAAAGGAGTGGAGATTGAGGCAAAGTTCCTTACCTTGAATTTGACTCAACAAATAAAATAATTATATTCCAAAATAATAAACATAGTATAATTATTTAATTGTTTATGAAAAAATTTCATTTTTATTATTCCTTTTATATTTATTATTATCATGTAATAATAATTACTTATTTATTTAAGTTCTTGTGGTCCGTTTTGATGATATTTGGTACTTTAGTTCAAAATGACTTTTTAATGGTGTCTACTGTCAAATTAATGGTTACTAAATCATTTAAAGAATAATAATAATGACATAATAATAATTTTTATACATCAATAAAATCTTTTAATCCATCCATTAAATATAGATATAAAAAATGAACTACCTTGCAATCATAGAGACGATAAGTCGTACATACACATGAGTAACATTTCCATTTTTCAATATTAATTATGGAAATAAGGTAAGTAGAATTTTTTAATTAAATAATGAAAAAAATATCATATATATCATGTTATCTTGTTAAATATAATTATATATATCTTCTAATTGAATTAGAGATGAAAAAAATTGCATCACTTCGTGGTGGTGAAAATTAACATATACACACAAACGACGCTATAATTTTTCTATGTATACAATGGTAATAACATAAATGATATATTATCTTTTCATAAGGAAAATATGTCATAAATATAAAATATAAACATTAATTATTTCAATATAACCAGTCTTGTGAAATGGTGATTGGTAATGAATTTCATCAGTTCATGAGGCATCATTTCTCCATACACACAAATGATTAATTCTTTTACCATTTTATGGAATTAGAGATGGTTTTATGTGGTGATATTAACATAATAACATATCAACTTATATAGTATAATTTATTTATTATTTAATCATGTTTTAAAAATATTTGAATGAAATCTGAGAAGAAACAAAACAAAAATACTTAATTTAAAACAATACATATTCCTTAGAAAAAATTTGTTTATTAACACATTAATACCATAAACTATGTAGTTCAACCTAAACTAGGAGCCGTAGAATTTGGGGAGGGATTATAGGAATGGATTTTAGTAGTGATAGGCTGACCCAAATATTTATTTATGTTTGAATAAAAGAGAATAACATGCTCCCTTTTATAAGATATGCGAGTGGTAGTACTGAAATTTCTAAAAATATTAAATTAATATAAAATCATTTTCTATTCTTAATGGATCTAAACTAATTTTTTTAGACTATAGTATGATATTGGGTCAAAATTAATTAATATAATGAAAATTGTACAAGTTTTTAATATTTTTTAGTCCTTGTCTTTTTTTTAACACTTATTTAACTTCTATTACCCTTACTATGAAATCATGTGTTTTTAATATTTAAAGGTTAATATAGTTAATATAAAATTCCAAAATTCCAATAAATAAATAATTTATGATACTATAAACTTTTTCCAGATATGTTGGTTGAATTAAATATTTATATAAAATTTATTTCATTTAATAAAATTTTATTTACCTTAAAAATCATTAATTAAAATTTTGAAACCATTCATTATTTGACATTTAAAAAATATAAAAACCAAAATATATCTTCGATACAACAATTTTAAAACATCACTTACATTTAAAAGGTATCTGTTAAAATCTTGGATGGAATTAATTATCTCAAATTATATTTATTTTAGTATTTTTAGTATCAGTTATTAGATTTATACATTAGAAGAATAATTACTCTATCATCATTGTATAATTATTTAAGGTAATTAATTATTCAATAAAAAATTAAAAAAATACATGATTAATATAAATATTTTATATTTAAAATTAATATTTATAGTCAAAAATATTTTCTAAATAACCCCATATAAGGAATGTTATAGTTATTAAAAATATGAGTATTATATATTTAACTTTTCTTAAAATAAGACACTATAATCTGAATAAATCAATAAAATTGGCACTAAGACATTATAAATTCAACCCAATGAAGAATTTTGGTTGATAATCACTTATTAAAAAATTGTAAAATAATTTTTGATGCGTCATTTAATTTGTTCAGGTTGTGGTAAAATTTGAATTTATATTTATCACAAACTACTCTTCTTATAATGACTTAGTATAGTGATAATACAAGTAGATCCCACATAGAACACTTATGGAAGGTAACGAACCATAACTTTGAACCCATTGTATTAGATTCCACACAAATTGGTTTAGGTTTTGGATTTATTAAAAATATTGGTTTTGGTATAGCATTTTGGGATATGGTTGGGATCATATTAATTTAGGGACTCAGATAAAACGATTATTTTGATCCTAACTTGGTATGGTCCTAAGATTTGGCCATGAAGGAGTGAAAATATCACTAGTTTCTTATAGTCAGAACAACTAAATCTATCTAATATGAAATTATCCCTTTGCTTTGATAAAACAAAAAAACCAATTTGCATTAATCCTAGTAGCAATGGAAGAAAATATCACATGGTAATGATCATAACCTAGTATATTATAATCAGGTTAATATCATTCATTCAAACATACCATGGGCATGTTTTTATAAAATATTTGAATAAATAATTATTATATAACCTTGATTAATTTCATAGGGATATCATCTTATGATTTTTGAGATTCATTAAGTGTAGAACACCACTACTCTTGACCATAACCCTTTGTGATTTATCCACTCATGATTGTAATAATTGATTTTTAAGAAACAATTATGAGCATGCTAGGTAGATTAAGAAAACAATTACGATATGATAGTTTTGAATAATTTTTTCAATAATCAAGAATTTCAAAAATCTATCAAACATTAAATCAATCAATCACATACATGAAATAAAAACTAGCAAGAATGAATGGTGCATCCGCTATCATAGGAAAACAACAATGGTAAATGGATGTTGAAATTTTATATGAAAATGAAAGGTATTACAAACAAAAAAAGGTGATTGTATTTAATTGAAAATGTATAAGAATATTTCCTAGAGATGAGTTGGGGAGAATATTTGGAAGAAAAAATGATATATAATCAATGAAAAGTGAGATAAAAATCAAGAGGAGCCAATGATCTATCTTTTGTACACATACTAGAAGTAATTAATTGTGACACTATATGATGTGTAATATTTTCATGTCATATAACCTCAATAAATTGTCTTCTCTAGGATTATTGGATCTGGAATAAATAGCATCCAAAATCTTCATGATTTGGAAGTCTGACTCATCTCCTGACATGTAATAGGTCTTTATAGAAGTGTGACATCCATTTGCTGGATCTTTTAAGTGGGAATTGGAATTAAAACATTACTAGAAATGTATTAGAGATTCAAATCATGTAACCAACTCATAGATTCTAATTGATTCACAAATTTCATCACAACATATAACATGCTCTAAATGATTCTTAATGGAATTTAAGACGATTTCATTATGTGTAATTATAATTTTTCCCTTTTATTCATATATTCCTTTAGAATCTTGAATAAATATTATTGTAAATAATCAACACATACCTGGTAAATTATAGAGTGAAACATGAATAATATTTAACAAAATTACTGTGAATAGTATATACAATTTCATCTTATCAAATTCTTCCACACTAGTACAATTGTTTATCCTCAAGAAAAAAAGAATCTCAACAGGGATAAAAGTATAAAAAAATTTCAAACAGGAAAATTTTATTATGACCATGTAAATAAAACAAAGTGTCTGTAGAAAAGGATAGTCATCTAGAATCACTCCATTACTGAAATTCAGTCATGCCTCATAGTTCATTTCTTTATTCAAATTCTCGTACTTTTAATTTCAATCTCTAAAATATTTTTAAAATGCTATCACATTCTAAATTTACCTCATAATTAATTTTATCTCTTCACTCATGGAAGAAATTAAACTAGAATTATTCTTAAACTAGAGATACATGTTTATAACCATCTACTTGCATCGGTTCTACTATCTCCACTTTATGAAGAAAAATTGGAAATTAATCTCGAGGGCTTCAACAAAAAGGGTTCAAAAAACATGGAGGCCGATGGAAGGTGGGTAAAAGTGAAAATTAGGCTAAAAAAGAAGGTATTATCTAATGTTTAATGCATGATAAGTAGAAATAGTGTAATGATTTGGTTCCATTAAGATCAAACTATGTCTATGCTCCAAACAGATTAAACTATATCCATAAGTGTATCAAGTATGTGTCAAAAAAATGGATGATGTTCATTTAATTAATTTATTTATGGAAATTCATGTTTAGTCTAGATCTCACATCCATCCCCTAACCACATATGACCCTTCATGGGATTCATCGGTCTAGAAATTATGATTTTTGATCTACTTAATACCAAACCCAATAATTTTTTTTCATTTTTTCCTTTCTCAAAGGAACATGATTGGAATAAAATGCCAAAAAAATACACATTGATCATAATAAATGATTATGGAAATCACTAAAATACATATCCTTACTCAAAAAATCCTATATCTACTGGATTAATATTCCGCTGTACTTTTCCTAAGTATAATCATGAACAAACCAAGAGTAGGGTGGGAAGAGATAATCATCTTGGAGTAATTATATCTGAAACATGTCAATCATGGAAACAATATTCTATATAAACAAAATAATGTGAGTGGGTCTCAAGAAAAATTTTCTCAAAAAATATTTCCTCCCTAGTATTATAATTTTTTCTTTATTCATAAAATCAATAATATCTCAATGAATGATCTGATTGGTTTACATGCCCCATGTTTTACTCAAGAAATATTCTTCGAAAATAATATGGAATTATCATGGAATAATCCTTTTTAGTATGGATGTAAAAAAACTACAAATCACTCAGGCTATAATATCATGGAATAGTTCAATCATGATATATTTAAAAATGATGAATTCAAACTAAATTATTTAAATTAGTAATCCTTATCAAAATATAAATCGGATAAAAACAAGGATTTCCAAAAATTTCCAACATGAATTTTTTGGTAATTTAAATGGATGTAATAAGTTTTCCAGTTTAAAGATTCATTATAATAAAAAATTTCTCTGAGATAATTGAGAATAAGTAATAATCCTAGTGTATTGATATTGAATCTAAAGAAAGACTAACCCACACATATAATTATATAGTTTTTTCACTATCCTAGAATGTACCGTGGGAAAGACCTGGCAAATAATGTATAGAAAAATTTATTAGATATTTTGAAAAGTGATTGTAAGAAATGGAGAGATACTTGTAATGTGTGGAATTCCATGGGAAAACATGATCAATCTTGAGTTTTTAATTAGGGTACATGCATATTTTGTTAGAAATAAAAATCTTGCACTGGTTAAAACATTAGTCCAATGGGTTTAAACATCTGGAAATCAGTATAAAGGGGAGCTCAACATATTTAATAGAAATGAAAGATATATTATATAAATGATTATATGTGTTGTATAATAAAGTTAAACCTGTCCTCTAATTAAAAATATGATGACATACAAGAATAATTGAAAAATAATTAGTACCAATAATGAGGAAAACAAATTTTATAGGGGTTTCCTCCCATAAATATGGCATCCCTCCTTTTTATTTCATAACTTTTCACTACATTTTACAAACATAGGATCTTTAAAGTCTAGTTTCTTGGAAATCAGGAACATAATACATGAAAACAACATAAAACATTCATCTAAACCACTAGTAAGGGTTCATAATTGGTTCATCCTATGTAAAATTATTTCATCTCATATCCTGGAGATATTAATCAAAGGAAAGGGTGAGCAGAAGGCTCATTAAGGAAAACAAGTGAAACAGTTGACAAGTGATCTTGAGAAATATTAATAAGAACAAGCTATAATTCATAAAGACATGAGAAATGGATGAATAGTAATATAATGATAAAAATAACATAAATCATAACATGATTATGTGGATACAATAGTTCATTTATACATTCTTGAACATATCACCAAGGTTCATCCCCAAGCTGTCATAAAAATATCCAAGTTTATTCAACAAGGTATCATGAAACTTATCTTCTCTAGAGATTAATTATTTACTCAATTCATTGTAGAAATATTAGGGTGAAACCTTAATATGTATTTATTTATATGTGATCCACATAGATCATAATAATACATTTCATAAATAACCCATAAAGAACAAATGAAATGGGTTTCATTTCAAAATTGTGACAATATAAAAGTTAAAAAAAGGTCATTAGGTCTTTTATAACCCATAGAAAGTGAGTGAAGGTTATATATATTTCAATTCCAAAAATAAAATATATCTTTTTTGGTATATTTATGAACACCCATAGAAACAAAATAGGTATGGGTATTCACATAAATAAAACAAGAGAGACATAGAGAGAAAATTTGAGGTGAAATTTCTGAAGCATAACAACTATATATCATGGTTTTACAAAATAATAAAAAGATAAGGGACAAGGGTATCCCATAAATAAATGAACCATTTTGAAATAGAGGGAAATAATAGAAAGAAATATGATCATGGTGTGGATATTGGAATAACACACCACATGAAAAAGAAAAATGAAAGGAATGAGAAAGCACGATTTCTTTTATGAAAATTCGGCAACCAAACAATGTCACATAAAAATTCAGAAAATCAATTGATGAGAGTATAAAGGGTCTCTCATTATTTGGAAATGAAATGGATGGTAGTAAATATATATAATAACAATCTCCCTCATAATAAAATGGAATTATAAGACATAACATAAAGGAAGTCATGACTATAAAGAGAAGGGTGAAAGGTTCCCTTACCTTGAAGAGTAAATTCAAAAGCACGATGTTCAGGACCTTGGGATGATTGAGGGAACCTTTGGAGGACTCCATAGGAGTTACGGAGACCATAAAATTCTTTAAGAGGATTTTGGAATGAAATTAATGAGATAATGTCTTGGTATTTATTTGAAAAGTGAGGGAATAAGTTATTAATTTCCAAGGGACACCTCATCGGTGGTATTTGAAAAACCATGGACTTGCCCAGGGTATTTGCCCATGGTATTTTCTACTTGGGAGACCTCATAGAATATATAACTATTCATAAGTCTATAAAAAACCTACATCATTATTACTTCATTAATGATGTCATTTAACACCTGAAACTCAAAATACTATATTTACTATTCACCCGAAAATTCAACTGTTCCAGAAAAATCCCAAAAATTCACTCTAACCTAATGTAGAAGCTCTGAATTAAAAAAAGAACTCCATTTTATGTAAATAATTTTCTAAATAATTTTAATTTAATTTTTAAATAAAATCATTATTTATTCCAAAAATACAACTTTAAATCTATAACTCATTTCGTAACACCTTAAAAAAGTAATCAAGGACACAAAAAATATCGTATAACCATAATATAATAAAGTAAAAATTTATGATTACATTTTATGGATATATATTTCCATTTTAAATTATTAAATTAATTATAAAATTGTAAATAAAATATTTATGACATACAAAAATACCAAAAATTATAATATGATCGCTTTTTCACTTTTAAGATGTTTAAATTTTATTTATATATTCATGGGTTAAGTTTCTGTTTTTTGACCAATTTACTATTCATTACTATTCATACGGGTATGTAACAATTCATACTTTACTATTCACTAAAAATCAAGTTGATCTTATTAGACTCTAAATTTATCACAGATCAAAACTGTAGAAGACCAATTTTGGAAAATTATTTCTCATTATTAATTATTTAATGAATACAAATATATTTTAAAATACCCACTTTTTTCCCTATATTCATCAATAAGACACATCTTATATTTATTTGAATATTTTAAATTCACAAACATTTCCATAATAAGAAATAATAATTTTATTTATATAAAAGGATTACACAAAGTAGCTAATGTCTTGTTACATAGCCCCTTATAACACCAACATATGACCTAAGTTTAAGGTGTACTATTGTGATAGAATCTTGGGGTGGCTCCGAAAACATTGCACGACTTCTGATTGCTATCATCTTGAAATTATCCCTTAGGCGATTCCATTCCAGCTTCACATGTTGATGTTCAGATTAGGCTTGGTCTAGATAAAAGTCCAGGGATGCTACCACCTTCCCATGATCTGAAAGATGGACTTCATATGGCCCGAGTTTACTGGATGATTCCATCGATTCTTCTTTCATTATTAATTAACCAAGATCATTTAAATTTATAAAAAATAATTTTAATGTTAAGAATTTAGTTTCCAATGGTCATATTGACAAATGGCCAAATAATAGTTGAAACCCAACCGTCTCATTTAATTATACTCACTTCATTAGTTAACGGATATAGTTTTGTGGATTATAAAATAAAATAACACACAAATTTAGGAAATAAATATTATTAAAATGTTCATGTTGTTAATTTCTTCCCCCCTTAAGAAATTTTGTCCCCTAAATTTCAACTCGTACTATAAGAAGAGAATAGTTGTGGGTACTTCTGCCTCATAGACTCCTCTAGTTCCCACGTGGCTTGCTCACATTTGTGGTTCCTCCACAACACCACAAAAAGGTGAGTAGTTTTGTTGTGTAGAACCTTGTCTCTATGATGCAAGATCTCCACCGACAGCTCCTCATAAGAGAGGTCATGTTCTAGTTGTACCACCTCTGGATTTAGTACGTGTGAAGGGTCATGTATGTACTTCCTCAAGAGGGATACATGGAAGACATCATGGATTTTTTTCTAGATTTTGAGAAAGTGCAAGCTAATAGGCCATTACTCCAACACGGTCAATGTTTTCATAGGGGCCAATGTACCTAGGGATGAGCTTCCCATTTTTCCCAAACCTCATGACTCTCTTCCAAGGTGAAATCCAAAGAATGACTTTGTCACCAACATCAAACTCCAAGTCCCTCCGACGGTTGTCGGCGTAGCTCTT
Organism: Viscum album; assembly: GCA_963277665.1. Taxonomy (NCBI): domain Eukaryota; kingdom Viridiplantae; phylum Streptophyta; class Magnoliopsida; order Santalales; family Viscaceae; genus Viscum; species Viscum album. The sequence continues at coordinate 845,361,782 of OY728131.1, read as the reverse complement.
CTGCTGACTCTGAGCAGCCTTAATGTGTTGATGGATGGCATGGACCTTTTCTTTCATCACTTGCACAAGATCATGCCCAAGAATATTTCTCTCACCAGCTTCAACCCAAAAAGTATAATTTCTACATCTCTTTCCATATAGACCTTCATATGGTGCCATTTGAATGCTCAAGTGGAAGTTGATGTTGTAAGAGAACTCAACTGAAGAGAGATGTTGATCCCATCCACCTTTAAATTACAGTAAGCATGTTCTTAACATGTCCTCAAGGGTTTGAATAGTCTTTTTAGATTATCCTTCAGTTTGTGGATGATAGACCATACTAAAATTCAATTTAGTGCACAGATATTGTTGAAGACTTCTCCAAAATTTTGATGTGAACCACAGATCATGACCATATACTATAGAAAGTGGAACTCCATGCATCCTTACCACATCCTTCACATAAATCGTGGCAAGTTGATCAAAAGAGAAATATTCTTGGAGAGGGATAAAATGGGTTGTCTTGGTGAGATGGTCCACAATAACCCATATCGTATTATTTACTTTGAATGTTATCGGGAGACCAATGACAAAGTCCATAGTGATATTGTCCCACTTCCATGCTGGTATGGGTAGTGGCTGCAATACCCCTTTATTAAGTTGTCGCACCGCCTTCACATGCTGTCATACCAGGCACATTGATGTGTAGTCAGCAATCTACTTTTTCATATTATCCCACAAATACTGATCACAAAGGTCCCTATACATTTTCGTGCTACCAGGATGTATAGAGAACGTAGAGCTATGAGCTTCATCCATCATCTCCTTCTTTATTTTCAGAATAGATAGAACACATAGTCTTTTATGAAATTTTAGTACATCATCTTGATCAGTATTGAACTCAAGAAACTTCCCATCCTTCACAGCCTCAAAATTATTCTGTAAAAAAGGATATTCTTTGTGATCTTTCTTGATATTCTATAGTAATGATAGTTGAGAAATCATTTGGTTTAGGGTTTATGATGTCCCCTCTTTTATAATTTCCATTTACATCTTTACTATGTCATTGATCAAAGGATCTCTTTGAATCCTCATAATGTACAAAACAACTGGGTCTTTCCGCCTTAATGCATCAGGGACTTTGTTTGCTCTTCCCGAATGATAATGAATTGAAAATTCATATTATTTGAGAAGTTCCAACTATCTCCATTGTCTCACGTTCAATTCCTTTTGTTTAAAAATATACTTCAAACATTGATGGACTCTGTATATATCACATTTTTCCCCCTAAATATAGTTCCTCCATATCTTTAGAGAAAAAACAACTGTAGCCAGCTCCAGATCATGCATAGGATAGTTCTTCTCAGGAGACTTCAACTGTCGAGACGGATAAAAAATGACCTTGCAATCATTTTTGAGGATGCACCCAATCCCTTTCAGATAAACATCACTAAAAATAACGAAACCATCTCCACTTGAGGGTAGAGTTAACACGAGTGTAGTAAAGAATCTCTTCTTCAGATCTTAGAAATGTTCCTCACACTCCGTTTTCCAAATGAACTTGACCCCTTTTCAAGATAACTTGGTTAATGGATAAGAAAGTCATGAAAAGTATTTCACAAGCCTTCTATAATATCCTGCAAGTCCCTAAAAACTAAGAATATCAATTCTTTTTGTAGGATGAGGCCACTCCTCTACAACTTTGGTCTTTTCAAGGTCAACTGTGATTCCTTCATTGGTAACAACGTGCCCCAAGAAAGCAACTTGTTGTAACCATAATTCACATTTACGGAACACTACAAAAATCCTTTCCTTTTATAGAGTTTGAATAATATCCTATAGATGATCCTCAGAATCCTTATGAATTTTGGAATATATCAGAATATCATTAATAAAAACAACCACTATGTTATCAAGGTAGTCCATAAAGACCATATTCATCAAATCCATAAAAATTGTAGGTGCATTAGTCAATCCAAAAGGCATAACAAAAAAATCATAATGCCTCTATCTTGATCAGAAGGCAGTTTTTGGAATATCTTCTTTCTTCACCATCAATTGATGATAACCAGATCGAAGATCAATCTTAGAGAAGAATTGAGCCCCACGAAGTAGGCAAATAAGTTATCAATTCTTGGAATAAGGTATTTGTTATTTACTGTTATCCCGTTATGTTCTCTATAATCAATGAATATCCACATCGATCAATCCTTCTTCTTCACAAAGAGAACATGTGCTCCCAAAGGAGACACACTCGGTCCGATAAACCCCTTCTCTAAATGATCTTGGAGTTCATTCTTTAATTTCTCCAGCTCCAAATTTTCTATCCTATATGGGGTCTTTGATATAGGATGAGATCCTGGTACGAGTTCCATAGAGAACTCTACCTCTCGTTCTAGGGGAGGACTATGCAACTCCTCAAGAAATACGTCAACATATTCCTGGATGATAGGGACATTTTCTATCCTCAAAATCTCATTTCCTTCTTCTTCTTCATCAGTCAATTCCATAAAGAAGGTTATAAGTGGTCCTTGTAGACAAAGATCATTTTGAGATATATCTCCTCTGAAGAGAACCGTATGTTTTCCATTCAAGACTACTGATATTTCCTTACTTCTCCATTTGATTTTAGCATTATACATTGAGAGCCAGTCCATCCGTAGTATAATGTCGAATTTCAGCATGGGAATGACTACTAGATTTGAGATATGATTGTGCTAACCAAAGTAAATACTATAGTTTATAAACACTAACGATGCTTGGTTAATCCAACCAGGAGTCTTGACTGATAACTCTACTTTTAGCAAGTCAGTGGATGATTCCATATTCTTTGCAGACATGGAGGAAATAAAGGAATGCATAGACCCAGAATCTAACAAAGTACTTTCTACCTTGGAGAGAACAAACAGAGTACCTGCTACCACATCATTTGGAGCTTCAAATTTAGTTGTCATGATAGAAAAAGTAAGACCTTGATCCCATGGCCTTTGTTATGGCTGATGGTGGTTTCCCACCATTACCCTCAGATTTGGACAGTGATTGGAAAAGTGCCAATGTTGTCCACACTTAAATCACTGGACATCAGGTAGTTCCTTCACCATCTTCCTCTAGTCATTAGTGTTTGGAATTTGAGGTTTCACCTCACTTTGACAATTCCTCGCAATATGTCCATCTCTTCCACACTTGTAGCATTTCCCGCTCCCAAGTAGACAGTTCCCTGAATGCTTCTTCCCAAATTTATTACACGTGAGACATTCCTCTTTCTTGACTCCACTTACCTAATAAAACGACCTACCTAAGCTAGGTTCCATCAATATCTTTTTTTATCTTTATTTATGATACCACAACATCTCATCGAACCCCCATTCGACTTTCATTGCACTCCATACGATCTCATATCTATCATAGTCTCAGTTGGCTAAATTCTTCCACAGACGAGGCCTCAGTCCACCAAGGAATCTATCAAACTTACCATTAGAATCCATGAAAAAAATTGAGGTATAATGGGAATGTTTTTTAAAGTTCATCTCGTAGCTTCCCACATATTTATTCTCCACCCACTTCATCTCGAGAAACTCCTTCTCCATTCTTGTTCTCTTAGAATGAGGGAAATACTTACTGAAGAAGATCCCTCTAAACAATTCCCACTCCATAGATTCATTTCCACTCTTTGCTTCATGTTTTTATTTAGTTCCCACCACTAATGAACTTCTCCCTCTAAGAGATAGATAGCCAGGGTGACCTTCTCTTGCTCTGAATAGCAGGGTATATAAAAGATCTTCTCTATAGAGATGATCCACTGTTCAACAATCAATGGGTCGGTCGATCCACTGAAGGTTGGTGGCCCTTGACACATAAAAGACTCAACAGAATGTTTTTCCCTTCATGGTGAGATCAGTCCCTCAGCTTGATTCATGTTATTTCCCATAACTTGAGTTAGCTGGTTCATCATTCACATGAATGTTTCCATTCTAGCTTCCATCGGAGTGTCATTAGGGCATGGTCCATTGTGGTCACCATTTTCACAGTTCCTCCTGTTTCCTATTATTTCTAAAATAATAAAACCTTAGTTGGACACTTATTTAATTTATTAATAATTTAATAATAACGGATTTTATGTCTTAAAACTTCTTTAAACAATTAAATTTCTCTATTAATCCTTCATAATAATTCCTAAAAAGCTTATTATTAACCAAACATATCCCCCAGAAGTTTCATAAAAAAGAGTGCAGTAGGGCCCATTATCATATACCAGGATACCCCAGTTCAAGCCCGAAACTCTTTTTCGATGTTTTCACTCCAAGTTACCTATGTTCCAGAGCCACCTCAACTTGCTCGTATCCGGACATGGATGTATTTTTTTGATAATCCACTTACTCAATACTCACATAAATACCAGAAAGTTTTCCTATATTTAAACTTTTCTATAGGATTATTCATAAAGTTTTCATAGACTAATTTCCATAAATTACTAAACTATCCTCTGATAACAACTATGGAATCCCGCCTTTTTATTACACAACATTTCATTAAATTTTACAAACAGATGATCATTAAAGTCTAGTGTCTTGGAAATCAAGAACCTAATACAAGAAAACAACATAAACCATTCTTCTAAACCTCTCTTAAGGCTTCATCATAGTTTCATCCTATGTAAAATTACTACATCTAAAATATTGGAGCCATACATTAAAGGAAAGCGTGAGTAGAAGGCTCAGTAAGGAAAACAAGTGAAACAGTTGACATGTGATCTTGAGCAATATTAATAAGAACATGATAAAAGTCATAAAGATAGTAGCAATGGAAGAATAGAAATATCATGATAAAAATAACATGAATAATAACTTGAATATATTGCTACAACATTTCATTTAGACATTCATGAACATATCACCATGGTTCATCCCCAAGGTGTCATAAATATTATCAAGGTTATTCACCAAGGTATCGTAAAACATGTCATATATAGAGATTAATTCATTACTCAATGAATTAGTGCACTATCAGGGTGCACCCTTAATATTTCATTATTTACATGTGAGCTACATTGATCATAAAAAACATTTCATAAATAACACATATAGAACAAAAGAAATGGGTTTCATTTCAAAATTGTGACGTTTTAAAAGTAAAAAAATGGGCATTATGTCATTTATAAACCATGTCAAGGGAGTGAGGGTTATATGTATGTCAATTAAAGAATAACTTATATATATTTTTTAATATTTATCAAAACCCATAGAAAAAATAGGTCTGGGTATTTACATAAATAAAACAAGGGAGAAATAGAGAGAAATTTTTAGGCGAAATGTCTGCAGCATAACGACTATATATCATGGTTTTAGAAAATATAAAAAAGACCGGGGACAAGGGTCTCCCATCCAGAAATGAATTTTTTTTAAATATAGAGACATTATAAAAAGAAACATGTTCATGGTGTGGACATTTTTATGACACACTACATGAAAAGGATACTTGTATGGAAATAGAAATCATGATTTCTTTTACGAAACATCGGTATCCTAACGACGTGACATAAAAATTTAGAAAATAAATTTAGGAGAGTGAAAAGGGTCTCTAATAATTTGGAAATGAAATGAACAATAGTAAAGATATAGTAGAACAGGCCCCCTCATAATAAAATAGAACTATAAGACATAACATAAAGGAAGTCATGAATTAAAAGAGGAGTGTGAAAGGTTCCCTTACATTGAAGAGTAAATTCTACAGCATGAAGGTCGGGACCATGGGAGAATTTAGGGAACCTTGGGAGGACTCTTTTGGATTAGTGAGAACATAACTTCACTGAAGATGATTTTGGAATGAAATTAATGAGGGAATGGATTGGTATTTACAAGAAAAGTGAGGGAATAAATTATTAATTTCCAAGGGACACCTCATCAGTGGTATTTTCCACTTGGGACACCTCATCAGTGGTATTTTCCACTTTGGAAACCTCATAGAATATCTCGATATTCTTAAGTCAACAAGAAATCTTTCATAATTATTAAAACATTAATGATGTCATTAAATACCTGAAACTCAAAACAATATTTTTTCTATTCACCACAAATTCAACAGTTTCAGAAAAATCCCAAAAAACCACTCTAACCTAATATCGATGCTCTAAATTCAAAAATGAACTCCATTTTATGGAAATAAGTTTATAAAAAAAATATTTATTTTTTAAATAAAATCAATATTTATTCCAAAAATACAACTTTAAAACTATAACTCATTTTCTAACACCTAAAGAAAGTAATCAAGGTCCCAAAAAAATATAGTATAACCCTAATACAATAAAGTAACAATTTATGATTACATTTTATGAAACATTATTTCCATTTTAAATTATTAAATTATTTTTAAAATTGTAAATAAAATATTTATGATATACAAAATTACCAAAACTTATACTATGATCTTTTTTTCACTTTTAAGATTTTTAAATGGTATTTATACATTCATGGGTGATGTTTCTATTTTTAGGCCAATTTACTATTCATTACAATTCATACAAGTATGTATCTATTCATACTTTACTATTCACTAAATATGAATTTGATCTTATCAGACTCTAAATTTCTCAATGGTCACTACTGTAGAAGACCACTTTTTTAAAATCATTTCAAATTATAAAATATTTAAAGAATACAAAAATATTTTAAAATAAACCCTTTTTTTCTTAAATTCATCAATAATAAACATCCTTTATTTATCCAGATATTTGAAATTCACAAACTTTGTAATAATAAAAAATAACTATTTAATTTATATAAAAATATTACACAAAGGAGCTAAGGTCTCATTATATATCTCCTTATAACTATAACATAGGACCTAAGTGTAAGGTGTGCTATGGTGATAGAATCTTGGGGTGGCTCGGACAACATTTTTCGAGTGGTGATTTCTATCAGCTTGAACTTCTCCCTTAGGCAATTCCAGTCAAGATTCACATGTTGAAGTTCGGCTTGGGCATGGTCTAGAGAAAAGCCTAGGGAAGATATCTCCTTCCTAAGCTCCGATAGATGGGCTTCATATTGCCCGAGTCTACTGTATGATGCCATCGACTCTTCTTTCTGTATTAATTAACCATGATCTTTTGAATTTATAAAAAATAATTGTAATATTACGAATTTATTTTCCAATGGTTGTATTGACTGATGGCCATATAAAAGTCGAATCACAATAGTCTCATTTAATTATACTCACTTAAATAATTAAATGGTATAGTTTTTTTGAGTATAAAATACAATAACACAAAAATTTAAGAAATAAATATTATAAAAAAGTTTGGGTCGTTACAATAAAGATCTATCAAATTCATCATCATCTAGATAGATGGGAAGAAAGAATTAGTTGAATGTATATCCATCTGAAAATAAGTCCATTGTCTCCTAAAAGTACTGGTGGTCGTTTCATGGAGTTCTCAACGAATCTCACTGTGATTAACCACCTTGGGAGTGTATTGAACAAGGAACTATTGCGTATGAAAAAGTATTCAAACTTGTTATGGTGGTGAGGGATATTGAGAATGGATCTCTGGTGATAGCTACTAATGATTTAACTCAACATCAGTCACACACAAAGTAATCCATTGAATAAGGTCATATAGAGGAGGCACATGTGCATCAATGACCATTGAAGAGGCAGAAGAGAAATAGATGACTAATATAATAGTATAATGTGTAGAAAAATAATACATGTAAAATAAATAAAATATAGTATCCCAAATATATAATAATTTAAATAATTCAACATTGATAGCTAATGCAGAAAATCTATAAATGAGCACTTAGGTAGCATAGAAAAATGATGTATTGGATAAGGGTATGCTATGTGTAATCTAAACCACCAATTAGGCCATCAAAAGTATACTATTGAATAAGGGGTGGATGAATCTAACCCACTTGGTCAATAGCTATAATTTAATTAGGTAATATAGGATCAATTATTGAAGGTTTTTCTGTGGTACATGAAGTTATAATAGGGGAGTGTGGTGGTAAGTTACTAATCATGAGTCTGGTCATGGATCTGGTAAATGGATCAATGAATGGAACCGCAGTGGATGGGATTTCTGTTGGTCCCTTTCCCTTCTGGGATTGTTCTGAAAAAAACACCCTCTTGGATGCAGGGTGAGTCATATCGGATGTAATCTAGGTTGGGGTTGTGTTTGGGACCGGACTGGTGGTTGGTGAATCGAAGGATGAGTTTGGTGGTGGCTGAAAGGCTACAGTGGTTAATGGAGGTAGAGAGGTATTGAAATGATATATATCATCAAAGAGTATGAGAAGGGGATCTTTAATGTGACACATGATTTATTAGATGCAAAGAACATATCAAAGAGACCGAATAGGTATGATGGGGTTGTTGGAGTAGTGGGGTGGTTTTTGGTAGCTGCTATAGGGGTTGGGCCATAGGTGGTGGCTAAAGGTGATGTGGGAGGAGTAGGTGGAGGGTCAGTTGCATGAACTCTATGTGTCTCATCCATAACCTCAATGTATCTTTGTGGCCATAAGTGGATGTCAGTATCCTTGGTCTGTAGCTTCTTCTGGTGTAATAAAAATAAGTCAATGGGTACCGTGGGAAGAAGGGAGTTGGGTGTAAGGATAGTGACAAAAACACTAAGATGACATGATAAATGGGTGATTAATGATCCACCCATCAGTGTACCTTGTGGTCACTACACATGTTCTCTATAGTATAAGGAAAACAAAAACTCCATGTTGATAATAGATCCACTGATGGAAGCAGTAAGGATGATGATGTCTTGGTGGATAATACTATCATGAGACATGGAATGAGAATAAAAGGATTACATAAATTACCTATGAATAACATAGAGTGTTGTACCTTAGAACTATGCTTATATTGTAATTCTTATATAATGATCTATGTAAGCATCCCAAACAATAATCTTCCAATTCCATTTTGAATCGAACATTCATATAACATGATGAAAAGTTGGGAAAACCAATGATGTGGTGAATTCATCAGTATAAATCTTCTGCCCTATGAAAAAATCCACAAAAGATAGCTTGTGAGGTCCCCGCCCTATCAAAAGAGGGGGATGTAAAAAATAACCTAGAAATTGGAATGGAACACAGGGAATAAATCCTGATAGGTCTCCTCATTTACATCGATAATTTAGGAGATAAGAACGTGGTTGAAAAGTTGGAGGACCACATGGATGATCTACAGGCATGTGATGACATCCATCTCAACAGTTTTTTTAGTTCTCATTGGGGTTTTCAAATAAACAGTTGAGTGAAACATGGTGTCAGGGGTCTAAAAATGTAGAATGGGGTGAATGTGGGTCCAAGAAACCTCATACAAACCACTAGAGTTTTACTGGGAGTCCTAAGGGATATGTGGAACTCCAAGGACTGTATTGAAGGTTGAGAAGATAATGTGTTGTGTGTAGACATGTGAATCCTCTTTTGTGCTTGATTGAAGGTGGATCATCATGCTCAGGCACATGATCAGCATGAGGAGTTTTCATTATCTTCATCTGCTCTATTTTCAGGTGCATGTTAAGCTATAGAGATGTGGAGAAAACATCTGGGGTGAGAGGGAGACATGAGGTGGATGCTGTAGGTGGGGCTCAGATGCGATTGGTGATCAGATTGAGAGAGGATTTTTGCTCATCATAAATCCTTGGTTCACGACTTAAATAGATTTTGAAATTACATGACATGTAATCGTATTCATGACATGTAATTTATGAAATAAATAAATTCAGGTAGTTATGTTTACATGTTGTTTATTTTATTACATGTCATGTATTAGGTTCTTCTTTCACAATTTTGAATTAGAGACAAGTAATTTTCATCCAGCATCCATCAAGATATACTAAATCTTATTCTAACTTAATCTTCCCAGAGGTGGCCTAACATGGGTTGCATCCCATTCAGCTCTTCGTTTCATGATGAGATCTTAACTCAATGGTGCTTAAATGAATTTTACTCTAATGAAGCATCATTCACAAAATTGTTCATGAATTTTTTTCAATATTTGGACATTGACATTGAATAGTTGTTCACCTAATTTCCTATTCTTTTTGTTATATAAGGGAATAATTTAACAACCATGAAGATTCTTGAACATATTGATTTCATCTTTTTGGTAACATTTTTAATCTTGAGTTGAACAATAAGACATTATTCTCTGGTATGAAAATTCATTGTACTATGTTCTGATCATGAAATTTCCTGGTTTTCCATTAATGAATTCTTTAATTTTCATAAGGGTCATTTATAATCTCATCCAATTCACCCAACTATATCATTATTAATTCACATGATTTTTCAGAATCCTGATTTTATTTTTTTAATTTCCCATTATGTGTGATGCTCTAGTTCTACAGGAAAATGGTAAGCCTTTTCATACCCTAATCTGAAGGGGGAGGATCCAATGGGTATTTTGTATGCATTACGGTATGACCATAGTGAATCATATAACATTAAAATCCAATACCTTTAAATTTCTATAGTATTTTCATTTATTTTATTAGTTTCCTTGTTTGAAAATTCAATTTTCCTAATTTTTTTGAGTGATAGGGAGTGTTTCTATTATATCAAATTTCATAATTCTATAGTATCCCTTAAAAAACATGATTAGTAAAATATTTTCCCAGATCATTAATGAGTTGTATGGTAAATCCCAATCTTGAAAACACATTTTTCATTAATATATTCACTTCCACATTTTGGTTTCATGAGTGGTAGCTTCAGCATCTACCCATTTTGAGACATTTTCAATGCATACAAGGATATTGAATTTTCAAGGTGAGTTAGGAAATGGCCCCATGAAATCTATTCCCGACATGTCAAAGAGGTCGACTTCCATTATTGTGTTTCGGTAAATTTCATTACTATTTATAATGGTTCCAATTCCTTGGAACTGAACCTGGATTTGACAATAATATCTTTCATTTTGGTGAAGTGTGGGCCAAAAAAGTATGCCTTTTAGGGTCTTTTCTACTGTTAATTTCGGTCAAATATGCCCTGCAGTTGGTTCTATGAGACACATTTATAACAAATAATATATTTCATCTTTTGGGATACAACATCACATTAATCTATCAAAAGAGTTCATAAAGAGTTGTATCTCATCACAATAGTAATTTGAACATTATACTAAAAATATCTTCTATTGTTGGTAGGAGATGTATGGGTAAAGTTATCTTGTGGGGATATGGTTTTTAATTTTTGAAAACCATGGTACCACAATTTTTTATATGATGAATAGAGTATAATGGATAAATTACTCCTCGATGTCCATTGAATGATCTTTTTAATGAGGATCAATGAGAGTCTAGATAAATGATAAAAACAATTCTGTATTCCCCCAGTGTCATTGATGGTGATGTTAAATTATTTTAGTAATATGATCCATTGTATCAATCATTGTTTTTCATCCATATTTTTTGAATAAATATTTTAGATTAGCATGATCAATATACACAATCACCTTTGACAAAACATTGTAATTGTAAAGCTTTTCAAATGAAAAGATCAATTATAAGAGTTTTATTGGAAGTTGTGTAGTTCACATGAGCTTCATTATATGTGTGACTATCATAATAGATGAGACCTAAAGTGTGTCCAACTTTTTGTCCTAAGAAATTGCCCACCGTGACATTTCTTGCAACATAAATTAATTATTTTTTAGTGGTTTGTAGTTCCCAAAAGCTTCATTAAAGGTGTGACAATCATTATATATGGAATAGAATGTTTGGCTGACCTTCTGTCCTAAGACTGAACTCACATTGACATCTCATTCAATGTATATCGATTCAATTTTTTTCCCAATCTGGTGATATGATTACAGGAGCGGCCACTAGGATTTTCTTTTAAATGTTGAATGCCCACCAACACTCTTCAGTGAAATGAAAAGGTGTATCTATAATGCTTATATCCCACCAATCCATTACCTTTTCAATTTTGTTTGTCAAAGTGTTCAAGGGAGGTTTTGGGAGTGTTCTGTGGAAGATGGTGCTACAACAGAACTGCTGCAAGAAATACATGTTGGTTCAGTGTATTAGATGACATGTAATGGTGGTTTACGACTTCTAATAGGCTAGTTTAGGATGTTTATATTTTAATGGTTTAAATTTTATAAGGTGACACATTTTTATGAAAAACTGAACCCTTAGGATCACATGGTGTGAAATGGGATTACACATCTCGTTAATCCCAAATGCAATGCAGTTTTAAAGGTTATTTTTGTACAAATTTTTGTTCATTCATCCATGGATTCTTATTTCTATTATTTTGGGAAACCCCTAGGATCCCTTAGGAGTTCTTCAATCTCTCTTCCATCTTATTTTATATTTTGGTCTCGATTGTCATTTTTTTTGCATTATGTGGTAGGTCCTTCCTTCTTCTTGGTATTATGTCTTCCATTATTCTCAGAGGGATTCATTGCAGTTATTTCGTAATGGTTTGGGGTTTCATTTGGTTTTTATTTTGATGTTTTTGGTTGATTATAGGTTGGTTTATGATTTCTTTTTGGGTAGTGGTTGGTTCAGGTGATTCTTCTTCGCACTGTAGTTCATAGTGAGTTGGTGGAGCTTCTTTGATGTAGGGAATCCCTTGTTTCTATTTAATTTGAATCACATAGTCGAGGATTTTATTTACCTATGGGTTATGGATTTAATTTTATAATCAAAGATACATAATTGGATAAATTGAAATTGAATGTGTTAAATGCAATTTGATTCACATGGTTTTACTGCTTTGATTTTTTTTGATATTGTCAATTGTATGGGATTGTGTCCCCATGTAAAATTTTGGTCGTTAGAGGCTGTGTTTATGGTGGATGATGTGTGATGTAACTGTTTCTCTGGTTTTGATTATTTTGATATAAAAAATGGAAATTGATTAAATAATTATATTTGGATAATGAAATGTTTTCCCCAATGTTATGGCTTATGTGATAACACTCTTAAAATACAGTGAAATGTGCTAAAATCCACTTTTTTATCTGTAAAATGATCTTGATTTGTTTTGATGTCTGGATATTCTTATTTCATATAGGTGTGTGGTTTGGAAAATCATGGAAGATAGTTCATTAGTAGTATTTTTGGGGAAGCGATGTAGTTTGTGGGTTGTTATTTTTGGGAAGAGAGGTGGTTTGAGTCATGATTTTGGGGAGGTGAGGTATTTTTTTATTGGTGATTTTGGGTTGGTGAGGTGGTGGTTTCTTAATGATTGATTCCTAAGTAGTGGTGGAATAAAAAATATTTTATTTTTTAATAATATTTGAAATATAATGGTTTGGTTTTGTTAATGGGTTGAATATGGTTAATGAATAATCTAATGGTGGGTTTTGAGGATAAACCTGGTTGATTATAAATAATGAGAATAATGTAATGATGAAATTGATTTTTTTTCAAATGGGGAATGGGGTTGAAGCTTGTTGTGTGATTCTATACATTTGGAGGTGGCAGCAAAGGTTATGGTCTTGTGATTTGATAATTTAGTTTGTGAACCAATAGGTTGGTCTATAGTGTCTGATATTATATGTATATATACTTTATTATTAATGTTATTTCTATATAATCCCCACACACATAGAGAATTTTGTGTCGACATCTGCATAGTCATGCATGGGGTGTTTTTATTGACATCTAATGATGAGTATATATGGTTGGGTACCCACTATTTCCCACTCGCTCTTATGTGATAGGTAGTTATTCGACATGTTGTGAAGTTATTAGGACTGTTAGTGAATTATATTTGGATTGTGATATCCTAGGTGTCTGGAATCAAGTTGTGATGGCCAAGGTGTTTTCGGGAGAGATGTGACCATGCATGTCCGGCGGTAGCACATGTATTATTATTCGAGGTGTGGTGTTGTCATTATTATGGGACGGTGAGAAGAGGTTCCTTTATGCATGGTTTGTTGGGATCATTCTTGTTTGGAGGTGTGGTATATGGAATATATAGGAACTCGAGGAAATATGAAATTGGGTGTGAGAGTGGCATACTTGTGTTAATGTGGTGTGGTGTACACTTATCTATGTTATTCCTATTATATTATATTACTTGATTTGTGTCAATATGTTAGTGTGACTTGTTGAGGATGAGATGGTTAGTATACCTTGATAGGTTTTGTTTGTTTATAATGTTTTCTCAAAGGTTAATTAGTATTATTATTTCAAATTTCCATGATAGACTTTTGTTTTCCTACTATTAATATTTTATTTATCAACATGTGTATATAAATACTATTTTTATATTCTTAAGAGGACTACATGGACCATGATAGACATTACAAGCCTAAATCGTTGATAGTTTAGATGTCACTGCTTTAGCTTTATCTTGGGGTATTTATTTTGGATTCTTTAATCTATATCAGTTCTACAAAAAAATCATGTGGTATGGATTTGGATTTATTTTATATTATTTATTGGAGTTGTTTATGTATGATTTATCTTTTATATTTATCCTATTTTTGTTAGAGGATAATTTATCACATACCTGATATTGTTATACCCTCGGTGCTAGTCTCCACCCTAAGGCCTACTACAGGCAGGGCTTTAGGGTCATTAAAAATCTATCCTTATTGTAGTATCTTTGGATGTTGGGGTTAATGAGAGAGTGGTATCAGATGAGTGGTTGAGATATAGGATGTAGTTCGTAGTTAGGTATATTGGGGTTTTCATGGGGTGTTCCGGAAATAGTTCCAATTGATCATGCTGCATGACATATTCTAGGGAGACGTGTCAGGACACCAAATTTTAGGGCCCCCTATGATTCATTTCATAGAATCTGGGCTTAGTGAATGGTAAAGTGAGATGGACCTATTTTCTTGGTAGAGACCTAGTAGAGGTATATGCATCATGATGACTTGTGTTATTATTTGAGTTGGGTTAGTTTTGGGAATATTTAAATTTATAGAAAAATGAATTAAATGAGTTAAAATTAATCTTAATTTAATCCCACACTACCATTATTAGAAATTTATTTTTTCCCTTTCAGTTATGGAAACTATTTATCGTTTTCATGTGGACTAAGAATTTTAGGTTCAACCGGTTGATCTAGCTTATTGTCATAGGGTTGAACTAATTGAAATGTATTATCAATGGTTGAGGATGTTGCATACTTTCAAGCAATATGATTTGGGTATGTATGAGGGAAGTGTCCCATTTTGGGAGACAATGATCTTTTTGGACGATATCATATCGATTTAAGTTTGATTCTGGCCCTGATAGAGTATTGAATCCCATTGGCAGTTAGTATTATGCAGGGAGCTTCGTTTTAGTGTTCGAAACTATATCTAGGAGAGAGTAAAGACACAAGTTTTTTGGGTCTAATTTCAGCAGGATTTCAATGAAATGTTTCTTTCATTGACCTTGAAGGTAGTAAATATGCTGGATCTTCTTTCACATCAATTGGGGAGAATGTATGTGAGGGATCGAGGAGTAAATTTCATGTACAATCAATGTTTTCCCAAGATCTTTTTGTAAATGAGGATTATCATGTGAGATGTATTGAGGAGGAACTTTGATCTTCTACTGATTTTTCAGTTACTCCTTTTACATTGCTGACATATTTTTACATTAGGAAGAAGGAAAAGGTGATTGATTTGATGCACTTATGAGGAGTTATTATGCAGGTGGGGAACCATCAGGGTTCCTTAATGAGTAGAGTTATCAGTGGTAGGTCATAGGCACTAGAATCTTTGAGGTTTCAACCAGTAGGTAGTCGACTTCAAAATCCTATTTTAGGCCTTATAGGACTGGTGAATTCCATTCTATTACTTGGATTTCAATTCCAATGTGTTTTGGATATGGGTTTAGTGGCTATAACCAAATATAATGCCCACTGGTTCCTCTAGATCAATTTGTTCAAGGTGTGTAGGTTCAATTCCATGCTCATCAACTATTTCCAGTCTTACCATTTCAACCACATATGTAGTAGGTTTTTAAGCATCCATGGGGAGATGGAGAAGGTAGAGGCTGGCGCAAGGAGGTCCCATAGATTCAAGGACCATGACATGAGAGTGGTAGTAGAGATGGTTCTCAGTAGAGTTGTAGAGTATATGGGTATGGTCAGTTGTTGTAGTGGAGGAAGAAGTTCTTGAGGGTCCATATATTGTTTAGAGGTATGATCAGTTTTTTTAATACCCTTATTTGTGACTTGTTGGATTCAAGAGCTTATCACTCCTTCAGTGAACCTGATCTATCACATTTTCTAGGACTATATGAAGAGAGTGTTCCCATTCTTTTGGCATTGACTATGGATGTCGGAGGTTATACCTACTTTTTGGATGTGTGTTAGTGGTGTAGACTGATTAAGGGCTGCATCAGTCTTGAGGTGTTATTTTCATTCAATATATAAATTAATATGATTTTATCCATGACATAAACTAGATGCATTCCATGCGTGATATTATCTCATTCTTATATAGATAAGTTTTTTTTCTTAATTCCCAATGTGTGGTTATCATTAATGATCAGGTTTTTGTGTGAGAAGTTAGTGCAATATGCATGTTCAGTCCATTTTAGATGATCTTTCATCAGAATCAATAGATGTTGTGATGGTAATGGTAACCAAGGTAATTAGGTATTTCTTGTATTTTGTTCTCAATGAGGCTATGATGCTATCCCCTTGATGTGATATTGATTTTGGGATAGACTTAAAACCTAGTACATCTCTAATTTCATTGGATTATTATCAAATGGAAGCTTTTAATTTGCAGGAGTTGAGGATTCAGATAGGTGGGAAGGGTTTTATCTGACCTAGTATGTCACCGTAGGGTACATTAGTGTTGTTCTCCATAAAGGAGGATTGACATATTAGGTTGTGTATAATCAAGCGGAGTTTCAATTTGATGATTATCAAAAAATCTTACCATCTTCCAAGTACATGAAATATTTTTGACTAGTTGAGATGGGTGAGTTGGTTTTATAGGATTTATTTGTGGTCTAGATATCACCAGTTGAGGGTGGACTAGAATTATATTACAAAGTATATCTTGAAATGATTTTATAGGAACATCAACTTTTTAGTCATGCCATTTGGTGGTATGAACACACCAATTCTATTAATACGGTGAGTGGACTCTATGTCCCTTGAATTCCTAGATCAGTTCATCATCATATATATTGATGATATTTTAATCTACTAAAATTTAAGGGAGGAGCATGTTGAGCATATCCGAACTATATTTCAAGTTCTTTGATTCCACCAACTTTACTGAAAGCTATCCAAGTATACATTTTGGACATGACATGTGCACTTCCTTAGGCATGTGGTGTATAATCATGGTTTGGATGTAGACCCATTTATGGTTGAATAATTTTTTTCTTCTAAAGCACTCATGAATGTGGTAGAGGTTCATATTTTTCATGGTCATTCATACTATTATGAGAGGTTTATAACCAATTTCACTTGATTTGTAGCCCCATTATCTACATTGATCAAAAAATACCCACTTTAGTGTATATATACTAGTTTTAGAAAAAATTAGATACCTAAAGGGGTTGTTGGAAAATTCCCTAGTTCTCTAGGTTCCTAAGGATGGGGTGATGTTTTAGGTGTTTTGTGAGGCTTCTAGTTTGGGCTGGGGTTGTGTGTCGATGTATCAGTGGGAAATGATCTCTTATGGGTTAAGGTAGTCAAATTCCCATGATCATTAAAATGTCACACATGATATAGAGCTATCATAGATTGTGTTTGTAATAAATTTATGGTGGAATTACCTCATTTGAGAGCTCTTTTTGATCATCAAAGATCACAAGAGTTAGAGGTATATATTTTCATAGTGTGATATGAACTTCCTGTAATAGATTGAGATGTATATTCTTCTTGATTATCATATTGAGGTCTCCCATACCTCTATAAAGGCTAATTTTGTGGCCAATGCTTTTAGCCAGAAATCATGGAAGGTTGTTGTTTCAGATTCTGGGGATGCTTGGAGAGAAAAAGATGAGTCGGAAGCCTTTCAGTTAGATTCAATATTTGATGGTGCTAGAGTCTATTTATTTCAGATGACTACATATTCATCTCTAATTCAATAGGTGGAGGATTCTTAGTTGGGAGGATCATATGCATAGGTGATGCGAGATAATTTTTCAATGGTGATGCTCTATTGGGATGGTCAAAAGATGGTAAGAATCAGATGTTATTTAGTGGGTGGTTCTTATTTCTAGTATTATTTCTTGATGGATTCCTTATTGAGCTTTATACATCACCTTCAGTGGTAAAATTTGGAGTTTCCAAGATGTATTTTGTCTTGAATATGTCGTTTTTTGTGGCCTGTGATGAAATAGATAGTGGTGATGTGTGTGGAAAATTGCATGGTTTTTTAACTAGTAAAGGATAAGCATCAGGTTCCTAGTAATGTTTTGTAGCGCATGGATGTTTGCGAGTAGAAATGGGATGAAATATAAATGGATTTCATCATATGGTTACCAAGAACATGTGGATATTGTGTTTCTATCTTAGTGGTTCTGGATTGGTTGATGAAATTGGTCTACTTCATAGAAATCAAGTATTTGAGTGAAATTAATTCTTTGGCTATGATGTACATGGATGAGGTGGTTCGGTATCATGGAGTGATGAGTTACATTTTCTATGACTGAGACACATGTTTTAACACTTTATACTGGACGAAATTGTACCATGCTTTTGGCACTCTGTTTTGAATCAACACTACTTCCCCCCTCAGATAGAACGGAAGATGGAGAAGACCATCCAGACAATGGAGGATATGTTGCAGTTTCCTTTCTTGGTCTTTGGTGGACCTTAGGTACTACACCTTCCCTTGGTGGAGTTTTATTATAATAATGGCTATCACTCTTCCATTTCCATGACCCTATTTGAGACTTTTAATAGGAGACCATGTCATTCAATATTGTTTTGGAAAGTGGTTGGGGAGATTGTCATTCTTAGTCCTAATGTTGTGTAGAGAACAACAGATAAAGATTATATTTTTCAAAAGAGAATAAAATCATTATATGACCGGAAAAATTCTTATGCTTATCATATAAGTAGGACCTTGGAGTTCAGGGATGGGAACCACATGTTCTTTAAGGTTTCCCTTCAATGTGGTCATTATAGGCTTGGAATAGGGGTAAGCTTTCCCCCTAGTTTCTAGGATGGTGTTGGGGTGAGTTTTATGGATGGAATATCAGTTGGCACTTCCCCCGGGGTTGGAGAGTATCCATGATATCATCCAGGTCTCTCATCTTCATTGGTATCTTCACGATGAATCCCAGGACATTGACTAGGCAGAGTTGGATATCGAGGATGATGTGACATTTCTGGAACCACTAGTACAGATCCGTGATTTCCATGTGAAGGTGTTGTGTGGATGAATCATTTATTTGGTTTGTTTATTGTTGATCCATTTTTTCATTAAGGAGGGTACATGGAAGTGAGATCCAGATTTTTTTAAGCATTTAATTGGTCTGATTACTACTGTGATGGGATGTTTGGATACTGTTATTTTATGATAGTATCCATTTTCAATTGTTTTTGTCTATGGTATGATGTGTTAGTAATTTATGACTTTTGAAAAGGGTTGTACCAGACTCCTAATTGAAACATAATAACTGTGATGTGATTAAATAGATACGAGTGAGTCATTGATTCCTATAGAGGATATTATCTTCCTAAGGAAGGTGTAATTCCACAATTTGTGTGTTTGGAATGGTTAGGTTTGTTGGTTGTAGCGGTTGTTCATTTGGGATTCATGGAGGTTGAGATTGTTATGCAGTATTTGTGTTATAGTATGGTTGTGTGAAAGGATATGACTTATGGTTTTTGTGATTCAGTTGTGCAGTGTGTTTTTTCATTGTTTGGGTTGGTGTTTCTGGATGGTGGTAGTTTTGAGGTATAACAATCCCTTGAGAGGTATCTCATCGGGTGGTTTTTCTGAACTCTTCTTTTCTAGGATTGGTTTTTGAATCTTGAGGGTGATAATTGTTTTAGTGGTATCTCATGTAATGTTATGTGACCTCTTGGTTGTTAATATTTCCAGTTTTGGTTGTTGGAGGTGTTTAAGGGAGGTTACAGATGTTTTTGTTAGAAGTTGGTGGTGTAGTAGAACTACTAAAAGATATACACATCATGTACGTTTTTTAAACAATGTGTATTGGTGGATCAGGTCTTTTGTGAGGTTGATTAGTGAAGTATGGAATTTAGGGTTAAATAATAAAATGATGACACATATTTTTTCATTATAGATCCCTGAGGATCACACAATGTTAAATGGAATTACACATCGTGAAAATCCCTAATGTAATGTAGATTTAAAATTACGTATTACACAATTTTCATTCATTTAATTGTGGATTATTCATCCTCTCATTTGGGGTGATGCCCAGGAACCCCAATGTGTTCTTCAACACCTCATCCTCCATATTTATACCATTTTTCCTTGTGATTTTCCACTTAAAATCTGTGGTAAGTCATTACTTCTTCTAGGTAAGTTTTATTTAATTATTCTCATGGGGATTCAATGTAGCGATGTTGTTAGGGTTTTGGGTATTTTTTGGGTTTTTTTAATGATAATTAGTTTTGGTATACATTGATACATGTTTTATTGTGGTGTAGTTGTGGACTTCGGATCTTCTTGTTTACCCTACAATGCACAATGAGTCGATAATGATTCTTTGAGGTTGGGAATCTCTCATTACTCTATATTATCTGTCATTTGGGAGGGGTTTTCTATTTATACCTATGGGTTACATTTTTCTAGCTTAATCAATGATAATTAATTGGTTAAATTGAAATTGAAAGGGGTAAATGGGGTCGGATTATCATTTTTTGCATCTTAGATATTATTTGTGATATTACTGCTTATATGGGCTTATAGTGACACTAAAAACATCGACAGTTTAGGAATTGTTTTACATTGGATGATATGTGTTGTGATTGTTCCAGAAGATGTGTTTTTTGTGATATCAACATAAAATTTAAAATTATTAGTGACATATATTTGGCTAATGAAACAGTTTCCACATAACTGTGACTTCTCTGATAACACCCCTAAAATAAAGTCAAAGGTGGTAAAATCCCCTTCTTAGATCATTAAAATTATCATGATGTATTGTGAATTTTGTTCATACTTATGGAACTATGATTTGTGGTAGGGTAATTCCAAGAATATGGTTCATTGTTTTTTCTTTTGGTGTGAAGAGGTAGTTTGTGGACTATGCTTTTGGGGCAGTGAGGCAGTTTGTGGGATATACATTTTGGGTGGAGATGTGGTTTCTGGGTAATGCTTCTAGGGAGGTGAGGTAGTTTGTGTGAAATGATTTTAGGGTAGATAGGTGGTTTTTGGGCAATGATTTTGGGGTGGTGATGTGGTTTTTTGGCCCTAATTTTAGGGTTTTGAGGTGGGGGTTGCTTTTTTGCTTGATGCCCGATTAGTGATTGAATAAATAAAAAATTGTTTGATAACATTTGGAATGGATTGGTTTGTTTTATGGGATGAAAGTGGTTAATGAATAATTAAATGCTGGGTTGTGTGGTAAAATGAGGATGATGATTAATAATGAGAATAATGGAATGATAAAATGGAATTGGTTGGATATTTATAGTGGGGTTGCAGCTTGTTGTGTGGTGTTATAAATTTATAGGTGGTGGAAAATTTGATAGTGTTGTGAGTTGGTCAATAATATTTTTAACCCATAGGTTATAATTGAGTGTTTGATAATAAATATAAATACTTGTATATTCTTGTGATTTTTATGATCCCCCCATCCACATCATGTTTTATGTTCTGACACCCACATAGTCACATAGATGGTGTTTTTCCCAAAAATCTGATGAGGGGTACATATGGTGGGATACCCACTATTTAACACACTCTCTTATAGTATTGGTAGTTATTTCTCATGTTGTGATTTTTAGAGGTATGTTAGTGCATTAAATGCTGGTTTTTATTGTCTAGATATTTATAGATGAGGTTTGATGGCCCATGTTTCTACGGGCAAGACATGACCGTGCTTGTGGGTCGGTAGGCTATGTGTCTTATAGTGTGGTGTGAAGTGACTGTTCTTATGGGGATGTGACCCCAGGTATCTTTGGTAATGGTTATTTGTTACCATGCTTGTGAGTCGGTGTTGTATACACAAGCGATGGGACAACCAAGATGTACGACATTCAGTGTGGGAGCGACATTCTAGTGGGAAAGTGTGGTGGTGAACCCTTATCAATGTTATTCATATTATATTTTATTACTTGGTTCACATTATTTGGTTAGCTTTCCTTGGTGATTTTGGAATGGTTAGTATACATTGATGGGTTCCGTTTAGTTCTTATGTTTTCCCATTGGTGCATTAGTATGCTTCTGTCACATGTGTATGAGAGACATTGGTTTTTCTACTGAGTATAATTTTATGATAACCCAATGTATATTTAAATATTTTTATATTTCCAAGAGGACTATGTTGATCGTGCTAGACATTATAGTCCTAGATCCTTGAAAGTTGATGTGTCCCATCATTAGCTTTACTTTTGTGTATTTATATCCGATACATTTATCTGAATTACTTCTACTTATACTTTAATATGGGATGGTTTGGATTTATGTTCTATTATTTCCTAGAGTTGTTTTTGGATGATTCATTTTATTTCATAATACAATTTATATTATAGAGGTTAATGCCTCACATACAGGATATTTTTACACCCTCAATGCTAGTTGCCAACCAAGGGCTTTCTCGACATGTGACTCGGGGGTCATTATCTCTATCTCCTCATTGATGTATCTTTAGTGGGAGCGGTTGTGATAGTATTATTTGTAAAAAGGTGTGTCATAAGTTGGATTTTTTTTGAAAATCATTCATAAATCGATGATAAAATATGGCATAACCTAGAAATCTATTTATGACTTGGACTATTGAGGGGTTAGGTAAAAGTTTTATCACATTTATTTTTTGGGATCCAATTACCACACATCCTTATAGATATTTGATCGTGGATGATTCCTTCTTGAACCATAAAATTTCAGTTTTCTATGTTTAAAACTAAACCCTTATCAACATAGAATTATAGAACTAATTCATGTTTTCTTAAGCAAAAATCAAGGGATCATTCATATTCTAAAAAATAATACACAGGGACTTCCAATATTTACTCCACCACATCATTGAATATATGTGTCATACACCTTCAATGTTCATCAGTTTATTTCACATAATAAATGACATGTGACTATAAGTGAAGGTGCTAAATGAATAGTTTAATGTTGTTTTGTAACAGTCACTTTGATCAAATACAATATGATTGTATCCAAAATATCCATCCCATAAAAAATAGAATCCATGTCCTGCTAGTATGTTTGGAATTAGATTAATGAATGTAATGAAATGGAATAGGGAAATGAAATTTTGGAGTTATTTTATATATTTTCCTTTAGTCCATGAATAATCACCATACAGTTATAGTGTGAGTAAAGAACTATTCATTTTCATTATTCTGGACATCTACGAGACCACCTTTATTTGGCACTACGTGTAGTGGGCTCACCCACTCACTGTGAGAGATTTAAAAAATTATTCTAGAATCCAGATGTTTTATTACTTCTTTCTTAACTACCTACCTCATTGGTTGGGTGAGACACCTCTAGTTATAGTATTAGGGTTTATCATTTAGTTTGAATAAATTTTAGGAGTACATAATGGAGTACTAGTTCCTTTTATGTCATCCAATCTCTAGGAAATTGAATTTTAATGGCTTTATAGGACGTTGATTAATTTTCCCTATGAATAATTTCTTAGATTTGCGTTAAGGATGACATGAAGAAAAACTTTTGCCTCTAGAAATAATACATAATTATTCTTAGGAGATTATTTAAGTCCATAATCACTGGATGAATGGGCTATGGTTTTAATGACATTATTGGACCCTTTGTGAGAGGTCCAATATAGTTTGTTTCCATTATCTCATAATGCTTCCCTTCTGTAGGATAATTCTCCTCACTATTTCCAAAAATTGCATGATCCTGGCCAGGGTTCCATACACTTGTGTGCCAAGACAGTTGGTCACATGATGTCATGTGCGCCTCTTGGTATGCTATAGGCTGCCAACTATTACTGAGGATCTATTATTGATCATCAAGAGACTATACCCTATTAATC
Organism: Viscum album; assembly: GCA_963277665.1. Taxonomy (NCBI): domain Eukaryota; kingdom Viridiplantae; phylum Streptophyta; class Magnoliopsida; order Santalales; family Viscaceae; genus Viscum; species Viscum album. The sequence goes on along the minus strand of OY728131.1, from coordinate 845,337,700 downwards.
AATGTAGCAAAACAGTGAAAATAAATAACAATATCCAATTTATATAACTAATGAGAAAAAAAATCATTACCATAATGTGATCAAAACATGAATTACAATATCAAAATTGAACAATAGATATGCCATTCCAAAGTATATGCTATGTGTCAAAATGATGTCCCAAAAAAATAAACACAATGACAACCCCCAATCGATTCCAGGACTACTTCTATTCCTCTCCTCCATTATCTACCAAAAATTATCCATCTAACAAATGTCATATTACCTTAATCTATCATGAATTCATGTAATATATTTGGGTATCGATAAGGTTGCCCATGTAGGGTGCGATTAAAAATCAGTAGGCCACCACCAACGACATCTAAATCAATGTCTAGTTAATAATAGTGTATAACATTATTTAATGAATAAAAGAAAAGAAAAAAATTAAACCCTCTACATTTATCCAGTTACTCTTTATTTAACCAAATATCATCTGGGTTCCGGAGGACACTCGAACTAAAATCATATACCTGAATTTCATTATAACAATTCATAATTTCATAATTGAAAGACCATGTTACCAATCATATTTTATAATACATGATTTAATGTCCATGTTTCTATTGTCAATTTCATAATTGAATAACCACATTACCCAATATATGTAATAATACATGATGGAATTTCACTATTACCATTCATTATTTTATAACTAAATGACTATATTACCATTCAAATATAATAATACAATCATGAATTCCAATTTTACCATTCATTATTTCATAATTGAATGTCCATGTTAATATTCATATTTAATAATACATGGTTGAATTCCAATATTACAATTCATCATTTCATAATTGAATGACCATGTTACCATTCATATTTTATAATATATGAATAAATTTCCATGTTAACAATCATCATTTCAAAATTTTATGTCCATGTTACCATTCATATATAATAATACATGATTTAATGTCACGGTTACCATTCCCCATTTCATAATTGAATGACCATGTTACCATTAATTTTTTATAATATATGATTGAATGTCCATCTTACCATTCATCATTTCATAGTTGAATGTCCATGTTACCACTCATAACACATGGATGAATGTCCATGTTACCATTCACAGTTTAAAATAACATATATCACAATATCACATATATTACATTGTCACATGTATCACAACAACCAATTAATTAATTCACTAATTAATTTATCCAATGTAAAAATTTTATATTTACACCATTTCATTGATTAATTAATTATATAATTATTCACATCTATCCAGTTAATTAATTCCAAAGTTAAATAATCATATCAATTTCATTAGTTAATTACCCAACTAACTACTCACCTCAATAACATTAAATAATTCCAAAATTAATTAGTCACATAATTCGATATGTTAATTTAAAAAATAATTAATCACGTCAATTACATTAATTAATTAAAAAATTAATTAATCACATCATTTCAATTAGTTAAGTCAACTACTAATGTATCACATTAATAAAATTAATTATTTCCAAAATTAAATAATCACATCAATTTCATTAGTTAATTCAACCACTAAATAATTGAATGAATAACATTAATTAATTCAAAAAATTAATTGATACGTAAATTAAATAATTTAATATAATAATTAACTTATCACATCAATAACATTAATTAGTTTAAAAATTAATTAATTAAATCAATTAAATTAGTTAATTAAACAACTAACTAATCAAATCTATAAAATCAATTAATTCAATAATTAATTAATCAAATCAAATCCAATATTTAATTTAAGAACAAACGAATCACATTAATAACATTAATTAATTCAAAAAAAAAATTATTCTCGTCAATTCCATTAGTTACATAAAAAATAAACTAATCACATAAATAACATTAGTTAATTCGAAAGATAGTCAGTGATATCAATTCCATTAGTTAATTCAATAATTAACAAATTATATCAATAACATTATTTAATTCAATATTTAATTAATCACATTCAATCCATTCAATTAATTTACCAATTACTTATTCCTTCCAATTCTATTAATTAATTCTAAAATTAATTAATCACATTAAACCCCTTAAAATAATTTACCAATTAATTATTCACATCAATTTAGTTAATTAATTAATTAACCACATTAATTTCATTAAAATGATAATATAATAATTAATTCATCAATTAATTAATCCATTTCAATGAAATGTACAGTCACAACAATTTCCAATAATTAAATCAACAATTATTTATCCCAATTGAATAATCACAATATTAAAATAATTAATTCAACAACAAGTTATTCCAATTTCAAAATCTCATAATATAAATTATTAATTTAGCAGTTATTTATTCCAATTTCAAAATCACAATAATCCATTAATTTATTCAACAAATAATTAATCATGGTGAATTAAAATAATTAATTCCAAAATCAACTAATTATCTTGACCCTATTAATTAATTTATCAATTAATTAATCATCTCATTTAATTTAAAAATCACAATAGTCTCCAATAATTACTGCAATAATGAATTATTCGATTTTAGAAATTTCAATAAAACAATAAATAATTGAACAATTAATTATTCCAAATCGATTAATTTCATAATCACATCCATTCAAATTGTTAAATACAAAAATAAATTAATCATCTTCCACAATCCCTATAACTCCAAAATAATTTCAATAATAAATTATTTCAAATTTATAATCCCAATATCCAAAATTTCACAATTCCATCAATAAATTAATTCACCAAATTAATCAATTCAATCTAAGAAACACAATATCTAATAATCTAATAGAAAATATACAATTTCATACACATAATTTAAATGAATTAATTTGGGATTTGAATTATTGAACACTTACCTCAATTCATTAATGAGCGATTGCCCGATAGAAATCCCCAATTTGAAGTGAAATAATCACGAATGAAATGAAGAACGTGATCTAGAATTGAAACATAGATTTTAGTTCAAATGAATCAAGATCTAATAAACCGATATATAGATCCAACAATATAGAGTATAGATTCAAATAAAGAAAGAGGGAAGAATGAGAGAAGAACGAAAAACCAACCGGGATGAAATTTACATAACAGGATAGGTTGAGATCATTAATCATCATTTTGATTAACCTATAATAGATGTTGGGTGACCAAGGAATCCATATGGTTGCCTCAAAAAATGATATATTTTTATTTGGGTCGATCTAGGGGTGATTTGAGATGAATATGGCAGTTTCCGTAATTTTAATAACAAATTTCAAAACAATAATTACCATTCACATGATTTCTAGGGTAATTCGCAAGGTTAGTACTAAACTTGATCTTTACCATGTGCCCATTTAACACTTAGGATACACACATAGTTTAGCCATGTACAAACCATGTAACCCCTTGCACACTTTATTAACCATTAAACCCCCCTGTACACCTTATCTAACCATGTGCAAACCATGCAAAGCCTCTCCCCCATCAAACATTCTAAAATTTTCTCTCGATCTCACCCATGTCAAGACACAAAGATGTTATACTAAAATATATAAAAAAATAATACCTCTAAATGAGAATGAGACATCATTGGAAATTGTTTGGGCCTTATTGTATCCACACTTTATAACACCCCATCCCCGAGTTGTGCTTCCACGCATCTCGAAGATTCGGATTCAAAAGGATCAGGCTACTCAGCTCTCATATTTTTACCTCTCTCCCATGTTTCCTATTGAATAGAGCCATGTTTCCAAAATATAGGAACTATTAGTTTGGTCTTTCCCCAACAAAATTTCTCACTACGACCCAACACACGTATCAGATGTTCCTCAAAGGATGCATCCATCTCAATCTCAACATCGTCAACATACTTGATGATTTTCCAAACACACAATTCCCAAAAAACACAAGAAAACCATCTAACATTCGAAATCATATTTTCCATAAATACCCCTATAAATTAAATAACATTTTCACCTCCAAGGCTCGCCGTGAATTTTCTCATGAAATTAAAACATGTACCTTATAGGTTCCTCATTTGCATTCTGATACAACCACTTCCAATCCATGGTATTGATTTATGAATCTACTATTGACACAACTCTCACCAACATTTGATCACTGTTAACACGACTATTTTCAAGAAACATAACATCCATATCCCACACTTCAATCCCAAGTTAAACTATAACAATTTTAGAAGCCCTTATGACCTTTCATTGGAAAACAAAAAAACATCAATCGATTGTTGTTCCTAGATTTCAAGTATGGAACACACAATATTCATCGAATTTAATTCCATCCCTATAAAACCTTCTGTAAAATATCAATTTTATACCTTCCACCATCCATATTCACATATACCACTTCATTAGTTAAACTTCTTAGAGGCCAAATTTTCACCCAGAACACATTCAGAAAACTAGCTATAAATCAAGATAATTCTCTTTATACTTAGGAAAAGGTAATGGTTGTGGAAATCATCTTTACTATTCTAATGTATATTAATAATTAATTGATGAAATCCAAAAATATATATATATTTATTATGTTACCTCCTATTATGGAAAAAAATGAAACAATAAGTCCTTTTCCCCAAACCCCACCACAAAGTTAAAACAGAGGCATTATCACTATCCTTAACCCCTATACATCTAGGTTGTTGCTAATAATGGAAAATTCACTATAATATTTCTGATTTAATTATATGACTATTTATACACATATTACATCATTTTTAACATTTTCATGTTCATAGTATGCACCATTTCATTTAAAACACAAAATAATAGAAAAAAATTCATGTTAGACAACATAACAAAAACATATTTTCCCGTGCATGTCACAAAATACTAATGAAATCCTACAATGATTTATGAAAACATAAATATCATTTCATACCAGTCCATGAATATAATATCAATAGATCCTTGAAACAATAATCACATCACAACGCATGTGTGTCACCCAAGGTGAAATAACATTCAACTATAACATAAAACCATAATAACAACAATCTGACCTTTGGTACATGGTTTCTCCCTCGTACATGGGTTAGTTATTCCCATGCTTGAGTTCATTACCAATGCATGAGTCAACCAAGTCTTATATCTACCTTTCCTCAATAGTATGAAAAAATAAAATGAAAGAAAAAATAATTGATACTACTTGGTAACTTCCTGACCCAGGTGCCACACACTGGTGCCTTGTCGGTCACATGACCTTAAGCATGCCTCCCCATATAGCATAGGCTACTAAATTTATACCATCATATATTATTGATCATGGGGTGACTACACTCCCTTTATTATTTTATCACAATAGTGTAAATAAATAATTTTAACAAATTGATATAACCAATAACAAAACCAAACTAGTGCAACATGGTAACCAAAATTGGAAGTACAATATCAAAACTAATCTATTACTGTTGACCTCACATGTTTTGATAATCCCAATTATGATTTAATATGTTTTGATAATCCCATATAATGTTTACTCATATATTAATTACATTTTCATGCTACCTTTATGTTGATAATAATATCAAAATGATCTTTGGGATATGTTATTCAATGATTTTCTATGTTTATACTTGTTTAGAAATGATTCTGACTCACTCTGAATATGATTTGCATAGAATAGATAAGAATGAAGTGTTTACTCACTGATAAAGACCTACCAGTACTTATTCTTCTGAGGTCACCGATAGACAAAGGTGACCGATAGATAAAGGTCACCGATAGACAAAGATCACCGATAGAAAAAGGTCACTGATAGACAAAGGTCATCGATAAGAAAAGGTCACCAATAGATAAATTCTACCGATAAGTATAGCTACAGATACGAGAAGAACTACAGATACAAACAGATAGAAAACTACTGATATGAAGTTTTCCGATACAGAGCTAGTGATACAAAGTCCACCGATACAGACAGAGCCATCGATGTAAGTAGCTACCAGTACAAGAAAGTTACACATAGACCAAAGCTACCGATAGAAGGATTTACCGATACATAGAGCAACTATTACATAGAGTAGTAGCTACCAATACAAGAAATCCACTGACACAAGTCCATCATCTCATGTCTACCGACAGAGAGCTAATAATGGAAGGTGACTATTAACCATTCACTATTACTCAAACTCTATAATTTGTCAATATTATTAATATAATGTTAACAATAATATTTGATGCTTTTAATGCACCTAGTATTAATTAATGATAGTGGTTGGCATTTCAGGAAACATACCTCATACCAGTAAAAAGGTAATCATTTTTATTACTGGAGAACAAGCTATATAAGGGAACCTCGAACTTCTGAAGAAAGAGAGTGATGATCAGTCAATATTTCCATGCACATATGAGACAATCTTATGGAAATACTCAAAGAACATACCTTCACAGAATAATATGGAAGAATAGATACTGGATCCTTACAACCTAAACATTCAAGGAGAAAACAGCTTCAACGAGTTCACTTTCACTCAAGCTAATCAGACTGATCAACCTGGACCTAGAAGTCAAATACATAAAACCTACTCTGTTTTTCTGGAAAAAAACTAGAGAAGGACTCAAAGAAGCATCTGAATTAATCCAAGGAGTCCAGAGCTTCACTCAAAAAACATCGATTATTCTAAACACTTCTATATATATTTAGCTCTATTTAATTTTATATATTTACATTTTGAGCAGTGTGTGTGCTCTGTATTTTTAGACAGACACTGTCTCTTGTGCTGAACTGAAGGATACCTAAAATCCTCACTGAAACCTTCTGAATCTTTTTCTTCCCACTGTAAACTGTGGTAGAGGTCAAGTGTGATCTTGATAGCCTGTGTGCTATTGTTTTTATTTTCCCATGTAGAACTTTGGTAGAGGTCTTAGTACCTAGAGAGTGTTGTATTGTTGTTTTCCCCGATCCAAGGTGTGGATAAAAGTGTTATATAAACTATTTGAGAGGACTAAGTCTTAGCTTGAGACTGCACCTCTTGGTTATATCTGTTGTGCTTCTTATATTTATTTTAATTTATATTCTATTCCACTGCTAAGTTCATTGAAATATAAATCTATATTAAAGTTACTCTGATAGTTAAATTAGCAATTGTTTATAACTTTTGTTAGCCAGTAAGTCAGTTTCAAAAGTTAATCAATCTTTATATTGAGTAAACTGAGAAATAATCAATCTCTTGATAAAATAATTGAAACCTTATAATCTTTATAAATTCACTATAGTTTAGCATATTATTCAATTTGTGGGATTTTAATATAAGTCTTTTTAACAGAAATTTTGAATTGGAACCCAATTCACCCCCCCCCCTTGAGTATCCACTCCTACCATAATTTGGTATCAGAGGGTTGTTCTTATTAAAGGATTTCTGAACACTCTGTTTTTCAACTGTGATTTTAGTTGTATCTTAAATATCTTAAATTTTTGTTAGTTATAAATCTTATCTCATTTTTTTTACTTTATAAAATCGAAAAATGGATAATAGACTAGAAGGTGCTGCTACCAATAGGCCACTTTCTTTAATGGTGTTAATTATGCCCAATTGAAACTGAAAATGAAAATTCACATAGAAAGTATGGTTTTGATATCTGGACTGCAATAAAGACTCAGTATAAGATTATAGAAATTGAAAGAACTACTTGGGATGAAACTACTAAAACTGCTTACAATAATATTTGTAATGCAATGAATTCCTTGTATTGTGCTTTAGGAGATGAATAATTTAATCGAATATCTTCTTGTAAAACTACTTATGATATTTGGGATACCTTGGGTGTTTCTCATGAGGGAAAAACTAATTTTAAGGAAATGATATTGAATACCTACACTATTCACTATGATAATTTTAAAATGAATACTGATAAAACAATTTATGACATGTATCCTTGGTTCAATGAAATTGTAAATACAATCAGTTCACTTGGAAAAGATATTCCCGCAAAAGAGAAAATCATGAGGATTCTGAGATGTCTGCCTGACAGATGGAGAGGCACATCGGTTTCATTTAGAGAATCTTGTGACATTGGTGCTATACCTTTCAAGGAAATTATTGGTAAGCTAATGATGTATGGAGAAGAGCTGAAAGTAAACAAGGAGGAAGATGTTAAACCAAAGAGGAATTCAGTGGCATTTAAGTCTACTACCTTAAAGAGCAAGGACAAAGAGAAAGTTCACATACCTACTGAAATCTCAACATGTGAAGGTTCAGATTCTGATAGTGATGAAGAGATGGCTCAGATAGCTAGACGGTTCAAGAAGTTCTATAGAAAGAAGAAATTTTTCAGAATATCAAAATACAATGGAAAATATGATAACAATGGTCATTGGACGAAAGATATGTAAAAGGCTGATAAAAGTGTTGAGACAGTGTGTTATTAATGCAAAAGGGAATGACATGTAAAAGAAGAATGTCCAAAGGTAAAATTCAAGAATAAATATGACTATATGGACAAAAAATATAAGAAAGCTATGAAATCAACTTGGATTGCTTCAGAAGATAGTTCAAGTGATTCTGATTCCACATAGAATGAAAAATCTCAGAAAGATAATATTTGTTTCATGACTGGCACTTATGAGGTAACACTGAACACTCCTGATTTAAATTCATATTATTCTAGAGTTTATTTTGAATCTGAATCTAAAAATATTTCTAGTGAAGAATTATTTGAATGTGGTAATATTCTAGAAGAAACCTTTAATGAATTGATGGACATGTATAAGAATTTTAAGAACCATCATACTTTTACTAGATCTATTAAATCTATACTTGATATAGAAAATGAAAAGAATGCTCAATTACTTAAGGAAAATACTAAACTAAAATTATCTAATGAAAAATTAAGGAAGGACTTAGAGAAATTCACAAATGGAAAAGACACACTTACACAAATGTTAGGTAAACAAGTTGCACCAAAATATACCACTTGAATAGGCTATCATCCTTGACATAGACATATTACTAAAACAATATTTATTCCTAAATCTTGGCTAAATTTGGATACGAAAATTATTTCTTCCTAACCTGTTTGGACCCATAAAAATCTTGGTACCAAAATCATTTTCTGTTTAAATATGTTTTGTAGGAGACATGCTTGAAGACATCCTATAATAATACATGGTACTTGGAATGTGGTTGCTCAAGGAATATGACTAGAGATTACTCATGCTTCAAGAGTTTAATCAAGGTTTATGGAGGAAATGTCACCTTTGGTGATAACTCAAAAGGAAAAATCATTGGCTTTGGCCAGATTGGTAACAATGACTTTGTTTTTATTTCTAAAGTTTTACATGTTAATGGATTAAAATACAACCTATTAAGTATTTCTCAGTTGTGTGATGATGGTTTCAATGTTAAATTTTTAAATGATTCTTGTAATGTCTTTAATTATAAAAATGCTTTAGTATTTACTACCTTGAGAAATGAAAATATATATACTCTTGATTTGAATTCTTTATCTAAATAGAATATTACTTGATTAAATGCTTTTCATAAAGAATCTTGGCTATGGTATAGATGATTAGGACACTATAATGATCATTAACTTAGAAAACTGACTAGGAAAAAGTTAGTTAGAGAACTACCTCAACAAAAACACCCAACTGACAAAGTTTGTAATCCGTGTCAAAAGGGAAAGCAACATAATGTTTCATTCAAATTAAAGAAATAAGTTTCAACTTCCCAACCTCTCGAGTTGGTTCGCATGTATTTTTTTAGTACTTCTAGAGTTTATAGTTTAAATGGGAACCATTATGTCTATGTCTTCGTAGATGACTTTTCTATATACACTTGGGTATACTTTTTACTCACAAAAGTGAATCTTGTTCTTATTTCATTAAATACTCCAAGTCTGTAGAGAATCTTAGTGGACTTAAGATTAAGTCCTTGAGAAGTGATCATGGTCGTGAGTTTGAAAATCATAAGTTTGAATCTTATGGCTCACATAATGGCTACAATCATAATTTCTCTACCCCTAGGACACCACAACAGAATAGTGTAGTAGAGAGAAGAAATAGAACCCTTCAGGAAATTGAAAGAACTATGCTCAATGAATATTACCTACCTATTAACTTCTGGGCTGATGCTATGAATACATCTTGTTATATTATAAATAGATTCTTGATTAGAACTGTTCTTAAGAAGACCCCTTATGAACTGTGGAATAATAGGAACCCTAAAGTTAGTTACTTCATAGTTTTTTTGTTTCAAAGTATTTATTCTCAATACAAAGGATAATCTTGATACGTTTTCTTCTAAAAGTGATGAGGGAATATTTCTAGGTTACTCTATAACAAGTGAGTATTATAGAGTCTTTAACAAAATAACCAAATGTGTAGAAGAATCTGTTCACATCAAATTTGATGAAACCGATCCACATGAACCTAATAATTCTCTTAAAATTCTAGAAGATGATATGTCTATTATGGACCTTAATGATGAAAATAGTGAACCTGTTGTAAAGACAACCAGTTCTGGAAATATTCCAGAATCTGCACCTGGTGAACCTGAACATTAAGAAGAACCTGAAATTTCTAGTCCTACCATTACTAGGTCAACTAGGATTCTAAATAATCATCCTTTAGAGGTTGTTGATGGTAATCTTGATAGAGGGACACAGACTAGGGCTTCTCTATGAAATCAGGTTAAACATCAAGCCATTCATTCACAGTTAGAGCCTAAACATATAAATGATTAATTTTGGGTTATGGCTATGCAAGAATAATTAAATCAATTTGATTGAAACAATGTCTGGGAATTAGTTGATAAACATAAGGACACATTGACCATAGTCACTAAATGGGTTTTTAGAAATAATGTTGATGAATCTAAATATATAGTTAGAAACAAAGTGAGGATAGTTGCACAAGGATATAGTCAAGAGGATGGAATAGACTATGAGGAAACCTTTTCTCATGTATCCAGATTAGAAGCTATTAGGATTCTACTTGTATATATTGCTCATCTGAATTTCAAGTTATATAAAATGGATGTTAAAATTGCTTTTCTAAATGGGTTTATAATTGAAGATGTTTTTGTTGAATATCCACCTGGATTTACTAATCCACATTTTCCAAATCAAGTTTTTAAGTTCAATAAAGCTTTATATGGTTTAAAGGAAGCTCCACAAGCTTGGTATGATAGACTTAGAAATTTTCTTATTTCAAATGGTTTTACAAAAGGGATTGATGATCCAACTCTCTTTATTAAAAGATTTTATAAAGATGTTTTGATAGTACTAATCAATGTTGATGATATTATTTTTGGATCTTCTAAAAATTATATGTGTGTTGATTTTTCAAAGAGTACACAAAATGAATTTGAAATGAGTTTAATGGGAGAACTCAAATATTTTATTGGATTTCATGTCTTTCAAAATAAAAATGGTATTATTTTAAATTGAAATAAATATAAAAAAGATCTTTTAAAACTTTTTGGTTTAGATAGTATTAAGGAAAGTGATACACCTATGAGTACTATTTGTGAGTTGGATGCTGATGAAACTGGAAAAATAGTGGATCAAACCAACTACATATGTATGATTGGGAGCCTACTTTATCTTACTGCTAATCGACCAAATATTATGTTTAGTGTTTTCATGTGTGCATGATTTCAATATAATCAAAAAATAATCACACTTACAAGTTGTTAAATGATTTTTCAAATATCAAAAACATAATACTAACTTACGATTGTTTTATCCAAAAGGCCAATCATTTGATTTAATAAGTTCTTTAAATGCTGATGTTCCTGGTTGCAAGTTAGATAGAAAGAGTACTTATGTAACACCTCATATTCTAGGTAAGTCCTTCGTATCATGGTGTAATAAAAAGAAGAACTATGTTGCATTTTCTACTGCTGAAGCAGAGTATATAGCTGCTGGTAGTTGATGTGCAGATGTTCTGTGGATGAAACATACATTATTGGACTACAGATATCAGTTTAGGTATATATCTAAAAACTATGTTAACATTAGTGTGATTAACATCTCTAAGAATCCTGTGTCTCAATGTATGACCAAACACATTGATGTAAGGAACCACTTTCTGAGATATCATTAACAAAAGGGTGATATTACTCTTAAATTTATAGGTACTGAACATCAATTAGTTTATATTTTCACCAAGCCATTATGAAACTCCCCAACCCCAGTTACCCAGAGTCAGTGCATTGTTACGTAACATTGGAATGATCACAAAAGATCAATTCTCAAAAGAACGATTAGTTTATTTGCCTTGTAAACACTAGATACATTCATAAATGTTACATTACATAAAATATTGAAAAACTACAATAGCATTGTCTATATAGTCCACACTCATATCTCCTTCGTAATATCCCTACAGGCAAGTCATAAAATATTTCTTCACATCCTGGAAAAATTAAAACATAGAAAGGGGTGAGCTCAGATGGTCAGTAAGGATAACAATACAGCAGAAACATTCATAAATATAAATAAACATTTACAGCAATGTATAACTAAAACCAAATCCTTTTAAACATTAACTTCAACATAATATGGAAAAAATAAAATGAAATAATGGCATTTACTTATTCACATGGATATTCTACTAGTCGAATAATCACATGCAATATTAATAACCACTTTCATAATTATGGAATGCATAATGCTAGACTATCATAAACACCTAGCCAAGGCCTCATGTCAAGACTACAAATAAGATTTTTTCAAGGCCTCGTGCCAAGACACTATTTTGTCTCATGATACCTACCGATGCATCGAGGAGCTATAGCGAGCTCCACCCATCACTTATTAAGGACAATGCATTCCTCATATGAACATGTTTAAACATATCATAAACCATAACATAATCGTATCACATAAAACATGCAAAACATTTCAACATTTCAATCACAAGATATCAATACAACACATTGATATAAAAAACATACTTTCAAAAACATTTTCAATACCAAAATAAAAGAAAATTAAAACTTGTTCTTTATTTTTCATTTAAAAAAAGTTATGGCCTGTAGAGGAATCCGAAACTCAAATAATGGTCACAGCGGTGGAGAAGTCATTTTCACCACATACGTACAAAAAAACATTCCTTTTTGACGTTTAGTAAAACACTTTGTATTAAAATATTCCTTTTGAATAAACGTAAAAGTCAAAGGGGTTTATACACAGTATAAAAGAAAGTTGTATATAAAACAAAATATGCCTCAACGAAAGGAGATTGAGACGAAGTCCCTTACAAAGATAATTTTCTAAGTAAAATAGATCTATTATGTGTATTAATTATAATTAAAAATAAAGAATGTAAAAATAATAGATTGAACATAATAATATCATGAAATAATTTGAAAGAATGAGATTAACCCAAAGAACGGAAATTGGGTTAAGAAATTCCCTTACCTCGTGTCCGACTTGACTTGATCATCCTTTAAACTTCTGAATAATAAACTAGAGTTAATTTATACTTTCTTAAGAACCTCTTTCAAGTTAATTATTCCTTTTATAAAACTTATTACCATGTTATTAACATTATGTAATTATTTATGTTAATAACGGTCGTTTTGTCGATCTTTGGTACTTGAGTCAAAAATAAACTTCTTATAATTACAAGTTGTTCATGTGGTAAAATATCAATTATATCCAGAATGATATTAATGATTTAGATATCATATATATCATATATATCCATTATATACATTCATTCATAATATTACGTAACATTTAGAGGTAAGAAATGAAATGCACCATTCATGGAGACGGTAAGCCGTACATACGCATGAACACTACTTTCATTTCTATTTCGTATTTAATGGAATTAAATCATAATGATATAAAGGTGTATTATAATTCCATTATAATATCATATATAATATCATTTACTCCATCCTTTATACATCCCACATATGGCATTAACGATTCAAATCACTTTGAGGGGGCGGTAGTCCGCACTTCCTAAAATGAAATTATTGCGTTTACCCATAATGGAAATCAAAAAATTATGCCATAAATGAGAAATAAAGAAGGATAAAAAACATAAACATAATATATATCATATATAGAAATAGTTTCATCTTAATGGCCACCATTATAGGTGTTAAATGAATATTGAACAATCATCGTTTCGTGAGGCAGTATTTCGCCACCCACAGAAACATTATGTCCTTTAACCATTAGACGAAGGTGTGTGTAAGTGTAAATCAAATCCTTATCATAACAAAATCCTAGTATATTTTAGATACTGGGTTTGTTACAAAATAAAGTAATAAAATGATTTTAAGGGGTTGGAGTTGCAAAATAAAACAAAAGAACTTAAAAGAAGACATTACCTTAAAATTGGGTAACTCTTATTGATTTGAGCCAAAGGCTTCCTTGGGAAGACTTATTCCCAAAGTGAGGCTTCGTGAAGTAAGAAAGTGAAGTTGTGAGAGTATTTGGGCAGAGGTTGGCTGAGCTAAAAGGCTTTGATTGTGTGAATAAGGTGGTATAGGTGGGGGCCTTTTGTAAGAGGAGAGGAGGGGCACTCTTGGAAAGTCATGAAATGTTACATTATTATGAAGTGCTTTTCGGATTTCAAAGGTCCCAAAATTATATATTTCGAGGATAAGGTGATAAGGGATCTAAATCTTCCCATCCAATAGGTTTTTGACAAGTTTAAGTCTTATATTTTACATTATCGTTTCATTTTATTTAAATCTTTAATGAATGAGGTAATTGATGCATCATCATAGTGTCCTAAAAAATTTAAACTATTTAATATCTAAAATTATAAAAAATTACCAAGATGTAGGAAATATTTTTATCTTAACAATGAATATTTATAGTCGAGAAGTTAACTTATATAGCCCCATGTAATAATTGTTTTAGTAAAACTACAAATGTTTGTGCCAATTTTTTTTACTTTAAATAAAAAGTTATTAATGTCATTTTGTTACCCAAGTGGCACCATGGGGTCCCCAAGCTGAACCATGGATTTTCTTGGTCGGCCATGACTCATCCAATAAGGGTAGGAAAAGTGTAATGGTAATTTCATATTATTATAACATTATATTTACCTTAATTACACTAATTACCTTTAATCGCGATTAATAAAACATAAAAGTTACT
The DNA here is from genome assembly GCA_963277665.1 of Viscum album. Lineage (NCBI taxonomy): Eukaryota > Viridiplantae > Streptophyta > Magnoliopsida > Santalales > Viscaceae > Viscum > Viscum album. Next base: position 845,322,617 of record OY728131.1, on the reverse strand, counting down.
ATTCCCCAAAAAATAATTTTAATCTCCTAGAACCACATTTTACTTCTTAATGAAAACCATGTATGTAAGATTTTTTAAATTTAAATCACAGAAGTGGTAAAGATTCATTTAAATGAAAAATCAGTTTTTTAACTACCACTTAGTGGATTCACTATTCATCAAAAATTGATGTTTTTTAGAATAATACCAAAAAATAACTCTAAGCTATATTTGATATTCAAAATTCAAAAATGATGTCTATTTCACCAAATTAAAAACCTATAAGTTGAATTAATTAATTTAATAATTAATTCCTGCAGTCACAACAAATAGCTTGTTTTTAAGAAACAATATACATCAAAAGATTGACAACTGTTTATGTGCAATTTCAAAGTAAAATCAATTTTAATGGCCACCATTGGATTAAATGGTAAAAATATATTATAATTATACCATAAATCCACTCAATATTATAATTTATCACTATAAATTATTTTGATTAAAAAAGTTGTTTTTAATTAAAATTTAGTAATTTCCACTATTCATCAAAATATAAAAGTTATCCGAAAAGTTCCAAAATTTCACCCTAGGATAAATTTGATATTCCGAATCCAAAAATGAAGTCCATTTTGAATGATAAAATTTATAAAATTCCAAAAAAATAGGTACTAATATTCATAACGGCTAGTTTAATTGGTTGTGGTATGTTAGAACTTGAGGTTGCGTACAACACACGCAACAATATTATTCAAAGAGAAGCATACCATGGATGCTTGGGGTGTTACATTCTCACCTCCATTAATAAATTTTTTCCTCGAAATTTCAAATATTTCTTAGAAAGTCAATGGTTGAAAATAGAAAATACCTTTATGGAAAACCCCCATCGGAAATAGGGTTAAAATAAATATAACTTTAAAAGAAAGAAAGAGAAGTACAAAGGTCACCCGAGGTAGCCCATACTAGGATTCTATGAAAATATGGATATGGAGGGAAAAAAACCTTCAAGGTCTGATGGAGAGTTGTATAAAACAGGATTGGGAGAATGTTAACTACAAGAAAATCATAATCTTGTGATTAGTTAAATGGTCATTGATTCCCCAATTAGAAAATTTAACCGACAACATTTTTGTTTTAAGTTACCTTTCATAAAATTGAGGAATTTATTTAGGAGATTTACTAAGAACGTAAAGAAATATACTTACTTCTCATGTAGACTTTCATTCATTAATAAATTTTTACCACAAATCCATCTTTCACTCCAAAATGTAATAGAACTCAAAAATATTCTATTTATCATAATTGTATATGGTTCTAAATAATAACACATAAAATTTAGATTAGGAAAACTTGATTGTAATAACCAGGGACTTCCTGTAGGCTAGTGGTAGGTAATAAAGGCCTGTCGCAATATGGTTTTGGGTTGATTCCTACAGCTTTGTCCGATGCGACGGGTTATCCCCCAACCTGCAGGTTGTCCTTTTCCTAAAACTATAGTATTATAATATTCCAAAAATAATCTTCATAAATTTTTTAACCTTAAACAATACTATCCTAAGTTCAAATTAATCCATTCCAACATTTATAGTTATCCAAAATACCTCCGTCCAGACTTTCTCTAAAAAGTCTCTAAATTCCAAAATCAATTGTATCATTAGATTTCTCAAACAAAGTAAAGTTTCTATTATTTTCACATACTAAAAATATGATTACCTTCATCATATTAAACCCTTAATGAAAACAACAAGTACTGCAGTACAATACTTATATATATCACATTATTCTTATAACCATAATATAGATCTGGAGTCCAAAAACACAAATACAATAATTATTCAACTTCATCTTTAGTAACTGAATAAGCTTGGACATCCCCCCTTGGCCTTTTCTAAGGTAATTTTCCTTGCCTCTTAGGGAATTCATTTGCATAATGCTGCATTTCCCTACAATTGTAGCATTCAACATTGATAGACTCTTTCTTTCCCTTGCTATCACGAGCCTGGTGACCTTTTTCTCCACATTTATAAAAAAACTCCCATTCCTTTTAGGCAAGTACCTGGGTGATTCTTCCCACAATTATCACATAATGGAAAATCCTTCTTTCCCTTTTCCCTTTATCTGTCTCTTGTTCCACTATTCTCTTCTATTTCTTTACTTTTTTTTCATAAGACTTTGAGAATTCCTTTTCTGTCTTGATAGCACACGAGACTATATATTTGTATATTGAGAAAGATTGTGATACTAAATCTCGATGGAGAAATGGTTTGAACCCATCAAAGAAACAATCAATCTTACTTCTTGGGTTACGTATATAATCTGCAACATGTCTTGCTAACCTTGTAAATTTGGCCTCATACTTTGCGACATTCCCATCCTCCTTCTGCCTCAGACTCAGAAATTGCCTTTCCATATCTGCTCGATTGTCATGTGGAAAATACTTTTCTAAGAAAAGCTCTTTGAACTCCCTCCATTCCATACTTGATACTTCTTCATATTCCTTTGTGTTTTGAATCAGTGACCACCATTGATCGGCATCTCCAGTGAGGCGGTAAACTGCCATGAAAACCTTCTCCCTTTCGCTACTCCCCAATTCATGGAGTATTTTCTCTAAGGAGTTTATCCACTACTCAGCTACTAATGGATTTGTACCCCCATTAAATGTTGGTGGTTGTTGCCTCATGAAGCGGTCTAACATTTATCCTCCATGTTGCGGATTAGGGCGCTCCATACAAGTAAGGTTATTATTCATAACCCGAGTGAGTTGTCTCAGTATGGTGATAAGGTGATCAGCTCCAGTTGTATCACCAGCTCTACTATAATTATCTTGAGAAGGAGGTAAATCCCTACATGGAGTGTGTGCATTGATATAGTTTCCATTCCTTCCAGTAGGCACCATTTCTAAACAATGTATTAAACTAGATTAGTTTATGAATCGAAATACATAATAAAAAATATTAAAAACACTTAACAGAAATTGAAATATTTATGGATATAATCCATAATCCTAATAATGTTTTCTTTGAAGAAGTATATACTCATAAACCCTTCATAATGGTTTGTAAAGAAAATGAGAATTATCCTATGCATATCCCCCCGGGAGTGTCGTAAGCAAGAGTGCAGCCAGGCCTGTTGCCATGCATTAGTTCTCGTTCGAGTCCATCTCAAAGCGGTGTTTTCCAATTTTACCCCTAGGTACATATGTGCCAAAGCCGCCTCTACCTGCTCGTATCAAGACAGGGATGTATTTCTCGGAAAACTCACAAAATCACTATAATACCAAAATTCTAGGTTGTTCTTCTATACTAATCCTAAAAGTCTATATTAGGGAAATCTGCTCTAATCATAGGTTATCTAAATCTAGCTTCCAAGGTTAGTACTAAACTACCTCTGATACCAACTGTAACGCCCCGACCCCAGTTACCCAGAGTCGTTGCATTATTACGTAACATTGGAATGATCACAAAAGATCAAGTCACAAAATACCGATTAGTTTAGTAGCTTTGGAAACACTAGATACATTCAGAAATGTTACATTACATCATAATGTGAAAAACTAAAACAACATGGTCCCCATAGTCCACACTCATATCCCCTTCATACTATCCCTACAGGTCAGTCATGCAATATTTCTTCATATCCTGGAAAAATTAATACATATAATGGGGTGAGCTCAGATTCTCAGTAAGGAGAAAAATACAATGGAAACTTTCATAAATAAACATAAACATTTAAGGAAATGTATAACTAAAACAAAAGCCTTTTAAACTTGAAATTCAACATAATATGGAAAAAATAAAAGGAAATAATTCCATTTACTTATTCACATGTGTTGACGCTCCTTTCGTCACAGAATCTAAAGATCGGAAAAGGGGAATATCTGAGCTCAATGTGATTCATCCTTTGAAGAAACATCAAAAATCGACAAAGGGATGAACAAGGAGAACATTACCCATAGGCCGCGCAAGTTCCCTCATGGTCGCGCAAGTACACTTGCGCGCCGCCTAGTGGTCGTGTAAGTACTTGCGCGACACCTTATGGTCGTGCAAGTGACTTGCGCGACCTAAGTGATAACCGCCCGGTAACCGCACGGTAACCGCCCAGGGTCTTCTTTTGCCTATAAATAGACCCTGTGGGCCCCCCATTCGGGAGGATCAGTTCCCAGAAACTCGGATCAAAGCTCCCGACGCCCAAGTCTCTTCTCAAAGCTTCCAGAACACTTCTAAGGTAATTTCTTAGCTAGAATGGAAGATCTAAAGGGAAGAAGGAAGGCCTAAGTGTTGAAACTTATCAAACACTTGCGCGCCGACTTAATTCCTTCAATATAACTTGCGCGTCCCTCTTCTGGAAGAACCTCAAGAGGATGGGAAAGGGTTTAATAAAGAGTCACTCAAGTAATTCAACTCTGGTTGAAAATCGCGCAAGTATCCCTTATGTCGCGCAAGTATACTTGCGCGACCAATACTTGCGCGCCGCCGCAGGACTTGCGCGACCTTCAATACTTGCGCGCCCCTATCTTTTTGGGTGCCCATCTTGCCCTTTTTCACCCCTCTTAAGCCATTTCACCCTTCCTATTCAAGATTCAGTCTTCAAGATACTCTTCAAAGCCATTTATGGCATGATTTCTTGATTTGACATCCTTATCTGAAAGGAATTCTGTGAAATATCTCTCAAAACTTAGTGATTTAAACATCTTTATGTCACCAAAGATTGAGAGTTCATTCATTCAACCTCATCCTTTAAGATGAGAGAATCCTAACCGGGGTTTCCTTTTCAGGAATAATCCCCAGTTTTAAAACCTTTGAATCTTGGGCATCTTCCTTAAGAATAAGCCCCAATCAAAGTCCTTTAATTTTGGGCATCCTCCTTAGGAGTAAGCCCCAAACCTTAATCCCTAACCTGGGTCTCCTTTTCAGGAATAAAGACTCAGTCATAACCTTGGGCTTCCTTTTCAGGAGTAAGCCCCAAGTCCCCTAACCTAGGCTTCCTTCTCAGGAATAAGTCCTAGTCATGAATCTTGGGCATCTTCCTTAAGAATAATCCCCAATCAAAGTCCTTTAATCTTGGGCATCCTCCTTAGGAGTAAGCCCCAAACCTTAATCCCTAACCTGGGTCTCCTTTTCAGGAATAAAGACTCAGTCATAACCTTGGGCTTCCTTTTCAGGAGTAAGCCCCAAGTCCCCTAACCTAGGCTTCCTTCTCAGAAATAAGTCCTAGTCATGAATCTTGGGCATCTTCCTTAAGAATAAGCCCCAATCAAAGTCCTTTAATCTTGGGAATCCTCCTCAAAGAGTAAGCCCCAAACCTTAATCCCTAACCTGGGTCTCCTTTTCAGGAATAAGACTCAGTCATAAATCTTGGGCATCTTTCTTAAGAGTAAGCCCCAAGTCTCTTAAAATTTCTCTTAACTAGTCATAAATTTCCTTTGATTTGGGTTTCCTTTTCAGGAATAAAACCCAATCATAAGTCCCCTCCTAACTTGGGCATCCTCCTTAGGGGTAAGCCCCAAGATTAGAGTATTCAAATCTCCATGAAGCACATATAACTTTGTGGACCCTGTTCATGGATTTTCTTCCTAAAAGTAAATCCTAAACCTTCGCCTATCTGGGCAGTCATCTATACATAAGCCCCAAAACAAATTCTTATGATTGCATCTTTTATGGCACAATTGTCTAAATTTTACCAATACCTCTTGTTTCTCACACCGAGCATGACTCACGTGAGCTTAGAGTGTAAAAGTAATTATGACATTCATCTTTGAGCCATCAATCATAAAACATCATATCCCATTCCTCGAACTACGTGGGTTCTGATTCCTTTTTTCAAAACAAAGGATACGTAGGTAGCCCATTCATGGGTTCGATCCCAACATTGAAATAATCTCTGTCCTTCTGAATGACGATAAACTTCAAGTGCCCCACTGAGTGGCTTTAAAACCAGCCTGGTCATCAAAATGACCAAGAGACTTTTATATAAATGTTTTGAAGGATACCATTGACCAAGAATCTCTAAACAAATATAGATGATTCTATATTGATGAAGAACCTCGAATACATATAAAAGATTCTCTAAATTTCTTGCATATTTAATCATTGATTGTTAAAACTAAAGGAAAGCTCATTTTATACTTGGTAATGTAATAAGGATTCACGAACTTAACTTAAATCTATAAAGAGAGTCCCGGAGTAGACAATAATTCCCCTCAAAAAGGTGTGATGATTCCGACCTCCCATCCTCTCGACCAATGCAAATTCCCAAGCCTCATTAGCCCACAAGCTAATGAGCGCCTGCCTTTGGAAAGTAGGTCCAAACGGATGTGGAATCATTGGATGTTTCCGGTTCTACGAACAAACCCGTTAGAAACCGATCGGAACGTTTGAATCTCCCGTCCAGGAGGTCATCCCCGGATTCCGCGCGAAACAAAAAATGGTGAACCCGACGTGAATCCTTAACCAAGTTAAAGTGATGTTCTTCTTAGATGTTAGGCCCCTTGGGCCAACAAGGCAATCATTGACATATGATCATCCAAAAGATGCAGTAGCCGGATTCATCTTGATTATGTCTGTTAGATGGAACATGCACTCTTTTTTCAAGATCTCCTACAAAAAATGGCTTTCCTTAAATTCACCCCTGTGAATACTGCTGCTGAGAACACCTCTACTGTGAGGTCTGCTGCCATGAAAACCAATGCTGCTACTCCTGCTGGAACGTCATCCGCTCTGAGGATGACATCACCAACTCAGCGTCTTCAACGCTGTGTTTCAAATACACTGGTTAAGGAGTACCGTCGTAACGGTACTATCCCAACTCTGGAGGCCGCTCGTCAAGCCCTCCAAGTTAACAACTCTACCTGGTCGTCCGGACAACGGCGACCAGCAATCAAGAAGCAGGAGGTGCTGACTACCGTCTCCAACCATTTCGGGTCGTTATCCTCGGAACGCAATTTCCATTCACTCCCTTATTCTGAGGAAGTGAATGAGCAGGTCCCGCGGGACCTTAATTCAAAGAGACAGGAGTCCTTCTCAAGGGCTCCCATCAACAATCGCCGCCAGACTCATGCGGTAGTGCACCCTCAACATGATGAGGGTACAGGCTCCAGGCATTCAGCTCAGGTTCCTCGAACCCGAGCAGGCAAGATGAATCACCAGAGACGGAATCCGGTTAATAATAGGCAGGTTGTCATCCCTGCCATCTCCGGAGAAGTCCACCAACCTAACTTGGTGGCAAATAACGAGCAGGCATACACACCTGTTCGTTTTAATCCCGCTGTCCAGCAGACTCGTCTGGCAGCATCAAGCCGATCCCGCCAGGCAATTCCGGCGGAGTACCATAGGCAGGAACATACACCTGCTTATACATCAGCAGTTAGTCAGCAGGCTCGTCTGACTACATATGATGGATCTCGTCAACAGCGTTTGGCGAAGTGTAATCAGCAGGCACATACACCTGCTAATACTAATCAAGCCTACCAACAGTCTCGTTTGGTAGCGCACGGAGAAGTCAGTCGGAAAGCCCCGACGACAAACAGGAGGCAGACTAAACTCTCTGCCTCCACACTTGAGTACTGTCAGGATTCACTGACAGGAAAAGGAGGACAGGAGCAGGCACATACACCTACTCCAAGCCCGGAATGGACGTATATCCCTGTTCCGGCGGCTGAAGTCACCAAACATATTTTGTCAATGGTGAAAGAGCAGAAGCAAATTCCTGCTCATATTCTGGATGCTTGCCAGGATATCATAACAGCTTCAGCATCATCTCAGGGACAGACACATAAATCTATCCCTAGCAGTGGAGTGACACATCAACAATTCACTCCGGAACAGACACACACATCTGTTCCAGTCCAAGAGGGTTGTGGGGCCTACTCCCCCATATCATATGGACAACCAAGTCAGGCACATACATCTGATTTGAGCGATGATCGTCAGCCTAACCTGACCATCTTTCCTGATCAGGCACATACACCTGCTCAGAGCAATCACTTTCGTCATCAAGTGATTTCTAAAGCGAGTAAGAAGGCATCTAAGAAAAAGATCCGCCCAGCACAGTCAGGAGATCAAAGGCCAATCTGCAACAAGGCCTTGCTCGATGCTGGAGTTCTTGAAGCCCTCAGACATTTATCTGTCGGAATTCAAGATTCTACTCCCTCAGTTCCCAATAACAGGAACATTAATCCCGAAGGTCTTCAACAGACACTTCCTCATGAAGACTTGCTTCATGAAAATTCGGTCAATCTTGAAGTTTCTTCTTCAGATGAGAACCACAGGAACCCTCGATGTGGTCAGAAGACCAAGGAGCAAGAGATATCATCTTTTGCTGTAACCCATCATGAAGGTCCTCCTCATGGTGATGAACTTCGCTGCGAAAGTCCTCTCCGCAGTAGTGATTCACATTGTCTCGAAAATTCTTCAGAAGGCAATGTAGTAACGAGAAAGCCCTCCTATCTCGAGGCACTTGCAAACGTAAAACCAGTCATTTCTGAAGTTTTACTATCGGCAGGTGAAACTCTTTCTCCATCAGAAGATAGCTTGGGGTTCAGGTTATTCTCCGAACCTTCCCTAGGTCATTCATCTTCCAGCATGAATAGTGATTCCTCTACCAATCTTGTTGAATCTAATGAAGCAACAAGGAAACACCAACTCTGGTCCAAACAGGTAGAAGAATCTTCATTTAATGATAAAGAGGAAATGCTGAACATGAGGAAATAACTGGCAAAAGGTGAAGTACCAGTCATGTTTTGGCCTTTGGCTGATTCACAGTATGACATTCCAAAGATGTTGACGGATGATGGAATCCATGATATTCGTCTTAACATATGGAAAACTCTTTGTCAATTAAAGAAGAAGGTATTATCTTACGATGAATATGAAAATCATCTTAAGATAATAGAAGGGTTACAACGCCAGATTGATTTGGCATCTCTATCAGTCTCTCGGTATCCGAAGGCTGAAAAGCAACAGAGAACCCTTCAACGTTCATGCCTTGGCGCGCTGAGAAAATTGCGTCAGTTAATTTCCAATGCTCCATCTAATGTTCATATCAGAGGATGGGGTATTCACGGAGCACTACATTTCACAGTGCTTTCCGGTCAGCAAAGCCCGCCGAAAATGGTCTCATGCAATGTTATTGCCCATGGCCGGCCACAGTCAATGGGCTTTGTTCATAATCAAAATCCTGCTCGAGATCAAGCTTCAACTAGTTCCTCTCAAAATCAAGTATATAGAGAACAGGTTGTTGAATTGCTCCTACATCAAGCAGGCGAGAATATTGCGCAAGCCTCTCGTCTGGAGCAAACACGTCATCAAATGACAGAAGTTTCGGAAATCATCCAACGGTCTGTTGAACCAGGTGATAAAAGTGGATACAGGTTAATGCATCCAGCTAATTTCCGAACTAAGATCCGCAAGATCAAGAGAGATTTCAAGAAGATCTCAGACATAGCATGTCAAGAGACACCCCAGCTTGCCAGACTGGGGACTTCTCTAACCCAACCCTCAGAATCAACGAATGGGATTCGAGGAGTTGAGCAGAAGCAACAGGAACACCCCCAGTCCACCGGACTGGGGACTTTTTCAAATCTTCAATCCCTCCCTCAGAGAAAGTCAGTATTCTCTCGATTAGGGAATAAGCCTCAAGAGGAACGAAGAGCCAAGATGTCAGGAGATTCTCTCCAAGTGACGGTTCACAAAGAAATTCCTGAGGGGTCAAGTCAACGGAATGCCATGTCTTATCATGGACATAAAAGGAGACAATATCATAGAAATGCTGATAGAAAGGATTTCATGAAATATGCATCCATTAATGTCATCACTGCCGTTGCTGCTGATTCACCAGATGAGGCTCAATCAGAGGGATCAGATGAAGAGGTTCCTGCTCAAGAAGTTGCGCACACAGACCTAAATGAAGAAGGTGTGCGCACACGTAATCAAAGACTTACCCAAAATTTGGGTATTCCTTCAAGTAACCCACTTCCCCCTCTCCGAAAAGGATCCAATAAGGGGAAAGGAAAGAATCAGGTTACTTCTCACCCTTCCTCTGAAGGAGGTCAATCGCTCTCATTAGAGCAAAGGCTTGCACAACAGGAGGAAGAAATGAAAGAATTAAGAAGGTTGAATGCAGAACTACTTCAGAGTAGTCTTCTTCTTAAGAATGCTGAAGTCCGACAGCCGAAGGAATTTGTTGTAACTACTGAGATGGATCAGGAATATCCTCCTTTATCAGTACACCCACAGAGGTCTAATCCTATGGGTCAAACGCAACAACGGTTGGCAGCACTACCATTAGTTGCAGCACCAACCTCCACGGCTGTCCAAGCTCCATTCATTGCACCTACCCAAAACCAAGTTCAACCTGACGTTTCTCAAAAGTTAATAACTACTATTGAGTCATTAACAGCTCGGTTAGAAACTATGGAAGGGAAACGGGCGCAAGTTCAACCTGAAAAGAAAGTTTACCCTGAATGGGTAGATTCAATTTCTCCTCCATCCAGTTTTGGAAACCCTATTTTCCCTACTTTCAATGGATCAGGCGACCCTGAACAACATTTGACGCATTACGTGTCTTGTTGTGATCCTATGATGGGAACTCCAGAACAACAAGAAGCAGTGAAACTCAGATGCTTCGTGCGAACCTTGCAAGGACCAGCTTTTGTCTGGTATACAAGCTTGAAATCCCGGTCAGTCATCGGATGGGAGGATCTTCGTCAAAAATTCCTTCTTCAGTTCAGCTCAACTTTGCCAAAAACGACAGTTTTCGATCTTACAAACTGCAAGCAAAGGGAGAATGAAAGAGTCTCTGATTTCATTGCTCGTTGGAAGGGATTAACGTATTCCTTGAGTTTATCACTCCCTCAGGAGGAATTATTGCCAATCTGTGTGGCAAATTTGCGTGACGAATTACGCACGCCATTGATCCCTGTGAAATACACAGGAGGGTTTCGAGACCTTACTTCAATCGCTCAACAGATTGAAGATTCCCTTATGCAGGCTAAGGTTAAATCTCGTGTAATTCCATCAGTTCCAGGAAGAAGAATGGGTAAAGCAGAAACTGCTACAGTTATGCTTAAACAGGCACCTGTACCTATTTCTACTTCAAAACCTTCATCTTCTCGAAGGGCTCCACCTCCTGAACGCCAACAACAAAGGCTGTTTCGTCCAAATGATCAAAAAGATCAACGACGAAAACAATTTGAGGATATGAAGAGTAAAACATACTCTTTCCGAAGTGAGCAAGTTCCTGGTTACTTCATTTCAGCTCTGGAAAATAATTTGGTTCAATTACCAGTGCCGAAGAGACCAAACAAGGAAGGAGATGAAGACCGTCCCAATTATTGTCCCTTTCATCAAATGTTGGGACATCCCATCCAGGAGTGTTTTGTCTTTAAAGACCTCCTACAAAAGATGGTTGACTTGGGACAAGTCAAATTGAAGGGTTCTTCAGCTCATGTAGCGTGTATTACCGCTACAGATCCAGAGGAAGGAGGCGAGTGGCAGGAAGTCAAAAGCAAAACTGCGAAAAAATATGATGATTGGATGGTCAGAAAGACAATCAATCGGACTCATTCCATTTTGCGAACACAATTGAAGAAACCAATTGTGTCTCCTACAAAAGCTGCAGTAAAGCCTCCATCAAAGGACAAATCCTCAAAAGGGCAGCGTAATTCAAAGAAGAAAGAGGAATCAGAAGAAGATGAGTATGCATCAAAGCCTAAATTGTCTTTGACTCTGGCAGATTTCATGCCATCTACTTCAAAGTCACGGGCACCGCCCCATCAAACGGCACAGCCTAAACAGGCCAATCAGGCAGAGTCTTTATCAGACGAAGAGTTAATCTTTGGTTCTGTTTAATCTCAATGGATGGAGAACACATTACGACTCCAACTAATGCCAGATTTCTGAATAAGTATTTTGTATAAACACAAAATATTGTTCACAGAACTAAGACTCTTACATTTGGTTCATACAGCAATGGTCCAGTATGACCTTAAACTACAACTACGTCCAGCATGACGATAAACTGTATGGTCCGTGCATATGACCTTAAACTATTCGCACTTATGTCCCTGCAACATGACACTAAACTGTGCAGCACCAATAGTCCTAACTGCAAGACTTTAAACTGCATAGTCCCTGATTTTGTCCTACATGACAATAAACCGTATAAAAGTTCTTATATTTTGTCCGAGATGACATTAAACTATATTTTGTCCTAGCGACATGACATTAAACTGTGTGGCACTTTCATCGTCCAGCATGACGTTAAACTGTGTTAAGTCCCTTATTGTCCTACATGACACTAAACTGTATTCTGTCCGAGATGACATTAAACTATATTGTGTCCTAGCAACATGACATTAAACTGTGTGGCACTTCCAACGTCCAGCATGACGATAAACTGTAAAAAGATCAGAACTAATATCCTCATATTGATTCACCTTAGTCTTAGCTACATGACTTTAAACTGTACAACATCAGTTCGTCCTTGCTATATGACGCTAAAACTATATAGCAATGGTCCAGTATGACTTTAAACTGCAACTTCGTCCCACACGACATTAAAACTGTGAAAAAGTTCCATAAACAGTCCAGCATGACCTTAAAACTGCATCATTCCTGGTCCATGTATACGACCATAAACTATTTGCAAATATGTCCAGCAAGACGTTAAATTGTGACGTCCTAACTACATGACGCTAAACTGTATAAAAGTCTCTCACGTCCAGAAAGACGTTAAACTATATAATCATCAAAAGTCCAGCATGACATTAAAACTGCACAATCCCCCTTTCGTCCAATATGACGTTAAACTGTATTGTCCCCATCGTCCTAACTACATGACGCTAAACTGTACAGAAAGTCCCTTTTTTATGTCCTACATGACATTAAACTGTACATCGTTAAAGTTGTTATTACCTCTTGTTTCTCACACCGAGTATGACTCACGTGATCTTAGAGCGAACATCAACCATAACACTCCCTTTGGGCCACTAACCATGTGTAAGTCCCAAAAACATTTTTTTTAGATCATTGTCCACAAGAACAACTTGATCATTAATTCATTTCTTTAATTGAACTACACAGACTTTGATCCTTGCCCTCCAGGCTGGGTATGTAGGCAACCTCTCAAAGGTTCAAGCCCAAAAACAATCTTTTCACATTGGTTCACCACAATCTCATATGATGATGATTTGTGAAACCACCCTTGGAATCAATATCTTTACATTGATTCACTTTCGTCCTTGTTATATGACGTTAAACTATACAACACTTTTGTCCAGTACGACAATAAACTACAATATTCTTTGATTTCCTCATTTGAGAAGGAACCATTATTAAACATTGATTCTTTTTCAATCATGGTTTTCATTTTCAAAAAGACTACGTACATACATGGTAATGCCTAAACTTTTTATCTTAGGTTAAAACCATCATTGCACTAAAGTCCCTTTTCACCCTTCACATGTACGAACCAAATTTGTACAAAGGGTAGTTTCTAGAACTACGTGGACTTGATTCCCATCTTTATGGGATACGTAGGAACATTCGAGTATCCCTCGAATCCAGTCCCAAGTCTTTTGGGCCTAACCCCAAATTTCACTTTCAGTCCCTTGGCTGAAAAGTCCTCATGAAAACACACACTGTGTATTCATTATTATGGTCCGAATTCTATGACCCCAAAAACTAAGATCACTCATCCTTTCGTCCTGCACGACATTAAACTGTATTTCAAGAACTACGTATGGCTTGATTCTCATTCTTATGAGATACGTAGTGAAGTCCAAGTTTCAATTCAGGACCCAGCCACAACATGATTATGGTTTTCATTGACCTATGTATCTCTATATACATTGGAAAATACCCATCTTTATGTATTATAATCCTAACCTTAAATATTTTCAGATCTTCATAACCCTTTTTCATGACTTATGGTCACAAAAATGTCACACTTCTGAGAATTCTTTTGCCTGACTATGCAGCACATGCCCATAGGTGGCCTTGCATAAACAGTCCACATAACAGACTTGTCAGCCAAGAGATGCTATTTATTTGACCATGCAGCCAATGCCCATAGGTGGCCCTGCATGTTTTCAACCCCCTAACGGGTTTGTTAAATAATAGTAACTTCATTCTTGGGAAGAATGCCTCTTTTGTCCTTATTTGTCTTAAACGACAGTATGTAGGGATCCGCAAAAATAGCCATCCTTAACGTATTTGTCCCATATCCTTTTTCATGATCTGAAAGTATTCAAGTCTATGGTTTATTCTTCTTCCCTACGTTTGGGTCAGACCTTCGTAGGAGTGATATTCATCCAGTTCTTCGATATTCTTGTTTGAAAATATCTTCTCCATATTCAAGTACCTCTTTCCATACAACAAACTCTATGCTTTAGAAAATTTGAATCTCCATAAACTTTCACTGGCTTTTAGCACTAGGAAAGTAAATTTCTGAGAGTTCTTTTGCCTAACTATGCAGCACGTGCCCATAGGTGGCCTTGCATAAACAGTCCACATAACAGACTTGTCAGCCAAAAGATGCTATTTTATTTGACTATGCAGCCAATGCCCATAGGTGGCCCTGCATATTTCAACCCCCTAACGGGTTTTGTTAAATAATAGTAACTTCATTCTTGGAAACTACTTATTCTAATGCTATTTATCTCTTTTTCATATCATTCCTCAGATTCAAATATTCTTAAGTCATAGTTTACATATTTTCTCTCATACTTGAGTATGGTAATTTGTTTTCAGATAAATTATCAAGGAATTGAATCCATTTTAATCCATTTTCGGTCAAAGCTATTTCGACCTTAAACATTAGCCACTTTATGTCCGGCGTGCATGACTTTAAACTGCCCACACAAAAGACAAAGGAACTTTGAATAAAATTCAAGTTCCAGCACACTTGCGTGCTGCCTTCTGTGCCCTGAAGACTTGCGCGCCCCCTTTTCCTTTGAATGAATTCAATTTCCTCAGAGTCAAATCCTCATTTCTTTCCGGATCCAACTCTGAGGGGGGACTTTTGTTGACGCTCCTTTCGTCACAGAATCTAAAGATCGGAAAAGGGGAATATCTGAGCTCAATGTGATTCATCCTTTGAAGAAACATCAAAAATCGACAAAGGGATGAACAAGGAGAACATTACACATAGGCCGCGCAAGTTCCCTCATGGTCGCGCAAGTACACTTGCGCGCCGCCTAGTGGTCGTGTAAGTACTTGCGCGACACCTTATGGTCGTGCAAGTGACTTGCGCGACCTAAGTGATAACCGCCCGGTAACCGCACGGTAACCGCCCAGGGTCTTCTTTTGCCTATAAATAGACCCTGTGGGCCCCCCATTCGGGAGGATCAGTTCCCAGAAACTCGGATCAAAGCTCCCGACGCCCAAGTCTCTTCTCAAAGCTTCCAGAACACTTCTAAGGTAATTTCTTACCTAGAATGGAAGATCTAAAGGGAAGAAGGAAGGCCTAAGTGTTGAAACATATCAAACACTTGCGCGCCGACTTAATTCCTTCAATATAACTTGCGCGTCCCTCTTCTGGAAGAACCTCAAGAGGATGAGAAAGGGTTTAATAAAGAGTCGCTCAAGTAATTCAACTCTGGTTGAAAATCGCGCAAGTATCCCTTATGTCGCGCAAGTATACTTGCGCGACCAATACTTGCGCGCCGCCGCAGGACTTGCGCGACCTTCAATACTTGCGCGCCCCTATCTTTTTGGGTGCCCATCTTGCCCTTTTTCACCCCTCTTAAGCCATTTCACCCTTCCTATTCAAGATTCAGTCTTCAAGATACTCTTCAAAGCCATTTATGGCATGATTTCTTGATTTGACATCCTTATCTGAAAGGAATTCTGTGAAATATCTCTCAAAACTTAGTGATTTAAACATCTTTATGTCACCAAAGATTGAGAGTTCATTCATTCAACCTCATCCTTTAAGATGAGAGAATCCTAACCGGGGTTTCCTTTTCAGGAATAATCCCCAGTTTTAAAACCTTTGAATCTTGGGCATCTTCCTTAAGAATAAGCCCCAATCAAAGTCCTTTAATTTTGGGCAGCCTCCTTAGGAGTAAGCCCCAAACCTTAATCCCTAACCTGGGTCTCCTTTTCAGGAATAAAGACTCAGTCATAACCTTGGGCTTCCTTTTCAGGAGTAAGCCCCAAGTCCCCTAACCTAGGCTTCCTTCTCAGGAATAAGTCCTAGTCATGAATCTTGGGCATCTTCCTTAAGAATAATCCCCAATCAAAGTCCTTTAATCTTGGGCATCCTCCTTAGGAGTAAGCCCCAAACCTTAATCCCTAACCTGGGTCTCCTTTTCAGGAATAAAGACTCAGTCATAACCTTGGGCTTCCTTTTCAGGAGTAAGCCCCAAGTCCCCTAACCTAGGCTTCCTTCTCAGAAATAAGTCCTAGTCATGAATCTTGGGCATCTTCCTTAAGAATAAGCCCCAATCAAAGTCCTTTAATCTTGGGAATCCTCCTCAAAGAGTAAGACCCAAACCTTAATCCCTAACCTGGGTCTCCTTTTCAGGAATAAGACTCAGTCATAAATCTTGGGCATCTTTCTTAAGAGTAAGCCCCAAGTCTCTTAAAATTTCTCTTAACTAGTCATAAATTTCCTTTGATTTGGGTTTCCTTTTCAGGAATAAAACCCAATCATAAGTCCCCTCCTAACTTGGGCATCCTCCTTAGGGGTAAGCCCCAAGATTAGAGTATTCAAATCTCCATGAAGCACATATAACTTTGTGGACCCTGTTCATGGATTTTCTTCCTAAAAGTAAATCCTAAACCTTCGCCTATCTGGGCAGTCATCTATACATAAGCCCCAAAACAAATTCTTATGATTGCATCTTTTATGGCACAATTGTCTAAATTTTACCAATACCTCTTGTTTCTCACACCGAGCATGACTCACGTGAGCTTAGAGTGTAAAAGTAATTATGACATTCATCTTTGAGCCATCAATCATAAAACATCATATCCCATTCCTCGAACTACGTGGGTTCTGATTCCTTTTTTCAAAACAAAGGATACGTAGGTAGCCCATTCATGGGTTCGATCCCAACATTGAAATAATCTCTGTCCTTCTGAATGACGATAAACTTCAAGTGCCCCACTGAGTGGCTTTAAAACCAGCCTGGTCATCAAAATGACCAAGAGACTTTTATATAAATGTTTTGAAGGATACCATTGACCAAGAATCTCTAAACAAATATAGATGATTCTATATTGATGAAGAACCTCGAATACATATAAAAGATTCTCTAAATTTCTTGCATATTTAATCATTGATTGTTAAAACTAAAGGAAAGCTCATTTTATACTTGGTAATGTAATAAGGATTCACGAACTTAACTTAAATCTATAAAGAGAGTCCCGGAGTAGACAATAATTCCCCTCAAAAAGGTGTGATGAGTCCGACCTCCCATCCTCTCGACCAATGCAAATTCCCAAGCCTCATTAGCCCACAAGCTAATGAGCGCCTGCCTTTGGAAAGTAGGTCCAAACGGATGTGGAATCATTGGATGTTTCCGGTTCTACGAACAAACCCGTTAGAAACCGATCGGAACGTTTGAATCTCCCGTCCAGGAGGTCATCCCCGGATTCCGCGCGAAACAACATGGATATTATACTAGTAGAATAATCACATGCAATATCAATAACCACTTTCATAAAGATGGAATGCATAATGCCAGACTATCATAACCACATAGCCAAGGCCTCGTGCCAAGACTACAAATAAGATTTTTTCAAGGCCTCGTGCCAAGACACTAGTTTGTCTCATGAGACCTACCGATGCATCGAAGAGCTATAGCGGGCTCCACCCGTCACTTATTATGTCCAATGAATTCCTCATATGAACATGTTTAAACATATCATAAACCATAACATAATCGTATCACATAAAACATGCAAAACATTTCCACATTTCAATCACAATAAATAAATAAAACACATTGATATAAAAAACACTTTAAAAACCATTTTCAATCGCAAAATAAAATAAAATTAAAACATTGTATTTATTTTTCATTTAAAAAAAGTTATGGCTTATAGAGGAAGCCGAAACTCAAATAATGGTCACGGCGGTGGAGAAGTCATTGTCGCCACATACGTACAACAAAAAAACATTCATTTTTGTTGTCTAGTAAAACTCTTTGTATAAAAATATTCCTTTTGAATAAACGTAAATGTCAAAGGGGTTTATACACCATATAAAATAAAGTTGTGTATAAAAAAATATATGCCTCAGTGAAAGGAGATTGAGTCCAAGTCCCTTACAGAGATAATTTTCCAAATAAAATAGATCTATTATGTGTATTCACTATAAGTACACATAAAAAAAGTAAAAATACAAGATATAACATAATAATATCATGACATAATTTGAAAGTAGGAGATTAACCCAAAGAACGGAAATTGGGTTAAGAAATTCCCTTACCTCGTGTCCGACTTGACTTGATGGTTCTTTAACATCCTGAATAATAAACTAGAGTTAATTTAGACTTTCATAAGAACATTTTTCAAGTTCATTATTCCTTTTATATTATTTATTACTATGTTATGAAAATTGTGTAATTATTTATGTTAATAACGGTCGTTTTTTCGATCTTTAGTACTTGAGTCAAAAATAAGCTTCTTATAATTAGAAGTTGTTCAGGTGGTAAAATATCCATTATATCCATAATTATATTCATGATTTATATATCATATATATCATATATATCTAGTATATAAATTCATTAATAATATTACGTTACATTTAGAGGTAAGAAATGAAATGCACCGTTCATGGAGACGGTAAGACGTACGTATGCATGAACGCTACTTTCATTTCTATTTCATATTTATTGGAATGAAGTAATAATGACATAAAAGTGTATTATAATTCCAGTATAATATCATATATAATATCATTTACTCAATTCTTTATACGTCCCACATATGGCATTAACGATTCAAATCACTTTGAGGGGGTGGTAGTCCGCACTGCCTAAAATGAAATTATCGCGTTTACCCATAATGGAAATCATAAAGGTATGCCATAAATGAGAAATAAATAAGCATAAGGAAAAAATAAACATAATATATATCATAAATAGAAATAGTTTCATCTTAATTGCCACCATTAGAGGTGTTAAAATAATATTGAACAATCATCATTTCATGAGGCAGTATTTCACCACCCACAGAAACAGTATGTCCTTTAACCATTAGACGGAGGTGTGTGTATGTGTAAATCAAATAATTATCATAAAAACATCCTAGTTTATTGTAGATACTGCTGTTGTTACAAAATAAAGTAATAAAAATATTTTGAGGGGTTTTAGAAGAAAAATAAAACAAAAGAACATAAGAGAAGACATTACCTTAAAATCGGGTAAATCTTTTTGATTTGAGCCAAAGGATCCCTTGGGAAGACTTATGCCCAAAGTGAGGCTTCTAGGAGTACGAGCGGGATGTTGACAGAGTATTTGGGCAGAGGTTGGAAGATCCAAATGGCTTTGATGGTGTGAATAAGGTGGTAGTGGTCGGGGCCTTTTATAAGAGGAGAGGAGGGGCACTCTTTGAAAGTCATGAAATGTTACATTATTGTGAAGTCATTTTTGGATTTCAAAGGTCCCAAAATTATATATTTAGAGGCTAAGGTGATAAGGGATCTAAATATACCCATAAAATAGGTTTTCGACAAGTGTAATTCTTAGATTTTACATTATATTTTCATTTTATTCAAATCATTAATAAATGAGGTAATTTCTGTATCATCCTGGTGTCAAAAAAAATTTAAACTATTTAATGTCTAAAAATTATAAAAAATTACCAAGATGTAGTAAATCTTTTTATCTTTCCAATGAATATTTATAGTCAAAAGGTTAACTTATATAACCCCATGTAATCATTGTTTTAGTAAAATTACACATGTCTATGACAATTTTATTTTTACTTTAAGTAAAAAGTTATTAATGTCATTTTCTTACCCATGTGGCTCCATGGGGTCCCCAAGTTGAACCATGGATTTTATTGGTCGGACATGACTCATCCAATAAGGGTGGGACAAGTGTAAAGTGAGTTTCATATTATTATAACGTTATATTTACCTTAAATTACACTAATTACCTTTAATCGCGATTAATAAAACATAAAAGTTACAATTCACCAAAAAATAATTTTAATCCTATTGAACCACATTTTACTTCTTAATGACAACCATGTCTGTCGGAGTTTTGAAAATCAAATCACATAAGTGGTAAAGTTTCATTTAAATGAACAATCAGTTTTTAAACTACCACTTAGTGGTTTTACTATTCATAAAAATTGAAGTTTTTTAGAAAAATACCAAAAATTCCCTCTAAGCTATATTTGATATTCCACATTCAAAAATGATGTCTATTTTACAAAGTTCAAAACATATAAGGTGAATTAATTAATTTAATAATTAATTCCTGCTGTCACAATAAATAGCGTGTTTTTAAGAAACATATAGATCAAAATATTGACAATTGTTTATATCCAATTTCAAAGTGAAATTAATTATAATGACCACCATTGGATTAAATGGCAAAAACATATTCTAATTATACCATAAAACCAATCAATAGTATAATTTATCACTATAAATTATTATGATTAAAAAAGTTGTTTTTAATTAAAATTTAGTAATTTCCACTTCATAAAAATATTAAATTTATCCGAAAAGTTCCAAAATTTCACCCTAGGATAAATTCGATATTCCAAATCAAAAAATGAATTCCATTTTTAAAGATAAAATTTATAAAATTACAAAAAGTAGGTACTACCTAGAGAACAAAGAAGAAGTCCATGAAAGTGGAGAACATGTTTATGTTAGCTTAGATGAGAGTTTTCTAAACATGAGTCCACTGATTGGGAATTCAGTAATGCCGAAAGAGGTTGTCTTGGGTGAGATGACAGAACCAGCACTTATTCTAGATGATCCACATGATGTTGATTTGAAAATTATTGTGGAGGATACTTCTGAGGAAGACAGAGCTGCTGAGGGTTCAATTGCTATGCATATATAGGGGAATACACAAATTGAGGGTGAGCATCCAACCATACATGGAACTATTTCAGTAGCTATTGAGATTGAAGACTGTACAGAAGACCCAGGGTTTGTTGTTTGTGGGTTTGACTACTCTGATTCTAAAGATGAGACACCTATCAATCGACCACAGGTTAACTATAACATTTCTATTGAGTTTTTTCCAGGGGATGTGGTAAGAAAAGATGATCTAGACCAGTTGAAGTCAGCTCTTATGTCTTTGTTTGTGTAAGAGATAAGAAGAATGTAAGCCTCCTTAATATCACCCATTAAATCTGTTATGAATGAATCTGTGGATAATTTTGTGTCAGAGAGATCACCTGTAGATGTACCTAAAAATCTTGTCACCAGGGACGACCTTGAGTCTTTAAAGTCTGAGATAAAAGATTACTTGAATGCATCTATTGCAGATTTAATGAATTGCTTTGTTAATGTGATGATCAATATGGAAAAATCTTTAGAACTCTCTCTTGGGTGTATAGTATCAGGCTCTGTGACCGAGATGTTGAATGAGAAAAAATTATGTCATACACAGATTGAGAGCTGGACAGGGGTTACTGTTTCCTTGAAGCAGCCTATTGCTTCTTTAACTACCTTGAGTAGTTTTCAAGCTCAAGTGAATGCTGATATCAATTACATTAAATGTGTAGAATGGAAATTTATTGATGTCTTTGAAAATTTTAAGAAAACTATCAAAGATCATGTGAGCACCCAAGATTTGGTTGTCCAAAAGCTGATAGGCAACTTAACTCATTCATTCAAGGAGACTGTAGCCTTCACCGTTAAACCTCTTGCTTCATCCAGTTCTCCAATGGATATTGTTCAATTTCGATTTGTTCTAAAAGATGATCTTGGTTAGGCTTGTACAAGTATCTCATATGACTCTGCTGCCTTGAACCAAGTGGTGATTTCCACTAGGGATATAATGAAAATTGCTCATGATTTCATGAGAGTGGCCACTGCTTCTCACAAAGAAGTAAAGGAAAAGGTGGATTACTATTTACAATGGGTCTAAAATAAGCATTAGTTGAACAATAATTTCAAGTCTCTCCTTTAAAATCTGAAACTACCTTCAGTCAATCAGGCTTTCAGAGAACAAGTGAGCAAGCTCAGGGAATTGACTCCTTCTGTAGACAAGTTTATTGAAAATAAGGATGATTTCATTTCTGCTATGGAACGAGGAGGAGGAATCATAATGGACTTTAGGAATCTGTTGCTGCCATTCGTACATGTAGACAGTACACCTGTCATTGTACCTCCAGCTCTGCCTGCCTCTGCTCAGTTTGCCTCCATTCATCAGATGACTCCAGTCCAAGAAATCACGAGTCTCACTCCTATGATCACCTAGTGAGCTCCACAGTATAGGCCAGTCACTTTATCAGTAGCTCATCCTCCACTAATCATCTCTGGTGTTCCTAAACCTCCACCTACATCAACCATTACTGAATCCTCTTCTACTCCCAAAGTCAAATCACATGCTGAGGAGGTGGATTGATCAGTGGCTAGGCAACTTGATAGGAATCACTTGTATTCATTTTTTTCTTCAGTTCTGTATTTCTCTCTGTTTTTTAACTTCAGTGATATATACATACGTTTATTCTCTCTTCCCTTATGTTATTTTAATATTTCCTTCTTTTGGCTAATCACAAAGAGGGAGAAATGATCTGGAAATGATATGTCGAAATATGGTTAAATCACAAAGGGGGAGGCCTATGATATGAAGAACCATTATATTTTACCTTTGGTACATATTTTTTATAATTCTAGTACTTTTTGTTACCTCTGATACTTTCAAAATCTCACATTTTAAAATGTCATTACTCACACTGTGAAATAAAACCCATTGTCATTTATTATGATACATTAGTGATTATATCAGACTATAATTTGTGATTATCAAAATGGGGGAGATTATTGACCTCACCTGTTGTGATAATCCCAATTATGATTTAATATGTTTTGATAATCCCAAATAATGTTCATTAATATATTAATTACATTTTCAGCCTACTTTTATGTTGATAAGAATATCAAAATGATCATTGGGATATGTTATTCAATGATTATCTATGTTAATACTAGTTTATAAATGATTCCGACTCACTTTAAATATGTTTTTCATAGAACAGATAAGTATGATGTGTTGAGTCACTGATACAGACCTACCAGTACTTAGTCTACCAAGGTCACTGATAGACAAAGGTCACCGATAGACAATGGTCCCTGATAGAAAAAGGTCACTGATAAGCAAAGGTCACCGATAGATCAAGTCTACCAATATGTATAGCTACGGATATAGGTAGACCTACCGATACAAACAGACAGATAGACAACTACTGATATAAAGTCCAACGATACAGAGCTACTGATACAAAGTCCACCGATATAGACAGAGCCACCGATGTAAGCAGCTAACAACACAAGAAAGTTACTGATAGACCAACACTACCGATATAAGGAATTATTGATACATAGATATACTATTACACATAGTAATAGCTACCGATACAAGGCATCCACTGACATAAGTCCACCGTTACAAGTCTACCGACAGAGAGCTACTGATGGAAGATGACTGTTAACCAGTCACTGTTACTCAAACTCTATACTTTGTCAATATTATTAATATAATGCTAACTGTCATATTTGATGTTTTTAATGCACATGATATTAATTAATGACAGTGATTGGAATTTCAGGAATCATACCACGTACCAGAAAAAAGGTAATTATTCCTATTTCTGGAGAAAAATCTATATAAGGGAACCTCGAACTTCTGAAGAAAGATATTGATGATCAGTCAGTCATTCCATGGACATATGATACAATATTCTGGAAATACTCAATGAACATACATGCATAGAAGAAGAAGGAAGAATACATACTGAATCCTTAAAACCTGAACATTCATGGAGAAAAGAGATTCAACGAGTTCACATGCACTCAAGCTAATCAGACTGATCAACCTGGACCTGGAAGTCAAATACAAATACTATACTGTGTTTTTCTTGACAAAAACCAGAGGACTCAAAGCAGCATCTGCATCAATCCAAGGAGTCCATAGCATCACTCAAAACACAGAGATCATTCTGAAATCTTCTCTATATGTTTAGCTCTATTGTGTTTTATATATTTACATTTTGAGTAGTGTGTGTGCTCTATATTTTAATACACACATTATTTCCTGTGCTGAACTGGAGGATACATAAGATAATCACTCAAACATTTTGAATCTTTTTGTTCCCACTTTAAATTGTGGTAGAGGTCAAGTGTGATCTGGATAGCATGTGTGGTATTGTTTTTGTTTTCCCACACAGAACTGTGGTAGGGGACTTAGTACATGGACAGTCTTAGTAATGTTGTTTTCCCCAATCCTGGGTGTGGATCAAAGTGTTATATAAACAATTTTAGAGGATTAAGTCTCACCTTGAAACTGAACGTCTTGGTTATATCTGATGTGAATCTTATATATTTTTTAAGTTATATTCTATTCTACTGCTAAGTTCTTTGAAATATAAATCTACTTTAAGTTTACTATGATAATTAAATTAACAGGTATTTATAACTTTTGTTAGCCAGTAAGTTAGTTTCAAAAGTTAATCAATATTCAGATTGAGTTAATTG
Source organism: Viscum album (assembly GCA_963277665.1). NCBI lineage: Eukaryota > Viridiplantae > Streptophyta > Magnoliopsida > Santalales > Viscaceae > Viscum > Viscum album. The sequence continues at coordinate 845,297,963 of OY728131.1, read as the reverse complement.
AGAAATAATCAATCTTTTGAGAAACTAATTCAAACCTTACAATCTTTATAAATTCACTACAGTTTAGATAATTATTCAATTTGGGGGATTTTAATATAAATATTTTTAACAGAAATTTTTAATTGGAACTGAATTCACCTCCCCCTTGAGTATCCACTCCGACCAACAATTACTATGAAATTCCAAGGTACATTCTATGTGTCGAAATGAAAACAAAAATAAATAAAGACGCTGAAAAATATCAAGTGGGTCCCAAACCTTGTATGGTTTCTCCATCTATGCTCCATCTAAAATGTTCCATCTACGAAGTCATATTTTCCCTTATCATTTCCTTCATTGATTTAATCTATTTGGGTACTAATCTGATAGCCTAAGTAAGGTGTCAGTACTACTCTGTAGGCCACCACCAATGATTTATAAAAAAATATAAAGTCAATAAAAGTGTATGTAGTTTTCTAAAGAATAAAAAAAAGAAATAAGGAAAAATATAAAATTATTCATTAACTTTTTATTCAACAACATATCACACGAGATCCCGAGAACTCCAGAACTCAAATCATATACCATAATTTCATTATCACCATTCATTATTTTATAATTGAATAAATGTGATACCATTTACATTTTATAATACCTGACTTAATTTTCATGTTTCCATTCATCATCTCAAAAATGATTGTCCATGTTTCGATTCATATAAAACAATACATGATTGAAAACCACTATTACCATCGATCATTTCTTAATTGAATAACCGTGTAACCATTCATATTTTATAATACTTGATTGAATGTCAATATTACCAATAATCATTTCATAAGTTAATATCCATGTTACCCTTCATTATTTCATAACTGAATTTCCATGTTACCATGTTACCATTCACCATTTAATGTTTCATATATCACAATATCACAATATCACATAAATCAAAATGTTACATGTATCACAAAAACCCATCAATTAATTCATCAATTAGTTAATCAAATGTAACTTTTACATATTCACATAATTGAATTAAATAATTTGACAATTAATTATTCACATATATTTCATTAATTAGTTTAAAAAATAATTAATCACGTCAATTTCAATATTTAATTAAACTATAAAATAAACACATCATTAAAATGAAGTAATTCATCAATTAATTAATCACATAATTCCATTATTTAATTGAACAACTAACTAGTCACATCAATAACATTAACTAATTGAAAAATTAATTAGTGACATCAATTATATTGGTTAATTTTTAAACTAACTAATTACATCGATAAAAATAATTAATTCAAAAACTAATTAATTAGAAACATTCAATTAATTAATTCAACAACTATCTAATCACATCAATAAAATTAATTATTTCAACAATTAATTAATCACAGATATTACATTAGTTAAATGAAAAATTAACTAATCAAATCAATAAAACTAATTATTTCAATAATTAATTAATCACATAAACTTTAATAGTTAATTCAAAAAGTAATGCATCACATCAATAACATTCATTAATTAAAAAATTAATTAATCGAATCAATTCTAATAGATCATTCAACAACTGACTAATCACATAAATATAATTAATTTATTCAATAATTAATTTTTAACAGAAATTCCATTTTTAATTCAATAATTAACTAATCAGATAAATAACATTAATTAATTAAACAATTAACTAATAAAATCAATTCTATTTATTAATTTAACATTTAATTGATCACATTCAATCCCTTCAATTAATTTTCCAATTAATTGGTCACATCAATTCCATTAATAAATTCCATAGTTAATTAATCACATTAAATCTCTTCAAGTATTTCAGGAATCAATTGTTTATGTCAAATTTATTCATTAATTTCACAATATATTAATCACATCAATTGCACCAATTAAACAATTTATTAATTAATTCATCAATTTGATTATCCATTTCAATCAAATCTATAGTCAAAAAAATTCGGAACAATTAATACAAAAATTAATTATACTAATTCCACAATCACAATATAACATTAATTAATTCAACAATTAATAATTCCAATATTACCATCCCAATATCAAAATAATTAATTATTCTAATTTAACAATCACAACACCCTATTAATTAATTCAAAAACTAATTAATCCCCTTCAATTCCACTAATTAATTAAAAAAATTACTAATAATATCAGCCTAATTAATTAATTCAACAATTAATTAATCATCTCAATAAATTTCATAATCACAATAGGATCTAGTAATTAATTCTGTAATGAATTCTTCCAATTAAACTATTCCAATATTATGATAATCAATTGAAAAATTAATTATTACAAATCAATTAATTGCATAATACTAACCATTCACTTTAATTAAATAAATAATTTATTAATCAATTTCCACAATACCAATAAATCCATAATTAATTAAAACATTAGTTATTTCAAATTCATAATCCCAATATCCCCAATTTCACTATTCCTCTAATTAATTAATTTAGAAAATTTTTTTAAATCAATAAAAAATTTAAATTACTAGATATGTAATATAAACTATACAAATAATTGAACATAATTGATATCAAGTCTCTGGGATTTAAATTATAGTACCCCTACCCCAATTTATTAACGAGCATTTTCCCAATAGAAATCCCCAATTTGAAGAAAATCAATCAAGAACATGATGAAAAACATAATCTATATTTGAAACCAAGATCACAGATAAAATGAATCATTATTTATTGAACCTATATTTAGATCCAATAAAAAAGTGGATAACATACATTAATGAAATAGATAATATTGTTAGAATAATGGAAAACCAACTAGGAAGTGATTCACTTCCAGGGAGAGGTGCATATCTTTAATCCGCCTATTGATTTTCCAAGAATAAATTTTAAGATCCTTAGGAATGAAACTAGGAGCCTCCAAAAATGAAATAATTAGATTGTGGTTGAGTAAGGGTTGATTTGGGGTTAATATGGGGTTTTTTATAATTTTGATGCCAAATTTTGTAATTTTAATTACCATTCACACGGTTTTTGGGTCAGGTCGCACGGTTAGAACTAACTATGCACCAAACCATGCATTTGGAGCACACATAGGATACACACTTAATTTATCCATTCATAAACTATGTAACCCCCTTGAATTATTTTTTTAACTATGAAAAAACCATGCAACCCCCTTGAACAATTTTTCTAACCTTGTACAAACAATGAAAAACCCCTCCTCCTTCCAAAATTCCCAAATTTTCACCCAAAAAACCCAGGATAAGACCCAAACATGTTATAGTAAAAACAAGTGAAAAATAATACCTCTAAACAAGCATTAGGCATCTCTATAAATGGTTTGGATCTTATAGTCTCCCCACATTATAATAGCTCATCCTCTAGTTTTACTCCCATGAGTCTGTATGATTCTGGGTAAAAACGTTCGGGCCACTGAGTCCTAATATCCACTTCTCTCTCTAATGTTTCCTCCAAAACATGTCCATGTTTCCACAATACATAAAATATTACTGTGGCCTTTCCATGTGACTCTTTTTCAATGTGATCTAACACACTAATCGAATGCTCCTCAAAGGTTGCATCCATCTTGAGCTTCACATCATCAACATAACCAATTATTTTCCGAAATCATTGTTCCTAACAACCACAAGAACTCCATCCAACATTGGAACTGATCCTTTACATAAAAGCCACATGGAATGGATATACTTTCTTCACCTCCATGGATCACTGGGCCTTGACCAAATGAATTTAAGCACAAACTGTAATGGTTCCTCAATGGCATTCTCATGCCACCACTTCAATCCCATGGTCTTCCTCCATGCATCGACTGTTGACACATCGATCCCCAACATTGGAGATTTTTTAAAACTAAATTTTCAAGAAACATAAAACCATTCCCCGCGATTCAATCCCATCTTAAAACAAAAAACAATTATATGGCCTTCTACACTTTCGGAGGGAAAAAATGATTTCAATTTCTACTTGTTCTCACCTTCCAATTTAGGAACTCATGGTATTAATCAACTTTAGGTCAATGATGATGAAATTTTACCTTAAATTCCAATGTTGTACCTTCCACCATCCAAATCCACAAATACCGCTTCATAAAAAAACCTCTAAGAGGCCCCATATCCTGCCAAAATGCATTTAGATAGCATAATGTAAATATAGGGATTTCTTAGAATACCTAGGGCGATGTCAAGGTAGTGGAAATGATCATCACAAATCTAAATTATGTTAAACATTCATTAATGAACACCACCTAAAATCCTCTATCAATAATGTTACCTCCCACTATGAAAACAACAAATGCCACAAAAATTATTTTTCACCAAACCCCAACACACGATCAAAACTGAGGGACAATTTTATTATTAAAAAAATAGTGACCTGAATTGGTCTCCCAAATCATGGAAAAAAATGAATTTGTTAAAATCAAGAGAAACAATAAAAATACGAGGTGTGAATAGCTTACACCAATAAGGATTTAGATGAATACAAGAAAATAATTAAGAGAAAAGAAACAAGTAGAAGAGCTGCTCGGTGAGTAGTCACATAAATTATAAGAAAACCAAAACTCATGCGTAATAGCTGTTGCAGCTAGATTTAGTGTGCCAGAACGGGTCCATGGCCTTCAGAGTTCCTCAATAATGTTCTTCATTCCAAATCCAATACCTCCCAACGGAACCTGAAGCAGTGTTTCTGTCTAGAATGATCAGTAGAGGGACTTAAAATCATCTTCTAGAAAGACAATTTTTCATTACAAATCACATAATTTCCCTCAATATAATTTGAAATGATGATTTTGGTCATTACAAAGCATAACCAAACTCCTCACCACTTCTCCTAGAAAAGAATATTCTTTAGGAAACAGCCTCATTTAGAGAAGTCATAAGTCCACAGTGGCATCCATCAACAATTCCATCACAAAACAGATCCTTTATCACCTTCCAAACGCCCATTGATGGTAGCAGGATTTGTTGTGAAACATCTCATTAGGAACAATCCATTATAATGACCCAGAATTCCAACCTTTATTCATGGTTCTGCTCCAAAAAAGAAAGTAAATTCTACCTGAAAACAGTCTCATCAAGATGGCATCTTCAATGTCATCCCCATAAATGCAGAGCGAGTCATCATAAAATCCAAGCCCCAAGGAAGAGCTTAAAATAGAATGGGTTCCATCAATCCAAGGGTAAAATAAAAATTCACCACAAGGGATATCAATGAATTTGAAATTTGGGTCCCTTTTTAAATTCTTCAACAATATTGATGAACATCATCTTTCTGATATCATGGTAGGTATCAACTATTATCTATCCATTTTTATACCGTCGAAATACAATATTATCCTTCTCTTCCATCCATAAGTAATGGTCATATGAAAAATCTAGCTTATCAAATATTTGATAAGCATCATTATAAGCAGGGTCATTTTCATTATCCATACTAGATGATTCTTCTGAATTTGTAAAATAAGTGTTTTAGGATGCATCTGAGATTGCGGGTAAATTAACATTTGGGTAGGCTATGGGGGTAATGTGTTTTTTTCTTTTATGCTGGCAGCTAGGGAACACGTAAAAATAGTTCTCTTGATATTGGTATTTTCCCGACATTTTTGAGTGTTTATGGTAATCGGAGTAATGAAACCATTAGAGTCAATAATTTCTTTTTTTCTTTTTCTAGAACTCAACTTTAAAAAATCCTCTTCCAATTGGAAAGATTTATCAATCACAACTTTCAACGATTCTTCAATTTCAGGTTGCACAGTCTCTTTTCCTCTATGTATAGCTTCATTGTCCTCAAGTATGGGTGGTTTAATAATGGGGATATTCAGAAATTCATCCTTTCAAGGTTTGGGATTGTGATATATTTTATCCTTATAAATATTAGAGGACTTAGTGGGGCTTAAAGATTTCATGAGATTAGAACAGACAACATGCTTATCTGTTTGGGAAATAGGGGGAAATTTAGATGCTTCTTTTTTCACCCAAATAGATTTGGAGCGATTGCTGTGGGGGGTGAGGAGTATTTTATTGATTATAAAATTCATTCAAAGAGTGACCAACTATTGAACATTTTTTGTAGATATTTGGAACATTTTGTGAAACCACATCTTCTATAAAACTGTGATCCCCACATTGAATCCACAATCACAAAGGCATTTTTTGAGAGATATCGATTTCAATACAAATCCTAGAAATCGAGGGTTGTTCTATGTTCGATGTGGTAGTTTCAGGCTTTATGGGTTGACCAAATAAACTTGAAATGGTAGTTAAGGAATTCTATTTCAAAAGATGAAGCCAAAAATTTGGGAACCCAGCCATATATGAACAATAGGGTGCTTGGCATCAAAACAATAGTCTAGAGGCCATTTTAAGACATTCATGATGCAACCCCTGAATGACCAGTAACACTGAGTCCAGAATCTATAAAAGAAATCTTCCAAAGAAAATCAAAATATAACATGTAGTGAGTTCAATAATTCTATGTGATTCAAAACTATGGGGCTATTACTACCCTTAACCACCATAAATCTAGGTCATGGTCAACTACTGTAAGATCATTATGATCATTATGGTTTCATTAGACATGAATTTATTCAAAAATTACATCATTTTTACAATTTTTTATTTCATATTAGGCACATTTTTTATAAAAAAATACCCAATCAAGGAAAAGCATTTCAAGTTCAACAACTCACCCAAAACACATTTTCCCATGAAAAAAACAGATGGTGAATGCCACAAAATAAATCTGTGTTTCTTGAATGATGCATGTAAACTCAAGCTTGATGAAATACCAAGACATGAATCAAATCTAAAAAAATACATCAAAAATTAATCACATAACACAAATAGTGTGTCACCCACGGTGAAATATCAGTCAATTGTAACAACAAAAAATAATAACAACAATCCCATCATGGGTGCTTGGTTTGTCCTCCGTACATGGGTTTGCTACTTTCAGGAACGAGATCATTACCAATAATTTATTTTTACTTATCTACCATTATAAAATATTTAGAAATGAAAATAATATAAAACTCCTCTTATACAACTTTTTAACATCACAAACCAGGTGCCACACACCGGTGCCCTGAGTTGGTCAGTCACATGACCGGAAGTACAAATCCACTTATGCTAGAGGTTTTCGACTAATAGTGAGGGTTTATTATTAATCATGGGGATACAATAATATTTTTATTATAGTATAAAAATTTTAAATAAATAAAAATAAACATATTAAATGACCAATAAGAAAACCACACAAGTACCACAATGTGACCAATAATGGAAGTACAATATCAAACATTAATAATAGATAATCCATTCCAAATAATGTGTTAAGCTTCAAAATGAAAAACAAATAAAATAAATACCATGAATATTCATAATCAGTTCCCAAACCATGTTTGGTTCCCTCATCGATGATTCATCCCAAATAATCCATCTAACACAATTCATTTTCCCACAAACAGTCATGTATACATGTAATCTATTTGGGTACCTATCAAGCATCCCGAGTAGGGTGTAAGTATAAACCATTAATCCATCAGAAATGGAATATAAAAAAATATTAATTCAATAATAATATATGTATTTGTATAAAAATTTACAACCAACAAAGTAAAGAGTATTTATTTTTTCATTTACTCTTTATTTAACCATATATCACATGGGTTCCTTAGGGACCCGAACTCAAATTATATACCTGAATGTAATTATTACAATTCATTATTTTATAATTGAATGAGGATGTTAATATTAATATTTTATAATGCATGATTCAATTTAAATGTTAAAATTCTTCATTTCATAATTGAATGTCAATGTTACCATTCATTTTTAAAAATACATGATAGAATCCCTCTGTTAACATTTTTCTCTTCATAATTGAATGGTTGTGTTACCATTTGTATTTAATAATACATGATTGAATTCTAATATTACCATTCATAATTTCATAACTTAATGTCGATGTTAGAATTCACATTTAATTAAACACGATTTAAATCTACTGTTTCCATTCATTATTTCATTATTGATTGACTCTGTTATGACTCATTTTTATAATACATGTTTGAATGTCCATGTAATCATTCATCATTTCATAATTGAATGTCCATGTTAACAATATATTTAATAATACATGATTTAATTCCACTATTAAAATTCATCATTTAATAATTTCATAACAATGTCATAATTCATATTTTATAATTCATGATTTAGTTTTCATTTTACCATTCATCATTTCATAATTGAATGTCAATGTTACCATTCATAATACATGGTTGAATTTCCATGTTACTGAATGAATTTTTATGATATGTCAAATTGATTATGTTTTTAATGTTTATTTATAGTCTAGGAAAGACCATAGATCGTCTCTCAAGGATAGTTGACCGGTTTAGAGTTTTTATTACTAATAATGATTAATAAAAGATTCGGTTCTTTTGAAAATAGTTTAAAGAAAGAATCCAAATTCAGCGAGTTTAATAGTTCAAAACCCAAGTATATTTTGAAAAATATGAGAAAAATGGGTCATTTTAATTTCACTACAAACATTTTCTGTTCATTAGTCTTATAGATTCCTTAAGGTATGGAGTGATTCGTGGTTTTAAATTAATTATAATCATGATTAATCAGCATGATTTATTTCCAAATGTTTGAAGAACCAAACCATCGCATAACAATATTATTTACAAGGTCTAGAACTTATGTATGGAATAAGATCTTCCAAATTAGATTGAAACCCCAAAAAAGTGAGTAATAAAAATATTCTTCTGTTGTATAATCTGAACAACACTAGTCACACAGCCAAAACCTCACACTAATAAGTTAGAAATTAATGGCATACCAATCACATGCATCAAAACATTAAAAAATTAAAAAATTAATGATATATGGATTGAAATTTATGAACATCCAATCTACTCCAAAAATGTATCTAATATATGCGTCAGAACACCCTTGACATGTGTATAGATCCCTTATAAAAAACAATCACTATTTATCAAGACATTAAGAGAAAGAGGAAGTTTGGGTGGATCCCCTTCCACATCATAGATCACCATATGAGGATAGAGTTCTCTATAATTTTTAGGATTAGGATAGTAAAACTATATAAATACAATAACTTCACACCTTGTTAAACCTTGAAAAATGGTTTTGAAGGTACTCTTTTATAGGAAAATTGGATGGTGGTTTTGGGATCCCAAATTTCTAGAACCCACATGGGCCATGGTTTTGGGTGAGAAGACAACATAATCTCACATAAGAGAAAACTAAACATTTTTTTATAAAAATATTTAACATCTCCACTGAATTTTTGAAATCATTTTGAGGTCGATATCACTATATATTGTCAAAATACAAAACAACATATTTGACTTTGTGTAGGTTTTGTGTCTTTGATAGATCAATGAAAATGGGCCAATTAATGATGGATTTTAGATTGGGTGTCTTAATGAGAGATTCCAAACACTAAATTTTGTACCATAAAATATATTTCCATCTAATTTGATGCATGTAATAGTGGAACTATGCTGTTAATTCTACATATGCTCTTGGATTCCAATGTAATTTACCCCATTTTTCTTCAACTTTGTCTGGGCCCTCCAAATCACCTCCAAATAAAATAAAAATAACCCAACAAGTGAAATTATAATTTTTAACAGTTAATAATTAATATTCGGGTGAAAGTTACCTGAAATATATTACTAAATTTGTATTTAAAATTGGAAAATCAGTTTAACATAGTGGTATAATGGTGGAAATGAATATTGAATCCTTATTGGTTCACACCCTCACACCAAAACACTTGCGAACCTAGGAAAAGTCACATTTCTACATATGATGAATGGTGATTTTCCCAAATGCACTAATATTTATCATTAAATGATTATTTAACCTTTGATAGAAATTTGATTAAAAAAAGTCACACCAAAGAGTTATTCTCATTGATTAGGGAAAAGGATGTCTCATAAATTATATCTGAACGATATTCTAAGAGATGAATCATATTAACTTGAAAAAATATTTCACATTTTATACATTTTACTACTTTTCCCCATGTTTGTGTGTGATAACCATTTCATTCTATTCATTACACTTTCAATCAAGTAAATTTAGGCTATTTAGTTTTTTTTTTTGTTTAAATAATTTTGTCCACTAAACCTACCACACATCCATTGCAATAAAATTTCAAGACCCACTAATTAAATCATTCCGAAAATTAGAACAATAATATGTTGACCTAGATATCCCAATATGTTTTATATTTCATAACTCCCCTAATTTATTATTATTTTATCTTTGAAAATGTTAACATGGAAAAATATCACACTATTCACTAAACCCTTGTTTGATCTCGTCAAGACACTAATTTTAATAGATATATCAATATCAAAATTTGAGAAAAATTGGATTTTTATCAACACATGACACAACCCATGTTATTGTTTTTTATTTTATTAATATTTTTTTATTTTTTTTATTTTTAGGTCGTACAACTATCAGATAACAGGTATACACACATAGGTCAATCTAGTATAGTAATGAATTAGACCTGATAATGAACAAATGTATGTAAAACTCATTTTGAAAATATCATAAATATTAACCTAAAATTTATTTACCTTATATTAATTATGGAATTTTCACACATCCTGTTTTTATGAAAAAGTGTTTTGAGAAATTTTGTGGCACAATCTTCCCATAAAATACTCACACAATGGGTTCCATTCTTATAAGAGGTATCAAAGTGATACACCCAACCATATCATCCAAAAACAAAACAATTCAAGATATATTAACATATCAAGGTTGAATTCATGCTACAACACATATTTCAGCATTGAAACAATCTTTTAAGTGTTAAAACATCGGGAAATATGGAAATTCCTCATAAATTTTCAATAAAATCCATGACTAAGTGTGCATAATTTTTAATGATTATGTTGGAATCAAAAATGAATATTCCATCAAAAAGTTGCAGGGGAGGGAAAAGTAATAATAATATTCGGAAAGATAAAAAGAGAATAAATATTAATTATGATGATAATCCTAATGGACTTAACAAGGTGGGGAGAATTAAAAATACTATTCGGATAGAGAAAAAGAGAAAATGAATAAAGAATATGGAATTTTCCAACTAACCAGGGACTGTACCCTTCCCCTACACATAGATTATGCAGTTTACTCTTTGTAATAAAAGAGAATGTGGCATGGAACGATAATACATGGTGGGCATCATTCATAGATATCTCTATGAATATGGAGTTCCTCTATGGAGGAAACAAAAAGGGATTCATGAAAATGCATCAGCTGGTGCCCATTGATAGTGAAGGATTGTTTTGTTTCATAATTTGGAATATAAACAAAACTAAAGAGATAAAAAAACCTAATATTGTATGGACCAAACCAACGGTAATGATTCTAACTTGGATATAGATTCAGCCATGAATTTTAAAGTAGAACCTTCTACCCAATTTGGAATTAATGATAAAGGATGAGACAACCATGATAAGCCTTGTCTTACTCATTATAAACATTAGTGTTCATTTATGTATCTCAAAGAATTTCTATAATCTTTTGAATGTGTAGTATCATTTGATCACCATCAAAAAAATATTAGAATATCCTTTTTTAATGTCTCAGTAGGTCTGGTTCTATATCTTAATGTGGAGGTTACAACTCCTTCCAAAAACTAACTGATATAGTGGCATTCCAATAGAAGTTTTGAGTGAAGTATTATAATCACATAATGAATCATCGAGTCTAAGACTCCAATATTTTATATTAGGTTGAACCATTTATCAAGAATTTGTTTTACCTCTCTATTCGACACCATAGCTTGACCATTGGTTTGTTGGTGATATTCAGAAGATACTCGATGCCCGACACCATACAGATGAAAAAGCGATTGCATTTTTCGACTTTAAAAATGATAACCCTTTTCACTGATGATGAACATAGGTAATCTAACCCAATATAAAATTTGGGATCTTAATATTTACAAAACATTATATTAATTATCAAAAAATTATGGTCTGTGAACCTACCAATTTTCACATCTAATCTAATATATAAAAAATGCAATAGTTTCCAATGTTTTTTGGAAATGGACCAATATTTTTAATGCCATAGACATCAAAAATTTCTAGAAAGAAAAATGGGTTTTGAGGAATTCAACATCATTTAGATTTATTCCCATATATTTAAAAGGGATGAAATGATTTATAAAATTCATCGGCATCCCTAAATTATCCTTGACACAAAATACCATAATCGAGGAGGTTATGAGAAGTCTGTTGGGGACCAAAGTGGCCCCCAAAAGTAAGAGTGTGAAATAACCTATGGAAATACTAGAACTCTCAATCAAGAAGACAAGACATAATGAATTTTTTTCTACATGTACACCAAATTTAGGGTTCATCTAAAATGTACCATGGGGACTCATGATTTAGATGGTCATCTTGGTTTTTATTGAAATCAATAATAATGCAAGATTCTACAAAATATTTTACAATTCTGGAATACTAAGGAATATAATCTCACACTGGGTACCATTACTCATTAAGAATCATGTCATTTATAAAAATATGGGGGAGGGGTGATTCAATGTTAGTCAATGGTATGATCCTATTGATATGGCCAGCCACTAAATTTTCTCCTCTTTTTATCCCCAATTTCTAAATTAAATTCCTACAGTCGGAGCCCAAATCTAATGATTCATGGATTGGACTCTTGTTTCATAAGGAGATGTCAGAGGGATGTATTTTCTGATAACACAATGACATTAGACACTGAATTTTATGACCTAAATTTATCCAAGGGAAAAAATTACAATGAACTGTTTTCATTTGTGGTGTAGTTTCCTTGGTTAGGATCCTATGTGTATGAGGCATCAGATATAACATGTAGAGATTGATCGACCCCTTGTGATAAGACTTCCCCAACAACATTGTTAAAGGTTTCAAACAAAAACTCAAATGGTATATTCCACTGAGGAGGTTGGATTACCGGTGGTGACTTGAGACTCTATTTCAATTTATTAAAAGATTCATCACGTTCTTTACCAAAAAAATTATTTTCCTTTTTCATGTAAGTAAGATATAGTGTGGGAAATATTTCTAAAGTCATGAATGAAATAATGGTAAAATCCTACATTACCAAAGAAATAACTCACATCCCAAACATTTTCTAGGGAATGGTAGAAAGAAATTACAACCACTTTTGATTTATCTACAAGGATTCCATCTCTAAAAATTACATGTCGAAATACTATACCTTTTTTCACCGTGAAGCAGAATTTATCATAATTTAATGCAAGATTATTTTCATTATAGTGAGATATTATAGACCCAATACTACATAACCATTCATTAAATGAGGAGGCATAAACAATGAAATAATCCCTAGATACTTCAATGAAATCATCAAGATCATACCAAAAATTTTAACCATCCATTATTGGGAAGTGATAGGATTATTCCACATTCTAAATGGAATACACCTATATTAAAATGTGCCATAGAGATAAATGAATGTTACCTTTTCCAAGTCCTCAGGGGAAAAGTTTATTTTAATGTATCTACAATTCCCACTAACGAAACAGTAGTGGGACTTCCCGGCTAGCCTCTCTATCATTTCGTCAATGAACAGTAATGAGAAATAGTCCATCACTGTAACATCCGAGGTAAATAAAGAATAAAGAATTTTTATATTTATTAATATTTACGAATTAAATATTAATTTTACTTTAAAGGGGTTTCTATGTTCGATAGAGTACCCAATAGGCAATAAAGATTTTCATTGAAATCTTACGCTGCACACTAGTAATAAAATAATATTATTTTAAATGGTAGTTAACACATAGCCGTTGTATTGGAAGGAATGGATAGAAATAACTAAAATATTATAATATATGTTTTCAAATGTTTTTACATTTATCAAATAAAAGATAAAGGCTTAAAATATGAAAAGAATTCAATTTTAGGCTTTTATACCCTAATTTTCACTAAAGGTTTACTTATCGCCTTTTGATGGTGAACCGTCATAAAATATAGTTTTGGTCACTTTTATACACTCTATTGGACCAAATAAAACTCTTTTTTAGAATCGGGACATCAAAATTTACTTTGTGTAAATTTTTGGTATTTTTCTGATAGAGTTCATTTTTTTAATGAACAGTGCAATTTTTTGTATTTTAATTCAAAACCTCTTTTTAATATAATTTATTTATATGATTATATTATAATTTGAATTGGTTTTAAAGTGAAATTAGAATATATTTTTACCATTAAATATAATAGTGATCATTGGAATTAATTTCACTTTGAAATCGGACTTAAACTAGTTTCAATCTTTTCATACTTATTGTTTCATGAAAACACGCTATTTGCTCTGACAGTGGGAATTTATTATTAAATTAATTAATGAAACTTATATGTTTTTAATTTTGTAAAATTGAATTCATTTTTGAATTCGGAATATCAAATATAGCTTAGAGTGAATTTTTGGTATTTTTCTGAAAAACTTCAATTTTTGATGAATAGTGAATCCACTAAGTGGTACTTATAAAAACTGATTTTTTGTTTTAATGACATTTTACCACTTTTGTGTTTTTATTTTCTAAAATCTGACATACATGGTTGTCATTAAGAAGTAAAATGTTGTTCAATGGGATTAAAATAATTTTTTAGGTGAATAGTAACTTTTAAGTTTTTAATTGCGATTAGAGGTAATTAGTGTAGTTTAAGGTAAAAATAATGTTTTAATAATATTAAATGAACTTCACACATGTCCTAACCTTATTGGATGTGTTATGTCCAACCAGAAAAAATACATGGGTCAACTTGGGGACCCCATGGAGCAACTTTAGTTGGAAAATGACATCAATATCTTTTTATTTAATGTTAAAATAAAAATGTCACAAACATGAGTTGTTTTACTAGAACAATTTTTAAATTGGGTTATACAAGTCAGGTTTTTGACTATAAATGGTCATTGGAAATATAAAAAGATTTCCTTCATCATAGTATTTTTTATTATTATTATACATTAACTAAACTAAATTATTAATGAAACCATGATGATGAAGCGATTACTTCAATATTTAACGATTTAAATAAAATAGAAATATAATGTAAAATCTAAGACCAAAACATGTCCAAAACCTATTGGATGGGTGGATTGCGAACTCTTATCACCTCATCCTAGAAAAATTCAATGTGGTACCATTAAAATCCGAAACTCATTCTATAATAAAGTAACATTTCCTTACATTCCAAGAGTGCCCCTCCTCTCCTCTTATAAAAGGCCCCCACCTCTACCACCTTACCCACACATCCAAAGCCTTTGGCTCGGCCAAAACCTGCCCATTTTCACTCTCCACATCCCTCTATTACTCCTTGAAGCCTCACATTGGGCATAAGTCTTCTCAAGGAAGCCTTTGAGCTCAAATCTAAGAGAGTTACCCGATTTTAAGGTGATGCCTTCACTTGTGTTCTTTTGTTTTATTTTTGTTCTCCAACCCCGTAAACTCTTTTTATTAATTTCTTTTGTAACAAATACAGTATCTTAAATATACTATAATGTTTTTATAAGAATATTTCGAGATACACTTACACACATCTACATCTAATGGTTAATGAACATACTATTTCTGTGGTTGACGAATTACTGACTCACGAAACGATGAATGTTCAATATTCTTTTAAACACCTTTAATGGTGGCCATTAAGATGTCACACTATTTATATATGATATCTATAATGTTTATGTTTTCCTTATGCTTCTATATTTTTCATTTGTGGTTTACCTTTATGGTTTCCATTGTGGGTAAACACGATAATTTCATTTTAGGAAATGCGGACTATCGCCCCCTCAAAGTGATGTGATTCGTTAATGCCATATGTGGGACGTATAAAGGATGGATTTAAAGTTATTATATATGATGTTATACTGGAATTATAATATACCTCTATAGAATTATTATTTCTTTCCATTAATTTATGAGATAGAAATGAAAGTAGCCTTCATGCGTACATACGACTTACCGTCTCCATGAATGGTGCATTTCATTTCTTATCCCCAAATGTAATGTACTATTATAAGTACATATTTATAATGAATATATATAATGTATGTTACATATAAATGATGAATATAATTCTGGAATTAAAATATACATACCTCTCATTTAGTTTTAATTCCATTAATATGACATATAAATGAAAGTAGCATTCATGTGTACGTACGGCTTACCGTCTCCATGAACGGTGCATTTCATTTCATAACTCTAAATGATTATGTGATATTATAAATACATGTATATTCTGGATATATATGATACATATGATATCCAAATCATGAATATCATCCTGGATATAATGAACCTTTGACCACACGAACAACATGTAACTGTAAGAAGTTCACTTTTGACTCTAGTACCAAATATCGACAAACGACTGTTATCAAATTAAATGACTACATAATGTTCATAACATGGTAATAAGTGATATAAAAGGAATAATGAACTTGAAAAAGGTTCTTAATCAAGTATAAATTAACACATGTTTATTATTCAGGACATTAAAGAACGATCGAGTCAAGTCGGACCCGAGGTATGGGACTTTGTCTCAATCTCTTTTCATTGAGGCATATTTCATTTTATACACAACTTTCTTTTATACGATGTATAAACCCCTTTTACTTTTACTTTTATACAAAAGGAATATTTTTCTACGAATTGTTTTACTAAATGACAAAAAAGAATGTTTCTTTTAACATACGTGGTGACAACGACCTTTTCCGCCGCCGCGAGTATTATTTGATCTTTGGCTTCCTGAACAAGCCGAAATGTTTTTTTATAATGAAATAAATACCATATACTCTTTTATCTATTTTGGTATTAAAAATGGTATTTATAATGGATTTGTTATGTCAATATATTTAAGTGATATATTGTGATCAAAGTGTTGAAATTTTTTCTTTCCATTATATTTATTTTATTTCTTTTGATTTTTATAATGGTACTTTGACATTTGACGGGTGGTTACGTGATAAACCATATGACGGGTGGTGCCGTGAATACTAGGATGGGTGGTTACGTTATAACCTCCAATGCATTGGTTATGGAAGTCGGCCATATAGCTATTCCATTAAGTATGTATGGAAGTTGGCCGTATGGCAATTCCATTAAGTATGTGTGGAAGTCGACCGTATGGTTATTCCATTTAAGTATGTTTATGTCCCAAGATACCTTTATATGTTATGTCTTCACTACATGGGTTTTATGGTAATCCTTTGGTTACAAAAGGGTATGTAAGCATATTTTATTCAGTGAAGAGTTTTTACTACTTCATGAAGGTGAAGGTATTACTTTGATAAAGTATACATGGTTTACTTGATGTTTGAAAAACTAACAGTTTTTATTCTTTGTGTATCCCTTACTGAGCTTTTTATGCTCACCCCAAGTTTTTTTTTGAATTGTTTTTCACAGGACGTAATGTGGAATAGGTTCAAGGATGGGACAAGGGAAATTCATGCTATATAAAACATGGAACTAGACATGTTTCTTTTTAAGAGTTTTTTTTGTTCTATGGAATCTTGGTAGAAGTGTCTACTTTGTAAATCTTTTGAGATGTAATAGTTATGTTATAATTCTCTAAAACCCTAAACCTGAAAAGATCCTCAATATAAATTATTCATTTAATTCAATATTAAGTAAGTTTTAAGGTCGTGGCCTTATAGTTGGTATCAGAGGTCGGTTTAGACAACTTTAGGAGTTAGAAAATTGTTAAATTATAAATTAATTTATGGTATGAGTGAAATGATATAGAATTTAATGATTACCATGTTCCTTTGCCTAAGATATTTCTGTGTTAAGAATGGTTTTTCATAGAGGAAACAAAACATATTTTCTGTGAAGGCATAAAGAGGGAAATGAACATTCAAATCAGTACCCTGAGATGGTCAGAATCAGAACTAAACAGTTTGTTGCAGTGATGGCTCAGTTGACTCAAGTGAAAAATGATGGTTGTTTTCATTGATGATATTTTGGTGTTTTATAAAATTAATGAGGATCATTAAAGACATTTAAGGATTACATTTCAGACCATAAAAGAAAATAAACTATATGGGAAATTCAGAAAGTGTGAGTTTTGGTTACAACAAATTTCTTTCCTGGGTCACATTGTTTCAAAAGATGGCATAACTGTTGATCCTGCGAAAACAAAAGTTGTTGAAGAATGGCCAAGACCCACAAATTTATCCGAGATCCTTAGTTTTCTTGGTTTGGCAGATTACTACAGAAGGTTTGTTGAAAATATTTCACAGTTATCTAGTCCAATGACTAAACTAACTCAGAAGGGTGTTAAGTTCATCTAGACAAAAGAATGTGATGATTGTTTTCCAGAGTTGAAAAGAAGATTGGTGAATGCTCCAGTTTTGGAACTTCCTTCCAGGAATGGTGAGTTTGTTATATACAGTGATGCTTCGTTGAAGGGATTTGGCTGTGTCCTTATTCAGAATGATCAGGTAATTGCATATGCTTCACGTCAGTTGAAAACTCATGAGGTAAATTACCCTACACATGATTTGGAATTAGCTGCTGTTGTTTTTGCTCTAAAAATTTGGAGGCATCATTTGTATGGAGTAAAGTGTGAAATATATAGTGATCACAAAAGTTTAAAGTATATATTCACATAGAAAGAATTTAACATGAGACAGAGGAGATGTCTGGAATTAATCAAGGATTATCAATGTACAATTCATTGCCATCTAGGAAAAGCAAATAAAGTTGCTGATGTTTTAAGTCGAAAAAGTAATGCTTCATTAACAATGTTGCATTTGGAACGAGATCCTTTGGTTTTTGATTTGGTGAACTTTGGCATAGAAGTTGTTGGTGCAGGATGTTATTATGTTTTGTTTTAGTTATCAGTGAAATCTTCTCTATCAGACAGAATCAAGAAAGCACAGAAGCATGACAGTGAGTTGCAGAAAAAGGTAGAGCTGTTTCAGAAGGGTATGTTGCCTTAATTCAACATTGATAATTATTGTGTTTGGGGGTTTGGGAAGAGATTATGTGTCCTTGGTTATTCACAGTTGAAGAATGAGTTGTTATGTGAGGCACATAGTTCCCCATTTTCAGTTCATCCTGGAAGTACTATGATGTACAAAGATCTGCGGGAGTATTACTGGTGGGATGGAATGAAAAGGGATATTGCTGATTTTACTGTGAAGTGTTTGACTTGTCAGCAGGTTAAAGCAGAGCGGTAGTTACCGAAAAGTATGCTTCAGCCTTTACCAGTGCCAGAGTGGAAATGAGAAAATATATCCAAGGACTTTGTTGTGGGATTGCTGAAGACCCCTCGAGGTAATAATGCAATCTGGGTTATTGTTGATCGCTTGAATAAATATACTCATTTCCTTGCTATAAGTGATACTTTTTCACTAGATCAACTTTCCCGTTTGTATCTTAAAGAGATAGTTAGGTTACATGGAGTTCCCTCTCCATTTTATCTGACTGTGATCCCAGATTCACTTCTAACTTTTGGAAGGTCTTTTTGAAGTCGTTGGGTACTGAATTAAATTTTAGTTCAGCTCTTCATCCTCAATCTGATGGGCAGTCAGAACGAACAATTCAGAACATGGAGGATATGCTACGAGGATGTTCGATGGATTATCAGGGATGTTGGGACAAACATCTTTCTTTGGTTGAGTTTTCATATAATAAAAGTTTTCATTCTAGTATACAGATGGCACCGTTTGAGGCATTATATGGGAAGCGGTGTCGAACTCCTGCTTTTTGGGATGAAGTGGGTGAAAGGAAACTGATGGGACTAGAATTGATAGAAGAGATGGCAGAAAAAGATCAGTTGATTCAGAAACACATGAGAACAGCTTAGAGCAGGCAGAAGAGTTATGCGGATAAAAGGAGGAAGGATCTATCATTCGAGGTAGGTGATCATGTTTTTCTCAAGTTTTCTCCATGGAAAAGTGTGATGAGATTTGGTAAGAAAGGAAAGCTGAGTCCAAGGTTCATTGGACCATATGAAATTTTGGAGAAAGTTGGATCAGTTGCTTACCTAGTGGATTTACCTCCAAGTTTATCTCAGGTACACAATGCTTTTCAAGTTTCGATGTTGAGGAAGTATATGCCATATTCAGCTCATGTTTTGAGCCCAGACGTAGTTTAGTTGGAAGAGAATCTCTCTCATAAAGAACAGCCAGTCCAGATTCTTGACCGAAGAGAGCAAGTGTTGCAAAATAAGGTAATCAACCAGGTAATGGTTATGTGGAAAAACCATATGGTTGAAGTGGCAATGTGGGAATCTGAAAATGCTATGAGGGCTAAATACCCCCACTTATTTTGATAAGGGAATAAAATTGCGAGGACGCAATTCCCAAAAGTGGGGAAGGATGTAACATCCCAGGTAAATAATGAATAATGAATTTTCATATTAATTAATATTTATGAATTAAATATTAATTTTACATTAAAGGGGTTTCTATGTTCAGTAGCATACCCGATACGCAATAAAGAGTTTCAATGAAATCATACGTTGCACACTAGTAATAAAATAATATTATTTTAAATGGTAGTTAACACATAGCCATTGTATTGGCAGGAAATGGATAGAAATAACTAAAATATTATTATATATGTTTCTAAATGTTTTTACATTTATCCAATAAAAGATAAAGGCTCAAAATACGAAAAGAATTCAATTTTAGGCTTTTATAACCTAATTTTCACTAAAGGTTCACTTATCGCCTTTTGATGGCGAACCGTCATTAAATATAGTTTAGGTCACTTTTATACATTCTATTGGACCAAATGAAACACTTTTTTAGAATCGGGACATCAAAATTTACTTTGTGTAAATTTTTGGTATTTTTCCGATAAAGTTCGTTTTTTTAATGAACAGTGAAAATTGTTGTATTTTAATTCAAAACCTCTTTTTAATCTTATTAATTTATATGATTATATTATCATTTGAATTGGTTTTAAAATGAAATTATAATATATTTTTACCATTTAATCCAATAGTGGTCGTTGGAATTAATTTCACTTTGAAATCGAACTTAAACTAGTGTCAATCTTTTCATACTTATTGTTTCATGAAAACACGCTATTTTCTCTGACAGCGGGAATTAATTATTAAATTAATTAGTGCAACTTATATGTTTTGAATTTTGTAAATTAGACTTCATTTTTTAATTCGGAATACCAAATATAGCTTAGGGTGTAACGCCCCGACCCCAGCTACCCAGAACCGGTGCATTACTTCGTAACATTGGCATGATCACAAAAGATCAAGTCTCGAAAGACCGATTAGTTTAGTAGGCTTGGAAACACTAGATACATTCATAAGTCTTACATTACATCATAAAGTGAAAAACTAATAACAATGTCTTCATAGTCCACACTCATATCCTCTTCTGACTATCCCTGCAGGTCATTCATAAAATACTTCTTCACATCCTGGAAAATATTAAAACAATGGAAGGGGTGAGCTCAGATGCTCAGTAAGGATAACAATAATGCGGAAGCTTTCATAAATAAACATTAACATTTAAGGCAATGTATAACTAAAACAAAATCCTTTTAAACATGAACTTCAACATAATATGGAAAAAGTAAAATGAGATAATGCCATTTACTTATTCACATGGATATTCTACTGGTCGAATAATCACATGCAATATCAATAACCACTTTCATAATGAGGGAATGTATAATGCCAAACATTCTGAAACATTTTGTCAAGGCCTCGGCCAAGACGTCTAAAATGATTAAGGCCTCGTCCAAAACCATAAATCAAATTGGTAAAGGGCCTCGGCCAATTCCACGTCTAGTTGTCTCATGAGACCTACCGATGCATCGAGGAGCTATAGCGGGCTCCACCCGTCACTTATTAAGTCCAATACATTCCTCATATGAATAGGTTTAAACATATCATAAACCATAACATAATCGTATCACATAAAACATGCATAAAGGAAACATAACATTTCCACATTTCAATCACAAGATATCAATAAAACACATTGATATAATAAAAATGCTTTCAAAACCATTTTCAATACCAAAATAAAAGAAAGTTAAAACTTTGTATTTATTTTTCATTAAAAAAATGATGGCTTGTAGAGGAAGCCGAAACTCAAATAATGGTCACGGCGGCAGAGAAGTTGTTGTCGCCACATAAGTACGGAAAGAAAAACATTCCCTTTTTTCGTTTAGCAAAACGTTACATATAAAAAGATTCCTTTTGAATAAACATAAAAGTCAAAGGGGTTTATACACCGTATAAAAAAAAGTTGTGTATAAAACGAAATATGCCTCAATGAAAGGAGATTGAGATGAAGTCCATACAAAGATAATTTTTAAAATAAAATAGATCTATTATGTGTATTCACTATAATTACACATAAAGAAAGTACAAATACAAGATAGTACATAATAATATAATGACATAATTTGAAAGTAGAAGATTAACCCAAAGAATGAAAATTGGGTTAAGAAATTCCCTTACCTCATGTCCGACTTGACTCAACCGTTCTTTAACCTCCTGAATAATAAACTAGAGTTAATATATACCTTATTAAGAACCATTTTTAATTTCATTATCCTTTTTATATAACTTATTACAATGTTATGAACATTATGTAATTATTTAAGTTAATAACGGTCGTTTTGTCGATCTTTGGTACTTGAGTCAACAATAAAATTCTTATAATTACAAGTTGTTCATGTGGTGAAATATACATTATATCCAGAATTATATTCATGATGTAGATATCATATATATGATATATATCCAGTATATACATTCATTCATAATGTCACGTAACATTTAGAGGAAAGAAATGAAATGCACCGTTCATGGAGACGGTAAGCCGTACGTACGCATGAACGCTACTTTCATTTCTATTTCGTATTTAATGGAATGAAATCATAATGATATAAATGTATAATATAATTCCAGTATAATATAGTTTATAATACCATTTACTCCATCCTTTATACATCCCACATATGGCATTAACGATTCAAATCACTTTGAGGGGGCGGTAGTCCGCACTTCCTAATATGAAATTATCGTGTTTTACCCATAATGGAAATCATAAAGTATGCCATAAATGAGAAATACAGAAGCATAAGTAAAACAAAAACATATTATATATCATATATAAAAATAGTTATATCTTAATGGCCACCTTTGAAGGTGTTATATGAGTGTTGAACAATCATCGTTTCGTGAGGCAGAAATTCGCCATCCACAGAAACCGTATGTTCTTTAACCATTAGATGTAGCTGTGTGTAAGTGTAGCTCGAATCCTTATTATAACAACATCCTAGTATATTGAGGATATGGGTTTTGTTACAAAAGAAATGAATAAAAAGAGTTTAGGGGGTTGGAGAAGAAAAATAAAACAAAACAACATTAGAGAAGACATTACCTAAAAATCGGGTAACTCTTTTTGATTTGAGACAAATTCTTCCTTGAGAAGAGTTCTGCCCAATGTGAGGCTTCTAGGAGTAAGAGGGGGATGTTGGGAGAGTATTTTGGCAGAGGTTGGCCGAGCAAAATGGCTTTAAGGTGTGAATAAGGTGGGAGAGGTGGGGGCCTTTTATAAGTGGAGAGGAGGGGCTCTTTTGGAAAGATTGAAAAGTCACTTTATTATAAAATGAGTTTCGAATTTTAGAGGTCCCACACTTATATAATTCGTGTCTAAGGTGATAAGAGTTCGAAATATCCTCATACAATAGTCTTTTCACAAGTGTAAGCCTTGGATTTTGCATTATCTTCTCATTTTATTTAAATCGTTAAATAATGAGGTCATTGCTGCATCATAATGATGTCATAAATAATTTAATTTATTTAATGTCTAAAAATTATAAACAAAATAGTATGATGTAGGAAATCTTTTTATATTTCTAATGAATATTTATAGTCAAAATTTGGACTTGTGTAACCCCACTTAAAAACTGTTTTAGTAAAATAACTCATGTTTGTGTCAATTTAATTTTAACATTAAATAAATATATATTAATGACATTTTCCAACTAAAGTGGCTCCTTGGGGTCCCCAAGTTGACCCATGGGTTGTCTTGGTCGGCCATGACTCATCCAATAGTAGTAGGACAAGTGTCAAGCTCATATCATATTATTAAAACATAGTTTTTACCTTAAACCACACTAATTACCTCTAATCGCGAATAAGAACTTAAAAGTTACTATTCACCAAAAATTATTTTAATCTCATTGAACCACATTTTACTTCTTAATGACAACCATGTATGTCGGATTTTTGAAAATAAAATCATAGAATTGGTAATATTTCATTTAAACGAAAAATCAGTTATTTAACTACCACTTAGTGGTTTCACTATTCATCAAAAATTGAAGTTTTTCAGAACAATGCCAAAATTTCACCCTAAGCTATAATTGATATTCCGAATTCAAAAATGATGTCTATTTTAAAAAATTCCAAACATATAAGTTGCATTAATTAATTTTATAATTTATTCCCGCTGTCACAACAAATAGCGTGTTTTTAAGAAACAATTTATATCAAAAGATTGGCAATTGTTTATGTCCAATTTCAATGTTAAATTAATTCTAATGACCACCATTCGATAAAATTATAAAAATATATTCTAATTATACTTTAAAACCACTCAGTAGTATAACTTATCATTACAAATTATTTTGATTAAAAAAGTTGTTTTAAGTGATTTTCACTATTCATAAAAAATTAGAAGTTCTCAGAAAAAAACAAAAAATTCAACATAGGCTAATTTCGATATTCCGAATCCAAAAATGAAGTCCATTTTGAAATATAAAATTTCTATAATTTTAAAAAGTGGTTATTACTATTCATAACGGCTACTTTGATTAGTCGCGGTGTTATAGAACTCGAAGTTGCGTTCAATGCAAGCTATTGCATTATTGAATGAGAAGCGTATCATGGAAGCTCGGGGTGTTACATTCTCCCCTCCTTCAATAAATTGCGTCCTCGCAATTTGAAATTTTTCTTGGAAAATAAAAGGTTGAAAATAGAAAATACCTTTGTGGAAAACCCACATCGGAAATAAGGTTAATAAAATTTAGTCTTAATATGAGGGAAATGGAAATAAGAAAGTCACCACCAAATTATGATCTCGATAAGGAGAACATTGGTGGCAATTAGAGACATATAATTGGAGGAAAAACGTAAATATTTGTAGGGAGTTATTGAGGTCATCATTCACAATCAACTGTCAAATTGAGGGCCTCAAAGCCTTCAATCTATGTTGATTTAAAATATCATCAGTTCAACAAGACATACGGTATTAGGATAACACATTTTTATTGATTTAATATCCCTTTACTAAAGTTTAAGAATTAATTTATTCATTGAATAACAGGTAGGTATATATATATATTTATGCTTGACAATTAGAGTTTCAACCTTCAACTCACCTTTCACTCAAAAAGATAATAGAACCCAAAAATATTATACTTATCCTAATTGTATAAGGTTCCAAATGATAATTCGTACCATTTAGATTAGTAAAACTATTTTGTAATAACCAGGGACTTCCTGTAGGCTAGTGGTAGGAAATAAAGGCTTGTCGCACTATGGTTGTGGGTTCGATTCCTGCAGCTTTGTCCGATGCGACGGGTTATGCCCCACCCTTCAGGTTGTCCTTTTCCTAAAACTATAGTATCATAATATTCCAAAAATAATCTTCATAAATTTTTTAACCTTAAACAATACTATCCAAAGATCAACTTAATCCACTCCAACCATTATAGTTATCCAAAATACCTCTGTCCAGACTTTCTCTAAAAGGTCTCTTAATTCCAAAATCAATTTATCAGATTCCCCAAACAAAGTAAAGTTTCTCTTATTGTCACATACTAAAAATATAATTACCTTCATCATAGTAAAACCTTACTGAAATCAACAAGTACTGCAGTGCAATCCTTATATATATATCACATTATTCTAATAACCAGAATATAATCCTTGAGTCCAAAATCACCAATACATTAATTATTCCGCTTCAACTGTAGTCACAACATAAGATTGTCCTTCATCCCTTGGCCTTTTCTGAGGTAAGTTTCCTTGACGCTTAGGACATTCATTTGCATAATGCCCCATTTCGCTAAAATTGTAGCATTCAACTTTGACAGCCTCTTTCTTTCCCTTGCAATCACGAGCCTGGTGACCCTTTTCTCCACATTTATAACAAACTCCCATTCCTTTTAGGCACGTACCAGGGTGATTCTTCCCACAATTATCACATAATGGAAAATACTTCATTCCCTTTTTCCCTTTATCTGTCTCTTCCTCCACCGTTCTCTTCTTCTCTTGCTTTACTTTGTTGTCATAAGACTTAGAGAATTCCTTTTCAGTCTTGATAGTACATGAGACAATATCTTCGTATGAAGAGAAGGATTGTGATACTAAAGCTCGACAGAGAAATGGTTTTAACCCATCAAAGAAACGATCAATCTTACTTCTTCGGTTACGTATATAATCTCCAGCGTACCTTGCTAACCTTGTAAAGTTAGCCTCATACTTTGTGACATTCTCATCCTCCTTTTGTCTCAGACTCAGAAATTGCCTTTCCATATCTGCTCGATGGTCGCGAGGAAAGTATTTTTCTAAAAACAGATCTTTGAACTCCCTCCATTCCATATTTGGTACTTCATCATCTTCCTTCATGTTTTGAATCAATGACCACCATTGATCAGCATCTCCAGTGAGGCGGTAAACTACCAGGATAACTTTTTCCCTTTCACTGCTCCCCAAAGCCTGAAATATTTTCTCTAGGGAATTTATCCATTGCTCGGCTACTAAGGTATTTGTACTCCCATTGAACGTTGGTGGTTGTTGCCTCATGAATCGATCTAACATTGATCCTTCACGCTGTGGATCAGGGTGCTCCATACGGGTAAGGTTATTATTCATAACCTGAGTGAGTTGTCCCAATATGGTAATAAGTTGATCAGCACCAGTTGTATCTCCAGATCCACAATAATTATCTTGATCAGGAGGGTAATCCCTACACAGAGTGCGCGCATTGATACGGTTTCCATTTCTTCCACTAGGCGCCATTTCTAAACAATTGCATAAAATAGATCAGTTTATAAATCAAAATACATAATACCATACTTATAAAACACTTAACATAAATTGAACTATTTATGGATATAATCCATAATCATAAAGAGAAATGTTTCCTTTGAGAAAGTATATACTCATAACCCTTCATAGTGGTTTGTAATGAAAATGAGAATTATCCTAAGCATATCCCCCGGGAGTGTCGTAACCAAGAGTGCAGCAAGGCCTGTTGTCATGCCCCAGTCCCCGTTCGAGTCTAATTCTAAGCGGTGTTTTCGGGTTTTACCCCTAGGTACATCTTTGCTAGAGCTGCCTCTACCTGCTCGTATCCAGACAGGGATGTATTGCTCGGAAAACTCACAAAATCTCTACAATACCAAAATTCTAGGAAGTTCTTCTATACTAATCCTCAAAGTCTATCTTCGGGCTATGTGCTCTAATCAGAGTTTATCTAAATCTAGCTTCCATGGTTAGTACTAAACTGCCTCTGATTCCAACTGTAACGCCCCGACCCCAGCTACCCAGAGCCGGTGCATTACTTCGTAACATTGGCATGATCACAAAAGATGAAGTCTCGAAAGACCGGTTAGTTTAGTAGCCTTGGAAACACTAGATACATTAATAAGTCTTACATTACATCATAAAGTGAAAAACTAATAACAAAGTCTTCATAGTCCACACTCATATCCTCTTCTGACTATCCCTGCAGGTCATTCATAAAATACTTCTTCACATCCTGGAAAATATTAAAACATTGAAAGGGGTGAGCTCAGATGCTCAGTAAGGATAACAATAATGCAGAAGCTTTCATAAATAAACATTAACATTTAAGGCAATGTATAACTAAAACAAAAGCCTTTTAAACATGAACTTCAACATAATATGGCAAAAGTAAAATGAGATAATGCCATTTACTTATTCACATGGATATTCTACTGGTCGAATAATCACATGCAATATCAATAACCACTTTCATAATGAGGGAATGTATAATGCCAGACATTCTGAAACATTTTGTCAAGGCCTCGGCCAAGACGTCTAAAATGATTAAGGCCTCGGCCAAAACCATAAATCAAATTGGGAAAGGTCCTCGGCCAATTCCACATCTAGTTGTCTCATGAGACCTACCGATGCATCGAGGAGCTATAGCGGGCTCCACCCGTCACTTATTAAGTCCAATACATTCCTCATTAGAATAGGTTTAAACATATCATAAACCATAACATAATCATATCACATAAAACATGCATAAAGAAAACATAACATTTCCACATTTCAATCACAAGATATCAATAAAACACATTGATATAATAAAAATGATTTCAAAACCATTTTCAATACCAAAATAAAAGAAAGTTAAAACTTTGTATTTATTTTTCATTAAAAAAATGATGGCTTGTAGAGGAAGTCGAAACTCAAATAATGGTCACGGCGGCAGAGAAGTCGTTGTCGCCGCATAAGTACGGAGATAAAAACATTCCCTTTTGTCGTTTAGCAAAACATTTCGTATAAAAAGTTTCCTTTTGAATAAACGTAAAAGTCAAAGGGGTTTATACACCGTATAAAAGAAAGTTGTGTATAAAACGAAATATGCCTCAATGAAAGGAGATTGAGACAAAGTCCATACAAAGATCATTTTTAAAATAAAATAGATCTATTATGTGTATTCACTATAATTACACATAAATAAAGTACAAATACAAGATAGTACATAATAATATCATGACATAATTTGAAAGTAGGAGATTAACCCAAAGAATGAAAATTGGGTTAAGAAATTCCCTTACCTCGTGTCCGACTTGACTCAACCGTTCTTTAACATCCTGAATAATAAACTAGAGTTAATATATACCTTATTTAGAACCATTTTTAATTTCATTATCCTTTTTATATCACTTATTACAATGTTATGAACATTATGTAATTATTTAAGTTAATAACGGTCGTTTTGCCGATCTTTGGTACTTGAGTCAACAATAAAATTCTTATAATTACAATTTGTTCATGTGGTGAAATAACCATTATATCCAGAATTTTATTCATGATGTAGATATCATATAAATGATATATATCCAGTATATACATTCATTCATAATGGCACATAACATTTAGAGGAAAGAAATGAAATGCACCGTTCATGGAGACGGTAAGCCGTACGTACGCATGAACACTACTTTCATTTCTATTTCGTATTTAATGGAATGAAATCATAATGATATAAATGTATAATATAATTCCAGTATAATATAGTGTATAATACCATTTACTCCATCCTTTATACATCCCACATATGGCATTAACGATTCAAATCACTTTGAGGGGGCGGTAGTCTGCACTTCCTAAATTGAAATTATCGCATTTTACCCATAATGGAAATCATAAATTATGCCATAAATGAGAAATACAGAAGCAAAAGTAAAACATAAACATATTATATATCATATATAAAAATAGTTACATCTTAATGGCCACCTTTGAAGGTGTTATATGAGTGTTGAACAATCATCGTTTCGTGAGGCAGAAATTCGCCATCCACAGAAACCGTATGTTCTTTAACCATTAGATGTAGGTGTGTGTAAGTGTAGCTCGAATAATTATTATGACAACATCCTAGTATATTGAGGATACGGTTGTTGTTACAAAAGAAATGAATAAAAAGAGTTTAGGGGGTTGGAGAAGAAAAATAAAACAAAACAACATTAGAGAAGAGATTACCTCAAAATCGGGTAACTCTTTTTGATTTGAGCCAAATTCTTCCTTGAGAAGATTTTTGCACAAAGTGAGGCTTCTAGGAGTAAGAGGGTGATGTTGGGAGAGTATTTGGGCAGAGTTTGGCCGATCCAAATGGCTTGAAGGTGTGAATAAGGTGGAAGAGGTGGGGGCCTTTTATAAGTGGAGAGGAGGGGCTCTTTTGGAAAGATTGAAAAGTCACTTTATTATAAAATGAGATTCGGATTTTAGAGGTCCCAAACTTATATAATTCGTGGCTAAGGTTATAAGGGTTCGAAATATCCTCATCCTATAGTCTTTGGACAAGTGTAAGCCTTGGATTTTTCATTATCTTCTCATTTTATTTAAATTGTTAAATAATGAGGTCATCGCTGCATCATAATGATGTCATAAATAATTTAATATATTTATTGTCTAAAAATTATAAAAAAAATACTATGATGTAGGAAATCGTTTTAGATTTCAAATGAATATTTATAGTCAAAATTTGGACTTCTGTAACCCCACTTAAAAACTGTTTTAGTAAAATAACTCATGTTTGTGTCAATTTAATTTTAACATTAAATAAATATATATTAATGTCATTTTCCAACTAAAGTGGCTCCATGGGGTCTCCAAGTTGACCCATGGGTTGTCTTGGTCGGCCATGACTCATACAATAGGAGTAGGACAAGTTTCAAGCTCATATCATATTATTAAAACATAGTTTTTACCTTAAACCACACTAATTACCTCTAATCGCGATTAAGAACTTAAAAGTTACTATTCACCAAAAATTATTTTAATCTCATTGAACCACATTTTACTTCTTAATGACAACCATCTATGTCGGATTTTTGAAAATAAAATCACAGAAGTGGTAATATTTCATTTAAACGAAAAATCAGTTATTTAACTACCACTTAGTGGTTTCACTATTCATCAAAAATTGAAGTTTTTCAGAACAGTGCAAAAATTTCTCCCTAAGCTATAATTGATATTCCGAATTCAAAAATGATGTCTATTTTACAAAATTCCAAACATATATGTTGCATTAATTAATTTTATAATTAATTCCCACTGTCACAACAAATAGCGTGTTTTTAAGAAACAATTTATATCAAAAGATTGGCAATTGTTTATGTCCAATTTCAATGTTAAATTAATTCTAATGACCACCATTCGATAAAATTGTAAAAATATATTCTAATTATAATTTAAAACCACTCAATAGTATAACTTATCATTACAAATTATTTTGATTAAAAAAGTTGTTTTAAGTGATTTTCACTATTCATAAAAAATTAGAAGTTCTCAGAAAAATACCAAAAATTCAACATAGGCTAATTTCGATATTCCGAATCCAAAAATGAAGTCCATTTTGAAATATAAAATTTCTATAATTTTAAAAGGTGGTTATTACTATTCATAACGGTTACTTTGATTAGTCGCGGTGTTTTAGAACTCGAAGTTGCGTTCAATGCAAGCTATTGCATTATTGAATGAGAAGCGTATCATGGAAGCTCGGGGTGTTACATAGGGTGAATTTTTTGTATGTTTCTGAAAAACATCAATTTTTGATGAATAGTGAAACCACTAAGTGGTACTTATAAAAACTGATTTTTTGTTTAAATAAAATTTTACAACTTATGTGTTTTGAATTTTAAAAATCTGACAGACATGGTTGTCATTAAGAAGTAAAATGTGGTTCAATGGGATTAAAATAATTTTTTTGGTGAATAGAAACTTTTATGTTTTTAATCGCGATTAGAGGTAATTACTGTAATTTAATGTAAAAATAATATTTTAATAATATGAAATGAACTTGAAACATGTCCTACCCTTATTGGATGTGTGATGGCTGACCAAGACAATCCATGGGTCACCTTGGGGACCCCATGAAGCCACATTAGTTGTAAAATGACATTAATATCTTTTTATTTAATGTTACAATAAAAATGTCACAAACATGAGTTGTTTTACTAAAATAAATTTAAATGGGGTTATACATGTCAGATTTATGACTATAAATAGTAATTGGAAAGCTAAAAATATTTCCAACATCATAGTATTTGTTTTATAATTTTTATACATTAAATAAATTAAATTATTTATAACATCATGATGATGCAGCAGTTACTTTATTATTTAACGATTTAAATAAAATAGAAAGATAATGTAAAATCGAAGACCAACACATGTCCAAAACCTGTTGTATGGGTTTCTTTGGAACCCTTATCACCTTATTCTCAAAACACGTCAATGTGGGACCATTAAAATCCGAAACGCATTCTATAATAAAGTAACATTTCCTTACTTTCCAAGAGTGCCCCTCCTCTCCTCTTATAAAAGGCCCACATCTCTACCACCATAGCCACACTTCCAAAGCCTTTGGCTCCGCCAACCCATGCCCATTTTCTCTCTCCACATCTCTCTCTTACTCCTTGAAGCATCACGTTGGGCAGAAGTCTTCCCAAGGAATCCTTTGAGCTCAAATCTAAGAGAGTTACCTGATTTTAAGGTGATGTCTTCACTTGTGTTCTTTTGTTTTATTTTGCTTCTCCAACCCCGTAAACTCTTTTTATTCATTTTTTTTTGTAAAAACTAAAGTATCTTCAATATAATAGAATTTTTTATAAGATTAATTCGAGCTACACTTACACACATCTACATCTAATGGTTAAAAACATACTGTTTCTGTGGTTGGCAAATTTCTGTCTCACGAAACGATGATTCTTCAATCTTCTTTTAAACACCTTTAATGGTGGCCATTAAGATGTCACTATATTTATATATGATATATATTATGTTTATGTTTTCCTTATTCTTCTTTATTTTTCTTTTGTGGTTTACCTTTATGGTTTCCATTTTGGGTAAACACGATAATTTCATTTTAGGAAGTGCAGACTACCGCCCCCTCAAAGTGATGTGATTCGTTAATGCCATATGTGGGACGTATAAAAGATGGATTTAAAGTTATTATATATGATTTTATACTGGAATTATAATATACCTCTATAGCATTATTATTTCATTCCATTAATGTATGAGATAGAAATGAAAGTAGAGTTCATGCGTACGTACAGCTTACCGTCTCCATGAACGATGCATTTCATTTCTTATCCCCAAATGTAATGTACTATTATAAGTACATATTTATAATGGATATATATAATGTATGTTACATATAAATGATGAATATAATTCTGGAATTAAAATATACATACCTCTCATTTAGTTTTAATTCCATTAATATGACATAGAAATGAAAGTAGTGTTCATGTGTACGTACGGCTTACCGTCTCCATGAACGGTGCATTTCATTTCTTACATCTAAATTATTCTGTGATATTATAAATACAAGTATATGATGGATATATATGATATATATGATATCCAAATCATGAATATCATTCTGGATATAATGAACCTTTGACCACACGAACAACATGTAACTGTAAGAAGTTCACTTTTGACTCAAGTACCAAATATCGACAAACGACCGTTATCAACTTAAATGACTAAATAATGTTCATAAAATGGTAATAAGTGATATAAAAGGAATCATGAACTTGATAAAGGTTCTTAATCAAGTAGAAATTAACTCAAGTTTATTATTAAGGTCATTAAAGAACGATCGAGTCAAGTCGGACCCGAGGTAAGGGACTTCATCTCAATCTTCTTTCATTGATGCATATTTCATTTTATACACAACATTCTTTTATACGGTGTATAAACCCCTTTGACATTTAATTTTATACAAAAGGAATATTTTTCTACGAAGCGTTTTACTAAACGACAAAAAGGAATGTTTCTTTTAACATACACGGTGACAACGACCTTTTACTCTATTGCGAGTGTTATTTGATCTTTGGCTTCCTGAACAAGCCGTAATGTTTTTTTAAAATGAAATAAATACCATATACTCTTTTATGTATTTTGGTATTGAAAATGGTTTTTATAATGGATTTGTTATGTCAATATATTTAAGTGATATATTGTGATCAAAGTGTGGAAATGTTTTCTTTCCATTATATTTGTTTTATGTATTTTGATTTTTATAATGGTACTTGGACATTTGACGGGTGGTTACGTGATGAACCATATGACGGGTGGTGCCGTGAATAACAGGAAGGGTGGTTACGTTATAACCTCCAATGCATTGGGTATGGAAGTTGGCCATATGGCTATTCCATTAAGTATGTATGGAAGTTGGCCATATGGCTATTCCATTAAGTATGTGTGGAAGTCGACTGTATGGTTATTCCAATTAAGTATGTTTATGTCCCAAGTTACATTTATATGTTATGTGTTATTTATATGGGTTTTATGGTAATCCTTTGGTTACAAAAGGGTATGTAAGGATATTTTATTCAGTGATGAGTTTTTACTACTTCATGAAGGTGAAGGTATTACTTTGATAAAGTATACATGATTTACTTGATGTTTGAAAAACTAACAGTTTTTATTCTTTGTGTATCTCTTACTGATCTTTTTATGCTCACCCCAAGTTTTTTTTTGAATTTTTTTTTCACAGGACTTAATATGGAATAGGGTCAAGGATGGGATCAAGGTAAATTTATGCTATATAAAACATGGAACTAGACATGTTTCTTTTTAGGATTTTTTTTGTTCTATGGAAACTTGGTAGAAGTGTCTACTTTGTAAATCTTTTGAGATGTACTAGTTATGTTCTAATTCTATAAAACTCTAAACTTGAAAGGATAATCAGTGTGAATTATTCATTTAATTCAATATTAAGTAATGTTTAAGGCTGGGGCCTTATAATCACGGTGTTTTGGTTTAGTCATAAATATTCTTTACACATGCACCATCTATTCTGCATACGGGATGAAACCAATTCATTATTATCATTTTTAATTTTAGATACACCAGCTTTATTGGGATATATCTAAACTATAATGACCCACTTCATGTCATAGATGGGGGTAAATGATTCCTACAGCCAAAAATTTTTATCCTCTATTTTAACAAAATCTAGGATGTTTGGTTTATGTCGATTTTGTGACATGCACACTAGTTTAGCCTCATCATTTAATAATATGTGGGTTTGGTAATTTTTTTTGCTAATATAAGGAATTTATGTAGGTTTCTATCCCAACTCATTTTTATACTCCCTAAAAAGATCATGAACTCATAATACATGATTTGGATGGAGTGAACAAATAATGATGACAAGGATGTTGTTTCCATTTTAAAAATATAATTTTTTTAAATTTTAAGGAAGAGGGTTCAGTTACAATTTAGGGGGATTTTGGATTAATAAAGTGATTTTGAAAGAGATATGTCATTGATCTCATCTAACTACTCCATATTAATACCTCATGCTATGAATAAGCTTTTATAAGCTTATCAGATTCATCAATGGTCATGGGATACTGAATACACAAAAAATCATCAATTAAAAGACATGAATGAAATTTTTCTACACCATTACAACATTAAATGCATGATTAATTACCTAGAATTTCAATCAAGGTTTAAAACATTGAAAGGGAATTAGGGGAAAGAATATATTCTTTTTCATGGGATTTGAGTACATCAATTTAATTATCTAAATCAGAGTAATGTTTAAGTGGTTCTCTATGGAATCATGGATATTGAAGTGGAAAAATTCACCCCCAAAATCCATTGATAATGTAGCATTTTGGAAATTAATTATATTTTTGTGGTTTTTAGGAAAATAATCCCCAATATAATTGAGGATTGTCCATTCATCCTATCATCTTACATTTTAGGCACATAATATTCAGTTGGAAACATTAATTTTTTCCCTCACAAGAACATCCTCTAAAAAATCAGTGATGTCTGATTCACTCAAATTTTATTATTTTCAACAATTAATGTGGGATATTGTTCCTAAACCTGCAATGATGAGAACATTTATTGAGGTATCACATTCATAGAATCACCCAAATGAGACATATCATTGGAAATAGAATATTTCCCTTTGGTGTATGAAATCCAGAATATTCTAGGATCTTTGAATTTTGTTGTAAGAGATGGATCTATCAATGATGATACATTCCACAACAATATCACCTTTTAATCACCTTGAATTACAATTTTGTGTGTACACATATCCTTTAGAAACATAGAATATTGTATAATTTTTCTCACAACATCAATCAAGGGGATTTTCAACTAATCCTTTTTGAATGTTTCCAAAATATCATTATGATGTTCAGATTCTTTTTTGTTTCCTTAGTTGGTTGAAACTTTTAGGAAATAAAAAAGGAATAGCCGGCCTATGATGCGCATCAATAAACACACTCTTTCCTTTAGAATTTTTTTTCTCTAGACAATGATTATTATTATTTATTTTATTTGAGATAGTTGTAATAGAAGTTTCCATTGAAGGAGGGAATCTATTTTAGGATACATTTTGGATTTTAGGTTGATTTCCAATATTAGGGGTGATGGAATTTACATTTACCTTATCCATTGGGTTG
The DNA here is from genome assembly GCA_963277665.1 of Viscum album. NCBI lineage: Eukaryota > Viridiplantae > Streptophyta > Magnoliopsida > Santalales > Viscaceae > Viscum > Viscum album. The sequence continues at coordinate 845,261,649 of OY728131.1, read as the reverse complement.
ACTAGTGGTTGAGAGGGGAGTTTACACGACCCTTGACCTTAGATTTTCCCCTACTGAGTTAGCAATTTGACGTAGTTGTATTTTTGGTCTTGAATGGTTGTTTAGGTGATTTTTTTAAATTAGATATTTTTTGTAGAGTTTTTTATCAAGTATTATAGGTGAACTCATGTTTTTGATAGGGTTGATGGTAAGGCCTTTTGGTGGTTGGGGATTTTTGGGTGGTGTTGGTGGATTATTACTCAGACCTGGTGGGTTCCATAATTGTTGAGGTTTGTTTGAATACCCCATTTCTTATAAGATTGTTTTTATTTCCACCCATGGTAGGATGGATATTATGGTTCTTTCTTAATGGGTTGGTTATAGGGTGACTTGGAATGATAGCCTCAAAAATCAAAAAATATTCTCTCAGTTGAAAGAATTGGTTAGAATATTGAGTATCAAAAAAGGAGATACAATAATGGATTGTTGGAGCATATTGGGATTTCCCTTGGTAAAGTGAATATTGTTGAAGAAGGGAACTTACCTATTCAAAATTCTTTTCAACCTTCTTCTATAATTCCTTACATTGCACTTCATGGACACCTTTAATGTGTACACTAGACCTTGAACTGAATTGCTGATTTTTCTACACCATGTTCTCATGAGGGTCCTTATAGTGACTGGGGTTTTGTCAAATAGTGCACCACCTATGGTATCATTAATCAGGTTTCGATCAATAAGGATTAAACCTTCATAAAAATATTTTATTAAAAGTTGATCACTTATTTGGTGGTGTGTGAAATTTGAACAAATCCTTTTAATTCATTCCTTGTATTCATGGAGTGTTTTCCCTTATGAGTGTCTAATCCAAAAAATTTCTTTCCTTATTATTGTAGTTAAGAGGCTAGGAAATATTTTTCTTGAAAAATGTGTTTCATGGATGCCCAGCCACTAATTGGGTAATTAACATAATATATAAAATCATTTGTATGGTCTTATAATTAAAAATGTAATTATATAAGATTTAATTTTCCATCATCCGTATTAGTAGTTTTTAATTTTGAACACATATTTTGAAATTATTTTAAATTAATTTTTCACTTTTTTCTAGAATTACCATGAAGTCAGGGGAATAAGTGAATTAGACTAAATTTTAGTTCAATGTTTGGTGTTTTACCTAGCATTAGAATATATGTGGGTTGTATATCAACATAAATGAAGGTTAGTTCTTTTAGTATTATATTATTTTTCTTCTTGTTATAACGATTTATTTTAGTTTGAATATGGGTTCCAATATAAGATGAAGTATCAAGAAGAGTTTTAATGTTTTGGGTGTCCTCCTTCAAAGGGTTCTACTATGTGTCTCAGTGTCACTAACATAGGATCCATGCTGGTTCAAGTTTGAAAGGTGGTAAATCACCATGAGTAGAAATCATCATTAACATAACATATATAATAATTAAATCATAACACAAAAAGACATGAAAATTTATAATATGAAACATATAAATATTCAAGAAATTTAAAAAATTCATTCAAAAAAAGCAAACTAAAAACAAAAGCGCTCCCCAAAATCAGTGCCAAAATTTCACTGCATTTTCATTAAACATCAAATTTATTTTATTATTATAGTATATTTATAAAATAGGTAAGACACTAAATCATATCTCAAAATTTTTTGATAGGTTTAGAGTGTTTATTTTTAATAATAATTAATAAATGTGGGGGTGGTTTGGAAAATAGTTTAAAGATGTAACATAATGTAGAGAGTTCCATAGTTGAAAATTCTAGGATATTTTTAAAAATATGAAATTAATGGGTCATTTTTATCTCACTAAACACATTTAATGTTCATTGTTCAAAAAAAAGCATTCAATTATGTTGTTATTTTTTGGTGGAAATTAATTGGAATCTTGATTAATTCATAACCATTTATTTCAATGCTTTATGAACCAAACAATGACATTACAATAGTATTTCCATGTTACAGAACTAATGAATGGAATAAGTACTTCCAAATAAAATTAAAATCTCAATCATGTGATTAATAATTTAATTCACGAGTTTTCCAATCATAACCACACAAGTCATGCACAAAAAACCTTACATCGATGGGTTAGAAATCAAGATCATATCATTCACACACATCAAAATGAGAAATAAAATATAAAATAATGTCAGATACATGGAATGAAATTTTTTAACACCAAAAATAATCCAATAATGTTTCTAATATATGAGTTGTAACTCCCATGACATTTGTGTACCTCCCTCACAAAGAACACCCGCTGTTTTCCCAACATCGACACGGGGAGGAAGCTCTGGTGGTTATCCTTCTTCATCCATGACCCCCTATGAGGATAGAGGCCAAAATAACTTCTATGATTTGTAGATGAATCCTATATAACACCAAAATTTCATTACTTCACTCCTTGTTTGAACATTTAAATGTGGTGTCCAAGGTACTCTTTTATAGGCAATGTGGATGGTGGTTTTGGGCACCCAAATTTTGAGAAGCCACATGGCCCATGGTTTGGGGTGGGTATAAAGCATTATCTCACATTTTAGAAAAGTAAAATTTTATTTAAAGACCTATTTACTATCTATACCTATTTTTTGGAATCATTTGGTGGCTGAAATATCTATATATGGCCAAAATACAGAATAAAATTTTTGACTACGGGCAGATTTAGTGTCTTTGACAGATCTATTTTGGTGGGCCACATAAAATACTAATCTGCCTTGGGTTTATTCAGATGTGTTGTAGCCCAAATAATTTTGGACTACCGAAAAAACCTAAACCCCAAATTGATGCACACAATATTAGTAGTGTCTGGTTCAGTACGCATATGTTCTTTGATTCATGCACGATGTGGCCCATTTTTCTTCATCTTTTCTTGATCCCTCTAAATCACCTCCAACTATAATAAAAGCATCCAAATATGTGATATTACCTTTTATAAAATTGATTCATAAAAAATAATGAAATCAAACATGAAGTGAAATTTATTTTTAAATTTGTAATTTATGATACAAAATTTGTTTAACACAATGGTATAATGTTAGAAATTAATAGTAAATCGCTACATGATTAGTTATCATTCACGATTTAAAGTCACATACATCATAATATGACAATATCACATATATAAATATGTTAAATGTATCAAAATAACCCATTAATTATTTCACAAAATAATTAATCAAATGTAACTATTGCATGTTAACATCATTCCACTAATTAGTTCAACAATTTATTAATAAAATCTACCCCATTAATTATTTAAAAAATTTATTAATCACATTAATTTATTAGTTTATTCAAAAAATAACTAATCAGATGAAAAAATAATTAATCTAACAATTAATTAATCAGATAATTCCATTAGTTACTTTGAAAACTAACTAATGACTTCAATAATGTTATTTAATTTAAAAATTAATTCATCTCATGAATTCAATTATTAAGTTAATAAAATAACTAATAAAATCAAAATAAAAAATTAATTCAACAATTAATTAATTAGATTTATTCTATTATTTAATTCAGTATCTAACTAATCGCATCAATAAAATTAATTAATTACATCAATTCCATTAGTTAATTCAACAATTAACTAATCACATCAATAACATTAATTAATTCAATAATTAATGAATCACATCAATTTTATTAGTTAATTAAAAAATTAAGTAATCACTTCAATAACATTAATATAATCGTAAAGGAATTAATCACATCACTTCCATTTTTTATTTCAACAAGTAGCTAATAACATCAGTTACATTAATTAATCCCATAGTTAATTAATCATAAAAATTCCATTATTTAATTAAACAATTAGCTAATCACATTAATAACATTAATTAATTCAAAAATTAATTAATCACATAAATTCCAATATTTAATTCTATAATTAACTAATTAAATAATTAAAATTAATTAAATTAAAAATTAATTAACCTCATTCTAAACCTTAATTTAATTTATCAATTATTTATTCTCATCAATTTAATTAATTAATTCCATAAATTATTAATCAAATTAAATCCCTAGTATTATTTCAAAAATTATGTTTTTATATATTTTACTTTAATTATTTCAATAATTAATTAATTAGATTAATTTCTTCCATACAATAATGTATTAATTAATCTATTAATTAAATAATCTATTTAAGCCAAATCTATAGTCACAAAAATTCACAACAATTAATTAAACAATTAATTATCCGAATTTCACTATCATAATAATAAAATAACTAACACAATAACGAATTGTCTAATTTCAAAATCCCAATATAAAAACAAATAATTCATCAATTAATTTACCCCTTTTTACAATCACAATAGTCTATTAATTAATTCAACAACTAATTTATCCACACTAATAAGTATAAAAAACCAATCATATCAACCATATTTATTAATTTAATAATTAAATAATCATTTCAATCAATCTAATAATCACAAAAATCACTAATAATTAATTATTCCAAATCATCATTTTTAATATAACAAACATTAATTCAACAATTAGTTATTCTAAGCCAATTAATTTTATAATATCTTATATTTACATTAATTAATTAATTAATTAATTAATCTTGTTCCACAATCCCAACAACTCTATAATTATTTGAACAATTATTTATTTCAATTTTAATCCCAATATCCCCAAATTCACTGTTCCCTTAATTAAATAATTAAATATTAACAGTCAATTACTAATCATATAATATAATTTATACTATTACATACAAGCAATTGAAATCAAGTGTTTGGGATTGGAATTATATTCCACCTACCTCAATTCGATGATGATAAATTTCCCAACGGTAATCCTCAATTTCAAGCAAACCAATCATGAACATAATGAAAATCATGATCTAGATCTGAAAACTAGATCCCAAATCCAAAAAATTAAAATCTTTTAATCATTTATCAAGACCCAACAAAACAAAGGACATCATTTGATAAATGTATTTCATGCGTTAATTTTAGAATGATAAAATAAACTTCTTTTGTATTTAAATGAATAATCATACCAATTTTGGAAAGGAATGACTTTTTTTTTGCGTTTTATGGTAGGATTCAAAAGTTTTATGAAAATGGAAAAAAATAAGATAAATTATGAGGTAAAAGCCACTTTGCACCACAAAAAAATATAAGTAGTGCAACGATCGATTTTTGATTATGGAAAAAGTAGGAAAACTGGACAAATAATGATTACCCATCGTGTAGTGAAATTACATGTCGTTACATTTTCAAAAAGAATTATCCAGGAAGAAAAATTTGTGACTTCATTAAATTATGAGAATGACTATTACACATAGTGTAACCATATTGCATAACATGAAATTTTTAATGACATGTTATTGGAAAATATTTTGGTGAGATTTGTGATGACTAAATTTTGAGGGATTACATGACATGTAACGCCTTTAAATGCCATGTATGTTTTGATGCAATGAAATATAAAGACATCATGGAAAAGGATGTTGATTGGATTTCCTATAAATAGAGTCCCTCAGCTGCTTATTTTGTGTATTATGGTAATGAGGAATCCAAGGGGCACTGATGGAAGGTTGTAGAACATATAGTGATGATCTTGGGTCCTACTTCGCCACTGTTCTTCATTCATGTTCATCTTAGGGTACCAATACTAATACTTCTCATCATGCCTAGAAAAATCAGGTAACTTGTTTTATGTCTGGATATGTGATTGCAGGGGGGGTATGATTCTTAGATATTTTGTAGATTTTATTATTCTTGTTCTGGATTTTTGAAACTCATTTAATCAATTCTGAATCACTTTATATTTTAATTACATTACCATTTCTTATGAATTAAGTATTTTTGTTTCATTTCATCAATTATTTGCCTTACATTGTGTATTAAAATTATCAAATCTATTCCATTTATGTTTAAATTTGGGTTTTTCATTACCTAGTTTTGTGTTTGTACATAGTTGAGGACCATTCCAATGGTACAATCACAAAATTAAGTAAAGGGTACCCATACCAAGGATCCCTACTAACCTAATTATGATACAAAAACTCAATAAATAAATTATCAATTCAATATCTTCCACACGAACCTGAAAATCCTTGAACCTGGAATGCCTCTATCTTGATATTCCAACAAAATAATTATTTTTGGCTTTCCCTTTCCTTCCTACCATTCAAACAATTTTAGTTTCATGTTTTTAATTAATTGTGATAATATGATCTTACATGTGTGTTTGACACTCATAATTTTTAGATACTATATTTTTAGATATATTGTATGAGTTTTAATACATTACTAAATTTTATTATCCTTGAAATAATTAACGACACCTCACGAGGTGTCAACATCTGATAACAATAGAGAGATAAACATGGGAAGAATAGAAAACCAATCGAGATGAGATTAACTTTTTAGGGGAGGTAAAGATCAGTAATATGACTTTTTATTCTATAATAATAGTGGTCATGAGACATGGATTTCATTTGATATCCTCAAAAATGAAATAATTTTATTTGGGTTGAGATAGGTTTGATTTGGGGTCAAAATGGGGATTTAGATAATTTTAAAACCTATTTTAATAACTATAATTATCATTCTCATGGTTTCATGGGTTAGGTCACATGGTTAGTACTAACCATGTGCTTCACTATACAATAAATACAGTCTTAGGCTGCATAAAATTTTTAACAATGTGAAAACCTTGTAATCCCCTAGAACAATTTTTTAACCTTGAACAAATCATGTTCAAACCATGAAACCCCCTTGAAAACATGGTTTATCAATGATGAAACCATGGGAAAACCATGAAACAACTCTCATCCTTCCAAAATTCTTGATTTTAAAACCAAACACAACCAATTTAATACCCAAACAAGTTATACTCAAATCAAGGAAAAATAGTACCTTTAAAAAATTATCAGACATCACAATAAAAGGTCAGGATCATACATTAGTGTTTTTGTAGTCATTAATTTATTCTATTATAATAATTTCTTCGGATTCATAAGAATCATCTAGTTCTTTTTCTACCTTTTCTAGGTCATATATTAAATGAATTTGACCTACACTAAATATTAGTATCCCTTGATTCAAATCAAACGGTTGTTTCCTGGTAGCATGAAATGGTCGGCCTAAGATGATGGAAAAAACTCCTTATTTTTCCATATCAAAAATTAGGATGTCTATTAGGAAGATGAATTTTCCAATTTTCACTAAAAAACCCCCAAGTTGTCCTTATGGAATCTTAATTGATCGGTCATATAATTAAAGTGATCTTATATTTGGATTGAGTTCATCACGTTTGTGATTTTGGAATACACTCATTGGCATAAGGTTAATGATATCTCGCAAGTTTTACATATCTCTTATGATGTTACATTATCTTATGGTCGTCGGAATTAAAAAGCTATCAGGATATCTCATTTTTTGTAGATTTTTCTGCTAAAAAACCACATAACTCTTCATTTTGGCAAATGAATCTCATGTCTTCCATTTTTTTTTAATGTGTTTCATTGAGAATTTTTTCATATGTCGGAATTTCATAAATATATTTTGAAAAAGGTATGTTAATGAAAAAGTTGTTTAAAATCTCCTAAAATATATTGTATTACCCTTCAATCCTTTCATGTCACACTCTTTGTAGAAAGGGGATATGTGTTTTGTATAAAAACGGTATAATGTAGACATCATCATTGGGTTTCTCTTATATCATATACTTTTCATGTGGTGGTGTTTTTATCAGTTCCTTATGATCATTTAGTTCTTCTTTGTTATTGTTATTCTATTCAATAAATGGTTTGAGTTTCTTAGTTTCCTCAAAAAAATTATCTTATCATATTCATGGTATCTCAAAATCCAGAACTTTAATACTCTTCAGTACCACTACCTTTTCTTCTTCCATTGGGTATGTCTTGGTATCATTATGCAATATACCTTTTAATCTATATGTCAAGGTTTTTGGAGATTTGACACATTTGATGTTTGATGTTTTGAAGTTTAGCACATTGGTTTTTCATTTATGTAGCATGATTTTTCATCCTCTAATCATACTTTTGAAAAAAACATTGTCATAAAATATTACATGTTTTATTGAAGAGGGGTGATAGGTTGTGGTGGTCTTTTTAGAGAATGTTTAAATTGGTGTGGTCCCCTTAGATAAAAAGGCAGTTGGTGAACCTGTTGCGGTGGACTTCAAACAGAATTCATAGGTTGATATCCTGATGGTCCTTGATTCTTAATCAGTACTTGAATATTTATCTATTGATAGTATGCATGATTTCTTGGATGCGGCTATTGGTCTGACCTCGATTGATAAAATTGTTGTGGCTACTAATTTTTTTGTGTTTTTTCATTATATGTTATATGATTAAAATCATAGTTTATTGATCATTTATTCTTGTCCTAAATTATTTATATTAGTTCATATCTCTTCACATTTCACAAGAATGAATTTGCAGGATGGGAGGAGGAGGAGGAGGTAGTGAAGTTAGCTGAGAAGATTCCTGCTTCATCATCAATGCCTCTACATGAGCAGTTAATCAGGTGTTCTCTTTTTCTCGGTAGATTCCTCACTTAGGTGGTCCTTGGTCTCTCTTCCATATGTCATCATTTTTCAAGACCTCATCTAGAAATTCTTAGACTACTTCATTTGTTTTTAGAATTAATCCTCCATCAGTGGTGGAATCTACCACTGTACGAGCTGCAATATTGAGACTATGAAAGAAGGTTCAGAGCTGTAGCCACACATCCTATCCATAATATGGATATTTCCTTTTATGTTCCCTAAAATGATCATGGGCTTCCTAGGATTATTATTGATATATTTGTGACAATTTCTTGCTTTCGTTTCAAATATTCCATGTTCATATAGGATAGAAATATTTATAGAGAAAAGACTAGGCTTTTTCTCCCAAAGTTGTGATTGACTCATATCATTACTTTTAATCCAATCCTGGGATCTATCAAAAATGTATATTGGGAATACCCTCATGAGATTTTATCATAGGATACCCCCTAGATTAAGAATGTATTAAAAAATTCTAGGGATTCCGAAATGGGTTCATGAGGATCCTTACTCTGAAGTCTACTGAACTGAACCATGTTCTTGATCATACTAAAGACTCCGTATTTTATTTTAAAGGTATGTGACTGCATATGAGGGAATACAATAATGGGTGTGGATTTATTGATTGAAGTAATTCCATAATCTACAATGGTTAGATCTAGTGGCATGTTTTATTTTTCTTCTCAATTTTTAGTTGATTCATACTTCTTGTTTGGTGGGTTGAGAACTACAGTATTGTTGTGATAATCTGTGCCTGAACAGTAGTGTACAGAAATATACCTTTTGATTTTTGGTTTTAATCTATGTAGGTAAAGTTCATCAAAAAATTTAAATGAATTAGAGGGCCCTGATTCATGTACAAGGTTTTATGTACAAGGATTTAGTGCAATCTAAAAAGAAAAAAGAATCATTAAAAAGAGAACAGGGGTAAGGGTGAGAAAATCCAGAGTTCACACCTAGGGTTCCTTTCCTACACATAGAAAAAATATGTTCCATAGAAAGAGAGCCAAAATTTAATACACTAACAGGTGTCATTTAATTTGTATAGGATGAATTTAGATTACAATTTATAATTATACCAAAACACACCTGTTACAATGACATAGTATAGTGATAGTACGAGTTCGATCACATGAGGAACACTTCTGGTAGGAAAGGAACCATGACATCGTACCCATTTTATTATTGTGCTAAAATATTTTTTTGGTTTGGGGATTAAATAATGCAATTGGTTTTGGTGTATAATTTAGGGAGAAGGTCGAGATCATGATATATTTTGTTGTTTAAGTAAATTGATGATCTTGATCCTAACATGGTGTGGTCATAAGATTATGCTATGAAGCGCTGGAAACTTCACTAGTTTATTAGGGTTAAACCAACTAAATATATATAATACGTATCAATCAATTAGTCCAGATATATTAATTAACCTAGATGCATTAAACCTTGCTTTAATGGTAGAAAATATCTCAAGCTAATGGTCATATATTACTATACTCCAATCCGACCAGGTTTGTTCATTCAAAAATCCCATGACCAGATTTGCCTAAAATTATACAATAATAAATTAGAATATAACATGATTACTATCCTTAGGGATACCAAGTTCATATTTTATAGATACATTTTTAATAGAAGAAACCTACTCTCAACCCTTTCCCCAATTGTGGTCTCCACTCACGAAGGTAATAATCAAGTTTAAAGAAATACTTGTAAGTAATATTGATTAAAATTAATAGATAGACATAAATTTTCATGTCAGGTATAAAGAATAAAGTATTTCATAACCATATCAAACAATAAATCAATAAATCACTTAATTGTAATAATAAACCATCAAGAACGAATGGTGAAACCACTATCGTAATAAGACAAAACTAGTAAATGGGTTTTCATACTGTAGATGGAAATGAATAAGATGAAAAACAATAAATAGTGCTTAAAATTAATATAAAAAGGAAGAAAAAATATTTCCAGATATGACTTGTGGGAGTAGAGATAGAAAAAATCGGGGAGAGAATCATATAAATTGAGAGAAATATTAAGCTGATTTAATGGTTTTTTTCTATTGTGCACTCTCTAGAATTAAATAATTGTGATATTACTTAATTTGTAAAATTTTCACATCATGTAACCCCGATACATGGTTTTCTCTGAAATTTTTCATTTGGAAAAAATATTTTCCTAAATCTGTGAATTTGGGTTGTTTTAATCATCTCACTATGTTTTATAAGCCTTCATGACATGTGCCTTCCTCCATCTGGATCATTTATGTGGGAATTAAAATTTGAACATTACACAACATGTCTTAGAGATTCACATCATGTAACACATTTATGGATTGTATTTCCTTCATGACCTTCTTTGTGGCTTTTAACACTCTATGAATGATTCTTTCACGTTGTGTAATCCAATTTCAAGATGTGTAATGATCATTTTCCCTATTATTCAACTTTTCCATCGGCATATTAAAACCCTATTCTCTGCGATGATAAATATATATCTTGTTCATTATCAAGTAAAACTTGACTAATACATAATTAAATTAATAAGAAATTTATATTCAATTTCATCTTATCAAATCCCCTACACATGAAAATTTTGATATACTCAGTGAAAAAATGAATCTTAGTAGGGATAACAAAATAAAAATTTTACATAAAATTAGAAAAATTTATTCTAACCAAGAAAATAAAATCAAGTGTAATAAAAGATGATAAGTATTCCAAAATCACACATGTATTGAAAATCAGTCAAGACATTTAGTATAGTCCTTTTTTTTATATTCTCAAACATTTAATTTTAATCTCAAAGCAATTTCTGAAATTTTATATCCTTTTAATAATTTACTTCATAATGAATTTACACTCATCACATAGGATAAAATGAAATTGGAGTTATGATCATACCATGAATATATTTTTCTAACCATAGGATTGCGTTAGTTATACCATCTCAACATCGTAATGAAAAATAAAAAATTATTCATGGGGGCTTTATAAAAAGGGGTGGAAATTAATCTGAGGATGAATGAAGGTGGGTAAACAGTAAAAATTAGGCTCAAAAGGAAGGTATTCCCTATAGTTTAATGCATGATAGGAGAAAATTCTTTACCGATGTGGTTACCTCAAGATCCAACCATGTTCATAGTCCAAAGAGCTCGAACTGGTTCCATATGTGTATCATGTATGTGTCAAAAAATGTACCTTGTTCCTTTATTTTTTATTTTATTTGATTTATATTATGAAATTCATGTTATGAATGGTCTCAAATCAATCCCCTAACAATATATGATCCTTTAGTGGATTCATCAATTTATAAATGGTGACTTTATATCTTCCTAATACACAACCCAACCATTTTTTAATTTTTAAAATGAACATGATAGGCATAAAATTCCATGATTTACACATGAATACAAACATATCAGTCTATTAAGCACCATAATACATATCTATAGACAAAACATCCTATTCCCATTGGTTGAAAATTCAACCACAATTTTTAAAAGTATAATCATTCATAAAACCAAGAGCAGGGTAATAAGAGATAATCAGCATGGAATAGCAATATCTTAAATAGTCCATTCATAGTAATTACGAGCTAAATAATGAAAAAAATGTAAGGTACTTCTCTAGAAAAAAGTGTCTCAAAAAATATATCTTTGATAATATAATAACTGCATGTTTTAATTATAATCCTCAATAGGATCTCAATGTATGTTTTGATAGGTTTGCATATCCCATGTGTCACTCCTGAAATACTATCAGAGAAGAATATCAAATTATAGGTTCATAATTCTCTCACGAATGGGAGTAAATAAAAACACTAAAAAATAATCAGGGTATAAAATTATATAATTAGTCAATTAATATAAATTTTTAATATATTTTATTTAATTTAAATTACTAAACTTTATAATCCTTCTAAAAATATAAACAGGGGAAAATATGGATTTCCAATGTTCTTTGACTTAACTTTTTCATTTATTTAAACGGGGGAAATGAGTTTTAGTGTTAAAGTAATCTTAGAATGAAAAATTTATCCTAGATAAAATAGAACAAGAAATAATCCTGATGTTTCCATATTGGAGCTAAAAAATGACTCTCCCACACTTAAAATGATCCAATGTTCACATTATCAAGGAATTTACTATGGGAATAATATAAGAGATAAAGTATAGAAAAAAAATTAAAATTTTGAAAAGTGAGGATAAGGAATCAATATATCCTTGTAATTAGTGTAATGCCTGGATAAATCAGGATGAATTGTGGTTTGTTAGTTGGAGTACCTTCATAACCGGTTAGAAATGATAATCCTAACTAGATAAAAAACTACTGCATAAGGATTTACAATTTCGAAATAAGTATGATGGGATGGTGAACAAAACAATGCAAAAATTCTTATATAAATTAAGATATGTTGTGTAAAATAAATTTGAAAGGTTATTTTGAATAAAAATATGTTGATATAACATGAAAATAAAAAAAATAAAAAGTAAAAATAATGAGGAAAACAAATGATATTTAGATTTCCTCCCATAAATCACTCATAAATTCATCATCAGCTGGACGAATAGACAATAGAATCAATGAATTTTTAGTCCATATTCCGAGAAGTACTCAATCCCATGAAATAACTAGTGGTCATATCATCGTGTTCTCATGAAATCTTGGTGGGATTAACCACCCATGGTTTAGACCAAGCATAGACCTAGAGCAGATGAAAAATCATTTTTTCTCATTGTGGTGGAAAGGGATAATGAACACATATCTCTATTGATATCTCTTCAATATGGATCTGGAAATTGGATAGAAACAAAGTCATTTATAGAACAAGGGTGGATGGAGAAACCCAAGTGCATCAACAACCATATAAGAGGCATAATAGCAAGAAATGAAAACTATAATATTTCAATTAATTGAAAAATAATCAAGGTAAAATAAAAGAAAATTTGTGTTGAAAATATATAATAAGTTCAATGAAACAACTATGATAGAAAAAATATAAAGTTAAAATATGAGAACCGAGAAAATTTAAAAAAATGTGGGATTGGAATGGGGTATAATAAGAGTTATCAAATCCATCAAGTAGCTTAACCAAAGTACACTCTCGAATAGAAGGTGGAAATAACTATCCCACCTTTTCAATAGTTTTAATTGATAAAGGGTATCGTTGATCAACTAATAAAGGTGGGGTTATGGTTTTGGAGGCTATATAAGTGGGGGGTGGTAGTTATGTACCAATCCTGAGTGTAGATATGGATCTAATAGATATATTATTGAATAAAACCTCAATGGATGGGGTTGTTTCTTATCCCTTTCCCCCTCAGTATTTCTCTATTATAAAGTCTTACTAGGAAGTTGGGTTAGTCAGCACGAATGGAATATTAGGCAAGGTGGTGGATGGGGAAGGAGTGGTGGATGATGAAGGGTTGGAAGAGATTGGTAGAGGTTGAAAGGATGTGGCTGATGATGGTGGGAGAGTGGTAGTGAATAAATGAGATATATAAAGAGGATGTGAAGGATATCATTAATCTGAAACAGATTTTATATGATGAAATGCTACATATCCCAAAGAATTTCAAGATATAATGGGGTGGGTGGAGTAGTGGGATGGGTGGTGGTAGTTACAACAGGGATTGGGCTAGAGGTGGTGGCTAAAGCTGATGTGGAAGGAGTAGGTGGAGGGTATGTTGCATGATCTTTGGGTTCATATTTAGTAGTCTTAATGTATCATGGAGCTGATCGGTAGATACAACCTTAATTAGTTAGTATCTAAATCTTTTTCAAAAAGAGGAATTAAATGGATTCCATTAGACTGAGGGATATGAGTGGAAGGGTGGCATCAAAAACAGCGAGATGACATGATAACTTGATGAAGAAATATCCTCCCATCATTGTACCTCATGTCCTCTATACATGTTCTCTGATGTATAAGGTGAACTGTGACACCGTGTTAATTATAGATCCACCCGTGTGAGTAGAAAGGATTAAGACATTAAATTGGAAAATTCTACCGTGAGACTCAGCATGATCAAACCAGGCATCCATCAATTCCCTATGCAAAATTTGGAGCACTGCACCTCATAAGTGTGTTGAATTTGTAATCTGAGGGTCGTTCTTAGTTTGAGAATATCATGGAATCATTTTACATAGACATTTTGAATCCAAATTGAGTGGATCAATCTAAAATGTGGGGATACACTTGATGTGGTGAATATGTCTATATAAATATTGATCCTTACTCCAAACTCTTTAAATGATAGCTCATGAGGTTATCCTCCTAATCATAAATAGTGGATATCGATAGTGACCCAGAAAGTGAAAAGGCACTTAAGGAACCTCTCCTGGTAGGTATCATCACTCACATTTATTACTGAGGATATATTTAGGTGTTTGAAGAGTTATGGGACCTCCAGGATGATGTGGAAGTGTGTTGGGAAGATCATGTGAATAGTTTTTTTTTCTCATTAGTTTTTCTTGTAGATGGTTTAGGTAAACATGATGTTAGAGATATGAAAAATTAAAAAATGGGGTGTTGTTAGGGAGAGTTTTCTTATACAACCCACTAGAGTTTGACTAGGGTTCATCAGGGTCTGCTGGAGCTATTGGAACTAGAGCGGATGTTTAGGAGGAATATGCATGGGGTGCGGGAGGTGTGACATGCCTTCGATGCATAACTAGGGGTGGATCCTCTCTATTAGAAAAATAATTAATAGGATGAGTTATCACTATCTTAGTGTGTACCATTTCAGTTTCACACAAGGTTTAAAATAGGTGAATATAATGCTGTAGTTGTGAGGGGGAGGAAAAAGTTGGAGGTTGTAGGTGGGTTAGAGTGCGAGCAGCAAGCAACGGGAGAGGGGAGTTTTTCACATCATGAACCCTTGGTTCATGACCTAAATAGATTTCTAAATTACAGGATATGTAATCATGTTCAAGATGTGTAATTTAAGAAATAAATAACTTCATTCAGTGAAATGTATGTTTTGTGTATTTGATTACACTATGTGTATTTGGTGTTTTTTTCAAAATATTGAAATAATGTCTATTCCCCTAATCCCAGCATTCCCCATGAAATTAAAAAGATTATTCTAACTTAATCTATACTAATGTAAACTAACATTGGATTTTTTCATGTCAGTGATACATTTATAATCGAGATCTTGACTCAGTGGTTCTCAAAAGAATTTTAGAGTGATGACACATCCTTTACAGAATGGTTCTTGATAAATTTTCAATATTTCTCTATTGACTTTTAATAGTGGTTCTCCTTATTTCTAAATTTATATAGTCCCATATGGGAATAATTGAATAACCTCAAAGGGTCTTGACCATTTAGATTTCATATGTCTACGGAATTGATTTGATCTTGAGTTGAACAATAAGACATTATTATTGGAGTTGATGGCCTAGAACCAAATACTTCTTACTTTATTCATTAAATAAACATCTTATCACATATTGATTATTCTTCTGCATGAAAATGCATGTGATAATATCCCAAGGATAGTTATTGCATTAAAGGGTTATAGATGAACCAGGCTATGATAAGAACCCGGAAGTTCCATAACACTATTCTTGAATATATCTTCTATGGAAGAATGATGTTATTTGAGGGACACAAATAATACAGGTCATCAAGGGTGAGTACTCATAAAACATAGATGCACTTTCTCATGGTGTACGCCCTTGGTAATATCCAGGAGGATATTATGAGAATGGGGCCCGCCAGTAGGAAATCACATTTCATAGTGTCATTGGATGTTCTTATCTGCAGACATGTGTATTGGTCCTTAGACATTAAGATTATTATTAATGGGTATTACAACTCGCACACATAGATGTATTGACGAAAATTGTGATGACACATAGTTCGCAGTGAGGAAGGATACGTTGGGTGTATCACGAGTAATACTGCATTAATATATAATGCGAGAAAGGATTTGTCCCTTCTGTTCCATAACAAATGTAGATATCTCATGCCCTTTGATGGAATTGATATAGCCTAAATAAATCCATGGCCATGGTAAGGTATGGGAGAATTCAATTCCAGGAAGTCAAAGAAAGAATAATCGAGCACATGGGTTGATGGAAATAGCGTGCAACACGCTTGACTAGATATAACGAGACAAATAGATTATATTACACAGTAAACGTTCGTATGAGGTGACACATCATTGCGGCGTTAACATCATTATATATGGGTGCCTTTGCGTGTTGCTAGACGCTAACCTTGGACAATAGGCAGGCTCCGCCTAATGCCACTGAGAAAGAGGCCTAGAGGGTCACACACTAATTGTGTCCATGAATCTCAGTTAAATATTAATTTAACAAGTTAAATAAATATTATTCCTGATTGTGGTTGAATAATTTTTTAAGGATGCCTGATTGCATTTATTTCGACATTAGTTATTTGATAGAATATATTGTGGGAGAAATAATATATATATTAGTGAGTAATTCAGTTACATTTATTTATGAAATAAATTGCCATTACTCAAGGTCTAAAAAATTTGGTGGAGGAAATGATGATAAATGGACAATAAAAGTACACGCCATGTATATTAAATATACACGTCGTGTAGTTTTATGGAAAACGAGTACACGCCGTGTATTAATGATTACACGCTGTGTGGTTTCTACGGTCAGGATTTTTAGGATATAATATTGTTTTATTAAATGGTATTTATTATAATCATCATGGGACCATGTCAGGGAATTAATAATTCAACATGGGGGTTTTCAATAAGATTTAATGAAATAAATAAAACGTGTAAGGCGGTTATTTATTTTCATAACTCTATAACCTAAAACCGGATTATAAATATCCTCAAAACCCCAACACTTTTAAGAAGATAGAATCGTTGTGCCCAACAATTCTAAAGATTTCATTCAAGCCTGAAAGAACTCTTTTCTCCAAGAATGCTCTCAAGACCGAGAGATCAAGGCGATCGAAGGCAGACATCACAAGCAAAGATTATTCCACACTAGCACCTAGAGATCCCTTCAGTGACGTCCGGAGGTAGGTGTCACATGTGTGGATCACCGCTAGAGGAATCCTACACTTGTATTCTATGACGCAACGATGAATCACTGAATCAGGACCGGAAAAATCAACAAATAAAGAATTCCACCAATGTAATTCTTGTGAATTAATTAAATTATTTATAACCAACATATGATGATCCTATCTCTATGGTTCCTAGATTCCATCTTTTATTTTTTGTTCTTCGTTCTATTACGAAGATCCGGCGTTTTATATCGTGACAGATCTCAGTTTGAACGTTATTTAATGCTAAAATTAAAGTTGGGGAAACCCACTAATGAACTTCTCCTGCGCCAAGAACCTTCTAGTGGTATTAGTGCTGGTCATATCATTGATTTTAATTATTTAGTTCTTCTTTAATGATTTACGCATTAAATAATCTAGTTGCTTCAATTCAAGTTAATCGTTCAATAAATCAGAATCTCAAGATCTATTCCTCCTTTATCATTTCTCGTTAACCATACAGAAATGACCTTTTATTTCTTTTTTTGATTAAAATAATACAGAGGATCTCATCCGGAGGAGCCAAAAGTTTTTTGCTGTACAACACCAGAATACACGACGTGTATTCGGAAGTACAAACCGTGTAGTCTAGGTTCAAGAATCAGACTGGTCTGCCAAGTTATGTCATGTATTGATCCAATCTAAGTCATTTATGACACCGTTAGTTGACAAAGAATAGGTTGCACACGGTTTCTGGAATACACAACATGTGGTCCAAGAGAACACAGTGTGTAGTCCCTTTGTGTTAGGACTGGATCGTGTACCCCATACACGGTTTTCCCAGCTGGAAACCTTGTAACATGGAAACTACATGGGTTGTGTCCCACTGAACACTCCATGTACTCCCAAAATTTCTAAAGTACATTAACACACCATGTCCCTGGGCATGTACTTTAGATGGACGATGAAGAAAAAGTACATGTCGTGTAGTCAAAACTACACGCCGAGTAATCACCCAAATTACGCATATTTATTAAAATTTATTATTATATTATACAAACCCTTGAGAAGTGTACTATTGTGCAGGCGTAAAGCTGAGGCACAACACATGATAGGTGTTTTTTATATATGCATTTAATTTAACATCTGCGTAATAAATTAGAATTCACCAGGTTGCCTCCATGGTAGAAGTTACGTACAAGGATAATTTTAAATGAATTTAATTATTTAAAATTATGATGAATGAGAATCTCAATAAAATTCAAAAAATGATTTAAGATAAAATGATTCATTAATAAAAGATAATTAATTGATTCAATCCTGATATATCTTAAGTAAGAACGATTAAAGAATTGAAAGCCAGTTTTATTTATGCGTAAATATCGTTGCATGTATGGATGATCATGAGATAGACCAAGACCTTGGTATGTGAATGGTTTCTTTTAATTAATTTATTTAAATTAATTTTTTTTGTCATGCGAGATTTTTCCCCATTAATATGTTGGGACTGAGCGCCCAAGGATTCTTTTATGTAAAAACCCCTTTTTACCCCTCACTTGCATGTGAGATAAATGCATATGTAATAGATGGAGTTCCCAATCTAGTGGAGATATCTCAAGTCAGGAGCCAAGGAGAAACCAATCCAAGGAGATACAAAGGTGGACATGTTGAAAGCTGTAAACACAAACCCGAAAGGTTCAAGGTGTTTCTCCCCTAGGTCTTGGGTTAGTTTATCAACTGCTAGATAAAATAACCAATATAAAAGCTCATAATCATACCATTTATTTTATTTCTGTCATTTGTGTGGTTCATTTATTGTGGGTGTGTTGTCACGGTCACACAATTAATGAATTAAACAAGCATGCAAGATTGAACTAAAATAAAAACCGGCTTATGCATAAATATTATCTTAGACATGGTTAATAACGTATGTATATCCCACTTAATATTAACAATAATGTAATCAATGATATTAAAATGAAAATTTTTGTATAAGGATAAAATCCCTCAAAAGAAATATTAAGTCGGTATAGCCTTCCATAATCATGGTTAGAATCTGACCATAGTTCAAAGTCCTTGACTGACCCTAGTTAGGATGCTTTCAATTATTGGGGAATTCTAATTCATGGTCTTGGGTTGAATTGACTTGGTTTACATCAAGGGTTGACTAACACAGTAGGACTTGGTGTGACCAAGAGGCAAAGGTTGAGGAAATCAAAAATAAAAGGATTTCCGGATTGGGGAGTCCACTCAGCAGATCAAGGAGATGCGAGTTAATGCATTTGACATTTGGAGTGCCTACCTAAAACCCTTAAAGTTGCTTGACCAACCCTAGTTGGGGTAATTAGAAGGGAAATATGGATCCTTTCCACTAGAATATTCAGGCAACAGAATATTTCAAGGTCAATGGTGAGTGCTATTGGATGTTGATAAAATAGTGGGAGACTAATAAGTATTAATTTATTTATTTGTCTCATTTTTTTAATAAAGTACTAAAACATTTTTCATCTTAATTTGTAGAAATGAAAATAAAATTACTTCAAACATATAATTACGAACCATACTCGAGAAGGAAAACCTTCACTCCGGCACCAATTTCCAAGAGTGGCAGAGGCATTTACGTGTCATCCTTTGCCACGAAAGTAAATAGTATGTGCTGCAAGAGCCTATTCCAGTTGTGCCTAGGAAAGAGGACAGTGACGAGTAATTATATCTCTATATGAAACACATGGATGATGCCACAGATTTCCAGTTTTTCATGCCATTGACCATGTCCAATGAGCTCTTGAAGAAACATGAAAGCATGGACGGGTATAGAATGAGGTCTCACCTTAATGATATCTACCAAGAGAAGGAGAGAAAGGAGAGGTATGATATCTCTAATGCTTTATTTACAACTAATCTTGGAGTGTCTGCACCAGCTAGGCCTCACGTAGTCAAGCTTATTGGCTACATTGAACTCCTGGACATCTTAGGGATTAAATTCCGAGATGAGTTGCATATAGATCTCATCCTATCATCACTTCCCAAGACCATCTCTAGCTTTATTTTCAAATAAAACATGAGAAACAATGAGAAGAGTCTATCAGAACTTCTAACCTTGATTCTCCATATAGATAAGGACATGGGGTGTGACAAACCCACAGTCGTTATGGTGAATAGGAAAAGGAAGGACAAGGAAAAGGGGCCAAAGAATTATAAACGGTCTGAAGCCCCTAAGCACCATCCCTCCAAGAAGGGAAGATCTAGAGGCTGGGCAAGGAACAGGAAGATGTGTGTTTTTTATGTGGAAAGAAACGCCAATAGAAGAGTAACTTCACCCAGAAGCGTGGGGACGCCAAAGGTGTGTTCGTTATCAAGTGTAATCTTTCTATTTCTACACATTGGGTATTAGATACAACTTGTGGGGATCACATCTGTATTCAATTGCAGGAACCAAGTTGATTTAGAAAGATTCTTAGAGGAGAGGTGGATCATCGAGCTGCCAATGGCGCAAGTCTAGCTGCGTTGGCTATTGGCGATTACCACCACTCACGGCCGACTAGGATGGATTTGGTTTTACATAACTGTTATTATGTGCATAGTGTTACTAAGAACATAATTTCTGTATCCTGTTTGGATATGGATGGATTTGTTTTCAAATTTGGAAATAAGGGTAGTATCTTTTATAAGAACGACTTATGTTATGTTATGGCACATTTAAATAATGGTTTGTATGTATTAAATTATGAAAACCAGGTGTTGGATATCGATAATGAATCAAACTCACATGACTCATACATCACCCACTTGTGGCATCACCGTCTCAGTCATGTGAACGAAGTGCACCTGACAAAGCTCTACTAAGATGGTTATTTAGACTCTATTAGGCTAAAACCACTTGATAGATGTCACGCTTGTTTACAATGAAAAATGACAAAGCCACCTTTTGGTGGATAGGGTGAAAGGGCCACAGTGCTTCTAGGACTAGTACACACAAATGTGTGTGAACCATTTCTAGTAGAAGCTAGAGGTGGATATTCTTCCTTCATTACTTTTACTAATGATTTGAGTAGATATGGATATGTCTACATAATGAGGTATAAGTCAGAGGCCTTAGTGAAATTTAAGGAATTCATGAATGAAGTAGAGAATCAGCTTAGTAAGAAGATAAAGAAACTTCGATCGGATCGAGGTGGAGAATATCTGAACCAAGAGTTCATAGATCTTCTACGGGTGTCTGGGATTCTATCTCACCTCACTCCTCCTTATACACCATAGTGGAATGGTGTTAGTGAAGGGAGAAACTGCACCTTTTTGGACATGGTGTGGTCGATGATGAGTCATGCTGATCTTTCATTATCCTTTTGGAGATATGCATTACAAACTGCAACATAAACATTAAACTAAGTATGAACTAAGGCGGAAAATAGAATTCCATCTGAGTTATGGAATGGAAGGTAACCCACTTTGTCACACACATGTGTATGGGGATGCGAGGAATTTCTCAAGGCCTTATTAGGCAATAAATTAGCACCCAGGGGACGAGGTGTATCTTTATAGGGTATCCCAAGGAAACAAAAGGATATTACATATATAACCCTTCAGACAAGAATGTGATTGTCACCAGAAAAGCGGTCTTTCTTGAGAGGGAGCACATCCTCAAGAAGGATAGTGGGAGAAAGATTGACTTCAATGAAGTTGATGCTCAAGATACACATGAGTTGGTACAAGAAAAAGTTCCATAGGTCCCTGTGGAAGAGGTTTCATAAACACAGGTATTGCGTAGTAGTTCAAGAGAGGTAAGGGAACCAGAGAGATTTGGTTTCATAGTCACCGAGGATGTTGAATCATTATTTTTGGACAATGATGAACCTATCTCCTCCATGGAAGTAGTAGAATGCTCAGAAGCAGCAAGATTTCTAGAAGCTATGCATTCTGAGATAGATTCCATGTATCAGAACCAAGTCTGGGTTCTAGTCGATGAGCCCGTTGTTGTAAATCCTGTTGGATGCAAATGGGTATTCAAGAGAAAACAGGACATGGAAGGTCAAGTTATCACCTATAAAGCTAGGCTAGTGGCTAAAGGATTCAGACAGCGTTAAAGAATGGACTATGATGAAACCTTCTCGCCAGTTTCCATGTTAAAATCCATAAAAATCATACTTGACATAGCAGCATACCATGACTACGAGATTTGGTAGATGAATGTCAAAACAACATTCCATAACGGGAACCTTTAGGAAGAAGTCTATATGACACAACCCAAAGGGTTTCTGACACCAGGTGAAGCCAAACGGGTTTACAAGTTGCAAAAATCCATTTATGGATTAAAGTAAGCATCCAGGTCATGGAACATTCGATTTGATGAAGCCATAAATGAATTTGGGTTCATTAAGAATAAATGTGAGCCATGTGTTTATAAGAGGTTTAATGGGAATGTGATCGTTATCCTATTTTTATATGTTGATGACATATTACATATTGAAAATGATGTACCAGTCTTACAGTCAGTTAAGGACTAGTTGAACAAGTGTTTCTCCATGAAGGACATAGGAGAAGCATAAAACATTCTAGGGATCTAGATCATTCGTGATAGATATATGAGTCTTCTTGGACTATGATAGAGTACAAAAATTGACTAGATACTAAAGAAATTTAGTATTGTGAAACACAAGATGGGATTGGTTCCAGTGTCACATGGCCTACATCTTTTTAAGAAAATGTTTCCACAGAAACAATAAGAGAAAGATAGAATGAGTGTGATCCCATACACTTCGGCTGTAGGAACCATCATGTATGCCATGTTATGTACTAGCCGTGATGTTGCCTATGCACTGAGCACGGTAGGTAGATATCAAGTAGATCTAAGAGAAAAACATTGTACTATTGTTAAGACAATCCTTAAGTTTATGAGAAGAACTAAGGATATGTTCCTGGTGTATGGAGAGACGAGGAGATTGTCATCATTGGGTATGCTGATGCTGGTTTTCAGACAGATCAGAATGATCTGAAGTCGCAATCCGGATATGATTTCTGTCTCAATGGAGGAGTTGTGAGATGGAAGAGTTCAAAGCAGCCAGTTGTCGCCGATTCTACAGCGGAGTACGAATACATAGCGGCTTTTGATGCATCCAAGGAAGCCGTCTGGATTCAGAACATTGTCCAGGATCTTGATGTGGTGCCTAGCAGTAAAGATCCCATTACATTGTATTGTGATAATACTACAACGGTGGCTCTTTCAAAATAACCAAAGTTACATCAGCGGACCAATCACATACTCTAGAAGTATCATCTCTTGAGGTATTTCTATCAAATGGGTGATGTTGTAGTGAGCAGAGTGTCCACGGAAGGGAACATGGTAGACCCCATGACTAAAGGCATATCTCAGCAGAAGCATGAATATAATGTGAGAGCTAATGGGTTAATGGTTGTTAGCAGTTGGCTCTTGTCCAAGTGGGAGTCTGTTGGATTTGGTGGCCTAGAACCAACTAATTTTTACTTTATTCATTAAATAAACATCTTCTCACATCTTGATTGTTCTTCTACATGAAAATTCATGTGATAATGTCTCAAGGATAGTTGTTTAATTAAAGGGTCATAGCATATCCCTACTATGATGAGAACCAAAAAGTGACACAACACTATTCTTGAATAAATGTTATATGGGTAGATGATGTTATTTGAGGGACACAAATAATACAGGTCATTAGGGGTGAGGACTTATAAAACATTGAGGCACCTTCTAATGGTGTGCTCCCTTGGTAATATCCAGGAGGATATTATGATAATGAGACACGCCATTATAAAATATTCATTTCATAGTGTCATTGGATATTCCTATCTGATGATGTGTGTATTAGTCCTTAGACTTTATGATTATTATTAATGGTCATTAAAACTCATGCACATAGATGTATTGACGAAAACTATGACGACACACTGTTTTGAATGAGGTAGGATATGTTGGGTGTGTCACGAGTAATACTGCATTAATAGATAATGCGATAAGGATTTTTCCCTTCTTTCTGATAACAGAAGTAGATATCTCACGCCCATTAATGGAGTTGATATAGCCAAAATAAATCCATGGCCATGGTAAGGTAAGGGCGCATTCAATTCTGGGAAGTTAAAGAAAGAATAATCGAGCACATGGGTTGATGGCACTAGCATGAAACCCACATGATTAGAGATATCGATACAAAGGGATTATATTACACGTTAAGCGTTTGTATGAGGTGACACATCATTGTGGTGTTAACTTCTTTCTCTATGGGTGCCTTGGCGTGTTTCTAGACCCTAACCTTGGACTTTAGGCAGGCTCCGCCTAATGCCACTGAGAAAGGGGCCTAGAGAGTCACACACTAAGTGTGTCCATAGATCTTAGTAAAATATTAATTTAACAAGTTAAATAAATATTATTCCCGACTGTGGTTTAATAATTATTTAAGGATGCTTGATCGCATGTATTTCGACACTAGTTATTTGAGAGAATATATTCTTGATGAAATAAAATATTTATTAGGGAGAAATGCAGTTACATTTATTTAGGAAATTAATAGCCATTACTCAAGGTCTAATAAATGTGGTGGAGGAAATAAAGATAAATGGAAAATAAAATTACAAGCCTTGTATATTAAATATACACGCTGTGTTGTTTTAAGAAAAATGAGTACACGCCATGTATTAATGATTACACGACATGTAGTTCTTCCATTTCGGATTTTGAGGATATAATATTTTTTTATTAAATGATATTTATTATAATCAGTGTGGGTGAATATCAAGGAGTTAATAATTCGACATGGGGGTTTTCAATAAGAGTAAATGAAATAAATAAAACACATAATGCGTTTATTTATTGTCATAACTCTATAACCTCAAAATTGATTATAAATATCCTCACAACCCCAACACTTTTATAAAGAGAGAATCATTGTTCACAACAATTCTGATGAATTATTTCAAGCCTGAAAGAACTCTTTCCTCCAAGAATGCTCTCAAGACTGAGAGATCAAGGCGATCGAAGGCGGACATCGCAAGAGATGTTTCTTCTATGCTAGCACCCGAAGATCCCTTCGGTGACTTCCAGATATACGGGGCACACATGTGGATCACTGCTAGAGGAATCCTACTCCTAGATTCTACAACGCAACGATGGATCACTGAATCGTGACCGGACACATCAACAAAGAAAGAATTCCACCAAGGTAATTCTCGTGAATTAATTAAATTAATTATATCCAACATGTGATGATCCTATCTTTATGGTTCTAGGATTCCCTATTTTATTTTTTGTTCTTTGTTCTATTCCAAAGATCTGGTGTTTTATATAATGATGGATCTAGGCTTGAACGTTGTTTAATGCTGAAATTAAATCTGGGAAAACCCACCAACGCACTTCCGCTGCACCCGGAACCTTCAATTATTCCGTAGTTTGACATTTCATTATACTATGCACTAATTATACCATTTATTGGTTTCTTATTTAAAAATTTTGTAATTTCTTTAACTGTCCTTTTGTATCACATTTAGATCATCCAACATTAGCATGCTTACATCTGTGATTTTTTGAGAATCTATGTTCTAGTTTTTAATTTCCCAGTATGATCAATGATCATGTTTGAAAGGAAAATGGAATGACTTTTAATACTCTAATTAGAATCGGGTGGTACCAATGGATGTTTTGTATGTAGTTCAGAAATCCTATAGTGATTCATCTAACGTTAGACTCAAATACATTTGATTTTTTATTATAGACTTCTCGATTATATTCTTAATTTCATTTTTTTAAAATTCAGCATGACCACTTTCTGTGGGTGGTAGGGTGTGCCTATGTAATATTATATTCTGTATTTCTCTAGTAGCGCTTTAGTAAATTGAATAGTAAAATGTGTTCCCTAATCACTAATTATTTTTCTAGGAAATAGGATTCATGTAAACAAAATATTCTTTAGGAAATTCAATACCAATTTTGAGACGTCATGAGTACTAGGTTTGGCTTCTACCCATATTGAGACATTATCAACACTAGAAAATATATATAATTTACAAGGTGATTTAGGAAATTTCCCCACAAAATATATTCCCCACATATAAATGAGTTATACTTAAATTATTTTGATTTGTGGAATTTAATTTCTTTTTCCAATTGTTCCATTTTGTTGTCATCGATCATAGCATTGACAACAATCTGTTTAATAATGGTGATGTGTGGGCTAAAAAATTCCACTTTTAATGACATTTGAAACTTTGTGATCTAGTTCACGATTCCTTATAGTTGGTTTTATGTGACACATATCTAACACACTTTGGATTTCATCTTCTAGGATTTAGCATCACATTAATCAATTTAGTAAAACACATCAAGAGTAGTGGCTTATCCCAACAGTAATGTGATATTTATACTAAAAATATCTATGTTTAATGGTAGTAATGGTCTTAGTAAAGGTATCTCATGGTGAGATTATTTTTAATTTCTAAAAACCATGATTGTACCTTTCTGTTTATGTTGAATATAGTTCTATCGAGGAATACTTCATCGATGTCCAGAGTATCTTCTTCCATAACGAGGGGAAATGGGAGTCCAGTTAAATGATCAACAACACAATTATTTATTCCCTTATTATCATTGATGGAGGTTTCAAATTCTTATAGTAATAGGATACATTGTATCTATCATCATTTTTTGAAATTTTTATTTATTCAATATTTCAAAGCAACATGATAAGTATAGACAATCGTGTTTGAAAATACAATGTAAGAGATGCAATTTTCAAATTTAAATTTCACTTCCAAGATTTTTTTTCAGTGGTTGTGTAGTTCACTTAAGTATCATTCCAGTTGTCAATGTAATATTAGATGCGATAGAAAGTGTCGACGACCTACATTCATAAGATAGATCCCACCACCAAAAGAATTTCATTACACCTCAATTCAATGTCTTTGTATGAATCTTGTGAAATTATAACAGGAGCAGCCAACATCATTTTCATTAAAATGTTGAATTCCCTATAACACGCTTTGTTAAACTCGAAAGGTGTATCATTTTCTAAAAGGTGTGTAATATGGTGCAATTTTTTTTTGAAATATTTAATGTATCGATGATAAAATCTTGGAAGATGTATAATTCTCTTTATGCATTTGAATTTTCAGGGCTCAGGTTAATCTTTGATCAGATTTATTTTTGTGAGATCCACTTTTATACAATCCTTGTAGATTTGTTGGAAAATTATGATGCCTTCATAAACCATAAAGTAGAATATTACCCATTTGAAAAGTAAACACATATCTTTATAAAATTTTAGGAATAATTCAAAAAAAATTAAGAACACAGAAAATAATCATCGATTAACTAAAAAAATCAACCATAAAGACCTCTAATAATTCTTCTGTTATATTAGGGAAAATGTTCCATACACTTTTGGATGTTTGAAGGTAAATTAGACATATAAAATGATATGTGTATTTAAGAGAAGGTGAAAAATGGACATGTGAAGGTTGTTTTGGAATAATTAGTTGGATCATATACAATCTGATTGTATCACAAATATCCATACAAGAAACAATAAAACTCATGTCATGCCATTCTTCCTAGAATTTTATCCATGAAGGGATTTGGGAAATATTCTTTCTATTTTGTTGTATTTTAGTTCTTGATGTCCATGCATACTCATCATCTAGTGATGGTGTGAGTCAAAATAAATTGATTTTAATGATACTTGAAAACTGTGAGACCTCCTTCATTGGGATTACTTATAGTCATCTCACCCACACACTATCATAGATTGAAAAAATTATTCTAGCATCAAGAATATTTAGTACAAAATTTTTATCTACCTCCAACTGTGGTGTTCTAATTCACCTCCGAGAATGTCATTTTTTATTTTCACTTACTGATAATAAAATTTTATGAGTCAATAATATGGGACTAATTGATTTTATTTCAGAAACTCCCCAATCAATTGAATTTTTATTTCATTGTAGGACATTGATCAAATTTTCCTATGGAAAATGAGTCAGATCTGAATTATGGATGACTGGAAGAATAGTTTTTGTCTTTAAAAATTTATACATAAGTGTTCATGGGAGTGGTTTTAGCTCCATTATTGGTCACATAATGATGAATGGTATGAAATGATGTATTGTTCCCCTTATCAGACTTTCTATGTAGTTTTCCCCTCAACCTCATACCCATATCTTTCCATAGGAGACAACTCCTCGCTATCATCGTCAACGGTCAGGTACTCATTGATTTATTCTATGAGAAATATAGCTTGGATGTAGAAAATTTATCTAGTTCTTATGTAACTTATTCTAGGTTGAACACTACTTTTTTCACCTACACTGAATTTCGGTCTCCCTCAATTCACATCAATCATCTCATTCTCGATATATAGAAATGTTCAACCTAAGATGATAGTGATACCTCCATTTTATTACATATCTAAAATGAAGATGTCTTCTAGGAAGATGAATTTTTAAATTTTAATAGAATATATTCTTAAATTTCATGAGGATACGTAACTGATATGCCAACTAATTGTAGTGCTACTCTATCCGAATTAAGTTTTTTGAGTCTTATCTTGATGAATACACTCATTGAGTTGTGGTTAAATATAGCTCCTAATTTTCATAGATCTCTTCAGAAGATTAATTCTTCTATGATGCATAGAATTGAAAAAAAAATTAGATCTTTTATATTGGGAGGAATTTTATAATAAACAATATCCAATAACTATTAATTTTTGCAAATGACACCCATGTCTTCCATTTTACTTTCTATAAAAATAATTTCTTTGATAAAATTTTTATACATATTAATTTGAGAAATAAATTTAGAAAAAGTAATGTTGATATGAAATTTCATGAACATGTCTACAAATTTATTGTAATTAACTTTTATCCGTACTTTTTGAATTCATCCTGAAAAGGGGATTAGTGGTTTGTAGGATAGTGGATCAATGTAGAAATCCTCTTTGGCATTCTCTAGTATTAGATATTTTTAATGTGGTCTTGTTTTTAGAGGATAATCTTGATCATTTTTAACTTATTTTTTATTGTTATTATCATTAATCAATGGTTTAGGTTATATAGTTTCCTCAATCCTTTCCACTTATTATTCACACAGTTGCTGAAAATCAAATACTTTTTCGCTCCTCCATACCACTACTTTTTCTTCTTCCATTGGGAATGTAACTTTATTATTATGCAATGTTCTTGGTAATTTATCCGAAAATTTTATTAATATTTGACCCATTTTATGTTCTAGATATCAAAGGGAATAACTTTGTTTTATTTTTTTTTTATTGGGTGTTCAACCTAAGATATTTCTTCTGAATAATGGTTGTGGGATAATTTTCCATGTTTTGTTGAAGTGGTGTCGAAGATTAGGATGAAATTATTGTTGGCCTAGGGGGAAAATAATATTGGGGATCCTATTATGGTGGCATAAAAATAGGATTCATAGGTAGATAACCTTTGTTTCCTTGATTCTGTAGTGGTTCTTGTCCACTTATCTACTGATAGTATCCTTGATTAATTTTTTATGGCTGTTGGGGAAATCTCTATTGATTAAATTGTTGTGGATAATGATTTTATTGGTTTTTTATTATAATTAATATAATTATAATCTTTTTTTGTTGATCATCGACTCATAACCTACAACCTTGATATGAGTGTAGACATCCAAAAATTTCATAGGATTTAATTTCTGTGACAATAGAAGGAGGAGGTGGTCACATAAGTAGCTAAGAATATTACTTATTCTTAATCAACGCTTCTACATGTGAAGATAGATGAGTATTCTATTCAACATAGTGTACTTCATGCTAAGGAGATTTATGATGACTCTACCACATGCTGGAATTGTGTGAGACCTCATCTATAAATTCTCGACCTAATTTAGGTGTTTCTAGTATTAATACACAATTGGCATCAGTATCTACCACTGTATGAGGGGAAGGCTAGATATCGTGACAAATGGTTTGTATCTGGAGGCTCACATAGAGTCCATGATGTAAGCATTTCCTTGAAAATTCCTTTTAAAAATCCTAGGAATCCCAGTCTTATTCTCTTTCTTTTCGTCTAATGTTCGATATTTCATTTCGAAGTTTACATGTTCATATTGATTGAAAATATTTATCTAAAAACTACATGAATAGTTTATCCAACATCATGATTGAATCGACATATTGACTATTAAGCCAATGCATGGCTCTATCACACATGAAGAATTGGAATACCCATAATATGATTGCATCTGAGGATACTCCCTGGTTGAAATAGGTAACAAAAAATTAAATGAATTTTGAAATGTGTTAATGAGGATCCTTTCTATGAAGATTTCTGAACTTACCCATGTTCTAGATCATACTAATGATTTGAGGTTTTATTTCAATGGTACTAGTCTGAACTGGAGGGTGAAAAATATTTATATAGAACCATTGATTGATGAAAATTCTTAATCCCTAATGGTTTTCCATAGTTTCAAGCTAGGTTTTTCTTCTCGATTTTCTAGTGGCACATACTGCATGTTAGGGGGGTTTGGTCCTCTAGGATTTCTGCAGTCTTACCTGTCTAAATGGCGGTGTGAAAAAATAAACCTTTAAATTTATAGTTTTAAGTTATGTTGTTATTGTGTTTCATGGATCATTGAATGACCTAGATGGTCCTGATGCATGCACTAAGCTGAAAGGAGAATGATTTTGTGGAATACAAAAATAATTGAGGATGACAAAAATATTAAGGGGTGTGAGTTATATAAAATAGGGTTCACATCGAGGGTTCATGTGCCTATATATAGAGAAATTGGTTCACTATCAATAGTTCTAAAATTTGGCATGCCTAAACACATAGCTTAATTCAAACATTCTATGGTCCAAATTGAATTAAATGTTAATCCCAAACTACACATGCTACTATGGAATAGTATAGTGACAAAATGGGGTCAATCCCTTGAGAAAACATTTGGAAGGCAAAGAGCGTGGACTTAAAACCCATTGTATTTGATTTATAAGAAATTGGTCAGGGTTTGGGATTGATTAAAGATATTTGGTTTGATATACATATTAGAGAGAATTTATGTATCATGATCTTTTATGGGGTTCAGGTAAAAGGATAATTTAATCCTAACTTAGTAGGGACTAAATATTGGTCTAAATTGATGAAATGATCACGTGTTTCTTATGGTCAAACCAACTAGATCTATCTAATATTTAACTATCCCTTCGTTGGATGTATCTAACAACCTAGATGAATTAATCCTAGCTTATATGGTTGAAAATATCATAAGATAATGATCATATCCTACACTATTACAATTAGGCTAGGTTCATTCATTCAAACATCCCATGGTCATGTTTTCATAAAAAAAATTATATAACATGATTATTATCTATTGTGATACAAAGTTATGATTTAAGAGGTTCATTAAGTATATAACACATATACTCTCAACCCATACCCGATGAGTTTTATCCGTACTTGATAGTAATAATCAAGACTGAATAAACACTTATGAGCATGCTAAGTTGATTAAGAAAAAAATTCAGATATGAAAGTTTTCAAGATGGGTATCATGAATCTAGCAGTTCAAATTAGAAAAAATAATAATTCAAAAATCACTTACATTAAATAATAAACTATAAAAATAATGTTGAAACAACTATCATATGAAAATAGAAATGGTAAATGGACATTGAAATCATATATAGTTATGAATGTGATGAAGATAAAATAATGATTCTTAATTTTAATTTTGAAGGTATAAAAAATGCCTATAGATGAGTTGGGGGAGATGATATGGAAGAAATGTTAATATATAATTTGGTACAAATTAATGACAAATAAATAAGATCCTAAATTTTGTCTGTTTTGTGCTCATTAGAAGTAAATAATCAGGATATTACAAGATGTGTAAAATTATCATGTTGTGTAACCTTGATCCATGGGTTTCTCTAGGAGTTTTGGATCAGGAAAAAATAAATGCCTAAATCCTTGAGATTTTTATGTTCTCTATATCTTTTGATGCTTATGTGGCCTTCACAACGCGTGAATTCCTCCGTCTAAATCATTTATGTGAGAATTAAAATTAAAATTTTACCAGATAGTTATTGGAGATTCAAGTCATGTATCCAATTCATGGATTCTAATTCCTTTAAGAATTTTTTCATGGATTTTAAAAAGTTTATTCCAATTCTTACTAGTCATGTAATCCAATTTCATGATGTGTAATGATCATTTTGGAAATTTTCTTCAGTTTTTCTTTTAGAGTCTTGAAAAACTATTCCATACAATAATCAACAAATAACTAGTGCATTATCAAGTGAAATAATAATAATATAGTATTAAATTAATATGAAATATATATAAAATTTCAACTTATCATTTACTTTAATTGGACAATATTAATAATATTATTTTTACCCTTAGTTACATGATTTTCACTTGACTCTGATAATAAAAATTACCAATGTTATTATTCATATTATCCAAATATAAAAGGGAACTATTTAATAAATTCGAACTTTTCTATTCCAAATATGAAATCCATTTTTCAACATTTATAAAATAGAAGTGGAAAAAATTTATTTAAAATAAATCTTATAGACATGGTGAAATAATTGTTTTTTGAAGTTAAAATGTTCAAAAGTTTATAATGTTTTTATATCAAATTCATTAAGAAATTGATTCCAATTACATAAATTGAAAAAATTGATATATAATTGGAATATAGTTACTTTAAAACAGATTATTAATATAATTTATCTTCATAAATTATTTTGAAAAAAAAATTAATTTGATGTAAAATGATGAATTTTCCACTATTTGTCAAAAAATGTTACTTATCTAAAAAAAAGTAAAAAAATTCAATTAATATATTCTGATTCCAATAAATGAGATTATTTTGTAAAATAGGGTTTATAAAAGTCTATAAAACATTATTTAAATATCTAATATTAAAAAGTGGTAATACTCATTTTAGAATAATATAACATTTTATGCGATCAATTTGATTTATTCTCATCATATGACTATAAATAATATTTTATGAATGTAAAAACATTTCTTTGAATATATGATATATAAATATAATTATGATATCTAACTAATAGTGATCAATTTAATGTATACAATTCCATTTTGTGCATAAAAATGATTTTTTATAAAGAAACATCCTTTATATTATTTATTATTTTCATTTAAAATTAAGTGGACACCAAATAATTTATTATATATAATGCATAAAAAATATTTTTAAAATTTAGTTAATCTAGTTCATACCACCCATTCTAATTCCATATCATGTACACTAAAGAACACAATATTTCTTTTTAAAATATCATGATGATACATTCCTTGTATATTTAATTAATTACATCCTCAAAATTTGAACATGTGAAAAAACTAGGGATTTTACATTTCGAAATACCTTTGTTGAGAAACCACATTGGAAAATGGCTCTATAAAACATCCACCTAAAAAGAGAAAAAGATAATTATGAATGATACCTGAGATTAAAAATACTAGGTTTCCATATTGGAAAACATGTATATGTAAGATGAATCTAACTCTCAAATAGAAAAAAGAGAGTGATATTGAACATGATCATGAGAAGGTGAACCATTTAAAATATATAAATATGTGGTGGGTTAAAAGTCCATTGATAAAATGAAATGGTTAAGATGTTTATTTAAAAATCAATTTATTAAATTTTGGGAATACATTTACTTCCTATACTAAGAACTAATGGAAACATACTTAAATGAAAATTATACTTTCATCCTTTAATCAATTTCCACCACAAACTCATCTTTTTATCCCAACGATGGGTATTCATAATGAAATTTTCATACTGAAAGAACTATAATAAAATTCTATATAATGAAATATTCCATAAAAGATAAAATATATATTTCTACTTTCATGAACCATTAACGAAAAAATGTCTGGATAAGATATTATAATTCCCCAAAAAGAATAAACCATTATATGAAAAAAAAACTACTTCAATACCCAGAATTTATATCTAATAACTAAAGTTAATAATAGATTATTCATCAAAATATATCCTCAAAATCCATCAAAAAAATATTCAGGAATAATATTTAAACCCAAAAATGATTTGATCACATAAACATCCATGATAGTATTAACATTTTTCACTAGATAAAATAATGACTTCTAATGTCTCATACCAACATGTAATTTCTATAATCATATATTCTCCAAGTTCTCTGATAATTTCTAAAAAAATTACCTGAATCACCATAAATGCACTATAAAACAATATATTCATAAATAATATAAATCATTCTATAATGAATAATTAAAATATCATTGTATTTTCTTAACCTTAATCTTTTAGGATTCCCAAAATAGAGGAAGTATTCTTAAATACCACTGATAACATATTCCCAAAATAATATTCCATGAAACATTGTTTATAAAATCAACTTATTCTTCTTATACAAAATTATATAACTAAAATGAAATTGGTATACTACCTAGTAATTCACATATTCTAGTTGTAGTAAATACACCCATGTCAACCATTGGTTGGGGGCTTAATTCCTGCGGCCTTTCAGGTTGTGATGTGTTGTCACGTGATCTATGTGTTATCCTATTTCAAAATCTAAATTAATATTATATTTATAAAATTATTAAAATCATAGATACATCCTCAAAATTACCTTAATATTTTTAACATTAAAATTTATCTCATATATTTCATTTTTCATCCCAAAATATAATAACCCAAAATTACCTTAAAAATGAAATCCACAAAAATTACCATTATTCACCTTAAATATTAAATCCTAAATCCTAAAAAGGGATTTTAAAGAAACATAACATAAGAAAAACCTAGGAATTATAATCCCGTGATGATATCTATAAAACATAATAAAACATTATAATCACCAAAGTTTCCTAATCCAATCTTCTATACCAACTTTAAGGACACGACCAAAAGCCTTACATATTATATCATTTTGGTGTACTAGAATATACATTTAAGGGTATTTTCAGATTATAGTTTTAGATAATATGAAAAACAATATTACAAATTCATCTCAAACATTACAAGTGTAAAACTATTCTTAGTATACATTTTTTTCTATAAAACAAAAGCCTTAAAAATAAAAAAGTGGTTCTACTTTTCAAAAATCTTCGCAGTTATCCCTGTGATATAATCAATGTCTCCATCCCCACTTAAATAAAATAAAAAAAAATACCAAAACAAGGGAGGATAATAAAATCATAGTAATTGAAATAAATGAAAGGAAATTTTTAGTTCATTGAAAACCAATAAAAATATTTTGTTTAAAATATAATTTATTACCTTGAAAAAGGAATCATCTTTTTCGAAATATCATTATCATACCATTTTTAATACTGTTACTTTCAAACAAACTCATAATAAATAATATAATATATGTGTAGGTAACTTGGGATATAATTATAAAAAAACTAAATAACCATGTAGTCAACTTCCATACATATCACTCTTTCAAATGGAAATATCATATGATCCACTTCCATACCCAAAGCATTAAATGTTATAATGTAACTACTTGTCCTTGGTTTTTCAATGAACCACTCATAATTGTTTTATCGTGTAGCCACCTATCAAATTTCCAATGCACCATTATATAATTATAAAATATAAAGCTTTCTATTTTGAACTTGTAACTCATAAATTTTCATTTTTAATAATAATAAATAATTTCATGTTATTGAAATAATAAATCAATTTTTAAAATCCCATTTTAAAAAAAACAATACCATAAAAAGAAAGATATTTTTAATTGAAATCTCGAAACATTTTATAAATGATTTTTATATCAAATTGTCTCATACCACTTTGAAAAATTTGAATCATACACCCCATGAAATAATAACAATTTACAAAACAAAAAATTATATGTAAATAAAGTAATTAATTAAATTATATTTCAAAGGGATTGTATATACAACAAAAAAAAGAGGTGGGTGAATAACATCAAAATATCTATCATTGAAGGGAGATTGAGATAAAGTCACTTAACATGAGTCTTAATAATCAGATAAAATATTTATATTAATCATTACCAAAATTATCTTAATTTTTTAATGTTTGAGAAACATTTACAAATTAATTACTCTTTTTATATCACTTATTACTATGTTTTAATAATTATTTAATTTTTAAAGTTCACGTTGTGTGTTTTGATTATATTCGGTACTTAAGTCCAAAATGAATTTTATATGACGTATATAGTCAATGTGGTCATTAATCCATCATATATAGAATAATAATAACTAAATATTTATAATTATCATACATAATTTATACATTTAAATCTGTCCATTAAATTTTGATATGAAAATAAACAATGTTACAATCAAGGAGACGATTTTTCATACATACACAAACATATTACTTCCATTGTTCAATAATCATTATAGAAAAAAGGTAAGAAAAATTTTAACTTTATGTATTTATTATAATAACATTAATACCATATTATTTCAATAAATATATTTTTATATATAATCCACATGAAGTGGTGATGAAAAATGAATCACATCGCTTCGTAGAGGTGATAATTAACATGTATGGATGAATGTCGTTGCCATTATTTTTTGTAAGGGATTGTAAAGACATAAATGATATATTATATTTTCATAATTTGGATTATTTAATTAATATCTTATATAAAATTTAATTCCATCACTATAAACAGTCTTCAGAGATAGTGATGGAAAATAAATTTCATCGGTTCGTGAGGTGGTATTACTCCGGACAACTGAATGATTAATTATGTTCCCATTTGATTGAATTAGATTGAGATTTAGGTGATGATATTAAAATTATAACACCTTAGTATGTGTTTGATAATATATTTATTATTTCATCATGTTTGATTAATATTTGATGTAGGTTGTAGAAGAAGCAAAACAAAAACCCTTAACTAAAAATGATTCCTCTTCTTTAGAAATCCTTCATTGCTTAACGCCTTAAAAGCACGAAAGATGGTGTCATTCCAAATATATGTTTGTCTAAAATTAGAGGAGTGAAACTATAAAAATATTTTTGTACATATTTGCTTAAAAATATTGGTATTTATGTTTTACGAAAAGAGTAGATGATGTTTTATTTTATAAGATATGGGAGGGGCACTCTTGGAATTTCTCTAGATATTAAATTGAACTAAATTAATTTTTGACTCCATGTGTCTCTAAACTGATTTATTTAAAATATAGGATTAATTTTAATCAAATTTAATTCATGAAATGAAATTAGAGAATTTCATACTACTTTTTAATCCTTACCATTTTTAAGCCTTATTTATCCTATTCGACTCTTACCATGACGACATTTGTTTTCACTCATTAAAGGTTAATATAGTTACTATAAAATGAATAAGGAACCAAAAATGAATTATTTATAAAATTTAAAACCATATTCCAATAATTTGGAATATTTTTATATTTTTATGACTTTTATATATTTTAATGAAATATTATTTATTTTAAAATATCCTTAATGTCAATTTTGACACTATTCATTACATGGATTTCAAAAAATATAAAAACAACAATATATATTTGAAAAAAAAAACTTTTAAAACATCATTAACCTGACAAAAGTCTCTATGAAATTGTTTTATGACATTAATAAACTGAAATTGCATTTATTTTAATATTGTTAATAACATTTATTTGATTCTACAATTATTTGAATAATTACTCCATCGTTGTTCTTTAATTATGTAACCATATTATTTGTTACATATAAATTAGATGAAAATATATTTCAATGGTGAAGATAACTAGTTTATATTAAAAATTAGTATTTATAGTCAAACATATCTTCAGAATGACCATATATATGATATATTATAGTTATAAAATACATGAGTATGACATACGTGACTTTTCATAAAAAACACTATGAGGGTAATAATGTAATCTAGGTGGACAAAAGTGGTCATAAATATGACACAACAAGGATTATTTCATAAAATAATTCATATAATAATATTTTGACGTGTGTTACGGTAATTTAAAAATATTAATGATATTATTTTTACCCTTAATTAACTGATTTTACCCTTAACCTTGGTAATAGAAATAAACAATGTTAATTTTCATATTTTCAAAATATAAAATGGACAAATTTAATAGAATTTGAACCTATTATTGAATATAATTAATCTATTTTTAAATATTCAAAAAATATAATTGGTTAAAATTAATTTAACATTAATATCGCAGACAAGGTGAAACAATGGGGGTTTAAATTTAAATCATTGAAATGTTCGCAATGTTTTAATATCCAATTTCAATAATAAATTGATTAAAATAAACTAAACAGAATTAATAGATGTATTATATAAATATTTTAAATTTAAATCAAATTAAAAATAAAACTTATCATTATAAATTATTTAGATAAAAACCCAGTTTTCAAATAAAATGCAATGTTTTTCACTTTTCAGCAAAAACTATAAATTATCTGAAAAATAATAAAACCAACCAATGAAAATTATTATTTTTGAAATTAAAATTTGAATATTATTTTTTTAAATATATTTTATAATAGTGTCAAAAACATTATTTAAAAGAAGTATTTTAATGATAGACAGTAAAACTAATTTTAGAAAAATAGAGCTTATTATGCCTAAAAGTTTATTTATTCTTATCATATTCCTATAAAACTTATTGAATCGAATTATTTATTTACTATATTATATATAAATATAATTATTAAATATCACTATTCTGGATTAATAATAATTATAAAATTCATTTTTGGGAATTAAATTTTTTCCCCTACAATCATATCCTTTATATTCAAATGGTTTGTATTTTCATTACAAATTCATTTATCACAAAATAATGCATTATATTTTTCAAACATAAAATAAATTTTCATAATTGACTTAATATGGTTCATACCACCATTCTAATAGCTGGATATAATTGTAATGATTAAATAATAATATTTACTTTGTCGTTTAATTTTGATGTGGTGTATCATGTATTCTATCGAACATAGTATTTCCTTTTAAAATATCAAAATGTTTCACTTTAAAAATCCCAATGGGTTGGTTACTATTGTAATGTGTATTTATTATTAAAATTTTCAAATATTATTCCAATGGTCATAGATTAATTTCAATTACTATAAATAAATTTTATTAATATTATTATTCATTCGCATAATTTTTTTATCAATGTTTTTGGAATTTCAAATAAAAAATAATAATTTTTCAATAATAATATTATTAAAATTTATATTTTGGAAAATTTATTTCATATTTTTATTATTCCATGACCCTATGAATTTTAAATTTCACCTAATTTTATTTAGATGTTTTTCTTATTCTGTTATAGTGTTATTTATTTAAGGGAGTCTATTTACCATTATTATGTAAAGTCCTATATTGATAAAATAAAATATAGTAACTTTATTTATTTATTATGTGTTAATTTTTAAATAAAAATTACTAAAATATTGAAAAATTTAGATAATTAAAATTTTTATATTTGAAATGTCTGGGTCATTAAACATGTTATTGATAAAATGTTGATAAATGAATTTATAACCACTAATTTTTTATTTTATCTTTTTTTCTTCGCTATTCAGGTGATAAATGATACTTTTAAGTCTTAAAAATAGATTTTGGTTTGAATATGGAATCTCATAATGGTGGGATGATATTTAGTATTTTAATGTAGAATCCAATCTAGGAAGTAGTGAATGAACATCTTTACAGTAGTGTAGTGATTGATGGAGCATGATAAAGGATTCAATGTGATGACTTATGAATAATTTTTTTGGAAAATGGTGTTGAAAACAATATATCAACCATATGATGATATTGAACATGGGAGTTTTATAGTTGGGTTTAAAATAGTAATAGGCGACGTTTAATAATATCATGTATTTCTAATGATAGAGGAACCATAAATGGTGGATTTAATTTTGAGATCTAGAATTTGCAGAAGATCAGTAGAAGAAGAAAAACTCACATGTTGTATGAAATTTTTCTATTCATCATGTATATTTTACCCTGAAATTTTATGAAATATATTTTTTGGAAATAGTATTTCTTTGATTACTTGTGTTAAACACAAAAACAATTCTATGAAAACTTTAGTATTCAATTAGAATATTATTATTATATTCTTTTATATTATCATTGGATTATAAGCTATCAATAGATCTAAATAAATTATTAAAACATATGGCCTACAAATTTATTAAATTAATTCTTTTTAGATCAATTAATGATAAATTAAAATAAAATAATCATTTAAAAATAAATGAACGGTTTTTATAAAAAAAATGTTTTTATGAACGTAATGTATTTTTATTATAAGAAATTTAATTTATCACTATTGGTGAATGATTGTAACAAACATTTCATTAAATAAATTCAATCAAATGTTTTAATCATTAATTTAATAGGTATTATATAAAAATAAATCTTATTTTATTATTAAAAACATATATTTTTTAAAAATCAATTTCTATCACCTTTTTAAAAAAAATTAAAATTAATATATATAAATTATAAGTTTATAATTTTATAAAATTATTTCCATAAATACATTCTTGATGTTCCAATTCAGAAAATAAGTACCTTTTATTTTTAATCAATATAAATAGTAACCGTGGTAAAATTTTACACATCTGAAAAGGGTAAACAAGTTTAACATTGGTTAAAAACTATTGATAAGGATATGATATATCATATTAATTATTATTGGATGGAATTAATTTTACCCTAATCAATTTATTACCGAAATTGTTTTGTTTAATGGACATTTTCCAATGAAAACTACATTAAAAATATTTAAAACAAGTAATGTTATAGTGACACTCTCTTTGTTTTTAAAATCATTTATGTATTAACATAGATAAAAATACCAGTTATGGGTGATTCTTTATATTAATATTTCAATTATTTACATTATTTTTATGATAAAATATATTTTTAATTTTTTCAATTTATGTAATGACCTTAATTTCTTATGCAACACAAATGTAGTATTTCTCTAAAAATAGAAAAATTTATTAAATGATTTTCAAAATATTAAATGTATCGTAATTTTAGTGATTTAATTTTTTATATGAAAATTTTAGATTAATATTACATATTATTGTTATTTAGAAAAATAATATTCAAATAAAGACTTTTTATTTATGAATTTTTACTAAAAAAAATTATAAGTTTCAATAATGACATTAATTATTTTTATCAAAATTATATAATATTAAATTACCGAAAAATATTAAAAATACTAATAAATGAAAATGTGGATAATTTTCGATCTAAAATGTCAACCCATATCCTTTTATATTCAATTTTTAATCATTTGGATTGATAATTATTTTTTTATAGTTTTATTTTTATGAAATTTCGTGTGTGTTCTCTCCCTCCCTCTTAAAAGGACACTCATTTTGATTCTCCAAACAACATTGATAAAATAATATCAAAAATACACTACAGAATTGGCTTATAAAAATCTCAATCCATGTTCTATATGTGATAATATCGCAAAAATAACAACCCTATGTTCCTAAATATAGGATCTAAAGTTGGTCTCCTAAAGGATAGGTAGTTCTCTTACATTGTCTATTTCAATTTTTTACTTCTTCTACTTAATCTAGATCAATCATATGCATAATAAAATAATTTAGTCAGTAACATATTTTTTTTAAATGTTATTATTAATATTTAAATACCATTATCCACCCTCTTTCAGTCAAACAGGAAGTGAAATCATCACTCGTGCATATGTACGGCTTGTCGTCTCCACATAATAGTATAACTCATTTTCTGTAAATATCTTTAATGGATGGTTGTTATAATGGGTTACAAATTATAAATGGTATCTAGGAAATAATTATTCTTCTAAAATGATACTTTCATATCTTTTTCAAACCATCAAAATCAATATTAAATGATAATAATGCTCTTCTGTACATGTGGACTACCACCTCGTTGATGTGATGTGATTCATTTTTCATTTAAATATTTCAAGGTTGGTAAAAATAATGGATATGATAAATATATTTTATTTATATGTTATAATAACAATTATTGAATGGTTATTTACTTTTTACATTTCTTTTATTCCATTCTTCGTTAAATGAAAATAGAGTTCATATGTATATACATTGTATCGTCTCTATAAATAGTGTAATTCATTTTCCATCTAAACCATTTTGAAAGACTCTAAATATATGTATATATTTAATATATATTATTTAATAATAATCTTTGTGTTTATGGTATATAATTTTAATAAATTTAAATTTATTATACAATAGTTTATAACTCTTTCGATGAAAGTTTAACTCAAGGTAAGGAATGTTTCCCTCACTTTTTTTGGGGGCACATGACTTATACAACACTTGTTTTTTGTGTATATATTAGAAATTATTGTATTATATGGTCATTAAAATAATAATTATTGGAATTTAAATATCCATATGAAGATATTTATTTCATATGACTTATGATTCCAAATTTACCAAAGTTGTTTGGTTTTGTGTTATCATATCACAATTTATCAGGGTTGTGAATTATTAAGTTTCAAATTAAAAAATATTTTGATCTACCTATAATTAAACATTTGATGATTATTATCCTTCAATTATTTATTTAAACCCACAATTGACATTCATTTTTCACTTTAAATCCTCTAGAGACTGAAAATATGTATTCAAAAAAAGACTGTATTTCTCACTTCAGTAGAAATTTTTTTCTATATATCTATGATTTATTAAAAAGATATGAATAGGTATTTCACTATTCATCATATATTTTCTATATCCATATTTACCCATGTTTTTGTTTTAAATATTTTTTTTTAAAAAATAGTTCTTAATTTCCTTTTCCAAATGAGGTACATTTTGATTTTTTATAAAAGTATTAACGGAATGTTTTATTAAACTTATATGACATGAAATGAATTTCCATCCATCACGAATTCTAAATTAATTAAAGATTCATTTAGTAGAATCGAATGTTATTTTAAAATAATATTTCTTCAATAATATTTTAAAAAAAATTAGTTCACCAAGAAGTAGTTTCAAAATGTAAAGGATTATTTCCACAATAATGTTTTATTGATCTTTTAATGGTATTTCAATTAATAAAGGTAACAAACACTTGATACCATTTAGGATTTACTAGGTATATGATCTATGTTTAAAATTCCTATTCTTTTTTTGGATGGTTTATGTTTATTATGAAAATATTTTTATAGTACCCATTCCTTTTCTACAAGTTATACTAGTATGAAATGATGAAATGTTTATAATTTATTTTATTTTTTAGAGGTTATGCTATGATTAAATTTTTATGAAAAATGTTTAATTTAATGGGTCTTGATAAGATCAGTTTTTTATAACCATATGGAACACATATGTATTATTTTCATTATGTTATCGGTGGAAACTATATATCCCTCCAATTAATTGAGTAGTGATTAATGTTTTATAAGCTAAAGTGGAACACAAGAGGTTATCTA
Organism: Viscum album; assembly: GCA_963277665.1. Lineage (NCBI taxonomy): Eukaryota > Viridiplantae > Streptophyta > Magnoliopsida > Santalales > Viscaceae > Viscum > Viscum album. The sequence continues at coordinate 845,217,587 of OY728131.1, read as the reverse complement.
AATCCTAAAATTTGGTATGGGGAAGGTTATCACAGGCCTAAATTAGTTATCATATTGGTTAGACCAAGCTAATAAATGTCATGAAAATATTGGTGGGTAACCTTGAAATTAGGTTTTCTATGATTATTTTTATTCTACAGTTCCATTTATATACAGATGTTATAATCTCAACAATCATGTTCATTGATTCCTTTACGATTCATGTATTACTAACTACTAATATTTATGATATAACTCAATATTATGGTCTATAATATACATGTAATGGATTAAAAATGATAACATCATGTTTTAATACCCTTACCCTCAAGTTGTGCTTGTTTGATCACAAATGTGTCACTTATTTACCATTATTGAGCACTAGATCTCACCCTTTATTATGTTTCCTTTTCCAAGTTATGAATAAAGGTAATATGTATGATTGTTAAAGATGGATTCTATTTACACGTAACTAAGTGGTAGATGTTTTAGTTCACTAACGTATCCTTGTTTGCAAAGGTTGGACTAATATGATTCTGACATGGATCATCATGTTATGTAATTAATATTAATCCACAGAGATGTAATATTTTTATGGAAAGTATGGGTTACTATAGTTTCTTATTCCTACAAAAAGGGAAGGGTTTCCATAGGGTATTAAATATCACATGATGTGTATTACTATTTCACACATCATGTTACACATTGGATTCAGCTTGGGTTTATGTGTTAGAGTTAAATATCACATGATATGTACCAATATATGACACATTATGTATGAAAAGTCACAAAAACTGGGGTAGTCTGGAGAATATACCCAACCACCAAATTTTACATTCTAATAATATTTAATAGAATGTCACACCATGATTGAATACATGACTTGACCTGGTCCATAGTACAAACTATGGTCATATTTATGGCTCCACATGATGTCTGTCCTGGTGAGCATGTCATATAGTTCATGACCACATAATTTGATTCAATAAAAATACATACTGACTACCCACCATAATTATCACACACCATGTTCTTCCCTAGAGAACACCATATAGGTTCATACTAGTTGGTTTAAAGATGTAAGTACATTCCTAGTTATTTATTGAGACTCTCACATCATGTCTAGAAAATTAAGTGTCATGTAATATGTGTTCTTGAGCGTTTTATGTATATTATCAACCCGGTGGTAGGATGGAACACATGAATATTATATTATAAGTGTTTTCAATATATAGGATGATGGTGTGAGCTACTATGTTACCATATTTTTTAAGTAATAATGTTTGTGTTATTCAAGGATTGAAGCCTCATATAGATTATTAGAAGATTTAGGTGAGGAATTTAGAGTAGACATAGAGTCTAGATACTCCCTTGTATTTTAATTAATATTCCTATCTACATGGTGTTTTTGGACTCCCATGGAGTCACAATCATGATAAGGTTTATTCTAAAATATAATAAATGTTATTTGGGAACTCACCTTTGTATGAGGGCATGGTCTCTATCTGGGTGGTTAATTAGTCCATTAATAAAAATAGTATTCCTTTAATGAGGTATGTTCCCACAAAAGATTCATAACGGCATTCTAAAATTTAGAGATGCTAAATATATAGAGTTTTGGAACACTCTCATATGATAGGTAATGATCCTCCATCCATGGAATCCCCCATGTGTATTTTTTGATCCACCATAGGGGCATGTTTCCCCCTCAATTAATATATGCATCCCTAACCATGGTGTGTTCTCACACTATAGTTGTATAATGGTGTCATGGAAGCTATGGATGATTGAATGTTGGAGTGATACATGTCATTTTTCATTTAAACATCTTTTTTTCATGATTTGATATGAAGTCTGAATAATTAGTTCTTGTTTTTGGGTTTTTATTTTATTATGAGAATACATGGAAATATATGTGGTAAAATCTGTAGATGACTAGCGATTTGAATTTGGAACTGAGATATTGTGAATCATACTTTTTTTTCCCTTGTATTTTTCATATATAAAATCATATTTGGGTTTTCATGTTTCTCCATCATTTATTTGGTTAATGATGAAAAGATATTCTCATAATTTCATCATGATTTGGGGCTTCATTCTTGGTATTTTTATACCAAACCATACAAAAGACTTCATTCACTAACATGTTGGGTCAATGAAGATGATGCATTGATTTTATGTGACATAATGGATATAGAGTGGGGAGAGAAAATGATTAGTGGTGTATAGTGGTTCCTAATAATGACTATTACTATAAGATATCAAGCTAAAATTTCTTATAGTTAGTTGGTTCTTACCCATGATATATTTCTTTAATTAATGGTTTCATATCTTTTATTTTATACCAATTTATAGATTCCTTTTTAAAATTGTTTTTTATATTTTATTTCACATGTATACATTAATATTGTACTTTTTGGTTAATGATTCATTCATATAATGGGGTTTAGTTACTTTTTTTGAGACGTAAGTATATTTAACGTGTCACATATTTTATGGTAGCCCAAGTGGGATTTTCTTTATTGGGTCTAGTCCTAATCCCTAGTCATATACGATTAGGGCATTGGGTGTCACAACTAACCTAACTATTAGTATCTGATGGGCCCTATTAGACCATTTAATCTTGCCTATTTTTATTTTATAAAGGAATACAATGATTCAAAGGTAAACACAAGTGTAAAAAATCTTTTAAGTTAAATAACTGTGATAATATTGGATAATTTTAAACTAATTTCTCATAAAGGAATAAGTAATATAAGGATAATGGTAAATCACATATTTCATTGAGGACAATAATGTTGTCAAGTTCTTAAAGTGGTGGAATATCCTTTAAATTAGTGGGAAAATCCAACACCTCAAGGGAAATAAAAATTCACTCAAAATTGGATTTCACATATATTTTTTAGAATATTGAAATTGAATTGGACAAATTTGAGGAAAAGTGAATCTTTCATTTTTTTAGTAAAATCAAAATTATCCAAAAAACCCTTAGGTGAAGAATAAGAGATTAATAAAGAATAGATAAGTGATTAAAAAATTAATGAAGATGATAAATTAAAATAAATCTAATTTATAATAGTTTTTTGGTATGTATTAATGAAATTAATAGACATAAAAAGGGAAACAATCACTTTAACTAATAATAATAATCCTCTTAAATAATTAAGGGATCATTTAAAATTCACAAAAACAAATAATGAGATGGGTGTTATGATTTCTTGAAATATAGGTGATCTCATTATAATTAATGAAAGAAAAGAAAATATTCATAATATTACTAGAGTAAAAATAATGATTATGTACTATTATGTGGAGTCTCTTTAGGTAAACTAGATAAATGTTGAGAATCACCTGAATAAAACTCTCTTGGTGTTTCTAAATTTTATCATGGATGTTGGATATGCTTATAAATAAATTTATATTGTTTTTTATTCCATTAAAAAGCTAGTTGATTGTTATATAGTACCATAGAACCATGTTTTGGAAACATAACATGGTGATATAAACATTTACATAAGTGAAAAGGAAAGGAAATGGTTATTGCCTCATATAAGAAGAATAATACACCCATTTTAAATTCAATTGACGGTGCTAAATCATTTAAACAATTTGTGATGTGATAGAAGAAGAATGATGAGCATAATATGAATTGAAAATAAAAATTAAAGGATTATTATCCTAATAATGATGTATTTGAAGAAAAATAGTGTATTTTAAATCATAACTAAACCCAACGAAAATATTTTTATGAACACTTTTTAAATTTGGGGAGATTTTTATTTAAAAGAAGATGTTGGTGCTTTAGAATATATACATATACATTCCATGTTTAATGGTATTATATTTTACTACTTAAATGAAAGTATGAAAAATAAATTAGGTTTTTTAATCAATAGTTCCTAAAGGATATCGAAGAATGAATCCTGGAGAAATATAAAAAGAATCTACAATTATATTTCTGTTTATTTCTCTTGGGGAACCTTTTGGGATGTGTGATCAACTCCAAAAAACTACTAAAAAGTGTCTCCCTATGATAATAAAATTAATAAATAGAAATGATAACGTCAAAAAAATAAACATAATGAGTGATCATGAAAAATAAATGGTGTTTAAGGTTTCATAAAATGAAATGAAAGGTGAAAATACATTGATAATTTTAAAATGTTTCTCACTACACAATATAGGAAACACGAATCTTTCACATAATAACCAAAGATAACATAAATGGGATGTTATTTTCATATATTCTGAAACACTCAATATCAAGGGAGTAATAAGTGATTAAATTAGAGATTAAAAACAATAATACAAGTATGTATTATTTTAAAATTCATTTAGCCAAATCCATTATGTATTTTAAAACATTTTTACAATTGGAATTGGATTCTGTTTTAAAATTTTTCATGTGTTTAAATATGGATTCATGATGAAAATATAACCATAAATTAGTAATGTAAATATGATAGTGTATTGTAACTTTCCAAATGATAAAATTGGTTGCTTCATGAGTATGTAATAGGTGAATGTGTTTTGGAATAGAATAAAAATCCATTTGGGTTGAAATAAGATTTGTAAAATTTTAAAATACAAATCAATATAAATGATACCAATGTTTAAATGTGAAATTATAAATTATATTGATATCTTGTAAAAAATAAAAATGGTTAACATGGGTCATAGTGTGGTAGATATCACACAAAGAAACCACTAACGTTAATACATTCATAACCCAATATATATTTGTTTTATCTCTATATATTCCTTTAATGATGTATGAACACACTGTCTATACCAACCCATCATGGATATAGAACCCTATTTTGTAAAATAGAACAATATCTTATATGGGATCCTCTAGTTACTTTTCATTCCCAAAATTATTAATGAAGCATATTCTTAGCCAAAAAGATATCACGAGTCACATGAAATATAAAACAATACACCAAAAATAACAATCAATGATGATAGCACACACTCACTATGGATCATCAACCATATTAGTATTTCCTAGAAAACCAAATTTAAATATAAAATAAAATGGAATTTCTCATTCAAATTTATTTTTATATGGCTAGTTATTACATATATAATTCATATCTTCCCAAAAATTTCAGGAATTACTTTTACCCATTATCATTAAGTTTTCAAATATATTTTCTTCTCCAAAATAGATCTCCCAAATAAATAATGAAAACATTTATATCCAATCTAATGAATATTTTATAAGGCCTTTTTCAAAAGAATTCAAAATCTAAAACATATCCCATGATTTTCATAAATATCCCATAAAACCATGATTTTATAAATCCAAAAATCCCCAACCTCCATCAAATACAATTCAAAAAATATATTTGATAAAATTAAACATAAATAAAATAGTTCAGAATCACATAAGTCACTTAATATGGAATCAAACTACCTCATGAAATAAGGTTTTGAGGGGATTATTGACATCATATATGATAATCATCATCTATAAGGTTTTATTATTTTATGGGTTAGTTTAGATTGACATTGAACAATAACAAACCAGAGTATGTAGATACTTGATGCTACAAATTACTATTTAGATGAAAAACCCAATTAACTGATTATCTTAGACATTAACCTACTATTATTAGGATAAGTATATGGGTTTTAATTTTTTACACCTTTACCCACTAAATAGAGGATGGACCTCGAGCATTGGATATATTAATTTTTGACCGATAATATAGTGAATAGTGAAAAGGGATCTGTTATGTTATGTATTAACTAGCTATTTAGATAACATGTTACAAAGAAAAATGGTTGGATATATGTTTTATGGTACTATCTGCATGTGTAATTGATTCAGTTATGCTTCAACTAGTATAGTATATCATTGGATAAATTAGGTGTGGTCATGAACTGTGGTGGCATGGTATACCTAGACAGAAAAAAGAAATGTTATTAATGATGTATGTTATTTATTTTTCAACATTATATTTGGGTGAATAAGTTTATTTATTTATTTTAATCACAATATAAAATAATGTGGATAAATGTAGACATCGATTCCTTTGACTAGGGACTCTTAGTGATTCCTACTAACTCATTCAGTGTACACCATGCATACCCACCTTGGTGAACCTATAAAATATTTGGTTTATCAAAGATACAAGGCATACGCTTTATGATAGAACATGGATACAACATGTTTATACCAAAATACAGTGGATTTTATATTTAGAGGTCCATTGAAGGTATTATTTTATTCGTTGTATAATAATTAGCATTAGTTATATCCTTACGGTATATGATAAATATGATTTAATTATACATTGAATATTTTATTTATTATTTTGGGAGGAGAATTTCTTTGATGATGTAGATGTTAGAGTGGATCCATATAGAAACATACTTTTTAAATAATTTTGTTTATCTTGGGTTTTTAATGGCATGGTGTCCCCAAAAACTATTTTGGTCCCTTATTTTAAGATGGACATATCTTGTGTATAGATATACATATTTGAGGTCCTATTAAAATCTATATTATGTTCTAGTATGAGTAATCAATGTTATGTTATTTGATGATATTTTGAATACCATAAATTATTAGTGTTTTTAAAATAATTATTATTTTATGAAGTAGAATGAACAATGTCAGTTAAGAAGGCGTATTTTATTGAATCACATGAATTATGGTTTATTTATGATTCATGAAATAATTCTACTTAATTAATGGGTTTTGTGAAGTGGATAGATGAAAATAGAAGATATGTATATCTAAATAGTAAAACTATTAGCATCAAATAAGTAGATCAAGAACATCATAATATTTCAACAAAATAATTTTATATTAGATAGGTACAAGAAATGCATCACAAAGACTTCAAGAAAAATTAAATACTATTATTAATATATTACTATTATAAAAAGGATTTTAAATTGGTGGGAATGAATAAGAATAACTAATTTATGAAATATATATAAATTTATTAATCAATATAATTTTATTGATAAATTCTTTGTAAATAAATACATTTTTTTTTATGTTTTTTTCTTAAAAAATATAATTTCATCAATAAAAAAGTTTATATCTTTTTGTGATGAAATATTATAAATAATTTAAGGAAGTTTAAGAAATGTAAATTTTTAAAATTGGTATCAATTTTGAAATCATCTTATCAAATTTAAATTTGGGTGAAATTTCGGTATTTTTTTCAAAATAATGATCTTTTGGTGAATAGTGGAAAATACCATTTTTTGTAAAATTGTCATTTATTTTTAATAAATAATGTAATTTGAAAGTCAAATTATTAATTGAATTTTTATTTCAATGTAAAATAAATATTATTTATCAGATATAATCTAAATAATTAAATTTTAATAACCTTTATACTAAAATTTGGTATAAGATTGTTTTAAAAAAACTATTTTTATCATGTCTCGCATGTCTAATTTTGAATTAAATTTTAAAACTTGTGTGAAATGAGTTTAGAAAAATAGATTCCATATTTATAATTATAAAATTCAAATTTTTCTATGTATTCCCTTTTTTTCATTATGAGTAGAAACTATAGTAAATAATTATCATGATTGTGGGTGAAAATGTGGAAATTAATGTTAAAAATAATCTAATAAAGTCTAAACATTTACTCTAACCGTTTCTTTTATCATATTGTATGAGATTAATTAGGTCATTTCCATACAATTATGAAATATAATCCAACTTGGGGATATATTTCTTTAATTTTTACGCGTATAATATTTAAGTAAAAGATAAGCATAAATATGTTAGTTTTTGGATTTTAATAATAATAATATTTTGTGATAGGTATAAAAATAATTGTGTTTAGATATAAATAGTCATTTGAAAGATAATTATTTTTTATTTGGATAATTTATTTATAATATTTAATAGTAAAATAATTTCCTTAGGTTATTATGAAACACAGTCATTTTATTTATTCAATTAAAAGAAAAATAAAATAAATGATTTTAAAAATATTAAAATTAATTTAAATTTTATTAATAATTTCTTTAAGCTAATTTTTTAAAATAAATATATCTTTTTAGTTATATATTAATGGAATATATTCTAATTCTATTGATTTCAAGTTCTATTGATTTTAAAATTGGAAGAATACATCTAAAATTTTCATTAAAGATATTTCATAATAAATAATATTTTATTAAATGATTTAAAATTAATAAAAACCCTATATCTGTCCAGGTTATTGGGATATTATTTAAAATTTATATCAGGTCCATTTAATTGTAAATTTTCCTTTTATAGTAACTCTATTCACCCCTAAATAGTAAAAACATTGTTATGAATGTAACTATGAGAAAGAGTTAACACATGTTTAAAAATGATAAGGGTAAAAAACAAATCTAAACTTGTAAAAAAGGTTATGATTTTATTTTTACCACAATCATCCTATATTCTAATTATATAATTTTGGATAATTTTTCCTTGGAAAATTATTTTATATTAATCTAAATTTTAACGAAATTCCAAAAGAAATGTCTCCTCATTTATTAAAGGTTAACTCCTCTCCTATTTTCTTCAATAATAAAAACCCTTTTTGGATAATACCTTCCAAACATTAATAATTAATTCCATACCCATTTTATTAAGGCATTTTTTTTACAAAACCCTCCTATAATGGCTTTTGGGGTAAACCTAAAAGGGTTTTTTGCAGATGAGGTATCGCTCTTAACCAATCTTTTTTTATTAAATTATTCTTCAAACTCCATGAAATTTTATTCAACCTAACTATATAATTACATCACATTATAATAAGATTTTATTATTTTAATGAAACACACTACATAAATATCCCCTTCTAATAAATGGGAAACACAACCTTTCTTCGTGTGTACATCAGACGACCACCTCACAAACCAATGAAATTCATTTTCAATCGTCACATATCATGATTGTTTATGATGAAGGTTTTAATTAATATATATTATACTTCTTAAATTTTTTTCATTATAGAAAATTAATATATCATATTTCTTCTAACCTATCCATCCATTGAAATATGATACCGTCATTCATGTGTGCATGTTGATTACCACTTCCACAAAGCGATATAATTCGATTTTCATCACCACATCACATGGATGGTGTATATATAAGTTTTTTTTACTGAAATAATATAATATTTATGATATAATTATAATTTTATAAATTTAAAATAACAGTTATCTTTTTTATAACATGGTAATTTAACAGAAGGAATTGTTTCTCATGAATATGTATGACCTTCCATTTCTAGGATTCTAACGATGTTCATTTTTCATACACATATTTAGGGATTGGTTTAAAAATTATAATTTATGAATAAAAATTATTATTATTTCATTTTTTTCTACATATAAATAAATAATGACCTCACTAACCATAAGAATCATTCCAAAGTAAATTTGTACTTATCAGCTGAATATTATCAAAATATCTGTCATGAAAATAAATAATTATATAAATTAATATAACATGATTATAAATAAATTAAAAGTAATATTGAAATTGAAAATTTTTCTTAATAAAGTAAATAATTGAAATATTTTTTTTATTTAAGATGATAAATGACATATGTGATGATTCGATCTCGAGTCAATGAGCTTTATAATTTTACAAATCATCTTTTAATGTTCCCCTTCCAAATCATTTTCTTGATTGTCCATTTTCCTCTAAATGTTTCAATAAAAAAATGATTCATCAATGTATGATAACGGTTTTATTTTATCATATTTTACATTATTTAATAATTTATTTTAAAATTAATCTTTTTAAGGTTTTATATAAGGGTAACATTACCTCAAAAATCCAATTTTAAAATTTTTAATGATTTAGTTTCTAAATGTTTCACTTTTATTCTCATATTATTAAACATATGTTATTAAATAATTTATTTTTAAATAATTGAAATGTAAATGGAATTTTATATCTATTTTTAAATTCATTAAATTTTTATCTAAGTCAATATTTTTAACGTACTTTATTTAGAATGTTTTTAAATTCATTACAAAAGACAAAAGGAATTATTTATTTTAATGCATACAGTACGAAAATATTTTCTAGTTGATACAACCATTATATGAAATTTTAATTTCATTATAATATTACCTTTTTATTGAAATAAAAATATCATTCCCTTTGATTTATGTAATCTCAAAATAGATTTTAATTGAATAGATATTTTAATATCTATAAATTGTTTTCTTATTGGTGTAAGGGATCTCTCTAAACCATCATTTCATTTGGATTATGACCCTTATTTATCTAAATGACATTCTATATCTCTCTAAATTTAATGATATGTAAAGATTCTAAATAATTTATATAAGTTCCCTGTATATATTCTTATCTTATTCTCCTTTCCTTTTATGGAGAAATTCTCTCCTTATGATCATTTCACAAATGACTTCTTGAAGAAATAATTTTTTATTATGATATGATGTAAAATTATACAACACATTTTTGATCCATGGGTAATTCTTATGTCTATCCCTTATAATTTTTTAATTTTCATTCACACATAATCATAAACATTATATGACGGGTGGAACAAATTATTGCTCCGACTAATTGGGTAATGATTTAATAGAATTAGAAGATATGTAATGTATTTGGGAGTTAATATAATCTAGTAGGAGACTCATTCCACCATGCGATGTTTCATAGAATTTTTTACATGACTTATTCTCATTTCATGTTTTCTAATACTTCTATATTCCCTTTATTTTTTGGATATTATTATGTAATGATATTTATTTTATGTTCCCATGTGATTACTCATGTTATTATATTTAAAGGAAAGTATATTCTTCCTCATAAGTGTGAAATGTGTAACTTTTTTTGAAAATCATTTCACTAGATATACATCACTGGAAAAAATAATGAGTATTAAGTTCCATTTAATTTTTATTGAGAAATGACTTATGAGAATATTTCGGAAGAAACCTTGATTTATCAGGTAATTAAATTTTTATTTTGGGCCAATTTATTATTTTGAAAAAGAAAAATCCAAAATAATTATTCATGAACTAAAAGGTTTATATATTTATTTTTATATATCCATTAGTGAGATTTTTATGTCTATAAAATGTTTTTAAATGCTTTTCACATTGTATTATATATTATTAGGGACAAGTATGAGTTTAAAATTATTATTTTTATGATATTTTGTGAAAATAACACTTTTTATATAGTAAAGGTTTTGTTTTCATGGAAATAAGGTACTAAGTTGACTGCCCAAATTGTGATGTACTATTTACTTATGTAAGAATGATGGATATATTATCTAAAACTATAAACTAGAAAATCACTCAAATGTATAAGAAGGAACACTTAATATAAAACTCAAGATTATGTACTTGTTAAGGATAGGTCTATAGAATTTTTATTAAATAAAAGTTTTAGATAACTTTATAGATTATGTTGTTTTCATGTGAGGTTAACATAAGAGTTCTGTATAACATCATGGGAATATGATTTTGAGTCCTATTATAAGTTCAAATTCATTGACAGACCTTTTTAGGGTTTAGGTTTTACGTTTAGTGATTTTGATGTCATTAAGGGATTTTTGGGATATATTTTATTGGGTTCAGATATATGTAACCCATAACTTCGACATCATGTTTTATATGAGGAAGTATGATATTTTCATAAGATTAAAGGTATTGATAGCCTTTATATTTTTTTTATTGATTAGTACAGTTATTTTTAAGTATATTTATCATATTTATAGTGATTTTATAATAATTATATTAATGTACTTTTAGTAAAAATAACATCGAGTCACATTTGGCAATTCCACTGGGCTAAAACCCACAACTGAAGGGAAATCGGGTACAATGACTAACACTATCTTACATGATGTATTTCATAGAATGAAATTTTATTTTTAAATGACGTGATAGATAATGAATAAGTTGCCTTTATAAAATAATTATTATCATGGAGATAACCATGGAATTGAAAATGGATTTGGTGATTTGGTTATTCATGTTCTTTAGAATGTTTTTTACTATTTTGGGAACCGTATATGATTAATGTAAATAGAAATTTGTGGGATTTTATTAAAGGAATAAACACTAAAATATATTTTTGAAGAATATATTATTATAATGAGTATTTATGGTGATGATGTTATTTATTTAAATGATTATCATATCTTACAAATTATATGAATAAGTCGTAAACATTTTTATTATGATAAATTAATTTTTATTGATGTTATTTGGAGAGAAATGTTACATTTATCTTGGAAGAATATGAAATAACATCATTACAATATAATTTTTTCCATAATATTTTATATTATTTTGGGTAATTTGAAGGTTAGTTATTTCTCAAATTTTCTTAGTTTAACTTTTGGTATTATTATTGAGGATTTATAGAATAATGATATATTAAATCATAAAAGGGTCTAATAATTTTAGGAATTTTCATACTATTTTCTAAACATATTTTTTAATAATTATGATATATATATATGTAATAAATTGTGGTACTTTTTTAAAATTATATGATCCATTTATATCTGATTTTAGTTCTTCATGTGTAAAAACAATTCATCTTGACTAATAATCGATTAATGAAAATGGTTATATTATAGTGGAAATTGATTCTTATCATGTAAGTAATATCCTTATATTCTTATTATATATGGTCAAATAATACATAAACTCTTGAAAATGGATATTGAAAAAAACCCTCTTACATTCATTTCTAATCAATCGATGGTCTTTTTCACACCTCTTTGTTTTATGGTATTGTGGTCACTATCCTCCTCATGATCATTTAATTTCTTTAGATCAATGTTCTATAACACTATCCAACATTTTTTTGGATATTAATTTTCTCATATACCAATATTTTAAATTCCCACCAATTTTACCTTATTTGGAAATGAAGTAAGTGTTCTCCTATATGACCTTCATACATCACTTTTCTATTTTTTGAAAAGAATGTTTTACTAACCCTTTTTTTGATGTGGGATGTCAATAAAAGTTTTTCAAAATATGAAACCATGGATTCTAGAACTCAAATTATGATTTTATGAGGCAATTTAATATAGGTGGAGGATATAACTCAATTATATTTTAAAAGAAGAACGTTTTCTCAATAGAATATATGACATGAAACACTAATTGAAAATGAACTATTAAATAATATTATTTAAATATAACTGTTATAAACTAGCTCTTAAATTGATGGGTATGTATTGGATTAATTTTTTATAAAATAAATATAATTGTATTACTCAGTATAAATTCATTTAAAAAATCATATAAAATAATATCATAATTTTTAGTAATGTCATTTTATTCATTAAAAATATGTTTTCTTCAAAAAGTGTTTATTTATTTTTGTGAATGAATATTATAAATAATTTTTTTTTGAAATGATATTTTAATAAAAGTTATATAAAATTTTTATTCATTATATCAAAATTAACTTAGGGTTATATCTTCTGATTTATTTTAAAAAAAATTATTTTTTTAGTGAATAGTGAATATTATAGTTTTTTGTAAAAAATTAATTTCATTTTTAAAAAATATGTAATTTAGAAGACCAATTATTATTTGAATTTAACATAAAAGTACCATAAGTATTATTTAATAAATATAATCAGAAAAAAATTTATTTGAATCATTTTTATACCGAATTTCGGTATAATATCATTTTAGGAATAAGAAGGAATTTTTCTGAAAAAGTATTTTTTTTCATCATATCTCATAGGTATAATTTTAAATTAAAACACTGAAATTATACTAAATAAATAATTAAGAATTTATTTATAATAAGTTTTCAAAAAATTGGAAAATAGGCCTTGTTTTCATTAAATATGAATAATTATTATAATAAATAATTATCACTATGGTATGGGTAAATATGGTAATTAAGATTAAAAAAATTATGATATGACCAAAATAATATCTTTAATAATTTCTTTTATCATATTATATTAGTTTATTTAAGATATTTCATTTAAATTCTAGACTATATAGAATCATGGTGAAATATTAAATTTATTTTTACTATTATAATATTTTTGTAAAAGGTAAACAAAGAAAAGTAACTTTGTTACATTTAATAAAAATTATATTTTATTATGGGGATAAAAATAAAAATTTTTTGGTTATAAATATTAATGTTAAAGATAAATAATTTTTTAATAATCAATTGATTATTATTTTGTTTATTGAAATAATTAACGAAATTTGTTCTATAATGATAACATAATATTTATTTTATTACTATAAAGAAATAAATAATTTTAAAAATACAAAAATAAATATAAATTGATGGAAATAATATTTTCAAAAAATTATTTAGAAAAATATAAAAATTTATTGATATTTTATGGAATAAATTCTTATTCAATTTTCTTATTTTGGTTTCAAAGTCAAAATAGATAAATTGTTCTAATATAGGTATTCATGATATATTATAACAAAAAAATTATTAAATGATTTAAATTACATAAAATATATATGAATCAAATTGATTGGTATAAGGTTGAAAATATCTAGAATTGTCTAATTATTAGCCAATTTATTATTATAGTGTCTATATTTACCCTTAGAGGGTAAAAACATTGTTATCACATTATTTGACAAGAATGGTTTTTGCGAGTTGAAAATAGTTCACTATAAAAAAACTAATACGAAATGTCTGATTCTTATCAGACGATCATATTTCAACCCATACTAATCATATGTTCTAATTATATTTTTTATATCCTTTTTTAAATAAGAATTAATTTATAATAATTTAATATATTAATACATTCATAATTTTCCTCGCGCCTCACATATTAAGGTGCGCCAAATATCCTCATTTAATCACCCTTAAAAACCCATTTTATTCTAATAATCCCTACCCAAGTAGCTTTTTAATCCTATAGCCTTGTCCTAGGGACATTGGGTCATTTATAAAAACTTTCCTTAATTGTTTTCTGTGTAAAACTGAAGAGAGTTTTGGAAAAAAGATGTTTCATTTATAACATACATCATTATTTAATTTTTTTTCCACCTACTTTAAATATTATTCAATAATTTTGATATAATAACATAAATATATACCATATATTTAGATGTTATTATATTATTTTTTTAAAAAATTCCATATTTTCACTATTAAATTGGAAATAAATCAATCTTTCATGTGTACGGAAGACTATCCCCTCACGAATTGATGAAATTCATTTTCCATCATCACCACTCATGGATATTTTAGATGATGGATTTAATATATATATATATATATATATATATATATATATATGATATTCATGGAATAATTTTCATTATGAAATGTTAATATATCTTCTATTTTCATACCTTTCTATTCATTTAATGATGATAATGTCATTCACGTATACATGTGGATTACCACCACCACAAAGTGATGTTATTCATTTTGCGTTACCAAATAACAATGGTGATATATATTAGTTTTTTAAAATACATAATATAAAATTTCTGATATAATGATTTTTTTGAAAAACAAATTACCAGTCTCATCATGATCATTGAAATAAATTTTTTTTACTCATTAGTATGTATGACATACCATCACTATAATTGTAACACAATTACTTTTCCAAAATCATATTTCATCGTTAGATTTAAAAGAATAAATAAGGTATATAACTAATTATTATTTCATTATAATTATCTATATATAATGAAATAATAACCTTATTAACAATATTAAATCTACCAAAGTTAATTTGGACTTATGATCCAAATATCATCAAAATGATCAATGTTAACTTAATTGATTTGATAAATGAATACACAATGATAATAAATAAAAATATCGAGATAATAAGACTAGAAATTTTTCTTAATAATGTAAATAATTTACATATGTTTATTATTTAAAAATATAAATAACATAAGTTATTAATCTTACATGGGATAAAAGGAATTATTTAATTGAAAATCATTCTATAATGATTCTATAATATCTCTTTTTCTTCCATGTCCATGTTACTATAAAGGATTCCTAATTTTTTATTAAGTATTCAATTGATGCTAAATATCATTTTTACTATATTTTAAATTATTTACACTTTCATTCTTAATGTAATCTTATTAATTTTTTACAAAAAGGTAATCCTGACTTCAAAAACCTTGTTTTACTTATTTTAATGATTTATTTTCTTAACCATTCACATCCATTTCCATATTTAAAATAATATATTATTAATGTATTTAATTAGAAATAAATGAATTATAAACATCCATTTCTGACTCAGTTTACTTTTTTTATAAAAATCCTCAAAATTATTATTTTTGTGTCTTTTATAAGGAACACATTGAAATTATTTAAAAAAGGTAAAAGGAATATTTTATTTTAATGCATATCGTATCAATGAATTTTCAGACCGTTGTAACCATTATTCGATATTTTTTCTTTAATTACTAGTTTTCTTGTTTTCATCAATGAAAACCCCTATTTATATTTTTATATCTATATCAAAAAGTGTTTTAAATGGAATAGATATTTCAAAATCTAGAAATGTTTTGATAATTGGTGTTAGGGATATCTCTAAACCACACTCTTCATTGGGTTGTGATAATTATTTCTCTAACTCACATTTTCTTTATCATAACTATTATATTCTTATTCTAAAATCTATATTTTTGGCGCTCAAATATATTCCAAGAATACTATACATTCTATTAATGGGGTAATTCATCCCACATGATCATTTCTCAACCTCATTCTTTAAGAAATCCAATTTTATTCTAATATGTGACATGATTATACAACCTATTTTATTTCCTTGGTTAATTAATATATTTTTTCCATATAAAGATATCTTAGTAGTTCAACATGGCCTATGATTTCACAACATAACCCATGCAGGGGATCAAGCCCCAATTACCCCACGCCCACATCCATAGGCCAGGGGTGGTAACAAGAACTCGAAGGAGTATCCTAAATGAGAGGCCTCTACCTCTGTATATGTATTCATACACCCAACTATATCAATGTAGATTTTCAATGAAATTTAAATGAATATACAATATATATAATGTAATCCAATAAAATAATACCTATATAGTGTATAAGAGTACGACAATGAAAACCGAAATGTAACGGAACAAGATACATGCCCATGAAGAAATATGGTCCAACCTAACAAAAATGAAAAATGAAACTATTGATCAATCCCAACTCATAACCTATATGTTGTGACCATATTATGCAGTCCAACATTCCAGGTATCCCTAAACGCCTCTGATGGCACCACATACCATTTTTTCATCATCATAAGAAAAGATAGGTTTGGGAAAATCCCATGCTGGTGTGAGTATATACATACCCAGTAGGATAATCAAAAATATGAATGGGGGAGATTATTGAGAAATATAATAGTATTTGAAAGAAATTAGATTGTACATATGATGCTAAAAAAATTAAAATAGAATAACTCAACCCAATCCCAGAGTAGAAGTAACCCCATCCAAACATAAGGGGTTCAACATAGTGTTTAGATGGACTACATGTAAATTACTTTCCACATATAGTGGGAGAGTAAACTCATCCAACCACAAGAAGATAAATGCATAAATCAGGTGGCATACCCTACACATCTTCATATCTGAGGGAAATAGAGTAATCATATCCAAACGTAATGGAAAAAAGGTATGTATATATATATATGCTCAGTCACAATAAACAAAAACCAAAGAGTTAGTGGATGTCAATCTCACAGCTTAGCCAATGTGTCTACCCAGAATTAATCGGGAATGTTTAACCATGCCTCATCACTGTCACACACATTCAAGGGGCCACAATATCAATTTAGAGGACTCATTGTTTAATGATTTAGGTGTTTCTACTTTTTATTTATACGTAGAGGAACCACGCCCATGCTGATGGGGGGTTCCACTCTAGTGTCATGAGGACATATGCCTTATCGAAATGGGGTCCCAATCGATAGGTAGAGGACACATTCCCCAAAATGTGGGGATTCCACTTTTTAGGTTGAGGAATCATTCTGTAGTGTGAAAATTAGGTTCCACCATAGTCATTAGGGACCCACTGACTATATTCTTATCAGGTTCCCCTCGGAAGGTTGTGTACCTGCAACCAGGATGATGGAAGGTTTCACTATATCAGTTTAGGACCCACACCCTGGTGCTATATGTGGTGTAAAGACCAGTACAATTCAAGGGAAATTGTTTTTTAAATTTCATTTGGGTTTTTACAAGAATGCAGTTTCTGACGGAACCTGATTCTGAGGCCCAGTGTGCCCGAAATCATTTTCCGAAGTTTGGCTCGGGTACGTTCAGTGAACGAATGAGCGGATTTTCCTAACTTTTGAACCGGTGCTCAGAATCGATATCTGAGGGCACCGATGAAATCCTAGGGCCAATAATTGCTGAAAAACACTTTTTCTAGATTTGCATTTGCTCGAGTGTGGTTATTAAAAATAGCGGGTTAAGTAATGAATAAAATAAAATTTGTGCAAGCAATTTTATTTTTATTTAAGGTAACTTAACCCTATGATTGATGGTTGGAGTGGGACCCACCATTACCCTATGTCCTATGTAGGAAATTAGTGATTTGGGGCCCACACGAGCCCAACCCCTTTATTTCCTTTCACCTCATACGAGCATTTAATATGGTAACTCACCCGAACCCCCTCTTAAATGCCAAGTCAACTATCACGTTTAATTTAAATATTAAACGCCTCATTAAATGGGCCAACTCTCGATTATTAAATCATGATCTATTTTTGAATTTCAAAAACCTTTGACATGAGAAATAAAATAAGGCAAGCCTTATTTTATTATGTTTTTTTCGTTGTGCGGGAAAGATTTGAAGAGGAGAGCTCAAAGCCTTGAATATTCATCTTCTTCCTCCTTGAAGAATGCGAAGAATGCACCATCGCCGATGAAGAACGCCGGCCTCCGAAAAAGGACGACGAAGGACGCCAAATCCTCGGAGATCGACGACGCGACAACGTATACTGCGACGCCAACGATTCTCTTCACCGAGATGTCGATGATGCTTGTGGAACCTTCTTCCGCGACGATTATTTCCCGCAACGATCCTTCCTTTGACGATGCCCTAAATTAGGGGTTATTTGCTTTTGTTCATGAGTTATCCTTTGCCGTTATTCATCTCTTTTTTTGGGCCTCTTGATATCAACATAACGTGAGGAGGTCAGACCGCACAAACACGGTCGACTCTCCTCCCCCTTTGTTGTTGTGATGTTGCAGTTCGAAAGAAGGCGGCGCGGTGCAACGACACCGCGTGGAATCATGGATAAATACGGAAAGGATGTGCGGCGCTGTCACGCTGCGCCGTTGAGGCCGAACAAAACTACGGCCGGAGTCGGGGCCATGGGGACGATTCAAAGACTCTGCTGGTTGATCGTTGTGTGTGGATTGACATGAGAAGAAGGTATAGGCCATAGAGGTGATTTGAAACCTTCGCAGAGAAGAGACGGTCTCGGGAGGACTTCTGGCGAAGACCGCAAGAAAAACGGACCATAGGAGCACGTCCGGTGGTCCACAAGAAATCCTGCCGGTGCGCCACGCCGGCACGGCGGCGCCGGCGGTCGGAGGCGGCGTCGGGCACCAGCCGGCCGCCAGGAGGCGGCGGTGCCCGACACGCGGCCAGTAAGGTCCGCCATTGCTGAAGCTGCGACATCATGCGGCGGTCCCGCGGCCGCACGGTACCAGGGGAGACCGGGGGTCGAAACCCCTAGTGGTCAAAGGGAGCATCCCCCACGTGGGGGGTCGCGGCTTCAATCGGGGGGGGGGGGGGCATCGCGCTCCCCCCTGTCCGCTAAGCTCGGCTCACTGAGCTGGCCAAGCAGCCACGCGAGTGCACCATGCCATGACGCCCAAGCCGGGCCGGGTCGCGCCTAGGCCGGGCCGGGCTGGGCGACCCGGTTCGGGCCGACCCATGGGGTCTCGGGCCGGGTCGGTCCGGGCCCGAACCCCCTATTCTCGGCAGTTTTTGTTCAAATGCCCATAAAATGGGCTACGGACCCCCGATCGATGCAACGTCAGTTGAGATGTGATCCTTGGATTGAGACGGTCATTTCATTATATTACACTCAAGATTTCGGATAACATTGGGTACATCTGGGTTTTTTCGAACATGAAACCAACCGGGCTCTCGGAGCAGAAACACTTATAACTTGAGATCCGGATGTCCGATTGATGTGCCATCGACTTTGTTGGATTTTTCTTAGTGAGATGAACCTTTGGGCTTACTCTGATCAATGTTTGGATTCATTTGGAGTGTGGTTGGGTTGGTTTTGACTTAAAAACCAACTGGGCCTTTAGAACGAAGAATCCAATAACTCTCAGACCGGGTGTCTGATAGACGCGCCGTCTGTCACGTTGAGTTCCTCTTTTCCAGACAGAACTTTGAGATACATCAACTTCGGACTACATGTCAGTTGATGTATCAACCCCTTGGCTCGTGGAGCAGACCCTCCTAGAACGAGCATTCTATGTGCGGGAACCCTAGAGCTGACTACGACTGCCACTACGACTGTGAAGACCATACTGAAATCCTATGTGGGTTCGGCGGCGATGAAGACTGCCCTGAAATCCTATGTAGGTTCGGCAGCTATGGAGACCGTACTGAAATCCTATGTGGGTTCGACGACGATGAAGACTGCACTGAAATCCTATGTGGGTACTGCAAGGATGCAGACCATACTGAAATCCTATGTGGGTTCGGTGGTGATGAAGACTGCACTGAAATCCTATGTGGGTTCGGCAGCGATGGAGACCGTACTGAAATCATATGTGGGTTCGACAATGATTAAGACTGCACTGAAATCCTATGTGGGTTTGGCTGTAATGAAGACCGTACTGAAATTCTATGTGGGTTCGACGGCGATGAAGACTGCACTGAAATCCTATGTGGGTTCGGCAGCAATGGCGACCTTACTGAAATCCTATGTGGGATCGACGACCATGAAGACTGCACTGAAATCCTATGTGGGTTCGATAGCTTGGCTGGTTTAGTATGTTATGTGGGTCCCAGCATAGATGAATCAGTGGCTATATCTGATCATATCTTTCACCGAAGAAGCATACATGTGTGAGCTGAGTCTTGAATTTCAATCAATATCTTCGATATGATTGACTTACTTTCCAGTGTGGATTGAGTTGGGTTATCATGTGTGGATTGGGTTGTACTATCCTGTGTCGACATGATCGAAATTGGGCTCAGATTTTGGAGCCAAATTGGAATTGAAGACTTAGGTATATATATGGGCATATACCTAAGTATTGTTGGTTGTTACTTCGTGATTGAATCTTTCCTTTTTGGATTATCCTTTGTGGATTCTGTGAGACCTTTGGGGGTCTCGGGGTCCCTACTGAGTAGCGTATACTCACCCCTGCATGGGCTATGCTCGCACTTTGTTGTGTTGGATGTACATAACAGACAACGCCGATCGAGGTTGAGGCTTATAGTGCGAGACGGTACCTGGAGGTGGACCTGACGACAAGAGGGTACCCGAAGGTTGACTCCATGACGAGACGATACCCAGAGCCAACAGATTAACGTAGAGAGATGAGGTGGCCATCTGTACCTACCCTTCAGGTAGGGACTCCGGTGGACGATCTAGGAGCAGCTTGACACCTTCATGCTGTTTTTTTCTTGTACTTTACTGTTGGGCTTGTATTTCCGGCCCCCTTTGTATTTTCAGCACTCTTGTTATATTGCTTCCTTCCACTTGTTCTCTTGTTGTGTGTGTGGTTACGTTTCTTAAAGTAAATGCCTTCCCAGTTATAGGGATTTACTCCTTTACTGCTAGTCGCCAGCCCCTGTCTTATGGGAGGCGGGCTTGGGGTTGTCACGGCACAGGTCCTGAGGACGGGTCGTGACAAATTGGTATCAAAGGAGTTCGGTTCTACCACAGAACACTGGAATCTGATCTTCTTCTATGTGAAGCAATAATGTTAAATGTATTGAGTTTGGTTATCAGTCCCAGGAGTCCAGTGTTGGTACGGTGGCCGACGTATCCGTACATCAGGACCCTGACTTCTGATTTCTGACTCAATGCATGAAAACATTGATTGCATGTGTGTTTCAAATGTTTTCTTTGTGATTACTTTGTGTCAGCTCACCAGGTATACTGTTTTGACCGTGGTGCACCTGTTTCTTTTCAGGATGGCCCCATGACAGCAGCTAGATAGGGTTTTCATCTTTGAGCGAGAAGAAAACTCACCGAGCGACGATGCCTCGGTGCAGGGACCATTTTTGGCGGAGGCACCGGCAGTACCACTACCCGCCGAGCCACCGATGCTACCAGCCCAAGTCGCTGATAGTGCACGTCTCCTTAGTGCACTGTACGAGTTTAATCATCAGAGACCACCCAGGTTCCGCAGGGAGAGGGACCCTCAGGCATCCGTGGATTGGCTGGAGGCGGTTGTGCGAGTTTTCAGGTTAGTGGGGACACCCGCTGACCTCATGGTGATCCTCGCAGCGAGCCTCCTGCACGCAGAAGTAGACAGATGGTGGTTCTTGATGCTCCAGGTGCACGATGAGGCACCTCTCCTCTGGACGGACTTTGAGAGCATCTTCCGCTCGGAGTTCGTCCCAGCAACCCTCCCTACAGTACGCATCCAGGAGCTACTACAGCTGCGGCATGGAAGCATGACCGTGGCCCAGTACACAGCGAGGTTTTGTGATCTCTCACGCTACTCCATAGATATGGTACGGGACCCGTTCTTCTGGGCCCGGACCTTCGATCTCTGACTGAGGCATGATATCAGGGCTTCTATGATCTCCCTCAACATTCCGACGCAGGCAGAGGTGTTGGAGAGAGCCCTTCTCATGGAGAGTTTTCTCTCCGAGTAGGCACCAGCGGTAGGACCCTCTGCAGGATGACCCGTAGCGGAGTCTTCTACAGCTGGTAGTAGACAAGTGACGCAGAGGTCCAAACAGGACAGACCATCAGATGGGAAATCTCAGGGTGAAGATTCAGTTGTGCGGGGCACATGAAGGAGAGCCAGCGACTCGAGGAGTAGGCAATGCTATGCATGCAGCGAGAAAGGTCACATGGCTCGGGACTGCCCGAATCGTCCTGCAGATGAGCAGCATGAGGTAGAGAGACCTCCCAGGAAGAGGTTCGACCATGGAGGTCCGTAGGGAGAAGGCGGGCGAGGTAGAGGAGTTGGCCGAGTAGTGGGTGGTGGACGACGCTTTGAGGCCCTACCACCACCACCACATGGGAGACCACCCCGACCGCATGGAACGGGTGGAAAAAGAAGAGATCAACTTTAGGAAGCTTATGCCAATGATCATGGAGCTCCGGGAGCAGATGGATAGGAGCGAGACTAGCTCCAGACATGGAGGCTTTTGTTCATTTTGCTTCTACCTTTGTTGATGTTTGTTTGTAGATGCTCGGTATCTTTGAACTTGAGCTGTAGTAATGAAAGAAACCTTTCCTTATGGCATTTACATTCATGTCCTCTCTTTTTGTTGTTAATAAAAGGTACTGGTTTAAAAACCTTTGACTTGACCCTCACTTTTGAGATACCTACTGGAGGATACCCAGGTACCACACACTAATGCCGACAATGTGACTCAACCCTTGGAGGTGAGAGTAACGGTCGGATCTCTTGGTAGTAGCGTCGAGGCCTTACGACGTCATCATTAGAATGGATTAGTATCATCTATGTTGGGATTGTCTATATTAGGCGAAGAACGTGGTTCATCCAGGGGATGAGACCAGATTTCTCTTATTGGCAATGAAGAAATCTTAGCAGCACTTGTAGGACCAGAAAAGGTCCAAGTCACCCAGGAGTAGAGGAGGAGAGCTCAGATCCAACAAAAGACTTATGCTAATAGGAGGTGGAGTCCACTAGAGTTCGAGGATGGCGACCACGTTTCCCTACGGGTCTCACCTCAACGTGAGTTACAAAGTTTTAGCAGAGGTGGAAAGTTGTCTCCACGCTTCATTGGACACTTCTTGGTCCTCATCAGGGTAGGTGAGGTGGTTTACCACTTGACCCATCCACCTCAGTTGCACCGGGTGCACGACGTCTTCCACGTATCTCAGATGAGGAGATACGAGCATGACCCGCCGCATGTCATCGAACATGGTGAGCTGGACACTGGAGATGGGGTGGCTTTTGCGGTGTTCCAGTAGAGGTTGAGGAATGACAGGAGCGGGTCCAATGAGGATGATCGATTCCTCTTGTGCGCTTTCGTTGGAAGCATGAGAACCTCCATGTGAGCACATGGGAGCGGAAGGCTCAGATGCATGCTCAGTACCACTTTTGTTTCCCTAGTTTTTGTTATAGCTTTACGGGGACGTAAAGCCCTGAGATGGAAGTAATGTAAAGACCTGTAAAATTCGAGGGAAATTTTTTTCTTAAATTTCGTTGGGTTTTCACAAGAATGCAGTTTCTGAAGGCACCTGATTCAGAGGCCCGGTGTGCCCGGAATCATTTTCCAAAGTTTGGCTTAGGTACATTCAGTGAACGAATGAGCGGGTTTTCCTAGCTTTTGAACCGGTCCACAGAATCGAAATCTGAGGGCACCGATGAAATCACATCGCCAGTAATTTCTTAAGAACACTTTTTCTGGAGTTTCGTTTGCTCGGGTGTGGTTATTAAAAATAGTGGGATAAGTAATGAATAAAATAAAATTTGTGCAACTAATTTTATTTTTATATAAGGTAGCTTAACCTTGTGCTTGACGGTTGGAGTGGGACCCACCATTACCCTAACTCCTAGGTAGAATATTATTGAGGTGGGTCCCACACGAGCCCCACCCCTTTATTTCTTTTCACCTCCTATGAGCATTTAATATGGCAACTCACCCGCAGCCCCTCTTAAATGCCAATCCAACTCTCGTGTTTAATTTAATTATTAAACACCTCATTAAATGGGTCAACGCTCAATAATTAAATCATGATCTTTTTTTGAATTTCAAAAACCGTTGACATGGGAAATAAAATAAGACAAAGCCTTATTTTATTATGTTTTTTTTGTTGTTTGGGGTAGATTTGAAGAGAAGAGCTCAAATCCTTGAATCTTCATCTTCTTCCTCCTTAAAGAAAACGAAGAACGCACTGTCGCCGACGAAGAATGCCGGCCTCCGTCAAAGGATGACGAAGGATTCCAAATCCTCGGAGATCGACGCCGCGACGCCAACGATTCTCTTCTCCGATATGTCTACGACGCTTGAGGAAACTTCTTCAGCGACGATTATTTCCTGTGACGAACCTTCGTCCGATGACGCATTGAGTTTGGGGTTATTTGTTTTTTTCATCAGTTATCCTTTGTTGTTCTTCGTCTATATTTTTGGGCCGCTTGATATCAACATCACGGGAGGAGGTCAGACCGCACGAACACGGTCGAATCTCCTCACCCTTTGTTGTTGTGATATTGCGGTTCGAAAGAAGGCGGCGCGGTGCAATGAAACTGCGCGTAATCATGGAGAAATACAACAAGGATGTGCGGCGCCGTTGCACCGTGCCGTTGAGGATGAACGAAACCGCGGCCGAAGTCGGGGTCGCGAGGGCGATTCAAAGACTCTTCTGGTTGACCGTTGTGCGCGGATTGATGGGAGATGATGGAATGGGTGACATAGGTAAATTGAAACCTTTGCAGCGAAGAGCCGGTCCCGGGAGGACCGCCGGTGAAGATCGCAGGCAAAACGGACAACCAGAGCGCGTCCAGTGGTCCGCAAAAGATCCTGCCGGTGGCGCCAGCGGCCGGAGGCGGTGACAGACACCGGCCGACCGCCAGGAGGCGGTGGTGCCTGGCGCACCGCAAGGAGGGTTCGCCGCAGCTGATGCCACAACGGCAGGCGGCAGTCCCGTGGCCGCGCGGGACCAGTGGAGACCGGGGTTCGTAACCCCCGACAGTCAAAGAGAGCGACCCCCAAGTGGGGGTCGCGACTTCAATTGGGGGGGCAGCACGCTCCCCCCTATCCACTCAAATCGGCTCGCCGAGCTGGCCAAGCGGCCGCGCGAGCGCGCCAGGCAGGGCCGCACCCAGGCCAAGTTGGGCCGGGTTGACCCTGTTCGGGCGGATGCAGGGGGGTCTCGGGTCGGGTCTATCCGGGCCCGAACCCCCTATTCTCAGAAATTTTTATTCAAATGCCTATAAAAAGGTTAGTAGAACTCCAATCGACGCACCGTCAGTTGAGATGTGATCCTTGGATCTAGGCGGTCGTTTCAGTATATTAAACTCAAGGTTTCAGAGAACTTTGGGTATAGCCGGGTTGGATCGAACACGAAACCAACAGGGCCCTTGGAGCGGAAACGCTTATAACTTGAGCTCCGAACGTCCGATTGATGTGCCATCTACCTTATTGGATTCCTCTTTGTGAGAAGAACCTTTTGGAGTACTCTGATCGAGGTTTGGATACTATTGGAGTGCGGTCGGGTTGGTTTTGACATAAAAACCAACCGGGACCCTAGAACGAAAAAGCCAATAACTCTCAGACCGGGCGTCCGATTGACGCGTCGTCTATCACGTTGAGTTCCTCTTGTTGAGGCGGAACTTTGAGATACATCAAATCCGGACTACGTGTCAGTTGATGTATCGACCATTTGGCTCGTGGAGCAGACTCTCCTAGAATGAGCATTTTGTGTGCGGGAACCCTAGAGCTCACTACGACTGCGACTGGGACTCTGAAGACCGTACTGAAATCCTATGTGGGTTCGGTGGTGATGAAGACTGCATTGAAATCCTATGTGTGTTCGGCAGCAATAGAGACCGTACTGAAATCCTATGTGGGTTCGACAGCGATGAAGACTACACTGAAATCCTATGTGGGATCGGCATGGATGAAGACCGTACTGATATCCTATGTGGGTTCGGCGGCGATGAAGACTGCACTGAAATCCTATGTGGATTCGGCAGCGATGGAGACCGTACTGAAATCCTATGTGGGTTTGACGACGATGAAGACTTCACTGAAATATTATGTTGGTTCAGTAGTAATGAAGACCGTACTGAAATCCTATGTGGGTTCGACAGCGATGAAGACTTCACTGAAATCCTATGTGGGTTCGGCAGCGATGGAGATCGTACGGAAATCCTATGTGGGATCGATGGCAATGAAAACTGCACTGAAATCCTATGTGGGTTCGACAACATGGCTAGTTTAGTAGCCTACGTGGGTCCCAGCTTAGATAAATCAATGGTTATATCTGAACATCTCTTTCACTGAAGAAGCATACATGTGTGAGCTGAGTCTTGAATTTCAATCAATATCTTCAATATGATTGACTTGCTTTTCTGTGTGGAATGAGTTGTGTTATCCTGTGTGGATTGGGTTGTACTATCCTGTGTGGATGTGATCAAACTTGGGCTCAGATGTTGGAGCCGAATAGGAATTGAAGACTTAGGTATATGTATGGGGATATACCTAAGTAGTGTTGGTTGTTACATCGTGATTGTATCTTTCCTTTGTGGAATATCTTTTGTAGATTCTATGAGTCCTTTGGGGGTCTCATGGTCCCTATTGAGTAGAATATACTCACCCCTACATGGGCTATGCCCGCACATCGTTGTGTTGGATACAGACAACGGACCTCGCTGATCGAGGTTGAGGCTTGTAGAGCGAGACGGTACCCGGAGGTGGACGTGATGACGAGAGGGTACCCGGAGGTGGACTCCACGACGAGACGGTACCCAGAGCTGACAGACGAACGTAGAGAGCTGAGGTGGCCATCTGTACCTACCCTTCAGGTAGGGACTATGAAGGACGATCCCGGAGTATCTTGACACCTTCCTGATGTTTTGTCTTTTTCTTGTACTATACTATTGGGATTGTATTTCCGGCCCCCTTAGTATTTTCAACACTCTTGTTATATTGCTTGCTTCCACTTGTTCTCTTGTTGTGTGTGTGGTTACGTTTCATAAAGGCAATTCCTTCCCAGTTATAGTGATTTTTGCCTTTGGTGCTAGTCGCCAGCCCCTGGCCTATGGGAGGCAGGCTTGGGGTAGTCACGGCACGGGTCCCGAGGACGGGTCGTGACATGGGGGTTCCACTATAGTCATCAAGGACTCAATCCCTATCTGATTAGGTGGGATTAACTATAAATTTATCTCTAAAGAACCCACACCCATGTTGATGGGGGGAATTTCACTATATATGAAGCCTCTATTCATCCCGCCCGATCACTACCTTCATTAGAAATCACCTCAAACCAGACTCATTTCCAAAAAATTCCACATAGTATATAAATGTACAAAAATGAGGTAATAATCATGTTCTTCATGAAAAAACACACAATATACAATAATTGTGGGCCAAAATCCATTTCCATACAACAGAGATACTGAAGATTAATGTATCATAAAAAAAGCAAAGGGGTATATGGTGTGTGATGGGTCCCACACGGTATATGGTCCCACTCTTTTGCGTCGCCATGTCCCTAGAGGTATATGGCTTCTAATCCATATAGAATTATCTCTGTTTTAGTGGTCAAAATGGAATGTCTAAACTATTTGGTATCAAGCCATGTCTTTATGGTCCTGTTTGTGTACTTGACCCTATGTCAATGAAATTTTGTACAATTCTATGTCTGTGGTTGTTTACTCCCACACCGAGTCTTCCTTATGAGATCCATCACATAGACCATCCACACATGGACAAGTAACATGATTTGTAGTAGGTATACACACTATTCCATCCTTATAAACATATAAAATCTTAGCCTTAAAAGCATATGGGATACACACCATGTGTTCAACTAGATACATGGTGTGTAGTTACAATTTCCGAATAATTTAATATCTATGATATGAATCTCAAATCAGTCAATAATTCCACATATCCTACCTCTCTTTCACCAGAGATTTCTAGATCTAGTAATGGATATTAATTTTTATCATCTTCGGTCTAGAAAATGAATCCTATCTACCCATAGGAGTTACATCAGGAGTTCTACATGCCTCAAATCCTTATTCAATCAAATAATTGTTTACTGATCATCAAAACGAGTATCCATTCCTTATAAAAATTCAATATTTGTCCACATTTAATTGTTGTGACCCCCTTTCACAAACTCATTGTGATTCCAAGGGTTTGATTGGCCTAGGTACCACCCAATAATGTCGAACCAAGACCGAGGGGTCCTATTTGTTATGAACATGAAGCAATTAGGGAGAAAGACAGTATAAAAAAAATAATATGATAGTTTCTAAGATTTTGTGGCCAACGATCAACAATGGGGATAGTCAGGGATTGAAAACCAAATGATTTAGAAAATTAATTGGTATATAGGAACATGCTCATGCCACAATTGGTGAAGATCATTTGAAGGGGTTGATATAATCAATTCATTTAATCAATAAATTTGTAAACCACTACTTGAAATGTCCAACCTAGAGATTCAACATTCATCATCTAATAACACACTCTCTTAAAATTTAAGGAATTTGATGTGTTCATTGTGTACATATCTTCTCTAATCCCGAGTTTTTTCATCATCAATAGTGATTTTCCAATGGTAGAAGAATGGAGAATATCTCAGAAGAACCTAATATTATGAGGCTATAAAAGGGAGAATCACCATGAAATTATAATTAAAAATGATTCAAATAGGTTAAAATGAATAAATGAACTAATTAATTTTCCCACATAACATAAAACTAATGGGAGATATAGCCAAACACCCTGTGCAAACTTAATTGTGATCATGCCTTGGGTAAACATAACATTCAAGACTCAACTATTTTCTTGGATTTCAGTTTTGATATTCCATTTAATAGTTATCACATTTTCATTAATAAATGTTTGTGCACAACATATAATATATTAAATGATTCAAATAAAGTTAATTTCTGGAACACAAGGCCTCAAAATTGCATTTCATCTTTCCACTCACATCTGAAAATATATATAGAAATATTAAAATGTATTACAAGGAAAAAACTAGTTCTCTACATCATTCCCCCATTCATGATTTTCATCCCTAAAAATAAAATCTAAATAAACAACTCAGGATACTAAGCCCACATCTAGCTCTACCACTCCCAGAATCTCTCCTAAAAGATCATGTGCTACCACATCATGGGAATCAAGGGGTGGTCCATCCATGTTGGGTCTTCTCCTATCGACAATAGATCTCCATCATGTGCTCTGAAAATGTGGATCTATCCTTAATTTCTATATCTCTATAGTCAGTAATGATCACAGGTTCATTCATGTATCTACCAAATTATGACATATTGAAGACATTGTGAACCCACTCCAACTGTATGGGTAGAGTGGGGTGGTAAGAAACCTCTACAACCCTGTTCATGATATCGAGCGGCCCGATGAAAATAGGGAAATATTTCATTCCTAGAAAAACCTCTAAATTCATCTTCATTGGGATACTGTCAGGAAAACATTTCATCCATTATCTTACTCCAAAGACCAATGATGATGATATGTGTTAGATTTTTTTCTTCTATAGGCCATCCACATCTACTCACCAATGAACTTAAACTTATCCATCATCTCATGGACCATATATGGTCCCTAAAGAAATGTCTTTCCGATCTATTTCCAGCACAATGGTGACCATCAGGGTCTCCCGTAAAGGTCCTAAAATAGTTTCATTCCGATTGTAGAGTGGATTTTTTTGTTGTAAGAAAAATAAATGAAGGGAAATTGATCACCAAAATCCACCCAAATTCTAACATGAAATCTCTCAGCACATCCTCTGTCACTTGGATAGTGTGGTCAGTGTTCACAAATATCTGGGGGAGAAAGTTTTTACTCATCATCATTTGGGAACTAAATGCCTCATAATGGAATACCCACAACAATTATGAAAATTTAACATTGTTATTAGATACAATCATCAAGGGATCCCCAGGAAGGCGAACAATATATTGTGCTTACAATGGCCTCAAACACACCCATTGAACTCTGATCCTTAATACTATAGAACATTGTTGAATTCATGAGTCAGTAAAATATCACATATATGGATTAATTTTCATTCACTATATACGAAATCCCTACCACCAAGTCCATGGATATGTAATCCAACTTCCACTTTGGGATCCCAATGGGCTACAACATACCTTCCAGAACATAGTTCTCATTATTTAGTTTATGACATGTGAGGCATTGAGAGATGAACTCAGATATGCTCTGTCTCATGTCAAACCAGCAAAACTATCAGTAATGGTCTCTATGCATCTTCCCCACAATAAGATCTATATATATGGTAGAAGTTTGGATCTGCCACATCACCTCCTACTAAATTTTGACTGGGACAACTGTTCATACCTAGAAAAATAAATAACAATTGCCTCTTTAAGAATTTCCAGCTTGTGAGTCCCCCATGGATATATGATCACATAAGACCCAACTGTCAATTTATATCAGTTGGGATTCTCTCACATGCTAAATAATAGTAGGAGTCAACACCATCAATTAAACAAAATATGTACCATCCTACCCCACTAGGGTTAGCTATAGGGTAGAAAACAGCTCTGAAGCCTCCTACACCAATTGAGCATTGGAATTATGGATAATGGAATCTTATAAATGGTTTCAATTTCCAAGAGTATATACTATATAAATGTAAATGAACTAAATGATCTCATTCCAACTTCATTCTCTCATGGCTATGTATCTTGGTGTGAATGCATACCTAAGACATTGATGTTCTGATTAAACTATATTACACTCTCCCAGAAGGTAGTGCCTCCAAATACTAAGGGTGAACAATACTAGTGTTATTTATAGTTCATGATGTCTGTAGTTCGACATGTGGGTTCTCAACTGACTCAACTCATATGACCTCATTTCCTTATACTTCATCAACACACAACTGATCCTATATCTTGAAGAATATCAATACCCTAGGTACACTATAACCCCATCTTGTAGACTCAACATAGAGAACTAGTCAAAATCCACTAAAATGCTTGAAAATGTCATGAATCTAGAACAAGAACTTTCACAACTTCCAATAGGGTCCATATCAAAACAATTATCATAAATGAAATTACTCCAAAAGTAAATGTCATGAATCTAGAACAGGCACTTTCACAGCTTCCCATAATGCTGGTTCTCTTGAAGAAAATCCTAAACCGTCCTCAAATTCTCCGCATAATTTTAGTCTGATGAAGAGTAAATGAGTATGTGTTCAATAAAGACAACAAAAAACTGATCTATGTATGACTAAAAAACATGGTTCATTAAATCCATAGATAGGGTAGTGGCATTCATCACACAAAAGGGAACCAGTAAGAACTAATTGTTTCCATAGCGACATCATAACAAAAAAATTGGAATATAAGCCTTGAGAAGCCTTAAATGGTGGTATACGAACACGAGATAGATCTTTGGGAAACTTCTTACACCTTGAAACTAGTCAAAATGTCTACAATGAATGAAAATGGATACATTTTCATTTTTGTGGTCAGATTCAAGAGACGATAATCCACAAAAATATATGAGATCCCATCATATATTTCATAACAAATACAAGAGCTACCCATGGGGGCACACTAGGTCTAATAGTTACCTTATCTCAAAGGACCTCCAACTACAATCATATATACTATAGCTAAATAGGGTATATTTAATAAGTTTTAGATGATATTCAAGTGGTATGAGGTTGAAAATCAACACAAAACTCTATCTTCCGACTCGTAGGAAGTCCCATAACATCATCAAGGAAGAAATCCATATAATCCTCTAATATAGAAATAATATATATTCTTGAATAACCTGTTTCACTCAAGAATATACTCTCTAAGGGATTCGTGATGGGATGAAACATCCACATTGAACACACTCACCCTACAATGATGCCTCCCTCTCTAGAAAATGAGAATTTATTTCCCTTAGGGCATATGAATGCGACTTGTCTATCGTGATAGACAATATAGGCTTAGACCATAGAAAACCAATCCATACCAAATAAGAAATCATTTTTTTCATCAGGGTGACCAAAAGGTCCCATGTGAACCTCTACCGAACAATTTATTTCCCACACTCCTGACAAAATAAAATATATAGAAGAAGTGTTTCCTATATAAAATTCAACCAAATGTTTTTGGGCTAGAACCTCAACTGTGATCTCTATCTCTTTCACCATTATTATAGTGATGAATTAATTAATGGAACCAATTTATACTAATACTGAGGTGAGAGTGAAAAACACATAGATCATACCTTGAATCATCTCATGCGTTTTTGAGGTCATATGCCTCAAAAGAAAATAGTTATCCATGACCCTGGTCGACAACTCTCGGATCTGGATGTGGGACACCTGGTGGTAGTGGTGGAAGGATATCACAACAACATCCAACCAAAATATCCTACTAATCTTACAATCCACCTCCCTAAGTCCACCCTTACCTCACTTGTTAGATCCCTAATTATGATGATGCATTTTCCATGGAGGCATGTTAGCTATTTGTTTAATGAACCAAAATTTAATCTATTTAAATTATATGTATATAATTATTTCATATAGTATAAATCACATAAAATCACATATATTACACAATAAAAACTTTTTAAATAAACAAATTATGAAATAAAAGGTATTTCTATAAATTAATGAGCACATCCAGATAGAAAATAATCATGTCCTTTTGAATAGTGTTGTGACCAGTAGGAATAGTAAACTGGCCTATAGAATAGTATCATCATCAATCAAAGTGTAAATTAAATTTTGGAATCTTAGAAATTAAAATATGATATGATTATATCATATTATATCTAAATTAATTTTTGAAAAATTATTAATCAAGCGTTGGAATATTTTTAAGTTGAAAGTAGTTAATAGAAGTTTTATAATTTATATAATTATTTAAATTAAAATTTATTTACCTAAAATAGATTGAAAAATTGAAATTCTATTTAGTTATTATTAGAAGATAATTTAATGAGATCTTTTGTTAAATTTTCAATGTGTCATAAAATCAGTTATAATTTTAAAATCAGTAATTTCCTTGTAAATGATTATTTTAAGTAAAAAAATAAATTACTAATTTTTTGAGAAATGAGTTCATAAAATTGAGTTCATTTTATATTTTACATGTCAAAAAATGGTTAGGGAGAATTATTTTATATTTTTTTAAAATATATGTTTTTTGGTGAATAGTAAAATATTTTAATTAATGATAAAATGTCAATACATGAATTATTGAGCTGTATAAGATGTAAGGATGATATAAGACCAAAATATAGAACAATACTTAATTATTTTTATATATTAAGTGATAAGGATAAAAATATTCATTTTCATGAGCCAAAATAATAAACTAATGAATACAATAATTAGAAAATGCTCATCTCCTCCCTTATAAATATCACCCCTCACCACATCTTCTTGTCACATCTTCTAATATTTGATCTGTAACACCCTAAAATATTTTTAGAAGTATATTTTTTATGTCTTATGTTATACACAACATCAATGTGATTCAATTGAGTCATTTTATAATAATTTTAGATATATAAAAATTTTATTGAACTTTTCACCGTCTTTTACTAACCTCCTAGGAGCTTTTTGAAAATTTACATAAAACATAATTTTCCCGCTTATATGACTGGAATTTATAAAATTTGAGATAAATGGTTAATATAAAGGAGTAAAATGTGGTTCAATAATATATAAATAATTTTCGTTGAATAGTAACTTTTTACTTTTTTACCACTATTAAAAGTAAATAGGGTAATTAAGGGTAAAAATTGTATTATTATTACCCTAACACATGTCATAATTCAATTGGATATGTTTAATTCGACCAAAAACAACTTTAGGAATAAAAGATGACCATTTTGGTCCACTTGGATTAGATTAATACATTTAATGTTATTTTATTTAAAGAGGAGGTAAAATAGTTAAAATCAATGTTTAATAACTAAAACATTTTTAATATAGGGATATAAATAAGATAAATTCTAATATGAATATTCATTAGAAATATAAAAATATTTCCTACATAATGGTATTTTATTTGTATTTTTTGGACATTAAATAAGGTAATTTATTTATGATACAATGATGATGCAGTAATTACCTTATTAATGAAATATTATCATAATTGATATTATAAATACCCAAATAAATGTAATTTGAGACTTTTTAAGAATTAGAATAATTTTATTGGTTAAATTGAAATATTATTGTTTATTTAATTATCTTTTTTATATCTAATAATTTTGTTATGAGTTTTACAAAAATCAATTACCAAATAGTGTCAAAATTGACATAAAATAATTTTTAAAACAAATATTATATTATTAATTTTAATTTTATTCCTAAAAATCAAAGGATCATTCAAATTACTTTAATAAGGTTATATATGTTAATAATTTACAACATGATGTTCATTAGGCTTGATATAGTATGTTTACTAACCATATAATGTAAGAAAAAAAGAAGACACGGTAAAAGTTAAATTATTTAACTTAGAGTAAAATCTAAATTATAAGGTTAAAATAGTAACCTAAACATTAATAAATCCTATTGGTTGAGATTATTTCGACCCATCCCCGCTTTTGCGTCAAAATAAATCAGTTTGGAGCTATTAAAAACCGAAAATGACTTTATAATAAAATAATATTTTAAGTTTTTTCATAAGGTGCCCCTCTCCTCCCTTACAAAAAGGCATCACCTCCCTATCCTCCTCACACCACATTGAGCCTTAAAGCTCAGCCAAAACCTTAAAATTTCTCTTCTCCACTTCCTTAGAAACGTCTTAGAGGTCCTGGCTTTCTTCAAATACCAATTTTAGTTCCCTAAGAGAAGGTTTCAAAGAGGCATGTCGAAGAAGAGGTCATATCCGTTACCGATTCTTTCAAATTTATTTCTTCTTCTACTTCCTATTATTTTGTTGTTTAATTATGAATTAAAAACATCAGTATCACTCATATACTTATATGTTATTATAAATATGAAACAACCCTATTACACCTTCTATCCATCCTACGGAAAATGAAATCATCACGCGTGCGTACATACGGAATACCGTCTCCACGCTATGGTGTAATCTATTTTCCATCAGCACCTTACTTGGATGTGTATAATGGGGTAAATAATAACTATATATGATTATTTAAAGTGATATTTATTATTAAATAGTATACATACACTCTAATATAATTCCACAATCATGGGAATGATATCATCGCTCGTGCATACGTATGGCCTACCGTCTCCACAATGTGATGTGACTCATTCTACATGATCATCAATGCATAAGGATTATATAAATGAATTAAATTAATAAAAATGATATATATTACAATAATCCTATTCTTTAAATGAGGTATCTATAAACTAAAAATAAGAATAAGAATTTATTCAACAAAACACACATAAGAACAAAAAGCTATAAACACCCGAATAACAAGTAGTAATGAAATATTACTAATAAGAAGCTATGAATATGACCATATATGATATCATAACAATGATTATGATTATGGAATAAGTCAATGACATTATTTAAATCATTATACAGGAGGTTCAGACATTTACGAAGAAAATCGGACCTAAGGTAAAGGAAAATATCACAATCTCATTTTTATCTGAGATTGTTTATTATTCAGAATTTACTGGGTCATATTTATCATCCAAATCCATGTTTCCTTAATATGTAATATTAATTATATCATCCTAAAATTGTTTAAATCCAATATTACCCACTGGTGAGTTTTTAGTAAAAGATATTAAATGAATCTTTTGTCATTTTTAGTACGAGGTACTTTTTTACATTTCTGGCCAAAGTATGAGAAGAATGTTTTTTAACTTATACGAAATGAATGGATTTTTATGATTTCATTGAACATTATTTCCATAAAGCATTCTTTAAAAGTTTTTAAGTTTATTTATAATTAACTTCTTTTAATTTAAAATTGTATGACATGTTAAGAATGGAAAAATGTTTTTGAAGTAGAAAGGACATTTTCTTCAAGAATGGAGTTCAAGTGTTTTATCAAAATTATTTTCCGTCTAAGATAATATAGGGTTCTGTTTCTATCCCTATTATTACATATTTTTCATTATGTTATGATGTATTATCTTTATGAAGTTCTTTTACGAAATTTTTTATGATGTCATGATGTTTATGAATCCCATTTTTATTACATGGGTTATGCTCTGATTTATGATTTTGAGGCACACATAATAATGGTTTCATAATGAGATGGGTGAGACCTATATCTCCCTCTAATGCATTGGGTAATGATCTAAATCTCATGAGATAGACATGGCTGGAATGGCAGGTTAATCCGGTTCAGTGATACAGGACTGAAACGAGGAGTGAACTCGGTTCAGAAATGGACTTTGTCCACTAGGATAGTCTTGGCAATGATTCTTCACTACTAAGAAATGATTCTCTATGATTAAGTGTGTATGACACAATGTTTCATGTTTTACGTTATGATTATCTGGATTAAATTTCACTATTATGATTGATCGCATGTCATGATATTATGATCTCTTTTTCAGGATAAGATTTTCAAAATGTTATATTCTTAGGAATAGGATATGATTGATATTTCTTTTGTTTACCCTTATTGAGAATTTGAGCTCACCGTTTTGTATTTTTTCTTTTCCCCAGGTCAGGAAGAAGGGTATTAAGTAAGATATGCCAAAGGGACTCTAGATTTGATAAAATAAAAGGGAGACAATGTAGATGATTTATGAACCAGTTGTTTATGTTTCCGAGTTTCTAAAGACACTATACCTATAAGGTCCTTTCATGGTTTCGTTATATGTTGTAATAACAATGATTACATTTTGAATTAATAACAATGTATGTAATGTATGGGTTGTTATAGTTGGTATAATAGGAAAGGTATAGTCAACCTTTATAAACTAGGATGTGAAAGCCTTAGTAAGAACCCTAAAGATATGTATAAGAATAGAACACAATCTTAGTGTTTTAGAAATGGCCATGAATCACCAATGATAAGACCTAAAGCGTGAAATTTTATTCTT
Organism: Viscum album; assembly: GCA_963277665.1. Lineage (NCBI taxonomy): Eukaryota > Viridiplantae > Streptophyta > Magnoliopsida > Santalales > Viscaceae > Viscum > Viscum album. Next base: position 845,179,686 of record OY728131.1, on the reverse strand, counting down.
GAATATGTGGTTTTACTATTATGATTAGTGTTTCTCACACTATGATTATTGGTTTTAGTCAATGGCTGGAACCCGAAGGAACCATGTTAATGCTGAATGCGACGGGCAATGCAATGACTTTCTCCCTGAGCAACCAAACGTTTTGGGAGCTGGAATGAAAACTCTTGTAGCCATGCTCACACAAATTTCTCAAGCTATAAATCATGAAGGAATTCCAAACGGGCAAAGGAAGTAGCAACATGCTGTTGAATCATTCATGAGGCAACGTCCACCCTCATTCTGTTGGTCTACTGATCCATTAGTGGTTGAACAATGGATTAGTACCACTAAAAAGATATTTTCAGTTATTCAATGTTCTGAACATGATAAATTCATCTTAGTGGTATATCGTTTGGAAGGTGAAGCTGATCAATGGTGGAATCGTATCGAGAATACGAGGCCATGAGATGAAATTGAATCCATGGAATGGGACGAGTTCAAGAACTTATTTTTCAATAAGTACTTCCCTCGTATTCTTTGAACAAAGTTGGGGAAGGAGTTTCTTGACCTAAAGAAAAAGGATGATGAATCTGTTGGTACCTAAGAAAAAAATTTTACAAGACATGCAAGGTATGATTTTGGGATTATTATCCAACCTGAGAGTAAGATCGATCGATTCATAAGCGACTTAAAACCAATTCTTCAAAGGGTGTTATCCATAAGGGACTTTAATAGCTACTAGGAAATCGTTCGATGTGCTTTCAAGGTTGAGATGGTTATTGGAGTAACCCATCATTCATATGCATTTGATAAGAAAAGGAAAATGTAATTCAAAGGGAAATCTAAAGACCACACTGAAAAGAACATGAGTTTTCCATTATGCTCAAAGTGTGGAAAGAAACATGGAGGGATTTTTATTAAAGGTATATGTAAATGTTTCAAATGTGGAAAGGAAGGTCATCGGTCATTTGAATTCCGCAATGATGGGAATAAGATATCTAGTGATGCGAACAATGATAATGCTACACAGAGTGCATCTCTTACACTTCAATGTTACAAGTGCAAGGAAATGGGGAATTATGCGATTGAATGCCCTAATACAAGGGTTTTTGATGACGATCGACGTCAAAAAACTATTATGGCTAATGAAAAAGGAATGTCACATGAAATTTCTATCAGCGATGTGGAGTACGATAACGAAGTGGTGAGAGGTACACTTACCATCCACTCTAAAGTAGAAAATGTTTTATATGATTCTGGATCCACCCACTCTTTTATTTATGAAGAATTTTCTAAGGGTATCTCCATATTACCTTAGAAGTTAGATATTGATTTAGCTGGGACAACCCCTAATGGAACGACAGTCGCATCAAAAGTTTTCAATTCTTCTCCGATTGGTGTTTGTGGGAAATTCCTTCCTGAAAATTTTATGATCCTTCCTATAGTGGAATTTGATGTGATTCTTGGAATGGATTGGATTTCTTTATATGGATCTCATATCAATTTCCAAAGAAGGGAAGTCACATTTTAAATTCCATATCAATCTATGACCGTCTATCGATGCAAGGATAAACATAGCCTTCCAGTGGAAACTTCTTCCATCTTATGGGTCTTGATTCCACTAAATGAAGGTTATTTATCTCAAATTATTGGTGTGAAAATCACGATTAATAATATTCCCATTGTACGAGAGTTTGATGATGTCTTTGTAGAGGTATTGTCAGGTCTTCCACCAAATCGTGAAGTTGAGTTTTCAATAGAACTTGTACCAGGTGCTATGCCTATTTTAAAGGCACCTTATAGAATGAACCCAATTGATTTTCAGGAATTGAATAATCAACTCCAAGAGAATATTGATAAGGGATTCATATGCCCTAGTGAGTCACCTTGGGGAGCTCATGTTCTATTTGTTAAGATGAATGATGGATCAATGAGAAACTGCATTGATTATCGAGAACTTAACAAGATCACTATCAATAACAAATATCCTCTTCCATGCATTGATGACATATTTGACAATCTACGCGGAGATCAATACTTCTCCAAGATTGATCTTCCTTCAGGGTATCAACAATTAAGGGTCAAAAGGGAGGATATACCAAAGACCTCTTTTTGTACAAGGTATGGACACTATGAATTTATAGTGATTCCATTTGGTCTTACTAATGCCCCTGCTATATTCATGGATTTAATGAATAGTGTCTTTAGAGAATATCATGATCAGTTTTTGGTAGTCTATATAGAAGATATTCTTGTCTATTCATAGAGGAAGGAATAACATGAAGATCACTTGAGAATTTTATTAAAGACCCTAATATAGGAGAAGCTTTATGCCAAATTTACAATGTGTGAATTTTGGCTTCAAAAAGTTTAATTTTTGGGTAATATAATCTCAAAAGAGGTGATATATATGGATCCAGCAAAAACATAGGTTATCAAAAGATAGTCCATACCAACAACTGTAACTAAGATCCGACGTTTTCATGGGTTGGATAGATATTATCGACGTTTTGTGAAAGAATTTTCACGATTATCTAATCCACTCACCAGGTTGAGTTGAAAAGGAGTTAAGTTCGTTTAGACGGAGGAGTGTGTAGAGAATTTCAAGGAGTTAAAAATAAGGTTATCCAGTGAACCTGTACTCACACTGCCTTATAGTGGAGAAAGGTTTGTGATCTAAAGTGATGAAGAGAAGAAGGGACTGGGGTGTGTTCTCATGAAAATTGATATACTGATAGTTTATGCCTCGCGACAGTTGAAAATCCATGTACAAAATTATCCAACTCATGATTTGGAGTTCGCTGCGGTAATCATTGCATTAAATATTTGGAGTCATTATCTTTATGGTGAAAGGTGTGATATTTATACTGATCATAAATGTTTAAAGTATATTTTCACAAAAAAGGAGCAGAATATGTATCAAATAATATGGTTGGATCTGATTAAGGATTACGACTGCTCAATTCATTACCACCCTGGGAATGCAAACAAGGTGGCAGATGCATTAAGTCGACAAGACCATGCTAGCTTATCCATGATGAGGATCACAAAAGATCCAACATTTATAGATTTACAAAGGATGGATCTGTGAATTTTAATGGAAGGGGAGAAATCTTATCTTTCTCAAAAGAATGTTCAACAATCTATACATGTGAAGATTAAAGAGGCATAGAAAGAAGATGTAGAGTTACAAAAGAAAGTGAGAAATGTTCCTCAATTCAACCTTGATTGTGATGGGATAACAAGGTTTAGGAATCGGGTTTGTGTTACTCCCATCCCAGAATTAAAGAAGAGGCTACTGGATGAGGCTCATAGTTCTTCATTCTCTATTCAACATGGAAGCATGAAGATGCATAGGGACCTGAAAGAGTAGTTCTGGTGGGATGTAATGAAAAGAGATGTTGTTGAATATGTCTCTCGATGCTTGATTTGTCGGCAAGTTAATGCTGAGAGACAGAAGTCTAAGGGGATGTTACAACCATTACCCATACTGGAATGGAAATGGGAAAACATCACAATGGATATTGTCACTGGACTTCCAAAAACATCCAAATGAAATAATGCTATCTGGTTTATAGTTGATTGTCTTATGAAGATGGTACACTTCATTTCTATTAGAGAAGATTTCTCTCTGAATCAGCTTGCCAGGATATATGTGAAGTAAGTGGTAAGATTGCATGGAGTTCCACTTTCCATTATATCTGATCGGGATCCGAGATTTACCTCAACATTTTGGAGAAGTCTTCAGAATACTCTGGATACATAGTTGAGTTTCATCACTTATTATCATCCTCAGACTGACGGTCATTCTGGGAGGACAATTCAAACTCTAGAGGATATATTGAGATCTCGCTCTATTGATTTCAAAGGTGGTTGGGATCAACACCTACCTTTGGTGTAATTTTCTTATAATAATAGCTTTCACTCCAGTATTCAGATGTCTCCTTATGAATCTCTCTATGGAAAGAAATGCAGGACTCCATCTTGTTGGGATGAAGTTGGGGAAAGAAAGCTATTAGGACTTGATCTTGTTGATGAGATGAGAGAAAAGGTCCGATCTATTCAACAACACATAAGAGCAGCTCAGAGTCGACAAAAAAGTTATGCCAATAATAGAATAAAAGAAATATAGTTTGAAGTGGGTGATAAAGTGTTATTACGAATATCTCCTTGGAAGATAGTAATGAGATTTGGAAGGAAGGGAAAGATGAGCTCTAGGTATATCGGCCCTTTTGAAATACTGGATCATGTTGGGAAGGTAGCTTACCGATTGGCACTTCCACCGAATCTCTCTCAATTTCATGATGTGTTCCATGTATCTCTCCTGAGAAAGTACATACCAGATCCTTCACATGTACTAAGCTCATACGTTGTACCACTAGAGCAAGATCTTTATTATGAAGAACAGCCGATAGAGATTCTGGATCGTAGTGAAAATTTCCTAGGGAACAAGACCACTCACTTGGTGAAAGTTTCATGGAGGAACCACCAATTAGAATAATCTACATGGGAGGTTGAGGATATGATGAGGGAGAGGTATCCTCATCTGTTTGTTTAAATGGGACGAATTTCGAGGGCGAAATTCATTTTAAGGGGGGTAGAATGTAACACCCTGACATTTTTTGAGAAGTATATTTTTTTGTATTACATTATACGCAACATCAATGAAATCTTTCACTACAAACAACACTATCTTGGCTTGGTTTACACGCAATCACGACCTTGCATGATGTCTTGTGTTGTACACAATACCGAGTTTCACTTAACGATGATATACTATTAAAATATTATATAAACTAGCCGTTATGAATAGTAATTCCAACTTTTTGAAATTTTATAAATTTTATCTTTCAAAATAGACTTCATTTTTGGATTCATAATATCAAAATTATGCTAGGGTGAATTTTTGGTATTTTTTTGAAAACTTTCAGTTTTTGATGAATACTGAAAACACTGGGTTACTATTTAAAAACCGAATCTTTTATTTAAATAATTATTTATTTTATTTAACTTTATTTTAGGTAAAAATTGATACATAATACCTATATAAGTTCAATGTGATTCATTTGAGTCATTTTATAATAATTTTAGATATATAAAAATTTTATTGAACTTTTGACTGTCTTTTACCTACCTCCTAGGAGCTTCTTGAAAATTTACATAAACCATAATTTTCCCACTTCTATGGGAGGAATTTAGAAAATCCTAATGACATGGTTAATATAAAGGATTAAAATTTGGTTCAATAAGATAAAAATAATTTTTGGTGAATAATAACTTTTTACTTTTTTTACCACGGTTAAAAGTAAATAGGGTAATTAATGGTAATAAGGTATTATTATTACCCTAACACATGTCATAATTCTATTGGAAAAGTTTAATTCGACCATAAAAAACCTTAGGAATAAAATATGACCTTTTAGGTCTACTAGGATTCGATTAGTACATTTAATGTTATTTTATTTGAAGAAGAGTTAAAATAGTGAAAATCAAAGTGTAATAACTAAAATTTTTTTAATATAGGGTTATAAATAAGATAATTTAGACTATAAATATTTATTATAAAGATAAAATTATTTCCTACATAATGGTATTTTATTTGTAATTTTTTATATTAAATACATTATTTTATTTTTGACACAATGATGATGCAATAATTACTTTATTAATGAAATATTAACATAATTGATATTATAAATACCCAAATAAATTTTATTTGAGACTTTTAATGAAATAAAATAATTTTATGGGTTAAAATGAAATATTTTTATTGATTTAATTAACATTTTTCTAACTAATAATTCGGTTATAATTTTCAAAAAAATCAATTACCAAATAGTGTCAAAATTGACAAAAAATAGTTTTTAAAACAAATATTATATTATTAATTGTTATTTTATACCTAAAAATCTATGGTTCGGCCAAATGACATATCTAAGGTTATATATATTAATCATTAACGACATGGGGTTCTTTTCTCTTGTTATAGCAAGTTTACTAACCATATAATGTAAGAAAACAAGAAGACACTCTAAAAGTTAAATTATTTAACATAGAGTTAAATCTAAATGATAAGGTTAAAATAGTAACCTAAACTAGTCTAAAGACTAATGGTTGAGAGGATTTAAACCCATCCCCACCTTATATTCTAAATAAATCAGTTTGTAGCTATTAAAAACCAAATATTACTTTATAATAAAATAATATTTTATGTTTTTTCTAAGGTGCCACTCTCCTCTATTATAAAAGGGCCACTCCTCCCTCTTCTCCTAACACCACGTTGAGCCTTCAAGATCGTCCAACCCCTGACAATTTCACTTATCCACTTCCCTAGAAACATCCTTGATTTCTTGGTCTTCTTCAAAGGCCAATTTTAGTGCCCTAAGAGGAGGTTTCAAAGAGGTGTGTCGAAGAAGAGGTAATATCCATTACCAATTCTTTCAAATTTATTTCTTCTTATAATTCCTCTTATTTAGTGGTCATATTATGAAGTAATAACATAATTATCACTAATATACTGATATGTTATTATAAATATGAAACAACCATATTTCACCTCCTATCCATCCTACGGAAAATGAAATCACCACGCGTGCGTACGTACAGAATATTGTCTCCACGCCATGGTGTAATCTGTTTTCCATCACCACATTACTTGTATGGGTATAATGGTGTAATGATTAACTATATTTGATTATTGTAAATATATATTTATTTTTAAATAGTATACATACACTCCAATACAATTTCACGATCATGGGAATGATATCATCGCTCGTGTGTACATACAACCTACCGTCTCCATGATGTGATGCGACTCGTTATACATGATCTTCAATGAATAAAGATTATATAAATGAATTTAATGAATAAATATGATATATATTACACTAATAAAATTATTTAAATTTGGTATCTATAACCTAAAAAGAAGAATAAGAATTTATTCGACAAAACATGCATTAGAACAAAAAGCAATAAACACCCGAATAACAAGTATCTATGAAATATTACTAATAAGAAGCTATGAATATGACCATATATGATATAATAACAATGAGTATGATTCTAGAATAAGTAAATGACATTATTTAAACCATTATACAGGAGGTTCAGACATTTAGGAAGTAAATCAGACCTAAGGTAAGGGAAAATCTCACAATCTCATCTTTATCCGAGATTATTTATACTTAAGAATTTACTAGGGCATATTTATCATCCACATCCATGTTTACTCAATATGAAATATTAATTCTATCCTCCTACAATTGTTTAAATCCAATTTTTCCCATTTGGGATTTTTTAGTAAAAGATATGAAATGAATCTTTTTCTGTTTTTAGTACGAGGTTCTTTTTGACTTTTCCGACCAAAGTACGAGAAGAATGTTTTTTAACATATACGGCATGAAAGGATTTTTATGATTTCATAGAACATTATTTCCATGAATATTCCTTTACAATTTTTCATGTTTATTTTTAATTAACTTCTTTTAGTTTAAAATTTTATGACATGTTAAGAAAGGAAAAATGTTTTTGAAGTAGAGAGGATATTTACCTCAAGAATAGAGTTCAAGTGTTTTATCGAAATTATTTTTCATATAAGATAATATAGGGTTCTATTTATATCCCTATTATTAAATTGATTTTATTATGTTATGATGGAATTATCTTTTTGAAGTTCTTTTATAGATTAGGTTATGATGGCATAATGTTTATGAATCCCACTTTTATTACATGTGTTATGTTATGATTTATGATTTTTTTGGAACACATAAGAATGGTTTCATTATGAGATGGGTGGGACCTATATATCCCTCCACTGCATTGGGTAAAGATTTATATCTCATGAGATTGACATGGTTGGAGTGGCAGGTTAATCCGGTTCAGTGATACAGGACTAAAACGAGGAGTGAACTCGGTTCAGAAATGGACTTTGTCTGCTAGGATAGTCTTGGAAATATGTCTTGCCTACTAATAAATGATTCTCTATGATTATGTGTGTATGCCAAAAGGATTCATGTTTTATTTTATGATTATCTTGATTAAATTTCACTATTATGATTGATCCCATCTCTTGATATTATGATCTCTTTTGCAGGATAATATTTTCAAAAATTTATGTTCTTATGAATATGATATGATTGATATTTCTTTTTTTTTACCCTTACTGATCATTTAAGCTCACCCTTTTGTATTTTTTCTTTTCCCCAGTTAAGGAAGAAGGGTATTAAGTATGATATTCCAAAAGGGACTCTAGATTTTATAAAATAAAAGGGAGATAATGAAGATGATTTTTGAACCAGTTGTTTATGTTTCCCATTTTCTATGGACACTATACCTATACGGTCCTTTCGTGGTTTTGTTATATGTTGTACTTAGTGTGCTTACATTTTGTAGTAATAACAATGTATGTAATTTATGGGTTGCTATATGATCCCTATCAAAATTTTAAGAATAATATTACCAAAAAACTACCCCACATCATAGATATCTTTGTCTCATAAAAATACAAAACACTTTTCCTAAATGAGGATCTCAAGAAGGTGAAATTGAAGAGGTAAACCCCTCTTTCATTTTTTTTAATTTTTTTCAATTTTATTTCATTCCTTGTCTTCTCCTAACCTACACCTATACAAGAGGAATGATAAATATAGTATATTTTATATACTTTAACTTTATATGTTAATGTAATAATCTATCTTCTAATATATTCACTTTTATATTCTTCTAAAAAAACCATCCTTGGTGTATCAATTTACCGCCGTCGTGGAGGATGCTTCTTAATTTTTCACCACCAACTTCAGGGATGGTTATAAAACCATATTTATAGTAAAATAATATTCTATTATACATATTATAATTTATAAAATGTCTAAGAACCAATATATAATCACAATGTTAAATAAAATGATATAAACTCACAATGGTTGTAAAACCCCCCAAAATTAATTAAATTATTTTCACTAATGTTCAATATAACAAATAATCCTGAGACCATATAAAAAATTATATAGAAGATCATTTAAATGTTTTTAAGTTCAGTAAAAAAATATAATTTCAATTCTATAGAATCATTCCCTCTTAACATAATCTTCTATACTCATATACAAGAAAACTGGTCATGAAAACTATGGAAACAAACAATCATGAACGATGAAATTAAACTCTATAACTCATCATAATGCCAATAAAGTATCTTAATAATACTATAATGTATAAAATTAACGAATAAAAGACTCTTTATTTGATAATTAATGGATTTAATTTGATTTCCCCGGATATTAAGGTGAACAAAGCATTCAAATATAAGGTGTGGGAACTCTCGAACCCAACTCTCTTTCATTGGATTTTCTCTCTTCCACACCTTTTTCAGTATAAATGCTCTTTTATTTCTCAATAAATATAATTCATTTCTCATTTACTTTTTTCTCTTATAGGATATAAATGATTCTAATATGGTTTTATGAAAAATGAAAATATTTTTCTGAAAGTATGTATTTTTCTAAAAAACACATCTTTTACATCTATTGAGAATGTTTCGTTTTCAGTCTAGATTGATTCCAATAATATTTTTCCCTTTATTTGGAACTCTAATGTTTATGGATTTATTCATTATGAAATGAAAACCATTCCACTCCATGGGTTAATTTAGGATCAATATTTCTATATATTTTATGTGGCATGCATGATAATGTAAATGTTATGATGTGACGGGTGTGTTTGAAATTATATAGTGCATGTAATTTTTTTGATGCAATAGGTGAACCCTGAATTATATATCACTCCAATGCATTGGGTAATTTTATTTATATCATGAGATAATTTGAAATATGAATGACCATGATGATATCTTTCTTTATATCTATGTTTGGTATTTTACCACTATGACATGATGTTTCATTTTTATGCATTGTCATATTCCATGACATTATCGAAAATCTTCCTCTCATTATTATGATTATGATCCTGTTATTATATTATTATGATGATTATTATTCTCACCAATGTTTCATTTCTCTTATTCATCCTCTTAATGGAATTTTATCTCACCCCATGTGAGGGATAATGTGGAAATACTTGAATGACATTCACAATGATTTGGGAGGTGTTGTTCAAAATTTATTGGAAATTATTTCCCATCTCTCTAGCTCTATAAACAATAACCTAAATAATTTCCAATGTACTCCTTTTTATAAGAGAGAGAGGAACCGGATTTTGAGTTGTCTATATAGAAACAACCACTAAAATTTATGGGAACTTATGACCTAATCATCACAAAATAACGGGTTAACTCAATTTAGATGATCTTTTCTATGATTCAATGTTCTATGATGGAGAAGATGACTCTGGATGTTTATTATTTTTATGGAGAGTCCAACCAATGATATGAATTGATTAAGAATTCCAATCCAAGGAAAACAACTAAAGATATGGAGTGGGATAACATTAATATGATGTTTATTAACAAGTATTACCCTTGAAATCTTCATAAAAATATATAGATTGAAGTCATAAAGAAGAAGAAAAGGGAACAAAAATATATCATGACCTATGAAGAAAATCACAAAAGTCATTGAAGATATGATTCAATTTTTTCAATAATGATAGAATAATAGATATATTCTTCATGGGTTTAAAACTAATCCTTCAAAATGCTATAGAAAATTGAGGCAGTGAGAGAATTAATAGGTTGTTCTATGCTCTCTCAATGTGAAGATGGATTTTAGTGAATGGCCCCACAACTATGATGATAATAAGTCAAAGGTTGAGTTTACATATGGAGGATCTAATGAAAAATACAGAAAGAAAACTCAACCACCCACACGTAAAAAATGTGGTATGGAGAATTTTGTGCACATACTCAATGAGATGGAGAAATTCTATATGTGTGGGATGGAAGGCTGGAAAGACTATGAATATCAAAGATACATGTAGAAGAAAGAAAATGTGGTTGAAGAATGGGGAACACCACCCACGGTCCAATGCTTCAAATTTATGGAAAAATGTCACTATGTAATCTATTGCACTAAACCCCGACTCCTAAAGGGAAATCAACATCATTATCCACCAAATGAAAAGGAGAAAGGAAAGGATTATTCCATCAAAACTGTTGAGGTGAAGCCCGAAAATGATGTGGTGACAGGTATGTGGTTTTTTTATAAAAATATGAAATGTACTATTTGATTTTAGTAGTACACATTACTTCATATCTTTCATGTTTAGTAGAAATATTAAGAAACCACCTCAAAATACAGTGGTTGAGTTAACTATGACAAAAAAATGGGGATGTTATTGCATCCAATGTATATAACTCCACCCAAAGTAATGTGTGTGGACTGAGCCTCCCAGAAAATCTTGTATTACTTATATTGAATGATTTGAAAATATTTTGGGCATGGTTTAGCTATCATTTGACAAAGATACCATCAACTATTGAAAGAGGCATATCACTCCTCACATGATATAGAATCCTTTAATTTTATAAAAGTGCAAGTAGGAAAATGAATACTATTTGGATATATCGCCTTAGGTATTGATATTAGTTCCATATGTGGAATCATATATAGCACAAGTGATTGTGCTAAATGAAAAATAAAGATATAAGACACACCCATTATGAGGGGTATAATTATGTATTCCCTAAAAAAAATTCTGGTCATCCTCCTGAATGAAATATTTAGTTATCAATTGAACATATTCCTAGATCTCATCCTATATCGAAGACCCCTTATATAATGTGCACCATTGAGTTGGAGGAACTAAATAAGCTGTTATAAGAGAATATAGATAAGGCTTTTATATGCCTTAGAACTTCACCAAGGGGTACACATGTCCTATTCATCAAGAATAAGGATGGATCAATGCACCTCTGTATTGATTTTTATAGGCTCAACAAAAATAGATAATGAAAAAGTATCCCCTTTCGTGGATAGATGACCTGTTTGATCATTAGTGTGTGGTCAAGTATTTCTCTAAGGTTGACCTTCGGTCAAAATATCAACAATTATAGGTGAGGAAGGCGGATATTTCTAACAATAACTTTTTGATGAGGTATGGACACTATGAGTTCATATTGATTCACATTAGACTCACTAATTATCTAGTAATATTAATTGACTTATTTATTATTATCTCTAGAGATTACCATAACAAATTTTTTGTTTCCTTTATCAATGATATTCTGATATACTCTATGTGGAAGGTGTAACATGAGGTGCATTTGAATACAATTATATATACTTTGTTAAGGGATAGTCCTTAAGAAATGTACAGTAAATGTGTGTTTTGTATGGAGGTCATATCAATAATGGGTAATGTTATCACTAGGAATGGAATATATATGGATGATTCTATGGAAAGAGAAATCAAAGAGTGGCGCCAATCAACATATGTGATGGAGGTATTTATTTTCTGTTGTTTATCTGAGTATTACTGGTGATTTTTGACGAACTTATAATGATTATAGAACCCACAAATAATGATAAATCATATAGGGAAAAAATTTATAGAGTATTGAATGTGAATACTACTTCAAAGAGTTAAAAATGTGTCTTATCACCACACTAGTACTCAAAATTCCTATATGTTGGGAACTCTTTGATTTATAAAATGATCCATAAAATAAGGTTTTAGTATTTTTTGATGATAATAAATAATGTCATAGCCTGCACCTTAAGGAAGAAGAAAATTAATGAGAAAAACTATCCTACGCATGATGTGGAGTTGGAAGCTATGAACTCTTTGGTGAAAATATGGTGTCATTATCTCTATGGGGAGAAGTGTAAAATATATACATATCATATGATCTTGAAATATATATTCTCATTGAAGGATCTTAGTATTTGTAAATAATGATTGTTAGATCTCATCATTGATAACTAATGCTCAATCCACTACCATCATGAAAAGGTAAATAAAGTGACAGATTTTCTAAGTAGAAAGGATCATGAAACATTATTAATGATGAGAATTGTGAAGTATCCAACATTATAATATTTTAAAAGGATTGAAATGGGACTACTTGAGGAAGGAACTTAATCAATAATTTCTCATATGACTGCTCAACCATCCCTCGTGGAGAAAATAAATGATTCTCAATGAAATGATGTGGAAATTTAGAATAATGTGGAATATATGAGAATGCAGAAATCCTTAGAGTTAAATAATGACGAGGAAAGAGTTATAATATTTGGAAAAAATATTTTGTGTTCCATCCAATATAGAATTAAAAATTATATTCTAAATGATACACATAGCTCAACCTTCACTATTCACCCAGGGATAAAAATATATATAGCGATATCTGAGAGAACTATTGGTGGGACAATATGAAAATGGAAACCTATGATCATACATCAAAGTGTATGGTATGTCAGTAAGTGAAGGATGAATGAGAAAAGTATAAGGGGTTGATTCAACCATTACCCATACCGAAATGGAAATGGGAAAAATCACCGGACATTTGAAGACGTCCAGAAGAAACAATGCTCTTTGGGTTGTTGTGGATCATCATATAAATGCATCTCACTTTTTCACAATTTAGGATAAATTATCAGTAGAAAAAATTTCATAGATATTCATCAGAGAAGTGGTAAGGATACATGGAGTAGAAATATAGATTGTATCTAATCAAGATCTGATATTCATCTTTATGTTTTAGAAAGGTAGCCAACATGATCTGAACACTAAACTGAACTTTTGTATGACATATCATTATTAAACTGATTTTTAATCAGAAAAATATATTCAGAAACTAGAATAAATATTGAGGGCATGTTTTATGGACATCAATGGAGGATGGGACCAATATCTACATCTTTTTGACTATACATACAAAAACAGTGTCTACTCGATCATCCAAATGGATCCATATGATTCTCTTTATTGTAAGTGATATAGAACACCAACATGATGGGATGTAGTAAGTGAACATATGCTACTAGGAAATGAAATGTTTGATGAAATGGTGTAGAAGTGGAATACTATTAAACAACACATCAAGGTAGCACAAAGTAGATATAAGAGCATTGAAGAAAATCATTGATGGTAATTAGATTTTATGGTTTGAGACATGGTATTATTATATATATCTCCATAGAAGAGGTTCTTGAGATTTTGGAAGAATAGAATATTGAGTCCTAGGTACATCAGCCTCATAGAGATTCCTGATCATGTTGGAGTTGTGTTATATCGACATGCACTTCCACCTACCATGTCTCTAGTAAACAATGTATATTAGTTATCCCTATTGAGGTTGTACATACCAGATCTTTCACATGTATTGAATCTAGGGGATGTACAAGTTGAAGATGATCTATCTTATGAAGATCATCTAGTGACGATCTTGGAAAATATAGATAGTATAATCCGTATTAAGGCTGATAACCTGGTAAAAGTACTATGAAAGAACGATGAGTACTATGATGTCATTTGAAAACCAGAGGAAGTGATGAAGGAGAAGTAACCTCACTTGTTTTCACCATAATATGTTGTACTAAATTTCAACAGGGAAATTTAATAAGGGAATAATGTAGAAACCAAAAAATTTATCAATTGAAATTCCCTTCCTATAATTATGTCCTATAGTTTAAATCAGATTAAATCACATAGAAAACACAATAAACACATTTTAAATAAATAATGAATGAAATAAGATATATTTCTAGAAATTAGGAAACCTATCATGATGGAATAGTAACATTACATTTGGAATAGTATTATGACCATTACGAATAGTAAACGATCCAGTATAATTGTAACCTCATCTATGAAAGTATAAATAAAATTTATGAATCATAAAAATGAAAATACAATATAATTATTTAATAGTATAAATAAATTAATGCTTTACAAATTATTAATTAAGTATTGGTATTTTAGAAACACAAAAATATTAAGTAAATTTTTTATAATTTATATATTTATTTAAAGAAAATTTATTTTCCTAAAATATAATAATTAATAAAATTATGAATTATTATTATTAATGAGACCTATATTAATTTTCCAAAGTGTTATAAAGTCAGTTATAATTCTAAAATCAATATTTTCTAGGTAAAGAATGATTTTAAATAACAATATTTTTTCTCATATTTAGAAAATTATTTCCAAAAAATTGAATTATTTTTGAATTCTACTCATTGAAAAATGTTTAGGGTTAATTTTTTTTATTTTTCTAAAATACATGAATCATTGGTGAAGAATAAATTACAATAATTCATGATAAATGATAAATACAAGAATTATTGATTCATTGATGATGTAACGTAGATATAATGAAAATATTTAAAACAATACATAATTATTTTAATATATTTAGTTATTATACTTAAACTATTCTTAGTATTGTACCAAAATAATATACTAAAGAATAAAAAAATTAGAAAACACCCTTCTCCTCCCCTCTAAATACAACCCCATACTACCTCTTCTCCTCACACATTCAAAGATTTGATTCTTGACCAAATTCTTCCATATAATCATATAAAGAATCTCCCCCAATTCCAAGAGATCTTTTTCTCCTCAAAATGCCAAAACCTTTTCATAAAGGAGGTTCTCCTAGATGAGAAATTGAAGAGGTAAAACCCTCTTTTTTTTCTTTTTTTCCATTTTAATTTCATTTCATTTCATATCCGCACTCAACCTCCACCTATCCAGTTTGTTTGATAAATCTATTATATTTTATATAATATAATTTTATTATTTTAATGAAATAATTCATCTTCTAATATATTCCCTTTCTTTTTTTTTCTAAAGGAAAATATTTTCTATGGTGTATCTGTTTACCACCACTGTAGAGGATGTGTTTTCTTTTTTCACTTCTACCTTCAGGGATGGTTATAAAACCATTATTATTGTTAAAAAAGATTTTATTCCACATATTATATATTATATACTGTTCATGAACCAATATATAATAAAAATATAAAATAAAATGAAAAAATTTCATAACGGTTATAAAACCCCAAATATTTGTTGTATCATTTTCACTACCATTAAATATAAAAAATAATCCTCACACTATATAACAAAATGATATATAAGGTCACATAATATTATTTATTTTCATTAATAAAGAATAATTTCAATTCTAGAGAATCATCTCTATTTTACCTAAACTTATATAGACATATACAAGTGAAATGATCAAGAAAACCAAGGAAAGAACACTCCTGAAAGATAAAATTTAACTCTACAACTTATCAAAAAACCCATAAAGGAACTTATAAAACTATAATGAATCAAATGAATGTATTTTTTATGGATTTAATAATAAATGAATTTATTTATATTATCTAGGATATTAATGTGATAAAGCATTCAGAAATTATGTATGGGTATTCTCAAACCCAACTCTCTTTCATTGGGGTTTGTCTCATTAACACCATTTTCAGTATGGATGTTCCATTATTTTTATATAAATACCATTTATTTTTCCAAACTTTTATTTTATGGGATACTAATGTTTCCAATATGGTTTTGTAAAAAAATGAAAATATTTTTCCAAAAATAACACTTCCTTCCAAAAAAATACATCTTTGACTTCCCATGAGATTTTTTCTCCTTCTATCAAGATTAACACCAATCATATTATTCCACTTTTTAGGATCTCTAATTTATATGAATGACTGGTTTAGGAAATAAAACCCATTACTTTCACTTATTTACATTATTTCCAAGATTTTTATATGTTCTATGTGGCATGCATGATAATGTCTGTGTTATTATGTGATGTGTGCACCCGAAATTATATATTACATATAATTATAATGATGTTATGGGTACACCCAAAATTATATAGTACCCAAATTTATTGGGTAATGTGATATATCACATTAGATAATGCTAAATTTGTGTGAACATAATGTTATCTTTTCTCACAACTGTTTTTTTATTTGACAATTAAGATAAGATGTTTCATTTTTACGCATTTCCACATTCAATGCCTTTATAAAATGTTTACTATCATTATTGTGATTATCCTACTCCAATGGTAGAAAGTAATTCATTTTTTATTGATTTTTGATAATCCACCTTTCAAGGGGTGTGGTGGAACCCTTACATGGCCCATAGGCATATGTATTATAAGGCCCATAGGACTTAGAGGAATCATTGTCCATAGGCTTCAAACATTACATATAACAAAGAATAAGTACTTGGAAATTCTCCCCCTCATCATCTTCATCATGAAATCAGATATCCACCTTCACTTGGATGATCTGCTAGGCTTTCTTGTTCATGCACAGGCTTGTCCCGAAGGCAGGTGTCATACCCTCTCATTCTTGCATTCTGTTTTAGCTTTGGCTATAATGAATTCTCCTTGATCATCCACCTTCTAGAGTTTTTTCCTTGTAGGTTTTATGGTTTTAATCTTCACTTAAGGTGGCATGAATTCCTTTAGGTGACCTGAAGGCCTTACTGACCTGAAAACCTGGGTGGCCCAAAGCCATATAGGACTTCATGACCAAATCGGTGGCCTGAAGGCCCAAACAGGGTAATATTTCTGGCGGCTACAGTGCCAAATAGTACCTACTATAGTTCGTGCTATTGTACTACTACAATAATTTTATAGTTCCCTCCCATGATTCTTGTATCTTATTTATACTATTATAAAGCTTTTAGATCACCCTAATTTTGAAGTATTTCCTCAGGTGGATACATGAACTATGGAGAACACGAGGGCCAATATAAGCAAGATAATAAGTAATTAAATAAAATTTTATGCTTTATTATGTAAAATTTATGTGTGGTCCTAATTTTACGAAGAAAATAATACTTTGGATCTTTGTATTTAACACTTTTATGTTGGTTTTCCTTAGAATGATTAAATAGCTATGTAAGAAAAAGTATGGTCATTGTAGTTTGTATGTGACCCTTAGATTGACTGTTTGGAAAGAATCATGCAATATTACCTCACCCATCACAAGAAAATAATTTCTCCACTATGATAATCCATATCCCTCTATGCTTCCCCTAACCATGTGTTTGAGGCTGATAATGGTTAGGTCTCTTTTGTTGAGATCCCATTGTCTTGCACCTGCTAGATTCTAAAGATGACTTAGCACATTGATACCCACTGACTGTTCCACCTACCTAGCATCACTCTAATAGAAATATATCTCTCCCTAGTTCCCACTGTAACACTGCTTCATTGGTGGAGATGGGCAAGGGTACTACAATGGCTCAGATCTCTTGAAGGATCCCCTCCACTAACATATGTTCTCGAATGTACCCATCTTGAATCACGTTAGGGGGTTACGAAGTAAGGTCTATGAACCTCACTGTGTACATATCCACCATCACCCTACCATATTTCATGTGGATAATATTTTTAATCATGACTAAAAATAATGATGAGTGGTAGTAATCCTCATAGAATACCCTATAGATGTCGGGCCATGAGAGTGTTGATTCATCATGCATCAATGTAACAAGACTCCACCTGCACCCAACTATGCCAGGAAAAAGTTCAACTTCCAGTCCAACCGCATGATCCATTAGTGTCTAGATTATCTTAAATAGTTGAACCATCGAATCTATCCAATTATATCTTCCTTTGTAATCTAGATCACCATGGAACCTCAACAGCCTCTGGAATAGGAACTTGCAGACTACGGTGAGCCTCCACACATTCTCATCCAACTCGAATGGTATGATTTTATACTATCGAACCACCTAGATTATGTAGCTCATGGGATGGATCCTTAACTGATGCATCTCCACTCATCTAATAGTCTTCGCAATCTAGAATAGGTATATTGTATAGCTATCATCACAAAAGTATGCTGAATGTTATCGAATCATACCACATTTATATGGGAATATATATATACAACAATAATGGGGAGATATCTAAATAAAAACTATAAATGAATAAATACTATATGATTCATGTACCATTGACCCCTATAATAAAATTCATGATATATTCAGTTGACAAGAAGGTAGTCCGTTTCTTGGTGAATGGATACGTTGGCTGCTCATATCCTCACAGGAATCCCATACATGAGAAACACAATCGAAACACATTGTTAATTTTTCCCTAAATTTCAACAAAAATCCCCATATGGGACATAATATAGAAAATTTCCCTTGTAATGAACTTTTCTTATGACAATATTTCATGACCCAACCCATGTTTGTGATCGATCAGCGACTACCCCAATCCCACCTCCATTGGGTAGGGCTACCAACAAGTGTCAAAAGGAATATCAAAATGAGAGGCATATGCCTAATATATTTTATACACAGTTGATACCATCTAAATAAATAAGTGTACAGGAATAATAATAAAAAGATACAATAGTTATAATGTAGATGAATCATCAAAAACCTCTAAGGTTCAAAAGAGTACAAAAATAGAAATTGAAAATTAATAGGGAAAACACATGACCTAATCATAAATATATTCCAACATGAAAAACTAGAATATTAAACTACTAAGTGAGACTATATCTTGATCTCTAATATGTGACCACTGTAGATGGTCCAATGTATTAGGTATCCCTAACATCTTCTAAATTCATCACTAACATTTCTATCACCTACATAATACACAACACTTTTGGGAAAATCCCATGCATGGGTGCATATATACATTACTTGTAGGAAACCAAAAAAATTCAAGGGGTAGTAAGAGGTAAAACATGAATAAAAAGTTATTAGATAGTACACATGATGTATAATGCATTGAAAGAGAGAAAATTACCCAAAAATAAAAGTTGATGTAAGCTAGTCCAAACATAAGGGGCTCAACATAGTGTGTAGATGCCCTACATGTTGATTATTTTCCACCTATAATAGGAGAGTAAACACATCAAACCACAAGAATATAAACATTGAAATCATGGGGCATACCCTGCGGGTCTTCACATCTCATGGAATGGGGGAAACCAAATCCAAAGGTAATGGATATAATATATATATATATATATATGGCCACTCAAAAGAATCCCAAATGGGAATGTAAGTGAATCTCCAAATCAAAGGACAACCAAGAAAGAAGAGTCACAAATAGTTTCAACATTCCATCAATGACTCCCAACATCTCACACGTCTTCCCAGAAGTAACCATGAATGGAAAACCACAAAACGTCATTGTTCCATATTACCATTTTTTGACAATCTCTAAGTTGAAGATCCATGACATAGTGCGCCAAGGGGGTTCTAATTTATATGTATTCGTAGAGTAACCACACCTAAAATAATGGGGATGGGGGGGTTCCACTCAGTAGTTAGAGGACACGTTCCCAATATGCTGGGGAGTTACACTCTATAGATTGAGGACCTGTTCCATTGTGCGATGGGGGGGGGTCCACTCATGTCATCGATGACATACTCCCAATATGATAGGGGTTCCACTATTATGTTAGAGGGTCTACACACATGTTGATAGGGGGGAATTCTATAGTCTGAGAACCTATTACCTTCTGTGATAGAGGTTCCACCTTAGTTATAGAGGACCCATACCCTATATGATTGGTGGGTTCCACTCATATCATAGCTTTGGAGGACCCACACCCATGCTGATGGGGGGGGGGGTTCTTCTATATATGAAGCTTCTAGTGATCTCGCGTGAGAACTGTCGTCATTAGGAGTCACCTCGAACAATAACTATGCCTAGAAAATTTTATATCATATCTCAAAATATATAACTAATGGAAACATCATGTTCTAAAAGAAAAAAAATATAATATGATACTCACCAGCCAAAATCTGAGTCCAACGGAAGGAGGTATAGAATAATTAAATTTCACAAAAAAATATCTAATTGGTACACAGGGTCTGAGGGGACCAAAATAGTGTGTGGTCCCTTTATTTTTCCAAGCCATGTACCTAGAGGTACACATCTCCCAACCCATGCAGAAATATATACCATTAAGTTGAACTACATGGAGTTTCCAATCAATCTAGGACAGGTCCTTGTATTTATGGCCATGTTGGTGTACTTGACCCCATGCATATGTACATTGGTACATGAACGTGTACCTAAATCTGTACATCAATAAGGAGACTTTTAAATGTGATCCATAATAGGTCTCACCCTCCTGGGGAAAAGGTACACAACATGTAAGATGTATACACACTTTTCCATCCATATAAACATATAAAACCCTAGCCACTATAGCCAGGGGTTGCACGCCATGTGTTCATTGTTATACATGTCGTGTAGTTGATATTTTATTATAATTAAATATTCATTACCCTATCTTCAATTAATTTAGTTCAACCACATATCATTACTCATATACACTTGATATTTGTGGCTCAACCCATATATCACAGTTTCTAGCCATCTGGTGGATAGATATACAAGCCCATCAACTCATGGGTGGTCCGTAATGTGTTCAGCAGCCTTAAATCCTTCCATAATTGAAGAATCAAAAAATGATCATAATTTTTTTCCATGCCTAACAAACATCCAAAATCTATCCTCACTTAATCTATTTTCCCTTAATTCATTAATCATCATGGATTATATAGGTTCAATTGGGATTTTTGAAAAGTGTTATTGGACAATGATCATAAACGGGGGTAATCTAGGATATAGAAAAAAATATTTTCCAAATTAATCGGTATATCGGCTAATGCCTTGGACATAATTGGAAGATATCAATTGAAGAGATTGATCACATTAATCAACTTAACCAAAAAGGGTATAAACCAAAAATTAAATAGTACTATATATAAAATTGAATTTTTCATCATCTATGAATGGGATTTACAATGATCGAAGGAGTATGTTATATTCAATGCATCCAGATATGCTCTAATCCATAGATTTGTCATCATCCAAGGTGATTCTCCAATAAAAGGAGGAAAGAGAAGATCTAGGAATATCGTAGGTTTATGATGTTAAACCTAGTAAAATATCAATGGTAGTATACTTAGAGATGATTTATTTAGTTTTATATTAATTAACAATGAATTAATTAATCCACTAAACCTACCTCCAACAGGTGAGAAATCTGAATGCCCCACGATGACTTATTTTTGGTCGTTCATGGGGTAAACACCACAATACACACTCAATAGTGATCTTGTATTTCTGATCCTTGATTCTATTTAAGAGTTATCATTTTTTATTTAGTAACTACATGTGTGTAATATAAAATATATTTATTATTATTATTATAAAATTAATTCCTGGGACAACGAGCCATTGAATCACAGGTTGTCTCTCTAAGTAGATCTGGAAATATATATAAAAATATTTCAAAATCATGCAATGAAAAAAAAGGTATCTACATATTATTATATCATTTTTTACTTTTCTACCACATTTCCAACATTTCTATGATAATATGACACCATATTATTTATGTTATGATCCCATGTGATTACTCAAGAGCTTATGTTTAAAAGAAAGTATATTCTTCCTCATAGGGGTGAAATTTCTAAAAAAATTGAAAATGTTTTTGTATGTTTTCCATGATTGTAATGTCACCTAAAGTATTTTTGTTTCACCTTTAATTTTTTTTATGAAATTGTTTATGAAATTATTTGTTTTAAAAGTTGATTTAATTGGTAATAAAATGTATATTTCTTTGAAAACATTATTTTGAAATGGAAAAATCGTGTATAATTATTCATGAACTAAAAAGTTTCATTAATTCATTCTATATGGCACTAACATTTCTTTTTTTCTCATAAAATGTTTTAAAATTCTTTTATATGGATTTATGGAGAAGTAGGAAAAATGTTGAGGTCATGATAATTTTTTTTGAACATATTAAATAAAAATAAATATTGTTATAAAATAATTTTTTTAGGTTGGTAGTAGAATATATACAAATATTAATTTTAGACTTTGTGATGTAAAATTTATTTATATAAAGGTGGGGGTTTAATTATCTAAAACCATAAACAATAAATATCCTAAAATATAAAATAATAATTTGTGACATAAATCTCAATATTATGTCATGATTATGGATAAGTCATTTTAATATCACCACAAAAAATATTTAATGAAGTATATTGAAAATTATACTCAACACCGATATATTTTTGGGATATTTATCCAAGCTATAGGTAACATAGATAGATAGGTGATATTATTCAATAAATGTTAATAAATAAAAAAATATCTGAGGAATGAATTATCAAGAACTTTGAAATTGATTGATGCTCCATAATAAGGATTATGTAAAAAAGAAAAGATGTGATAAATTAAGTAAATAAATTAAAATGGCATGATAAAGGAGTTGAATGAGTTAGATATATAAATTTAAGGAGTTTCGCAAGATATATATGAAACATTACTTAGTGAAATATATTTAATGAAGATGAATTATCTAAAATTAGTTAATGCTGAAAAGGGAAAAAATATATGGATTTAAATGAGTCTCTAAAGTTCGAGAGAGATAATATGTTTTCTTAAATATTAAAGGAAAATTTATATATGTGATTTTATTTTCCATTAAAATTGATTTTTTATGAAGTCCTCTAAATTATTTTCTTTGATGAAAAGAAATTTTTATGCATGCTAATTAGATATGAGAAACAAATTAGATCAATGACTATGTGTAAAATGCATCATATTACAAAAAAGTGTCTTCTCGATGAAATATAAAGGAATTTTTACTCAATATTGAATAATAATATTACAGTCTTAGTATCAAGAATGTGTATTTTAGAAAATGATGTGGTGAAAATTTAGAATAATATGTAGCAAAATGATAGTGTGATTATTTTCAACATGAAAAGAATGTTTTCTAAGTGTGATGAAATTTTTTAAATGAAAATGATTAATATGTTTGTTAAAAGAAATATATATCCTTGAAATTTCATATATATTCAACATTGTTATTGAAAAATCTATATACATTAATGTTTATAAATGTTATAAAATGTAAATTTCATTATGGTAGTTTATATTTTTTATGTATGTTTGAGGGGGCACTGATATGGAGAAAAATAACATCATTATCTAATAAGTATTTTCCCTATATAGATATAAATATATATTTATGATAATAAAATATATTTTCATGGGTAGTTGTAACTATACCAAATTTTAATCCAATTTAACAGGTAGAGAACCTTATAAAAATATTTTCTTAAATTTTTTATTATTTAATTATTTATATGATGAAAATTTTTATAAATAAATCCTCATGATAGATAATAAAGGTTGGTTTTGTTTGAATCCAAAAAACATTTATAAAAGTAAATTACACACTAATTCACCCCCTCAAATGTTTGTAAACTCAACTTGATACTAATTTATACTACAAGACCCTAAAAATATTCTCAATAGTCCTCTTTTTACTATATTCAAAAGATTAAATTTAGTTAGCTTCCAGAACCAAACATAAAAAAACCATTTCATCAATTTGGGACATTCATAAATCATTAAAATATAATTCAATAATTTATTTCACATGATACTTTTTCAATAAGATATTTAATATTCACTTTAGTTCAACCACAATGTACTTGAATTTAATAATTCATGTATGAACATCATTCTCAATATCTCTAAAATTCTTTTTATAAACTATATTTTTCTATAATATTATTTCATTGAATCTTGTGCTTCCATTGAATACCCCTCAAAGATTAAAATTTTATTTTTTTGGTCTATATCATATATATTAACATTTAATTATTCTAAATATTATTTTTATAATAGGATTTTGTTATATTTTTATTCAATTTATAGCCTAGTTTTAACTCGGGATAAAAATTGGTCAAGTTCTAGTGAAATGTAGTGTAGCCAAACACTAACCCATTTAATTTTTCAAAACATGATGTCATTTAAAATTCATCCATTTTTAAACTATCAATTTAACTTTACCCTTCTATATTTTAAAATATCCTTCATTTCTCTTATCCATTTCAAATATTTATCTATAGTTTTTGAATTTCTAATTTTATTCATAAATATAAAATGAATGGATATCATATTAAATAAATTTAATTTATTATTTTATTATCATTTTAAAATATGTAGTAATTGAATTAATAAAAATTAATTTAATTAGATTCCAACTTATAATTCCTTTATAAATATAATATTATTTAATTAAAATAAATAAATAATGTCATTTTAATGTTATTTGGAGATATTTATTTATTATATAATTAATAATTAATTTAATCACGTCCATGTTCCATTACAAATCTACCCTAATCCATCCATAATATTACTTAGGTTTTTAATTTACTACCCAGCTTCTATAAAAACCTAATTAGCCACTTCCCAAACTGTCAGGATCTTATATATCAAATAACTCTTATTCAATGTTGCGGGAGATTATAGAAACCAAAATTCCTAAGACCTCCGTGCAATGAAAATATAAATCAATCTATTTTATTAAAAATGGGGATGTACCTTCCACCTTATTCGAATGTTTCTCTTATCTCTTATATTTTGATTGATAAAGTCAAATAAGAATATCCAAATGATTCTTACCTCTATGATTTATACATAGAACAACTAAATCACCCAATTCTTGGGATGGACCCTCCTTACAGCCATGGTATTCTAGTACCACTGGAGGAAATAGAATAAGGAAGAATACAACATTAGTATAATCATTATAAACTATTGAATATATCAAAACACATCTCAATGTATTTATCCTATTTTTTATATCGTGTGGATTCTCCTTGAACCTCTCAAAATGTTTATCATAGGATAGAAAATTCATGGGTAACTAAAAATAGTCACATCACTTATAACCTCTCAAATAACATTCTCCCAACATTTAATCTCATGAAATATTTTTGATAATGATTTCCTTATATAGAAGATAAATCAAAAGATTAACACATCTCATTTGACTATAATAATCTGTCATAGGGTTTAATATTAATACAGTAATATTATTATTCAAATAACACAGATTTATAATATGACCACTGTTAAAGTATAAATAGTTTAGGCATAGATGCCTTACAATATCTCCTAATACAAGAAATATGATATTACCTAGATTATAGGGACATAAAACTCTATGACATAAATATATCATACCATATGATATTTATAAAAAGTGACATCATGTGAATAAATGCTTTAGGTCATATATCCATCAATATCGTACTTACACTAAATCCTTACCAACTTTAAAAAATTTCACTTTATATTGTATCATATAAAATATAATTTGAAATTATATCTAAAAAACATTTTGGATAATTACAGACCTATTTTCTTAGAAAATTTCATCAAATTAATTATATTCCACATCATACACAATACATTGTGAATATCCAACCAACACTAAGATTGGAAAAAATATAAATACTCTTATTGAACCCCTTTATGTTTTTTAGAATTCAATATCTATTAGTAAAACAATGAAGTGAGATCCCATACGACATTGTAGCATTTACAACCAATATGAATTCTTGAGTTTCTAAAAGTAGGAGAATATAATACTATAACTAAGTGTTAGTGTCACTCAAGTATCAAAGGGAACAATCATGATATCAATTAAACACATATATCTCAATTAAAACATCCAAAATTTATATCAATTGCATTTTTTAGAATAATATAATCCATCTACCTAATACATATAGTGATAATGGGACATGTAGTCTTTAAATATCATATAGCCTCCTAATAAATTTCAGGATATCCAAGTATAAAATAACTAAGTCAATGAATACATAACTTCTGTATTATATAAGAGGACGAACACATCACATTCAAAACATCAAAATTTATAATCACATGTAATTTTATTTATATAGGTATTTCCATGGACATCCTCATCCAAATATAATCAAGGGTCTAAAAGTCATACACATTATTTTAAGGAAGAAATATAATATTTGTTAGGACACAACTAGTGACACAATTAGAGATATTATTAACTACCACTTTATTTGATAATTCTGGAGGATTGTTTAATTAATGTGTCAAACTATAAAATTTATCATGTAAAGTATCTTTAAATCTATATAAATTTAGATTACATATGATACATGAACCCTGATTACACTACATACATAGTGTTTGAAACTCTATAAGGTATACTTGGTAGGTCATCATTAGCAAAAAACTCTTTTCATATCTCATGAAAATATTCTGTATCTATATGAAAAATTAATCAAATACTAACATTAACATTTCTTCACAATATAAAATACAATGTAATTATTATCAATTAGTGATATCTCGAAGACAAAATTTAATATGATACCTATCATTTCACTTCACACAATATATATATCCTACATGGAATAATGATAACATGGAAAATGTATATTATATAACATGATACATTTTATATTATTAACCAATTCAAATAATATTTGGGAAACCCATACATAGTTTTTTATCTAATTAAATCTCATATAATAGACCAGCATAGAGGTATTATGTTTTTTTTCACTTTTAAGAGTTTTGTTAAATTCATTACAAATCTATGTAATTTTTGCCATATCTCTCTATAATCCTATGATCCCCCCATTAAAGTTTTTATTTAGTAATATATATATATTAATATAGTTTGAATAATAGTGATACAAAAGAAATATATTCATATTGTTTAAGACATTGAACTAGTACTCAAATTCATTTACCATACGTCATCTAGCTTTATAATGTTGATAACATTTACTATCAATTTGGAACACTTCATATGTTCATCATTGTCACCATCATTCTTGGAGCATGTTAAATAAAATTCTTTCCTTAAAATTGTTTTTTGTAATAAAATATAACTCATTACATTTTAATTACCAACACATCATAAAAATATTTAGTCTATGAAGAGAAATTCAATATGCACATTAACTAGTTTGATATTTTATTTGCTATATTTTTTACGTTTATAAATCTAGACATACCCTAAATGACCAGTTAAATAATATTTTCCCTCTCGAATATCATTTCAATGTATGAAATAATATTCTTTTAGGAAATAAAATATTTTATTTTAATAGGAATTTTTAAAAACTAAACTATTGTATCCAAATTATATAGCTATTTTCATGTATTTGAAACATTATTCATAGAGAAATATTTTATTCCTTAATATATTCCACTATTGGGATGTGGAATTTCAATTTTTCCAGTTTTAACAAATATCTTAGATAAACTCTTTTATCTTGGATAAAATCCTTTTTTCAAGTATATGATATAGTTTCATGAATCATAAACCATGTATAGTATATAATATATTCATAAATTTCTTTTATAACAACTATATCCTCTTATCATATTTGATAAATGAAATGAAAACATAACTGTTATCTTGATCCGTCTAATAATGAGTTTTTTGTTTTATTAAAATTATTGATATATAAGATCATTGATTTATCCATTTAATTCAAATTAAAATAATTTATATTCCATACTCGGATTTTGAACTCCTCTATATTTATAACATTTTTAAAATATATATTTGTTATCCTATATCCCCCAAAATTAAGTAATATATTTCTATATCATTAATATATGATGTTTAGTTTCCAAAATATTTAAAACACTATTCATGTATTTTATATAATTTTATATCATAAAGAATCATTACTCCCTCTTTCTAACACCACTTTTGAATTTCAATGACCTAGTATAACTATCTAACAAGACTAGTCATATTACATTTTCTTAATCCCATAATAGAAGGAATACATTACATGTCATGCTCACATATCCTCAACATATTAAAAAAATGGGTAAACTTTTATTAATTTTTTTTCCATTTTTTTAAAAGTTTCAATGATTTTTAGGGAATATATTCAATATCTAGTAAATTTCTTATATAATTCCCTAAATCTCACCACATCATTTTAAAACTCAGTTGTATTGAGTATATTAGTAGAGACTAATGTTCCTATGAATATTTTTCATTTAATTAGTTCTTGAAACATATTTTCAATCCTTATATTCCTCTAAAATAATCTAGATCCATATATTGAAAAAATTCACTAGTAGGAAGATTGAGAATAGGATACTCTAATACACAAAAAAATTCTTTAGGAATAATTACTATGTTTTTATACCATTACCAAAATTTAATTCATTATTTCATTCCAAATCCAATATATATCTTAAATATAATATTTCTAATGATTATGATTCGATTTTATCTATAAAATAATATTTTATCATATGACTATATTATTTAATAATAATTTAATAATAAATTTTAATAAATTTTTCCTACTAATTTGATGCCCCCTTTTATAATTTTATCCTATCCATTATTGATCCAAGATCATTATGATACTATTATTTTAGTCTCTTTAGTGTTTCTACAATCATATCTAATTTTAGGTAGATCATCATTCCAATCATATGATATATGATTCTTGGATATTTAATTAGATAAATCTTTATACTAACCAATCAAATGGATTCATTACGAAATATTCATATGGTCACCTAACATTACTAGGGTCTCCTATCTATGTATAAAAAAATTAAAATGTCAAAAATTGTTATTTAATACTATTAAGGGAGCCCATTTTATGTTTTCACTACATAAAATAATCATGGGTAACCTAGATTTATCATATCCAATATGGTTGGATGATCCAGATCATGAAAAGTATTTTAATTTGAATGAATCTTACACTTGGTATTGTTTTAAGGTGATTTTATTTCATTAGCTTATCTCTTGTATTCCCATTAAATTATGTATTATTCTAATGATTATATTTGAATAATTATTCTTTTCACCAAATCAATATATAGAAATCAAATTGTCTTTTAACTCTTTAAATGACTTATAAAAAATATAAATTCATTTTATAGTAAACTAAATGATAAATCATAACTAGAATGTAACTCCTTAAATGCATGTCAAATTATTTAATGAATCACTTTAACACTTTAAACCAATTCATAACTTTATTAAAAAAATAAATTATTTATATCTACAATAACAATTAAGGGAATAAAATAAACGAATGAAAGGTTAATATATTACAACATGAATGGTTTTTTTTTGAATTTTTCATAAATAAGTTTTAGAAAATAAAATTTATGAAAGTTTAAATATAAAAAATTCACTTTATATAATATGAACATTTTTTATTATAATTTATATAGTTTTAATGTTAATTTAATCATATTTTTTTTTAATCTATAACAGTTTTAAAATTTTAATTATTAAATAATAATAATTTTAAATAATATGAAACAAATTACAAAAATAAATCATTTATTTAAATAATGATAGTAATATAAACATTTTATATAATCTTTAACAATATAATAATTAATTAATATAAACACTTTTATTCTTCAAATTGTTTTAAACATGTAACAACGCATTAATCACAAATCGGATCTACAAAAAAATCGTAGCTTAAGTATCACCTACAATTTGACGTGAGATATTCATACCCATGCATGTAATAGTTTTTGATAATTTTAACAAATGGATATTTATTATTTAATGTTTTAGAAAAACATAATAATTAATTTTGAATTTATAAAAAAAATTAATTTATAAGAATGTCATAAAGTCAAAAAATATAACAAAATATATTATTATTTAATTTATAAAAAATTTATAAATTATAAAATTCAATTAATAATTAAAAATTAGATATATAAATGTTTTCACTAATATCTTATTTCACGATTTGGCCATGTTGTAAATAATGATTTATTTTAAAACTAAAGTTGAATATTTTGAATGGAAGTTTGTGGACTACGATATTTAATCGTGTATTATCTATAATTTTCTATTTCTCAAATCATAAACAGTGGCTTATATTTTACTATGTTTTACTATTGGGATATGATATCACCCGTTTGCACCTAGAGTCTTATCCTATGATATACATTATATCGTAATGGCGACGCATAGATCTATTTAAAATTTAGAAAATAAATCCTTCATCAAGTATAATTCCATACATAAAACATTATTATATAATAAAAACTAAATGATTTAAACTATGCCAAAATTTATAAGATCTTATAATATATTCAAAAATTATATCACACCATATGATATTATATATCATAATACCATCCAAAGATCAATTTTCTATGTCATCTTCTACGATCCCTAATAATATTTAGAAAATGATATCTAATTTATTCATTTTTCAAACTAGATTTCAGGAATAATGATTCCTGAAACACCGATAACAACACTAAGGGGATTTCAAAAATTGAATAATAATTATTCAAACCATTATAATAGAATAGAATCTTAAATTCTCAAGAACTCCACTACATTAAAAACCAAAATAATGTATTCATTATATTCATAAAATGCATCTTTAAGCCCCCCATGAGCGAGCGAGATGGTTGGGGTTGGAGGGGATGGGGCGTGCATCATGGGATCGATTACATGGGAGTGTTTTCTTTCAATGCATGTGTTGTAAATAATTTTTTAATACAATATATCTTATAAAATCGATGGGTGCTACTATTGTATGAAATATTTTATTTAATTAAGTCTATGTTCTAATAGACAATGGAGGCATCCCTTTAAAGTGTATATATGGTCTAACAAAATCACCCAATGGTTGGGTAAGAACCACATTACAACCATGATAAACCAATATCTCTAAACAAAATGAATAAGGAAGAATAAATCCTTGAGTGATTCTGAATAAACTATAAATGTGATCTATATGCATGTAAATGGCATCAAACACTTCATATAGATCCCAGAGATGCTCCTCAAGCCTCCCAAGAATTAACCAATGGATTGAAAAATATAAAAGTAATTGGAAACTATTACAGTTCTTGTTACCACTTATCCAAATAATTTCTCCATAGTATTTAATTTTATATAACCAGGATGATACTGATTGCCTTCTATAGGAGATATATTTTAATGATAACACATAACGTTCAAATACCATGATAAAGATAATACTGTAATATGAATCCTATAATCTAATTCATGAGAAAAAATAACCATATTATAGATACATATTATATCATTTCAAAATATTATTCTTTATATATTATAACCAATCACTCCAATGAACTTATAGGATTAGTGTCTTTAGAGATCAAATATATAAAAATCGTTTTTCATAAACATTCTTTAACATCACCCATAAATATACATCACACATGATACCCTTCTAGTCAAATCACATAGAATACTTTTCCTTATAACCGGTGGAATGGAAACATAAATAAAGGGTAAGTTTAGATGCTCAATAAGGGCACACATAAGAGTAAACCATCAAAGATTATAAGTGAGAATTAGAAGAAACTATGGGTGTGAAAACATAATTAAGGTTCATTAACATAATATAAGAAAATTATACTCAATTAAAAATTGATTATATATCACGATTAATTATATAAGGATTTGAAATAACATAAGAAACGAGTTATAGGAGTGTGGAGGCAGGGATAAATAATCACAATCCATAAAAAAATAACATATGTATGTTTATTAACATAGATATGTGGCATAAAAATATGGAAAACAGAAAAATATAATATCATTTCCTTTGTCAAGTCTCACTACAAATACCATAATCAAATTATAGAGAGTGTTTTATGGTGGTTTGGTTTTATTCCCCATTCTCTTTAAACATTAATGGACTACGTTCACTCTTCATTCCATTTTAGTTCAAATCATGAGATATAAATCTTTACAAAATAAATTTTAAGGCTATATAATCACATTATTGATCATCACATAATGAAAACCCCCAAATATGTATACCAAATAAAGAAAAAACATGCATAATTTCATCATATCATAATTTACCAATGTGAAAGAAATGTGTTTAATTAAGACATCCATAAAACATGATAATAATTCATTAAGAGTGTGTGTGGATAGAATTAATAGAGAATTTCATTATTGAAGCATATTATTCATTAAAGGATATTGATATGGATGATACTAAATTCCTAACTATGTTCTATAACTATATTGAGAAATTATTAGAAATACCATTTATAATATCAATAATTTTTTTTTAAAATAAAATGAATTATAAAAATTGGAATAACAATTATTTTTAAAATATATTATAAAATATAGCAGAAAATTCATTAAAAAGCAAAATAAGATGATCGTAATGTGAAATTTTCTGAAAAAATAATATGAAAAGATTTAATAAACCCATCTATAAATAAATTAAAATAAAATAAGAAGAAAATTGAGGGATATGTTTAAAAAAATACTTTCACACTATTATAAAAACAAAAAATGAAATAAAGAAAATTTCTATATGAAATTATTGAAGTATAGAGAAGTAAATTTATAAAATTTAAAAAATAAAAATTAACAATAATGAGAAATATTCTGTATAAAAGTATGATATAAGGTCATCCCCACTAATAGGAATCCTTTTGAATTAATTTTGAGGAAAATAGAGTTGAAATGAAAAAATCCTTGTAAACCCCAAAAATAAAATGAGATGAATAATATATATTGTATTTAGAAAGAATTAATATATAATTTCCCCAAATAGGTTTTTAGGAATAGACAATCTCGTTTTTCATGTGAGATTGGAAAAGAAACCCATACTTGAAAATTTTGGTTGGTAAGACATGTTATATCTCCCAATATAAAAAATGTGTTTATTATTTATAGGAATAATAACATTATTTATATAAATTTTACAAAATACTATTCACTTATAATTCTTTTTTACCATTATATTAGTTGTTTTTTTAAAATTATTATTCAAGTATCGGTTGTTTTATTCTCCATGAATATTTTGGTTGTCTAGTTCTGATCCATGATCCTTAATCATAGGTATGTTCATGAATATTTATTATTATTTATTGAAATTTTTCTGGAGTACCATAGTCATTTCATGGAACTTACGGTTATGATTCACTTGGAACAATTAGGAAACCTACTTTTATTGATTTCAATTCAATAAAAAAACATTATATTGTTAATATATATATATATATATATATATATTAATATTGTAGAATTTTAGAAATATTTTTAATTTATCATTGTAAAACTAAATTATAAGTATTTAAGTTTTCTTAATCATTTTGGATATAAACTTTATAATAGCATTCATCTATCTGTTAAAACAAACTAAAAAAATACATGATATAAATAATAGAATGAGTAAGAACAAGATTTTTAGAAATCATAATATCATCGTTATATATGATTTATTATTTCAAAAACATTTCATCAAATTGTTAAATCATATTTAATATTTTTTCAAGGAAGAAGATTATAACACCTCGACTCTTGTAACCTAGAGTTTCTCATTACTTTATTACATTGCTTCATGATATAATCAAAAGTGTTACACCATAAAGTCTCACATCATCATTAATATAGAGCCATATAATGAGCTCAATAGGAGGATCATCCCTTATAGTGAGAGAATATTCAGACATGGAAAGGAAAACGATAATAACCAATATAATCATTCTTTCTATGATTCCTTTGAAATATATTGAGAAAGACTATAGAATTGTCATCTGATTTCAACATAGGATTGGGTAGAGGTATCATGGATCTTATATAATGTTCTCTCTCATTCTTTATGTAGTGACCAAACAATATTTTTGATATATTGTCTATAATTCCATGATTTATATTATCCCACTAAAAATGTTTCATTAAATTCTGATACATTTTCATGCTACCAAGATTCATAGTGAAATTTATGCTATGAAATTCATCTAATAATATTCTATTTTATCTTAGGAATAGATAAAACACATTATCTATTTAAATATTTAAATATTCCATATTCATTGATGAATTATACCATCTTCCTATTATTTGTGCCTTTGATTTTCTTTTGAATATTCTTATCATCAAGCAGGGAACATTTTATTTTCTCCAATAAGGATGGTTTAGAAATTATTTTGAATAGATTTGATGTTTTCCCTTATATAATTAGTCTCATATCAGACTTTACTAAATCTTTGAATATATTATTTTATTTCAATAATCATTATATTCAAAATCCCATGATCTTTCATACGAAATGAATCTGTCACCATATTTTCTTTCCTAGGGTGGTATTATATTGGGAAGTTATATCCATAAATAGTTATATCCTTCCCCATTTCATCAGGTTGATATATTTTTATGAGAAGATGTATTTCAAACATTACAAATATATATATATATATAACATTTTTATCACAAATTCATTTCCTTCATATCATCAATAAATATATTATGGCTTCCAACTGTAGAACTAGGGTAGGATAACTTTGTTCATGAATCTTTAACTACATTGATGCATAGGCAATAAATCTATCCTTATGTATAAGGAAAATTTCAATTCACTTAATTGATGTGTCACTATATATCCCAAATTCCTTACTTCCTTTTGGTAATGTTAATATCGCTTCACTAACATGGCACCTCTTTAATTATTCAAAACCTTCGTTTCATTATTCTAACCATATAAACTTAAAAAAATTATCTTTTAATTTGGTCAATGGGTTAGCTAATTGAGTAAAATTTTATATAAATAATCAATAGTGACATATAATAACTAGTAATATATGTTCCCCATTCATATTTATTAGTATGTTTCATTCCATCATTTCCTTTGTTTTATTCTATCCTTAGAGATAGTATCACCATGAAAGGTGACTTCTTGATGTTATAATTCACATTTTATAAATTTCCCATGTAAATCCATTTCTTAAAGAGTTTTATGAATGATTAGAAAATGTTTTTTATTATAATCATATATTTTATAGTATATAAATTTATAAATACCATAATGAAATTATCCTTATAATCCTTGAATACTATGATAATCATATCTATAGAAGCTTGGGGTGCATCAGTCAAACCAGAGGGAATTACAATAAACACATAATGATCATACCTCATTCCAAAGGTTTTATATGGAATATATTATTACATTAATAATAGTTCATGATACCTAAAATGAAGATCAATCATTCTTTAAAAATTAATCTCCTTGAATTTGATCAAACAAGTCATCAATACAGGGAATATAATAACTATTATTTAGGGTAATCGAATTTATTTCCCAATAATTGATATCGAACATAGTTGAACAATATTTATTCAAAAAATATAATAGGGTATCCTCATGATAAAACACCATGATGTATAAATGGTAACACCATATTTTTTTTTGAAATAAGTTTTTTCAAATACATTTAATTTACATGATATATTGTGTTATATGCAACATTGAGTTTAAAAAAACATTATATACTATTAATATTATAATTTGAAAATAAACATTATAACATATATAATAACCATGGTGGTATGAATATGAATAAAAAAATTTTAAAAAATTTGTATAATGTCCTTATATAATTAAAATATATTGCTAAAATGTAAATAATTTTTTGTAATGCCTTTATATTCAATGAAATAAAAATTTTCTCGAAACAAATATTATTATTTCATTCTTTGAACAAGTAGTAAAAGTATTTTATGAAATTTTTTTAAAATGTATTTGAAAATATAAACAACAATTTTTTATTCTACTTATTCAAACTATATTTGATTATATTTTTTATAATTTTCTATTAAGAAGAATTTTTCGTTGAGTAGTACTAAATATATTGAATTTTCTTATGGACTAAGTTTTCATTTAATGAAATTATAGGATCCATTTTATTTGATAATAATTCCAAAAGTATCATTATTTCGATTATATATATATTAATATAATTTATTCGATGGAGATAAATTTTATAATGACTTTTAATAATGAAACTTACAACACTTATGATGATTTATTCATTGGAACCCCTCTTTTTATCACGTCTACGAGATTAATATTATGTCAAATTCAACCAATTATGTAAATTGATTTTAGAAAAGTGGAATATATATTTGGAACAAGAATAATTAATTTTATAAAAAAATGTTTAATTTTTTCTTCATAATTAATTGTTAAAATAATAAATATTAATTACCCCAATTAATATCAATATGGGTTTACCATGAGGATAAAATAAGAAGATAAGGTTTAAAATGACCTTAATACTTTTCCAGTTCCTATTTTATTGAAATATTTTTATTAAATAATTATAGTGTCTATAATGAGACAGTTTTAGCCTCTTTTCCTGTGTAAAAAATCGATATAAATATATTTTTCATAAAATCCAATTGTTTCATCTCACACACTTATCAAAGGGCACCCCTCTATTCTCCTTGTCGCACTTCAAATGACTTTGGATTAGTCAGTACCTACCAAAATATAATATTTAAAACCCTACCTATATTCTAATGGCCTTAATTTCATTACCAATCTTTCCCAATATAGATTATGGTGAAAACATAAGAATGTTGTCTGAAAAATATGAGGAATAAAAAGCTATGACGAAAGTAGAGACTTAATGAAATGGATTTGTTGCCTCTCTTTTATTTCAAGGAGAAATATGTTGTCTTTACCACAAATTTCAATTGTTTTTTTATAATTTTTTATTGGAATTATATATCATTAATCTACCCATTTCCATGATATTTAATGTTTAATTTTATGTCATCCATTAATGGGGATTACATTTCATATGATTTCCAATATGGTAAGGGACTTTCTTCTCAAATTTATATTATTGAGAAACATGTAATATTAAAAACTAATTTATTTTTTTGTAGTTTATGTAAATCACATTAATTTATTTTATGATTCTTGTCATGAAAATTATGGAGATTTACATATCCATCTAAGGTTCATTATTTCATGGGGTTATGAATCTAAGGTTAAAAAAGTGGTAATTTTTTTGATGCAATCACATTTTTTATCAGGATTTTTTATGATTGAGTTTACATTGATAAAATATTATGGACTACCTATCATGAAAATCATTTATATTCTCCTGCACTATTTATTTCCGGAGAATGCTAATTTTCTTATATTTTTAAGGCCCTAGACCCAAACATTACATAATATTGATATTAAGTAAATAATTTACTTTCTTTCACATTAGGGATCATGTAAAGTTTATATTTTTTTATAGTTAGTAAATATTTAATTCATAACATCTCTCATTCATACAATGTGTATACTACTAACACAGTATAAATTTCTTCAAAAATACAAAACATTCAAAATAAAACATGATTTTTATCCTGAAAAATCATCATAACATTCAACTAGAATTCCCCCTCTGTCTTACCCATACATATTCCCTATGAAAAATATTTTATAAATTTAGATGAGAATAAAAAAATAATTAAGGGGCATAAAATAAATAATGACAACATTAGTCCATTAATACATTAATCCCATGAAAACATTTTCATAAATTTAAACTTTTCACCACTAAAGCATAAAATCTATAGCATACCATTTGAAATCATAAGATTCCTGTAAAACTAAATATCATACATAAATTATAAGTGAAACTAGTGGAATAAATTCAATTTCACTGTTATAAAAATATTTCACGACTTCGTAGATAATAATCCTTACTGGTTAAATTTGGAATACCCACCCCAATATATTTACTTAATGACTTTGGAGAACCCCTTCCTGTTATCACTATCTCATTACCTAAAGCATTGGAGAGATATAACAGGCTCAACCACCCTTAGTTTATCATGGAACCACCCATTCTCATAAAAAATTCCCAATATCCATAACATAATCATCACACATAAAACTTGTATAAATAAAAAATAACATTTCCTCTTTTAAATCACAATTCATTTTTACAAATCCAAGAACTCATAAATGAAGACATAATATATTAAAATAAAACTTTAAACATGTAAACTAATAATAAAAGAATTAATAATAATGAATGAAATAATTTCCAATCATGAAGTATATGTTTAAAAAAACATTATATTTGTCTTTTGTAAAAATATTTGAAGGAGTACCTTTAAAAGTGGTTTTTTAAAAGGAAGTCCATTACAATGAATCTGACTCATCCCATACAATATTTATCCTAAAAATAATAAACTTATTTTGTTTATTTTATTTATTGAGAAAATATTTTAGGATTATTATTCCTTTTATATCACATATTATCATGTTATAAAAATTAATTATTTATTTATGTTCTTGTCTGATGTTTTGTTGATATTCGGTACTTGAGTATAAAATGAATTTGATATGATGTCAATAGACAAAGTGTTCATAATTCCATCATACCCATAAAAATATTCAAGATATAATAATAACATTTATATATAATTTATACATTTAAATCAAACCATTTATGCATGATTTTGAAAAATGAACAGCGTTGTAATCATGGAGATGGTGAGTCGTACGTTCTAAAGAGTAACGTTTCCATTTTTCAATGAGTATTTTGGAAAATAAGGTTCCCATTATTTTTATTTCTAGAATTATAATAATATATTTTATATTATATTTAACATTTATATATACTAAAATATATCATTCATGTTATGTGGTGATATAAAATGAATCACATCACTTCGTGGAGTTGATAATTCATATGTACACCAGAATGACGTTATCATATTTATGTGAATGGAATGTAAAAATAAAATTGATATATAATTTTTTTTATGATAAATATTTCATGAATATAACATATAAATATTAAATCCACTATCATAACTATTATTTATAGATGGTAATGTAAAATTAATCATATCAGTTTTTTGAGGTGATAGTTCACACATATGCATAAACAATTAATTCATTTCACATTTGTTGGAAGTGGACATGTATTTCACTAAATATATTAACATAATAATATATTATTATATTTAGGATAATGGATATATTATATCATAATTTAAGAAGAATATTTTCAATAATTTTAATAAGAAATAAAATAGATATACTTAACTAAAACGATACCTCTTCATCAAGTGATTTCCTTTGATTATCGCCTTAGCCCCTCTATAGAGGGTCTTATGTCAAAACATAGACCAAGATAATAATGTTAGGTATTCTATAAATTTATTTTTTCAGATATTATTTTAATCAAATAGGTTTTTAAGTGTTAATAATTGATAATAATTAGTTCCCTTTTCTAAGAGAGGGAAGGGTCACTCTTGGAATTCATCAAATTATTAAATTAATATAATTTAATTTTATATTAAAAATATATCCAAATTGAGCTATATACAATATATGATGATTATGGCTGTAAATATACTCGTCCAATTAAAACTATAGAAGTTTTTATTATTTTGTATTCCTTGTCTTTTTGTTATTACACTTATTTTACCATTTTAACTCTTACTGTGTTATCATGTAATTCAAATTTGAGGGTCAATATACAATAAAAACATGTTAAAAGACTAATAATTGGGTTTTTAATGAACCTTTATGGAATATACCATGAATTTGGACAAATTTTTTATTTTTCGGAATTATATATCATTTAATAAAATAATATTAATTTTATAATTTCATTAATATCAATTTTGATAATATTCATTATTTGACATTCTAAAAATATCATAAAATCTTGA
Organism: Viscum album; assembly: GCA_963277665.1. Classification (NCBI taxonomy): domain Eukaryota; kingdom Viridiplantae; phylum Streptophyta; class Magnoliopsida; order Santalales; family Viscaceae; genus Viscum; species Viscum album. Next base: position 845,139,406 of record OY728131.1, on the reverse strand, counting down.
TAACATAAATAAAACTCTGTAAAATCATCCCTGGAAAGTCAATGTAATCGTAAAATTTCATGGATGACATAAAGTTTTACAAATTATATTTATTTTAATATTTATTATATCATTTATTTGATTCTACCATTAATAAAGAAATAATTGTTCATGATTGTGTCCCCATTTAATCTATTAGATCATTTCCTAGTAATTATAAATAAATTAACATGACACAGGTAACCATTTTTTATTTATAAATATACATTATAGTCGATTATATACGTTATATTACCACATATAAAAATATTTTACTTCTCAAAGACAAAAGTGGGAGAAAATTGACTTTTCATTGAATAAAATACTATAGAAGTATTAAATAATTAAATGTGGCTCAATGCCAACATAAAATCGTCCAAATGAATATTTGGGTTCATAATAGCTCTGAAATAAAATTTGGAAGACTATTTGTGTAATTTTTTCATGTTCTAAAATATTATATTTTCCCTTAATTAACTGATTTACCCTTATCCTTGTTAATAAAAAATTTAAAGATGTATCTATTAATATTTATAATAAATTAAAGGGACATATTTACTAAATTTGGATATTCTAATTACAATTATTAAATCCATATTAAAAAAAATTAAAAAATAGATATGTGGCTAAAATTAATTTAAAATTAATTCTCTTGAAGATTTGAGAAAAAATGTTCTTAAAGTAAAAAAATTTAAAAGTACACACTATTTTTATATCAAATTACAATGAGAAATTGATTTCAATGACCTGGATTGGATTAAAAAATGAAAAATTATTTAATTATACATTAAGGAAAATTAAAATATAATTTTTATATATAAATAAATTGGGCAAAAAAGATTTTCTGAACTAATATTTTGTATTATTCACTTATAATAAATCTATGAAAGATGCCATGAAAATAAAAAAAATCTCCAAAAAAATTTATATTTCACCAAAAAAAATTGAGTTTACATTTTCATATAATAAATTATATAAGTATCAATATGATAATTAAAAAGGATTCCCCATAAAAAGGCAGTAAAAATATCTATTAAAAAATAATAGAGCTTCTTGAAGCTTAAAATTGCATTTTATTTATTTTTTTAAACTACGAAAATTTATTAGATTATTGTAAAACCATTATATAAACATGCGTATACACAATATTTTTATTTCTATTCATTCTTCCTGATACAATGGCTTGGTGACAACAACAATTTAAAATAATAATATTAACAATATATTAATTTTTTGGTATAACTAGGTCTTCAGTAAATTGTATGATTTTAGAGAAATATACTGTTTCATGTCGGGTATTATATTGAAAATGGAATCCCCATTAAGTTAAAATTACTATCTAATTCATAAATATTAATAAATATGGAAAACATTATTGTATAATTAACTGGGATGTTACATGCTTCCCTCATTTTAAAAATTTTGTCCTTGAAATTTTATTCACTTATCAAATAAGTAGAGGTATTTTTCCCTCAAAGAGTATTCATATTTCAATGTTTCCACATCAACCATATGTTTTTCCCAAAAAAAAATTTACCTGATGAATCAACATTTTCTACAACACATTCTCTCTATGGTCACGAACTTAAACTAGATGTTCTTAATATAAAATATTTTGTTCCATCTGGAAACTTATAGACTCAAAACCTGATATGGATCTGAAATTTACTATCATAACATTGTAACAATTAAAAGAATTGTGTACATAGGATAAACATGAAGTAAAATCCAATCGGTATGAATTTTATCCATCTTTATCTAGGATTTTGTAGGGTCCAATGAACTGTAGATTTGGTTTCCCCTTCTTACCGAAACACATCACACTTTCCCATAGATAAAATTTGAGAAATACATGATCACCTACCTAGATAGAAATATCCTTCTTCTAGTTATCTGTATAACGTTTTTTCCCCACATTTAAAGGTCTTCATGTTTCTCTGAATCAATATAAATTTTTCATCCATTCCCTCTACCAATTCTGGTCCAATAAACTTTATTTCCTTAACATCATCCCAAAAATAGATATATTTCAAAAATTATTTCCATATAATGCGTCGAATGGTTAAACTTATATACATGAATGAAAATTTTTATTAGAGGAAAACTAAATCAAAAAAATATGTTGATATAAACATCTGTGATAATCAATTGAACAGGAACATAACATATCTTCCAAGGTTTTAATTTTCTATTAGGAATTCCTATCTGATTTTGGATGAAAAGTTATACTGAAATTTAATTCAGTTCTGAGTGAATTCTAAATCCCTTTACAAATGTTAGAAGTGAACCATGGATCACAATCTGATAAAAAATTCAACAGTGATGTTACAAAGTTACCCATACTAGAATGGAAGTGGGAAAACATAACCATGGATTTTGTCATTTGAATCTCCAAAACATGTAAAGGAGACAATGTTATACGGGTTTTAGTTGATATACTTAAAAGGAAAACACACTTCCTGACTATAAGAGAATATTTATATCCGGATCAACACACTAGGATATACATAAATATGTGGTATGGTTTCATTGTGTACCATAATATATTATATATGTTTAGGATTTCAGGTTTACCTTGACATTCTAGAGAAACCTTCACCAATATATTGATATAGAATTATGTTTCAGAACTACAAATAATCCTCATATTGAAGGTCAAGAATAGATACAAATTCAAAACCAAGAGGATATGATGAGATCAGGACCCATTGATTTCAAAGGTTTTTGGGTTCAACACCTTTCTTTAATTGATTTTTATTGGAATAATAGCTTTCACTAAAGAATTCAGATGACTCCTTCTGAAGCCATTTATGGTAAGAAGTGTAAAACTAAAACATGATATCATGATGTTGTGGGAAGAAATATATTGGGACCTAAGATATATGAAGAAATAAAAGATAAAGGTAGATCTATTCAAAAACACATAAAGGATTCTTAGATTTGATAGTAAAGTTATGTTTTTAATTGTTGACATGATCTGTAATTTTTTGTTTGTGATATGAGGTTTCTATGAATTCAACAATGGAATTAGGTTATGAGAATCAAAAATAAAGGAAATATGAGCCCTAGTTATCTTGTCCCTTTAAATATTATTTTCAATTACGATCAATTTTTGGTCACTTCTATCTTCCACCGACCTTATCTCATGTCCATAATGTAATCTATGTATCTCACTAAAAGAAGTTCATACCTGATCCTTCACTTGTATTAATCTAAGAGGCCATACATATAAATCATAATATGCCCCAAAAAGAACGACCTATAGATATTATGGTTATTAAAGATAATGTTCTTTGAAATAAGACAACTTACATTTTCAAATTCTTGATTTGTAACCTCTAAATTGAGAATGCCACATTGGAACTAGAGGATATGATGAGGAATAAGTATGCTCATTTTTTTATCAAATTGATGAATTTTTAGGGATAAATTCATTTTAGGTTGTGTAAAAATGTAACAAACCAGTTTTTATTATTTTCTTCAAATAAATTGAATTTCATTGATATATTTTATTAAATACTACAACGTGTTTTAAAGAATCATGATATACTATTAAATTTTTTACATAAACATGACTATTGTAACCAAGATGTTAACATGTTGATATCAATTAGAATAATTTTTTTTTATTTTTGTATAATTATTTTATATAAATTGAGAATATGGATAAAAATTATTTAATATTTGTAAGGTCTTTATATTTATGGAAAATATTTTTTTTCTCAAAAAAAATTCTTTTCATTGATTTTTAAGACAAAACAATGAAGTTTGTTTTTCACGCTTTTAAAAAAATTATTTAAAAAAAATAAAATAATTCTTTTGGAATCAAAATATCAAAATTATATGTGACTGAAATTTTTAATGTTTTCTGAAAACATTAATTTTTTATAAATACTGAAAAATATTGATTTTTTTAAATACCTTTCTGTATAAAGTAGATACGAAGATAAATTATAAATTAAAATGTTTAAAAAAGTAAAATTATTTTAGGTATACTATTATTAATTATATGTAATTAATTCAATAATCGATTTTTATATAAACACATTTTATTCTTAAGGAAAGTCATTCTTTCGAAAACCACTTTTTAATCACACATATAAGTTTAATTATTAATTATAATATGCCACTTATATTAATTAATTCCTATTAATTAGATTACATATTTTTAATTGGAATAATTAATATTATTTTATAATTTTAAATTATATTTTGGTCATAATGAATATTAAATGTAGTAAAAATTAATTATTGTGGAAATGTTTAAAAATGAGGTTTTTTTATTAGATGACATTGTGTTAAAATTAATCTTCCACACACATATCATTTTAATTTAATAAATTTTATTTCATATTTATAAATATTGGTTCCAAATTATATAATAAGTCTCATTTTATTTTTATTATTAACTAAGAAATTACCTAAGTAAATAAAAAGAGGGTATTCGTATTGGTGAAAAATAAAATACAAAAACTGAGAATACTTATCGGATAATCGAATAACATGTTTAAAAAAACTACAGGGTTTTATTTACAATATATTCCCCAAACTCTATTTTTTGTCAATTTTTTAGGCACCAGGTATGGGAGATAATCCCTAATATTGAATAGTTTTGGATATTTCAAAAAGAATGTCACTCATCATCAACTATAAAAGGTAGCATGTTACATTCACTTATTCTAACATATTAATCCATTTGGATAGACTAGAACATAAGAAAATATATCCCCAAATGATTTATCCTTGTTCAATAGATTCCATTATTTCAAAAAGACTAACCCTGGGGTCTTTAATAAGAGATCCAAAGAAGTTTGTTCAATGGGAAAGTAGTTATCTTCACTTAGTACTTTCTTTTTTACCTTTTATCATACCACAATCATTCATGTATTAATAATTCAAATATTTTAACAATATTATATAACATATAATTTTTTTATTATATCTATTTCATAACCAATACACATCTCACCTTCCATAAAATGGGAAAATAGATCATTTATTGTGTGTACATCAGACTACCACCCTGTGAACCATTGAATTTTTTCTCATAAAAACCACTCACGGTTGTATATAATTATGGATTAAAAATATTTATATGATAATTAAAACATATTTATACTTATGAAATTATAGTATCACATCTACCTTCTTACCATACAATCCTTTGTAAAATGATAACATCACTAGTGTGTATGTGTGGACAACCACCTCTATAAAGTGATGTGATAAATTATTCATTTTATTTTGAGATAAATTTTAGTATATACATAATTAACGAATATATATAATATATATTATGTAAAAATTATTCTTTAAATGTGATTTAATTTTTTTTCCTTTCCTTCAATCCATCCCCCATGAATACTGAAACAACATCCTTGAGAATATATGGACAACCATTTCCATGAATGGTGTAATAAATTTTCAATATTAAACATTTATGGATTACTCTAAAAATATATATAATGAAAATTTATAAAATTTTTATAAAATATTTAGAATTATATATATGATGGAAACATGATAAAAATAAATGGATTGATATTACCAAACCAAAATATTCATGAAAAATGAATCAATTATTTCTCAAAACGTGATTTTGATAAGAAATTATTAATAAACATGTAATATATGGTCATAAGTAAATAATATATGGTAAGATATATATGATTGTGGTTATTTAATAGAAATATAATAATACTCTATTTATTACAAGGTATTTTTTAATGTGTATGAATAAATTCTAGACATGATGTAAGAGATTTTCTCCTCACTGTTATTACCATGGGATACATCCCATAATCACAACTTATTTATTTTTTGTGGAGTACATACTTCCCGTGATTTTATTTTAATATCAGTTTCTTGAAAATTATGTGATATACATGGACATATAATGATATTTAAATCATGGGGATTAAAATTCCATAGATACCAATGTGGTAAACAAATTATGTTACAAGCTCATTTTGTATCATGATTGTTTATGATTATGTTTATAGTGATGAAATATTAGGATATACAAATTCAAAAACTCATTTATATTATTATCATTTTTTATTTATTTATAATACATAATTTCCATTCATTTCTTTATTTCTATCAAATAATGATACTAAAAGAAAATTTTTATGAAAAATTACATTATTTACCCATTCAATTGAAAACCCTTTCTCATCCATGACCATGATTTGTAAAAATGATTTAATGATATTTTATTAGTATCATAAAAATAATTTTTAATGTATATTTTGAAAATATATTGATTTCTTAAAAAAATAAATGAAATATTCTTGTTTGTTTCAAAATAATTAACTTCATACTTTTTAAAAAAAATGTAAAAAAAATTTGTTTTAACATTCACATCATGAAAAGAATTTTCCTCCATCCTATCCACTCAAATAATTTATACTTACATTACAATTTTTATGTTTTTTAATATAATTTTTTAATTAATATTTATGTAATATTTAGATATTGAATAAGTTATTTCAAAGAAGAAAGGATATTTTCTTCATGAAATGTTACATGCGATCCTCCAAAATCTTTATCTATCGATGATGATGTCATTTGATGTTAATTAAGATTTAATAAGGACATGATCCAATTTTAACATCCTCATTATTTCTATATATGGTTTTTTTGGTGAAACGTTTCTTATAAAACCAATTCCATTTCCACAAGTTAGGTTATGATGAAATGATGAAATTTTTATAAAACCCATTTTGTACACATGTTATGCTAGGATGAAATGCTTATGAACACCAATTACCTTTATTGGGTTGTGATATTATAAATAATTAATGATATTGTGTTAATAATATATATAATTTCCATTATATTATAGGTGAGAGAAATATATCCCTCAAATGAATTGGTTAAATTATTTTATCTCATGATATTTAAAAGGACTATAATGGGGAGTGAACCAAGTTTAGTAATGGAAATTATCTTCTTTGATAACATTGATAGCAATACTTGACTACTATGATTCTTTAGGAATTGAAACCATTATACTATTATAGAATTGTAAATGAGCATTGACTAATAAGGAAATAATTTTCTATTCTTATGTGTATTCCAAAAATCTATGTCTCGTGATAATGTTGTGTTCTTACAGATTATATTTGCAGCTTACCTTTTAATTCATGTCTTGTGAATTGAAAATAATTAATCCATTACTCAATATTAGAACCTCTAACATGTAGGGAATGGGTTTCAAATGTTAATACAATGTTATCATAACTCTATGATCTTATTATTATTATTTCATCATAGATATCTCCTTAGTTTAATATTACTGAGCATCTGAGCTCCCCCGTTATCATGTTTTTTCCCAAGGTATTAACGAAAAAAAATTTCTATCATTTGTCTTAGAAGGGTAATATTTTTGAATACATTAGTCAGATATGATGTAGATCACTTATGAACTATTTTTCATATATATGAGTTTCCAAATATACTAAACCTTTATGGTTAACTTTATTTTCTAATATGAAGAAATTAATATTCAACCATTACACTATAATATATATGTTTCAGTAGTTTCTGTTAGTATATATGTTGATTATTTCATTAAATATATGTTAGAATTATATTTACAGAGATAGGTGTGATATATATAATGATCATAATATTTTATAATACATATTCACAAAGAAGTAGTGGAATATTTTCTAAGTGATAAGGTCTGAGTGGATTATAGATTATGAATTTTGAATACATTAAGACCATGGGAAGGGGAAAAAAGTAGTTGATTCATTGATTCAGATTGATCATTCCATACTCGCTATAATAATGATAAAAATAATACATCGTTTCTATATTTTCAATGGTTGAATCTAGAAATTTTAAAGGAAGGGACGAAATCAAGTGTTTCAAAAATGTGTGTCCAAAAATCTATCCAGGAGAAGATTGAAGTGGAATAAAAGGATGACATATAGATAAAAAATATGGTTGGAAATGTTCTTAAACTTATGAATGATTATTATCCAATTATAAGGTTCATGAAACTTATATACACTACGTATATAACTAATATGAATAAGGATCTATTAGGGGAATCTCATAGTTATTCATTTCAATTTATCTTTTTAAGTACAAAAATGTCTACATATTATAAAGAGTATTTCTAGTGGGAGTGAATGAGGGAATATAATAAGGTGTTTATATCTCATTACATGGTATGCATGCAAGTTAAGGGTGAGAGGCAATATCCTAAATGGATTTTATATCCATTACCTATACAAAAATGTAAATATGAAAACATAACCATGTTTTTTTCATTGAAAAACCAAAACATCTTAATGAAAAAATGTAATATGGGTTATAGTTGATCAAATAATAATGTATTCTAACTTCATTGATATTATTGAATATTCATCTCAGTATTAGAATTCCTAGATATAAAACAAGGATGATGTAAGGTTGTATGGAGTAACACCTTCCATTGTATATGACTAAAATTAGAGAATTACTTAATATTTTATAAAATTAATTACTAAGAATATGATACTGGATTTATTTTCCTAGAATTAAATAATTATTAGGTATATTTTCATTCTAAGGTTATTATTACGATCCTAGAAAATATACTCATATCTTGTTAGATGGATTTAAAACTTTTTAGGGACTAACACCTTCCTTAGGAGATTTTTCTTTCAACGATATCTTTCACGAGAGTATTTAGACATATCCTCATGTTTTTCTCTATATAAATATGTATAGAAAACCAAAATTATAGTGTGAAGTTATAGAAAGAAATCTCTTTTGACTAGAGATGTATGATTAAATTTAAGATAATGTTAGATCTATTCAGAAACACATTATTGTAACACAATGTTGTTATAAATGTTATGCTGAAAATCATCAACTTTATCTTAATTTTATAGTTCCTGAGATGGTATTTTTGTGAATTTATATTTATAAGAATGTTATTATATTCAAAAATAAGTGAAATATAGTCCCTATTTATATTTTTCCTTTTTTATTTTCTTAATTTAGTCGTGAAGGTTTCTTATCACTTTTCCCTTACACCAGACTATCCCCAAGTCCCTGATGTTTTCAATTTATCTCTACTGAGAAAATACATACTTCATCATTCATATGTACTAAAATTAGGGGTCATACCACTGGATCATGATGTTTTCATTCAGGATAAACAATTTTGGAATCTTTATGTTTGTGACGATATTCTATTAAACAACACCACCCATAAGTTCAATGTTCTGAGTATAAACTACCAACTTGAGGAAGCTATATAGGAACCTGATGAAATGATGTGGTAGAAGTGCCCTAATTGTTTTTTATTAAAGTAAGAAATTTATATGGTTAAATTAATTTTAAAAGGGTATAATGTATCATCCCATTTTATTATGAATTTTCTAATAAAAAATTTAATTTCTTTGATAACATGTGTTACACTCAACATCACGTTTTAACAAATTAGGATTGATTATTATTATTATTTTTAACAACCACATTATTATATAGCCATTAAAAAATTATTGTTAATATGAATTACCACATTTCTACATTTATGTATAATGATTTTATATAATGAACATAAATTGATAAATAAATTACATAATTTTTAGTAAAATAATTATATACATTTATAATTTTTACTCAAAAAAGTTATTAATTCTTTTTGTGAACAAATATTAAAGGTACATAATTCCGGTATTAGAAAATTTATTCAGATAATAAAATTAGTTTTTAAAATATTTGTGTAAAACATATTTTTTAGTGCTTTTTTATAACTTTGTAAATATTTTACTTTTCCAATGAATATAAAAAACTACTTTTTATTTTAAAGTGCCTTTTCATTTAAAGTATTTATGAGATCCTTTATATTTTAATATGATTATAAAATCAATATGAGTTTATCTATATATTTATTAATCTAATTTATATATCTTATATCAATTTCATATAGAATTGTTATATTAAAACATTATACACATATGAAAATATTTTATATAGAAAACAACTTTATCTTTACATTTGTTAGAAAAATTTGAAATTAAATTATAAAAATTATTTGAATTGAATTTAGTATAATGAATTCCTAATTTTTAATCATAATAGTTATTATTATATAATGATCTCAAATTAATTTTGTGTTTTCATGAATAGGAAAAACCATAAAACTTATATACATCAGTTAAGGTTAAAACGAGTTTACTGGGAGGTTAAACTAAAATTTTAAAGGTTAATATGATATAACAACAAGTATTATTACTATTTAATGATAATAGTCATACATTATATCATATAAGGTTCAATAATTAAATATTTTGGAAAATTTTTTCATTTGTAAAAGGTGGGTATAATTTTTTATATTAAAAAATTCTAAGAGTGCCATATCTCTAACATATAAATGGTCACCCCTATCCACTCATATTCATAGTAAAAAAGTCTTTTAGTTTAGTCAATCCCTACAAAAATCTCAACATAAATAATTCCCCAGATCATATAATAATTATTTCATTATAAATCCCTCTTGAGAATATTATTGGTGAAAACATAATGGGGTTTTCTAATGATGGAGTTTTGAACATGTATGAAGAATAATGATATATAAGGTAAGGGATTTATAGTCTCTCTTTTAATTCTAGGAGACATATTTCGTGTTCAAAACATGTTTCTATTGTGTGGTTTATATAATTACTCTTTTTTATTTTATTTCATAAATCTTATTATTCTAATGATATTTAATGTTTTATTTTATGTTATCATTTAATTGGTCTTCTGATTCAAAAGATTAATAAAGAGGCATGTGGGTTTCTTCTCACATTTATTTATATTATACACATGCCAAATTAACCACTTGTTTATTTCATAACACTCATAGATTTAATTTGGGAGGATTCTTTTCAAAATTATGATGATAACATATCCATATATTGTTATTTATTTTATGGGCTTTATGAATAAAAAGTTTCCAATGTAGCAATAGTTTTATATTACATTGAAATAATTTATACTGATTATTTTTTAGTATGTTTTTTATGATGAAATATTATAGTATTCCACTAAATAAAATAATGTATTTTTGATACTATAGTTATTTATAGAGAATATTTATTTTTTCCTTTTATTTTCCTCTCCTTAATAACCATAGAAACCTAAAGAAAATTTTATCAATAAATCCATTGTTTATCTCTTCAGTCGAAATTACATTTCATACATGTCTATGATTCCTAAAAATTATTTAAAAATTTTTATACTATTCTAAAATTATTTTTTAGTGAAATTTTTACCCACATTTGAATTTTTATAAAATTTTTTAAAATGAATCATTTTTTATTTTTTGAATGACGATGTTTTGAATTTTTACCTAGAATTTAAAAGGAATATTTATTTTTACATGTCAAATAATGAATATAATTTTCCATTGTTATGACAAAGTAATTATTTGAATATTACAGTATATGTTTTTAGTGTTAATTTAAATGAAAATTTTCTCATTAATATTTAGAAAATATTTATATTTTAAAGAAGTGATTTCAAAATGAATAATATATTTTCCTTGAACAAAATTTAATGATATTTTTAGTAAATTTATATTTATTAATTATAAAAAACATTGGTGTGGATTATGATTTACTAGTGACATTATCCAATGGTACCATTCTTATTATTTATATGAATGGTTTATGAGTGTGATGATTTGATGATTATAAAACCTTTTTATTTTTTTTATGGTTTATGCTATGATGAATTGTTGATATGATTATGAATATTGATTTCACTGAAAAATGTTTTTCAATGATGATATAATGAATGATTAAGGATTTTATAGTTCAAAAAATGTATATATAATAGGATTGTTAGGACCTATATATCCCTCAAATTCATTGGTCAATATTTATATCTCATGAGATAATTTTTGGAAACAAAATAATGTCTTCGATACTCTGTGGGAAATAAGAAAATATGATTGATCTATTATGAGAAATAAGTCAATTTTCTTGATCCACCATGGGAAATAGGTAATTATTCTAGATCCATTTTGTTATGGGAAACTAGAAAGGAAGCATGATCCACTTAGCTTTCATGGTCTCAGAATATGATCTTTACATAAGAAATGGATTCTCAACTTATGATAGAACCACAGTAATATGAAATGAATATATAGATCATGATTTTATATGATGATTTCTTACCATTATGATTCTTGTATTTAAAATGAAAATGTTATATTCCTTTAATGATGTTAATGATCATTCAAAGATAGTGTATGAACCATGTAATTTTTATATGATCTCATACCATTATTTTCATCATATATCATATTATGTTCATTGATTAATATCTCCCATGTAAACCCTAACTGAGAATCTGAGCTCATCCATTATTATGTTTCCTATCCCCAAGTTTTGAAAAACGGTTTAATTATGGTATGTCTATAAAGTGTACTAAATGGGAATATCATCATGGGAGATATTTTATATCATTTCATAAATATGAATTTTTAGTATGTAGTGTCCCAAAACAATAAATATTTATGGTCATTTGGTACGTATTTATGAAATTTATTCAATATTCATATAAAAGTATTTATTACTTATATATAAAAAATGTATCTACTTTATAAATCCATTATTACAATACTCCTACTATTGTTCCTTCAGTGACACTAATTCCATTATGGACATCCTGTAGGATGTATTAGTTTTTTTCATCCTGGATGAGATCCATAAAAAAAGAAACATCATAATTGTATGTATTTCAAGGTAATTATTCAGGAAACACACTGAATTATTATTTAACAATAATTATATTATCTATTCTAAGGAAGCATTTCCAGTAAATTAGATTTTATTTCTATTTTTCTCCATTAATTTTTTAAGTAGTTCCAATGGGTGTGAATATAGAAATGATTGAGGTGATATTGTCTCCCTTAAAAAGATATGGGATTCCAAATATCCATTATAAATTACAATATATTTCTCATAATAATATTATTTTTCATTGTAATTTAAAATGAAATCTAAACCAAAGATTATTTAAATTCAATTATAGGTATAAAACTCAAGTTTTAAATTAGTGTATGTTTATGTGTTATAATTAGAACATACTAACACATCCTTTTTGCAATACTATTTTTACTTGGAGTCTTCATTGAAATCCAAATTCCTAACATGTTGGGGAAAAATCTAATTTTCTTTGAAAACATGTAAGATATAAAAGTGTTTGATGATCAATTATAAAATAAATCATTATTTAAATTTTTTGTTATAATCAATGTATCGAACACAACATCTTTGGAACATCAAACTCAGCAATACTAGTCACGTAAACATAGACTTCTGCCCTTTCCATATTATGTGAGAGGTTCTCTTGACTCTTGGGACATTGGTTTTAATAATTCCCAATATCTTTATAAATAAAGAACTAGATATTAGTGGTTTCTTTCATTCCCTTTCATTATTATGCTTTGTGGACCTTTTCTCTACAAATGAAACTGACTCATGTTTTCATTATGCATGTACTTGGGTGTTTCCTTCTTCACCTATCACACTTCGGAAACCCCATATTCTCTTTACTCCACTTTGACGCATTTATTTTCACTAATTCATAGAAAAATTGTACATTTCATGATTTCCCATGAGGATATAATACTTATAGAATTATTTATATCTCTTGATGGATCATGATAATATATTATTATTTTGTGATAATATTTTATAAATATTCCCCCTTCAGAGATTTTCATTAATCCCATAAATTAAATGGTCTATCATTATTTTCACACTAAATATGTATTACGTAGTATACATGTATAATATAGTATGGGTTTTCCCATTCTATATAACAATTTTCCATTCCTTCTTCTATAAAGATTATAACTTCCTTGCCATTTTAGCTCATTACTCTAAAAAACTATATTTCTTATAGAATAACACTTTAAATGTTGACCATTTTAAAATTCTATTTCATCAACTTATTTAGTGTTATAGAATAGTAACCACCATTTAATAGCATATTGCTTTTTAAAATATACTATTAGGATAAACATTTACCTTTAATTACTGTACAAAAGAATAAATATATTTTTAAGTGACTTAATCCATTGTTTCTATATCAATGGATTAGTATTTACATTAAAATAAAGAGTAATTTTTCTCTTGATGTGATACAACATAGGTGAATTATGATGTAGAAGAATAGGATGATCTACATGGGAAAGTTTATTCACCATAACATGAGTCAAATGCGCTAATATGGCCTTTATCTACTCAAATACAACACTCGTTGTTTATACATTCTTAGTAGGGGAACCCATACCTTAACAATGGGTTTGCATTCCCTACCTTACATTATAAACTATATCTTTAATAATGGTACATACTAAATTATATAATAATAAACATTAACTTTGATCCATAAAATAAAAATACAAGTATTGTAAAATCTACTTAAATACCCTAATGGATTATCATAATTCTCATCTAAGCCATGTTCATTTAAAATTTAATTCCATGGTTACTAATAAACATACTATCATACAAACTATAACTATTGAACTCATTTAACCTCAAGCTAGTGTTTTCATTATTACATTGGTATATGATATTAGGTATTATACCCCATAAGATCGATATGTATAGCAGTGTTAGAAAACCAGATGCATATATAATTCCCATATTACATTTGAAATATAAAAATGTAGCATTATAAAATAAATTCATCCATGAAATAATTAATATTATTTTTATTCATATAATAGGGAAAGGAAAACAAATTAAGGGTGATCTCATATGATCAGTAAGGTCTTCTTATATTAGATTTGTTTTAGGGATATGTATTCCATATTCACCACGTTTTTCATTCATGTGGTGTATATACTGACCCTTTAATATGATATATAATGAATATATCAATATTCATGATATTTAATTTTTATTTGATTTTATTTCTTTCCTCGGTATTATTACTCAAATTTTAGCAAAATGATAATGGATTTCTATTAGAATATCATTTTATTTTAAGATTTTTAATGTTTTGATTTCATTTAGAAAAATTATATAAACTCAATCTCTTAAAAAACCCACACTATTATTATTTCTTGGTCATGGTTATTTTAATATGTTTATTTTCCATTTCCTCTCATATTTTATTATGAATCAATAACTAAGATACATGTAACAGACTTTGTTATAAAAATCATGTTTTTGGTTTTCTTGTAACATATTTTTCTTCCATGCCATGGTACATTAATTTTTTTTAAGAATTATATTTTTAACAATCCAATGATTAATTAATTTCATTTTAAAACTTATTTTACATTAATTAAAATGTTTTAAAATTAATCTTCTTCTCATTTTCAAAACAAGGCACTTTTTGCTTTTTTATATAAGATGTGGAATGGTTATTCACTATTAATGTATTATTTCTTACTAGAATTCACCACTACCATGATTATTCATTTCCTTAATGACTATATTTAAAACTAGTACTCGCCCGTGCATTTGCACGGTGATAAAACAAAATTATTAGTTCATGCATTCTCACGACGATATGGTTGTCAATGTTGATAATGAAAATGAATATTCAATATTTTAAAATCTAAAAATAGTGATTATTATTATTGGAATACTTTTGGACAAAATGGACAAATTTATGATAGTAGATAACATTTTGGAAAAATAAATTTGAAACGATGTATGAGAATCTATAAGAAATAAAAAAACATCACTAGGGTGAAAAAGCAACTGGAAAAGTTGTTAATTGTACAATGGGTAGTAATTAGAAACCTAACCTATGTGGAAATAATTTGTTGAAAAGAACACAATTTTCATAAAAAAATTTAAATAAACTTGTTCCGAATATTTGCATACTCTATTAACAGTATAGATAAATACATACAAGGACCGGACAGCTTACCAATGACTGACATTCTGTTGTTCATGCTTCAAAGATGAATATATACATAGGAATAACGCACAACAGTCTGCTAGTTATGGAACTCAAACATGCATAACGATGGTTCTCGATATCCCATTTTAAAAATGAAAAAAATGGCCTTTTGGTAATTGCACAGCTCTAGGAATGGATGCAACCAGTCAACATGTTCACTTGCTCCTAATTTCCACCGGAATGAAAATTACTCATTAATAATGCCTGCACCACTGGACCATTGTTGTCTGGATCTAGAAATCGAAGATGAATAGTCACCTTCCCTCTTGATCTATAAGTCTCACACTAATGGAATTGAATCAGAAAGTTTCACGAAATCAGGGCTATGGCTAAAAAATACCAATGGAGTAAGAACAACCCAAGAATCTTGCAGATCTAACTTGACTAGAATCTAAAACGGTGCATGAAAAACCTCTTTCCATTTGGATCTCAACATGCCAAGGGAGGTTGAACACTTGGATTCCAAAACTGGCTTGAGCAGCCACCACAGATGGATCTTGGAGACCACCTTGCGAAAACATCGGAGGAAGGTTTCCCCAGAATGAAGAGAGGGCTTCCCAGATGGCAAAGTCCATCCTTGAATATCTGCATACTATATTAACAGTATAGATTATAGAGGAAATAAAAAATAAAAAACAATGATGAAAATAACGGAATAATGCTTAATTTTCAATTACCATGCAATTACATCATGAAATATCCATATATTTGATCAAAATTTTAGTTTATGCTTTCTTCCATTCAGAGTTTCAGTTCAATGGAATTGATTGTTGTTGCAGGGGAGTCTGGAAACATTCTTACATATCTTCGGACCGCATCATCAGCATCAAACAAATTAAACAAATTTTCCTACATGAAGAAATTAATTTAATGAATAAGTAGCAGATAAAATTGACAAAGTAATTCATTGAAGAGGAATTATAACAGTTTCCAATAGAGAAGAAGAAACGCAGTATATGTGATAGTCAAAGGAAATGCATATGACATGAAAAAATTCAGTATTGTTGGTTCAAATGATTTTATAAAATGGTGTTGAATGAAAAAAGAAAACACATACCTGAGTATAAGAAATATTTTTATTTGTTGTAACATACCCAGTATCAGTGTTTCAAGAAACTCTTAAATTATCTCCATTGCATCATCATCTAAATCAAATGATCTACCATGCTCTACAACAGAACTAAAAATGATCAAATGATCTACCACAGAATTGCGCAGGATCAACAGAACTGCACATGATCAAAATACTGGGAACTGCACATGATCATCTACAAGGAAATAAGAGCAATTTATAGTGAAAATGGAAAATTAAAAAGGAATCCCTGAATAATGAAAAGACGTTGATGATATGCCTTGATGTATAATTTGCTGTGCCAAAACTAAGTCAAGTATGTTACCATTATTCTGCAACCTCTTGCTCACCGACGTCATACCCTGATGTTGCATTTGGAGTGCCAAAATTGTAGTTTCATCTTTTAGAACATCTTGAACCTTCATGTCCTTTTAATTTTCATCTATTGTAGTAGAATATCATATATTAGAATCTCCCCAACATCATAATGAATAATATCTTAATCATTAAAAGCAGTTGAACCTGCTAAAAATAATGTACAATAAAAAAATATAACCCAAACAAAATGATGTAGTTTGATATTATGATATCATACCGAGATTCTCCTCTAAAAACAACTAATCCATGAATTTAAAACACCAACAGAGAAAGCAGTGATTACCTACTAAAGAACATCATGATAGAGTACCCATCTTCCCTCAGCGATTATTCAACACACGAACAATTTCCCACTGAGTCCAGTGGTCCTCATATTCTTTTCATTTACTATATTGAGAAAATTTGATCAGTTTAATAAGAAATGATATGGGCTGATGGACATATAATTTTACATTTATCTGTATGATTTTCCCATAAAAAGTAAACTAATAGGACGACATTGATATTTTTATTATCATCACAGATAAGCTAAATTTTGGAATGCAGATGTGCAGAAATTGAGATTCATGGAAGTAAAGTCACACCTGGTATTTGATCTTGATCACATCAATGGGTGATGTTACAGTCTGAGAAACATTGCAATAAAAGGCCCTCGGCGTCGCATCCTCAAACTTCATCCTTGTACACATAAAAAAGTATTGGGGATTCTCTAATCAACACATACTATTGGTTTAATGGTGTTGATTAATTAAGGGAATATGTTGAGTATTAGTGTAGAGGAAATACACATGTTCTTTTTTATGAGGAAGTGATGGTGCATAAAAATGGGATATGAGTGCATAAAATATGGGCTTTGTCCAACGCAATGGATGAGAAATCATAAAATACAATGATATGGGTAGGGAAAATATGAAAGCATCAATTAGTAATCCGAATGGAAAGGAGTACATAGCTGATATAGGATGTAGTATGTAGAAATCAATAACCTAATGAAAGTATGAATAAAATGCAGGGGAAACAAACCTGAGCTGAAGGAGAGAAATCGATAGAGATAGTCTATGGGGATTTATGGAAGGAAAAGAACACCATGGGATCTATTTACCATCTTCCTGCATTTTTCAACACAATAGACAGCATCTTCTTGCATTTTGCAACACAATAGTCACTATCTTCCTGCATTTTGCAACACAATAGACATCATACAAAGAATCTCTTCTGATTGTGATGTATATAAAATTATGTTTGGGTATGCTTGATCTTACCTTCTTGATTCTCCCAAACGGTGGATGTGTGAATTTTGTGGGGAGAGTTTTTTTTGGGTTATAGTAGTCAATGTATTTGTTTTTTTTCAGAATAGACGACAGATCTGGGACATTTCTCAAAAAACAAAAAAAAACAACTTTATTAGTAATAGTAAACGAATGTAATAACACTCTTGACATAATTTAAGAATCAATATATCATCTTATGCATTTTTATGGATCCTCATAGAATTTAGAGAATACCTTCTTCAATTAGGCACTAATGGAATAACCTGGTCATGAGTGAAAAAAAAATTATAATATAGTTATAGTGTTGATTCCTTTCGTGCTGAAATCATTAATGAAGAGAAAAAACAAATAGTGAATAATATAAATCAATAGACATACCAAAGGTTGACATTGTAATATACTATGGCTACTTTTAATTAATGTATTTCTGTCATTTTGTAATACAAGAAATATTTGGAACTGTTGTCTGAAAGAAAAAATCATCCATATTAGTAATACTAAACTTCTACAATCATATAGATGACATGATTTAAGAAGAAATATATAATGTTATGATTTTTTAAGGGTCGTGGTTGAATTTAGTGAATACATTTGTCAATATCATTATTTTCATCCAATATATACATTTCATATCTAATTTCCTGAATAACTAATTTGTATGGAAGAATAGATAATCACAATATCATAGTTTCTTTGAAATAGTAGGATATAGAATCATTAATAATATAAGTACCACAAAAATAAACACCACACAAAGTGAAGCATTATTATTTTTGACTTCTGTACATATAATGTTGTAATGGATAGAAACAGTAATTCAAAATGATTAATCTAGTAACTCATAAACATAATTACAGAAGTATAAGAAATAGTGAAGTTATGAATAAATAAACTATAAGAAACTACTACCATGAATAAAAGACCTTCCTCAAAAATATAATCCACTGTGAATACATTGGTTAGTTAGGCTTCACTGCTACACATGCACTACTACATATGTTGATATAACATAGTTTGAAAATGAATAACAAAGTTGTATTAATTTCAGAAATTGATAAACAAAAGTTACATATTTTTCAGCCTTCTCTACACAAGAAACTGTGAAGTTATAAAAAAATTAACTTTAAGAATCTACTATCATGAATAAAATAACGATATCAAAAATATAAACCACAATGAATACATTGGTCAGTTAGGCTTCACTGCTACACATGCACTACTACACATGTTGATATAACATAGTTCTAAAATGAATAACATGGTTGTCAAAATGGAGTTTGTGTGGTGATGTGGCTGGATAAAACAGTTCACAGAGATAAATATTATGAAAAGGAGTAGTAAAACATACAGAATGAGTAGTATCAACTGTAAAAAATTATTCTAGATCCAATAACTGGATATTCTATCAACTTTATAGATATCCTGAATGCATATGAAGATTTATTTATTTATATAGATGAGGATTAGGTTAACATTATACTCCATATCCATCATCCTTGACATTGTCGATCATGCATAACGCTGTTGATCGTTATTCCTACAAGGTAACATCTAGGGGACTGTATATAATCCATTCATGATAGTATTTCATGACAAATGGTTTTGAGGAACAATGTCACAATATGTCAGTTTCTTTGAAATAGCAGGATATAGTGACATGAACATAACTACCTCAAAAAAATAATCCATATTAAATGAATCATTATTTTTTTAACTGATATACATATAGTTCTGTCATGAATAAAATCACTACTTCAAAATGAATAATCCATTAAAATGATAAACATGAAAAACAGAAGTACATGGAACAGTGATTTTGTGAATAAAAGAACAATAATAAACTTCTTTCACGAATACGTGAATTACATAAAAATATAAAACACGTAGAATACCTTGGTCTGTTAGTCACTTCACTGCTAAAAATTTAGTGCTATCAAGTTGATATAACACAGTTTTGAAAAGAATAACACAGTTTCCCAATGGACTTGGTGTGCCCATCTAGATGGAAAAAACATTTGACACTTGAATATTGGAGTATCAGTCTTAATTTTTTTCATGAATAATACTATCATGTTGAGAAGACTTCTCTATCAAATACATAATCAAAGAATAGAAGTTATAGCAAGACTTACGAGGAAAATATGTTGTGAAATTGAGCAATAAAACATACAGGATGACAAGTATAAAGTGTAAAAACATTTACCAGATCCAAAAACTGTTTGAAATCTGCTTCAAAAATCTGTAATATGGAATCTTCCTCTTATATAATGTATACAATGTAGTGTGATTCAAAAAAATTCGTTAAGATGCTCTGTAATTGGGATAGGGTACCAGAATGTCTTTGTCGATGTTGGGGATCCCAATATATGCAATTGTGATGTTGTGCCTTCTGAGTTCCTCTACGTTAATGGTTAAAAAATGAATTCATGGAAAAATATTTCCTAAAACATGAAAATAGACGTACCAGATAGGTAAATGATAAAATAATTCAATACCTCAAAAATCACAGAAGCTCCTCTCTATGTCCCATCAACCCCTATTATGTACACATGAAATGTACCACACTTGTTAGGCATCTAACATTGTTAAACTGAAAAATAATTCATTGGACATGTTCCAAAAAATCAGTAATTTCCCCTCAAATAATGTAATAAAAATAAGAGACAATGAAGATAAATATATTTGGTGGAGGAAGAATTTTCAGATGTAAAAAATCCTTTTTCACTGTGGATGTTGACTCTTAAACATCCACTACTTTCATGTTTCTATAACACATTTGTAAAATGAATAATCACATATAATAGGATGATGTCCTCATAAAGGTGGTAAAAAGAGAAAAACCTATAATTTAGGTGTATTAATTTTAAAAATTGAAAAACAAAAGTTACATAATTAGCAGCCTTCTCTATCAATTGCAAAATGAAGGAATATAAGTTATATAAAGACTGATATACTTGGAACCAAAGATGATATTTTGAGTAGTAAAAGTTACATAATGAGCAGCATCAACTATAATAATATGTTTCGGATCCCATAACTGGTTTTTTTATCTTTCTTACAAAATCACAGATTGCCTAGAACATCTGTAGCCATCTCTTCCACTACAAGAATCATCATTTTTTGCATCCAACCAATCTAGAATGAATCAACATTAATTTACATAGGTCAGATGAGTTTAAGATTAAAAAATGGACAAATAATTTTGACTATCAACATAACAGAGCTAGTTTGAAACAATCTAAACAAAACTACATGTTTACATAAAAGGCTATGTTTAAGAATTGATAATTGAGTAGCGCACACCTTAGATTTGGGCGACCGGGCTGTGGAAAATCATTAGACCTGGAGACAACATAAGGAAAATGCCGGAGCTGAATCACGTGGACTGTAAGAGGTGATGACAGAAATGGAGAGAGGAGATGATTCTGGACGACTGTCGGTGGTGGCAGAAGTGGAGGTTTATTAAGATGGCACAGAGGAGGCTAGGCGACGAAGGACGAGTATACAGAAACCCTAATTAGGCGGGAGGGAGTCGATGGCGATTTCTGTAAAGCCGAGAAGAGAACGATGGGGATGGTGGAAATCGGAAAAAATAGTTGACACTTGAATATTGGAGTATCAGTATTAGTTTTTATCATGAATAATACTAACATGTTGAGAAGACTTCTCTATCAAATACATAATCAAAGAATAGAAGTTATAGAAAGACTTACGAGGAAAATATATTGTGAAATTGAGCAATAAAACATACTGGATGACAAGTATAAAGTGTAAAAACATTTACCAGATCCAAAAACTGTTTGAAATCTGCTTCAAAAATCTGTAATATGGAATCTTCCTCTTATATAATGTATACAATGGCGTGTGCTTCAAAAACATTCGTTAAGATGCTCTGTAATTGGGATAGGGTACCAGAATGTCTTTGTCGATGTTGGGGATCCCAATATATGCAATGGTGATGTCCTTCCTTCTGAGTTCCTCTACGTTAATGGTTAAAAAATGAATTCATGGAAAAATATTTCCTAAAACATGAAAATAGACGTACCAGATAGGTAAATGATAAAATAATTCAATACCTCAAAAATCACAGAAGCTCCTCTCTATGTCCCATCAACCCCTATTATGTACACATGAAATGTACCACACTTGTTAGGCATCTAACATTGTTAAACTGAAAATTAATTCATTGGACACGTGCCAAAAAATCAGTAACTTCCCCTCAAATAATGTAATAAAAATAAGAGACAATGAAGATAAATATATTTGGTGGAGGAATAATTTTCAGATGTAAAAAATCCTTTTTCACTGTGGATGTTGACTCCTAAACATCCACTACTTTCATGTTTCTATAACACATTTTTAAAATGAATAATCACATATAATAGGGTGATGTCCTCATAAAGGTGGTAAAAAGAGAAAAAACTATAACTTAGGTGTGTTAATTTTAAAAATTGAAAAACAAAAGTTACATAATTAGCAGCCTTCTCTATCAATTGAAAAATGAAGGAATAGAAGTTATATAAAGACTGATATACTTGGAACGAAAGATGATATTTTGAGTAGAAAAAGTTACATAATGAGCAGCATCAACTATAATAATATGTTTCGGATCCCATAACTGGTTTTTTGTTATCTTTCTTACAAAATCACAGATTGCCTAGAACATCTGTAGCCATCTCTTCCACTACAAGAATCATCATTTTTTGCATCCAACCAATCTAGAATGAATCAACATTAATTTACATAGGTCAGATGAGTTTAAGATTAAAAAATGGAAAAATAATTTTGACTATCAACATAACAGAGCTAGTTTGAAACAATATAAACAAAACTACATGTTTACATAAAAGGCTATGTTTAAGAATTGATAATTGAGTAGCGCACACCTTAGATTTGGGCGACCGGGCTGTGGAAAATCATTAGACCTGGAGGCAGCATAAGGAAAATGCCGGAGCTGAATCACGTGGACTGTAAGAGGTGATGACAGAAATGGAGAGAGGAGATGATTCTGGATGACTGTCGCTGGTGGCAGAAGTGGAGGTTTGTGAAGATGGCGTAGAGGAGGATAGGTGATGAAGGACGAGTATACAGAAACCCTAATTAGGCGGGAGGGAGTCGATGGAGATTTCTGTAAAGCCGAGAAGAGAACGATGGGGATGGTGGAAATTGGAATAGACAAATACTCTCTAAGGCATAAGGCGGTGAAGGCGGTGAAGGCGGTGAAGGCGTTGTAGGGAAGGCCTTCGTCGAATGCGCGCTGCTGGAGGAAGAAACCGGATGAGATGAACCTTAAGCGGGGATAGGGAAGGCACCGAACCCGTGGCTGGTTGTCGAGAATCGAAGGGCACGGCGGGTGTTTGGCCAGATGTTAGTGGGTATAAGGGTAATTGGGAGTGGGAAAAGGGTGACGTGGTTCAATGTGGTGGTGACACATAGGCCTGGGGACACCCAGGTTTAGTAAATATAGTGGATTTTCATTTATTTATTAGAAAAAAAATCCTTTTCTCAATATTTTATGAATTTTTATTTAATATTAAATTATTTTCATACAGGAAGGAAATGAATTTTGAAATATGATTTATTACTATGATCTTATAAACAAGTTTCAAGGTTGTTATTTTTAATATATTTTATACTTTTTAAAATGTTTTAATCTAACTAAAATACATTCATTTATGATGAATTTAGGGTTCTATATTATCCTTTACGAATATTTAATTTTAAATTATTCTAAGAACATTAATTTTCTTGTGATAATGTTCTCTATCACTCTTTATTATTTATTGAATATTATTTTTCTCATTCATGTCCACAACATTAATATAAAGGATGAATTGAAAATCAATAATATTATTTTTATTTGGTTTAAACCCCATACCATTAATATATATGGTATTCTTTTATGTAATATTACTGAGTATGTTATTAATGTTTTTTAAGAATCATTAATGCACTTTATTTTTTATTCAACACAGATAAGTTTTTACTATTAAAGTGTTTTTAGATTAAATTTTATGGATTATTTAAAATATTAGGAATGTATAGGATGAAAATGTGATTTTACGTCCTGGTTAAAGATATCCTCTTGATGTATCAACTAGATTCATCATATAAAAGATCATTAATGCTACATGAGATGGATATTTGGTTTAATCTTACCCATTTATTATGATAGATGTCTCTGTTGGGAAGTCTTGGTGATAATATTCATGATAACATGGTTGAGGACTTAATGGAAAGTTTGTGAATTGATAGATATATGTATTTTCTTTATTAAAATTTCAACCTCTATTATCCATGTGATAGATATGATTATATAATCCATGGATGTTCATTGAACCTATTTTTAATTAAACCTAATGTGTTTTGATTATCCACTCTTCTATATTTTTTATTCCTTATTTACTAATAATAAACTCCAAAGTACATAACCTTTACTAAGAATATGATTTCACCATTTATTTTTTTCCTTCCCCCAGGATATGAAGATGGATATTATTAATGATTCTAATTATGGAAGAATGTTTCATTCTATTTGTTTTTATATTTAAAATTTAATATGGGAATCGTGTATATATCTATTTTTCCAAGATTACTAAACTAATTTCTCATTTTTAGTGATATCACTTGTATATTTTACTAATGTAATAAATTAAACATCATTTATGTGTTAATAATGAATTCAGGAATGTTTATTCATTAGTTTTTATATATAAACAATAGACTTAATAAAATTCTGTATATAAAATATGATACATTTATCTTTTAAATAATCATATAACACATATATAAATATTTTAAAAAAACATTTTTTTTGGAATGAATAAATAAATTTATATTTCATATAGATACAAAATAATTTCATAGATATTGTTTATTTATTTTAATAATCTATACTTATATTTTTGTAAAAAAATTCTTGGTATCTTTTTTAATGTAATAAATTTAAAAAAAAATATGTAAATCATAAAAATTGTTTTTTAGAATCGATTTTATTTTACTAATTTAATTATTACATTTTAATTTTAATAAAAAAAATTTTACATGTGGTTTTATTCATATTTTTATTTTTTATTTTAGCTATAATTTAATTTTATTTATTTTGTATTGTAATATTATACAATATTAAAGAATTGTTGACTTTATTTTAGGGAAGTGTGTATCATAAGTTATCAACCACACCTTATTAATATAAAAAAATTCATACTAAAAGCAATGGGAGTTATATTCTACCAATCATAAAAGAAATTTTCCCACTAAAAATCATTACTCCTAAAAAAATGAGGTTACTTTTTTATCATTACATCTTCAGGTTCCCATGATCCTTCCTCAAATATATGATTCCACCTGATAACATTATCAAATTGTGTGGTTTTATTTCACAGTACATTATCTCTGAGATTCAAAATTTATTTCTGTTGTTCTTCAAAACATAATTCTTGTTCCATCTATTAAAAACTCTTGGATTGCTGCTTGTGATTGACCAGGTGTGTACATTCAAAAAAGTGATTCATGGAACACATCAGTCACTTGGGATAGGATCAATGGATGTTCAAGACTGTATAATATTTTCCCCCATATGATCGAGGATTTCAAAGGGGATAATATATTTAGGGCTCAATATTCCCATCTTCCAAAATCTCATAACCCTATTCCATGGTGATATTTTATGGAATGCATTAATCTGGATTTAAATACCAAATATCATATATGATTATTAAAATATATTTTTATTTTATTTTTTGATGTTTTCATATATCATTAAATGATTTTAAGAGTCACTAATATATATTGAGAAAGATATATTCTTATAATGGGACTCTTCTTGTTACATTTTAATTAATTATGGAAATAGATTTTATATGAGAACACTATAAAATGAATTTATTGATCATAAACTTCTTTTAACTCCATTGAAATAGATATAAACATATATTATAGAGTTATAATGGTTCTTTTAGATTAACCATTACACTGTGGATTATAAGAAGTACTCAAGATCAACTCAATGTTCATTGATTTTTGAAGACTTCACCATAACATTGAGGTAAACCTTATATCCATATATGATACAATGGATACTCATACTTATTGAATCCTTTACACTTCCCATATATATATCTTGGAAATTTAATCGGATGATAAGTCTTTCAAAATATAGTTGAAATTTGATGAACACATTTGGTGGTCAACTGAAACCCAAATGTAATTATAGCCTTTAGTTGTCTTCTAAAAACCTATATGAAAATCCAAGGTGATTTTATACTATTTATATATTTATATATATCTGATCCCCTTATAATTCTATTCGTCAACATTACCTTTTTTTAAATCCAAGCATTGATATACGTACTCTATAATCTTCATAAACATGTTATCCCAAAAAAATCCCCATGAGATCTATGGATATCATTATACATCAAGGATCAATAGAGAATTATAGGATATGTTCTTCATCCAAGAGATCCTTCATTAATTATAGTGTATAAAGAATTTATATGTATTTCTTGAATCTTATACTTCCATTATTGTAAATATGGAATTCTTGTATATTCCTTACCTTCTTTGGTTGTTTTATATCCTTCTTCTATGCCGCCCTGATCTTCACATGGGTGGATAGTTGAACAATAATTAGGGTATGATAGGATTTATTACCTTCAAATTATATTTAAAGATTTATCCTTTGAAAGTACACGTTTATTATGTCTCATTTCAATCTTCATCATGGATATGGTATCTTTATCCTTCTTACTCAAAGTAGCATCCAACATGTGTACCTTCATATGGTGTAGTGTATGGATTAGTCATAGTGAATGATCAACAAAAACCATCTCCATTAAATCATGTTTAATTCCTTCTTTTTTAATATACACTTTATGATCTTATAGTAATTATATACATCCCACTTTTCACCATATATATAATTCCACCACATGCTAAATTAAATTTTTTATTATTTCTATCTTTGAAAAATGTGGCCAATAATTTTTTTCATGGGCCTCTAATTTACATGATGGTTCTATCGGTATGTAATTTTTCATGATGATACATCATAATCTATTATATGATGAATCAATGTATACAAAAACCTTCTATACTATTGTGAAGTGTGAGTAAATTTTTTGTGACAAACCTTATCTTCACCCCTTAAAATTTTATTCGCATTCATCTATCCAATGGAACATGACTCCCATTTATGTTCACATGGTTATCAGGTTTTGAAAATATTGAAATATTTACCACAAATCCCTGATAGTGTACATACAATCTAAAAAACTATGGATCTCTGTTATAGTGGTTGGAGTAGGATATTATCAAATATGATATTTGTCTTAAGCATCCATTGACATAAACACCCTTGTAATAACATAACCCATGAATGATAACTATTATATCCAATATTCACAATTTCTAAAATTTCAATACAGATTCTTCGTTCTTAATAATTATAGTTCAATACTCAAATTATATTTATGATCTTACATTAACATAGAATATTTAATAATATCAATTATAAATATCACCAAAATCCGATCTAGGTAATATTTAAATATTATTTGTCATCATCTCGAATGAGATAATAGGGGAATTTTATGTCTAAATAGAATCACGCTGAATTCATCATGACCATATCTTATACAAATTTATTCCTTAGATATATCCACCCTTTATAGCCATAATTGATGATATTCATATTTAAGGATAATATTTGAAAAGTATTGATCCCCCAAAAATGATCAAACAAGTCATAATATAGGGTTAAAGAAACTTCTCTTGATATTGATCTTGACAAGATCCAGATAATGAATATAGAGATTCATTAATTTATATTTATTATTGATAAATATATTTGGTTCAATCCATAATGAAGCACTCGTGAATATTAATACAATATCAAGGTTCTCTTATATTTTCTTATTTAATTATTAAAACGAAATCTGGTCCATTCTATAGAGATTCATTAGAAAAGTGTATCACCATGTTTTAGTTCTATTAATCAAATCAACCTCACTATCTTCTGGGTGACCAAGAAAATATTTTCGAAATAAATTAATATAGTCTAAAATATTTATATTTTTATATTCGTCTTCTACCCAACCATTTGCATTATATATTCCTTATTTTTTATGTTACAATAACCATACTAGGTATATAGCTTCCTTGGTGCGGTCATAGTATACATTTCACTAACAAATGAACTCAATTTTATTTGGA
This sequence comes from Viscum album, assembly GCA_963277665.1. NCBI lineage: Eukaryota > Viridiplantae > Streptophyta > Magnoliopsida > Santalales > Viscaceae > Viscum > Viscum album. The sequence continues at coordinate 845,110,525 of OY728131.1, read as the reverse complement.
ATATGAGAATCGATTTCTATATCCTAAAAATTGATGTGTTCTCTATATAAAGATAACCAAAAAATGCATTGAATCACATTTAATTCAACTAATGGGAGTGTAATAATATTTTAAGGAAGCTTATTCCTATAATATTCATTTAGAGAAGAGTTCTTGATATTGGATGAAATCAACATACCACTAAAAGCATTCATGGGAATATAAATATTTATAAAATTTGGGTGGTTCTTTTATAATCATAAAAAACATTTCTAATATGAGGAATTTTATTAAACCAGAATCAAATAGGACAATTATTTTTATTCAGTGGTATTGAGTGTTCCTTTTAAGACTATTTTTTATAACCCACTTCAAAAATAGTGATTTCATAGGCCTTCCAACTCTTCCATGGATTTGGACATTGTTTACATCAATTATCATCATTAACACTTGTATTTGTGCAAATGTTTAAATAATTTACATAAACCATACAATTGAATCATCGTAGTGTAGGTGGTGTATCAGGATGAGATTTATTTTCATCCACCTCATTAATTATCTTCTCATCAACATTCATGAGAAGGATGGTATTATCCTTCAATGTTTGATCATTTACTTGTATCATTGAGAAAATTACCCTTATTCTTATTTTCACATTGGGATGAAAGAATATAAAATATTTTTTATTCTATAGGTTTTAACATTTTATATTACAAAAAACTCCATTTTTATAATCTTTTTCAAAAATAGAAAGAATAATATGAGTATCAAAAATCTAATTTTACCTTAAGATAACATAAAATGAATTCATAACTACTAAATATTATTATATGTAATTCTGTTTAAATAATTTTTTTAGACACCAATGAAACAATATAATTTTTTCATGTTCAATGATAAAACTGAAACCATACCTTGAAATGCATGTGAAGTTTTCTTCATAGGCACAATAGGATTCTACTCCTCCTTCATCATCTACAAAAATTTTATCTCTATTACATTTGGGATATTTAAAGGAACATATTTATAGAAAATTTTCTATTAAAATCAATCTAATTCTAGGGATTTATCTTCTTCCTCTCATCTTGTGTTCTTGAGTTTGGTCCCGTATTAATCATCCTCACCATCAAAATGATAATTATAAAAAACCACATTTTCATTCTTATAGAACTAAATAATGTTAGAAGTAAGATTTTTTTTATCAATAAACTACATGGTAATGAGTGGATCTTATGTATTACTATAATAGAGTGATTGTCTCCGTATATTGGAATCAATGGAGAGAAATTAGTTCCTTGGAATGTTTTCGAGTTCATAATGGTTCAAATTATGTACATAGCTTATGAAATTTTGGAGAAAATTTTCGTCAAATTTTTAACATCATCCCCAATATTTTTTTTTTCAATCATACATCATTGAAATAAAAAAAATCACTCTATTTTTACGTTGTTCCTCCATGATTCAGACATTGAATAAAACAAAAAAAAAATTATTTAAGTATCAAGTAATAATAGGTAGAGTATAAAATAAGTAAAATCAATTATAACAGTAAGTAAACTTGGAAAACATCATTTTATCCTATAATATTTTTGGTGCATCCTATATATCTTTTGGTTCGAAATAGGTTGTTTTAAGTTCCATCCTTGTTTTTTCATGACCAAATACCTAAAATTATCTCAATAAAACTCTAATAAAATCTAATATGTTACCAAAATATAATTGACATATATTTATTTTTTTATTAATATTAATTATTTCTTCAATACAAGCACACCCCCGAACAAATAGTTTTAGTTTAATTAGAGATTAGTTACATAACCAATATATTTGATAAACATTCTTCAGTATCCCCCAAAAAAATTCATAAAAATTGATACCTATATTGAAACATCATATATAATACCCTACATCATAACATGGGTAATATAAATAAAATAAAATGAATAAGTTGAGTGACTCAGTTATGGTAAACATAAGATATAAAAAATAAATGATTAATAGTGATAATAAGATGAATATATAGGTAAGAGAACTTAATAAATGTGAATATAAATAAAATAAGAAAAAAATACATAATGAAATAGTGATCATAATCAATAGTCATCATATAAGGATTTATAAGAACATAATACATGTGTTATCGGTGCGTTGAAACATGAATAAATAATCATGATCCATAAAAACATAGACAGGGTATATTTATTAAAAAAAAATATAGTCATCATAAGAATATTGTATATACATAAGTATATCAACTCATATAATTTTCAATGCATGGTTCCATGACCCCCATCACATTTTCAATAGACTCCCATGGTTGATTTTGTTCACTCTACATTCCATTATAATTTTAATATACTGAGATTACTCCTCATTCCCCTCAAGGTAATCTAAAGATATATAAATCATTAACAAATAAATAATAGGGATATGTAATTCACATTTAAAACATTACTTAATAGAAAATAATACATATATATGCCAAAATAATTTGAAACAAATTCATAATTATGGCATACATTAATTAATTGAGCGAAAGGAAAATGTATAATGAAAACATCCACAAAAAAAAGATCATAAGTCATACCAAGAAAAAGGTGGGTGGTATAATTATAAATATACATATTAAAGTATAAGTGACATTAAAAATATTTACATAGATTAAAATCACTTCATAAAGTAATTATAAAACTACATTCTAAAATAGGAAGAAACCTCATTTACATTATTAATAACGTTATTTTAAGAGAAAATAATTCGTAAAATAATTTGAAGAAGATTTATTTTTTGAAAACCAAGAAAGCATTGAGTAGAAGATTTTTAATGAAAACTATATACGATCACAATAAAATGGGATCATGTAGAAAATTTTAAAATAAATATTCCTTCCACACTTTTGTAAATAATGTCAAAGACAAAAGAAAATGAATCGTATGGAAAATATTAAAGATTAATTCCTTTTACAATTCATTAATAGAATAAAATTCAATAAAATTTTCCTTAATTAGTCATAGAATTATATATATTTAAATTTATTAAAATATAAATAATATGAACATATAAGAGATATATTTCCCACCGAAAAGATGAGATATGGTTAGATCGACTTACTAGAAACCTCTTGATTGAATTTTTTGAAAGAGGGAGGTGAAATGGTAATAAGACATATAAAAAAAGAAATATATATAAGAAAATAAAATATATAATTTTTTTGAGATAAATAACATAAAATTTTCCTAAATAATAATTTAGATAACTAAAATATCAATTTTAAAAGAGTGATTAGAAAAGAAACCCTTACCTCAAAATTTCACTCTGTGAAACGCATTCAAACTCATTGTATAATATTTAGAGATTTATTATTAATATGAATAATATCCTTATAAATATATATTTTTCTTAATTTATATCATTTATTTTTTTCATATATCCTATATATTTATTTTTTATTAATAAAATTAATATTTTCGAGTCACATATTCCTCGTTTTGTGCATGATACGATCTAGTGGTTCCTAGACAAGATCCTTGATCTTGGGTATCCAAGATTGTTTTTTATTATTTACTGTACGTTTAATATATATTTTTTAATTATTGTGTTCATTTCATTATGATTGTTGTGATTGTTCTCCTAGAATAGTTAAAAATACCCATTTTTATGAATTTCACATTAATAAAAGTAATTACTTTTAATAATGAATATTATTATATATATTTCTACTAAAAATTATGAAAACAAATTATAATTTTCATAATTAGATCATATAACAAGGATTTATATTTTATTAATCATTTTTAATGTATAATTTATAACATTTTTCATGTGTGTGGTAAAATCGACCCAGACAAGAACATGATATAACAAAAAAATTAGTTAGAAAATTATATTTGATAATAATAATATCCCTTTAATAAAATAATAATGATAAAAAAATTTAACATGGATATGTAGGATCGAAATAAAGAATGAAGATACTAATGTAGTATCTAATGATGCTCAATATACAAGAGGGGGTGAATCGTATACTTTAAAAAATTCCATTAGAACTTTTAAAGAAGGTTATGGTTAACAAGGTTAAACAAGGTATTTCACAAAACTTCTAGTTCTACACACTTTATAGATTTGGGAAATATGATTTTGAGATAGTGAATCTGGAAAGATAGTTCTGGAAAATGAAACATAATGAAAGTTTACAAAGATAATGATTCTACCTTAAAGAGTATAGAATCTTACTAAATCAGAGTATACAATTATAAGGAAGTATAAGATAGTTATACTTCCCTCAATAATCAAAATGCAGTGGAAAACTTGAAACATACAAGTAATAAGAAATAAGTATTTTAACACAAATAGTAGGGTTTCTAACAACCTTGGATAAAGGTCCCTTGATTTATACATTCAAGAATGTCTATATTACCCACACCATGGTAAGCCCCCGATACGAAGATCAGATTTTGTTTTTCTATTCTTGAAAGTCCTCATCTTCAATGTAGTCGAAACCTCTGTCCTTCTCAACAAAGAATCCCTTAACATCAAGGTAGTCAGCACCTCTATCTTCCTATCCCCAGAAGCCCTCAATTGAACACAACAAAAATCAGATTCACACAAAGAAAATTGGAACAATAAATTCATTATGCACAAAGTAATAAAGTCTCTCTCTCTAGAAATCACTTCAGTGGCATGTAATCTCTAGATTGATCAACTTGTTCTGTGCTCTTTCAAATGAGATCCTATTTATAGGCACAGCACCAACGGTCAGCTCCTGACTCCAACAGTCATATTTTTCCATGAATTTTGGAGGAGACTGTATAAGTGTCACTCAAACAACGGTTAGTAACGGAAAGCATGACATCGTTTTATAACAAATACTAGTGTATGAAAAAATATAGTTATATAACCAAAATCAAATTTTCGAAATATAAGAAAAATAAAAGTTCAGAGTCTAACAAAAAACACATTCAGTGTTTATAATGCAAGGATATTAGGATTCTATTTTCTATGGAATTTGGAACCTGAGCTCTATAGAATTCCAGAGTATGAAGTTCAAGGAAATTCGGAAACTGGATTCACAATAATTCGGAACATGAACATACAATGTTTGGAGTCAGGATTAGTGATAATTAAGAGTCTGAACATACAATGATTGGAGATAGAATTCATGAGAATTCAGAGTCTAAACATACAAAGTTCTAATTCAGTATTCATGAGAATTAGGAGTCTTAACAAACAAATTTTGTAGTCCGAATCATGAATTCGGGCTCTAAACAAACAATGTTTGATGTCTGAATTCATTAGGATTTGGAGTCAGAACTCATTAGAGTTCGGAGTCTAAATTTAGAGGACCTGGAGTCAGAACTCAGAAGTGTTCGGAGTCTAAATTCAGAGAACTCGGAGTAATAACTTAGAAGATTTCATAGTATGAATTCAGAGAACTCTGAGTCAAAACTCAGAGGTGTTTGGAGTCTGAATTCAGAGAACTCAGAACCTGAATTCAGATCATGAAAATAGAATGTTCTATATCTAAGCATTATATGATTCCATGGTTTTATATATGAAACACATTTTTACACTTACGCAAAATAATTAACAATGAAAAACATGGTAAGGATAATTTTCCTTGGGGAAGGAAAATTTTTCTTTGTAGAAGTAAAACATAGAGTAAATGAAATTTTCCATAAGACAAGGTGTTTGTGATTATCAAGACAAGAAATAATGGTAATGTCATAAAGAAACCTTATTGACTAAAAAATTTCCCACAAGAATTAAGGAATGAAAAATTCATAAGGAAAACCTTATTGACTAAAAAATCTCTACCTTTTTGGAAAGAACAAACATCCATAGGAAAACGAATATAAGAACTTAGAAAATATTTTTATAGACTTTGAAATAAAACTTATATCCCTTCACACATGGACAATGATGAATATGACTAACTCCCCCTTAGGCTTTGTAACTCTAAGGATCGTATTCAAGATTTTCGGAATGATATTTTTCATAATCTTGAATACAGAAATCTTTGTAATGAAAACTCCACCTTAGATATGCCCCCCCTTAGGGATATTTCTTATTTACTTAGTATTATTTTTTCATTATACACCTTTGTGATTTTCAAAAAGAATTTTAAGGAATTAAAAAGAATAAATAATACTTGAAAGATTAGTATATTACATCCAAAATATAGGTAACCAAAAATTTCATTATGGTAGAAAAAAAATGTACAAGGAATAGAAAACAACAAAACATCAGATTTAAACATGATCTCCATTCCTTCTTCTTGGGTATCAAATTTTTGAATATGGTCTTCAGATTTTTGAGCTCTTTGTGATCTTCCTGTACTCTCTTAGGAATCTGATCCTAATCTTCTACTTTCTTTTCTAAAGTTTTGATTTTATCTTGAAGAGCATTGAGAATTTCATCCTGGCCCTTCAAGGCTTCTTCCGACTTCACTAGCTTTGCTTCCATCTCTATCTTGAGATCTCTTTATCTTTTCCAACATTGAGCAACAAAATAGAACTTACCATTCATATATTTTTCATCTTGCATCTCAGTATTCTTTTCCAGAGTAAGATTTTCCTTAAAAGACTTGGTATGATCCAAATATTTACTATCTTCGGTGTCAAAATCCTCCTTGACACTATCTTGGAACTCATCAATAATCCACATTTCTTCAATAGTCTTTCTTGACTAGCTATTCATCTTCTTGCATGACCTTTTACGGGATTCATAGTTGATAAGGAAAGATTGGATGTCTGTCATTAGCTTTACACAGTTGTCCATCACTATGCACATTGAATCTGCTTTTTGATTTAGTGTGTGTTAAAGCACCTGACATCTGGAGTCAATATTGGGAATCATCAGAATGGTCCCTACAAGCTTTTTCAAGGACTATTCTACGAAATCATGTCCAAGTGAAGATGATTCCGAATCTGAGAATTTATTAGGTGAGGGTTCTTTATCTAGCTCAACAAGCTTCCTCTTTGATGATCAATCAGTTTCCTTCTTCTTCACAACCACTTTAGTAGATGTATCAACAACTACGTTTTTATCTTTATCAACCTTCAGAACAACATCCTTATCTGGAGATTCATGATCACTATCAGACAGCTGAAAAATTCTGTCTTCATATATTTTATCCTTCTCAGCTCCTACCTCAGCATCATCTGGGTGTATGAAATGATGATTAAAACTTTCTTCCTCATAGAGATTATTCACTTCATCTTCAGTTATCCCATCCTCCTATTTCTCATCCCCTTATTTATCATATTTCCTAGGTGTAACCATCTTTGATGATTCTTATTATAATGTTTGGATTGACAATTTCTCAGATGGACATTCTTTTTCATGGAAATCATCAACCTGCTTAATAAAATATGCGGTGTCACCAATACTTTCAACTTCTTATTCAACTCTTTCTAATACTACTACTTCTCTTTCTATGGCTTTTCCTAGAGTGGAAATCTTCTTCCCCAGAGTATTAGGTAAATCCTCAACCATGAAATATTCCGTTACTGGATTTATCTCAGATGCATTCTCGGTATCCCCTAGAAGGGATTACACTATCTTAGCTTCATAAATATTCCTTTTTAACTTCTCTTCTTAGGCTTTTCTCTCAATATCATCAGCTGTCTTCTCTTTCAAAGACTTTGCTTCTGTACAATTCAAGACAAACTATGGCCCACCTTCCTTTCTGTTTTTGATATCTTCCCTCCACTTTTCTACAACCTCATCAGGATATGATTTTTTTCTTCTTAGGTTTAGGAGGTTCGGATTAAGCTTTCTTATATTTTGTGGGTTTTTCTTCTTCTTATACTTGCTTCAATTTCCTCTTCTTTCTTTCCTTTATGAATGGTTCAGCCACTTCATTCTTCTTTAGAACAACTTCAAAATCTTCTTCTGGTAAGTCATAAAATTATCCCGATTCTTTAGAGAAACCAATGTTCATCTTTTTCAAGGTATCACTGTTGACTAGGATGACATTGCAATTCATTTCCTTCAAACTGCAAGGAATTTTAAAGGATTCAAGACACTGAAAACTCAATTTTGAATGAATGGATGGGTACATGATAATATGAGCCTTCATATTTCCTTTCTTGATATTATTTATTGTAATAAAAATATGCTTTACCAAATTGATCTTCCTTAGATTCACCGGAAAATCTTGAATATACATATCACTCTTCTTCAAGGTATCTTTGTCACCTTTTCTTGGAATGATAAATCCTTGAACACATAATTCAAGGATTCGATTATTTGTAGAGATGTGAGAAATCTTTAATGTCTTGATATCAGTAAAACTGAGGCACCCCATAGCTTTCATCTTTACAAAGATTCCATTGACATCTAGAAACTTGTGGGAACAGAATTTAGTGTCCCCTTCAAATGGAATACCAACTAAGCTGGATGTCTTAGTATATGATAGATCATAGGTTTTTCCATAGCTTTTGAATGAGAACTTTATCTACCTTCTTCCTTAAATAAACTGACTGATTCATAAAACTCAATAAGAAAATCTAGATATACCAAATCTTGAGCACCTGGCTTCAATACGAAAATGCTTTCCCTTCAATTCAGCTTAATGTTATTCGAGATTATAAAATCATACTTGTTGAAGAAGTTCAGATGCACCAAAAATTCTCTATATACCTACCACTCCAGAATTGTCTTGACAGTAAACATATATTTCTGAGAGGATTCTTCTATAGACATTTAGATATGTGAAATCTCTGAGAAGATCAGAACATGATTATGTAGAGAGGAAGTACTTCATCACTCGAGATCTTGAGAATAGATGTGGGACAACCATCAGGGGGTCCTTTATATAGACTCTTGATATGACAGTTCATCTCTGAAACTCAATCCAATGGCTGAAGATTCTTCCAATCAGATCTGACCGTTGATATGATGGCTGCAAGGAAAACTCGGATCCGATGTTGTGTGGGTTTTTTAAATGAAAACATTTAGATTTAAGGAAAAGAGAATCCAAAAAATTTAAAAACAAAAAGAAACTACCTTCATGTAAAGGATGATTATGAATACTCAAGAAAGAATCATAGCTTTCATATTTCTTGGAAAATTATTCCTATTGAGGAAAATTCTTCTTAATGAACCATAGATTCTGAAAATATGATTACAATTTTTTTTTGAAAAACTGACTAAGAAAAAAAAACATCATTACGAAAAATTTGAAAAACATCATTACGAAAAATTTGAAAAATTTCATTACAAAAAATTTGAAAAACTTCATTAGGAAAAATATAAAAAACTTCATTGTGAAAAATAAAAAAAAACTTCATTATAAAAATTTTAAAAAGCTTCATTATGAAAATTTTAAAAAATATCATTATGAAAAAATAGAAAAACTTCATTACGAAAAATTTAAAAAACTAACTAGAAAATGTACTACCCCTATGAAAAAGAGTTTATTACTGTAAAGAGATTGGTTTCAACAGAAATTCAACAAGGAAGATTACCTTACATTTATCATTCCTAACTTATGTTTAATTTATTCAAATCTATCAGAGGGTAAAGATTTGGTGAAAATATCAGCAAGTTGATCTTCTGTTCCGATAAATTAAAGAATGATATCTCCTTTTTGTGTGTGATCCCTAGGAAAGTTATTCCTAATATCTATGTGTTTTGCACAAGAGGGATGTGCATGGTTTTTTCTTAATGAAATTGCACTAGTATTGTCACACAAAATTTGTGTTTTGTTAAAACTCATACCATAGTTTGTGAGTGTGTGTTTCATCCACAACACTTGTTCACAACAACTTCCAACTGCTACATATTCATCTTCAGTAGTGGAAGGAGCTACTGAGTGTTTCTTCTTGCATGACCAAGAAACCAATGAATCTCTTATGAAATGACAAGTTCCAAATGTACTTTTTTATCCATTATATATCCACCAAATTCAGCATCTGAAAAAAAAATTAGAACAAATTCATTTCCATTAGTATAAAAGAGTCTTAAATCCATGGTTCCTTTTAAGTATCAAAAAATTCATTTCACTGCCTTTAAATTAGATTCCTTAGGATTGGATTGATATCTTTCGCATAATCATACTGAAATCATTAAGTATAGACGACTAGATATCAAGTAAAGTAAACATCCTATCATACCTCAAAAAGTTGTTTGATCTACTGGTTTCCCAGCTTCATCAAGATAAAGTGTGTTTGATGTACCGATGGGAGTACGTATACTCTTAGTGTTGTCAAATCCATACTTTTTAAGAAGATCTCTAATATACTTGTGTTGGGATATATAGATTCCTTCTGGTTTTTGAGAAATTTGAAAACCACGGAAAAATGTTAACTCACCCATCAAACTCATTTCGAACTCAAATTTCATTAGATCTACAAACGAATTAGTTAAAGATTTATGATTTTAACCAAATATAATGGCATCAATATAAATTTTAACAATCAAATCATTTTTCTTATCCTTCTTTATAAAAAGGGTTGGATCTGGATTTTCCATGACATAATTTTTTTGGATAAAAAATCATGTAAGTCTATCATAATAAGCTCGAGGGGCTTTTTTATGTCCACACAAATCATTGGTAAGTTTAAAAACATATTCATGATGTTTTGTGTCTTCAAAACTAGGAGGTTGTTCAGCAAGATCATCCTCTAGATCATAACCATTTAGGAAAGCACATTTCGCATCCATTTGAAAAAGTATGAAATTGAAGAATGTTGCAAAGGAATGTAAGATACAAATAGATTTAAGTCTAGATACTGGAGAATTGGTTGCTTCATAGTATATTTCTTCTTGTTGATTATATCCTTTAGAACAAATATAGCTTTATTTATTACTATGATTCCATTTTCATCACACTTTTTTCTGAAGACCGATTTTACATAAATGATAAATGTTTCCTTAGGTCTTTCAACCAATGTCCAGACTTTATTCCTTTAGAATTAATTTAGCTCATCTTGCATAGCTTTTATCCAATCATCATCACTTAAAGCATCGTCAGTGATTTTTGGTTCTATTTGGGAATTAAATGCTAGTTGTTCAACTTCTTTTCTTAAGAGAAATATAGTCCTTATAGTTTGATTCACATCACGAATGAACTATCACTAGGATGGTTCTTTAGAAACAACTGATTTGGGTTTGGAAAAACCTATTCATCAACATTAGGTAGAATGTATTCTTGGGTAAATGCTTCAGAAACATATTCTTGGAAATTTTCCTTATCAGAAGGATCTTCTGTCAAGTGTTGATAACCAGTTTTTGAAAACACATATGAAGATGTATGTTGGGGTTGTTTAAAAACAAACGGATCAACTTCATCAAATTTCACATGTACTATTATTTCAATAGTAAAATTGTTTTTATTGAAAACTCTATATGCTTTAAAAGTTGTCAAGTATCCTAAGAAAATTCCTTCATCAGATTTTGGTGTAAATTTGTGTAGATTATCTCTAGTATTCAGAATGAATACTTTCCAATCGAAAACCATGAAGTAGGAAAGTCTAGGTTTTCTACCATTCCACAACTCCTAAAGTGTTTTATTAAGAAAAGGTCTAATAAAATCTCGATTTATAGTATAACAAGAATTACTTACAGCTTCAACCCAAAATTGTTTGGCTATAGAATACTCACTTAGCATGGTTCTCGTTATCTCTTGGAGAATTCTATTTCATCATTCAACAACACCATTTTTTTGAGGTGTTCTGGGTGTTGAGAAGTTATGAGTAAAGTCTGTTCTATGAAAAAAAGTTTCAAAATCAGAATTTTGAAATTCAATTCCATGATCACAATGAATAGTTATCAAAGGAAGGTTTTGCTCATTTTTAACTTGCTCTATAAAACTTTTGAAATAATAAAAATCATCAGATTTCATTGCTAGAAAATAGACCCACGTAAATCTAGTTTAATCATCAACTAAAACTAATACATAATACTTACCTCCAATGATTATAGTTTGTGTAGGACCAAAAATATCCATATGCACTTACTGTAATTCATCATTATTTGAGACATCACCGACTGATTTAAAACTTGATTTATGTTTCTTTCTATATTAACAAGGGTCACAAACATTTAAGGAGTCAAATATAATCTCCAATAGCTCCTTAACTAATATTTTCTTAGAAATATTGCATAGGTTCTTAAGGTTACAATGTCCTAACTTTATATGACACAACCAAGAATTATCTTCAATTTCACTAAGACAAGGTAGGTCTTATCTCCTATGGTCTTCTATGTTTAGTGTGTCAACATTCTCTTTCCTATTGGCAGAAAGAATAAATTATTCTTTGGAATTGTGTACTAAGCACTTGTCATTCCTAAAATTCACAAGGTAACCATCATCACATAACTAGATTATACTAATGAGGTTGTGATTAAGACCCTTAACAAATAAAAAATTTGAAATCAATGTTTTCCCAAGAAGAACTATGTTACCTATATCAATAATTTCTCCCTATGCATTATCTCCGAATGTTACTTTTCCGGCATTCATCTTGATAATATTTTCAAAGTATTTTTTGTTACCAATCATATTTCAGGAATATCCACTATCCATGTACCATGTATTTCTATTAGTACTTTATCTATTTTCCATGAAACAAATGAGTTAGACTTTTGGAACCCAAAATTTCTTGGATCCATAAATTTCAGAAAGAAAAATTTTAGGCACCCACATTTTCTTAGAAAAATAGGCTTTATGAAATACTAATGACTGAGTTTTGTTTTGGGAAAAATTTCTTGCCAAGTGTCCACCACACTGACACTTGGTGCAGAAAGGATCACTTTGAAGAACAAAATAATTGTTACAAAAAATGGGTTTAGAACCAGTATAACCAAATACAGAATTATTCCTTAGAGGTCGGATTTGAGAATACATCTTATAAAATTTTTCATTACCTAGGGTAAAGTTTGACAAACACTTCCTCAAGGAATAAATATTAGATTTTAGTTTTATAACTATGTTCTTGTCTTCAAAAACAATTTATTTGGAACTAGAGTGTGGCTCGAAAACATTTTTCTTATAAATTACTTTTTCGAGATCCTTAGAATGTTTATCCTTCTCAGAATTTAATTCCTCTTGATTTTTTGAAATAATTTCGAAATAAAAAACTTTCTTAACAAGATATTTAGAAAGATATGATATTTCCTTTGTAAGAATAGTTTTTCTAGATTTTACCTTATCATTATTTTTCATGAGTTTTGAATTTTCATTCTCAAGGAGCTCAGAAAATCTAGAAACTTCTTCATAGGTAGGTAAAGTATTATCTTCAGCAGAAGAAGATTCTTCATTAAAAGAGTTATAGTATTTAATATCACTATAATTAGAATTCAAATATATATTGGTCATAGATTCATCATTGTCTACCTTAGCCATCAAACAATGATTTTCAATAGGTAGTCTGGCTATTAGACCAAGATTCTTCTGTCCAGAAGATTTGTAATCTGTTGATTCATCTGAAGAGTCTCTACCACTAGAAATATATGTGTCATTATCTTTCATGAAATTCTTAGCATTAGCCTTGTTGTACTTCTTTCTATTTCTCTCATAATTCTTTTCCTTTCTTTCTTTTCTTTTAAGCATTGGACAATCAGGCCTTATATGTTCAGCTTTTTTGCATTCATAACATGTGACTTCAGAGTCTTTATTATATTTCTTATATTTCTTCTTGTATTTTGATTAAAATTTATTCTATCCAATAATCTTATTCATCCTTTGATCAAGATTGGATATTTCATTTCTTGAAGATTCAATTCCACTAAATTCGGAATGTATAACAACCTTGTTAGATTTGGATCTGGTAAATCTCTTAGGGGTCTTGGATTTTATATATTTTGATGTTGTAGTAACAGCAACACATCAATTTCGATTATTTTTATTTACATTATCAGTATCTCTCTTCATTATAGTCTCATGTTAAAGAAGAGTTCCAAAATGTTCATTAAGATAAATCTGAGTAACCTTTCTATTCTCATCAATATCAGTCCTCTTGGATTTCCACTCATTTGGCATGATGTATATGATCTTATCCACAAGAGCTTCATCATCTAATCCTTTCTCACCCATAGATTTTAAACTATTAACAATAGTCATGAATCCTTGTTGCACCTTACATATGGGTTCTCCATAAAGAAAGCAAAAACCATGATATTCAGCTCTGAACATGGCTCTTCTAGTTTCAATGACTTTTGAAGTTCCAAAGTGTGTAAATTCATGTTTCTTACAGATACAATTTTCTGTTTCGCAAGACGAAATTTGGCTATATATATTTTTAGTCATAGAACAAATCAATGTATTCTGTACCTTATAATTCAGTTGATATTCATGCATTTCTTTATTTGTGAAAGTACTAACTTCCCTGTCTCGGATTTTATATCCTCTAGTAATATTGAAATAATTATCCACTCCAGTATTGATGATGAATGTATTCATGCGATCTTTCCAATATTGACGAAGTAGGGATTTGTCGCAGATCCCCGATCAAAATATTATTTACCTAAGAATGCAATATAGTGCACTCCCAGGGTCGGTCTCAAGGAGGCAACTTACACAACACCAAAATTCTATTGTCACTATTTATTTTCTAACTAATATATAATATAAAGATGAGTTTGAAATATGCATAAAATATGAATATATATATATATATATATATATATATGTAATGCAAACAATTTGATGTTAAAAAGAAGAAAGAAGAAATTTGTTCTTGGAGGATCATAATGGTTGATATCATTGTTTATTAAAATATTCTCAATATCAATTCAATGTAGTGATCAAAATCTATCACACTACACCCTCTTATTTGAAATGTTATTTCCCCAGCACCGAGATCTCTGCCTGTGGGGAAATACACTTCCTAAAGTCGGCTAGGAGATCTCTTTTCCGACCATCGTTATACAAGTCATACTCCATCGTATGCATGACTTATATAGTGAAGGGAAGGATAAATGATGAATGAGCAGAAGAACTTGGTGATAGGGAAAATGGGGCAATCGCACATCATAATAAATTTAACCACCACCAAAATTCTCAGAATTAAATTAAGATATTTAAATTTAAGAACAATGAAACTCAATCAACCACCATTCTCCTCCTCAAACAAACATCGAGGTTAGTTCCCCATTTTCATGGAGTTAGAAGAGAATACGGTGGGAGAAACACATAAAAGTAAAAATGGAAGAATGAGGTATGAAGAAGAATAATAAAGTAATGTATATTAAAAATATGAAATAAAAGAAATTACAGAAATAAGCTCCACCTTATCCCCCCTGGAATGGATATATCATAAACTGGGAGAAGTGACACATATTTATAGGGAGACGGGGTGACAAATTCACACACAAAACAATAAATCCTAAAGATTACGCGTAGAGATGCCCTTACATGACCGAATATGTAATAGGTGTCTTCATAAATTTTGTTCCATAATGTCCCCTCCGTTTTCTCCCCAAATTTGAGCTTCATTGGACGCGCCTAGAAAGAGTTATGAATTTAATATTGGAGGTTTCCTTTTTGGGAGGCAGCTTCCAGGCAGCTTCCTTCATATGTATGTCATTCAATGTCCCTCATAATTACTTCCAAACGACTTGAAATTTATTGTATAAACGATCCAATGAGTCCCCGTACATCTCCAAGTGGAATCATATAATTTGGAGTTGTGTAGACCGAATTGAGATTCCGTTATGGAAGTGAGGTCCGTTCTGTCCGCCCCGAAAACTCTTCAACTTCATGGAATTTTTACGGCTTCTAGAGGATCGAATCAGCTCCTGGTCCAGAAGACAAAAATGAAGGAAATCTAACAAGTCTTCTAAAAAAATTTGAAACAGAAAATTTGGAATTTTATTTTTCCGGAAATGACCAAAATACCCCTGATGTAAAATTCTGTCAAAAATCCAGAATTAGTCGTTTTTCTCATTTATGCTCAAAATAACACTAAAACCTGAAAACAAGATAATTACCCATTCAATAACACTTTTGTGGGATTATAAACAATGTTTTACAGTATAAAATATATGAAAATGTGAGCTTCATCACTCCCCCACACTTAAACATTGCACTCCTGGGCAATCATCTTACATCCAAATCAAAATCCACACAACAATCAAAAATGAGAAAATATCAATGATTTTATCCAAAATAGAATTCCATCATGTCTCATTTATGAATAATAATTCACTCATTTTAAATTCAATCATTAAAATTTGTTCAAACTTATAAATCAATCCATGGACCAATCACAACCTACTTCACATTGAATTTTATGTCACTCCTCACTCAAGAGAAATTGAATCTAGAGTTATACTCATACTTGAAAATCGCATGTATCACCATAGGTTTGTGAAAATTATCATTTATCCACAGCGTGAAACATGAAAATGAATTTAATCATGAGGGATTTAATTAATGGTTCAAATGATTCTGTGTCTTAGGGTCCGTGGTAAAATGATTGAAAAATGTTCCAAGTTAGAAAGAGGAGGTTGAACTTTTAAGTACAATACATGATTAAATCAAGTGAAAACACAGGAAATTCCTCACTCAATAATGCTTGTAAAGGTGAAAAACAACCCCACCCATCATTATGACATGGTACATGAGCCAATAAGTGATTATAATGAATGATATCATCTAAGTTCTCCTCTTTTTTGTAAAAGCTCCAGAAAGGCACAGCTTTATTTTCTTTTTTTTCATAGAGGATGAGCTGAAAAATTGAATACAATGAATGAATGACAATACATGCCCTTGATTTTTGGGAGGGACATGAGTCATAAAAGAATGTAAAATGAATATTCAAGCTCATCTCCATTTTTTCTTCTTTTTTTAGGAGAAATGGATGAACCTAATAAAGCACAATGAAATGATGACACATGCCCAATTCTCTTGTTATCCACTGCCCAAAATATTGACACACACTTCACACTACCCATAAATGATACAAATCCCAATGAACGCACACAAAAGGCCCTTCCCCCACACTCAAACTTGAAATATCCATGCAAAAATACTAAAAGTGCGGGTAGGTATGGAAAAATTGGCTTGTAATGTGGCTTAAACCTATAAGGAAATTCATGGCATCTAAGGGATTATGAAGGATAAATGTAAAGGTGGGTCTCAGGATAAAATGTGGCTAGCCAATGAGATGCCTCAATCATTTTAAATACATTCCACGAAATCCAAAGCTTCGAAAGAGAATATTCACAAATTCTGGTTCTCACACAAAATTCAAGTTTCCCTCAAGAAAGTGTGGGTATTAGGAAGAATATGTAAAAGTGGTTTAGAATACCTCACAGGATTGGAAAAAATATTTTGAGTCAGTGTTTCATGGTCATGGATTTCAAAAATCAGTCAAACTCATACAAATGATTGACAATCCAATTCAAGAAAAAAAAATTCACATCAAAAATCATTTAAAATCCATTATTTCAAAAATAATTTCAACTCTTTATAATAAATTGATGTGTGAAAAGTGATAATAATATTCATTAAAGCTCAAAAATCCTAAAAAATGAAATGAACACAAGAAGAACGAAGCAAGTTGACACTCCCCCACACATAAATATAACTACCCCTTATTTCAACTCAACAAAATATAAATATAATGGTAGAAAATCAAAGGTAAGGAAAGATACAACCTGACATTATTTTAGAGGTGGATGCCTTGAGTTAAGCTCTAAGAAGCAACCACTTTAAGACTACAAGAAAGTAATAAAAATAAATAATAAAAATAAATAAATAAAAAGAATGAGAAAAGGAAAAGAAAAGAGATAATGTTTGGTTTAGACCCCCAAGCGGGTGCTAGGTTTTTACTTCCCCTAGTTAGGCAGTTTCAGTGGATTATCCCCAATCAAAAGGTGGGTGTGGTTTCTTTGAGATGAACCACCACATGTGAGTTTTCCCGATATCCATGAGTAAAACCTGAAATTAGATGACCCCAAATAAGATTTGAATGTTCCCAACCCCCGGGAAAGAATAAAAAAGAAATTTTAGGTTCGAAGTGGGAGGGAATAAAAGATAAGGGTGCTCCCTGTTAACTTCAGCGGTGTCCTCCTCCATATGGTATGAAAATTTTTGTTGAGGAGGTAGTCGCACCACCACCAGCTTCTTCAGATCTTCTTCCTCGATTACCACCACTTTGGTGGTATCATCATCAAAATCCAAGGCCTGATCCATTTGTGTTGTATCTGAAATTTCAGGAAAGGAGAAGTCAGAAAACAATTCAGTTTGAATAAAATTAAAACATGATGAATCAATAAAGAAATCTTCCCTTTCAAGTAATTCAACTTGGTAATTGATCTCTTCAGGCATGACCATTGGAAACTCCATCTCAGCAGGTTCATCTTCTTCTTCATCTTTCAAAGAAATAGT
Organism: Viscum album; assembly: GCA_963277665.1. Classification (NCBI taxonomy): domain Eukaryota; kingdom Viridiplantae; phylum Streptophyta; class Magnoliopsida; order Santalales; family Viscaceae; genus Viscum; species Viscum album. The sequence goes on along the minus strand of OY728131.1, from coordinate 845,092,206 downwards.
GAGGTCAAATGGTACTGATTGTTCAATATCAAGTATGGGAAGATCATGTTTCAAGTTATCTTCGACAATGTTATTCCAAGATTCTTTGAAAAAATGTTGACCTCCCATCAGTGTATCAGTTGGAATGTGTACTTCTGGGACCTCCTTGAGCAATGGTTGAGTGCAGGATGATGTGATAAGTTCTTTTAGAAGTTCTTTCTCACCCGCCTCAGGTTCTTTAACATAAAAAATTATTGGTGAAATCAATTCCACCACTCGTTCTGGTTCAGGTTCTGGCTCATGTTCGGATTGCTCTTGGGATGTGCGTACATATTCAACAATCCATTCTATTTGGCTCCCCAGTTTTTGAACTTTATCACTAATACTATGAAATTGAGCATCAAGTTCATTGCAAACATTTTCTGGCATATGAGATTGTTCAGTCCATGAATAAAAATTTGAATTGAAAGACATCATGAACAAATAAGATTTATTTTAGTTTTTGAAATTTATGATTTTTTTTGTTGTTTTTTTATGAATAATGGTGTGTGAAAGTGTTGCGCCTCCCCGGCAATGGCGCCAATTTGACGAAGCGGGGATTTGTCGTAGATCCCCGATCAAAATATTATTTACCTAATAATGCAATATAGTGCACTCCCAGGGTCGGTCTCAAGGAGGCAACTTACACAACACCAAAATTCTATTGTCACTATTTATTTTCTAACTAATATAGAATATAAATATGAGTTTGAAATATGCATAAAATATGAATATATATATATATATATATGTAATGCAAACAATTTGATGTTAAAAAGAAGAAAGAAGAAATTTTTTCTTGGAGGATCATAATGGTTGATATCATTGTTTATTAAAATATCCTCAATATCAATTCAATGTAGTGATCAAAATCTATCACACTACACCCTCTTATTTGAAATCTTATTTCCCCAACACCAAGATCTATACATGTGGGGAAATACTCTTCCTAAAGTCGGCTAGGAGATCTCTTTGCCGACCATCGTTATACAAGTCATACTCCATCGTATGCATGACTTATATATTGAAGGGAAGGATAAAAGATGAATGAGAAGAAGAACTTGGTGATAGAGAAAATGGGGCAATCGCACATCATAATCAATTTAACCACCACCAAAATTCTATGAATTAAATTAAGATATTTAAATTTAATCACAATGAAACTCAATCAACCACCATTCTCCTCCTCAAACAAACATCGAGGTTAGTTCCCCATTTTCATGAAGTTAGAAGAGAATACGGTGGGAGAAACACATAAAAGTAAAAATGGAAGAATGAGGTTTGAAGAAGAAGAATAAAGTAATGTATATTAAAAATATGAAATAAAATAAATTAAAGAAATAAGCTCTACCTTATCCCCCCTGGAATGGATATATCATAAACTGGGAGAAGGGACACATATTTATAGGGAGACGGTGTGACAAATTCACACACAAAACAATAAATCCTAATGATTCCGCGTAGAGAAGCCCTTAAATGACCGAATCTGTAATAGGTGTCTTCATAAATTTTTTCCCTAATGTCTCCTCCATTTTCTCCCCAAATTTGAGCTTCAGTGGACGCGCCTAGAAAGAGTTATGAATTTAATATTGGAGGTTTTCTTTTTGGGAGGTAGCTTCCAGGCAGCTTCCTTCATATGTATGTCATTCAATGTCCCTCATAATGAATTCCAAACGACATTAAATTTATTGTATAAACGCTCCCATGAGTCCCCGTACATATCCAAGTAGAATCATCTAATTTGGAGTTGTGTAGACCGAATTGAGATTCCATTATGGAAGTGAGGTCCGTTCTGTCCGCCCCGAAAACTCTTCAACTTCATGGAATTTTTACGGCTTCTAGAGGATCGAATAGGCTCCTGGTCCAGAAGATAAAAATGAAGGAAATATAACACGGATTCTAACAAAATATGAATCAGCAAATTTGGAATTTTATTTTTCCGGAAATGACCAAAATACCCCTGACGTAAAATTCTGTCAAAAATCCAGAATTAGTCGTTTTTCTCATTTATGCTCAAAATAACACTAAAACCAAAAAACAAGATAATTACCCATTCAATAACACTTTTGTGGGATTATAAACAATTTTTTACAGTATAAAATATATGAAAATGTGAGCTTCATCAAATATTCATAATCATTCCCTTCAAAAATAGTTTGTCTGGTTGGATTTATATTGTCAATGGAACCAACGTTGATTCCTTCCATCTTAAAGAAAATATCTTTCCACACAAACGTGTTAGTAATAAAAGCTTGTAAAAAAATAAAATATTACTAAGCATGGAAAATATAGAACAATGAAAACATGAGAAAGGATAACTTATATGTGAATGTAAGTATTTCAAATAACTCCTCTGATAAAAATTTTATGATTCGTATATGGTACGAGGTCACCAGGCTTTGATACCAATTGTAGGATCAAAATAATGAATGATGATACTAATTTACTATCTAATGATGCTCAATATACAAGAAAGGGTGGATTTTATACTTTAAAAAATTTCTTTTGAACTTTTAAATATGGTTATGTTTAATAAGGTTAAACAAGGTAATTCACAAAATCTCTAGTTCTACATACTTGCTAGATTCTGGAAATATGATTCTAAGAGAGTGAATCTAGAAAGATGGTTCTGGAAAATGAAACTTAATGAAAGTTTACAAAGATAAATATTCTACCGTAAAGCATATAGAATATTAATAAATCATAGAATACAAGTATAAGGAAGTATAAGATAGTTATACTTTCCTCAACAATCAAAATGCAGCGGAAAACATGAAACAAACCAGTAATAAGAAATAAGTCTTTTAATCCAAAGAGTATGGTATCCAAAAACAATAGATAAAGGTCCCATGATTTATAATTTCAAGAAATTATTTATTACCCACACTAGGGTAAGCCCTTGATATGAAGTTCAGAGTCTGTCTTGATATCCCTGTAAGCCCTCAACTTCAAGATTGTCAGAACCTCTCTCTTTCTCAATAAGGATGTCGTCAACTTCAAGGTAGTAAGCACCTCTATATTCCTTTCCCAATAAGCCCTCAATAGTACATAGAAAAAAATCAGATTCACAGAAAGAAAATTTGAATAAGAACTTTAGTACACACAAAGCAATAAAGTCTATCTCTCTAGAAATCACTTCAGTAGCCTGTAATCTCTAGATTGATCAACTTGTTCTGTGATCTTTCAAATGAGCTCCTATTTATAGGCACACCACCAATGGTTATCTCCCTCCTCTAATGTTCATATTTTTCCATGAATTTTGAAGGGACCTGTACATGTGTCACTCAAAAAATAGTTAGTTAGTTACTCAAAGCTTGAATACATTTTATAACAAAAACAAGTGTAACAAAAAATATGGTTACATAACCAAAATCAAATATTTGGAATGTAATAAAAATAATAGGTCATAGTATAACCAAAAACACATTCAGTGTATATAATACAAGGATATTTGGATATATTTTTCTAAGGAATTCAGAACCTAGATTCTATAGAATTCCGCATCTGATTTTCAAGGAAATTCGGAATCTGGATTCAATAGAATTCTTAACCTGAACTTAAAAAGTTCAGAGTCAGGTTTCATAAGAATTTGGAGTCTGAACTTACAAAGTTCAGAGTTAGAATTCATTAACATTCGGAGTCTGAACATACAATGTTCGGAGTCAGAACTCATGAGAATTCGGAGTCTGAACATACAAAGTATGGAGTCAGAATTCATGAGAATTCGGAGTCTGAAATTAGAAAGTTCGGAGTCTGAATTCATTAGGATTCGGAGTCAGAACTCATAAGAGTTCAGAGTCTGAATTTAGAGAACTCCGAGTCAGAACTCATAAAGATTTTGGATTCTGAATTCAGAGAACTCTGAGTCTGAACTCAAAATTTTTCAGAGTCTGAATTTAGAGAACTCAGAGTCAGAACTCAGAAGTGTTCAAAGTCTGAATTCAGAGAACATGGAACCTGAATTCGGATCCTGAAAATACAATGTTCTATATCAATGTATTATTTTATTCGGAAGTTTTAGATATGAAACATAATTTTACACTTAGATAAGATAATGAACAATGAAAAACATGGTAAGGATAATTTTCCTTGGGGAAGGAAAATTTTTGTAATAGAAGTAAAACAGAGAGTAAATGAAATTTTCCTTAAGACAAGGTGTTGGTGATTTTCAAAACAAGAAAGAATGGTAAAGTCATAAGGAATATTTATTGACCCAATAATCTCCCCCAAGTATGAAGGAATGAAAAAGTCATCAGGAAAACCTTATTGGATAAACAGTTTAATCTTGTTTGGGAAAATTTGGATGTAGAATAATAAGAATAATAATTAATGTTTGGATTACTTTAATGTTAAATACATTAGTATCCTCTTAGAGTGACTCTTATAAATGAGATATTTGGGACTTCTTATAGAAAAGTGTTTTGAAAAAATGAGATTATTTTTAGGAAGTTATATTGAGTATTTAAGCATGATACAAAGAATTTAATGGAGTTTGTCTTGGTTGGGAGTGTATAGGTCATTTTATAACTGCGAATGGGTGAAATTTTTTTTCAATACATATTTCATAATATAAATTTAATTTAATTTTGAAGGAAAGTGTATAAAAAGTGGAAACATATGTAATATAATAAAATATGTGGTTAAAAATTACTTCATACATAAATTTAGATCTATTTTTTATATTTTATGACTTTAACCGGTAATTTGACCCTTTTTACCTCATTTTACTCACTGTAGCAGAAACTAACCTTCTCCTTGGTCACATATGTCTATTTAAAAATTGAAATTAAGAACATTTAATTATTTTTATATGTTGATTCCAAGTATTAAATTAATTTTATTGAATTTAATTCAAAAGGTCATAAAATTTAATTTTTTTAAAAGTAATTGTAACGCATAAAAAAAATTTAGAATAATTTTATTTTCTACCATGAAAATGGGTTTATTCTAATTTATTTTAATGTAATAATCGTTAATTTTTTTTTAATATATTTATATATAAGTAATATTATTAAAATAATTCTTCAACAGATAGAGTATTAATTTATTCAAATAAAAATACAAAAAATATAGAAAAATTGATTCTATGAAAATTTGTTCCATTAATATTAAACTATTTTATATTTATAATTAATAAATAAATAAATATTACACAAATATATATTTATTCATTTTTATAGATATAAATTTCATTAAATTCCATACTTCAAAGTTGTTAAATTTAACATTTAAATAAAAAATTAATACCCAATTAAAAAATAGTTTTTTAATAAAATTTTGTAGTAATGAATAATTAAATTAGAATTAATTATAGGTAGTTTGTTAATTCTTGTGTTATTTTTATTTATTATACTATTCAATACTCAAATTTTTTAAAATTATTTACTGATATCAATTTTTAATGGTAATAAATTTTGAAACAATGTAATTTATAAAACTAATTCCTTTAAAATCAATTATATTATCATAAGTGAATTAGAAAATTTTAATTTTGTTAAAAAATTATACAATTTTGGTTTCATTCATTTTTAAAATTTTATAATTTATGTATCTTGAAATTTATTTCATTTTGATTATAAATTTTTGTCATATTAAATAATTTTTAACTTTTGTTCAGTGATCTATGCATCAAAGACTATTGAAAGAAAAATATTTATTTAAAGTGAAATTAGTAATAAAATTATAGGGTGTTACTTTTATTCAAATAAAATGAAATTTTGATATAGCCTATCAAAAAGTGAAATTGTATTGTCTAAATATGCCTTATGATACCCCATAATCCAATTCATATTATATTCCTTGTATGTCATGAATATAGTGCTCTATATAAAACATAATCATACCATAAGAAAATTCCTAAATGATATGACATGTATAAATGATTTAGGGAATATATCTATCACATACCCCAACATAATTATGTCATTAAGTGTTTTGTACTCATTTAATGTCCCCCTATTTATGTCCTTGATCTTGACTATTAATTATTAGTTATTATATTCTCTAAAAAACTTGGTATATTAGGTAGAGAAAATGATCCTGAGTGAAAAAAGATAAGTTGATTTGATAGAAAGGAACAAAAAATAAATTAAATATTACATAATAATTGATTTATTCATATTTATCAATTAGCTTTATCTTGTTGGAAGAAAATTTCATTTCCACGGTTTAATATTTTAAAACCTCGACCCAAGAGCCTGAATTTGAAAACCATACATGGGATGCCACATGGAATCAAACACATTCCCCGATCAACATTGGTTTTCAAAATGTATTTAGAGATAAATAAAACCACATAAAGATGTTTTTATACTCATGGTATTATTACCCTGGAAGCATCAATGTATAACCACCATACTTTTTATCCATGAAGTTAACTTTTGGAGCTAAAATATGAAACAAAGTCATTGAAAGGTCCGAACACATGATTCCATATATAGGTGAATCCAATATTGGGAAACCCAAACACACCAACCACACATTATCAAGAATAAAGAAGGAACTAACCGAACCTAACCTTTGTAGAATAAACTAAAACAACAATGATGTAATAAATGAAGAAACCTGGGAATATTACATTGTTCACAACAAGTACATCTCCATGGGAAATAATAACATTAATAAATGATTATGAAAAATATATTAGTGGAATCATAGATCAAGAAAATAATAAAATAGAAGATTAAATGTTACTATTTATATTACAGTTCCAGTCACCCCACCCAATCTATTTGAAGATGAGTACAACATGAACACATTGGTTAGTATGGTTCCACTTCTAATCAATCTTCATAAAAATACCTCTAATTGACCTTAAACACTACCTAAGTGTCATAAACTCAATTGATCAATCTGGTGAATAGTAAATGTGTCTAGAAATGAAAATGTTTTTCTTATACATAGCTCTTTGAAGAAACCTAAAATTTCTTTCGGATGAACTATAGTTACTTATAAGAATATAATGATTTTTAATTTTTTATATTGTTGCTTATAAACTTCAATCCTGAATTATTAGTCAATACAACTTCCATTATGGATTTCTTGTTTTCTTATTCCAACTATAATTTTGTTCCATATATTGTTCTGTCATTTTCCCCATTCAAGAATCTACAATACATAGCCAAAAATTGTTTCTCAAATATCCAATATTAACAATTTTTCCATGGAAATCACATTCTAGTATTTATCAAAAACTCGTCCAGGACATTAGTACTGTGTTCCAAAATATCCCTTCTTCAATTCCTATCTTCTATCATATAAATTATTTTAAGATCTCATTACCTAAAAATTATATATTCCTCGCTAATAGGAAAACCCCACTCCAAATATTCTTGAGTTATAAATTTTTTCATCATATCATCCAAATTCTAATTCCCTTCCCCATTCCATAATTCTAGAAATCCATCACCCACGAGCATCTAAATTGTGTGGTTCTTTAGCTGAATGTTCTTTTTCTTTGAGTGAAACTTTGGGATCTTCTCTAATTTAATCGAACTTCAATCATCATAGTATATCATATTGATTTCATGCCTCTCTCTAATCTCATGTAGTGGTCTCATCAACCACACCCATATATTCTATTATTCTGTAATTGACACATAATCATATACACTGTATGATATAGTAAATTAGGATTATATCTTTCAATAGAAAACTCATGAAAATTATTATAAAATTAAACACAAATCTAATAATTATCCTCAACAAGTATGTATCTCCACCAAACATAGAATCCTAATATTCTTAAAAAGGATCAACTATTTTGAAATAGATTGAATTTTTTTATGTCATTGATATTATAGAAGATGAAATTAATATCCACATTATGATCCTTTCTTTGATTTTCCTAAAAATACTAACCAAACCTACCCATTAAGAGTTATCTATCATTGTAAAACCATGGAAGTATTCAAACATTTCAAAGATAATGAACATAGAACATTTTCCATATGCATATCCTTATCATCCATTTTATCTTACTTATCTTTTGAAATTTTGAAATTTCTATTTATTGAAATTTTCACTTAAATTGATCATATAATCTAAATAATTCAAACTCATTCTGGATGTAAATTTACTATGAGAGAAAATGAGTTTCAAAAATCGTAGTTCTTTTAATCTATATCCCCCCATTTAATTAGTGCAACCAATATCTATCATCTTGAAAAATCTAGTCTTTTCACATTATTAGCACTCGAACATGATTAAAGGATAAACTCTATGAATACTATAGGGTAATAGAAACATTTTATGAATAATTTGGTATAAATATGATCACCCTTCTTGTACTATACTCTCTAACACCTTTTTCCTGCACCTAACTCATTAGTTTCATGCCACACACCCTTTATACCAACATCAACATCACTCAACCTATTCCAATTGATACTATGTCATGAACCCACATTGAAAGGAACATGGATACCAAGATATTTACTAATGGTGATCTATATTCACTACCCCCTTTCCTATATAACGAGCCCTAAAATGTCATTAAAATAACTAGTTTCAATAGGAGAATCCAAGAAAATAACTAAGCACACAAATCGACTTTTTTTACTCCCAAACATTACAAAAATCATATCAAGTGATTTTTTGATCAAACCATAGGGGCAAATAATCGAATTAAAAGGTATTTATAACCTTTGACTCTTATGAACAAAATAATACACCACTTATTTAAATCCATCCTTATGACTAGGATAAATAACCTCTCTTAGGGGTACTCCCAATAAAATAGGGTGTGGACTCACAATGCCCAATCCTTAATTAAGTGAATCATTGGCCATACATTAAAGGAAATAACCTTATACCCATTCACTCAATTATTATATTACTGATCATTCGTAGAAGTAATTTACTCCTAAACTAGGAACTCATGTCTCCCCTATTGAATACACACAGAGTTCATCTTTTTAGGTGCCCAAGTTCCCAATTCACTGAATTAGGAGATTTTTTTCCAAAATTGTCAAAATAGGTGTTATTTTTACTATATTACCTTATATTGTATATGAAAATTATCCAATATTAATCCAATATTACTTTTTAGTTTACCTCTCTAATAATTCCAAACCTGTCCTACATGATACGCAACTTGTTGCCTCCTTCACCGTAATATTCCACATAGTTTAAATTTGTTAGTTAAATGACCATTATAATACTCATTTTATAATGAAAACCCTTCAAAGAGTCCCATACACTTGGGACTCCTCCACAACATCTTTAAATGAAGGTGTTTCACACATCAATATTCTTCCCTTTGGATGTTTATTCCTTTGATAATGATATTCAAGAATCCATTAAGAGATCTCTCAGTTTTTATTATCCCTACTCAATGGTTTCCTTGAAGTATAAACAATAATGTATTCCCTTTATAGTATGGAATTTATTTATATTTGTGGAATATAGGATACATCTATACTATAATCCTCTTTGTTCACCAAACATAGTTTTTCTGAACTAGAACCATGTCGAAGATGATCTCCATTGATTCGTCAATCAGCCTCCCTATTCAAGTCAATGGTATTTGAGAATATATATAATGGAAACCTATACTAATACCCAACTTATCATCATCTAGTCTATCTATAATGTTGAACCAGAATATAATTTTATTGTATAATTCCCACACCAACCATTTCAAGGAACATTTCAACATATCATGCATTATTCATGGAACTAAACTATTCAGAATTGGTCCTACTCATATAATCTTAAACGGAAATTCTATAGTTCAAGATTATTGAACTTAAAGTGAATATTATTATTCATTATTGAATGGTCTTAAAATGAATCCAAATGGTCCTCATCACATAACCATAAAATATATGTTGTTCATCATTAAATCGAATGGAACTAAGATTTTTTAAACTATTCACTAGGTTACATAGGTACACCTTATAATTGATGAACAATTAATTTCAAAACAGCTAATACCTACAAATATAGATATAGAATTTACAGTTCCTTGATATATGGATTCAAATAAGAGGATAACAAACCAATGAATGGGAAGATAGAAAACCTCTCATACATATATATGGTCACATAATTACATTATTCCAATATATAACATTCTGGAAAAGTTTATCCAATATTATTTTAATTAAGGATTTAAAAAATATGTCTCAAATCTATAAGAGAGTCATAAAATAAGTAATAAGACCCTTCATAGAAAGAGAAAACATTCTATCCTCAAAACCTAGACACATAATTATATGTATAATTAGTTCACCCTAACAACCTCCCGCCATAGGAGAGTGGGTATACAACTAAACTAAAATGATGGGTGTGACTTCATTAGTAAAAATAGTGAACTCAACATGAAATAATTTACCACGGAAATATATTAATTGATTTTGAATTATTACCTAATATTCTACACTATTAGGATTCTAGTTTCTGGTTTTCATTATCATCTATATCCCCTATAAAATCTATAATAGGGTCCTCACATACTAGACAATCAAGCATAACATTCCCAAACCAGGATATGGGTAATAGTGTATCAACTCGAGTGCGTGTTCATCTTAAGTAAGTGTCTCCAAAACTTACACCAATATCATAATTATTATTACAACCACTCCACCTCAATAGGTTTTTCCAACCACTGTACATATTTAATACCAAGGGGTGAATTACATTATTTAGTATTATAACATTAATTGATTAATCTCAGCCTCATAGGTAGATCATGAAGTATTTTAGGTGCTAAATCCAAATACGAAATCTCTATCAATGATATCCTAGTAAGAGATATATGGACAAGAAATATACATCTAATATCATGGGATGACTCTCCATGGAAAAAAATACCACCCTCTTCTTCATTATCGAGGTAGAGGAGGACATATATCATTTCATTGTGGCCACATAATATATTCCTAAAAGTAATTCCACTAATGATGTATTCTTAAATCACCACTTGGTCTCAATCAATTAGAATGTTTTGTATATGATTGTTAACAATATAGTCATCTATACTAGGAAATAAGGGAGGAGGGCCCACTAAGGTTCATCTAAAGTCATTACCCAGAATAAGTACAATCTTCATTATTCTAAAAGTATTCCAACCACCCATTAGAATATCCTGATGGTTACACAAGGGGAATTCTAAATTTCTATTAGAAAAATCACATTTCTTGTCAATGCATTGACTAGTGTAAAATTTTGAAATTCCTCTCCAACATAGAAATAAAAAAACCATGGTGTTATTCCTCCTCATAGATATAATTTAGAAAATAGTTCTAGAGCCCCCCTATAGAACCAACTAAAAATTTCCTCCTAATGAAAGTCAAAATTTTATTCTTGGAAGGCCTCCCTATAGTATTCATCAAAAATTAACTAAAAAGGATGTATTATAAAATGGTAAACAAGAGAATATAACCCTAAGAGTCCTTCATAGATCCATCATTATGAATAACCATATTGTATAAATTTGAATACAATATGTATAGCTCTTCCCCATAGTGAAATGTCAGCCAATAATCATAGATCCTTCCTTGTGATTCTATATGTAGTGGTATTAATTTTAGTGTAATGATCAATAAGAAAGGGGCTACACTAACTATCAATCAGGAAGTATTCAATAACATCAAGGGTTACCCCAACGGTTCTCAATAAGTAAAATGTAAAAATAGAGTTCATCATCATGGCATCAGCATATAAATCAATAACCACAAAGTCTCTCCTTGTAGCAATCAAAAAAATAACTCTATACATTCTCCCTAGGGTTTATATTGCAAAGATCACCCTATGATATGACATATGAATGAAATGAATGACTTCCCTAAAATAGAAGATATGAAATAAAAGTTGATTTATGTCCTACCCTTGGTGATCAAATAGGAATATGATGTGTAGGCCCTCTCCTTGATATTAAATTTGAAATCATAACCCTGGATTTCCTCTCCATGACACTCATTGTTATGGACCGAATCATATTGATATATCTTATCAGTATAAAGGTTATCCCAATATTTTTATTATTCAAATGATTCCCTCATTTCGAGAGTCATTGGAAAAGATAAAACCAGTTGTGTCAGACAATCCAAAATCAACATATAATTTTATACCCAAATTAATGGGTAAATTGGAGAAACAATCATCAGTAGTGCCCCTCGGGATTATGAAACTCTAGATGAAATTGAGCATATCCAAAATGATTTAATTACATTGAAGAAATGATGATAGAACTACCATTATAGTCTGATATGGTAAAGGAAATACTCAATATAATGGGGAAAAATATAAAATCATACGGAAGAAACTTGATGAAGATAATATATCGTTCATATTCTATCCAATTTTCTTATCCTGCATTGATTTTTTTGAGATATTGAAAGATGAATTTATACCTTGTATTTCTCTTTAATTGTGGGTGAATCTATATCATCTTATTTATTGAAATCATAGCATTCGTAAATACACAAAATATCTCAAGTTATTGGATTAATAGATTCTTTATATTGATATTTCAACTCTATTAGTTATTAGAATCCCGAATTGGAAAAAAGTGTGTCCCTATAGTAAACCTATATTAATGGTTTATATATTCTCTTTCTGATTATTTGTGAATTTTTTTTAAAAAAACACATCATAGGGTTGGGGGAATATGATGTTCTTCACATCACCTCACTTATAGGACAAAAAATAGATTCTGGAAAGTTATCTTGAAATATCATTTCCATGGGTTATACCTCAAGTCTTTTGTCTATATATTCTAGTTGGAATAAAAAAATTAAATCCCATTACCCATAATTTGTACAAAATATGAACTCAAAATGAGTTAGATATTTAATGAATTTTGCATTCTATTTTATAAATGTTCATAACATTCTAAATTTATAGAAATTATATCTTGCACAATTCAAACAACATTAAAATGGTGACACAACTCACTTAGGTCACAAAAAACACATAATTTACCCATATTATCCCTAGATTCATTCCCTCAAGGTGAAGATATATGCCATTAATTCACATCCTAAAAAATAGTTTTAGTTCTTTCTCATAACGATGGGGGAGTATACCACCATATCCACCTCAATAACTATGAATCCAATAATGTCGTGTTGTTATAAAAATGGACAAATATGATCTTTCCTGAACCAAATGCATGGGGGAATTTTTACCTCCCCTCCTTTAAGTAATTTAGTATTTTATAAAATGTGAGAGAATCATGAAGAAATACCTTTGTGTTTTACTCAGATAATGTTTCATGATTCATCCTCTTAAGAAGGATCATGTTTTAAAATAATTATATATGATTATCTCAGGATCAGTTTCAATGAATTATTTGATCCTCCATATTGAAATGTCTTCCAAATGATGAAATTTAATATTTAATGAGGTTTAAATTCTATGAAATAGTGTTTCATAAAAATATCTTATGAATATTACAATATATCCATCAAGGGGTTCATTGACACCAATGAGCCTCTATACCATTGTAACATGAATGAGGATTTTATTCTTGCTTCTTTATTTTGATAGTGAATATTATTATTGAAAACTCTATATATCTTGTGCAACATGATAATGATAAATAATTACATAATTAAGAGACATCTATTTTGAATGTTGTTTTCCTTAAGGTGTGAGAAGCAGGGGTTGTGACTCAACATGAAAGGTATTCTCTAGATTTAGGAAACTTATAAAATATCTCATTGTCACCTAATTAATGATATAATTGAATTAAAATGGGAAAGGTGTAGTTGAATCCAAATTCCACCAAATTATCAAACTGAAAAGATACATTTTTCTAAGGAAATGATTTCCCATTTTGATTATGATTTAAAAAAATTTAGGCAACTTAATACTAAATTAATCATGTAATATACCTACTTAGTGTAACTGTCATGTTGAAAATTACATGAATCCCATGGATAATACCTTTCAACATGAGGAAATTTAATGACTAGAAAAGATTGATTAAATAAATATAGTAAACCAGATTTCAAATCCCTTACTTTACCTAACACCAACATCATGTGATTATAAGAATTTTCCATTACTAGTAAAACAATCACGGCTTGTATAAGAGTTTTTCCCTAGGATAAATCAGGAAAATTATTAATAATAACTTATCAAAATCCTACCATATTAGTTACTACTATGCATTCCCTCATAATCAAAATATCCTATAATAATACCACTGTATCTTGTTTAATTCATAGAATATTTTTATTCTCCAAAGAAGACAAAAAACTGATAATATCTGGTGAAACCGGAATGGATTCTATAGCCCTATGGGGGCATTTTTGAATCCCCCACGAGAATGTTTTTTGAATCCCACCCCCATGATAGTTAATAATAAGGGTGACCTAGAATATTATTTATTTTACTTACCACCTTAATACTGTCGTCTATTGGGAACACTAGTATGGAAAGAAGTATTAAATAACAAATGATTCCCCAAAAATCTAGAAGGACATTATTTTCATGGAATCATTATATAGTATCCATATCCATTTTGGGTTGGTAAGATCTTTAGTGAGAGTTCCTATATCATTTTAGCTCAATGATAAGAAGGATGTCCTTCCTAGACCTCTCAAAATTTAAGAATCAGAAAAATGAAAGGGGTTTGGACTTCATCATTAAATGGAAAAGTTTAACATGTTCCCTAAATGTAAAACTCCATTAATAGTATTGATAAGGAATAATTGTAGAGAATATCTGAGATGAGATAGAAATAACACTCATCATGTAGAACTATCTTGTCTAATTATGCGAATTTTTTAATGTGGTAAACTAGTAAGAAGATACCATTTGATTTTCCATATACAGTTCATATATTGTATCCTAAATATAAAGAATTAAACCTAGAAAATTAGAAATAGAGACTATCACATTCAAAATGAAACCAATCCAATATTTGAATCTTATCTCTATTAACTCTAATGTATTATATCCTCTGTCGAACTAGTAGCTGTAAAAATACCCTCATTAGGACATGATGACAGAACAATATTAGTATAATTTCCAGAATAGGTTGAATGATGTCTATTCCTTCTAAAGAAATAAATAATTATAGGGGATATTGTTTCTTCATGAAATGGATTTTGGGTAGAATAATAAATTTATAATGTGAAAATTATGTTTTTATTAATGTTATTATTATTAAAATATATATCATGGGATGTTATGGAATAATATTCATGTATTCTTTTAATTGAAATAATTTCTCTAGAAAATGATAGATATTGGACATCTATAATTGGTTCAACCACCAACATTGGTGACTCAAGTTTCCTCCACCCCACTAGATGAAAAAGATGTTTGGAAGAAAGTCCTACATAGAAACATGTATACATTTAAATATTTGATGACCATAAAATAAATCAATCATGGACATGAAATCATATGGGAAAGACAAGTCGTGAACCCAATTAACTCTACAATGCACAAGAAGATATCTTTTTCTTCAGAAATTTCTAAAATTCAAGGACTATTTTTAAAGAAAAAAAATAATGGATAAAATAGGAGAGTCTATGGTCACCCAATATAGTAAAAAATATACCAGATGTTTTTCCCCCATCATTGGGTGGATGGGAACTATGCCACCAAATGGAATTTTCATTTTAAGATGAGCCATAATATACTTTTTTAAATATCCTTTACTTTAAAAAACACTTCACTGATGAATATATATTTTTATAAATAATAATTAACCACATGTAATCATGATGTAGAATGTAGAGGTTGAGGATGAAAATGCTATGGTGGACCCTAAAAATCATGTGTCATTTTTACAGACATCAAACATGATACTGAAACTATAATGTAGGCATTATAATGATAACAATATAACCAGGAGGTTGAACCTAGTTATTTCTTGAATCATTCTAATTTAATCATATTGGTGGACTAATTAGAAAACAAAAATTAATCCAGACAACCTTATAATATGGGAAGGGAAACATATTCAGATATTAAAAGGAAAAATATTCCCATAATTATGATCCTAGAAAGGATTTTTTTATCTCTATCATCTCCATGAACTATCTTCCAATATCAATAATAGATGAGTGGTATGAGGAAAATTCCTTCAGATAGAAAGTGTGACATATTGAATCACATATCCATCATCACTTCAATACATGCAATCCTGAATTTCCATCATCTCTCTCAAGACCTCAAAGAATCCATTATTGAGACCCTTTAAAAACATCATGAGTTTGAGATTGAAGTGGCCAAATTTGAGACATATCATGTTGAAATGGGTTCTATTGAGTTTCAAATTGTCATTTTTTGAAAAAATAAGACTAATAAACTATCACATAGGGACACATCAAATGATTATATGTTTAGGTAACCTTAATAATGTAAATATTTTAAGGGAATTGGTTGAAAATGGCTCTTGAACCAATCTCATCACAATTTTAACCCTTGAGCATTTGGGATATAGTAAAGAATATTTTCTTCAGTAAATATAGTAATATAGGGATATTATAAGAGTGATAATGGAAACTATATAGGATCATGTTAATGATCTAATATGGTGATCCCATTTTTTGAGTTCGAATTTATGGTGGTCCACCAAGACCCAAATTTCAAAGCCATGTTGGGTTGATCATGGATGTGTATATCGGAATGTGTACCCTCTTCATATCATCAGTGCCAAAAATAATCTATAAACGATGGGTTTGGGGGTAATCTATAGTGTCATGTACCATTTTTAATCCTATAAATACCAATACATTGGCATGGGTACTGAAAAAGAGAGGGGACATGGTAATTGTCAAATGATTCCACCCAAATCACAACCCCCAAACCATAGATGTTTCCCCGATCAATCCATGGAGTGAATTAGTTGATGATTTAATGCTGAACATAAATTGAATCTATTTAATAGATATAAATTTCTAATTTATCATGTCATTTTGGATAATGACATGGACCCTCTAATCACCACCATATCTATAACTGTTAAGAAGATGTTTCCATTGAATTACAATTAAAAACAAAGGAAGATATTCACATGAAATATATATGAATCAATGTTTCCAATTAAAATCTACGATCAAAATCATCTTAATATGCATATTTTTTAAAAAAATACAAGCCACTTTAACCAGATTCATATGAACACATAAAGTGGAACATTGGGTTTGGGAACATTTTCCTCCCTTTATATGGTGTCAGTTTTCCCCAAAGAACCCTATCACTACTTTGTGGGTTTGAAATCCATTAAAATGATTGAAACATTATATAATATCTTATATATCATGATAAGAATCCACATTTTATCCCATTTAATTAATAATAGGGATATATCAAGGGCACTCCTGTTTATATTGAATAAGGTTTCTCAACCACTATTGATGAACTCTTATAGGTGTTATTGGGTACTAAATAAGACCCATGGAAAAAATATTTGGCATTTTTCTGTCCACTAAATAGAAAGTACGATATATTTTTTTATTTATGAAAATTACTATTTATTTTCGTTCAATTAGATATTAACTATAAGGTTAGATCCCCATGTGACCACTCATCATTTGGGTTTACCAGAGAACCACTATAGTTTTAAGTAAGAAGTATGGAGAATGAATCAGACCCATGCAACCATGTTCCAACATAATTTGATAATATGATAAAAGATAATTTCATTGTTGATGTTCAATACATTATATGTATTGAAAAGCATTCCCTATTTAAAATATAAATTGGATTATTATAATATACATTTAATGCATGTATTTGGACTGCCACGACCCGAAGGAACAATTCCCATTCCCAAAAATATAACTATTGATTGATGTGATAACCATTTTGAAATCTAATTTGTTCGTTGATATGCATTGTGGTTATAATATTATCTGAATTTTCCCACAAGGATAAAAAATTAAATAGCTTCAGGGTTCCTAAAGTGGTATACTAGAAAATTGTAATTCCTTTTGAAATGATAAATTTTGATTAAAATTACCAACATTATCTGAACTATATTTTCTAGTCTATTATGTGAAATTTGTTTAATTATAAGTTCAAAAATATATTAGTCAAAAAAATCCTTATTTTTTTATCTTTTATTGACCTATTAAATTTTCCAAAAGGTTTCATTATTATATATTGATAATGAATATGAAAAAGTGTTCCATTGTGGTGACATCTGAAAAATTTACTTATCTCTATCGTTTAATATTATGGAAACAAATACGACACTGATAAAACAATAGAAATACTTAACATTCATACTCACTGAAAAATTTGGAATTGAGAGTTATCTAGGGATTCTAGGCCTTCATCAGGTGCTTCATAGACATCATTATTGATAAATTATTACCCTTCATAAAGATTATGATGAAAGGGATGACTTTCTAGTGGGATTAATACTATAGGTGGGCCTTCAACAACCTTGTGTACTATCTGATACATCCCCCACTATTAATGCCACCTATAGAAGTGATGAATCTCATCCTATGTGTGGAAAACATGGAGTGGTCATTGGGTTCATTAATTTCATAGAAAATTGATGGATTCTCAAATAATATCCATTATTACAATATTAAACCATTGTTGGGAGATATGACTCAATTCACTAATATTGAGAGAATTTCATCACACTGTCCATTATTGTGTGGAAATTTTTTATTTACCTTCAGAATCATAAAGACCACTTAGTTTCCGATTTGGACCCACTCATACTTTTTCTTGTACATATCATGTTTATAAGAATTTTAGAAATATGGGTTAGAAATCAATAAAAGTTATACATCTAATTATTTTCTATAAATAAAATTAATGTATAAGAATTTATATATTTTTTGAAATACCCATCACTCGATGAGATGTTGTTCGTCATGAAATTCCCTAATAATAAAGTTTTAAAATTTTCTGAATCCTAAAAATATTAAGAAATGTAATTTAGTGGTCTATATCTATGTCCACGTGGGATAAGGATAGAAGGCCCCAAACAAAATTAGGATATTCTAGGGGATTATGTTAATTTATCCAAAAAATTCAGAAGTACCATCATCATTCCATCTATTTGAATGTGGTAACCAAAAAGGAGGTATAATAACCATCATTCATCCCAATTTTATAGTAATATCGGTAAATACTAGATTATATATTTAATGATAGGGGAAATTTAGAGTTTATTATCATGTAATTTAATGAGTAAAATTAAATCATGAATAATGTGTTGATTCAACTTATTTACTATATGTTGGATTTGATATCATAGTTTTCTTTAGAGACGGATTATTTTCATATGATTTAATCATTAAATTATCTAACCAATGCATTGGAAAAAAATATACCACTGTAGAATATCTAGATCAGGATAATATGATGATTCAAATTTAGAAAAATAAGGCAGCCTCTTCATTCATCATTAATGATATAGAGGAAATAAATGAGATTAATGCTAACTTTAAACAAATTGAGAAGTCACCCTCACTCTTCTACAACATAAATGATTAAATGAATCCCATAATTAAGTACCTAAAAATAGGGGACCTGTTATAGGATTGGGCCAAAGTGTTACATTTTTTTTCATTAAAACGTATCATTTATAACAACATGATTTCAATTAACGTACTCTATAAATGAGGCATTGATAGGGGTCCACCTTAGATTCATCAAACGGAGAGAGACCCTATTTATTTTTCTTGAATTACACACTAGTACCTATTATGCTCATTAGTAAGGGACAAACTCTTTCACTAGATTTAACGACATTGATATTTAATAATATTAAGGATGCACAAATGTATAGATTTCACCAAGAAGATTCATGCATTTTATATACATGTAAAAATAATTAATTAACTTCCAAAGTCATTTCAGAATAACAAATACTCATGGACATTCACCATTTTAGGAATATACATCATGCGATTATACCCTCCATCCATAGTCAAGTTCCTCAAGATCAAATTTAATGTCATTTATTACTTTTTCAAAAGCATGATGTTTTTCACTATGATCAAAAAAATATCTCTATACAATTGAATGTGTTGATTGATTCCAATTATATAAAGAAATGTAGTGATTTAATGATTTACTATTTTTGATCCAACTAAAAATTCAAGATCTATTTAATTCATATGAAAATCTAGTCTCTATAATTTCCCCAACTCATGTTGGGTTTCCTTCAATTACTCAGCACTAGGGTAGAACAACGTCATAATTACTCTGCATATAATTTTTATCTATAGATAGACCTTTTCATAGACATCACTAATTTAATTTAAAATGAATATAATATCTTCCATGACATATGAAATTAAACTATATAACATAAAATTTTATCCTACATGACCAATAAATTTTATTGAACATTCTTTTTATAAAAAATAATTTCCTTACATGGGAGATAAATTAAAATAAGTTTCCCTTTTTCATTTTTCCCCATAATAAAATCTAATATTACCATAAATATTTAATGATATCCATGAAATAAATTTGGATTGATTATCATAATAGTAGGATAATTAGTGAAATCCATATTACTTACCATTAACCCATTCATAAATTCAATTTTATTTTCATGTTACTTATAATTTTCCAATATTTGGACTTAGTTAACATTAATTTTTTCTCCCACGTTCTGACGCCACAATGGAATAATTTCTATCTACCTTATATATAAACAAAATATGTGCAAAGACCATTTTTAAAAACAATATGTGGATTGATTCATATAATAACAAGAAATATAATGACGTCTAAATCACATATCTTGGACCCAACATCAAAATTTTTTAGTTTTCCATTTTTCACCACTAACTTATCACTTGCGCCATTTTCAATTCATGTATAGATTTATTTCATTAATCTTATACTAGGAATAAAACTATTATATCATAACTAATAAGTATAAATGTATTTATTCTTCTAATAGTATGATATTTATTGATTTTTGGATCACTTATCTTGGACTCAACCACAAATTTCAATCTCATTAAATAGGAATCTCAGTGTATATTTTCCCCAATCACATCGGTTCTTTCTACGTTTGGAACTATAATGGGATATTACATATTTTATTCTAAGAAAAATATATTTCTTGATTACTATTATCACATGATGTGTTGAAATGTCTTAACCATTTACCCTTAAAACTAGGCATAAATCCTTTTCCTTTTTCACTCCCCCCAATATTCTGTAATGATACAATCCTATTCAGTCAAAAACCTAAGGGTTAAAAATTAATCTTTCAATATATTTTATTAGATACCATAATATGTACCATTACTGTTAAAATCATCACAAACACTTTATTCCTTATGGTAATGAGCACCTAAAATATTGAAGAATCGCACTATTTTTTATGGTTAATATTCTAAATGATTGGACCACCATTATCTGGGGAAAGTAATATATTCATCAAAATGGAATATAATATCTAAACACATATTCCATTAATATCATTGCATTTGAACACATTTATTGAATTTGGTCTATAGTAATACTTAACTTGTTTATTTGACGGTATAATAACATGATATTCATTTCAAATATGATCAGAAGTTTCTCTATACTATCTATATTCATTTCATCATTTATTATCTCAAATAACTCATGTTATGACTCACATGACATTTTTACATAGTTCAAAATGTGTATAAATGCATCTATATATCAGAACCATCATTTTCATTGTCACACATTTTCATTGGTTTGAGTAATACGATGTTAAATTGCAGGAACCTCTTCCAAATGAAATTATATAATAGTACTAGGATCTCTATTAACATCTATCTTACCTATTTCTTGTTGTTATGTAAAATTCCTCGCTCTTGGTTAAAGAAGTATAACCATACACTTCAACATATTTTGGTCAAATCTATTTTACCTTAAACATAATCATGGGACCAGATTATATTCTATTAATATTATAAAATAAATATATGTGAGCCTAGTTTTGTTGAAATCCTAAAAATATTAATCTATGAAAATGATGATTCTCCATTGGTTGGTCTTATACCTAGCATGGCGAGGGGACCCGACTATAAAATTTATACTTATTACATCATTTTAAATGAATATTTATTATATATTACAATTAATAATAACCTAACACCTAAATATTTATTGTATTTTTCATTTATATACATTAATGATTTTTTACAATATTTTCAATATCATCCACAAGTAGGTTTCGAATAAGATTCCATTTTAGACACATCATAAATAATATTTCAATCAAACCATGTTGAGAAAAACATAAGAAGTGGTGACTTCCGGGACGACAAGGACCAATACTGGAAGAGCGGTTTCGGGAGGCCGGAGCAATTTCGGGTGACTTACCCCCTCTAGTGATGGTGGTGGATCTCATCATGGTCCATCATCCCCTATCAGGGGAGGGAACTCTAGCTTCCATCACGAGACTGGATCCACCATTCTATCCCTTATGAAACCCTAACTTTCTTCAATCCTTTCCTCAGATTTCTCTTTTCTCTATTGTTTTGGACTTGATAAATGGCCTTACACACCATTCAATCTCACGCTTAGAGTTCAACAAGGATTCAGGTCTGTTGAATCTCTCCCTAATTGCATTCTTCAAATAGCATCATACCTTGGTAGATTCATTTGACAGGTATATCTTTTGGTCGTGGGATTTACAAGATAGGGAAATAGTGGGTATTCTATATTCCTTGAATATTTAGATTTGATTTGAAGATGAGGAGGATCTTGTTAAAGCCTACTTTAGTGCCCCACGAAGCTGCGATGATATTCGGGTTTATCACTTTCATTGGTTGTATGACTTCCCCATGCATCGTGACTCCCCTATATTAGCGGTTTGGGTTAGTTTTTCATAACTCCCTTTACTATTTCAAAACCCCTCAATTTTGAGAATGCTAGGTAACCTTGTGTGATGATTTCTGTACGTTGATTCAATAACCAGGGCACTCTATCACCTGGTTTTTTGCCATATATGTGGGGAACTAGATGTCTCGAAAATTCCCTGTGAATTTGTGTGGATTACAGTGGAGTAATAGTTTCAGAATAAACAAACTATAGTATATGAAAATTGGGTTGAAATATATAATTCCTCTAAGAAGATATGTCATCTTGGGGTATCCTGCATACCTGGGAGGATGAGTACTATGTAGGTTGAAAATCCAAGCGATGACGACAAGGGGTTGTGTATGGGTGAAGGTAGTGGAAATCCTTTGGAAGTTAAACCGGTGTGCACCAATAGTGATACTAAATTTGGAAAGAAATAGGAGATGGTGGTGATGGACATAGTTTTGGTCTTAAATCATAGTATTCTATGAAGAAATTACCTTCTCCCTCTCGAAACCTGAATGTTTCTATGGTTTTTGACGGATTGAAGAGAGACTTGGGGGTGTGCATCCTAGGGGAAATGGCGAGAAAAAAATTCATTCGTCCGGGGTGCTAACGAGGTGGTACCCCAGGATAAAGAAGGTTTAGGGTGTAGTAACGAGGTAGGAAAAGACATTATCATGCTTTTGGAAGGCAGATCAACTGGAGGTAATAATGAATGAGTGAAGAAAGCCCACCTAGAGGAAAAAACAATCCAGATGGTTTCAAAAAATGAAACCAATTTTAATGAGGTAATTGAGGGACTTTGGGAGGACCGTGAATCTGGTGGGTTTTCCAGTGTCTGGCTCTGGAGGATACCCCAACGAAATTTCAATATATGGGATGAGGATATCAATAGGAAAGAGCCTCCAAGGTGCCAATTTAGGCCATGCAGACAACCCATTCTTATATAGAGAAGGTTATAGTTGGGAGATCAAACATGAACCTTCAAAACCGGTATGCAGTTTTAGGTGATGATGACTGCCAAGATAGTGGGGATCTAAACAGGAAGAAGGTTACACTTGGAGAGGACTACTTGGTAGATGTGGGTGAGTCCCAAGTAGAGATGGATGATGTTCTGGACTCCTCTACTTAGCCCATGTAAGTGACCATTGCAGAGGAATGTCTTAGATCATCCTCATGGAAGGTCAAGTTCACTACTATGGATTCTGATGGCTTTATCAAGAACAATCGGAGGGAGTGACTAAGGAAGGAGTATTCTAACCTACACTGTCCTCATATCACGAGATCTTCATATAAGGTAAACTATCTCCCTAAATTTCCTATTATTTATAGAATCTCGGATGTAGTGGACAAAACAAATAGAGACCTGGTGTCTACAGGTGGCGAGGTTGTTGTCCATAGGATTGAACCGAACACATGAACACTATCCCTAACCAATAATTCTCAATAATTTTTGTGTGAAGATATTAAATTTATTTTTTAGAAAACTCCATCATTCCAATGAAATTATTTGTGGGAACACCTAATCAATCCCATTATTTTTTGTGTGATAAAACCTCATCATCCCCATCCATTTAGATTTGAACAAAACCAATGATTTGCATATTTTATGTAGTGAATAAACATAATAATTCCATTAAATTATTTTATGATACATAAAACATTATTAATTTTAGGGATATAACCAACACACCATCTCATAAGAATATACCATACATATGGTATATGTCCCCTTCCTAAAAAATTACATAATATTGATTTAAATAAAGAATTCATATTTAGAATATTTTCAATTATAGAGTATTAATGAATTAGGCCATTATTAATAAATATCAACCCATAGTCATACAAGATGATACTATCAAACCGGTATAAATTTTTACACCAAAGTATTCCCTTTCGAAAATAAAACATGACATATTTTCTTAATAAAAATCTTCATTACTTTTTCCATTATTTTACTCATCCATATACCATATGAAAACATTTTAAACACTTGGGATGATAATAAATTCATATGAAGGGATAAAATAAGGAAAGAAACTGGTATTCCATGACTATCTATACACCCATGAATTCATAATAATCATGAAAACTTAATTTAAATAATAAATCATAAAGGTATCTTCTTTCATTCATATCATACATTCATTTTAGCTTTCACAACTATATATAGAGTAACCTTCATGGTTACATTTGGAGTACCCATAACCATATACTGCATAAATATCTTAGGATAAACCTTAATGTTTACCTCTATTATGTTACCCAATGCATTGGAGAGCTATCACGGGCTCACCCGCCCTTCGTTTATCACAGAACTACTAATATAATCAATTCCCAGTAACCATAACATAATCATAACACGTGAAGAATTCTAAAGGACAAATAACATTTCCATATTGCAATCATAAGACATCATTTCAAAATATTTATATAATCGATCCATTCTAAAACCATTTTCAATACCATAATACCAAATAAGGTATATAATATTTAAATTTCTTTTTAAAAAAAATTATGGCTTGTACTTAAATCCAAATACCAAATAATGGTCACGGTGGTAGAAAGGTAATTGTCACCACGTACGTTAAAAAACACACCTTTTTGTAATTAGAAAAATTCTTTGTTGAAATATAATATTTTTTAAAACTATTTTATGAAACTAAAATTCAAAGGGTTTTCTTAAACATTTAATAAAAAAAGTGGTGTATATAATCAAAACATGATTAGATGAAATGATATTGAGTTGAAGTCCCTTACATTGAGTATGAAGTGTCTCGTTCATTCCTTAATTTCCGGAATAATAAGAATATGTTAACATCTAATTTATTCAGAAACTTTTTAATGTTTATTACTCATTTTATGTTAATTATTACCATGTTATAGTAATTAGTTATTTATTTGAGTTCATATTGGGTGGTTTGTTGATGTTCGGTACTAGAGTCAAAATTGAAATTTTTGGATGAAAATTGTCCATGTGGTCATAAGTCCATTATCTCCCAAATTATATTAGTGATTTAAATATCATATATATCTAATATATATGTATTTATAATATTCTATATCATTTTGAGATTATAAATGAAATGCACCATTAATGGAGACGGTAGGATGTACGTACGCATGAACACTACATTCATTTATTTATCATATTAAAGGAATGAAAACTAAAGGATAGATAGGTATATTACAATTCTTGTATAAAATATATGTTATATATGTTAAATAAGTTCATTAATTACATGATTTATATTTTCCATCTATGAAATAAACAAGTCATATCACTTTGAGGGGGCGGTAGTCCACACTTCCTCAATTGAAATTACCATATTTACACATTATGGAATGCCTAAAGGTATATTGTAAATAGAAATTATAGAAGAATAGAAAAAATATAAATATCATATATTTAATATATTAATAAACGTGCATCATTATAACGACCCATACTTTACATACATTGTTAATACTTCAAAATTTAAGCATACTTATTACAACATATAACAAAACCACGAAAGGACCGTATAGGTATAGTGTCTTTAGAAACTGGGAAACATAAACAACTGGTTCATAAAGCATCTACTTTGCCTCCCATTTATTTCATCATATCTAGAGTCCCTTTTTGGAATATTCTACTTAATAACCTTCTTCCTGACCTGGGGAAATAAAACATACAAAAGGGTGAGCTCAAATGCTCAGTAAGGGTAAACAAAAGAAATATCAATCACATCATTTACATAAGAACATATCATTTGGAAATCTTATCCTGCAAAAGAGATCATAATATCATAACATGGGATAAATCATAGAGGTGAAATGTAATCCCAATAATCATAACATAAAACGTGAAACTTTGTGGAATACACACATAATCATAGAGAATCATATATTATTAGTCAAGACACATTGCCAAGACTATCTTAGTGGACAAAGTCCATTTCTGAACCGAGTCACCCTCATTTCATTCCTGTTTCACTGAACCGGTATAACCTACCGTTCCAGCCATGTCTATCTCATGAGATATGAAATCTTTACCCAATGCATTGGAGGGATTTATAGGTCCCACCAATCTCATAATGATACCATTCTTATGTGTGCCACAAAATCATAAAACATACATCATAGCATAACCCATGTAATAAAATTGGGATTCTTAAACAACATGACATCATAAAACAATTCATATAAGATAAAGGAATTAATAAAAATATTTCCATCATAACATAATCAAATCCATGTAATAATAGGGACAGAAACAGAACCCTTTATTATCTTAGATGGAAAATAATTTTGATAAAACACTTGAACTCCATTCTTGAGGAAAATATCCTTTCTATTTCAAAAACATTTTCCTTTCTTAACATGTATTACAATTTTAAACTAAAATAAGTTGATTAAAAATAAACTTGAAAACTTGTAAAGGAAGCTTCTTGGAAATAATGTTTTAAAAATCCATTCATTCGTATAAGTTAAAAAAAACATTCTTCTCGTACTTTTGTCGGAAAAGTCAAAAAAGTACCTCGTACGAAAAACGACAAAAGATTCCTTTCATATCTTTTACTAAAAACTCACCAAAGGGTAAAATGGGATTTAAACAATTTTAGGTGAATGGAAATAATATTACATATTGAGGAAACATGGATTTGGATGATAAAATACACCCCATTAAATGCCAAAGTATAAACAATCTCGGATAAAAATTAGATTGTGATATTTCCCTTACCTTAGGTCCGTTTTGCTTCATAAGTGTCCGAACCTCCTGTATAATGATTTAAATAATGTTATTGACTTATTACAGAATCATACTTATTTTTATGATATCATATATGGTCATATTCTTAGCTTCTTAGTAGTAATATTTCATTGCTACTTGTTATTCGGGTGTTTATAACTTTTTGTTCTTATGAGTGTTTTGTCGAATAAATTCTTATTATTATCTTTAGGTTATAGATACCTCATTTCCAGAATGGTATTAGTGTAATATATATCTTATTCATTCATTCAATTCATTTATATAATCATTATGAAATTAAGATCATGTAGAACGAGTCGCATCACATCGTGGAGACGGTATTCCGTACGTACGCACGAGTGATGATATCATTCCTATGATCGTGGAATTGTATTGGAGTGTATGTATACTATTTCAGAATAAGTATCACTTTATAATAGTCATATATAGTCATTGTGTACACCATTATACCCATCCAAGTATGGTGGTGGTGGAAAATAGATTACACCACGGCGTGGAGACGGTATTTCGTACGTACGCACGCGCGGTGATTTCTTTTTCCGTAGGATGGATAGATGGTGAAATAGGTTTGTTTCATAATTATAATAACATATCAGTATATGAGTGATACTGATGTTATTAATTCATAATTAAACAACTAAAGAAGAAGAAGTGGAAGAATAAATAAAGATGAAAGAATCGGTAACAGACATTACCTCTTCTTTGAAGTGCTTCTTTGAGACCTCCTTTTAGGGCACTAAAATGTGTCTTTGAAGAAGACCAGAACCTCTAGGATGTCTCTAGGAAAGTGGATAGGAGGAATTGGCAAGGGTTGGCCGAGCGTGAAGGCTCAAAGTGGTTTGAGGAAGAGGGGGAGGAGGTGTCCTTTTATAAGGGAGGAGAGGGGCACCTTTGGAATAACTAAAACTATTATTTTATTATAATGTCATGTTCGATTTTAAATAGCTCCAAATTGATATATTTCAAAGATAAGGTGGGGATGTGTCGAAATACTCTCATCCAATAGAATTTAGACAATTTTAGGTTCCTATTTTAACCTTATCATTTAGATTTAACATTAAGTAAAATAAGTTTACTTTTACCGTGACTTCTTGTGTTCTTATACTATAATGTTAATAAACATACTATTAGAAGCCAAACTAACCCCAAGATTTTTATTATTAATATATATGACCTCATCTAAGTCATTTGGTCGAACCTTAGATTTTTAGGAATAAAATAACAATTACTAATATAATATTTGTTTTAAAAACTATTTTATGTCAATTTTGACACTATTTAGTAATTTATTTTTGTGAAAATCATAACAGGCTTATTAGTTAGAACCATGTTAATTAAATCAATAATAACATGTCATATTAACCTATAAAATTTGTGGAATTCATAAAAAGTCTCAAATTACATTTATTTTTGTGTTTATAACATCAATTATGTCAATATTTCATTAATAAAATAATTACTGCATAATCATTGTGTCATAAATAAATTAAATTATATAATGTATAAAAATTACAAATAAAATGCAATTATGTAGGAAATCTTTTTATATTTTTAATGAATATTTATATTTGAATTTATCTTATGTATATCCTTATATTAAAAATTATTTATTTATTAAACTTTGATTTTAACTATTTTAACCCTTCTTTAAATAAATTTATAATAAATGTCCTAATCTAATCCAAGTGGGCCTAAATGGTCATATTTTATTCCTAAGTTTGTTTTTGGTCGAATTACACTTATCTAGTAGAATTAGGACATGTGTTAAGGTAATAATAATATCATCTTTACCCTTAATTACCCTATTTACTTTTAACCGTGGTAAAAAAAAGTAAAAAATTACTATTCACCAAAAATTATTTTCATCTCATTGATCCACATTTTAGTCCTTGATATTAACCATGTCTCTCGAATTTTTTAAATTCCACTCACAGAAGCGGTAAAATTAGGTTTTATTAAAAAATTCAGTTTTTTTAACTACCACTTAGTTGTTTCACTATTCATCAAAAATTGAATATTTTCAGAAAAATACCAAAATTTCACCCTAGGCTAATTTTGATATTCCGAATCCAAAAATGAAGTCTATTTTGAAAAATAAAATTTATAAAATTTCAAAAAGTGTTTATTACTATTCATAACGGCTAGTTTTAATAATATTTTAATAGCATATCATTGTTTAGTGAAACTCGGTATTGCGTACGACACAAGCTATCGAGGAAGGTCGCGATTTCGTGTAAATCAAGCCAAGAAAGTATTGTGTAGAAAAATATTCCTTTGATGATTTATATAACATAAAAGTCTCGGGTGTTACATTCTACCCCCCTTAAAATGAAGTTCGCCCTCGAAATTCGTCACTTTGTAACAAACAGATGAGGATACCTCTCCCTCATCATATCCTCAAGCTCCCATGTAGCTTCTTCTAATTGGTGGTTCCTCCATAAAACTTTCACCAATCGAGTGGTCTTGTTTCGTAGGACATTTTCGCTACGATCCAGAATCTCTATCGGTTGTTCTTCATAAGAAAGATCTTGCTCCAGCAGTAGAACTTCTGAGGTAAGTACATGTGAAGGATCAGGTATGTACTTTCTCAGGAGAGATACATGGAACACATCGTGGACTTGAGAGAGATACGGTGGAAGCGCCAATCGGTAAGCTACCTTCCCAACACGATCCAGTATTTCGAAAGGACCGATATATCTAGGGCTCAACTTCCCCTTCTTTCCAAATCTCATAATCCTCTTCCAGGGAGATATTCGTAAGAACACTTTATCACCCACTTCAAACTCTAGGTCTTTTCTTCGGTTGTCGGCATAACTTTTCTGTCGACTCTGAGCTGCTCTTATGTGTTTTTGAATAGATCTAACCTTTTCTGCCATTTCATCAACGAGATCAGGTCCTAATAGATTTCTTTCCCCAACTTCATCCCAGCAAGTTGGAGTCCTGCATTTCTTTCCATAGAGAGCTTCATAAGGAGCCATCTGAATACTAGAGTGAAAGCTATTATTATAAGAAAATTCCACCAAAGGTAGGTGTTGATCCCAACCTCCTTTGAAATCCATAGAGCAAGCTCTCAACATATCTTCTAGGGTTTGAATTGTTCTCTCAGACTGACCGTCTGTCTGAGGATGATAGGCAGTGCTGAAACTCAACTCTGTATCCAGAGTATGCTGAAGACTTCGCCAGAACTTCGAGGTAAATCTCGGATCCCGATCAGATATAATAGAAAGTGGTACTCCATGCAATCTTACCACTTCCTTTACATATATCCTGGCAAGCTGATCCCGAGAGAAATCCACTGTAATAGCAATGAAGTGTGCAAACTTTGTAAGACGATCAACTATGACCCAGATAGCATTATTGCCTTTGGATGTTTTAGGAAGTCCTGTGACAAAGTCCATAGTGATGTTTTCCCATTTTCATTCGGGTATGGGTAATGGGTGTAACATCCCCTTAGACTTCTGTCTCTCAGGTTTAACTTGTTGACAAACCAAGCACCGCGAGACATATTCAGCAACATCTCTTTTCATGCCATCCCACCAGAAGTACTCCTTCGGGTCCCTATACATCTTCGTGCTTCCAGGATGAATAGAGAATGAAGAACCATGAGCCTCATCCAGTAGCTCCTTCTTTAATTCGGGGATGGGAGGAACACAAAACCGATTCCTGAACTTTATTATCCCATCACAATCAAGGTTGAATTCAGGAACCATTCTCACCTTCTTTTGTAACTCAACATCTTCTTTCTGTGCCTCTTTAATCTTCACATGTATAGATGGTTGAACATTCATTTTAGAATGATAAGATTTTCCCCCTTCCATTATAATTCCAAGATCCATCCTTTGTAAATCCATAAATATTGTATCTTTTGTGATCCTCATCATGGATAAACTAGCATGGTCTTGTCGACTTAATGCATCTGCCACCTTGTTTGCTTTCCCAGGGTGGTAATGGATTGAGCAGTCGTAATCCATAATCAGCTCCAACCATCTTCTTTGATGCATATTCAGCTCCTTTTGTGTGAAAATATACTTTAAACTTTTATGATCAGTATAAATATCACACCTTTCACCATAAAGAAAATGCCTCCAAATCTTTAATGCAAAGATTACCGCAGCTAACTCCAAATCATGTGTTGGGTAATTTTGCTCATGGATTTTCAACTGTCGTGAGGCATAAGCTATCACCATATCATTTTTCATAAGAACACACCCCAATCCCTTCTTGGATGCATCACTATAGATCACAAACCTTTCTCCACTACAAGGCAGTGTGAGCACAGGTGCACTGGATAACCTTCTTTTCAACTCCTTGAAATTCTCTTCACATTCTTCCGTCCAGACAAACTTAACTCTTTTCCGAGTCAACATGGTGAGTGGTTTAGATAATCGTGAAAAATATTTCACAAAACGTCGATAATATCCTGCCAAACCAAGAAAACTTTGGATCTTAGTTACTGTTGTTGGTCTCCACCATCTTTTGATAACCTCTGTTTTTGCTTGATCCACAGATATCCCCTCTTTTGAGATTATGTGACCCAAAAATGCAACTTTTTAAAGCCAAAATTCACACTTGGTAAATTTTGCATAAAGCTTCTCCTTTCTCAAGGTCATCAATATAATTTCAAGTGATCTTCATGTTCTTCCTTTCTCTTTTAATAGACTAGAATATTGTCTATAAAGACTACCACAAATTGATCAAGATAGTCTCTAAAGACTCTATTCATCAGATCCATGAAGATAGCAGGGGCCTTAGTAAAACCAAATGGCATCACTATAAATTCATAGTGTCCATACTTTGTACGGAAAGCTGTCTTTGGTATATCCTCCCTTTTGACCCTTAATTGATGATACCATGAATGAAGATCAATCTTTGAAAAGTATTGAGCTTTGCGTAGTTGGTCAAATAGGTCATCAATGCGCGGGAGAGGATATTTGTTCTTGATAGTGATCTTGTTATGTTCTCGATAATCAATGTAGAGTCTCATTGATCCATCTTTCTTCTTAACAAATAGAACAGGTGCTCCCCAAGGTGACGCACTAGGGCGTATGAATCCCTTATCAAGATTCTCTTGGAGTTTCTTCTTCAATTCCTGCAACTCAATTGTGGCCATTCTATAAGGTTTCTTTGAAATAGGCAAAGCACCCAGTACGAGTTCTATTGAGAACTCAACTTCACGATTTGCTGGATGTCCCGGTAATTCCTTCGGAAAGACATCATCAAACTCCTGTACAATGGGAATATTCTTAATCATGAGTTTCTCACCAACCATTTGAAATAAATAACCGTCATTTAGTGGAATAAATACCCATAAAATGGAATAAATTTCCACTGGAAGGTTATGTTCATCCTTGCATCGATAGATGATCATAGATTGATCTGGAATATGAAATGTGACTTCCCTTCATTGGCAATTGATATGAGCTCCATGTAGAGAAAGCCAATCCATGCCAAGAATCACATCAAATTCCACTATAGGAAGGACCAAATGTTTTTCAGGAAGCACTTTCCCACAAACTTCGATCGGAGAAGAATTATAAACTTTTGATGCGACTGTTGTGCCATTAGGTGCTGTCACAGCTAACTCAACATCTAATTGTTGAGGTAATACAGTGATACCCTTAGAAAATTCTTCAGAAATAAAAGAGTGGGAGGATCCAGAATCAAATAAAACATTTTCTAGTTTAGAGTGGATGGTAAGTGTACCTTTCACCACATCTTTATCGTACTCCACATCGCTGATAGAAATTGCATGTGACTTTACTTTGTCTTTAGCCTTAAGATTTTGTTGACGTCGACCATCATCATCAACCCTTGGATTAGGGCATTTATTGGCATAATGCCCCATCTCCTTGCACATGAAACATTGAAGTGTAGTAAGTTCATTCTGTGTATCCCTTCATTTGTTTGCATCATTAGACATCTTCTTCCCATCATCGCGGCATTCAAATGCCCGATGACCTTCCTTTCCACATTTGAAACATTTACTTGTCCCTTTAAGACAACTCCCTCCATGTTTATTTCCACACTTTTAGCATAAGGGAAAGCTCATATTCTTTTCAGTGTGCTCTTTAGATTTTCCTTTGAATTCCATTTTCCTCTTCTTATCAAACCCATATGACTGATGGGTTACTCCAATCTCCATCACGAATTTTAGATCACATCGAATGATTTACTCGTAGCTATTGAAGTCCCTTATGGCTAACGTCATTCGAAGACTTGGTTTTAAGCCACTAAAGAATCGATTGATCTTACTCTCAGGTTGGATAATAACACTAGAAGCGTACCTTGCAAGTCTTGTAAAATTTGCTTCATAGGTACCAACAGATTCATCATCCTTTTGATTCAGTTCAAGAAACTCTTTCTCCATCTTTGTTTGGAGAATACGAGGGAAGTAATTATTGGAAAATAAGTTCTTGAACTCGTCCCATTCCATGGACTCAATTTCAACCCTTTGCCTCATATTCTTAATAAGATTCCACCATTGATCAGCATCTCCTTCCAAACGATACACTGCTAGGATGACTTTATCATGATCAGAAAATTGAAGAACTGAAAATATCTTTTCAGTAGTACTAATCCATTGTTCAACAACTAATGGATTAGTAGACCCGCTGAAAGAAGGTGGACGCTGCCTCATGAAGGATTCAACAGAATGTTGCTCCTTCCTTTTCTCGTTTGGAAGTCTTGCATGATTCATAGCTTGAGAAAGTTGTGTGAGCATGGCTATAAGATTTTGCATTCTAGCTCCCATAACGTTTGGTTGCTCAGGGGGACAATCATTTCATTGCCCGTTTCATTCCACATAAACACGATTCCTTCGGGTTCCAGCCATTGACTAAAACCATGAAGAATAGTGTGAGCAAAACTAATTATTATAGGAAAACCACAAAATCAAGAATAAAATTTCACACTTAAGGTCTTATCCTAGGTTATTCATGGCCATTTCTAAAACACTAAGATTTTGTTCTATTCTTAGACTTATCCTTAGGATTCTTATTAAGGCTTTCACATCCTAGTTTCCAAAGGTTGACTATACCTTTCCTCTGATACCAACTATAACGACCCATACTTTACATACATTGTTAATACTTAAAAATTGAAGCATACTTATTACAACATATAACAAAACCACAAAAGGACCGTATAGGTATACTGTCTTTAGAAACTGGGAAACATAAACAACTGGTTCATAAATCATCTACTTTGCCTCCCATTTATTTCATCATATCTAGAGTCCCTTTTTGGCATATTCTACTTAATAACCTTCTTCCTGACCTGGGGAAATAAAACATACAAAAGGGTGAGCACAAATTCTCAGTAAGGGTAAACAAAAGAAATATCAATCACATCATTTACATAAGAACATAACTTTTGGAAATCTTATCCTGCAAAAGAGATCATAATATCATAACATGGGATAAATCGTTGAGGTGAAATATAATCCCAATAATCATAACATAAAACATGATACTTTGTGGCATACACACATAATCATAGAGAATCATATCTTATTAGTCAAGACTCATTTCCAAGACTATCTTAGTGGACAAAGTCCATTTCTAAACCGAATCACCCTCGTTTCAGTCCTGTTTCACTGAACCGGTATAACCTACCGTTCCAACCATGTCTATCTCATGAGATATGAAATCTTTACCCAATGCATTGGAGGGAGATATAGGGCCCAACCATCTCATAATGATATCATTCTTATGTGTGCCACAAAATCATAAACCATACATCATAGCATAACCCATGTAATAAAAATGGGATTCTTAAACAACATGACATCATAAAACAATTCTTATAAGATAAAGGAATTAATAAAAATATTTCCATCATAACATAATCAAATCCATGTAATAATAGGGACAGAAACAGAACCCTTTATTATCTTATATGGAAAATAATTTTGATAAAACACTTGAACTCCATTCTTGAGGAAAATATCCTTTCTACCTCAAAAACATTTTCCTTTCTTAACTTGTCTTACAATTTTAAACAAAAAGAAGTTGATTAAAAATAAACTTGAAAACTTGTAAAGGAAGCTTCTTGGAAATAATTTTTTAAAAATCCATTCATGCCGTATAAGTTAAAAAAACATTCTTCTCGTACTTTTGTCGGAAAAGTCAAAAAAGCACCTCGTACGAAAAACGACAAAAGATTCCTTTCATATCTTTTACTAAAAACTCCCCGAAGGGTAAAATGGGATTTAAACAATTTCAGGTGAATGGAAATAATATTACATATTGAGGAAACATGGATGTGGATTATAAAATACACCCCAGTAAATGCCAAAGTATAAACAATCTCGGTTAAAAATGAGATTGTGATATTTCCCTTACCTTAGGTCTGTTTTTCTTCGTAAGTGTCCGAACCTCCTGTATAATGATTTAAATAATTTTATTGACTTATTCCAGAATCATACTTATTTTTATGATATAATATATGGTCATATTCTTAGCTTCTTAGTAGTAATATTTCATTGCTACTTGTTATTCGGGTGTTTATAACTTTTTGTTCTTATGCCTGTTTTGTCGAATAAATTCTTATTCTTATATTTAGGTTATAGATACCTCATTTACAGAATGGTATTAGTGTAATATATATCATATTCATTCATTCAATTCATTTATATAATCATTATGAAATGAAGATCATGTAGAACGAGTCGCATCACATCGTGGAGACGGTATTCCGTACGTACGCACGAGTGATGATATCATTCCTATGATCCTGGAATTGTATTGGAGTGTATGTATACTATTTCAGAATCAGTATCACTTTATAATAGTCATATATAGTCATTAAATACACCATTGTACCCATCCAAGTAAGGTGGTGGTGGAAAATAGATTATACCACGGCGTGGAGATGGTATTCCGTACGTACGCAGGTGCGGTGATTTCTTTTTCCGTAGGATGGATAGATGGTGAAATAGGGTTTTATCATAATTATAATAACATATAATTATTTGATTGATACTGATGTTATTACTTCATAATGAAACAACTAAAGAAGAAGAAGTGGAAGAAGAAATAATGATGAAAGAATCGGTAACAGACATTACCTCTTCTTTGAAGTGATTCTTTGAGACCTCCTTTTAGGGCACTAAATGGGTCTTTGAAAAAGACCAGAACCTCTAGGATGTCTCTAGGGAAGTGGAGAGGAGGAATTGGCAGGGGTTGGCCGAGATTGAAGGCTCAAAGTGGTGTGAGGAAGAGGGGGTGGAGGTTTCCTTTTATAAGGGAGGAGAGGGGCACCTTTGGAATATCTAAAAATATTATTTTATTATAAAGTCAATTTCGGTTTTAAATAGCTCCAAATTGATATATTTTGAAGCTAAGGTGGGGATGTGTCGAAATCCTCTCATCCAATAGAATTTAGACAAGTTTAGGTTCCTATTTTAACCTTATCATTTAGATTTAACATTAAGTTAAATAAGTTTACTTTTACTGTGTCTTCTTGTGTTCTTATACTATAAGGTTAATAAACTTACTATAAGCAGACAAAAGAACCCCAAGTTGTTTATTATTAATATATATAACCTTATCTAAGCCGTTTGGCCGAACCTTAGATTTTTAGGAATAAAATAACAATTACTAATATAATATTTGTTTTAAAAACTATTTTATGTCAATTTTGACACTATTTAGTAATTTATTTTTGTGAAAATCATAACAGAATTATTAGTTCGAACCAAGTTAATTAAATCCATACTAACATGTCATAGTAACCTATAAAATTATTTGAATTCATAAAGTGTCTCAAATTACATTTATTTTGGTGTTTATAACATCAATTATGTCAATATTTCATTTATAAAATAATTACTGCATCATCATTGTGTCATTAATAAATTAAATTATTTAATGTCTAAAAATTAAAAATAAAATATCATTATGTAGGTAATATTCTTAGCTTTCTAATGAATATTTATAGTCTAATTAATCTTATGTATAACCTTATATTAAAAATTATTTACTTATTAAACTTTGATTTTAACAATTTTAACCCTTCTTTAAATAATAATAAATGTCCTAATCTAATCCAACTGGGCCTAAATGGTCGTATTTTATTTTTAAGTTTGTTTTTGGTCGAATTACACTTATCCAATAGAATTAGGACATGTGTTAGGGTAATAATAATATCATTTTTACCCTTAATTACCCTATTTACTTTTAACCGTGGTAAAAAAAAAGTAAAAAGTTACTATTCACCAAAAATTATTTTCATCTCATTGAACCACATTTTAGTCCATGATATTAACTGTGTTTCTCGGATTTTTGAAATTCCACTCACAGAAGTGGTAAAATTATGTTTTATGAAAAATTCAGTTTTTTTAACTACCACTTAGTGGTTTCACTATTCATCAAAAATTGAAAGTTTTCAGAAAAATAACAAAATTTCACCCTAGGCTAATTTCGATATTCCAAATCCAAAAATTAAGTCCATTTTGAAAAATAATATTTATAAAATTTCAAAAAGTGGTCATTATTATTCATAACGGCTGGTTTTAATAATATTTTAATAGCATATCGTTGTTTAGTGAAACTCGGTATTGAGTACGACGCAAGCTATCGAGGAAGGTCGCGATTTCGTGTAAATAAATCCAAGCATGTATTGTGTAGAAAAAGATTCCTTTGATTATTTATATAACATAAAAGTCATTGGTGTTACAATCATAGTGTCCACCATGATATGTGGTAGGGGAAAATTGAACAATCATCGTTTCGTGAGGTAGTAGTTCGTCATACATAAAAATAGTGTGTTATATATCCATTAGATGGTGGTGTGTGTAAGTATAGGTATAACCATTTAAAAATAAATCTCCTAGAATAAATATGATACTGGTTTTTTTATAAAATAATCATATAAATAGAGTTTACGGGGTTGTTGAAGGAAATTAATTGATAGGATATTGAGAGATGTTATTACCTCTAAATATTGTTACTCCATTTGATTTGAGCCAAAATGCATTATTTAATTTCCATCAACCCAATGTAAGGTTCTTGTGAGTAATATAGGGATTCTGTTAGTTTATTTGATTATAATATGAATGATCCATGTGGCTTGAGATGTCTGATTAAGTGGGTAGAGGTAATGACTTTTTATAAGTGGTGGGAGGGGCATATTAATAATGTCTTGAATTATTATTTTATTATATATTTATTTTAGAATTATAATATCTTAAATGTTATATATTTTGAGCATAACATGAGTATGGGTTAAAATCCTCTCAACCAATAGGTTTTATACTTTTTTATGTAAAACATTTATTAGTATATTTTATATTTATCCCTTATTTAAATAAATTCACTCTTACCATGTTTTCTTGTATTTTTACACTATATGGTTAAAATAATTCCTATAAAATCACAGGATAACCTCAAGTGGATAAATAATTTCATTCATAACATTTTCTAAGTTTATTTGGTGAATCAAAAATATTTATGACTATTTTGTCATTTAATAAAATAGAATTTTTCTTAAAAAATTATTTATGTAAATTTTTACCCTATTTAGTAATTGGTTTTTGTTAAAGTCATTGGAACATGATTAATTAGACAAAACATCCTTAAATCAAATATAACATGTCATAATCATCCATATAATTCTTGGATGGAATCAAAATTTTGAGGTTAAATTTATTTTAATATTTATGATATCATTTAACTGAATCTTTCATTAATAAGGT
This sequence comes from Viscum album, assembly GCA_963277665.1. Classification (NCBI taxonomy): domain Eukaryota; kingdom Viridiplantae; phylum Streptophyta; class Magnoliopsida; order Santalales; family Viscaceae; genus Viscum; species Viscum album. Next base: position 845,052,994 of record OY728131.1, on the reverse strand, counting down.
AATCATTGCATCATCATTGTGTCATAACTAAATGTAATTATTAAATGTCTAAAATTTATGAATAAAATACTATGATGTAATAAATATATTTTTTATTTCTAATAACTATTTATTGTAAAGTACACCAGTTATATAACCCTATATTAATTTTTTTTATAATAAGATACATGTTTATCTTATATTTATCTATAATTTATATTAATTATTATAACATGTCATTATCACACCAAAGTGGCTCCCAAATACCAAAATTTCAGCCTAAGTATTTTTCTAGTCACCAATGACTCATTTAATAATATTTTTACATGTGTTAGGGTAGTTTTATATTTTCATTATAATATTATTTTTACCCTTATTTACCTAATTTACCCTTTAACCGTGGTAAATAAAAACATTTACTAATGTTACTGTTCATAATGTCCAAAAATAAAAATACATATTTACGTAAACTGGAAAAAATGATATAAAATATAGATACTAAATTTCCAAATCCAAAACAAAAAATTGTTATTAATTAATTTAAAATTACTTCTAATTGTCAATACCAGAAAATTGGTTTTTAAGAAGTTAAAACTGTCAAAATATTGTCCTATGTTTATGTCTGATTTAAATGTGAAATTACATCCATTGACAAAAAATTAATTACATGATAATAAATTAATCTAATTACACTATAAAATAAATTAATATGATAATGTATCTATATAAATAAATTAGATGAAAATGACATTTTAACATAATAATGCATTATTATTCACAATTCATTAAAATATGAATTTCATCAGAAAGATACCAAAATTTTAACCAATGTAAATTTTTATGTCCCACATTCAAGATAAAGTTTTTTTTGTAAAATATAATATATAAATGTGTGAAATATATTTTTAAAAATTGTATCTACATTAAAAGGTGGTCAAAAGACATATCAAAAAATTACAATATTTTATGCTTAAAATTTGATTCATTCTCATATTAAGCCTCTAATGTTTTTTAATAAATGTAAAATCATTTATTAAACATGTGTAATAATATTTTACATAGTTCTCTTCATTCCCTCTAGCACAATAGCTGGGCATTAACTACTATTTTAATAATATTATTAATATTGTATCATTTTTTATAAAACTCCAAGTTGTGTGCACCATAATATTTCTAGGAAATCAATTAGTGTGTGATGATTATTCCATTAGAAAAAAAATCCCCATCACATAAAATTAAAATCTAATTCATAAACATTAACAAATAAGTATTATTATTTAAAATTTTGGGATATTACATCCTTCCCCCTTTTGAAAATTATGATCCTACAATTTTATTTACTTATCAAATAAGTGGTTGTAAATAATCCTCACAGTGTTTTCAAATTCCAATGTTGATTTTTTCACAAAACCATTACCTAATAAATCAACTTATTCGGAAACACTTTCTCTCCCAAGTAAATAATATATATTGGCCATTCCTCAAATGAAAAATTGCCTTCCAACTAAACAACCTCTGGACTCAAAACCTGAGATGGATTAAACAAATAATTTTTCAACATTTAAACAAGAAATAAATTGTGTACATAAGAGAACCTTAGAGGTAGATCCACCTTTTAGGAAACTTATCCAACATTAGTTAATATTATATAGGCTCTAATGAACCACAAACTCATTTTTCCCTTCTTACCAAAATGCTTTACACTTTTACATAGAGAAACATTGAGAAGGACAAGATCACCTGCCTTGAAAGAATGATCCTTACTCTGGTTATCCATATAACCTTTCTACCTACTCCAAATTATCCTCAAGTTCTTCTAAAGAAGTTGAACTTTTTCTAAAATTTATCTTTCTAATTCTAGTCAAATATTCTTCCATTCACCTACTTCATCCCAAAAAGATTGAGGTCGACACCGCTTTCCATATAATGCCTAAAATGGTTCCATTGAATGGTGGAATGAAAACTACTATTATAAGAAAAATAATTAAAAAAATATGTTAATCCCAAATTAATTGGTAATCCCTTGAATATTAATGTAGCATATCTTCTATTGTATGAATTTATTATTGTAATTACCCATCATATTTATGATGAAAGGCTTTACGGAAATTTAATTATGTTCCTAATACCTTCTTAAGGCCTTTAAAAAAATTATATGTGATTCTGGAATTGAAATCAGATACAATTTAGAGGGGAGCTCCAGGTAACCTGAATATATCATTAATATCAAATTAAAAAAGTTGATCTAGAGATAATATAACTCAAAAAGGAAGAAAATGAGAATATTTAGTCGATATATCAATAATAACCCAAATGACATTTTTACCTTGAGAAGCCTTTGGTAATCCCCCTAAGAAATCCATGGATTTATTTCCTATTTCGACTATAGTACTGGTAAAGGCTAAAGCATCCCTTTTGGTAACTGTTGCTCTACATTAACTTGTCGAAAATTCAAATACTTCACTGTAATGTTAGCAATGCCATATTTCATTCCATTCCACTAGTAATACTCCTGATCATCTTTTTAAATCTTAGTACTACCAGGATAAACTGATAATGGAAAACTATGAGATTCACATAACAACTCTTTCTTCCAGTGTAAATCCAAAGGCCTAAATAATATCTTTTCAAACCTAAAAACACAATCTTTATTAGTGTTAAATTTATATAACTCAACCTTATGGACATGCTCTACCTTTTTCGGAAGCTCACTATCTTTCTTCTGCACTTTCATAATTCTTCCTGATAGAGATGATTGCACTGAAAGCTGAAACAAAACCAAGGAATTTCCAACACAAAAGACATCTATACCAATGTTAATAAAATCATTAATCAATGGATATCATTATAAATGTATCTTGGTTAATGTAACATTAATTTTTCATCTCAAATCTTCATCCACATTATTTTCCTGTCTAGATTGTACGGAATCATGTAATCATAATCCATTATTAATTCCATCCATCTTCATTATCTCATGTTTAATTAATTCTAAGTAAATATATAATTCAAACATTTATGGTAAGTATATATTTCAAATTTTACTCCTAATAGATGATTCCTAATAATTTCTAAATCAAAAACAACATTAGCTAATTACAAATCATATGTAGGGTAATTTAAATCATTAGTTTTTAACTAATGTGAAGCATAAGAAATTACCTGATCATTCTGCATTAGGACACATTCATGTCATTTCAACAAAGCATCACTATTGATAACAAATTCACCATTTCTGGAAGGAAATGAAAAAATAGGGCATTCAACAATCTTATTTTCAATTAAATAAAATATTCAACCCATTCATTTGTATAGATGAACATAACACATTGTCTAGTAAACTTTGTTAGAGGACTAGATAACTGTGAAAAATTTTCAACAAACCTCTCATGATGACCAGCTAAACCAAATAAAATAGAAATATCAGTCATATTTTTGGTTTTTGGCTGTTCTTCAAAAACTTATGTTTTATTAGGATCAATATGTATGCCATATTTAGAAAAAAGTCGACCGAGAAATGAAAATTGTTGTAACCAAAACCCACACCTTTTTAATTTCCCATACTTTTCCCTTTTAAGGTCTGCAATAAAACCCTTAAACGACATTTATGATCCTCTTCTATTTTAGAATATACCAAAATATCATCAATAAGTATATCAAAAAACTTATCCTAGAACTCATGGAGTATTCTATTCATAACATCCATGAATACAGTATGTTCATTAGTTAAACCAAACTGAAAACTACAAATTAATAATGGCCATATCTAGCATGAAATGATGTCTTTGTAATTTCTACTTATTTTAAATTCAACTGATGGTACCCCAACCTTAGGTAACCCTTAAAAAATACTAAGCTCCCTTGAGATGATCTAATAAATCCTATATATGAGGTAAAGGATATTTGTTATTAATATTTATGTTCTTCAAGGCACCATAATCCATAAAATGTCTCATTGAACAATCATTAATTTTAACAAAAAAGATTGGAGAACCTCATGGTGATGTGCTAGGATGAATGAAACCATTATCTAATTACTCCTGTAATTGCTTCCATAACTCTAAAGGTTAAATTAGATCCATTTGATAAGAAGAATTTGAAACTGCCTTAGAATCACGAACCAAGCCAATATAACATTTAACATCATTATCAATTATAGTACAAGGCAAATAATTGGAAAAAACATAAAAATACTCATCTGCCACTGAAAAATTATTAATATGAGAAGATCCGTTGTTTTCAACAATATGTTCTAGGTAACATTCATATTCTTCTTTTACTATTTTCTCATCTTCTTAATATGTTATAAATGGTAATGGTTCATTCTTGTACCCAAACTGAGATTATTTCTAAAAAAAACTTCTTTAGCTATACAATCAATATTATCGTGGAAAAAAAGAGAATCCATACTTATAATAACATAAAACTCTACTAGAGGAATAAAATATGGTTTAAAGGTATATTCTTTCCACAAACAATGACATGAATATTATTATAATTTCTTTTTGTCTCAACATTTCTCCTATGTGTTTTCCTCAATAAGTTCTTGATTCATTTATTGAGATGGAATTACCAATATACTAGAAATGTTCTCAAAAATGAAATAATGTATAGAACCAGAATCAAACAACACATTGGCATAATATTAATAAACAAACAATTTACTTGATATAACTTCATTTGATGTCCCAACATCTACTAATGTAGTATCAAAGGATTTCACAACACCATTTATATTTTACTTCAGTTGTTTCCCATCATTCAAATTCATCATCAAACACTCATTCACATAATAAACGATCTCATTAAATTTAAAACATGTCACTAAATTTATATTTTATTTTTTCTTAATATTATCTTTTTCATTATAGTTACAAGCCTTATGCACCATTTTTCTACACCAGAAGCACTTACCAAAATTCATAATGCATTCCCCTGTGTGGGTTTTACCATAAGTTTCTCAAACTGCAAACCTAATTTTCTAACAATCAGTTTTTTTTGAAGAATTTTTCCCTTTGGTCTATCATCTCAACCTCTTATTATTCTTTTTGTCAAAGAACACATGCTCATCATTAAACTCCAATTCCACCTTCTCTGCACATCAGAAAATATTTCCATAACTTTTGAACTCAAGAAGTAGCCCATTAATTTCAATACTTTAGTTTTAATCCTAATTAAAAACAATTGAATTTATTATCATGTTATTGTATGAAATTTAGATTATACCATTATAGTCGAGGGAATTTTTCTTCATATACAACCCCATAGTAATTCTCCTACCTCAGTTCCAAGAATTGTTTTTTTCATCTTAAGTCAAACATCCTTTGGTAAATATTTCTCAGGAAACGGACCTTTGAATTCCTCCCAATCAAGAGATTCAATATTCTCACTACCGCTAATATTCGTAACCGTCGACCATAACTAATCGACGTCACCTTCAAAATGGATAATAATAAGACTATCATTTTTATTTTATGAACACCCCATGATATCAATAATGTGTTCTATGGTGTTAATACACTCTTCAGCTAGGACATGGTCATATGATCTTCTGAATGATGGAGGAATTCACCTCAAGAAATGATCCACTACCAGCATGTACCTATGTGGATGATCTGGTTAATCTCATTCATGGATACCACCACCATTTGTAGTACTAGTCAAATATTCCATCACTTTGTTAAATTGTTCAATTATGACTCCAACATTCTCTGGTTTTTTATTTGGAAGGTTGGTTTCCTTTGGATTTCGTCCCAACACATCTTTCTTGTTTTCTCTATGGAAAACCGTTCTGAGCAGACATTTTATAGAATAATAAACATGGCAATCCTCATATGTTATTTCAATAATACCATAAAGAAAAAATAATTTATAGATATACTGTTAATAATTTCTTAAACCTTAAAGTCATCTATGATGAACTTTGATACCGAATATAAGTCCTCAGCTTTAAAAACTACATACTGTTGAGTTAAATCAATAATTCATATTGAAGAAGTTTTTAGAATTATAGTTTTAAATAATTAAGACATTTTTAATACATATCATCCCATAATCATACAGAAGGATACTATAAAAATACTATCCATTTTTTCCACCAAAGGAAACCCTTTTAAAACTAAAACATTATTTCCTTTCTTAATGAAAATAATCTTGACTTCTTCCTTTCTCTTACTCATCCTTATAAACTGTGAAAACTTTTTAAACACGCTATAAGTGCATAAAAACTAAGTGATAGTATAAGGAAATAAAATTGTAGTCCATGAATACATATAAACCCTTCAATTAAAAGGAATCAGTAAAATATCATAGAAATCATAAATCATAAAGGTAAATTTTGGAATTCATATCATACTTATTTTGTAGCTTTTACAGTTACATAGAGATTATCCTTCATCATTACATTTAGAAAAAACATCAGAGTATATTCTGTAATTATCTTTGGAGAAACATTAACGTTTACCTTTATCACATCACCCAATGCATTAAACAGATATAAAGGGCTCACCCACCATAATTTTATCATGAAACCACTCGTATACATAATAAATTCCCAAGAACCATAACATTCTCATAACACACGAACAAGCATAATAGAAAAAATAATATTTCTACCTCCACGACCATTATTTGGTATTTGGATTTCCCTATAAGCCATATTGTATTAAAAAATAATGATATTCAGGATTTAAATATCAAATATATGTAATATATATGTATTTATAAGATTTCAAAACATTTGGAGAAAAAGAAATGAAATGTACCATTCATTGAGACGGTATGTTGTATGTACTCGTGAACATTACTTTCATTTCCTTTTCATATTAAAGTATTAAAAACTAAATGATACATGGATATATTATAATTCTATTAAAATATATATGTTATATAGGTTACATAATATTATTAATTCCATATTTTATATATTCCATGTATGCCATGAATTAGTCATATCACTCTGAGGGGGCTATAGTCCACACATCCTCAAATGAAATTATTGTATTTACACATTTTGGAATGAAAAAATATTTATTTTAAATTAACATTATAGAATCATAGAGAATATATAAATATAAATTATATCATATATAGATACAGTTCTATCATAATGGCCACCATGATTTGTGGTAGGAGAATATTGAACAATCATCCTTTCGTGAGGCAGTAGTTCATCGTACAGAGAAACTCTATGTTCAATACCCATTAGTTGGAGGTGTGTGTAAGTGTAAGTTTAAACCATTGAATAAAACCATCCTAATATATTTAGGATAATTATTTTGTTATAAAATAATGTAATAAATAGTGGTTATGTGGTTTGAGTAGGAAAATAAAAGAATGGATCTTGAGATAAGATGTTACCTTTAAATATGGTAACTTCTTTTGATTTGTGCCAAAAGGCTTTCTTGAATTTCCTTATTCCCAATGTAAGGTTTCTATTAAAAATTTATGGATTATTATAACTTATTTGAGTATAATTTGGTTGATCCAAGTGTCTTGAGAGTTGTGATTAAGTGGGTAGATGTGGTTGCATTTTATAAGAGGTGGGAGGAGAACTTTATGAAAGTATTGAAATATTATTTTTATTATAAATTTATTTTCAAAATATAATATCTCTAAAGAAATATATTTTGGGGATAATATGTGTATGGTTGAGAATCATCTCAAAAAATGGGTCTTATACAACTTTAGGTCTCAAAGAAAACTTTATATTTTGGCTTTATCCCAATGTTAAATAAATTAATTCCTACCATGATCTCTTGTATTTTTATAGTATATGGTTAATAGATTTCCTATAAAATAACAAGAGAATCTCAAGTGGATAATTAATTTCATTTGAATAATTATCTATGTCTATTGGCCTAATTTTAAATTTTCATGACTATTATATCATTTAACAAAATAATATTAGTTTTAAAAACTTATTTATGTTAATCTTTACACTATTTTGTAATTTATTTTTTCTAAATCCATAAAAACCTAATTCATAATAAAAAACCAAATTAAATAAAATATAAAATTTCAATATAATACATAAAATTATTTTATGGCATCAAAGTATTCAAATTTTAATTAATTATTTATTTATATTATAATTTATTTAAATCTTTAAAATAATAATGTAACCAGTTCATCATAAATGTCTCATAAATAAATTAATATATTTATTGTCTAAATATTATAAAAAATACCTTGATGTAGAAAATATTTTCGTATTTAAAATTACTACTTATAGTCAATGATATCAGTGATATTACCATATATTAATTTTTTTTAGTAAAAAGATACATGTTTATGTTATATTTCTCTTTACATTAAATTAATTATAATAACTTGTCATTATCAAACCCATGTGGAACCAAAATCCCAAAATTATGTTCTAAGGATATTTTTTGGTTTCCCATGACTCATCCAATAATATTAGGACATATTTTAGGATTTTTTTATATTATTATAATATTATTTTTTTCTCTTATTTGCCTAATTTACCCTATAATTGTGGTAAATTAAAATAATTACTGAAGTTACAATTCATATTGTCCAAAAATAAAATCTCACAGTTTACATAATTTGGAAATTCTAACTATAAATATGGAATACATATTTCAAAATTCAAAACATAGAAATTTCATTAATTAATTTAAAATTAATTCACATTGTCAAAACTATATAGTGGGTTTTTATGAAGTAAAAACTATCATTAGACTCAAATGTGTTTATATCCAATCAAAATGTAAAATCACTTTAAATGACCATTGTTAGATGAAATGATAAAACCCAATCCATTTAAATTTTAAAAACTATTATAATTATATTGTATATATATAAATAAATTAGATGAATAGGCCATTTTGAATTAAAATGAAGTATTTTTCATTTTTCATTAAAATATGAATTTTATTACAAAAATACAAAAAATTCAACCATGGAAAATTCGGATTTACAAATTCAAAATAAGATGTTTATTTTCTCTAAAATAACATATAATATTTACAAAAACTATTTTTTAAAAAATGGATCACCATCAAAAGGCGGTAAAATGACCTTTTAAAAAATTATATTATTTTATGCTGAAAATTGGATTTATTCTCTTTTTAATACACTAAAATTAGTTGGATAAATGTAAAAACATTTAACAAACATGTATAACAATATCTTATTTAATCTTTTTAATTCATTCCAATACAATAGTTAGGTGTTATCTACCATTTAAAATATTAATATTAGTATTCTATCATTTTCAGTATAACTCAAAGTAATGTGAAACGTTAGATTTCGGAGAAACACGTTGTTGTGTGTCGAGTAAACTATCAGAAAAACTATCCCCTTAATGTAAAATTAATATCTAATTAATAAATATTAATTAAAATTCATTATTTTATAAATATATGGGTTTTTACATATGGGTTCCACAATTATGTTAAATTATTCATAATTCCACTATAGCATAATGAACTCATGTAAAAGAAATAGGTTACTTGAAAATTATAGCATGGTAATATTCAATCCAAATATATAAGTTTAGTGGTATCATTATATCATACCCCTAGTGAAAAGTAAGAAACATTTAATGATATTCAAAAAAATAAAAGGGCCTTTTATAATTGTACTATAAAATTTCATTGCAAAATAATAAGAATAAATATCATTTTATTTTCATATATTCCATTTCAAAATAAAAAATTAACAAAAACTGGGAAAAGAAATTAATTTCGAAGAACATGAAATATTTAAATGAATTACCATTATGATAAATGTATATAAATTCTAGAAAACTAATTCATGCATTAAGTGTAACAAAAAAATATTTTTTCCAGACTTTTGTATAGAGAGTCAAAGTTGGCGTAAAATGACCATGCATAAAATGTTAAAAAAGAGTAATCCTTTTAATAAAGTAAATTATATTAAAAGAACGATTAATAATTCATATAATCAAAGATATATAGATTTAAAAAAATATACAAGGACATATAAGAGAACGATTCCAAACTAAAAAAAAGAGATAAAGTCATTTTTTCTTACAAACACCTCTTCAAATAAATTAAGAGTGACTAAATCATAAAATGGTAATAAAATATTTTAAATCCCTTAATAACCATATAAGGATTAAATATACGTATTTCTAAGGAAATTAAATATAATTTTCATATATGGATGTTTAAATATAAACAATCTCAATTTCGTAATGAGATTGGGGAAGAAACACTTACCTTTACTCCCATCATCCAAAAAATCACTTTAAAATCAAATATAATAAAAAACAACCATAATAAATTAATTAGAAAATTAATAATATATATTTTCTTTTATATATTTTAATTATAATCATTCACTACACTTATATTATTTTGTTAAAATATATTTTCATCATTGTATATTAGTGATCTCCATTATTTCATACAAGTTTAATAATAGAGATATTGTTCCTTGTTATATAATAAAAAATTCATCATTAACAGAATATCACTTACAGAGGAATCATTTTTTTATAATTATTTTTTTAGTCTCATATCCATTTTTTGTAAATTATGGGTATGGATTATGATAATGGAATCCATGATGATCATTTGTATGTAATTTTTCTCTAAAAATATTGTAATTAGTTTTGATCATTAATTTTTATTTAATAAATAAAAAATAATTTACATGAAATATATTAATATATAATACCATATATTTTGTTAATTAATGCCTTTAAATTTTATTAAGGGAGAAATTATGATGTTGGTGAAGCATCATTTACATTGGTGGTTGAACTAACCCAAACACGAACATGTAGTACTTGGGAATGAGTAAGCATTTTGAGTTATATATTAGTTGTATCATTTTATTCAAATCATTATGAATTTTATATATCAAAGTTATAATATATTATGAAATTTATAAGTAGTAGAGATGATATGGGAATACAAAAGTAATAGAATGACTAGGATACTAACTTGATGAATTCTATCTTTCTTGGCATGGTTTCCTTGGGAATAAAGAATATAATCTATATTTATAGTATCATAAGATATCAAAAATTTATTAGAATTTATAAGATGTATAATTTTTAGGTATTAAATTGATTTTCAAAAGAAGATATTATTTTTGAAGTGGTGTTAGAGAGAACCTTTTATTGGTGAAAATTAGGTACATTTCTTTGGAAACATATGCTAGGTGAAGCGTAATGATGAAATCACTTAAGATTTAGTTGAGTTGGGTAAGTTAATGATGGTGATTAATTTTTTTTGTCTATAAATACTAAAAAATTACTTTCATATTTAATTTATATAATTTTATTTATAAAAAAAAGAGCCATATTGATTAACCCATTTTTACCTCTTCTACCATGTTTAATTATTTACCATGGAAATTAATTATTTTTTTAAAAATATATGGTTAAAACTTTTACATAATTCTAGTGTCATGATTAAAATTTTATAATCCATTTAATATAAAAAAATTCTAATAATGAGAAATATTTCTTTTAAATGAAAACCTAATACATAGGGAAAAACAATTTTTATTGAAAAATGCCTTTTAAAACAATAAGTATTCTTAATCATATTTAATTTCAACTATTAATAACATTTTTTGAAATATATTTGTTTATTTATTGAATAATAATATTATATTAAGAATTAAATATGATCAATTTATTTTATTGTGATAAAAATAAATAATACATAAGAAAATTTTATTAAAAAATATCATTTTTAATATTATATAATTTTCAACACATAAAATTATGTATATTTATTCATCTGCTAATAATTTAAAATTATAGATCCATTTTAACTAAAATAATTTTTTAACCTTAAAAATACATTAAACAAGTCCATAATTATAATAAGAATAACATATAATGCATAAAACTGTTTTATAATAAAATTGTTTAATTAATTTATTTTTCTTTAATTTAAAAATAATATTACTGTATACTAAAATTTATATGTAATCAGTAGAACTATGGGATGCATGTATTCCTAATGACTTTATATCTAATGAACATATATTTTATGTCCATATTTATAATTTACTAATTTCATTCTTAAATATAGTCATCTATATATTCTCAGAATCATACATCTTATTGCTTTAAATATTTAACAAAAAATCTATAATATTTCTAATTTTGTTCTTTATATCAATTATAGCATTCAATTTTATGATCAACATTACAAATCATTGGGATAATGAGTATATTTGTTTTGTTAATTTTATTCAATTTTGGATATATTCAACATGTTCATTTATTATTGGTATTTGGTATCTCATTTGAATAATGTTTCAATGATTATCTGGTGTTGTAATATTTCATTGTAATAAAATGTATTATGGACACTTTATTTTTATGTTATTTAAAATAATATTTATTTAATGTATAAATACATAGTAAAATCATGGGGTCTTATATTCTACCCCCTTACAAAATTTCACCATTCAAATTTCTTTACATTAATAGATAAAAATAACAGAACATCTTCTTTATTACATATTTTGGATCCCATATTGATTACACAAACTTATGATTCATTAATATAACATTAAACATGTGATTGTTCGTATTTTATATAACATAGTATCTTTGAAAGAATTTTTTTATAAAATTTTTTTCATAACAAAGACCATATTACAATTATATGTCGTTTAGTTCAGTTTTGTGATGGATCTGGTACATACTTTCTAAAAATGATACATGGAACACATAATGAACCAATGAGAGGTATATTAGATGTTCTAAGTAATATGATAAAACCCCTATATGATTAATAATCTCAAAGGGACTGATGTATCTTAGGATCAAAGTTCGTTTCTCCCCAAATTTCATTATAAACCCTATGGTGATATTCAATGGAATAACGTATCTCCAATAATAGAATACAAATGTCATTGATAATTATTTGAATATATCTTCTATCATCTTTGGAAATTTTGATTATTTAAATTTATAATTTAAATTATCTTTATCATTTCTTAATAAATATAGAGTATCATCATCTTTCTCTCTCCATAATCTTCCCAAAATGTTAGATTCCTTGAACTCATCACATATAGGGCCTCATATGGGACATTCAATATTATAGAATAAAAACTGTTTTTCTATGAGATATATACCAAAGGAATGTTTTTACCTTGACAACCATTGAATTCAATTTAATATGATCTCATACTTTCATCATGATTTTAAATGGTCCATTTAGATTGACCATCAGTCTGAGGATGATAGCTGGTGATAAAGTTCATCTCTATATTCAATTTTTTAGACTTCTCCATAACATTAAGACAAACCAAAAACTCAATCAGAAAAAATGTGAGTGGTACTCCATTAATACTTTCCACATAATATTTTAAATCCATTAAATTTGACCGAGTTATAGAATTTCTTAAATAATAAATGAATTTATTGGCGTCATGAGAAGATAAACTATAAACCAATTGAAATTATGGATTTTATTGTTATTTAAAAGATATAAAATGAAATCCCTGGAGATGTTCTCATAGTTAAATATTGGTATGGGTAATGGGTACATTATCCACTTATACGTTTACCATTAATCCTTTACTTATTATTATATCAATCATCAAGATACATACTCTATGATCTATTTATTCATGTTGTCCTACCAGAAGTGATTCTCAAGTTATTTAAACATGTTTTTTCTTATTGTTTGGATAGATAATGATAAGTTATTTAATATATAAAATATATATTTCTTTAATTATAGTACTGAGGTGACACATATTGATTTCTAAATATTATAATTCTATCAATGTCAATGTTCAACTCTGTAATATTCCACAGTTTGTTCTATAGCTCCATATCTGCCCTATGTGCTTCTTTATTTTTATATTGATGGATGGTTGAGAATTCATTTGGGAATGATAATATTTTTACCCTTAATTTATTATTTCATGATATACACTTTGAAAATCCATTAATATTTGGTCTCATTAAATCCTCACAATGGATAAGGTAGCATGATCGTTTCAGCTCGTAGAATCATCCACCTTGTTTTTCCATCCTAGGATGGTAATGTAATGTGTAGTAAAAGTTTTAGATCAAATTAGTCAAAAACATTTGGTCGATTTTCATATCCTTCAATGTGAAATAATTATTTATAATCTTGATATTTGTATATATATCAGAAGATTTCCCAAATATATAATTCCTATATATTCTCAAGGTTAATATTACCATTATTAACTCCAAATCATGTGTTATGAATTTTTTTCTCATGAATATTTAATTGATGTGAGTTATAACCTACCACCATTTCATTATAATCAAGGAAACATCCCATTCCATTATTTTATTGATAAATATATATTACAAAACCTTATCTAATATAGGTTAGTGTGAGTACATGTTCTATAAATAACCTTATATTCAGCTCCCTAAAATTGTTTCCACATTCATGTGTGTATAATAATTTGATTTCTTTTCCAGTCTCCTTGGTAAATAAATTTTAAATTCATTATAAATTTCTCAAAAAGTGTTGATATATTCAATCTGAACCAAAACAATATGTATTTTAGTTATATTGGTTTGTCTGGATCATTATTTAGTTACTAAATCATTAAAGGATCTATAGATATACCTTATCTTTTAATTAAAGGACCCAATAATAACAATTTCTGTAGCCATATTTAATAATTTCTAATTTTCTAATATATTATATCCCTTATCAGCATATTTAGAATAATCCTAAAATAGTCTTCATGATATTTTCTCTTAGTATGTATGAGAATATCATCTATAAATACTACCATAAATTGATCTAGGTAATCTCTAATAACAATTTTAATCAGATCCATGAATATAGAGAGTTTATTTAAAATTTCAAAATGGATTAATAAGAATTACTTGGGTCCAAATATTATATAGAATGTTATCTAGGGTATATCCCCAATTTTAATGCTTAATTGTTGAATATCTAGATCAAATTTTAATCATTTAAATGTATTTAACTCTATTAATTAGATTAAAAATTTAATTCATGGTAGAGGGTGGATTTTCATGATCATGATATATTTATTTTTATGATAAAAAGGGAGCATTTCCCCATCCTTCTTCTTTAAAATTTTAATTGGTTCACCCCATGGTGAAACACATTGGTGTATAAAACATTTATATACTTTCTCATGTTTTTTATTATCTAATTCTTCCCATTCAATGGGTTCCATTGGATTGGGAATCTAAGAAATAGGCATGGAAACTAGTGGAGTTCTGTCAAAAACATGACATCACATTTTGGGGGAAGACCGTATAACTCATTTGGAAATAAATCCACATAATCCAAAAAAAATATAAACATATTCAAAAATCAATTACTCCCCAGTCATTTTAACCTTTTTTATCTCATTATTGGGATAATAACATATATTAAATGATTCATTTACAAAGGTAATACATAATTATAATTACATTAATATTTGATCAAGTGTTAATTAGGGATATGAATTGAGATTTAACAATCCAAAAAACTTTATGAGATATATAGAGAGATGATCAATTCATCCCCTTTATCACATCAAATTCCACCATGGGAAGAAGAACTATTTTTTGGAAGTATATTATGAAAAAACCCAATCGGATAATAGTTATATACCATTGTTGAAATCATTATAACACAAATTTTTCCATCAATAATTCAATATCAAAAGTTTTAGGCAGTGAATCAAAATTCAAATAAAACATGAAAGATATCATTGGTCAATTTAAAATTAGAGATTACATAATCTCTTCCTTGTTACGTTTATCCTGGAGGCTGTTAATTATTTAGTATCCCCCATTCCCTTCGATGAGGGAATTTATTTTTATAATTCTCAAACTACTATAATTTGAAGCATTGATGTGTGGGTAGTGTATTAGTTGGGAAATTATTCTCCTCCATTGTTAAAATTAGAATCACTACATTTCTTTATGGGAGTCAATCTTATTGTCCCTCTTTAATATATATAGAATATTTTATTATTGCCTTTAGGAAATATCATAATTGCATCCTTCCATGTAATTCAAATATTAGTCATTAAATTTTATTTCCTCTATGTGATTTATTATTTATGTTTTGATGGAAAACTATTTTACTTTTCATGTCTCCAAATACAATTGAATACTGAGAGAATTCATTTTCCCTTTCAAATCTATAATCCAATCTAAAAATTTCTTTATATCTTACAAAGTCTGTTATTTCTAATTCTATCAAAGGACATTTATTTAGGTCACTACTGAAATGATTATTTTTAATTTTATGGACAAAATAAAATTGTAGGTGTACCTTGTGACTCTAGTGATATTTTATTCATAAGTAAATAGTTCATCATTAATGGATTATTCATGGTAGTGGAATCATTTCTTCTAATTATTATTTTATGACACATTCTTTTGATATAAATATCGGTACAGTTTGTGAAGAATGTAATCCATGATAAAAATTTTTTAGGATAATTTAATGAAAACAACGTGATAATATATATTGATCATTAATTTTTATGTTATATTTATTAAACCACATCCATGACATATATTTCACACTTATATCATATATTTCTAGTTTTAATTTTCATATATGTATTCATGGTGAAAAATGGTGGTTTTGGCATAACATCATTTGTGTGTGTCGTTAAACTAGTCTAAACAAGAACATAATCTACTAATGAATTAGTAAGAGTTTACAGTTAAAAAATTGTATAATCATTCTATAATAAGCATAATAATATTTTATAGCATATCTATAGTAGAGGATGGTATTTAAAAATATTAGTGATTAGAATGTAGTTGAAAACATATTTGAATATCATAGATACTTACATGATGAATTTTTCATTTCGACACATGTTCCTCCGAAATGAATTATTTATGATTCCTTCAGGGAAACATAGGTTTTCCACTGCCTTATAAGGATTTAAGATTGGGAAAATGGGAAGGGATTGGAGAGTGTTTTTATGGAATAGAATTATATGGAAGTTTATGAGGAGGGATCCTTTTATAAGAGAAAATATAGGCAAAAAATTTTCATATATAATTAATAAATATTTTTATATTAATATTCATTATCTTACAAAAACACTTGCCTTCGGGTAGTAAGGGTATTATGCCTATGGAAATATGAATACATACAAAACTGCTTCATAAGAGTTATACATCTTCCCCCACACGGTTCATCATAAATAGAACCCTTCTTAGACATATCACATGTAATACCTATCATCACATCGTGGGGAAAACAATGATATGAAAGGGTGAGCTTAGAAGCTCAATTAGGGAAAAAAGTTAAATATGTAAACCAAACATTTGAAAAAGTGTATGAAAACACAATCAAAACAATTAAAATATCATACCCTAAATATCAAAGATCAAAATCATGATATATGGATTAAATATTGGTAGTTTGTAAGAAATTTTAATGTCTATAAGTCAACAAACAAGAGCAATAATAGAATAATATTATTATAAGAAATATAATTTTGGCATGTACAAGAGTGTCAAAAATCATTTCCATAGTAGTTAAAGGTACTTTTCGGGTCTATCATAGGGGAATAGATTCACTCCCCATACCATCTAGTAGTTAAGGTTCACTCCAAAGACTTTCATT
This sequence comes from Viscum album, assembly GCA_963277665.1. Taxonomy (NCBI): domain Eukaryota; kingdom Viridiplantae; phylum Streptophyta; class Magnoliopsida; order Santalales; family Viscaceae; genus Viscum; species Viscum album. Next base: position 845,035,436 of record OY728131.1, on the reverse strand, counting down.
ATTGAAAAATTCCATTATTAAACTAAGTTCACTCAACATTGGAGTCCTCTTTATCTCATTATCTATCAGAATTAACCAAATGCATTATAGGGAGAATTAATCCCCACACAACACATAATAAAAATTATAAAAATGTGTTCCATAAGACCAAAAAACAGTAATCATATCAGAACCCATTAAAAAATAGGTTTCATAAAAATTTCATCATATAAAATTTTTTTAAAAAGAAAATGGTTTTATAATTATTTATTAACGTTATAATTGAAACCCCAATTAAAAAAGAAGACAGTTTCATAAGAATATTTTTAATGTCCCCCAATATGTAACAATTTCAAGTGGCTAAAAAGGGTAGGTCCCAAGTCATCATGTGTGCCTCCTTATATTCCATAGGATTCTGATAAGTAGTGGGGGTGTGAAATATATAGTGTTGAGACTATATCCCCTATAATGAAGTTTCATAGAGGAAGAAATAAACAATATAAAATAATGAAATCAAATTATGGACCTAGGAGAAGAAAAAATATCCAACTAAATAATACCATAAATAATAAGGAATAATATCATGCAGTTTTTGAATGTAACTAATTGTCATTCTAGATATATTACAATAAAAATACTAGAATTCTAAAATAAAGACTACAAAATTTGCCAATGTGGAATCCCATGGTGATCCCACCACCAAACTTCATCCCATAAGTAAAAAATCAACAAACTTCAAGGTCATTTTCCCCTATCCAACCCTTCATCCACGTAATATACTTAGCTTACAAAATGGAAGCCCAAATAGGGTGTTATTATAACCCAATAGGTCAACACCACCATGTCTAAACTAACCAGTATGACAAGAAGTGTATACAATAAAGCAATAAAATTGTGTATTAATTAAATCAACAATTAGTAAAATAAAATGACCACATGTTTTTTATTTGTGTTGTAATACCTTTTATCTTGTATTTCCAAAATGAAAACCATAACCACAAAACCAAGGTAAAATAACTTACATAAGGTCTAAGCTAGAATATCTACAAGAATTAATTTTGACCATGACAACCCAGGAATATAATTATGTTAAAGGAAAAACAATCCGTATCAAATCCCTTTTATAATTACAACATTTGGGTTAAAATCTAATAAAAAATACTGAATAAGATTGGGTAAAGCATGCTCGCTATAAGCATTATAGCATGGGACTGGTCCGAGCCTTAACAATGTAGCCATTAAAAATGATAAGTTTTCATGTTCCAGGTCTGAGCCTGATATATAAGCATTTTATCCTTGAACACAAGCCCTATCATAAAACATGGACATCAAAATATCACCTAAAAATTTAAATGGTTAATTATCCTAATTATGATTTATCTTTTTTATAAAACATTTATTTAAATTCAAATTTGATTAAAAATTATTTGAAAGTAAATACTCACAACATAGGGATTCTATTTAAATAAATCACTTAAGGCCACATTTCATGCTAAACACACATTTAACGATTTGACAATTCATTTATATTCAATGTTTCACTAACTCAATGGGTAGTCATAAGCTAGGTCCAGGTCAACTGATGACAAAAATACATCAAATAAAAATCCCATTCATTATTTAATTTATTTGGGAGCACTCAAAATTGGCATAATCACTATATATCGTAAATAAGGAAATTATCAACCCATATTATTATGATTTCTACCCCCTATATTAATAGGTGAATAATAAAAATCATCCAATGGTAAATGAACATGATAAGGAAGGGGAAAATTATTCAAAATAGGTTCCAAGATAATAACTAATAATGATCAAAACCATCCTTGAAATCAGTCAAATGATATAACCTCAATTACTAGAGAACCATGTTATACAAGGAAAAGTAGGACCAAAACTAATTAGTAGGGATTTAAGGACTTATCGGGACATTCAAAAGGGAGGTTGGAACTCCAAAATTGTATGGGGGACTTCCTATAGTTCAGAGGAAATGGCTGTAGTGGAATAGAATTAAAAAAATCTATACAACATACCTTAAAATAATAGGTTGAGGAATTTTATGGTGTGTAATGTAGTCACACTCCATATAAAAAATTTTAACGGGATATTTCAAATACCTCAATACCTCAGATTTATTTTATAAAAAACACCTGAATCATACATGATATGTAATCCTTATATGTGGGTTTTAATTTTTACAAATATGTGTTTTAGCCCATTTTTTCCTTTAAATAATCTAAACCCCATTTAAATATTCCCTACTAACTAATAACATGTGATATCACTTAACCTATTTAAACATAGACTCCATTTATTCAATGAAGAATAAATCCTCAAACATTAGGACATTTTCCTAAACAATGGCTCTCCACAAAGATCCTCTCTATTTTCCTCAGGTTTTCTCAAAACCAAAGACTATGTTTATTAAAAAAATATATAAAAATGATAAAACTAAAAGAAATGTAAATGAAAAACTCATAGAGAGACATACCTAGAAAAGGATGGTATCTTACAATCTTCCCACCTTATAACAGCTCATCCATGAGCTTATCTAGGTGTTACTATGAGGTCTTAGTGAACAAGTATTGCCATTGTATTCTCATATTAGAATCCATCTCCTAGGAATCCTCTTGAACATTACCTTTCTTCCACTTCACATTAAAACATAGTATTATCCTACCATGGAGCTATATCTCACTATGATCCACAACCAGTATCGAATACTCCAAAAAGTACACATCCACAAAAAGTTCAATGTTTGCTACATCTATCACATGAGAAGGGTCTGAATGATATCTTTATAATTAAAACATGTGAAACACATCATGCATGGAATTGTAGTATTGTGGAAGGGGAAAATGGTACACCACTAGACTGACCCTCGCCACTATTTCCAATGGACTGAAAAACCTTGGTGATAGCATTCCCAATTTTCTAATACTACATTTCCCTAAACTAGTTGAAACCAGAAAGAAAAGAAGATGACCATCCTAAAATTGTAGAGGTCATCTTTGATGGTTAATAGACAGTTTCTACATACTCTACATGGCCACCAACTATTTTCTGACCAACCAAATCTTCTTTGATGTATCTAATACAAGACTAACCCCAACATGGTCTAACTCACATGCCTCTAACCCAAAAAATATGTGAAAGACATGGACTACCATAGAAATCCTTAAATCATGTAACGACCTGAATCTAGAAGTCTATAACTAGTGGAGTATTTTATTTCATTGGCATGATTACAATTAATCCTGAAGTAATCATTAGTTTTTCAGTCCTATAAAACAATATTACATGCATGATACCCATATTAAATTTGGAAAACAAAATAATACATGATACACAATAAACAGAAATAAACTACATCCTTGAATGTTTATTCAATGTTCTCTTCATCATCACCCAAGGAAAGAAACTTAAAATGGGTGACATAAAATGATCATTAAGGGTTAGTACAACATAATAATAATGAATAAATCTTTATATAAAGGTAAATAATTGAACACTCATTCATTTAAACAATTAAATAATTCATAATCAATATGGTAAGATATTAAAATTAAAATCATGCCATTAATAAATAAACTAAAAATGAAATAAATCAATAGATATGTCAATGAAAAATATCATGGATAAATAATAACCTATTCTAAATTAATTATGTGGTTAATTATTGGAATCAATGTTTCCAAGGTACATAGAAATAATATCTTCATGAACTTTTACAAGAAGGTTTAATTTACCAGTTAAAAAGTCATCTCTTTTAGATAACTATTTCATCTCATGAGACTACTAATTCATAGAGGGGATATATATATAACTAGTCCCCACCCATTTCGTACATATAAAAATCATTCCTTATATATATAACAATCTATTTTTCTCATAAAAATGTGCCTTATCAAATATCTGTATTGAATAAATGATACAAATTTATTAATCATTCCCTATTTAATCATTTAATGTAAACGTGATAACTGTATGTAAAAATGGTATATAATTTATAAAGTATTTATATCCATTTCATGAGAATGTTAAAATTTTTAAAAAATTTAATATACCATAGAATTATCTAAATGATATGATTGTTTCAAGATAAAGTTAACAATCCCAATAGAATGTGCTAATGAAAAGATAAATTTTACAATAGGGTAATTTTCATTTCAAAATATATTAGATGAGGGAATTAAAATTAAAACAATAAATAAAATTACGATAAAGAATTCATGATATTATATAACAACATGGTTTGTTGGTACACCAGACAAAAAAGGTAATTTGTGTAAATGGTATATGCCTCACTAAAAGAAAAGTGAGACAAGAATCCCTTTAATTAACCTTCATTTTGAAGTGTGGTCATTATCCTCTTGTATATTTGTTTAAAATAAGTTCATAAATTATTCCAGAACCATAAATTTTTTTATAATATTATATATTCACATCAGAATATATTTCAGTACCTATTTGTTAACACTCTTAAATTGTTTTAACTATTGTGGTTGTTAATTACCTTGTTTTCTAAATTATGTTTATACATGTTTAGTGTTGTTAAAATTACATGTATCATGATTTTATCATATCAATAATTTAATTAATGATTTAATTATCTTATATATTCATTAAATACATATTTATACCATTCTATAATATTTGGATATAAGAAATGAATTGTACCATTCATAGAGATTATAGGCCATACATACACATGAAGGCTACATTCTTTGATTTTTTGTATTTAACAAAATGAAAAGTGAATTATATATTTGTACATTATAATTAATGTTTCATATATATGTTTTATATATTACATATATTTTCTAATACCATCCTTCAAACAATCAATGTAGGGCATGAATGAGTCGTATCGCTTTGAGGGGCGGTAGTCCACACATCCTTAAGAGAAATTATCATTTTTATACAAGATGGAACACATAAAAATATGTTATAAATAAAATTAAGGAGGAATAAAGGCACTATATATTTTATATTTATCATATATAAATATTTTTTCCATTATAATGTCCACCATGAGATGTGGTAAGGGAAAAACGGATAGGCATCGTTTCGTGAAGCTGTAGTTCGCCATACAGGTAAAAAGTAAGTTTGTTACCCATTTGTTAAAGGTTTGTGTAGGTAAATATTGAAAACATATCTTAAAAAATACCTATTATATTTATTTTACTTTATTATCTATATAAAAATAGAATTATAATATTTTATGGTGTGGATAATAGATATAAAATTAACGATCTTAAGGAAAGATGTTACCTCTTAATCAGGTTTTTCCTTTTTGTATGCACCAAAAGGCTTACATGGATTAATTTTTTATAATAGTGAGGATTAAATGAGGATGGTAGGCATATTGGGGAGTGATTTGGATATATCATGGCCAAAACTAAGTGTCTTGAGTTGTGTGAGGAAGTGGGAGGAAAGGAGTCCATTTTTTATAGAGGAGGAGTGACACACTTTTGAAATTTTAAAAGAAAGGTTCCCCAACCAGGTTATTTTATTTTAATTGGATATATAATATTCAAAATTAGATATAAGGGAGTTTAGGGTCTAAATATTTCCGTACAAATTATTTTGGGCAAGTGTATAGGTTTTTTTGGGTGTTAAGGTTATGATTTATCTAATTGTTAATCATAATTTCACCTTAATCATTGTAATGAATTCTAATTAACATCAACAATATTTTTGGTAAAAAGTAATTTTAACATAATATAAATTAACAAATATTATAATTCCAAATATGGAGACCATTTCTACTGATTCTAATCACCTAATTGATATAAATTAATTTAAATTTAGTCGCACATAGGTGATGAAAATACAGGGTTTTAAAGTACAAACATCCAAAAAATTTCTATATTTTAGTTAATTTCAATATAAAATTAATTTTGATGAACACCATTAGGTTAGCTGATAAAAATATTAACAAATTAAACATTAAAATCAATTAAAAATTAATTTATCCTTATAAAATAAAATACATTAAAAATTATTTTTAAATAAAATTTAGTAATTTCTCACTTTAAAAAAACAAACTACATAGGAAAATACCGAATGCTCACCCTAAGATAAATTTTATCTATCCATTACAAATAAGAAGTTTATTTTAAAATATTAAATTTATAAAATGGTAAAAATTGGATATAAATAGGGTTCTCCATCAAAATTCATGAAAACTACAAGTATAAATATTTATGTGTTTTTTTGTTTTATTGGGTATGTTTTTATATTATCTAGATAAAATGTATTAGATGTGTTTAAAAACATTATAGTGGATATATAATATATTAATTTACTATATATTTTCTCTAAATCTTTTTGTATTTGATTGATTATAAAAAATTTGACAAAATAGTGTTTTGTTTAAATCTGGTGTTATGTGTATTGCCTGAATAACAACAAGTTGAATTTTTTTAAAAGGAAGATATGGTAAAGTATTATGGTGATAAATTATTCCCCTCTATATTAATTTATTCCTCATAATTTCATTGGTATTTCCTTCAAAAAATTTGGGTAGTTCTCCTTTATATAATCCTCTAGGTCACATGTTTTTTCTTCCGTTTCATTTTTCTCTATAGTACATTTACCAAACAAGTTTTATGATTCCTCAATAATTGCTCTTTAGTATCAATGATCCAGATGGGTTCTTCAAATTATACTAATTTGGGTTACAAATAAAATTGAATAGAGGTGATAACATTTCTGGGTTAGGCATGTACTTCTTTAGCAATGATATATAGAACAAATCACACTCCCCTGATAGATTTGGAGGCAATTCTAAGTGATATGCAATGACTCCAACCCTTTAAAAATTTCTAATGGTCTGACGTACATAGGAAACATTTTTCCTTCTTATTGAATCTGATAACACACTTCCATGGATATTATCTTAAGAAAAAATGATTTACCACTTAGAAATCTAAGTAATTCTTTAGATTATCAGCATAACACTTCATCTTACATTGATCCAATTTAGCATGATCTTGAATAGTCTTTACCTTTTTTGGAATCTCTTCAATAAATTCTGGGCCTATTGTCTACCTTTATCCACCTTCATCCCAATATTTTTGAGTATTCCATCCCTTTCCATTAAATTCTTCATATGACACCATTAGAATATTTGATTAGAAACTATTATTATAGGAAAATTCTACCTAAAATAACTACTGATCCCACATATGATTAAAGTAGAGTGATAATTATCCCTACATTTCTTCCATTGTTTGAATTTTTCTTTCTAATCATCCATTAGTTTGAGGATGACTGGTAGTGCTCAAATAAATCTCTGTGTTTAGAACCTTCTAAATACATTTATAGAATTACAATGTAAAGTAGGTATCTTGATCTGAAATAGTTGATAAGGGTGTACCATGAAGCCTTATAACATCATTAATATAGTGCCTTCTGAGTCACTCAGGTGGTAGATGATCCCTTATAATAGATAACTCTTCAGATTTGGTTAATAAATCAATGATAACCCATATTACATAATTCTATCATGGAGTCTATGGATGTCCTGTGAAAACGTCCATAGTGATTTCATCTATTTTACATATATGAATTTGAAGAGTTTTATGAATCATTTAGGTTGATTCCTCACAAAATTTATTTTTTCACACACCAAACATCTTGAAACATAATCTACATTTTACCAATTTCTGTTATCCCTCAAATAGGATGCCTTATATTCCCTATAAATCAATGTGCTACCAGTGTGTGTAGAAAAATTTTTGTTGGGATCATCATTCAAAAAAAAAATTCTCAGGTATAGATAGAACACAATGTCTCCTTCCAAATTTTAGAACACCATCTTCACAAATAATGTTTCTTATTTTTCCTTCATTCACACCATTGATTTTATTCTGAAAGTCCCCATAATTAGATTGAGAATTATTTATCCTCTCTTATAATTATGATTTTTTGATCATTTGAAATATGATTTATTTCTACCATTCCTCATTAATTCCTAAATCCATCTTTACTAGATCCATGAAAAAAGGATCCTTATTAATCCTCATTTAGGATAGAACTCTATGATCCTTCCTACTCAACGCATATTCCACCTTATTTTCCTTCTAGGGATAATATTGTATTGAGGAATCATAATACTTGAGTGGCTAGAGATGTTAAAATTGTATCATATTAATCACTTTTTGTGGGAATATTTATTTCAGTATTATATGATCTGTTTGTGTTTCACATCTTTCACGTTTGAGGTAATTTATCCATATATTCAATGTGAATATTACTGCTGCTAAATAAAGATCATGTGTTGGATAGTTCTGTTATTTAGACATCAATTTCCCTAATGAATATGAAATATCATTTTCAATTTTCATTAAGACCCAACGAGGTCCCATCGTTAATGCGTCATTATACAAGAAAAACCAATTTCTAGAAAATGGTAGAGTCAAAATAAGATCATTGTGTAATTTTATCTTTATTTCATCAATGCATTCATCACATTACTTTTTCAACACAAACATAACACCTTTATGTGTAATCTTGGTTAAGGGGTTATCCAATAAATCAAAATTCTGAACGAATCACCGATAGTAACTTATAAAACCAATAAAACTATGTACCTAAGTTATGTTTGATGGCTTAGGTCATTCTTTCCCTACCTTTTTTTAGGATCAACTAATATTCTATTATTATAGGAAATATGGCCCAAAAAATAAACAAATTTATTCCAAAACATACATTTACTAAATTTCCAATATAACTCTTCCCATCTAAGAGTCTTAAGAATGACCTCATTTTATTTGCAGGGTAAAAATTGAATTTTGAATAACCCATTATATAGTCAATGAATAAAAAAAATAATTATTAAGATATTCCTTGAATACTATATTAATTATTTCCAAAAAATAAACGTTTTATTAGTTATTCCAAATGGAATTATTTTAAGCTCGTAATGTTAATACCTCTTCAAAAATATTTGTTTAGAATGCCTTTCTTCTTCACTCAAAATTGGTCATACCCAGAATAATGATCAATCTTTGAAAAATATTGGGATTCTTTAAGTTAATCAAAAATATCACCAATGTAATGTAGATGATACTTATAATTTATTTTAATGGAATTTATTTCACTATAATCAATTAACAACCTCATTGATCTATATTTCTTCTTAAAAAAGATGGTAGGCTCTCCCCAGGGCGAAACAGTATGGATAATTAATCCCATATTACCCAAATAATCAAGTTCTTTTTCAACTCTACCAATTACACTATAGACATTATATAGGGAATCGTTGATATTAGACTTGCATTAATGACTACATAAATAATGAATTCAACATTATGTTTTTGGGGATTTCCATGTGAATCCTTATATTATATGTCAATGTATTCATTGAAAATTGGTACGCCCTTGATTTGAAGATTACCTTATTAGTAACTAGAGGTTGTTTTCTATTCATCCCCAATAATTTCATTTAGCAGATCTATTGGGGTTAGATAAAGATATTAATAATGTGAGGAAATGCCTTCTCTAAATATGTGGGATTCAACATTTTTCTCACAAATCGTAACATCCTTTTTCTTTCAATAAATGCGGGAAACATATTTTGAGAGCCAGTATTTACTAATCATTTTTTATATAAACCATAGTTCTGATGAAAATGATAGAATAAAATCACATTTATTTATCGCAGTTGGGACTGACTGAAACATATTTTTTTAGTGATACTTCCCGAAAGATTTTTGACAAAACACTCTCTTAATAAATCCAAGGGAATTGTTTACATTTTCTAGAAAACCATGTCAATATAATAGTTTGTAACGATCCATAATATAATAATTCATTTGATAGATTTTAATATAGGATTAATTTACTTTCCACTATGTCAAGTGGTACTTCTACCTCTGTTGTAGTGATCACATAAGCTTTTCCATTTCCCATTGGCTTCTTCTGTGATAGATTCCACAGCCACTAAAGTAATTCGTTTGTATAGGGTAATATATACTTGTAGATGTAACACTGAATAGAAGTTTTTCATTTATTCCCATTTCAATATTTCTCGTGATGAACCCTATCTATAAATTCATAACAAACCCACATTCCCTTCAAGAATTTAGTAGGGTGACTCTTTTCACAGTTATCACAATATAGAAATAAATCATACATATTCTTCTTATTTATATTCCCTTTATAATAATAATCAATTGTAATCTTCTCGTATGGGTTTCTTATGAATATATTTATTCTATAAAATTCGTTCTCCAATTTTATATCCCATATAAATATATATCTTGTTATGAAGAAAATTTTTGGGAGATCAGTTCCCTTCGGAGACATGGCTTCATACCTTCAAAGATGTAATAAATATTTTAATCCATGTTGTCTATATAATTTGTATCATTTCTTAATAACCTAGTGAATTTAGATTCATAATCTTCAATAATATCTTTTTCCTTTTTCATTAATAAATAAAATCTTTCTCTTTATGTGAATTTTTTTTATCATGAGGGAAGTATTTATCGAAAATTGTTTCCTAAAAAATTCATTATTCCATGAGTCCAAATACTCTTTCCTCCCTATTATTCTAGATCAATGACCACAAAATATCAATGTAACATTGGTGAAAATAAAATGAAAGTGTAAAAATTTCATTTTTGATGCGTCCCAAGGCCATAAATATCTTTTCGAGGGGTTTAATCCATTTCCTAGCTACAACGGGACTAATAGTCCCACTAAACGATGGGGGATTCTATCGCATAAAGCGATCCAATAAAATATATTTTTTGGAATATTTTTCTCTATTAGAGTGTTGTTATTCATCATAACATTATTAAATTGTCCCAATATTTCAATAATTTTCCCCTTTGCAATAACAACTATATTGGTTTCCTCAATACGGAAACCTCTATAATTTCCATGATTACTAAAAACATTCATCCTTCCAAGAGATATTTCTAAAAAATGGAATATAAAATACTATATCATAAAATTAATATTTTCAAATATGATATAGCACTCAATATAAAATTAAAATTATTTCATTTTTAATCATGACTCTAGTTACATTCAAGACATGTTTACATTTAAATCCTTAATAATGTTAGTTAAAGAGAATATGAATCATCATAAGAATATCACTTGGGATTTTCAATATATACATGTATTAAGGATTATTTTCATGTACCAGGTAACCCTAATTCATGCCTGCATTACATTGTGAGAGTTTTTACTGCTATGTAAAACTACTCTATACCCACGTCAACTTGTAGTATCGAGACATGTATATATTTCTAAGAATAGCCACATAATCTCTACATAAAAAATTCTAGGATGCCCTAGTATACTTATACTCATTTTCGATATTAGGGTTGTTGTCCCTAATATTAGTTTTCTAAATCTAGTTTCCATGGTTCCTACTAAACTCCCAATAATACCGACTATAACGACACAACCCTTGATGCCCATAGCTAGTGCATTACTTTATTTCATTGGAATGATTATAAGAAGTTGAATCCAAAATTACTGATCAATTTATTTGTCTTAGAAATCCATATTAGATACATGATACCGATAATACATTGTGAAAACAAAATAATACATGCTACATAATAAACTTAAATAAACAACATCCATGAAATCTTATTCAATGTTCTATTCTTCATAACCTGGGGAAAAAACATAATAATGGTCAGATAAAATGCACAATAACTGTAACTATAATGAAAAAAATGAATCAACACATATGTGAAGGTAAATAACTGAACACAATTTCAATTTAAACAACTAGATATGGTATGATTAATATGGAAAATTATGAAATGGAAACACATTAATTTAATATATCAACTAAAAATTATATAAATCCATAGGTGTGTCGACGTAAAATATCATCTATAAATAATAGATGTATATAAATTAGGGAATAGATTAATTATCAGATTCCAATTTTCCCAAGTATATAGAATCAATATTGTCTTGTCCATTCATAATATGTTTTATCATATCACGTAAAAAGTCATCTATTTTGGACATATGTTTCGTCTAATGAGACTAATGACATATCGAGGATATATCTATAACTAGCTCCCATCAATGTTGTAAATATCCAAATCATTACTTATATATCAAATAATCAGTTTATCTCAAAAAAATGTACCTTATCAAATATCTGTATTGAATAAAATATACAAATTTATTAATAACTCTTCAGTAAATCTATTAACCATAATCGTGAAAAGCATATGTAAAATTATTATATGGTTTAGGAAATAATAATATTAATTTAATGATATTTTTTATATTTAAGAAAAATTTAATTTAAAGTTAAATTATCATAATTATATGATTGTTTCTAGAAAAGGTTAAAAATAACAATAGAATGTGATGATGAAAAGATAAATTTTTCAACATGGTAATTTTGATTTTAAAATATCATGGATGATATAATTCAATGTAAAACCATAAATATAATGAAGATAAATGATTAATGATATGATATATCAAAATGGGTAATAGGTATTCCACACAAAATAAGTAAGTGGTGGAAATGGTGTATGCCTCACAGACTGAAAATTTAGACAAGAATTCATTACCTTAACCTTCCGTTAATTGTGTGGTATTTATCATATGGTATAGTAGTTCACAATATTTTAATAAAATATAAAATAAACATAAAAATATTTATAGTATCATATATTAAATTATTATAATTTTTAGTTAACCATTTGTTAACACTCATTCATTATTTTAACTATTTAGGGTGTTATTTACCTAGTTCTATCAAGTATGTTTTTACTTGATACTTGTTTTTACAATTAGTGGGATCATGATTTCATCATCTATATATTCTAAACCATGATTAATTTTATTATATATTCAGTATATAGGTATTTATAATATTCCATAATAGTTGGAGATAAGAAATGAAGTTTACAGTTTATGTAAACGGTAGGTCATATATACGCATGAATGATATTTTCATTTTTGTTTAGTATTTAAAAGTATGAAATGTAAATGATACATATTTATTTTATAATTAATGTATAATATATATTTTATACATGTTACAATTTTTTATTAAGTTCATGCATTATACACTACTTGTATGTAATGAATGAGTCATTTTTCTTTGAGGGGGTGGTAGATCACACTTCCATAAGAGAAATTATCGTATTTACAAAAGATGGAAAGAATAAAGGTATATTCAAAATAAAAAAAATAAAGAGTAATAAAGAAATTATATAATTAATATTTATCTTATATAAATATATTTTCCATTATAATATTCACCATGAAAGGTGGTAAGGGAAAATGGACAATCATCATTTTGTGAGGTGGTAGTTCATTGAAGACGTAAATAGTATGTTCGTTACCCATTAGATGAAGGTGCATGTAAGTGTAGGTCAAACCATTATCATAAGAAAACATATTATATTTATTAAATTGTATTATATATATATATACATGGAATAATAATTTTTAATGTGATGGATAATGGAAATAAAATTAAATATCTTTTGGAAAGGTGTTACTTATTAGTCGGCTAACTCCTTTTGGTTTTAACCAAAAGGATTCCTTGGATTGATGTATTATGAAAGGGAGTATTCAAGGATTAAGGGAGGGATTTTTGGAGTGAATTGAGAATATAATGTCCGAACCTATGTGGCTTGAGTGGTGTGAGGAAGTTGCAGTAAATGTGGCATTTCAAAATGGTGGAGTGACACTCCTATAATATCATCAAATAAAAGACCCCCACCAATGTTGTTTTATTAGAATTGGATAAATAATGATCTAAAGTAAATACAATGGAAGATATGGTTTAAATATGTCTATAAAATGGAATTTTGAAAATCTTATAGGTTTTTTTGGGCCTTAATGTTATGGTTTAGAACATTTTTTATCTTAATTTCACCTTAATAATTGTAATTAGTTTTAATTATGTTCGCCAATATTTTTGGTAAAACAATAAGTACAACATATTTAAAATTATAAATTATGGTGATTCCAAATATGGAGTAAATTTTTCTAAATTAAAATCATGTAATTTTATGAAATTAATTTATATTTAATCCCACATATAGGACAACAATTCTAATTTTTAATGTTAAAACATCAAAAACATTTCTATTTTTTATAGTCTATTTCATTGTGAAATTCATTCTGATGACCCCAATTGAATTAAATAATGAAAATATGATCTAATTAAACATTAAAACTAATAATTAATATAATATAGGCTTATAACTAAATTATATGAAAATTCATTTTTGAACCAAAATGTAGTATTTTACACTTTTCATTAAAAATTAATACTTCACAAAAAAATACTAAACATACACTATAGGTAAAAGTTTATGTATTTTTTTTAATGAAGAAGTATATTTTTACATATTAAATTTATGAAAGGGTAAAAATATTTATTTAAATTCGGCTCTCTATCAAAAGGAAAGGAAACTAGATGTTTAAAAGAAATATTGTATTTTATGTATTTTATTTAGATAATTCTTATCCTATTATTATAAAATATATTATATGAGTATCAAAAATGTTGAGTGGATAAATAATATATAAATTTACTGTATAAATTCTCTAAAAGTGTTAGTATTTGATTTATTTTCCAAAACATGGAAAAATAGTTTTTTACCAGGTGTTGTGTGTATTGGATGAATAACATCAAAATAAAAATTATTCTTAAAAGAATATATGGTAATGTCTTAGGGTGGACAAAATTTTCCATTTGAATCGATACCTAGATCATATTATTATATGAAAACTCAATGAGTGCCATATGTTTCACCCATGAAAAAAAAATCTGGAACGCATAATTGTATGATATCCTCTAAAACCCAAATAGTGTTTCTATATTTACCTTATGTTTATGGATAATAGGATTTTCTCATAAAACCCATGATTCTATAGACATCTGAAGATACTTCCAAAAATAATATGTGAAATGAGGATCTCTGTCTGAAATGATACTCCTCTTAACACTATACAACTGAACCACTTCTCACAAATAATGACTTCCCAAATAATGAACTATAATGGTTTCCCTAATAGTAAAGATGTGTGATACCTATTTCAGTCAGTCCAAAACAATATATATAACATAATTCTTGTGGGTTTTCATGGGTAATCCTATCACTAAATCCATTGTGACATCATCCCGTTTTCTCTCAAGAATGGGAAAATACTACAAAATAACACATATCCTCTGATGATCGACTTTCACCAACTGAGAAGTGAAGCTTCTAGACCCAAATATTTTTAACTATTTATTCATCCATATCATATAGTACTTTATACAGAGATCAGGATATATCTTTGTAATACCAGGATACACCGCCTATCTGGAAGCATAAAACTCCCTTGTCATCGCATCACATAATCTCGTAGGAACCCATACTCATCCATGGGGTTAAAAATAAAATTTCCACTACTGAGAGACCATACTAATGATGTCTCATCACCAAAACATTTTTCTCTCATAATCGAGCCACAAGAATTTGAAAACTATTTAGTTTTAATCTGGTCCAAATGCCTATGTATAAAAGATGACGATGCCAGAGCTACTCATCCCTAATACTCCTAAAAATTCAGTTGAAGGTAGAAAAAGGGCCATTATACATGTATCATCATAAGACTCTCATATGACTTGAGTGTAGGTATATTTGGTAAATCCATCGGCAACAACATTGACTATTCTTGGTGTATAATCCAATTCATTGTTGACATGATACATGTACTAGACCCACCTCCTCTACCCAAGGTTTAGCTCTCACTTAGAAAATATGTACCATAGGATCTTGTCGACCATAAATACCACAACAGTCTCAACCATGAGATAGTTTCTCCATCGTCTTAGGGAATGTACCACTGCTTAAAACACTAGATCTTGAGTGGGGTAATTCCACTCATGTGGTCTTAGATGCCTGGTGCCATAACTAACCACTCAATCCTCTTGTATTATAACTTCTCTGACTAATCCAAATGTGTAATAATACCTAGTATATTATTCACCTAGAATAGATAAATTAATGTTTGGTATTGAGGTCATCCTACCTTTCCCCTCCAGAAAATCATTCATGAAATAATCAAATAAAAAAATCACCACTTTCATGGTCTATAAGGATATCGGTGATGATAAAACGGGATAAATCCTAGATAAATGGATGATAATAACCATATGAACCTATAAGTCTATTAATCATGAATATGTCCTTAGGTTGTTCCAAAATAACCATGCATTCATATTTATCAGGTTCCACTGACACTTCGTTATCTGAGATAAAATGGCATAATAAGTTAACTTTATTAATATAGAAATTCCATTTGGTTATGTAGGAATAAACATGTTGCTCTCTCAATGTACTCATTATGATGAAATGATTTTTGGCAAGATCATATACTAACTGGGTGTAAACTATGTTAACATCAACAAAAACCTCTACACACTAGTACATAAAAGGATAAATGGTCTTACTCATTAAGTTCGTTAATAACTCCAGTGTGTTTTTTAACCCATCTTTCATCACTATGAATTCATAAAATCCATACCAGATCCTAAAAGGATTCTGAGGAATGTATAATGGTCTCACCCTCAACTTATGGTAACCTGATCTCAATTAAATATTGGGAATATCTTTTTACCCCTAAAATTATCAAAAGGATCATAAATTCAAGGAAGAGGAAACCGGTTCATGACTTTCATCTAGTTCAACCACTGAAAATGCACAAATAATCACAATTAACCATCATCCTTCCTAGAAAAGATAACTAAAGAAACCCAAGGATATTTAATAGGTGATATTAATCCTTTAGACTCTATATCTTCTAACTAAAACATTAACTCTAGAATCTCTTCAACTTACACTCTATAAATTGGTATAGAAACTATATTTACACTCGACATAAAATTGACCATGAACACAATTTATCACCTAGGTGGTTAAATTTGAAACTCTTTAAGAAATAAATCCTTGAAATATTCAACCACTATATTAAAATATTCCAACTATATTCCACCATTATATAATGAAAGTCCCACTATATGAGCCATGAGATTGTCATATCAACACTAAATTGGTTTGATATGACTAGCCTGATGATCCGACTCACCTTGGTGAAAATAAATTTATCCTTCTAGAGATTGAAGGGTAAATCACCTTCTGTAATAATTGAAATGAGTCTGGTATATAAATAACCAATCCATACAAATAATTAAATAGAATCCTGTCATTTCTAGTATGAATAGTTCCTAAATGAAATGGAAACAACAAATCTCTAGAGAACAGGTCCTGTAACATTTGATATTCTCTATCCGAACTACAAACCATGTTTGAATGGTTAAATTAGGATTATATATTTACACATTCAAGCCCAATACATTTTAAAAAATAGATGATTGAGAAAATTTTGATTTTTTTATATCAAAAAAATACATGATAACAAAGAAGATACAAGTATCATACATTTGACTATAGATAGACATGAATCCATGATAGTTAGAGTAATCTTCATAACATGCAGATAACGTGTCCCACTACCCTAGGCTCTAGTCTAACTACACTGTGATATTTCTCATGGATGGTATTATTTATCATGCATGGGGGTACCACATCACCAACCTAGGCTTGGAAATCCATTGGAACTCTAGATACCAGCCTACTCAGGGTTAGCTGAACCCCTTCCCAACTCAGGTCCATGTTTTGATTACCTTCTCAAGGTCTATTGTTCAAATTTTTCATATAACCTCTAATTATGACCCAGTATAACAGAAATATGACAGTCTACTATAAGGTATGGACATGGTGGGTACTAATAGCCAAGGGTTCCACACTAATAGAACTATAATATAACATGATAATGATATGTTTTTCCACCGCCCTGACTTCTCTTCCCACTAATACCATAGTGGGAAATTTCATAGAAGCTCTTCTTGGTAGAGAATAAATTGATCCTATATTTCCTTACTAAATTCACATCGCCACTTCTTTGGGCCGCTCTCATATTAACTTTTGTGATGGGTTCATTTTTCATTGAATCCATATTTCTTCTCAAAAAAAATTTTTCTCATCAACTTGATCTCATAGAAAAGACCATCCCAAAAATTTATCTCCATGAATATATCATCTACTACCAAGGATGGATTAAAGAGCTGTGCATCAGTAAATTATCCAACATAGTCCGTTAATGAAATTCCATCCCATTTCAGATGCATAAACTTCTGATATCGTTCTTCCATCAATGTATAAGTATATAAATGGACTAGGAACATCATTTATTAGTCCCTCCATGATTTATTATCCAGCTACCAAGCTTCTTCCAGAACATCCCACCAACAATTGGAAGGTCCCTGAAGCATATATTCAGTAAGATTTACATTTAAATCTGAGGTAGTCTTGATATTATTAAACATTGAATGGACTAACTTGATCCAGAACATAGATTCATAGGATCCCCCTTCCATATTAAGCATTGGAAGATGCACTAGCTGAAAAACTCTGGTCATCTCAAACATTGATAGAATGGGGTGAACAGTCTCCCTTTCCATGGATTTCATGACCCTCAAAATGATATTTCAAAGATGAAAATTTATCTACACCTCAAAAACTATATGAATATTTGGTTCATCTAAATTATGGGTGTGATAATTTCAAATATATTCATATTTATATCCATGAAGATGAGGATACATTTTCTCTATAAGAAAAATGATCACCTTAGAGAACTATCTAGCAACAAATTCAACCTAAATAGGTGAATAAACAAAGAAACAATTAATCATTTTCTACCTAAACATGGTGTTAAACTATTTTATCATGACAAATCAACTAATTTAATTCATCTAGTGAAATATTTATCTCATATAATAGAACAACATACAAGTATATATCAAATGCACAAAATGATATTCCCTAATCATGAATAATTCATTTCAATATATCTATATGTTTATATAGTGATGCATATATTATCATATCGCACCATAAGTTTCCATGAGTATGAATTCCAACAAAGATTTACATCATAAAACAATACCCTTTTCACTCATTTGAATCACCCAACGTGAAAAAAAAATCTACTATAATAAGAACACAACAGAAATAGCAATCCCCTCTGAGGGTACTTGAATTCCCCCCCCCCCCATACATGGGTTAGCTACTCCCATGCACAATCTCACCTGTATGTCCTAAAACATCATATTCTAATTTCGACCTTTCCTAAATATTATATTATAATAAAATCAAACATTCTCTTTTTATACCACTTTATAACATTTCTTAATCTGACACGGTCTCATGTGGCCAAAATGGGTTGGACATGAGACCTCAAGTATGCCTCCCCATACACCAAAGGCTGATGACAAGTAGTGGGTGTATGAAATGTACAATGGTGAGACTATTATCAATGGAATAAATTTTTTTAATTGAATAAATAAACCATATATACAAAACAAATCAATGTATATACCTAGTAGAATACCATTACAAAATCAAACTGATTAATCCAATAAATAATACTAAATAATCTATTGATGTGCTGGAATGTAACTAAATATATTTATAGAAAAATTGCAAGAAAAAGGCTATTATAATCAATGAATGATTCAAAAAATTCTCTAGACGTAAACTCCATGTCGATCTCATTATTAAACTCCTGCCCATCAATAAAGAAGAAATGAACTACAATACCCTTTTCCCTTATCTAAACCTACATCTATGTAATCATCTCAGGTACCAAATGAAAGCCCAAATAGGATGTCAGTATATCATAGTAGGTCAACACCACAATGATGAAACTAACTAGTTTGATATGAAGTGTTTTCAGAAAATATATAAACATCTGTTTTAATTAATTAAACTGTTAATAACATATAACAACCACCTAATTATTCTATGTTCCGGAATATCTTTGAGCATATATTTTGACCATGAATAAAAAAACCATATATCCAAGGTAAAATAACCTTATTCACTTCAATGATGGAATATCTCTGATCATTTCTTACAACCATTCCAACCAAAACCATATAACCATGTTGTAGTCACAACAATTTGGGTAAAATCCCAATAAGCATTACATCATCCGTGTTAAATCCCTATGAGGATTACATCATGGGACTGGGCAAATCCCACTCTCTATAAGAATCATAGCTAGGGACTAGGTCAAGCCAGCACAATATCAGCATTACAACATATATGTTTTCATGTTCCAAGGTCGATATTGATTATAATAATTTCATCATGGAACACAATTCCTTAAATACAACATGGATATCATAATATCAAATTAAAATTATAAATGGATAATTATGAGAATTACCATATATATTTTATATTAAACATTTAATTAAAATATATTTTTTTTAATAGTTATATAAAAATAATTAAGTAACAAATTTAAGATTCTATATCATGAATCACCGAAGGTCGCATGTCCTGCTAAATAAACATTAAGCCATTATCCAATTCAATTATATTTAATGGCTATGTCACCCAATGGGTAGCCATAATCCAGGTTAGAGTCCATTGAAGGAAATTTTACTTCATATAACATTCCCATTCATTGCATAATTAATTTGGTCACACGCTACATTGGAGAAATCAAAAAATTGCATAAAAATGTATATTATAAAACCATAGGTTTAAAATTTAGACACCCTACCTAAATCTGTAAATAACACAACACTTCCGATGAAAAAAACCAATGAGAAAAAAGGATAATATGATGGAAAAGAGGTTCCTAGGTAAAAAATGATCAAGATAAAAACTCAAAAGCACAATTTGTCAAATGATTTCACCCAAATTGTTGGAAAACCAAGGGATATAAGGAAAACATGACCAACACAACTTACCAAGGAATAAAAGAGTTATAGGGATGTTCAGAAGGGCCGTTAGAACTCCAATATGAACTAGAGGATGCCATTGGGATGAGAGGGGAAGGATATAGCAAAACAGAATGAAATTTATCCACACATAATACTTTGAAATAGCAGTTATATGTATTTTACTATGTATAATGTAGTTAAAAAGATTTTAAATATTTTTAATGGGATATTCAAAAAAACTCATCGCATTATATTTACAAAAACAACCAAACATTACATGTTGTTTAAAACCATTACAAGACACATAAATGTTGTAGATTGTTTTTCTTGCCATTTTAATTTTATAAAAATACAATCCCCACTTAAATATTCTCAATATAACAAGAACACGGGCTAATACTTAACCATTTACACCCCGACTCTATTAATTCTAAAAATCTCACATAATTTAACATTTGGTCATTTTACCCAATAATGGATCTCTATGTAGATCATCATCAATTTAATCATCTTTTTTTGTAGCCTATGATTGTGTTAATTTTAATGAAATACATCCATGATGAAAAAAAACTAAAAGAAAAGTTAACAAAAAATATAGAAAGAGACATACCTAGAAAAAGATAGAATATTATAATCATTACCACATAAACATAAAACATTTAAAGAAAGAGTATGAATGATATCTTTGGATCATATCCCTTGTAAATCTTAAGTAACATCAAAGGATGCTATCTTTTATTGTAATTAATTTTGAAATATCACATGATGAAATTTTTAAGGAAAATATGTTTTCCACATTAAAAAAAATCTTTTTAGAACAGAAATTATTTTCTCCATAATTTTATTTTAAAATAACCTTAGAACTATATAAATGAAGATTTAAAAATAAATTAGATCATTTTTTGGAAAGTACCCTTTCCTCTTTCAAAAATTATACATAAAATATAAAACAATTTTATGAATCATTTTCTTCAACAATAATGTTTTAAACTTATAACTTTCTCTTTAAATTTAATTAAAAGCATTTCCTGATGAAAATAAATTTTATTTGACAATCACTTCATAAAAATAATAACTCAAAAAAATTCAGAAAATATTTTATTTACAAATAAATATTCTAAAATATGATTGAATCATTAAAATATGATTTTTTCATGACAAAAAAATATTTTTCATGTTGTACGTGTTATAATAAATATTCTTTTTATATTTTTACTAAAATAAAAATGGGAAATGTTTGGAATGATACACCAATATTACATTAAAACATTTTTAGAAGATAAAACATGGGAAATTTTATTTAATATATCTTTTTGATAATTTTAAAAACATTTTTGAAACATTTTTCAAAAACATGATTTATGAAGAAAAATGATTTTCAACTAAAGAGAGAGATGACATTGATTTTTCATAAAAATTTTATTTTCAAATTATAAGTACATTAATAGAGTAAAATAAATGAAAAATATGTATTATTAGTAAATCAACATTTGATAACAAAATTCTTAATTATATTCAGAGATATTTTATAATATTTTCTCATCAAAAGTATGAATATAAATAATCTTGGTAAATAATAAGATTTTATTATAAAACCCTTACCACTTAGGTAATATTGAGTTGTAAGCCCCAATAAAAGAATAAAATTAAGAGAAATAAAATGTATCATATGAATAAATAATTTCATGATATTAAATTTCAATTTGTATGTATATACACCTCATAAAATATGATAGGTGCATAACATAATATATCTCTCAAAGAAAGAAAATTGAGAAAAAAATACCATGTCTCTTTTGTAAATTTTGAATCGTGGATATCATGAAAGAGGGATAATCAAATTGATATGTAAATATCATTAATTTTAATTCAAAACATCATAAAATAAATTCCTAGGAATTTTATACACCACATAAATGATATATGTGGTGAATATAGAAAGTGTCTCACAGAAGTAGAAAAGTTATATGGAAATTTGTTACGTTAAGTCTCGACTTATTTCATACATGATAAAAACTCTTATATAATAAATATAATTTCATTATAAATATATTAAATTACATAATTATATATTTCATACAATATATGATTTAATTGTGACACTATATTACATGTTAATTAACAATTTATTGTTAAAATCACATTTTAGATAATAATAGCTTTGCTTTTTGTATATGATTAGAAATATTATTTTCAGTACTCATAGTTTGATCATGGTTAAAAAATATCTATATTTTTAACCATTATATAAATATTATAAATATTCATTCTTTATGTATTTAGAATAAGTCATAAATTTTATAGATATAAAATGAATTACACTAGTTATGGAAATGGTAGGTCATACGTACACATGAACATTATTTCCATTATCTTGATGGATTAAAAGAAAAAGGTAAGTATTATATTAAAATTCTCATAAAAATTATACAATATAAATAAAAAAAATTCTATTTATAAAAAAAATATTACTTTCCATGTATATAGAATGCGAAGAATGAATCACGTCGCTTAACGAAGCTGTAGTTTTTCGTACACACGAGTGATGTAACTGTATTACCATAGAATTGAAAATAATAAGGTGTATGGTATATAATAATTATATAATTGTAAATATTTTACCAATAACATATATATTTATCTATTATATCCGTATTACCATCTAGGTAATATAGAAATGAAAAAACATCACATCGGTTTGGGAGGTAGTTTTCTTCCATACACACGACCGACGATACTGTAATCATATATAAACATTAAATATATCATTATATCTAAATGTTAGTTGTGTTTATAGAAAACGAATAACATAGGTTTACAAGGCAGTAGTCCTTCATTCCCATGAATGATGATTTAATGTCCCGTTTGATGAAATAGAAGATGTATTGAAGTTATTTAATTAAAAGATTTACATCTCAGTACGTGGGATATACTATATTTAATATTTTATCATTTCTGAAATATTAAGTTTGGTGGAATAATAAATTAATAAAGATGTCATGTTTTATAATTTTACCACTTCATTAGAGAGCCTCATTATGTTTTCCACTAAGGCCTTTGTAAGAGATGCGCCTAACAAAAATAAGGAAGCCTAGATGAGGGTAGATAATTAAGGAAATTATTTGATGAGTTCATTTCTAAACCTATTTTTTTATGTATGAAGAAGATAGAATATGGGGTGACCTTTTATTAGTGAGGTGAGTTGTATACTTGAAATTTTTAAAAACAAACAGGTGTACCCATGAATTTTACTTTAAAAAAGGCTATAAAATTATAAATTTAAAACCTTATAGTTATTAATCTATACATATTCCCATAGAAATGGCCTTTGGAGGATTTTTTGTTTCATTAACATCCTATTTCTGAGTTTAACACCCCGATAAACACATTTTAACATTAACCACAATAATTAAGTTATATTAGTTTCTCTATTAATTATTGTAAAGATTTAAATTTTATATTATTGGATAATATAAATTATTATGATTCCAAATATGAAATCAAGTTTTCCAAATTCCCTTCAAAAAATTGGAAATATATTATTTAAATTTAATACCATAAATGCGACGAAAAAGTTGTTCTCCCACGAAAAATATTTAAAAGTTCCAAAACGTTTTTATATCAAAATTCATTATTAAATTGGTTAAAATGACCTAAATTGGATGAGTATATATTTAGTTGAACTGAGATTACTTTTAATACCATATTAAAATAATTTTTAACTTTTAAAATTCATTAAAATAACTGAAACTTTTTAATGAAACAAATATTTTTCACTATTCATCATAATATTATCTTCTCCAAAAATTATCCAAATATGAATCTTATAAAATATTGAAATGAGGATGTAAAAATTTATTTATTTCAAATAAATTTTCTAGACCAAGAAAAAGTAAACAATAAATAAGTGCATAAAAGGTGACGAAACTGTTTTTAGAAAAATATAGTTTTTATGCATAATTTTTTTATTGTTATATCATCTTCAAAAAACAGATATGCTGAATCTTAAAACTTTTTTTGTATATAAAATATATATATTTCATTATAATAATTCATCAAAAGTTATTTTTTTCTTCATTGATGTAAAATGGTTTTTTGCGCATAAATATTGTTTTTTATAAAAATATTTCATTTATTTTCATATAATTTATATTTTCATTAATAACTAATTGATCACCAATAAATACATTATATATACATATATAAATATTATATTTTTATAATTTAGTTAATCCTTCTCATACCTTACTTTCCAATGACTTGGGGATGACTATCACATTAAATAATAATATTTTAATAGTAAGTCATGTTTTGTTTAAATTAAGTGATGCAAGTAAGACATGATAAAAAAAGATTCATATAAACAAAGATAAATGAGGTGATGTGTGTAATGAAAAATATAAAAAATAATAAATTTATTTGAATGAAAATACATCACAAAATCTCACGGTGTTACAATCTTCCACCCTTAAATAAATTACATCCTCGAAATTTGAACTTTTTTCATGGAAGAAATGGTTTGGAATTTGAGAAACCCTTTATGAAAAACCCCCATAATAAAATGTATATATAGAAACTCCTCTTAAAATATAGAAAAAGATATTCAAAGGTCATTTAAAATAAGAAATACAAGTATTTAAAATAGTATAAAATAGGCGGGAATTAATGTTCTAGACATGGATAAAAAATAGCAGAGTACAAAAAATTACAGTGAGTGACAGAGATCATTGACCACAATAAAGTTAATGATCATTTGAGAAATTAAAAAAAAAAACAAAACATATATTGATGTTGTGTGAAAAAATATTTAATATCATCATTAATGATTTTAATAGGACCTCATTTCATTTCAAGATCCTTTTCCAAATGTTGGGAGAACTTTTACAGGATAATATTCTTACTTTGTAAAGCCACATCCTTAAACTTTACATAATATTGAGTTATTTCCAGAATTAACATTTAATATGTTTTCATGTTTAGAGATTTAGAGATTTAGGACATAGCTATTATATAATAAAAAACTAGAAATACAAACTGGACACTTCTAAGTGTATTCGTTTCTTCCATAATAATAAATCTTTTAAAAAGAAACATGATTTATTTTCATGTTTAATCATAATAACATTTCCTTGACTCCATCCTTAACTCTATTCTCCCTTAAATCCAATGAAAAAATTTAAATCAAGGTATGAGAACAAAAATCCTAGTAAGGGACCTAAAAATAAAGAAACACCATTAGTCTAGTTAAAACATGATAACCCATTCATTGTTTTTGAGTGGATGAACCAAAATATTTTCACATGAATAACACTCAGACATTTTTCTCATTAAAAAAACTAAAAATATTAAAATCAATTAAAACTACATTATGAGAATTGGAGAAACATATAAATAAAATCCTTTCAACCATCATCCATTTGTAATAACCTTGTGATTTAATTCCAAATTGGATACCTATAATGTGGATCAACCTTAGGATATGTTATATCAGGATCACCCGTGAGCTATAATGGGGCTCAACCCTTTGTATAAGCTATTTTGAGCTCACCCATGTGATAAAATGGGGATATAACCTTCATGTAATCTATATTAGTCTCATATATGAGCTTTAATGGGGATCAAATCTTTGTATAATCTATATTGGCCTCACCTATCTCATATAATCCTCATGTACAATTTTATAAATAAAACATATTCATCACAGAACCCCTCTTTGAAAGATTATTCTAATCCCATATCAAATTGTATTCCATATAGAAATACCATTCCAATTTATGATTTCATTTTCAATACCATGTTACCCAATTAAAGGAATGAGGGACTTATTTTAATTATAGAATATATTAAGGATTATAGAGGAAGCCAAATATCAAATAACAGTTACGGTGGTAGAGAAGTAGTTGGCGCCGTATAAATTAAAAACATTCAATTTTGTTGTCTAGTAAAATGCTTTATAGAAAAAATATTCCCTTTTAATTAAATTAAAATTCAATGGGGTTTATTATAAATCATATAAATTAAGGTCGTATATAAATCAAAATCTGTCTCAATGAAAGGAGATTGAGATGAAGTCCCTTACATTGAGTCCAAATTGTCTAATTCTTTATTTATATTCCAAAATAATAAAAATAAGTTAATTTCTATATGACTAGGAACCTTTTTCCAGTTTTTTATTCCTTTTGTATTACATATTATCATGTTATAAAAATTACAAAATTATTTATTTTTATATCGGTCGTTTGGTCAATATTCGGTACTCGTGTTGAAAATGAACTTCTGTTCATGTAAATTGTCCATATGGTCATAATACCATCATCTCTAGAATTATATTAATGTTTTAAATATCATATATATCCAGTATATATTTATTTATAATATACCAAAATATATGGCCATAAGAAATTAAATGTACCATTCATGGGGATAGTAGGTTGTACATACGCATTAACGCTACATTCATTTCTTTGTCATGTTGAAGGTATAAAAAATAAATAATATAAATTTATATTATAATATTATTATAATATTTATGTCAATTATATATTATAGGTTTTATAAAACTATTTTTATACGTTCCTTCTATCGTATGAACAAGTCATATCACATTGAGGGGGTGGTAGTCACCACTTTCTCAAATGAAATTATCATATTTACACATTATGGATACCATAATGGTCTGTTTAAAATATAAATTATGGAATCAAATAGAAAATATAAATATAAAAAATATCATATATAAATACATTTCCATTACAATGGCCACCATGATAGGTGGTAGGAGAAAATTGAACAATCATCGTTTTTGAGGTAGTAGTTCGTCGTACACAGAAACCGTGTGTTCTTATCCATTTAATGGAGGTGTGTTTAAGTGTAGTTAGAATCATTCTCATAAAAAAATCTTATAATATTGCAGATTATTTATTTATTATGTAATCATAGAAAAATAATACAATATGGAATGGAGAATGAAAATAATGGAATGGAACATAAGAGAAAGGTGTTACCTCTAAATCGAGTACCTTCTTTTGATTTGAGCCAAAAGTATTTCATAAAAATTCTTCCTTCCAAGGTGAGTATTCTAGGAGGAAGGGGAATGGATTTATACATTTTATATGAGATTATTTCGGACAATCCATGAGGATTTAGATGTTTGAATAACTGTTTAGAGATGGTGGCCTTTTATTAGAGGGAGGAGGGGTACTTGAGGAAAGTCTTCAAATATTAATTTATTATGAATTCAATTTTGATTACTAATGGCCAAAATCTAACTTAATTCAAAGATAATATGATTCTGGTTCTAATACCCATCATCCAATAGTTTTTAATATTTTTATATCCATATCTTTTTTATCCCTTTTTTACCCTTTTTAATCTTATAGTGATATCATGTTATTTACATATTGTGGGTTATTGTAATTACCATATCATGTCAAACGACCAAAAAAATAGTGATTTATGAAATATTTGGACTTATATTAACCATTTGAGTGAATTTTAGATATTTTGAAATTTAATTTAATTTAATAAACTATTTTGAAATTTTTGGTATGAATTATGTCAATTTTGGACACTATTATTACTTGACTATTTTAAAAATTCGTTACAACTTTATTCCTTAAATAATTGATTCAATAATATAATGTCATATTCACCTAAATAATTCATTTATGATAGTAATTATGTCATATAATATTTATTCTAATATTTATAATATCATTTATTTGAATCCTTTATCAATGAAGCAATCACTACATCATTATTATTTAATAATTAAATGTATATATTTAATGTCTAAAAATTGTTAAAAGAAATCATGATGTTAGAAAGTTTTTTAGATTTTTAATTACTATTTAGAGATAAATAATCACTTATATAACCCCATATAAAAATTTATTTAGTAAGAATATACATGTTTCTTTTATATTTCCCTTTACTTTAAATTAATTCTTATAACATGTCATTATCACATTCAAGTAGCTCCATGGGGTCCCAAAAATGAACCAAGGTTGCCCATGGTTTTACATATATCATCCAATAGGATTAATACATGTGTTAGTGTACTTTAATATTATTATAATATTATTTGTTACACTTATTAACCAGATTTACCCTTTAACCATGATAAATAAAAATGATTTATGAAGATACTATTCATAATGTCTGAAAATAAAATGTACCTATTTACACAATTTGGACCTTATAATTCTAAATATGGAATCCATTTTTCCAAATTTGAAAAAAAATTAGAAAACATAATTTAAAATTACTTCCTAGAGTCAAAACCAGAAAATGAGTTTTAATGAAATAAAATCTTTCAAAAATTGACAGGTGGTTAATTCAGATTAAAATTTTAAAGTACTTCAAATTACCTTAATTGAATTAAATGAAAAAAACATAATCCAATTACACATTAAAATATATTAAAAGGACTATATAACTTTATAAATAAATTAGATGAAAAGATAGTTTTGATTTAAAATGCATTATTATTTACTATTCATTAAAATATAAATTTCATTAGAAAAAACGAAAATTTTATCCAAGGTAAATTTTGATGTCCCTATTCTAAATAAGAAGTTAATTTTGAAAAATATATCATATAAAAGTGACCAGTACTAGATTTAAAAAAGGTTTTTAATCAAAAGGCAGTAAACTGAATTTTTAAAAATGTTAGATTATTTTATGATTAAATTTTGATTCATTCTAATTTTAAGCCTTAAAATTTTTGGGAGAAATGTAAAAACAATTAAAAAATGTATAATAATATTATATATAGCTCTATTCTTTCCCCCAAAACAATTTATAAGAATTAATTACCATTTAAAATAATAATAATAATAATATATATATATTTTTTCAGTATAACTCAATGTTGTGTGCAATGTATGATTTCAAAGAAACTTGTTCTTGCATGTTATGCATGATATGAACAAAATCCCCTATAATGTGAAAATAATATCATATTCATAAATATTTATATATATGAAATTGTATTATTCTATAAATACATGGGTCATTGCATACTTTCTTTCATTTCATTTCATAAGCACAATCTCATCCTTTAATTGTGCTACGAATAATTAATACACCATCTCTTAATTTAGAAAATGGGGTTCATTTTAGTACTGAATCACAAGTGTATTATATGATATTTAAAATAATGATATGAAATTTAATTTTTCTCTAATTATTATAAAAATAAAATTTTTAGCGTAAGTTATCTAAAAACATCAAAAGTTCAACTTAATCCAATTCATGAATGGTTATCCTTAAGGATCATCCAGTCTAACCAAAATTGAAATCAAAAAATTTAGAATGAATTTCACAAAAATTCCAAAAATAAGCATATCATTAATCCCCTAAATATAAATATGTATCTATCAATTGTCACCTTCCAAATAAATGACTACCTTGATCATTTTTTATGTGGAAACATGTTAATAACCCTAATTACCAAAAAACTCAATCAAAAAATATATTCTCCCTTATTTATTAAATAAAATCATAGATTGTTAAATATTTTCCATAAATAAAAATATGGTTTATACTTAATCATTGATAATATATTCAACTTTTTCAAAACAATATAAATCAATTAATATGTTATCAATACTATCAAGTTCAGTTTATTTATTTAAATAATCTATTTATCCAAAATAAACAATGTTTTCTCAAAATTAGGAATATATTATGGGTTATCTTCCCTTAATAATATTTTTTCCTTGAAATATAACATTTCCATTAAATCATTTTCCTAGGTCATCATAACCATTCAAAATATTCTTGAAAATACATAAATAAATATTTCTACAAAATAATCCTTATATATTTCCAGATTCAAAAAATAATAATTCATTAATTATCATACAAAAAAATTCAATCATTCCACTTAATTATTAAACCATTGGCAAGGACTCTTTATCTTATTCCATATTACCACATTCCTTTAATATTTCATTTTCAGTCTCTTCATTCTCAATATTACTATCATTACTCATACCACCTTATGGATTCTCATTACGAAGATTCCCCTTAGAAAATTTATTTGTATAATACACATTATATCAATATTTATAACATTTGACCATTGATTATGCCTTAGGGAAAAAATTATTCTCATCCATTTCATTGACTAAAACATTTAATTTTTCATCGTTAATTGCTTACTTGGTTCTCTTATTACACACAGATAAAGCATTTTATTTTTCCATTGAGACATTCCCAAGAGTGTGTATTCCCACATTCCTGGCATATTGGATGGAAAATATTCTCTACTCTATGGTACCCAACACCCATGATCTCAGTGAACTCTATCATATCTTCTTCTTTGAGTCTATTATTTGGTTAACATGAAAGTTGTTAACCATTTATCATGATAAATTATTAAGCCTAATCACAATATCCTTAACTTCAGTTATCATCCAATTTGGTTCTCATTAATTATTTTTTTGTCATATTCAACATTAACCTAGTATCTTATGGTTCCATACAAGTACTAAAACCAAAATGTATAGTGTGAGAAAAATATCCATAGTGTAAAACCACATAATCAAGGAAAATGACATATTGGATATCTAAATCATGACACATTCTTTATAATATATTGAACTTTGGGATTAACCTAAGTCAATAATGACATTATTTAAATAATTCTGAAGTTTAATAAAAGGTTTATAAACTTCCAAAGAATGTTCCCCAAGGTGTTTCATACCATGTGCACAGTAAGGGTTTCTTCAATGTTCCAAGTAATCCTTGATTCAATCCAAGTATTCCTTTATAATTTTCATTACCCATAGGTAAATATGATCCAGAACAACATCAACTTGTAGAGTCCACATATGGATGTATTTATAGGAAACCACTCACTCTATCTCTTACCAATATTTTACAATATTTTTGTTGTACATTAGCTCATACTTAATTTTTTTTTATATATCCCTTGAAATATCCTTATAAGTATCCCTATGGATCTCAATAATGTTTTCACATCCTAGTTTCTAGTGGTTGACTAAACATTTCCAATGATTCTGACTATAAGGACCCAAACGTCAAATATATAAATATCAAATATTTTTTGAGGAATATTAATAGCATTACACAAATACACACATAAGGATCATAAATTTATAGTTCCTTTTGAATATTTGAAACATAAATAACTGATTCATAAGAGTTATACTTCATCTCCCAATTAGTTAATCTAAACTAACTCACTTATTAGACATATCACATGTAATTCCTATAATGCTATCCTTAGAAAAAAAAAATCAAAAATGGAGATCTTAGATGCTCATAAAGGGTAAACAAGGGAAATATGTAAAGATGACATGAGCATAAGTGTATTAGAAACTGATCATAACTTAAGAATACCATAATATACTTATCAAAGATAAAAATATTAATTCATGGAAAAAATATTGGTATTTCATAAGTCATTAAAAAAATTGAGTAACATGATCTATTAGAGTTTAACATTAGTATAATACTTAGAATTGCGGTATACATTTAAGAATAAAAAATCATTTCCATATTAGTCATATATAATTCCAAATTCTATCATAATGAAATTAGTTCACTCCCAAAACCATCGTAGTATTCATTTTCTAGTCCTAAGGATATCATAATGTAAATATTCCCTTAATGAACATGGGTTACTCTGAATTTCAATCTTGTATATCTCATTAGATATTAAACATCACCCAATACATTTAATGGAGAAATAGTTTCCACCCTTCAGATAATGAAAATCATACATATGTGAACCCAAATATCATAAAACATTCATAAACCCATGAAAATAAATGGGTTTCATAAAAATATAATCATAGCATAAAATATTGTAAAGAGAGAAGTTTGAAATTTGTTTAATTATTTCATCATGTCATAACCCATGTAAAAAAGTGGGTATCATAAGTATAATTTCATCATAAATATAATCCATTTTGAGGAAGAATAAACATTGTTTCCTTGGATCATATCCCCAATAAATCATAAGTAACATAAAAGGATATTATCTTATATGGAAAATTATTTCTGAAGAATCAATTGGAATATTTATTAAATAAAAATAAACATTTCACTTTTAAAAATAGTTTTTAGAAAATAAATTTTTTTAAAAATATTTCTCTTTGAAAATAAACATGAAACCTTATAAAGGTATAATTAAAATTCATTTAAAACTTTTCATGAAGTATGTAAGTACACATAATTTTATCAATGGAACCTCCATTATTATAATTATTTTAGATTTTATAAATCACATAAAATTACATGTAAAAGGAAACAATAACTTTATAAATTAATAAGGAATGAAATTACATGTACTTATAGAAAGTAAGGAACCTATTCCAGTGAGACAGTACCTTGAACGTTGGAATAGTAATGCGACCCTTAATAATGGTAAAATTTTCATTATAATAGAAACCTCACCTATGTAATTATAAATAAAATTTATCCATCTAGTAAATGACAATATTATATAAGTATATAATAGTATAAGTAAATAAATTTTTTTAAAATGATAAATTATGTGTTGGAATTTTTATAAAAAATAAATTTTATTTAAATTTCTATAATTAATATATTTATTTAAAATAATATTTATGTTCATAAAATAGATTCATAAATTTATGTTTCTGTGTCTTTTTATTATAACATAATTTATGATACCTTAATTAAAATTTTTAAGTGTTATAAAATCAATTATAATTTTAAAATTGGTATTTGTTTAGTAAATGATTATTTTAACTTAAAATTAAATCGACTATATATAGAAAATTATTTCATTAAAATTTACATTTCAGAATTATACACATTGACTAATTTGTAGGGTGAATTTCTGGGACTTTTCTAGAATAGTATATGTTTTGGTGATTAATGAAATATAGTAATTTATAGTATGGGTGTAAATAAATGCATTTTTTAGTCATGCTTGAGTCATGTATGATGTAAGTGTACATTGTTTCAAAATCACATTAATTTGTTACTATATTTAGTAAAAATAATCCACACTATTCAATTTCCTCATCCAAAATAATAAACTAATAAATAAAATTATAAAAAATACCCCTCTCCTCCACTATAAATACCTACCTTCTTCACCTATTTTCATTAAACATATAAACCCTTCAAGATTGTCCAAATTATACCCAATACTCTTCCCACATATCTTACCAACTTTCAGGATGCTTTGGCCATAATAATATACTAGTCTCATGTGCCTCACGGAGGTTCTCAAGGAGAAGAATTCAAGAGGAAAAAACTTATTTCCATTTCTTTTCATTTCTTTCCAATTTTGTTTCTTTTATTATTCTATACTCACCTTCCCTCATCCAAGTGTAAAGGTAACTAAATTGTCTTAAATTTAATATAATTGTATTATGTTATTGGAATAATCCATCATCACTTCTTCCCCACCCATTTTTATTTCTAAAAATGAAATCATCATTTATCATTTGGTAATTTATCGCATTCAAGGAAAATAAGTTTTAAATTTACATTACTGCATACAAGGCTTGTTAAAAATCCATTTTTATGGTTAAAATTATTATAGTATATGTATTTTATAATATTTAATGTATTTTAACCACTATATATATGTAATTGTAAATAATAGTTTGAAACTAGTTTGTTGTGATCGAGAAACCGCCAAATTAATATAAATTGTTTGATTAACATTTTACCTAATGTTTCATCATCATAACATATAACAAAATCATATGTAAGAAAAAGTAAACTTCTAAAATTTCATTAATAATATATAATTTCAACTATATTCTACTATTCCCATTTTATAAAATCTTTCATACATATATACAAATGAATCATTCATGAAACCCAAAGAAACAAACACTCTAGAATGATGAAATTGTATATTATAACTCATCAAAAATGATACAATGATACAAAAAAATATTATAATAAATCTAATAAATGTATAAAAGGTTCATTATTAACTAATTAATTAATTTATTTTTAATATTTAGGACCTTATGCTCACATTCATAACACTTTCAAAAATAAGGTAAGGGATTATTTCTAAACCTCTATTTTTTCCTTTAGGTTATGATTTTACTCTATTTACCCTAATGTAACTCTTTTTTATTTATATAAAAATCTTCCAAATTATAATTATATGTTCTTAACTCTCGTATTCATTTCATTTAATCATTATTCTTAGGTTATATACATATTTTAAAAAGGTTCCTTTCTCAATTATTCCCAGTAAGAAATCTTGGTTAATGGGGGAAACACCTAATTTCTTACACATTTTTAAGTGCACTTCCTAATATTTTATAAGACACAATTATTTTAACAAATTAAAAAAAATACATGAACAATATCTTGGTTTATTTATGGGTTTTTACAAATAATTATGCATTTTCAATTTTAAAGAATCATCAAAATATTCCCTTAAACCGAACAAGAATGTTTTATTTTTAATGATTTTTATGCATAATTGTGAAATTTAATCCCTTAAATTTGATATATCATATCATGTTCTATACCTATTTTTAGTTATAAATTTTAATGTATTATTTAAATCCATTATTTTATGGAAACAATTATGATATTCTCTTTTGATGTGGCTTTTAACATGATTGTGAAACCCTATTATTTCTATGGGTAACCCTTATATTAATATTTGATTCCTTATTTATTATTATTTATGTGGAACACATGTAAATTAACAAGATATTATGGGTTCACATAGATAGGACTCTAATTAATTGGGTAATGTTTAGTCTCACGAGACATTATGAGAAATGGTCTTGGTGGTTAACCATGACTCAAGATCCATTTCCAATAATCTTGGTGGTTAGACTTGGTGCGTGATCCTTGTGCATTAGTCCATGTGGTTAGACATGAATCATTCTAATTTCTTATTTTATATTTTTCCACATTAATATTATTTCATTATTACATTATACCATGTTTTATATGTTATGCTTCAATATGTTTATTCATGTTCCTTGCATTTTTTTGTCATCATGTCATGCCGTATAGCCCATGTGTTATGATTTATTATTATGTTTATTACCTTACTAGGATTTTTAGGCCATCCCTTTGTTAATTTATTTCCTAGGCTATCCTATGTAGATGCTAGTCACCAATGGTTGTTAGGATATCATTTTGAAATTTTAATAAAAAAAATTTTATTTCTGTTTCATGCTTTCTAATTATATATCTACTCTTCCAAAGACATTATACTTTGTAATCCTCTAGTTATATTTGAATGTTAACTATGCTTAACATCATGTAATTATATATATGTAAATGTTTAGGTCCATTATAGTTTGTATAATATAATGCTATTTTTTTGTAAAATTGGGACTATATAACTCTGTTAACAATCCTAGGGATAATTCTATATCCAATGATTACCTAGATTGAAACACAGTGTATCACATGTTATAATATACTTTTAAATTACAAGGTAATCCCTCTATGTTCAAATATTCCTTTTATTATGCAAATTAGAAATTTATTCAACCCCTCCCTTTTTATTTTCTTTTCCTAGTTTAAGGGATATAAATTGGAGAACCCATGTAAACAATCAATGTGATAGTAAATGTGATGATTAACCTAATGAAATGATAAATATTTTGGGAATGATTTATATAAACTTCATAAAAGTACATTATCATCTGACTTAAGTTAGGAATAATAACTTGAATCATGTGGATCATCCTCTTTTTATTAAGAAATAGAAGGGCATGGTCGAATCCTTTATATGAAAAATCCCTCCCATGATTAGTGGATTTTCTTATCCCCTCCTCACAGAACATTGAATTAACTACATTGAAAATATATTATATATCCTCTAGTACATAGAATATGGGAAATTTTTGCAGGTGGACTATCATTATTATGGAGAAAAAGATCATTGGTGTACACTAATCAATAACATGATGTTCAAGGAGGAAATTAATTCCATGTATTAGAAATAATTCAAGAAAACATGTTTTCAATAAATATTTTCCATAAACCCTCAATATCAACATGTAAATGAAGTTCCTTAGTCTTAAGAATAAGAAAGACAAGTCTATCAGGTCGTATGAATAAAAAATCATGATAAGTTCATGATACACATATATCTTTTTCATGAACCCCAAAAGAAAGGTGGATAACTTCATTAGAAGTGTGAAGATAGTTCTATATAAATAATTGGTGATTTGACAATTGGAAATTTATAAATAGATTTTTTGTTGTAATCTCATTGTGAAAATGATGATCAGAGACTAGCATTGGTCTCATGGGCTAGGAGACAAAAACAGGACAATGAAAATTAATATGAAAGTATCAAAAAATAAATACCAAGATGGAAGGAAACCCGAAAAACCCATGTTTCAAAAATGTGGTAAGACAAATCTTGGAAACTAGCTTAAAGGAACCAAAAAATGCTTCAAATGTAATAGAATATGGACTATATATAATAACTAATGGAGGTATAGGAATAATCCAACTAATGTGGAAGAAGAAGAGAATTTTTTTATCAAAAATCATCTTGTAGTGTAGTGGATCAACTTCCAGGAAGATGGGGATTATTAAAACAATTTCCCTATGTCGAGGTTTATTGGAGGAAATCATTGACAACAACCTCCAAGAAGGTAAGGAATAGAATACTCTATAAAAAATTCTGAGGTGGATCCCAACCATGACGTGGTGACAAGTACAGTAGTTATTCAATCCTAAAAAAGTGAATTTAATATTTTGTTCTGGTTCTACGAATTCTTTAATATCATTGATGTTTATTAGAACAATGAAAACTCAACCTAAAAATATGGATGTTGATTTATATGGTATAATTGGAAGTTGGGAAATTATTTCATCCAAAGTATATAACTCCTCCCCAGATAATTTTTGAAGATGTAAGCTCCAATAAAATATTTTTTTACAATCTTTGGTGGAGTTTGATGCTATATTGGTCATGGATTGGTTATAATTATACAAAACCAAAATTGATTATCAAGAAAGAGAGATCAATATTCACATCATGAGGCATCCTATAATTCTTACAATTGTTAGGAGGAGTACGAATCTCTATCATAATCATAATATCGTTTGGGGATATTATTTCCATATGATCAAGAATATCTATGAAAAATTACTGATACAAAGGAGAGAATCAAGAATGAAGAGACGACCATTGTGAGGGGCTACACTAATGTTTTCTGTCATGAATTTCATAGTCATTATCATAACTGAGAGGATGAGTTATAAATTGAAAAAATTCATATATCATTGATTATATCGATGATACCCCATAGAATGGGCACCATTGAGTTGGAGGAACTCAAAAAAAAAGATACATGAGAATCTAGAAAAGTGTTTTATATGCCTGTGGGATGCACCATGGGGTGAACCAGTCCTCTTAGTCAAGTAGAAGGATACATCAATACCACTAGGTATTGATTATCATGATCTCATTAAAATCTTGTTAATTAAAAGGTATTCCTTGCATTCAATAGATGACTTATTAAATTACCTTTGTGGGGATAGGTGTTTCTATAAGGTGGATCTTCAATCGGGATATCCCCAACTAAAAGAGAGTATTGTTAATATTTTTAATAATTCCATTAAAATATGTTATAGACACCATGATTTCATAAAGATTCCCTTCAGACTCGCTATTGATCTTGTATTTTACATGGACTCAACAAATTATTTCATTATAGATTAGCCTGAAAAATGTGTGTAGTATTTATTAATGATATTATAAAATACTATAAGAGAATGGAGGAACATGAGGAGTATTTAAATAAGGTTCTAAAAAAAATTCAAATAGTAAACTATATAAATCGTATAGTAAATGTGAGTTCTGGATGGAGGAAGTAGCATTCATGGTGTTTATAATAAAAAACCAAGGGTTATCTATTGACACTTCCAAGATAAAGGCAGTTGAAGAGTAGACCGGTCCAACAAATATAATGGAGGTCCTAGTTTAGTTGGTCATGCTGGGAATTACCAATGATTTTTGAGGATCATATTAAGATTGTAAAACCTGATAATCAAGTTCACTCAAAATGGACAGAATATTTTCTAGGATAGTGAATGTGAAATCTATTTCAAGGAGTTGAAATTGTGTCTTATTAACACACCAGTGCTCAGAATTTTGAAAATTTGGGAACTCTTTGTGTAGTACATTTATTCATAGAATATGGGATTAAGCAATATACTACAATAAATGATAAAGTGATAGCCTATGATTCAATGGAGTTTATACATCATGAGGAAAATTATCCCATGCATGATCTAGAGTTGGAGGTTGTGAACTTTTCATTAAATATTTAGAGGAATTATATATTTGGGGAGAAGTGTGAGATATATATTGATCATAAGAGCATGAAATACTTATTCACATTGAAGGAGAATAATATGTGCCAATGAAGATGGTTAGAGATCATCATAGATTTTGACTACATAAGCCACTACTATCCGGGTAAAGAAATTAAGATGTCAAATTCACTAAGTAGAAAGGATATTGAATATTTATCACCACCTATAATTGTGAAGAATATAATATTATTATAACATCAAAGCATGGATATGGGAATCGTTATAGAAAGAACCAAATCGATCTTTTCCCAAATATTTCCTCAAACATCCCTCGTATTGAAAATAATGTATTCTCAATGAAATTAGGTTGAAATTCAAGAATATGTTGAAGTTATCAGAAATGGTAAACCATCATATTTCCAAATGGATGAGGAAGGAGTCATGATATTTAGGCTATGACTAGTTGTAAAAATAAATCTAAAGGTGATGAAATACTTTCTGAATGATACACATAGCTCAACCTTATCTGTTCACCAAGTGAGAACAAATATTGATTAAGATCTCTACTAAAAATATTGGTGATATAATATGAAGAAGGATAACACTAAATATACATCAATGTTCCTTCAATTCTAGTATGTTATGGCATAAAGGGTAAATTCTAAAGGTATTTTTCAACCATTACCCATATTAACATGGAAATGGGAAAACATCACTATAGACTTTGTTACCAAGCTTCTGAAGAAATCAATATGAAACAATGCGATATGAGTTATTATGGATCGTTTTATAATGATAGTTCCATTCAAAAAAATTGATTG
This sequence comes from Viscum album, assembly GCA_963277665.1. Taxonomy (NCBI): domain Eukaryota; kingdom Viridiplantae; phylum Streptophyta; class Magnoliopsida; order Santalales; family Viscaceae; genus Viscum; species Viscum album. The sequence continues at coordinate 844,995,548 of OY728131.1, read as the reverse complement.
GAATTCTCCATGGATCCAATTGCACAGATACACATCATAGAATTGTAAGTCTACATGGTGTACCCCTATGGATTGTATTCGGTCAAGATCTTAGAGTCACCTCAATGTTTTAGAAAATTATCCAACATTCTCTAAAGACTAAGCTGATCTCCAGTATGTCCTAATAAATTAAAACTAATGGTTTATCTAAACAGACTATTCATACACTAGAAGACATGTTGAGAGTGTGTTATGTAAACTTTAAGGGAGTATGGGGATAATATATACATCTGTATGAGTTCTCTTACAAAAATAGTTTCCAATAGAGTATCTAGATGAATCCTTATGAAGCCCTTTATGGGAAAAAATGCCTAACACTGACATGATCGTATGCGTTTAGCGACCATAAGCTTCTAGGACCTAAAATTGTTGAAGAAATGGTGGAAAATGTTAAAAAAATTCAACATCACATCAAGAAAGCCCAAAGTCAACAGAAGTGTTATACATAAAATCATAGATGAGGCCTAGAGTTTAAGGTTAGAGACATGATATTCCTCGACATATCTCCATGGATGAGGATCGTGAGCTTTGGGAACAATAGAATGTTACGTCCGATGTACATCGGTCCCTTTGTGATTATTGTTCGTGTTAGATTTGTATCTTATTGACCAAACTTTAAACAACTATGACTCCTTTACATGATGTATTACATGTATCCCTCATAAGGAAGTACATATTGTATCCCTCACATGTACTCAATTTAGAGGTGGTATTGTTGGGTAATGATCTCTCGTATAAGGAAAAACTAGGGAAGATATTGAGTCTAGAAGATAATGTTTTGTGCAACAAGACCACTCACATGGTAAAAGTACTATAGAAGAACCATAAGTATAGAGAGAGAACATGTGAACTAGAGGAAGAAGTTAATGAGAAGTACCCTCACTTGTTTTTCCCATATTTTGGAAAATTAAATTGTGAGGGTGAAATATTATTAAGGGAGAAGAATGTAACGACCTGAAATTTCATCAAACAAATTTCCATTCATATAATTATGTTATATTGTATCAATCACATAAAACCACATATAAAACATAAGAAAAACTATATAAATGAAGAATTAATTAAATAATAAGTATTTATAGAAATAAAAGAATCCTAAACCAATGGAATAATAACTTGACCTTAAGAATAGTAATTTGACTCTTAAAGAATAGTAACATGGACAGTAGAATAGTACCCTATCCTATTAAAGTATAGATAAAATTTATCCATATTATAAACGAAAATATGATATAATATATCATTGCATAATTAAATAAATATTTTGAAAATGATAAGTTAAGTATTGGTATTTTAATAAAACATAAATTTTTATTTAAAATTTTATAATTAATGTAGTTATATAAAAAAATATTTTCATAAATAGATTCATATGTAGATATTTTTTGTATGATTATAATATATTTTTATGAGACCTTAATTAATAAAATTAGTTATAATTATAAAATTTGTATATATCAGGTAAATGATAATTCTAATTGATAATTAAATCCCTAATATGTTGAAAATTAATCTTATAAATTTGAGTACATCATTAAACTATACAAATTTAAAAATGGTTAGAGTTAATTTTTTACATTTTTCTAAATAATTGACATTTTGGTGAATATAGAAATATGGTAATTCACGGTATAAGATAAATAAATACATTTTTTGAGTCATGGTTTAGTTGTAGATTATGTGAGTGGCCATTAGTTATAACTGACATGAAATTTCTACTCTATTTAGTTATAATAACCCACAATATTCATAGTGTTTATTCAAAAAAATAAACTAATGAAAAATAAAAAAAACACCCCTATCCTCCACTTTAATTACCACCCTCACCACCACTTTTCTCATAACACTAAACACTTGAATCTTGTAAAAATTAGGCCCAAACCTCTTCCAAATAATCTTTCCCACAATCAAGATACTTTTTGTCAAATAAAATACTAAACTAATGATCATCAAGGAGGTTCTCAAGGAAAATAATTCAAGAGGTAAAAGTCTATTTCATTTTCTTTTAATTACATCCCAAGATTTTTTTCTTTTCATATTATCTTCTCACATACCCTTATCCAAGTTGAATATAAACTCTAGTTTCTCACATATACTGAAATTTAATTATGTTAATGGAAAATACATCATTATTTCTTTCACCTACCTTTTTTTAAAATGAAAACATCATCTTTGACGTATTAATTTATCGCATTCAAGGATGATGAGTTTTCATTTTCCATTTCCTCCTTAAATCCTAGTCATTAAAAAATTACGGTTATATAAGATTAAAATATATGTATTATGTATTATTTAATCTTTAAGAACCATTATATTAATATAATATTAAATAATTTAACCAAACTTGTTCGTGGTGTTCGAGAAACCCCCAACTAACACTACAAAATAAATATCTTTTCCAACAAGAGTATATATATTATTAAAAGTGAAATATCTTTTGGTAAAAAATTTAACCAAAAAAATTTTCCTGCCACTAAATTGTTTTTAAAAACTCTGTCGCTAAATATTATTGGGATGGATAAAATAGTTATATTGGAATTATAATAATACAAGAAGATAATATATATATTGGTTAGAATGTTTATCAATGGATTAATATTAGAAATTTACCTATTGGTAATATTATTAACATTTATCATTCCAATTATTATAATCTATATCAATAATGAAGATCTTTTTTTAAATTAGAAAAAATATTATATGTTGGTATACTAATATCTATTGGTAAAATTTAATATTATATTTATTAATCTATTACACATAATATATTTTTTTATATTTTTTTACTTATAATAATTATTATATTATAATTATAACATTATTATATATGAACATTTCAAACACACCATAATGATTTAATAAACATGGTAGAAATATATTTATATGTATTCAAACATCAAGAGAAAATACATGAAACTCCAAAAGGACACACACAATTTTTCATTCTGTGAATCACACTAATGTCCTTGCATGTTGTAATTATGTGTCCCCCCACTATGAATGGCCTCCATGTCATGACAACACCCACCCATGAGTATCTATTATGAACACTTCTATTCATGGTTGATAACATTCCATAGCTCAATGATACACACAATCCAGCCCTCAATGATAACCCTAACAACAATATAGTTGATGATTTGAAGTTGCAACATAATATTTTCCTCACCTCGTATGGAGAAACACAATTCCCAATAAAAACTTCATCCACATGAAATATGACTTAATAATTATAAAATATTACCAATAAAAGAACATAAAACATAATGAAATCATGAAATAATCATAATGTAATTTTTTTTTTCTCTTATTTTTCTTCTCAAGACATAAAATTTAGTATATTACGTTCTATAAAGAACCAGTTGTCGATGACAGGGAAGAGAAAAACATTGCAAAAAAACTGAATTCATCCATTTCTCTCATGCTCCACTTGCTTCTACAATGGCGGGGTTATATGTATACAGTTCCGCCACTCAACCATGACATGGTCATATAATTAATAAACGCAAACAAAAACAAATAAAATGTCACAAAATTAGAATAATTGAAAATAAAACATGGATATTGTATAAAATTAGAATGAAGAAGGGTTTACCTGAGTAATAAAATACATAATAATGGAAATTACTTCTGACTTTAGAAATTGAATTTGCTTCCAAGATCCATAGATTAACACCAACAACACATAGAAAATTAAAATATTGGAACATGAATTGGATCACATTAATAATAAAACCATTACTTACACTAAAAAAATTATCAAATCAAGATACCATTTCTTTTTATACTCCCACCATTTGTAGTCGCAACCCCTTTTGTACATTTTTTTATGTTCATGGTTTTTAAAAAACAGATCCCTATAAAGGCAGTTGTAATACAAGACTCCAAGACTCTAGTTATCCACATCAACACCATTCTCCCCACTCTCACCTATAGAATATACTCTAGAAATCCAGATCAGAGGTGGCATATTTTTCCAATATTACCAAATACCCATCAAATATGACCACAATAAATTTGTCCATCTATATCAAGGATAATATAATGTTTTATACGGTATAAAATGCTAATAAATGAGAGAGAAACATCACATACTAAAAAGTACTTTTTAATTATCATCTAGGAAAAGGCCTAGTACCTCAGTAACAAATAGCCCTCAAGGGGGGCAGAAATAATGTAAGCCAAGTGAATCTTCTTGTGCTAATACATGACACTCCTGTGGAAGAGATACCAAACTGTCAAAAATGATTAGTTCCTCTTATGAACAGTTGGGGATTGTGAGGGAGTCCTCACCAAAATTGGTCTCCATCCAGCTATGATGAATGATATGTCATGAAGAAATTCCCCTAACACACCTTCTGATAATGTAAATTAGGTCTCATGGAATCTCATGTTTTCCTTGTAGAATTTTCACTATAGTTTCTGAATCTGACTCAACCATATACACCATGAGGTTGTGCACCCTACAAACTTTGAGACGAGTAAGAAGAGCTTGAGCCTCCACCCCTAGGGAGGAAACTGGGCCGTAGAAGGAGCTGAAATCCATAATAACTGAACATCATGCATCACGTAGTACCCCTCCACCTCTCATGGCTCTGATTCTAAAATAGCCATCCACATCGAGTTTCGTCCTGCTGGAAGGTGGATTCCAACCGACCCATCTTCCTCCCGAACCTCAAAGAGAAATATGTCTGTTGAGGATGTTGCAGATCAGAGCTAATTGCTGGCTCCCTTTCAGTAGTGAGAGCAGATCATTGGTAAGAGACCTTTACCTCTTAATAACAAATGATGTCGACACATGATAAACCAACCGCGTCTAATTCCTGGCTTCCTAAATTGTCCAACAAATGGAAGCAAGGATAATCGCTCAGACTTTACATTCCATGCCCTTTCCCTCCACACCATAGATCCATGAGGACATGTGGCTTTGAAAAGGAGACTGAAAAATATCAACCCTTGGATGTGGTGAATAGAGGGGCCAAAGATCATCCACCTAGTCACTCTGAATGACTAGATTGTCAGTGGATTCCCTACTCGAGGTCGTACAACAGAAACAACATCAGTCTATGTGAATACCCTTCCTCTATATGTTTTCATCTGTAGGTAAAGCCTTATTCATGATGTCCCAAATGAGAATGATCATTTTGGTAGGGATCTCTTTACACCAGTAGTTTCCCACCCACTCCTCTGAACTGACCCCTGCATGGTTGCTTCTTCAAAACTCCTGAGTGGAAATGGTGCCCAAACTAAAACCATTGTAACAACATCTATCCTCTTTCTCGACTAAGCTGATACTATTGAGCACCGCCTTCTGTTCCACATTATGGACTGCCTCAATAAATGAAGGATGATTTCTTCCTTCTTTGAAGGAGATATTGGGTTCAGGGTAGTTTGGGAATCTTAGACTTACCCCCGTCTAGTTGTCTTCTAAAAAACCAATGTCTCATCTTCCTACGATCCACATAATCAAATATGAGAGCTCATCTAGGAATTTAAACTTGCACCGTGCCAATCCAGACTAGCCTGCTCTTCGAGTTACTCCATAATTCTGCTGATCAAAGTATCTACCCCTGAAGAAATATGCCCACATCAATTTCCCTATTATGATGTCCCATGCAAGTCTAGCTTGCATTCCTTGCATGCTTTCCATAACATCGCACACCCCTATGCCACCCTCCTCTACTGGTCATGCCATGTGCTTCCATGACACCCAATGACATCGACCATTCTGGTTGGCATCCTACAAAAGACGGACATCACCTTTTCCATCTTCGCAATAATGCCCTTAGGTGGTTCGATAATCGCCAGTATATATAGTAGAATGGAAGTGATAAGGGTGTTAATAAGCATGACACACCCTCTGATGGAAGGAATTTGTTTTTCTAGTTCAGGATACTTCCCAGATTCCAATCAATGATATCCCCAAAAAAACCTTTTATTAACACATATGGTGGATACTAAGACCCCAAGATAGATCAAAGGGAGTTGTCTTCTCTGGAAACCTAGTATCTCTTAAATAGTTCTTCAGTATCTTCTCAGGAAACAGTTGGAGTGGAAAACATGGCTTTTACCTATATTAATATTATTCCCACTGAAAAAGCATTAAACCAAGAGAATACCCATGTGTTCGACCAAGGATCTTCTTCTACCATTCATAAAAATCCGAATGTCATCTGTAAACATCAGATGTGATATTTAATCCATTTTTTCCTTCTAAATAATTGATCAAGATTCCCATTAATATTTCTCATGTGGAGATTCACAAAGAGAGAGTCATGTTCCAAAATAAAGAGAGAGGGGGACAAAGGGTCACCTTGCTAAACACCCCACACAGATTTGAAGAATTCAAAACACCTTCCCTTGATGGATCTGGTAAGGCATGGGGATTCATATCACCAAAAACACATGTTGAAAACCCTTCCTGGATTCCAAATTTATGAATCCTCTTTATGATAAAACTCCATTCCATATTATCGTAATCTATATCAATATCCACATGGAAGATGACATTAGACCCAACCAACTTCCTATAAATTTCATTTACAAGTTCCCTAGAAATTTCGACCACACCCTTTATGCTTCACCCACTAATAAACTGATATTTCTCACCTGAAACCAGCCTCGGAATAATCCCACCCATCATTCTTGAAATGAAGCAAGACAAGATTTTGTAGGACACATTACAAAGGGAAATTTTCCTTAACTACCCAATGGAAGTGTGATCCTTCACCTTCGAAATGAGAACCCCTCTAGAGGCACTCACCGATCTAATTAATTCACCACCCCTAATGAAATCATATATAGCTTCCACCACTGTCCTTTTCAACACCTCTTAAGCATCCATATAGAATTCCCCCAGAAAACCATCTAGGCCAAGTGTGCTACAATGGGGCATAGCGAGAACTGAACCCTTTATCTCATCTTCATCTAGAAAGTCTAACAAGGTCTTATTGTCAGACATCCTCACCATCCCTAGAATCCTCTCTCAGATCGCCTTCATCTATTCAGGTCCCTGATTATCTTCATATCATTAACTCACTTTCCTGGCCAGGAGATATTCAATATGAACTAGATCTAAGAGGCCAGCAGCCTCCACGTCAAATGTGTAGAACCCATTACCAAAGAAAATTTTTAATCTCATGATGATATTCTCCTTCATATAGACTTGGAAATAGTCATTATTTCCATATCCCTCTTTTATCCATATTATATGAGAACTTGACATGTAATCTTTCTCAATTTCAAGAAGCCTATTTGGGAGAAAAACATGTTTATCACAGAGCAATGTGAACTTGTTCTCATCCCAGGCAGTTATCAATTCCTCCTCCAAGTTCCCAATATCCACCTACACATTTTCCACTCCTGAACCATTGATCTTTCTATGAATAATCCATTCAATAAGATGCTTTTTGAGACATTTAATCTTGTTCATAAAACCATTCCATGACCTTCTACCATCCTCTCCTTCGTATGAGTTCCTAACCATTGACATGAAATCAGTCTCCTGTTTCCATTTAACAGAGTAATGAAAAGCAACATGTCTCAAATTTTCCTATGGAATTCTAGAAGTAGCGAAGCATGGTGGGATAACATATGATGGAGATGTGTGTCCTACTTATTCTCGAATAAATCAAGGCCTTGTAGATTCTCAAAACACCTATCATGCCGGATCCATATTTCACTTGATGCTCTGCGGTTATTTCACCAGGTAAACTGATTGCCTTTGAAACAGATGTCAAAAATTTCACACTAAAGAGGTGAAGTACAAAAAGTCTTGCACCCCCCCCCCCAACATTACTTGATAAACCTCTTTTCTTCTTTGAGGGATCAGTGATCATGTTGAAGTTTCAACCCAAATTCCTTGGGATAGAATCCGTCCGAACTATGCTCAAGAATGTCTGTAGTTCCAATCTTTTGGTAGGGTTATTACTGGCATAAATAAATTAAAACATCACCTCTCCCCCTTCAAAGAAGATTTTGTTACGTATGCACTATATCATAAGGATAACCAGCTCCACCTTAACCGACTATTTAGAGAAAATCTAGATGAATGGGTAGTCCACAAATCCATGCATGCAAGAATGGAATCCCATATTTTTTAAAGGTTAAGGTAGAATAACAACACCCTATTTCGGCTCAAGAATAGAAGCCACAGACACTTTGGATTTCCTCGCTTCCGTTGACAGGATGGAAATCTTTGATGAAGCACCCATCCCACTCGCATTCCAAATAATAAGAGATACCATTAAAGCTTGAAACTCCTGGTCTTCTGACCAGCTGTTCCATATAGAAATAATGAAATGGTCATACCTAGGTCCTTCGATTTAGAAAGGGTTACAGGTCCAGGTGATCTATCAGTTGAGACACCTAGTTTAGGGAACAATTCCTTTTCTTTGTCTCTTTTGTGTCGTCTAGTAGTGAAAAATGAGGTGGCAAAGACCTAGATGGAGAGAGCGTCTCTAATCCCCCATTGAGGATGGAAACCAAGATCACTCGATGAGGGGACTCCCATGAAGCTTTTATCTCTCTCAAAAAACCTGAAGGACATGCCATTTGTTGAGGGGTTCTGTTGACGGTTGTTGACCAGTTTTGGAGAATAGATTTTAGTATGAAGTGTGGTGAAAGCTGAGAAGAAATCCAAAACATGGAGGAAGGTGGAGATAAAAACCTAGGGGAGATGTAGGGAATATTCCCAGGTATCTCATCCCCCAGATTCTCCAAAAAGAAGTAGAAATAGTTCTCTATTGTTAGAAACCCTGTGGTATGCAGGCGACAACAATAAAAGATCATTTTGGTGGGATTCTATCCTTAATGTAACTTGACAACAATTAGTTGTAGCATCGGTATAGTTGGAACATTGCTTCTCCAATCACAAACAAACTAGTACATGTCCTCAAACACATATTGACACATGAATCAGGGAAAAAGGTATTTCTTAATAATATCCAATCATCAAAGGTTGTCGATGGCATAATTTACACTAAAATGGGGTTATGATCACTTTTCAGTCCGTCAACAAAATATCTCAGGGATGAATTTGTAGTGCTTGACAAGATTACGATGCATATCATTGTGAATGATCATGTTGTAATTCTATGACTAGTGAAGAGTTCCATTGGTACAAAATTTACAAGCAAATTTTGGGATCTAATATTAGATATAGCACTCAATGCTATGGAAACAGTTGGGATGGACCTTGGTCACTATTTCCAAGAGGTTGACAATATGTATATAAAGGTTGAAAAACATTTTAGTATCCAATTAGAGGATTCCATGGTTCTGAATGGTGTAACGTTTGACAAAGAAATTGTTACACATACAAAAAAGAGAAAAGGGTTGTGAACCCTTACATAATAATTCATGGTTTTCATTTATAGTATAAAAATTTGGAGAGAAAAACAATTGTAGAGTTCGTGAGAAAAGATGATTGGGAAGCATGAAAAATAAAAATTTCATTGAGAATATTTACATATAGATCCAATAGTTAGAACTTGATTTGGCTACAATGGAGAGTGGGTTGAGTGAATTTTCATGCCATTTCTTATGAAAATCATGATTCAATGTCATTAGATGATTAAGAAAAGAAGATTATATGGTAGTGAAGGATTATGGAATTGCGTTTGTAAATAGACCCTATGGACATAATAATCCTATGTGGGAATAAATGATGGGATTTTTTCGGTCAAGAAGATTTGTGGACAATTTTTATCTTATTTTGTGGAGTGTGTGGAGCCAAAATCATGCATACTTCATCTATGGGATGATATAAAATATCTTCTAAATAATGTGTAATGTAATTTTCTTGTTTCTATGACCTCATAAAAATATTATCAATAACCCAATTCTGATACCTGGTGGTATAGCTATATGGATTACCTTGTCTTTTACTTTTATGTAAAAGATATATTATATTGAAGGCATTAAGAAGTATCCTAATAAAGCTACTGCTATTTCTTTTGAGGTTTTACCCAGAACCCAAGCACGAAAAAGTAGTCTTAATTAGTTTAGGAATCCAATTTCTCTACAAGTAAAGCATGAAAAAGGTGAAAATTCATGGCTCGGGAAAGAAGGGAGTATGGGTGTCATTCGTGACATGAAAGAACACAATATATGGGAAGCTTATAACCTCATGGAGAAAAATGTCAGGGATGAATTCATGGAAAATATATTAAAAATTGATGGAAAATTACAATTAAATGCCTTACTTGGAAATCCAACATGTTAAAAGCTATTAAAAACGGGAGGAAAATAACAATTATATGCCACACTTTAATAATGTGGTGATTACCATGTGAGTGAAGTGAACTAGAGCCTTAAAGATTCTAGTTTTTGGAACCCATAACACCAAGATAGATTCATCAAAAACACCATGAGGAACATCATATAGGACATCATTTATCATCCTTGCATTTCTGTCATCCAAAGACCATCAAACTAACTCTCCTTCATCATATTTATCAGTTATAATAAATATTGAACTACACTTATTTTTCAAGATACATTATGATTTGAATTATTCATTAATTTTAATGGTTAATGGTGGGTATAGTACCTACTAGAATATTCCTGGGAACTCATTGCAAAGGGAATATTTTCAATTTCCATCAATACACTTGTTCAATGATCTGATTGTTGTCTCAAGAATGTCTAGTCTAGCCTAATAATGTAACACCACACAGAAATTATTTTTCTGCCATAATAATTTAATATTAGTGTTGACAATGGGACATTTACCTCCAAGAAGGTTATTTAATAAAATTAATTTATTTCTGTAATATTTGGGGATAGTAATGACAATTTAAGGCATATAAAAATGAGATATTTAAAATAACAAATGAAATAAGACTGAAGTAGAATGAAAAAACATTGATTCATCCACAAAGAATTAAATATATGACAATAAACAGTCTCCAATGGTTTTTCAATCAATAAAAATAAAAAACATCAAATCTAAAAGACCAAAATGAATAACTGTTACACCTATAATTCAAATTTAGGCAACTTCAACCCACTTTTTCTTACTTATTTGAATAATATCTCCATAATTCGGGAAAATAATTTCGAATTAATTTCAATAATCCATGAAATAAATTCAATCATCCATGATTAATATCAAAATATAAATAATTAAATGAAATTAGCTAATTAATAATAATTTATAGATGAAATTCACTTACAAAATTATACTAAATAGTGATGGAATTTAAAGTGACAACTCAGTATTATATGAGTTAAAAAAATGGAACTTATTATACCTACAATGGATAGAGGATTTGAATGAAACAAGAGAAAAAATTATACATATTGTGGATGAAGGATATGAAGGCATTATTTGTATACTATAACAAATAATGTATACTAAGAAAACTATAATGAATCTTTATTTTATTCTTCTAAGAGAAATAGAGAGAGAAAACTACGTAAAAATGAGCAAATTCATACTGCTATAAGGACTTAAAAATAAATGAGAATAATAAAATCTTTATGAGGTACTGTAACAACCTACTGGAAAATAAATTCCAAGACCACCACTACAGCAAGATGACTAGTAAATACTATTTTCTTGAACAGGGAATGATATAAGTGAAAGGGACCTACTACTACTAGCTCATGAATCCAAACTATGATACCCTTCCATGAATCATCTACAATGGCCAAGACCAAACCACAGGCCTACTGATTGACTCTTGTTTATTTACATTGACAAAAATGATTTCTCTAGAATATTCCTCATCAATAAATAAGGAAAACTTTTTTTTGAGTCTACTTCAATAATCACTATAACCAAATGAATAACTCTAACAAATCAGGTGATCCATCAATATGAACCTCTATAGAATCTAAATGCATACCCTTTTTATAGAACTTTTTTCTTCATGTACCTTCTGTTGATTGAGGTTTACTTGAACTCATCAAAATTAGATAGAAAATCTTTAAAATCTATATATAATCACAGGTTGTCTTTATGAATCATGGATAGAAATACATTTGATCATCAGTTGATAGAGGAACTTGAACCTTAACAAAAATCGAAATTGATCCCCTTCGATAAATATGGATTGGGGTGATAATGGAAACAATGATGAAATGGAAATATGGGGGTTTGTAGCAGATATCTAGTAAAGGGGTGGGAGGTGAGGAAAAATGAGGAGGGATAGCAATATGCACATTGAATGGGGAAAATCACAAATGTAATGTGAAAAATTTTCAATTAACTGGATGGGAAAGATGGGAAAGAACAATAACTCACATTGGTGGTGATGAATAAGTGGAGGAAGTAATGATATAGAAGAATCAGGGTGTAATTTTTTGGATTTTAGGGTACCATCGACAGCAAGGAAATGATATGGAAAATTGAATTATTTCTCGGTTTTATTGATTAAATATATCTTGGAATAGATATGGGAATTACGGTTTGTTATGCTATTTCTTTTAAATTAATAATTAAACATGAAAATAATGGTTTCTGGGAAATAAAATTTTAAATAAAATATCATAATAAATAAATATATATATTATTAAAATTTTTATATTTTTGTTATAAGAGTCACCAAAAAATAGATCATTTATTTATATTTTTGTTATAAGAGTTACCAAAAATTAATACCATTTATTTGCATCACATATACATATATAAATATATATATAATTTATATTAGAATATATGATATTATTGAATAATTTATTGCAACAATTTTTTATACTTATAAAAGGATTTTTGTTAGTAACAATTAAAAATAACATATACATTTGTTGATAAAACAAATCTTTGAAATACAATGATAAACCAATTGTTTAAAATTTTAGTAAAATATTTTTTAGTATTATTCTTTTAATCTAAACACATATTTATTTTGGTATAAATAATTTGTGGTACCAATAATTAAAACTAGAAAAACTTGATATATTTTGTAATTATGCATTTTTACCAACAGATAAATTATATGTTTGTAATTTTCTATTGGTAAAAGTCACTTTTTTATTATTAATAAAAATGATTATCACTAACATTTTATCTAATGAATAATTACTATACAACATCGCGATATGGTATAATAAAAACTAATCTATTATAAGTTCATAGATAACATATCATTTCAAATCTAGACAACTATTCCCATTCTACATGATCTTTGATACACTTATACTAATGAATGGATCATGAAATCTAAGGAAATGAACACTCTTGAACAATAAATTCGTATCTTATAACTCATAAAAAGGAATTAAATGAACATAATAAAATTATAATAAATAAAATACATGATGAAAATGTTCTTAGTTAGTTAATTAATGGATTTAATTTTATTATATAATACATTAAGTTCTAGTGAATAACACTTTTGAACATAAGGTAAGGGATTCTTTAAAAACATCCATTTATCCATTGGGTTACGGTTTCTCTCTATTTTACCTAATATAACTCTTATTTATTTTTATTTAATTCATCTAAATTACGTTTATATGTACCAAACCCATGTATCTAGATCATTTCATCCTTCTTTTTCAGGGATATACATGTCTTAAAAAGGCTCCCATGACAACTCTTCCCAATAAGAATGCCTGATTAAAGAGAACATATCAATTTCTTACTCATTTTTAAGTTCCTTGAACAATTGTTTTAAGCCAACATTGTTTTTTTTATAATCTAAACTATGTAAATTTAAAAATACCTTTTTTTATTTATAATTTTATAAAAAAAATAATGCATTTTCCACTTTAAGGAAACATGAAATTTTTTCCTTAAACTGCACAAAATTGTTTTATTTTTAATGTTTCATAAGCAGTATTTTTTTCATGTTTTCACATCATTTAACATAAAATATCATGATATATAAATATTTTCCATTATTAATTTTCATTTATCATTTAAATCCATTATTACATAGACACCATTAGGATATTCCATTTTTATATTCCTTTTGACATGGTTATGATACCCAATTCTTTCCATGGGTAACCCTTATGTTTATGTTTGATTCCTTATGTATGATTATTTATGTTGCATAAGGGTTTCTGAACATGTTATGAATTTTATACCCATATATTACTCAAATTAATTTGTTAGTGTTTATTCAAAACAAATGTCATGTGCATTGGTCTTGGTGGTTAGCCATGGCTCTTTCTCCATGTACAATGGTCTTGGTGGTTAGCCTTGACTCAGGATCCATGTGCAATGGTCTTAGTGGTTAGACATGAATCATTATTATTTCATGTTTTATATTTCTAAAAAAAATTATGATTCCATGATTACATTATCTCATGTTATGTATGTCCTTATTCCATATGTTTATTATTGTTCCATGCCTTTTTATGTCATCTTGTTATGCCTTCTAATAGATGTGTTATACTTATTCATATATTTATTCCCTTACTGGTATTTTTATCTCATCCATGGGTTCTTGTATTCCCTAAGTTTTCATATTTATATGTATGGTAACAAAAGGTATTATGAACTCATTGTGATGATTATATAAAATATTGTTTTATTTTGGTTTCGTTCTTTCTAATTATGCATCCAATCTTCTAAATTAACTAAACTTTATGTTCATTAGTTATTATTTGAAGGCTAATTATGCTTAAAATCATGTAATAATTTGTTTACAAAATATGTAAATTATAAGGAAAATATATGTTATAATTAGAAAATATATTTTTTAAACATAAACCATTTTCAAAATAACTTCCATTGAAAATATCATAGGAAACAATTACAGGAATCTTTAAAGATCATTTTTAATATTTCATGAGGAAAATAACATTTCAATGAAAATCAATTTCACTGAAGAAATATTCATAAATAATTTGAAAATATTTTTAATTTAAAATATAATTTTAATCTTATAGTGGAATACATCAAAATAATGTTCTGTTTATGAGAGTATAAAATATAATTCATTCCATACACATTAAAATAAATATTCCTTTCAAATTTTCTATAAAATCTAAATGGGAATTGTTTGAGAAAAGAAATAATTATTCCTTTTAGAATACTATTTAGAAAGAAGATAATGTGTAAAAATTTATTTAATAAATCATTACAAGAATTTTAAAAACATTTTCAATTTTTTTTAGAAAACATGATTTTGGAATAAAAAGAATTTTTAGCTAAAGCGAGAAATAACATAAATTTTTTATTAAAAATTTATTTTCAAATATTTACTACATAAGGAGATAAAAATTAATAGAGCAATTGTATTCCCCTGAAAAAACCATATTATCATAAATTTCATTAGTTTACTTATATAAATTTTAATATATTTCATCATCATAAGTATAAATAGAAACAATCCTTATAAATTGTGATATAGTATGATAACACCCTTACTACATTGATAGCATTCAATCATATGCCACATGGAAATAATAAATAAAATTATAAAATATCATGATAATAAATAAATTATCGTTATTCAACTTTCACGAAGCTTTATATACACCTCATAAAATAATATAAGATCATAACATAACATATATTTGAAAGAAGATAAATTGAGACAACAATTAATAACTGCTTAGTTTATTTTGAATTTTAAACACCATGAAATATATATCATAAAATGGATATGTAAATACAAATAATATTTACATGATTTATTCTAAATTAATTCAAGGTATGTATATAATCCACATAGTAAAAATGGCAGTGAATATTAAAGGTTTATCACATAAGTAAATAAACGTTACACGTAAATCCATTACGTTAAGTCTCGACTTCTTTTGTACATGTTTGAACCCCTTCATAATAAATATAAGATTATTATTAATATATTTCAGAACCATTATTATATATATCATATCATATGTTATTAACTTATCCCAATTTATTACCCAGGTATTAACAATTTCTTATTAAAATCATATTTCAGATGATAACTGATTTCTTCATCATGTATGTTTTTATTTATTTATTTTTGTCCTATAAATTTTATCTTGGATTCATTATCTCCAAACTGTTATTACTGATATTAATATAATATATATTTATTACATATTGTTTTATATTAATCCATTAACATTAGAGATAGAAAAAGAAATTCACAATTAATGTTGATGATAGGCCATACATATACAAGAATAATGTTACCTTTTTATTGATGGGCTGAAAGAAATAAAGTTAGAAAAACATATTGACACCCCATAATAAATATTATGTCATATATATATATATATAACATATTTTTATTTAAACTCGTTCTTATTACCTTCCATGTAATGCGTATGTGATGTATGAATCCCATCACTTCATGAGGCGGTAGTATGTCATTCAGAGGAGTGACATTGTCATATTCCCAAAAAATGTAAAGTAATGAGGTATTTGTGATATAATAATTACATTAGTATGAATATGTAACCAAAATAAAATATATGTATAATCTACCATTATTACCATTCATGTATAATAGAATGGAAAAAAATCATATCGATTCGAAAGGCAATAATCCACCTAACAAAAAAGTGATGTAATTTTTTTCAAGTGGGTTGGGAGGTAATAAAGAAGATATGGTATTAAAATTAAAGTGGAATAATAGTATCCTAATTTTAATATAGAATAATTATGTCCATAATTATATCAATCCATAATATTTGGTGATGTAAACTGAATAAAATTGATTTCTGAGGTAGTAGTTCGATGTACAAATGATTGATGATTTCATAACCCATTCGATGGATTGGAAAATAGAATTTGGTTATTACATTAACATAATAACATATTAGTAAATTATATATTTTTCTATTAAATTATCAAAATTTGAAAAATATTAAATATTTGTATGAATTAAAAAACTAAATTGATTGTTTACTAATTTTACCTCTTCTATTAAGAGCCTATTTAGGATTACACATAAAGCCTTAAAATGAGGGATTAAAAAAACATAATCCCTCTAAAATTAAAGATGGAATGTGAGTAAAGGATTTAAGATAGAATTTTCTGATCCATAAGGTTATGGAGGTGTGAAGTGGATAGGACAGGGGTGGATTTTATATGTTTAGTAAGTGGCTAAAATTGTATTTTTTGAAATGAAATAGTTATACCCAAATCATTCACATTCCTAGGCACTAAAAAATGTGATATTATATAACCATGGTGATTAAAGGTCTATATATTTTCATTAAATGGGTTTAATATATGTTTTTAGGTAATTTTACACATTATTTTTTTAGTTTAACATCCCTATAAATATGTTTTAACCATAATAGTGGTAATTAATTAGTTTGTTTTGTACTATTTATTTTGGTCAAAAATTATGTTAAAATTATTAGATACTATAAATCATTATTATTCAAAAAATTGAATCCATTTTTCCAAATTACATTCCCAAATGTAGAAATTTTTAATTTAAAATTAATCCCATAGATGGGGATTAAAAAGTTGTTTTCCAAAGAGAAATGTTTAAAATGTTCAAAATGTTTTTATCGGATAATTCTATATTAAATTTATTCCAATAACAAATATATATATATAATTATAATTTTATTAATATTATGTTAAAATACATGTTGAAATAAATATTATGATTTTAATTATATTAATAGAAATGACAATTTATAATAAAAACCTCTATTTTCACTACTAGTAAAAAATTACTTTTTAGAGAATTATAAAAAAATTAAATCCAAGAAAATTTTTATATTATGATTTAAAAAAATGAATTTTATTTTTCAAAAAAAATTTTCTATAATTTTATTTATTTAATATTAAAATATGTTCACAAAACGAAACAAAACTGCTTTTTAAAAAAATACCATTTTTTGAGTAAAATTGTTTTTATTATAATATCATGTCTCCGAAACACATAACATGAATATTAAAAATTTTATGGACTATAAAATATATTTATTTCATTAAAATAATATACAAAATTTGATTTTTTTAATCTATTAAGGTAAAATTCATTTGGGCATATAAAATAATTGTTTTAGGAGTATGTTTCATTTCATCTCAAATGGTTTTTTGTTTCATTTATCATTAATTATTAACTAATTAATTCATTATATATACATGTGTATACTATATATTTTTATAATTTATTTAATCCTTCACATACCCTCCATTTTAATGGATTAGTGATAACTAGAAATTAAATTATAATACATTAAATGTTGGCCATGATACGTTCAGAATTAGTGTTTTTTGTAACGAAAGTTACACTCAGTGTAGATATAATTAAATCTAAAATTACTATTCCATGTAAAAAAATATATAAAACAATAAATTTATTTGTAAAATATATATCCAAAAATATCCACGTGTTATAAAAATGAGTTAATTTTATTTAGAATCATTATTTATATGAATTTTAAAGATAGAATCGAATGGGAGTTATTTGAGTTGGGTGAGGTAATATTGATAATACATTTAGGTTTGAAAACCATTCCTAAAAATAACATATAATATAAATTAATATTAGTTTAATTAAAAAAAATTAATCGGCATTAATCTAACAATTTTTACTACTTTTTTACCTCTTTTACATTGTTGAATTATTTAATATGGTAATTAATTATTTTAATAAAAATATAACATGAAACTTATTAGATAATTTCAAATTTATTATTTCAACTTTTCATTACATTTAAAATTTTAATATCTGTAAATACTTTAAATATTACCATTAAATAGAAACATAATATATAAAAAACTATTTTAAAAGAAAATTTTCTTTTGACACATTAACTATTCTTAATATTATTTCATGTAAAATTTATTTAATGGAGTGTTAATATATTTATATATTCATTCAAACATTGCATTAGATTTATCATTTCAATGTGTCCAACATAATTTATTAAAATAGAACTACAAAATTCTAAAAACTTTATTGAAAAAACTCATTTTCTAACATAAATAATTTTATCAAAATCCATTTAAATTTATTTATTATTCTTATAACCATTTAATTTTAATAAAACAATAGTACTAAAAACATAATTATAATTTTATAAATACATAAAATCACTTCAAAATAATAATAATATTTTATAACATATGAACATTTGTTTCAATAATTAAATTTTTTAATTAAATATTTTATTTTCCTTTCATTTCAGAATTATATAATTTTCTATTTTTTACAAAATAATAAAAAAAAATCAATATACCTATTTTATACATGAATATACAATGACCATATATCTGACAACCAAATTTCTAATGACTAAATTTATTTTCATTATATTTCCATGGACTGCATTTATAATGAATATATTTATAATGGTATGTTTTCATTAATATATATATTCATAATTATTATATATAGAGGGGATTACAAGAAACTAAATGAAAAAACACCTAAGTATGCAAGTGGGTAAAGCATCTTCCCTCCCCACAAGGAATGGTGTGATGACCCAACCCTAGAAGCCAAGAGTCGGTTCATTATTTTAATACATTCGTATGATTACAAAGAATCAAGTCTTGAACGACTGAGCAGTTTAGTAGTCTTGGAAAATATATCACATACTTGAATGTTAGATTACACATTATAAATTAAAACAAAATATAAAGGATCCTTTCAGAATGCCATTAATCCCATATCCTACAACTTCTTATCAATCATAATACACTTCTTGCATTCCTGGGAAAATAAAATGTAAGGAAGGGGTGTGCTAAAATGCTCGGTTAGGGTAATAAATATATAGGAAGATTATATAAACATTAGTCATGGTGAATAATTTAAAACACATGCCTTTAAAAATAATAAACATTAACACTTTATGGATGGAATATGATATGTGTAAATAATTCCATAATGAAATATTGTCATGGATATTCTACTAGTTCAATAACCATGTGAACCATCAATATTATTTTTATAATGAGGGAATGTATAATGCCAGACATTCTGAAACATATAGTCAAGGCCTCAAAAAAGATGTCTAAAAATGATTAAGGGCTCAATCAAAACTATATATCAAATTGGGAAAGGCCTTGACCAATTCCATGTACAATTTTCTCATGAGACCTACTGATGCATCGAGGTGCTATAACAGGCTCCACTCGTCACATTCAATGTCCAATACATTCCTTATATGAAATGGTTGAAACATAACATAAACTTTCGTTTTAGAACTAGAAAATAAAATGTCAATAATTTAACCAAAAACAATGAATGGTATAAAAATAACACATCCATAGTCAAAACATATTACAAAACCTTCAATACAATATAGATGATTTTTATCATAATAAATCAACTTCAAACATGTTTAAAATCCATCCAAGGATGTTGACATAGATGAAAATGATTTGTCACGCTCTTTGATAGAAATATCCCTTTTTCATGAAAACATTTAAATGTCACACAATTTATAAAGGATGAAATTTAAATACATTTTTTAATCAATGTTTCTCATACCATTTTGAAACCTTTGAATGGAATTAACATTTTAAAAACATTCATGTCTATATAAATAAACCCTTAAACCGTTTTGAAAAAATAGACATTAATGAGAATGATTTAGAAGAATAAATATTTAAAACATATAAAATGATGTTTTTATAAAATATTCCCTTAACAATAATCCCCTTGAAAACTATGTTATTAAACATGGACATGGATATTATATATGTCTCAGTAAAAACATACCCATAATCAATCTCGAATAATAATGTGATTGAGTAATCAACCCTTACCTTGAACTTTTCTTTGGTCGGGGATACATTTAACCTCCTATAAAATGACCATAGTATGTGATTAAATTATACCTACAACATAATAATATTTATTATATCATACAAGATTCTTTTATTTCTTTATACTACCCATTTAATATTGATTTTTATATTAAATTAGCATTTTGGGTAATAATCGGTTTCTTTATTGTACATGTTTTAACTGGTTATTCCGGATTGAATCATTTAGATCATGATTTAAATACTTGATGAATATAAAACATAAACTATATATCATATATATTTATAAAATAAATATTAATAACAGATAGATACATGAAATGGAATACTCCGTTTATGGAGACTGGAGGCTGTACGTACGCATAAACAATGTTTCTGTTTTCATATTGTATTGAACACAAGTAAGTGAATAAGATATATGTAAGTAAATATATATATATATATATATATATATATATATTTTCATTATTATTTCATATATTACATACTTATTAATAATATAAATTTTTATAATCATCGTTAAATGGTGAACGTGGGATTGAATCTCATTGCGTTGTAGAGATGATAATATGTACATACGCACGAGTGAAAATATTATTATATTGATGGTGACATCATATGTAATTGGATAGTATATCATGTATACAGAATCATTAACATGTTTTATTTATTATTTACATCAGATATACTCAATATTATACCCATCCAAAAAATGAAGTGTTTGAATAACAAACTACACCACGACATGGAGACGGTAAGCCGTACGTACTCACGTAAGGTGACGTTGTCATAGTTATGATAAATAGAATAATGAATATGGTTGTAACATTTTTATAATAGCATCACAGTATGGATAAGATACTGGAGTTATTTTTTTAGAATGGAAAAAACAAGTGAAGAGGAAGTGGAAAAGAAAAGGAACTTCAAAGAGGTGATGAAATATTTACCTCTTCTTCAGGTCAATCCTTTTGATTTGATCAAAAGGGCTTTTTAGGATGGCTTTATGATCAAACTAAGGCCTCTAGATTAAATTGAGGAAAATTTGGAGGATATTTGGGTAGGTTTTGGACGAGCCAAATGGATTTGGATGTGTGATTTTGAAATAAGGTGAAGTGCTCATTTATAAGAGGGGAGAGGGTCACTTTAGGAAATGATTAAAATATTAATTTATTATACAGTCATTTCCAGTTTATAAGGGCTTAAAATGTATTTATATCGACCCTTAGGTGGTTATGGGTCGAAATAGTCTCAACCATTAGGTTTTTGAAAAGTTTAGGTTACAATTTTAACCTTATTTTCTAGATATTACTCTTAGTTAAATAGTTTAAAGTTTACCATGTCTTCTTGTATTTTTATATTATATGGTTAATAAACATAAAATAAAACTCCAAGAGAACCCCAAGTGGTTCATTAATGACATATATATATGTATAATAGACCTTTGGTCAAACCATCGATTTTTAGGACTATTATATAATTTAATGATATAGTATTTGTTTTAAAACTCATTTATGACAATTTTGACACTATTTGGTATTTTGTTTTTTGTGAAAGTTATAACAACATGATTACATAGAAAAAAATACCTTGAATAAACCATAAAATGTCATATTAACCTTTAAAATTCATTGATGACATTAAAACATCGAAATTATATTTATTTTAATTTTTATAATCCCATTTATTTGATTCTTTCATTAATATGGAATGTACTGTATCAATATTGTGTTATAAATAAATTAAACAATTTAAAGCCTAAAATTTATAAATAAAACATAATTATGTAGGAAATATTTTTATCTTTCAAATAAATATTTATAGTCTAATTTATCTTATGTATAACCCTATATTAAAAATGGTTTAATTAATAACCTTTGAATTTATCACTTTTAACTCTTCTTAAAAAAATGTGCTAATCTAATCTCAGTGGACCAAAGAGGATCATATTTGATTTATAATATTGTTTTTAGTCAAATTAAACTAATCCAATAGAAGTAGTACATGTGATAGGGTAATTATAATATCATTTTTCCATTAATTACCATATTTACTTTTAATCACGTTAAAAAAGGTCAAAAGTTATTATTCACTAAAAATTATTTTCATATTATTGAACCAAATTTTAGTTACTGATGTCAATCATGGCTATTGGATTTTTGTAATTCAATGCACAGAAATGGAAAAATTATGTTTTATGAAAATTTGTAAATGCTCCGAGAAGGTGGGTAAAAAACGTTAAAAAGTTCAATAAAATTTTATACATATAATTTTATTATAAAATGACTCCAATGAATTAAATTGAACATATATAGGTATTATATATCTATTTTTACTTAAAATAAATGTAAATGAAATTAATAATGATTTAAATAAAAATTTGGTTTTAAATAATAATCAGTGTTTTTCAGTATTCATCAAAAATTGAATGTTTTTAGAAAAATTACAAAAATTATCCTAAGATAATTTTGATATTACAAATTAAAAAATGAATTACATTTTACCACATTCAAAACATATGACATTCAATTTTTAATTTAAAATTAATTCACGTTGTAAAAAAATTGTGGTTTTAAAATATAAAATCTATCAAAAGATTGACACTTGTTTATATTCAATTTCAAAGTGAAATTACATCCAATGACCAATATTGTATGTAAGAATAAAAAGATAATCTAAATACAATTCAAAACCAATTAAAAAAATAATATAACCATACAAATAAATTATATTAAATGTTAGTTTTGGATTAAAATACAATATTTCTCACTATTCATTAAAAAATGAACATTATGAGGAAAATACCAAAATTTCATCCAAAATAAATTTTGATTTCACTATATGAAAGAAGAATTTAATTTTTTAAAATTAAATATAAAAATATGTCAAATATCTGATTTAAAAAAGGTTTCTCCATTAAAAGGTGGTAAAATTACATTTTATGAAAAATACTTCTTTTTCTAAAAAATTGAATTTGTTCATATATTATGTCTAATAAACACATAATATGGATGCAAAAATTATATAGAATATATAAAATTCAATGTTTAGTTAATACTATTCATAACCACTTTTGAACGGTTAGTTTGGTATGTCGTCGTGCGCTTGAACTCGGTGTTGTGTGTAGTGAATGTTATTGAGTTACATTGAATAAATAATGTACTACGAACTCTTGGTGTGATAAATTCTCTCCTCCTTAAATAAATTGTGTCCTCTTAGTTTGAAAATTTTCTTCAAAATTAAAAGAATAAATATAGAAAAATACCTTCATGGTAAACCCACAGTGGAATTTGGGTTATTAAAATTTTGTCTTAATAAGATGGAAAGAGAAATGAAAATGTAACCACCAAATTATGATCTCAATTTGAAGAACATTGTTTGAAATTAGAGACACATAATTGGTGGTAAAACACAAATATTTATAGGGAGGGATTGAGGTCATCAATCACAAACAAGTGTAAAATTGAGGGCCTCAAATCCATCAATCTAGGATGATTTGAAATATCATCGGTTCAACAAAACATAACATATTATGATAACAAATTTTTGGTTTTAATATCCCTTACCTAAAAAGAGAGAGAGAAAAATATACATGAAAAGTTGAGTTCAATCCTTTAACTATTTTCTACCACAAACTCGTCATTCAATTAAAAATATTTTATTTATACTAATCATATAGGTTTCAAAAAAATGAATTTATAATTCATCTATAATACCTTTTAAAAAACTACATTATACAATACACGACATCATTTGGGCCAGTGGTAGGTGATGAACACATGTCACCCTTCGGTTGTGGGTTCATGTCTCACGACCTTATCGGACGTGACGGGTTATTGCCTGACCACCAGGTTGTCCTTTTTATGAAAATCCAAAAATAATATCAATAAATGATTTAACGTTAAAAATATTATCCAATGTCCATCTTAAGGGATTCCAATTATTATAATTAACCAAAATACTTTTTTCCAAACTCACAGTTCAAGATTTATAAGGAAGTTAAACACAATGAATATCCTTTTTTCCATGTAATAACAAGTGAAAACCATCATTCAGATTTTTTTTGAACAGAGTAACACCCTGAATTACCTTAAAACCATAATGGTTACATTCATTATCTGTTATTCCTTATACAATACTTTATATACTCCTATAAAAAAGTTTTTTAAACTCCAACAATGATGGAATATGCAAATCATTAATCTGTTTCAAGGAAATCAAAAATATCAAATATAATTTATCCAAATCAATCATATATTATTCCAAAATTACTACCTCAGTATCAAAACCATATTATGGTTTACCTTTCTCTTATCCATATATATTCTAAAGAAAAATAACCTACTATTGAGTCACTTGTCGTGGTCCATACAATCCTATGTCCTTAATGAAATAGTACTGTAGTACAATCCTTATATTCTCTATAATTATTATAACACATACATCATTAATAAAATACTAAAATGACATAATATTATAACAACATAAGAACTATAATCATTCATCTTCATCTTCGGTATTATCATTACTTGATTATTATCCAATAGCAGCATTTGGGGTATACTCTATTGATTTGGACATTGATTTGTGTAGTGTCCCAACTCCTTGCAGATGAAGAATTGTACAGTTGAAACCTTATTCATACCCTTGCAATCACATACTTGGTGTCCTTTTTCTCCACAATTATAAGAAAATCTCATTCCCGTTATGCATTTACCAAGTTCATTCTTTCTATTGTTATCTCTTATGAGAAAATACTTATTTTCCCTCTTCCCTTTATCCATCTTTCTCTCTTTTATCCATTTCTTCTCTTACTTCCCTTCAAATCCATAAGAATTTGAGAATACGTTACTTATCTTATTAACACATGAAACTATTTCTTTATATTATTAGAATACATTAAAGACTATTTCCATTTTAATTTTTGGGTTAATACCATGAAAGATAATATCCTTCTTAATCGTTCGATCATGCATATTCCTGGAATTATCATTCCTTCTACGAGGCACCATTTCCAAAAAAAGTGGCATACACTATGATAGTTTATGAATCACAATTCATAATTCCAAACATTTAAAATACCTAACGGAAATTGAAAAGATTATGCATATAATCAATAATCATAACATGTTTTTTAGGAAGTATTTACTCCTAAATCTTTCATAATGGCTTGTAATGAAAATGTGAATTAACCTAATCATATCCCCCGGGAGTGTTGTAACCAAGAGTGTAGCAAGACCCTTTTTCATGTACTAGGATATCCTTAGTCAAGCCCAACACTCCTTGTCATATTTTTCACTCCCAGGTACATCTGTGCCAGAGCCACATCCACCTGCCTGTATCCAAACTGGGATATATTGATTAAAAAATAAAAACAAATCTCTACATTACCACAATTTTAGGAAGTTCTTCTATAATAATCCTAAAAGTCTATCGTATGGTAAATCTTTCTAATAAGAGTTTATCTAAATCTATTTCCAAGGCTGTTTCTAAACTTCCTTTTATACTGACTGTAATTCCCCAACCCCAGAAGCCTAGAGTAGGTGCATTATTTTAATACATTGGCATGATTACAAGGAATCAAGTCTCGAAAGACCGATCAGTTTAGCAGTCCTGGAAAATTGATTACATACATGATTGTTACATTACATATTAGAATATAAAACACAACATAAATGATCCTTTTATAATTCCATTAATCCCTTATCTTAACCCTATTTATCAATCATAATACACTTCTTGGAATCCTAAGAAAACAAAACATAAGAAAGGGGTGAGATGAAATTCTCAGTAAGGGTAATCAATTCAGTGGAAGATAACATAAACATTTGGAATGGTGAGTAATTTATAACACATGCCTTTACAAATAATAAACATGAAAACTTTATAGAAGGAATATGAGATGAGTAAATAATTCCATACTAAAACATAGTCATGGATATTCTACTAGTTGAATAACCACAATAACCATCAATATTATTTTCAAAATGAGGGAATGTATAATACCTGACATTCTGAAACATTTTGTTAAGGACTCGGCCAAGATGTCTAAAAATGATTAAGGCCTCAGACAAAACCATATATCAAATTGGGAAATTCCTCAGCCAATTCCACATCTAATTTTCTCATGAGACTAACTGATGCATCAAGGATCTATACTGTGCTCCACTCATCACTTACTACGTCCAATACAATCCACATTTGAAAAGGTTGGAACAAAACATAAACATTCATATTAGAACTAGCATATGAAATGTCAATAATTTAACCATAAACTATTAATTGTATGAAAATAACACATCCATAGTCAAAATTATCACAAAACCTTTCATACAATATGGAATATTTTTATCATAAAAAATCAACTTCAAACAAGTTTAAAATCTATCAAAGGATGTTGACATATATAAAAATTATTTGTAAAATGCGTTGAGAGAAATATATCTTTTTCATGAAAATATTTAAAAGCCACACAATTTATAAAGGAATAAATTTAAAGGCAATTTTTAATCAAATTTTCCCATACCAAATTCAATCCTTTGAAAAGAATTAAAATTTTAAAAAAATTCATGTCCATATAAATAAATCCTTAAAATATTTTGAAAACATGGACCTTAATGTGAATGATTTAGAAGAATAAATATTTAAAACATTTAAAATGATGTTTTAATAAAATATTCCTTTAATAAGAGTACCTTTGAAAACTCTTTTATGAAACATGGACATGGATAATAAATATGTCCCAGTAAGACTTTACTCATAAACAATCTCGAATAATAATGAAATTTACGAATTAACCCTTACCTTGCACATTCCTTTGGTCGAGGGTACATTTATCCTACTGTATAATGACCATAGTATGTTATTAAATTATACCAGAACCATATTCATATTTATTATATCATACATGGTTCATTTATGACATTATACTACCCATTTAATAATGAATTCAATGTAAAAAAAAGAACATTTTGGGTAATAATCGCTTTCATTATCGTACGAGTTTTAACTTTTTAGTCTTGATCGTATCTTTTAGATCATGATTTAAATAATTACATAATATAAAACATGATTTATATATCATATATATTTTGAAAATAAATATTTATAATAGATATATTTATGAAATGGAAGGCACTGTTTATGGAGACAGTAGGTCGTACGAATGTAGAAACGCTATTTTTGTTTTCATATCGTATTTAATTGAAATAAGTGAATACGATATATGAAGGTACCTATAGATATATTTTTATATATATATTTCTAGTAGCATTATTATTTAATATATTGCATACTTATTAATAATATATATTTTTATAATCATCATTGAATGGTGAACGTGGGAATGAATCTCATCGCGTCATGCAGACGGTAATCCGTACGTATGCACGAGCGAGAATATCATTATAATGATAGTGAAATAGTAAGTAATTGGATGGTATATAATATATAAAGAATAATTAACATGTTATATTTACTGTTTACATAAGTTATACTCATTATTATACCCATCAAAATAATGAAGTGTTTTTATAACAAACTAGACCCCGACATAGAGACAACAAGCCTTACGTACGCACATATGGTGACTTTGTCATTCATATGATGGATAATAATGAATATGGTTGTGAAATTTATATAATAACATCACAGTATATAGAAGATATTGGAGTTATTATTTTATATTGGAAAATACAAAGAAAGAGGAAGTGTAAGATGAAAAAGACCTTAGAAGCGGTGATGAAATATTTATCTCTTCTTCAGGTTCTTCCTTTTGATTTGATCAAAAGGGATTTTTAGGTTGGCATTATAATCAAACTAATGCCTATAGGTTTAATTCAGGAAAACTGGAAGGATATTTGGGCAGGGTTTATCTAAGCCAAATTATTTTGGAAGAGTTATTTTGAGAGAAGGTAAGTTCCCTTTTATAAGAGGGGTGAGGGTTACTTTCGAAAAAGATTAAAATATTAATTTAGTATAAAATATTATTAGGTTTATAATGGCTCCAAATGAAATTATTTAGATCCATAGGTGATTATGGGTCGAAATAAACTCAACCAATAGGTTCTAGACAAGTTTACATTACCATTTTAACCTTATCGTGTAGATTTAACTCTTAGTTCAATAATTTAACTTTTACCGTGTCTTCTTGTATTTTTTGATTATATATTTAATAAAAATACAAAAAAAATTACAAGAGAACCCCAAGTGGTTAATTAATGACATATATATCATTATAATAGTCCTTTTTCCTAGATGTTGATTTTTAGGATTATTATATAATTTATTGATAAAGATTTTTTTTAAACACATTTTTGACCATTTTGACATTATTCGGTATTTTTTTGGAAGTCATAAAAGCATGATTAATTCAAACAAAATATAAATTTAATCAACACTTTCATATTAATCTATAAAATCCTAGGATGTCATAAAAACCTTTGAATTATATTTATTTTAATATTTATAATACCATTTATTTTATTCATTCATTAATAAGGTAATTACTGCATCATCATTATGTCAAAAATAAATTAAATTATATAATGTCTAAAAATAATAAATAAAATACCATTATTTAGGAAATATTCTTTTATTTATAACGAATATTTATAGTTGAATTTGTCTAATGTTGAACCCTATATTAACCAATGGTTTAGTTAATAAACACTGAATTTAACACTTTTAACAATTCTTTAAATAAAATAATAATAAATGTCCTAATCTAATAAAAGTGGACCAAAGAGGATAATATTTAATTCCTAAGATTGTTTTTAGTCTAATTAAACTTATCCAATAGAATTAGAACTTGTTTGGGGTAATTATAATATCATTTGTACCCTTAATTACCCTATTTTATTTTAACCGCGGTAAAAAAGTCAAAGTTTCTATTCATCAAAAATTATTTTCATCATATCGAACAAATTTTTAATTATTCATGTCAACTGTGACTTTGAGATTTTTTAAATTCAACTCACAGAAGTGATAAAAATATGTTTTATTCAAATTTCAAATACTCTTAGATGGTGGGTAAAAAACGTTAAAAATGTCAATCAATTTTTATACATCAAATTTTAATATAAAATTACTCCAGTGAATTACATTGAACTTATATAGGTATCATATATCTATTTTGAATTCAAATAAATTTAAATATTATAATTAATTATTTAAATAAAAATCTGGTTTTAAATAATAACGTAGGGTTTTTAGTAATTCATCAAAAATTGAATGTTTTCTGAAAAATGCAAAAACAAATTCTTGAAGCTAATTTTGATATTCCAAATTCAAAGATAAATTCAATTTTACCAAATTCAAAATATAGAAGTTTCATTTAATAGTTTAAAATTAATTCACGTTGTCAAAAGAAAAAGCATATTTTTTAGAAATAATAACTTTAAAAAGATTGACACTTTTTTATGTTCAATTTCAAAGTGAAATTACTTCCAATGACCAAAATTGGATTAAAAGGTAAAAATATAATATAATTATACTTCAAAACCAATTAATAAGATAATCTAACCATATTAATAAATTATAATGAAATGTATTTTTTTATTAAAATACAGTATTTTTCACTATTCATTAAAAAATGGCCATTATCAAAAAAACCAAAATTTCATCCAAAGTAAATTTTGACATTGCGATTATAAAGAATAATTTTATTCTGTCAAATTGAATATATAAAAGTGTCAAATATTGGATTTAAAAACAGTTCTACATTAAAAGGTGGTAAAATTTATTTTTTTAAAATACATCATTTATTTGAAAAAATGAATTTTTTCTTATATTATATCTAGGAAACACATAATAAGGATGTTAAAATTATATAGAATATATAAAATTCAAAATTTAGTTAATATTATTCATTGCCGCTTTTGAACGGCTAGTTTGGTAAGTCGTGGTGCGCTTGAACTTGGGGTTGCGTGTAGCACATGTTATTGAGTTACTTTGAAGGAATATCGAACTATTAAATCGTCGGGTGTTACAAATGGAGTGCACCAATTGAACCTATTTTATTAAAATACATGGCCTAAAGGCCTAGAGGCACATAGTTTATAGAAGATGGGTGGTACAAATGCAGAATACATGGTTTCACCCCGAGGGATTAGCCAACTTCCATAGTGGAAATTCTTTCTAGAGAACCACTCTTGATTTTATCCATTCATGTCTTTTGGGTTAACCAACTTTTTTAGAAAATTACAGAATAATTATTAGATAAATATATCTTATTCAGAAATACATATCATCCTTATACCAAATGATATTATGACAGCACCATTGAAACTCTATAAAATATTTTGAGATCCATTTTAGTGGATTTAAATTATGGTTGTGATCAATACATTCCTAATATAGAGTTCTAATATAAATGTTTTTCATTATACTATTAAATTGGCCCCATATTAGGCTTAGTAAGAAAATAGGTGAAAAAAATACAATATACAAAGATAAATTTGGAGAGTGCAAGATGATGGGACTAGATATTACTCTATAAATTATTTTTTTTATTTGTTTAATTATTTCATATTAGTATGGACCTTTATAAACTCTAAAACAAATTGTAAATGGTTATATTTTTTCAATTCTTAGAGAAAAAACACAAATAAAGGGTTCCCTTTATCAGTGATATTTTTTGTGCTGATAAATATGGACATTATCTGTGCATTTTTTTAGAGCTGATAGATGACCACACTATAAAAGGAATGTTATGTAGTATTGAGAACATTATGTGTCCTAGCCCATGGGGACTTGGGAATGTCTTTCTAGAACACATACAATCTTCTTTGGGAGGTCACATTTCGTATGGTCATGGCCACATGGTTTGCAATTCTTAACTATATTGGAACCCTAGAAACTAGGGAAACCGTAGAACACATCGTGTATTTTTATATACTACATGGTATGTAGTCGCATTGTGTTCTGAAATTTAATATCCTTCTTGAGGTTCTGTAGATTATTTGTCGCCTCCTCTTTCCTCATTGTATGAACACCTGAAACTAGTAGAAATCACTTCTGGTAGTATATTTTATCCCTCAAATGGTTAGAATATAAAAATTGACTAAATGAATGAAGATCCTCCTTGAGGACCATGTTCCTTCCATCTCCTGTCACTTCAACAAATTCCATATCCATAGATTATCAGCAAACTTCCATCATGATCCATTCACAAATAATCAACATGATCATTTCCCATACAACATCCATGAATCTATGGGGTTTTATCCCACTCGAACCCACCCTAATAAGGTTGAACCATCACCCTATGAGGAAATAATGAATAACGTAAACAATGGTGGGAATAAATACACAAGGAAAAAGTAAATCCTTCATTAGAAAAGTTTTCTTGAAAAAATATGATATTAAAGGGTACACAGGTGTGAAAGAGATGTGCAATTAGAAATATGATTGTCTCAACATAGCCATATCAATTTTTAGAGATCATGCAACAGATTTATTAATCATCGATCAAAATAATATTAATATAATCCTTTAATAATATTTTTTTCATAATAATAAATTGAAAATGATGATTCCTACATTGGTTATGGATTTATAATTGGTGAAGAATATATTCTCCATTTATAGAAAATTCTAGCTACACTCAATGCCCCTCGATACACTACGATTCAGTTGTAATACTTCATTCCACCCCTTACGCTCAATGTAAAGTGAAATGGACTCTAATCCATATCATGAGGAGATCCCATCATGGAAGAGGAGTGGGACCACATGCATGTGAAACCCATAAATGGCGTGTACCGATTTTTGATAAAATTAAACCTTTCATATCATTTTCTTATACACTCAAATGTTTCCCATGAGTGGAATTTCCTGACCATTTTTTCATGTAGAATGTAGTCTGAACCTTCATAGTGTCTTTAATGATCTAAAGTGTGATGTTCTGAGCTTGATTCTTCTTTTGGTGATTCTTGAATGTGATAGTGATAAAAAAGATCATTTGAGAGATCCTAGGGTTAGAAACCCACTTATTTCATCAAGGAATGGTTCCCACATTCTCCTTTCACTGGTTTGTGTGGAACCCACCAATGGAATAAGGGTGTGATTCCTATATCCAACGAGTGGAACCACCTTATAGAACTAGGTAATTGACCCCCCATGTGTAGAGTGGAATCTCATACAATAAATTGGTTTCGGACCTCTATTTATTATTACTGAGTGGCACCCTCGACAGTACTAGGATGACGGTCATACGTACATTGAGTGTCACCCCCAGGCACACAAGGGTGTGGGTACTCTACAAATACATACTAAGTGGAACTGCCATTTCATTCTAGGGCATAGTTATCTATCCTTCCTATTAGTGGAATCCAACTATCATACTAGGTCATGGGTCCTCTTTCTATTTAATTTTTCACCTCCATGGGCTATGGAGTAGTGGTGAAGTAAATTTACACCTCATGACTTATTCAGATAGATATGTGATGTTCTGGGCATCTATGATGAATTTTTGGAGATGTTGGAATAGTTTTCTTCTCTAAATGGGCTATGAGATGAAGATACCCATTCTCACTCATCTAGGTTTCTTTTAAGGGTGTATATATGATGTCGTTTTTTTTACCTCTTTGATTTGGTTGATCTGAGTACTTTTATCATGTATTGTGTTTATACCTCTTCTATTTTTGGGGAATCATACTAGATATGTATATACTCACCACTATATGGGATTCCCTCACACAAGTTATTCCTTATGAAAATAATGGAAATATCAGTGATAATTATAGAGGATCATAATAATACCTTTGTGCACTGATAGTGTGTGGGGGTTAGGGATGCATATCAAGAGTCAATATCTATCAACATTCTTTATAAATCTGGTTTTCAAGTTGGAAAATATGTTCTTGTTGGGAAATTATTTTAACAATTCAATTTTAAAAATAAATTTCCATACTATTTTTTCACTCCCTAATGGTTATTATATGGATGGTTTTAACTCTAGATGTTGCTGTATTTTTATTATTATTCATATACACTTCTTTATGGATATGTTTTTCTGCATGTATATAGGTAAATTATGGAAAGGCCTCCCATTTTATTTATTCCATCTCAATGATTGTATCCATCACATATCCTATACAGTTGGGCTTGGTGTTTTTGGAAATTTTCATTATGCTAAACATGTGGACCCTGATGGTTCGGGTCATTATAGAGTGGTATCAGAGTTAGTTTTACATGGGGTCAATGTAGATAATAAACCATAGGGGGTGGAAGCATTGGGTAATAGTGTCTAATTTGTCTCTATTGGGGCCTTCAATCCAAGGAACCCAGTGTCGGTGTGGCAGCCAACATATCTATTCACCAAGACTCCGAATACCATCATGTCATTTTGTTATGCTTAGACATTAGTCGCAGGGATCAATGGTACTTGCATCATATATTATTGAGTCTTTAACTATCATTCATGAGTTATATTCCCATATATATATGCTCACATAACCATAGTATATCTTAATTACATTTAAAATTCCTTTGAAAATACAACAAAACAAGTTACCGATTTAGAATCATGATAACTATCCAATAAGCTATGAGGATTTGGGTTAAGGGCCATCTCAAAAGATAATTAATCTAGTTGTACAGGTAGAATCACCCCCTCATGTCGTGTAGATGATTATAAATGTATAATTGGTTGAGGATGTTCTTAGGCTTAATGCACACCTCAAATTGCATCCCCATGGGATTCTGAGGTTCCACACTTTTCTAGATCTCCATACATTAGATGATAGTCTTGAGTCAATGATCTGAGTTTTCAGACACAGGTTGACCTAACTAATTAGATTGTTATGCTAGAATCCTATCTCTTCCTTGGATTATCTGGGATCTAGTAGTGATTAGTTATGTATATTCATGATGAGTATTCTCTCTCATGGTTTGAGTTGCAGTAGATGTTTAGTGAGTAGTTTTACACCTAATGCCTATGATTAATTTTGATTCATGATTTTATGGCATTTCATAAGGGAAGTATGTCAGCTGATGGGCATGTATGAAGGTTAACTGAATATATATTGTACTATCTCATCAGGGTATGGGATGATTTCTTTCATGTGTGGAAGTATGATAAGGGTACTCTTCTAGGATAGTGTGGTTACCCTTTACATTCCCACCTATGATAGAGTGATAGAGTGTTCTCTGATAATAGAGAGATTTATATATAAAGGATTACATGTAGATAGAGCTAGGAGTGGGTGTCCTGGGGAAGAGTCATCTAAGGTATCTTGTAGGTTCTATTCACTGGGATCTCAATGTAAGATACCTTCACATTGGGTGATAACTCCCTACCTAATGTGCTAAAGAGATAAGATATGAAGAAAATGGACCACCATTGTAGAGGTAGTGTCATGATTAGTGATCTCCCATGAAATTCTTGGGAAACCCCAAGGCATTGGTATATTTTAGCAGACCAGTTGTGTATCCAAAGGGAGGATCTTCATGTCAGGGATGATTCTACAGTCTACTCCATTCACCACCACTAGGATTCCTGCACTATGTTCAGAGAGTTAGGGGTCGAGGATAAATTATGATACTAGACATGGAGTCTTATTTCCAAGATACACAAAAGATGATCAAAGGTATTATCTAGGTTTATTATACTCTTTATTAAGTACTATTATACAAAGGCTTTATTCTTTCCTTTATATAATTATATCTTGTGTGATTTTAGGGCTCTAAGTTGATATGTTAGCACAAAATCTTTTAGTTAAGTTTCTTTTGGGGAATTCTTATTTGGTATCAATTATCTACTCAAAGTGCAAGATGGTGCTCAATGGATAGAGTTTCATGTGGGGCCTCTTGGTTTTCATAACTAAACCTTCAAAAATCATCTTGGGTATGGATTGTTTTCCCATTGTATGAACTGAGATTAACTGTCATCACATGTATTTCATATTCCATTAGGTATAATGTATGAGATTATTCATTACGGCTGAGAGAGGTCTCATGGATAAGTGAGTGGACCTTAAAAGAAGGAAGTTATATCCTATAACCCATTATTTAGAAATTTTATCCCTTGGCACATTGATATCTTCAAGAGTGTAGATTAATTTAGTCATAGAGGACAATATGGTCATCTTCTTTGAGGAAATATCTGGAATACCTCCGTGTGGGTAGATGGAGTTTTATATCAACTTATACTAGGACACCACACCAATATCATTTATGGAATACCAAATTTCCCCTACAGAGCTCTGAGACCTAATGTTGCAGTTACAAGACCTTCAAGAGAAGGTATTTATCAGACCTAGTGTGCCTAACAAGGATTATCTTGTTTTTTGTGAAAATGGTTGATGATATTTATTGTCTGTGGATTATTATCATACCCTACAATATGAATAAATAAATAAAAAGTACCTCATTCCAAGGATTTATGTACTCTCTGATTATGTTGGAGTCATGAGTTGTTTCTCAATGATTAATATTCTATCCATCTACATCCAATTAAAGTTTCACTATAGTATATATTCTAAAAATACATTTTAATGTCACTGAAGCAACTATGAGTTCCCAGTGATGCTTTTTAGTGTGAAAAATTAACCCATTGTGTTTATAGCATGGATAATCCGGATCTTCCATCCATATATGGATTTTTTGGTATTTCCTCATTAATGATAATAAAATATACTCTACATTTATTGTAGAGCATGAAAAATCCTAAGGATGGTCATAATCATACTCTAGTAGCACTAAATTTATGGTAAGATCTTGTAGTGCTATTTCTAGATCCTCAAGGTTCACTTTTTGAGGAATGTCATTTCATATGATGGATTAGATGTGAATTAAAGGAATATTGAGAGAGTGATTTCTCATGATCCATCTAAGATAGTGTTAGGGATGAAGAGTTTTCTCAATTTGTTATCTTACTACTTGTTGTTCATTGATGATTTTTAAAATGTTGAAATGCCTTTCACTGTGATAATGTGGAAGGGGAATTCATTTATCTGGGTTGAGGTATGTCAAAGTGCCTTCAAGTCTTTGAGGTTGAGGTTGACCAATTTACCAATGTTGAGATGTCTAGAGTAGGTCATAGAGGAAGTAGTGGTTTAATATTCTTTTAGAGTTAGGTTCAGCTACATGTAGATGAAGAGGTATGTAGGTAGAACATATGATTAAAGGAAGTTGAAACCCTATTAGTAGAACTACACGAATCACTGTTAGGATTTGGTAATATTGGTATTTTATCTGAAAATGTGGAGCTGCTATATTCTAAAAGAGAATTTATCTATTTTCCAAATCCATTAGAGCATTAACTATATATCTACATAGATAGATATGAACATGAGACATTTTCATTGGTTTGAGTTCCTGCAGGAATATAAAATTGAGATAGTCTATAATTATGGGAAGGGAAACATGGTGGTAGACTACCTTAGTATGAATTCTTGTTCCTGTTTGGTGAAGGATCCATCTATGTAGTTGTCATCCTTTCATCTGACATGGATGGAAAAGAGGGGAGCCGTGTTTCTTTATTCGATGGTATTGACTCATCGAATTATTTATTGTGTGTGAGAGAGACACTATTATCACACATTTATTGTGAATTTATCCATGGAATAATATCTTCATAAGATTCGCCAAATTGAATCTCTAAATAAGGTGAGAACATTATATTTTTCTATGGATATACGATAGTTCTATAAAAATTGACAGAGGATTTTATGAGGGTGTTCCATAATTCTCCCAGGGATATACATCCTAGAGTGGGGAAGATGTATAGAGACCTTTAGAAGTAGTTTTGGTCGGATTTCTTGAGATACAGTGTTTTCCAGTTTGTCTGTCGGTTCCTCAAATGTTAGTAGGTGATGGATTAGAACTAGGTGTTGGGATGTTTGTTATAGCCTCTTGAGATATTAGAGTGGAAATGGGATGATATATCTGTGGAAATTGTGATTGGGATTCCCAAGATAGTAAGATTCCACAATGTCATCTACATGATGGATTAACAACATAACAAGTCATCAGACTTCCTTACTAAAAGGAGAAGAGTTCAGTGGAGTGTTTTGGGTAGATTTTATGTGCAGAAGATTGTATGGTTTCATGGGGTACCACCAATGATTCCCTTTGATAGTGATGTGTGGTTTGCATCATGGTTGTATAGAGTTGTATAGAAATAATTCAATAAACCATTAAAGATGAGTACAGTATTCCACCCCCTAATGGATGGGAAGAAAGAAAACACTCTCCAGGTGTTGGAGGATATGCTGAGGGATTGCATGTTGTACTTCATCTAGAGTTGGGAGTATCACATTACTTTAGTGGAGTTTTCCTGTAATAATAGTTTTTACTCTACCGTTGGAATGGAAGATTTTGAGTCCCTGTATGAGAGACCCCAAGGGTTACCCTTTTGTTGGTAAAAGGTTGGTGAGGATTTTATTATTGGATTAGATATGGTGAAAATGAAGATAGATATGGTTCAAGTGATCCAAGAGAAGATTATGATAGCCCAGAGGTGCCAGAAAACCTCTACATTCTGATGCCAAATTCATTTAGAGTTTTTTGAGGGAGATCATGTTTTTCTTGAGAATCTACTCATGACACGGTTGTTAAGTTTCGGTTGGGGAGGAATGTTACCATCAATTATCATCAGTCCATTCGAGATCCTATAGTGTTCTAATGAGAATTATTACTTCTTATCCATGGAACTATAGTTGGACTCGGTGCGGGACATCTTCCTGGTGTAACAACTAAAGAGATGTGTGCGTGAAGATATACATGTTATTAACTAGGGTGATTAGGACATCAAAGATAGACCAACCTTTTTGGATTACTATGTGTAGATCATGGATTCTATAGGATATGATCTTATGTGCAAATATTATCCCATTGGATAATATGTTATGGAATAAATGAAACCTATAAAATATCTCCTGAGAGTTGGAGAGTTAGATGCGGGCTCAATATCAATAGTTCTTTTATAACTCGTGATTTTCAAGGAAGAAAATATTTGAAAGGGATAATGATTTATATATCGTACTTTTTCCTTTTATGACATTAAAATATATTAAAGAATATTTTCAGATTCAAGTGCTAAGATAACACAAGTTTCCAAGCCCCGATGACCCCAAAATTGTTATTTTAAAAATATTAAAAATATTAATATCATACACATGTAGTATATGAGAATTAATGGGTTAAATCATGAACATATATTGAATGAATATTTTACAACATGGTTAAATATGTGATTTGGTTTACCCTAGGCATGGCGTAATGTTAAGTGGCATCATTTTTCGAGTTGAGGCAACTGTTGGTTGGTGCTTATAGTTAAAAAAATAATTAATTTTATTTATTTTATTTTAAATAAACTAATTATAATTACTATAAAATAATCTCTTATAATAATTTTCCATGGATTACTTGCATAACCATTTTTAAACTGAGAGTAGTTGGAGATAATTATTCATTAGCATATCGACATTGAATGTCAAATGAAAACTGGATAATAGAGTATCGAGGGTCAGTGAGCATAGCTGGAATTATCTATTACTATAGAACATGTTCTTCACCATTAATCAGTTCATAATCATGGTAGTACTCATCAATTTTGATTAACTCACTTGATGCAAATATTGTGAATGGATTTTATTAATATTGTTTTGAACTATGATTAATCCATCATTTACATGATCTATATAAACTAATTTGGTTATGTTGATACAATCATATATCTAATTACAGTTCAATTTCACCCTGGTTTACCTGTTAATATCATATTTTTCTAATAACACTTTCTTAATGAATGATTTACTTTTTTATTATGCATTTCTCCCCACCATTCATCACATTATTCATATTGGAACACATGGTGGCATTTCGACATTATTGGGGAGGGTTTGACCAGGATCGAACCCCCCATATTCATGGATGTTATAAAAGAAATTCCTAGGTTGATGATTTGTCAAGGGATCTGGTTAGAATGTTGGTGATAATCATTAGATCTTAGATCTA
The DNA here is from genome assembly GCA_963277665.1 of Viscum album. Taxonomy (NCBI): domain Eukaryota; kingdom Viridiplantae; phylum Streptophyta; class Magnoliopsida; order Santalales; family Viscaceae; genus Viscum; species Viscum album. The sequence continues at coordinate 844,955,914 of OY728131.1, read as the reverse complement.
TAGCAGTGAAAGGTGATCAAATGCGCATCGAACTCAAGGAGTATCTTTTTGTAGTTTTCTATTTTTCATTTTCTAATTATATTAGGGATAGAATCGACTATCAAAGGAGATTTCTAGTACTTCTTCGTGGTCAAAAAATGAAGAAAGAGGAGGTCATGGATAACATTTAGATCCTCAAGAAGGATCTTAAATTTCTGCGTAAAATCCTACTACATAACGTGTAGTGCAGAAGAACACATGACCTATTCTGTGGTTTTCACAGTGGCTAGGGTTCCAACATAGTTAAGGATCACACACCATGTACCCAATCCCTCTCTCTATGTGAGCCTCCATGGGAATCTTTGATGTGTTCCTGCTACACATTCCCAAGTCACCATGGGGTAGGAGACACTATGTTCTCACTACTGTAAACAATCCTCTAATAATTATGTCATTTATCAATTCTAGCAAATTTTTCTAATAAATTCCATATTTATTTGGGAAAAAATATTGCTGATAAAGGGAACCCTTTATCAGTGTTTTTTTAGTGTTTATAAAAGAGAACCATTATATGTACTTTATTAGCGCTAATGAAGGTCTACAATAAATTTAATTAATTAAATGAATAAAAATATAAAATGTAACAATTTCATTGATTAAATAATTATCATTGAAAATGAATAAATTTAATATACAAATAAGTAAATTAAAAAATTTATATATAGTATATATTAAAGATACAAATATGTAAAATGAATAAAATTAAATAATTAAACAAATATAAAAATTAAAATGAGTAAACGAACTGAAAAATTAATCATTTTTTTAATTAAATAATTATTGATAAAAATGAATAAAACTAATATACATATATATTGACTATAAATATTAGAAAATATTATATAGTAAATATAAATATATTAAATGAATTTATTGTAATAATTTAACAGAAAACCGAAAAATGAATAAATTAAAAAATTATTTAAAATTTTATTAATGAAACAATTATTAATAAAAATTAATATGTATAAAATATATATATATATATATTAATTATAAATGGTAACAAAATTATATCTTAAATATAAACATATATAATGAATAAATTTTAATTAAAAACATATAATTCATAAATTATTTTTCATATTGTTTGATTTTCCAATTTAACCTATATCAAATGCCATTTTTTACATTAATGTCATGTATGCACACACACAGATATATATATATATATATATATATATATATATAATTATAGCATTTTTATATAAAAATCCACACACAAATATATTTATGCAATATATATAAACACATACACATAATATTTTTGAAATTTATTCAAATTTTAGTATATTTAATAATTTTATTATGAAATGATACATTTAATATATTATGTTTGTAATTGGTCAATTTTATTTATTTATTTTTAATACTATTACTGTTAGGATATTCATTTTTAAGATTTTTTTATTTTTATTTTTTTTAAACATGATAATTTATAATTATTAGTTTATATTTATTTATTTACTATGTTTTAGTATCTTTAATATGTATTAATATTTACTAATATATATATATATATATATATATCAATTATTTATTTTTTTATTTAATTAATAAAAATTATCAATTTTTTCAATATTTTCAAAGTGTACTCATTTTGAATTTTTCAATTTCACTCATTACAAAAAGCATGTATTTAAGATTATAAATATACTAATAATGTTAAAAATCAATTTTATATAAATAATAACAAATAAATATATCCATAACTCTATATTTATTTTATTTATAAATTTATATATTTATAATTATTATAAATAAAAAATATTTTTTGGAATAAGTATTTATATAATTATAAATAAACAATTATATATATTAAAATAATTATAACATTATAATAAATTTATTTGAATAATTAAAAATATTAGTCCTTTATTATCACTAATAAATATCTCTTTTATTAGCACATTTCATTTTAATGCAGATAAAAGAGATCTTTATCAGAGCTTTTCTAAAAGCGCTCTGAAATACTTACACAGACTACTTAAATGAACCCTAATTATGACTCGATAACTCACTATTCTCAAGATCTCAAAGAACTCTTTGGCTATTGGGGCGACTCTACTACATTCCCTCAAATGAATTAAGTCTATAATACAGTGTATGTTATTTTCTAGTGTTCCCCTATCATTGATGGATTTTTTGGGTTCCTCGTTTTGCATTTTTTTCACACTTCTTAACCATTAAGAATCCAACATCTCATATCATTTCCATTGAAAGAATCAAACCCCAAAATTTAATGTTATTGTATATTATTATTTCTCAACTTTTGTTTCCCACATCAAAATTCAGGTTATGTCCCGGTTTAATTTTTTTTGATGTCTATCATTTTTGGTGGGTTTCAGACCACTGTGTGGGCACCGCACAGTTGTCGGTACCACTTGGTTAACCCAAGTAATTGTGTGATTTCCCACAAGTTAACATAAATAAATATTGATGCGAACAAAATGAAAATAAAATAATGATGATGATATAAAGATTTAAAAGATTGTATTAATAATAATAATGATGTTTCCATTATTATTATATATTTTATTATTGTGTTATATTATTATTAATACTAATAATAATAATAATAATACTATTATTATTATTATTATAAATTGTTAAAAATAGAATAATTAAACCCTAAGGGGTTGACCCCCCCCCCCCCCCACCTGCGCGCTACGCTCCTGTAGCAACACCCCCTCCCTGTCTAGCCTGTGGAGGTGGCACCCCCTCACTGTCCAGCTGGCTGTGACGACCCCTCCTCCTTGTCTGGCCCATGGTGGTGGCCCCTCCTCCTTTTCTATCCAACAATGGCAGCCCCTACTCCTCTCTTGTGCAACACCAATCCCACCTCGACTCCCTCCTCATGTGTCGGTCGCGCCCGCAGCGTCGTCCTACTCCAACCCTTTATGCACACCACTTGGTTCCCTATTCCAGTAGCCACATCCGGCCCACCTCCTATCAATGTCCAGCCACCTCCAACCAACCTTGGGCCACCACCCTACTCCCAGCCACCTAAACCCCCAATAGTATCCCTTCTCGGTTGGCTGACTTCATGGGCAGCAGCCTATTCCAGGGGCAGCCTCCCTCGCTGATGCCCTATCCTATGAGAGGAACCCCACCTGTGCCCTTTCCAGCGCACATTCCCTCATCGGTACCCACTTCGAAGAGAAACTCCCCATTGGTGATATTTTCCTTCGCCAAGGGGTCCCTTTTTGTTGTTTTTTTTTCTTTGTCCAAAAATTAAAGTTTCTGATTTTCCTTTTTTTTCTTGGTGTTGAGGATATCCGATTTATGTATTGGGACCCATCAGTCCATGTTCCGGCATCCGCCACCAAGGGTGAGGTGGATGGACTCGATTTTTCATGGATTCCACTATTTCAGGTATGATTCTATACCTAATGACTTGTTTTTTCACATTCGATTTTCGGGTCTTATGTTTTATGTGAGTCCCTGCTATTTTGTTAGATGTGCGATGTTCTTTGCCTCACTAATTTTGGGAACCGATAATTGTTGCATGGAGTTTAGATCGTTTCTATGGGTGCACGTGCATTTTCCCTAGTATGGATATATATATATATATTCTAAGTGTGTGTTCCCACATGGTGTGGGTAACACGTGCATCAGTTTAAATGTGTCTCTCTCTCTCTCTCTCTGTGTGTGTATATATATATATTTGGAAGTATGTGTGTGCGTGTGTGTGAGTGGGTCATTGCTTGTGTTAGAAAGTTTCGGCTTTAATTCTTTGACGTAGGTGAATCCATGATTTTCCTTTCCATTTCATTTACATTGATGTTGGATGTTTATTTAAATTTATAACCTTGTTGCACACCTATATGATACTCATATTAATATTGTTAGGATGTTTTGAAGTTGTTATGTCTTTTCAAAAATATGTTTTTAGATGAATCTTGGTTTATGCCCTTAGGTGTTGTGCCTAAGGTTTTTTCTAAAAATTTAATATGTGTTCCTTGGGTGAAATTGGATGGTAAGGTGGGGTCTCCCCATTTAATTGTATTGTTAAATTGGTTTTGGATTGGGTTTTCAAACTCTACATGTCAAACATGATGTTTTCTTCTTGGTGTAATTTTGTGTTTATTTTAGAAAGGGTTTTTCGTTTATGAACATATTTTGGATTTAAGAAATGATAGAAATGGATGGTTTTGTGTTGACAGAAAATGGTGGTATTTATGAAATTTTGTTTCAAATGATTTGGTGGGTTTGAGAGTGTTCCATCAGATTAAGGCACCACCATTGGCTAGGTGCACACATGGTTGTGCAATCTAGTGACGATGGAATCGTAGAGCTAGTGGCCCTCAAGAAATCCTCTTCTCCATTCCATCCTATTTCTTATAAAATGGTTTTTTGTTTTCCAAAATGGGGGAAGTGGTGCTTCTTTTGGTCAAAAGGTAGTTTCAAAATGTTTTCCTCTTGGTTTGGCCCGGTTGGCCTTGAAATGTACTTGGGTGACTGGTTAAAAGTTAAGGCATATTTTGTACATTATTAATGATTGTTGGCTTGGATGTGATTCAAAAACATGTTTGTCACATTCATATGCTTTGTTGGTTTTAACATGGATCAATATGATCTTGGGCATGTTTTGGAAATTGTTTGGTTTAAGGGATTGTTTGGCCATGTTTATTTAAATGTATTGTTTGTTGTGGTTTTGGGAAATGTGTTCAATGTGTTTTTGGTAAATCCTTAAGTGTTGATAAGCTAAATTCCAGATTGGCACTTTGTGAAGACTATTTGAAAAAAAAAGCTTGATCTTTGTCAATTTTTGACGAACATTTGGCATCTTTGAAGTAGTTTTTTTCAAAACCCTTCTTAGGATATGTCTCTTTCCCCCATTGATTAATTGTGAGATGGGAGGGTCATCAGTATGCGAACTCCTTAGTAAGATAAATATTTTATGAAATGGGACTAACCATGAAGTGGTTGAGGTGGTTCTGAATTATATAGTGTTCTTGGTTATATTTGTATATGGTTTATTGTTTGAATTTTTGGCACACCTCTTTGTGAACATAGCACGGAAATCTAGCATAGCAATGGGGTTATTGAGAATTATTGCTACACCGAAAGTTTATGTACTATCTAGTAGCCCATATTAGAAGGATATTTGGGATTTTGGATATGGGATTGGGCCCCTCGGTCTGACCTGAGAAAGGGTGACCAGCCATTAGGGATTTTGATTTTTCCATGTGTGTCTTTCTACTCCGGATGGATTCATTGGTATTAGTATGTTACTTTCTTCCTTAGAGTTCCTAGGTTATTCGTGAACCTTTGGTACGAGAAATATTAGTACAATTTCCATTGTTGTGTACGGAATCATACCCTTGAACTTGGTTTTCATGTTTTCTTATCAAATTTTTTTCTATATATGGTTGGTTTTAAAAAGGATTACAATCAAGCTATTATGGAAAAGTTTTGGTGAGCCTCTGTTTTGAATGTATGGTTGGTTTTAAATCCTATAACCGGATCGAATGGGGTTTCATCAATAGGGTCCTCTCAATGATGGGTTTCTTATACTGGTCTACAGACCTCATTTTTAGATGAGTTAGCTCTCCCTGGTTGGTTGTGTCTTTCGTGGGAAAGTCTCATGGAATTTTTAAAGCTACCCATGGGCTTAGAAAAGGTGACCTGCTCCCCCCTACAATTTTCATCTTGATGCAGGACACACTCAGATGGCTAATCATTGAGATAGTTTGTTCTGGAGATATTATTCCTTTTCCAGGAAAATGAATCTTCCCTCTATATCTCATTTGATGTTTGTAGATTACACCATCATTTTCAGAAATGCTAGTAGGAGGTTGGCCTATGGGATTAATTGGTATTTGGATGAATAATGTTCCTGGATTGGCCAGATCGTTACCAGATCCAAGAGAAACATTTTCATTTATAGTAAATGTGGAACAAGACGGGTTTATGATTTTTGAAATGAGTTTAACATTCATAGTGGATCTTTTACATTGGATTACCTTAGCCCCCCAATTTCGTTAGAAAGAAATATCATTAATTACTTCAATCAGATTCTGAAAAGAATTACTAGCCATGTTATAAATTGGAAGAATATCTACCTCTCATTTGGGGTCCGTAGTACACTGGTCAATAGAATCCTCTCTAGAATTCATATCCATTCTCTATCTTCCATTAAAGTTCCAAAGGGGGTCATTACTGCAATCTATAAAAATTTGGTGTGGTTTTTCTGGGATGGTTTATCTAAAATCAAGAATCATTGGTCCTCATGGGAAATGATGGAGAGGCCTATTCTCTAATTAGGGATCATGGTTAATAATATTGCAAACAACATGCACTGTATGAATGAGAACCTTGTGTAGGAGGTTGTGGAGGAGAGTACTCTTTGGGGGAAAATCATGTCATCAACTTCTATGGGAATTATGGGGGTTCCCATGGACCCCCTTTCTGGGAAATGATTTCCACTATCAATTTGAACCTCCTCTATCACTATCGGCAGATTTTTGGTGGAGGTAACATCCTTTTATAGAAAACTAATTGGGTGGGCCCCTTTCTCGGTGATCTAGGGTGTCCTTTCCCTCAGATTACATTCAAGGAGGACAATATGCATCCAAGAATTATGTATTTTGTTCTGGATGAGGATCAGTAGGGAGTTTTTGATCTCATCAACATCAATTCCAAACCGGATAGGTGCGTGTTTACACCATCCTCGTTGGGGTTCTTCACTTCCAAGGATTTACAGAGGAATATTATTTCCCATGATCAATCTGATAGTTGTAATATAATTGTGTGGAGTAGGAAAATTTAAACCAAATATATCTTCTTAACTGGGAGAATCTGGATCCCCGTTGTTCTAACCGATTACAAGGTCAAGAAGTTGGGTATTGACCTTACCTTTTAATGCCACTGTTGTACTAGGAATCAAGAGGAGAGTAAGAACCAAAACTTTTTTATAGTGACTAGTATTAGGAGATTTGGAACATCTTTGGTGATTTCTCAGTGCTGCACTATACTACTATTTCAGATGGAACATTCTTGGAGCGGTGGTTCCTTGGAACAAATAACTCAGTTGTGGAATGATTGGTGAATGATCTCATTTTGAATGCAGCATGTTTGTTCATTTTGAAAGCCAAAAATAAGACCAGGTACGATGGAATTACATCCTCTAGTAGATCCATCATTATGATAACATGGTCACTCCTGTTAGATGTGGTTTATGGTATCAACAACATGTGTGATGTGCCTTCCCTGGGAGTTTTGTAAAGTAGTGTTTCCCTAGAAAATTCAGTTTCTAGAGGGAATAGTGGACAGTGGGTACAATGGAATCCTCTATCTTTTAGCTTCATGATTAATGTGGATGGTTCATGCACAGAGGGTATCATTCACAAAAGTGTTGTGGTTCATGATTTCAAGGGAAGCGTCATTCTTGCGTTTTCTGCTTTCTATGGATAAGGGATATCAATGAAATCTTAATCCATAGCAATCATCGCATGTTTTAATTTATTCCAACTGGAGAATATTTCTCTCTTCTATGTTGAGATAGATTCTATGGATATCCATGACTCCATGCATGGAAATGTTTCTATTCCGTGGTTAATTTTTTACACCATCAGAAAATTTAAATCCATTCTGGGAAACAACAGTTCGGTGGTACATACATGTAGGGAAATGAACATCTTTGTAGACCATCTTGCATCCATGGCTCTTACGAATCAAGAATATAGTGTCATTTTTTTCCCTAGGTCCCTCTTTTTTAATCCAGAAGGGGTGAATTTGATTAGAGGTGATGAGAATGGCCTTCACTGCTTTAGACCCCCTAGGTCATTCCGTGGGTCTTTTGATATTTTTTTATTTTTTGTCTGGTGGTACTTATTCTTGGTTAATAAAACTTTATCTCTAATGATGATGAATTGTGATTGTCAGTTTTTAAAAGGATGTGTATATATGAAAAACGTATTTTTATAACTGTATTTCAAACTCATTTTGTTGGGCTGATTTGGAATTGGAAAATGCATGGATTCTGGCATTCATATTTGGAACCTCTACTGAGAATTTTAATACTAACACCTATCCTATATTTTCATATCCAGGATCAGTTCTTTGGTTTATGTTCCTGTTTCTTTTTCCTGTTGAGGTTGGTTATTGGTGTTAGAGGTGACCTAGAGGTCACATGGAGGTATGTCTAGTTTTGTTATCTTTTCGCTGCTAATTTTTTAATTTTTTATTGACAGTATTTATTTATCTCTTTATCTTTTTTCTTTAGAGAAATCATTCCTCATGGTTAACATTTGATGGCCGATACTAGTTTCCATCCTGTGGGGACCAGGAACGTTCCTCAGGCCACATCGCGGTCCAGTTCGAGTGACTGTTTCTGGGTCGACCTAGGATGGTTTGTGAAACATTTGTATCATAGAAGGCCCTTGCAATTTTGGGTTTCTGGTAGAGGAATATTTAGATTGTTGGGGCTCAAGAGGTAGGTTATGGGTCGGTACCTGATCACCACTGCTCTTGATCAGACTAGATTTACCAGGGGCAGTGTGGGATTTCAGTCTTTTGTCATGGGTTGTTTCGGATTGAAGGAAAATAATTGAGGGAAATAGGCTTATGTTGTGTCCTCACATGGGGTGGTGACCCAAGTGACGTCTAGGTGACCAATTCAAGGTCCACTTAGTGTTATGACTTACATGGGGCATGGCTCACCACCATGTCTTCGAGTTAGGCTTAAGAACTAGTTCCTAATTCTGGTGGGTTTTTGTTGGTTCTGTTACATTTTGATCTTAGTTGATGTGAGTGTGTGTTTTAAATGAAATTAGTATTTTAATTGAAAAGTTTTTCTTTTAAATTGTGTTGAAATTGGTAAAGTTGTTTTTTAAAGTGCATGTGTTTCTATTTGGAAAATTTTTTGGTGTCTAAATTTGATAAGGAGAAAAGTTGTTTGAACCATGGAATTATTTAGAGGGTCACTTGTTCGTGGGTGAAAATTTCCTCAGTTGATGTAAGAGGGATTGAATGAACGCACATGTGATGGTTTATAAGGTTCCATAGGCGAGTTTAAAAATTTAAAATCAATGGAAGTGTTTGGAAATGTAATTTTCACATGTGTTTGTATATGTTAGTCTTATGTGCATGTTTCCCTTTCCTTGGTCAATTACATTGATTGATAATTGGCTTGATGCTGATCACAGTTGTGTTTCTCTTGTTGTTCTGAGTATGCCTCCCAAAAAAATTGATATGTTTTCCAGTGAATCCATCCCAGTTTTCATTTATTTTTGTGTGTTTCCTATATATCATGGTAATCAATGTCAATTAGAGGTAGTTGTGTGGTTTGTCTAATTATAGTGGTCCTTCGAGTTGTTGGTAACTCCCAGGGTCGTTATGGTTCGTGTCATCTCAGTTTTGTGAGAGGATCTAGTTTTGGACTAGTGGATGTTGGGTCCCTCACCATCATTAGTATTTGGATTGTGGTCAGTTTTTGTGAGCTCTCCTCATCTGAAGAGTGACGTGTGCTATAGAAAACTTTTTTTGAAGGATCTTGTTCATTAGTTTCGACTTACAGTTCGTCGGACCATTATCATGCATGCCACTAGAGTGTCTGGTTCAAGCATCCTAATCCATCTTGTCTGATCCCTTCTAATTCATGCTATTATGTGACCATTTGGGTCACTGAGAAAGGTTCCAAAAGAATTATCATTCGAGGAAGAAGTCATGGTCAGGGGTATGCCAGAACCTGACTGTGAGGCATATAATGCTTCGGCCATCAAATCCCTAGCCTCTGGTAACAGGGTGAAGCTTTTACATAGTTAGGAGTTGCCGAGGGGGTGTGGAATCTCTGTTTGAATCACCTTTTATGCTTTGAGATAGAAATATCCAAACTTTCCTTGTTCTATTTTTTTCACCGTCACAAAGACAAACTTTTTGTGATTGTATGATGAGCACTTTCTTTCATAATCCAAGAATCATAACCTTCTCCTACTATGGAATTCAAATCGTTCATTATCCTTGAAGGGTGTTGGGCCCATGAATAAATGTTCCATTCTAATTTTGAGTTTGTTATTAACGGCATTTGTTAGAGGGATTTTTGGTTTCGTGGAATTGATGGGAAGCATTGAGTTAATTTATCATCCTTAGGTTACTGGGTTGTTTTATAGAAATATTTCTATCCAAGTATCAGGGGTTTTGTTGGATCCATGTAGAGAATGTGACTGAGTTCGTTTGGGAAGTTCCCACATTGCCCCCCCACTCTGGGGTTATGTATTCGGGTTAAAAGGTTTCTGTGTTAGTGAATTATCATTGTGGGGAGAACCCTAGAGTGTTCTCCCATAAATCTTGGATAGTGGTTTTCCATGAATTGGTCGAGTGTGACATGTGTTGGGAATGGTCAACCTGAGCCTCTTGGCATCCTTTGGTTTTTTCTGGGCATGGACTCATGTTTTGTCAACTATTGGCATGGTGACATTCTAAGGGAATAATGTTTTGTGATGGTAAAATTTCCGCACCCCGACAATTGATATTATTTTATTTTATTATTTCTTGAAATAGGAATCTTGCCTCAAGAATCAAGATGTGTCCTAATTTAAACATTTTTTTTTGATGTTTTTCATTTTTGTTGGGTTTCAGACCAGTGTGCATGAACCGCACGGTTGGTGATACTGCATAGGAGACCTAGGTGACCATGTGATTTCCCACCAGTTGAAATATATAAATATTGATGAAAAAAATTAAAAGAATATAAAATAAAATAATAAAGATGAGAAAAAAATTAAAATATTCTTTTAATAATAATTATGATGTTACCATTATTATTATTTGATTTATTATTGTGTTATATTATAATTAATACTAAGATTATTATTATTATTATTATTATTATTAATTGGAAATATATGTATATATATAATCCCTAGGGGGGTTAAACCCCCCACCCCAACTTCCTCCGGCGCGATGCACTGACTGAGCCCCCCCCCCCATGTCCAGCCCATGGCGGGGACACCCCCACACTATCTAGCCAGTGGTGGCATCCCCTCCTTCCCATCTAGTCCGCGGAAGTGCCCCCCTACTCCTCTGCTGTGTGGAACCACTCCCCCTATAACTCTCTCCTCCTTTATCGATCACACCCATGGCGTTACTCTCCTCTGATGATAGCTACACACCACCCACCTCCTTGGACCATTATCTTTTTCGGGCCCACCTCTGGTCGCATCCAGCTGACCTTCATCTGCAGCACTACTTTTGGAAACCCGATCCACTTGTGGTCTCCCTTCTTGTCCATCCTCCTTCTCCAAAAGTCGACATTTTCGATAAAGGCCTCCCTTGCCAATGCCCTCTCTGGTGCATGCAACCTTGCTAGTACTCTTTTTGGCATGCGCACCCCCATCGATACCCACATCGGTGTGCAACTCCCCATTGGTAAGATTTGGTTTCACATAGGGGTCCCTTTTTAAGGATTTTTTTCTTTGGAGAAAAATTGTGGTTTGTGATTCATGTGTCTTTATTGGTTTCTAGGATATGTGATTGATGTATTGGGATCCATTAGTCCATATTCTAGCACCCGCTGCCAAGGGAAAAGTGGATGGATTCAATTTTCTTTGCCACCATTGATTTGTGTAAGAGTCTATACCTGCTGACAAGTTCTTCGCTACTTAATTTATGGTTAACTGGTTTATGTGTGTTCCTGGTGTTTTGTAGGATGTGTGATGGTCTTTGCCTTACTAATTTTGGGTGTCAGGAATTGTTGCTGGGAGTTGAGAATGTTTCCCAGTGCGCACATGCATTTTCCTAGGTATGGTTATATATATATATATATATATATATATATATTCTAAGTGTGTGTTGCATTATGGTTTGAGGATTTGATACTTCAGATTAAAGGTATACATATATATATATATATATGGAAGTGTGTTCGTGCATGCATGCGAGCGGGTTATTTCCTGAGTTAGAATGTTTTGGCTTGACTTCCTTGAGGTAGGTGAATCCATGATGTTCATTTTAATTTCATTTTATTTGATGCATGATGTTAATTTTAATGTATAACCGTGTTTTTCACCAATATTATACTACAATTAATCTTGTTAGGATGTTTTTCAGTTGTTATGTTTTTCAAAAAGTAGGTTTTTACATGAATCTTGATTTATTACCGTGTGTATTATGCCTAAGGTTTTTACTAAAATTGTAATTTGTGTTCCTTGAGTGAAATTAGATGGTTGAGTTTGGTTTTATCATTAAATTTTTTGTTAAATTGGTTTGGATCATGTTTTAAACTCTACATGTGAAACATGGTGTTTTCCTCTTGGTATGGTTTTTAGTCAATTTTAGAAAGGGTTTTTGGTTTATGAACATGTGTTGGATTTTAAAAATTAGAGAAATGGATTCTTTGTGATGAAATCAAATGGGGTATTTATGATATTTGGTTTCAAATTAGTTGGTTTGTTTTAGAGTGTTCCATCAGATGAAGGCACCACCATGGGTGCACTAGGTGTACACATGGTTGTGCAATCAAGTGATGATGGAACCCTTGAGCTAGTCTACCTCAAGAACACCTCTTCTATATTCCCTTATTTTTCTTATAAAATTGTTCTTTGTTTTCCAATATGGGTAATTTGGCGCTTCTTGGGTTGAAAAGGTGGATTCAAAATTTGTTACTCTTATTTTTTCAGCTGGCCTTGAACGTACATGGGTGAGTGGTTGGAAGCTAAGTCCTATTTGGAACATTACAAAATAATGTTTTCTTGGATTTAATTCAAAAAACCATTTGGTACATTAATATTCTTTCTATGTTTTAACATGGCTCAAAATGAACTTGGGCATGTTTTGGAGAAATTTTTTAAGGGAATGTCTGGCCATGGGTATTTAATTGTAATGTTTGTTGTGGTATTTGGAAATGGATGAAAAATGTTTTGGTTAAATCCTAGAGTTTTGTAATGATAAAGGCTTGATTGGCTCTTTTTTATTCCAATTTAAAAAAATTTTGATTTTTGGAACCTTTTGAGGCCTATTTGGAATCATGGAATTAGTTGTTTGGAAAACCCCTCTTAGGTTAGGGTTCCCACCTGATTTATTTATTGTGAGATGGGTGGGTCCTTGGTATAAGAACTCCATTGTATGATAATTATTCTAAGACATATAACTAACCCTGAGGTGGTCAAGGTGGTGTCAGATTGTGTATTTTTCTTGTTTATATATGTATATTGTTTGTTTTTTGAATGTGTGGCACACCACTTGGTAAACATAGTATAGAAACCTAGCATAGTCTAGGGTTACAAAGAACGATTAGTACAACAGAAGTTCATTTACTATCTATTGTCCCACAGTATGTGGATATTTGAGATTTTTTCTATGGGATTGGGCCCCTTGATCTGACCTAAGAAATGGTGTCTGGGTATTAGGGCATTTTATTCATTAGTGTGTGGCATGATACCAGGGATGGAGTCATAGGTATTAGAATATTATAGTCATCCTCTGAGTTCCTTGTTTTCCATTAACCTTTGGTATGATCACTATTAGTAACATTTCTCTTTTTGTGTGTGTAATTATACACTTGAACTTAGTTTTGGTGTTTTCTTGGAAAACCTTTTTTTATGTATGCTTGGTTTTAATAAATATTTTGAAGTAGCTATTTCTGAATATTTTCTATGAGACCCCATTTTCTTTTATTTTCCTTCTTTTTTAAAAATAAATTTAATGTAATTGTGATTTTTAGTTTTAAAAATGTAGTTTATATATGAAAACCTTATTTTTATAACCATAGTTCAATGATGTATTAATAGGCTATTTTGGGATTGGAAAATACATGGATTGTGTTGTTCACTATTGGCATCCAATCTAAGCATTTTGAGGCTCATGCCTATCCTATATTTTTATATGTAGGTTCAATTCCTTGGATCAGGTTCATTATTTCACTGTCCGTTGTGGTAGGTTGTTACTGTTGGAGGTGACCAAGAGGTCACACAGAGGTATGTGTAGTTTTTTATATTTTTTCTTTGAGTTTTACATTTTTTTCTATCAATCATTATTTATATGTTTAAATTTTTCTCATGGAAAATATCATTTCAAACTGTTAAATTTTATGTCTGACACTTTTTTCCAACCCTTGGTGATCATGAACCCCCCCTCGGGGCATGCCTCGGGACAGATCGAGTGACCGGTTTAAGGTCAACCCGAGGAGGTTCATGACATAAATACTGAGTGGTTCTATTTCATCTTTTACCTCTAAAGACAATGGATTTATATAAAGGGTAGGATATTTTCATATAGTAATTTCATTCAACATATGAGTATGGGCCTGTATGGATTAATAAAATAGATTTTTTACCACACGCTACTGAAAAGGTAATTTCTTCTATATCCCGTAGAATTGACACAAAAATATAGTGATTGAAAAGTTTGTCTGGCTGATGTGAAAACCTAAATTTGGAACTATTTGGGTATACTTGTTATGAAATATTTAAAAATGGAATCATATTGAAACTATGGATATTGGTATTGGTTATATAAAAAATAAAAAACATTCCAAACATAACAAGTAAACTTTAAATATATAAAGAAAGAAAAGTTATGTTGTATACCTAAGTTACGATATAAAATTTAGGTTATTTTTCATTTATTTTTTCCTTGACCAATCTTCTTTAGTCTCATACCTTTTTTAAGAGTTGATAGATACGAATCAGTATAAACATATGAAATTTCATGTTATTTTTTTAATTTTTTTTACATATTTCTAGAATCAATTATAAATTTATATAAAAAGAAAAATGAATAAAAAATAAATATCATATTCTTATATACTTATTAGTGAGGAATAAGTTTATATATATTATTAATTGGTTGAGTTTTTTTATGTAACCCCATATAAAGATACTATAAATTATTTTTTTCATACATATATTTAAATTAATTCATGTAACATATTTTAAAAAATACTTAATTTATGAAACGACATATTAAATAGGGAATGATTGAAAGAGAAGGCCAGGGGTTCAATTTTAATATATATTATTTTGTAACTATTTCTGAATGATTATTATTTTTTAGAAGTGGAAAATTATGTGAATATCTACATAAATATTAAATATGTCACCACTCTGACACATAGATCTACATAGGAAGGTGACAATGAATATCCACTATATGTTAGAACTTATATTGATCCTCATTTCCTTATGTTAATTTTAGATCTACTTATATCTATGTGGTATTATTTTCAATGAAAGGATGATATAGTTTCTATGGTTCCAGTACGAATTTATAGTAATATATCATAATAATAAATTTATGATTCAATTGAATGTATTCATTCCATTTATAAGAGTAAAAAACATTAGATTAATAATGTTCATAAGTTGAAATATTCATCCTTTAACGGTATGTATGTTATTGGGGGTATAAAATGGTATATAAAAAATATCCAAAATTTGAATGTGAGGCATACTTGATTAGACGGAGGTGATGCCTATTGAAGGTGGGGCGAGATTCATTTCATCAAGACCATTATAGTAGAGGTATTTCAATTCCTCTGCAATTGTGGATAATTTTTGGGTGATTCCAACAGTATAGGTTACTAGGACACTTTAATACTTATTAACTCATTGATTTGAGATACTTCAATTGATGTAGATAGCTGGGGAACCCTCAATTGTGTTTTTGAGATATTAATTCAAGGTAGTGTCATTAGACATGATTTGTAGGTTATTTATAGATGAGTAGTCAATGGATGATTCTAGACATGGTACTCCTATAGTGATATGTACAATCCTAGTATATTATGCTCATGTTGATCGTCATGGGACTCATAAGCTTCCTATTCTTTATTTATGAGTATCTTATATTTCATCAGGGATTGGGATTAGAACCTTTTCATAATTTTATTATAATTAATATTCATTATAAGTAAACATATAGAAAAAATAGTAATCATTTTAAATTTTATTTATGAGTATCTTATATATATATATATCCATTATCTATACCTACACAATCCCACCCATACACTAAAAACACATTCCAACTTCATACAATACCATTGTGAACTACATCTCCATCCACTATTGTGAAAGAAGAATACAACACATACTATTCATACGAAATGTAAATAATTTTTCATAAAAAGGACCACAGGTTTCAAAAATAAGGTTGTGTAAAAAGGATTCATTTTGGTAAGACAGATATAGAACACAATAAACTCCATGCATAACAGTCCACAATTGTATGCATCTTGCATAAAATTTTTAACTAACTATAATAGAGATATAATACACCAATATTTTATTACAACTAACCTTCACTAACTTTATTTAATCCTCCCTAAGTTTCTTAATTTCCTTCCATATCTGGATGATGGATTTGACTCCCTATTTCAATATAGTCTCCCTCTAATCATTGGGGTTCCAAAGTTACATGATAAAGTAACTCCTTCTCAGATTGTATTCATTAATCTCCATAAAATATTACACCATGGATTTGAATACCAAATTTTCCAACACATTCTTATACTCTATTATCCTTTCATCCTCCTCATTTACTACTTTCATTAAATTCAAAAAATGATACAAACAAATTATTCATAACATAATGAATAAATTTGTTTGATTTCCTAATATAAATTTTGTTATACAACCCAATATGCTACTTTTGAAATCATTTCCACAAAAAAGTAATTTTATTTTGAGTGTGGTAACATTGTATCCTATTTGAAATCCAAATTTAGGCATACATGGATGATAATACTACTAAGATGAGTAATCTAATCTGACTCTCGAAGGTATTCCTCCCATAATGGGGTGAGTTCTTAGGCCATGTTTTTATCTTCATCTTCATGATACTTCTATTGGAATAATGGAGAAATGGATATTTTTTAGTCCCTCCCATATTCCACACATTAATACCACCACCCGTTTCTCTCTCCTCTAAGACCAAAATAAAATAAAATTTCAGAGGAGGTGAAAAACAATAAAGGTTTGTGAGTGTAATTGAATGACTGTGAGTAGAATCCATGTGTATTTTAATATACATAAGTTCATTTTTAATGTAATATGTTATAATCCATAATTAATATTTAATTTATGTTGTTTTTAACCTCAGTGGAATCTCGACCATCATTTACCAAATAATTATTATTGCATTTTGTTGCTTGAGACTGATCCCTCATCTCTGATTTTTTTCTTTTTACAACTTGAAGAATTAGTCATCCAAAATGATCACCAATATACTATATGGGATGAATTTTGGTTATATTAGTTCAATAAAAAAAGGTTTATGTCCCCAAAATATGGATGAAAAATATCAAACAAAAAAATAAAATAACAACTGTTCGGGTGGTATGCCATCAAAGAAAAATTGTAACCACAATGATGGGAGGAACACTAGTTTGAAAGAGGGAGTCCAATCCATCACCATAAGATAGAATAAAATCATCATATGAGGATAGATTAAATAAATGTAATGAAGGTTATTTTTACATGAGTATTGAAGTAATATATATCTATTCAAGATAGTCACAATTTTAATTAATAATGCATCAAAATGTGGACTTTTATACATCATGTGTGTTATATTGTTTTTATTAAAGACAAATTAGATGATAGAAAACTCATGCAGAAAATGTCTTCAACACATGATGATGTTTCTAATCCTGAGGATGAATATAATATTGATGATGAAATTATAGAATTATTAGAGGATCAACAACATGTTGATAAGAAAAACAAAAATGATGCAACATCATAGCGGTGAATTAAATTATCATGGGAGGAAGTCAGGATATAAAAGTTGAGGTTGGTTGGAATCCGCATGACAAACCTATTGACCCCAAAAAGTAAATTTTCATTAGATATCTTGGGGTTAAAATTTGGACGAATGATCTGATTGATATTTATTCATGGCATTGCGAACAACCTGTACTAAAGGAATTCCTTTCGAAATAAATAAAGATAATTTTACAATATGATTTAACTATTTACTAAAAATATATATATAATGAATGATTGATTTAATTTTTGATTATGACCTGCATACATCTTTTATTTTAGATGATTTATGTATGAAATTTTTCTTAATGGCTACTAAAAGAACCCATTAAGGCTTCCAAACCCTTCTTATGAATATACATCTCAGGGATACTGAGGGGAAAATAAATCCCCACCCACCGCATATTTATGAAAACATTATAAAGAAGGAAAAAATGAATTATTTTATCAATATTCATTATGAGAAATCACTTCATCAATATTAAATTCGATTGTATACTATTTGACATTATTAATTTCATCCAACCAAATTCAAAATTGTAAATTTATGAAATATCAAAGTAGTGTTGAAAACAAATAAGGTGCATCAAACCCAATGTTCCCATATCGTAAAGTATAGATGATGTATACCTCATTAGATGAGAGATTGGAATGTATTTTAAATCATCAATAAATGTTTAATTATGTGATATTAAATAAAATATCACTACTACAAATCATGCCTTTCTTAGTGATAGAATATATCAACACTAGAAAAAATCATTGATTATGTCCATCTTTATCATATCTAAAAAATCGCTTTTAAAGGTAACCATTTATAATCACTGATAAATGGCACCCTTTATCAGTGCTTTTCTTAGCACTGATAAAATGCACCCGTTATCAGCACTTTATGTTAGTCCTGACAAAGGAAACCTTTATTAGCACTTTATTTTTAGCATTGATAAACGGTGCCCTTTATCCGCATGTTTTTATTGATGATAATATTTTCCCTTTAACAATGATTTTTTATCACTGGTAATGGTCTAAAATAAATATTAAAATTAAACAAAAAAGAATAAAAAGAGTAAATTGAGAAAAATATGAAACATTTTATTAATTAAATAATTATTTATAAAAATTGATTAATTTATGACACATATATATCAATTATAAATATTAATAAATAATATATATTAAATATTGATATATTAAATATTGATATATTAAATTAACTAGTATAATATATATATATATATTTTTAACTAAAAAAATATTACAGTATTATTCATTTTTAATGTTGTTCGATTTTTCAATTTAACCTATATCAAATATTGTGTGATGAATTTATTTCACACACACATATGTATACATATATATATGTGTGTGTGTGTTTATGTGTGTGTGTGTGTTTTTGTGTGTGTGTGTTAATGCATTTTAATACAAAAACTCCAATAAAAATATATTTATGCAATATATAGAAACACATACAATAAATATTTATGTAATTTATTAAAATTTTCATATATTTAATAATTTTAGTATAACATGATACCTTTAATATATATTGTGTTTGAAATCAGTTAATTTTATATGTTTTTTTTATATTATAGTTTGGGTATTCATTTTTAATGTTTTTTATTTTATCGTTGAATTTGATCATTTTATATTAATTATTTATATTTATTTGTTTACCATGTTTGAGTATTTTAATGATGTATTCATCAAATTCAATTCATATATATATATATATCAATTTGTTTAGTAACATATATTTAATTAATAAAACATATCCATTTTTCGTAATGTTTAATGTGAATTCATTTTGAATTATTCAATTTTACTCATTTTTAAATTGCATGTTTTTAAGATTATATATCCATTAATAATGTTAGAAACATATTTTTAAATAAATAATTATAAAAAATATTTCTATAAATATATATTCACTATATTTATAATTATTATAAATAAATAAATAATTGTTATTTAAATAAGTATTATATAATTATAATTTAATAAATATATATAATTAAATAATTATAAGTGTATAATTAACTTATTTATGTTATTATGATATTATAATAATGTTATTTAAGTAATTATAATTATAAACCATTTAACATTTATTTTTTAATGCTGATAATAATCCACCTTTATCAGTGCTAAAAACCCATGTTAAGATATTTATTTATCTGCAATAAAATGTTAGCTCTAATAAATACGTCTTTTATCAGCACGAAAAAGCATAGATAAATATTCATTTCAGTAGCAGTTGTAAAATTAGTATAGATAAAAGTGATCCTTATTAGTGATTTTCTAAAAGTTCTATTAAAAGTGTACCTGACCTATTTAAAAAACCATAACCATGAGTCAGTCACTCACGATTCAAAAGTGCTCGCCGAACTCCTCTACTATCAGTGTGACTCCTCTATGTTCCATAAGATTAATCAAGGCTAGAATCTAATGTATGTTATTTTCAACAATTTTCCTATCATTTTATGATGTTTTTGTTTCAACGTTTAGCATTTTTTCATTGGACTTAAACATGAAGAACCCTAGATCTCTTCTCATTGCTACTAAAATACAACATGTGTTGTTCTATTTCATAATTTTCCTCCTTATTAAACAGTTTCAAATAAATATAATGATGTTTTCTTATAGTAATGTTATTAAATATAGGTGTATAGGCTTGTATGGATAAATAAAATAGATTTTTGATCTACACTCTCTACTTATCCTCCCCTCCAACAACCTCTCTACTCCTTCATTTATTATTCATCTTCTCTTGTCATATGCTTTTGAGTGTCCAGCAAAATGTTTTCTAGAGACAAACATATATGGATTAATCTCTCATTGATATTAATAAAGAGACCTATAAGCCCCTTGTTTATCTCTTAATTTGAATTATAAAGGGTTCCAAAATATGGGCAGTTTCTCAAATTTCATTATTCTTATATATGATATTATATATTCTAAATGTATAATTATGAGGGTTTTTAGGATTAGGGGATAAGAATGTGTGGACCTCATTTATGGGTGATGAAAATATAGGGACCAAGGTATGTGTAAAATTCATTAAAACATTTTTTTTTGGATTTAGGTTATCCATGTCAATTTTTAAACCCGGAAATGGGTTATTTATATTTATGATTTTGATGTATAAATTTTTATTGGCTCAAAAAAAATATTGAATCAATTAATCACATCCCAAAAAATTATTTTTTATGCATGTTTTTAGAGTTTTGTTTTTAAAATTAATTCAAGATTATTATTAAACATTATTCATGGGTTAGAAAGAGTGACGAGGAATTTATTTGGGAAGAAAATTATAATAATCATATATATTAAAAAATTCCTAGATTAGATATAGTTGAGAAATAATTGGTTAAATAGACTTAGAAATACAGAAAAATATAAAAATATTTTTTCCCCAAATGTAAGTATGTTATTTGTGGTTGGATATTTTATCCAAAAAACTATATGATTTTATTTATTGATATATCTACCGATCAAAATAGAGACATAACTAATTCATAAGAAAAATAATAATTTTAAAATTCATCTAACAATGTTAATAACAATAGAGAGAACATAAATTGACAAAAAAAATATACTTTTGATGGTTTGGATCTTCATCTCCTATAAGTCATGTAATTTTTTATCCATGTCCAAAAATCAAAAAATATAGATATCAAATTTGTTGATATCCATAAATCATTAATGTATTTTTAATCTTATGTATCTACTTATATGAGAGGCTATGACATATGACAAATGTAGATTTTGGTGGGGCATTAAATATATGATATTGTGTGAATGAATATGGATACTTCTACCAAACAGATTCTCATCAATTATAAATCCTATATAACATCATATATGGATTGAAAAATTTATTAAACCACTCAATGAAATAAGTACTCTGACGTGATGAAATTATCAGTTTCCATGAGATGGTGGTCAATACTCAAGGCACAATTTATTTAATGTAGAGTCCCTATAAAAGGATGTTATCCCCCTATTGTAATTGAGATATTTTTTATTCTTTATCCAAACATCTATTCTTATTTAATCATTATTTATCACTAGTTTAATTCAATAGAAATTATGTGGTGATTGAGGGACCTAAAAAATATTGCTATGATTTAAGGCTAGTGTAATCTCCTCAAAGGATAGAATATATTTTTGTTTCTTCAATGTTATAAATCAAACATATTCCACTGAAACTTAAATATGTATTCCAAATATAATATATTAAAAGTATTGCATAAGTGTTTTTTTCATTCACATTTATCCTTGAGATAAATATACCATTGTGTTGGTTTTTTATCCCTCTAATGATCATAGGATGATACCCAAATACTCATAAGATGTAACCGAGACTTGTTCTACAAGGACCCAATGTATTAATCTGTTATTTTATTGAATAAATAAATGGCATATTGTATTATTTCGATATCATATATTATGATATGAAGTATTTATTTGTATATCCATCCCATATGGATATTATATATTAAAAAATAAGGATTATAACTATTCTATCTTACAATTTATGATATCATAAAATATGATCATATTCCTATTTTTGTGAAAATAGAGGATCTAAACACCAATAAAATCTCACATAAATTGTTAAATATGATAAAAGAAATATGATATCTCATATCATATTATGTGAGACAGGTCATGGAATATGATTAAGGATTCATCGTATAATATGACTGAGTTTTAGGAATACCAATCTCCAATATAATATGTTACACCATATAACATAATTTTTTGTCGTAAAGTAGGGAATTCCTCAGGGTAACAATAGATTTAATTCAAGACATGATTCTTAATTCTCTATGATAAGAAGTATCTATGGTAACCATAAGATTTATAGAAATATATCATAATAATAAAATTAATATTGCATTGAATAGATTCATTTCAATTATAAGAGTAATAATTTTCTAGATCAATACTGGAAATAAGTGGAAGAATTCACCATTTGAATGTATGTATGTTATTAGAGGCATCTTATGGTGGATTAAAAAAATCAAAAAATGGATGGTGAGGAATCCTTGAGTAGACAGAAGTTATTTTCAATGTAGGTGGGGTTAAATAAATTTCTTTGAGACTATCTGAGTGGATGTATTCTAATTCCTCTTCAATTGAAGAGACATTTGGTTTATTCCATTAGTGTAGGTTTATAGCGACCCATACTTTACATACGTGGATAATACTTCAAAACTGAAGCATACTTATTACAACATATAACAAAACCATGAAAGGACCGTATAGGTATAGTGTCTTTAGAAACTGGTAAACATAAACAACTGGTTTATAAAGCATCTACAATGTCTCACATTTATTTCAAGAAATCTATAGCCCCTTTTTGTCATATCTTACTTAATACCCTTCTTCCTGACCTGGTGAAACAAAACATACAAAAGGGTGAGCTCAAATGCTCAGTAAGGGTAATCAAAAGAAATATGAATCACATCAAATTCATAAGAACATAACATTTTGAAAATCTTACCCTGCAAAAGAGATCATAATTTCATAACATGGGATAAATCATGGTAGTGAAATGTAATCCCAATAATCATAACGTGGAACTTGTAAATTTGTGGCATACACACAAAATCATATAGAATCATTTCTTATTATTCATGACTCATTTCCAATACTATCTTAGTGGACAAAGTCCATTTCTGAACCGAGTTCACTCCTTGTTGCTATCCTGTTTCACCAAACCGGTTTAACCTGTCGTTCCAGCCATGTCAATATCATGAGATATAAAATCTTTACCCAATGCATTGGAGGGATATATAGGTCCCACCCATCTCATAATGATACCATTCTTATGTGTGCCACAAAATCATAAATCATACATCATTGCATAACCCAAGTAATAAAAATGGGATTCGTAAACATCATGAAATCATAAAACAATTAATATAAGATAAATGAATTCATAAAAATAATTCCATCACAACATAATCAAATCAATTTAATAATAGGGAAAGAAATAGAACCCTATATTATCATAGATGGAAAATAATTTTCATAAAATACTTGACCTCCATTCTTGAGGAAAATATCCTTTCTACTTCAAAAACATTTTTCTTTCTTACAATGTCATACAATTTTAAACTAAAAAAAGTTGATTAAAAATAAACATGAAAACTTGTAAAGGAAGATTCTTGGAAATAATTTTTTAAAAATCCATTCAGGTCGTATAAGTTAAAAAAACATTCATCTCGTACTTTTTTCGGAAAATTCAAAAAAGTACCTCGTACGAAAAATGACAAAAGATTCCTTTCACATCCTTTACTAAAAACTCACGGAAGGGTAAAATTGGATTTAAACAATTGTAGGTGGATGGAAACAATATTTAATATTGAGGGAACATGGACTTTTATGATAAAATACACCCCATTAAATACCAAATTATAAACAATCTCAGATAAAATGAGATTGTGATATTTTCCCTTACCTTAGGACAGATTTTCTTCGTAAGTGTCTGAACCTACTGTATAATGATGTAAATAATGTTATTTACTTATTCTAGAATCATACTTATTGTTATGATATCATATATGGTCATATTCTTAGCTTCTTATTTGTAATATTTCATTACTACTTGTTATTCGGGTGTTTATTACTTTTTGTTCTTATGCGTGTTTTGTCGAATAAATTCTTATTCTTCTCTTTAGGTTATAGATACCTCATTTCCAGAATGGTATTAGTGTAATATATATCATATTAATTCATTAAAATCATATATATAATGTAGAGACCCGTATCTTGACATACATGGCCATTACATTACATTTGCGGAATACTTAGTACATAGCAAACACACACACACAAGGACCGTAATAGTTTAGTGTCTTTGGAAACTCGGAATATAATTTTCTAATCGTGGTGAAAGATCTTCAAAATCTCCCATAAAGATCTTCCTTTTTTTTACCTGAAACCTTTCATTATATCCTGGGGAAAAGAAAACATAAAAGGGTGAGCTCAAATGCTCAGTAAGGGTAAACAAAAGAAATATCAATCACATCATATTCATAAGAACATAACATTTTGGAAATCTTAACCTGCAAAAGAGAGCATAATTTCATAACATGGGATAAATCATGGCAGTGAAATGTAATCACAATAATCATAACATAAAACATTAAAATTTGTGGAATACACACATAATCATAGAGAATCATTTCTTGTTAGTCAATACTCATTGCCAAGACTATCTTAGTGGAAAAAGTCCCTTTCTGAATCGAGTAACCCTCGTTTCAGTCCTCTTTCACTGAACCGGTATAACCTACCATTTCAGCCATGTCTATCTCATGAGATATAAAATCTTTACCCAATGCATTGGAGGGAGATATAGGTCCCACCCATCTTATAATGAATCCTTTCTTATGTCTGCCACATAATCATAAACCATACATCATCGCATAACACATGTAACAAAAATGGGATTCTTGAAACATCATGACATCATAAATCAATTCATATAAGATAAAGGAATTCATAAAAATAATTCCATCACAACATGATCAAATCAATGTAATAATAGGGATAAAAACAGAACCCTTTATTATCTTAGATGGAAAATAATTTTGATAAAACACTTGAACTCCATTCTTGAGGAAAATATCCTTTCTTCTTCAAAAACATTTTTCCTTTCATAACATGTCATACAACTTTAAAATAAAAGAAGTTGATTAAAAAAAAACTTGAAAACTTGTAAAGGAAGATTCTTGGAAATAATTTTTTAAAAAACCATTCATGCCGTACAAGTTAAAAAAACATTCTTCTCGTACTTTTGTCGGAAAAGTCAAAAAAGTACCTCGTACGAAAACGACAAAAGATTCATTTCATTTATTTTACTAAAAACTCACCGAAGGGTAAAATTGGATTTATACAATTGTATTTGGATGGAAATAATATTACATATTTACGAAACATGGATGTGGATGATAAAATACACCCCAGTAAATACTTACGAATAAACAATCTCGGATAAAATGGGATTGTGATATTTCCCTTACCTTATGTCTGACTTGCTTTGTAAGTGTCCTAACCTCCTGTATAATGATTTAAATCATGTTATTGACTTATTCCAGAATCATATTCATTGTTATGATATCATATATGGTTCACTTATGACATTATATTACCCGTTCTTTAGTAAATTCCATGTTAAAGAAGCATTTTGGGTAAAATCGTTTCATTTATCGTAGGTGTTTTGACTTGTTGTTCTTGACATCATTATTACTTATATCATGATTTAAATACTTCCAAAATATAAAATATGATTTATATATCATATATATTCAGTATATATATATATATAATAGATAGATAAATAAAATGAAAAACACCGTTCATGGAGACGGTAGTCCGTACGTACGCATGAACGCTGTTTTACTTTCCTTATTGTCTTGAAATGGATGTAAGTAGATGACATACATATATATATATATATACATAAATCCAGTAGCTTTATAATGTCATATATTTCATTATTATTTCTTATATATACTTTATAATCATTCTTAAATGGTTAACATGGAGAATGAATCTCATCGCGTCGTGGAGACGGTAGTCCGTACGTACGCACGAGCGATGATATCATTTCCATAAATATTGAACTGAATTGAAGTGGATTATACAATAAATCATAATCAATATGATGTTGTAGTAACTATGTATAGTTATTCTTTACACCATTATACCCATCCATGTAAGGTGGTGGTGGAAAATAAATTACACCACGGCGTGGAGACGGTATTCCGTACGTACGCACGCGCGGTGATTTCTTTTTCCGTAGGATGGATAGATAGTGAAATAGGGTTGTTTCATACTTATAATAACATATCAGTATATGAGTGATACTGATGTTATTACTTCATAATGAAACAACCTAAGAAGAAGAAGTGGAAGAAGAAATAAAGATGAAAGAATTGGTAACGGTAATTACCTCTTCTTTGAAGCGCCTCTTTGAGACCTCCTCTTAGGGCACTAAAATTGGTCTTTGAGGAAGACCAGAACCTCTAGGATGTTTCTAGGGAAGTGGAGAAGAGATTTTGGCAGGGGTTGGCCGAGCTTGAGTGCTCAAATTGGTGTGAGGAGGAGGGGGGAGGAGGTGTCCTTTTATAAGGGAGGAGAGGGGCACCTTAGAAATATCTCAAAATATTATTTTATATTAAAGTCAAAATCGGTTTATAATGGTTCCAAAGGGTCTTATTTCGAAGCTAAAGTGGGGATGGGTCGAAATCCTATCAACCAATAGGATTTAGACAAGTTTAGGTTATTATTTTAACCTTATCAATTAGATTTAACTCTAAGATAAATAATTTAATTTTTACCGTGTCTTTTTGTTTTCTTTCACTATATGGTTAATACACTTACTATAACATGCCAAACGAACCCCAAATTGTATATTATTAATAAATATATCCTTATCTAAGTCATTTGGCCGAACCTTAGATTTTTAGGAATAAAATAACAATTAATAATATAATATTTTATTTAAAAACTATTTTGTGTCAATTTTGACACTATTTGATATATGATTTTTTTTGAAAGTCATAACAGAATTATATGTTCGAAACAAGTTGATTAAATCAACAATAATACATCATTGGAACCTAGAAAATTAGTTTAATTCATAAAAAGTCTTAAATTACATTCATTTGAGAATTTATAACATCAATTATGTTAATATTTCCTTAAAAGGGTAATTACTGCATCATCGTTGTGTCAAAAATAAATTAATTTATTTAAAGTCTAAAAATTATAAATAAAATATCATTATGTAGGAAATCTTTTTAGCTTTCTAATTAATATTTATAGTCGAATTTATCTTATGTATGACCCCATATTAAAAATGTTTTAGTAAATAAACTTTGATTTTAACTCTTTTAACTCTTCTTTGAATTAAATAATAATAAATGTCCTAATCTAATCCATGTGGGCCTAAATGGTCATATTATATTCATAAAGTTGTTTTTGGCCGAATTACACTTATCCAATAGAATTAGGACATGTGTTAGGGTAATAGTAATATCATATTTACCCTTAGTTACCCTATTTACTATTAACCGTGGTAAAAAAAAGTAAAAAGTTACTATTCACCAAAAAATTATTTTCATCTCATTGAACCACATTTTAGTCCTTGATATTAACCGTGTCTCTCGGATTTTTGAAATTCCATTCACAGAAGCGGCAAAATTAAGTTTTATGAAAAATTCAGTTTTTTTAACTACCACTTAGTAGTTTCACTATTCATCAAAAATTGATGTTTTTCAGAACAATGCCAAAATTTCATCCTAAGCTATATTTCATATTCCGAATTCAAAAATGAAATCTATTTTACCAAATTCATAACATAGAAGTTGCATTAATTAACTTTATAATTAAATCCCGCTGTTAAAATAAATAGCGTGTTTTTAGGAAACAATATATATCAAAAGATTGACACTTGATTATGTCTGGTTTAAATGTGAAATTACAACCAATGACCAACATTGTATTAAATTGTAAAAATATATTCTAAATATACTTTAAAACCACTCAAATTAATAATTTATCACTATTAATTATTTCGATTAAAAAAGTTGTTTTTAATTATAATTTAGTAATTTTCACTATTCATCAGAATATGAAAGTTATCCGAAAAGTACCAAAATTTCACCTTAGGCTAAATTCGATACTCCGAATCCAAGAATGAAGTTCATTTTGAAAAATAAGATTTACAGAATTTTAAAAAGTGGTTATTACTATTCATAACGGCTAGTTTTAATAATATTTTAATAGCACATCGTTGTTTAGTGAAACTCGGTATTGCGTATTACACACGCTATCGAGGAAGGTTGCGATTGCGTGTAATACAAGGCAAGACAAGGATGTGTGTTGTGCAAGCTCCTTTTGGTGTAGCGTACAACACAAGACATTAATAAAATTAAAAAGAATATTTTTTTATAAAATCTTGGGCTGTTACATTCTACCCCCCTTAAAATGAATTTCGCCCTCGAAATTCGTCGGGGTTATAAATGGTTTACTATTCGAAAGTTTCTTTAATAGAAACCCACATCGTAAAAAGGAATATCAAAACCAATATTTAAAAACAAAAGTATGAAACGTAACGGTTACCCAAATAAACTAATCATTGGGTTTCCACATAGGTGAAAATATGGATATGGAAGAGAAATCTAACCATCATGTTCTGATGGAGAGTGGTAGAGAACATGGCTATGGAAAATCCAGTAATCACAAATCCATAGATTTGTGATGATATAAGGTAACATCTGATTCATCAGGTATAAGATCACTAGGACAACATTTTTGGTTTTCAAGATCATTTCCCCTAAAGTTGAAAATTTGAATTAGAATAAATACTTACTTTATTTTGGTACAATCTCACTGTTGTTCGTGCCTTGAACAATTTCCACTTCATCTCTTAAATAAATGAAGTTGAATTTGTTATTCGTGAAGTGTTAGCAGATCATGTGATAGAATGACGGGTCATTCCATCTGTCTCAAACAAAAGGTTAGCAAAAATTATATGCATAAATCGATCTATAGTGAGATTAATCATATATGGTTCCTAAAATGGACTTATACTTCATATATCATACTGCTTAATATAATAAAACTAGTTTCTACTAAACAGGGACTTCCTGTAGGCCAGTGGTAGGCAATAAAGGCCAGTCGCACTTCGGTTGTGGGTTCGATTCCCACAGCCTTGTCCGAAGCGATGGGCTGTCGCCCGTCCTGCAGGTTGCCCTTTTTCCAAAACTATATTACTATAACATCCCATCAATAATATCGAAAAAAAATTTCTATCCTTAAACAATACTAACTTACATCCAACACAATCCATTCCAATCTTTAGGCTCATCCATAATACTGCAGTCCACTCTCATAACATAGTGAAAACAATTACCAGATATTTAATATCATCGTTGATCCCCATATATCATAAGATATGTTTTGTTGGTCACATTCCAAACATTCAAAGTCCTTAATCATGTACTCTCTTGAATACCCATTGAACCTTAGTGAAAACTTGAATGCAGTTAAAAGTTAACACTTTACACATACCAAAATCCAAAAAATTATTTATACTCAAACCATGATATCACTTAGTCCTTATATCAATCATGAGCTCATGAATACAATCAAACATCTCATTATCTTCTTATCCTTTTATTATGCACTTTTCATCTACTTTCCAAAAGTATCTGAATAACCTTTCATGGTTACTGGTAACATTAATCAGACAACAATGTAACAATCCTTACATGTCTCTTTATTCCATAGTACCATGAGATTACTTATACAACATTACACATGATAAACATGTAATCATTCCACTACATTCTTAAACCATTGATCGAGCTTCAACAATTCTTTCCTCTCACATATCATTTGTAGTCTCTTCATCATCATCCACATAAATATTTCCAATACGACCATACTGATTATCTTCATGAGACTTTCTTTTAGGGCATTGGTTTTCATAATGCCCGTACATTCCACATTTAAAGCATTTAACCATTGTTGATGTCGTAGCAATACCATTATCCTCATCCATGGTGTTAACTGAACCTTTTCCTTTGCACTTACTTGCTTTGTGTCCTTCTTTTCCACACCCAAAGCATCTTCCAGTTCCTTTGAAACATTCTCCTTGATGCCTCTTCCCACATGATTTACATAGGGGAAATTGAACTTTCTTTCCTCTATGATCATTATGAAACTCCATCTTTCTCTTATTAGCCGAGTCAGGAAACTTACCAAATTTTACTTTATTGATCATATTATGAGATTGCTGATTTGGCATAATAATGATGTTTGGACTTCCAAATCCCATTTCATTATGAAGAATATCATTCCATTGTCCATCATATCCTCCATTATCGTGAATCATCTTGTTTCCAGCCATTTTCTAAAACCCAAATAAAATAATAGTGTGAGAGGCAAAAATCATGCTAGGGAAAACAACATAATAAAGGTGGAGTATCCTCAATATCTAACATCTTAGGTTAAATTCTATGATCTTTACCGTAGTTCTAGGACTCTATCCTATACGTATACTTATCCTTAGGGACATCCTTAGACATACCTTAGAAATATCTCTAGGGATCTCACTAACGTTTTCGCATCCTAGTTTCCAAAGGTTGACTAAACCTTTCCTCTGATACCAACTATAACGGTCTGGAATTACTTCCAGTGGACTATAGTTGATACCTATCAGGGCACTCCATGGGCGGCTACACCCCCTGGGCGGGACACACCACCATCCCCAGTGGCAGTCATTTCCTCATGAAGCCCTTGGGCGGAGAGCCATGCTTCGTCCAACGCTCACATGTGAGAGTTCCCAAGGATTGGATACATTCCTACCTCATTTGCCTCTGATACCAACTGTAGAGACCCGTATCTTGACGTACATGGACATTACATTACATTTGCGGAATACTTAGTACATAGCAAACACACACACACAAGGACCGTACTAGTTTAGTGTCTTTGGAAACTCGGAATATAATCTTCTAATCGTGGTAAAAGATCTTCAAAATCTCCCATAAAGATCTTCCTTTTTTTACCTAAAACCTTTCTTTATATCCTGGGGAAAAGAAAACATAAAAGGGTGAGCTCAAATGCTCAGTAAGGGTAAACAAAAGAAATATCAATCACATCATATTCATAAGAACATAACA
This sequence comes from Viscum album, assembly GCA_963277665.1. Lineage (NCBI taxonomy): Eukaryota > Viridiplantae > Streptophyta > Magnoliopsida > Santalales > Viscaceae > Viscum > Viscum album. Next base: position 844,924,461 of record OY728131.1, on the reverse strand, counting down.
TTTTGGAAATCTTAACCTGCAAAAGAGAGCATAATTTCATAACATGGGATAAATCATGGCAGTGAAATGTAATCACAATAATCATAACATAAAACATTAAACTTTGTGGCATACACACATAATCATGGAGAATCATTTCTTGTTAGTCAAGACTCATTTCCAAGACTATCTTAGTGGACAAAATCCCTTTCTGAATCGAGTAACCCTCGTTTCAGTCCTGTTTCACTGAACCGGTATAACCTACCATTTCAGCCATGTCTATCTCATGAGATATAAAATCTTTACCCAATGCATTGGAGGGAGATATAGGTCCCACCCATCTTATAATTAATCCTTTCTTATGTGTGCCACATAATCTTAAACCATACATCATCGCATAACACATGTAACAAAAATGGGATTCTTGAAACATCATGACATCATAAATCAATTCATATAAGATAAAGGAATTCATAAAAATAATTCCATCACAACATGATCAAATCAATGTAATAATAGGGATAAAAACAGAACCCTTTATTATCTTAGATGGAAAATAATTTTGATAAAACACTTGAACTCCATTCTTGAGGAAAATATCCTTTCTTCTTCAAAAACATTTTTCCTTTCATAACATGTCATACAACTTTAAAATAAAAGAAGTTGATTAAAAACAAACGTGAAAACTTGTAAAGGAAGATTCTTGGAAATAATGTTTTAAAAATCCATTCATGCTGTATAAGTTAAAAAAAACATTCTTCTCGTACTTTTGTCAGAAAAGTCAAAAAAATACCTCGTACGAAAACGACAAAAGATTCCTTTCATTTCTTTTACTAAAAACTAACCGAAGGGTAAAATTGGATTTATACAACTGTATTTGGATGGAAATAATATTACATATTTATGAAACATGGATGTGGATGATAAAATACACCCCAGTAAATACTTACGAATAAACAATCTCGGATAAAAATGAGATTGTGATATTTCCCTTACCTTATGTCCGACTTGCTTTGTAAGTGTCCGAACCTCCTGTATAATGATTTAAATCATGTTATTGACTTATTCCAGAATCATATTCATTGTTATGATATCATATATGGTTCACTTATGACATTATATTACCCGTTCTTTTGTAAATTCCATGTTAAAGAAGCATTTTGGGTAAAATCGTTTCATTTATCGTAGGTGTTTTGACTTGTTGTTCTTGACATCATTATTACTTATATCATGATTTACTTACTTCCAAAATATAAAATATGATTTATATATCATATATATTCAGTATATATATATATATAATAGATAGATAAATAAAATGAAAAACACCGTTCATGGAGACGGTAGTCCGTACGTACGCATGAACGCTGTTTTACTTTCCTTATTGTCTTGAAATGAAAGTAAGTAGATGACATACATATATATATATATATACATAAATCCAGTAGCTTTATAATGTCATATATTTCATTATTATTTCTTATATATACTTTATAATCATTCTTAAATGGTTAACATGGAGAATGAATCTCATCGCGTCGTGGAGACGGTAGTCCGTACGTACGCACGAGCGATGATATCATTTCCATAAATATTGAACTGAATTGAAGTGGATTATACAATATATCATAATCAATATTATGTTGTAGTAACTATGTATAGTTATTCTTTACACCATTATACCCATCCATGTAAGGTGGTGGTGGAAAATAAATTACACCACGGCGTGGAGACGGTATTCCGTACGTACGCACGCGCGGTGATTTCTTTTTCCGTAGGATGGATAGATAGTGAAATAGGGTTGTTTCATACTTATAATAACATATCAGTATATGAGTGATACTGATGTTATTACTTCATAATGAAACAACCTAAGAAGAAGAAGTGGAAGAAGAAATAAAGATGAAAGAATTGGTAACGGTAATTACCTCTTCTTTGAAGCGCCTCTTTGAGACCTCCTCTTAGGGCACTAAAATTGGTCTTTGAGGAAGACCAGAACCTCTAGGATGTTTCTAGGGAAGTGGAGAAGAGATTTTGGCAGGGGTTGGCCGAGCTTGAGTGCTCAAATTGGTGTGAGGAGGAGGGGGGAGGAGGTGTCCTTTTATAAGGGAGGAGAGGGGCACCATACGAATATCTCAAAATATTATTTTATATTAAAGTCAAAATCGGTTTATAATGGTTCCAAAGGGTCTTATTTCGAAGCTAAAGTGGGTATGGGTCGAAATCCTATCAACCAATAGGATTTAGACATGTCTAGGTTATTATTTTAACCTTATCAATTAGATTTAACTCTAAGTTAAATAATTTAACTTTTACCGTGTCTTTTTGTTTTCTTTCACTATATGGTTAATACACTTACTATAACATGCCAAACGAACCCCAAATTGTATATTATTAATAAATATATCCTTATCTAAGTCATTTGGCCTAACCTTAGATTTTTAGGAATAAAATAACAATTAATAATATAATATTTGATTTAAAAACTATTTTGTGTCAATTTTGACACTATTTGATATATGATTTTTTTTGAAAGTCATAACAGAATTATATGTTCGAACCAAGTTGATTAAATCAACACTAATACATCATAGTAACCTAGAAAATTAGTTTAATTCATAAAAAGTCTTAAATTACATTCATTTGAGCATTTATAACATCAATTATGTTAATATTTCCTTATAAGGGTAATTACTGCATCATCGTTGTGTCAAAAATAAATTAATTTATTTAAAGTCTAAAAATTATAAATAAAATATCATTATGTAGGAAATCTTTTTAGCTTTCTAATTAATATATATAGTCGAATATATCTTATGTATAACCCCATATTAAAAATGTTTTAGTAAATAAACTTTGATTTTAACTCTTTTAACTCTTCTTTGAATTAAATAATAATAAATGTCCTAATCTAATCCATGTGGGCCTAAATGGTCATATTATATTCATAAGGTTGTTTTAGGCCGAATTACACTTATCCAATAGAATTAGGACATGTGTTAGGGTAATAGTAATATCATCTTTACCCTTAGTTACCCTATTTACTATTAACCGTGGTAAAAAAAAGTAAAAAGTTACTATTCACCAAAAAATTATTTTCATCTCATTGAACCACATTTTAGTCCTTGATATTAACCGTGTCTCTCGGATTTTCGAAATTACATTCACAGAAGTGGCAAAATTAAGTTTTATGAAAAATTCAGTTTTTTTAACTACCACTTAGTAGTTTCACTATTCATCAAAAATTGATGTTTTTCAGAACAATGCCAAAATTTCATCCTAAGCTATATTTCATATTCCGAATTCAAAAATGAAATCTATTTTACCAAATTTATAACATAGAAGTTGCATTAATTAATTTTATAATTAAATCCCGCTGTTAAAATAAATAGCGTGTTTTTAGGAAACAATATATATCAAAAGATTGACACTTGATTATGTCTGGTTTAAATGTGAAATTACAACCAATGACCAACATTGTATTAAATTGTAAAAATATATTCCAAATATACTTTAAAACCACTCAAATTAATAATTTATCACTATTAATTATTTCGATTAAAAAAGTTGTTTTTAATTATAATTTAGTAATTTTCACTATTCATCCGAATATGAAAGTTATCCGAAAAGTACCAAAATTTCACCTTAGGCTAAATTCGATACTCCGAATCCAAGAATGAAGTTCATTTTGAAAAATAAGATTTACAGAATTTTAAAAAGTGGTTATTACTATTCATAACGGCTAGTTTTAATAATATTTTAATAGCACATCGTTGTTTAGTGAAACTCGGTATTGCGTATTACACACGCTATCGAGGAAGGTCGCGATTGCGTGTAATGCAAGGCAAGAGAAGGATGTGTGTTGTGCAAGCTCCTTTTGGTGTAGCGTACAACACAAGACATTAATAAAATTAAAAAGAATATTTTTTTATAAAATCTTGGGCTGTTACATATAATCATTATTCAATGAAGATCATGTACAACGAATCGCATCACATCGTGGAGACGGTATTCCGTACGTACGCATGAGCGATGATATCGTTCCCATGATCGTGGAATTGTATTGGTGTGTATGTATACTATTTCAGAATCAATTACAATTTACAATAATCACATATAGTTATTATTTACACCATTATACCCATCCAAGTAAGGTGGTGGTGGAAAATAGATAAACCATAGCGTGGAGACGGTATTCCGTACGTACGCACACGCGGTGATTTCATTTTCCGTTGGATGGATAGATGGTGAAATAGGGTTGTTTCATACTTATAATAAAATATCAGTATATTAGTGATATGGATGTTATTAATTCATAATGAAACAACTAAATAAGAAGAAGTGGAAGAAGAAATAAAGTTGAAAGAATCGGTAACGGACATTACCTTTTCTTTGAAGTGCCTCTTTGAGACCTCCTCTTAGGGCACTAAAATTGGACTTTGAAGATGGCCAGGACCTCTAGAGTGTTTCTAGGGAAGTGGGGAAGTGAAATGGGAAGGTATTGGCCGATCTTTAAGGCTCAAATTGGTGTGAGGAGAAGAGGGAGGAGGTGCCCTTTTATAATGGATGAGAGGGGCACCTTTGGAAATATAAGAAATATTAGGTTATATTAAATCCCAACCCCACATAAAAACATCCAAAATGACTCATATCCGAATATTAGATGAGATAAGGTTGTAATATCATCAACCAATAATATTTATACATGTTAGGAATTTATTTTAAACATTATCAACTTGATTTATCCATATTTATCAATTTAATTTTATTTGAGGTAATAATATTCTAAATTTTAAATTATTATAATTAATTACATATGTGTTGTGAATTTTCCATAATTTGACACTTTATAACATTTTTTACCATATAAATTTTAATTCATAATTTTTAAATATTTTTGTGATTTATGAACAATTTTATAATATGTTATTTTTATAAAATAACAACAGTGTCAATTTTGACCCTATTCCATTATTTGAATTTAAATAAAATATTTACAGAAGATATGTTAAAACTAAAATCCTTAATATATTCATAAAATTTCATATGTATCTAGAAAATTAGCGGATCACATTAAATAGTTCATATAATATTTATTTTAATATTTTTAAAACCATTTATTTGATATTTTAATTAATAAAATAATTTCAACATCACTATTGTTTCATAATTAATGATAATTATTTAATTCCTAAAAATTCCAAATAAATTTCTATGATATAGATAATTGTATTAGGTTTCTGGAGACTATTCAAGTCCGATGTTTCATTTTGTTTATCACTAAATTAAAATTATTATACTTATAAGATTTAAGAAAGTGACATGTTGTCACATTCTTTGGTTTTAATAATAATTATATTATTTTCATGGAAAAAAGTCCATTAAATGTATCTAATACGACCCTTAGGTTATATGGGTAGTATTTTAGTCATCCAATAGGATTTTGGAAGGTGTTAGGGTAATTTTATAATCTTATATTTACCCTTAATTACCCGATTTACCTTTAACTATGTTAAATAAAATTTACCGCAGTTACTATTCATAATGCCCCAAAATAAAAAGTAGCCTATTAACATAATTTGGACCCACTGATTCCGAATATGGAATCCATTTTTCAAAATTCAAAACTTATAAGTTGCATTATTTAATTTAAAATAAATCATGTTGTTAAGAAAATGGGTTTTAGAAGTTAAAACATTGCCAAAGATTGAAATGTTTTTACCTATGAATTCAATGTGAAATTAATGATAATGACATACATTATATTAAATGTTAAAATTATATTCTATTTATAATTTTAAACCATTAAATATTATAATTTAACCATATAAATTATCTCAATGAAAAAACATTTGTTTTTAATTAAATATTAGCGTATTTTTAATATTCATCAAAATATAAAAGTTTTCAGAAAAATATCAAAAATTTATCCAAAGTAAATTTTTATATCCTGATTGAAAAGAAGGAATTTATTATTCAAAATTGAACTTATAATCTTGTCAAAAACTACATTTAATGTGGGTGTGCCATCAGAAGGCGGCAAAACTGCATTTTTTGAAAAATACTTATTTTACCCGAAAAATTTATTTTGTTCTCTTACCATGTTCTAGAAAATGTGTAAGATGAATAATAATGTCATAAAATTAAAAATGTAGTTAATACTATTCATAACGGGTAGTCCATAGTAATATATCGTTGTTTAATGAAACCCAGTATTGCATACAACACACGCTATCGAGGAAGGTCGCCATTGTGTGTAATGCAAGCCAAGTCTGTATTGTGTGCTGTGAAAGATTCCTTTAGTGTTGCGTATAACATAAGACATAAAAAAAATTTCTCATAAAATCTCAGGGTGTTACATTCTACCCCCCTTAAAATGAATTTTTCCCTCGAAATTCGTCACATCATTACAAACAGATGAGGATACCTCTCCCTCATCGTATCCTCAAGTTCCCATGTATCTTCTTCTAATTGGTGGTTCCTCCATAAAACTGTCACCAAGGGAGTGGTCTTGTTCCATAGGAATTTTTCACTATGATCCAGAATCTCTATCGGTTGTTCCTCATAAGAAAGATCTTGCTCCAGCGGTACAACTTCTAAGCTGAGTACATGTGAAGGATCAGGTATGTACTTTCTCAGGAGAGATACAAGGAACACATCGTGAACTTGAGAGATATTCGGTGGAAGCGCCAATCAGTAAGCTACCTTCCTAACATGATCCGGAATTTCAAAAGGCCCGATATATCTAGTGCTCAACTTTCCCTTCTTTCCAAATATCATGACCCTCTTCCAGGAAGATATTCGTAAGAACACTTTATCACCCACTTCAAACTCTAGGTCTTTTCTTCGGTTTTCGGCATAACCTTTATGTCGACTCTGAGCTACTCTTATGTGTTGTTGAAAAGATCTGACCTTTTCTGCCATTTCATAAATATGATCAGGTCCTAATAGATTTCTTTCCCCAACTTCATCCCAGTAAGTTCGAGTCCTGAATTTCTTTCCATAGAGAGCATCATAAGGATCCATCTAAATACTGGAGAGAAAGCTATTGTTATGAGAAAATTCCCCGAAAGGTAGGTGTTGATCTCAACCACCTTTGAAATCTATAGAGCAAGCTCTCAACATATCTTCTAGTTTTTGAATTTTCCTCTCAGACTGACCATCTTTCTGAGGATGATAAGCAGTTGTGAAACTCAACTCTATATCCAGAGTATGCTGAAGACTTCGCTAGAGCTTTGAGGTAAATCTAGGATCCCGATCAGATATAATATAAAGTGGTACTCCATGAAATCTTACCACTTCCTTTACATATATCCTGGCAATCTGATCTATAGATAAATCCTCTCTAATAGAAATGAAGTTTGTAGACTTTGTAAGACGATCAACTATGACCCAGATAGCATTATTTCCTTTGGATGTTTTAGGAAGTCTAGTGACAAAGTCTATAGTGATGTTTTCCCATTTCCATTCTAGTATGGGTAATGGTTGTAACATCCCCTTAGACTTCTGTCTCTCAAATTTAACATGATGACAAACCAAGCATTGAGAGACATATTCAGCAAAATCTCTTTTCATTCCATCCCACCAGAAGTACTCTTTTAGGTCCCTATCCATTTTTGTGCTTCAAGGATGAATTGAGAATGAAGAACTATGAGCCTCATCCATGAAATCCTTATTTATTTTGGGGGTGGGAGGAACACAAACCCGATTCTTGAAATTTATTATCCCATCACAATCAAGGTTGAATCCGGGAACATTTCTCACCTTCTTTTGTAACTCAACATTTTTTTTCTGTGCCTCGTGAATATTCACATGTATAGATGGTTGAACATTCATTTGAGAAAGATAATATTTCTCCCCATCAATTAAAATTCCAAGATCCATCCTTTGTAAATTCATAAAAATTGGTTCTTTTGTGATACTCATCATGGATAAGCTAGCATGGTCTTGTCGACTTAATGCGTCTTCTACCTAGTTTTCTTTCCCATGGTGGTAATGAATTGAGCAGTCATAATCCTTATTCAGTTCCAACCATCTTCATTGACGCATATTCATCTCCTTTGGTGTGAAAATATACTTTAAACTTTTATGATCAGTATAAATATCACACCTTTCACCATAAAGGTAATGGCTCCAATTATTATTGCAAAGATTACCGCAGTGAACTCCAAATCATGAGTTGGGTAATTTTGCTCATGGATTTTCAACTGTCGTGAGGCATAAGCTATCACCATATCATTTTGAATGAGAAAACACCAGAGTCCCTTCTTGGATGCATCACTATAGATCACAAACCTTTCTCCACTCCAAGGTAGTGTGAGCACAGGTACACTGGCTAACCTTCTTTTTTTCTCTTTGAAATTTTCTTCACATTCCTCCGTCCAAACAAACATAACTCCTTTTCGAGTCAACATGGTGAGTGGGTTAGATATCCTTGAAAAATCTTTCACAAAACGTCGGTAATATCCAGCCAAACCAAGAAAACTTCAGATCTCAGTTACTGTTGTTGGTCTCGACCATCATTCAATAAACTCTATTTTTGCTGGATCCATAGATATCCCCTATTTTGAGGTTATGTGACCCAAAAATGCAACTTTTTGAAGCCAAAATTCACACTTGGTAAATTTGGCATAAGATTATCCTTTCTTAGGGTCTTTAATACAATTCTCAAGTGATCTTCATTTTCTTCCTTGCTCTTTGAATAGACAAGAATATCATCTATAAAGACTACCACAAACTGATCAAGATAGTCTCTAAAGACTCTATTCATTAGATCCATGAAGATAGTAGAGGCATTAGTAAGACCAAATGGCATCACTATAGATTCATAGTGTTCATACCTTGTACGGAAAGCTGTCTTCGGTGCATCCTCCCTTTTGACCCTTAATTCATGATACCCTTAACGAAGATCAATCTTCGAAAAGTATTGAGCTCCACGTATTTTGTCAAATAGGTCATCAATGCATGGGAGAGGATATTTGTTCTTGATAGTGATCTTGTTAATTTCTCCATAATCAATGCAGAGTCTCATTGATCCTTATTTCTTCTTAACAAATAGAACAGTTGCTCCCGAAGGTGACACACTAGGGTGTAAGAATCCTTTATCAAAATTCTCTTGGAGTTGCTTCTTCAATTCCTACAACTCAATTGGGGCCATTCTATAAGGTGTATTTGAAATAGGCAAAGCACCCGGTACGAGTTCTATTGAAAACTCAACTTCACGATTCGGTGGAAGACCTGGAAATTCATCCGGAAAGACATCATAAAATTCCCGTACAATGGGAATATTCTTAATCGTGAGTTTCTCTCCAACCATTTGAGATAAATAACCTTCAGTTAGTGGAATCAAGACCCATAAGATATAAGAAATTTCAACTGGAAGGTTATGTTCATCCTTTCATCGATAGACGATCATATATTGATTTGAAATATGAAATGTGACTTCCCTTCTTTGTCAATTGATATGAGCTCCATATAATGAAATCCAAGCCATGCGAAGAATCACATCAAATTCCATTATAGGAAGGATCACAACATTTACAGGAAGCACTTTCCCACAAACTTCAATCGGAGATGAATTGTAAACATTTGATGTGACTGTTGTTCCATTAGGAGTTGTAACAGCCAACTCAACATCTAATTGTTGAGTTAATATGGTAATACCCTTAGAAAGTTCTTCAGAAATAAAAGAGTCGGTGGATCCAGAATCAAATAAAAAATTTGCTACTTTAGAGTGGATGGTATGTGTACCTCTCACCACTTCGTTGTCGTACTCCATATCACCGATAGTAATTGCATGTGACTTTCCTTTGTCTTTGGCCTTAAGAGCTTATTGACATCGATCATCATCATCAACCCTTGGATTTGGGCATTGATTGGAATAATGCCACATCTCATTGCACTTGCAACATTGAAGTGTAGTTGGTTCATTCTGTGTATCCCTTCCTTTGTTTGCATCATTAGAAATCTTCTTCCCATTATTTCGACATTCAATTGCCTGATGACCTTCTTTTCTACACTTATAACATTTGCTTGTCCCCTTAAGACAATTTACTCCATGTTTCTTTCCACACTTTGAGCATAAGGGAAACCTCATCTTCTTTTCAGTGTGGTCTTTAGATTCTCCTTTGAATTCTATTTTCCTCTTCTTATCAAACCCATGTGACTGATGGGTTACACTAATCTCCATACTAACATTGAGAGCACATCGAACAATTTCCTCGTAGCTATTGAAGTACCTTATGTCTAACACCCTTCGAAGACTTGGTTTTTAAGCCACTAAAGAATTGATCAATCTTACTCTCTGGTTGGATAATAATTCTGGAAGCGTACCTTGCAAGTCTTGTAAAATTTTCTTCGTAAGTACCAACGGATTCATCATCCTTTTGCTTCAGTTCAAGAAACCCCTACTCCATCATTGTTCGAAGAATATGAGGGAAATACTTATTGAAAAATAAGTTCTTGAACTCATCCCATTCCATGGACTCAATTTCATCCCTTTTCCTTGTATTCTTAATAAGATTCCACCATTGAGCAGCGTCACCTTCCAAACGTTACACTACTAAGATGACTTTATCATGTTCAGAACATTGAAGTAGTGAAAATATTTTTTCAGTGGTATTGATCCATTGTTCATCCACTAATGGATCAAAAGACCCGCTTAATGAAGGTGGACGCTGCCTCATGAAGGATTCGACAGAATGTTGCTCCTTACTTTTCTAATTTGGAAGTCCTGCATGATTCATAGCTTGAGAAAGTTGTGTGAGCATGACTACAAGATTTTTCATTCCATCTCCCATAATTATTGGTTTCTCAGGGAGACAATCACTGTATTGCCCGTCGCATTCCGCATTAACACGGTTTCTTTGGGTTCCAGCCATTGACTAACACAAAGAAGAATAGTGTGAAAAATAATAATTATAATAGGAAAACCACATAATAAAGAATAAAATTTCACACTTAAGGTCTTATCATAGGTTGATCATGGCCATTTCTAAAACACTATGATTGTGTTCTATTCTTAGACATATCCTTAGGTTTCTTACTAAGGCTTTCACATCCTAGTTTTCAAAGGTTGACTATAACCTCCCTTTGATACCAACTATAGCGACCCATACTTTACATACATGGTTAATACATCAAAATTGAAGCATACTTATTACAACATATAACAAAACCATGAAAGGACCGTATAGGTATAGTGTATTTAGAAACTGGGAAGCATAAACAACTGGTTCATAAAGAATCTACATTTTCTCCCATTTATTTCAACATATCTATTGTCCCTTTTTGGAATATCTTACTTAATACCCTTCTTTCTAACCAAGGGAAAGAAAACATACAAAAGGGTGAGGTCAAATGCTCAGTAAGGGTAAACAATAGAAATATCAATCACATCAAATTCATAAGAACATAACATTTTAGAAATCCTACCCTGAAAAAGAGATCATAATTTCATAACATGGGATAAATCATGGTAGTGATATGTAATCCCAATAATCATAACATGAAACATGAATATTTGTGTCATACACACATAATCATAGATAATCATTTCTTATTAGTCAAGACTCATTGCCAAGACTATCTTAGTGGACAAAGTCCATTTCTGAACCGAGTTCACTCCTTGTTTCAGTCCTATTTGACTGAACCGGTTTAACCTGCCGTTCCAGCCACGTATATCTCATGAGATATAAAATCTTTTCCTAGTGCATTGGAGGGACATATAGGTCCCAACCATCTCATAATGATACCATTCTTATGTGTGCCACAAAATAATAAATCGTACATCATTGCATAACCCATGTAATAAAAATGGGATTCATAAACATCATGACATCATAAAACAATTCATATAAGATAAAGGAATTCATAAAAATAATTACATCACAACATAATAAAATCAATGTAATAATAGGGATAGAAACAGAACTCTATATTATCTTAGATGGAAAATAATTTTGATAAAACACTTGAACTCCATTCTGGAGGAAAATATCCTTTCTACTTCAAAAACATTTTCCTTTCATAACATGTCATACAATTTTAATCTAAAATAAGTTGATTGAAAATAAACTTGAAAACTTGTAAAGGAAGCATCTTGGAAATAGTGTTTTAAAAATCCATTCATGCCGTATAAGTTAAAAAAATATTCTTCTCATACTTTTGTCGAAAAAGTCAAAAAAGTACCTCGTAGGAAAAACAACAAAATATTTCTTTCATATCCATTACTAAAAACTCACCGAAGTGTAAAATTGGATTTAAAAAATTGTAGGTGGATGGAAACAATATTACATATTGAGTTTACATGGATGTGGATGATAAAATACACCCCAGTAAATACCAAAGTATAAACAATCTCAGATAAAATGAGATTGTGATATTTTCCCTTACCATAGGTCTGATTTGCTTCATAAGTGTTCGAACCTCCTGTATAATGATTTAAATAATGTAATTGACTTATTATAGAATCATTATTATTGTTATTATATCATATATGGTCATATTATTAGCTTCTTATTAGTAATATTTCATTACTACTTGTTATTCAGGTGTTTATTACTTTTTGTTCTTGTGCGTGTTTTGTCGAATAAATTCTTATTCTTCTCTTTAGGTTATAGATACCTCACTTCCAGAATGTTATTAGTGTAATATATATCATAATCATTCATTCAATTCATTAATATAATCATTATGCAATGAAGATCATGTAGAACGAATCGCATCATATCTTGGAGACGGTATTCCGTACGTACGCATGAGCGATGATATCGTTCCCATGATCGTGGAATTGTATTGGAGTGTATGTATACTATTTCAGAATAAATACCACTTTACAATAATCACATATAGTTATTATTTACACCATTATACCCATCCAAGTAAGGTGGTGGTGGAAAATAGATTACGCCACGGCGTGGAGACGGTATTCCGTACGTACGCACGCAGGGTGATTTCATTTTCCATAGGATGGATAGATGGTGAAATAGGGTTGTTTCATACTTATAATAACATATAATTATATGAGTGATACTTATGCTATTAATTCATATTGAAATTGCTAAATAAGATGAAGTGGAAGAAGAAATAAAGTTGAATGAATCGGTAACGGACGTTACATCTTCTTTGAAGCGCCTCTTTGAGACCTCCTCTTAGGGCACTACAATTGGTCTTTGAAGAAAACCAGGACCTATATGGTGTTTCTAGGGAATTGGGGAAGTGAAATGGGTAGGGATTGTCCAAGCATGAAAGATCAAATTGGTGTGAGGAGGAGAGGGAGGAGTTTCCCTTTTATAAGGGAGGAGATGGGCACCTTTTGAAATTTAGGAAGTATTAGATTATATTAAATTCCAACCCCACAGAAAAACATCCAAAATGACTCATATCCAAATATTAGATGATCTAAGGTTTTAATATCATCAACCAATAAAATTTAGACATGTTAGAAATTTATTTTAATCATTATCAACTTGATTTATCCTTATTTATCAATTTAATTTAATTTGTGTTAATAATATTCTAAATTTTAAATTATTACAATTATTTACATATGTGTTGTTAATTTTAGATAATTTGACACTTTATGACATTTATTACCATATAAATTTTAATTTATAATTTTTAAATATTTTTCTGATTTTTAAACAATGTTATAATATGTTATTTTTATAAAATAACAATAGTGTCAATTTTGACACTATTCATTTATTTGAATTTAAATAAAATATATACCGAAGATATGTTCGAACTAAAATATTTAATATATTCATAAAATGTCATATGTATCTTGAAAATTGGTGGAGCACAATAAATAGTACATATAATTTTTATTTTAATATTTTTAAAACCATTTATTTGATATTTTAATTAATAAAATATATTCAACATCACTATTGTGTCATAATTAATGATAATTATTAAATCCCTAAAAATTATAAATAAATTTCTATGATGTAGATAATTGTATTAGCTTTTTGGAGACTATTCATGTTCTAAGTGTTATTAAGTTTATCACTAAATTAAATTTATTATACTTATAAGATTTAAGAAAGTGACATGTTGTCACATTATTTGGTTTTAATAATAATTAAATTATGTTAATGGACAAAAGTCCATTAAATTAATCTAATCTATACCTTAGGTGATATGGGTCGACTTTTAGTCATCCAATAAGATTTTGGCAGATGTTAGGGTAATTTTATAATCTTATATTTACCCTTAATTACCTGATTTACCATTAACTATGGTAAATAAAATTTACCGTAGTTACTATTCATAATGCCCAAAAATAAAAAGTAGCCTATTAACATTATTTGGACCCATTGATTCCGAATATGGAATCCATTTTTCAAAATTGATAAACATATAAGTTGTAGTAATTAATTTAAAATAAATCGCGTTGTTAAGAAAACGGGTTTTAGAAGTTAAAACATTGCCAAAGATTGAAATTTGTTTACCTATGAATTCAATGTGAAATTAATGCTAATGACATACATTATATTAAATGGTAAAAATATATTCTATTTATAATTTAAAACCATTAAATATTATAATTTAACCATATAAATTATCTCAATGAAAAAAGTAGTTTTTAATTACAAATTAGCGAATTTTTACTATTCATCAAAATATGAAAGTTATCAAAAAAATATCAAAAATTTATCCAAAGTAAATTTTTATATCCTGATTCAAAAGAAGAATTTTATTTTTCTAAATTTAACTTATAAACATGTCAAAAACTAGATTTATTTTGGGTGTGCCATCTAAAGGCGACAAAATGACATTTTTTTGAAATATATTTATTTTACCCGAAAAAAGTATTTTATTCTCTTACCATGTTCTAGAAAATGTGTAAGATTAATAATAATGTTATAAAATTCAAATTTTGGTTAATTATATTCATAACGGCTAGTCCATAATAATATATCTTTGTTTAGTGAAACCTGGTATTGCGTACTACTCATGCTATCGAAGAAGGTCGTGATTGCGTGTAATGCAAGCCAAGTCCATATTGTGTGCTGTGAAAGATTCATTTTCCATTGTGTATAACATAAGACTTAAAAAAATATCATAAAATCTCAGGGTGTTACAAGGTTCCTAGGAAACTATTAATCCTTAGATGATTGATTTTCTTCCATATCTTCATGATTAATTGGACTCCCAAATTAAAATTATTCTTCCACCCATTATTGTGGTTCCAATGTTCAATGATGACATAAAACCCTAATAATGATGGTAGGAAGGCTAGTTTGAAAGAGGGAACGAGTAGCCTCAAATACATCACCATGACATGGAATGTAATGAAGCATTTATGGATGGATTAAATAAATTTATTAAAGGGTATTTTTAGATTTTTATTGAAGTATTATATCTCTATTTAAGACAGTAACAATTTTCATGCAAGATGAATGTAATTATGTAATTTTATGGATGGAGTGTGTTGTATTATTTTTATTCAAGAAATATTCAATGTTTGAATACTCCTGAAGACAATGTGTTCTAAACATGATGAAAATACCAATCCTGAGAAAGAAAAGACTGTTTATGATGAAATTATGGAATTATTATGTGATTGACAACATGTTGATGAAAAAAACTACAACAATGTATTATCACAGTTTTGAATAAAATAATCCTTGGAAATAAGTTTGGGTATAAAATTTGAGGATTTTTGGAATCATCACATCCAACCTATTGACCCCAACAAGGGAACGTTCACTAGTTAGGTTGTGGTAACAAAAAGGATGAATGTGTGATTGATATCGACTCTGGGTGCCACATCCAAAATGTAATAAAGTAAATCCTTCAGAAAGATATAATGTTAATGTTACAATATAATTTAACTATTTTACTAAAAAATTATATAATGAAATATTGATTTAGTTTTCATTACTCCTTGGTGGCCTTATTTAATTTAGGATATTTCCATAAGAAATTATTATTAATGGACATTGAGAAATCCAATATATTATTCTGGACTCTTTCGATGAAGATACATCTTATGGATACTAAGGAGAAAATAAAAACCCTCCCACCACATAGTTATGCACACATTATAAAGTAGGAAAGATTGAATTCTTTGAGAAATCATCACAATGATAAATCATTTCATGTTAATTTTCATAAATAATATATTATTTTACTTCATTTGAACCAACATGATTGAAATTTGTTCATTTATGAAACAACAAAATATTTTTGAAAATAAATAATGTGTATCAAAACCAATGTACACCTATCGCAAAGGAAGAATGGGGAATGATTCATTAGAGAATAAATTGGAATTTATTCTAAATAAACAATAAATGTTTAATTATGTGATATGAAAAAAAAACATTTTTCTTTGTTTATATGCATATTGATGAATCAAAATCTAACGCCCACCAGTGGAAATATGAGATTTAACATCGACGTAATAACGTTGGTTTTTTTAAAACCGATGCAAATAGTATGTGAGGGAAATTTATGGTGTCAGTTCTTAGTAAAACCGATGCCAACAACAATTATTCGATGATATTTTGTGTCAGATTTCATGAAACCGGCATATAAAATTTTAAAAAACATGTTTTGGCGTCGGTTTTGAAGAAAACTGATGCCAATAATAAAAAAAATTGGCGTCCATTTTTGAAGAAAACCGAGGATGAAAAGTTTTGTAAAAAAAACGTTTTTTGCGTCGGGTTTCCTGAAAACTGATGCCATAAGGTATCTTTTCAGCATCAGTTTTCTCCAAAACCGATGCCGAAACTAAAAAAAGGATTATCAATGCTAGTTTTGAGAATCACCGATGCCGAATTTTTTTAAAAAAAATGTCGGCGTCGCTTTTTAAAAAAACCGACGCCGAATGACTTTTAAAATTATTCGGGGGTCCGAAACCCTCATTTTTTCGATCATCTAAGTTGACTCCTGATGTGGCGCTTTGGACTCTTGACAACCTTCAATGGTTGTTTGTGATCTTGGAAGGCCATTGAGGAATGTTTTGTGTTGTTTACATGATTTCGGGTCTGCGTTCTTCCTTTTTATCTCTTGTTTCATCTTCCATTGTTTATCATTTCAGTTTCTCGTGATTATTTCGGGTTTTCACAATTATTTTGAGGATAAATTATTTCGGGTTTGCACGATTACGGGTTTGCGTTCTTCTTCCATAACCCTATTTTACGCGATTTTCAATATTGGATCTATTTTTGTTGTTTTTTATCATTATTTTTGATTTTTATTATCATTGTTGGTATAGATTTTATATTGTTTGTTTTTTTGAAGTCATTATACCTAGTTCAGTTTGTATTGAACATCTCCATTCAGATTGAAATTCAAATTTTGTATGCTTTTTTTAATTTTTTAGATAAATCATTTATCATTCAATTTTGTTATTGATTTTCATTAATTATTCGTTTATATTTTGTTTTAAATGTGTTAGGATATGTTTAAATATTCATTCAACAAACATTCTTAAATATCATGTCAACAAATTGTATTTTTTACATTGACTCCTATCAAATTTCACCCAATACACTTATTGCATCCTTTAAATTAATGTACTCTTCAGTATTTTTGACAAATGCAACATCAAAATATTGAAACTATGTAAAATGAACTTATAAATTTTAAAAGAATGATATTGTAATTAAATTATAATATAAATATAACACACATTTATATAATATGAAAATGAACTTTTTACTCTATTTGTAAACGTGTTTCATATCTGATGTCTTTTATCTGATTATCAATAGTTTTTATTAAATATGTTTTTGTTTACAATTTATCGGATAGATATTTAATGTTTATATGTTTTAATATATTCATCATTTATATTGTGATATCAGGTATTAATGGATCATAATTGGATTCATTTACGAAGAACCACTAGTAAATATGAAAAAGGAGTTGATAATTTTTTGGAATTTACTAGACGACATCTTGAAAATATTGATTTGATTTTTTTTCCATGTGTGAAGTGTGTATAAATGAGAAAGTTAAACTCCATAGAAATCAAGGATCATCTCATTTTTTATGGTTTTAGCCTTAATTATACACATTGGATCTTTCATGGTGAATGAACTGAAAATTCAACATCCAAAGTTGATGACGATTTTCATAATGAGGCAGAGGATCGTATTAAATAATTAATTCATTATTTAGGTGTTGAAACCATAGAAAAAACACCAACTGTTGAACGATTGTATGGAGATTTTGAGAAACCATTATTCCCAGGTTGTAGTAAATATATAGTGTTATCAGCAGTTTTGAGATTAGTTACCTTAAAAGTAAAAAATGGGTGGAGTGATAAAAGTTTCTCCAGTTTACTTGAAATTTTAAAAGAGCTACTTCTAGAAGGCTATGGGCTCCTAGATTCCAATTATGAGGCAATGAAAATATTATTCCCAATGGGATTGGGGTATAAAAATATACATTCATGCCCCAATGATTGTGTACTGTATAAGAAAGAAAATGTACATTTATCAAGTTGTCCTACATGTGGGACATCACGCTATAATATGGATGAGAAATTCAACTCAGATTCATTCTCAGGTGATGTCATGTAACATCATGAAAATCAATTGTTTTACTTTCCAATGATATCATGCATTATTTTTTTCATAAAATTATGATAATTAAATTATGATTTATTTTTAGGTACCAGAATCAAAACTCCATCTAAAGCAATTTGTTACCTTCCAATAATTCCTCATTTGAAGCATCAATTTTCAAATTCAATTGATGGAAAAAGGTTAAGATGGTATTCAGATGAGTGAATCTCTGATGGTAACTTATTTCACCCTGACGATTCACCATAGTGGAAGAGTTTTGATAAAAAAGTTCATGATTTTGGAAGTGAAGATAGAAATCTCATAATGGGATTCTGTACTGATGGAATGAATCTATATCGGAGTCTCAGTATCCAACATAGTTCATGGCCTATTTTTCTGGTACATTACAACTTGTCCCTACATCTATGTATGAAGAAAAAATATGTTATGATGAGCTTGATGATTTCTAGACCAAAACAATCGGGAAATGATATTGATGTGTATCTTACACCATTGATTGATGATTTGAAACTGCTATGGGAGGAAGGTGTTAAAGTTTTCGATGCATACAAGAAAGAGTATTTTCTTTTGCGTGCAATGATAATGTTCACTACAAATGACATTCCTGCATATGGAATTTATCTGGATATAGTGTTAAGGGATATAAATCATG
The DNA here is from genome assembly GCA_963277665.1 of Viscum album. Lineage (NCBI taxonomy): Eukaryota > Viridiplantae > Streptophyta > Magnoliopsida > Santalales > Viscaceae > Viscum > Viscum album. The sequence goes on along the minus strand of OY728131.1, from coordinate 844,905,282 downwards.
TTCAATTTGTGAAGAACAAACTTCATATTATCAATTACAGAATGGAAGAAAGAAAGTGTACACGGGACATCAAATATTTTTGCAAATTGATCATCCTTATAATAGATTAAAAAATGAATTTAATAGTTTACATGAATACAACCTTCCCTCTCGACCATTGTCTGCTGAAGAATATTATGACAGAGTGAAAGATATTGATTCGACATTTGGAAGGATAAAAAGTTCTGGTTTTCAAAAACATATCTGGAAGAAGCAATCTATTTTGTTCGAACTACCTTATTAGATATTTTTAGAGATAAAATATAACATTGATGTTATGCATGTTGAGATAAACATATGTGACCGTTTGATTGGAACTATTTTAGACAAAAAAGGAAAGACAAAATATGTATTACATGCTAGATTGGACTTGATATTAATGAGAATACGTTTAGAGTTTTCTCCCGCTGTGAAAGGAAACAGAACATATTTACCTCCATCTTGTCACACATTAAGCAAGATTGAAAAGATGAATTTTTTCTAGTGTCTTCATGGTATTAAAGTACCCAGTGGTTTTTCTTCAAATGTAAATAATTTTGTGTCATTTAAGGTTTGTAAATTAATAGGTATGAAATATCATGATTTCCATGTGATGATGCAAAACATTCTACCAGTAGCAGTGCGTGGTATATTATCAAAAGCTGTCAGAAAGGCAATCATCAGGTTATGTTATTTCTTCAAATCCATTTGTGGAAAATTTGTTAATCCAATTTTGTTAGATTTGTTGGAGAATGAATAAACTCTTATTCTTTGTCGACTAGAAATGTATTCCCAACCCACATTTTTTGATATAATGGTTCATCTATTTATTCATTTGGTGCATGAGATAAGAATATGTGGGATCGTTTATTAAATATGGAAGTATTATTTTAAAAGATATATGAAAATTTTGAAAGGATATGTTAAAAATCCTTATCGACCAGAGGCCACTATTGTTCAAAAATATGTATCAGAAGAGGTGATTGAATTATGTACTGATTATTTGAAAGAGGTGGAGCATATTGGTCTCCTTGTATCTCGATATATGACAGTTGATAGTGAAGGTAGAGGGGTTTGAGGCTTAAAGGTAATGTTCATTCCACGTGATGAAGTGATGCATGCACATTTATACATTTTAAACAATAGAGATGAGGTTCAACCATATATATCCTCACATATTTCAAAATTAAAGTTATGATATCAGAAAAGAAATGAAAAGTGGTTGAATATTGAGCATAAGAAGACATTGGTTTCATGGATAAAAGAGAAAGTCACCCTAGATATATCTGTATCAGAAACATTGAAGTGGTTAGCAAGGGGACCATCTCTTAATGTGATCACATGGTCTGGTTTTGATATCATTGGCTACACATTTTACACAAAAAACCTGGATGAAAAGAGTACCGTTCAGAATAGTGGTGTGATTTCTTTTCTTGAAGCAGTGCATTTTTCGAGTGCCAAAGATAAAAACCCAATTTCTGCATCAACATCATATTTTGGAGTTATTTAAGACATATGGGAAATTGATTTTATTAAATTTCAAATAACTATTTTTAACTGTAATTAGGTTGATATTAATAGTGGCGTGAAGCATGATGAATATGGGTTTAAACTGGTTGGTTTGAAAATATTTAATTACAATGAGGAACTATTTATCATGGGAACACATGAAAAACAAGTATTTTATGTCATTGGTCGATCGAATGATCGATGGTTAGTTGTTTTACAAGGAAAAAGATACCATTTGGGTGATGAGGATGATTTAGATGATGTTAGTGATTTACATGAGCATTATTCATCTATTACGCAATTTCCAGATAATTACTATGAGTATAAGACAGACATAGTGCATGCAGTACGTTCTGATCATGATGAAGGTATGTGGGAAAACACAAAATTAGTCTCTTAATTTTTCTGGTAAATATTTATATTTTGTGTCCATTTTTTAATCTTACAAATGCATGCCTCTATTTTTACATACTTATTTTTTTCTTCCTCGTTTCTAATTATTATGTTTTATAATGATATGCATGTACACAAAATTTCATTACACTTTCTAGTAGCAAAGTCAGATACAGATAGAGAGGAGGAGTTACTGAGGTATATCTATTTGGACATATTATTAAATATTCAGCAATATAATTATTTAATGAAATAAAACTGTTAATTTACACACACAAAATTCATGACTAATGACGCGTCCTCGGAGGAAGAGACTTCTCCTGTTACTACTCAAAAATCATGTTTTCAAGTTGGTAAATGTGGTATTACACATTTTCCAAAACTATCACTTGTTTATTATGATAACAAAGTACATATCCATTTTGATGATAATAATAATGCAGTTGGCCCAAATACAGTACAGTTTGTCAGTTATATAGCGATTCAGAGCTGTTGCAGGATTAGTATTTTATATCCTGATTGGAAGTCAGTGGACATGACGATGAAGAAACATCTTTGGGAGGTCATGACAGTAAAATATCTTAATTTATTTCATTTATCTCATTTTTTGAATATTATATATTTTAAAATACATATTTAATTTATTCAATTACAGATGACATTCAATTTTGAGGAAACCAATGAAATTAAGAAAAGACATCTCTATTTAGCAGCGGTTCGATGGAGATATTTTTAAACCAAACTGAAAAAAGTTATGTTTTTGGAAAGAGAAGGTTTGAAATCCCATGTCTTAAGAATCCATATATAGATGAAGAAACAAGGAAGTGATTTGTTGACAGTTTCCAAGAAGCGAAATTTCAGGTATGGTAATTGTTTTATATTTTAAAATTTATGCTACATTTTTCTTATTCATTAGTAGTTTATTTTTATATAACAGGCCTCCAGGAGATCTCATCAAGAGATCCAGTTGAAAAATGTATACCCACATACTTTATCATGTGGAGGGTATTTGTATTTGGAGTATAAAATGATTAATGAAAAATTTGAAGTATTAAGAGCTCTATCAAGTAGTGGTTCAGAAGAGGTCTAGTTTGGTCCTCCATCTCGTCCCACTCGCCATGAGAAATGGAAATGTGCAAGAAGATAAAAATGAACAATAACTTATAGAGGAATCTCATCAAGTGAATGATTAAAATAATGGAAATATTATTTATTTGTTAACAATTTTTCTATTTCATAATTTATAAACACTAATATAACATTTTTATATTTCATTTCAGGATGAACTTTAAGAGGAAGAGACACAGGGCTCTTTTATCCCAGAGGGTTGGATGGACATCCTAGAAACTAATTTGGGAAAGGCAGAACACCCTGGTCGTGTTAGAGGATATTAGGAGGGTGTTTGTATTTGGAAGGTTTTTTATAAAAGTAAGCAATCAAAAGACCCAAAAATAAAATCCTTAAAATAATAGCTGAAAGATATGAAACAGTCTATGGGTGATCAAATTCAAGCAGTAGTGCATAAGGCTTTATTATTACACATGGAAAGACAATCACAGTCTATACAGCCTTCCCATGTATATTATTTATTTTTCATCAATTTTTCTAATTTATAAATTATAATCACTAATATAATTTTTTCATATTTCAGCCTTCCTAGTCTGCTCACCCAGAGTACCCTACCCCATCTACTTACCTGCCCCATCTACACATCCTTACGAGGTATAATATTTATTTATCATCAATTTTTCTATTTTATAAATTATTAACATCAATATAACGTTTTCATTTTTCAGCATTCTCATCCTACTCACCCGGACTACCCTGCCCCATCTGCTTACGATGCCCCGTCTGCGCAACCTTTTGAGGTATATTATTTTATTTTGATCAATTTTTTTATTTTATAAAATTTAAACACTAATATTACTTTTTCATTTTTCTGCCTTCTCAGCCTCGTCACCCAGACTACCCTTCCCCACCTGCTTACTTTGAGCCTCCACCACCTCCCTCGGCTCAAGCCTTACACTGTGAGTTGTTTGCGGGAGATCCTCATGTATATATTGTTGTGTTAGGACAGGTGCATTTTTTGGGGGACTTTGTACGTCATCAGCCTATGCAGAGGGGTCAGGATAGAGTATCAGTACTTGTTATTATAGATCCTACTACTCTACTACCATTTCCTACCATGGAGATCACCAGTGTTGGGGATTGTATGGGCCATTTTTTACTTTGTCCAACTCCCTTTCTTCGTTATATTTCACTTGAGGTATGTGTTTTTTTAAATATTAATTAAAAATGATTCAAAATTTCTTATAATGTATTCTAACATTTATCTTATATAGGAATATCTGAAAGAAAAATAAACTCCACAAATGTAACAAAATGTTCAGGAATAGTTGGATGTAGATAATTATAATGTTTATTTTGGGTTAAAAAGATTATCTGAGTCCTCTTCTTCCTTGAATTTTACCTATGCGTTTCGGATAACGCCTGATATATGTGGAAGAAATTATGGATTGAAATTATTTAAAGAGGATCTCATGAATTTAGTTAATTTTGAAGAGATCATGTAGAGTGTGGTGCAGTTGTTTATCATGTATGTAAATTGATGTTTGAATTTCTATTTCATTAATAAAATATTCATATGTAATGGACTAACTATATTTTCTTTTTAAATTAGGTATCTACACAATCTTTTTTAATAAAGGAAACAACATGCATTTACAGCATTATAGATGAAGAGTAAATTTCCTCGGAAGCCAAATATGTAAAAAATCATGAAAAAGTTCAATATATATCTGAGATATTAACACAAAAAGAGATTCAGTGCTGGTTTTTTTCAATTTCTTGATAAGTAATAACATCATAATTTTTATGAACTAATTATCATTATAATTTCATGAATTGTGAACGTTTTGTATTGTAGGGGGCATTGGATGTTAGGCGTATTTTTCCCAAGTGAATGCACCTTATATTGGTTTTCCTATTTATTAGGAGGAGTGCGTAAACCATTTATCACACTATTAAATAGATAAGTTTTTTTATTATTTTTTGAAAGCTCATTATGTTTAATTTTCATTGTTTAGGAAAGTATTATTAGTTCATATATAAAAAAATGCAGATCATGAAAACATTTTAACAAGGAATACAAGTCAGAAAAGAAACAAACAGAAATAAAATGTGTGGAAGTACATGAAATTAGTTTTTATATTTTAGTTTCATATTGTTTTTTTAGTTAAATGTTTTATAACTGCAGTGTCATCATCAAAATAGACATGTTGAATGTGGTTATTATATTCTACGATTCATGTATGAGATAATCACAACTAGGCAAACTACTAATTTTTATAAGGTTAGTTGTATTAATTTTTTATATATTTTCTGCCATATTATTCAATTTTTTAATTTCATATCGTTCAATATTGTTGTAGGCATTAAATGATTCCTAACCTTATTCCGAATATGATATGACCCATATTCAATCTACTTTTGCGAACTATTTTTTAAGTCTGATTAAGATTTGAGGTATGTATATTCTAATATTTATAAATAATAATACATAACAGTTCAGAAACCTAACTCTTAATATATTAGGTGTTTGGACCTACTAATAATCAAATGAATTCTTCAATAATTACCAACAACGAGCATGCCTTAAATGCTGGAGTCGTGGGACTTTCAAACATCCCAAAATTTCTTGAAGTCATTGATTGCAGGTATGAGTATTTTAATTCTAATTTATAATAACAATGTGTAGATAATTTTTTTGACTAACTAGATATAATAATTGATGTTATACGAGGAATTTAATGATAAATAATGTTTGATTGTTTTTGTATATTGTGTTATTTTTAAAGGAGTTTTGAATTTTTTGGGAAGTGTAATTGGAAATATTTTAATAAAAAAGTTATTTATGGCATCGGTTATTTAAATAACTGAGGCCAAAACATTAAACAAAATTAACTTCCGTGTCGGTTTTAGATAAAACTTACGTGGAATCTTGGTTTGATCGGGTCTTCGGCGTCGGTTTTATGTAAAAATGATGCCAAAACTCTTGCTGAAATTATTTTTGGTGTCAGTTTTTGAAAAACCGACGTCGAAAACTATATTTTTCACGTCGCCTTTATAGATATCGGTTTAAAACCAATGCCAAAAATTAAAAAAACCGATGTTAATTTATGTTTTTCCACTAGTGGCCACTTCAATCCTCTGTCATGTGCTATGGAAGGAGGCTCATGTAAATAAGAAGGTTATATTTGTTGATGGAAAAAATAATTATGGTAAGCATGTGTAAGTATGAAATAATTTAAATTATTTATGATTTATAACAATATTACATAAAAATAAATGTGTACCAATTTTTCATATGGTTTAGTCAAAAGAATTGATAACGTTATTTCAAGAATTAATGCGACATTTAGTATCATTGAAGGATCCTGAACAATATGGTTGGGTTAGAGGATAAACTTTTGGAGTCTCTCCTCAAAAAAATTTCAAGAAGATAAAAAAATTGGGAGATGCATATAATATGATGTGACAATTAAAAAACGACTCACTAGAATATATTATTTTACGGTCTGGTTTGGTGGACCATTGTATAAGAGAAGATCAAAGCGACTGGTAGTTGAAAAAATTTCCAAAGATGAACCAAATGATCCCACTAGATTTGAGGCCAGTCATTCCCCCCACCACATAACTTAACCTAAGTAATCAATTTTTTCATTACTCTTTATCATAAATGTGAATCAAATATCTTATGATAAAATTGTATTGCTGAAATTCTATTGTGTACAACTGTATGTTATTTTGATTTTCCAACACTCGTGTACTACCGTTTTGTCATTGGTACTGTGTATAATATCCTTGGATAATATCTACATAATAAACCCCTCCCAAAAATCACATGAGAGTGGGGATTGAGGTTGGTTATTAGCCGACAACTTAGTTTCATATTCAAATTGATGGTGCAAATATTATAATGGTGCAAGCTGATATTAGAGCTTTCATTGGATAGTCGTCGAATATTATAAACATACATAGGTTATGTCTTTAAAAAATTCTTTCATATTTAAAACATGTAACAGTTAATGATAAAAGTTCTAAATTGAGGTATGGTATTACAAATGGATAATGAAGTGGAGAAACAAAAGGTTGAAGAAAGAAAATATAGTGAATTAACTAATAAAACAAAATGAACATTTGATGGTACCTTCTTCCCGATTATTCCAAAGAAATAATTATTATCATTAAAACATAATAAACTATGTATATCGCTCCTATTTGATCGTAGTTGGGTAAAAGTTATCTAGAAACATATCTCGAATTTCCTTCCAAACTATATTCATCATATATCCACTATGGTTCTGAATATCCAGTCGAAACGTTCCTTTTCCGCATAACATATAACTAGCAATTTTGAATCTCTTCTCAGTATGAGTCTCCAAATGGTCACAAATCATCTGGATGGAACGAATACAAAACACAATGGCATTTGGTCCACCCTCCCTAGTTAAGGTTGTAGGGTGATGCAACTAGATATCCCATGTCATTATATACATATTTCATGCAGCCCACCATGGGTCTCTTTACCTAAAAATCATAATGTGAGAAAATTTCTCACAGATCTATTCATCAGCTCCCACCATCAGGAATATATATGTCTCTGGTTCCACTACTAGAGGAACATTCTGATACATGTGCTCATTTCACCCTATAAATAAGGATTTCTATAGAAGAATATTTATTAATTGAAAATCACATGTATTAGGACACATAAAACATCATTAAAATGTTTATGTAAGATAGATTCACATAAACTCATTACATTTCATTCCCCAAAACCCATTAGACGGTTAAAATCGAGACACTAACACTTCCCCCAACCATCTATCATCTGGTACATGGATAACATGCGGAAAAAATTCATCATTAAAATTTCTCATTATACCCCAATTTTTTATTTTTCAAGTTAGCACATTTTGTATCATTTAAAATTTTCAATTTCATGTTAGTAACATTTTTCATTTAAATTACATGAGTAAATAAAATCATTTTCATTTTAACAAATCATGTAAACATTATTTTCTATGCATTCCTAATATGATGCATGTCACATAATACCCATGAGTTCCTATAATTACTCATGTATAATCAACCTTATTGTTATACTTGGACATGAGTAAAATCTAAAAATATAATAACATCAGATAAAAATTGTATCAACCAATCTCAAATAACATACGACTCCAACAAAAAACATCAATAACAATAATCTTACCCTATATACTCAGTTTTTAACCAATACATGGGTTAGATAATCTCATATATGAGATATTAAACAAGGAATAACTCATCCTAGTATCCTTTCTAACCATGAAAATTATCTATACAGAAGAAAAGGAAAGATAGCCATCCTTTGAAACAACTTTTTAATGTCCTGACCCAGGTTCTACATACCGATGCCCAGATCCAATTTGTCACATGACCTCAACGGCACCTACCCATATCGAATAGACTATTGAGTAGTAGAAAAAATATAATATATATATATATATGTATATATATATATATTGTTGTGGGGTATACCCTATTTAATAAATAATATCAAAAACTAAAATAATTAACCAATATGAAAAAGATAATGAATAATTATCAAAATAATTCCAGGGAAACATATAAAAATTCCACATGATGATCCTGAAATAGGGTATCAAAATCAAAAACTAAGGGAGTAGTTGTTTTATTCAGCTTATGTGTCATTTTTTAAATGAAACCCAAATGAAATACATTGAAAACATTAAAGAGGGTCCCAAAATTCATTTTTGGTTCCCTCATCCTTGCTACATACCAACCCTTACATCATACATGCCCATATTCAATCCTGTAAACATGAAGTCTATTCAACTACATATCTAGTCTCCATATTATGGTGTGAGTACAACTCAGTAGGCCACCACTGATGGTGGTTAAAATAATATACAATCTATAAAATTGTATTCATTTTTATAATGAATAATGTACAAAATATAAAATAAATCATTTATCACATTACTTTAGTAATTAATTAAACATAAAAATCCATATGATCATGATGAAACACAAACTAAAAATACCATATTTGGTCCATGATGGAGTCTGAACCATCCAAAAAGGTATAACACTTTTCATACCATTATGGTTTTTCATTATTCAATTCATCCCAATTTTATATTCAAACAATGGGGAGATAGATCCACAGTCTCAAACCCTATGAAAAGTTATAGAATCAATACCAATCCCATAACTCATCTACGAAATGAAAAAAATATATATATTGTGGACCTAGAGTAGCATTTTGGCACCCCATGGGTATTTGGAGTAGTAGCCATTATCCCAAAAATCAATCAAACTTATTATATCACATGCAACAATATATCCAATCATTAATCAACCATTACCGTTGAACATTATTTCAATCTTATATAACACCCAAAGGGTCTTTCTAAATTTCATATTTCTATTAATTAATCAATTTCTTTAACCAATCATTTATCAATTTCATAATCACAATATTCAACAATTGTTTAATAAAAATATTAAACAATGTCATAATAACATGTTAAACCAATTGATTAATTATAATTTGAGGTAATTTCAGAACATAGAAATTGCAGTTTCACAATAACATATATGCAATTATAACCTTGACTCTAGGATTTCACAATTATACCGCCTACCTAAAGGTCATTGATGAACATTCGCCAAACTGAAATCCCCAATTGAAGTGGAAAGCTAGAAATCCCAATAGTAGAATAAATCTAGGACCAACTCCTACAATCAAGACCCAAAGGATTAATATCAATAAAAACCTAGATCTAAAACATTTTCAATGGAATAAAATCATTCTATGTAATTGAGAAAAAGATACAGGAGAGAGGTAAATCCAAACTGGGAACAAAATCATATAGTGTGGAAGAGGAGATTCACAAATTTGATCTCCAATTCATCAAAAAAATGTGTTCAAGGAGTTTTGGAATCCATCAGAGAGCCTCCCAAAATAAATAAAATGTTTTAGGCCAAAATATGGTGTTTTGGATAAATAATTTCGGTACATGATTTTTTTTAAATAAGAGATTTAATTTACCCTGAACATAGTTTTCTAGGAAGGATACAGAGTTTTAAAATGTTTGTACCTTAACTATATGAAACATTTTATGGTGTTCATTGATAATCCTAACCATTATATGGTTTGATAAACCATGTTCCAACCGTGTATATACCCTCTTTTTGAGGGTCTATAGTTTAGGGGGAGGCCACATAGTTTGGTCAAACTATGCAGCACCTCCCCTCTCTCCAAAATAGTGCACATCATTTCCTTGGGAAAGACAAATGAATTTAACTTACTATGATCCAAATTTTCATAGCCTCATTGTCTTCTATAAATCTCCAACATCAACCGAAACAACCCCGTATAAAAACTCAATCATGGTATACTCAAAACATGGGTAAAATAGTACCTAGAAATGAGAAAGAAAAATATACATAAAGGTTGGTTTATTACATTTTTTATAATAAATTCCATATTTGGAATCATAATAACATATAATAACTAATAATTCCAACATAATTTTTGAACACAATGATTAGTGAAAATAGTTAAAATTATTCATAGTGATTACGGTAAAAATGAATTTACAAGTGCATAAAATTTAAACTTAATGGGAAGGAAGACCTAGAAACTATTATAAAAACCATTGGTTGGAAATAGTTCAAAATTAACACTTCTAGGAATTATAATGGACCATTATTGGTTCCTAGATAAAAGAAAAAATAGGTTTGGAATTCACCCTTTCAAAATATTACAAGTGTGTAACTCACCTCACTTATAAAAGGACAGCCACTATCCTCCTCTCTTCAATTATTAAAAACTATTTACATCAACCAAGACTTTCTAAAATAACATAAATAATTACCTCCAATAATATTAGAAGAACATTTTTGTGAATAAAGTCAACTTAGGTAAATTTTTTGTGCAAACCTATATAGGATATCAGAATAAGGGGAAACAACTTTCACCAAGTATTTTTATTTTATTTATTTTTCTACACCATTAAATTCTTAAAAAACCATAGTTATATTATATCCTTAATATATTACATATAATAATTTGTTATTTTTTTAATATAATAACATAAATAATTTCCCTCTTCCTTCAAATTGTTATAAAATAACTATTCATGTGTACAACGGACTACCACCTAGAAAAATGATGTATTTATTTTTTCTATTATCACCTATCAAAGTTGGGTTTGATGATGGATCTGAAGCTTATATATTATATTTATAAAATATTATAATCTTGAGTAATTATATCATATATTAAATTTTACATTCCATAATTTAGGGGATATGATAACATCACTCATGACTACGAAGCACTACCTCCTCCTGAAGCGATGTGATTCATTTTTCACTAACACATTACATGGAATGTAATAAGAGTAAAAATAATAAATATATGTGATATAAATGAAATATATATTATATTAATTTAATATTTATCTGTCATTAAATTTAATATAAAATTTTATTTTAACCTTTTCACACACTGGAAAAAATGATAGTCATTCCGGGAAGTGTGGACTACCACCTTGTCATAGTGATGTGATTCTTTTTTTCATAACCACATAAAAATAATGATATATATAAGTATATGTAAATAAGTAATAATTTATTTAGGATTTTAATATTATAATTCATATATAATATATTTCTTACCTTTTTTCCATAATGATCATTGGAAAATGGAAACATTGCACATGTGTATGTATGGTCTACCGTCTCCCAAATTATAATGTTAATTCATTTTTCCTAACCATCATTTGTTATTATTTAAATGTTTATTTTATTTATAAATAAAATAATTATTTCATTATTATTAATATTTATATTTTAAAATAGTTTTCCCTTTTACAATAGCCATCCAACCAAATTCATTTTTGACACATAAGACGAATATGGTCAAAACATCTGATGTAAACATAAATGATTAAGTAACTATTAAAAATAGTAATATGTGAAATAAAAATAATAATAAAATTTAAAACATTTCTCAAGTAATTAAATAATTAAAATAAGTTTATTTTTTATGAGGATGAATTACAAGAGTGATAAATCAAACTCAAGGTAAGGGTTTTCATGTCTTAATTTTATTTCTCTGAGAAATATTTCATATTCAAATCATATTTTTTTGTCGTGTATATACTCCTAGTGAATGTATTTTATTATTCTTATCAATAATTTATGGGGATTTATATTATCTTTCTAGTATCTCTCATTCATGTTGTTTAAAGTTTCAATGTTACCAAAGCGATGATGGATTTTTTTCTCAATTTTTCTTCTTTGAGACGTATGTAATATTACACACTTATTAACTTTTTGAGGTATATATACTGAAAATTTGACATGTTATATAGAAAATATAATAATTTTAATGTTATTATAAGTTTATTTTTATGTTATTATCTCATGAGTATTACTATTTATTGTACCAAAAGTGGTAAGAGTGTTTTGTTAAAATCACATCATTTAACTAGATTTTTTATGATTGTGAATCAAAGATGATATATAATGATAAATATTTTATGAAACTCATAAATTTTCTTCTCACGTGGTTATTCATCATATTTAAATTTAATAGTACCAGTTTTCCACTCTTTGGTAATTAATATTTTAATGTTTTTTTATAAAAATTATCTTCATTTATCTCTTCGATTGGAAATATATTTTCATCCAAAACCATGTTCTCTAAAAATGTTTTCATTTTTTACATATTCATAATGATTCAGTAATGACTTTTTCCATTTGTTATTTCTACAAAAAAAATTAGTGGAATGTATTTCCTTTTCCGATCAAGGCACTTTCTCGCCTTTAACCATGCAAAATGAATACTCCTTACAATATATATGACACTATCTACTTAAGTAACAAGTATATATTTTAACATTTCATTGAAAGGATATCTTCATCATGAATATTATTAGTTGTATTTTATGGTATTTAAATTCATTGACCTAAATACACCTTTTTACTTAATTAGGATCAATTTGGGTTAATTTGTAATGATACCATCTTCATTATTTCTCTAGATGGATTTAGGATTATTTAATGATATTGTTATTAAACCCATTTCAATTCCAATGGTAACTCATTTTTCAAAAATATTAACATAAAACTAATTTATGTCCCATAGGTTAATGTGGTTATAAAATAATAATGATGGTTTCTATAATTTTTTTGATGAATGATATATGTAATTTTTTCATGTTGTGGTTCTTGGACATCTTATATGATGGGGTGGCCCAGATAGCGTCACATGATCCCATTATAGCTTATATGATTGGGTGGATAAATTGCAATCTGTAAACCAGTATATCATATTTTATTTGGAATACCACATATATCCAGGTGATCCCATTATATCATAAATAATGGGTACAAATATATAGTACTCCAATGGATTGTGTAATGTACATTGTCCCGAGAGGCAAGAAAGGGGGAGTTAACTGAGGGTTTCTCATATGGATTCAACTAGGATCTAGTTACTTATGACATAAGTTTAACATGATTTATAAAGATAAATTCTAAAAGATAACAACATGTATTTTATGCATATTATGGGGCCATAATATTTGTTATAATCAAGATTGGATTTACATGGCTCATGATTTTTGTTTACGATGAATCTTCCCTTTTCCATTTTCTCAGAATTGATGATCAAGTTATTGATGAGTATGAGTTCTTTTATGATTATTTAATGGAATATAACTATTTTATTATAACCTTATTCATTTCTTATGATCATAGAGGGAATTTAATGTTTAATGCTTATTTCTACCCGTATTAAGAATTTGATCTCACCTTTATTTTGTTTTCTCTTCCCTTGGTTATAAATAATGAGTATAAATGAATTATTTTCTAGAAAGTATTTTATATGGATGATGATGACTTAATTTAAAATAAGAAAATATGGGTTAAGTGGGAAAATGATTATTTTACAGATTGAGTATAATTTAGGTATGGTATTTTCCTAATTATCCAAATCACTAAACCTATGTGGTCCATGGAAGTGAAATTGTCATCCAATTTTTCTTTTGATGTTGTATGCTTAGAATAAAAAAGGATCAAAATTATCGGTATCAATGATTGAAATTTATGTTTTATATTTTCAAAAACAGATCTGAGAGTGTAGTTTCTCGGCTATTTTAATTTCTATCAAAGAAGAGTTTAGACAACTTTGGAGAATCAGATGTTTTCACGTGATATTGTCTAATGATTTATGGATACAATCATATGTCTATAATATTAAGGTTGATTATATATTCAAAATCATAGATACCCTATTTGAGGGTTCTAACTAGTAAAAAATAAGTGGTTATTGATGCCATCTTGGGATATATTTTATTGGGTTGGGGTATTTATAACCCTTATAGTCAATATGAATTGTTATTTATGAAGGATTTTTTTATGTTTAATGAAATAAAAAATTACAACACATATGTTTGTAGATAACCTTTCACTTCCATCAAAACTGCATCGTTTGAACCCATGATCGATGGAAAATAAGGGTTTCATAGGTACCAATAGCCTGCATGATTCCATGGTTACTGTAAAATTTTTATAGGTAAAGATTAATATTATTTTTTAAACATATGATATTTTATATAAACAATTATGTTTTTTTATTGGAATAATATATTATCAAATACTTCTATTCATTGGGTTTCAATATTAAAAAGAAAATGTTCAAAAAAATTAAAGATAGTTATTTATGGAATGATTTTTTTGAAGCTTGAGTATTAATGTCAGAATCTGGAGATTAATTTAAAATGTTTTATTCAATTTGAGAATTATCTTACCATGTGATAACAATTTTGTTTTTGAATAATGTATAAAGATGAGAGTAATAGCTTGTAATAATATTTTTGGTTATAGGATCTTTTAAATTTTTATTTTTTTAGTGATTAAATCATGAACAATTCATCTTCAATACTCATCATCAGATATAAATATGATTTTGTGGGGGGAAATATTAAATATGGAATTATACTCTTCAAGTAAGTAAATTTCTATATGCTCTTATTCTAGATGATAAAATAATTCCCAAAATCATGAAAATGATCTCAAAGAAAAGTTTTTATCCTGGTACCATCAATTTTATTGAATGTATCGTATTTTTAATCAGTATAAATGTATATTTTTATGTACTTTAACTTTCCTATAATTATTCAATTTATTTTTATCAATGACCTCAATCACTCTCTATAATTATTCATGATTTTACTCCATTCCCACCAATGTTATCCAATTTTGAAACAATTTTATGTATCATTACATATGACCATTTTACATTTATTGATCTATTATTAAGATGATCTTCTCTTAACCCTTTTTTATAATTCTAGTTAATAACCGAATCTTTTTAAAATGACCAAAATATGATTTCCAAGATAGAGATAATATTGGAAAGGCACAATTTATTAAAGTGGAGGAGGATGTAACACCCCTCATTTTTTAAAGGACAAACTCATATTCAATAGCATACACTACATGAAACATTATTCTTGGATTTAATTATAAGCAATATTTAGTTTAAAATGTGTTATATGAAATACTAAGTTTAAACAAAACACATTATTGTTATTATTATTATTATTATTATTATTTAATACGATTGTTATCACTAAGTCATCAAAACAGAGGGTATAAACAGAATTAAATAAATTATTAAAATGTGTTTGACACATTTATATATATATATATATTAAATTATTATCTCACAATTAATGAGATTTGATAATTGAATCCTTTTGAAAATAAAAAGGAAAACTTTTTCTAAAATACTATTTTAATTCCCACAAGTATGTTTTATAATAATAAATTAAGAAAATATATATTTTTTTGATTATATTAATGAAATTTAATTTTTCTATATTCAATATAATTTTTAATTTTCGTCATATGTTTTTTCTAGACATGTGATAAAGATAAATCCATTTTTCTGCTTAAAATTGTATTTTTCCTAAAAAAAAGTTTTATCGACTATTTATTGCACAATTATTTAAAAAAAAATTTTTTAAAAATTTATAAAATTTATTTTACAAAATAAAATTAATTTTTTAAATATTAATTCTATGTTTAAATTAGGTTGAATTTTTGGTATTTTCCAAAATGTTTCAAATTATGATTAATAGTGAAAAATACTGACTTTTACTTAAAAACTACCTTTTCATTTAAATTCTCTATAATTTTAAATTAAATATTAAATTAATCATCATGTAAAATTTGTTTAGTTATAAACCCCTTAATCCAATTTATTTCATTTTAAATAATTTCACATTTAAATGTTATAAAAAAAACTTCAAAAACATTTGATTATTTTCTCTTTTAAAACCGTCTTTCTCGTCACGTCTCTAGGATTAATTTTAAATTAATTTTTTCTACTTAGGTGGATAAATTTTTTTAAAATGTATTTCATATTTATAAGCATCATAATTTATAAATTAAAATAAATAAGTATTAATTTTTTACCAAAATTATTAGTAAAAATAGTTAAAATTGATCATATCAATTAAGGTAAAAATGATTTTACCACGGGATTAAACATTAAATATGAGAGTAAATTGACCTGTAAACATTTGAAAAGCCAATTTTAAATACATTTTTCAACCATATATATTATATTAACGATAATTGTCCATTATTGGGGCCTGGTGACCTAAAAATTCATTCGCAGATTTCACTCTTTCAAATAATTACAAGTGTACCACTCACCTCAATTATCAAAGGCCACACCCAATAATCATATCTTCACTCCATAAAACCCATTTGGTTTGGCCAATAAATACCCAAAATTACTCAAACCATCTTATAAGCATTATGTTTTTTATAAATCCACTCTTATAATGCTTTTAGTGCAAACCTAAGGGGGATAATCAAAGAAGAGGCAACGTTCTTCAACGAGCATTTTTTATTTTATTTATTTATACATCCCCTTAAATTTTTAGTAAAACCTGATTATATAATATAATAATTATGTTAAATATAATTATATGATATTATATTAATATAATAACCAAAATATTTTCCCCGTTCCAAAAAGTTGTTACGAACTCATTATTCATGTGTAAAATAGACTACCAACTTACGAAATAATGTCATTATTTTTTTGATCATCACCTATCATGGATGAGAATAAAAATGGATATAATGTTTATATATGATATTTATAACATAAATTTACCTATTATTTCATTTTATAACATATAAATTTTTACATTCCATATGTTAGGGGATACAATAATGTCACACGTGTGAACAGTGGATGACCACCTAATGATGCAATGTGAGTCATTTTTCACTAACATGTTACATGGAATTTCATAAGAGTGAATATAATGAATATATTTGATATGACTGAAATATTAATTATATTCATGAAAAAATTATTATTCTATAAATATTGTAGATCTTTTTTTTTACATTTTCACTCATTAGATTAAATTGTAATGTCGTTCCTGGAAATGTGGACTACCTCCTCATAGTGAAATGATTACTTTTTTCATCACTGAATCAAAATAATGTTATTTATAAGTTTATATAATTAAATAATACAGTATTTATTATATTATGATAATTTTGGCAAAATAAAATATTTCCTATCTTCATTCCATAATGATCATTGAAACATGGAAACGTTAGTCATGCGTATGTACGACCTATCGCCTCTTTGATCATAACATTTTTTTAATTTTTCATAATCATATTGGATAATTGGTTTTTAAAGTATATTTTTTATAAATATGATAAATTTTTTATGATTATTGTTTTTTATATGTTAAAATAATGATCTCATTGACGATAGTCAACATACCAAAGGCATTTTAGGTACATAAGACAAATAAGGTCAAAACATCCGATCTAAACATAATTGATTAGGTAATTATATGAAACATTGTAATAAGTGAATAAATTTAGTATGAAAATTATAAAATTTTATCTTGAAATTAAATAATTAAAATAAGTTTATTATTCTAGAATATAAAAAACAAGTGTCACATATCGAACTCGATTTAAGGGTTTTCTCGTCTCACTTGTATTTCTTTGAGATATATGTCATATTCACCACTTATTTTTAATTTATTGGTATATTATAACCCTGAATGAAATTTTTTAATGATATAATTATTTTATAGTTATTTACATGTCCATTTTAGGATCTTTCATTCATGGGGTTTACTATTTCAAAGATACAAATGTGGGGAGGGATTTTTGTCCCAATTTTAATTCTTTGAGACATATATTATATTATATACATTTCTTACTTTGATAGGTATATATATGTCCCATATGACATTTTATATCATTAATATACTTAATTTTAACTGTATTATATGTTTTATTTAATTTTATTATTTCATTGGTGTAACGATTTTGAGGTATAAATGTGGTAAGTTACTTTTGTTAAAATCTCATTTTTCCAATGATTTTTTTTATTATGCTTCCAATGATGAGATCCTATGATATATATCTCAGATAAATAATTAATGTTATACTAAAATACGTTTTTATGTTGTTTAATGGTAATAGTACCATGTTTTCACTCTTTGGTACTTAAAATGATTTAGAAAATGTTTTTAAGAAAATATAACTTCATTTCATTCTTAAGACAAAATCTATTTTCTTTCAGAACCATATTTTCAAAAAAAAAATAAAAAAACTTACAATTTTTAAATTTATTTATTAAATAAATTTTAACCTTTTTCTAATTTTTAAAAAAAATTTCAAAATAGTATTTCTTTCTTTCTTATGTTTAAACAACATTTTAAACATTTTTCAGTGAAAAATGACTGTTCTTTACGGAATGTATGAGATGGCTCGCTGACATGAATTTCATTTATTTTATGTTTCCTTTACATGTTTATAATAATATTTATAAATAATTTTTTTTGTAATATTTTAGAAATTTATATTTTTTAAATGTGGCTTTCAAATAAAAATATTTTTGAAATTTTTTCTATTTTAATATGATATTTTCAAAATATAAAGTATATTGTCTTCATGAATGTTTTTAAAACTATTCTAATGGTATTTCCATTCATCATTGTTAGAACCGCTTTGTTGTTACTTATTCTCCATTGGTGATATTTTTTAATTACCACATACTCATTCTTTATCCATAGAGAGTAATATGGTTTTAAAGAGATTGTTATGGAAGCCATTTCTGTTCCACATGTTAATCATGTTCCAAAAATATTTATACAAACCCCATTTATGATCCATTAGTTAATCAGGTTATAAAATAATTATTATTGATTATGTTTTTTACGATGAAATCTATATGTAATTTATTCATGTTGTTTTTCTTGGACATCTTATAGATTAGGTGTGCCATATAGTGTTAGGTGAGCCCATTATAGCATATATGAATAGTTTCCCAGATAGATCCCAGTGATCCCATTATAAATTCTATGATGGGGTGTACCATATAGAATTGGGTGAGCCCATTATATCTTAAAAAATGGGTGCACCTAGATATCACTCTAATGATCTGGGTAATGTACCTTTTTCTTGAGAATCAAGAAGGGATGTTTTGGCTAATTATTTCTTCGATAGATTTAAATAGGATTTAAATATTGTTGACATAGGATTAACCTAAGTTATGAAGAAATTTTTTTCCAAGATTCCAACATGTTTTTATGCTAGTTGTGGGTTTATAATGTTTATTATTATCATGATTGTTATCACATGGCTCATGATTTTTTATTCTGATGAGTCTTTCCTTTTCCATATTTTTATACATAAGGATCTAGATATTCATGTGCATGATTTCATTTATGATTTGATCAAACAATGTGATTATGTTTTTATACCCTTATATACTTATTATTCTCATTGATGACATTCAATTGTTATTGATTTTGATTACCCTTACTGCGAATTTATGCACACTATTAATATGTTTCCTCCTCCCTAGGTTATAAATAATTAGTTCAAATGAATTATTTATTATAATTGATTTCATATCGATGCTGATTAAAACATAATATGAAATAATAAAATCTAGTTTAAGTGGGAAAATGAACTTTTAGTAGCATGGGTATTGTTTATATAAGAGTTTTTCATAATTATATAAAACTCTAAACCTAAATGGTCATTGGGAATGATTGTGATCCAATTTAAAATTTTATGTTTGATGGTTTTAATAAACAATGGGTCACAATTATCGATATCAATGCTAGATATCTAATTTTTTTGTTTTCATCACCAGATCCAGGAGTGCGTATTTGGGGATATTATAGTACCCATCAAAAATTCTTCTTCCCATATCGATCATATGAACCATATTGAATAGGGGTAAAATGCTAAAATACTAGGGAAATATGTTCAAGTATCTAATAAAGATTAAAAACTCCATTTAAAACCATCCCAACCAGGTTATGAAATGTCATATCCATCATCCCAACCTATGATGTGGAATTCCATTTCCATATCCTTGGATTTAGGAAAATATTTCCATCCACAAAAAACTATGATGAATTGGGATTCATCAAGAATTAGTCTAGCCCAATGAAGGAAGACAGTAATCATTATAAAATCCCACCAACCATTAATCATATATCGTATGAAATTATCTGAGACCTTTTTATCAAATAATAACAACAAGGGTTCACTTTTACATTTTCAAATTTTTAAATTTCCATTTTTTTTGAATTCACATGTTACAAATTCTCATAAAAAGACCATTTCACTATATGAGCACATTAAACCCATTTTCACCCAATTCAATCTATTTAACCACAAAAATATTGATCTTTTTACAGTTATCATATTTACCCATTTACAAGACATTCCTCATTATACTTATTCATGTTATGAAAAACACCCATTTATCCCATGTTAACATGTCAAAATTTATTCTACTCCGTTTAATCTCATAAAACCTAAAATTCCTCATTTAACAAGTCAATACCCATATTTTAGGGAGTGGAACACCTGGTGGGTGGCCTTATGCTCTATCTAATAATCCATGAAAAATAAAATGGGGGTCATGAGGGGTCCAACACACTATTTGAAAACCTAATTTATCATTTCCTATCTAGAAATAAAATCCATAGTTCAATGGAAGACAATAATAACAACATACACATGAATAAACCCTAATAATATGGGATATATATTTTAGACTATCTACCAAAAATATGTATAAAATTAATCACTTAAAAACCCTCAATTCAGTCCCAAACAACCTTCATCACTGAAACTATGAATCATTTATAATAAAAAGGGTTATGGTCTTTAGAAGAAGATAAATCATCCCACCATTATTCTTCGAACAAAATAGATGAACGTCAACTGGTATACTCTCCGAGATAATCTAATAACAACCCAAGGTGATTCCAAATACTAGTAATCAAAGGATAATAACCCTTGGGAGGCCTAGAAGGAATGGGTTTTTCACCCCAGCCTACTGGAGGAACAAACATGGATGAAATCGAGTAATAGTTATTAACACCAAAGATGGTAAATGGGAATTTCCCCAATTTTATATAGGAAAATGGTTTATGAACCACGTTGGACATATTGTGTATCACACTCTATCAAAGAGGGGTATTGAAAGCATTGTTTTACTAAGAAAATCATACGGGTTGAAATATTATTAAGTGGTTGTTCAACTGCCTCTATAAAAGGGTGGTAGGCCACATGGTCTCCTTGTCTAGGGTATTCTATATGTACTAACCATGAGTTAACTATTCTCCAAGTATATAATTTCCTTATTCCCCCAATAACTTCTCCAAACCACCAAAACACCCCTCAGGCCTCTTATACTCTTGGTAAACCTTCAATTAACTAATTTAAATTATTGAAAAAAAATTAAAATGTAACATACGACTTTGAATTGTTGATATCATAAAATATATCAACCATATAAATTATTGTCCTTGAGATACACTCAAAATCATCATTATGCCACTATATTAAAATAATCGGGCCACCCGACCTACATTTATGGATCCCTCTCCCAAGTTCCCTATTTTACCTAGCCATGCTACAATTGTAGTCAAACTAAATGAATGGTCCTACCCTAAGAAATATTCTCACCATTATCTAAAATACATATTGGATACTCATCAATGGTTGAATAACCCTCAAACTCAAAAATCATAAATATCAAATATAGTTGATTGATAGAGGTGATTATGATGATGTTTGGACCTATGAAAAACATAGTGCATAGAATTATACCACTTTTGAAGGGAAAATCGGTATTACATAATCTTATCCTCTATACAAACTCAAATGGCCTCACAAACCAGGGTTCCAACATGTACTTCCTCTAAATCAAATTGTGTAAAATCATGGAAACACCCTAAGGAACAAATGGACTCCTGTTATAAACATAAGAGGTCAAAGACATCAATCAGTATATGAATTTTGGGTTCTCTTGGTTGTACCCATACACATTAAAATTAACTGAACAGGTTCTTATGTCTCTTGTATGAGACTCATTCCCAAAAACTGTGATTTTCTTACTTTCATCCACTGTAATTGAGAACAGCATGGCCTACCATAGATCACCTCATATGGATCCCTCTGAATATTCACCCGAAAACTATTATTATAGGTGAATCCAATGAGCTTTAATTGATTCTCCCAAGATCCACTAAATTCTATGACACATTCCTTAAACATTTCCTATAACACCTAAATATTATGTTATGATATATCATCCAATTTGGTGTTAAAATAGTAATAGAAATCCGTGACTACTGAGTTCTCTATGTAACCTTTTCTATAAGCATGATATTTCATGTGGGTGAAAATAGTAATAAAAAATACTTGACTACATAATTCATTATGTAACCATTTCTAGAAGCATAATGTGAAACACCAATCATGATCTGAAACAATACTCTTAGATACCCCTAAAAACATACTATCTCCCAGACATATGGGTCACACAATTTGTCGATATTGAATGACTTCCATGTCATCAAGAAATGAATAAATTTTTTAAAATAATCAACAATCACCCAAATCAAGTCATTCTTCTAAATCATACTTAGAATACATTCCAAAACATACATGCTAACATCATCTCACTTCCATTATATAATTTTAAATGGAAATAAATGTCTTGTAGGTTATTTATTATCGTTTTTCACCTATTTACAGCTATAGAATCATGTCCCAAAACCTACAATATTCCTTTTCATTCCTAGCCTGCAATACTATTTATGAGTATCACAGTACATTTTTGTCAAACCTGGGTGCATATCCCATTTCATGGCATGAAACTCAATCATAAACTCCTTCCATATACAAGTAATAACAACAATATGATAATAAACATGAATAATCTTATCCACATCTATAGTCTAATAGGATTGTGGCTCCCCACCTTCAAAATTGTCTCTCAAATCTAGAAATTATGAATCGTCATATTTCCTCTTTCTAAAATGATTCATAAGAGATGGACTATGGGACAAGTACATAAGTATCATCAGCTCTTCTTCTCCTAGAAAACTATATGTGTCTTATCAAACAAAGTCATCATATTTTACACGGAACTACAATCCTAAACCACCTAAGTCATTGTCTTCAGACTCAATGCATCTACCAAATTATTTCCCATTATCATATAAGATATCTCAGTGTCAATCAATTTCGTATACACAACCCATATCTATTGTTAATGATTAAAATCATGATAAAAATGATATTTGAAGCTCATATGATCGGTATAAACAAAAAAATTATATTCCAAAAGATATTGCCGCCAAAATATCAAGGAATGAACCAATATATACCACTTGAGGTCATGTGTAAGATAGATAAATTCATGTGGTATCAACATCTATAACCTATATTCCATGAATCTATCTCCATGGATCAACACTACCCCATGTCCAATCTGATATGTTTCTCAAAATGGAGTATAATCTTCGCCTTGATCAGGTAAGATTAGGATTGATGAAGTTTTCAAATTCATGTTTGTCTTCTTAAAGGCATTATCACATGATTAGGACCACTCAAACCATATACCCTTGTTGTTTATACATGATATTGGTTCTACCAAGTGTGAAAATTCTTTTATGAACCATCGATAATAACACACTAAGCCCAAAAATCATTGAATATAAAAAACATTCTTGGGCTTATCATAGGAAATAACTTATTGAACCTTATCTATGACCATGAACACAACTTCCTCTAATATTAATTTTCCTAATAAATTTATATTTTCAATCCATAAATTATATTTAGACACCTTAACGTATAGTCTATGCTCTCTTAGTGTACTCGGGATGATATCAAGAAGTGTGGCTTAATCATCATTAGACTGGGAGTACGCCAATATGTCATCGATAAATACAACTGTGAACTTATCCTATTATAGGTAAAATATTTTGTTCATCTATACCAGAAACACCATAGGACTGTTCATCCAGTGACCCTCCTTTTTATTTCATAAAAAATCATTACATGGTAGAACATTTAACAATACAAAGGATGATTATGGTTCAGTGTCTTTGAAATAAGAATATAATACATGAATAAACATTATAAACATTAGATTTCTTCTAATTATCTTAAAATAATTCATAATAGGTTCATACAAGTTAATTCTACCGCATTTCATATCTTAGGGACATAAATCCCAGAAATAGATGTGCCTAAATTCCATCATGGGAATAAACAAAAGTGATACTTAGCATGTCACCAAGATGCATATCCATAAGCAATGATCACATGAGCATAAATCATATTATAATAAAAATTAAATAAATCATAACACTAAATTCTTTCAAGAGAATAAAAATATACATTCATAAGCATATCACCAAGGTGCCATAAATCTTAATTACTAAGGTTATTCATAATGTTATCATGAATCATGTCACATCTAGAGCTTCCTTTTTTAGCCAATTAATTTGTGTACTATGAAGTTTAATCCTTCATATTCATTAATTCATTCCATCTACATTGATCAAAGTAATAATTTCATCAATAACCTAAGGATAATAAATCATGGGTTTCATACGAAATCATTGAGTATATAAGTTCTTAGAGTCCTGAACATTACCTCATTTTTCACCCATGAAAATTCAATGTGACTTTCACTAATGTAAATAATGGAATAATTATATTATATTTACACCTATATGAATTTATATGTGTATGGAAGTGGCATGGGTAAAAAAAATATAAGAATATTTTATGAAATATAGAAAAATTCATGAAACGATTTCAGCAACATAACTATTTATAATGTGTATTATTGAAAGGTAATAATGAGAGATAATGGTGGAATACCATGGATACTAAATAATTAGGTATGTTATTTTAAGATAAAAACTAGTACCTCTCATGTGCATATGCATGACATTACAAATCAAATGTTAATTATAAAATAAATTCATTGTTTGAAAACATAAAATTGAGAAAAAATGTTAAATTTACAAAATAGTGATAGATAATATTAGAATAATTGTAGAAGTTTATAAGACATCATCACAATATTTAAAAAATAAAAAGTTATATGAAAAGGAATATAAATATATATTTAGCATTAAGAAATCATATATATGATGTGAAATTCTATTCAAATATGAATCAATAGTAATGAACACTGAAACAGGAACAAATTAATTGTGAATGTCCGCATAACTGTGATAATTTTTAAACCATGAAAATATAACCGAATTTTTAAAGAGAAGAATTATATTGTTAATAGCAGGGGCTATGAAGTAACAACACCAACAACATTTTAAATGTATATGTTGTTCCCATTCATTGAATTAGTGTATGGGAAAACCATGTAGGTAAATAATTGCATTCCCAATTAGTAGGAATTACCATAGTGGATTAGAAGTTCTAAATGTTTGTTTGACAGAAGCTTCTATCCATGAAAAAGAGTGAAGTAGTAGTTCCGAATGTTTGATTGACACAAAAATCTACCCCTGCAGCAGATATTTTAAGTGATAATTGAATATTAAATTTTGATAATTGAAATGTCAATTGAAAAAAAATAAGAGTATAAACCATAAAAAGATGAGATATTTTTTGTTTATAGAAGGTGGTGTTGCATGGAAGTATTTGTTTTATTAAAGAAAAAATTTCCTTGTATGAAAAGGTTATGTTTCTAAACATAACATTGGAATAAACTAGGTATTCTAGATGTACCACAAAGCAGTGTCCTAGAGTTCCTTGTTTGTTAAAGGCCGACAGCAGTGGAGTCAGTTGTTTCTATAGTGGAGACCTTGTCCCAGATTTTGTTTTCATGATCACGTTGATACTTCAATCACATAATATTATTTAAAAAATAAATCGAATGGGTAATCTAGATTTTGTATAGTGGATATTCAATTCAAATGGGAAAAAATACTCTACAACAAACATGTTCAAACAACTCGTACGTAATATGGAATATAAAATATAGTTGACACAGTAAATTAAAATGAATATTATAAATTTAAAAATAAAAAAATTAGTTTTTTTGTATTTCCTTACTAATCCATACATGTAAGTGAAAATGAAAATAATAAATTCTCAAAATTTAGATTGGAAGAATTGTATATTGATTGGAATAAGTTAAACATACAAACCATGTAGTAGACTTTTATGTGTTGAATAAATCAATACAACCCCTACTAAGTATGATTGTGTCGGTTAATCATGTTCAAGTGCAAACTAATCATTATGTAAAAAAGTGCGAATTTGTATACTAAAATAAGAGAACATATATGTTTCAATGATTTTTATAGGTAAAAGATAATCCTTGCAGTAGTGGACACGTTGTCCTGGATTTTGGTTTCGCAGTTTATCCAATCCTTACTATAGAGAATATTATTGAAAAAATAAATAATATGGGTTCAAAAAATAAAAAAAATTATGTATTCTACATTTTTTTGAGGGTATATTCAACCCATATAGGGAACTAAACTACATTGAAAAAAATGTTCAAAAAACTTCGAAGTAATCTGGAATATCCTATATAGTTGATACTGTAACTTATAATGCAAATAATTAATCTAAAATAGAAGAAATAAATTTTCCCAATTACCTTATTACTCTATATATGTAATTAAAAAATAAAATTAATATTTTTCACAAATGAGAGTGGAAAACTGTAATTTCAAGTGGAATAAGTTACACATACCAACTATACAGTACAATTTGATGCGTATAGGAAACAAATACTAACCTTGCTGAGAATGATTGTCTTAGTAAGTCATGTTTAACTGAAAATATATAATGATGGATAGAAGTGTTATAACATCTATGAATCTAGGAAAAGAGACCTGTTGTAGGTATTTTTATGTGAATTATCTCTAAATTTGTTTTCAGTGATGGTAAAGGGATTCACGATGAGGTTGTTCGAGGGTTTTCCGCCACTGTTGAATGTGAAACAGATTTTGATGGATGAGATGAAGGTGAACAAAGACAGAGTGCACGGGGAGATTGGGAGTAGGTGGAACTACGAGTATTTGGAGACATGGAGCAGGTGGAGATGAGGAGAACACAAGAAACTATGAGTAGGGGAGGATAGATGAATGTGGAGATGGCGAGCAGGCGGAGACAGTGAGCTGGAGGAGATGGGGACCAACAACCCATATTTTCCTCTAAAATCACCAGACAATGTCCCAATCATGGCCTTCCCTATAAATATATCTTTTACCATGACAGTCTAGTTGTATGTGTTCGCATGTGAGTTCTAAATCTATCACATTGTAATTTATACAACCTTTCATGAGCTCCTCTGTACTCTGCTGAAGCATTTCCCTCATCCTTACATACTTCTCATTATGAAGAACTCTCCAGCAGTGTCAATCATCGACCATTATCTAAAATGGAATAAGGAAAATGTTAAAAAATGAATCTGATAAACTATGTGTGCCATAAAAATCAGAGTTAACAAACATTATGTCATTATCAACATACAGGGGGTGAAGACAGATTAAGCTATTTCACTTGGAAATATTTCTTCAGCAACTGAGGATTATTGTAAGAAGGGCCAATTAAACAAGATATTTCCCAAAAGAAAAAAAATATAAAGAGATTAATGTCAATCAACTAAACTATAAAAATCATTATCCCAGAAAATAAATGGCATGATTAAGCTCATGTAATGGGTTATTTACAAAAGGTCTGGAAAATAAATGGAAATATGCTAATATTCAATATAATGTATATAGAAAATGGAGTTGCTGGATAAGATATATTCATATGAAGCAAATGTAGTATGCATCTTCATAGTATATATAATATTCATAAACTAAACATTCTATATAGATTAATAATATTAATATAATAATGTGTTTTTAAAATGAAAAATGAAAGTCTAGTTTCACAGTATATTGGCTATCCGTTAACATTTCATGCATAACATGAATATGAAAAAAGGACATTTAAAATAATACATTTCCTGAATATCAGTTAACCTATCCATCAAGAGAATATAACCTGTTGGAATAAATAACTGAACAATTCCTATGATTATTGTTAATGAATATTAAAAAAATTATTTGTCCACAAGGAACTAAAGAATTTTTATTAATGAATAAGTGAATGAAAATATGATAGTCATGAGTGAAGGGAATGCATACTGAAATATCTACTTATAATTGATGAACCTATATAATCTGCTAATGAAATCAGTAATCTTGGCAGACCTGGTGTGCTTATTGAGCCAGTTAGAAACCCTGACTCAGATATGAGAATAATTGGTCCATGGGTTCTTGGGAAACGTAGTAAAAATAAACCAGTAGTATTGAAGCAGTTCCTAGAACTGGGGTCCCTGACAAGTTTAGTAAAAATAGTGAATTAATGTTCTATTGAAGAATAAATGAATGTATTAAATGATATTTGAGCTCTAATTAGAAACATTTTACATGGTCAAGAGTTATTATATACAAAATATAGGCACATAATCTTTCAGAGCTTTATGTTCAACTAATGCTTTGAAGAACAATATAAAATGAAGTACTTCTCTAATGAAATATTAGAAATCAGTAAATGAAATGAAATGTAGAACTAAATTTATTAAATATAATAATTTATTGTATTATGAAATTAAAACATGACTAAACATTCATAAATTGTATAAAGATACATTCCTTGTCCTTCACCAACTCGAATACCCTTTGAAAAATCCTTCTATGCTAAAAATCATCTGCAGTGCAAATCATAGATGTATGACATCATCTCTCGGATTTGTGGACATTGTGGATAACGGCCTATATTAATTTAGTAACTTTTGTAAGAAACACATTGATATATAGTAAATGATAATTTAAATGGAACAAATGCTTTTAAGTTGTAGTTGTTCAAAGAATAAACTAAAATTTTCAAAGTAAAGGATAACCATGAAAACATTTTTCCAAAACATTACAATACTGTCCACATAAAAGTCATGATAATCATAGAGAGAAAAAATTGAAAAATCATTTCTGTTAAATAACTACCCACAAGATCAAATGAATGAATTAATGGAAAATACAACACCCTCTAGTTATTGAACATATGAAATCTAAAATATGAAAAAATCCATATAGATCCACCCTTTGAAATCACCATTTGGAAACACCCTAGGGGTATCATAATTTTGAACAAAATTTTGGATTCAAATAATCAAAACATCTAGCCTTCTAAATCAAATTATCAAAAACATCACCATCTATATCACCAATCATAACATAACACCATATCATTAATAAAATTATTATAAAAAAACCCATAATTAGTAGCCACTCCCAGTGGAGATAGAGAGAATCAAAACATTTTTCAATTACAGGGAATATGAAAAAATGTAAGGTGAAGTGTATCTAAGATGGTCATGATCACATTAAGCTACTGCATTGAAGCATGAGTTCCTCTTACAATCCCAAGACCAAAACAGTGAGTCAATTCTGAATCATCAGAGTGTTTCCAATACCACAATAGTTGAATTAATGTTGTAAAAAATTTCAGACCTAGGGACCTGGACGTGGAGATGTATAATAGTAATACAAGATATGGAGATCTTATATGGCGGGTTTGATTCCATTTTACATGAAACTTCCTTGATAGTGGGGATGTTCACACTATTTGGGAAAAAGTTCTTGAAATAAGTTGTAATTTGCATTTCCTACAGGAACCGTGTATCCTTTCATGCTATCATATATATGTTAATGATTCTAAGCCTACAAGATCCATCTCAATCGACGTCTTTCCCCGGTCACTATCACTATTGATCTAGAATGGCCTAAGAGGAATATTCTTTTATAAAACCAGTGTTTTGACCATCACAGAATGGGTTGGGACAATTATCTCTATCAACCATAGAAGTGTGCTATAACTATTGCATTTCACCCAGCCATAAGTGTTAACAATAACAGGCATCTCATCTTTTCCGTGATTTTCTCTCATGTTAAACATTCAATACTTTACTCTATAGATATTGTATTGAGAAAAAATATTATTTTATATGTTTTTTAATCTATTTATTAAAAAATTTCCCAAAATAAAAAAGAGCTTTTTGGGGTTTTCTAGCATGATATTGTTAAATGTGGAGTTATTTTATCAACTCTTGACAGAGAGATAAAAACAGTAGTATACTCTGTTTCCCCAACATTAGTATCTAAGTGACATACTTCTTGAACCTAAGTAGGAGAGTGTTGAGGATGCTATGGAAGAAGGTAGTTTTCCCAACATTCATGGAGCAACATATTAGAACGTTATAGGGAGGTGAGATAATAAATTAAATTGTTTTCCTACCCTTGGCAAATGATCACTCCACTGGGGTTATGATCTTCTGATTTTATTCTGATGTTCCCATATCTCTAAATAGAATAATGCCTTGTCCAAGAATTCTTGAATGGTTATTTAACCTCCCTCGAAAAATCATCATTGGTCTCCTTGTATAGTTCCTCAAGATCCTTCCATCTAACCAAAGAATAAACCAATCCTTGTGATCTAATATAAACAGTTAATGTTCAATATTATCGAGGAAACCACTACATAGGAGTAATAAAAGTTTTTGTATAAGTTCCGTTTCTATTATACAGAATCAAATACATCATAAGATCTGAGTATTTTTTTATTATCAATTAATTCATGTCTTAGGTGAAATAAATCACCAAGAAATACAAATAATACCAGTAGATTCAATACCTAAAAAGTTGAGAAGATTTTATGCTCGTGTTTCCTGTGATTTCCTTTATCAAAGATAACTATACAATAGAAATACTGGTAAATTACTGAACGTTTATTGATTATCAGTCCTGAATAGTTTAAAAATAGTAAATAATAAAATACAACATAATATTGAACAAAAAATATTTCAGTGCATATAAAATGAGTTTGATTAATAAAAGACTTGAAAAAAATTAGAATATAGAGCACACTATTAAATAAATAAACAATAAAGGGAATTTATTTAGATAGGGTAATTGGATGAATTGATAATATGGAATAATAATTAAGCATTAAAGTGAGAGTGATATTAAATAACACTTTTAAAATACTGGAATTTCATTGATTTTCATTCCCGAATAGTTCAAAAAACACTAAATAAGAAAATTCAATAGAATACTGAACATAAATTATTTCAGTGCACATATAATTTATTTGATTAATAGAAGACTTTCAAAAATAAGAATATATAGCTCCCACAAGAACCATGCATCCTTTCATGCTAACATAGATCTGTTAATGATTCTTATCCAACATAATAAATATCAATCAATGTCTCTTCTCTGACACTATCACTATTGATCTAGAATGGCCTAGGAGGAAGATTCTTTCCTAAAACGGGTGTTTTAATGTTCAAAGTATGGGTTAGGAAAATCATCTCTATCAACCGTAGGAGTGTGCTATAACTATTTCCATTCACCAGTCCA
This sequence comes from Viscum album, assembly GCA_963277665.1. Taxonomy (NCBI): domain Eukaryota; kingdom Viridiplantae; phylum Streptophyta; class Magnoliopsida; order Santalales; family Viscaceae; genus Viscum; species Viscum album. Next base: position 844,873,441 of record OY728131.1, on the reverse strand, counting down.
TAAGTATTAATAATAAAGGGCATCTCGTCTTTACCATGATTTTCCCCCTTGTTAAACTTGCAATACTCCACTCTATAGAAATGTTATAGAGAAAAAAGATGATTTTTATATGTTGTTAAATATATTTATTAAGAAATTTCTCAAAATAAAAATATTTTTTTGGGGTTCTCAGGTATGAGATTGTCTAATGTCGAGTAATTTTATCAAATCTTATTAGAGAGACAAAAATAGTAGTATACTATGTTTCCCAAACATCATTATCTAAGTAACCTACTTTCTTAGACCTTAGAGGGAGATTGTTGAGGATGCGATGGGAGAAGGTAGGTTTCCCAGCATTCATGGAGCCATAGATTAGAACTTTTGAGGGAGGCGAGATGGTAAATTAAATTATTTTCATGCTATACGCCAAATATCACTCCACTGGGGTTGTAATCTTCTAATTTTTTCACCTATTCCCATCTCTCAAAACCAAAAAAATTCCTTGTCCAAGAATTTCTAAAGGGATACTTAACCTCCCTCAAAATATCGTCTTTGGATTCCTTGTCTAGTTCCTCAAGATCCTTCCAACTAACCCAATAATAAATAGATCCTTCTGATCTAATATCAATAGATAATGTTCAATATTATCTAGGAAATCACTACATAGTAGAAATAAAATGATTCAGTATATGTTTTATTAATGTTATACTAAAACAGATGCATAATAAGATCTGAGTATTTTTTATTATCAATTAATTCATCTCTCAGGTGAAAGAAATCACCAAGAAATAAAAGGAATACCAGTAGAGTCAATACCTAAAAAGTTGAAAAGATTTTATACCCATGTTTCCTGTGAGGACCTTTAACAAAGATAAGTATACAATAACAATACTGGTAAATTACTGAACGTTTATTGACTATCAGGCCTGAATTGTTCTCAAAACAGTAAATAATAAAATTCAACAAAATATTGAAAAAAATATATTTCAGTTCCTATAAAATGTTTTTGATTAATAGAAGAATTTCAAAAATAAGAATATGGGGCTCACTATTAAATAAATCAACAATATAGGGAACATATTTTATAGATTTATTGGTTGAATATATAATATGGAATAATAATTAATCATTAAAGTGAGAGTGATATTAAATAACACTGGTAAAATACATGAAGTTCATTGATTATCAGTCCTGAATAGTTTGAAAAACACTAAATAATTAAATTCAACAGAATATTTAACAGAAAATATTTCAGTGCATATATAATGACTTTGATTTATTGAAGACTTGAAAAAAATAAGAATATATATCTCCCACAAGAACCATGAATCCTTTCATGATTACATAGTTATGTTAATGAATCATAGCTAACAGAATCAATCTTAATCAATGTCTTTTCCCTGACACTACCACTATTGATCAAGAATAGCCTATGAGGAATATTCTTTCATAAAACTAGTGTTTTGACGTTCACTGTATTGGTTGGAACAATCATCTCTATCAACCGTAGTAGTGTGCTATAACTATTTCCTTTCACCCATCCATAATTATTAATAATAAAAGGAATCTCATCTTTACTATGATTTTATCCCTTGTTAAACTTTGAATACTCCACACTATAGAAGTGGTATGGAGAAAAAATATGTTTTTTATATGTTTTTAAATATACTTATTAAGAAACATGTCAAAATAAAAAAGTTTTTTTGGGGGTTTTCCAGCATGATATTGTCAGATGTCGAGTTATTTTACCAACTCTTCTCAGAGACACAAAAATAGTACTATACTTTATTTCCCAAACATCATTATCTATGTAACCTACTTTCTTTAACCTCATGAGGAGAGTTTTGAGGACACGATGTGAGAAGGTACATCTCCCTGCATTCATGGATCCATGGATTAGAACTTTTGATAGAGGAAGATGGTAAATTAATTTATTTTCCTGCTCTCTCCCATAGATCACTCCGCTGGGGTTATAATCTTCTGAATTTTTTTCATCTATTCCCATATCTCCAAACTGAAGAATGCCTTGTCCAAGAATGATTAAATGGTTACTTAACCTCCCTCGAAAAAACATCGTTGGATTTTTTATCAAGTTCCTCAAGATCCTTCCAACTAACCCAAGAATAAATGGAACCTTGTGATCTAATATCAATAGATAATGTTTAATATTATATAGGAAATCACTACATAGGATAAATAAACTGTTTCATTATAAGTTCTATTACTATTATACACAAACAAATACATCATATGATCTGAGTATTTTTTATTATCAATGAATTCATGTCTCAGGTGAAAGAAATCACCATGAAATAAAAGGAATACCAGTAGAGTCAATACCTAAAAAGTTGATAAGGTTTTGTGCTTGTGTTTCCTGTGAATACCTTTATCAAATATAAGTATACAATATCAATAATGGTAAATTATTGGAAGTTCATTGATTATCAGTCCTGGATAGTTTACAAAACAGTAAATAATAAAATTCGACATAATATTGAACAGAAAATATATTGGTTCATATATAATGTGCTTGATTAATTGAAGACTTGAAAAAAAATGAGAAGATAAAGCTCACTATTAAATAAATCAACAATAATGGGAACTGAATTTGAGAGAGTTATTGGTTTAATAGCTAATATGGAATAATAATTCGGCATTAATGTGAGATTGATATTAAAGAACACTGGTAAAATACTGTAAGATCAATGATTATAAGTCCTGAATAGTTCGAAAAACACTAAACAATAAAATTCAACAGAATAATGAATATAAAATATTTTAGTGTATATATAATGTGTTTTATTAATAGAAGACTTGAAAAAATAAGAATATATAGCTCCCACAAGAACTGTGCATCCTTTCATGCTAACATAGACTTGTTAATGTTTCTCAGCAAAGAGAATCAATCTCAATCAATGTCATTGCCCTGTCACTATCACTGTTGATCTATAATGGCCCAGGTGGAAGATTCCTTCATAAAACTAGTGTTTTGACCTTCATAGTATAGGTTGGTACAATCATCTCTATCAACTGTAGTAGTGTGCTGTAACTATTGCATTTTACCCAACAATAAGTAATAATAATAATGGGCATCTTATCTTTATAATTATTTTCTCTCTTGTTAAACTTTCAAAACACTACTCTATAGAAATGTTATAGAGAAAAAATATGATTCGTATATGTTGTTGAATATATTTATTAAGAAATTTCTCCAAATTAAAAAGGTCTTTTTGGAGTTTTCAGGCAAGAGATTGTCAAATGTCGTGTTATTTTATCAACTTTTGTGAGAGAGACAAAAATAGTAGTATACTTTTTTTCCCCAACATCCGTATCTAAGTAACCTACTTTCTTGAACCTATATAGGAGAGTGTAGAGGATGAAATAGGAGAAGGTACCTGCAAAAAATATATTTATCTCCATGTGTGTGGACGTTCACTCTCAGTAAGCCTAGTGATGGGAACCTGCGAATATATTGAATTTTAAATTGGTCCACATGGATGAGAACGCATATATATTATTCAAACCTGGAATCCAAAAAATGATAATAGTCTCTAGAACACAAGGGATTGAAATGAAACATACCTAAAATGGGTGTATGGAGTTATAAGTAACCAAGAGAACCAATACTTGATGAATATTATTGCAATGAAACATACATTAACAAAAAAATAATATAACACAGATTATAAATATAAATTCTTAAAACCCAAATTGGTTTCATAATTATGGAAATATTAATATAACTATGTGGATATGAATCAGAAAATTAGACAGTTAGACATACAAGATGTTTCTTACAGAATCAAGCATGGATATCGTGAAGCAGGGATGTGGGATTGGGTTTGAGGGAATAGATGTCTTAAAGCAGGGATGTTGGATCAGGCTCAGACAACGGTTTGATGAATTTTTGGAGGTGGAGGCAGAGCAGGTGAAGGTGAATCAATAGGAGGTGGAGGCGGAGGGGGAGGTGATAGAAGCGAGGAGCGACTGAGGTTAGGGTTTCGAGGATGAAAATGAATGTAATTGGAGGTATTCGGTGGGTGTAGATAGACAGCCAGTGGCTGATATATGGAGAACATGAAGACATTGACGGGCGATAGGGATTTATTCGAATGGGTTTCCAGAGGCATAGTAAAGAGGAAATAAAAATAGAATTTGGGAATGAAAATCGTGAGAGAAAATCCTAGATGAGAGGAGAGAAATTATGATCGGGGGATGAAGGTTTAGGTGTTGAAGCAGGAGAACAGAGAATGGAGAAAGAGCGGAAACCTAGATTGGGGAGACCGAATAAGTTGAAGGAGGTGAACGATGAGGAAGGTAGATGGGAGGAGTAGTGGAAGACAGAAATGGGGAGAGGGAAACCACGATAGGGAGGTCGAGCGGGAGCAGGAGTGGGAGTTGGAGGGAGAGAAGTGGGAGGTGGAGGGAGAGAATGGTAGAGAAATTGAGGGTGGGCAGGAGGTGGAGGCATGGTGAACTGACACGTATATAAAATATGATGTAGAGTATTAATAAGATGACACATGGTGGTGGAGAAAACCTATGATTAGTATATTTAGTATATTCCATTAAAATAAGGAAATTTTTACAATATATAGACATAAAAAAGGTACTTGAATGAAATGGTAGAGGAGGATAATTTCCCTTATATTGAAAATTTTCATCCACAGAAATTGAGGGTGGAACCTTTTCACATTGAGGGAACCTTGTAGTGACTCTTTCGGAGGTTGAATGATCATAAATTTGGGTCCATTTAATTTCATGTGGAGCTTAATGGTAAAGGGTGGTATTTATAATTGAGGTAGGATGGGTTTTAAAATAATAAATATTGGATATTTTTTTATATATGGTAAGCACTTGTTGGTGTAATCAATTACAACCATTTCTATGGACTATTAAATCGTGTAAAGGTGTGGTGGGACATTCCTGACCAACCAAAATCGATCCATGCCCTCAATCCAATCCAATTAATGACCATATTCCAAAAAAATAGTTTTTATCATAACATTACAGTACTGTAGTAGGCACTATGCGAGTATTGTAATAGTTACTGTAGCATTTACTGTAGCTAGTACTATTCTGTTCTGTTGTAGCTGGAACTATCCACCTTGGGACATAGGTTTGGGCATGGAGTCCTTATGGCCTTTAGGCCGCCCATGCCTCCAGGTCAGTAAGGATTTTGGACCCCCTCTAAGGCCTTCAGGCCACATCAAGGCCATCGAGCCACCTCAAAGGCTTTTAGGGCCCCCTGATATGTAGATTCCCAGATAGATTCCACTAGGAACCAATTCTAGAGGATGATTCAAGAGCAGGGTGCATTCACTAGAGAAAGGATAAATGGATTTGGAATAATGAGAGGGTATGTAATTTCCATTGGTACCAGGCCTATGTATCTCTGCACAAGACAAATAGTCAAACAGCTAGGAAAAAGTGGAGTGCTGATCACAATGTAGATGATGGGGAAGGACATTTCAAGTAGTCACAATATGTATGATTTCCTTAACACAAACGAGGTCATACAATTCCTCCAAAGCATATGGGATATATAATCTCTAAGCCTATGGTCCTTGTATGTGTTCCCACTCATCCCTTGAAAGGGGGTTATTAAAAATCAATAAAAAAGAAGGCATTTAGGACCTTCAAGAAAAAAGTTCTCAAAAACTAACCATAAGGTAATTTGGGATAATGAGACCAAAAATTAATTTTTATTTATTTGAATAATTATATAAATATGATAATTTTAACTTTTAAATAAATATCTTCATTTTTTTAAATTTATCAATTTCATAAAAAATAAACATTCTAATCATAATAAAAATTACTTAGGACTTCATTTTTATATATTATAAATTTAATAGTTTTTTTAATGTTTATTTAATGAAAACAAATTTTATATAAGGATTATAAAATTATCATAAGATATATTTTAAATATATATATATATATATATATATATTCTATTAAGGTAATATGATTTTTATTATATCACTAAATAATCTTAATGATCACTTAAATATGCCGACATAACAAATATTAATATTGACCAACTATTTTATTGACTAATGGTATTAATAGATATTAAAAGTATTTTTGCACAAATATAAAGATATATGAACATGTTTTCCTATAAATATGACATTATTATTAGACTTCATAATTCACTACGATTTTATGAAGGTTCAATACAATTTAAAAAATTAATATATTATTTCTATCTCTGTATTTTTCTATTATAAATATTTTTTGGGGTGTGATGATTCTAACGTATTGAGTTGACCCAAATTTTTCTATATTACTTTATTTACTCTATATTAGTCATCACATTGTAATATTTGGTATTATATTTGGTATTGTTGTAGATTAAATGTAAAATTCATAACTAATAAAATAAAGTGTTGATAGTTTCTAGTATGATTTTTCAATTCCATTAATGTACTTTTATATATTAGGTCATATAAAAAATGTGTTCCAAAGTTCATATAATATTTATAAGTATTTCTATGTACTTATTTTTGTAAAACATAATAGTTTTTTGGATAAAATGGTCCTTTATTAAACGAATAATATATTTTAGGTCCTTACATTCTTCCCCCCATAAGAGAATTTTGTCCCTGAAATTTAACCACATATTATTAGTTTTTGAATAGATGAGGGTACTTTTGTCTCCTTATTTACCTTGATTCCCATTTTTCCTCTTCATATTTATGGTTCCTCTACAACACATTGAAAATATCTATTATCATTTTTATATAGTACTTCATCTCTATAGTCTGATATCTTCATATATTTCTCCTTATTGGGGAGGTCATTATCCATTTGTACACAATTGCTTTCAGTACATGTGTGCGATCATTCATGTAATTATTCCACAATGATACATGGAACACATCATGAACATGATCCATGTTTAGTGGAATTTCTTATCAATAGGCTTCTATACCTATGTGACCAAAGATATAAAAGGGGAAAATGTACCTAGGGATAAAATTTCCTTTCTTTTTTAACTACATGAATCTATTCCATGGTGATATTCAAAGTAATAAAACATGACTCCAACATCAATCTCCAATTTCCTTATACCGTTTTCAACATAACTCTCCTACAAACTAAGTGTATATTTTATGTCTTGTTGGATATATTGTACCTTTTATGTCACCTATTTTACATAATTGATGCAAAATAACTTCTATTCCCCAACTTTATCCCAACAATACGGTGTTCTACAATGCTTCCCATAAAGATGATCAAATGGTTCCATTTGAATACTTGATTGGAATATATTTTTGTATGAGAACTCAACTAACACGTTATGGTTATCCTATCCACCTTTAAATTCCATTTTAGAGGGATCATAACATGTATCCAAGTGTCTGAATGGTCATTTTAGATTGGACAATAGTTTAGGGGTGATAAGTCGTACTAACATTAAATTTAGTATTCAATGTATATTGAAGCCTCCTACAGAATTTGAATTACTCATTGTATCATAATAAAAAACTATTGAAATTGGTACCTTATATGGCCTCACCATCACCTTTCCATATAACATGGAAGATTGGTCATGTGAGAAATATTCCCAAATATAAATAAAGTGGGATGTCATGGTGAGGCGATCCGTTAAAACCCATATCACATTTCTTTAATTGGATGTATTTACAGGAACAGTGATGAATTATTGGGTAATGTTCTACAATTTCCATGTGGGTATGGTAAATGGATGCATCATCCCCTTGGATAAATATTTATTCTATTTCACATGATTCCATACTCAACATGATGAGTTTTACTCATTCATCACCCTCTTCAGGTTGTCCCATGAGAAGTTTTCTTTATGATCATGGTATATAACTCAACTTATAGGATTGAGAGAGAAAGATAAGTTATGTGCATTTCCCAGTGCTCTTTTTTATCTTAGGTGATGAAAGAACCCAATTTCTAGATCCAAGATGAAAAAAATCAACATAGTTGATGAGTAAATAAGGAAGCTTCACCTATTTTTCTACTTTCACCTTCAATTGAAGACTCTGATCATCCCTTTGAGCCTCCTTTATACTCACTTTGATATATGGTTGGGTAGTCATTAGGGAATGGTAAGATGTTTTCCCTAATGTTATGATTTATATATCCATCTTTTTCATATCCATAAATATATGGTCTTTTACAATCTATATCATTTATAATGTTGTAGTTTATTTTCTACTAGGAGCTCTTGCTACTTTATTTTCCTTACAATGATGGTAGTAAATAGAGTAATCATAGTCGTTAATTATCTCTAACACTATGTTCTAGTGATTTTTTATTTCATTATGATTTAATGTAAATTTCAAACTTTGGTGGTCTATGTATATGTCACACTTCTTCCCATAAATATAGAATATCCAAATCATTAATTAAAATATAACTATAGATAACTCCAAACAAAGGGTATAATAATTCTATTGATGATATTTTAGCTACCCTGATGAATAAGTGACCATATTTTCATATTTCAAGAGAATTCATACATCAATATAAAATGATAAATACTTCCCTATTAGAGGGTTATGCTAGATCAGGTTCACTAATCATCCTCCACTTTAGTTCATGACAACATTCATCAAATTCCTTTATCTGGATAAACTTAACTCCCTTTCAATTTAACATGGTTACATGGTTAGAAAGTCATGAAAGGTTTCTCCAAATCATTATATTGTATCATTCTATACACAATATACTTAAAATATTAGAAAATGTAATAGGATGTGACCACTCATCCAAAATGTTTTCTATTACTGGATCAAATAAATTCCTTCACTTGACACGATGTGTCCCAATAATGTGACTTTTCTTAAACAGAACTCACATTGGATAAATCTGAAATAATTATTCCCTTTACTGAATGTTTAAATTTTGACCCATAGATAATCCTCATTCTATTTATTAGTTTTAGAATATACCATAATATCACCAATAGATACCACCATGAAATTATCAAGATAGTCTTTAAAGAATTTATATATGAAATACATAAATATGGTTAGAGAATTAGTCAATTTGAAGAGTATAAAAACAAAGTCATAATTGTAATATCTAGATTAGAAGGTGTTATTTGGGATATATTCTTTCTTCACCCTTAATTGAATATACCCAGACTAAAGATCAAACATAAAAAATAATTAGTCTCCATAAAGAAGGTCAAACAAATCATCAATCCTGGGAAGAGGATATATATTATTCATTGTGATCCCATTCTTTTCTCTATAATAAATTCAATGTCTCATTGATCAATAACAATTATTTATAAATGATATAGGTTATCCTAAAGGAAAACACTTGTTCAAACAAAACCATTCTCTAAAAGATCATGGAGTTTCTTTCATAATTCCTTTAACTTCACATATTCCAGTATATATACAGTTCTTTATATCGGATCAACTCTACATAAGAAATATATTGAGAAATATACATCTATTGATATTATATGTCCCAATAACTCTTTAAGAAATACATCAATGTATTTCTAAAAAATAGGTGAATCTCTAATCATTAGGATTTATATTTCTTCTCATTCTTCATAGATAATTTCCACAATGAAAAAAATATGAGGTGATTTTGGAAGACATGGGATGATAATTCTATCCTTTTAAGATGATCATATGTTTTCTCGTAAATAATGTAGAAATATCTTTACATATATAGATTTTATTGGCATTATAATGTAACACCAATCAATCCTGAATATTATTTCAAATTCCACCATAGGAATGTTCAATGAGTTTGAGAAGAGATTTTACTCAACAAATTTAATAAGGGAATCCATGTATATCTTAAATGTACAAATCATTCCTCTATAAATTTTAACAGAACACAATACCAAAATAATTTCATTGTTAAACTTTATTTTATTTGTGAACATGAAATAAATAAAATAATTCCAAGAACTATAATAAAAAAATGAACTTGATAGATTTGAGTGTTTGATGATTGTACCTTCCACAAATTTATTTTGAGCCTCAACATCAGTATTCAAATTGTGATTGAATTAAAATTCTCCCTTATTCACTATTGGGGTTGATTTTGGTTTTCCTCTATTTCCTTCTGATTTAGACATTTAACATTGATAAGAGAAATTCCTATGTTCAATACACTTATAGAGTTGTACAGAAGGTTATGCTTGAATCATCTTCCCTTTTTTGTTATCATTTATATATTGAGTCTTTACATATCCAAAATATATTCAATATACCCATCCATCTATTCTGAATTTATATCACTATTCACATTGAAGAAAAAAATTCCCCAAATTCTTCTTACATATTATTTTGCACATGGGATGTTTAACTTACTGCTAATTCAGATGAGTCCCAAAATTGTGTTCCTTGTTTATATTCTATTAGTTATATCAATGAGTCCACTAGGAATCTGAAAAAATCATTTCAAACTTGATGTAGATTTTCATTATCTATTCATGACTTTCGTAGTCTCTAATTTCCAAATATTTCAATAGATGGGGTCTCAATTCACCAAAAATTTATCTATCCTCCCTTCAGAATCCATTTAAAACCTTAACGTTTAATATGCAGGGCTTGTAAATTTTATATCATAATTACCCACTGTTATATTTTCACTTTTTTAAAATTGGATGAATTACCACTCTATTTTTTTCTGTAAGGTATGACTAAAATATTTGATGATAAATACCATTTTGATGTCATACCATCCTATGGAATCCCCCTTATCCATTGGATTCATGTTCTTGATTTGAATCCCGCAATGATCAGCGTATACCTCTAAGAAATATACTTCCAACATAAGATTATCTTATTCAGAACAATAGAGAAACCAAAATATTGTTTCAATAGAATTTATCATTAATTACATGATTATTGAATTAGGGGTTCCACTAAAAATTGTTGGTTTTAAACACATAATGCCTTCAACTACATGTTTTTCATTTTTTGGTGAAGAAGGATTCTCCACATTGCTCTGGTTATTGTTCAATACTTGAGTTAACTGATTCATCACCATCTTAAATGTTTCAACTCCATCTCCCTACATATTGGGAAGGTATTTATAGCATTGTTTTTTTCATACATTTTTTGAAAGATTCCATTTATTCCATGGAATATTCTAGAAAGATAAAGCCAAAGTGGGAAAGTTTTTACTATTAGGGATATTATAATTAAAAATATAATGTAATGTTTAATAATAAAATTTTCTATTTACATGTTTATAGGTTAAAATAATTCAATTTTAATATAATTTTTTTATTGTATATATATCAATCGTATTGGTTTGTATAAGAATGTGATTAACCACTACATATACCCCTAAAATTTAAAACTAGATGTGTTTAAATAACCATTGTCATACACTAGGTAATGATTGAGTCTAGAACAAATTTCCCCTTTATGGTTAGTAAAATTTGGTACAACTATTCCCTAGGTACATCAACTTATATTATCCAACAACCACTTATATTATCTACCATGTAAATGTTATCTTGGAAACAACTTACTTAATACTTAACAAGAATTCTAGGATATTTTCTTATACCCAGACTTATCCAAAGGCTTCATAATAATATTTTTTTTCTAATATTGATTTCAACAAATTACTAAACCATCCATTGATACTAACTATGATTATTGACTTCTTATTTCATTAAATTGTCATTTCCTGGTATAACATTTTATAATATAGATGATCTTTTAAGGTTTACTATCATGAAAGAAAAAACATAATACATGAATAACACAAGAAATCAAAACATTATATTAATCCACTTAAAATAATTCTTCATAGTTTCATCCAAATTTTCTTTTATTTCATCTCAAATCATAGGTACATAAATCAAATAAATGGGTGATCAAAATCCAAATAAGGGAATAAAAAGGTTATACTTTGCATGTGACCAAGATGTATATCAATAAGTAGGGATCGTATGAACATAAGGAATATAATAATACATAGAAAATAAATCATAATATTTATGTTTGGTGAGGACATAAGAAATAGACATTCATAAGAATATCATAACAGATTATCACGAGGTTGTAATAAATCATAATTACCAATGTTATTCAAAAAGGTATTATAAATCATGTCATATATAGAGATAAATTCATTACCCAATACATTATAGTGATATCAAGGTACACCCTTTATAATTACAAATTCATAAGATCTCTATTTATAATAATAAATCAATTCAAAAATAAAATAACGAGAATAATGAATGGATTTCATAATAAAAAATTGAGTACATAAGTGTTAAATGGACTGAAAATTAAATTATTTTTAATCCACTAAAGGGGAAGTTGATTTTCATACATATAAACCCCAGAATAATTATAATATAATTAAATAATGGTAAATTCCTGTGGTTAAGGAATATTTTTGGGTATTATTGTTATAAGAAAATATAATGAAAAAGATAAAAATTCATGAAATATTTTAGCATAATGGTATACAACATGGATTATTGAATAGTCATAAATCTGTAGGTTTCATAAATTCCGTTTAGGAAATTGTTATAATCTTCCTTTCATGTATTGATGTTGTCCATTAAAATTTCCATACCATACACTGAAGGTCATTGATGTGATTTTTTTCCATCAGTAAAGATAAAATGGGTACAAAAACATGGAAAAAAGGACCTCAAAATATTTATAGATAACCTCATTCATATGTTCACATGTAATTTTATAACATCTGATGATCCTTTTATTTTTTGGTAAAATGGTATAAAAGTATTTTTATGAATGGTAATCAATCATATCATGTATTATTTGTACGGTCATCCATAAAATGCTTCTTCAATGACATTATAAAGAATTAAAAGTGGCTAGTGAGTAATAATTCAACTCTCTACTGTCAGATGAATCCATGGATGGACACGCCCCACAATACATTGTCAATTGCCTCAAAATAGGAAAATATGTCCATTTATAAATTTTTATCCAACATAAACTATGATGATATGATTCCAACACACACTGTTTGGGAAATAAAACCCTAATACTTCATGGATATTGAAATACTGATTTACAGACCCAACATGAATGGATGTTTCAAGATCGAGAAAATCTATTTGATGATGTGTGACAACTCCAACCCACCAGCACATTGCCTCCTCAATTTTATGGTACATTTCATAAAACCTATGAAGATCATTTTAATATATAAGATATAAAAAATAGGTTTCCTACTCATGAGCAATGAAAGAGAACTGGTTAGTTAATTATATTAGCTTGTCATTTATGACAAAAGGTAAAAGATAACATCAATTATATCTTTGTGGAATGTGACTATTCTAAGCCACTATGGAGGCATGTCAACTATATTTTTCACATAAACATAAAAATATGCACATAGATTCATGAAATTCGGTTAGATATTTCAAAGGATGGTATGAGTGAGCAGTCATAGAGTCGTAATCTTATTGGTGCTGCATCGAATAATGCTTCAATATAGTCACCCAAGAATTCTAATCTATTTGAAATCATAACACCTATAATATGTTTAGGTATACTTAATATTCACAGGGAGGTAAAATAAGTGAAAAAAACTACAAAAAGGTGTTATTCATAGACTTGGAAATTTGATGGCAGATTGTTGTAGCAGACAGACCAAGGAATCCACTAATGATGAAGTACATATGTTGGATGCCTCTAATATCATCCAGGATGAAATTGAATTTTTATGGGGCTACATAAAGAATGTTGAAACCCTGTGGATGTGTAGGTGTATTCCTCACATATCCTGGGTTTGTTAATGTATGATTCCTCTATTTCATTTGGATTGGATCTTCTTATGAGGATAAAATATGGTCCATTATATATTCCATAAAAAAATATTCATAGAAACTTGAGTCTACTATGGATTGAATCATATAATGAACTTGTTTTCCAAGACCTCAAAATAATTACTATATATGTAACATGGAGAGTTATTCCTTTTTGGATTAAATGTCTCAAAAAGGTGAATCAACTTCATGTCATGGACTTGAATGTTTTTAGAGAGGCAAATAATGTATTGTATGTGTTTTCAAAAAGGGAAATCAAGGAAATGGGTACCTTATGGTCGCATAATCCCCCTCGATATTGTGAAAATCTGGTTGACTCTGATATAAGGGGAGTAACATACACCCGGTTATATAAATCCTCCTTATAACATCCATTATTTTGAATTTTTCTTCTAATAAATAACATGATTAACCTTTTTTGGTCCTGGAATTTCCTCAAACAATTTAATGAAAATAATAATCCTTTGATATTAATAATACATAAAAATAGGTACTTTTATGAAAAAGGAGAGGATGAAAATTTCCCTTAACTTAAATATTTCCTTCCTAAAACATAATGGTGGAACCTTAAACCTTTAAATATCATTACAGTAACATTTTCAGGCCTAATGTTTTTATAAATTAATAACTTATGAATTTTGAGTTGGGAGTAATGGGGAAATGGTGATATTAATACTTGAGGAATGGTGGGTTTTAGAGGATTAAATATATAATATTTTATTATATAAGCTAACCACATGTGGGTGAAATCAATTACAACCATTTATCCAGAGTATTAAAGAGTGTGAGAGTGTTTTTGGACGTTAATACATTCCATAGATGAACCATACCTTCCTTTTAATACAATTAATGCCCTGAGTCCAAAAAATAATTTTTATCATAAAATTCCAATTTTTAGTTCCAAAATTTAAGGTATAAATATTGAAATAAAAATTTTTATTTTAAATTCATTTTTCTAAATATTAAAATATATTTTGGATAAATATAATTTTTTAAAAAAATTATTCATGATAAAATTATAAATATATAATAAAATCACATTGCTTTGTAAAGTAACAATTTTCACTTTTTCACGAAAAAATCATCCTTGTCAAAAAATTACCAAAAAAAATAACCATAATATAATATTGATGATATGATTTAAAAAATTAATATTATTTTCTCAAAAAAAAATATCTGAATGTGAGAATTATATATTTTAATAAATACCATTATTTATTGATATTTAGTAATTTCATTGAAAAATCAACATTCTGACCATTATAAAATTTAACTAAGAATTAATTTTAATATAATATTTTTTAAAAGGTGATTTTTAAGATCATTTCATAAAAATAAAATTTATATAAAGCTTTTAAATTTATCATAAAACATATTTATAATATGATATGTTTATAGTTTCAAAAATTAATATATCTTTGATTATATCCTTACATAATCAATATGATCACTTAAATGCATCTACGTAGAAAATAATAATAATAACCACATATTATATTTACCAGTGGCCTTATTGTAGATCAACTGAATTTATCAGCATACTAAAAGATATTTTATCATATTTCCATATAAATACACCATAATTATTACACTTCATCCTTCACATCAAATTTTATAATGTTTCAATATCATTTCCCAAATGAATATTGTATTATTAACTCTATGTTTCTCTATTATAGTGTTGTTCATCGGTGAGATGATTCTAGGAGATTAAGGTAACCCAAAATTTTATGTTTTTCTTTATTTAACTTCTATTAGTATTTCCATGGTATTATTATTTATTGTATTATTTATTGGTTGTAAACTGAAAGTAATGTGCATAAATAAGGAAGTAATGTGGTGGCAGTTTCGAGTATGTGTTTTCCATTACTTTACTATTCATATTTGTACTAGTTCATAACCACAAATTATTTTTATTGTTCTTATGAAATTTAAATTTATTTAAATGTGCTTATATTGAAAAACAACATAAAAATTTATTGATATAAAAGAGATCCATTATTAAAAGAAGAATACTTTTTTGCATGTTAAAGTTCTTCAGCAAAAAAAGACATCTAGATGAACTCGTATAAACCATAATTTATTCTTAAAGTTGTATGTGGGTTATCATATGGAATCACTCTTAGGTAATGATATAATGGAATTAGGTAACTTTTTTAGAACACACATGCACACTTCAACTGGTCAAAAAGAGAATCAATACATTCAAGATGAAAACCGTTCTTAATATTCCTATAATTCAACTTTTGGTAATCGACACACATCCAAAAAGTCACATCAACCTTATTAGAAAAAAATAATGGAGATCCCCGTTGTGACATACTCAGACAAATAAAACTGTTATCCTCTAACTCCTCCAACTAAACATTATGATCTTGAATCTCTTTTGGTTCCCTTCTGTAAGGTGAAATAGAAATGGGTTCATCTTCTGGCACTAATTCCATCATAAAATCAACCTTTTTTTAGGTGGAAAACATAAAAACTCATCATGAAACACATCATGAAATAAATAATCTAATTTTTAGAAAAAATTACACTGTACTCCCTCTTCATCACGTAGAATAATTGATTCCTGTGTTGTGATAGTGCCTAGTGGTTGATGAAATGTCCCTACAAGAAATTAATAGGTATCCTATTACCCATGGTGAGCATAAGTGTAACCCTTAGGAGGTGTAAAACTAACCCTATTATAATAAAAATTAATATGCATGTGATTGTTATCAAACCATTCCATCCCCAGTGTTAGGTCAAAACAAGTGACCATAAGCATGTACAATTCCCAATGGATGTGTTACCCACTAACCTCTAGGGAATAATCCTTACAATGTAAAATCCCCTCCGACCACACCCCTAAAATTGATAAAATAAACATTACCCTAGAAATATAATCCACTAGAAGAACTAAAAAAAATAGATACTAGGTTAAGATAATATAATTTGAGGCCTTTATATAAAAAAACCAATAAGATCTGATTCTATAAGAATCATACTTTGTAAAGTTGATGATCCAACATCACCGCTAATGTGTGTAAAATGAAATGAATGTAAATGGTCCACACCTCTACCATTTCCTTCTATATATGTCCCCAAGGTTTTAAAACCCTAATGATATAGAGACTATTTTCTTGAAGTACCACTTTCATCACCCCTAATTGTATGGATGGTGTAATTATGAATGTCTGACCGATGTGTGGTAGCATAAAACCTATTGGTTCTTGTAATTAGCCTAGGACCCAATCACATCCCATATTATATGGGTTCATACAGAACCTATTTATATTATCCATCCTCTAGTAGGATTAAAAATAAACTGGTGGTTCTATACACTAACTATACACATGACCAGGTTTGGTTCACTAATAGTAGATGACAGAACTATATCCCAGAGACGTAGACCCTTTCCCTTTTCCATTTTTCCTTACACCAACCTAGTATAAGTTCAAAAAAAGATTATTCCTATGATCAGAATACATTCTACTAGACCACCTGACTGAAATAGCATTCCAACCACTAGAACATTCTTTTTGGTTCCCCTCACAATTGGGATCCAGACCCACTACCTCTAAAAACTTATTCAAAGGAAACATATTTACCTTGGATTTAAACATATAACCCCATGAGTTTGGATAAACCTTTATGTTTCAAAATCAATTTAATTTCACTGATGTGTTGTGTTATACGATACACCATGTAATATTTGTTCTCCGCGTAACATAGGCTTGTATTTTATTACATGAAATACTGAGTTTCTACATAACTTAATAATATTATTTTATATATTTAAAAGAGATAATTATAACATCAATATTATAATGGTAGGTGTGAAAAATATTTACTGAATTATTAAAATATGAATTACACATCACTATTTGACTAATGAATTATAAATGAAGGTAACACCTATTTAAAATAAATGAAATTGTTTTTCTAAAAATTTATTTAAATGTTTACAAGTATGTTTTATAATAATAAATAGACAAATAAATATTGTTGTATTTTATAAATGAAATCTATATATATATATTCAATATTTAATCTATTTTTTAACACTCACCTTATGTATATTTTTGAACTAATCCAATTTTATATGTAAAGGAATTATTTTTTAAAAAATATAGTTTTCTACTTTTTGACAGTACAATTGTTTAAAATATAGTTTTTAATAAATTTATAAATTTTATAGAAAAAAAATACATCTTTTCTTTAATATTTATTAGAAAATTTAATTTGGGTGAACTTTTGATATTTTTCTGAGAAGTTTAATGTTTCGATAAATAGTGAGAAATATTGAATTAAAATTCAAAACAAATATTTCATATATATTATTTAGATAGATAAATTATTTATTGAATTTAACTTAATGTATAATTAAATAATTGTTTTATTGTTTTATCTAATTTAGTTCATTGAAATAAATTTCACATTGAATTTGAATATAAAAATATTTCATTCTTTAGAACATTTTATCTTTAAAAACATGTTTTCTTGTTCGGTCAGTATGATTGATATTAAATTATTTTATTTTAATTATATATCTAAAATATGAAGAAATTGATTCTATATTAGGAATATGAAGGTGCAAATTTAGTAATTTTTCATCTTTTTTCACAATATGAATATTATCTTTAGTAATTTTTATTACCACAGTTAAGGGTAAATTTGGTATTCAACAATAAAAATTGTATAATGAAATTTATAAAACTAACATAAAACTCTAAAAAAATGATATGGGATTATTTTAATTAGATAAATAACAAATAAGTTTCTAAATTTAATTTTTTTAATGAGCACTTGTTCATGGAAATGATAGAGATATTACTAAAATCAATGTGAGTGATAAAATACCAGACTCTTAATTTTAAAAAGTATAATATTTTAAAGATGGGATTAAATCGAATATATGATCTAATATATATATTATACATAAATATAAATTGTTTTTATACATCATGGCATTTTATTATTAATTTTATGTGGAGAGATAATTATCATGAATAATTACATAATGATGATGTTGTAATTATTCAATTACTGAAAAAATCAATTAAATGATATTACATATTTTATAATAAATATAATTTGACTTAATTATGGTGGTTATTGAATTTTATATGTTAATATTGAATTTATGGGTGTATGAAATCAATTTTTTCAAATTTATCTTATTGTATGGATTTTCATAATGTCAATTTTATGAATAGTATCAAAATCGACACTTATGATATTTTCTGAAAATAACATTTTATTAAATATTAAAAATTCATATAAATATTAAATAATGATATTTAATTAATATATAGTTTTAATATTTTAAATATTCCATTTATGGTTTAATTGACAGTTTATATGAAGCATCTACATCATATTAATTTTAAAAACTTTGTTACCAAAGTTAAAATTAAAATTGATTAACTAAGGGTTAATAAAAATGATATTGTTTAAAATGACAAAAATACATTTATAAAATATATTTTTTATTATATTACAACCTTATCGTATATTAAATTCAAATAATTAGACCCTTTGAAGTATTTGTATTTAGATTTAATTTTGTTATAAATTAATCTTTTGAGAAATTCCAAATGTGCCCCTCCCCCTCTCTTATAAAAGGACAAATATCCTTCTCTTATATTCACACATTAGAACCTATAGGGTTCAGAAACACACTATATTAATATCCTCCAAAAATACCTCCCTTTGTCTCAAATAGCTTACTTGGGGAATAAATCCATCCAAAGGAGTCCTTTTGTGAAAATCAAAACGAGATACCCAAAGAAGAGGTAACATTCATCCATGAACATTGTTTGTTTATTTATTCATTAAACCCGTTATATTATTCTTATTTCATGATTATATAAAAAACTCATTATAATAAATATATTGATACGTTTTTATATTAAAGTTCCAACCTGCACACATAGTTCTATCAAATGGGTAACGAACTTACCATTCTTGTGTACGACAAACTACCACCTCACGAAATGATTTTGTTCATTTTTTCCATTACCACCACTCATTATTTGGAAATATGATGGAAAATATGTCATTATATTATATATGTGATATTTATTATGTATGCATTCTTCTATAATTATTATATTAAACATACCATCATGCTTTTTGTTTTTCTAATTACAATGAATTCATTTGTGGACATGTGGACTACTGTTTTCTCAATGCACTGTGATTCATTCAAACATTACATTGAATGTATTTAGTATGGGTTTAGTGAAATTATATTGTATATATGACATAAAAATTCTATAATAATTTTATTATATATATATAAATATATATTTCATTTACTTTCATTCTTTTAATATAACATGAAATTGAAGTAGTGTTCATACATTTGTATGGCATACCGTCTCCATGAAAGTTGTGTTTAATTTTATATTTATATCATTTATAGATAAAAATAAATACATATATGATGAATATATATTATACTTATATCATTTTCATCATTATTTAGAAAATGAAATCATAATCTATGTATGAGTACCAAGAATAACAATTCAAAACATGTTTGAGAAAAAAAGTGTTTATTACCCAAAACATAACTTAAATGTGGAATTGTTAAAAATAGGTTAATATAAATTCAATAGTAAGAAATATATGGTATATATATATATATATATATATGATTTTTTCAATTATAGTCGTATAATTAGCTTATATTTATTATACAAGAGTTCATTACGAGTATGATGAGATTCAAGACAAAGGTTAAGGGATTTATGTGTCACTTTTATTTATATGGGAAACATGAATTATAAAATAATTGTTTCATATACATGGTGAATATAATTCCCATGAATTTATTTTATAAGTATTATCCTGAATATTATGGGTTTTTATATATCCTTTTTATGATATCTCATTCATTGGATTTATGGATCAATAGTTACCAAATTGGTAGGCTAATTCTGTATCAATTTTCATTCTTTGAGAAACTTGTTATGTTATCCACCTATATTCTTTTATAATGTGTATATACATCTCTTTGATATTTTGTATCATTAATATAATTATTTTACAGATATTTTTTTATTCATGTAATGATACTCTCTCTTTGGTTAGAAATCTATATTCTTTCAAAACAACGTTTTTTAAAAAAAATTAAAAGTGTTTTAAATGATCATTTAAACATTTTCATGAAAACTGATTTTTAATATTTTGTAAATGGTTTAAAAACATAAAATTTATGTTTTCATTGTAAATTTAAATTAAAAATGGATTAAATTATTATTATTGTTTTAAATTCATTTTTCAAAGATGCAAGTATATTTTCTACAAGATTATTTCAAAAACATCATTCAAAATAATTTTACATCTAATATGACATAATTTTCCATATTTTACCCTATAATGGAGATATCATCCAAGAAAAAAACTAATATTATTTCATGAATAGTTTATGTTTATGATGGAATTATATTTATGAAACCTATTTCTTTTCATTGGGTTATGTTTATAAAACCCATTTCATTCCATGGATTATGATATGATGAAGTATTTATGTTCTTGTGGAACACATATGTATGGTATTCAGTATGTGATGTGTGGGACCTATATCCCCCTCCAATCAATTTGGAAAATATAGATAACTAATGAGTTATATATGTTATGTGTGAACCTGATTTAAAGCTCACAATTCTATTCATGGACCTGGTTTCCATGTCCACTTTCAGTAGACCTAGTTTTCATGTCCATATGTTTATGTAGGGTCTTTATTTCGTATCCTTAATTTAATGAGTGAACTTATTACTATTTATAAATGTTTATAATGTTATAATATTATGTGTATTCATAAATTTCATGTCTTATGTCAGTTTTATGATCTCATGGATTATGTTCATTAATTTCCTTATGATTCAACTATTATGAACTGCTGATATTTATTCCACAATTCATGTTTATGATATTTTATATGTAGGGTATGGTTTTCAAATGTAATTTTCACATTATCATACCCATATGATAATGTATATTCATACATATCTTCTTTTTTTACCTTTACTAATAATCTGTGCTCACCCTTTTCCTATGTTTACTTCCCCCATGTTATAATGAAATGTATTTAGTATGAATACTAAAAGGAATGTTATTTTTGGAAAACATTGGAGATATTCTACTAAGATGGAATTTTATATTAAATGTTTTTAAAGGAACTATAATAATATTTTATTTAGAAATTTTGTCATATAATTTATGAAATGTTCTATAAAAAGTATTAAATATCCATGTATAAAATGGCTAGGTCATTATAATTGGTATATGAGGGTAGGTTTAGTCAACCATTTGAAACTAGAATGTGAAATCATTAGTAAGATCCCTAGAGATAATTATTATTATTTTACTAGGGATATCTCTAAGAATAAGTCTATATATAGGTTACAATCTTATTATTTTTGAAATGATCACGAATAACTTAGGATGAAACCAAAGATGTCATATATTGAAGGTAATTTTACTTGATGATGATTTTTTTAGTATGATTCATGTCACTAAGAATATTTTATTTCGGTTTTAGTTAATGTATGAAGCTCTGAAAAAATATATTAATGAGGAATACAATAGACAATCTAATGGTATCCCTCTTAATAAAACAAATGTTGTGGGGGTATGGAATGAAAAGCCTTGTTTCTATGAACACACATCCTTATCAATCCTTGAATCCTACTAGACTTACAAATGACTGAAGGAGGGAACAATGTTTTCTTAAATCCTTCATAAGGTAACAAACACCTTATTTTAGTGTAATAATTGATCCACTAGTTTCTGAGAATTGGATATATACTATTGAAAATATTTCTTTCATTATCCATTATTTAATCCTCAGAAAATTTATATTGGTAACTTATATAATAGATAGATAAGAGAATCAGTGGTGGAACACTATCAATAATAATACGAAACAAGTTGAAATTGACACCATATATTGGAATGAGTTCAATATCTTATTTGTTCGAAAGTAACAACCTTGTATTATTCTTAAAAAAGTTTGACTGATGTTTCCCATCTATCTCATGGTCATGGTAAGAAAATAATGATATAATTTAAAGGATACTATCAAAATTTGGGATAGGAGAATATTATATTTACTTTATTCTCACTGTGTGTAAGGGGTTATGGGGGAAATTATCATAAGGGAACTAGTGAATGTGTTATTCATGGGAAAGAAGGTTAATGAGTGTTTGAATGCTGAAGTATTGGAATTAAAAAGAAATAATTCTGAGAGTGCACCTCATGTAATTCATTATTTAGTTTGTAAGGAGTTTGATAATTACTATAATATGTACACTAATCCAATGACTAATGTGGATGGTAAGCCACAAAAAACTATAAGGAAAAAAGAAAAAAAGGAATTATTATGTTTTCATAATGGATGAAGTGAACCATAATAATTATGAAATACTTATACTTCTCTCCCTTATTGGTAATTTCATATTTTATTTTGAAATAATAAGTCCTATGAAAATTTTATTGTTCATCCATTAGTAGAATTTTAAGTGGTTATCTACTTGGATTTTGGAATAATGAAAAAAATATTCTATTAGTACAAGGATGAAATCAATAATCTAATGAAATATTTTTTTATAATAAAATATCAAATATAGGTAATGAAGAAAAATGTGTGTATTCAATATGGTTTTATAGTACATCATGGTGTTACCATGTTTCAATAGAATACATGATAATGGTATTTACGTGATTGGGGTGTGACAATTACGAGTTTAGTCATGTTGTTTTGGGGATTAATGATAATTTGATTTTGGAAGGTTAGAAACTTATTGTTGAAGGTTTTGGATTTTAATCATTTGGATGGTTAATAAGCGTAAAAGTTTATCAAATTCGTTAAGTTGAACTTTGGATTAGGTTTTAGTGATTAGTGTTTTACTGGACCATTTAAAAATTTATACTCATTGTATAACCTATGATAATACTTTTTTATGATAATTAGAGATATAAGTAATAACTTTTCATCTCATTATTGACTTTATGATCCATTAGATCTTTAGGAATAACAATTTCAAACTCATTTCATGGAGTAATATATATAATGGAAATTGATAACGGCACAACCGATTGAAGAGGTAATTCATAAAAAATTGAATGAATTAAGTAATTATATATTCTTGTAAAAATTATTCAACTTTTAAAAAAGTATCTTGAAAAACATTTATCCTAGTACCTTCAATTTTGATAAATCAAATGGTATCATAGATCATAAAAATTTATCGTTCTATGACGATTATATCTATATTGACCACGTTCTCTATAAATCTCCATTAGAAAATATTAGATGGAATTCTATTCCATTTACATGTTTTGATTCTATTATAATCCTATTTATATGGTTTCCATAATATTTTACTTACTATATAGTAAATATGAAGTCTAATTGACCATTTTTATAAGGTGGGTTCCCCATAATGAAATTGTCAAACAAACACCTTTTATTTTTGAAGTGTAATTGGAAATTAAAAAGAAGTGATTTCATTTATAAATTATTGATCAGATTGGAATGATATCTTACCCATTGTTATTTCAACCAAATCACTCTCATATTCATGAAGTGTTCCATGTATTTCTTAAAATAATTACATACCTGGTCGTTCAAATGTTCTAATCTTAGACGTTGTACCATTTGAGAAATATCATACTTATGAAGAGAAACCAAAATAAATTTTGGATCATAAACTGAAAGTTGTATACAACAAGACCACTCACCTGGTTAATGTTTTGTAGACAGAACCACAATTTGGAAGAATCTACGAGGTAACTTCAGTAAATGAGCGATATATGTGTCCTCATTTATTTTTATTAAAATAAATAAAATTTTGGGATAAATTAATTTTAAGGGGGGTATAATGTAACAAACTGTGATTTTAGAAACCTTTTCTTTTTATGAATAAATTAAATTTCATTGATTTATTGTGTTATAGACTACAACAAGTTATTCTTGTGCTACACGCAACATCGTCTTATCTTCCTTTATAAAGAACAATGATTTTATTTGAAACATAATTTTATTTTTATAATTATTTAAAAAATACAATTATAAAATCGTATTTATAATAGAAGGCACAAAAAGAATTAACTGAGTTATAAAATTATTGTTTATACCTAATTATTCTACAAATTAATTATAAATGATGGTAAACACTATTTTAAACATAAAGGAAATCTTTTTTTTAATTATTTAAATTAACATAAGTGTGTTTTATACAAATAAATAAAAAATAAAAAATTATTTATGATATAAATGCAATATATATATAATATATTCAATATAATGTTTAACATTAATCTTATGTGATTTATATAAAAAATCCAATTTTACACATAAAAGAAGTATTTTTTTTAAAAATGCAGTTTTCCACCTTTTGATTGAGTGCCTTTTTGAAATTTAATTTTTCAAACTTTGGTAAATTCTATTTTCCAAAATAAAATTATTTTTTGAAATTGGGATATAAAAATTTACAATTGGAGAACTTTTTATTATTTTCTGAGAAGCTTCATGTTTTGATGAATAATTAAATTACTGAATTTTAATTCAAATCTAATTTATCTTCTAACTTTTTTAGATGGTTAAATTATTTTTTAAAATGATACTAAATAATAATTATATCAAGTTTTTATCATTTAATCAAATTTATGTCATTTGAATAAATTTCCCATTTAATATAGATATAAAAACATTTCAATCTATTGAATATTCTCAAATTAAAAACATGCTTTCTCATTTCATCAAGGGGAATAATTTGAAATTAATTTATACCGATTATTTGTATAGAATTGTGAAAAAATTGTTCCTTATTTGGAATCATGAGGTATAAATTTAGTGATTAGGTCCCTTTTATTTTCAGAAAATATGAATAGTTACTTTAGTAATTGTTTTAACATGGATAAGGGTAAAAAGTGTTATTAAGGTTAAAAATAAATAATAAATATTATAAAACTACCCTAAACCTTTAAAAAATTATGTCGTGTGATTTAAATTAAACCCTTAACACATAATAATCTAAATTTAATTTATTCAATGAAGAGATGTTCATAAAAATTACTTTTATAATATTAAAATCAAAGGGAGTGGAAAAACATAACACTCTTACTTTTAATAAATATAATATTTTTAATATGGGGTTATATAAAATATGAAATATAATATATTTATATATATATTATGAATTATAAAATTTTATTCTATCATATGTAATATTATTAAATTTTTAGTGTAGAAAAAATTATCATAAATAAATACACAATGTTTATTCAGTAATTATTCAACTAATGAAAAAATAAATTAAATGATATTATAAATATTAAAATAAAAATAATTTTAATTAATTAATGTGAATAAATAATTTTATAGGTTAATATAATATTTTTAGAGTTTATTAAAATCATTTTCTTTAATGTATACTTCTGTATGGATTTTCTTAAAGTCAATGTTGTAAATAATGTCAAAATCGGCACTTATGAAATTTTATGAAAATTATATTTTATTAAATTATTTTAAAATCATAAATATATTAAATAAGGAAAAAAGGGAATATATAAGGTCTAAAATATCTCATATTTTCCATTTAAGTTCCAATTTACACTTTATATAAAACAATTAAATCCTCTTAATATTAAAAATATTGTTAGCATGGGTAAAATTAAAAAGCCTTAAATGAGGGTTAATCAAAATTATGATCCTTAATGTGAAACCAAAACATGTATAAAATATATTTTATGATGATATAAAAACCATAAAATTTATAATATTAGAAAAAATTTCTTTTTGGATGTATTAGGATTTAAAATAAATTTATTATAAATTAATCTTTTGAAAACAAATCTAATAGTGTCGCTCCCCAACCTTATAAAAAGACACCTCTCATTCTCTTATCCTCATACATCAGAACCTATATGGTTTGGAATTCCTCAATATAAATATAATAACAACATTCCTTACTTCATATTCTAATCATTAAATTGCTTAAAAATCCAACCAATGGAGTCCTTTTGGATAAATCGGAAAGAGATACCCAAAGAATATGTGATGTTCATTAATGAACATTTTTGTTTTATTTCTTCCACAAACCCAAAAAATTATATTTATTTTATTATTATATAATAACATCAGTATCCTAAATATATATATATGTTCTTATATTATGTTTTCAACCCCCCCCCCCCAATAAACACAGACATTCCTCAAATGAGAAATGAAATTAGCATTCTTGTGTACGGAGAACTACAACCACACAAAATGATGTTGTTAATTTTTCCTTTACCACTTATCATGGCTAGGAATTATGATGAATAATATGTTTTTATATGACATATATGATTTTTTCTTATTTTTTTCTTTTGAAAATATTTTATAATTCATACCTTCATGGTTTACATTTTTTGTAAATATGATAAATTTATTCCGGGACATGTAGACTACCACCTCCTCAAAGTGATGTGATTTGTCCACACATTACATGGAATGTTTTAAGTATGGGTTTAGTGGAATTATATGATATATTTGATATAATTATTTTACTATAATTGTATTATATATATATAATTATAAGTCATTTACTTACTATCTTTCAATAATATATGAAATGGAAGTGGTGTTCATGCGTCCGTATGACCTACAATATCCATGAATGTTGTGTTACATTTTCTATTTCTATATTTTATTTGTAACCATATATTCATATGAAATAATTATATATATAATATTTATATCATTTTTCCCATTATGGAGATAATTAAATCATAATCTAAGTGTGAGGACCAAGAATAAAAATCCAAATCATGTACGAGAAATGAAGTGAGTATTAACCAAAACATAACTGAAACAATAAATTTTTAATAATTGGACAATATAAAGTAATAAGTAAGTCATATATGGAATTATATATATCAATATGGAATTTTACTATATTTATAATAAATTCATATTTATTATCCATGAGGTTCTCATGAGTACGATGAGATTTAAGACATTAGGTGAGGACATTATGTCTCACTTTTATTATTTTGGGAAAGATGCCTTATAAAATAATTTTTTCTTATACATGGTTCATATAATACCAATGAATGTATTTTAGGAGTTATATATAGAATATTATGGGTATTTACATATCCATTTTGTGATCTCTCCTTCATGGGTTTTAGGGATCAAATGTTACCAAATTGATAAAGTAATGTTTCCTCAATTTTTCTTTATTAAGACACATGTTACATTATCAACCTTTATTATTTTACATGGTGAATATACCTTGATTTGAAATTTTATTTACTAAATATACTTATTTTAATGATTTTTATGCATAATTTAATTTTACTCTCTCTTTATTTGGAAATCTATGTTCCTTTAAAATGATTTTTTTCTAAAAAAAATTTAAATGTGTTTTGAATAACATTTTAAATACTTTTAGGAAAATGGAGTTCAAAGATGTTTAAATATTTTTAAATTATTCATTTATAAGTTTTCAAGGTTATTTTAAATGAAAAACTCTTAATGATGTTTTTATAATTTTAAAATCATTTTTCAAATAGGAAAGGATATTTTCCTCAATAAATGTTTTAAAAAATATCTTGCAAAATTATTTTCCATCTAATATGACCTACTTTTTCATAGTTAATTATTTCATATGAATATGATCCAATAATACCATTAATATTATTTATTTAATGATTTATGATTATTATGGAATTATATTTTTGAAACATATTTATTTTAAATGGGTTGTATTGATGAAACCTATTTCATTCCATGGATTATGAAATATGGAATGATGTATGTTCTGGTTGCACACATATATACAGTTTTAATTGTGTGATGGGTGTAACCTATATCTCCCTATAGAGCATTGTGTAAATATGGATAACTCGTGAGATATACATTTTATGCACAAAACTGAATTCATCTTCATAATTCTATGTGAGGACCTTGTTTTCATGTCCATAATTTTATGAGTAAGCCTTGTTTTCATGTTCATATGTTCATGAAAGGGACTGATTTCATGATTTTAATTTAATGAGTGAAACTATTACTATTTATACATTTC
Source organism: Viscum album (assembly GCA_963277665.1). Taxonomy (NCBI): domain Eukaryota; kingdom Viridiplantae; phylum Streptophyta; class Magnoliopsida; order Santalales; family Viscaceae; genus Viscum; species Viscum album. Next base: position 844,844,608 of record OY728131.1, on the reverse strand, counting down.
CAAAATGTTATAAGTTTATGTGTATGCCACAATTTCATATCTTCTGTTAATGTTATGATCTCATGGATTATATTCTTTTTTTTCCTTATGATTCTTATATAATGGACTTTCAATCTTTATTCCATTATTCATGTTTATGATCTTTTATATATAGGGTACGATCTTATAATGTTATTATCACATTATCATACCTTTATTCTCATGTGTGATCTTTCATGTCTTCCTTGTTATCACTTATTGAGCATCTTATATCTCTATTTTCTTATTTTCCCTTCCCTATGTTAAAAGGAATTGTTTTAAGCAGGAGTAATAAATGGAAATATATTTTGGGAAATATTGATGATCATCCACAAAACTACATGTTTTTGTTCCATGATTCCAAAGTCACTAAAATAATAAAGTATTTGGGAATTTTTTTATATAATATATGAAATGTTTTGAAAACGTTATATAATAACCATGTATGAAATTCCTTGGTAGTTATAGAACACTCATCTAATTCTATTCTAAAAAATTCTAGCCATAGCTACCCCATTTCTTGTTAATTCTAAAGAAAAACACAACAATTATATGAAAAATATTTAAAAATAAATCCCCAACATAATATCATATGTAAATATCATGAACTCTTTACCTTTCCTTTTTATCAAGGTATTAGGGTAAAAGTGTTCAAAGAATTTCTCCTATAATTCCTTCAATTCCATATCAACCAAATGCTCATCTTGAGTCTAAATATCACAAAAGTGCTTCATTTTTTCTGCTAATTTATAAGCTTTTAACTTGAATATTTTTTATGGATGGTTCTCTAATTAGTTTAGTATTTTTTGGATAGACTATGTCCAAGAACATTACAACATCGGGTGCACCTTCATTGGAAAATGTCAAAGGATGTTGTAGCTGAAATTCACTCATCAAATAAAACATACTTGACAAATCGTGACCAAGGTCTATTTCTATAAACTATCTAAAATCAATAATTTTATCATGGAATTTCACTTCCAAATATACTTGACTAATGGAGTATCCATTCCATGTACTGTATAACCATTCTTGGTGATACCCTATTTTAAAAAAATGATAAAAATCATCAAGATGGAATCTATATACAATAACAAAAACACATCTAAAAGTACATAACAAATAACAACCGTAGTTTATACTAAATAGGGATCATTACAAGACATAAGAAACATACTCCTGATACCCTATCCCAATGGATATAGTTGAATCTTTATCACTACCCTAGACTATCCCTTTCATGGTGTGTGGATTAAAAAAGGTAATCTAATCTAATATAATTACAATATTTGCATTAGATGCCATTTTGACAATTTCACATTGAAACAATTGAATTCTTTACCTATTAAATGTTACGTTAATTATTTCAATTTATAACTTCCTAAATAAAACTAGTTACAACTACTTATTATGAAAAAAGTTCCAAAAATTGCAAGAAAATCCTAAAACACCTTTTTATGTCTCACAATCCACCATAAACATCATTTATTTTCGTACATATAATGATGAATTTCTTATAATTCCTGAATTTTTACACGATGCATTCATGTCAAAACTACATTACATGTTTTGAAATGAAAAAAATATTAGGAATTAATAAAATCACACAACAAGTGTATCACCTAATGTGAAATCACATGTAACTATTATAGAAAGCATCATGAATAAAAATACCTCCCAGTGAACTTACATTTCCCAAAAAAATGGGCCAGCTACTCTAATACATATACTCATTACAAAATCATAACACAACCTAATATCATACATACCATTCACAAATAGTAATACAATAGAGAATAAAAACTCCTCTAATATTAATATTTAACATCTTTTCCGAGGTTACATAAATTGGTGAGTCAAACCAATTTGCTACATGACCTAAAGTAGAACTGGCAATCTACTAGAGGCCTCTTACTAAAATAGAGGGTCTAATGAGGTATTGGGTACAATATAAAATCTCTACAATAGTAAGAAAACTATGGAAAGAAAGAAAAAAAATATCCCTATAATGATGATAAAAATACATACATCGTATAATCAGTTCCACAAAATGGGTAAATTCTCATGCCCAAAAAAACATGACATGTCATTGTAGTGTATAGCGCCATGAAACCCCAAATAAGTATGCATGGAAATCCATAAAATGGGCCCTAACAATGCATCAATTTCCATCATCAATCATATGCCAAGTCGTATTTCATTCCATTAATATAAGGCCACTTCCCTCTTCATGAATTGCAACCTTGAATTCTGCTCGGTTACCCAATGACATCTTGAGTAGAGTGTGGGTACAACATAGTAAGCCCCAAACAATGGTGTCTAAAATAATATATAATCTAAAGTAGTTTCTTTCAAAGTAAAATGAAAAACATATAGGGAGTAGATAAACTATGATTCATTATTTAACAACAATAAAATTAGAAACATTTGTTCATAGTTCAAAGTGATACCCATACCCATTAAACCTATTTTAGCATGTGTATTTCATCTGAACTATATGCCATTGGGGTTACATTTTTATATACAAGGATCATTTTCCCACTTATCCAACTGAGGATTAGAAAATCACGTATGGCCATCTTAAAGATGATGTGGAACAATATTTACATCATCAAAAACAATTATATGAAATACTTTTCCATTCCCTTTCATTTATGGGAATATGTATATCATCTAAAAAATATAATACATCAGGACACCTAGAAAATTTGTCTATTTCACCGAAGGGAGAGTATAATCATTCCCACATCCCACCAACCATTAATCACATATATTAGGTTGGTATTAGCAACCTATTTATCAAACCATAGTGAAAGGGTGTAACTTTTCATTTTTACATTTTCATGTCTCCTTATATATATATATATATATATATATTCTGCATTTCTATATCAAGAATGTTAAAACCATTTTTCTCCCCATTCAAGCCATTTTCCACATGAACATTCATTTTTCCATTTTTTTTCATATTTACCCATTTATAAGTCAAAACTCATTTATCTAATTCAAGTTAAGAAAAATACCATTTATCACATGATAACATGCTAAACATAGATCCAATTGGATTAAATTCATAAACCCTTTAACTGAACATTTATCAGTTCAACAATCACGTTCAAAGGAATGTCACACCCCTTCGGTGGCCTTAGGCCCATTCTACTCATCCTCAATGAATCCAAAGTGAATTATGAGGTGTCTAACACACCATTTAAACACCCAAATAATCAATCCCTACCTTGGAATCAAATAAAAAAACAATAAAATAAAATCACAATCACATACAATTTTAAAAACATCAAGACTATAGGATATAACTTATAGACCACCTACTTAAAATTCATAGACAATTGCTCACCTAATCACAAACATTGATTAAATCACAAAAAATATCCTTTTCCCAAACTATGAATATAATGGAAAATAAGGTTTTAGGGCTCTAGAAGTTGATAAATCATTCCACCATTATTCTCATTGAAAATAGATGAAATATGAATGGTAAACTAACTGGATACATTGAATCATAACCAAAGGTCCTTTAAATGACTATGAATCGAAGGATTATATCCATTCGTAAGATTGGGAGGAAAATAGTTTTCACCTAATGCTTCTTGATGATTAAATGGGAAATAAATTTTATATGAACACTTATATCCTGAGGGGGGAATGTGAATCTTTCGAATTTTAAAGGGGGCCAAGGTTTCGCAAAACATTTGGCCAAACCATGCACCAAATATATGGGTTACTCTATCCAAGAGGGGGCCTCGACCGATATTCTTTCTGGGGCACTCACACGGTTTGAGAACCCATGAGGTGACCTTGTGCCTACCACTATTCAATAGGGTTAGGCCACATGGTATCCTAGTAATGGTTTCATAGTTAGTACTAAATATGTTCCAACTTTTATTACATCATAAAATGGATTCCATCCCCCTATTTCGTGTTCCAAACCCCTAGAACACCCCTGAGACCTATTATACTCTCATAAGACCTTCCATTAACCAATTTATATAGACTAAAATCAAAATATATACTAGAATGTACCTTCATGAAGGGACCAGATCTTATATTGAGGTGGTTGATGGTTGGGAAGTAGTGACTGGGGGTTATGGGATTTGGTGCCTAAGTGTATGAGATAGATGGAAATAAAGGTAAGGTTGATGTAGGGAGGGGAGAAGCATGATTGGATATGGTTCATGGAAAAAAAATGTTTGCCTTTTTTTTCTAAAATTAAATATTCTATTAAAGGCCACTGTTGGCACTATCTAATGACCTTATTTGTGATAATGAATTATTTTTAAAGGCTAGCCACCATTATCATCCCCCAATATCCGCTTTTATAAACATACAAATGCATTCTATTAATTTTGAAATTTACTTATTATTGTTGTTCTATAACTACATGTTGTGATTTGTCTATGTGGTTTTACATATAAATGTCTTCAATCAATATTATCATGAAAATGGATTTAAACAAAGGAATAGAATATAATTACTTTTATGATTAAGTTGATAGTGGTAATATATTATATGAACTATCATTGTAATAATAGTTTTTCATTAATGTTCAACAACTTTTTGTTGATTCCATAGTTTTTGAAGTTTCATTTTTTGGTTTAACATGATATTCCCTAAATTATTTTTCTTTTCTTAAAAATTATTTTATTATTCAAAACATGAAAGTGTTAGTAGAGACCAAAGTAAATTTTTTGGGAGTGTTTATCCCCTAGAGAGGTTCTAAAGTACAATATTATAAAATATTTATTTCGTTTTAAATGAAAATTAAATATATCCATTTTAGACCCACATCAATTTTTGGTGATTTCTCTATGAAGGAAATTCCACTTTTATTAATTTTTCTTTATATTTTGTAAATGTTTATTCTTTTAATAATACAAAATAATAAATGGATTTCATATTTAGGTGACCTTCCCACCACAATTAATGATGGACTTAAAATTTTAGGCAGTCATATCTGGAGGTCTTCAATTTACATGGGAATATATATGAATCTCATTAATAACCTTAAGAATGATGTGACAGCCTAAGTGATCTTATCACGGAACATCATAACTTTATGGAGTATTTTTCATATTTTTTTACTAATTTTTTATTAGAACTAATTCTGTGACAATGGGAAGATATTACATGTCCCATATTCCTATAAGAACTAATGGAGGTCCAAGCGCTCATAGAGACATATCTACAACATGGCCAACTTAGTAAAATCCTAGAGGCACTGTACGGAAAGCATAATATAAACTCTTAACCATTAGATGGTGTTACTCATTCTATATAATCTACTATTCTCATCCATTATAAATTTTATGTTTATATTAACTTCCTTTATGCGACTTTATATATGAATTATATTTGTAGTTTTCTCTATAAGATAAGAAATATAATCCTCTAATGGAATTTAAAAAAGTTTATTAAATTGGGGATCATAGAAAATATGGAGAACCAAATCATTATCTACCGACAATGAATTTTCATTCTTATATTCTTGATGATGTTGATCCAAATCACACTATAAATGGGGACCTCTAAAACATTTCAGTATAGAAAAAATTGGATGAAAAAGGAATGTGGCAGTTATTATCACACAAACCGTGTCATCCATCTACTAAAGGATTAAAAATTGAACTACCTGGATATATGTAGTATAAAAACATCACCTCTTAGGAGATAAGCTAAGTTTATTTACCTTCTTCTCTTTCATTTAATTTTTATTCAAATAAAACTTATTATATTTTTTATGTTTTTATATGTGTGATAATGTATGGTATATAGAATCTTAACATAAGATATTTCTAGAAATAATTGTTTTTTATTTCTCCATATTATTGGGGTTTAATATACAAAGTTTTATGTCTATGTACTTCAACCAAGAGTACAAATATTTAACTATAGGGGAATATCATATTTTTATTAGGTTTTCATTATTTTATAAAAAATTTGGTGTGTTTTAGTATGTATTTGACCTTAAATGGAATTTCTAGTACATTTTTCAGACATGAAGTAATTACGTGGGAAATTCCATGATTTTTTATAATTAAATAAAAATTAATATTGATATAGATTCTTTTTCAATATTTAATATTTTTTAAATCACTTTTAATATTGTAATGGATTTTTGAAAATCGTGTCACATATGCAATAACTAATATTAATTTCACTTTCTTGAGTGTTTCTGGAAACATATTTTGTCAAATTTGTTCTAGAACCCTCTGTTCTTGAGTGAACTCTAATTTTGGTTTCCATCCAGAACATGGTTTTATGAATTATCAATTATTTTGAGAACAAATATATGTCTTTAAAGATTGAGGTAATTCATTGAAATTAACAATTATTATCCACTTGGGGAACTGTCCATTCATCATCCCTTAGAAACCATTGGTAACTATGAGATCCCTTTAGATCTAGCCACATTACAATCTCATTTTCCCTATATAACCACTCTCTTGAATACATTGTGTGGTTATATTTCATTACGAGTGTAGGAGAAGTGGGGCACATAATGTTTTATCTTGTTGATAATTTATATTTTATGTGAAATATTGGGGTTGTCCTCCATTTTAGGTATGTTCCAAAAGTAAGGTTTTACCTTTTAAATTCATTTGTTTCCTCATGAAAAAAAATTGGGATTTAGATTTGAATGATTCATTAAAGTAACTCAAATGAATCATGAATCAAATCAAAAAAAATTATTAATATAGTATTTATTCAAAATATTTTAGTGTTATTACATTCTCTAAAAAAATTAAAAAAATCAAATATAAAAAATCAATTAAAAACATTAGAGGAATAATATTTCAATGTTATTTATAAGTTAAGACTTTCGAGATTTGTCTAAAAATGGGAAATTGGGTATGTTGATTTGTGAGTGGGAAATTTTAGTGATGAATATTCATTATATTTTAGATGACTAATCATGAATTTTATTCTAAGACAAAAATGACTACTATTTTGTCTCAACTATTAAACATTATCCCTCCATCCATAATCATCATTTCATTTCATTGAATATCCTAATTATTGACACAATATTCATTGTCTGTAATTTAAATAATTAGGATTTATCCAAGATTATGATATGAATTTTATGTATTTATGATTACATATAATATTTCATATATCTAACACTTGAGATTTTTATGATGTAAAAATTTATTTTTGGGTAGGTTATGACATGTTACATGTGCGAAAAAGTTAATTTGAACAAATTGGAATGTGATAGAATAAAAATTAAAAGAAAATTGAATTTCTAAATTTAGAATGATTAAATTTATTTATTAAATATTACTAAAAAAACTTATTACATTATATTTTTTGTGGATTTAGATTTCAATATATTATTTTTACCTAGAGTGAAAAAATTACATGCGGTGAGTGATGAGAGCCATATTTTCCTAACATTTCTCTGAATTAAACTATATGAAATATGTGTAATTTTGTATAATTTTATAGTATTAATCAAATTTTTTAATATTAATCAAATAAATAAATATATTTTAAAAATGGATAAATATTTTAAATTTAACAGTTTTATTCGTTTTTAAATATTTTGTGCATAATAGTACTTTAATTTTGTTTATTTTTATCGAGGAAAAATGAGTGATAAGAATATTAGTAATTAAGGATATAAACATGAAAAAAATCCAAAAAAGTGTTTCCCATGCATAGTAGGGTTGTTATTGGGTCGCTAAATAGATTTAGAGACTCAAAAAAAAATTGTACCTTGGAAAGATAAAAAACGTATAGGCCCATATTAAAATTTAATGCTCAAGTACAGAGGATAAAAAAGGATCCACTAAAAGGTAGTCCCTATGTAGTATAGGGTGGAAATAATAAAGAAGACTAGCCACATATTAATACATATAAACTACAACCCATCCATTTTATATGTCTAATATAAATCATTTGAAAATAATATAACATAAGAAAATTCATATGTTGTCTTATTGTACACCTAAAACTCGACCACATCATCAACTTGTGGTCTCCCAGAAGTTATAATAAAGCTCAATCAAATTACATGTCATGAAAACATTTCAAATATTCCAAGGTATGGCTTTAGGAAATTTCAATACATCCATGAAGAATCTTGAATAGAATACAAATAATCTTGTTGTGCATGAATTTTTTTAAGGGATGTTGTGACTATATGTTTTATATTATAATGAAATCAGATTTAATTCAATCTATAAATGAGCATCATATCACCATTTAATACCCAAAAAACATCAAATAAAATTTGAGAAATGTTGTTTTCATCACGAGATCAAATAAGGGACTATGTGGTGTCAATGAAATTGTAGCATAATGGAATTATGTATACATTTTTACAAATTTTTATGTTGTTTAGTTTGGTGAAAATAGAATAATAGGATCATCAAAGAAGAATTTGGTTGTTCAAATATGTTATAAGTAAGGACCATGATCAAAAGTTTCATCTATGTGGATTCATCACTGAGTCAAGCTTCATTCCATTTTGAACGATATTGTATACATTAATTAGAGGGACACTGATCCATTGAAATACTTATAAAATGAAAGACAATTTTCTATGATTTGGGATTAGTTCCATATCTAAGAATCGATAGTTATATTTTTATTAATCTATTTTTTATATTTATATTAGCTTTTAAACAACTTTTACTCCCATAATGTGTATATAATATACATTTTAATAACTAAATCAATGCTTTTCCACATTATATATGAGTTATTCATATCATTTTTTCACTTTTATTATTTATTGTCCAAGTAGTGGCTTTTTACTATTATAGAGGTGATAGTATGGCACTTTTCCCCTATAAATAATTAATATGGTGGTCATGTCAATGATGAAAACATGACATGCCACACTTTATTTTAATACATATCCCTTATATTTATCTTATTGATTAAATTTTTAGTTATTATCAATTTAATTTTTTCATAATATGGGTGGATCTAAATGCATCAAATGAGACTATAGTATACAGATTATGGCTACAAGAGGTGATGAGTGTTTTTGTGTGTGTATTTAAGTATAATGTTCAACCATTCATTTTATTATGAAAAGGGAGATATGGGAAGGAATGGAACATAATATTTTATTGATTAATTTGAGAGTGATATAATTTTATATGAATTACTATTGTATTAATTGGTAGTCTCCAATGCTAGGATAGTCCATTTCATTTTTATAGTTATTATAAATTTCATTTCTTGCATTAAACTCGTTTTTATCAAATCTGGCTGTATATGTTTTAAAAAAAATTAGGAAAAAAACTCAAAAAAAGTGATAAGAGATAATTTTGGCAGTGGGACTCTTTAATAGGTGATTGAAGATCTTACACTATACTAAATTTTATATCATTTTAAATTATATATTCATATACATGCTATGGGACTACATTAGTTACCCAAATTGTGTGCATAACCATGTATGGGATTCTAAATCATTTTTTATGTATGGTTAGAATGAAGAGTATATAACAATGAACCTAACTATGTGCGTCTCTCTACCACTCTATAAAGTCAAAATTTCTAGCCCAATTCCTCCAATACTAAAAGGATGTTTACCTAATATATCTAATGCTTCATAATTATCCTAACTATAATACATTTCATCCCTAACGTTTCTCAATTTTATACTCTCAAAGAATAAATCTATCCATTATTGTCTAATCCTAGTCTCTCTCTCTCCCACGTCACATCATAGAAAATCTTATAAATTTATAAGGCCGAAACCAATTGGGGAATATATACCATTAAAATATTCTATTCATAATACAAAAAAATAATAGTTTTATCCACCTAAGAAGTATCGAGATATAAAAAAATTTCCTCCCTATTTAAGTCATCGACTAGGTTTGGTTGATTGTTATCTATCAATGGAAAATATAAAATTTAATGAACAAACACATCAAATTATGGCAGTTTCAAATGATAATATACCTAAACAATTCTCGCAATTATTTAAAAAAGTCTTACAAGTCATTGAAAAAATTTCCCTTACTTCTCAAGTTATCAATGATGTAACAACTCAAGATTTCCCTTGATATTATCCTTTCATTAATATTTTTTTTAATAGTATGTTTCACATTAAAAACTAAGCCAAAGGTTAAAATGTCAACATATTTTTAATATTATATATTATCATATAAACATATATAATAAATTTGATTGTAAAAAAATTAAAGTAACCACATAACAAATCTATTAAATAAAGTCCTAAGAAATGGCATCTGGAAACAAAATTCTTCCTTATAAATCGCCTTTTTCTGAAATTGTATGGGATATAACTTTTATAGATTTTACCTTAATCTATCTAGAGATAAAACAACACAATTAAAATTTAATAAAATTATTATACGGGTGATGTTTCAGATGATAGATATTTCCACAAGATCTAAGCTAACTAGACCACCACCACATACTACAACCAAGGCTTCTCTCATGCTTTGGTCTTATGTAATTTTCATTTGGGGTTATATTAGAAAAAATTAGGATTGAATCAACGTGTAATAAAATATTTAATCAAAATGTAATGAAATATTTTTATGTATGAATATTTACTGAATTTATATATATTTTAGAATTCAATTTTTCTAAATTTAGTTTATTCATAAAAATATAAATTTTCTTTTGAAATTGATATTTAATTTTAAAAAAATTATTTTGATTGAATAATAACAAGGTATTTTAACCCTATATTAATAATTAATTATATAAAATATAGTTAACATATCGAATGTATTTCAATTATAGAAAATCATTTCGAAACATTTTTTATTTTAAATTAAAAATAAAATATCTAAATTTTAGGATTTGAATTAGAAAAAATGAAATCTTTTATGAATTTTTCATGTAAAAATTAGCTTAAAATGTTTTTTTTTCTAAAATAATCATTTACTATGTGAATTTAAAAAAAATTGATTTTAAAAATGGCTTTGCTTTTATATGACTTGGATGTTCTTAAAAACATTTAAATCTAAAAAATATAAAATAAAAAGTGTCATAATTAATTTCAAAATTCTATGTTGAATTTATAAACCCATTCTCGGCATTTTGAAATTCCATGTAGTGTTTCATGAAATGTATTTTTCAACTGGTTTTTTAATTAATTCTTACGTTTTAAAAATAAGTTTTTTAATTTATTTTATTTTTAAATAAATTCTCTTTAAGTGATAATAATTATTTTGAGATCATTTGAATCAATTTAATTGTTAACTCTATCCTAAAATATAATTTTTTGCTTAAAAATAAATGTTTTCAAACATATTGGAGTGTATGCAATTCATGTTCCAATGGTATGATTAATTTCCCTAAACATAGAAAATGTAATGTCTCGACCTGTCTCACCACTAAGACGGTGGATGGACCGGTCGACACATGACCTCATGCGTGCCTCCCCATATGAAAAAGGCTACCGACGAAGAATATGGTGTATGTATAGTTAGTGGGGAAACTATACTCTTTTATCAGAGTTGTGCAGTAGTATAACAGAGTAAATAAAAATTAACAGTGGAAGCATTAATACATAATTAAAAATGAAACAGAATATATATTTCATATTAACATATATAAAACTAAAAAAAGGGGCCAATGTCAGTTTATAGAAAAGAATGAATGCATGACATGGTATTGATAAATATTTGAAAGTAGTAAATAGTAAAACATGCTTTTCAATAAAATAAAAAATATAGAAAGGACAGCAGAGCCCCATGGGTGATCTCCTTGAGCATCCCGATATCTAGCTCAGTCCTTTGATCCTACTCCATGTACAAGAAAACCAGAAATCAATCATGGTCCATAGTACTACGAATAAGAAATGTGTAATTGGGTACCCCAATGCAATGTTGACCCAAGTAGGGTGTGAGATATAAATCTCAGTAGGCCGATACCACCGGTTTCTATCCCAATCTCAATAGTGTAACATAAATTAAACATTGTTCAGGTGCGTATTAATAATGTAAAAAGTGAAATGTAAATAAATACTCAATTACCTGCTTCATCCCTCTACTGGTGTATGAATATATATCCAGTTCATTAATTAATTAATTACCATTTAATGTTAATTATTCATGTGAGGCATATTCTACACTAAAATCACTTCTTGGTAGTAAATATTGTGATGGTTCCAAGATATAACAAGGAAACCTAAAAATGATATATGGTGATGGAGTTCTAGGATAATAACCAAGGTAACATAGATCTCACCGAAAACTAACTCTGTAGTATCTATGTCTAGATAAGGGGTAAGAGTGTAATCTAAGGAGTATAATCCAAGGCATTCCAAAACAAGTCACCTAGCGAGTCTAAGGGGTTTGACAAGGTAAAATAGGGAAAAGAAATGAAAGGAATCGATGGTCTGTAACCATAGAACCTACATGTCAATTCTAGAACCAAGGTGTCTATCAAATGAATCCTGTAATAATGTAAGAGTAGATAATAATGGAGTCTAGGTGGGTCTCAACCTAAGAAAACCATATCCTTGAATCAGAATGGGGTTCCCGAGTCCCAATGTAGTCTCCTCTCAAAATCCAAGGCGAGCCTAAGTCAACCTATACATTTTGATATATAAACCATGTAGTAATTATTTTGGTCAAATCGTTTCCTTCCATTATTGTGGATAGGTCAAGTAGAGTTTCAACCATTTATTTATTGGTTCATGCCTTTTCTTCCATTAGTTAGGGATAAGCCATGTATCATTTCAACCATTTAATCGTGTCATAGGTAATCATTAAGTTTAATTTTTTCAATCTGAGACATTCATTAGTGTGACAACACCAAGTAGCATGCAACCAATTAGAAGAATCCATGAAGGCATTTTTAAAAGACATGGTCCATGTTTCTACGTTCCCTTAACATGTTAAGGGTTTCTATGGATGTGGAATCGAGTATTCTCTCAAGAACCCGGGTCACTCAATGGAATTCCTACATGAGAATCCTTGTATCTCCCGAGTCATGAGTACGATAACCCATTGAGTCCATCCATGGAATTCATACTTGGGAACCCACGTGTCACCCAAGGTGTTATTAGAATTCATAACATTTGAAAAAGAATTAGAAATTCATTTCAAGGTTAATCGTTAAGCATTAAAAATTCATGTTACTCAACTCATTCCATTTACCAAAACACTTCATTTTCATTTATAAGCCTCAAAGTATCCTTGAAAAAAGGGAAATTACCTATTTGGGTAGTTTTAATATAAAAACTAGACCAAACACAAAGATCATGCCTTGGTCATTTGATCATTTAAAAAAGGGAAACTCAATGTTTCTAATGCCATCAGGCATGTGTCCCAAACATGCCATATTTCTACATAACATCAAAGAATACGAATTATAAATATGACAAGTAAAGAAACCATGGTCTAACCACTACTTTTTAGCTCGAAGGAAATACACCTCTATTAGAGGTATTTTATTACAAAATACTGATATTACATGCCCCACAAATCATTTATCACATTTAGAATTTTAAATATGAAATATTTTATATCTCATTTAAGAGAATTCAATATAAATTCTTCACTCCATGAATTTAAATTCTATGTATTTTTTCAGTAAGAAATTTATTGAATCATTTATAATAATTAATGGCATAAAAAGGGACACTACCACAAGTGGAACAAATCCATACACTTCATCCCTATCCTCTTTCTAACTAAAGGTTTCAACTCTCCTACTGAGTATAAACACATTCATATTAATGCGAGGACACCATGATCCTATGCACACACCCACATGGCCATGAGCATGTTCAAGGGGATCCTAGCATATATACATTTATGAATAGGCTCATCTTCACTCACCTATGGATGGATTTATATATATACATGGGAACACCTAACCCCATATGTGCTTAATCATTGCCATGGTTGATTGCATAGATAACAGGGGAACCCACGTGTATATATTTAAATACCTATGGACCTGCAGAAACGTTTCCCTTGACTAAAAGACTCGAAACCACATGAAACGGTCCAACGCACTACCCAAAAATTAAAAGGAAACTTAAAACATCTATAGAGACCAAAAAAGATGGTGCAAAACCCAACAATGGGCCTAAAACCTTAACATAGGTGTCTGCAACAAACCAAAACAAAGTAAAACCACCCAAAACAAAACAAGTAGGGGGGAAACACTCTACACCCAACATACCAGGGACTCATAAACATTAAAATCCGAAAACAATTAACTAATAAATAAGGAAAAAACATACCCAAAAGTAATTCTGGTGGACTTAAACCACCCGAACTACCTCACCTTTGGCGATGGTTGTCGAATAACGTACTAGTGAGACCTAAGTGGCAATTCGCACCAACGTAAAACAAAAAAAAACAGAAAATCAGATCACCCCAAAATAGATAGGGTTTATTAAAACCCAAACGGGAGATGGTTAGGCCAAATCGAAGCTAGGAATGGGAGGAGAAGAGAGGGGAGACTCATAGATAAGAGATTCATAAGGAGAATCAGATGAAATGGTGGACAAAAGTTGATCTAAGAGGAGGCTGTGAAAGGGGTAGTGCTTGATGAAGGGGGAGACATACGGGTCTAGTTCTTCACGATTTGAGGTGATTATGGAGAGTGTTTAGTTTAGGTTTAATTTAATTTAATTTTATTTTATTAAATTAAATTATTTATAATAGCCCCTCAGAATGGTTTGACCCACACAGTTTTCCAAACCATGCACAAACCATGCGAATTATACTACCTACAAGACACACTCCGCATAGGATTGGTGCACGGTTTAGGAATCCATGCCTAGTCTGTGCACAAAGCCGCTCCCCCTTTTTAAATAGGGAAACCTAGTTAACTGTAGGTCTTGCACAAACCGTATTCAAACCATGCACCCTCTGCTGTCTTTTAAAACATGATGTTTTTTGGGAGTGAAACTCCCAAAATATATTGAGACTCTTAGGAGACTTATTGGGAATTCACCCAACATCAAAAACAAAATGTATAATTATTCCAACACTTGTAATTATGTTATAAAGATCAATTTTAAATCTGACCCATCCAGAAAATGAAATATGTTAAAAAAACTTTCGTATTTTAGTCTGGTTCAGAAACACAATATTCTACAATCTTCCCACATTTAAAACCTCACACCCTTGATAAGTCTTCAGTAGAAACATAAACACCACCTGGCTTATATGGGTCGTGACCTTTTGTCCAAACGGTTGAATTGTGTTCCCAACGCCCTATGCACATTAATCATTTCCTATGCAATCACAATACATTCTTTACAACTTGAGCCAATGCTCAAAATTCAACTTAAACCTGGAGATGGAGAATACTTTATCCCATTTAGATAGATATATTATCATCTCAAAGTCTTGATGAACACATTATTGATTGTAATTCCAACTGTAGGTTTTAACTTAAGGAAGGGGAAATTCCCAACCCATGTACCTCCACTGTTAGAATTGTCTTACGAGGAACATCGATGACTGCTCTTATGATGCACTTTGAATTATTTAATTAAAATGAAAATGGTTGAATTCAAATAGACCTAACAAAATAGGTTGAGCATGCTTTCTCATAAGACACTACCATCCTTAAAACCCCACTTGCCTTCACCTAGAATGGTGCTTTAAAATGATTTCATCACCAACTGTAAACCTTAAACTGAAAAGAGAGTGATAGAGTTGATCTATTTGGCTGACTTATCTCGAATAATTTTCTCTTAGGCAGCTGGTTCCATTCAAATGAAATTGATGGAGTCCGTGAGTCCAAAAAAGGCATTCGTAATTTGGAACTTAGGAATCACTAAGGACTTACCAAGAACTAACACGATTCAAGACATGAAATCCTCAAAAGAATTCAAGAAGTAACTAACCATTTATAAATAGACCCCTTAGGTTGTCTTCCTTTTACATGGAAGGATGCATTTACCAGGTTCAAAAATACACTACCAACCTTTCTAGTATCCTAGCTGAAAAAGAATGGAAAACTAACATCTCAAATCATGATAGATTATAACACCAATATCGGTGTGTAAAAACACCCAAGTCTTTCGAAAAAAAATCAAAAGAATTGGGATGAAACAGATTCAATAATTATAAATTCACTCTACTTGGTGACGACCTGAGACCATAGTCAAAATTAAAAGGACATTTATTTCATATTCATATTTCCTCACACGACCATTTTCCTAGAAGACACCATACCAAGTCATTAATCACTAGGAAGAATATTGGGTCAAACATCTTACGAAGGGGTTGTCCATGCCCGAGGAAAGTGTAACCAACTGAAAATGAGCATTAATCGATGCTAACACATATGTCAAGGTCAATAAATACATGAAAACCCATCCGAACAATAGTATAACTTTAAAACTAAAAGTCCTACTTGGGACAATGGCAACCAAATAACACCAAATGTGTGAAAAGTCACCGCACTAGAAAGAATTTATCTTCTAAGGGAGATATATACCACATGTTATCAACATATGGAGAATAATTTTCAACCCTAACATTGGTTCACATCAAAAAAATTCACTAGGCTCAAAATCATATCATAAGGCCATTGCTAAGAAAATGAATTCCTATGAAAAGTACTCATGCTTCCATCCAAATGATACTCATCAAGAAGTATGAACTACCCTTACACGAGGGTTTCAAATAGTAGACACTACTATAGGTTCCATTTCCAAGCCCTTCATTTTTTACCACCTCTAATATTTAAGTATCAAAATATTTAATTAAAACCTCAATGTACCATATTCCAAAACAAATCACAAGGTACTTGATTTTAACCAACACAACAAAGGAAAAATAGGAAATTTTCATAAAACAACCTTTTTAAACATCTATATTTATTAACATCATATTAAAAATAGGTAAACAGAATCTTAATTTTCTTTTGATAATCAAGGTGATGTATTAGAGTCCCACTAAGACAACTTGGTTTCTTTATCATGAAACCCAATATCAGTTTCAAAAAATATTTTAAATTAAAACACCCAAATGGTTCATCTCTTAAAAACATTCCCCAAATGACACACATGATATCTCGTTGAGCATCCCGAGCTTTAGCTCAGTCCTTTGCTCCTACTCCATGTACAAGAAAAACAACAATCAATCATGATCCACAGTCCTACAAACTAAAATGGTCTACTAAGGTACCCTAGTGAAATGAAGGCTCAAGTAGGGTGTGAGATATAAATATCATTAGGATGGAACCACCAGTTTCTAGCCTAATCTTAACAGTGTAATTTAAATTAAACAGTGTGCACACATGAATAAAAAAAGTACGCAGTAACATGTAACTAAGTACTCAAGTACCTGCTTCATCCCTCGCCTTGTGTCTAAACATGTAACCAGTACATTATTTAAGTAATTACCATTATATATTAATAGGTCAAGTGAGGAATATCCAGCACTTACATCACCTCATGATAATATAAATAGTGAAGGTTTGAATATGTAACAAGGCAACATGAAAATGATATCAAGTGAGGAAGTTCCATGGTAAGAACTAATGTAATGTAGATCACTCGAAACACTAAATCAGTAGTATCTAGGTCTAACTAAGCAGTAAGAGTGTAATCCAATGAGAATAAACCAAGGACTTCCACAATAAGGTGCCTATATAGTCCAAGGAGATCAACCAAGGTAAAACAGGGCTATGTAAGGATCAGGATCGACAGGCTGTAAACAAAGAACCGACATGTTAATGCAGGAACCATGGATTGTATCCAATGAATCCTATAATAATGTAATAATATAAGAGGACTGGATTCAAGGTGGTTTTAAACCTCAGGAGATATCATCCTTGAATTAGAATTGGGTTCCCGAGTCCAAGGTATTCTCCTCTCAGAATCCAACGTGAGCCCAGATCAACCCACCTATTTTGATATGAAAATCTTGTACAAATTAATTTGGTTTAATACTTTCCATCCATTATTATAGATAGGTAAAGTAGATTTGAAAAAAAATTATTTATTGGTTAAATCCTTGTCTTACATTAGCGTGTATAGGCCAAGTAGCATTACATCCATTTAATCAAGTCTTAGTTAATCATTAAGTTCATTTGGTCCAATCCTAGCCTTTCATTAGTTGGACAAGGCCAAGTATAATGCATCCATTTAGTATACTCCATTGATTCATTTTCAAAAGTCAAGGTCCTCACTACTACCATCATCTCACATTGTAAGGATTTTAACTAATGTGGAACTAATTATTCTCTCATGAACCCAACTCCTTCCATGGAATTCCTATATGGGAATACATTTATCTCCCATGGTATGAGTATGAAAACCCATTAATTCCTTCCATGGAATTCCTGCTTTGGAACCCACATTTCACCCAAGGTTTTATTGTCATTCAAAAAATTTGAAATCAATTTGGTAAATTCATTTGAGGGTCAATCACTAAGAATTAACAATTCATTTAAATCAACTCATTACATTTACCAAAACATTTCAATTTCATTTATAAGCCTCCATGTATCCATTGAAAAAGTGAAATCACCTACTCGGGTAATTACAATCCAAAAATTGGAGCAAACACACAAATAGTGCCTTGGCCATTTCTTCATTTAAAAAAGGGAAACTCAGTGTTTCTAATTCCATTAGGTTTATGTACTAAACATGACATACGTATAAATAACATCAAGGAATAAGAATTGTATACATGAAATGTAACGAAAGCTAGGTCTAACCACTACTTTATATCTTGAAGGATCCACACCTCCTTTGGAGGGATTTAATTATAAAATCGTGGTATTACTTACAACACCAATCATTTATCGCTTATATCATTTTAAATATGAATCATTATAAATCAAATTTAAGAGCATTCAATATAGATATTTCACTACATGAATTTAAATTCTAACTAATGTTTCGTTAGAAATTTATTGAAGCATTTATAATATTTAATGGCTTGGAAAGGGAACCTACCTCAAGTGGAACAAATCCCTCCACTTCGACCCTTGGCTCTTTCAGACTAAAGGTTGTTGCTCCCCTACTGAGAATACATACATTCACATACAGGTGAGGACAACTAGACCCCATGCACACACCTACATGGTCATGGGAATATGCAAGGGGATCCTCACATTTAGGCTTATATGAATATTCTCCTCTCCACTCACCTAATGATTCATTTATCTATATATATGGGCACACATATCCCCATACGTGTTTAATCTCTTCCATGGATGATTGCACATGTAACAGGGGGGACCCATATATATGTGTTTACATACCTATGCACCTACAGTTTAGTCTCCCTTGACTTGGTAAATTGAAACCACATGAAACCACAAAACACACTACATAGTAATTAAAAGGAACATTAAAACATCTAAAGAGATGAAAACAAATAGTGTGAAAACCCCAAATGTGATTAAACCCTTACCTTAGGTGTCTGTGATAAACCAAAATGAAGTGAAACCACCTAAAACCAACAACCAAGGATCAACACACTACACCTAACATACCAGGGACTCATAAACCTCAAAATCCCAAAAAACAGAACTAGGAAACAAGGAGAAAACTTACCCCGATGCAATGTTTCCAGACCAAAACCACCGAAACCACTCGCCTTCAGTACCATTTGTCATAACACACACTAAGGATACCCAATAGGCCTTGTGCACCAATCTAGAAAAAAAAAACTAAAAATTGGATCACCCCCAAAGAGTTTGGGTTTTGCCAAACCCCATTGGGAAATGGTTATACTGAATCTATGCTTGTAATGGGAGAAGAGGATAGGGGAGACTCATATCAATGAGATTCTAATGGATAATCAGATGAATTGGACAACAGAATTAGATCTAAGAAGAAGCCATAAAAGAGGTATCACTCGACGAAGGGGGATCCCTACAGGGATTTTATATGTCAATTTGTGGGGGTGAGGGAGACTATTTAGTTTAGGTTTTATTTAATTTTAGTTTATTTTAATTAAATTAAATTATTTAAAATAACCCTTAAGCATGGTTTGAACCACATGGTTTTCCAAACTGTGCACAAACAGTGCGAAGTCTACTTCCTTCAAGTCAAACCCCACAAAAGCTAGATGCAGAATTTAAGAAATCTTGTGTAGCCTCTGTGAAAATAAACGTCTTCTTTATAAATAGGTTTATAGGGTTACCTACAGGTTGTGCGCAAACCGTGTACAGACTATGCGCCCTATATTGTCTTTTAAACGATGAATTTTCAAGTTCGATACTCCAAAAACATCGCAAGCCTCCCAAGAGAATTCTCAAGCGTTCACCTAAGACCAAAAACAAAACACATAAGTGTTCCAACATTCATAATTATGTTATGAATCTTGGTTTTAAATATGACCCATCCAGCAAATGAAAAAGATCAAAAAAAAAATTATTTTAGTTGAGTTCCAAAACACAAGATTCTATATAAATTTAATTTGATGAAAGTGTAATTTTATTTTATATATAAATTTTAATTTTAAATAATATTTAAAATTTAATGTTTTGGTTATAAAATGTAGATTGTTGGGATTCATATTATGTTTCAGGATAATGCTGAAATGATTATTCTAAAATTATTATTTTATTAAAATAAATGAATTTATTCTGAAGAAATTATATTTAAAATCTTTATTTAATTAATATAATGTGATTTATAAACACATAATTTAATATTTTAACACTAATTTAATTTTTAATCAAAACTATATAAGATTTAGAATCAATAATGGATAAAATTTCTTTTTTATAAGAAACCTATTTTTCTATAAATTTTCTATTTTAATTTTAATATTAATATCATTACATTTATGAATTTAATTGGATTAAATATAAAATAAATTTAGTTCCATAAGACAGAAAGTACGATATATATTTTGTTTTAAATTGTAAATAATTCATAAATTTCCATCATTAAAAACTAGTTTTCTAGTTTAAAAGTAAAAGTGTAAAATGTAAAAAAAATGTAAAACCCTTATAACTTGTTTAAAAATATTTAGAAAGATATGTTTGATAATTTATTGAAAAAATACACCCTAAACTCAATTATTTTGAAATGTGGTATCCATTGACCTTGTAATAGTGCATAGAGTTAGTAAAATATAAAGGGTGTTACCCAAAGTGTAATTTTACTCTCTTATAAAAGGGATAACATAATCCTTTTCAAGCCTACACCTATCTATATAACTACTCCTTGAAACTCTACCCTTTTAATATATGTATAACCCTATACCAAAAAAATAATCCCATATCATCTCATTTTTATCCAAATCCATTCAATTTCAATGGTACTTGTAAGGAAAAATCATGTCTCTAATGTAAGTATTATATCATTCTTATATTTTTCTTATTAATAGTACACTTCCAAATATCATATCACAATAATAATGTTTTGGATTAAACATAATTATTATACTAATATATTTTTATACTAATAATAAAACCTTAATTAATTTTCATATACATAGAAAAAAGGAACACCAGTCATGCATGTTGGCAGACTATCAGCTCTCTGAGGATTCATTTTTTAATTTATCTTAATTTTTTTATTAATTATCTAAAAATCATAAAATCTAGTATACTATCATAAAAAATAAAAATAATATCATTATTATTCACTAATAATATTATTATTTAAAAATAAACACAACATTATCCATACTCACCAATCGTATTAAAGTGAAATTGGGTCGATTTGACCACCTATAAAAATGATGCTATAAAACAATATTATAGATTAATTTCATATCATAAAAACTAATCTTATTATAATATAATATTAAAATAATAATTTTTATATGGTTAATTATTATTTATAATAATTATTTAACTTATTATTAAATCATCATTTATTCTATTCACCAGAAATCACTAAAATAAGCCAACACTGGTTCCATTTTTATGTAGTGTACCTAAAACACTTATAGAATGATATAAGGGATTTTTAAATAAAGATCACATAGAAATTAAATTATCTTAAATAATGTAGCAATTATGAATTTGTTTCATTGGATGGGTTACAACATCATCTGTATAAAACATATGAAAATAATTAAATTTGATAACACATGATAGTTGAAAAAAGCTATCACTAATGAGTAGAGCCATAGTAAATAATTATAAATAATGGATTTAAAAGGAAAAATATATGAATATGTTTATAAAATATATTAATAAAGTAGATATTTTTTTCATATAGGATGTCATTATGTCATCAACTAAGCAATGAAACTAGTTAAGTGTTTTTCATCTCATCTTCTATTCATTGAGACATGTTTTAATTTTATGCACCAATTTATTATTTCTATTATTTCTATACTACCCAATAATATATTTTTTATTAAATAATTATTTCATTCATGGTATTTACAGAACCATATGAATTTCAAGCTTCCAGTGACGTTTGATTAAAAAATTAACAGAAGCCATAATGGGTTTTCATGACTCAAATCTCTTTTGGGGGTCATAGTCCTTATTATTTTACAATTATCATTCAAAATTGATATTTTATAAACTATTATGAATACATGTTGTATTGAAAATTTATTTTCCTCAGGAAATATAATTACCCACCAAATTCAACATCATGTATGATCCTATTGTTTGTTAAAATTCATTTTCTTAAGAATAATTCAAATTAAATTTATTAGGTTTTTAATCCACATATATGTTTTAACTTCCTTCCAATGTTATCCAATTATTAATGGAAACTAAATTAGTATTTATCTAAAATGGTCATTTAATTACACTTTATTAATTTAAAATAAATTTTTCATTATCCTTTTGATGATGTGGGTTTTCAGTAGTGTTATTTCAAAATGGTCAATTGTTCTTTCCATCCATTAAAAATAAAATATTTCTCATACACTCCAAATTTTCATTTTAAAAATTTTATTTTTTATTATTGGTAAATTATTAGAGATTATTTTTAAATGTTATATTTTTCAATATATTGATAATTCCCTTTTTAACGTATATTAATTTTTCCACTCTCTATTGTTAAATGTTATTTTAATAGTAAAAAATTTCAAAGTATTTTCACATATCATTTTTTAAATATTTATTTATTTTCAAGGATATTTCATTTTTAACTCAATACAATTTTTTTCAAAAATTATTCTCTTCTGTATATCAAAATAGTGTTTTAAAATATAATTTACACTTATAACAATGTTTAAAAATGTTATGTGACAAAAATTTACATTCACTTTAATTTTTCATCCACATATTGTCTCTAATGAAGTTATATTTTGATCACAACCTGTTTTTTATTATGTAATTAATCATTTTGAGAAATGATATATTGGTATCTTATTATTTCTTATGTTTATATTATTTGGATTTTTAAAATCTATTCTTTTCGCATGGGTTATTATTGATATGATGATGAAATATTTTAAGTGTAACACATATGTATGTATAATAATGATCTAAGCCCTATATTTTCCTCCAATTAATTGGTTTACATTTATATATCATTATATAGTTAGGTAGGAACATAATGTGTTTGATCACGCAGTCATGGGCATGATGTGTTTTCTCACAAATTTAGGCGTGGAGAAAATTATTTTGTTTACATAAGAAAGGGTATAAGGAGTTTCATCACACATGATTTTCTATAATTAAGGTTATTCCATAGTTCCATGTTTTTCATCAAATTATGTTAAATTTTCATCAAAATTTTTATTTCCTGAAATTCAATGTTTTCAAGATTATGTTTTATTTTTAAAATAATTTCACACTTTTATTTAATTCTCTCAGGTTATATGACTGTTCAGATATGTTTTAAGTGAGTTCAACTCTTCTATACTCCCATAATGATATTTTTATAAACTTATTTTTCTATAAAATGTTCTGTGATAATTATATATTACCATAATATATTTTATTATGGTATTACTCATGTTATTATTCATTTTATGATATTTTATTTCATTCTTAAGATTCTAAGACCACCCAATTCTATGTTTTTAATCTATAGGTTTTGGATATGATTATATCATATGACATATATACGAAAAGATCTCGAGGTTCCTAATTGTAGTGAACTTTTTAGAAGGGTGGTAAAAAAAATATGTTTATCAAGTTCCTCTCCAAGACATTGGACCTTTTAATTTATAGGTTATGTAAATATGGGTGGTATATATTTTCTAAATCATGCGATTAGTGTATTATATATGTTAATTGTATCTTGGGACACTATAATTTGTATTTTAGATAGGATTTAGTTATTTAAATATTATTTTAGAAATTAGTTTATTTATTTTTTAACAAATTTTTGTTAACTATGGTTTTAGTGTTAGACACTGTTAGTAAAAGTCTTATATATGGGTATAATTATGGTATTATATTCTAAAATTTTGGTAAATTCTTAAATACATATTTTTTATAAAAATAAACACTTTTATAGATACTTCATGTTGAAATATTTTTTGTAAAAATAAATATAGGGGTAATGACCCCAAAAGCATTGGTAGAGTTTATCTCAGCCATTATTTTAATTCATGGTCAATGGGACCATACTATATACTATTTTTGACACTATCAAGGGACATGAATTGGTTTATCATATAAAATTTAGGAACTACTATGATATATTGATTTTATAGGGACATTGAGATGTTTTTTTTGAGAAGAATAAGATAATCAATCTTAATGTAACCTATTTAAAACTAATATTGATATAATTTGAACTATAGAAACTATGTGTCAATATGTAAACTCAAAAGAAAAATAATTTTAAGGACGAATTCATTTTTATGATTTTGATAATTACCCTTTATTGTTAATTATTTTTCACCCACCTCAACTCTTTTGGTTTTAGTATTGGCTGGAACTAGAAGGAACTATGGGTATGGGGGGAAATGTGATGATTAACTCACTAGACAGCCCATTAGAAATAAAAATACATTGAGAAACATTGGGATTATTCCAAAATGTTATAATAGAATATTATTAACAAATTGAACATAGTCGAAGCATCCAACATTGAAAATAAGAGAAATATGGAATCTCATGCAAGATGAGATGATGAATATATTGATTGAAAAAATGATCAATTTTCTATATGATAATTAATTTCGGAAGAATCACTAAGGGGATTTTGTTAATGGTACTCGTTGATCGTAAAACTATATAATAGGGGGTCATCTAGAACCAAATTACTGTATGAAAATGAAGAGGATTTTTACCAAGATAGGAGTGGAAAATATATATCATAAATCACCACAAATAGTCTCATGTATTACATGTGGAAAAGGTAGAGACTATTTAATGATAGTTATGACTAACCACCATAATCATGGGTATAAGTTAGAGACTATTTAATGACTTCATATGAGGTTTATTATGATATCTAAATCGTTGAATTTAGAATTTGGGATTTTGGGATCATTATTCTTGTCACTCTAAGTTACCTATATTATTTTTAATGTATATAACCATGATTTCTTTTTATCAAAAAAATATCTAGTTGTATGATTTTTTCATCTCAAAATTTATATTTATGAGAATATATATCATATTATGGGTCCATTATCTGGATTAAACATAATTTATTAAATATTTCAACATTGAATCTATATTCCCTTATCAACGGTTGGATTACCCACAGTATCCTCACTATAAAAAATGGATGGGGGTATAAATAATGACTAATAGCTTCTATGGAGTGAAATTAATTTAACTTTAATAGCTGATGATAGAAATGAATCAGCTTCATCCTCTTCCACCAATCGATCACCCCCACATGTAGGCCCTGATGACTCTAAAGAATTTTTAATGACAATTTTAAAAGTTTTTATATAATAAAACCCTCTAGCAGTGATAGTAAAAAATACAAAGTGGTATAGTGAAAAAGGAGACCACCTTTTACCATGTGGATTGGATCAATTCATGAATAAATTATGATGCCCCAAAATACATGATCAAATGTGTAATGTGTTAGAAATAGTTTTACTATTGTATGGGCCTATTTGAACACCTATAATTCCACCCTAAGTGTATATGGGGAGTAATCCATCCTCAGTCAAACTTTAGTTGAGATGGTTTTATGGAACATTAAACACAAGAAACTGTACAACATGTGGGGGAAGAGGTGGTTGGTTATCTGTTGAATTAATTAACGTAAGAGAGAGATAATATAAGGAGGATCTTGTAGGTTTATTATATATGGATACACCAAAAACGGTTCATGAGGTGTTTGAAGATGGATTTCAGTGATACTAACAATTAAAAGAAGAAATCTTCAATGACTTCGTCATTAGACAGAAAATTTATACTTGCACTACCTTGTTTAAGAACCAGTTGAGATAGGATATTGGTGTGTGTTTTTTAGTTATCATAATCATTTGGAATTACACATAAACGTTAAACCAACTTTTAATAATCTATCACTATAGGTGCAATCTATGAACTCAAAGAAAATTAAAAAAATTATTAAAACAAAACCATGAGAAATAATTAACACAAATAGTTTGGAAAAAACATCGCATTTGTGCTTTTCCAATTATAAGTGAATAAATGTGATTCATAATTCATTAGAAAATAAAATCATAAATAATCTTATAGAAAACCTTTTCAAATTTATTGGTAAGTGATAATGAAAATTACAAAGATACATTTTATTTAATGGGGGAATTTAATGGCTGGGGATTTCCCAGTATATTATTGCAAAATAATTATTTTTTAACAGAATTATTTACATGAAAAATAAAAATAAAATTAAAGAAATTGATATATTTTTAATATTAGATATGACCATTAAAACATAGTCCTTAAATGATATTTTATAAATTAACATAACTGTATTACAAAACTAATAAATAAAGTTAGATAAAATCGAATCTAGAAGAATAATTCTTCCTTTTGAAGCCCATTTTTCTTGACACAAAAGAGAGTAATTTCTGCTTGTTTTTCCCTTGAACATGCCAAAGTTGAACTCGAATTGTTACAGTTTGAGTAAAACCGCATATAAGATAAGTTAAATCTTGTAGAGGTTGTGATAAGATCCAATCTAGTAAAAAGACCACCAAAAATTCAATTAGAGATTTTATGATTCTTAGTACTTATGATGGGATCATAAGAGGATACAAAATTAGAAATTATGTTTATATAAAAAATTATATATATATATATATATATCATGAATTTTTATAGTTTTTAAAATTAATTTTTTCTAAATTAATGTTATTATTAGTAAATGATTTTTTATTAATTGGAGTTTAATTTCAATAAACTGTAAATATTTTATTTTAAATTATGACATGATACATTGAAACTATATTAATTTGTAGCTTATTAAAAAATATAATTAATATACCAAAAAAATTATATAAAAACATTTTTCACTATATATTAAATTTATAAATTTTTGGTTGTAAATTTGAAAAAAATGGATTTATTATGGATATGTTATCTTTAGATGAATTTTTTTAAATATTTTTAAATAATAAATTTTTAGAGGAATAAAAAAATATTATGATTATACTCTTACTTTTATATGATTTATATGTTTTTGAAACCTATTATATATATATATATATATTAATGTATAATGAATCATTTTGAAATGATATGTTGAATTTATAAACCCATGTTCAATATTATGAAAATTTATGTAGAATTTTAATGATAATTGTTTTCCATCTATTTTGTTTATTTAATTTTACCATGATAAAATGGATTTTTTTATTTATTTTATTTTTAAATAAATTATATTTTAATGATAATAACTATTTTAAATTAATTGTAATCAATTACCTTTATAATTCTTTCATAAAACATAAATCATTTTTCATAAAAATAAACTTTTAGAAAAGAGAGTTTTACGCATTACATGTGCTAACATTAAGATTAATTTCCATAAATCCAAAAATATTAATTTCTAAAATTATTCTTATATTTGAGAAAAAAATATTCATATCAATTAATAAGGGTATTTATTTTTTTGTTTTAAAATTTATATTGTTTGAATTAATCTTAATTACAACGATTATGGTGAGACAATTATTTTAAAATTAATGTTTTTTTTAATATCGACGAATTTATATTAAATATGTTTAACTGAAAAAAAAATATTTGATTAATATAATATAATTTTTAGCCGCATAAATAAATGCATTAACACTCCTTTAATTGGTATTAGATTATAAAAAATATTAATAATCCCCAACATTCGAAATATCTATTTTCTACTAATATATTTTTTATACATTATCTGTTAATTTAAAAATTGATTTCATAATATTTATAAATCCGATTGTATTAAATAGAAGATAAATTTATTTTAAAATCACAATAAATTTTTTATACAGGTTATTTTATATATTCAATAAAACATAAAAATCAATTCATTAAAAACTAGTTATATAGTTTAAAAGTAAAATGGTAAAATGTAAAAACCCTAATGGTGAAAATAACATAACATGTCTAAAACATGTTTGAAAATAGTTATTTGAGACCTAATTGACCCAAATACATCGTGAAATAAATTATTTTAAAAATTTTGAGTCGTTGAACTTAAAATAATGTCAAGACATTATTAAAATATAAAGGGTGTTTCCAAAAGTGTCAATTTACTCAGTTATAAAAGGTGTCCACGTACACCCTTTTCAAACACATAACTATCCTTTGAATTATTCCTTTAAAAAATACCATTTTAATCTCCCTATATATATATCTGACATAAATAATCCCCTGGTCACTCGTTGTTATCCTAATCCCATTAATTTTAGGGAAACATCCAAGGACAAATAAAGTCACCAACATACGTATTATTTCCTTCTTAAGATTTCAATATAAAATGTACTCATTATAATAAATTATCAAAATAAAAATTGGTTGTATAAAGTATAATTATTATATTTATATTTTATTATATTAATGTTATATCTCTTATTTATTCATATCCATCGACTTAGAAAAATAAAGGAATGTCAATCGTGTGTGTTTGTGTGGATTACCACATCCATGAGGAATCATAATTTTTTTTCTTTCTAGTTTTTCAATTTTTCTTAAAAACATAAAATATGGTTCAAAATCATAAAAAAACTAAAAAAAATATCATTATTTTTCTATTATAATGATATTATTTCAAAATAAAATCCTCTTCACCATACTCACAAACCGAGTTAAATTGTGTACAAGTTCGGGTCGATTTAACCACCTACATAAATGATCCTATAAAAATATATTATAAATAATGATGGAAACATAAATAATAATAATATTATTATATATGAAATATTAATTATTGTAATATAGTTATTGAAATCTTACATTATGTATTTAACTTATTATTAATATATCTTTTTTTATTCTCCAAAAAATAATGAAATAAGCCAACTCCGATTAGATTTTCACGTAGTGTGACAAAAAAATAGGAAATTATATAATTTATTTATATATAAATTTAATATATATATATATATATAACAATAAATTATATTATATATTAATGATTGATTTTTTTAAAGGATGGATAACTGTAAGGACATTTTAAAATCCACAAAAACGATTAAACTTATTAACGCCTGGTTGTTGAAACACGCTATAACTAACCAATATAGCTATAGTAAATAATTATAAATAAAGGATATAAAAGACAAAATATATGATTAATGTTATGAAATAAATGATTAATTAATCTATTATTTATTATAGGATGTAATAAAGTCATCAAATAAACAAAGAAATAAGGTAACTGTTTTTCACCTCAACTTATATTAATTGAAGAATTTTTTATGTTATGAACCAAATTATTATTTCTAGGGTGTATATACTTCCCAAAAATTTATTTTTATAAAATAAATTATTTAATTTTTTCATTTATATAAACATATGATTTTCAATATTCTAACTAATATTGATTCAAATAAATTAACTAAATTTTAAGTGAATTTCATGACTCAAATCTCTTAAGTGGGTTATTATAATTCTTCTATACCTATTAGCCTTAATGATTGATATACTATAAAATATGATGGATATATTTAATATTTACAATTTATTTTCTGAGTGAAATTATATTGTATATTATAGTTTACTTCCTCAATGATTTTATTGTTCATTGAATTTCCTTTTGTTAAGAATAACTTTCATTAATTTTACTGTATTTCTTTCACATCCATTATTCTGCTTCATTAAAATTCAATCCTTCCAATAATTAAAAATAAATTAGTTTTTATATAAAATTATCCAGTTATACATGTTTATTTATTTTATAAAAAAAATTACATCATCCTTTTAATAATGTGTGTTTGTATTAGGTTAATTTCTATAAGTTCAAATGATTTTCCTTAATCCTTTAAAAATGAAACATTTTATCATACCATCCACATATTAATTTGATAAATTATATGTATATTTTTATATTTTCATTATTAAACCTTATTTTATAAATTAAATTTTTTAAAATTATTTTCACCACCCTTTTTTAAAAACATTATTGTCCTTTTCAAGTATATGTTTATAATGATTCTTTTAATTTTTATCATTTTCAAAATATTTCCATCTATCATTTTTAAAACCATTACATATTTAAACTAATATTTTATTTAGAACTATTTATAACATGGTTTTAAAAAATCATTCTCTTTCCCTTATAAAAATGATTTTTTGAAATTAATTTACACTTCATATTTTATAAAAATGTTTAAAAAGATTTTGTAAAAACTATTCTACTGCCATATCAATTTTACCTCTATGTTTTATCTCCTAGTAAGTGATTTCATTATTATCTTCCATATGAAACTATGTTATGCATCCATTTGGAAAATGATATTTTGAAATACTATTATTTCTTATGTTAATGAGATTTTAATGTTTAAGAAATCCATTCATTTTCAATGGGTAATTTAAGATATGATGATGAATGATATTAAATGCAACATATATGTATGAATAAGGATGGTTCGGATCATATATCACCCTCAAATGATTTAGTATAAGTTTATATCTCATGAGATAGTCAAGCATGGACTTAATTATGTTTTTCACCTTAGTGTATATATGATGGGTTTGCTCACATTTTTATTTGTTGACATAATGAGTTTGTTCGCATATCTATGGGAATAATGAGTTTTGTTATATCAATTTTCCAATTCTTATGGTATTTCAAAAATTTGAATTTGTTTATAATGTTGTGTTAAAATTTAGGGAAATTTTTTATTTACATGAAATTCCATGTTTTCATGATTTTTTTTTATTTTCAAAAGTAATCTTTGGTTCCTTTTCATACTATAATGTTATATGACTATTGCGATATGTTTTGAGAAAATTTCTATGTTTAATTCTCCATTAATGTAATTTTTATTACAATATATTTCTCTAACAAGTTCTATTATTATCATATATTGCTTGATAATCATTTATTTTGATCTCTATCATTTCTCCTTCTTATTATGACATGTTTTTTCTTTATAGAGCAACTAATCTCACCCCTTTATTAAGTTTCCAATACCCAAGTTATGAAGTTGGTTTTATCATGTGAGATTCATAGTAATGGGTATGTAAGAGAATGATTATAAACAAATGTTTACAGGTGTTGTAAAATTATTTATTTATGTAGATATTCTCTAAGACACTAATCCTTTCAATATTTTTGTTTTAAAACTATTTATGTGGTGTATTATTTAAATCATGAGATTAATTATTTATTTATGTTATGTTTATCTTAGGTTCCATAGATAACAGTACCTAGGAATCACTTTGAGACCATATGATTACCAACCTCAATTATCAATGTCCATTTATGAGATTAATATGTTAATAAATTATTCATTGAAAATAAATATAAAATTCTCCACATTTTATTATAAAAATAAAAAATAATCACATTTTTCCTAGTTCTAGGGAAAAATTTAAAAATAAATTTCTAATGGTTTGATTTTTTAAATTTATTATTTTCTTTATTTTAAAATCATATGAAAAATATTAATTATGTTGTGACGGTTGGACTAGGATAATTTTATGCTTGTTGAGAGAAATATGGGGAGGGATAGTGAGTTGATCATTGAAAAAACTGTGGTATTGAAAAGTGGAACCACTCAAATGAATAAAATATATGCATTAGTATTTAAATAATCCTTTAAATCGCTCAAAACAGGTTTTGATAAGATTTTTATTATTAAATCATGATAAATTTGTTGGATGATCTTTTATCACTTGTAACAACAGATCCACTACCACAAATGATCTAGCATGTTTCCTGTTTCACCCAATCCAACATTGTACCATTTATGCATATGGATTCTATATGATAAAATCATTTTTAAATTGTCATGAAAACATGAGTATCATTATATGATCCAACACCATGTCAAAAATGTGACAAGTTATACCTTTCGATCTTCACAATACCAGCATTTCATTCAAGAACCCACACGTTCAACATTTGTTTACTATGTTTCACAAGAGAGGCTACAAATGATCTTTTAGACACCCAATAATGACATCGAAATGTTTCATATTCATAAAAATTATTAGGAACCATTAAAATTATCAATTCATCACCATCTGGTCCATTATACTTGATATAAATAAGGTGATGATACAATCCTTTATTTTTCCTCATATATTAGTTTCCTTGTAAGCATACGATACTAACAATGATTAAAACCCGATTAAAGTATTTTGAATATTGTATAATCTTTTTTGAGAAGCAACCATTAATCTATGGAATCTATATAGGTGAGGCTCAGTAAATTCAAGTGAATATTGTACAAAATAGTATATACATAAGATATACACCACTGTAGAGAAGGGATTTATTAGTGCTATAAATTCAATCATCAAAGCTAAATAATCAATAATGTTATAAGTCAATTTAAAAGAAACTGGATTTTATCATCTTTATAAATTAAAATAATAATGGAGACTATTTATTATCCCTTTTTATCACTGATAATGGGGGTACTTTATTAGTGTTTCTTTATTACAAAAAAACAAAGATACAGGAGTGTGCTATAGAAATTACAGTAGAGGAAAAAATATAGAATTTAAATTAAATTAAATTCTTATCACAATAAAAAAACACTAAAAATGATTAAAAACATTTCGAACACTATAATGTAAAATTATATTCCTAAATACAATTTATTAGAAACATCAACACATTCAAAAATATTATTCTATTGTCTTCAGACTCCATCTCAAAAGAGACTAAACATGGTACCATTTTTCAAACAAACTTCTCCATTTCGTACAAAATATTTTACATTTATAAAAAATTGTTGTTATTTTATTAATATAATAAAAAAATATACATAAATATAAAACAATGCATTAATAATATATAACATTCAAACTACAAACATACACTTCGAGTCAATTGAGAACAACCTATGTCAGATTAACATGTAGTGGATTCCTACATATTACAAATGGTTTATGGATCATTTTAAAAATTATCAATACAATAAAAGTGTATTTTCTTGGTTTTGAATATGTCAAATTTGTTTTTAACTAAAATTTCAATATTAAATAAAAACATTAAATTTGAGTCACAAAGAGAACACCATGTAAATGATTCAAATTTAGCTAATTTGAACACATCACAAATTATTTGTGAATATCTATAAAAATATTAATATAATCTAAGTGTTTTTTCCTAGTTTTCAATTTATGACCCATGTTTTTAACTAAGATTTCATTTTTAAACTTTAAATGTGATCATTATGTCATAAGATTAATAAAATGTATTGATTTTACATGTGGTTGATTCCAACACATTATAAAATGACATATGTACCATTTTACTAAATTATCAAGACCAAATGATTGGGTTAGCACAGTTTTAGTGAGTGATGAATGATTTTGGGTAAAATATCACTTTAAAACAAAAAAAATACACATTTCAAGCCATATTGGTCACATCATGTATATTATTAAAGAATGTTTGATTCCAAATCATTAAAAATGAATTATGGATCATTGTATTAAAATAAAAAAATAATCGGAATGTGTTTTATTAGTTTTGAGTATGTCACGTGTCTCTTGAACAAAAATGTCAATTTGTTTTAAAAAAACATGCTCTTTGAGTCGTGTCAGTCACATTGTCTATCTAATTAACATTAAATTCATTCATAAACATAAAAATTGACATATGGATCATTTTCCTAAACTATTAAGTTAATAAAATTGGGTTTTATTATTTTTCAGTGAGTGAAAAATGGGTTTAACTAAAAAGAGTTTTTTTAAATTGAAAACATTCACATCGATTCAAACTAGTCACAATGTGTATTGGATTCTCATATGGATGATTCATATTCTTCACAAATAATTTTTGGATCATTTTCCTAAAATATTAATATAATATGATGATTTTTCTCATTTTTCATTGACTGACATGTTTTTGATTAAAATTTCATTTTTAAATTCAAAACACGAACATTTATTCATACCTGTCAGACTAGGTATCATATTGATGTTTAGTTTATCTATAAACATCACAAATTAATTATTTATTATTTTTCAAAAGTATCAATACCACAAATTGTTTTTAAGTATTTATTGAGTGACACACATTTTTAACTAAAATGTCACTTTAAAACTAAAAACACACATTTCATGTCGGCAGATCACATCATGTATCGTATTATGGTTTCGATAATTCCTACATGTCACAAATGACTAATGGTTCAACTTCATATTTTTTCATTGTAATCTTATTTTTTTTATAAATTTTTAGTATGTCATGAATCTTTTGATGTAAAATGTCAATTTTAAATAAAAACATTCACTTTGAGTCATATTGCTCACACCATTTGTCCAGCTGATGTGTGGTTTATTCCAAAACATCAAAAATGAATTATGGGTCATTATAAAAACGTATTATGAAAATACTAGTGTAGTTTTCTTGTTTTACAGTGAGTGACACATGTTTTTAAACAAAATGTCATTTTTTTACTGAAATCATATTCTATGAGTCATTCTAGTCACGTCGTTTATTGGATTTATTAGAATACAATTACCACTCATAAAAAAATTATTTATGGAACATTTTTATAAAATATAAATCAAATATGAGTTTTTTTCATGGTTTTCAAGGTGTGTTATGTTTTTAAGAAAAAAGGTCTTTAAAATAAAAACATGCACTTTGAGTCATACCTGTCACACAGTGTATCAGATTGACCTATGGAAGATTTTTACACATCAAAAATGACTTATGGATATGTTTTGTAAGGTATCAAGACCATATTTGTAATTCCTCAACCATAGAAGACCATATTCTATGAATTATTTTATTTCATTACCATGGTAATAATAAATCAAATCCCGAAGGACCGATCAATTTAGTATCCATGGGAAAACTAGATTCAAATATAAGTTTTACATTACATCATGAAATGTGAAGTTTCATAGTGTTTCAATTCAAAAAACTCATATCTATAAGTCTATCCCTGTATGTCAGTCATATTATACCTCTTCTCAACTTGAGGAAAATTAAATTTATGGAAGGGGTAAGATCATATGCTCAATAAGGATAAACAATACATGGGAAACTATCGTAAATAGGTACAAACTTTTAAATAAAGGAATAAATTTGAAACATGGTACTTTTAAAAATAACCTTGGGCATAATATGGAAATAATTAATAAAATAATTTCATTTAAACATCCTACTAGATATTCTACTAGCCAAATAATCACATGTAATATCAACAATTAATCTCATAAAGAGGGAATGCATAATAACTTACATTAAATCCATAATTTCTAGGTCTTCTCACTACACCATACATAAATTGGTAAAAACCCGAACTAGTTTGTTTAATAATTCCTAACAATGTATCGAGGGGCTATATAGTTCCATGCCCATCACATACAATTTCAAAGGCATTCCTCTTATAAAAGGGTAAAACAAAACCAAAATAATCATTCATATTAAAACTAACATATAAAATCTTAATAAATTATCCATAAATAATGAATGGTATAAATGTAGCATATCCACATTCAAACTAATCAAAAACCCTT
The DNA here is from genome assembly GCA_963277665.1 of Viscum album. NCBI lineage: Eukaryota > Viridiplantae > Streptophyta > Magnoliopsida > Santalales > Viscaceae > Viscum > Viscum album. Next base: position 844,808,677 of record OY728131.1, on the reverse strand, counting down.
CAATACAACATGATAGGTTGTATCAAATGAAAAAAACCATAATATAAACATAAGATTAGATAAAGGATGTTAACCAATATGATTTTTTTTAATAAAAGTATTTGAAACATATTTAGAGAAATATCCCTTTTTATTTTAAATAGTTATTTAAAAAGAAATAAAATTTAAAAGAAAATATTTTCATTCACAATAATCTTGTAATCTTTTAAAGTAATATTAAAAAATTTTATGGCATCATTATAGACAAAAAAGCTGATTGCAACATATATATTGAAAAACATTCTTCTCATACTTTGTCGAAAAAAGTCTTGCAAAGTTCCTCATAAGGAAAATGAAAAAAAGATTCAATTTATAAAAAAGATAATTGTAAAATAAATAAATTTTTTTTCAATAATATTATGAGTGTTTTGAAATAAATTTTTAAGAAACATGGTTATGCATGAAAATTATGTCCTAGTAAATTAGTTGGTAAAAGAAATCCTAAATAATTTTGAGATTTTGAAATTAACATGTTACTCATATGCTTCTTTAGTTGAGGGTGCATTAACCTCCTGTATAGTGGTTAAATAATGTTATGAAGTTATACTAGAACAAAATACATTATTTATGATATAATATCTAATATTATTATATCTTTTTGTTAATAATATTTAATTGTTATCATTATCTTGGGCATAAACTACTTTATTTTCTTATGTTTATTTTTTCATGTAAGTATTGTTTCTTATGCATCAAATATATCTTATTCATATAAAAAATGGTATTAAGTTCCTAAATATTTAATTTATACATTATATACATTTTCATATTATTTCTCAAATGGGTTTCCTAGAGGATGAATATCATCGCGTCTTGGAGACGGTATGTCGTACATACGCACGAATGATGATATACTTTAAAAATGGTGAAGGGTAAGGATTTGGATGGAATATGAACTATAAAAACAAATTAATTTCAGATTTATTAGTTACATATTTTATATTCATCATTATATACATCTAAATAAAGTATATTTGAAAAATAGTTTACAGAATGGTGTAGAGACTGTAAGTCGTACACACACATGCATGGTGATATTTTTTATCATTGGATAGGTAAAAAAGAAAAATATTGTTGTACCAATATCATAAATACATCTCATAATATATTAGATTCTATATATATTACTTATTATGGAAAAATCTTTGGAAAATGAAGTATATGAAAAAAAAATATTTGATAGAGTTGGTAAAACAATTACCTGTTATTTAGGTAACTTTTTTTTATTTTCACAAAAGGAATACTTATGTTTGATTTCATCCCAAATTATGGACTATAAGATTAATTTGGTGAATTTGGGAGGAGGAATGGAAAGGTTTTGGCCAAACCAGATGGATTTAGATGTGTGAATAATAGAGAAGGAGATGATCCCTTTTATAAGAGAGGGGAGGAGTACTTTTGGATCCTCCAAAATAATTAACTTAATATAAATTGATTTTCGATTTCAAATAGCTCCAAAGTGAGTTATTTAAAGGTTAATATGAGTATAGTTTGAAATCCATTCTAAAAAAAAATTTATACATGATTGGATTTTATTTTTAACCATATCATTTTTATTAATCCTTAACTAATCTATTAAATTTTAATTTCAGTAATAATATTATAAATATTAAATAGATATAAATATTTACTAATATGGTGTAAATTTTCCAAAAATGGGAACTTTGTGATATTTTATACCTTATAATTATCATGATTTATATTTCAAATAATTTTATAAAATTTAAAAATTTTAATAAAAATTTGTTTTTATTATACATCAATACACTACAACAAAACCGGCTAGTAGCGGCGGTTTTTTTTCATATAGCGGCGGTGTAAACCACTAATATGTGGTTTGGTGGCAGTTTATAGAAACCACTGCCAAACTAGGCGTCGACAATGTATTAGTGGCATTTTTTTCCATTTCTCGGCAATTTAAGGGAAGTGTCATAGATGCCTCATTTCGTAGCGGTTTTCGTGACTTTAGCGGCAGTTTGACGGGTGCCGGATACTTTTTTCTTTGCAGCGGTTTAAACAACCACGATATTCAGGTGTTTGATGTGTCTCTATCATGGTTGTGAAAACCACCATTAAATATAAATCGATTACATTTCGTTGTGGTTTCAACCTCCGTTAATGTTTTATCAGTAAAGCATTAGCGGCGGTTATAACCGCCGTGAAATGATGACCAGTAAAGCATTGGCTGCGGTTAAAACCAACGTGAAATTCTATCCAGAAAAAAAATTGTAGTTTTGCTTTTACTGCCCCACAACCCTGAAAAACAAAGCAAACCAGTAAATTGAACAGGAGACATCATACAAACAAACAAAATGTTATTTCTAACTTGGTATCCCCAACATGATGAAACAAGAGATAAGACGACCATCATAGCTACTGGCAGAAAAGTAGATAAGAGAACCTTCTCAAATGAAACTACTATTTTTGTAATTTGGTAACAAAGGAGTAGGATCCTGATCATCCATAGATAAACATATGAGGGGTCAAGAACACCAATATAAAGTAGATCAAGATCATAGACTAGATATTCATTTTACAATCACCTTTGGTGTTGCTTCTTTTTGGATTCTCTCTTGTGGGTAATAGAGGTTTCTTTCTATGGATATCATCTTACATATACTTAATGTTGTTTGATTATCTATCATATCACTATGATAATTTTATGATAGGTCAATGGAATTTTGGATGGGATATGTTCATACCCTGTAGTGCTTACTGGGGTAGACTGATGACCTTTAGTTGGAATGGGGGTATGGTTCCGATCTGGTTGTCCATATAACATGGGATTTGGCCCATGACCCTCTTGAATGGGATAAAAGATGTGTGTCTTCTCTAAATCTCCATATATTGTGTTACTGAGTCACCCAAATTATGGTATAATAGATGTGTGTCTTCCCTTTAACCATTTTTAGAATACTCTAGGTGACTTTAGTGACGAGAACATGCATATTTTCTTATTCTATTGTTGGAGAATGTGTATGGGCCCAATCTTTTCCTCTATTTCATATAGGTATATACTGATGTTAATCAGGTTAGTGGGAAAGGATATGGGTATTCCCTATATTTTTTACCAAATTATTCTTGGTGATTTTATTGAATAATACCATATTATACCGACAAGATTAGTAAATCTGGGAAAATGTGTCTTCTTGCTCATAGTTTGCCACCATATTTAGTTTGTGGGATTCTTTGGAGGGTATAGATGTAGGGCCATGTTCTTGGTTGATTGTTCACTACCCTCAGTGGGTTTTCCTGACTACCATGGTTTGGGAGACTTAGGTCAGACTCCTTAGGTATACACACACATCATATATGGGTTTTATTGCTTTGTACCATTGGTGATGGTGAATGCTATAAGGAGCACTTTGGAGGGTCCCTTATGCTATCTAGATGAGTCCATCAGTGACTTATTGATCAACCTACCAAGATAAGGGAGGAACATGTTATTTCCTTCCATAGATATGACCATGAAATGGTTTGAGATGGAAACTATTTACAACAAATTATGTTCCACTAGTCATTGTCGAGTAGACATCTAGTTGGGATTTTTGAGATGAATGTATTTTTTAGATTCCTCTGAAGATGGAAGGTACCATTTAGGTGTGACTCCCAAACTTGTGAATTTAAGACCCAATGTTGATGGTGTAAGGTTGATAATAGATCCCATGTTTTAAATGAAGATCCAAATTGTGTAGTAGTCAGAGCATATGTGTTCTTAGAGTAGTAAAATGTCATTTGTATCAAAGGGGGTTCTAGTTGAAAGTGAAAGAATACTTATGAGAAACATTTTCAAGAAATCCTCATTAAATTAACATATCAATAAATAAACCCATGTATAATCAATTGTATCAAATCCATGTTTTTCAACATTTCATATTGTGAGAGAGAGAATGGAGATGAACATGTGGGTGACACATGAATTTTGTTTAAGGTTCCCTGTTAGGATCACCATTCTTGTTTCCAACTACTTTTATTAGTGAGTGTATGATTCGTATCACATGAATAGGATAAACCACATTCCCATCATTATGACAACCCTGCTTTTATTAAAAACATAAACATGACTTATTACATAAAACATCACTTGATATAACAAAGAAGATCAATAGGTTTAGTGTATTTGGGGCTTAGTATCATTACATAAAAACTTGAAACATGAAATACAACATCTTTTTTGAAAACATCCTTTACATGACCACTACATTCCCTCGTACTTAGCATTGCATGGGATAACCTGAGGACATGCATAAAAAAAGGGTGAGCTATAAAGCCCAGTAAGGGAATACACATGGAATAACAAGAGGAGTACAATACATGTTAGGAATTAGGCATATCAATAGATCACAAGAGAAACATGAACATAAAGTTATGATAAATCTGATAATCATAATATGGAAATGTGGAAACAACACTTAACATGGAATTAGCCTGAGCCAAGGCTCATTGCACATAGAGCATGAGTAAATCCTCACTGCACATGAAGCATGACTAACCCTCATTGCACTTGAATAAGCGTGAGTCAACACTCATTGCACATGACATATCATGATACTATAGTTTACCCAATGCATTGGAGCGCTATAAGGGTGCAACCTTCTTAAACATTTCATTTCATGCATAAGTGTGCCACATGGATCATAAAACATGGATTCATAAAACATAATCATTTATTTGATTATAAAAGAATGTGGAATTAATATATGAAACTTTATAATCAATAAGTAAATGTTCATAAATGTGAATACCCTTGATGGAGAAATGGGTATGTTATTCATTACACAATGGCATTGGCTTAGAAAATCGGTGCGATTTCTACAGCGTAATGACGTGACATAAGAATTCATAAAAAATGGTTTACGAGAGATAAAGGGGTTACTAATCATATTTACATGTAATTTACAGTAAGTAAGTCATTTAGATTCATGTCCCAACAATTCTAATGGAATTTAGATTAATTACACAAATGTATTGCTTGATTGTAAATGAGGAGAGAGAAGTTCCTTTCGGAATTTCTACATAGTAACAGGTGTACATGGGAGGAATTTAATGAAAGAGAAAGGGGTCTCCCATAATTAAAACATAAAGAGGTCATTATGAGGGAGGTGAAAACCATATCCAAAAATTCATAATTGAAATTAAAAGGGCAAAACAACTTAAAGAAATTGGACAAAATGAGAATGGAAGAAAAAACCCTTACTTGGAAGTGTGTTTCCAAAGGCTTGAGAGAGGCTTGAGAGAGGCATCTTGGGAGCTTGGGGCACCTTGACAGGATTCTAGAGAGAGTAGGACATTGTTTGGACGAACTCAAAAGGCATTGAGTGAGGAGTAAGTGGGAACTTGGGTGGGTTTATATAGGAAAGGTGAGGGAATTCTTTATTATTTAGGTTTGGGACCCCTTATATTAAATTAATCCAAACCACAAACCATCCCATGGTTTTTGCCCATGGTTTTTGGAAAAGGGAAGAGGAAAAAAATATTTTATAAGGCCAAAGTCCTATATTATTAAAATAATATGGTTGATTATGTAGAGGTGAGTCACACTCCCATGGAAAACAATTTAAAAAGACAAGGTGTTTAATAAGGCTTGAAGGGTCCATTAATGCTCTGAAAAGTAAGTAAAACATTCCCAAAATCACATTATTTTAATTTTAAAACATATATTGTACCAACATAAATATTATAGTATTTTATTACATCACAATTGGGTCATTATAATTTCATAAAACACATTATATATTTAAACGGTATTTGATTTTTACCCAAATATTTAACTGTCTCAAAAAATAATGAAAAATTCACCATTGGATAATTTCAACATCCTGATTCCAAAAATAACATTTATTTTATCTAAATAATTTTCTAAATATGTTAATTTTTACTTTTAAAAGAAAAACCGACATTTATCAAAAATTCACAGGTTTTTACCAAAATGGCTTTCAAACCATAATAAAAATTACAATTGCATTAATAAAATTACATGATAATTTATATATAATAAAATTAATTTAATAATAATAATAATAATATTTTATTAAAATATTATTTAATTAAAAAGTACCTTAATTTAATAAAATATAATTCATAATTAAATAATAACTAGAAACACTATTTTCACCTTAAAAAATATTTACAATGTATTAATGATGACAAGAAAGTATATTCATTATTATATACAAAAAAATGTACATGAACATAGTACTAGATATTTGTTACATAAACCCTTAAAATAGCCACATAAGACCTAAGGGTAAGGTGTGCGATGGTGACAGACTCTTGGGGTGGCTCAGATAACATCGCTCGAGTGGGAATCTCTATCAACTTCCACTTTTCCCGTAGACAGTCACGTTCGAGCTTGACATGATGGAGCTCAACTTGGGCATGGTCAAGAGTGAATCCCAAAGACGCCACCTCTTTTCCGAGCTCCGACAAATGGGCTTCGTATGGAGAAATTCTACTGGATGGGGTCATCGCTTCCTTTGTCTGAGTAAATTGGGTTTGTTAAAGCCCTATATTTATACTAATCATGTGATCACTGTTCAACAGCTATAAAAGCAATGGTCACAATTATTAACCTAAAACCAAAGAATTTGACATTTTATAAAAATATTTTACTTAACTAGAGATTTAATTAGATCAAGAGGGATTTACATTAATGAAACATTGGTTCGTTACAATATTCCCCCCTTAAGAAATTTCGCCCTCGAAATTTTCCTTTTCCCACACTAAAACAAATTTGGGTAACTTAGCTTTATTATTTCCTTCGATTCACAAGTCGCTTCCTAAAACTTGTGGTTTTTCCACAACACCTTGACAAGGGGCATTGTCATATTTCGTAGAACTTTTTCTCTACAATCTAATATCTTCACTGGTTGCTCCTCATAAGAAAGATAATCCTCCAACTGTACCACCTCAGAAGAGAGTACATTTGAAGGGTTAGATATGTACTTCCTTAAGAGGGATACATGAAAGACATCATGTACTTTGGCCATGGTAGGTGGAAGTGCTAGTCTATAGGCCACAACCCCGACGTGATCAAGAATCTTGAAGGGGCCAATGTACCTTGGACTTAACTTCCCTTTATTGCTAAACCTCATGACCTTCTTACATGGAGATATGTGTAGAAAAACCATGTCTCCAACTTTAAACTCAAGGTCTTGTCGATGATTATCTATATAACTCTTCTGTCGACTCTGGGCTGCCTTGATATGCTGCTGAATGGTTTTCACCTTCTCCACCATTTCCTCGACCATTTCTGGTCCAAGCAGCTTACGTTCACCGGCTTCATCCCAACACGCCGGTGTTCTTCTCCTTTTCCCATAACGGGCTTCATATGGTGCCATTTGGATGCCCGAGTAGACACTATTATTATAAGAGAACTCAACCAGAAGAAGATGTTTATCCCATACTCTTTTAAAGTCCATTGAGCACACTCTAAACATGTCCTCAAGTGTTTGGATAGTCTGCTCGGATTGCCTGTCAGATTGAGGATGATAGGTCGTACTAAAGTTCGGTTCAGTATTTAGAGAATATTGATGACTCTTTCAAAACATAGAGGTGAATCTTGGATCTCGGTCAGACACAATAGATAGTGGTACTCCATGCAGCCTTACCACATCCCTGATATATATTTGTGCAAGTTGATCCAATGAGAAATCCTCCCAAATAGCAATGAAGTGTTCAGTCTTTGTAAGACAATCCACGACATCCCAGATTGCATTGTTGCCCTTAGATTTCCTTGGAAGTCCAGTGACAAAGTCCATGGTGATATTCTCCCATTTCCATTCTGGTATGGGAAAAGGTTGCATAAACCCTTAGACTTCTTCCTTTCTGCCTTCACATGCTGGAACACCAGACACTTTTATGTATATACAACGATATCCTTTTTCATATTATCCCACCAAATGTTTTCTCGGAGATCTCGATACATCTTTGTGCTCCATGGGTGAATAGAGAAATTTGAACTATGCGCATCATCCAAAAGTTCCTTCTTCAGCTCTGGACTTGATAGAACACATATTCTTTTCCCAAACCAAAAAATTCTTTCTTCATTAACATTAAACACAGAGGATTTCCCTTTTTTGATAGTATCAACATTTTCTTGAATTCCCAAATCATCCTTTTGAGAATCCATTAACCTTTCCAAAAGAGACGGTTGAGAAATCATTTGTGAAAGGATTGATGATGTTCCCTTCTTTATGATTCCCATGTCCATCTTCATCAAGTCTAAGAAAATTGGATCCTTCTCAATTCTCATCATTGATAGAATCGATTGGTCCTTTATACTTAGGGCATCTGCCACCTTGTTCACTTTCCCAGGGTGGTAATATATTGAACAGTTATAATCCTTGATGAGCTCTATCCATCTTCTCTGGCGCATATTAAGCTCATTCTGTGTGAATATATATTTAAGACTGTTATGGTCAGAATATATCTCACATTTCTCCCCATAAAGATAATTCCGCAAGATTTTCAAGGCAAAGATCACCACCGCAAACTTCCCTCATGGAATTTCAACTACCTTGAGGCATAGTATATCACTTTATCATTCTACCTTAGCACACAACCTAAGCCCTTCTTTGAATCATCATTGAATACCACAGAAAGTTCCCCACTTGTGGGTAAAGTGAGCATGGGCATAGTGATAAGCCTCATTTTCAACTCCTTGAAGATTTCTTCACATTCATCACTCCAAGAAAACTTTACTCCCATTCGAGTTAGCTTGGTAAGAGGGTTGGCCAATCGTGAGAAATTTATCACAAATCGTCGATAATATCCAGCTAAACCCATGAAGCGACGAATTTCCATTACTGATGTTGGCCTCGGCCATCCCTCAATTTCATCTGTTTTGGAGGGGTCCAAAGATATCCCATTTCTTGTGATGATATGGCCCAAGAATGAGACCTCCTTTAACCAGAACTCACACTTTCTGTACTTTCCATAGAGCTTCTCCTTGCGCAAAGTCTCTAGTATAGTTCTTAAATGCTCCTCATGATCCTCCTTGGTTTTAGAGTATATTAGAATATCATCTATAAAGACTACCACAAATTTGTCTAGGTATTCTTTGGAAACTCTATTCATCAAGTCCATGAATATTTCTAGAGCATTGGTGAGTGCAAAATGAATTACTATGAATTCATAGTGCCCATATCTTGTACGAAAAGCAATCTTGGGGACATCTTCTTTCTTCACCCTTACTTGATAATATCCTGACCGCAAATCTACCTTGGAGAAGTATTGTGCTCCACGCAGCTGATCGAACAAGTCATCGATTTGTAGTAGAGTATACTTATTATTTAACGTGATTTTGTTAAGTTCACGATAATCGATGAAATGCAACATTGACCCATCCTTCTTATTGACGTAGAGGACCGGTGCACCCCATGGTGAAGCACTTGGGAATATAAACCCTTTATCCAGATTCTCCTCTAGTTTTTTCTTCAGCTCTTTAAGTTCCACGACACCCATTCTATATAGAGTCTTGGATATTGGTAGCACCCCTGGTATAAGTTAAATTTATAATTCAACATCTCTTCTAGGAGGAAGACCATCCAGTTCCTCGGGAAACACTTCAGTGAATTCTCTCACAGTAGGCATGTCTTCAAGGATGGTTTCTTCCTTGGACACAGTCATCTGAGCCAGATAAACGTGCTTATAGGGCAGTAATATCAATGCTTGAGATGATGGAGCTAAAGGAGATTCATCTTCCTCCTTACACTTGTAAGGAATCAAGGGTCGATTCTCCATATGGAGTGTGATTTCCCTCTCCCGACAATTTATGTTGGCTCTATATAAAGAAAGAAAATCCATGCCATGAATTGCATCAAATTCCACCAGAGGGAGAATGACAAGGTTTTCCGGGAAATTCAATCCACAGATTATAACAAGAGAGGACTTCTATTCATGGGATGCAATGATTTCCCCATTTTTTATACTCACCGACATCTTCACTTCTATGATTTGTGGTGGTGCTGGGATTGTTCTACTAGACTTTCGAGATATAAAAGAATGCGTAGAACCTAAATCAAAATGTACATTCGCTATTCTTGAATGAATAATTAGCGTACCAATCACCACTTCATTTCCGGGGTTCACTTCAGCAGAAGTGATGGAAATAGCTCTTCCTTGCTGCCTTAGAGGTTTTTGGTTGCCTCAGAAATCCATTGGATTAGGGAACTGATTTGAAAAATCCCCCGGTTGTTTGCATTTGTAGCAATGAACAATGTGTTGAGGTTTGAATGGAGCATTCCTATCCTCTATCGCAGCCACGGGTCTTTCTTACCGACAGTTAACAGCTTGGTTCCCTTCTCTTCCACACCTAATGCATTTCCTCGTCCCCTTGAGGCAATTTCCAGTGTGCTTCTTTCTGCACTTTTGGCAAGTGGGGTGCTGGATCTTCTTAGCACCGTTGGATTTATCCATTGGACCACTGTCATTGAAGTTCATCTTACACTTCTTGTCCCCATGATACCCTGTTATTCCCTGATCTCCATTTCGACCTTGAGGGCATATCATACAATTTCCTTATAGTTGTCGAAATCATGGATCGCTAATGCTTTCTGCAGGCTAGGCTTCCGCCAACCAATGAAGCGGTCAACATTGCATTTAGAGGTAACGACAAAGTCGGGAGCATATCGTGGAAGCCTTGTGAAGTTTTCCTCATACGCTCCAACAGATTCTTCTTCTTTTTTCATGAGGGAAAGGAAGTCCCTTTCCATCATAAGCCGGAGGGTGCAAAGAAAATATTTATCTAAAAACATCTTCCGGAAATCCTTCCATTCCAACGCCTCGATCTCCTCCTCATGCTTTGTATTTTTGATCAACATCCACCATTGATCAGCTTCACCCTCTATATGATAAGACACTAGGAGAACCTTCTCTTTTTTAGAACATTGAAGGATGGAGAAGATCTTTTCAATGGAGTTGATCCATTGTTCAGCGATCATGGGATCAGATGATCCACTAAAATTAGGAGGCCTTTGTCTCATGAAGCTCTCGATAGTGACTTGTTCTTTCTTGGGGGGGGGGGGTTGAACGTTCCTCTTGACCTGTGTTTCTATTCAAAACTTGAGTTATCTAAGAGAGAAGTGTGACAAATTTCACGATTCCCGCTCCCATTGGATTGGGAATCTCATTAGTACAGTCATCACATTGATCTTCACAATGGTTGTTAGCCCAAGTCCTCCTATTACCGGCCATTGGCTGGAATAAAAGGAAAGATAAGGGTAACACATAAAGGGTAATACAAATACAAAAGTTTATGACTTATAAATAAACTTTTATTTCCTTAACTCTTGAGTCTATAGGCTTCAATCTAGGCTTTTCATGATCTACATTCTAACATATATTCTTAGGTGCATTTTTTTTAATTCCCTCAATAAGTGGTCATACTAAGATTGTGAATTTATCAAAACCTATTTCCCAGGAGTTTCGTAACTAAGAGTGCAACAAGGACTGTTTTCGTGCACCAGTTCCCATTCAAGTCTAGCTCAAAGTGGTGTTTTTGGGTTTTACCCCTAGGATACATCTGTTCGAGAGTCGCCTCTACCTGCTCGTATCAAGACAAGGATGTATTTGTTTGATAAACCACTTACTCTGCACTTACCAAAACATAGGGATGTTTTTATTATACTTAATATTGTCTATAAGGCTTTACTAGGGTTTTCTAATCCTAATCCCAAAAATAACTCAACATATAGTCTGATACCAACTATGACAACCCTGCTTTTATTACAAACCTAAACAAGCCTTATTACATAAAACATCACTTGATACAACAAAGAATATCAAGAGGTTTAGTGTCTTTGGGGATTAGGATCATTACATAAAAACTTGAAACATGAAATACAACATCTTTATTGAAAACTTCCTTTACATGACCACTACATTCCCTCATACTTAGCATTGCATGGGATAACCTAAGGACATGCATAAGAAAAGGGTGAGATATAAAGCCCAGTAAGGGAATACACCTGGAATAACATTAGGAGTACAATACATGTTAGGAATTAGGCATATTAATAGAGTATAAGAGAAAAATGAACATAAAGGCATGAAAAAGCATGATAATCATAACATCGAAATGTGGGAACAACACTTCACATGGAATTAGCATGAGCTAAGGCTCATTGGACATAGAGCATGAGTAAATCCACATTGCAAATGAATCATGAGTAAACCCTCGTTGCACTTGAATTAGCATGATTCAACACCCATTGCACATGACGTATCATGATACTATACTTTACCCAATGCATTGGAGTGCTATAAGGGCACACCCTTCTTAAACCCTTCATTTCATGCATAAGTGTGCCACATGGATCATAAACTATTGATTGATAAAACAAAATAATTTATTCCACAATAAAGGAATGTGGAATTAATACATGAACCTTTATAATCAACAAGTAAATGTTCATAAAGATGAATACCCTTGATGGAGAAATGGGTATGGTGTTCACTACACAATGGCATTGGCTTAGAAAATCGGTGTGATTTCGGCAGCGTAACGGCATGACATAAGAATTAATAAAAAATGGTTGATGAGAGAGAAAGGGGATACTCATAATTTGTACATGTAATGGATAATAAGGATTTCATATAGATTCATGTCCCAGCAATTGTAATTGAATTTAGATTCATGACAGAAAAGGAATTCTTGATAGTAAATGAGGAGAGAGAAGTTCTTTTCGGAATTTCGGCATAGTAACAGGTGTACATGGGAGGCATTTAATGAGAGATAAAGGGGTCTCCCATAATTCAAACATAATGAGGGAAGTATGAGGGAGGTGACAAACCATACCCCAACATTCATTATTGAAATTAAAAGGGCAAAACAACTTAAAGAAAATTGGACAAAAATGAGAAAGGAAGAAAAAACCCTTACTTTGAAGTGTGCTTTCAAAGGCTTGATAGAGGCTTCTTGGGAGCTTAGGTCACCTTGACAGGATTATAGAGAGAGTAAGACATAGATTAGATTAACTCTAAAGGCTTTGCGTGAGGAGGAAGTGGGAGCATGGGTGGGTTTATATAGGTAAGCTGAGGGAATTATTTATTATTTAGGTTTGGGACCCCTTATATTAAATTAATCCAAACCACAAACCATCCCATGGTTTTTGCCCATGGTTTTTTGAAATGGGAAGATTACAACAATATTTTATAAGGCCAAATTCCAAATGTATTAATATAATAGGGTTGCTTATGTGGAGGTGAGTCACACTCCCATGGAAAAAAATTTAAAAAGAAAAGGTGTTTAATAAGTCTTGAAGGGTTCATTAATGCTTTGAAAAGAAAGTCAAAAAACACAAAATCACATTATTTTAATGTTAAAACACATATTGACCGAACATAAAGATTATAGTATTTTATTACATCACTATTGGGTCATTATGATGTCATAAAACACATTATATATTTAAACGGTATCTAATTTTTACACAAAAATTTGAGTGTCTCAGAAAATTAGGAAATATTCACTGTTGGATAATTTCAACATCCTGATTCCAAAAATAACATTTATTTTATCTAAATATTTTTCTAAATATTTTAATTTTCACTTTTAAAATAAAAACAAACATTTATCGAAAATTCACGGGTTTTGAAAAAAATGGATTTCAAACCTTAAGAAAAATTACAATTGAATTCATAAAATTATATGATAATATATATAAGATAAAATTAATTTAATAATAATAATAATATTTTCTTAAAATATTATTTAATTAAAAAAACCGTTAATTTAATAAAATAGAATTCATAATTAAATAATAACTAAAAATACTATTTTCACCTTAAAAACTATTTACAATGTATCAATGATGACAGGAAATTATATTTATTATTATATACAAAAATAATGTACATGAACATAGTATTAGTAATTTTTTACATAACACCTTAAAACAGCTGTATAAGACCTAAGGGTAAGGTATGTGATGGTGACAGACTCTTGTGGTGGCTCAGATAACATCGCTGGAGTGGTAATCACAATCAACTTCCACTTTTCCTGTAGACGGTCGCATTCGAGCTTCACATGATGGAGCTCAGCTTGGGCTTGGTCAAGAGTGAATCCCAAAGATGCCACCTCTTTTCCGAGCTCTGACAAATGGGCTTCATATGGATCAATTCTACTAGATGATTCCATTGCTTCCTTTGTCTGAGTAAATTGGGTTTGTTAAAGCCCTATATTTATACTAATCATGTGATAACTGTTCAACAGATATAAAACCAACGGTCACAATTATTAACATAAAACCAATGAAGTTGACATTTTATATAAACATTTTACATAATGAGACATTTAATTAGAACAAGAGTGATTTCTATTATAGAAACATTGGGTCGTTACAATCATCCTCTTATGTTTGGTCTCTATACTTCCTACTAACTTCTAATTTATATAACCAGAACAAAATAACAAAAGGATCACTCTTTAGTCATCCAAAATATCGACTACCAATTCAATGACAGACCTAACTGGAATGATGTATACCACACTCGAGAAATCAAGACATAAAATGAAACATCATAAATCAAAAAAATGCATAAAGGAAACATGAGAAATCAAAAAAAAAGTTAGGACATGGAAATTTTTTATGGAAACTATGTTCCATACATGTTACATATAAAAACCAACCGTTCGCATATTTTTTCAACACATCAACAATACTACTACTCATGGTCCGAAGATGCATCATCACCCTCTCCACCTCCATCTCCACTACCAGCTTCCACCAGTAAGAACATTATATTGAAAATTAAATATTGTTGCATATTTATAATTAAACTTAAAACAAATAAAAGTTTTCAAACTAAATGATTTTGATTTTTTGTGATTTACCTGCTCCCCACTACTCGATGCACTACCACTGGGGGCATATCTGCTCATCTGCTGATATATATCTGTCAATGCTTTCTGCATAGCAGATATCTGAGCCCCCTGGTCTTGAACTGTGGCTCATAGAGAAGACATCTCCCTCTGAGCATCTTCATGTATGAAATGTCTATAACCAGGAGTAGATGCACCTGGAACCCCTGGTGGCCTTCCAAAGACTTCAGATGGTGCGAGGCCCCAAACCCATCCCGCGCACTCTACTAGGATGCCCCTTCCCAAGGACTTTTGCAACCGGTTTATCCTGGGAGACAGAGTAGGACTGCCCAGGATTGGCATCCCATATTTCTTTAATTTTTACCTATAAATCAAATATCAATATATATTAACACAAGAAAAACTGATAATAAGTTATTATAATAATAAATTGACTTCAGACCCCAACTTCTTTAGCAGGCTCTTTAACAAAACTTCTATCTGTTTTTTTGTGAACATCTAGCCACAGTTCAGTTAGGGATGCTTCATACCCTAAACTCTATGACTGCATTAAACAATGATAAATAAACAATTCAATATGTTAAATAGATAATATAGTTTTATAAATATTTAAAATAATTAAAAGATTACCAATGACATTCATCTTCTAGAAAATCTTTTTGAGCCCGCAGTGTGTGGGATGACTTTCTTTTCCCGGTTTGATGCATTCTGTCTTAAGAGATCCTGAAATAAATAAAATTCAATTTAACAGTAATGTATTCAATGTCATCTCCTCTTCATATACATGTATAAATGTAAAATGAGGATAATATAATAATAAATATTTCAATAACATCTGATTATCATCACGATGTCTATTAACAAAAACTTTCCACTGTTATTTTAGTACCCCACTGGGTAGCCTCTCATACATTTTCTATACGGTCAACAAAGTGTCGTTGACATCAAACCACAACCTCCATTTTAAATCTTTCAATTGTTTACCAAAAATTTTCAATGTCCACTTCCATGCTATCACATCATCAACGGTAAAGTGGAAGAACATCTGTATACAGAAATTCATTTTGAACATATTAGTAACATGAAATTTAATTAAACCATAAAGTAATAAAATTACCTTTATCTGAGAATCAAAAACTTCATTTTTCCAGTTTGGAGGCATATGCCTCCAATCATCATAGGAAATAGGCATGGAAATGGGCTCTGCTGCCAGCTGACCTATAATCTGGCCAAGTAACCCTGCGGCGTCATCCGTCGGGAACCCATAAGAATCAAATGGAACGACTGTCGTCTCATCATTCATGTTCAAAATATCTGAGATTTTTATGATTTTTTCCACGGTTTCATTTTTTCATCTGTAATGAGAAAACAATTAGGATAAAAAATGCAATAAATTTATTGAATTAAAATTTGTACCTATGACTGTGACCCTCCAGAATGTTCGTGATGAACTGGAAGGGGCATGTCGCCGCCACACTACTAAGGCTCCTATAGGGGGATTCGATGACTCATCCTCTAATGAGACATCCACAGATGGTGTCAGAGATAGTTCAGGGGGAGATGGTGCAGGGGTGTAGTCAGCTGGTGCCTCAAATGCCATGGGGACAGACGAATCGTCATTTGCCACAGAACTAGATGAAATAGTGTACCGCTTCCTCCTTTTCATTCCTGTCATTTAATCAAATAAAATTAAGTTCATAATATATATTTCAAAAAAATTATGTAGAAAATAAAATTTAAAATTAATAATAGATGCACAGTACTGAAAAACAAAAATATATATAACAATGATAATAAATGACTGCAGAAATGAAACAAGTGGTTGCTGAATGAATAAATAATTGTACATTAAATAATTATCCCTTTCAATCAGATCGGTTTCCTACTCCATTGCTTCATCCACTTCATTCATCCTTGCTAGACTAATATTTTCAATATCATGATGGAAAAATAATTCTGCTTCCTGTTGTTGGTGAAATTCAATTGCAGAGGTCAAAACTTCCACTTCATCACCAATATCGTACAAATCTCTTTATATTACATGAGTAACCACACTCCACCCTTCATCCACAAAATCATTCATATAATATACCATTCTTTCTTGCGATACTAAGATATATGGATCATGTAGTTGACGATAACCAACATCCATCAAGCGAGAGAAGTTTAAAGAAGTAAATTACAAGGAATCTCTTTTAACACCTCTAATAATATAATCCATTTGCATTTGAATAAAATAACAGAAAAATGCATGTGGTAGTTTAATTCAATAATATCATTCATATTTCCATAGTATCCCACTTCAGCATATGTAAATATACCTCTATTCTGTGTTTTCAAACCCACTTCTCGATTGACTGTACAAAATCTAAAGCCATTCACATTATAAGTATCAAACTTTCTAACTTGTTTTATAGGACCTCTAGAAAGAAACTTCAAATCTTCTGACAAGTCTGCTCGAGTATCAGTATTCATGATCTAAATAAAGAAATATAATTTAATAGATTTACAAATTGTATGTGTCAAACTAATATTCGTATTTATTTAAATATTTGTAAACTTACACGTTGTGCAAACCATTGTACCATCTCTTTATTCACAGTATTCGTTATATCTTTCTCATTTCGTGTTCTGCATCTCATTCGTCTCTTTGTTTGTATCCTCAACTCTTTAATAAATGAATCTGCAATTTCACTATTCAGCAGCACAAATCTATGTGCCTGTAATAATTCCAATTCTGTCAGTGTCACATATGAGGTCCTCCCAACTGATCGGCCAATAACAAGAAATTTTTTTAATTTCTGATGGATTTGAGTTTAGATGATGTGTCTTCAACACCTCCAACTCGATTAAATATTGTCTCAATATCATCCAAATATCTGGAACAAAAGTTGATACACTCCTCGGCCAAATAGCACTCATCAATAGAGCCTTCTAGTTGAGCTTTATTTCTCACGTATGATTTCAAATGCCCAATATATCTGTGAAATAAATTAATAATATTATGCATTTATTTAAATGAATTTTTTTTACATAATAGGAAACATATAAAAAAAATATCTCTCAATTGGATACATCCACCAATAATGAACGGGGTCTCCTAATTTAGCTTCTTCAACCAAATTCATAGTTAAATGCATCATGACAGTAAAAAAAGATGGAGGAAAGATCATCTCCATTGTATAAAGGGTCAATACAAACCTCTCCTGGAGGTTGTCAAGCTCAATTAGAAGTAGAGATTTCTCACATAATTGCCTGAAAAATGTGTAGAATTAGAGTACAATAGCAGTAACATTTTTAGG
Source organism: Viscum album (assembly GCA_963277665.1). Taxonomy (NCBI): domain Eukaryota; kingdom Viridiplantae; phylum Streptophyta; class Magnoliopsida; order Santalales; family Viscaceae; genus Viscum; species Viscum album. The sequence continues at coordinate 844,790,512 of OY728131.1, read as the reverse complement.
TAATAATGTATGCAATGCCAATGGTAGTAACTATTGTAACAAAATATGTGAATCATGAATTTTCATTCCATATAACGTACGATTATTCAAGTCAACACACCTTGAGATGTTTCTCGAATACCCATCAGATACCTTCATATTATTTAAAATTGGAAGGAACGTATCTTTATCCCTATTTTTAATTGCAAAAATGGCCAGAGCATACTTTTCATTCTCATCTAGCCAGAGATCACATTGGATGTTCATCACATGTAAGGCTTTGCGAGAATTGAGATGATCCTTCAACATTCCTCGCACATTAAGTAATGTGAAAATCAAATTATCACATACATTCTTCTAAATATCTATCACATCATGATTTTGGCACAACAAGTAAAATTCCCAATAAAGAAGTTTGAAGAATATAGTTTTTTTCTTCCATTGTTGCGTTCTGATTTCACTTGACAATGCACTTTGCACTCGTTTTCCTCTATCATTCAAATGATGAACCTTCCCAAATTCGGTTTTAACATTTTCAAGCTGTTTCAATATTTCAGAACTGGTTAACAACTTTGAAGGTGGTCTACGATCAATGGAACCATTAAATTTTTTTTTTCATTTGAAATCCGTGAGATGCATCAAGAAATCTTTGATGGCACAAGAAGAAACATTTTTTACTATGAGATATCCATTTGGGCTAAAAATCAAAGTTACAAATGGTACAATCCAAACCCGTATAAGTGTTCCAAATAGATAAATTCCCAAGCCCACGGAAGTCACTAATGGTCCACAGTAAAGCAGCATGAATTTTGAACATTGTTTTAGAAGAAACATCAAATGTCTCAAAACCATTGCTCCATAACTCCTGCAATTCATCAATCAATGGCTGCAGGTATACATCAATATCATTTCTCGGCATTTGATTTCCTGGAATAATCATCGAAATGATAAATGATATTTGTTGCGTACACATCCACATAGGTAGATTATAAGGGATCAAAACAACTTTTCAAATGCTATAACTGGTACTGGAAGTCCCAAATGGGTTGAATCCATCGGCAGCCAATCCCAATCGAACATTCCTTGGATCTGCTGAGAAATCTGGATATAATGAATCGAATGTCTTCCACGATTAGGAATCTCATGGATGTCTCATTATCCCATCATTTTTATTATCTAAAGAATGCCACTTCATGTGTTCGGCAGTTTTTGATGACATAAATAATCTTTGCAATCGATGCATCAAAGGAAAGTAATGCAAAACTTTTGTAGGTGTGTTCCTTTTCTTCTTCTCCATTAAATTATGTTCAGTCAGAGTTCAAACATCACCCTTTGAATGCCATCTAGAAGAACATTTCTTACAATTATGTCTACTTGAATCCTCTCTCCAATAAAGCATACAATCATTTGGACATGCATGTATTTTTGTATAATTCATACCAATCTTGTTGACAACTTTTTTCATATCATAAAAAGATTCTGGGATTTTTTCTTCAGGATATGCATCACGAATCAATTCCAATAACATGGACATTTCCTTATTTGTAATTCCACATAGACATTTGATATGGTACAAGTTCAGTAGAAATGAAAGCATTGAATATTTCAAACACCCACTATACAACTCTTGATTTCCATCATCAACTAAATCATGAAACACATTTTCCTCACTGATGTTTTCCCTTATATTTGCCTCCACAGAATCAAGAGGTGGATACAATGATATGTTACAATCTTGTTCTTCTTGTGTTACAGTCTCAAAAACATCACTTGTCATGTTTCAATTTATAGCACCCTCTTCTGGTTGTTCTGATATGTTTTGATTCTCATAGTGGTGTCTTGCAGTGCCGAATGCATCATTTATGGGGTTTTGCATTTCATTTTCCATTTTCGACGAACTTGGGACCTCATTCTGTGGATTAACATCGGTGCTCAATCTTTTTGTATTGTTTGATTCTCCATGCCAAATCCAACAAAAATATTTATCATGGAATTGCTTTAGTATTAAATTTTCATAAACTTCATCTCTCTTCATCCATGTTCTAAATTTACATTTAGGACATGGATATCTTATCCTCCCTTCAACGGATCGATTAGAAATTGAAAAATCTAAAAACTCATTCAAACCCTTAACATATTGAGGTTTGTTCCTCGGTAATGTGATCTAACTTTTATCCACATATATCACAATGTTCCTACACAATAAAAAAAAAATTAAAACACATAGTTACTACTAAATAGAGAAAGAGTTTCATATATACGATAGTGTAAGATTACAGAAACATAATATAATAAAGATGTCCCATTGATCATAAAGTATGCATAATATAATAAAGATGATACATTGATCACATTTACCACTTACTTAGCATTACCAGACAATCCTAACAAGTCTGGTCTATAGGAGGCCGCATCAACACCTCATTGAAGAGCAGAAAGAATATCGAGTTACACACTTATTATAACACTGTCAATCACACATTTATGGTGCCTCAAACAACACCCCCATTGAAAGTCATGTCATTGAACACACCAAAGATGCACTATTTTCATTCCATTAGTACAACGACATTACTAGAAATATTTATCCATTATATAACACCCTTTGAGACATATCGCATGCTAGCTTGGGTACCCGTATTATGGGTAGCCTAGGTCAGTTCATGAAAATTGGTCATGTTTCAATGCTCTTTATGTTTTTCAATATTTTCACTATCTGTTTGAATTTACCACTCCCATTGAATTTGATAGTGTTTCTTATTTCCTTGAATTTGAAGAGACCTTTGCTATTCATTATATCATTATGTTGTGCAATTTTAATCCATCCACTTGGATTTCCATAGTGGGGTTCTCATTAAAAACTCTTTTAAAAAATAATGAATGATGTATGTTATTTTCACTTAAATATGTTTTGTGTTTAGTACTATAAAAATTTATCTTCAATATTTCAAACAACTAATATTAAAAAAAAATAATGCAAACCATAAAATTTTGATTTGATATAATACAAAGGACATGTCCAATTTTTACTTCAAACATTTATGTATATTTCAAGTCCTAAGCTCAGTTAATTTGAAGTAATAATTTTTGAAATGAATTTACAACTTTAACACAAACTATTATACTTAATTAAATCACAATAAATATAAAATATTTAGTAAGTGACACTAGTTTAGAACATATGAAGATTTTTGCTAACATGTTTGAGAATCCCATGGTGATAAATATAATGTTCTTACTAATGATATTGTTCGGCATCCATGAAATATTCTAAGGTACCAAATAGCGGCCAAAATAGGGTGAGTATAACTCAGTATTCCACCACCAATGGTGTCTGAACATGTCAACTCTGAGCATATAGTGTATGCAATAAAGTGATAAACAAGGGTGTTAATTTAATAAATTAATAATATATACAAAATAAACCCACAGACCCTTAGGCTCTAGGATGACACCCTATGTTAGTGAAAGCATCATCAACTCAATGTGGGGTGTCTCTTTTATGAGGTGGATCCTCCTACATCACGAAATAATTCCACAAAATACTGGAAGATTCTGTTAAATCGGGATGAATTTACAATATCATGATTCAAGTATCTAGTATTGGTATAGACTTTATAGAAATACTTTCTTCTTCCCATGGTTTTCACCCCCAATGAAAAAAGTAGACATCTCACCAGTCCTAGAATTGATATAACTACATAGATCTTCCCATGGAACATGTTTTTAAGATGAAATAAACCATATAACTGGGCTAAGACATTCTATAACCACTTATGTCTTCCCATGGAATGTGACACTAAGGGGAAAATTAATAATCTCATATCAAAAGGTGGATTCTCTGATATTAGGATGAATTGGTGATAGTATATATCAATCAGGTCTAAAATATTATTATAAGACATATTAGTTAATTCATCCCATTACTTATTAATTTTACCATTTATTCCTAATTTTCAAATCCTCCTATAGATACGAATCACCAAAATCATCTTAAACCAATTTCCACATTTCACATGCAATGCAAAGATCTTTAACTAAGCCATGATTCCAAAGGATCTCATAAAATCATTAGGGGTTGGAACACCACAAATGTTAATGCAAGTCCAAAACATAATGATAAGAGCGCAAAAAGGGATCCTTGGGAGGGATTAACAGGAATATTTTACAAAGAAATGATACTACAAATTATTTAGATTTTCCATGTGGCATGTTGATGCGATCATAATTTTTCACATACTAGTATAATCAGAACAGACTAAAGGTATTTTTCTAAGATCACCCAACTCAAAATAAGAATTTTTTTTGACAAATCCTCATGTTTGTGGTAGCAATCAGATTCCCCCTTCCCTTCAATGAGAACTATAATTTTAATCAATAATAGATCAAGAAGTGGAAGATGAACTGGAAGGATTACCTTGAAAATCTATGTTTAGAACACAAATATCGAACATGGTCTTGATTATAGATCAAATAGGATTCTCATACGTCATCCATGGAAGGTTTGATGAAATCATAAAGGAGATAGGAAATTTTAGAACATAGCTGTTGGATTGTTAAAATTCTTGGAAGATATAATTCATGATGTGAATAGGGAATTCACATCATGAATTCCTTAATTCCCATATTTGTTGAAAAATTTATCACCTCATTTTAAAAACTGAATTAATCCAATTTCATGTCATGCATACATTTAATTAAGTTAATTATTGTTTCGCATATTTCCCAAAACCATTCCATGGTGTGAATGGTTTCATGGGGTTTGCCTGGAAATTCACATAATGAATTAGGAATTCATAACATCAATTCATTTTGCATATATAAAGAAACTCTCATACTTCGTCAATATAAAACAACTAATCCAACTAGATAGAGACTTAATAAATAAGGTTTAAATGAAAGGGAACCTAACTCTATGATATTTATCTAGATACTTAAATGGATACATACCGGGAATAGACAGGGGTTGCCGGAGATGGAGGTCATGGGGTCGCCGAAGATGGAGGTCGTGGGGTCGCCGGGAGGTTGGGGGTCACGGGTCACCGGGAGGGTTAGGGGAAGAAGGGAGGGCATGAGGTCGCAAGGTTTTGGGGGAAACGGTTGAGGTGGAGGTAGGGAAGGGTTGTGTTTTTTAAAAAAAATTATGGGTTTCACGGCAGTTTATTAAAAACCTCCATGAAACCTTTCAGCGAAAATGTTTAGTGGTGGTTTGGTGATCCTCTGCCACAAAACCGCAGCTAAACCCAGTTTTTATTGTAGTGATAGGGTTAATTTTGGCACTATTTAATACATTGACTTAAATTAAAATCCAAACCAAAATTTAAATTCTGAAAAAACAATTTACTATACTATTAAAATGTCATATTGACCTAGAAAATTCATGGAGAAACTTAATAAATTCAAATTATATTTCATTTAATGTTTTTAAAACAAATTATTTGATACTTCTATTAATAAAACAATCTCTACATCACTATTATGTCATCATTAATGGTGAATATTTAATCTATAAAAATTATAAATAAATTACAATGATTTAAGTAATTCATTTAGTTTTCTATATAATATTTACAATAGATTTTCTCTGTTTTTTATACCTATATTAATACTAATATACTTATATAATATGAGTGTGACGTTTTTTTCGCATTCATTGATTTTTATAATATCTATGTCATTTTCATGGCCAAGATTCCATTAAATGATTACATTTGGAACCATAGTTTATGAGGTTCGAATTTATTCATTTAGTGTGATTTTTACATGTGTTAGGGTAGTTTTATAATATTATATTTTCCTTTAATTACCCGATTTACCCTTACCCGTCGTAAATAAATAAAAATTTACATAAGTTACTATTCAACAAAAAATTAGCTGATCTTATTAGATAAAAAATTTTATTCTAATTAAAACCACATATTTCCATTTTTATAAATTCAATTAACAGATATGATTAAACTATGTCTACATTTAATTATGCAGATGTGGCGGGAAACCAGGTAAAAAAGATGTTCAAAAGTTCAATTAATTTTTATATTTAATTCCGTTATAAAAATTATTCAAACGAACTAAACTGAATTAATATAAATATTATTTATGTATTGTGACTTGAAGATCAATTTGAATTAAATTAATTATTTAAATTAAAAAGTTGATTTTTTAGCAAAAAATATTTATTTTTGACTATTCATCAAAAATTGATACTTTAAAAAAAATAAAAAAAGGACAGCATAAGCTAATTTTGATATTTTAAATTCAAAAATAAAGTCTATTTTTAAAAATTAAATTTATAAACATCATTATGTGGTTAATACAATTCATAATTTCTTTTTAAACGGCTAGTTTGATAGTTCATGGTGAGCTTGAACTTGGTGTTGTATGCAATGAAAGTTGTTGAATTATCTAAAAAACATATTGTGGATACATTGGAGGTAAATTCTTTCCTCCTTCAAAATTTTCATCCTCAAAATATCCTGTATATCACTTCATAAAATGGATGAGGTGGTTCTTCATCATAAGGTCTTCAGGTTCCCACATCACCTCTTCCATTTTCTGGTTTTTCCAAAAAAAACCATTACCAGTTGTGTTGTCTAATTCCTCAATAATTTTATTATAGTGTCAAGAATCTCAATAGAATTTTCATAATATGACATATCAGGTTCCAGTTCTACTTCTTTATAGGTGAGTACATGTGTTGGGTCTGGCATGTATTTCTTTAATAGTGATATGTCAAAAACATCATGAACTTTGGAGAGGCTTGGTGGCATTGATAAAATTTTATCTACACGTCTAATTCATTCCATAATTTTAAAATTTACAATTTACGTGGGACATAACTTATCCTTCTTACCAAATCATAAAACACCCTTCAATTGAGATGCCTTCATGAAATAGTGATATCTTACTTGAAGTTCCAAATAATTCATTTGGATATAGGCATAGTTATTTTTCCTAATTTGAGATGTTTTAATATGGGTTTGAATAGTCTTTACTTTTTTTTGTTTCCTCCACAATTTCTAGGACTACAAGTTTTCATTCACCAACCTTATCCTAAAAGTAGGCGTGTGACATCTCTGTCCATATAAAACTTCTTATCGCGCCATCTGAATACTTCAATGGAAGCTACTATTATATAAAAATTATAATATAGGTAAATACTGATCCAATATACCTTGAATGTCATTTAAGTAATATCTCAACATGTCTTTTAAATTTTGAATAGTTCTTTCAGATTTTCCATCAGTTTGAGGATGGTAGACAGTTCTCAAACGAAGCTCAGTATCTAGGGCCTTCTGAATACTTGTCCCGAATAATTATGTAAAATAGGGATCTTAGACAAAAACAATCTATAGTGGTATATACTAATGTATTACAACCTCATTAATGTATAGTCTTTGAATATTTTCAAGTTTTAAATCTTCTCTTAAAGAATGAAATTGTGCAGTTATGGTAAGACGATCAACAATAACCCACATCGCATCATTTCTTATAGGAGTCTTTGGTATCCCTAGGACGAAGTCCATCATAATATCGTCTCATTTCCACAAAAGTATTGGAATAGGTTTCATGACTCTTCTAGGAGGTTGTCTTCTATCCTTTATATATTGACAAACCAAACATCTTAACACATAATAAGCAATCTCCCACTTTACGTTTTCCCACCAAAAAGTTTCCTTCAAATCTCTATAAATCTCGGTGCTACCAGTGTGTATAAAGAAATAGGATCTATGAACATCATCCTGTTGAGTCAATAAGGTTTTTCTTATGAATGTTCCATTCCTTCTTGTTTTGAAAATTACAAACACCTTATCCTTAAAGAAAAATTGATTTCTTAAGGAAAATTTCTTTCTAAAGGAAAATTGCTTTCTTAAGGAAAATTGCTTTCTTAAGGAAAATTTCTTTCTTAAGGAAAATTGCTTTTATAAGGAAAATTGCTTTTATAAGGAAATCACTTTTATAAGAAAAATTATACTTATTATATTTTCATCTATATTTTTTCTTAAGTATGAGATTCGGATTCATTTCTATTTTCTCAGAATTGCTTGAAACTTTGATATGAAGTATTCTGTTTTAATATCCGGATTCTGGATAAGAACTGTGATAAAGTTTCACTCCGAAATCCAGAATGAGAACTGTGATAAAGTTTCATTCCAAATTCCGGATACAGTTTTAATCCAGATTCTGGATACAAATTCTTATGAAGTTCGATGACAAATTCTCATTACGAATTCTGATGAGTAATTCCCATTACGAATTCTGATGAGGAATTCTCACTACGAATTCTAATGACCAACTCCCATTCTGAAATCTCATTCCGAATTCTCTTATTAAACAGATTCTGATTATCTTTGTTTTATACACTCCAAATTTATTTAGACTCCGAAAAAAAATTTGGTTAGACTCCGAACTTTTATTCTCCTTACATTTCAATAATTTGTCTACTCTTTATTATTTCCATTTTACTCCGAAGCTTTCATTCCGAACTTTTGAGTTAGAATTAAAACGATGTCGTACATTCTGTTACACTTGTTTTGTTATAAAACGATGTCGTCTATTTTTTTATAAACTAACCGTTGTCTAAGTGACACGTATACAGGACCCTCCGATCCTTAAGGAAAATATGACCGTTGGAGAAGGAGCTGACCTTACCTATAAATAGGAGCTCATTTGAAAGAGCTCAAAACACACAACAACAATTTTTGACATTGTGCATACATGCTGTTGAAGTGATTTCTAGAGAGCGAGGCTCTTATTAAATCTCAAAGATCCGTGTGACTCCGAATGTTGGTGATTACATTCAAGGACATCCAGGGATAGGAAGACAGAGGTGCCGACTACCTTGAAGTTCGAGGGCTTCCTTGCTGAGGAAGACAGAGGTTGCCAACTACCTTGAAGTTGAGGGCTTGCGGGGATAGCAAGACAGAGACACTCTGATCTTCGTATCGAGGGCTTACCCTGGTGTGGGTAAGACAGACTTGCTTGAAAGTATAAATCAACAGACCTTTATCCAAGGTTTTTGGATACCCTTCTCTTTGGGTTAAAAGACTATTATCTTGTTACTTGTAGTTTTACTACTTGTTTATTTCCACTACATTTTCTATTATAAGGAAAGTATAACTTTCATTTACTTCTTTACTTGTACTCTATTTCATTTAGATTCTATACACATTAAGGTAGAATCTCATATTGTAACTTTTGTTAAGTTTCAATTTCTGGAACCATATTTCTGGAACCTACTTTTGGAATCTCTTTCCAAGTTTGCATTCGGTGTTAGAGGTGTTGTGAATTTTCTTAGTTTAACTTTGTTAAACTTAGCCCTTTTGTAACGCCCCGACCCCAGTTACCCAGAGTCGGTGCATTATTACATAACATTGGCATGATCATAAGAAAGATCAAATCTCGAAAGACCGATTGGTTTAGTAGCCTTGGAAAATGCCAGATATATTCATAAGTTTTACATTACATTATAAAATGAAAAACTACTACAACAACATAATGTCTCAATAGACCACACTATTATCCCCTCATAAAATCCCTGCAGGTCATTCATAACTTACTTCTTCACATCCTGGGAAAAATAAAACATAAAAAAGGGGTGAGCTCAAATGCCCAGTAAGGATAACAATATAGCGGAAAGAATAAACATTTAAGGCAATGTATAACTAAAACAAAAGCCTTTTAAATATGAACTTTCAACATGGTATGGCATAAATAAAATGAAATAATGCCATTTAATTATTCACATGGATATTCTACTAATCGAATAATCACATGCAAAAATCAATAACCACTTTCATAATGTTGGAATGCATAATGCCAGACTATCATAACCACATAGCCAAGGCCTCGTGCCAAGACTGCAAATAAGATTTTGTCAAGGCCTTGTGCCAAGACACTAGTTTGTCTCATGAGACCTACCGATGCATCGAGGAGCTATAGCGGGCTCCACCCGTCACTTATTAAGTCCAATGCATTCCCATATGAAAAGGTTTAAACATAACATAAACATTCGTATTAAAACTAGCATACGAAATGTCAATAATTTCACCATAAACTATGAATGGTATAAAAATAGCACATCCACAGTCAAACATATCACAAAACCTTCAATACAATATAGAAGTTTTGTATCATAATAAATCAACTTCAAATAATCTTAAAATCCATCAAAGGATGTTGACATAGATGAAATCAAAATTCTTTTTAAAGAAATATCTCCTTTTATTTTGAAATCATTTAAGATCCATATAAAATAAAACATTTTCTTTGAAAATATTCTTATAAGCTTGTAAGGAAAGCTTTGAAGATTTTATAACGGCGTAAAATAACCGCACCCGCCGTATAAGTTAAAAAAACATTCTTACCTCAATTATGTCGAAAAGGTTAAAAAGGACCTTGTTTTGAAAACGACGGAATGATTCCTTTATAAACCTCTTATAAAAAGTCAAACAAGGGTATAAATGACTTTAACCCATATTCTTTTAAATAGTAAAAATGTTTTGAAATACATTTCGAAGAAACATGGATGTGGATGATAAAGAGATCCCAGTAGATTATTACGTATAATACAACCTCGGATAATGAAGAGATTGTGAAATAACCCTTACCTTGTACTTTTCCTTGGTTGGGTAGGTTAACCTCCTGTATAATAGTGAAATAATTGTTACTAAATTATACAAGAATCATATACATTAATATGATATCATATATGATTTTTTTTAATATTGATTTGATAATAATATCTTAGTATTATCGCTGTTTCGGGTGTGAACTTACTTGTTTGCTTTTGTATGTTTTGTTACGTAAGACATGTTTGTAAAGGATAAGTTGTATATTATTCAAATCCAGAATGGTATCAAGTCCTTAAACATCATTTTTAAATCATCAAATGATAATTATACTTGAATGGATATGATGGAAAATGAATCTCATCGCGTTCGTGGAGACGGTAGTCCGTACGTACGCACGAACGCTACTTCCATTTAATTTTTATTTTAAAATAATCGAATACAAATGATACATAGGTATATTACTATTCCAGTATAATATAATATTTTATATATGTTACTTAAGTTCATTAACACCATCCTTTATACGTTCCATGTGTGGTATGAACGAGTCATATCATTTTAAGGGGGCGGTAGTCCGCACTTCCTCAAATGAAATTATCGTATGTATATACAACATGAAACGAATAATGGTATGAAATAAAATGGAATTACAGAAGCTTATATATAAAATATATATCATTAACATCATATTTAATTACAGTTCCATCATAATGGCCACCATGAGAGGCGGTAAGATGTATTTGAACAATCATCGTTTCGTGAGGCGTTAGTTTGCCATCCACAGAAACATTATGTTCATCATCCATTAGATGGAGTTGTGTGTATGTGTAGTTTGAATACATCTTATAACAACATCCTAGTATATTGAGGATACTGGTGTTGTTACAAAAGAAAGGAAATAAAAAGAGTTTGGGGGTTGAAGAAGCAAAATAAATGAAAATAATTTAAGAGAAATCGTTACCTTTAATTTAGGTAACTCACTTTGGTTGGAACCAAAGGACTTGTTGAAATGCTTTCTGCCTAAGGGGAAGCTTCAAGGAGGAGGAGAGGGATGTGGGGAGCTTAGTTGGGCAGAGTTTGGACGAGCCAAGTGGCTTGAGAGGTGTGAGGAATGAGTAGAAGTGGTCTCCTTTTATAAGGGGGAGGAGGGGCTCTTTAGGAAAGAGTGAAAGTATTACTTTATAATATAATTATATTCGGTTTATAATGGTCCAAAAATCATTGAGGTCGAAGATAGGATGACTCATATTCTAAATAACATCAACCAATAAGAATTGGACAGGTTTTAGATAATATTTTAATCATTATAATCTTATTTATTTAAATGATTTATTAATGAGGTAAACATTGCATCATTATTGTGTCATTAATAAAATAAATTATTTAATGTCTAAAAATTATAAGTAAAATATCATTATGTAGGAAATCTTTTTAGCTTTCTAATGAATATTTATAATCGAAAATCCAAAATGTATAACCCTATGTAAAAATTGTTCTTCTAAAAGATGTAAGCTTATGCCATTTTTATTTTTATTTTAACTTTATTAATATAATGTGTCCCTACCACATACAAGTGGATCCAAGGGGTCCCCAAATTGACCCAAGGATGCCCATGGTCGGGTATGTGTCCACCAATAAGGTTAGGACACGTTTTAGGGTAATTTTGTATTATTATAATATTATTTTTTAACCCTTATTTACCGGATTTACCCTTTAACCATGGTAAATAAAATATTTACCACAGTAACTATTCAAAATGTCTAAAAATAAAAGTTACCTATTTACACAATTTGAAAATCCTGATTCCAAATATGGAATCCATTTTCCTAAATTCAAAACACAGAAGTGGCAGAAATTAATTTAAAATTAATTCCCGCTGTCAAAACAAAAAGCGTGTTTTTAAGAGGTAATAACTATCAAAAGATTGACACTTGTTTATGTTCGGTTTAATTGTAAAATTATGTCCAATGACCAACATTATATTAAATGGTAAAAATATATTCTAAATATACTTTAAAACCACTCAAATTCATAATTTATCACTAGTAATTAATTTGATTAAAAAAGTTGTTTTTAATTAAAATTTAGTAATTTTCACTATTCATCAAAATATGAAAGTTATCCGAAATGTACCAAAATTTCACCCTAGGCTAAATTCGATATTCCGAATCCAAAAATGAAGTCCATTTTCAAATATAGAATATATATGATTTCAAAAATTAGGTATTACTATTCACAACGGCTAGTTTAATTAGTTGTGGTGTGTGTTAGAACTCGGTGTTGCGTACAACACACGCTATCACATTATTCGAAGGGAAACGTACCGTAGAAGCTTGGGGTGTTACATTCTCCCCTCCTTCAAATAATTGCGTCCTCGCAATTTCTAGGGTATTACTGCATAAAAAGACTCGGGTGGTTCTTCATCATAAGTTCCTCGGGTTCCCACGTTGCCTCTTCCATCTTATGATTTCTCCACAAAACTTTTACCAGACGCGTCGTCCGGTTTCTCAGTACTTGTTCTCTTGTATCAAGAATCCTGACGGGCTCTTCACAATAAGACAGATCCGGTTCCAGTTCTAATTCCTCATAGGTGAGTACATGCGTTGGGTCAGGCATGTATTTTCTCAACAGAGATACGTGGAACACATCGTGAACTTTGGAGAGACTTGGCAGCATTGCCAATCGGTAAGCTACAACCCCAATTCGTTCTAGAATTTCGAAAGGTCCGATGTACCTGGGACTCAATTTTCCTTTCTTACCAAAACGTATGACTCCCTTCCACGGAGATACCTTCAGGAAAACATGATCACCGACTTGAAATTCCAAATCCTTCCTTCGATTATCGGCATAGCTCTTCTGCCTACTTTGAGCTGCTTTGATGTGATTTTGGATTACCTTCACCTTTTCCACCGTTTCCTCCACCAGTTCTGGGCCTACAAGTTTTCTTTCACCAACGTCATCCCAACAGGTTGGTGTACGACATCTCTTTCCGTATAATGCTTCATATGGTGCCATCTGAATACTTGAATGGAAGCTATTGTTATAGGAAAATTCTACCAGTGGTAAATATTGATCCCACATACCCTGAAAGTCAAGGGAGCAAGATCTCAACATGTCTTCTAAGGTCTGAATAGTCCGTTCTGATTGTCCATCTGTCTGAGGGTGGTAAGCAGTGCTCAAATGAAGTTCAGTATCCAGGGATTTCTGAAGACTTTTCCAAAATCTTGAAGTAAAACGGGGATCACGATCAGAAACAATCGATAGGGGTACTCCATGAAGTCTCACAACTTCATTAATGTATAGTCTTGCTAGACGTTCCAGGGGTAGATCTTCTCTTATAGCAAGAAAATGTGCTGACTTGGTAAGACGATCAACAATAACCCATATTGCATCGTTCCTTCTAGGAGTCTTTGGTAGCCCCATGACAAAGTCCATTGTAATATTGTCCCATTTCCACTCCGGTATGGGAAGAGGTTGCATGACTCCTCCAGGCTGTTGCCTTCCAGCTTTGACTTGTTGACAAATCATACATCTTGACACAAAATCAGCAATCTCCCTCTTCATGTTGTCCCACCAAAAATGTTCCTTCAAATCTCTATACATTTTGGTGCTCCCAGGGTGTATAGAGAAATTGGAACTATGAGCATCATCCAGCAATTCCCTTTTTAGATCAGGTATATTGGGAACAGAAAGTCTCTTCCCGAATTTCAAAATTCCATCTTCATACACAAAGTCTCTCAATCTCCCATCATTCACAGCTTTAATCTTCTTCTGAAATTCTTCATCATCGGTCTGAGAACTCTTAATCCTTTCTAGTAAAGATGGTTTGGAAACCATTTGAAAAAGCATTGATGTTTCACCTTCCCTGGTTATTCCCATGTCCATCTTCACTAGATCCATGAAAATTGGATCCCTTTCAATTCTCATCATGTTCAAAACTCCATGGTCTTTTCTGCTCAAAGCATCTGCCACCTTGTTTGCCTTCCCCGGGTGGTAGTGTATCGTACAATCATAATCCTTGAGTAATTCAAGCCATCTCCTTTGCCTCATGTTGAGTTCTTTTTGTGAGAAAATATACTTCAAACTCTTGTGATCAGTATAAATCTCACATTATTCACCATAGAGGTAGTGCCTCCATATCTTCAAAGCAAAGATCACTGCTTCTAACTCGAGATCATGAGTAGGATAGTTTTGTTCATGAATTTTCAACTGTCGTGATGCATAGGCAATAACTCTATCATTTTGCATAAGGACACAACCTAGTCCTTTCTTCGATGCATCACTATAAATAACGTACCCATCATTCCCCGATGGTAAAGTCAATATAGGAGCATTGACTAATCTTCTCTTCAGTTCTTCGAAACATTCTTCACACTCTTTTGTCCAAACAAATTTAACCCCTTTACGTGCGAGCTTCGTTAATGGGTTAGCCAATCGGGCAAAATTCTGGACGAAACGTCGATAATAACCTGCCAAACCAATAAAACTACGTACCTCAGTTATACTCGTAGGTGCTGGCCATTCTTGGATTGCCTTGGTCTTAGAAGGATCAACAGAGATTCCATCTTTAGAGACAATATGGCCAAGAAAAGAAATCTCCTGAAGCCAGAATTCACACTTGCTAAACTTTCCATATAATTCATGCCTCCTCAGAGTCTTCAAGATAATGCGCAAGTGATTTTCATGATCTTCATAGGTTTTGGAGTATACCAATATATCATCAATAAATACTACCACAAATTCATCGAGATACTCCTTGAAAACTCTATTCATCAGATCCATGAATACAGAGGGTGCATTGGTCAATCCAAACGGCATTACAGTAAACTCGTAATGCCCGTACCTGGTTCGAAATGCTGTTTTCGGAATGTCTTCCTTATTCACACACAACTGATGGTATCCAGATCGAAGGTCAATCTTTGAAAAGTATTGAGCTCCATGCAGTTGGTCAAATAAATCATCAATACGAGGTAGGGGATACTTGTTCTTTATCGTTATAGCATTGATCTCCCTGTAGTCAATACATAACCTCATAGATCCATCTTTCTTTTTAACAAAAAGAACAGGGGCTCCCCATGGAGAAACACTAGGGCGAATAAATCCCTTATTACTCAATTCCTCTAGTTGTTTCTTTAGTTCGACTAGCTCTACAGTGGCCATTCTATAAGGGGTCTTCGATATAGGCCTTGATCCAGGAATTAAATCAATGGAAAACACTACTTCTCGTTCTGGAGGATGTCCAGGTAAATCTTCCGGAAATACATCTACAAATTCTTTCACAATAGGTACATCCTCTATTTGAACATTCCTTTCCTCACCGACAGTTATTTCATTCTCTTCCTCCCCGATAATTGAATTAAGTTGAGCTACAGGGGGTGGATCTAAATAAGAATTAGGTGGTGACGATTCTGCTCTAAAAATAAGGTGCTCCTTATCATTATCATCAAGAATCGTAACCTCTTTCTTCTTACAATAAATCTTCGCATCATAGTCCGAAAGCCAGTCCATACCGAGGATTATATCAAACTCAATCATAGGTATGACGATGAAATCAGCAGATAAAGAAAATTTATGTGCTCTAATGGGGACTGATTCACAAAACTTTGTTGCAACGATACTTCCCTTAGGAGTTTTAACTGACAACTCCCTTATTAAATCAAATTGGAAATATCTAATTTTCTTAGCAAACTGGGAAGATATGAAACAATTCGATGATCCAGAATCAAATAATGCATTTGCTAAACTTGAGGAAACCATTAAATTACCTGCCACCACGTCTTTCGGAGCTTCTACCTCAGCAGTAGTGATAGCATAAGCCTGGCCTTGATCCCTTGGCCTTTTCTGAGGTAAGTTCTCCTGACGCTTAGGACATGCATTTGCATAATGCCCCATCTCCCTGCAATTGTAGCACTGAACGTTGGTAGCTTCCTTCTTCCCCTTGCAATCATGAGCTTGGTGGCCTTTTTCACCACACTTGTAACAAACTCCCATTCCCTTCAGGCAAGCACCGGGGTGTTTCTTCCCGCACTTACCACAAGATGGATATTCAACCTTTCCCTTCTTCCCCTTATTTCCATTCCCAGATTGATCAGCAGGTCTCTTCTTCTCTTGCTTTGCTTTAAAGTCATAAGACTTAGAAAATTCCTTTTCGGTCTTGATAGCACATGAGACAATGTCTTCGTACGATGAAAAGGATTGTGAGACTAATGCTCTACGGAGAAATGGTTTTAACCCATCAAAGAAACGATCAATCTTACTTCTTGGGTTGCGAATATAATCTCCAGCATACCTCGCTAACCTTGTAAAGTTAGCCTCATACTTTGTGACATTCTCATCCTCCTTTTGTCTCAGACTCAGAAATTGCCTTTCCATATCTGGTCGATGGTCGCGAGGAAAGTATTTTTCTAAAAACAGATCTTTGAACTCCCTCCATTCCATGTTTGATACTTCATCATCTTCCTTCATGTTTTGAATCAATGACCACCATTGATCAGCATCTCCAGTGAGGCGGTAAACTGCCATGGTAACTTTTTCCCTTTCACTACTCCCCAAAGCCTGAAATATTTTCTCTAGGGAAAATATCCACTGCTCAGCTACTAAGGGATTTGTACTCCCATTGAACGTTGGTGGTTGTTGTCTCATGAATCGATCTAACATTGATCCTCCACGCTGCGGATCAGGGTGCTCCATACGGGTAAGGTTATTATTCATAACCTGAGTAAGTTGTCCCAGTACGGTGATTAGCTGATCAGCACCAGTTGCATCACCAGCCCCACTATAATTATCTTGAGCAGGAGGGCAATCCCTACATGGAGTGCGTGCATTGATACGGTTTCCATTTCTTCCACTAGGCGCCATTTCTAAACAATGGCATAAACTAGATCAGTTTATGAATCAAAATACATAATCCCATACTTATAAAACACTAAACATAAATTGAACTATCTATGGATATAATCCATAATCATAAATATGTTTTCTTTGAGGAAGTATATACTCATAAACCCTTCATAATGATTTGTAAAGAAAGTGAGAGTTATCCTAAGCATATCCCCCGGGAGTGTCGTAACCAAGAGTGCAGCAAGGCCCGTTGTCGTGCACCAGTTCCCGTTCGAGTCTAGCTCAAAGCGGTGTTTTCGGGTTTTACCCCTAGGTACATCTGTGCCAGAGCCGCCTCTACCTGCTCGTATCCAGACAGGGATGTATTGCTCGGAAAACTCACAAAATCTCTACAATACCAAAATTTCTAGGAAGTTCTTCTATACTAATCCTCAAAGTTCATCTTAGGTCTACGTGCTCTAATCAGAGTTTATCTAAATATAGCTTCCAAGGTTTGTACTAAACTTCCTCTGATACCAACTGTAACGCCCCGACCCCAGTTACCCAGAGTCGGTGCATTATTACATAACATTGGCATGATCATAAGAAAGATCAAATCTCAAAAGACCGATTGGTTTAGTAGCCTTGGAAAATGCCAGATATATTCATAAGTTTTACATTACATTATAAAATGAAAAACTACTACAACAACATAATGTCTCAATAGACCACACTATTATCCCCTCATAAAATCCCTGCAGGTCATTCATAACTTACTTCTTCACATCCTGGGAAAAATAAAACATAAAAAAGGGGTGAGCTCAAATGCCCAGTAAGGATAACAATATAGCGGAAAGAATAAACATTTAAGGCAATGTATAACTAAAACAAAAGCCTTTTAAATATGAACTTTCAACATGGTATGGCATAAATAAAATGAAATAATGCCATTTAATTATTCACATGGATATTCTACTAATCGAATAATCACATGCAAAAATCAATAACCACTTTCATAATGTTGGAATGCATAATGCCAGACTATCATAACCACATAGCCAAGGCCTCGTGCCAAGACTACAAATAAGATTTTGTCAAGGCCTTGTGTCAAGACACTAGTTTGTCTCATGAGACCTACCGATGCATCGAGGAGCTATAGCGGGCTCCACCCGTCACTTATTAAGTCCAATGCATTCCCATATGAAAAGGTTTAAACATAACATAAACATTCGTATTAAAACTAGCATACGAAATGTCAATAATTTCACCATAAACTATGAATGGTATAAAAATAGCACATCCACAGTCAAACATATCACAAAACCTTCAATACAATATAGAAGTTTTGTATCATAATAAATCAACATCAAATAATCTTAAAATCCATCAAAGGATGTTGACATAGATGAAATCAAAATTCTTTTTAAAGAAATATCTCCTTTTATTTTGAAATCATTTAAGATCCATATAAAATAAAACATTTTCTTTGAAAATATTCTTATAAGCTTGTAAGGAAAGCTTTGAAGATTTTATAACGGCGTAAAATAACCGCACCCGCCATATAAGTTAAAAAAAACATTCTTACCTCAATTATGTCGAAAAGGTTAAAAAGGACCTTGTTTTGAAAACGACGGAATGATTCCTTTATAAACCTCTTATAAAAAGTCAAATAAGGGTATAAATGACTTTAACCCATATTCTTTTAAATAGTAAAAATGTTTTGAAATACATTTCGAAGAAACATGGATGTGGATGATAAAGAGATCCCAGTAGATTATTACGTATAATACAACCTCGGATAATGAAGAGATTGTGAAATAACCCTTACCTTGTACTTTTCCTTGGTTGGGTAGGTTAACCTCCTGTATAATAGTGAAATAATTGTTACTAAATTATACAAGAATCATATACATTAATATGATATCATATATGATTTTTTTTAATATTGATTTGATAATAATATCTTAGTATTATCGCTGTTTCGGGTGTGAACTTACTTGTTTGCTTTTGTATGTTTTGTTACGTAAGACATGTTTGTAAAGGATAAGTTGTATATTATTCAAATCCATAATGGTATCAAGTCCTTAAACATCATTTTTAAATCATCAAATGATAATTATACTTGAATGGATACGATGGAAAATGAATCTCATCGCGTTCGTGGAGACGGTAGTCCGTACGTACGCACGAACGCTACTTCCATTTAATTTTTATTTTAAAAGAATCGAATACAAATGATACATAGGTATATTACTATTACAGTATAATATAATATTTTATATATGTTACTTAAGTTCATTAACACCATCCTTTATACGTTCCATGTGTGGTATGAACGAGTCATATCATTTTAAGGGGGCGGTAGTCCGCACTTCCTCAAATGAAATTATCGTATGTATATACAACATGAAACGAATAATGGTATGAAATAAAATGGAATTACAGAAGCTTATATATAATATATATATCATTAACATAATATTTAATTACAGTTCCATCATAATGGCCACCATGAGAGGCGGTAAGATGTATTTGAACAATCATCGTTTCGTGAGGCGTTAGTTTGCCATCCACAGAAACATTATGTTCATCATCCATTAGATGGAGTTGTGTGTATGTGTAGTTTGAATCCTTCTTATAACAACATCCTAGTATATTGAGGATACTGGTGTTGTTACAAAAGAAAGGAAATAAAAAGAGTTTGGGGGTTGAAGAAGCAAAATAAATGAAAATAATTTAAGAGAAATCGTTACCTTTAATTTAGGTAACTCACTTTGGTTGGAACCAAAGGACTTGTTGAAATGCTTTCTTCCTAAGGGGAAGATTCAAGGAGGAGGAGAGGGATGTGGGGAGCTTAGTTGGGCAGAGTTTGGACGAGCCAAGTGGCTTGAGAGGTGTGAGGAATGAGTAGAAGTGGTCTCCTTTTATAAGGGGGAGGAGGGGCTCTTTAGGAAAGAGTGAAAGTATTACTTTATAATATAATTATATTCGGTTTATAATGGTCCAAAAATTATTGAGGTCGAAGATAAGATGACTCATATTCTAAATAACATCAACCAATAAGAATTGGACAGGTTTTAGATAATATTTTAATCATTATAATCTTATTTATTTAAATGATTTATTAATGAGGTAAACATTGCATCATTATTGTGTCATTAATAAAATAAATTATTTAATGTCTAAAAATTATAAGTAAAATATCATTATGTAGGAAATCGTTTTAGCTTTCTAATGAATATTTATAATCTAAAATCCAACATGTATAACCCTATGTAAAAATTGTTCTTCTAAAAGATGTAAGCTTATGCCATTTTTATTTTTATTTTAACTTTATTAATATAATGTGTCCCTACCACATACAAGTGGATCCAAGGGGTCCCTAAATTGACCCAAGGATGCCCATGGTCGGGTATGTGTCCACCAATAAGGTTAGGACACGTTTTAGGGTAATTTTGTATTATTATAATATTATTTTTTAACCCTTATTTACCGGATTTACCCTTTAACCATGGTAAATAAAATATTTACCACAGTAACTATTCAAAATGTCTAAAAATAAAAGTTACCTATTTACACAATTTGAACATCCTGATTCCAAATATGGAATCCATTTTCCTAAATTCAAAACACAGAAGTGGCAGAAATTAATTTAAAATTAATTCCCGCTGTCAAAACAAAAAGCGTGTTTTTAAGAGGTAATAACTATCAAAAGATTGACACTTGTTTATGTTCGGTTTAATTGTAAAATTATGTCCAATGACCAACATTATATTAAATGGTAAAAATATATTCTAAATATACTTTAAAACCACTCAAATTCATAATTTATCACTAGTAATTAATTTGATTAAAAAAGTTGTTTTTAATTAAAATTTAGTAATTTTCACTATTCATCAAAATATGAAAGTTATCCGAAATGTACCAAAATTTCACCCTAGGCTAAATTCGATATTCCGAATCCGAAAATGAAGTCCATTTTCAAATATAGAATATATATGATTTCAAAAAGTAGGTATTACTATTCACAACGGCTAGTTTAATTAGTTGTGGTGTGTGTTAGAACTCGGTGTTGCGTACAACACACGCCATCACATTATTCGAAGGGAAACGTACCGTAGAAGCTTGGGGTGTTACACCTTTCCTTTGCTTAAGGAAAACATAGTTATTTGTAACTGACTTTAAAGGTTCCAAAGGAATTTTTAAAGTATACAATTCACCCCCCTCTTGTATATTGAGCATCTACATCACTATTTCGATCCTACAATTGGTATCAGTGGTTGGAAACCTCATACTCTATACCAATCCTACAATTGGTATCAGAGGAGGTCTCTGAAATACTTATACTTATGAATAAGTTTTTCTTGCTCACTTTTTCATTCCGAACTTTTTCATTCCGAACTTGTCCATTCTGAACTTTGTTATTACGAATCTGTTCTACTAACAAATTTGTGTGCCAAGGGTTGTTCTAGTATGGCAGGAATTAATGTTGGTTCGATTGATAATCTAAATCCTACAAGACCACCAATCTTTGATGGTAATGATTATGAGTAATGGAGAGATCGAATGAAGACTTTTGTTATCAACACTGGAGTAGACAATTTTTTTATGCTTATTGGTGATTATAAAATTCATGACAAGGAAGTTAGAACATTCACTAACCAGGAAAAGAAAGAATATCAACTCAACTATAAGGTACGCAATACTCTACTTTGTTCAATGACCAGAAATATATATAGCCAAATTTCTTCTTGTGAAGCAGCTAACTGTATCTGGAAGAAATTAGAAGTTACACACTTTGGAACTTCTAAGGTGATTGAAACTAGAAGAGCTATGCTTAGAGCTGAATATCATGGCTTCAATTTCCCTTATGGTGAACCAATCTGTAAAGTTCAACAGAGATTTATGACTATCGTAAACAGCCTATAGTCTATGGGAGAGAAAGGTTTAGATGATAAAGCTCTTGTGGATAAAATAATTGATATTATTCCCAATGAGTGGGAATCCAAGAGAACAGCTATAGATGAAAACAGGAAGGTCACTCAGATCTCTCTTGATGATCTTTTTGGAACTCTTCTACAACATGAAACCAGAATGAAGAGAGATGCAGACAATATCAAGAAGAAGAATGGAAATGGTACTGTTGCTTTTACTACAACTTCAAATCAGATGAAAGCTAAGACTCCTGAGAGTGTAACCAGATCCATGTATAAGAAAGTTATTTTCCAATCAGAATCTAGTGAGAGTGAAGTCTCAGAAAATGAACTAGCAAATCTTGCTCGAAGGATGAACAAGATATCTGGCCAGAGAAATTTCCAATCCAAGTACAAGAAAAAGTAAATGAACGATAAGAAAGCTGGAGAAGTTACTTGTTATGATTGCAAGAGAGCTGGACATATAAGAGCAGATTTCCCTATGCTCAAAAAGAAAGATAGAAAAAAAGATATTCAGACAGGAACAGAAAGAAGTATTATAAATCAAAAGCTAAGAAAGTTCTGAAATCTAATGACACCTGGAGTGCAAGTGGTGGTGACTCTTCAGATGAATCTTCTGATTATGAATCTTCAGGATAGAAGAATCTTGGTCTTATAGCTAGATTACCTATTGATAATCATTGTTTTATGGCTAAGGTACGAAATACTGAATCATTGACCAATGTTTCTTTAAATTCCAATGATAGTAAGTATTATAACTCTTCTGATGAAGAATCTTCTTCTGATGATGAAAATACTTTACCTACTTATTAAGAAGTCTCTAGGTTTGCTGAACTTCTTGAAATTGAGAATTCCAAACTAAATAAGAATCTTGATAAGGCAAACTCTAGGAATTCTATTCTTACAAAAGATATATCAGATCATTCTAAAGATATTGTTAAGAAAAATGCTGATTTTGAAATTATTTCAAAAAATCTTGAGGAAGTAAGTTCTGAGAAGAACAAACTTTCTAAAGAATTAGAAAAAGTAATTTCTATTAAAAACGTTTTTAGCCTAACTCTAGTTCTAAAACTAATGATTTTGAGGATAAAAACTTGGTTGTAAAACTCAAGTCCGAAATTTTTTCCTTAAATAAGTGTTTACCAAACTTTACCCATGGTAAGGAAAATTTTGAGAAAATTTATTCTCAAATACGACCTTTAAGAAATAAATATGGATTTGGTTATACACATGCAAAACCAATTTTCAGTAACAATTATTTTGTTCCTCAAAGTGCCCCATTTTGTACCAAGTGTCAATGTGGTGGTCACTGGGCAATGAAATGTTCCTTAAACAAAACCCAATCTTTAGGATTTCACAAAGCTTACTTCTCTAAGAAGATTTGGGTTCCTAAAATTTTATTATCTGGAAATCTCGGATCCAAACAAGTTTGCATTCCAAAATTCTATTTTTCCTCTTGATTTCAAGAAAATAATCAGAGTACCAGCAACAATACATGGTACATGGATAGTGGATGTTCCCGGAACATTACTGGTAACAAAAGTTTTTTTGAAAAGATTATCAAAACGAAAGGAGGAAAGGTAACTTTCAGAGATAATGATAAGGGAGAGATTCATGGTATTGGTAATATTGTTCTTCTTGGTAAAACTTTGATTTCAAATGTTCTTTTTGTTAAGGGTCTTAAGCACAACCTCATTAGCATAAGTCAGTTATGTGATGAAGGTTACCTTGTAAATTTTAGGAATGATAAGTACTTAGTTCAAAATTCCAAGGAAGAGTTTATTCTCTCAGCCAATAGGCAATAGAATGTTTACACCTTAAATTTAGAAGACCTCAGAAGACAAGATTTACCTTGCCTAAGTGCAATCGAAGATCACTCTTGGTTATGGCATAGAATACTAGGTCACTGTAATCTTAGGAACCTATGTAAACTCTCTAAGAAAAAACTAGTTAAGGATCTACCAGAGCATAGATTTGATTCTTCTAAAGTTTGTGATCCTTTTCAATATGGAAAGCAACATAAATCTAGTTTTAAATCAATCGGTGAAGTCTCAACAACCAATGCATTACAGTTAGTGCACATTGATCTTTTTGGTCCAACACAAACTGGAAGTATTGGAGGGAAATACTATGTGTTTGTTCTAGTTGATGAATACCCTAGGTTTACTTGGGTCTATTTTCTAGAAAAGAAGTCTGAAGCTTTTTCTTATTTCAAAAGTTTTAGAGCTCAAGTTAAAAATGAGAAAAACCTTCCATTGAAAAATATTCATAGTGATCATGAAGGAGAATTTCAAAATTCTGATTTTAAAACTTTTTGTAGTAAAAAAGGTATTACTCACAATTTTTCAGCACCTAGAACTCCTCAACAGAATGGTGTAGTTGAAAGAATAAATAGAATTCTTCAAGAGATAACTAGAACCATGTTGATTAAATATTTTATTGCTAGACATTTTTGGGCTGAAGCTGTAAGTACTGCTTGCTATACTATAAATCGAGTTTTAATTAGACCTTTTCTTAATAAAACTGATTATGAGTTATGGAATGGTAGAAAACCAAGACTTTCCTACATCAATGTTTTTGGTTGCAAGGTATTTATTTTGAATACTAAAGATAACCTAAATAAATTCGCACCAAAATTTGATGAAGGAATTTTCTTAGTATATTCCACAACCTCTAAGGCTTATAGAGTTTTTAATAAAAATACTTGCTCTATTGAAGAAACAGTACATATAAAATTTGATGAGTCAGGTCCTTTTATTTTTAAACCATCCCTACCTTCTTCCTCAGATGTGTTTTCAAAAACTGATTATCAACCTTTGATAGAAGAACCTTCTGATAAGGATAATGTTCTAGAAGAAATTCCTGAAACATTTACCCCAGAAAAATTTCTACCATATGTTGATGAACAGGTTTTACAAAACCCAAATCAGGTGTTTCTTAAGAATCATCCCAGTGATAGTATCATTGGTGATGTAAATCAACCTGTAAGGACTAGAAATTCTTTAAGAAATGATGTAGAAAATCTAGCATTTCTTTCCCAATTAGAACCTAAAAGTACCGATGAATCTTTAGGTGATGATGATTGGATTAAAGCCATGAAAGATAAACTAAATTAATTCGAAAGGAATAAAGTCTGGACCTTGGTTGAAAGACCTAAGGAAACTTCTGTTATTGGAGTAAAATGGGTCTTCAGAAATAAATGTGATGAAAATGGAGTCATAGTAAGAAATAAAGCTAGACTTGTTGCTGAAGGCTATAATCAGCAAGAAGGAATAGACTATGAAGAAACATATGCTCCAGTAGCTAGACATGAATCTATCTGTATTCTACTTGCCTTTGAAGCATTCTTTAATTTCAAACTTTTCCAAATGGATGTGAAATGTGCTTTTCTTAACGGTTATGTTCAAGAGGAAGTTTTTTTATCAACCTCTTGGTTTTGAAGATACAAAACATCCTGATCATGTTTTTAGACTTACCAAGGCTTTGTATGGTCTTAAACAAGCCCCACGAGCATGGTATGATAGACTTACTGGATTTTTGCGTCAAAATAAATATGTTAAGGGAAATGCAGATCCAACCCTTTTTATAAAGAAAGATAAGAAAAATGTTTTGATTGTTCAAATTTATGTTGATGACATTATATTTGGTTCAAATCAGCAATCTTTGACCGAATCTTTTGCAAGTCTAATGAAATCTGAGTTTGAAATGAGTATGATGGGTGAGTTAACATTTTTCCTTGGTTTTCAAATTTCTCAAAAACCAGAAGGAACCTACATATCTCAACATAAGTATATTAATGTTCTTCTTAAAAAGTATGGTTATGACAACACTAAAAGTATAAGTACTCCTATCGGTACCTCAAACTCTTTAGATCTTGATGAAGTTGGGAAACCAGTAGATCAAACTGCTTTTAGAGGTATGATAGGAAGTTTACGTTACTTAACAGCTAGTCGACCAGACTTAATGTTTTCAGTATGCTTATGTGCAAGATATCAATCCAATCCTAAGGAATCTCATCTAAAGACAGTAAAAAGAATTTTTCGCTACCTTAAGAGAACCATGGATCTAGGATTATTTTATACTTCTGGAAATGATTTTGTTCTAAAAAGATTTTCTGATTCTAACTTTGGTGGATGTAGAATGGATAGAAAAAGTACATCCGAAACCTGTCATTTATTAGGAGATTCATTAGTTTCTTGGTCCTACAAGAAGCAACATTCTGTAGCACTCTCCACTACTGAAGCTGAATATGTAGCAGCTGGAAGTTGTTGTGCTCAAGTGTTGTGGATGTAACACACACTCACAGACTATGGCTTGAGTTTTACTAAAAGTCAAATTATGTGTGATAACACTAGTGCCATTTCTCTTAGTAAGAATCCTGCACATCACTCCCGTGCAAAACACATAGATATTAGGCATCACTTTCTTAGGGATCACACACTTAAAAGATACATTATTCTTCAGTTTTTTGGAACACAAGATCAACTTGCTGATATTTTCACAAAATCTTTTCCTTCTGATAGATTTGAATATATTAAACAGGAGTTAGGAATGATAACCATAAGGTAATCTTTCTTAATTAACCATCTGTTGAAAAAGTCTCCTTAAGCAATAAACTCCTTTTCATAGGGGGGGGGGTACATTTGTTTGATAGAATAGCAATGTTTTTCAATGTTTGTTTTCAAATTTTTCGGAAAAAAGATTTCCGGAATGGAATTTCCGGAACTACAATTTTCCAGAATGGACATTTTCATACAGAATACTTCTGGAATGGAAGTGTTTGTATTAAAAACTTCTGGAATGAATATTTCGTACTGATACTTTCATAACAGGATTTTTTTACCAAATCTTTGATAATATTTTTTTTCTCAAATTCTTGGAAATGGTTTTTCGTACTGGGTTTTCCGTAATGTGTTTTTCTGTACTGGGTTTGTTTTCCGTAGTAAATTTTTTGCGAACTTTGTCTTTTCATTTTTTTATAGTCATTTTCATATTACCCATTACGAATAATCCTCCTAAGCCAATCCGAAAGGTATGATTTCCTTATCCAAGTTTTCGTAGTCATATTTTACTTGCTGGCATTTTCTTATATTTTATTTTCGGATTATAGTTTTTTTAATTCATTGTTTTAATAAAAACCTCAAAAAGATCGGATTCAGTTTTCTTGAGAATTCGTTTTCAACTGTCAGATCTGATCTCAGCTTATCACAATCGTTAGATCAACCGTGGAAGTTGAACCGTCATCTCATTGCCTATATAAAGGGGACCCAAATACTCGTCCCACATCAATTTCAAGCTCTCGCGTCCCGAATCTCTACCTCTCTAATTTAAGGTCGTTCCGAACATCAGATTTCTCCGTTCCGAACTCCTCAGAGGTCATCAGATCCGAATGTCTGTGGAGTTAGCTTCTCAAGAAATGTCATCCTCTAAGCCTATTTCACAATGGTTAGTTTACAGAGAAAGGTTATTCCATCCGGATTTCTTCAACAACTATGATTCTCTCATTTCGTAGAACATTAAGTTGAATGGCTGGGAAGATATTGTTGTGTCCAAACCGGGGAATCAAGATGATGTTTTTTCGGAGTTACTTGTTGAGTTCTATGAATCAGTTTCCTTCTTTAAGGAAGATGATAGGGATAAGTTTTCTTTTAAATCTTATGGCAAGACTTACAAACTTTCTTATACCAAGGAAGAAAGCTTGGTAGGATTGTCCTATGAAGGAGAAGCCGAGTTTATAGATCACGTTTTGCTAGATTCTAAGGGTAGATTCGGCAAAGAAAAAGCCTTGAAAACTCTCGGACTCTAAGATGACAAAGCTCCGAAGATTGTTAGTTTGCCTACAAATTTCCGGATTCTAGAGTTGTGGGTGCAAGGTCTTATCGTACCAAGGAAAGGTGATAAAGAAAGCTTGAAGAAGAGTGAGATCTATATCTTAGATTTCCTGATAAATCTAAGGAAGTTTAACTTCATGAGGCACATTCTTATAACCATTGAGAATCTTAAGAAAGGAAATCTCAGAGCCCAGATTGTGATGTACCCAGCAATTTTATCAATGTTGATAGTTCGGTGCCTTGTGTCCTTCAAGGAATCTTGTAGATATAAGCCAAAGGTTTGCAAAATTTTGATGGTCAGTGATGATACCCTCAAGAGGATGGATGTGGCTTTCAACAAGGAGGCTGGTGAGTTCTTCGATTTACCCAATCAAGAAGAAGTGGCTCTGAAGGCTGGTGAACTGGAATCATCTAAGCCAGTAAAGAAAAGAAAGTTGAAAGAAGTTTCAGCTGAGGTACATGATCCTAAATCTAAGGAAGTTCAAACCGCACCTCCCAAACCAAAGAAGAATGAGGCCTTTCTTGATGAGGTAGTTGCGAAGTGGAGAGCAGATAAAGAGAAAAGAAAAGAAGGGGAACCGCAGTTCGAATTGGACCCTGCGGAGGCTAAGGCACTAAAAAAGAGAACTGGTGATGATCTTGAAAAACAAGTAAAGGAAAAGAAGCTCAAGAAGAAGATGTCGGAAGCCGGGGCAGTCCAAGCGTTGTTAAAGTTTAATGAGATGGTATCCGGAAGCATTCGAGTTCTGAGATCTTTCTCCCTGGAATCTCTACCTGAGACTCCAGGAAGAAACCTTGATTTTCCAGAAGAGACTAGAGCTGAGCATGTCAAGCAACTTGAGCAGATTCAGCAAGTGGGAGAGGAAGAAGTAGTTGCTAAAGGAAGTGGCGAAACATGAGATTTATTAAAAGAAGTAGATGATTATAAGGGGTCGCCTTCGTAACATCTGTCACTACGAAATTCAGAGGCTGAATCATCTAAGTTAGTAACTCCAGAGAAGGATAAGAATGGGGAAGATGTTGTTCAAAAAGTTGTTGATGATATTATTCAAGTATCTACAAGCGATCATAAAACTCCTGATCAAGAATCTATTCCGAAAAAGGACAAGGGAAAGAAACTCCTTGTTGAGACTCTGAAATATATGGCTAGTGAAAAAAGGGAATATAGTGATTCGTCAAAAAAGAAGTTGGAGCTTATTGTGGAAGAAAATTCACCAAGCAAAGTTTCGGATTCGGAGTCATCCTCGGTGGGGCATGACTTTGTTGTCCGGTCTTTAAAGAAGTTGGTGGGAACCATTCCAACCTTCTCAAGTATTGATTCAAGATGTCAGATGCTCCAACATGATTTGAATTAGAAAACTGACTCTGTATCTATGGTTATGGACAAGTGCGTTGAGATTGAGGCTCAGTTAAAAACCTTCTTTGTTGTCTATGAAGCTCATAGAAAATCTTTCAAGAGAATGACAAACTGGTCGAAGAAGACTGTTGAAGAAATGAGGTTATTCGATGAATTTCAAGATAATGTTAATGATGATTTTGAGACTGAGGACAGGAAGATAAATGAGTTAACTTCATCCTTTGAAGAGAAGCTGACAGATGAAAAGAACTTCCGGATTCAAGAAATCAGAGATCAAAATGGGAAGCTCAATTCCGTTTCTCAAAACTGGAAATTTGACAGGGATCATCGGATTGAGTTTGAACAGAAGATGCAGGCTCAGGAAGAAAAGATCAAAGCTCAAGAAGAAAAGCCGAAAGCCCAGGAAGAAAATATTGAAGCTCAATCTGCAAGAATAGTTGTCTTAGAGAAGCAAGCTGAAAAAGATCATAAAGTCCTGAAGAAGATCAAGATTATTCTTAAGGGCCTCATTTTGAAGGAAAAAGATCCGAAATAACCAAATCCGATATTTTGTTGTATCTAGTTTTCTTTATTGCCGACATTTCAAATCTAATGAAAAATGTGCTTCTCGTTTCTTTTGTTGTTATTACTAATTTTTCAGGTAATTTGTTATTTTTTCCATTCCCTCGATCTCTTTTTGAAAATCACAAAGGGGGAGAAGGAAAAGATCCTTAAGAAAAATAATAACTCTAATAAGAGTTTATCAAAGGGGGAGAAGGAAAAGATCCTTATGGGAAAAGAACTCTAATAAGAGTCTATCTAAGGGGGAGTTTTTTATTAAAGAAGACTTTCTCATTCGTAATAAAATGTCACTCCAGAAATCTGAATATGATCCTTAGAGTTTCAAGGCCTAAGGGGGAGTTAGTTGTATTCATCAATATCCTTAAAGCAAAGGGAGATAAGATTTAATGTTTTTCTTTCTTCGTAGAATTTATTTTTCTTAGGGATGTTTGTGCTTTCCAAAAAGGGGGAGATTGTTGAGTCAATAAGGTTTTTCTTAGGACTTTTCCATTCCTTCCTGTTTTGAAAATCACAAACACCTTATCCTTAAGGAAAATTGCTTTCTTAAGGAAAATTGCTTTCTAAAGGAAAATTTCTTTCTTAAGGAAAATTTCTTTCTTAAGGAAAATTGCTTTCTTATGGAAAATTTCTTTTATAAGGAAAATTTATTTTATAAGGAAAATCACTTTTATAAGAAAAATTATCCTTATTATATTTTCATCTAGATTTTTTTCTTAAGTATGAGATTCAGATTCATTTCAATTTTCTTGGAATTGCTTGAAACTTTGATATGAAGTATTCTGTTTTAAGATCCAGATTCTGGATAAGAATTGTGATAAAGTTTCACTCCGAAATCCAGAATGAGAACTGTGATAAAGTTTAATTCTGAATTCCGGATAATGTTTTAATCCAGATTCAGGATACGAATTCTTATGAAGTTTGATGACGAATTGTCATTACAAATTCTGATGAGTAATTCCCATTATGAATTCTGATGAGGAATTCTCACTACGAATTCAAATGACCAACTCCCATTCAGAACTCTCATTCCGAATTCTCTTATTAAACACAATCTGATTATCTTTGTTTTATACAGTCCAAATTTATTTAGACTCCGAAATTTTTTTTGGTTAGACTCCGAACATTTATTCTACTTACATTTCTATAATTTGTCTACTCTTTATTATTTCCATTTTACTCCGATGCTTTCATTCCGAACTTTTGAGTTAGAATTAAAATGATGTCGTACTTTCTGTTACACTTGTTTTGTTATGAAACGATGTCTTCTATTTTTTTATAAACTAACCATTGTCTAAGTGACACGTATACAGGTCCCTCCGATCCTTAAGGAAAATATGACCGTTGGAGAAGGAGCCGACCATACCTATAAATAGGAGCTCATTTGAAAGAGCTCAAAACACACAACAACGATTTTTGACATTGTGTATACATGTTGTTGAAGTGATTTCTAGAGAGAGAGGCTCTTATTAACTCTCAATGCTTCGTGCGACTCCGAATGTTGGTGATTACATTCGAGGACTTCCAGGGATAGGAAGACAGAGGTGCCGACTACCTTGAAGTTCGAGGGCTTCCTTGCTGAGGAAGACAGAGGTGGCCAACTACCTTGAAGTTGAGGGCTTGCGGGGATAGCAAGACAGAGACACTTCGATCTTCGTATCGTGGGATTACCCTGGTGTGGGTAAGACAGATTTGCTTGAATTTATAAATCAAAGGACCTTTATCCAAGGTTGTTGGATACCCTTCTCTTTGGGTTAAAAGACTATTATCTTGTTACTTGTATTTTAACTACTTGATTATTTCCGCTGAATTTTGTATTATAAGGAAAGTATAACTTTCTTATACTTCCTTACTTGTACTCTGTTTCATTTAGCTTCTATACACTTTAAGGTAGAATCTCATATTGTAATTTTTTTTAAGTTTCAATTTCAAGAACCATATTTCTGAAACCTAATTTTGGAATCTTTTTCCATGTTTGCATTCGGTGTTAGAGGTGTTGTGAATTTTCTTAGTTTAACTTTGTTAAACTTAGCCCTTTCCTTTGCTTAAGGAAAACATAGTTATTTGTAACTAACTTTAAAGGTTCCAAAGGAATTTTTAAAGTATACAATTCACCCCCCTCTTGTATATTGAGCATCTACATCACTATTTCGATCTTACACATCCAATAATTCAATTTTTATCTGAAGTATAGAGGGAACAAAATTCCTCTTACTAAATTCCAAAATACCATATTCATATATGAATTCAACCAATCTTCATTCATTCATAGCTTTAAATTTCATTTATATGATCCTAATCATCAGACTATGAACATTTTTTCTTTTCTAGTAAAGTTATTTTGGAAACCATTTGATAATGTTGATATGTTTCACCTTCCATGTTAATTCCCATATCTATTTTACTAGATCCATGAACATATGGTCCCTTTCAAATAACATTTTGTTCAAAACCCCATGGTCTTTCCTACTCAAAGAATCATCCACCTTATTTTTCTTCCATGGGTGTTTGTGTATTGTAAAATCATAATCCTTAAGTAACTCAAGCCATCTATTTTGACTCATGTTGATTTTTTATGGGATAAAATATATTTAAAACTATTTTGACCATTATATATCTTATATATTTCAACATATAGATAGTGTATCCATATCTTCTGATAAAAGATCACTAAAACTTACTCAAGACCATGAGATTGGTCATTTTGTTCTGTAATTTTTAATTATCTTGATTCATAAGGAATAACTCTATCATTCCATAATAGAACATAACTTATTCATTTCGTTAATGTATCATTATAAATCACTAACCCATAATTTTCAAGATGGTAAATTCACTATTTGATCATTGAATAATCTTCTCTTCAATTCTTCAAAAAATTCCTCTCACTATTTGTTTCATGAAAATTGAACCCTTTATGTGTGATCTTGGTTAATTTGTTATCCTATTGGAAAAAATTATATATGAAACACCGATAATAACCTGTAATACCAATTAAATTGTGTACCTCAATTATCCTCATTTGTTTTGGACATTCATAAATGGAATTTTTCTTTGTAGGATCAACAGATATTCTATATTTTGAGACAATATATCCAATAAAATAATTTTCCTGAAGCCATAATTCTCATTTTCTAAATTTCTTATACATATAATTTCTTCTAAAAGGAATTATTACATTCTTAAAGATGTTCTCATGGTCTTTATGCTCTTGGAATATACTAAGAAATCATCAATAAATGCTACAAAGAAATCATTAAGATATTCCTGGAACACTATGTTCATTAGATCCTCAAAATAGAGGGTGCATTAGTCAGTCCAAATGGCATTAATGTAAACTCGTAATGTTAATATATGGTTATGAATGTTGTCTTTGGAATATCATCCTTCTTTACACACAATTTATGATATACTAAATAAAGTTCAATCTTCAAAAAATATTTGTCTCCATGAAGTTGATCTAAAAATAATTAATGCGAGAGGATAATTTTTCTTTATGGTAATAGCATTTATTTCTCTATAGTCATTGCACATCCTCATTGATCCATATTTCTTCTTTACAAAAATAAGTGGGGTTCCCCACTGAGAAACACTAGGGTACATAAATCCCTTATTAATCGACTACAATAGTTGTTTCTTCAGCTCTATTAATTCTACAGCGGCCATTCTGTAAGGAGTCTTTGATATTGGTCCTCCATCAAGGATTAAGTGAATAGAGAACTTAACTTCTCCACCAAGAGGATGTCCAAGTAAGTTCTATAGAAAAACATCAATGTATTCTAGTATAATAGGTACATACTCAATTTGAATATTTCATTCTTAACCCATTGATGATGTTTTCTCTTTTTTCCTATGAATTTCATTTAGAAGAGCAACAAGAGGTGGATCTAGATAAGAATCAGATGATTTATTTTCCTCCCTAAATATAATGGAGTCTACAACATCCTCAGAAATCATAACATCCTTCTTCTTGAAATTTATTATTCACATCATATTTACATATCTAGTCCATACCAAGGTTTATATAAAATTTATCCATAGGTATGATGATAAAATATTTAGATAAAGCATGTCTATATTCTATAATGGGAACTTCCTAACACATCTTTGTTACAATGAGACTTCCCTTAGAAATTTTGACAAATAAATCCCTTAATAATTTGAACTGTAAATATCTAATCTTTAAATAAAACTAAGAAGATATAAATATATCTCAAGATCCATAATCAAGTAAATATTTTGCAAAAATTTTGGAAATGAGAATGTGATTTCCACCACATCATTAATAACTTCAACCACGACAGTTATGCTTGAAAAATACTGACATTTCTCCCTTGGGATTCACTGGTTAATGCTTCCTTACTGATAAGTAAAATCATTTTCATAATGTACCATCTCATTATAGTTGTATCATTTAACATTGGTAGAATATTTCATTCCATTAAAATCAAGAGTTTGGTGGACTTTTTCTCTAAAATTGTAACAAACTCTCATCCCATTTAAGCAAGTACATGGGTGTTTCTTCCCATAATTAATTCATTGTAGACATTTAGGTTTTCCCTTTTTCCCCATATTTCATTTTCCAAGGTGTTTAGCGGCCCTATTCTTCCATTTTTTTTAAATTAATAAGACTTAAATAATTCATTTTATATCTTGATAGCACATTAGACTATATGTTCATATGTTGAGGAAGATCATGAAACCAATTCTATTAGGAGGAATGGTATTAATGTAACAAAGAATAAATCGATCTTAATTCTTGGGTTGCATTTGTAGTTTTGAATATCCCTTTCTATCCTTGTGAAGTTACATTCATACTGTGAAACATTCTCATCTACCTTGTACTTTAAACTGAAAAATTTCATATCCATATCAACTCATTGATCCCGATGAATGTATTTTTCTATGAAGAGTACTTTAAATTACCTCTATTCCATATTTTCTAATTCTTCATCTTCCTTCATGTTTTTAATTAATGACCACCCTTGATACACATCTCCTATGAGATGATAAATTTCCATAAAAATATGTTACCTTTCATTACATCCCAAATAAACACATATTTTATCCAAGGAACTTATCCATTTATAAGCTACAAATGGGTTTGTACGCCCATTGAATGTTCAGAGTGGTTTTCTCAGGAAGTTGTCTAACATTGATCCTCAAAATTGTGGATCAAGATGCTTTATACGATTAAGGTTATTATTCATAACCTGAGTTAGATGTCTCTGTGTAGATATAAGTTTTTCCAGATCCAATTGTATCTCATGTTCCAACATCATTATCTTGAACATGAGTCAAATTCCTATATATATTACATGTGTTGATAAAATTTCCATTTCTTCCACTAGAACCCACTTCTAAACAATGAAATTCACTAGATTAGGTTATGAATCATAGTGTTTAATTTTAAAATATGTAACATAAATTGAATTTTCTTTTCATATCTAATATCATAATAATAATCATGGTTTCATTGGGGACATATGTACTTTAAAATCCCATATAATGTTTTTAAATGAAAATTGGAATTATTTTAGGAATGTCCCCTGGGATTGTCAAACCTGTTGTGCATTAAGTCCCATTTTTATGTACACAGTTTCCATGAGTCATGCTTGAAACACCTTGTTGGAGTTATTACTTTAAGGTATATCTATACTAGAACCACATCCACATGTAGTAACCTGAAAGGGAAGTATTCTACAGGAATACCCAAATATTCTCTACCTTACCAAAAATTTAGGATGTCCGTCTATACATATCGTCAATGTCTATCTTAAGGTAGTGTTCCCTATTTAATGTATTTTATAAATCTAGTTTCATGGTTTGTACTAAAATTTATTTAATATTAAATTTAATGCCCTGACCCTATAATCCCAATGTTGGTGTATTATTTTTTTACATTAGCATGACCACAATAAATAAAATCTTGAAGGATCGATTAGTTTAGTTGACTTGAAATAAGTAGATACAAACATAATTTTTATATCACATCATGAAATGAAAAGTAATATAGTATTTCCACTGAAAATAATCAAATCTCATAGACTATCTCTATAGGTCAGTCATAATATACATCCTCACATCCTAATAGAAACAAAACATATGAAATGGGTGATCTCATATGCCTAGTAAAGAAACACAATATAGAGGAAGCAATCATAAATGATCATAAAATTATAAGGAAAGGTATAAAATTGAAACACAAGACACTTAAACATAACCTTGTGCAAAATAAGGCATTAATTCTTCCAATAATTCCATTTAAACATTATCATGGATATTCTACTAATAGAATAATCACATTTAGAATCAAAAACTAATATCATAAAGAGGTAATGAATAATACCATAAATTATAACCACACCATCAAGGCCTCGTGCCAAGACCATACATAAACGGGTAAAAGCCAAAACTAGTTTGTCTCAGGAAACCTAACGATGCATAGACTGTCTATAAAAGGACCCACCTATCACATACTAAGTTCAATGCATTCCACTTATAAAGGGGGAAAACAGTACCAACATAAACATTCATATTAAGTATAGCATAGAAAATATTAATACATTATCCATAAACAATAAATTGTATAAAAGTATGACATCCATGGTCAAACTATTAATAAACCCTTTAATACTATATTATAGGATTGATCATATTAAATCAACCTCAATTGAAATATAAGATCCAATAAAGGATGTTGAGAGGGATGGAATTTTTTTAATAAAATTATTAGAAGCTTCTTTAGTGAAATACCCCTTTTATTGAAATGAGTCAATTAAAATGTCATACAATTTAAAAATAAAATATTTTCATTACAGATAACCTTTTAATCTTGTAAATTAATCTAAAAAATAGTATGGTATCATGATGATGAAAATAGAATCTCACTCTATATAAGTTAAAAAAACATTCTTCTTGAACTTTGTCGAAAAAGTCAAACCAAGTACCTCGTAAGGAACATGAAAAAAAGATTCCTTTTATAAAATCAAACATGGGTAAAAATGACAATAAAATAAATAAAATCACATTAATAATGTTTTGAAATTCAATTTTAAGAAATATGGACATGGATGTTAGATGTGTCTTAGTAAATCCTTTCGTAAAAGAAATCTTGGATAATAAAGAGATTGTGAAATTAACCCTTACATAGTACTCTCCTTTCGTTGAGTGTGAGTTAACTTAATGTATAATGGTTAAATAATTTTATTAAGTTATAAAAAAATATAAATTATTTATGATATCATATATTATCGTCTTATATTTTTTTCTTAATAATATTTCATTATTATCGTTATTTTATTTGTGACCTATTAATTTTCCTAAGTTAATGTTGTCATGTAAGTATTTCTTCTTATAAATTGGATATATATTATTTATATGAATAATTTTATTAATTCAATAAATATTATATTCATTCATTATAAAAAATTTCTTAATCATTTTGAAATGTTTGTAGTAGAGGATTTATATCATCGCCTCGTGGAGATGGTAAGTCGTATGTACGCATGTGCGATGGTATCATTCGGTAATGGTAAAGGGTAAACAGATGGATTGCATATAAATTATGTATTAATAATATCATGTAATATATATTATCTAAATCCATTATATTTATTGTTATACACATGAAAATAATGTATAGATGAAAAACAGTTTTCACCATGACATGGAGATGGTAAGTCGTACGTATGCACGCATATTGATATTGTTTTTCATTGGATGGGTAAAAAGAAGAATATGGTTGTCATGTAATCATAAAAACATATCATAATATATTAGATTTTGGATTTATTAATTTATTATGGAGAAAAATTTGGAAAATTATGTAGAAGAATAAATTAACTTTGACAGAGTTGGTAAAACAATTACCTATTCTTTAATTTTCTCCTTTTGATTTGCACAAAAGGACTCCATATATTGGATTTATGCCCCAATAATAGCCAATATGATTAATTTAGCGATGTTTGGAGAAGGAATATGTAGGTTTTGTCAGATAAAAATGGATTTACGGGTGTGAATAATAGAGAAGGATAGGTTCCCTTTTATAAGTCAGGGGAGGGAACTTTTAGAAACTCCAAAAGAATTAATTTAATATAAATCGATTTTTAATTTAAAATAGATAAAAAGTGAGTTATTTATATTATCATATGACTATTGGTTGAAATAATTTCATCCAATAAAATTTATACATGTTTTTATTTTATTTTGAACCTTATCAATTGGATTTATCCTTAATGAATCCTTAATATTTTGATTTTGGTAATAATATTCAAAATATTAAAAGGTAATAAATTTTTATTTATATGGTGTAAAATATCCATAAATAGAAAATTTATGATATTTTATAACTTATAATTATCAATTTATAGTTTCTAAATATTATTTTTTAATTTTTAATAATTTAATAAAATGTTATATTTATAAAATATCAATATTTTCAGTTTTGACAATATTCATTACGTTGACTTAAATTAAAATT
The DNA here is from genome assembly GCA_963277665.1 of Viscum album. Classification (NCBI taxonomy): domain Eukaryota; kingdom Viridiplantae; phylum Streptophyta; class Magnoliopsida; order Santalales; family Viscaceae; genus Viscum; species Viscum album. The sequence continues at coordinate 844,751,981 of OY728131.1, read as the reverse complement.
CAAACTGGAATATTAATTAGAACCAAACCATTGAATATAATCTAAAAATATCATAGTCTCGTATAAAATTCATGTACCACCTTAAATAATTCAAATTATATTTCTTTAATATTTTTAAAACAATTTATTTTATATTTCTATTAATAGAATAATTTCTTTGTCGCTATTGTGTAATCATTAATAGTAATTGTTTAATATCTAAAAATTATAAATTAATATTCTTGAGTTATTTTTTATATTTTTTTTATATAGACTATTTACAATCTATGTTATCTTCTGGTTATCTATATATTAAAATTAGTATACTTATATAAAATAAGAGTGTTACATTTTGTCATATTCATTGATTTTTATAATATCTACGTCTTATTCTTGGAAAACATGATATTAAATGATTATATTTATAACCATAGGTGATAAGGTTATAATTTATTCATCCAATTAAATTTTGACATGTGTTAGGGTAATTTTATACTATTACTTTTATCTTTAATTACCTAATTTACCCTTTACTATGGAAAATAAGTAAAAAATTAATAAAGTTTCTATTAAATATATAATTACGTTGATCTTATTAGATAAAATAATTAGTAATGATTAAAACCATGAATTTATATTTTTATAAATTTAATTCACATTTACAAGTAAATTAATTTTAATGTCAATCAAGACGATGTGGCAGGAAACCGGGTAAAAAAGATGTTTAAAAGTTCAATAAAGTTTTATATCTAAATCTATTATAAAAGTTATTCTAATTACCTACATTTGATTAATATAAATATTATTTATCTATTTTTATTTGAAGATCAATTTAAATTAAAATAATTATTTAAATGACAAAACCATTTTTTTAAAAATAATGCAGTATTTATCACTATTCATCATAAATTGACACTTATGAAAAATACCAATAATTCATCTTAAAAAATTTAGACATTCCAAATCAAAATAAAGTATATGTTGAAAAACAAAATTTAAAAATTTTATTATGTGGTTCATACTATTCATAACCGCTTTTAAAATGGCTAGTTTTATAGATCATGGTGCACTCAAACTCGGTGTTGTGTGCAATGCAAGATGTTAAATTATTTAAAAATAAATGTATCGTGGAAGCTTTGGGTGATACAATATGACTGAATTTCCTTGATATTCTCTGATTGAGATTTTTTTTGACTGAAATGATACTTTTAAACTAAAAACACACATTTTGAGCCATAAAGATCACACTGTGTATCAGATAGAGGTGCAGTTAATTCCTCCACAAAAAAAATATTTTTGGATCATTTCACTAAAGTATCAAAATCATATGAATTTTTTTATTAATTTAAACTATTCCTTTAGTCATTTGAATATAAATGTACATTTTAAATAAAAACATGAACATTGAGTCATATCGAACACATTTTATATTCGGTTGACATGAATATGATTCATAAATGAATCAAATGAATCATGGATCATTATAGTAAATTATCATCAAAATACAAGTGTGTTTTCATGGTTTTTAGTGAGGGATGCTTGTTTTTAACAAAAATATTATTTTAAAATGGAAACATGCCCTTCCAGTCATACCGGTCACATCCTGTTTCATATTTACATGTGACTTATTTCTACTCATCACAAATGACTTATGGACATTTTTCCTAAAATATTAATGTAATCTATGAATTTTTTGGTCATTTATCAGTTAGTGTTATTTTTTTAACTAAAATATCATTTGCAACTAAATAAACACACACTGATTTGTACTTTTCCCACCGTATATTGGATTTAGGTGTGGATGATTCATAAATATCATGAATGAATTAAAGATTGTTTTAACAATGTATTATGAATATATTAGTTTGATTTCTTAGTTTTTAGTGAGTGACAAATGTTTTTAACTAAAATGTGTCTTTTAATTTGAAAACACTCAATTCGAATCATATGGTTCACATTGTGTATCTTATTAAGTTAAGTATGATTCCAATATATCATAAATGACATATAGATCATTTTCATAATGCATCAAGACTGTATGAGTATTTTTCATGGATTTTGATTAGTAGAACATTATTTTAACTGAACATCCACTTTTAAACTGAAAAGATGAATTTAGAGTCATACCAGTCACACTGTGTATCCAATTGACATATGTCTAATGCCCACACATTAGAAATGAAGTATGGATCATTTTTATAAAAAAATAATATGAATGTGTTTAATGACATTTTATCATGGAATTAAAATTATGAACAGTATATTCCATTTTAAATAAACACTTGATTTTTGAGTCATAACAATCACACCGTGTGTCAGATTGACATCTAGCTGGTTCCTACACAACGAAAATGACTCATAGATAGTTTTTCAAAAGTATCAAGACAATATATATGTGTTTGTTCAGTTATTGAAATATTTTTTTTCTTAAATGCCATTCTAAAATTGAAAACATTCACATTTAGTTATACCAGTCACATCATGTATCATATAGATGATGGGATGATTCTTAATCCTCAAAAAAATTGAACAATTTTACAAAAACATCAGTAGAAATTGATTATTTTTTTCTCAACTATTAGTGATTTCCATGCTTCTAACTAAAATTATATTTTTAAATTAAAAAAACACACTTTGAATCATATTAGTCACATCTTGTATTACATTGATGTGATTGTAATTTCTACTCATTAAAAAATAATTTTTTATAGGTTTCTTAAAATATTAATAAAACATAATTATTTTTATTGTTTTCTTTGAGTGGCATGATTTTGATTAAGAATTCATTTTTAAAATGAAATCGCACACTTTTCATTATACCAGACACATAGTGTGTCATATTGATGGGCGGAAAATTCTTATATATAAAAAATTAATTATAAATCCTTTTAATAATGTATAAAGACTATAAGAGTGGGTTTTCTATGTTTTTAGTGAGTGAAACATGTTTTTAACTAATATTTCAATTTTAATATAAAAACCCACATTTTGAGTCATTCAAGAAATATTGTGTATAGAATTTAGGTAAAAATGATTACTGTATATAAAAATGATTTATGGATAGTTTTACTAATTTGTAAATACAATACAAGAATTGTTTCTTGGTTTTAAATATGTGAAGTATATGTTAAATTTAAATATAAATTTTAAATCATTTTGCACACTTTCAATCATATCAGACACAAAATTTAACAGATAGAAGTGTGTTTAATTTCTAGACATAAAAATTAATTATAGAACATTATCCTAATGTTTCATGAAAATCTGTGTGTGTTTTCAAAGTTTTTAGTATGTCACACATTTTCTCAACTAAAATATAAATTTTAAATTGAAAACAACCACTCTGAGTTATAGAAAGAACATTTTGTGTCTGATTAATGTGTCTCCAAATACTACCTACGAAATTTGAATTATGAACACTTATCATATAATATAAAAGAAATCCATGTGTGTTTGATATATTTTTACTAAGCGATATATATCTTTAATGAATATTTCTATTTTAAAATGAGGACACTCACTTAGGGTCATACTGGGAACATTGTGTGTTAAATTGACATGAGGTTGATCTATACAAATCAAAAATGATAAATGTTTTTTCCCTAAATTATCACTACTAAATTTGTTTGATTTCCTCAAATAAAATTAGTGATTCACATTTTGAACTAAAATATAACGTTAAAATTGAAAACATACACATAGAGTAAAATGAGGAACAATGAATATCAAAATGACATATGGTTGATCCCTATATGTAAAAAGTTATTTATAAATAATTTTACTAAATTATAAATATAATAAAACCATATTTTCTTATTCTTATGTTATTTTTATTTGTTTTTAATTATAATGTTACTTTAAAATAAAAATATGCACCTTTGATCACACCGACCACAACATATGTGAAATTGACATGTGGTTGATTCAAAAATGTCACAAATAAATTATTTATCATTTTTATTGAGTGGTGTGTGCTTTCAAATAAAAAGTCGCTCTTAAATAAAAACATGAACATTCATTCATACCTACCTTTATGTGTGTTAGATTGATGTTTACATAATTCATACATGTAGAAAATTACTTCTGTATCACTTTCATAACATATAAAGATAATATAAGTGTTTATTATTTTTTTCATTGAGTGGCATGCATTTTGACCAAAAATGATGCTTTTAAACTGAAAACTTGTATTTAGAGTCTTATCAAATACACCATGTCCCAAATTTATCTCTGGATGATTCTTATATTTTAGTAATTAATTATTGGTCATTTTTTATAAAGTATTAATTTAAGATTATTATTTTTTGTTTTTTCCATGAGAGACTCATTTTTTAACTAAAATTTCATTTCTAAACTGAAAATTCACACTTTAAGAAACTTATAAACTGAAAAAAAACACAACATTTAATATCATGACCTTTTTTCATGGTATAGAATGTTTAAATTTATTTTTACCTCTCCTTTTGTTAATAAATGGTTTCCTAATAATATAAGGGACTTTGGTGTAATCCTGGGGTTTGGGATATTTAAAATGAAGAAAATAGTTTATTTAGTGCATAGTATAATGACAGCACATGGTTTGTACTAACCGTGCACCATGTCCTTATAAACCATATGGACTAACCCCCCATGGATAGAGATATCTGTACAATCATTTCACTATTTCTCAAACCATGTGGGTGGCCCAAGCCATGTGGCTTAGCCCCATCTTTAAGAGAGGGTGATTCATGGTTGGTGCATCGGTTTGCCAACCGTGCATCCAATCCATGAGCCTCATTATAAGTTAGGTATTTTTATCATTTTCCTCTTTATCCTTATTAGATTGTAACCAATCATCCTCTGAAATAAACCTCCCTGCATCACGGGTTATGAACAAAGAGCTATCCCATCATCCATGGATCATTCTCCCTCAATCTTGCAAAATTCAGGGTGTAGTTGGATATGAATTAAATATCTATATGAGTCTGCAACCCCACATTCATCTATTTTCTATAATAATAAGGGTTTAATGTTGTCTCTTCATATGAATCCCTAAAACCTTTATTCTAGTAGATTCTTATTTTGGGAATTGTTGGTCTTTTGGGATTTAATTTACTCTTGTGATTAACTGAGTGATTTTCTACGATCATAAGGTCGGTGGTCTACATGTTATATCCTATAGTATTGATATTTTTTCATATATTTTATGTTGTTATTTGGGTTAATTGTGCTATATATTTTATACCTTGTTTGTAAATGATAAATAAGGTGGTTAAATGATGTGTTATTCACCTCAAAATTCCCCTGGGATACATTGAGGATGTTAAGATTGGGCCTTTGGTCATCCGTGGGGTGTGACACCCCCCTGGATATGGTAAAATGTGTTAGGAAATGAAATTTTTAAGGGATTGGGATATTAAACCATTTTAAGTATTCTCCCCTTGTTATCATGGAATAAGTAACTATTTTTATTAACATTAATAAGAAAATTTAGTTATGTAATGTTATTTTGTAAATTAGATAAGTAGATAAAGAGGAATTTACATTTGAGTACATGGTTTGAAAGGGTTACCAATAGTTGTAATTTTGATTAAATTAAGAATTGGTGTATTTATAAAATTCAATATACTATTGAATGTAATGATCCATGGTAATGATATAAATGAAAAGTTTATCCCTTATTGACATTTTTGGTTGAAAAGATAATTGATGGTAGAACATTGAATATATGGTAAATGGTATGGTTGGGAAGTTGGACAAAGCCTACTCTACCTTGGGTCAATTAAGACTAATTTTTATATACCTACAAATATATCTTGTTGTTTAAGATATCAAACTGATTCTCCAAGATCCTAAGGTATGGACATGAGTTGGATACCAAGACTAATGATCCAAGGTACCTTGTTAAATTGATTTGATAAATGAATTCTCCTCTTAAAAAAATTGACACCCTTCTCTTTATTTTTGACTTCTGGAATGGGCAAAATCTGGTTTACTGTTTGTGTGTCCAAGTGAAAACTAATGGTCATAAGGATAATGGTAAATGTTTTATAAGATAATTGTTTACTTTTATAGTCTTGTATATTATTTTTAAAATACTTTCATAATCTATAATTATATTGGATATTATTGTTTACATCAATGGTGGTGTCCTATTGGAGTTTTACTCACAACCTAATAATGTTGACGTTGTGTATCCTAGAAGACTTCATGGTTGTAGGATAGGATAATGTAAATATCCCTATGTTATATGGATAATATTATTGTTTTTAAAAATCACCGATGAAGGTATTAGACATGATTTCAAGACCCACTTTATGGGTAATCGTTCGTTTCTTATTTTTTTTCTTACAGAAGTTTAAACTATCTTGATCTGTCAAAATTTATTATATTAGTTTTTTGTAATTTCCCCATTTAGGAATGTGTAATTTGATTCTTTGTTATCTATTATTATTATTTAATTTTGTTGTTAATCTTGTTTTCCACTATTTTTTTACTAAGGTAAGGAGGGTATATTCTCCACACATGTTTCATTATACCCATATTGCTAGTCAACCATCTCTAGATTTTGGGGAGGCTAGCCTGAGGTCATGTGGTTCACATTCTTAGGTCATTGGATTAGTAGAACCCGGTCCAAGGAATTACACTATTAATCATAAACAGATCTAATAAATATGAAATATCTCTATGAGGAGAAAAAATAGAAAATTAATTCATCATCTTTGTTGAAATATTTTTCAAGGATTGATTGTACTACAATAATATTGTTCTTTTATAGTTCAAAAAAAATTATAGATTATTCAGTTATCGATGGCGTCATTTCATCATGATCTCAATGAAAATTACATTAAAAGGTAGTAGATAAATATGACAAGAAAATGAACTAAAAAATAAGTAGATAAAATGATGAAAAGGTTTACTAAATATGCAGTAAGAAGTCAACTCATCATGATGTCTTTATAAATTTGGAAACAATTTATTTTTACACTCCATTATAAACAAATGTATTTCAACTCTTGAATATGTGGAATTTTCTATGGTCCTAGGGGTGCTATATATAAATATATATAATTATTAATAAATATTATAAATAAAACTGTTAAAATCATTAGAAATGCCTTTTTGGGGATGCAATCATGTTGATGGAATATGATGTTCTTTATAAAATTATAAAATCATTTACGAAGATCTTATCCATTAGTTTTTTTAAAAAAAAATTATAATCATTAAGAAAAATAATTAATTTGTTTCTATATATATTTTGATAGTGAAATTTTTTTAGATATACCCAAATACATATCCAGTTGTAGAATTCGATAGGCTTCTTGTTCCCATAGACCATACTCATTACATGATTTTGGAAATATTTAAAGACCACCATTCTGTAATTAAATTTTCATTAAAACATAATTTAAAATATATAATATGAAATTGTTTTGTAAAGTATTGAATATAGTTTATTAAAAATTCATAGATAAAAATATATTTTTTTAATCCATGCATTGAAACTGAAAAATAAATCTTTGGATTATCAAAATTTATTGTAATGCATAACAAATAGTCCATAAAAATGAAAAAGGAATAAGTAATGAATGAAATGAAAATACTTTTTTTATGATTATTTTTTATAGTTTTACCCCTCCAGTGTGGGTGTTTGGAATATTTTGTAATATATATTTTTAATCTCTAATAATGTGTCTTGTTTGTGTACTATTTTTTAATATTCATTTTCATCCAATTAGTTTTTTTTGTAGAATCTATGTTCAGACTAATGAGTCCAGAATTTTTTTCATAGTGTTCCATCTTCAAATAGTGAAAATATATATTCCAATAAAATATATGGTTAATATTTAAGTGCAATTAACATAGTTGATCATCTATTTGAAAAAAATTAAAACTCACCACATCTATACATTTAAAACTAAGACTCCCATCCATTCATCCATGAGGATTTCAACTACATTCTCATAAACAAAATAGTCTGTAATGGCATCTCTATAAATTTTTTATTAGAAACAATTTTGGTCATATTATTATCTTTGATTATTGCACCTATATAAACAATAAATATTAATAAATATGGTGTCTGAATTGGAATGGTAAAGGTACTCTCTAAATGTATTTTTAATTGGTTGGTTGACACTTTAGATTTATTTTATTCAAATCCATATTTCATCTTATCTTTCTCCAAATATAATAAAGTGTCTCTGTTAATGCCATTTTCATTAATTATTAAAAAAACAATAAAAAATTAATGTGATATGATATACCTCTTTATTAACATGTATTTTTACAAGATAATTTTTTCATGCAATGAAAGTGATAGTAGAAAATTCAACCATGTAAACAACTACATCATCAAAGAAAACTAGGTGCATGGTGCTCATATCATAAGTTACTGGAATCCCGACTCTTAGATGATATTTTGGAAGCTTTTTATTGGGTACAATATTGACTTGGATATTGTACACTCTACCCCTAGTTGTACGATGCTCATATTATGAGATACAAGAATCCCAACTTCGATATGATCATTTGGAAATTTTTTTATTGTGTATTATATCTCTTTGGATGTTGAAAACTCTACCCCTATCAACAAGGTTATGGGTGGGTAATTATAGATAAAAATAAAAATCAATTCCACCATATAGAATATTATTATAATAATAGGAAAAGTATCTTCTCAATTCATATTTTTTTATAATAGTTATGAAAAAATCGATTACCTCTAGAAAGAAATACATTTGAAGGGAATTTCTAGCCTTAAAGCTGGGGGTGGATCATTATGTAGTGGTGTTGTAGTGTTGGCCCTTATCATTGATTCCCTCTCACAAAATCTATAAAAACTAAAAATTACAAATATATTTGTATTCTATAACATTTATTGTATCCTATAAATCACGTATTTTCTTATCTTTACTCCCTTCTCATTTATTTTCTCCAAATATGTTCAAGAAGACACTACAAAACCCACACTTCTGATGTTGCCAAATTGTTTTAGACACTACAAGGACACCAAAACTAGTCATCCTAATTGTATATACAATGTTGATTATTATATCTAAGCAAGTTAAAAAATTTAGGAAAATAGGTATCCATTGTTATGTAATATTTATTTAAAGTGGAATGAATTTTTATTATTTCATAATTACACATGATTACCAACTATTTTTTTCTTATTATTATTATTTCATTATTTACACGATCCTTATTTTATATCACATGATATGGGATATATTGATTTATCAATATCTATATCAAAAATAAATATAATTATATTATTAACAAAAAAAATAATATTATTCTTAAATATTGAAAATTCAATCCATTTTCAAGTTAAGTGCACCCCATCCTTTATTATATTAGGGGTATGATCGTTTTGATTTGTGGAACTTATTTTCATCAATAAACTTTTTTTGAAAAAGATAATAATTCTTAATCAAAGTGATTAATACACTTATTTCCAAGTAATGTATGACCAATCACAATATACTTGAAATGATACCACCACATAATGAACAATAAACATATTAAATATTTCATGGTTTATCATGTTTGCATAAATCTATGGTGGGTGAAGTATTATATTCCAATTATCATCTATGAGATGATTAATTATAATAATTCTCTAAATGGATCTATGAGACTTTCTATTACCCATTTATACAAATCCCATTCAACAATAATCTTGTATAATTGAACTATGTAAGGGATAATGGAGAGTAAATAATCATTTCATTATTTTATTTTTTAGTAAAATAGAGTAATTATATCATAGTGTTACCATAATATTTTCCCAAATTAGTGCCTTCATTCTAGGAATAACACCATATCACATATCTACTTAAATTGGAAATGCATTCTTATGGTGACCCTAATGTGAATAATGAAAATGGAATTCATTTGTATTAAAAGGAAGTTCGTGTTTGGTCCACCAAACCTTAAATATTATGCATTTTCAATTCACCTTAATAGATATTTTTAATTCTATCATGATATGGTGCTTTTATTTTTTCACAGACATAGGTTTTCTCACCTTCAACCATTTACATAGTTTTAACATTATCAATATGTTGTTCTTCCAGACTCATAACATCATCATGTGAAGAAACCAGTTATTCCTTTACATTTTAAGAATCGTCATGTTGAGAAACCTATTGTTCCTTATCACTAGGGGCATTGAAATATGGATAATATATTATCTATAATATTTAATTTATATTATGTCAATTCAATAGTGGATACATAATACTAAACGGCAACAAAATGTATATTAAAATATCTTTAACCTAATTATTAAATTATCTTTTATTTGTTTACTGGTTGAGGGATTTAAACCCTATTTTGAGTATCCAAATCCCATCATTATGGTATACTATAACATACAATACCATATCTATATTGAGATCACCAAGAATTTATTATGATGAACTAATGAAATGGTCATCCACTATTGGATTTAAATTTAACTTAGCAATGATTTTGGTTGATAATAGAGTAATTGGCCTATTTCTATTTATAGGATTTAGTAAATAAAATACTCGTACTACCTATCATGTCATTAGAACTATATATCCTTGTAACCTTTCTTAATCAAATCCACATTCATGAATCCAAATTCAGTCATTTTAATTCCAATCCTTATTTAAACACAATTACATTAAAAATTTATCACATAGAATATTGTATAATCCAACCACCATATTTTTTCAACAATGGAAAAGTATTACATATTCCTGAAAATTAGATATTTATCCTTGGCCTCAGATACAAGCATTGCATTATACAAAAGAGTAAATCAATTATTTTTCAAGGTACTATATTCACAATTGTTTTTAGATAGAATATAATCAATAAATAAATAAAAATTATAAAATAATACATTAACATTTGGTCCTCTATGTTAGGATTTAATCCATTATGAAATTAAATTTTGATTTATAGTTGGATCCTTAAAAATATAATCTCAAAAAAATCCTTTAAATTATTTATTATGTGTATTTTATTTCCATATTCCTTCCCTTAGTGGATTATGTATGATCTAAATAATGATGTAGATGCTCAATATACAAGAGGGGGGTGAATTTTACTCTTTAAAAATTTCCTTAAACAAGGAAAGATCTAAGTTTAACAAAGTTAAACTAAGAAAATTCAAAACACTAGTAACACCAATTAAAATATTGGGACAAAGTATGAAGTTAAAACGTCTAGTTCTATGCACTTGCTTAAATTTGGAATGTGATTTCGAAAAACTAGTTCCGGAAATATGGATCAAGAAATTTAAACTTAAACAATGTTTACAATATGAGATTCTACCTTAAATCGTATAGAATCTAAATTAATCAGAGTACAAGTGTAAGGAAATATAAGAAGATTATACTTTCCTTACAATACTAAATGCAGCGGAAAGACAAGTAGTAAAACTAGAAGTAACAAGATATAAATCTATTAACCCAAAGAGAAGGGTATCCAACAACCTTGGATAAAGGTCCATTGATTTATGCTTTTAAGAAAGTTTGTCTTACACACACTAGGGTAAGCCCTCGATATGAAGATCGGAGTCTTTGTCTTTCTATCCCCGAAAGCCCTCGACTTCAAGGTAGTTGGAACCTCTGTCTTCCTCAGCATGGAAGCCCTCAACATAAATGTGTCGACACCTCTGTCTTCCTATCCTCGCACGGCCTTGAATGTAATCACCAACATTCAGAGTCGAATGAAGCAAGTCTGAACAAGGAAAAGTTTGAAAAAGTCGTTCAAACATTCTATATAAAGCTTGAGAGTTAATAAGAGACTCTCTCTCTATAAATAAATTCAATAGAATATAAGCACTGATATCAATGTTGTCAAAGTTGTATTGAGCTCCTTCAAATGAGCTCTTATTTACTGGAAAATTTCCAATGGTCGGCTCCATCCTCCAACGGTCATATTTTCCTTAAATTTCAGAGGGACCTATACACGTGTCACTAAACCAATGGTTAGTTAGAAACAGAATGGAAAACATCATTTTATAACAAAACATGTATAACTGAAAGCACGACATCCTTTTATAATGAAACGAGTGTAAGAAAAAGAAAAACTAAAGTTTGGAATGTAAGGAAATAAAATTTCGGAGTCTAACCAAAATGGAATTCAGAGTCTGTAATAAAAAGGTATTAGGATTCTGTTTTTATAGGAATTCGGAACCTGAATTCTGTTGAAATCTGAATTCTGAATTTATAAGGAAATTCAGAGTCTGGTTTCACCAGAGCTCAGAATCTGAAAATACAGTGTTCGTAGTAAAACCTGTATAAGTTCAGCGTCGAACTAGTACAATTTCGAAGTTGAACTCATAAAATATCGGAGTCGAACTTGTAAAATTTCGGAGACAAACTCAAAAAAGTTCGAAGTTGAACTTATAAAAGTTCAGAGTCGAACTCATAGAAGTTCGGAGTTGAACTCATAGAAGTTAGGAGTCCAAAATTCAGAGTGTGACTTTATTAGAGTTTGTATCTAGAATTCGGAATGGAACTTCATTATAGTTCATATCCAGAATTCAGAGTGGAACTTCATTAGAGTTCCTATCCAGAATTCGGAGTGGAACGTCATTACAGTTCCTATCCAGAATTCGGATCCTAAAACAGAATTCTTCATATCTTAGCATTATATGATTTCTAGGTTTTGCGTATGAATACGATTTTTATTCTTAAGAAAAATATTGATATGTGTAAGGAAATATAAGTTAGGGTAATTTTCCTTATGAAAGGAAATTTTCCTTAAATAAGTATAATATAGATTTTCTTAAGTATAAGGTGTTTGTGATTTTCAAAACAAGAAGGAATGGAAAAGTCATAAGGAAAACCTTATTGACTCAACAATCTCCCCCGTTTTGGAAAGCACAAATATACTTACGAAAAAGAATATAAGGACATTGAAAATTTTCATTAGACTTTGAAATTAAAACTTATCTCCCTTTGTCCATGGATGATAGTGAATAAAACTAACTCACCCTTAGGCATTGAGACTCTAAGGATTGTATTCTGAATTTCGGAAGTGGAGTTTTCATTATCATGCGGATGAAAAACATCGTAATGAGAAACTCCCCCTTACTTTAAAGATATCCTCACTTAGAAATTTTTCCGTCTCTATTTTAAATTTTTCCTTCTCCTCTTTTAAGTAGTTCTCTTTACTTCTTCCCCTTTTTGATTTTCAAAAATAATTTAAGGGAATGGAGAAGAAATAGAGTACCTAAAACATTAGTATATAACAACACAAGATACAACCTTCCAAAAATTTCATTAGAGTTGAGAAAATTTTTACAAGGAAAGACAAATGCAACAAAAGATCAGATTGAGTTTATTTGTCGTCCTTTTCCTTCGGAATTAGCTTCTTCAACAAGGTTTTTAGTTTCTTTAAATCTCTTTGATCCTCCTCAGCTTGCCTTTCCAAAGCTTTTATCCTTTCATCTTGAGCTTTCAAAGATTCTTCCTGAGCCTTCATGGCCTCGTCTTGCATCTTCACTAACTCATCTTGCTTTACAAGTCTTTTCTCAAGCTCAATCCAGATATCTCTATCCCTTATAAAATTTTGAGCAAGGGAGTTAGCTTTATCATTCAGTTCCTTCACTTGTTGACTCCGAGAACTTTGATCAATGTTCAGCTCATCCTGAAGATTCATAATCTTGTTATCCTTGGTGTCAAAGGCATCTTTCACCTCATTCTGAAAATGATCAAACTCATCCATGTCTTCTTCAATTTTCATAGACCACAAAAGGATTTCGCTACATGATTTCCTCTGTAAATCATAATTGATAAGGAAATTTATATGGTCAGCCTCAATTTTCACACACTTATCCATCAATATGGATAAGGATTCTGATTTCTGATTTAGACTATGTTGCAGCCTCTGGAATCTAGAGTCAATAGTTGGAAAAATCAGAATGGCCTCCACTAATTTTTTCAAAGATTCAACAACAAAGTCATGACGGTGTGCTCATGACTCCAAATCAGAGACCTTTATTGGAGATTTCTCTTCTTCAACCTGAATTAGCTTTCTTCTAGAAGAACCACCCACTTCTCTCATCCTAATAATATCTTTTATTAGAGTATCCATGAGTACTTTCTTACCTTTATTAGTTTTCAGAATCGGGTGATCATATAGAGACTTTTCCTCACTCTCTGATAGTTGAACAATCTGTTCTTCATCTATTTTCTCCTTATGTGTTCCTTCATGAAGATAATACTTTTTATAAGATTATTCCTCATCATACAAAACATTTTCTTCCTCTTCCTATTGCTTATCATCATTCTTTCAATTTTCTTTCTCAACTCCCTTTCCTAGAGTGACTAATTTTTCGTAATCATCCTTTTCTTGATAAACTTATACTTGTTTGAGAAAGTCATCTAGATCATCACTTCCTTCTTCTTCTTCTTCTTCTTCTTCAACAACCTTTTCACCCTTAGACTTTTTAGAAGTGGAGTACTTCTTCCCATGAGTCTCTGGTAATGATTGGACATCAATGGTTTCCGGAATGGGAATCTTCTCAGAAGTTCTTTCAGTATCTCTCAACAGAGATTGTACAAGCTTAGCATCAGACATATTTTTCTTTATCTTTTTCTCGTTTTCATGTTCCTCTAAAAAATTAGCAGCTTTTTCTCTAAAGTCCTTAGCCTCAGTAGGGTCCAATCTAAACTGTAGATCCCCTTATTTCCTCTTCTCTTTGTCTTCTCTCCACTTAGCAGTTACCTCATCTGGATATGCTTTCTGTTTTTTCGGCTTGGGAGGTGCGGATTGAGTTTCCTTAGCTTTGTGGGTTTTGTATTCAACAAAAAATTCCTTAAGCTTCCTCTTCTTACTAACATTCTTCACTGGTTCATCCTTCTCGACATTTTCTAGAATTCTTTCAGCCTCTCCCTCTGGTAAAGGGTATAATTCTCTGGATTCATCAAAAAAACAAATTTTCATCCTCTTTAATCTGTCATCCCTTACTAGCATTACCTTGAAATTTCTTTGCATCGAAGTGCAAGAAACTTTTAATGAATCAAGTCATCTGATGATAAATTTAGAAATTTGGGCTGGATACATTATGATTTGAGCATTCAGATTCCCTTCATTGATATTCTTACCTGTAATCAAAACATGCCTCATTAGATTTATCTTCCGTAGATTTACCAAGAAATCTAGGACAAAAATATAACTCTTCTTGAGATTATCCTTATCACCCCTTCTTGGTATGAGAAAACCTTTTACCCACAGTTGTAGAATCCGATTATTCAGAGAGAGATGAGAAATCTTAGCAGACTTGGCATCTTTAAGTCCAAGAAATTTCAATGCCTTAACGTTGTTGAAACTTCCTTGCTGATCTGAAAGCTTATGTGAACAAAACTCAGCTTCACCTTCATAAGACAAGCCCACCAATCTTGCAGCATTGGTGTATGATAATTTTTAAGTGTTTCCATAAGACTTAAAAGAAAACAACTCTCTTCCATCTTCCTTAAGGAAGGAAAAAGACTCGTAGAACTCAACAAGTAAATCTATATAAACCAGATCTTGTTTCTCTTGCTTCGATAAGAAAAACTCCTCCCAACTATTCAATTTGATATTCTTAGATATAAGAGAATCATACTTGAAAAAACTCAGATGTACAAACCTCTCCCTATAAGCTAACCATTTTGAGATTGGCTTTGAGGTAGACATATCATGGGAAGTATCTTCAACAGACATTCAGAATAGAGAGTTCTAGAGGAGTCATAACAGGCTTAAAAAAGATCAGAACCTTCCTTAAGAAGAGATTCAGTGATTCGAGACGCGAAAGCATTGAAAAACCGATGTGGGATGACCCTCGGGGATCCCCTTTATATAGGCGTTGAGACGACGGTTCAGTTTCCATGGTTGATCAAACGGTTGAGATACATTGAGATTTGATCTGACGGTTGAGAACACACCCACAAGGAAATATTGAATCCGATTTTTTGAGGTTTTAAGAAAAACAATCAGATTTAAGAAAACTAGAATCTGAGAAATTTTAAAACTCATAGGAAAATACTAGCAATAAAAATATGAGTACGAAAACATAAGTAAGGAAATCATACCTTTCAGATTGACTAGGAAGTTTTTTCATAATAGGTGATATTATTCATGAAGAAAAATTGACTATGAAAAACTAACTATGAAAAACATAATGTTGAAAAGGCTTTGAGTACCAAAACTCCAGTATGAAAAGTATGAGTATGAAACATTCCAGTAAGAACAGTATGAGTACAAAAAATTCAAGTACGAAAAGTATGAGTATGAAAAATTTCATTATGAAAATTATGAGTATTCATTATGAAAATTTCAGTTCTGAAAACATCATTACGAAAATTCCAATTCCAAAAATTTCCATTCCGAAAATTTAAGTTCCGAAAATTTTCATTCCTAAGATTTCAGTTCCGAAAATTTTCATTTCAAATATTTTAGTTCCGAAAATTTTGAAAAATGTGTTACAAAAATTTTAGTTAGAAAATTTTGAAAAACTGACTATGAAAATTTTGATTACAAAAGCAAGAAAAACTTACTATAAAAATTTTTATTATCCTAACATGCAAATGTACTCCCCCTATGGAAAAGAGATTATTACTGTAAGGAGAATTGTTTAATGAGAAGTTAATGAAGCAAGATTACCTCACGGCTATCATTCATATCTCCTGTTTAATGTATTTAAATATATCGGAAGGTAAAGATTTTGTGAAAATGTCAACAAGTTGATCTTGTGTTCCGATAAACTGAAAAATGATATCTCCTTTAAGTGTGTGATCCCTAAGAAAGTGATGCCTAATATCTATGTGCTTTGCATGGGAGTGGTGTGCAGGGTTTTTACTAAGGGAAATGGCACTTGTTTTATCACACAAAATTTGAGTCTTGGTAAAACTCAATCCATAGTCTGTGAGTGTGTGTTTCATCCACAACACTTGAGCACAACAACTTCCAGCTGCTACATATTCAGCTTCAGTAGTGGTGAGTTCTACTGAGTGTTTCTTCTAGAAGGACCAAGAAACCAATGAATCTCCTAAGAAATGACAAGTTCCAGATGTACTTTTTCTATCCATTCGATATCCACAAAAGTCAACATCCAGAAATCTTTTTAAGATAAAATCATTTCCAGAAGTATAAAATAATCCTAGACCAACGGATCCTTTTAAGTATTGAAAAATTATTTTCACTGCCTTTAAATGATATTCCTTAGGATTGGATTGATATCTTTCACATACGAATATTGGGAACATAAAGTATGGTCAACTAGCTGTCAAGTATAGTAGGCTTCTTCTCATACCTCTAAAAGATGTTTGATCAAATGGTTTCCTAGCATCATCAAGATCAAGCGTGTTTGAGGTACCAATGTAAGTACTAATACCTTTAGTGTTGTCATAACTATACTTTTTAAGAATATATTTAATATAATTATGTTGGGATATGTAGATTCCTTCTGGTTTTTGAGAAATTTGAAAACCAAGGAAAAATGTTAACACACCCATCATACTCATTTCCAAATCAGATTTCATTATATCCGCATATGAATCAGTTAAAGATTGATGAGTTGAACCAAATATAATGTCATCAACATATATTTGAACAATCAAAACATTTTTCTTATCATTATTTATAAAAAGGTTTGGATCATCATTTCCCTTAACTTAGTTATTTTGAAGAAAAAATCATGTAAGTCTATCATACCAAGCTCGTGGGGCTGGTTTAAGGCCATAGAAAGCTTTGGTAAGCCTAAAAACATGATCAGGATGTTTTGTGTCTTCAAAACTAGGAGGTTCTTCAACATAAAATTCCTCTTGAACATAACCGTTAAGAAAATCACATTTCACATCCATTTGAAAAAGTATAGAATTAAAGAATGCTGAAAAGGGAAGTAAGATACGAATAGATTCAAGTCTAGCTACTGAAGCATAGGTTTCTTCATAGTCTATTCCTTCTTGTTGATTGTATCCTTTGGAGACTAGTATAGCTTTATTTCTAACAATGAATCCATTTTCATCACACTTGTTTCTGAAGACCCCCTTTACTCCAATAACAGATGTTTCCTTTGGCCTTTCAACCAAGGTCCAGAATTTATTCCTATCGAATTTATTTAGCTCATCTTGCATGGCTTTGATCCAATCATCATCACCTAAATCATCATTAGTGCTTTTTGGTTCTAATTGGGAAAAATGCTAGATGTTCTACTTCATTCTTTAAGGAACTTCTAGTCGTTCCAGGTTTATTTACATCACCAATGATACAATCACTGGGATGATTCTTTAGAAAAACCTGACTTGGGTTTTGTAAAACCTGTTCAACAACATAGGGTAGAAAGTCTTCTGGGGTAAATGTTTCAGAAGAATCTTCTTGAATATTTTCCTTATCAGAAGGATCTTCTAACAATGGTTGATAATCAGTTTTTGAAAACACATCTGAGGATGTTGGTTGGGATGGTTTAAAAACAAAAGGATCAGATTCATAAAATTTTATATGCACTGTTTCTTCAAAAGTAAAAGTGTTTTTGTTAAAAACTCTATAAGCCTTAGAAGTTGTGGAGTAGCCTAAAAAAATTCCTTCATCAGATTTTGGTGTGAATTTGTGTAAGTTATATTTAGTATTATGGATGAATACCTTGCAACCAAAACCCTTGAAGTAGGAAAGTCTAGGTTTTCTACCATTCCATAACTCATAAGGTGTTTTATTAAGAAAATTTCTAATCAAGACTCCATTTATAGTATAACAAGCAGTACTTACAGCTTCAGCCCAAAAATGTCTAGTTATTGAATATTCACTCAACATGGTTCTAGTTATATCTTGAAGAATTCTATTTCTTCTTTCAACTACACCATTTTGTTGAGAAGTTCTAGGTGCTGAAAATTTGTGAGTAATACCTTTTTTTTACTACAAAAGGTTTCAAAATTAGAATTTTGAAATTCTCTTCCATGATCACTATGAATAGTTTACAGTGGAAGGATTTTCTCATTTTTAACTTGGTCTCTAAAACTTTTGAAATAGGAAAAATCTTCAGACTTCATTTCTAGAAAATAGACCCATGTAAATCTAGTGTAATCATCAACTAGAACAAACACATAGTATTTTCCTCCAATGCTTCCAGATAGTGTTGGACCAAAAAGATCCATCTGAACCAACTGTAATGCATCAGTTGTTGAGACTTCACCGATCAATTTAAAACTATATTTATGTTTCATTCCATATTGAAAAGGATCACAAACTTTAGAAGAGTCAAATCTATGATCAGGTAGATCCTTTACTAGTTTTTTCTTAGAGAGTTTACTTAAATTTCTAAGGTTACAATGACATAGTCTTCTATTCCATAACCAAGAATGATCTTCCATTGCACTAAGGAAAGGTAAATCTTGGCTCCTAATGTCTTCTAAATTAAAATTTTAAACATTATCTTGCCTATTGGTAGAGAGAATAAACTCTTCCTTCGAATTTTGTACTAAGTACTTATCATTCCTAAAATTCACAAGGTATTCTTCATCACATAATTGACATTCGCTAATGAGGTTGTTCTTTGGACCCTTAACAAACAAAACTTTTGAAATCAATGTTTTACCAAGAATAACAATATTACCTATACCAACAATTTATCCCTGAGAATTATCTTTGAAAGATACTTTTCCTCCTTTTGTCTTGATAATCTTTTAGAAATAGCTTTTGTTACTAGTCATGTGTCGGGAATATCCATTATCCATGTACCATGTATTGTTGTTGTTACTCTCCCTATTTTCTTGAAAATGAGAAAAGAATTAGACTTTTAGAATCCAAAATTGTTTAGATCTGAGATTTTCAGATAACAAAATTTTTGGAATCCACAATTGTTTAAGGAAATATTCTTTATGAAACCCAAGAGATTGAACTTTATTCAAAGAACTGTTTTTCTTCCAATGCTCACAACTTTGACACATAGTTCAAAAAGGGGCTTTACAAGGAACAGAATAGTTGTTTTTAAAAAACTTGTTTTTGGTGAGTATAACCTACTCTAGTAGTGTTTCCTTTAGGTTTAATTTGAGAATACATCTTTTCATAATTTTCTTTCCTAGAAGTAGATTTTGCAAGAAGCTTCTTAAGATAAAAAAATTCATATTTTAGTCTGACGACTAAATTCCTATCCTCAGGAATCATTTCCTTAGAGATAGATTTTTCCTCAAAAACATTCATTTTTAAAATAGTATTCTTAAGATCATTAGAAAGTTCTTCCTTATCAGAATTTTCTTTCTCAAGGTCTTTAAAAAGTTTTTCTAAAAACTCTTCTTTATCTTTATGATCTGGAGAAAGATCTGAAATCTCTTTTTTAAGTAATTCTTCCCTAGTATTTTCCTTGTCTAACTTCTTAGAAATTTTAACATTTTTTGCTTCAAGTAACTTGTCAAATCTAGATACTTCTTCATATAAAGTTTCTTTATTTTCTGAGGATGAAGTATCTTCATTAGAAGTACTATTTTTGGAATAGTAATTCTTATCAAGAGATAAATTTATTAAAGCCTCGATAGAGCGTACCTTGTCCATAAGACCTGTATGTGGAAAAGAAGTATTAGCAATGAATCCCATATTCTTCTAAGATGATTAATTATATTCTGAAGATTTACTTTCTGAAGAGTCTCCACAGCTAGCACTCCAAGTAGTATTAGCTTTCTGGATTTTCTTAGCTTTAGCTTTGTAGAACATCTTCCTGTTCCTTTTAGAATGCCTTTCTTTTCTTTCTTTCTTTTTAAGCATAGGGTAATCAGGTCGTATGTGTCAACTTCTCTTGCATTCGTAGCATGTGACTTCTGAATCTTTCTTATCTTTCCTTTCCTTCTTCTTATACCTAGATTGGAAATTTATTTGACCAGCTATCTTGTTCATTCTTCACGCAAGATTATCTAACTCATTCTATCAGACTTCACTCTCACTAGATTTGGATTGGATAGTAACCTTCTTAGACTTGGATCTAGTTACTCTCTCATGATTATTTGCTTTTATGTGATTTGATTTTGTAGTAAAAGAAACTGTACCATTCCCATTATTTTTATTGATGTTTTCAGCATCTCTCTTCATTCTTGTTTCATATTGGAGAAGAGTTCCAAATAGCTCATCTATGGAAATTTGAGTAACCTTCCTATTTTTATCAATTGTTGTTCTCTTTGATTCCCACTCATTGGGTATAACATCAATGATCTTATCCACAAGAGCTTAATCATCCAGACATTTCTCTCCCATAGATTGTAATCTATTCATGATAGTCATAAACCTTTGTTGCACCTTACAAATAGGTTCTCCATAGAAAAAATTAAAACCCTAGTATTCTGCTCTCAACATAGTTCTTCTAGTATCAATCACTTTAGATGTACCAAAATGAGTAACTTCAAGTTTCTTCCATATACAGTTAGCTATTTCACAAGAATAAATTTGGCTATATATGTTCCTAGTCATTGAACATAGTAGAGTATTGTGCACCTTATAGTTTAGTTGATAATCATGCTTCTCTGGGTTGGTGAAAGTACTTACTTCCTTATCAGAAATTTTATAACCTCCAGTAAGCATAAAAAAGTTATCTACCCTAGTATTGATAACGAAAGTCTTCATTCGATCTCTCCAATACTCATAATCATTGTCATCAAAAATTGGTGGTCTTTTAGGATTTAAGTTGTCGATGGAACCAACATTGATTCCTGCCATCTTTAAGAAAGACTTTCTACACAAAAACATGTTAATAACAAATCTTTAGATTCAAGGAAAATATTACTATGAAATGAAAATATAGAACAAAGAAAAACTGAGCAATAAAAACTTATATGTGAATATAAGTATTTCAGAGACCTCCTCTGATTCCAATTGTAGGATCAAAATAACGATGTAGATGCTCAATATACAAGAGGGGGTGAATTGTACACTTTAAAAATTTCCTCAAACAAGGAAATATCTAAGTTTAACAATGTTAAACTAATCAAATTCACAATCCTCTAACATGAATTAAAAGATTGGGACAAATTATAAAGTTACAAACTTCTAGTTCTATGCACTTGCTTAAATCTGGAAAGTGACTCCGAAAAGCGGATTCTAGAAATATGGATCCGGAAAATGAAACATAACCAATGTTTAAAATATGAGATTCTACCTTAAATCATATAGAATCTAAATTAATCAGAGTTAAAGTGTAAGGAAATATAAGAAGATTACACTTTCCTTAAAATACTAAATGCAGCAGAAAGACACGTAGTAAAACAACAAGTAACAAGATATAATAATTTTAACCCAA
The DNA here is from genome assembly GCA_963277665.1 of Viscum album. Taxonomy (NCBI): domain Eukaryota; kingdom Viridiplantae; phylum Streptophyta; class Magnoliopsida; order Santalales; family Viscaceae; genus Viscum; species Viscum album. Next base: position 844,729,774 of record OY728131.1, on the reverse strand, counting down.
ATAGAAGGGTATCCAACAACCTTGGATAAAGGTCCCTTGATTTATACTTTCATGAAATTCTATCTTCCCCACACCAGGGTAAGCCCTCGATACGAAGATCAGAGTCTCTATCTTGCTATACCCACAAGCCCTCAACTTCAAGGTAGTTGGAACCTCTGTATTCCTCAATAAGGAAGCCCTCAACTTCAAGGTGTTGGCACCTCTGTCTTTCTATCCCCGGAAGACCTCGAATGTAATCACCAAAATTCGGAGTCTCACGAAGCAAGTCTGCACAAGGCAATGTTTGAACAAGTCATTCAAACTTTCTGCATGAATCTTGATTGTTAATAAGAGCCTCTCTCTCTAGAAATCACTTCAATATAATATAAGAACTGATTTTAATGTTGTCGAAGTTGTATTGAGATTGTTAAAATGAGCACCTATATATAGGAAAATTTCCAATGGTCATCTCCCACCACCAATGTTCATATTTTCCTTAAATTTCAGAGGGACCTGTACACGTGTCACTAAACCAACGGTTAGTTAGAAACAGAATGGACGACATCAATTTATAACAAAACATGTATAACTAAAAGAACGACATCGTTTTATAATGAAACGAGTGTAAGCATAAGAAAAACTAAAGTTTGGAATGAAAGAAAATAAATGTTCGGAGTCTAACCAAAATGAAATTCGGAGTCTATAATAAGATGATATTCGGATTCAGTTTTTATAGGAATTCAGAACCTGAATTATGTTGAAATCCGGAATCTGAATTTATATGGAAATATAGAGTGTGGTTTCACCAGAGTTCAGAATCTGAACTTACAGAGTTCGTAGTCGAACTTGTAGAAGTTTGGAGTTGAACTAGTAAAAGTTCGGAGTCGAACTCATACAAGTTCAGAGTCGAACTAGTAAAAGTTCGGAGTCTAACTCATAAAAGATCAGAGTTGAACTTATAAAAGTTCGGAGTTGAACACATAAATGTTCGGAGTCGAACTCATAGATTTTCGGAGTCCAAAATTAGTGGTGGAACTTTATTAGAGTTCATATCCAGAATTCGGAGTGGAACTTCATTATAGTTCATACCCAGAATTCGGAGTGGAACATCATTAAAGTTCCTATCTAGAATTCGGAGTGGAACTTCATTATAGTTCCTATCCCGAATTTGGATCCTAAAACAGAATGCTTTATATCTTATCATTATATTATTTCAATGTTTTGGGTATGAATCCGATTTTTATTCTATATAAAAATATTGATATGTGTATGGAAATCTAGGTTAGGGTAAATTTCCTTAAGAAAGGAAATTTTCCTTATAGAAGTAAAATATAGATTTGATTAAGTATATGGTGTTTGTGATTTTCAAAACTATAAGGAATGGAAAAGTCATAAGGAAAACCTTATTGACTCAACAGATTAAAATGCCAAATAATTACTTTTTTTGGTTTCAACTTATGGTAAAGCCTCTAAGATTTTATGGAAAATATAAAGGGGGTCATGGACACTCAATATAATGGTAATTATGACAAATTGAATTCCAAAAAATCATTTACCTAGAACTCACCATTTATGATGAGGTTTCAAAAGGCCAATTCTCTCCATATAATATGGTAGTGGATGTAAAATTTAATGGCTTCCTCAAAAATGTATCACTCCGTATAGCAAAATTTTGGATGAATATAAATTTTGATATGCCCTTTCAAAAACATCATATATTGATCAATGTGATACATCAATCTATATTATATAGGAAAAAATAATTGGATCTCTCTAACCAAGTTAACCATAATGTGAACCATTTTAATATCCTCATTTTTATATAAATTTTTTGTGATAATTTAAATGTATTTTAGTGGGTTTTTTAAAAAAAATACTAAACTCCTACTCTAATGTATGAAAGTGGTCTACGTAAGGGTAAAGGTAGTTTTAATCCCCCATGTCAAGGTATTGAGGAAATTACCTTTTATTTATAATGGTATCCATTAAATTTCATGGTTTATATCTGGGTAAACCACGGATCCCATGTGTTTGTTAAGGGTAACCACAACATGTGTATGGGTATGCAACAAGAATTATTTATTGCATATGGGTAAATTCTAAGCTATGTAAAGGTACCATGCAATGTGTAAGGGTGCCAGGAACCCATGTAAGGGTAAAACCTTAGCTATATAAGGGGATTTGGTGCTCATGTAAATGTATTATTCACTATGTAACAGTACCAAGAACCTGTGTCATGGAAAACCCATGCCTACAAAATGGTACCAATTCATTTCCATGACACAAATAATTGTATTCTATGTTAGGGTATAATATTTTTAAAGCTATTTTAGGGTAGAACATGTTACCCTTATGAAACTCTATGCAGTCATGTAAGAGTAGTTATTTTTTCCCTGTATACCACGTTTCTACCTCCTTTCAATCTTTAACCCATGTTTTCACTATATAAATGGATTTGAAGGCCTAAAATCAGGAAAATAAATAATTTTCACTCAATTTCCCTTTCAGAAAATATTTATAGATATTTCTATGGTTCACATCTATGATTTGCGTAAATGAAAAATTAAATGGTTGATTAAATTTATGGTTGTAATTATTTTGAACTAGTACTTGGACTCCCCCAATAAAATTATTTAATCCCTACTCTCATTATTTTTAATGATCATCAATAAACCAGGTAGTTAAAATTTACCCCATTCAAGAATTTTGAAGCATATTTGATCAAAAAAAATTCCTCATCTAGTTTCATATCATGGAAAGGGCCCTCCTCTCTCCTCTTTTCAAGGATCCTTGTATTAAAAAGACAAAAATTAGGTAATATAATATTAAACCTTTTTTAATTAGTTTGTTTTATGAGAATTGATTTCTTTTAGAGAAAAATCATGGAAAATATTTGAAGTGATAGTCATCAGGAACTATAGAAAAGAATAATGATAATTATTCTAATTTATATAGGGGTATTCATGAGATGGGTTTTATCAATATACTGGGATTTTTTAATATAATTTAATGAATAATCTATAAATCTATTTCATTTTATTCCCTCTTGAGATTAAGGATAAAATAATTCGTAAATGATAATAATCTGTAAATTATTAAAAAATGATAAAGAATGTAATAAATATATTTTTTCCTAATAAATATCAGATATATTTTAAAGAATATATTCAGATATTCAAACTCAGTTGGCATAGGATTTAGGGTACAAAAGAGTCATAATATTTATATAATAAAAATATTATATATATCATATCATGTGCACAGTTTTTATGAAATAGTGTAATAATTCTCGAAAGGAGTCTTAGAGCAAAAATATGATACCACAATTAAATATGGAATGTTGGTTTTACTATAGGATTGACATATTCATTATTGGTGTCAGTTTTTTTTGGTAAAGTGATATCATTGGAAAATAATAAAATAAAATTTATTTATTTATTTCTTTTTAAAAAACATTAACCTAATACACTTCTATAAAACAACACATATATACAATAAATTGGGTTATCCTCATAACCTTAGGGATTGAGAAATGATTTTTTGGAAGATTATTCATTGAATAAAGATGACGGATCGAGATTTGATAATTGGTGCATCGATAGTTCTTGTAGATCTCACCAAAAACAATTATGTGTTGATGTTATTCATCATAGATCGATCCAAACCCAAGGAAAGACATTTTTTATTTAGGATTACCACTTTTAATTTCACATTATGAATGTGAATAAATTTACCTTAATGGATTTTTGGATCCATTGTTGATTTCAGTTGATGTTTTTATCATCTTAGATATTAAGAATTGATATTTATTTTTTATATTTGGTTCTTAGTTTATTGTTCTAGAAAAACAAAATCAAGGCCAACCCAAAAAAACATCCAAGGTTCATTCCTCTTGTAGTGTTTTATTCTTCTCTTCCTCTTATCTTCTCATGTTCAATGGTGATATTTTTATTGGTTGGAAGTTCGACCAATACCTAGTGGAAAATCATTTCGTGATCATTATTTGGTGAAAGGATCATCACTGGTGGTTCTAGTTCATGTTATATGGAGTGACAGAGGTGTGATAATGATGGTACATAATCATAGGTGGGTCAAGACCATATGGGTGATTCCCCTTTTCATTTTTTGGCATACAATGATGGTATGGTGCTATGGGAGTCAATTTATAAGTATATAGTGTGGTCAGAATCTGGGCATCAGTAATGGAAATGGAATGTCAATGATAGATCTTGATTTTTGGGTGGTAATCATTGCTTGACTCGAGGATTTGGAGGTTCAGGATGAAAAACCCATAGAATAATATATTTTAATAAAAATAATATTTAAACATCATGTAGTTTGATGAACACACATCATGTAGTACCCGGGCTGTAATGTCTAGGGTTTTGGTTAAAATAAAGTATCACATGATATGTGGAACCCAAACATCATTGGTCCCTTTCCTGGTGACTAAGAATGTAACCTTGGGGTACATGGGAATGGACATGGCTACGTATATGGGCACAACGAAAGTACATGGGCATGTCTTAGTACTCAAACATGGGCCGGTACCCAGACATGACATGGAATACGTGCAAGGCCAAAGAACATGGGTATGACTTGAAGTACACACGATTGGGATGAAGAACATGGGAAGACCTAGTGATGTCATGACATTCCATATACCTTATCTACGATTGATAGTGGCCCTATTCTATTGAATTTGTATAGGTTTCCTTACGTTAAGTTCCCTCAATCTATTCCCATGAGGGTAGACTAGGGTATCATGTCCGGGGCATATAATATGATCCTCTATTTGGGAACATTCTTGTATAGAGTTCCAAGAATCCATCAATGCTTTATGGGGTGATATTATATATCATACCTTCTTCCGAAGGTGTGATTTTTGAAATATTCATGGCTAACATACTTGAGCATTGATCCCTTAATTAGAGTGTTGTTCTAGATAAGTCATTGAACACAACAGAAGAACTATGAGAGATTTCTTATCAAGATTTTTATTTAATTTGTGTTCCAGAATATACTTATTCATTGTGAGTAATGATGAGAACGACCACTCATATTACTTCTAATGGAATAATCAGACTCATAGATTGAGTTCTGTAAAACAAGTGTTACCTTGAAACATCTAGTAGAGTCATAGGCTGATAGTGTGGTTGTGACCTTTCCCTAAAACCTTATATCTAACTTTATTATATCTAGGTAATTATTGTTATATTTCATTATGTCACATATTTTTATTAACATAATTTTGTGGTGAAGAGTTACCAACTCTATTGATTATTTATGTTTGGTGATTTCAGTGTGTCCTACTTGGTATTGTTTTACTCATCCATACACTGGATTTGGCTACACATTCCATGTGTTATACAAATGATATGATATTTAACAAGGACCAGGGTGGATGAGGAGGATACATGATTTAGTGAGATTTATAGAAATTTGTTTGTAGAAGGTGTTTCATTTGATAGTAGTCTTCTCCTTCTATATTGTTGGATTTCATTATCAGTTTGTGTGGGCTTGTATTTTTTCCCTTCTGATTTAAAGTATTGTTTTCATACATTATTATGGATATATATGTGTGTATGCATTATTAGAATCATTTTTATTTAAACATCGGTTATTATATTTATATTTACATATTTTTTTAATGTTTACATTTACCATAGGGTAAGGCCTCCCATGTGTGATGAATTCCTACATAACATTGGTCACTAACCCCATGCATATTGGATTTGGGATTGGGATTTCACACTCACATTTCCCCCATCCAAGTGGTCATTGGTGGCTCATTTTAGGAAATTCTGGTATTAGAGTGGGTTTTCATATTATGGTCAGAGTTTAGAAATTGTTTATTATTTAAGATTGGATTGGGAACTAGAGAAATAGTTTTTATTAAATTTTTATATGTTTATATCTTAGGCTAAGAACTCCAGTGTTGGTGAAATGACCATGGTATCCATTCAATATAAAATATATAAACTTCTAGATAACTCTATACATATAGACTCTTGTTTCAAAGAAAACATTGCTACATATATCATATAAGAATGGTTTGTGGTTTCCATGTTTGTATTGAGTCAGTTCCCCAAATATACACATGACTATGGTATGTATAATCTATTTTAGGATATCTTCAAGATGATTGACTACTAGGATTCCACATCCTAGTTGGGAGGATGATCCCCATAGAGAAAAGGATTCGATAAACAAAAAACTTTAGGATGTGTTACCTTATTGAGGTTTTTTAGTCTTTCTATCAGCCATCAAACAATAGGTTTCACTGAATGTATTATTGGATGAAGCGCACATGTTGAGTGCACATAATGAGTTTATGTGATAGTGATCCCTCAAGTTTCATGGAGATCTAGAACCCAAATCAATTTTTATACTATCTTGAGTAAGTTAAATTAGTTATTTTCCTTGACTGGACACCTCCAGACCAGATGGTGTTCCTAGAAGTGAGATGTATTTGCCACTTCGTAGGGTAATGGTAGAGTATGGTGATTCTATTGTATAGTGAGTTAAATTTTACAAGGATATATATTGATATTATTTACAATGAAGAGTTTTCCAAAACAATGTTTTGAGTAGTGTGCATCTAAGAGCTTTTATATCTTCAGTAGGCCAACATGAAAATAGTCGAGTAATCATCGAGGTTTACAAACCTCTCACATTACTCTAGGGATATCGTTTGAGATAAATTCTTCTTAGAATATAATTTTTAGAGTGATCTATATAGGGATATTTGAGAAAGTATGATTCCTATTATCATTCCAACCTATGTTATGGTACTAGAGAATGATTTGGTAGTAGAGATATTTCTAGCCACATAAATGTAAATAGTTGGGGCTACTAGTGGGAACACAAGAGAAGAGACTTAGAAGTATGTATTTAATTGAAGACAAAGGTATTTTGGCATATGGTGTACTTTAGGATACATACTCAATAAATAGGGTATGTAGTTTTGGGATCTTGTGATGTTTCTAGTTAGTCTAGGTAGAGGTTGTGCTACCCTTATGACGGTCAATGACATATTGTGTGGGATTATCCAACCCACCATGTGGTTGAGAGAGACATGGTATAAGGAGTGCCCTGGTAGAGGTAGTGTCTAGAGTAGAGATGTCCAAAAATCAGTGGACATGGAAGAGGATCATAGAGAGTATCACGGTATGGAATACAATTTGATCTGTTGTTACCACCACCATTTGGTGTTTCCCACTAGGCTCAGGGAGCTTGTGGTTAGGGATTACAAATGATTTTGGAAGTGAAGGCCTGTATATATTAGGATTTTGGAAATATTACAGGTACAATATATGCCTTCTATATGTTATTTGTTATACTGATAGACATAATCACAAGACACTTTTCTTACTTCTTCACTAGTTTGGAATCTAGAGATTCCACTAGAGAAATTTGTTTCAGCCCTTGTAATTAGAGACTAAAACATGAGGAGATTCAGTGATCGCACAGTTATTCCTAAAATATGACCTAACTCTTGGAGGAGGTATCTTATTTGGGATCTCTTTATAATAGTGATGAGGACTCATGGCATAATCATATGTATAGACTTGTTATCCACAAGTATTTCCTAGATTGACTATTTCAAGAGAAGTATGTGTTGTGTATGTAGTGATGGGGTGAGATTTTCCTTATTTAGTGAGAAGGAAATATAGAAAAATTAGTACGGTATCCTATTTTAGAGGATATATTTAATTACTCACTAGTTTTCTGGTATTACCCAAGGAGTACCAGATTCTATGACCTTTAAGCTTCCTGTTGTGTTGGTGGAGTATGATAAAATATTCCTGGAATAGGTGTTGTGATTTACTCTCTACCAATCGATATACGTATTCATATTATTACACCCAGGGACAACCCTGATAACTATTCTAGTATATCAAATGGATACTGTGGAAATTCATGAGCTGAAGGTGCAGCTAATAAAGGTGTAGATGAATGGATTTGTTAGACCGAATGTTTCCCCTATAGTGAACCAATTCTAATTCAAAAGATTTAACATGGGATATTATGTCTTTATGTAAATTATCATAACAAAATCTAGGTGACCTTGATGAATGATTACGAACTACTATGGATTGATGACCTATTCGACTTGTTGAGTGGAATGATATGGTTCTCAATGACTTACTTTAGATCAGGCTATAACCAGCCTTGATCTCGAGATAATGAAATATTTAAGATGAAATTTTAATATATCTATGGTCACTAAAAGTACTTTCAAATTACTTTAATCCTGATAAATTCCCTGATAGTGGTCAGGGGACTCACAAACTTGATCTTTCATGCCTTCTTATATTTTTTTGGTGGTCTTGACTGATGACATCGTGGCGTACATGGAATTTTAGGAGGAGAATAAAAGAAACTTGAGGTTGGTTTTGGGTGTAATACGAGGGCACCATATTTATAGAAATCTCACAAGTGTCAATTTTATATTTTAGATGTCAACTTCCATGGCCTTTTCAACTCTAAAGGTAAAGTAGTAGTGGTCCTAACAAAGGTTGTGGAAGTGATATCTTGGGAGCCACCCCATATCATTAATGATGTACAGATCTTCCTTAGCATAAATGGATATTATCTAAGAATCATTAAAAATTTCTCTAGGAATAGATCACCCTTTACTATTTTGACCTGAAAATGGTATCCATTCCTGTAGATAGAGAACATCCAATAGGTTTTTAAGGATTTGTGGAAGAGGTTGAAAATCACCCAAATATTGAGACTACTAGAGGAGGGGGTTGAGTACATATTGTTCGACGATGACTGTGGAACTAGTCTTGTTCATTCTATGATACATGGGTAGGTAGTGATGTATTATGGGTATCAACAGTTCATTCCACATGAGAAGAACTACATTACAAATGATTTGGATCTGGCAGTGGTGGTCCTCTCCCTAAATATGTGGTATCATTATCATATGGTTGATGGGTTTGTAATCTATTCTTACCACAATATTATCTAGTTTATCTTATCAAAATGGATCTTAACATCAGATGTATGGGGTGTATATAGTACTTAAAAGACTATTACTTTGAGATATTTTCTACTCCCTAGAAGCATAAAATTGTGGTATATTCTCTCATCATAAAATCTTTTAAAAGTTGATGAGAAATGTGTCATAGTAGTATACCTCATTACAATTTCCGATTATGTATGTGGATTTATTTTTTTTACCTCTACTTAATGGTTGTTACCTAACTAATCATGTAGATTGTTAGTGAGGTTCATCATGGAGATACTAAATATGAGACCATGTGTATTTAGATATCAATGGACGTTCTCCAGATGGATTTTCGAAATGTGGGGAGCACATCATTATATTTATGGGGGATTATGTTACTGGTGATATTTTGTGAGGGGTTTTTGAGGTAGTTTCATATATCCTTATAATCGATATATTAAAAAGAATAAAAGATTTAAAAATATTATATATGTTAGTTTTGGGGTATAAGAATGAATAGGTGTGTAAAAAAAATCTCTCAATGTCCCACTTGTTAACAGGTGAAGGCTTGGTAGTAGGTTCCAATGGGATTTGCTCAACCCCTTTAGATGACAATGTTGAAGTGTTATAATATCTCTATAGAATTCATGATTAGGATCTGATGATCATCTAGGTAAATGGATTCCACCTTAGTAAATTTAGACTAACAAAATATGTTTTCACATTTTTCTATCTATCCAAGAGCATAGTTATGTTGAGATCATGATATAATATTATGTATAAGAGGCATTATAACATCACTAAGTTCACTCTTAGATCATTTTATAAGTGTATGCCCTCATCACATCACAATTTTGAGGATCATTGTAGGATACCTTTGGGACACAGTAGTGTTTGAGAATTGTGATTAACACTCAGATAGATAAAGAGACTAAGCAGTCCATCCATGTACTATATGAAATGATTTTGGGATTGTGTATTGTACTTTTTAGGTATTTGAGAGGATAAAATACCCTTGGTGGAGTGTTTTTGTGACAAATAACTATAATTCCACCATTGGTATGGAAAAATTTTAAGCCTTGAATAGATGAAACTATAGGTTACCACTATTATGGAATGGTCCAGAGGATTTTGTGCTTATGGGATCAAAGATGGTTTAAGTGACATCAAAGATGGTGTAGATCATCCAGGAGAGGATGAGGGTTTCCCATATCCTTCTACTGTTTTTACAAATAGATGATGGAAGAATTTGGAGTTTGATGAGGGAGATCATGTGTTCCTAAAGGTATCACATAAATGAGGGTTTTGGAGATTTTAATAGGGTCTAAAGTTATCTATATGGTTTATCATATCATTCTAGGTATTTCTTTAGGATTGTGAGGTGGTGTACTGCTTAGCCCTACTACCATAGTTAGACTGGGGACATGATATCTTCCACATGATGTAGCTGAGGAGATATATGCATGACCTGTCACATGTTATCAACTAGTGTGAGATGGGCATCATGGAGGGAACTACCTTTTCATATTAACGATTTGATATTGATTATTGGTAAGAGAATATCCTCTATGGGTGAGAAATTACCTTACTGTGTGTCTAGAGGTAATATGAGAATCATTAGGAGAGCACATACGAGTGGGAGAACCAGGTATAGGACCAGTTCCCTTATCATTTAGAGTATTATTTTTTATTTTTATGAGAATAATACAAAAGGTATGGAGTATTTTATGAATTTTGTCTTTCCATTTTGAGATTTAAAATATTTAAAGGAATATTTTTAAAGCTAGGCACTAAGATAGCATGGGATTATGGGTCTTGGAGAGGCTCGATATTAATAAAATAAAAATATAAAATATAAATTAACCTCAATGTTTTATTTTTGTAAAATAATATAATAACTCATAAATGATTTCTATTATCATATATATTTTACCTCCATTAAATCTAGAATTTGGGTTTTACCCTAGGTGTGAAATAATCATTGTCAGTGTCAGACATTTTGGTAGTGTGTAATCACGGGTGAAAATAATAAATTTAATTAATTATTTATTTAATTTTGTCTTATAAATTTAGAAAAATAATCTTATCTTATAAAATAATGCTTATATAAAATCTTTAGGTTTGGTTTTGTAACCCAAATGATTGAGAGAGGAGCCATTGGAGAATTATTCTTGTACGAATGATGACAGATCGTGCTTTGTAAATTGATGTGCCGACAATGATATTGGATCATCCCAAATACACTGATGTGTAACTATTATTTATTAGTGATTGATCCAAACCTATGGTAGAGTGTTTTTATTTTGTTTTATCATATTTATTATCCCATGTCCTATGTAAAATAATTTACCTAACAAATTGATTCATAGATTGTTGGTCAATTTCTGTTGATGTTTTTATCTTCAAAGATATTTAGATTTTATGTTAATTTTCATATTTGGTCCTTTATTCATTTTTTAATGGTAATTAATCAGGTCCAAACCAAAAAATAGATGAGGATCATTCTTATTATTATTTTTATTTTCCTCCCTCATTATTCACACATTCATCACCTATATTTTCTTTGGTCAGTGGTTCGACTAATACCTGACTAAAAATCCTTATCTGATCCTTCATTAGAATAAAGGACCATAGCTACAGATTTAGGATCATGATCTATAGAGAGATCAAGCTTTGACAACAAAATTGGATGATCATAGGTAGATCAGGATGAAATTTTTGTTTCCCTATTTCATGATTTGGTATGAAACAATGAGATTGTGTGATGTGAATCAATTTCTATGGGGGAATGGGTGGTCGAAATTCTTCCACGAAAAATAGAGAATCCCATTCAATAATAGATCATTGTTTTTCAATGAGAATTATGTCTAGACTGATTGATTTATAGGTGTGGAATAAAATAGACGAGAATTCTGGATTTTTGGGAAAATATCGATAACATACCATGTAGTCTGAAGAACAAAGGTCATGTAGTACCCTTTCTATATTGGATAGTGTTTTGTAGAAAATAAATTATCACATACCATTTGGGACCAACCACACATCATGCGACCTATGCTTGGTGACTTGGAATCTACCCTTTAGGTACATGATCATGAACATGACCTGGTACATTGGAACAACTAGAGTACCGAGGAAAAATCTAGTAATTAGAAATGTCACGGTACACAAACATGTCCTGGTAAACAGACATAAAAAATGTATACTTGAATGGGCTGAAGTACACTGACATAGGCTAAAGAACATGGGTGGACCCGATCTAGAAATGAAACATCATGAACTACTAGTACATTTTATGTAAATTCTCTAGAGAAGTTATAGGCCATGTTTCACTTTAGTCGGAACTAGTTTATTTAGAGTGCGTTTCATTGATCCATCACTATGAGGGTATAGTGCGGCATCACATTCTGAGTGTAAATACCCATACATAAATTGACCAATTTCAGTGTTTACTTTGTTACATTGGCATAAGATACAATCAATCAGATACCAAGGGACCAGATAGTTTAGTAGTATTTTTAAACGAGATTCATACATGAAATTATCATTACAAAATAAAAAATAAAAACAATGAATAACTTTCATTGAGTATTCCATTATTCCCCCTTTGTGTAACCCTGTATATCAATCATAATATACTTCTTAGAAAACTGGGGGAAATGAAACTTATGGAATGTGTGAGCTCAAATACTCAGTAAGGGTAAATGTACAATGGAATCCAATAAATAACAATTATTTCAAGGTAAATAACTGAAAGCAAAGCCATTTAATCAATACCTTGAGCATAATATTTTTTTAAAAGATGATCGAATAATTCCATATTAATAATCACAAGATCTAGAGATCTTATCCTTGGATATTCTACTAACTGAATAATCACATTTAAATCAATAACTAATCTAATAATGATGGAATACATGATGATGGAAATATGATACGTATTGTAGAGTACTCAGAGAGTAAATTTGAAAATAAATGGTTAAGGCTTCAGTGAAATCCATATCTAAAAAAGAATGGGAAATGCCTCCTCAAAGTCCATATCTGGTTTGTGTCATTATATCTACTGATGCATAGAGGGGCTATATAAAACCACACCGATCATTTACAATGTCCAATTAATTCCTTATACGAATGGGGTAAAATATAAACAACATGAAATATTTTATTAAAAACTAGCATATGAAATGTGAATACTTTAACCATAAACCAAGAATAGTGTCAAATTAGAACATCCATAGTCAAAAAAATCATAAATAATTCAATAAAATATGGTTGATGATATCATAATTTATCAACCTCAATTAAGAATAAAATTCAAAAGGGTGTTTATTTAGATGAAAATATATAATAAAATCAATGAAATTTTTTTGAGGAAAAACTCTTATTAAACCAATATGAAAAAATTCATATAAAAATAAAATTTTATTTTAAAAATATCCATTTTCAATACCAAATATAGAAAAAATAATTTAAGAGGGTTTAAATTTAATAAAATATGTATTATTTTAAGGTAATATACAAGTTAAATAGTTTTTTTGGTAGTGGGAAAGTTAGTGTCACTAGGTATGTTAAGAATAGAACATTCTTTTTTTCATTTTTCAAAACCATCCATATAAAACATGTAAAAATAATCCTTTTTGAAACCTTTTAATAAAATTGAAAATAGATATAAAATTTCCTTTAAATATATATTTTTATCCATATAATTAAATAAGTAATATAATATCAAGAATATTGACATGGATAAACATATTTCACAATTAAATCATTAAACATTCAACTTGTCCCATCCCACTTTGAACATTTAAATCACAAGCTTTGTAAAAGAATAAAATTTAACAAAACAATAAATTACATGAAAATAAATTAATTAATTATATGATAATTCAAATAGGCTCTATATACACCTCAATACAAAAGGTGGGGGTATAACAACAATCTATGCCTCAATGAAAGGATATTGAGATGAAGTCACTTACCTTATGCTTCCTTTAGTTGATCATGATTTAACCACCAGTTTAATGGTTTTAATTATTCTATTAAAATATATAAGAACTTAATATATATTTATTACATGATATACAATATTCTTATATTATTTTATCACCTATTGGTTGATAATATTTCATTACTACCCTAGTTCCAAGTGTTAACTACTTCATTTTCCTATGCATGTTTTGTCCTGAATGTATCCGTTCTTTTACAGAGGATATTGTTCTAAAATCTACAGAATTTTATTAATAATATTAAAATAATATTTTACTTTTAAATACATTTATAGATTCATTATGGAAATATGGATATGGAAAATTACTCACATCACGTCTTGGATGTGGTAGGTTGTACATACGCATGAGCGACGATATCATTCCCTTAATAAGTGAAGTGATAATAAAGTGTATGGTATATTAATTTTTTCAAAATAAATATCTAGTCATAATTTGTATATATATCCAATATTTATATAATTATACTAATTTAATAAAATTGATGATGAAAAATAGATTACACCACGACATGGAGACGGTAAGGTGTACGTGCGCACACGTAGTGTTTTCATTTTTCATAGGATGGATAAAAGGTGAAATATGATGACACAATAATCATAATAACACATATGAATATAGATAAAATTTTATTTATCACTTTATTAGGGAAAAAAATGTTAAGAGGGAGTATAAGAAGAAATGAACTTGAATTTGTTAGTAAAAATGATTACCTCTTCTTCAGCAGACTTCCTTTAGATCACTTCTTATGGGATCTATGGTTGGTCTTTTGGGATAGAAGAAACTCTAAATCATAAAAAAGTATGTTTGGAAGACAAATGGGAAGGTTTTAGTCGATAAAAAAGTCTCATAGTGGTGTAAATAAGTCTTGTATGTGATGTCCTTTTATAATTGAGGTGAGGGTCACTTTTGAAAGCTCTGAAATTATTAAATTAACAAATATAAATTTAAAATTTAAAACGGCACCAAAGAAATTTATTTATAAAATCAGATGATGTTGGGTCTAAATAATCTCATTCAATAATTTTTAGACATGTTTAGGTCCCATTATTACCCTTATCTTTTGGTTTTAATCCTTTTTTAATCCCATTAAATTTTACCTGGACAACATCTTCTTTTACTCATTGAAGGTTAATATAGTTACTATAAAATGAAAATATAACCATAAATAAGTTATAGAAGAAATTTTTAAATATACAACAATCCTTTTTTGATGTCTTTATTTATATGAATTTTAGGTAATTTAATAAAATATTGTTTATTTTAAAATATCATTAATATTTATTTTAATACTATTCATTACATGAATTTTTAAAATATCATATAAATAAGTTATCTTCGAACCATAAATATTATAATATCCAAAATATTTAAAAATAATTTAATAACTTTATGTATGTCATTAATTATCATATTATATTTATTTTAATATTTTTATAGTAATTTACTTGTTATTCCCATTAATTAAAAAATTAATGCATCATTATTTGTCTTTGCCTTTAAGGTAATTTTTTAATTTTCAAAATTTGAAAATAAATAATAATAATGAATATAAATTTTTTGGATTTAAAATAAAAAAATTTAGTCGAATATTTTTTTGAATAAACACATATTAAAAATGTAATTCTTGTTGAAAACATGTGTAAGAAATATTTGACTTATCTTAAAATAAAATACCTGAAAAGGATAAAATTCATAAAAGTGGACCAAAGAGGCCATAAAACAGGTCCATGTATGATTTCTATCTACCAACCCTCATCCAATAAAATTAAGACCTGTGTTAGGGTAATTTTCTACTATTTAAAATATAATTTTTTAACCTTAATTATCAATTTTACCATAAAATATGGTATTAAAAATTAATAAGTTTACTATTAAAATTGTTAAAAATTAAAAGGGACCTATTTACTAAATTTAACCCTTTTGATTCCAAATATCAAATAAATTTTTCAAAATTCAAATCATATAATTTTATAAAATTAATTAAAAATTAATATTGTTGACAGGGTGAGAAAATAGGTTATTAAAGGGAAATCGCTCAAATGATTGAAATGCTTTTATTTCTAAATTCAATATAAAAAGGGCTGAAATGGCATTAATTGGATTAAATGATATAAAATTTATCTAATTATAATTTAAAACCAATAAACATATTTTTTTACACAGTAAATTATTCATATGAAAAATTTGTTTTCAATTAAAATCCCGTATTTTTCGTTATTCATCAAAATATGAAACCCATCATAAAAATACAAAAAATGAAAAAAAAAATTCATATTAATATTTTAGTGAGGAATTTTATTTTTTAAAATAAAATTTATAATAGTTTCAAAAACTATATTTAAAATAAGTAAGCCATCAAAAAAAATAAAATTATTTTTTATAAAAATATATCTCTTATTCATGACAATTGATATTTTCTTATATCATGTCTATAAAATATTATTCGAAGAGTCTTAAAACATTTATTTATTATATTATACATACTTATATATATTTCATTAATATAATCCAAAAAGTGATATTTCTCTATTTTATTAGTATAAAAACACTTGGGCGCATTAAAATAGGTATTTAAAAAAGAGTTCATTTTATCTGAGAAAGGGTTATATTTTCATTTATAAGAAATTGTTCTACAAATATTTCATTATATTTGAATTTTTAAACCATATATTCATAATTTAGTTAATCATGTTCATTGCCTCCATTATAATGGCTATGTTATAATAATATCATTTAAATAATAATATTAGTCGTTTCTTTAAGCCTAATGTGATGTATCATGTATGATATTGAATGTAGTGTTTCCATTTAAAAACTAATTGTGTTACATTCTCACCCCTCCCCCCACCATTTAATAAATTTTTGCTTTAAAATTTTAACTCGTGATTGAAAATAAGGGTTTTGAGATTTCAAAATACCATATTAAAAATCCCACATCAAAAAATGATTAATTAAACTTCCACATTAAAATAATTAAAGAGAAGTGTGAAGGTCCCCTAGAATAACACACATTGGGGTAACAAGTTATAACACATGGAAATGGAAGATAAAATTAACTACCACATTCTGATGGAGAGTAATATAGAACATGGTCATGAGAAAGTTAACAATCATAGAACCATAAATTTGGGATGAGTTAAAAGGTCATTGAATTCATAGTAAGAAAAGTATACAGATATCATTTTTGTTTCAAAATCCTTTTCCTATAGTTAAGGATTTAATTTACATCCTGGAGTAAGATCATAATGGAACATACTTACTTAAAACATATAGTTTCAACCATTAATCAACATCCTCTATAAACTATTCCTTTTCATCAAAGATGAGTATTTATGATGAGTTTCTCATTCCTGAAGAATTCGAAAGAAATTATACAGATCAAAACATTAAAAAACTATGACTATATATTCCTCCTATATTTATACATTATCCTAAACCAAAATGGTAAGGATAAGGTAATATAATTCCACAAAAAGAATAAAACTTTATATGATGAAAGATAAGATTAATCTCCAAAATTCAATAGTAATACTCAATGGTCAACATAGTTCCTTAAGAAAATAACTATCCTTACACAAGAATATTTTAACTAATCTTTAGACCCAAAAATCAGAAATATTTGATCATATATTTTTTCAAATAACATCAATCACTCTTAACATCTCAAACCAAAAATGTAAATCCCTAAACCAAATAATATCCAAGATATAATAACCATTTCCATAAATAACCTCAATCACCATAAGTCCACAATAAAATAATATTTTACTGTAAAATAATATTAAACCATTATTCACCATAATATTTTTCATTAATCTTATATGATTCCCAAAATAGATAATGTCTTCTGAAATGACATTAATCACTAAATTACCAAACCAGTTTCCAATCCCAAAGCTATCTATTTGATAAAATAGTGTCCCTGAAATTAAAATAACATGTATCAATTATATAGTTTAACTAATAAAAATGTGGTGCTAATGAGGACATTACATAGGCTAGTGTTAAGTGATTCAAACGTTTCACCCTTCGGTTGTGGGTTCAGACCTCGTGGCCTTGCCGGACGTGGTGAATTTCACCCAACATACGAGTTATCCTTTTCCTAAAACCATATTAATATTATGAAAAAAATTTATAAGAAACCTAAAATATAATCCAATTGTATTAAAAAAAATGAAATTTTTTAACCACATTGTTTATCTCATATAATTAATTTTTTAGTCCCAATAATATAAATTCCCATAATTACCTTATATTTCATATAGTCCCTAATAATTATCCTTAAAATTAAATATATTTCTAAAAAATGAAAAGGAATTATTACTTAAATATATTTTACACTCATACTAAACATATGTGTAGTTTCCCCTAATCTATGTTTTCTTAAATCTAGTTACTGAAGTTTCTACTATACTTTCTCTAATACCAACTATAAAAACCCTGACCCAAGTTCCCAGATTTGGTTGTTACATTATTACATTCGAATAAGAAAAAAGAAACTACATCCCAAAGGGGGAAATATTTTAGTATCTTTGTTAAACTATATAAATAAAAAAAATTCACATTACAATATAAAACATTCAAAAACACACTAATAATTTCATTGAGTATGCCATTATTCCCCCTTTGTGTAACCCTATATTTCAATTATAATATAATTCATGTAATCCTTTGAAAAAATAAACCATATGAATGGTGTGATATAAAATGATCAATAAGTGTAAATATAAAGTGGATGTTAAGAGATAACAATTATGAAAAGGTAAATAACTAAAACACATGTCATTTTATCAACAACTAGAGAAGAATATAGGTGGTATAAAAGATAGTCAAATAATTCCAAATAAATAATACAATAAGTGAGAAAACGTATCCATATAAATATTAATAATTGAGTAATAAAATAGAAATAAATAAATAATCTAATAATGATTTAATTCATAATTTTGGACATCTGATATATATCATCTAGGCCTCAACCAACACATCTGAAAAATAAATTGTTATAGCCTCAGCCAAATCTATATAAAAAATTAAATGGGCTAGACATCACTGATGTCCATATCTAGTTTGTATAACGATACCTAATGATGCATAAATTTTCAATAGTGGGACCATCCCATCACTTACTATGTCCAATGTAGCCCTCATATTAATTTAGTGAAACATAAACATTTTTATTAAAAACTATCTTACAAAATGAGAATACTTTAACCATAACCCAAGAATGTTATCACAATAGCACATCCACCGTCAAACTAAATATAAACCATTATGTAAAATATGGTAGATGATATTATAAGAGATCACGCTCAATTAAATATAATACTCAAAAAATACTGTTGACATAGATGAGAATACTATAATAAAATAATTGAAAAATTATTGACGAAAATGTCTTATTAAACCCATAAGAAAACACTTTTGTATAAAAAACCATTTTCTTGTAAAAATAACTATTTTAAATACCAAATATCCCTAAAATAAGGGAATAGTTATTTTCATTTAATAAAATTTTTAATATTGTAAAAGAATCTAGAAATTAAATAATTTTAAGGGTGGCGGGAAAATCTTTTTTTCTCTGTACGGTAAGAACAAAAAAATCTGTTTATCATTTGGAAAAACATTCCATATAAAACGCATACATATATTTCTCTTTAAAATTTTTTAATGAAATTAAAAATAGGCCTAAAATTTTATTTATAATACTTTTATATCCTTATAAATATATATGTAAATTAATATCAATAATATTTACATTGAGACAAATATTTTATAACTAAATCTCTAAACATACAAGGTGTTTCAAACCACTTTGGAAATTTAAATCATAAGCCCCATGAAAGAATAAAATATAAAAAAAATTAATAAAATGAAAATAAATTAATTAATGATATTATAATTAATTTTTTATTGTAAATACTCCTAATAAAATAATGTGGGTATATAACATCAACCTATACCATAGTGAAAGGATATTGAGATGAAGTCCCTCACCTTTTACTTCAATTAGTCAAACACAATTTTAGCTCATGTATAATGGTTTTAATCATGTAATTAACATATATAAAAACCTTATTCATATTTATGATATCATATATGATCTTATTGTATTATTTTATCATCTTTATGTTGATAATATTTTGTTATGAACCTTGTTTTGGGTTTTAACTTCTTCATTTTTCTATGCATGTTTTGTCATGAATGTTTAGATTATTGTAAAGAGTATATGAAAAAATATTAATAACAATATTAATGATATAAATATAAGATTTAATTGTTAAATAATTTTTTATATCAATTCTTGAATGTTGGATATGAAAAATTAATCGCATTGCGTCCTAGAAAAGGTAGGTCGTACGAATGCAGGGTGACCATTTCATTCCCCTAATAAGTGAAAGGATAATGAAGTGTATTGTATAATAATTTTATACAATAAATTTAATTTCATAATTATCATGTATATATATCCATTATTTTAATAATAATACTCATCTATGTGAAGTGGTGATGAAAAACATATTACACCACGACGTGGATATGGTAAGTCGTATGTCTGCACGTTGGATGCTTTCATTTTCCGTAAGATGGATAAAAGATGTTATATGGTTTTCCAATAATAATAATTAAATATAATTATCTATATGATGCTTTATTTATTACAATAGTATTTAAACAACATGAGAAGAGGGAGTATAAGAATTAATGAACTTGAATGAGTTAGTAAAAACAATTACCTCTTCTTCGGAGGTCTTCCTTTAAGTCTCTTTTTAATAGATAACGGGTTGGTCTTTTTGGAATACAGGTATATCCAAAACGTGACAAAGGATCTGGGGAAGAGATGTGGGGGGAGGGGATAGTCAATCTAGAAGTCTCAAGTTGGTGTGAATAAGTCAGGGAGGAGGTTCCCTTTTACAATTGTGGTGAGGGGCACTTTTGAAAACTCTCAAAAATACTAAATTAATATAAATTTATTTTAAATTAAAAATTGCTCCAAAGTAATTTATGTAGAATATATGTTGATTATTGGTCTAAATACTACCATCCAATATTTTTTATATAAGTTAAGGTATCATTCTTACCCATATCTTTTGGTTTTAACCATTATTTAAACTCTTTAACTCTTACCTTGACAACATGTGTTTTTACTATTTAATGTTTAATATAGATACTATAAAATGAAAAAAAGAAGAATAAATGATTCATGTAAGAAATTTTAAAATTTATACCTATAATTTTACTGAGTTTAATATTTTTATTCATTTTTTATCATTTAGTATAACATTATTTATTTTTAAATATCATTAATGTCAATTTTGATAATATTTTTTAAATAAATTTTTAGAAATATCATAATAAATATATATCATTGAAAATAATCATTTAAAGTATCCAAAATATGTTAAAATCATCTAGAAAATTCGTGTATTACATTACTTATCTCAAATTATGTATATTTTTATGTTTTTATAATCATTTATTTAAAATTCCAATTAATTAAATGATTACTAAGGCATTATTTGTTTAATACTATAAGGTAATTATTTAATTGTTCATAATTGAAAAAAAAACTATTATGATGAATATAATAATTTTAGATTACAAATTTCTATTTTTAGTCAATGATTTTTTCTAAATAACAACATATTAAAATTTTTATACTTATTATAAAATTGAGTATGAAATATTTGAATTTTATTAAAATAAAATACTATGAAAGGATTAAAGTCATCCAAGTATCTCCATAAAGAAATTAAATCATCCCAATCATAATTATTTTTACCATAAGTCATTAAAAAAGTTATTATATGTATTAGGGTAATTTTATAATATTTATAATATTATATTTTACCCTCAATTACCTAATTTTCCCTTACTTGTGTTAACAAAAATTAATAGTTTTACTATTCCCATTTTTTAAACATAAAAAAGGACCTATTTACTAAATTGAGACCTTTTTGTTACCAATATTTAATCCATTTTTAAAAATTCAAAACACATAATTAGCTAAAAATAATTTAAAATTAATCTCATTGACGGGGTGAGAAAATAGATTATTATTGTCAAAACGTTCAAAAGATTGAAATGTTTTTATATACAAATTCAATATGAAATTGATTCCAGTGACATTAATTGGATTAAATGATTTAAATTTTATATAATTATACTCTTAAATATATATATATTTTGAAACTATAAATTCTTTATATGAATAATCTATTTTCAATAAAAATCTAGTACTTTTCACAATTTATCAAAATGTGAAACTTATCAAAAAAATTAAAAAATTCATCCCAATTAAATTTTAATATTCCTCTTTAAGTTAATAATTTTATATCTTCAAAAAAAATATTAAATGTTTCAAAACTATATTTAAAACATGTGTTCCATCAAAAGGTGGTACTACTATATTTTTATAAAAATATATATTATATGCGAATAATTTGAGTTGTTCTTATATCATGTCTAGAAAACACATAAGATGAATTTTAAACATTAGATTGAATATATATATATAACATTAATATATTTTCAAAAGGGTGAATTTTTTATTTTATTGGCATAAAACACCCTTGTTTTCACTTAATTAGTTTTTTAGAGAAATATTTTTTTTAAAAGGGATGTATTTTCATTAATAAATAATTCTTCACTAAATAATTCAGTATATTTAATTGTGTAAAATATATTTTCATAATTCAGTTTATACAGTTCGTTACAAATATTCTAAGAGCTAGTTTTAATGATAACATTTACAAAATAATATTTTGGGGTTCGTTTAAACACAATTTTCTGTATCATGTACGCTCTCCAATATAGTGTTTCTTTTTAAAAAGATGGGTTCACACACAGAGCATAGGATATAATCCCCTCTATGGGATCAGTATCAGATAGAGTTTTAAGAATCCCTCTATGTGTTGTGGGGTTGGATCCTATATCATGTCTTCTTCTCTATGTGGGGTTTTAGGAATCAACATGATCAACATTCCAAAAAAATGATCCCCTACATATAGATTTATTTCATATAGGGTTTAATATACCCCCACAGGACTTGGGAGATATCACCTATTTTTTAATCGATGCCCTATGAGTTCCATCACATACTTCTTTTGGGAAAGGCCTGACAAGAACAACCTCTCATATGAATTCCATAAATAATATCAATATATTAGAGTGATTTATACTGGATGTGTGTTACCTTGAAGCATCATTTATAATCCAAGGTTTGTTGTGAATTTATAACCATACCTTAAAACTCACTATCTATCTTGAGTATATACATGTTATGATTTTTATATATCATTAGGTATAATATTATGATTAAAATACCTTCATGGTGACGAGATTACTACTCTCCTGATGCATTATGTTTGGTGATTTATGGGTGTCCAATTGGGTATTGTTGTACTCACCCTTTCATGGGCTCTGTCTGCACATTTCATGTATTTTTTATATTCTAATCTATTCGATGGGATATTATTTGTACCATGAGTATATAGTTTATAGTGGTATAGAAAGACTATGGTTAATACCAATTGTTTTATTTAATATCATCCCCCTCTATCTAGTAGGATTTATGTATTTTCCATTTTTGGTGTGATTATAGTTTTATATTTATAATTTTTTAAATTTTTTTCATAATTTTATTATGAGATATAGATATATATATGAATTCTTTGTATCAGTTGTATTTCACCTTCAACCATTTGTTTGGGTATTTGGAGATGTATTTGTATACAAGTAACTTAGAATAAGATCTATGATTTTTGTGATAAACCTACTTGGAACTGATCACTATCCCCAGGACTATTAAAGGCTAGATTTGGGTTTCACTCTAGGACTTCTATTTGCTAACCAATCCCTTGTGGTTTAGATCATGACAGAGAACAGTTGTTATTTTTGTCTCATATTTTTTATCAAGATAATTTCATCATATCTGGAATTATTATTATTCATTAAATTATCATTTCATTCATTTAATTTTTTAATAATTTAGATATTATACATGAGATAGGATTATTTTAACAAATGTGATCATTTTATTCTTTTTTATTATAAAATAATTGAATCAGTTTCAGGAATCCTTAGTGATCGTATTGGGACGATTGTTATGCTACTGTGTTTTGGGAATCAATTCCTTGATATAACCTAAGTTTGACATTAATTACGCTGATTTAAGTGGTCTCATATACTATACCATTTAGTATTTTTTATTCTTATAAGAATGTGGTTTGAGGTTAAAAACCATGGGTGAATGACCCCAATTTTTATATTTTTTTATTAATTACAAATTTTTTTAATTAATTAATGAACCATAAATATTAAATAACTAAATAAACAATGTATGATTCAATTATACAAAATTATAAGGGGTCGGTAGACCCTTATGAACTAGATTGATACCAACCATCGATGTCTGAGGGTTGATCGTATATGACTGCCTTATACTATGTGAACACTATGACGTATGTTGATGTGCTACATGACACCTATATCCTTTGAGACCATTTTTTATTCCTAGGTCACATGTGTTTGATGTGTGTATCCCGATGAGGCCATATATGTTTATTATTACATGATAATAAATAGGTATCCTGATTGAAAATTATATCCTTGACCATATGTGAAGCTGTTATGACTCATGATATTATTCAATGATCTGATTACATGTGCACACATTTTCCTTGATACAATACTTGTATTGGTATAACTTGTTGACCATGATTGATAGTGATCACATGTGGGTACCTTTGTAGCTCTTGGGACCCTTTATGAAATTTTATTCCATGATTAGGACCGTATATATAATTATTCCATGTTTGATGATGATCACATGTATCATTATACTGCTACCAATACTCATGATTTTATGTCATTATATGATTTCATTATATCTCTACCTTATTATATATGTTACCATTCATTGGGAGTCATAACTCTTGATGCTTGAAATAGGTGGACCATCTGGAAATGATTATCCCTTGAAGGGTTGTGTTCAAGACATTCCATGATGGTTATGATGCACCCGAGCATATAGTGTATATATGATGATTCCATGCCATTTTCATGCTGATAATGAACGTGATTTATAGATTCCAAGTACCATGTTATTCGATGTGTGGTGAACCTCTGAGTAGCATATCATATGTCCAGTTTTATGTCCAGAAGCATATTATACTTAAGGCCTAGAGAATTCTAATTCACGTGTATGCACGATTATATGAGGTATTTGAGAAATATATTCACTAGTTATGTGCCTAGTTTTTTACTCCTAACATTTGGTATGGTAATAATTCTAGCATAGATATGAAATAGGTATGTGTGGTGTTTGTGGTGGATTGTTAAGCACACGGCTACTCAAACCATTTATGGTGTGGCTTGTGTGTGATTGTTGATTTCATTATAAATTCATATTTAGCTATTTCCAGATACATTCTTCTGTGATTATCACATGCACATACACTCAAAATTACTTTTTGGTTATTTTAATAAATTATTTTTTTCCAAATAATTTGTACTCAAACTCTTATTGGGTGTCCATTGCACTTGCATAACTGAGTGTCCATTACATGTTGTCAGTATAGGCTTTATTGAGTCTTAGGATTATATTTTTATTTGATATAACACAATGATTCTAGAGACTATAATGAGTTATATTTTGGAGTGGGATAAGAGATTCTTGAAACATGTTCTTTTATTATTTGTATATTTTTTCAACTTGATGGGTGATCAGTTCCTTGTACTCTAGTTTGAGTCTGTTATTTTCACTTATTTAAAAATTTCTTATATTATGGGTTTCCTCCTATTTTTATTGAATATTTTTTACCTGTTGGGTAATTTATTATTATTTTATACTCTCTTAGAGGGTATATAATCTACATGAATTCACTCAAGAACCACATCAAAAGTCGACAACCTCTAGAATATTGGGAGGGATACCTGAGGTCATGTGGAATTCTGAATCAGTCCTAGTGAATCGGGTTGTGACATTAAAAAATGGTATCATAGCATAGTCAATCATATTTTTTTATTTTATGGAGTTAGTATATATTTGAGAAAAAAATTTGTTAGATCTTGTGATGAACCAATACTACTATATCATAAACACAACTTCCAAGTGAATTTTTTATTACTTGGCAATGGGATTAGAATTCTTTGATTTCATGGTTATCATATTTTTTCATCTCATGTGGTGCACCTGGATTCTAAGGGTGTTATTTCATATGGATTTAACTCTTGTATTTATTGGAAGAAGGAATCACATGCATTATATTTTTCATGTGTGTTTCTCATTAAATGTATGATACTTTTCAATGATTGTATTTTTGTTTAAGTGTATCTAATTAAGAAATGAGTTCATGTGATACTATGTTGCAGTTCTGCTGGTAGATGATGAAATGATAGAGACAACAGTGACATTGATATAGTCCATCTCTCAATGGGTGGTGCAATTTACCTTGTTGGATCATTTTCTGGTGTTATATTCCTTAGTAAGCACCTTGGTTGGGTTTCTACTTGATAGGTCATATGAAGGGACCAACTATATTCTCTATGGACATATCCATATAGCAACTAGTGGAATATTTTTTAACTAAACTAAATATCAAGGGACTCTTAATATGGTTTTTTCAAAGAGTTAATCCATAGATTCTGGTCTTTGGAATCATTATTATATGATATTTCATGCATGGTAATGCTATATAAACCATGTTTTTGATTTTCAATTTCCTTTTGGTCACAAATAAGACTGCAGTTACTAGAAATTTAGGGTCTCTTACTTCTTGGATGTAATGTAAGTGAGATCTTCCTTTCAGAAGAAAAATTAAAAGTTAATTCCAAGGGGAATTTTTCATTCACTAGATACTCTAATAATATAAGTAATCTATATAAGTATTATATAAGGTCTTACAATTTTCCGTTCAACCTATGAGTATAGGGCACCAAGATTGCTAGCATCATGATATTCGGGTGGGTTCTTGAGCATTTGGAATCTTTTTGCATCAAAGTAAATATCTATTGTTTTTTATCCTATTATGTTTAGAATGAAAATCAAGTCTAATTTCAAGTGAAGAACCTATTTATTTGAGTATATGAGGTTTGAGCATGGGTGGATTCATAGCATCATGATCTAACACTCATGAAACAAGAGTTAAGTAGTGAAACTCAGTAGCAAGGGGTTTAATTTTCTAAATTGTAGTACTCATGGTGTTCAATTATGGGTATATGAAACCTTGTGGTGTAAGAATAAGTGCTAATTATTGTGAGTCTAGCTCAAGGGTATGTGACTCAGTGGATAGATCATTTAGATGGAGTAACGAGTGGTATTTCCATGTTTTACTTGGAAATCCTTTATGTGTGATCATTCATGTGGTGGTTGTTCATGGATTGGAGAAACCTAGGAGAACTACTGACAATTGAGGTTTTATATTATTATCTAGATGGATCTAACAGATTTTTAATTTTAGTTCATGGGCATTTTTTGTTTCAGGATCACTACTGGTGTTGGAAACCAACATGTTAGGCATGAATCTTACAGGGTTTTAGCAGTCTTGTGGTTAATTCATATTGATTTGTATCTATGAAGGATGATAGCATCGTAAATTGATTGAGGTACCGCTGTCTGGGAGGTGATGATAGAAAGGATAATCCTTTGGTCGGTAGAATAAACTAGGTCACATGTGGAATTAACTCTATTATGAATGGGTCATAGACTATGTAATACTATATTTTGGTTGATCGGATTGAATCTAGAGATCGATGTGTTTTGGAACTAATAGTATCTCATTCTATGATGAATATCTAATGTTTGTTTTGTTTATAAAACCTAATGGGAACCATATCTTTAGATTTTACTTCATATAAATATCAGTGAAATCTTTGGAGGATTCATATTTTTGGTTATTTAACACACAATTGAGAGCATTATGGATTGTGTAAGAATTTGGTTAAACAAATAGGAAAACTTCTATTATGTCAGTTCAAACAATCCCATTTTTGAGGACTTTTATGGACTGGTTTGAGTCCATTGTGGTTTATCTCTGGCGTACCATTATTTTAATCATGATGATTGTTTATTTTATATAATATAACCTTTTTATTTATTTCGTATTTGTTCCCTTTAATGGTGTTTTCCTTTATCATTAATGGTTTTGAAAACCCTGGGGTTTATTTTACTTCTACTAATGAATGGAATCATATGATGAGAATCGTTATATTCCCTTGTATCCTGTTGTTTTTTCCTTTATGGTTCGAGATAAATCTTTATGTGATGTTAGATCTCCCTGATTAAGGTACATATCACTATTTGTGCATTGGGATTCTTGTTTTAATCTCTTTCTGGTTGCACTCAGATTGGCCATGAAAATGTACATAGAAAACTAAAATAGTTTGAATTCTTGATGGAACAAAAACATAAAGGTATTGGGAGATGACATGGTGAGATCAAAAAGGGGTGAGGATTGGGGTTAAAAATACTAGTTTACCAAATAATACATTCCTATGTTAGAATTAATAGTCAGTTTAATGCCTTACATGTGGATTTTTGGATTATTCATGGATCTTTAGAGAGTTGAAACATTTTGGAATTGTTTAGGTGTTGAGAATGATGGTTTGAGACACTTATCAGGGAAAATAAGTCATTGGAGGTTGGATAATTATAATCTCTTATCTTTATAAACCATTTTCGTTATAATTTAAATTTATTTTCTGTGAAAATTTAAAAGAAAAGCTAAATTTATATCCTTACATAGGACATGGGGACTATGTATGTAATGAACTACACCCTATTTTCTAAGATCCAGTGTTTTCCATTATTACATTGAAATAAGATATAAGTAATTACATTCCAAGAGGCTATATAGTTTATTAGTCTTGGTAAAATAGATACATACATGAAATTCACATTACATTTTAATACTTAAAAATACACATTGAATTTAATTGAGTCTTCCATTATTCCCACTTTGTGTAACCCTTCATATCAGTCGTAAAATAATTCTTGTAATCCTAAGGAAAAATGAAACATATGGAAGGAGTGAGCTAAAATTATCAGTAAGGGTAAGTGCACAACCAAATCTTTGAGTAATAAGGGATAAATAATATGGTATGTTAAATAACTAAAACCCAGGTCATTTAAATAATTTCATGACTAGGAAAATTAACCATGGATATTCTAATATTCCAATAATCCTAATTAATATCAAAATATAATCTCATAATGATAAAATTTATAATTTTGGACATCATAAACAAACATTCAAGGCGTCGTCAAAGACTCCATATATAAATGGGTAAAGCCTCGACCAATACCCAAACTAGATTGCCTTTTAGACCTACTGCTGCATCGAAGGGATATAGCGAGCCTTGAACATCACTTACTAAGTCCAATACATTCCTCAAATTTGATGTTTTAAAACATAATATATATATAATTTTGAATGGAAACTATCATATAAAATGTAAATAACATTCATTGTGTAGACATAATCACAATCCATCCAGAGTAACATGGTGAATGGTATTAAAATAGAATATCCCCAGTCAAACTAATCAATACAAATTTAATAACATCCAGTAGATAGTATCATAAAAGATAAAACTAAATGAATTTAAATATTTTAAAAATTATGTTTATATGTATATAAATGCTCAAGATGAGAAAATTAAGAAATTATTGATGAAAATAATCTTTAAACATTCCAATGTGTCACATATCACATTGAGAAATTTGAATCATAATTCCCATGATAGAATAACATAATATAAAACCTATAATATCATCAGAATAAGTATATTTATTATAAAAATTTTCTATGGAATATTATATACACATTATAAAAGGAGAAAGCTATATAACATAACAAATTTCTCAAAGAAATAAAATTGTGAAAAGAAACCATTACTGATTTGGTAATTTCAAACTATAGACCCTTTGAAATAGAGATACTAAAATGGATATGTAAATACCAATAAAATTAATTATAATAAACTAAAAATACATTGATTTTCATTATATGATCCACACAACAAAAATAAGTGGTGAATATGGCATAAGTCTTATGGAAATAAAAGCGAGACTAAAAATCCCTTTATAATGTTTGTATCATAGAGGTTTGAATTTAGAAATTGGGTGATTATGTGTATGAAAAATATATCAACACAAGGAGATGTCATAATATAGAATAAATTTATAATCAGTAGATTCTGCCCATAATCTTGGCATAGTACAATCAATGAAGTAGTGGTATAACCCAATGAATATAAATGGAGTTAAGAAACATCTTACTATATGTAATTAGTCGAATAATATTCCCCATAAAATTAATAATTATAAAATGAAACATTAAATACCATGAATATAATAATATTGGTCATACTATATACCAAATTGTGGTATCTGTTCACCACATATATGAAATTAGTGTGAAAAATACATATATATCACCAAAGTAAAAGTGAGATGAGAAATCCGTACCTCACACCTCCTTTTTATTAAATGTGATTTAAACTCAACTATAATGGTATAAATCATTTTAATAACTTAAAAAACCTTATTCATATTTATGATTTAATATATAATCCAATTATATCATCTAATAACCCATTTGTTAATAATATTCTGTTATTACCCTTTTTTTATGTTAACTACGCCATTTCACTATGCATGGTTTTTCTTGTAAACCATATTTATTATGAATACAATATATTTAATTCAAATCTATAGTGATATTAAGTTCTTAGATATCATATTTCTGAACTATATAAATTTTTATAATCATTTTTGGATTGTTAACATGGAAAATGAATCACATCGCATCATAGAGAGGGTTGGTTGTATGTACGTATGAGCAACAATATCATTACCTTAATGGAGAAAGGGTATAGAAGTGGATGGTATATTAATTTTTTTCAAATAAATATCATATAATAATTATCATATATATCAATTACTTCCATTACTATACCCATCCAAGTAAATTGGTGTTGAAAAATAGATTGGACCACAGTGTGGAGACAGTAATTCGTATGTAGGCACACACTACTTTCATTTATCATTGGACGAATAAATCCTAGAATATAGATTTACCATAAAAATAATAACATATCATAATATATATTATACTTTATTTTTTATTTTATCATTGAAATGGTACATAAATAGTAAGTATAATAAGAAATTGACTTGGATGGGTTGGTAAAGATGATTACCTCTTCTTCGGAGGACTTCCTTTAGATCTCTTCTTAGTGGATCTAGGGTCAGTCTGTTTAGAAGAAAATATACTTTAATACATTTATAATGATTTTATGAGGTAAAAGTTTTAGGTTTTTTTCGAGTTATATTCTCAAATTGGTGTAAAATATTATAGGAGGAGGTGTCCTTTTATAGTTGAGGTGAGGGGAACATTTGGAAACACCCAAATCATTAAATTAATATAAATTAATTTTCAGTTAAAAATTGATAAAATTTGAGTTATTTAAATGATTATATGATTATGAGTCAAAATATTCTCATCCAATAATTTTTATATGAGTTTAGTTTTCATTCTCATCCTTATCTTTGGATTTTAACACTTATTAATA
The DNA here is from genome assembly GCA_963277665.1 of Viscum album. Taxonomy (NCBI): domain Eukaryota; kingdom Viridiplantae; phylum Streptophyta; class Magnoliopsida; order Santalales; family Viscaceae; genus Viscum; species Viscum album. The sequence continues at coordinate 844,698,247 of OY728131.1, read as the reverse complement.
ACCTTCAACTCTTACCATGACAACATCAATTTTTACACATTGAAGAGAAATATAGTAACAATAAAATGAAAAATAACCATAAATGAGTCAGGGATTAAATTTAAAACATTATCCCAATACTTTGGATTATTTCTTGATTTTTATCAATTTTATATCATTTAATAAAATTTTATTTTTTAAAAAAATATCATTATTGTCAATTTTTACACTATCCATTACATGACTTTTCAAAAATATCATAAAAACAACATATCAAGAATTCATCTCTTTTAACATATCATCTATATGTAAAATTAATCTAAAAAATTATGTTATGATACGAGTTATCTCAAATAATATTTAATTTAATATTTTTAAAATCATTTATTTAGTATTTTCGTTAATTAATTAATTACTACCACATCATTTTGTAACCCTTTAAGGTAATTATTTATTAAATAAAAATTTAAAATAAATTACAATTATGAATATAAAAATTTTATAATTAAAATTAATATTTATAGTCAAAGATATATAGTGAATGACCATATATAAAAAAGTAGAACTTATTAAAAACATGTCTATGAAATATTTGACATTACTTAAAATAAAATAGTATAAAAGGAATAAAGTCATCAAAAGTTGTTCTAATAGGCCCTAAAATCATACCAAGGATGATTTTTGTCAACAAAAACTCATGAAATGAAATTATTATTTGTTTTAATGTAATCTTATAATATTTATAACATTATTTTTACCCTTAATTTTCTGATTTACCATTAACTAGGGTAATGAAAATTAATACAATTACTATTCATATTATCCAAAAATAAAATAGATATGATTAATAAACATGAAAATTTTTATTAAAAATATCAAATCCATTTTTCAAAATTCCAAAACACATAATTGGAAAAAACTTAATTTAAAATTAATCTCGTTGGGAAATGAGATAATGTGTTTTCAAAGTGAAAACAGTCAAAAGATTAAAATATTTTTTATCAAATTTCATTTATAAAATGATTAAATGATCTAAATTTCATTAAAAGTTATAAATTTAATATAATTATAATTTAAAATTAATAAAAATATAATTTCACACTATAAATTATATAGATGAAATGGTTGTTTTCAAGTAAAACTTATTATCTTCACTATTCATCAAAAATTGAAACTTCATAGAAAAATACAAAAAATTTAATAAAAATAAATATTCATATTCATATTTCAAATAATAAGTTTATTTTATAATATTTAATTGATAAAAATGTAAAAATTGAGTTTTAAAACTTCTTTTTCATAAAATGGTTAATAAATTGACTTTTGAAAAATATTTATTTTTTTATGTAAAAAGTAGATTTATTTTTATATCATGTCTAAAAGTCATAAAAAATGAATATAAAAAATTATATTGAACATGTAATATATAAATTCAATAATGGGATTAATATTATTCTTTCCCACCAAGTTGACGGTTATGTGATAATAATATTTCATTGTTTGTTTAAGTTGGGTGTTGAATGAAACTTAATATTTAGAAAAGATTAACTTCATAAATAGACAAACTATAAAATATTGGTGTGTTACATTCTCCCCTAATTCAATAAATTACATCCTAACTATGTGAAATTTGATTTCTAAAATTAAGGGTTCATACTTGAAAATTCTTTTATGGTAAACCCACATTCTAAATAGGATTAATAAAACATCCCCATAATTAGAGGGAATGATAAATGTGAATTTCACCAAGAATTTAGTTTTTTGAAATAGATAACATTAGTGATATGTGTAAACTATGATATGTAAAAGAAATAAAACTCTCATGTTCTGATGGAGAGTTATAGATAACATATTCATTTGAAAGTTAACCATCACACAACCGTAAATCATGTGATCAGTTAAAAGACCATTGATTTATTAGTAAGAAATGATAACGGATAATATTTTTGTCCCAAAATCATTTTCATAGAGTTGATGGATTATTTTATTTTCTAGATAAGCACTTGGAAAAAATTAAACTTACCTGATTTTTATGTCAAAAGCATGATCTTATCCTTTTTTTGTGATTCTATCTATTTCCACTTCATCTAATTTTCTCAACAACAAGTTTTTAAGATGAAGTTTTAAGCTCAAGGAACTTTTAGATGGATCATATGATCCATAAGTTATTTCTCCAGTATATATATATTTACAAAAACTAAAATATTAATCACCTTTTATCCAATATACAAAATCACACTTTAACCTCAAACAATAATATCCAATGTTCATCTTAATCCATTCCATATGTATTTAATTTTATGGATCATCAAAAATATGTTGGTTCAAATTAAAAAAAATAATGAATGTCACTAAATCAAATTAACATTATATTTTCTCTAAACATCATAATGTTTCACTTATTTTCATGTACTAAAGAATTTACTTCCAAAATCACACAATCTCCAAGATATGATAACAATTTCCATAAATATCATTAATAACCATAAAATAATATTTTCATCTAAAAGTTAATTGGTCTTTTATTCCTAAATAATCCCATAATATTTGATTACCTTGATCATATAGGGTTCCAAAAATAGTGAACATATTCGGAAATAACATCAATCACTTAATCACCAAATCAGTTTCCAATCCCAAGGTTATCTATTGGATAAAACATGTGTTCACAAAAACTTCTTCTTCATCATCCAAAAAATAATTTAACTAAAAAAAGTAATACTAAACAAGAATTCACCTAGGTCAGTGGTAGTTGATGTTAACTTGTTTCCATTCGGTACTGGGTTCAATTCACATGTCCTTTACAAATATTACTGGTTTCCACCCATCCTTTGACATGTCCTTTTCCCTAAACTATATTATTATAAACATTATAAAATTAAATAAATGTGGGAAAAAACCTGAAAAATAACCTCAGAATGATTAAACCTCAAAGGATATCTCATACCTTTCATTTTTTATCCCCAAATTTTATAACCCATAATTACCTAAAAAAATGAATGTATACAAAGATAATGTTATTCAACATAGAATTGCATAACCTACGACCTATAAAGGGGTTTCAAAGACATTGAACTTATGATCATCCATAAAATTATAAACCCATGTTAGTATCTAACAATATTAAAAAATCATTATCAGAATCACAATTTTATTATCTTAAGTAATATTATCAATGTAATACATAGTGTTATGTTCCCTAATCATTATTTTATTAAATCTAGTTTTGAAGGTTTCTACTAAACATTCAATGATACAACTTGTAAAACCCTGACCCTAGTTTCCTAAAGTTGATGCCATAATTTATTGAATTGGAATATGATACAAGGAATTTAATCCCAAATAACCATATAGTTTATTAATCTTGGTAAACTAGATACATATTTGAAATTCGCATTAAATTTTAGAACATAGAGATAAAAAAATAATTTCATTGAGTCTACCATTATTACCACTTTGTGTAACACTTCATATCGTTCATAATATACTTCTTGCAATCCTAGGTAAAATTAAACATATGAAAGGAGTGGGATAAAATGTTCAGTAAGGGTAAGTGTACAGTAGAAGCTATGAGTAAATATTGAAGAAACAATATGGAAAGGTAAATAACTGAAACACATCCCATTTAAATAATCTCATGATCTATGAAACATAATCATGGATATTTTAATAGTAGAATAATCACATGTAATATTAATAAATAATATCATAATGATATAATTCATAATTTTGGACATCATAAACATACCTTTAAGGATTTGTGCATGGCACTATACATAAACATGTATGGGCTCATCCAATACCCAAACTAGTTTGTCTCTTGAAACCTACCAATGCATCAAGGGCCTATAAAGGGACACACCCATTAGTTTATTTTTCCAATACCTTTATAAAATTAAATTGGGGAAACATAATCAGTGTATACATTTTTATAAAGACTATCAAACAAAATGTAAATAACTTTTTTTAAGTATACATAATCACACACCATTTACAGTCATATAGTTAATGGTATCAAAATAGTATATCCCCAGTAATATTAATAAATTACCATTTAATAGAATATGAAAGATATTATAATAATAGATAAAAATAAATGAAGTAAAAGATTAAATAAATAATTTCGACATATAATAAAATACTTGAGATGAAATCGTTGAAAAATTCATGATGATAATACTCTTTAAACTTTTAAAAGTGTCTAACACCACTTTTAAAATTTGATTCATAATCCCCAAGATGGAATAAAATTAAATTAAACCAATAATATGATTATAATACAGATATTAATAATTGAATATATCAAGTTAGTAGTATACAAACCTTATGAAAGAATATAGGTGTATAATATAACAAATGTCTCAAAAAAGAAATATTGTGACAAAAATCCATTACCATTTTTGTCATTTAAATTTTCAACCCTATGGAACAGAGATACTCAAATGGATATGTAAATCCACATAAATTGAAGGATGATAAACTTTAAATAAATTCTTGGTCCTTATATCTACCACAAATCAAAAATAAGTGATGAATAAGGGATAAGTCTTGCAAAAATAAAAGGGTGACTAGAAATCCCCTTACAAACATCATTTCATTGAGGTTTCACTACTAGAAACTAAGGCTTTACCAATGGTTTCAAACCATTGGTATACAATACACAAAAATTTTGGAAAACCGTTGGTAAGTAAGGCATTGGGATAGCCCATTACCAACGGTTTTAGTATAACCGTTGGGAAAGGCTATGTAATCATGATTATTCCCAATGGTTTGTAAAACCTTTGGCAATACTATCACTTTCATGTTTTATCAACGGTTTACAAAAACCATTGGTAAAAATATGTACAACACTATACCAATGATTTTAGTAAACTGTTGTTATAGTGTATTTCCAGAATTAAAAGCCCAGCCATCTAAAATCCCATCCACAACACACTCTACTACATACCATTGCATACAATCTTAACAACAACAAAAACACATGTTAGTACTCAAAAGCACATAAAAATAGGATACTCATATAACCATGTAATGTTCCACAATTATAATCATGTTTATGAACCCAATTACCCTATGCAATACAGAATTAAAAATTGAACTCTAAATTGAATAAATGAAGAATAAATTATGTAATGAATTCTGAATTATGAATCAATAACACATACAAAATGAATTATGTTGTATACAGAATTCTGAATTATATATAACGCATATATAATATGACATACAAGGGGTTGGGGTGTCCCGGGGTGGGGGTGTCCAGGGGTGGGGGTTGTCCACGGGGGTGGGGGTGTCTATGTTGTGGGTTATACATAATTAAGAATACCAAAAAAATTGAACTTTCTATAAAAACTACATGATTGAATTAAAAAATTAGAAGCTAATAACCCCAAAATAAAGTATCAAAAGAATCCAAATACGTTTGGTTGGTTATCCATATACAAGTTGTGTTTACTTAAAATGATGTCCATTTTAAATAAAATAAATACAATTGGAGTGATACAGGCCACACCATGCCTTGGATTGAGGCGGGCTTGACTCATACACATCACATTTCACTCATAGATCATTTTTATAAAGTATCAACAGAATCTGAATGCGTTTGGTCATTTTTATGTATGATAGTTGTTGTTTTCACTTAAAATGTTTTCTATTTCAAATAAAGGTGAGACACTTTGAGTGGTTATAGCCACGCCATGCCTCGGATTGAGGCAGGGTTGACTCATACACATCCCATACGACCCATGGATCGTTGTTCTAAAGTGTCAACACAATGAGAATACATTTGGCCAGTTTCCCAAATGCCGGTTGTTTTACATAAAATGATGTCCATTTTAAACTAAATAGATATTGTTAGAGTGATAATGGCCACACCGCACCTCAGATTGAGGCAGGGTTGACTTGTACACGTCACATATAACCCATTGATCGTTTTCTTATAGTTTCAACAGAATCTGAATGCGTTTGGTTGGTTTTCCGTATGTCAATTGTTGTTTTCACTTAGAATGTTGTCCATTTTAAACAAAAGATAGACACTTTGAGTGGTGTCGGCCACACCGCGCCTTTTATTGAGGCAGGGTTGACTAGCACACGTCATATATGACCCATGGATTGTTGTCCTAAATTTTCAACAGAATATGAATGCCTTTGGTTAGTTTTCTTTATGTCAATTGTTGTTTTCAATTAAAATGATGTTTATCTTAAACAAAATAGAGACACTTTGAGTGGTTCCGGCCACACCACGACTCGTATTGAGGCGGGGTTGACTCATACATGTCGCATACAACCCATGGATCGTTTTCCTAAAGTATCAACACAATATGAATAGGTTTGGTCAGATTTCCATATGCCAGTATTTTTTACATAAAATGATGTCCATTTTTAACAAAAGAGAGATGGTTAGAGTGATACCGATCACAACGTGCCTTGTATTGAGGAGGGATTGACTCATACACATGACATATGACCCATGTATCATTTTACTGATGTTTCAATAGAATCCAAATGTGTTTCGTCAGTTTTTCGTATGTCATTTGTTGTTTTCACTTAAAATGATGTCCATTTTAAACAAACGATAGACACTATTAGTGGTTTCAACAACAACACTCCTTGGATTGAGGTGATGTTGACTTGTAAATTTCACATAGGACCAATAGATCATATTCCTAAATTTTCAACAGAATCCGAATGCCTTTGGTCAGTTTTCCGTATGTCAATTGTTGGTTTCACTTAAAATGATGTTCATTTTAAACAAAAGAGAGAAACTTTTAGTGGTGTTCGCCACACTGTGCTTCAGATTTAGGTGGGGTTGACTCGTACGCATCACATATGACCAATGGATCATTTTCCTAATGTATCAACACAATCTGAATACGTTTGGTATGTTTTCTGCATGCCAGTAGTTTTTACATAAAAGAGTATCCATTTTAAAAAAAATAGAGACATTTTGAGTGGTGTCAGGAACACCACACCTCAGATTGTGGTGGGGTTGACCCATATACATCAAAAGTTATCCATGGATTTTTTTCATAAAGAATCAAGACAATCCAAATTTGTTTGGTCAGTTTTTCGTATGCCAGTTGATGTTTTCACTTAAATTCCTATCCATTTCAAATGAAAGTCAGACAGTTTGAGTGGTGTCAGCCAAACCGGCCCTCGGATTGAGGCAGGGATGGCTCATACACATCACATATGACTGATGGATCGTTTTCCTAATGTTTCAACAGAATCCAAATAACTTCGGCCAGTTTTCCGTATGTTAGTTGTTGTATTAACTTAAAATGATGTCCTATTGAAACAAAAGAGAGACACTTTGAGTGGTGTTGGGCACACCGCACCCCGGATTGAGGTGGGGTTGGCTCGTATACATCAAAAATCACCCATGGATCATTTTCCTATAGTATCAACACAATCCGAATGTTTTTGGTCAGTTTTCCATAGGCTAGTTTTTTTACATAAAAGAGTATCCATTTAAAAAAAACAAAGACACTTTGATTGATACTGGCCACACCGCACCTTGAATTGAGGCGGGGTTGACTTGTACATATCACAAATTACCCATGGATCCTTGTCCTAACTTATAAATAGAATATGAATGAGTTTGGTCGGTTTTTCATATGCCAGTTTTTTTTTCACTTAAAATGTTGTCAATTTCAAATAAAAGTGAGAAAGTTTGAGAGGTGTCAGCCACACCTACCCTCATATTGAGGATGGGTTGAGTCTTACATGTCACATATGACCAATGGATCGTTTTCGAAAAGTTTTTACAGAATATGAAGGCCTTTGTTTGGTTTTATGTATGTCAGTTGTTGTATTCACATAAAATGATGTCCTTTTTAAATAAATGAGAGACACTTTGAGTGGTGTCGGCCACACCGCGCCTCAGATTGACACGGGTTTGACTCATACACGTCACAAATGACCCATGGACTGTTTTCCTATAGTATCACCAGAATCCGAATGTGTTTGGTAGGTTTTTCGTGTGCCAGTTGTTTTTACATAAATGAGTTTTCATTTTAAACTATATAAAGACTCTTTGAGTAGTACCGGCAGAAATGTGCCTCATATTGAGGCGGGGTTGATGATTACACATCAAAAATGAACAATGGATCCTTTTCCTAAAGTATCAATAGATTCCAAATGTGTTTTGTTGTTTTCTGTATGTCAGTTTATCTTTTCACATAATATGTTGTCCATTACAAATAAAAGTGGAACACTTTTAGTGGTACTGGCCACACCATGTCTCAGATTGAGGCGGGGTTGACTTGACACGTCCAAAATGACCCATTAATTGTTGTCCTAAAGTTTCAATAGAATCTGAATCTGTTTGGTCGGTTCTCCATATGTCAGTTGTTGTTTTCATTTAAAATTATCTCCAATTAAAATAAAATTAAGACACTTTGAGTTGTACCGGCCACACCATGCCTCAGATTGAGGCGGGGTTGACTCATACATGTCAAAAATGACCCATATATCCTTGTCCTAAACTATTAATAGAATCTGAATGTGTTTGGTTGGTTTTCCGTATGCTTGTTTTTGTTTTCACATAAAATGTTTTCCATTTCAAATAAAAGTGAAACACATTGAGTGGTTCTGGCCCCACTATGTCTTGGATTGAAGTGTAGTTGACTCTAACACATAAGAAATGACCCATGGATCATTGTCATCATGTTTCAATAGAATCCGAATCTGTTTGGTTGGTTTTTTGTATGTCATTTGTTGTTCTCATTTAAAATGTTCTCCATTTTGAATAAAAGTGAGACACTTTGAGTTGTACCAGCCACACCGTGCCTCAGTTTGAGGTGGGGTTGACTTTTACACGTCAATTGGGAGATTTGAGTGTCGTCAATTGTAGATTGAAGATCTGGGTGAGTCTAATACTATCCTTGCTTCCTCTTTTCGATTACGGTTTTCACTCTTCTCTCATCTTCTTCTGAAGCACTAAAACCCTATTTTCCATTGGGATTTAGGATGAGTCTTGAAGAGAGATTATATTGGGATCTAAGGTCCAGGGAAAAGGGTGGGGGCTGTCTGGGGGCTGTTTGGGGTCCAGGGAGAACATTGGGGGGGCTTTCCGGGGGGTGTCCGGGGGGCTTTCCCAGGTCCAGGGAGGAGGGTGGGGGGGCTGTCTGGGGTCTAGGAAGGAGAGTGGGGGGATGTCCGGGGGCAGTCCGGGGGGCTTTAATGGGTCTAGGAAGGAGGGTGGGGAGGCTGTGTGGGGGATGTCTGGGGTCCAGGGAGGATGGTGGGGGCTATCTGGGGTCTAGGAATGATGGTGTGGGGGTTGTCTGGGGGGTTGTCCGGGGGGGGTGTCCGGGGTCCAGGAAGGAGGGTGGGGAGGCTGCTGGGGGGGGGGGCTATCTGGGGGGCCATCCAGGATCCGGGAAGGAGGGTGGGGAGGCTGTCCGGGGGGATGTACGAGGGGTTGTCTAGGGTCCAGGGAGGAGGGTGGGAGTGGGGGGTTGTCCGGGGTCAAGGAAGGAGGGTGGGGAGGCTGTTGGGGGGGCTGTCTGAGGGGTTTTCTGGGGTCTAGGAAAGATGGTGGGTGGCTTTTTGGGGGGTTGGCCTAGGTCCAGGGAGGAGGGTGGGGGCTATCAGGGGGCTGTTCGTGGGGCTGTCTCGATTTCATGGGATAGTATTTACATATTTTAAAGAAAATTATTTAATGGTTAAAAAAAATAATTTCATTAAATCAACTTCTTAAAAATTACAATTTCATTAAAACAGGGGGATTTCACAGCAAATCATCAAATCAATTTTAATTATTTATATATATAAAAATGTTAACGTGACCTACCTAATCACACGTATATTCAGGAACAACAAATCAATAAACATCCAACGTCAGTAATATCAGTCAAAAATGTAACGGATCAATATATCCCTCATCACCATCACTATCATCACCATCATCTTCACCCTCACCCTCGTCCTCATCATAGTACCCATCATCATCCCCACCCTCCTCCTCACCCTCGTACTCATCCTCAGCCTCCACATCTCACTCTTCCTCTGCCTCGGACTCCTCCTCGCCCTCCTCCTCTGCCTTAGCCTCCTCCTCACCATCGTCTCGACCACCACTATAACATCCACCTAGTGCACCATATATATAATTCATTGATGACATATATTCATCAAAAGAAGTGATGTCCTCTAGTGGAAGTATTGGACATAAAGATTCTATCAGTTTCATAAATTCATTGTTTTCCATAGTTGACTATGCTTCTGTCTCTATGGACCTTTTTTTAGCCTGTTATGCATGTGCCTTAACCTACTGCAACTCAGTGGCACTATAACTCGTACCTGAGGAGGGAAAATACCTCGTTAGAACTATACTCTTCCCAGGCTAGCAGTGTACTCTACTAGGGTTCTCATCTCCCAACACCTGATGTAAGGGATCATTTTGCCCAAACTTTTCAGGTTTCTGGGCATCAAGGGCCTTTAAAGAAGCCTATTAAAAGTATAAATATATTATTAAGTTAAAAATAGAGATTAAAATGTTAAATCTATAATGTAAAACATACAATCTGTAGCTGAGTCGATTCATTAATCGCTCTCCCATCTTTATTCTTTCTACTCGAGCAAAACAGTTTTTCTCAAGGCACACATCTTTCTATATTCAATTTGTGCCTCTACAATGACATTGAGTATAGGAAAACATAATTAAAAATAGGATAACAAAGAAATAGTAATTTCATAACTAAAATTATATAACAACATTAGCAATCGAATAAATTATGTAGGAAGTAATAGAAAGTGCAAGTCATAAAGAAAGATTATAAACGGTCAAACCAGTTATCTCTCATGATCTGGTATCATAGTAAGTCCCATTGTGTGGTCGTATTTCTTAGCATATTTTTTTTATTTCATCCAGATGCATCCTAAATAAAATTAAAAAATTATTATTAATGAAAACATGAAAATTTTCATTTAAATACTTCTAATTTGACTAATACCGTAAATTGTCTAGCCACTCAATGAGTAATCATCTGTCGATACTATTCTTATAGAAAATCATCCACAATAGGGACCGCCTCCAACTCTATGCCCACTCTATCATGCTAGGCAATGTAAAACTCATGCTTATAAGCTCTCCAATGCTCGCCTAATTTATTTTTACGTGCTAGCTGTGCACCCTCACCATCGGGGAAATTAAAACGCAGCTGAAACCAAAATATTAATTCATATAAATACAAAAATTAGTGTATTGCATTAAATACAACTGATTTTTTTACCCATATCGCTACCCAAGCTTTATCCTTGGCTTCATTTAGAAGTTGTCACTATGAGAGTGGGCTGACAGTAATGATGTTGGAGTATTTGGAAAGCATCACCAAAAAACTCCAACATTGCTGCCCTTATTTTTCAATCATCTGACTATCTTCATTTTAGTCCACCATCAACTGTGTGCAGTAGTTCCACCCCGAAATCATGCGTGTACGACCTTTCCCCCACCTCCTATTACTAGATGTATATGTTATGAAAGAAAAACTAATTTTTATCAATACTTGTTATAATGAAAATAAATAATGGTGTAACAATTTGTTAGGGTTTTATAAGTATACCTGTAGTTGTCTGATCAATGGGTGTCGTTGGATCCATAGAAACTAAAGGAACACCATGTACAGATGGAGTGAGTCCCAAGGTATGCTCTGTAGTGACAGACTCTCGTGGAGTAGGAGTCGAAGAAGATGTAATATAAAATAATGGAGAGATCGAATCAGTAGTAAAAGAAGATGACAGGGATGGCTGGACAAATGTAGGATAGGAGTGGGAATCATCATCAGATATGGTACAGACGGGTGAGGAGGGTCAGATGTAAAGGGTGGTGAAAACAAAGGAGTCCTAAATATCATGTGTGTCCCTATCGGAACCCGGGGATCTGAATGTGGGATGAATGGTATGTCAGTGGTAGGGGAAGTGTTTAATCAGGCAAACTGACCAAATCATCTAGCTCCCATACCACCCCCCCCCCCCCTTGTACGAACACCCCGAGTGCTGGGGCCACTACTAGGCTCCTTATCAAATAACTGTCTCCTAGTAGATAGATCCTGAAAAAATGTTTAAAAAAATTAATCACATGACATTATATATAATTCAATTAAATATATTTGAAATTAAATACTCACTATATGTACTAGTTGGGAAATGTCCAGCTCGGTCATGTGACGATTGTTTTTCATAATATAATTTTATCGCCTCTCTTCAATTGGTTTCATTTCCTGCATTCGAAAACAAATATGGAAGTTAATATTAAAGGATAACTAATGTGTAAACCAAAAAACAAAATAAATGAGAGGGTAAATCAATTGTCAAAATTATGGAAAAATTTAATTTCATTACCTCAGGTAGTTTATGTTGGCTTCAATATTAAATCAATTTGAATAGAACCAACCTTAACAACCCAACTCGAGGTAAACCAAAAGAATTTTGAACATGAATGGATGATTTCATATACTTCCCACCACAAATTCAGGTTCACACTCAACTCTGAAAATTGAGCTATTGGAGTCATCAAAAGAAATTAATGGATTGCTTCCAATGGTAGTAGGGATGGTGTCAATTCCATCATCTCCATCATCAAAAATATGTCTTGGAATTACATCAACTATGACACCAAATTCAGGTCAAAGTTGGTCATTTGCAAAAAAAACATGTTTAGCCATTGATTCCAATACATATGGTACTTTGGTAGTAAGAGTGTGAGTCATATTAATTACCCAAAATCCAAAATCATCAACAAATGTACCCTATCTCGTCATCGAATAAAAACAATGGAAATTCATCATCGTGACTCATCCGTGAGAGTAATAATCCAATATTACTATTTTTTCAATGACTCTATAATAACTTAGATTTTCAAATCACGGTCTACTATCTGATGCAATGGAATAACAATATTTTGTGGCAGTATCCATAAAACCATCTTCTTTTTTCTCATGTTCTTTGCTCGTTCAGTGACAATAAATTTGTAACCACTGATAACAATTGATTTACAGTCACAGACCACGGTATTAGGACCAAAAGGCTAAGATCTTATATCCTCAGAGATGAATTCAGTAGGAAAACTCAATACCTACAATATAAATGAATATTAAACTTAATTAAATAGTAATTTAATTATTTTAAATAGTAATATTTTTATCTTTAATTTTAACCAAGCAGAAAACTCATTGCTATGAAAAGTCTCCCTCCTTCTCAAAGATAAATAATGATACATTATATTTATCATTGTTTTATGTTCCCTGTAGATAAAAAATATGAATAGTTTTTTAGATATATATGTAAGACATACATATTCAATTTAGTTACCTGATGTATTCATCGAACAAATCAGAGTTGAACAAAACTGTGTGATGTGCCATATCCCGAGCTTCAAGGTTCAATGTATTCAATGTATGTGATCCAGGAATTCCTCATGTTTGAGGAAGAGTTAAAAAACAAGGTCCAATTTTCTCATACTGTTCTTCTTCATTCCTCATTGGTTTGTTCATTCTTGTAGTAAGATCAGAAAAATACATTAAGCAGAAATCCATACATTCTTGAGCCAAGTAACCATTAATGATAGAACCTTCGTGATGATTCCTATTTCGAACATAAGACTTTAAGGTGTCCATATTTCTTTTAGTTGGATACATCCAGTGGAAATAAATAGGTCATCCAAGAAGTATTTCAGTGTGAATAAGGAATTTCAGATGCAGCGTGCATGTGAAAATTGATGGAGGTAATATTTTCTCTATCTAACACAAAATTATTGGGGCATCTGTCAACATTTTTTTCATGAACGACTTGGAAAAATTATTAGCATAAAGATACCTAAACAAATTTCACAACCCAATAACATTCACCCTTAAATTATTGGAAAAAATATGATGGATGGCCATTGGAATCAACTCATGTAGAAGAATGAGATAATCATGAGTCTTCAAAGATTTTAGCCTCATCTCTATTCTGTTGACCTGTTTAGATATGTTGCTCGAATAGACATCAGGAACTATAATAGTCTCTAATACTTCCAGAAATTTCTTTTTTCATAGGTTTCATCACATAATAATCACATGGAACTTGACATTTATTTTCACTGATACGCACATGATGCAATTCCAGTCTGATGTCCCAATCCACCATGTGACACGAAGACCATAAATAATCTTTTGTCTTTCCCTTAACATTTAGAAGTATCAAAAGAAACATTTAACAAATATTCTTTTCAATGCCCATTACATTTGACCAATGACCTAACAAATTGGTTGACAAATAAGGAAAATCAAAAAATATACTCCTTTTCGTCCAATTGTAGCAGGTTTCAGTGCAAACATTCTTTCTCTTTACAGATTTCATTTGACCCTTCTCGAATGAAAAATTGAAATCTTTCCATTCATTAAACGCATATGTTCCAGACATAAACTGAGGTGGATAATTGGACTCTATGGTATTATCAAATCATCGACAATTATTTCTATATGGATGGTCCATTGGCTAAAATCATCTATATCCCATAAAACTGAAACTACAACGATGCTTTAGTCTTATGGATCGTTTATTCTTCATACAAACACTACATGACAGTTTTCCCTTTATGCTCCATCCAGAAATCATTGCATAAGTCATAAAATCATTGATCTTCCACATACGTGCAGTACGCATTTAAAATATGCTTTTTGAACAAGCATCGTATGTGAGCACACCCAGATCCCAAAGAAGATTCAACTCTTTTATTAAAGGTTGCATGCATTTTTCAATATCAGTGTCGGGATCAGAAGGTCCAGATATGAGTATACTCATTAAAGTGAAAGATGTTTTCATAAAAAACCATTGGGGAAGATTATAAATGTGTATAAAAACAGTCCATGTGATTTGTGAAGTAGTAATCGTCCCAAACGGATAAAAACCATCGCATGAAAGACTCGTCCTTACATTACACACGTCAGCTACAAAATCAGAATATCGAGCATCAAATATCTTCCATGAAAATCCATCTGCAGGGTGAACCAACTCATCATTAGTCTTCTTTCTCTCAGTATCATGTCGTCTCATTTTTATTGATATGTAATCATACATAAAAATATTATGGATTCTGGGGATCAATGGAAAGTGCCACATTACTTTTTGTGGAACGCGGGATGGTGTTCCATTAGATTTTGACTTCCAGCGGGATGTTCCACAATTTATACAATCATTTTGTTCAGGGGATTCCACCAAAAATAATCTTCTATCCTTCAGGAAAGAATGAATTTTGTTTCTTGGAAATCAATGTTCCTCAATAAACATCCCTTCCATATAGTACTTTGAGGGAATATCTTCATCATCTTGAAGTAAATCCTTAAATAAGGTTGAAATGTAATCGATTTCTGTATTAGAAATCCCATACATAGTTTTCCCATGAAACAATTGGATAGAAAATTCCAACTTTTTTATTTTGTCACACTGTCAATATACTGGAGTCTTGGGAGAATCATTCAATTTGTTCACCCTTACAACATCATCATTTTCATTAGACGCATCATGTGTGCTCATATCAAAATCTTCTTGGGTCGGAATCCTTTCTTTTTCATGATTATGAATAAATGGAAACCTGTCATTTAACAAAATTTCCACTCTAGTCCTCTCATTTGGATCATCTGTAATTTGAGATTTTATTTTCTACCCATTGTGATACCACACAAAGTAGTTTTCTTGAAAACCAAATTTGTTTATGTGTTAGATGACTTCTCCATGGCTCAACCAAGGTTTTCCAACACAATTGGAACATGGGCAGTGTATGTGACCACTATCTGAAGCATTGTGGAATGAAAAATCTAAAAAACTCTCAAAATTATTTTGAAAATCAATTGAGATCCGATCGGTTTCATACATACAACATCTATCCATTCTGTAAGAAAATAATTGTTATAAGTCATTTCGTCAAAAGAAATTCAATAAGATTGAAGTTTCATCAAAAATATATTTTAGTAAATGAGAATTGTTCACGAGGTTGGGGGATGTACATGGGTACTAGTAGTCTAGGGGGTGGGAGGGAAATCCACGGGGGTAGCGGGGCTGTCCAGGGGGGTCGGGTGTGTCCAGGGGTGGGGGCTTTCCAGGGGGTGGGCGGG